>OX031007.1:119364267-122316216 GCA_943735925.1 Pollenia amentaria | reverse complement strand
TTACCCTTTTACGTACTTACCCACTTAGTCACTTACTTACTTACCCACTTACTTACGTTTTATTTTATTTGATTTTATTGTATTTTATTTTATTTTATTTTATTTTTATATATGCTTATTTTTATATTAATTTATTTTTATATATATTTTATTATTTATTTTAATATTTATTTATTTTTATATTTATTTTTATATATATTTATTTTTATATTTATTTATTTTTATATTCATTTATTTTTATATATATTTATTTTTATATTTATTTATTTTTATATTTATTTATTTTTATATTTATTTATTTCTATATTTATTTATTTTTATATATATTTTATTATTAATTTTAATATTTATTTATTTTTATATTTATTTTCATATATATTTATTTATTTTTATATATATTTATTTATTTTTATATTTATTTATTTTTATATTTATTTATTTTTATATTTATTTATTTTTATATTTATTTATTTTTATATTTATTTATTTTTATATTTATTTATTTTTATATTTATTTATTTATTTATTTCTATATTTATTTATTTATTTTTTTTATATATATTTTATTACTTATTTTAATATTTATTTATTTATTTATTTTAATATTTATTTTTATATATATTTATTTTTATATTTATTTATTTTTATATATATTTATTTATTTTTATATTTATTTATTTTTATATTTATTTATTTTTATATTTATTTATTTTTATATTTATTTATTTTTATATTTATTTATTTCTATATATATTTATTTATTTATTTTTATATATATTTTATTATTTATTTATTTTTATATTTATTTATTTATTTTTATATTTTTTTATTTGTATATATATTTATTTATTTATTTTTATATTTATTTAGTTTTACATTTATTTATTTTTATATTTATTTATTATTATATTTATTTATTTTTATATGTATTTATTTATTTATTTTTATATTTATTTATTTATTTATTTTTATATTAATTTATTTTTATATTTATTTATATATTTATTTATTTGTATATTTATTTATTATTACCCACTAACCTACCCACTTACTTACTTGCCCACTTACGTACTTACTTACCCACTTACTTACTCAGTCACTTACTTACACACTTACTTATTAACCCACTTACTTACTTACCCACTTACTTACTTATCTTCTTACTTATTAACTTACTTACCCACTTACTTACTTATCCACTTACTAACTTACCCACTTACTTTCTTAGCCACTTACACACTTACTTACTTAGCCACTTACACACTTACTTACCCACTTACGTTCTCACCTACCCACTAACTTACTTACCCACTTACTTATCCACTTACTTACTTACCCACTTACTTACACACGTTTTTACTTAACCACTTATCCACCTACTTACTTACCTACTTACCCACTTACTTACTTACTAACCAACTTACTTACCTTTTTACTTACCAACTAACTTAACCACTTACCCATTTAATTACCCACTTACTTACCTACCCACTTACCCACTAACTTACTTACCCACTTATTTACTTACCCACTTACTTACTTACCCACTTACTTACCCACTTACTTACTTACTTACGCAATAAATTACCCACTTACTTACTAATACACTTACTTACTCACTTACCCACTTACTTAACCACTTACTTACCGACTTACTTACCTACCCACTTCCTTACGCACTTATTTACCCACTTACTTACCCACTTACTTACCCACTTACTTACCCACTTACTTACCCACTTACTTACCCACTTACTTACCCACTTACTTACCCACTTACTTACCCACTTATTTACTTACCCACTTACTTACTTACCCACTTACGTACTCACTTACTAACCCACTAACTTACTTACCCACTTACTTACCCACTTATCCACTTACTTTCCCACTTATTTAGTTACCCATTTACTTACCCAATTACTTACTTACCCACTTACCTACTTACCCACTTACTTACCGACTTACTTACTTACACACTTACTTACCCACTTACTTATCCACTTACTTACTTACCCCCTTACTTACTTACCCAGTTACCCACTTCTTACTTACCCACTTACATACTTACCCACTTGCCCACTTACTTACCCACTCACTTACTTACTTACCCACTTACTTACCCACTTGCTCACTTACCCACTTCCTTACTTACCCTTTTACCCACTTCCTTACTTACCCACTTACATACTTACGCACTTCCCCACTTACTTACCCACTTACTTACTCACTTACTTAGTTACCCACTTACTTACTTAGCCACTTACTTACTTACCCACTTACTTACTTACTTAGCCACTTACCGACTTACTTACCCACTTCCTTACTTACCCATTTACAAACTTACCCACTTCCCCACTTACTTACTCACTTACTTAGTTACCCACTAACTTACTTACCAACTAACTTAACCACTTACCCATTTAATTACCCACTTACTTACCTACCCACTTACCCACTAACTTACTTATCCACTTACTTACCCACTTATTTACTTATCCACTTACTTACCCACTTACCTACTTACCCACTTACTTACTTACCCACTTACTTACTTACGCAATAAATTACCCACTTACTTATTAATACACTTACTTACTCACTTACCCACTTACTTAACCACTTACTTACCGACTTACTTACCTACCCACTTCCTTACGCACTTATTTACCCACTTACTTACCCACTTACTTACCCACTTACTTACCCACTTACTTACCCACTTACTTACCCACTTACTTACTTACCCACTTATCCACTAATTTACTTACCCACTTACTTACTTACCCACTTACGAACTCACTTACTAACCCACTAACTTACTTACCCACTTACTTACCCACTTATCCACTTACTTTCCCACTTATTTAGTTACCCATTTACTTACCCAATTACTTACTTACCCACTTACCTACTTACCCACTTACTTACTTACCGACTTACTTACTTACACACTTACTTACCCACTTACTTATCCACTTACTTACTTACCCCCTTACTTACTTACCCAGTTACCCACTTCCTTACTTACCCACTTACATACTTACCCACTTGCCCAGTTACTTACCCACTCACTTACTTACTTACCCACTTACTTACCCACTTGCTCACTTACCCACTTCCTTACTTACCCTTTTACCCACTTCCTTACTTACCCACTTACATACTTACGCACTTCCCCACTTACTTACCCACTTACTCACTTACTTAGTTACCCACTTACTTACTTACCCACTTACTTACTTACCCACTTACTTACTTACTTAGCCACTTACCGACTTACTTACCCACTTCCTTACTTACCCAATAACAAACTTACCCACTTACTTACTCACTTACTTAGTTACCCACTTACTTACTTACCCACTTACTTACTTACCCACTTACTTACTTACTTAGCCACTTACCGACTTACTTACCCCCTTACTTACTTACCCAGTTACCCACTAACTTATTTATTTATTTATATATTTATTTTTTTATTTATTTATTATTACCCACTTACTTACCAAATTACTTACTTACCCACTTACCTACATACCCACTAACCCACTTACTTACTTACCCACTTACGTACTTACTTTACCCCTTACTTTCTTACCCACTTACGTACCTACTTACTTATCCACTTACCTACTTACTTACCCACTTACCCACTTCCTTACGCACTTATCCACTTACTTACCCACTAACTTACTTACCCATTTACCTATCCACTTACCCACTTACTTACTTACCCACTTACTTGCCCACTTACTTACCCACCAACCTACCCACTTAGTTATCCACTCACTTACTTACCCACTTACTTTCCCAGTTAACCACCGACTAGTTGCCCACTTACCCACTTCCTTACTTACTTTCCCACTTACTTTCTTACTCACTTCCCCACTTACTTACATACTTACTTACCCACTTACTTCCCCACTTACTTTCTTACTCACTTCCCCACTTACTTACCCACTTACCTACCCACTTAGCCACTTACGCGGTTACCCACTGACTTAATTACCCACTTACTTACCCACTTACCTACTTACCCACTTACTTACTTTCCTACTTACTTACCCACTTACGCAATAAATTACCCACTTACTTACTAATACACTTACTTACTCACTTACCCACTTACTTAACCACTTACTTACCGACTTACTTACTTACCCACTTCCTTACGCACTTATTTACCCACTTACTTACCCACTTACTTACCCACTTACTTACCCACTTACTTACTTACCCACTTATCCACTTATTTACTTACCCACTTACTTAGCCACTTACCCACTTACGTACTCACTTACTAACCCACTAACTTACCCACTTATCCACTCACTTTCCCACTTATTTAGTTACCCATTTACTTACCCAATTACCTACTTACCCACTTACTTACTTACCGACTTACTTACTTACACACTTACTTACCCACTTACTTACCCACTTACATACTTACCCACTTGCCCACTTACTTACCCACTCACTTACTTACTTACCCACTTACTTACCCACTTGCTCACTTACCCACTTCCATACTTACCCTTTTACTCACTTCCTTACTTACCCTCTTACATACTTACGCACTTCCCCACTTACTTACCCACTTACTTACTCACTTACTTAGTTACCCACTTACTTACTTACCGACTTACTTACTTACTTAGCCACTTACCGACTTACTTACCCACTTCCTTACTTACTTACTCACTTTCTTAGTTACCCACTTACTTACTTACCCACTTACTTACTTACCCACTTACTTACTTAACCACTTACCGACTTACTTACCCCCTTACTTACTTACCCAGTTACCCACTGACTTATTTATTTATTTATATATTTATTTTTTTATTTATTTATTATTACCCACTTACTTACCCACTTACATACTTACTTACCAAATTACTTACTTACCCGCTTACCTACATACCCACTAACCCACTTACTTACTTACCCACTTACGTACTTACTTTACCACTTACTTTCTTACCCACTTACGTACCTACTTACTTACCCACTTACCTACTTACTTACCCACTTCCTTACGCACTTATTTACCCACTTACTTACTCACTTACGTACCCACTTATCCACTTACTTACCCACTAACTTCCTTACCCATTTACCTATCCACTTACCCACTTACTTACTTACCCACTTACTTGCCCACTTACTTATCCACTCACTTACTTACCCACTTACTTTCCCAGTTAACCACCGACTAGTTGCCCACTTACCCACTTTCTTACTTACTTTCCCACTTACTTTCTTACTCACTTCCCCACTTACTTACATACTTACCTACCCACTTACTTCCCCACTTCACACTTACTTTCTTACTCACTTCCCCACTTACTTACTTACCCACTTACCTACCCACTTAGCCACTTACGCGGTTACCCACTGACTTAATTACCCACTTACATAGTTGCCCACTTACTCACTGATCCACTTACTTACTTACCCAGCTACTTACTCACTTACTTAGCCACTTACCCACTTACTTATTTACCCACTTACTTACTTACTTACCCACTTACTTAGTTACTCACTTACCCACTTACTTACTTTTCCACTTACCTACTTACCCCCTTACTTAGTTACCCACATAATCTCTTACTCACTTCCCACCTTACTTACCCACTTACTTACCCACTTACGCACCTACTTACTTTCCCACTTACCTACTTACTTACCCACTTCCTTACGCACTTATTTACCCACTTACTAACCCACTTACTTTCTCACTTACGTACCCACTTATCCACTTACTTACCCACTAACTTACTTACCCACTTACTTACTTACCCATTTACCTATCCACTTACCCACTTACTTGCCCACTTACTTAACCACCAACCTACCCACTTACTTATCCACTCACTTACTTACCTACTTACTTTCCCAGTTAACCACCGACTAGTTGCCCACTTACCCACTTTCTTACTTACTTTCCCACTTACTTTCTTACTCACTTCCCCACTTACTTACATACTTACTTACCCACTTACTTCCCCACTTACCCACTTACTTTCTTACTCACTTTTCCACTTACCCACTTACTTTCTTACTCACTTCCCCACTTACTTACTTACCCACTTACCTACCCACTTAGCCACTTACTTACGCAGTTACCCACTGACTTAATTACCCACTTACATAGTTGCCCACTTACTCACTGAGCCACTTACTTACCCAGCTACTTACTTACTCACTTACTTAGCCACTTACCCACTTACTTAGTTACCCACTTACTTACTTACTTACCCACTTACTTAGTTACTCACTTACCCACTTTCTTACTTTTCCACTTACCTACCTACCCCCTTACTTACTTACCCACATAATCTCTTACTCACTTCCCACCTTACTTACCCACTTACTAACCCACTTACTTAACCACTTACCCACTGACTTACTTACCCACTTACTTACTTACCCACTTACCTACTTACCCACTTACGTACTTATCCACTTAGCCACTTACTTACTTACCTACTTACTTACGTTTTATTTTATTTGATTTTATTGTATTTTATTTTATTTTAATTTTATATATGCGTATTTTTATATTTATTTATTTTTATATTTATTTATTTTTATAAATATTTATTTTTATATTTATTTATTTTTATATATATTTATTTATTTTTATATTTATTTATTTTAATATTTATTTATTTTTATATTTATTTATTTATTTATTTCTATATTTATTTATTTATTTATTTTTATATATATTTTATTATTTATTTTAATATTTATTTATTTTTATATTTATTTATTTTGATATTTATTTTTATATATATTTATTTTTATATTTATTTATTTTTATATTCATTTATTTTTATATATATTTATTTATTTATTTTTACATATATTTATTTTTATATTTATTTATTTTTATATTTATTTATTTTTATATTTATTTATTTATTTATTTCTATATTAATTTATTTATTTATTTTTATATATATTTTATTATTTATTTTAATATTTATTTATTTTTTATATTTATTTTTATATATATTTATTTTTATATTTATTTATTTTTATATATATTTATTTATTTTTATATTTATTTATTTTTATATATATTTATTTTTATATTTATTTATTTCTATATTTATTTATTTTTATATATATTTTATTATTTATTTTAATATTTATTTATTTATTTATTTTTATATTTATTTTTATATATATTTATTTTTATATTTATTTATTTTTATATATATATATTTATTTTTATATTTATTTATTTTTATATTTATTTATTTTTATATATATTTATTTTTATATTTATCTATTTTTATATATATTTATTTTACACTTACTTACTTTCCCACTTTCTTACTTACTCACTTACTTACCCAATTACTTACCTACTCACTTACCTATTCACTTACTTACCTAGTTACCCACTTACTTGCTTACCCACTTACTGACCCACTTACTAACCCACTTACTTAGTTACTTACATAACCACTTAACCACTTACTTACTTAGCCAGTTACCGACTTACTTACACACTTACTTACCCACTTACTTACTCACTTAGCCACTTGCTTACTTACTCGCTTACCCACTTGTTTACGTAGCCACTTACCCACTTACTTACTTACCCACTTACTTACCTAGCCACTTACCTACGCACTTACTTACCCACTTTCTTACTTAGACAATTACCGACTTACATACCCACTTACTTAGCCACTTACCCACTTCCTTACATACCCACTTACCCACTTCCTTACTTACCCACTTACATACTTACCCACTTGCCCACTTACTTACCCACTCACTTACTTAGTTACCCACTTACTTACCCACTTGCTCACTTACCCACTTCCTTACTTACCCACTTACATACTTACCCACTTCCCCACTTACTTACCCACTTACTTACTCACTTACTTAGTTACCCACTTACTTACTTACCCACTTACTTACTTACCCACTTACTTACTTACTTAGCCACTTACCGACTTACTTACCCACTTACTTGCTTACCCACTCACTTACCCACTTACTTACTTACTCACTAAGCCACTTAATTACTTACTCACTTAATTACTTACTCACTTACCCACTTACTCACTTGCCCACTTACTTACCCACTTACTTACTTACTCACTTACTCACTTTCCCACTTACTTTGTCAATTACCCACATATATATCCACTTACCCACTTACTCACTTACTTACCTACCCAGGTACTTACTTACCCACTTACTTACTTATCGACTTACCCTATTACTTACCCATTTACTTAGTTACCCACTTACTTAGCCACTTACCCACTAACTTACTTACTTACTTACCCACTTACTTACCCACGTACCCACTAACTTACTAACTTAATCACTTACCTACCCACGTACTTACTTACTTACCGACTTACCCTATTACTTACCCATTTACTTAGTTACCCACTTACTTAGCCACTTACCCACTTACTTACCCACTAATTTACTTACTCACTTACTTACCCACTTACTTAGTCACTTACCTATTTACTTACTCACTTACCCATTTACTTACTTACCCACTTACTTACCAACTTACTTACCCACATATTTATCCACTTACCCACTTACTTACTTAACCACTTACTTACTTACCCACTTAATTACTTATCCACTTACTTACCTACCCACTTACTTACCTATCCACTTACTTAGTTACCCACTTACTTACACACTTACTAACCCACTTATCCACTTACTTACTTACCCACTTGCTTATTTACCCACTTAGCTACTTACGCACTTAACCACTTACCCACTTTTTTACTTACCCACTTACTTACTGACTTGCCCACTTACCTACTTACTTACTTATCCACTTACCTACTTACCCACTTACTTAGCCACTTACTTACTCACTTACTTACCCACTTACTTACTTACCCACTTACCCACTAAATTAACCACTTATCCACTTACTCACTTACCTATTTACTTACTCACTTACCCATTTACTTACTTACCCACTTACTTACCAACTTACTTACCCACATACTTAGGCACTTACCCACTTACTTACTTAACCACTTACCGACTTACTTACTTACTCACTAACTTACTTACCCACTTAATTACTTACCCACTTACTTACCCACTTACTTACCTAGCCACTTACTTACCCACTTACTTAGTTACCCACTTACCCACTTTCTTACTTACACACTTACTGACCCACTTACTTACTTACCCACTTGCCCACTTACTTACCTAGTTACTTGGCTACCCACTTACTTACTTACCCACTTACCCACTTACTTACTTACCCGCTTACCCACTTACTTACGTACCCACTTACTTATCCACTTACCCACTTACTGGCTCACTTAGCCCCTTGCTTACTTACTCATTTACCCACTTACTTACCTACCTACTTAATTACCCACTTACTTACCCACTTACTTTTATAGCCAACTTACCTACACACTTACTTACCCACTTACTTACTTAGCCACTTACCGACTTACATACCCACTAACTTACTTAGCCTTTTCCTTACTTACCCACTTAATACTTACTTACTTATCCCCTTACTTACTTAGTTAACCACTTACCCACTCACTTACTTACTCACTTACCCACGTTCTTTCTTACCCACTTACTTACTTACTCACTTACCCAGTTACCCGCTAACTTCCTTACCAACTTACTTAGCCATTTAGCCACTTACTTACCCACTTACCCACTTACTTACTTACCCACTTACTTACTCACTTACCCACTTTCTTACTTACTTACTTAGTTACCCACTTACTTACTTTCTCACTTACCCAGTTACCCACTTACTTTATTGCTTACCGACTTACCCACTTACTTACTAAGCCACTTACTTACTTCCATGGCCACTTACCTTCGCACTTACTTACCCACTTTCTTACACTTACCGACTTACATACCCACTTACTTAGCCACTTACCCACTTAATTACTTATCCACTTACCCACTTCCTTACATACCACTTCCTTAATTACCCACTTACATACTTACCCATTTGCCCACTTATTTACCCACTTACTTACTCACTTAGTTACCCACTTACTCACTTACCCACTTCCTTACTTACCCTTTTACCCACTTCCTTACTTACCCACTTACATACTTACCCACTTGCCCACTTACTTACCCACTTACTTACTCACTTACTTAGTTACCCACTTACTAACCCACTTATTTACTTACCCAATTACTTACTTACCCACTTACCGACTTACTTACCCACTTACTTGCTTACCCACTCACGTACCCACTTACCCACTTACTTACTTACTCACTTAACCACTTAATTACTCACTCACTTACCCACTTACTCACTTACTTACTTACTTACCAACTTACTTACTTACTCACTTACACACTTACTAGCATTTCCACTTACTTACTTTGCCAATTACCCACTTACATACCCACTTACCCACTTACTTACCTACCCACGTACTTAATTACCCTCTTACTTACTTACCGACTTACCCTTTTACTTACCCATTTACTTAGTTACCCACTTACTTATCCACTTACCCACTTACTTACCCACTAACTTACTTACTCACTTACTTACTTACCCACTAACTTAACCACTTACTTACTTACCCACTTACTTACTCACTTACCTATTTACTTACTCACTTACCCATTTACTTACTTACCCACATACTTAGCCACTTACCCGCTTACTTACTTAACCACTTACCGACTTACTTACTTACCCACTTACTTACTTACCCACTTAATTACTTACCCACTTACTTACCTACCCACTTACTTAGTTACCCACTTACTTACTTACACACTTACTAAGCCACTTACCCACTTACTTACTTACCCACTTGCTTATTTATCCACTTACCTACTTACCCACTTACTTACTTACTGACTTTCCCACTTACTTACCTACTTACTTACTTATCCACTTACCTACTTACCCACTAACTTAACCACTTACTTACTTACCCACTTACTCACTTACCTATTTACTTACTCACTTACGTATTTACTTACTCACTTACCCATTTACTTACTTACCCACATACTTACCCACTTACCCACTTACTTACTTTACCACTTACCGACTTACTTACTTACTTACTTTCCCACTAACTTACTTACCCACTTAATTACTTACCCACTTACTTACCTACCCACTTACTTAGTTACCCACTTACCCACTTACACACTTACCGACTTACTTACTTAGCCACTTACTTACTTACCCACTTGCTTTTTTATCCACTTACCTACTTACCCACTTACATACCCACTTACTTACTTACTTACCTACCCACTTACTTACTTACCCACTTACTTTCCGACTTACCCACTTAATTACCCATTTACTTAATTACCCACTTAGCCACTTTCTTACTTACTTAACCACTAACTTACTTACCCACTTATCTACTTACTTACCCATTTACCCACTAACTTAACCACTTACCCACTTACTTACTTACCCACTTACTTACTCACTCACTTACCTATTTACTTACTTACCCATTTACTTACCCACTAACTTACTTACTCACACCTTCCTTACTCACTTACTTAGCCCCTTACCAACTTACTTACCCACTTACTTACTCACTTAGCCACTTACATAATTTCTCACTTACCCACTTATCCACTTACTTATTCACCTACTTACTTTTCCACTTACCCACTTACTTACCCACTTACTTACTTACGCACTTACTAACCTCCTTACCCACTTACTTACTTACCGACGTACTTACTTACCCAGCTAGCTACTTACTTATCCACGTACTTACTCACCCACTTACTTATTTACGCACTTATCCACTTATTTACCCACTTACTTATCCACTTACTTATTAACTTACTAACCCACTTACTTATCCACTTACTTACTTACCCACTTACTTGCTTACCCACTTACTTACTTACCCACTTACTTGCTTACCCACTTACCCCTTACTTACTTACCCACTTACTTACTAACTTACCCACTTACTTACTTTTCCACTTACCGACTTACTTACCCACTTACTTACTCACTTAGCCACTTACTTACTTACCCACTTACGTACTCACTTACTTACCCACTAACTTACTTACCCTCTTACTTACTTACCCACTTATGTACTTACCCACTTACTGACTTACTCACTTGCTTAGTTACCCTTTTACCCACTTACTCACTAACCAACTTTCTTACCCACTTTCGTACCCACTTACTTACTTACCCACTTACTTACTTACTTAGTTACCCATTTACATACCCACTTACTTATCCAGTTACCCACTTACTTACTTTCCCACTAACTTAGTTGCCCACTTACTTATCCACTAACATACCCACTTATTTACTTACGCACTTACTTACGTTGCCACTTACCCACTTACCCCCTTACTTACTTACTTAACCACTTACCCACATACTTACTTACTCACTTACCCACTTTCTTACTTACAAACTTACGTACTTACCCACTTACTTAGTTACCCACTTACTTACTTAACCACTTACTTACCAACTTACTATACACTTACTTGCTTACCCACTTACCCACTTACTTACTTGTCCACTTAATTACCCACTTACCTACCCACTTACTTACTTACCCACTTACTTACTTACCGACTTACCCTATTACTTACCCATTTACTTACCTACCCACTAACTTACTTACCCACTAACTTACTTACCCACTTACTTAACCACTTACCCACTAACTTAACCACTTACTTAACCACTTACTTACTTACTCACTTACATATTTACTTACTCACTTACCCACTTACTTAGCCACTTACCCACTTACTTAGCCACTTACCGACTTACTTACTTACTTACACACTAACTTACCCACTTAATTACTTACCCACTTACTTACTTATCCACTTACTTACCTACCCACTTACTTACTCACTTACTTAGTTCCCACATACCCACTTACTTACCTACCCACTTACCCACTTACTCACTTACCAACTTTCTTACCAACTAACCCACTTTCGTACCCACTTACTTACTTACCCACTTACTTACTTACTTACTTACCCACTTACTTACTTACCCACTTACTTACTTACTTACTTACCCACTTACTTACTTAGTTACCCACTTACTTACCCACTTACTTGATTGCTTACCGACTTACCTTCTTACTTACTAACCCACTTACTTAGTTACCCACTTATCCACTTACTTACTCACTTACTAACCCACTTACTTAGTTAGCCACTTACTTACCCACGTACTTACCTAGCCACTTACTTACTTACCCACTTACTTGCCGCATTACTTACCCACTTACTTACATACTTACCCACTTACTTACCCCCTTACTTACCCACTTATTTACTTACACACTAACATACGCACTTACCCACTCAATTACTTACCCACTTACTTATATACTTAATTACGCACTTATTTACTCACTTGCTTACTTACCCACTTACTTAACTACCCACTTAGTTACTTACCCACTTACTTAGTTAACCACTTACTTACCCACTTAATTACCCACTTACTTAGCCACTTACCCACTTACTTAGCCATTTACCCACTTTCTTACTTACCCACTAACTTACTTACCCACTTACCTACTTACTTACCCACTTACACTTTATATTTATTTATTTTTATATTTATTTATTTTTATATTTATTTATTTTTATATTTATTTATTTCTATATTTATTTTTATAAATATTTTATTATTTATTTATTTGTATATTTATTTTTATATATATTTATTTATTTTTATATTCATTTATTTTTTTATTTTTATATATATTTATTTATTTATTTTTATATTTATTTAGTTTTATATTTATTTATTTTTATATGTATTTATTTATTTATTTTTATATTTATTTATTTATTTATTTTTATATTAATTTATTTTTATATTTATTTATATATTTATTTATTTGTATATTTATTTATTTATTATTACCCACTAACCTACCCACTTACTTACTTGCCCACTTGCGTACTTACTTACCCACTTACTTACTCAGTCACTTACTTACCCACTTATTAACCCACTTACACACTTACTTACTTAGCCACTTACTTACTTACCCACTTACGTACTCACTTACCCACTAACTTACTCACTTACTTATCCACTTACTTACTTACCCACTTATCCACTTACTTACCCACTTACTTACCCACTTACTTACTTACCAACTAACTTAACCACTTACCCATTTAATTACCCACTTACTTACCTACCCACTTAGCCACTTACTTACCCACTTATTTACTTACCCACGTACTTACTTACCCACTTACCTACTTATCCACTTACTTACTTACCCACTTACTTACCCACTTACTTACTTACGCAATAAATTACCCACTTACTTACTAATACACTTACTTACTTACTCACTTACCCACTTACTTAACCACTTACTTACCCACTTACTTACCCACTTACTTACTTATCCACTTACTTTCCCACTTATTTAGTTACCCATTTACTTACTCAATTACTTACTTACCCACTTACCTACTTACCCACTTACTTACCCACTTATTTAGCCACTTACACACTTACTTACGCACTTACTTATCCACTTACTTACTTACCCATTTAATTACCCACTTACTTACTTACCCCCTTACTTACCCAGTTACCCACTGACTTATTTATTTATTTATATATTTATTTTTTTATTTATTTATTATTACCCACTTACTTACTTACCCACTTACATACTTACTTACCAAATTACTTACTTACTTACCTACATACCCACTAACCCACTTATTTACTTGTCCACTTACGTACTTACTTTACCACTTACTTACTTACTTACTTACGCACCTACTTACTTACCCACTTACCTACTTACTTACCCACTTCCTTACGCACTTATTTACCCACTTACTTACCCACTTACTAACCCACTTACTCACTTACGTACCCACTTATCCACTTTCTTACCCACTAACTTACTTACCCATTTACCTATCCACTTACCCACTTACTTACTTACCCACTTACTTGCCCACTGACTTACCCACCAACCTACCCATTTACTTAACCACTCACTTACCCACTTACTTTCCCAGTTAACCACCGACTTAGTTGCCCACTTACCCACTTTCTTACTCACTTCCCCATTTACTTACATACTTACTTACCAACTTACCCACCTACTTTCTTACTCACTTCCCCACTTACTTAGCCACTTACCTACCCACTTAGCCACATACTTACGCAGTTACCCACTGACTTCATTACCCACTTACATAGTTGCCCACTTACTTACTCACTGACCCACTTACTTACTTGCCCAGCTACTTAGTAACTTACCCATTTACTTACCCATTTACTTACCCACGTACTTATCCACTTACGTAGTTATCCACTTACCCACTTAGTCACCCACTTACTTACTTACTTACCCACTTACTTAGTTACTCACTTACCCACTTACTTACTTTTCCACTTACCTACTTACCCCCTTTCTTACCCACATAATCTCTTTCTCACTTCCCACCTTACTTACCCACTTACTTAACCACTTACCCACTGACTTACCCACTTACTTACTTACCCTTTTACGTACTTACCCACTTAGCCACTTACTTACTTACCCACTTACTTACGTTTTATTTTATTTGATTTTATTGTATTTTATTTTATTTTATTTTTATTTTTATATATATTTTATTATTTATTTTAATATTTATTTATTTTTATATTTATTTTTATATATATTTATTTTTATATTTATTTATTTTTATATTCATTTATTTTTATATATATTTATTTTTATATTTATTTATTTTTATATTTATTTATTTTTATATTTATTTATTTCTATATTTATTTATTTTTATATATATTTTATTATTAATTTTAATATTTATTTATTTTTATATTTATTTTCATATATATTTATTTATTTTTACATATATTTATTTATTTTTATATTTATTTATTTTTATATTTATTTATTTTTATATTTATTTATTTTTATATTTATTTATTTTTATATTTATTTATTTATTTATTTCTATATTTATTTATTTATTTTTTTTATATATATTTTATTACTTATTTTAATATTTATTTATTTATTTATTTTAATATTTATTTTTATATATATTTATTTTTATATTTATTTATTTTTATATATATTTATTTATTTTTATATTTATTTATTTTTATATTTATTTATTTTTATATTTATTTATTTTTATATTTATTTATTTCTATATATATTTATTTATTTATTTTTATATATATTTTATTATTTATTTTAATATTTATTTATTTTTATATTTATTTATTTATTTTTATATTTTTTTATTTGTATATATATTTATTTATTTATTTTTATATTTATTTATTTTTACATTTATTTATTTTTATATTTATTTATTATTATATTTATTTATTTTTATATGTATTTATTTATTTATTTTTATATTTATTTATTTATTTATTTTTATATTAATTTATTTTTATATTTATTTATATATTTATTTATTTGTATATTTATTTATTATTACCCACTAACCTACCCACTTACTTACTTGCCCACTTACGTACTTACTTACCCACTTACTTACTCAGTCACTTACTTACACACTTACTTATTAACCCACTTACTTACTTATCCACTTACTAACTTACCCACTTACTTTCTTAGCCACTTACACACTTACTTACTTAGCCACTTACACACTTACTTACTTACCCACTTACGTTCTCACTTACCCACTAACTTACTTACCCACTTACTTATCCACTTACTTACTTACCCACTTACTTACACACGTTTTTACTTAACCACTTATCCACCTACTTACTTACCTACTTACCCACTTACTTACTTACTAACCAACTTACTTACCTTTTTACTTACCAACTAACTTAACCACTTACCCATTTAATTACCCACTTACTTACCTACCCACTTACCCACTAACTTACTTACCCACTTATTTACTTACCCACTTACTTACTTACCCACTTACTTACCCACTTACTTACTTACTTACGCAATAAATTACCCACTTACTTACTAATACACTTACTTACTCACTTACCCACTTACTTAACCACTTACTTACCGACTTACTTACCTACCCACTTCCTTACGCACTTATTTACCCACTTACTTACCCACTTACTTACCCACTTACTTACCCACTTACTTACCCACTTACTTACCCACTTACTTACCCACTTACCCACTTATCCACTTATTTACTTACCCACTTACTTACTTACCCACTTACGTACTCACTTACTAACCCACTAACTTACTTACCCACTTACTTACCCACTTATCCACTTACTTTCCCACTTATTTAGTTACCCATTTACTTACCCAATTACTTACTTACCCACTTACCTACTTACCCACTTACTTACTTACCGACTTACTTACTTACACACTTACTTACCCACTTACTTATCCACTTATTTACTTACCCCCTTACTTACTTACCCAGTTACCCACTTCCTTACTTACCCACTTACATACTTACCCACTTGCCCACTTACTTACCCACTCACTTACTTACTTAACCACTTTCTTACCCACTTGCTCACTTACCCACTTCCTTACTTACCCTTTTACCCACTTCCTTACTTACCCACTTACATACTTACGCACTTCCCCACTTACTTACCCACTTACTTACTCACTTACTTAGTTACCCACTTACTTACTTACCCACTTACTTACTTAGCCACGTACTTACTTACTTAGCCACTTACCGACTTACTTACCCACTTCCTTACTTACCCAATTACAAACTTACCCACTTCCCCACTTACTTACTCACTTACTTAGTTACCCACTTACTTACTTACCCACTTACTTACTTACCCACTTACTTACTTACTTAGCCACTTACCGACTTACTTACCCCCTTACTTACTTACCCAGTTACCCACTAACTTATTTATTTATTTATTTTTTTATTTATTTATTATTACCCACTTACTTACCAAATTACTTACTTACCCACTTACCTACATACCCACTAACCCACTTAGTTACTTACCCACTTACGTACTTACTTTACCACTTACTTTCTTACCCACTTACGTACCTACTTACTTATCCACTTACCTACTTACTTACCCACTTACCCACTTCCTTACGCACTTATCCACTTACTTACCCACTAACTTACTTACCCATTTACCTATCCACTTACCCACTTACTTACTTACCCACTTACTTGCCCACTTACTTACCCACCAACCTACCCACTTAGTTATCCACTCACTTACTTACCCACTTACTTTCCCAGTTAACCACCGACTAGTTGTCCACTTACCCACTTCCTTACTTACTTTCCCACTTACTTTCTTACTCACTTCCCCACTTACTTACATACTTACTTACCCACTTACTTTCTTACTCACTTCCCCACTTACTTACCCACTTACCTACCCACTTAGCCACTTACGCGGTTACCCACTGACTTAATTACCCACTTACTTACCCACTTACCTACTTACCCACTTACTTACTTTCCTACTTACTTACCCACTTACGCAATAAATTACCCACTTACTTACTAATACACTTACTCACTTACCCACTTACTTAACCACTTACTTACCGACTTACTTACTTACCCACTTCCTTACGCACTTATTTACCCACTTACTTACCCACTTACTTACCCACTTACTTATTAACCCACTTACTTACTTACCCACTTACTTACTTATCTTCTTACTTATTAACTTACTTACCCACTTACTTACTTATCCACTTACTAACTTACCCACTTACTTTCTTAGCCACTTACACACTTACTTACTTAGCCACTTACACACTTACTTACTTACCCACTTACGTTCTCACTTACCCACTAACTTACTTACCCACTTACTTATCCACTTACTTACTTACCCACTTACTTACACACGTTTTTACTTAACCACTTATCCACCTACTTACTTACCTACTTACCCACTTACTTACTTACTAACCAACTTACTTACCTTTTTACTTACCAACTAACTTAACTACTTACCCATTTAATTACCCACTTACTTACCTACCCACTTACCCACTAACTTACTTACCCACTTATTTACTTACCCACTTACTTACTTACCCACTTACTTACCCACTTACTTACTTACTTACGCAATAAATTACCCACTTACTTACTAATACACTTACTTACTCACTTACCCACTTACTTAACCACTTACTTACCGACTTACTTACCTACCCACTTCCTTACGCACTTATTTACCCACTTACTTACCCACTTACTTACCCACTTACTTACCCACTTACTTACCCACTTACTTACCCACTTACTTACCCACTTATCCACTTATTTACTTACCCACTTACTTACTTACCCACTTACGTACTCACTTACTAACCCACTAACTTACTTACCCACTTACTTACCCACTTATCCACTTACTTTCCCACTTATTTAGTTACCCATTTACTTACCCAATTACTTACTTACCCACTTACCTACTTACCCACTTACTTACTTACCGACTTACTTACTTACACACTTACTTACCCACTTACTTATCCACTTATTTACTTACCCCCTTACTTACTTACCCAGTTACCCACTTCCTTACTTACCCACTTACATACTTACCCACTTGCCCACTTACTTACCCACTCACTTACTTACTTACCCACTTTCTTACCCACTTGCTCACTTACCCACTTCCTTACTTACCCTTTTACCCACTTCCTTACTTACCCACTTACATACTTACGCACTTCCCCACTTACTTACCCACTTACTTACTCACTTACTTAGTTACCCACTTACTTACTTACCCACTTACTTACTTATCCACTTACTTACTTACTTAGCCACTTACCGACTTACTTACCCACTTCCTTACTTACCCATTTACAAACTTACCCACTTCCCCACTTACTTACTCACTTACTTACTTACCCACTTATTTACTTACCCACTTACTTACCCACTTACCTACTTACCCACTTACTTACTTACCCACTTACTTACTTACGCAATAAATTACCCACTTACTTACTAATACACTTACTTACTCACTTACCCACTTACTTAACCACTTACTTACCGACTTACTTACCTACCCACTTCCTTACGCACTTATTTACCCACTTACTTACCCACTTACTTACCCACTTACTTACCCACTTACTTACCCACTTATCCACTAATTTACTTACCCACTTACTTACTTACCCACTTACGAACTCACTTACTAACCCAATAACTTACTTACCCACTTACTTACCCACTTATCCACTTACTTTCCCACTTATTTAGTTACCCATTTACTTACCCAATTACTTACTTACCCACTTACCTACTTACCCACTTACTTACTTACCGACTTACTTACTTACACACTTACTTACCCACTTACTTATCCACTTACTTACTTACCCCCTTACTTACTTACCCAGTTACCCACTTCCTTACTTACCCACTTACATACTTACCCACTTGCCCACTTACTTACCCACTCACTTACTTACTTACCGACTTACTTACCCACTTCCTTACTTACCCAATTACAAACTTACCCACTTCCCCACTTACTTACTCACTTACTTAGTTACCCACTTACTTACTTACCCACTTACTTACTTACCCACTTACTTACTTACTTAGCCACTTACCGACTTACTTACCCCCTTACTTACTTACCCAGTTACCCACTAACTTATTTATTTATTTATATATTTATTTTTTTATTTATTTATTATTACCCACTTACTTACCAAATTACTTACTTACCCACTTACCTACATAGCCACTAACCCACTTACTTACTTACCCACTTACGTACTTACTTTACCACTTACTTTCTTACCCACTTACGTACCTACTTACTTATCCACTTACCTACTTACTTACCCACTTACCCACTTCCTTACGCACTTATCCACTTACTTACCCACTAACTTACTTACCCATTTACCTCTCCACTTACCCACTTACTTACTTACCCACTTACTTGCCCACTTACTTACCCACCAACCTACCCACTTAGTTATCCACTCACTTACTTACCCACTTACTTTCCCAGTTAACCACCGACTAGTTGTCCACTTACCCACTTCCTTACTTACTTTCCCACTTACTTTCTTACTCACTTCCCCACTTACTTACATACTTACTTACCCACTTACTTTCTTACTCACTTCCCCACTTACTTACCCACTTACCTACCCACTTAGCCACTTACGCGGTTACCCACTGACTTAATTACCCACTTACTTACCCACTTACCTACTTACCCACTTACTTACTTTCCTACTTACTTACCCACTTACGCAATAAATTACCCACTTACTTACTAATACACTTACTCACTTACCCACTTACTTAACCACTTACTTACCGACTTACTTACTTACCCACTTCCTTACGCACTTATTTACCCACTTACTTACCCACTTACTTACCCACTTACTTACCCACTTACTTACCCACTTACTTACTTACCCACTTATCCACTTATTTACTTACCCACTTACTTAGCCACTTACCCACTTACGTACTCACTTACTAACCCACTAACTTACTTACCCACTTATCCACTCACTTTCCCACTTATTAAGTTACCCATTTACTTACCCAATTACCTACTTACCCACTTACTTACGTACCGACTTACTTACTTACACACTTACTTACCCACTTACTTACCCACTTACATACTTACCCACTTGCCCACTTACTTACCCACTCACTTACTTACTTACCCACTTACTTACCCACTTGCTCACTTACCCACTTCCATACTTACCCTTTTACTCACTTCCTTACTTACCCTCTTACATACTTACGCACTTCCCCACTTACTTACCCACTTACTTACTCACTTACTTAGTTACCCACTTACTTACTTACCGACTTACTTACTTACTTAGCCACTTACCGACTTACTTACCCACTTCCTTACTTACTTACTCACTTACTTAGTTACCCACTTACTTACTTTCCCACTTACTTACTTACCCACTTACTTACTTACTTAACCACTTACCGACTTACTTACCCCCTTACTTACTTACCCAGTTACCCACTGACTTATTTATTTATTTATATATTTATTTTTTTATTTATTTATTATTACCCACTTACTTACCCACTTACATACTTACTTACCAAATTACTTACTTACCCGCTTACCTACATACCCACTTACCCACTTACTTACTTACCCACTTACGTACTTACTTTACCACTTACTTTCTTACCCACTTACGTACCTACTTACTTACCCACTTACCTACTTACTTACCCACTTCCTTACGCACTTATTTAACCACTTACTTACTCACTTACGTACCCACTTATCCACTTACTTACCCACTAACTTCCTTACCCATTTACCTATCCACTTACCCACTTACTTACTTACCCACTTACTTGCCCACTTACTTACCCACCAACCTACCCACTTACTTATCCACTCACTTACTTACCCACTTACTTTCCCAGTTAACCACCGACTAGTTGCCCACTTACCCACTTTCTTACTTACTTTCCCACTTACTTTCTTACTCACTTCCCCACTTACTTACATACTTACCTACCCACTTACTTCCCCACTTCACACTTACTTTCTTACTCACTTCCCCACTTACTTACTTACCCACTTACCTACCCACTTAGCCACTTACGCGGTTACCCACTGACTTAATTACCCACTTACATAGTTGCCCACTTACTCACTGATCCACTTACTTACTTACACAGCTACTTACTCACTTACTTAGTCACTTACCCACTTACTTATTTACCCACTTACTTACTTACTTACCCACTTACTTAGTTACTCACTTACCCACTTACTTACTTTTCCACTTACCTACTTACCCCCTTACTTAGTTACCCACATAATCTCTTACTCACTTCCCACCTTACTTACCCACTTACTTACCCACTTACGCACCTACTTACTTTCCCACTTACCTACTTACTTACCCACTTCCTTACGCACTTATTTACCCACTTACCCACTTACTAACCCACTTACTTACTCACTTACGTACCCACTTATCCACTTACTTACCCACTAACTTACTTACCCACTTACTTACTTACCCATTTACCTATCCACTTACCCACTTACTTGCCCACTTACTTACCCACCAACCTACCCACTTACTTATCCACTCACTTACTTACCTACTTACTTTCCCAGTTAACCACCGACTAGTTGCCCACTTACCCACTTTCTTACTTACTTTCCCACTTACTTTCTTACTCACTTCCCCACTTACTTACATACTTACTTACCCACTTACTTCCCCACTTACCCACTTACTTTCTTACTCACTTTCCCACTTACCCACTTACTTTCTTACTCACTTCCCCACTTACTTACTTACCCACTTAGCCACTTACTTACGCAGTTACCCACTGACTTAATTACCCACTTACATAGTTGCCCACTTACTCACTGACCTACTTACTTACCCAGCTACTTACTTACTCACTTACTTAGCCACTTACCCACTGACTTACCCACGTACTTATCCACTTACGTAGTTAGCCACTTACCCACTTACTTAGTTACCCACTTACTTACTTACTTACCCACTTACTTAGTTACTCACTTACCCACTTTCTTACTTTTCCACTTACCTACCTACCCCCTTACTTACTTACCCACATAATCTCTTACTCACTTCCCACCTTACTTACCCACTTACTTACTAACCCACTTACTTAACCACTTACCCACTGACTTACTTACCCACTTACTTACTTACCCACTTACCTACTTACCCACTTAGCCACTTACTTACTTTCCTACTTACTTACGTTTTATTTTATTTTAATTTTATATATGCGTATTTTTATATTTATTTATTTTTATATTTATTTATTTTTATAAATATTTATTTTTATATTTATTTATTTTTATATATATTTATTTATTTTTATATTTATTTATTTTAATATTTATTTATTTTTATATTTATTTATTTATTTATTTCTATATTTATTTATTTATTTATTTTTATATATATTTTATTATTTATTTTAATATTTATTTATTTTTATATTTATTTATTTTGATATTTATTTTTATATATATTTATTTTTATATTTATTTATTTTTATATTCATTTATTTTTTTATTTTTATATATATTTATTTATTTATTTCTATATTTATTTATTTATTTATTTTTATATATATTTTATTATTTATTTTAATATTTATTTATTTTTATATTTATTTTTATATTTATTTATTTTTATATATACTTATTTATTTTTATATTTATTTATTTTTACATATATTTATTTTTATATTTATTTATTTTTATATTTATTTATTTTTATATTTATTTATTTATTTATTTCTATATTAATTTATTTATTTATTTTTATATATATTTTATTATTTATTTTAATATTTATTTATTTTTATATTTATTTTTATATATATTTATTTTTATATTTATTTATTTTTATATATATTTATTTATTTTTATATTTATTTATTTTTATATATATTTATTTTTATATTTATTTATTTCTATATTTATTTATTTTTATATATATTTTATTATTTATTTTAATATTTATTTATTTATTTATTTTTATATTTATTTTTATATATATTTATTTTTATATTTATTTATTTTTATATATATTTATTTATTTTTATATTTATTTATTTTTATATTTATTTATTCTTATATTTATTTATTTTTATATTTATCTATTTTTATATATATTTATTTTACACTTACTTACTTTCCCACTTTCTTACTTACTCACTTACTTACCCAATTACTTACCTACTCACTTACCTACTCACTTACTTACCTAGTTACCCACTTACTTGCTTACCCACTTACTGACCCACTTACTAACCCACTTACTTAGTTACTTACATAACCACTTAACCACTTACTTACTTAGCCAGTTACCGACTTACTTACACACTTACTTACCCACTTACTTACTCACTTAGCCACTTGCTTACTTACTCGCTTACCCACTTGTTTACGTATCCACTTACCCACTTACTTACTTACCCACTTACTTACCTAGCCACTTACCTACGCACTTACTTACCCACTTTCTTACTTAGACAATTACCGACTTACATACCCACTTACTTAGCCACTTACCCACTTCCTTACATACCCACTTACCCACTTCCTTACTTACCCACTTACATACTTACCCACTTACATACTTACCCACTTGCCCACTTACTTACCCACTCACTTACTTAGTTACCCACTTACTTACCCACTTGCTCACTTACCCACTTCCTTACTTACCCACTTACATACTTACCCACTTCCCCACTTACTTACCCACTTACTTACTCACTTACTTAGTTACCCACTTACTTACTTACCCACTTACTTACTTACCCACTTACTTACTTACTTAGCCACTTACCGACTTACTTACCCACTTACTTGCTTACCCACTCACTTACCCACTTACTTACTTACTCACTAAGCCACTTAATTACTTACTCACTTAATTACTTACTCACTTACCCACTTACTCACTTTCCCACTTACTTACCCACTTACGTACTTACTCACTTACTCACTTTCCCACTTTGTCAATTACCCACATATATATCCACTTACCCACTTACTCACTTACTTACCTACCCAGGTACTTACTTAGCCACTTACTTACTTATCGACTTACCCTATTACTTACCCATTTACTTAGTTACCCACTTACTTAGCCACTTACCCACTAACTTACTTACTTACTTACCCACTTACTTACCCACGTACCCACTAACTTACTAACTTAATCACTTACTTACCTACCCACGTACTTACTTACTTACCGACTTACCCTATTACTTACCCATTTACTTAGTTACCCACTTACTTAGCCACTTACCCACTTACTTACCCACTAATTTACTTACTCACTTACTTACCCACTTACTTAGTCACTTACCTATTTACTTACTCACTTACCCATTTACTTACTTACCCACTTACTTACCAACTTACTTACCCACATATTTAGCCACTTACCCACTTACTTACTTAACCACTTACTTACTTAACCACTTACTTACTTACCCACTTAATTACTTATCCACTTACTTACCTACCCACTTACTTACCTACCCACTTACTTAGTTACCCACTTACTTACACACTTACTAACCCACTTATCCACTTACTTACTTACCCACTTGCTAATTTACCCACTTAGCTACTTACGCACTTAGCCACTTACCCACTTTTTTACTTACCCACTTACTTACTGACTTGCCCACTTACCTACTTACTTACTTATCCACTTACCTACTTACCCACTTACTTAGCCACTTACTTACTCACTTACTTACCCACTTACTTACTTACCCACTTACCCACTAACTTAACCACTTATCCACTTACTCACTTACCTATTTACTTACTCACTTACCCATTTACTTACTTACCCACTTACTTACCAACTTACTTACCCACATACTTAGCCACTTACCCACTTACTTACTTAACCACTTACCGACTTACTTACTTACTCACTAACTTACTTACCCACTTAATTACTTACCCACTTACTTACCTAGCCACTTACTTACCCACTTACTTAGTTACCCACTTACCCACTTTCTTACTTACACACTTACTGACCCACTTACTTACTTACCCACTTGCCCACTTACTTACCTAGTTACTTGGCTACCCACTTACTTACTTACCCACTTACCCACTTACTTACTTACCCGCTTACCCACTTACTTACGTACCCACTTACTTATCCACTTACCCACTTACTGGCTCACTTAGCCCCTTGCTTACTTACTCATTTACCCACTTACTTACCTACCTACTTAATTACCCACTTACTTACCCACTTACTTTTATAGCCACTTACCTACACACTTACTTACCCACTTACTTACTTAGCCACTTACCGACTTACATACCCACTAACTTACTTAGCCTTTTCCTTACTTACCCACTTAATACTTACTTACTTATCCCCTTACTTACTTAGTTAACCACTTACCCACTCACTTACTTACTCACTTACCCACGTTCTTTCTTACCCACTTACTTACTTACTCACTTACCCAGTTACCCGCTTACTTCCTTACCAACTTACTTAGCCATTTAGCCACTTACTTACCCACTTACTTACTTACCCACTTACTTACTCACTTACCCACTTTCTTACTTACTTACTTAGTTACCCACTTACTTACTTTCTCACTTACCCAGTTACCCACTTACTTTATTGCTTACCGACTTACCCACTTACTTACTAAGCCACTTACTTACTTCCATGGCCACTTACCTACGCACTTACTTACCCACTTTCTTACACTTACCGACTTACATACCCACTTACTTAGCCACTTACCCACTTAATTACTTACCCACTTACCCACTTCCTTACATACCACTTCCTTAATTACCCACTTACATACTTACCCATTTGCCCACTTATTTACCCACTTACTTACTCACTTAGTTACCCACTTACTCACTTACCCACTTCCTTACTTACCCTTTTACCCACTTCCTTACTTACCCACTTACATACTTACCCACTTGCCCACTTACTTACCCACTTACTTACTCACTTACTTAGTTACCCACTTACTAACCCACTTATTTACTTACCCAATTACTTACTTACCCACTTACCGACTTACTTACCCACTTACTTGCTTACCCACTCACGTACCCACTTACCCACTTACTTACTTACTCACTTAACCACTTAATTACTCACTCACTTACCCACTTACTCACTTACTTACTTACTTACCAACTTACTTACTTACTCACTTACACACTTACTAGCATTTCCACTTACTTACTTTGCCAATTACCCACTTACATACCCACTTACCCACTTACTTACCTACCCACGTACTTAATTACCCTCTTACTTACTTACCGACTTACCCTTTTACTTACCCATTTACTTAGTTACCCACTTACTTATCCACTTACCCACTTACTTACCCACTAACTGACTTACTCACTTACTTACTTACCCACTAACTTAACCACTTACTTACTTACCCACTTACTTACTCACTTACCTATTTACTTACTCACTTACCCATTTACTTACTTACCCACATACTTAGCCACTTACCCGCTTACTTACTTAACCACTTACCGACTTACTTACTTACCCACTTACTTACTTACCCACTTAATTACTTACCCACTTACTTACCTACCCACTTACTTAGTTACCCACTTACTTACTTACACACTTACTAAGCCACTTACCCACTTACTTACTTACCCACTTGCTTATTTATCCACTTACCTACTTACCCACTTACTTACTTACTGACTTTCCCACTTACTTACCTACTTACTTACTTATCCACTTACCTACTTACCCACTAACTTAACCACTTACTTACTTACCCACTTACTCACTTACCTATTTACTTACTCACTTACGTATTTACTTACTCACTTACCCATTTACTTACTTACCCACATACTTAGCCACTTACCCACTTACTTACTTTACTACTTACCGACTTACTTACTTACTTACTTTCCCACTAACTTACTTACCCACTTAATTACTTACCCACTTACTTACCCACTTACTTACCTACCCACTTACTTAGTTACCCACTTACCCACTTACACACTTACCGACTTACTTACTTAGCCACTTACTTACTTACCCACTTGCTTTTTTATCCACTTACCTACTTACCCACTTACATACCCACTTACTTACTTACTTACCTACCCACTTACTTACTTACCCACTTACTTTCCGACTTACCCACTTAATTACCCATTTACTTAATTACCCACTTAGCCACTTACCCACTTTCTTACTTACTTAACCACTAACTTACTTACCCACTTATCTACTTACTTACCCATTTACCCACTAACTTAACCACTTACCCACTTACTTACTCACTCACTTACCTATTTACTTACTTACCCATTTACTTACCCACTAACTTACTTACTTACTCACACCTTCCTTACTCACTTACTTAGCCCCTTACCAACTTACTTACCCACTTACTTACTCACTTAGCCACTTACATAATTTCTCACTTACCCACTTATCCACTTACTTATTCACCTACTTACTTTTCCACTTACCCACTTACTTACCCACTTACTTACTTACGCACTTACTAACCTCCTTACCCACTTACTTACTTACCGACTTACTTACTTACCCAGCTAGCTACTTACTTATCCACGTACTTACTCACCCACTTACTTATTTACGCACTTATCCACTTATTTACCCACTTACTTATCCACTTATTAACTTACTAACCCACTTACTTATCCACTTACTTACTTACCCCCTTACTTGCTTACCCACTTACTTACTTACCCACTTACTTGCTTACCCACTTACCCCTTACTTACTTACCCACTTACTTACTAACTTACCCACTTACTTACTTAGCCACTTACCGACTTACTTACCCACTTACTTACTCACTTAGCCACTTACTTACTTACCCACTTACGTACTCACTTACTTACCCACTAACTTACTTACCCTCTTACTTACTTACCCACTTATGTACTTACCCACTTACTGACTTACTCACTTGCTTAGTTACCCTTTTACCCACTTACTCACTAACCAACTTTCTTACCCACTTTCGTACCCACTTACTTACTTACCCACTTACTTACTTACTTAGTTACCCACTTACATACCCACTTATCCAGTTACCCACTTACTTACTTTCCCACTAACTTAGTTGCCCACTTACTTATCCACTAACATACCCACTTATTTACTTACGCACTTACTTACGTTGCCACTTACCCACTTACCCCCTTACTTACTTACTTAACCACTTACCCACATACTTACTTACTCACTTACCCACTTTCTTACTTACAAACTTACGTACTTACCCACTTACTTAGTTACCCACTTACTTACTTAACCACTTACTTACCAACTTACTATACACTTACTTGCTTACCCACTTACCCACTTACTTACTTGTCCACTTAATTACCCACTTACATACCCACTTACCCACTTACTAACTTACTCACTTACTTACCTACCCACTTACTTACTTACCCACTTACTTACTTACCGACTTACCCTATTACTTACCCATTTACTTACCTACCCACTAACTTACTTACCCACTAACTTACTTACCCACTTACTTAACCACTTACCCACTAACTTAACCACTTAACCACTTACTTACTTACTCACTTACATATTTACTTACTCACTTACCCACTTACTTAGCCACTTACCCACTTACTTAGCCACTTACCGACTTACTTACTTACTTACCCACTAACTTACCCACTTAATTACTTACCCACTTACTTACTTATCCACTTACTTACCTACCCACTTACTTACTCACTTACTTAGTTCCCACTTACCCACTTACTTACCTACCCACTTACCCACTTACTCACTTACCAACTTTCTTACCAACTAACCCACTTTCGTACCCACTTACTTACTTACCCACTTACTTACTTACTTACTTACCCACTTACTTACTTACCCACTTACTTACTTACTTACCCACTTACTTACTTAGTTACCCACTTACTTACCCACTTACTTGATTGCTTACCGACTTACCTTCTTACTTACTAACCCACTTACTTAGTTACCCACTTATCCACTTACTTACTCACTTACTAACCCACTTACTTAGTTAGCCACTTACTTACCCACGTACTTGCCTAGCCACTTACTTACTTACCCACTTACTTGCCGCATTACTTACCCACTTACTTACATACTTACCCACTTACTTACCCCCTTACTTACCCCCTTACTTACCCACTTATTTACTTACACACTAACATACGCACTTACCCACTCAATTACTTACCCACTTACTTATATACTTAATTACGCACTTATTTACTCACTTGCTTACTTACCCACTTACTTAACTACCCACTTAGTTACTTACCCACTTACTTAGTTAACCACTTACTTACCCACTTAATTACCCACTTACTTAGCCACTTACCCACTTACTTAGCCATTTACCCACTTTCTTACTTACCCACTAACTTACTTACCCACTTACCTACTTACTTACTTCCTTACTTACCCACTTACCCACTAACTTAAACACTTACCCACTTACTTACTTACCCACTTACTTACTCACTTTCCTATTTACTTACTCACTTACCCACTTACTTTCTTACCCACTTACCAACTAACTTACCCACTTACTTAGCCACTTACCCACTTACTTACTTATCCACTTACCGACTTACCTACTTACTTACCCACTTACTTACTTAGCCACTTACCCACTTAGTTGCCCACTTACCCGCTTACTTGCCAACCCACTTACTGACTTACTCACTATTTAGTTACCCACTTACCCACTTACTCACTTACCAACTTTCTTACCCAATTACTTACTCACCCACTTACTTACTCACCCACTTACTTACTTGCTTACCCACTTACTTACTTAGTTACCCACTTACTTACCCAGTTACCCACATACTTACCTAACAACTAACTTACTTACCCACTTACTTGATTGCTTACCGACTTACCTTCTTACTTACTAACCAACTTACTTACTTACCTACTTACTTACTTACCCACTTACTTAGTTACCCACTTATCCACATACTCACTTACTAACCCACTTACTTAGTTACCCACTTACTTACCCACTTACTTACCGCATTACTTACCCACTTACTTACTTACATACTTACCCACTTACTTACCCCCTTACTTACCCACTTACTTACCCACTAACATACTTACCCACTTACCCACTCAATTACTAACCCACTTACTTAGCAACCCACTTACTTATATACTTAATTACGTACTTATTTACTCACTTGCTTACTTACCCACTTACTTAGTTAACCACTTACTTACCCACTTAATTACCCACTTACTTTCTTATCCACTTACTTACCCACTTACCCACTTACAAACCCACTTAGTTACCCACTTACATACCAACTTACTAAGCCACTTACTTAGTTACCCAGTTACACACTTACTTACCCACTTACTTATCCACTTACTTTACCACTTACTTACCTATCCACTTACTTACCCACTTACTTACTTTGCCGATTACCCACTTACTTACTTTCCCACTTACACACTTACTTATCCGCTTACATACTTAATCCCTTACCCACTTACCCACTTACAAGCCCACTTAGTTAGTTACCCAGTTACACACTTTCCCACTTACTTAGTTGCCCACTTACTTAGTTACCCAGTTACACACTTACTTTCCCACTTACTAAGTTGCCGACTTACTTATCCACTAACTTACCCACTTATTTACTTACGCACTTACTTACGTAGCCACTTACTTACCCACTTACTTATCCCCTTACTTACTTACTTACTTACTTAACCACTTACCCACTTACTCACTTACTTACTTACCAACTTACTTTCCCACTTACTTACTTACCTTCTTACTTAGTTACCCACTTACTTACTTACCAACTTACTTACCCACTTTCTTACTTACCCACTTACTTTCCCACTTACCCACTTACTTACTTACCCACTAACTTACTTACCCACTTACAAACCCACTTACTTACCTACCCACTTACTTACTTATCCACTTACTTACTTTCCGACTTACCCACTTACTTACCCATTTGCTTAGTTACCCACTTACTTAGCCACTTACCCACTTTCTTACTTACTTACCCATTAACTTACTTACCCACTAACTTACTCACTTACCTTCTTACCCACTAACTTAACCACTTACTTACTCACTTATCTATTTACTTACTAACTTACCCACTTACTTACCCACTTACATACCAACTTACTTACCCACTTATCCACTTACCCACTTACTTAGTTTTCCACTTACCCACTTACTTACTTACCCACTTACTTACCTACTCACTTACTGACTTACACACTTACTTAGTTACCCACTTACCCACTTACCAACTTTCTTACCCAGTTACTTTCTTACCTACTTACCCACTTTCTTACCCACTTACTTACTTACCCGCTTTCTTACTTACTTGCTTAGTTACCCACTTACTTACCCAGTTACCCCACTTTCTTACTTACCCACTTACTTAGCCACTTACTTACCCACTAACTAACTTACCCACTTACTTACCCACTTACTTCCCTACTTACTTAGTTACCCACTTAGCCACTTACTTACTCACTTACTAACCCACTTACTTAGTTACCCACTTACTTACCCACGTACTTACCTAGCCACTTACTTACCCACTTACCGCATTACTTACCCACTTAGTAACATATTTACCCACTTACTTACCCACTTACCCACTAACTTACTTACCCACTAACATACTTACCCACTCAATTACTTACACACTTAGTTAGCCACTTACTTATATACTTACGCACTTATTTACTCACTTGCTTACTTACCCACTTACTTACCTACCCACTTAGTTACTTAACCACTTACTTAGTTAACCACTTACTTACCCACTTACTTACTTACCCACTTATTTACTTAGAAACTTTCCAACTTACATACCCACTTTCTTACTTACGCACTTACAAACCCACTTAGTTAGTTTCCCACTTACTTACATACCGACTTACTAAGCCACTTAGTTACGCAGCTACCCACTTACTTACCCACGTACATACTTAGCCACTTACTTATTACCCACTTACTTACCCCCTCCTTACTTATTTATCCACTTACCCACTTACTTACTTTCCCACTTACTTAGTTGCCCACTTACTTATCCACTAACATACCCACTTATTTACTTACGCACTTACTTACACTGCCACTTACTTATCCACTTACTTACCCCCTTACTTACTTACTTAACCACTTACCCACATACTTACTTACTCACTTACCCACTTTCTTTCTTACAAACTTACTTACTTACCCACTTACTTACTTACCCACTTACTTACTTAACCACTTACTTACTTACCAACTTACTTACCCACTTACTTGCTTACCCACTTACTTACCCTCTTACTTACTTGTCCACTTAATTACCCACTTACCCACTTACTAACTTACTCACTTACTTACCTACCCACTTACTTACTTACTTACCGACTTACCCTATTACTTACCCATTTACTTACCTACCCACTTACTTACTTACCCACTAACTTACTTACCTACTTACTTACTTAACCACTTACCCACTAACTTAACCACTTACCCACTTACTTAGCCCCTTACCCACTTACGTATCCACTTACCGACTTAATTACTTACCCACTTACTTACTTACCCACTTACTTACCTACCCACTTACTTACCTACCCACTTACTTACCCACTTACTTAGTTACCCACTTACTTATCCACTTGCTTATTTACCCACTTACCTACTTACCCACTTACTTAGCCACTTACCCACTTACTTACTCACTTGCCCACTTACTTACCTACTTACTTACTTGCTTACCTACTTACTTGCTTACCCACTTACTTACTTACTTACTTAGTTACCCACTTACTTACCCACTTACTTAGGCACTTACTTACTAAACCTAAACCTTACTTACCCACTTACTTGATTGCTTACCGACTTACCCACTTGCTTACTTACCCACTTACTAACTAACCCACTTACTTACTTACCCACTTATCCACTTACTTACCCACTTACTCACTTACTAACCCACTTACTTAGTTACCCACTTACTTACTTACCCACGTACTTACCTAGCCACGTACTTACCTAGCCACTTACTTACTTACCCACTTACTTACCGCATTACTTATCCACTTACTTACTTACATACTTACCCACTTACTTACCCTCTTACTTACTTACCCACTAACATACATACTCACTTACCCACTCAATTACTTACCCACTTACTTAGTTACCCACTTACTTATATACTTACTTACCCACTTACTTACCAACTTACTTACCCACTTACTTACCAACTTACTTACCCACTTACTTGCTTAGCCACTTACCGACTCAATTACTTACCCACTTACTTAGTTACCCACTTACTTAGTTACCCACTTACTTATATACTTACTTACCCACTTACTTACTTAGCCACTTACCCACTTACTTAGTTCCCACTTACCCACTTACTTAGTTCCCACTTACCCACTTACTTAGTTCCCACTTACCCACTTACTTACTTACCCACTTAGTTACCTACCCACTTACTGACTTACTCACTTACTTAGTTACCCTTTTACCCACTTACTCACTTACCAACTTTCTTACCCACTTTCGTATCCACTTACTTACTTACCCACTTACTTACTTACCCACTTACTTACTTGCTTACCCACTTACTTACTTAGTTACCCACTTACATACCCACTTACTTATCCAGTTACCCACTTACTTACTTACCCACTTAGCCACTTACTTACCCACTTACTTGATTGCTTACCGACTTACCTTCTTACTTACTAACCCACTTACTTACTTACCCACTTACTTACTTACCCACTTAGTTACCCACTTATCCACTTACATACTCACTAACCCACTTACTTAGTTACCCACTTACTTACCCACTTACTTACCTAGCCACTTACTTACTTACCCATTTACTTACCTAGCCACTTACTTACTTACCCACTTACTTACTGCATTACTTACCCACTTACTTACTTACATACTTACCCCCTTACTTACCCACTTACTTACTTATACACTAACATACCCACTTACCCACTCAATTACTTACTCACTTGCTTACTTACCCACTTACTTAACTACCCACTTAGTTACTTACCCACTTACTTAGTTAACCACTTACCTACCCACTTACTTACCCACTTAATTACCCACTTACTTAGCCAATTACCCACTTTCTTACTTACTTACCCACTAACTTACTTACCCACTTACCTACTTACTTACTTACCCACTTACCCACTAACTTAACCACTTACCCACTTACTTACTCACTTACCTATTTACTTACTCACTTACCCACTTACTTACTTACCCACTTACTTACCAAATTACTTACCCACTTACTGACTTAGCCACTTACCGACTTACCTACTTACTTACCCACTTACTTAGCCACTTACCCACTTACTTAGTTGCCCACTTACTTACCTACCCACTTACTGACTTAATCACTTACTTAGTTAACCACTTACCCATTTACTCACTTACCAACTTTCTTACCCAGCTACTTTCTTACCCACTTACCCCCTTACCCACTTTCTTACCCACTTACTTACTTACCCACTTACTTACTTGCTTACCCACTTACTTACTTACTTACCCACTTACTTACCCAGTTACCCACTTACTTACTTACCCACTTACTTAGCCACTGACTTACCCACTAACTTACTTACCCACTTACTTACTTACCCACTTACTTACTTAGCCACTTACCGACTTACATACCCAGTTACTTACTTACGCACTTACCCACTTACAAGCCCACTTAGTTAGTTACCCACTTACTTACATACCGACTTACTAGGCCACTTACCCACTTACTTACCCACGTACATACTTAGCCACTTACTTACTACCCACTTACTTACCCCCTCCTTACTTATTTAGCCACTTACCCACATACTTACTTACTCACTAACCCACTTTCTTACTTACAAACTTACTTACTTACCCACTTACTTAGTTACCCACTTACTTAGTTACCCACTTACTTACTTAACCACTTACATAACCACTTACTTAACCACTTACCGACTTACTTACCCACTTACTTAGTTGCCCACTTACTTATCCACTAACATACCCACTTACTTACTTACGCACTAACTTACGTTGCCACTTACTTACCCACTTACTTACCCCCTTACTTACTTACTTAACCACTTACCCACATACTTACTCACTTACCCACTTTCTTACTTACAAACTTACTCACTTACCCACTTTCTTACTTACAAACTTACTTACTGACCCACTTACTTAGTTACCCACTTACTTAGTTACCCACTTAATTGCTTACCCACTTACTTACCCACTTACCTACTTGTCCACTTAATTACCCACTTACATACCCACTTACTAACTTACTCACTTACTTACCTACCCACTTACTTACTTACCCACTTACTTACTTACCGACTTACCCTATTACTTACCCATTTACTTACCTACCCACTTAGTTACTTAACCACTTACTTAGTTAACCACTTACTTACCCACTTACTTACTTACCCACTTATTTACTTAGAAACTTTCCAACTTACATACCCACTTTCTTACTTACGCACTTACAAACCCACTTAGTTAGTTTCCCACTTACTTACATACCGACTTACTAAGCCACTTAGTTACGCAGCTACCCACTTACTTACCCACGTACATACTTAGCCACTTACTTATTACCCACTTACTTACCCCCTCCTTACTTATTTATCCACTTACCCACTTACTTACTTTCCCACTTACTTAGTTGCCCACTTACTTATCCACTAACATACCCACTTATTTACTTACGCACTTACTTACACTGCCACTTACTTATCCACTTACTTACCCCCTTACTTACTTACTTAACCACTTACCCACATACTTACTTACTCACTTACCCACTTTCTTTCTTACAAACTTACTTACTTACCCACTTACTTACTTACCCACTTACTTACTTAACCACTTACTTACTTACCAACTTACTTACCCACTTACTTGCTTACCCACTTACTTACCCTCTTACTTACTTGTCCACTTAATTACCCACTTACCCACTTACTAACTTACTCACTTACTTACCTACCCACTTACTTACTTACTTACCGACTTACCCTATTACTTACCCATTTACTTACCTACCCACTTACTTACTTACCCACTAACTTACTTACCTACTTACTTACTTAACCACTTACCCACTAACTTAACCACTTACCCACTTACTTAGCCCCTTACCCACTTACGTATCCACTTACCGACTTAATTACTTACCCACTTACTTACTTACCCACTTACTTACCTACCCACTTACTTACCTACCCACTTACTTACCCACTTACTTAGTTACCCACTTACTTATCCACTTGCTTATTTACCCACTTACCTACTTACCCACTTACTTAGCCACTTACCCACTTACTTACTCACTTGCCCACTTACTTACCTACTTACTTACTTGCTTACCTACTTACTTGCTTACCCACTTACTTACTTACTTACTTAGTTACCCACTTACTTACCCACTTACTTAGGCACTTACTTACTAAACCTAAACCTTACTTACCCACTTACTTGATTGCTTACCGACTTACCCACTTGCTTACTTACCCACTTACTAACTAACCCACTTACTTACTTACCCACTTATCCACTTACTTACCCACTTACTCACTTACTAACCCACTTACTTAGTTACCCACTTACTTACTTACCCACGTACTTACCTAGCCACGTACTTACCTAGCCACTTACTTACTTACCCACTTACTTACCGCATTACTTATCCACTTACTTACTTACATACTTACCCACTTACTTACCCTCTTACTTACTTACCCACTAACATACATACTCACTTACCCACTCAATTACTTACCCACTTACTTAGTTACCCACTTACTTATATACTTACTTACCCACTTACTTACCAACTTACTTACCCACTTACTTACCAACTTACTTACCCACTTACTTGCTTAGCCACTTACCGACTCAATTACTTACCCACTTACTTAGTTACCCACTTACTTAGTTACCCACTTACTTATATACTTACTTACCCACTTACTTACTTAGCCACTTACCCACTTACTTAGTTCCCACTTACCCACTTACTTAGTTCCCACTTACCCACTTACTTACTTACCCACTTAGTTACCTACCCACTTACTGACTTACTCACTTACTTAGTTACCCTTTTACCCACTTACTCACTTACCAACTTTCTTACCCACTTTCGTATCCACTTACTTACTTACCCACTTACTTACTTACCCACTTACTTACTTGCTTACCCACTTACTTACTTAGTTACCCACTTACATACCCACTTACTTATCCAGTTACCCACTTACTTACTTACCCACTTAGCCACTTACTTACCCACTTACTTGATTGCTTACCGACTTACCTTCTTACTTACTAACCCACTTACTTACTTACCCACTTACTTACTTACCCACTTAGTTACCCACTTATCCACTTACATACTCACTAACCCACTTACTTAGTTACCCACTTACTTACCCACTTACTTACCTAGCCACTTACTTACTTACCCATTTACTTACCTAGCCACTTACTTACTTACCCACTTACTTACTGCATTACTTACCCACTTACTTACTTACATACTTACCCCCTTACTTACCCACTTACTTACTTATACACTAACATACCCACTTACCCACTCAATTACTTACTCACTTGCTTACTTACCCACTTACTTAACTACCCACTTAGTTACTTACCCACTTACTTAGTTAACCACTTACCTACCCACTTACTTACCCACTTAATTACCCACTTACTTAGCCAATTACCCACTTTCTTACTTACTTACCCACTAACTTACTTACCCACTTACCTACTTACTTACTTACCCACTTACCCACTAACTTAACCACTTACCCACTTACTTACTCACTTACCTATTTACTTACTCACTTACCCACTTACTTACTTACCCACTTACTTACCAAATTACTTACCCACTTACTGACTTAGCCACTTACCGACTTACCTACTTACTTACCCACTTACTTAGCCACTTACCCACTTACTTAGTTGCCCACTTACTTACCTACCCACTTACTGACTTAATCACTTACTTAGTTAACCACTTACCCATTTACTCACTTACCAACTTTCTTACCCAGCTACTTTCTTACCCACTTACCCCCTTACCCACTTTCTTACCCACTTACTTACTTACCCACTTACTTACTTGCTTACCCACTTACTTACTTACTTACCCACTTACTTACCCAGTTACCCACTTACTTACTTACCCACTTACTTAGCCACTGACTTACCCACTAACTTACTTACCCACTTACTTACTTACCCACTTACTTACTTAGCCACTTACCGACTTACATACCCAGTTACTTACTTACGCACTTACCCACTTACAAGCCCACTTAGTTAGTTACCCACTTACTTACATACCGACTTACTAGGCCACTTACCCACTTACTTACCCACGTACATACTTAGCCACTTACTTACTACCCACTTACTTACCCCCTCCTTACTTATTTAGCCACTTACCCACATACTTACTTACTCACTAACCCACTTTCTTACTTACAAACTTACTTACTTACCCACTTACTTAGTTACCCACTTACTTAGTTACCCACTTACTTACTTAACCACTTACATAACCACTTACTTAACCACTTACCGACTTACTTACCCACTTACTTAGTTGCCCACTTACTTATCCACTAACATACCCACTTACTTACTTACGCACTAACTTACGTTGCCACTTACTTACCCACTTACTTACCCCCTTACTTACTTACTTAACCACTTACCCACATACTTACTCACTTACCCACTTTCTTACTTACAAACTTACTCACTTACCCACTTTCTTACTTACAAACTTACTTACTGACCCACTTACTTAGTTACCCACTTACTTAGTTACCCACTTACTTACTTAACCACTTACTTAACCACTTACTTACTTACCAACTTACTTACCCACTTAATTGCTTACCCACTTACTTACCCACTTACCTACTTGTCCACTTAATTACCCACTTACATACCCACTTACTAACTTACTCACTTACTTACCTACCCACTTACTTACTTACCCACTTACTTACTTACCGACTTACCCTATTACTTACCCATTTACTTACCTACCCACTTACTTACTTACCCACTAACTTACTTACCTACTTACTTACTTAACCACTTACCCACTAACTTAACCACTTACTTACCCACTTACTTACTTACTCACTTACATATTTACTTACTTACTTAGCCACTTACCCACTTACTTATCCACTTACCGACTTAATTACTTACCCACTTACTTACCTACCCACTTACTTAGCTACCAACTTACTTACCCACTTGCTTATTTACCCACTTATCTACTTACCCACTTACTAAGCCACTTACCCAATTACTTATTTACCCACTTACTTACTTACTCACTTGCCCACTTACTTACCTACTTACTTACTTGCTTACCTACTTACTTGCTTACCCACTTACTTACTTACTAACTTAGTTACCCACTTACTTACTTACCCACTTACTTAGCCACTTACTTACTTACCCACTAACTTACTTACCCACTTACTTGATTGCTTACCGACTTACCCACTTTCTTACTTACCCACTTACTAACTAACCCACTTACTTACTTACCCACTTACTTACTTACCCACTTATTCACTTACTAACCCACTTACTTACTTACCCACGTACTTACCTAGCCACGTACTTACCTAGCCACGTACTTACTTACCCACTTACTTACCGCATTACTTACCCACTTACTTACTTACATACTTACCCACTTACTTACCCCCTTACTTACTTAACCACTTACTTACCCACTAACATACTTACTCACTTACCCACTCAATTACTTACCCACTTACTTATATACTTACTTACCCACTTACTTACCAACTTACTTACCCACTTACTTAGCCCCTTACCCACTTACTTACTTAGCCACTTACCGACGTACCTACTTACTTACCCACTAGGGAGATCGAACGGTTATTATTCGACCGGTTTTAACCGGTTATTTTAGCTTTGCCCAAGTGGGTTATTTTAAAACGCCCATTTTTCGAATATCGAATAAACCGGTTATTTTGGTATAATAAACCGGTTATTTTTAGTAAAGTGTAATTTATATACATTTTCCTCGCTCTTGTTGTAGATGCACCCGTAATTTAAGTATTTTTTAATTGAACATTGGCCATACTTAAACTTTTTATAAAGAATGTCAAAACAAAATGTAAAAAAGGTCAAAAAACATTATAGAAATCGCTTATAAAAGCATGTGTTCTTGTAGAAAAAAAAAAACCAAAAACTATTCAAAATACTACAAAAACGTGTGCAGTTTAAAAGTAAATAGTAATTTGTGCAAGAGCATTCTAAATATTAAATATATTTTTATATAAAGGTTATCGCTAGATATTTTTCGAACGCGATTTAAAAACCAAAGATTGTTGCCTGAAGTGCCCTAAAATGATAAGTTGCAAAGGTTCTTCCATGTCACGACTTAATAATCACCCTTAATTAGTATACATGCTTGACATTATTGTGATCCAAATGAAACTTAACTCCGTTAGAAGTAGCTCTAAGAAGACGATAAATAAAACTTTACTAAAATACGCTGCAAAAAATTAATCATTGGGTGAAATATTAGCCCGTTGTGTTGCCGACGACAAAATTCCCGTTAAGGCACTAAAAACTCTCAAGTAGTTCTAGCATCTTTTCATGCTGAAAACTAAAACATTACGACGGAATCAACGATATGGGGAAAATTTCTACCAGTTTTATTTATTAAAACACCAAGAACTATAGAACAAAATTAAAGAAATCAAACAATGACATGGAATGTTTTAAATTGTAGTCGACGAATTGACAAATATTGTGAACTGAACACAAAATGTTCAGTTCACTATTCGTTTCTATAATGCTGAAACAAAATAATTTGAAATAGATAATCCTGGCTAAGAAGTTTTGTTTGCAACTTTTCAAAAATATGGTAGATTTATATAGATAGCTTAACCACAAACAAATTAAAACTCATTCAAAATTTGAGAGAATATTTCAATAACTTTATAAAATTCCTATAATTTATTTGCTTTTGCAAAACGTTTGTCTAGATCAAATATCGTTCAACAGTTTCTAAATTACATTATACAAATATCTTCTTACAAATAAAGTTTAGTAAATCAATAAAAAATTGTTGAAAATTTAGCTAAAGTTTGATCAATTTACTGGTCCCACTTTTCTTGGATTTAATCGTAAAATATTTGTTAGGTCTGATCTAAGTCATATCATGTATTTTGTTGTTTCCTTACCTTTGCAAATTGTTTTGTTTTTTGTGCTTTTAAGTATTCGAATTAAAACCGGTTAACCGGTTATTTAAAAATTGCTTAACCGAAAACCGGTTTTTTTAAAATAGCAACTACTCGTAATATTCGAAAACCGGTTATTGAAAAAACTCGAATAATCGATCTCCCTATTACCCACTTACTTAGTTCCCACTTACCCACTTACTTACTTACCCACTTACTTACCTACCCACTTACTGACTTACTCACTTACTTAGTTACCCTTTTACCCACTTACTCACTTACCAACTTTCTTACCCACTTTCGTACCCACTTACTTACTTACCCACTTACTTACTTACCCACTTACTTACTTACTTGCTTACCCACTTACTTACTTAGTTACCCACTTACATACCCACTTACTTATCCAGTTACTCACTTACCCACTTAGCCACTTACTTACCCACTTACTTGATTGCTTACCGACTTACCTTCTTACTTACTAACCCACTTACTTACTTACCCACTTACATACTTACCCACTTACTTAGACCCACTTATCCACTTACTTACTCACTTACTAACCCACTTACTTAGTTACCCACTTACTTACCCACGTACTTACCTAGCCACTTACTTACTTACCCACTTACTTACCGCATTACTTACCCACTTACTTACTTACATACTTACCCACTTACTTACCCCCTTACTTTCCCACTTACTTACTTACACACTAACATACCCACTTACCCACTCAATTACTTACCCACTTACTTAGTTACTCACTTACTTATATACTTAATTACGCACTTATTTACTCACTTGCTTACTTACCCACTTACTTAACTACCCACTTAGTTACTTACCCACTCACTAAGTTAACCACTTACTTACCCACTTACTTACTTACCCACTTACTTACCCACTTAATTACCCACTTAATTACCCACTTACTTAGCCACTTACACACTTTCTTACTTACTTACCCACTAACTTACTTACCCACTTACCTACTTACCCACTTACCCACTAACTTGACCACTTACCCACTTACTTATTCACTTACCTATTTACTTACTCACTACTTAGCCACTTACCCACTTACTTACTTAGCCACTTACCGACTTACCTACTTACTTACCCACTTACTTAGCCACTTACCCACTTACTTAGTTGCCCACTTACTTACTTACCCACTTACTTAGTTACCCACTTACCCATTTACTCACTTACCAACTTTCTTACCCAGCTACTTTCTTACCCGCTTACTTACTTACCCACTTACTTACTTACCCACTTACTTACCCAGTTACCCACTTACTTACTTACCCACTTACTTACCCACTAACTTACTTACCCACTTACTTACTTACCCACTTACTTACTTAGCCACTTACCGACTTACATACCCAGTTACTTACTTACGCACTTACCCACTTACAGACCCACTTAGTTAGTTACCCACTAACTTACATACCTACTTACTAAGCCACTTACTTAGTTACGCAGTTAGCCACTTACTTACCCACGTACATACTTAGCCACTTACTACCCACTTACTTACCCCCTCCTTACTTATTTATCCACTTACCCACTTACTTAGTTGCCCACTTACTTATCAACTAACATACCCACTTATTTACTTACGCACTAACTTACGTTGCCACTTACTTACCCACTTACTTACCCCCTTACTTACTTACTTAACCACTTACCCACATACTTACTTACTCACTTACCCACTTTCTTACTTACAAACTTACATACTTACCCACTTACTTAGTTACCCACTTACTAACTTTACCACTTACTTACTTAACCACTTACTTACTTACCAACTTACTTACCCACTTACTTGCTTACCCACTTACTTACCCACTTACTTACCCACTTACTTGTCCACTTAATTACCCACTTACATACCCACTTACCCACTTACTAACTTACTCATTTACTTACCTATCCACTTACTTACTTACCCACTTACTTACTTACCCACTTACTTACTAACCGACTTACCCTATTAATTACCCATTTACTTAACTACCCACTTACTTACTTACCCACTAACTTACTTACCTACTTACTTACTTAACCACTTACCCACTAACTTAACCACTTACTTACTTACCCACTTACTTACTTACTCACTTACATATTTACTTACTCACTTACCCACTTACTTAGCCACTTACCCACTTAATTACTTACCCACTTACTTAGTTACCCACTTACTTACCCACTTGCTTATTTACCCACTTACGTACTTACCCACTTACTTAGCCACTTACCCACTTACTTACTTACCCACTTACTTACCCACTTACTTACTCACTTGCCCACTTACTTAGCTACTTACTTACTTGCTTACCTACTTACTTGCTTACCCACTTACTTACTTAGTTACCCACTTACTTACTTACCCACTAACTTACTTACCCACTTACTTGATTGCTTACCGACTTATCCACTTACTTACTTACCCACTTAATCACTTACTAACCCACTTACTTAGTTACCCACTTACTTACCCACGTACTTACCTAGCCACGTACTTACCTAGCCACTTACTTACTTACCCACTTACTTACATACTTACCCACTTACTTACCCCTTTACTTACATAACCACTTACTTACCCACTAACATACTTACTCACTTACCCACTCAATTACTTACCCACTTACTTAGTTACCCACTTACTTATATACTTACTTACCCACGTACTTACCAACTTACTTACCCACTTACTTAGCCCCTTACCCACTTACTTACTTAGCCACTTACCGACGTACCTACTTACTTAGCCACTTACCCACTTACTTAGTTCCCACTTACTTACTTACCCACTTACTTACCTACCCACTTACTGACTTACTCACTTGCTTAGTTACCCTTTTACCCACTTACTCACTAACCAACTTTCTTACCCACTTTCGTACCCACTTACTTACCCACTTACTTACTTACTTAGTTACCCACTTACATACCCACTTACTTATCCAGTTACCCACTTACTTACTTACACACTTACTTAGTTACCCACTTACTTACCCACGTACTTACCTAGCCACTTACTTACCGCATTACTTACCCACTTACTTACTTACCCACTTACTTACTTAACCACTTACTTACCCACTTACTTAGCCCCTTACCCACTTACTTACTTAGCCACTTACCGACGTACCTACTTACCCACTAACTTAACCACTTACTTACTTACTCACTTACATATTTACTTACTCACTTATCCACTTACCCACTTACTTAGCCACTTACCCACTTACTTAACCACTTACCGACTCAATTACTTACCCACTTACTTAGTTACCCACTTACTTACCCACTTGCTTATTTACCCACTTACCCACTTACTTAGCCACTTACTTACTTACCCACTTACTTACTCACTTGCCCACTTACTTACCTACTTACTTACTTGCTTACCGACTTACTTACTTAGTTACCCACTTACTTACTAACCCACTTACTTACTCACTTACTTACCCACTTACTTAGCCACTTACTTACTTACCCACTAACTTACTTACCCACATACTTGATTGCTTACCGACTTACCCACTTGCTTACTTACCCACTTACTTAGCCACTTACCCACTTATCCACTTACTTACTTACCCACTTACCCACTAACTTGACCACTTACCCACTTACTTATTCACTTACCTATTTACTTACTCACTACTTAGCCACTTACCCACTTACTTACTTAGCCACTTACCGACTTACCTACTTACTTACCCACTTACTTAGCCACTTACCCACTTACTTAGTTGCCCACTTACTTACTTACCCACTTACTTAGTTACCCACTTACCCATTTACTCACTTACCAACTTTCTTACCCAGCTACTTTCTTACCCGCTTACTTACTTACCCACTTACTTACTTACCCACTTACTTACCCAGTTACCCACTTACTTACTTACCCACTTACTTACCCACTAACTTACTTACCCACTTACTTACCCACTTATCCACTTACTTACTTACCCACTTACCCACTAACTTGACCACTTACCCACTTACTTATTCACTTACCTATTTACTTACTCACTACTTAGCCACTTACCCACTTACTTACTTAGCCACTTACCGACTTACCTACTTACTTACCCACTTACTTAGCCACTTACCCACTTACTTAGTTGCCCACTTACTTACTTACCCACTTACTTAGTTACCCACTTACCCATTTACTCACTTACCAACTTTCTTACCCAGCTACTTTCTTACCCGCTTACTTACTTACCCACTTACTTACTTACCCACTTACTTACCCAGTTACCCACTTACTTACTTACCCACTTACTTACCCACTAACTTACTTACCCACTTACTTAGCCACTTACCCACTTATCCACTTACTTACTTACCCACTTACCCACTAACTTGACCACTTACCCACTTACTTATTCACTTACCTATTTACTTACTCACTACTTAGCCACTTACTTACTTAGCCACTTACCGACTTACCTACTTACTTACCCACTTACTTAGCCACTTACCCACTTACTTAGTTGCCCACTTACTTACTTACCCACTTACTTAGTTACCCACTTACCCATTTACTCACTTACCAACTTTCTTACCCAGCTACTTTCTTACCCGCTTACTTACTTACCCACTTACTTACCCAGTTACCCACTTACTTACTTACCCACTTACTTACCCACTAACTTACTTACCCACTTACTTACTTACCCACTTACTTACTTAGCCACTTACCGACTTACATACCCAGTTACTTACTTACGCACTTACCCACTTACAGACCCACTTAGTTAGTTACCCACTAACTTACATACCTACTTACTAAGCCACTTACTTAGTTACGCAGTTAGCCACTTACTTACCCACGTACATACTTAGCCACTTACTACCCACTTACTTACCCCCTCCTTACTTATTTATCCACTTACCCACTTACTTAGTTGCCCACTTACTTATCCACTAACATACCCACTTATTTACTTACGCACTAACTTACGTTGCCACTTACTTACCCACTTACTTACCCCCTTACTTACTTACTTAACCACTTACCCACATACTTACTTACTCACTTACCCACTTTCTTACTTACAAACTTACATACTTACCCACTTACTTAGTTACCCACTTACTAACTTTACCACTTACTTACTTAACCACTTACTTACTTACCAACTTACTTAACCACTTACTTGCTTACCCACTTACTTACCCACTTACTTGTCCACTTAATTACCCACTTACATACCCACTTACCCACTTACTAACTTACTCATTTACTTACCTACCCACTTACTTACTTACCCACTTACTTACTTACCCACTTACTTACTAACCGACTTACCCTATTAATTACCCATTTACTTAACTACCCACTTACTTACTTACCCACTAACTTACTTACCTACTTACTTACTTAACCACTTACCCACTAACTTAACCACTTACTTACTTACCCACTTACTTACTTACTCACTTACCCACTTACTTAGCCACTTACCCACTTAATTACTTACCCACTTACTTAGTTACCCACTTACTTACCCACTTGCTTATTTACCCACTTACGTACTTACCCACTTACTTAGCCACTTACCCACTTACTTACTTACCCACTTACTTACCCACTTACTTACTCACTTGCCCACTTACTTAGCTACTTACTTACTTGCTTACCTACTTACTTGCTTACCCACTTACTTACTTAGTTACCCACTTTCTTACTTACCCACTAACTTACTTACCCACTTACTTGATTGCTTACCGACTTATCCACTTACTTACTTACCCACTTAATCACTTACTAACCCACTTACTTAGTTACCCACTTACTTACCCACGTACTTACCTAGCCACGTACTTACCTAGCCACTTACTTACTTACCCACTTACTTACATACTTACCCACTTACTTACCCCTTTACTTACATAACCACTTACTTACCCACTAACATACTTACTCACTTACCCACTCAATTACTTACCCACTTACTTAGTTACCCACTTACTTATATACTTACTTACCCACGTACTTACCAACTTACTTACCCACTTACTTAGCCCCTTACCCACTTACTTACTTAGCCACTTACCGACGTACCTACTTACTTAGCCACTTACCCACTTACTTAGTTCCCACTTACTTACTTACCCACTTACTTACCTACCCACTTACTGACTTACTCACTTGCTTAGTTACCCTTTTACCCACTTACTCACTAACCAACTTTCTTACCCACTTTCGTACCCACTTACTTACCCACTTACTTACTTACTTAGTTACCCACTTACATACCCACTTACTTATCCAGTTACCCACTTACTTACTTACACACTTACTTAGTTACCCACTTACTTACCCACGTACTTACCTAGCCACTTACTTACCGCATTACTTACCCACTTACTTACTTACCCACTTACTTACTTAACCACTTACTTACCCACTTACTTAGCCCCTTACCCACTTACTTACTTAGCCACTTACCGACGTACCTACTTACCCACTAACTTAACCACTTACTTACTTACTCACTTACATATTTACTTACTCACTTATCCACTTACCCACTTACTTAGCCACTTACCCACTTACTTAACCACTTACCGACTCAATTACTTACCCACTTACTTACCCACTTGCTTATTTACCCACTTACTTACTTACCCACTTACTTACTCACTTGCCCACTTACTTACCTACTTACTTACTTGCTTACCTACTTACTTGCTTACCGACTTACTTACTTAGTTACCCACTTACTTACTAACCCACTTACTTACTCACTTACTTACCCACTTACTTAGCCACTTACTTACTTACCCACTAACTTACTTACCCACATACTTGATTGCTTACCGACTTACCCACTTGCTTACTTACCCACTTACTTAGCCACTTACCCACTTATCCACTTAATTACTTACCCACTTACTCACTTACTAACCCACTTACTTAGTTACCCACTTACTTACTTACCCACGTACTTACCTAGCCACGTACTTACTTAGCCACTTACTTACCCACTTACTTACCGCATTACTTACCCACTTACTTACTTACATACTTACCCACTTACTTACCGCCTTACTTACTTAACCACTTACTTACCCACTAACATACTTACTCACTTACCCACTCAATTACTTACCCACTTACTTAGTTACCCACTTACTTATATACTTACTTACCCACTTACTTACCAAGTTACTTACCCACTTACTTAGCCCCTTACCCACTTACTTATTTAGCCACTTACCGACGTACCTACTTACTTAGCCACTTACTTAGTTCCCACTTACCCACTTACTTACTTACTCACTTACTTAGTTACCCTTTTACCCACTTACTCACTTACCAACTTTCTTACCCACTTACCCACTTTCGTACCCACTTACTTACTTACCCACTTACTTACTTACTTGCTTACCCACTTACTTACTTAGTTACCCACTTACTTATCGAGTTACCCACTTAGCCACTTACTTACCACCTTACTTGATTGCTTACCGACTTACCTTCTTACTTACTAACCCACTTACTTACTTACCCACTTACTTACTTACCCACATACTTAGTTACCCACTTATCCACTTACTTACACACTTACTAACCCACTTACTTAGTTACCCACTTACTTACCCACGTACTTACCTAGCCACTTACTTACTTACCCACTTACTTACCGCATTACTTACCCACTTACTTACTTACATACTTACCCACTTACTTACCCCCTTACTTACTTACTCACTTACCCACTCAATTACTTACCCACTTACTTAGTTACCCACTTACTTATATACTTACTTACCAACTTACTTACCCACTTACTTAGCCCCTTACCCACTTACTTACTTAGCCACTTACCGACGTACCTACTTACTTAGCCACTTACCCACTTACTTAGTTCCCACTTACCCACTTACTTACTTGCCCACTTACTTACCTACCCACTTATTGACTTACTCACTTACTTAGTTACCCTTTTACCCACTTACTCACTTACCAACTTTCTTACCCACTTTCGTACCCACTTACTTACTTACCCACTTACTTACTTACCCACTTACTTACTTACTTGCTTACCCACTTACTTACTTAGTTACCCACTTACATATCCACTTACTTATCCAGTTACCCACTTAGCCACTTACTTACCACCTTACTTGATTGCTTACCGACTTACCTTCTTACTTACTAACCCACTTACTTACTTACCCACTTACTTACTTACCCACTTACTTAGTTACCCACTTATTCACTTACTTACTCACTTACTAACCCACTTACTTAGTTACCCACTTACTTACCCACGTACTTACCTAGCCACTTACTTACTTACCCACTTACTTACCGCATTACTTACCCACTTACTTACTTACACACTAACATAGCCACTTACCCACTCAATTACTTACCCACTTACTTATATACTTAATTACGCACTTATTTACTCGCTTACTTAACCACTTACTTAACTACCCACTTAGTTACTTACCCACTTACTTAGTTACCCACTTACTTACCCACTTACTTAGCCACTTACCCACTTTCTTACTTACTTACCCACTAACTTACTTACCCACTTACTTACTTACCCACTAACTTAACCACTTACCCACTTACTTACTCACTTACCTATTTACTTACTCACTTACCCACTTACTTACCCACTTACTTACTTAGCCACTTACCGACTTAGCTACTTACCCACTTACTTACTTAGCCACTTACCCACTTACTTAGTTGGCCACTTACCCACTTATTTACTTACCCACTTACTTACCGACCCACTTACTGACTTAGTTACCCACTTACTCACTTACCAACTTTCTTACCCACTTTCTTACCCACTTACTTACTTACCCACTTACTTACTTACCCACTTACTTACTTACTTGCTTACCCACTTACTTACTTACTTACCCAGTTACCCACTTACTTACTTACCCACTAACTTAGCCACTTACTTACCCACTAACTTACCCACTTACTTGATTGCTTACCGACTTACCTTCTTACTTACTAACCAACTTACTTACTTACCCACTTACTTACTTACCCACTAGATAACCCTTAAGTAAAACATGCAAAACCAAAGCATAATTTATTAATTTTCTTTTAATTGTTTATATTTTTTTTACTTTTGCGAACAAAACTTCAAATTACTGTCAGCAAATGTCAAATTACTGTCCATTTTACTGTCTGCAAAATTTGCAAGACAGTAGACAAGACAGTTGGAAAAGTGTATATGTATTAGTGAAAAAGTTTGCATGTGTTGCAACCGTCTTGCCAGTACTGGCAAATGTAAACACCGTGTTACCAGTACTGTCAAATGTAAACGAACTGTTACCTTTAAAACATCGCATCTGTAACAGAGAGCTGCAAGGAGTATGATCGAGCCTGCTCAATCACTACAGCTAAAAATTTAGTTTAAATCAAAAAAGTATTCACAGTTTTGTTCTAGTTCAAACGTCAACACGAACCAAAAAATTCAGTAAGAAGTATGAATCAGTCGCAAAATTATGCTGGTATTTGTTTATTTAAAAGTGATGCATCTGTTTTTGAACGACAGCTAACTTGTACTCGGCTTTCGGCTCGATGATTCGAACATTATTTTATTGTGATCAGTTGCAACACCAATCGAATTTTATGATTCAATCGGTTTTGTCAAACATCTAGAAATGATCTTGATCTAAAGAGCTCATTTCAAACCGTCAGCTTGAATTCTTGTACTCGCAACGAACATGAATGTTAATATTTCTTTGGTACGATATTAGCAAAATTCATGTTATAGGCTCGAGCCACAAAAAACAATGTGTATTATTTATGTATGTATATAAGCAATATAAAGTTCATACATATGTATGTATTTAACATACCAAAGTAGGGGCGAAACATTTAGAGTACACTGTAATATATTTTGCGGGTTAGAGAAATTATGGGTTAAAGTTAAAATTTTCATACAAAAAAGTCGAATTCATTCTATTGGTCGAATTCATTCTACAAATATCTCTTAAATTTTCTTCAAATTTATTTTTATGCCTAAGCAATAATATATAGGTATGTAAGTACATACACATTTTTCGCAAATTTTATTTTCAAATAAATTTTTGATTGTGATTTTTAAAAAGTTTTTTCTCTATATTCATATTGCCTAACAATGCATGCATACAATGTTAAATAAACAGTATAGATCTTACATACACTCCAACATTTGTATATTTTTAACCAATAATGTTGCGACTGATACATACACATGTATGAAGTTCGAACGAGAACAAAGCTGTAGAATACATGACTGGTTTGTATTTAATTTTTAGCGTTAATGATTAAGTCGACTCGTTCAAACATGCTGCACCTGAATGAACATTATATCGCATTTGAAAACGAATATTGCAAGTGATGCGAGCACCGCTTCGTTTTCTTGCGGTGACTGTAGTCATACCAGAAAAAACATTTACAAACATTCATGTTAGTTGCGAGTACAATAATTCAAGCTGATTGCTTGAAATGAGCACTTTAGATTAAAATCATTTCTTATTGTTGAACAAAAACGGTTTGAATCATAATAATTCAGAGTACATGATTGGATATACCTACTCCAAATTTTAGTATTCGTTGCAGTTCTCTGATCTGTAAAAGTTCATCAAACACTGAACTGCGCTGGTATTAAAACAATGATGTTTGTATCTAATTACCAAAATATAAACCGTTGCATCTTAAGGTTACTAGACCAGTGTGATTATTTGGTATTTTTAAAGATAAATTTAGCATTACACATTTTTATTTACCTGTAAAAACTTTTTTTTTTTTTGGCATTTTTTAGCATTTTTAGAAAATGTTTTTAGTCTGTTTTAGCTTTATTTTAAAATATGAATGAATAGTTTTTCGAATAATCTTACGTTTTTGTCAGATGACTTTGCGTCTGACTTTTACAGATGCGATGTTTTAAAGGTAACACACGACATGTATGTATTTTACAGTGAGAAATCTTACAAGTCGTCTACGGGCACCTTAATACAATGATGCGAACTTGCTCTCAAGTTCTATTCTTAATTGCGTGCTTCAATTTACAATCAAGAAAACAGGTGAATGCAATTTTAATAAGAACATTTTCCTTTTTTCTGTATAAATTGTTTTCTTGGTGTCATCTTGAAAATAAATTGATGAAAAATTGATCGAAAACTATTAGGTAACTTGGATGCCACACGATCAAGTTTTGCCTTTCAATTTGCTCAAATACCTATTTGTTTATCGTGGCGTACACGTAGTAATGTTAGAGTTATAAAGTTTCGTTATTTTGAACTTAAATACCTATGATATTTTTGAAAGCCACTTACACATTTTTACTACCTAACTCACACTTTTAAATTGACCACGAGACTGCTCTCAATTTTACCTTTCAATTTGTTTGGCAATTTCACATTAATTTAACAGCTGATCACAAAAAATTTTTGGCGCTTCCTTAATAAACAAAATATTTCTAAAAACATACATCTGCTTTAATATAAGAAATTGTGTTTTTAAAAATGTTTGTGCTTTTTTACAAAATACTTTAAGTTAAGCTACAATTTTGAGTTGTTTCTTCGTTGGGGTCCTTTTTAAAATGAAATCGATTATCAGTTGATTGCAGCCTGAGCCACATTGTCAATTCAAACAAGCTTGGAAAGTGGTGTGTGTGAGGAAATTGAAAGTGATTTTTGAACGTGTGGCTACAGAGTTAAACTTGAATGTGTAGCTGCATTGTAAATGGCCTATCACACACATAATATTTCAACCAACTCCAACCCCACATTAGCAGCATAAAATCAATACATGCATATTTTCGTAAATAAATGAGTGCAAAAAACACTAATCCATGCAAAGCTGTGTACACGTATAAATTTTAAGCCAGATAAAACAATTCTTGTGGGACGAACAGAACAAAAATTATGCGGCTTTAAACATAGTCTCGTGTGTGATGGCGCAATACACATAATTCAAATTTTACCTAAAATCTGGCATCATTTTGTCAAAAAATTCATCTCTGTTTTTTAAAAATATATTTGCAAAAGCGAGCGTTTTTTACTTAATGTTTTACCGTGAAATTGCGTGATTTTTGTAAAGTTATTTTGTGAAAGTGAAAAATAAAGAAAAAACGCAGCATCATTTGGAAACCTTTAAACAGTTTGCAAGGTAAGCAAGATTTAGATTTATATAGCGATTTATACCTTCATCACAATGTTGTTATGCATTTGTGCTGAAAAAATAAAATGTTGGGACACATACCCGCCTTTCTGAGTCGATCTAACGCTGCGTGGCTTTGCTGTCGAAGTAATCCTTGTGCGCAAACAGGTCACGATTTTGGTTACAAGGATCATGCATATTGAAAATTGGGACAGTTGGTCCATAATTACATATGTACATATATCCGCAAATCAAGCTTTTTGCCCGAATCGAGTCTTTGTGCCCCTAAACCATGTAATATGTTGGGAATTTGACTAAATTTGGCCCAAACTTATGTGATTGCAAAAAAATTAATCTTACCAAATTTTTTTGGAATCTGGCCATGTTTGATTATATCTCCCATACAAATACTGCTCCCGAAAATAGCTTTTAATGAAATAACTTCCTTATATATAAATGAAGGTACTTATTGACATAACAATGGCAAAATATTGGTTCCAGAATTAACAATAGGTCTCATATAAAACTCCTTAAATCGCTTAAAGGTAAATAAATCTCATATATGAAGATGAAGATATTATAACTGCCTATTTCACTAAATGCGAACGAACGCTTTCGTTCGCACAAATACATGTAAAACAAATTTTTGAGATACATGTATTTGTGCGAACGAAAGCGTTCGTTCGCATTTAGTGAAATAGGCAGTTAAACTTATATTTTTGAATATAGCAGTGTTATGTATAATTTTTATTTTTATACCTATTATTCAGGTTTTTTTCTGCATTTTAATGTAAATTTATTGGCCTAATTAGGCTTAAGCTACTATTTTGATAATTAATAAATTAATAAATAAATAGATATCTAATCTGTTCAGCACAAAGATCTTTTATATGAATCTTAACTTTATAACAAAATTTTGTTCTGTGGAGTCCAATATTGTTCTTATATACTGTGGTGGTGGGGTATCATACGACCGAGCTTGACCAACTTTTCTTTCTTACTTGTTTACGGTTGAATTTCCTTAATCAGCAGTGGTTAAAGAGGTATACTAAGTTTGAAATTCAATGTCAATCTTTTGTAATGTTTATTTTAGACCCCATAAAGTATACATGTACATATGTACATACATATGTATGAATTTTCGGGGTTCTTCAGTGATTCTAGGCCGATTTAGCCTTATCCGCCCGTTAACAGTGCACTAACTTCCGAGCGACTCAGCAGAAAAGAACAATTTCGGTTCCCATTTTTTCTAGTTCTAATCAGTTTACAACCACCACCTTGGATAACGATCTTGCAGCGATGTGGTGGCTGAGTCTAGGCTGTGGTTTGTATTTCAAGTACAGGTAACGTCACAAGCGGCGCCTGGGTTTGAGATACGGAACCTAAAAGCCTTGACGACGAAAGGTTATCCACCCCTAAACCGAGGTGTCATGCGACACGTGCCTATCGGTCTGGTTTGCAGTCAGGGGTTACCGACTGTATTATCACGGAGCTTTGCTGATACCTGGGCACCTCAGCAAATAGACCACGCCCTTACCACGTTATTGGGGGCTATGACGTGGCGGACCTTTCAACTCCCCTACACTCCTGGGACCAAAATTTACAATGAACAACTCAAAAGACAACAAACAACAACAAAAACAATTAACGGAAAATGATGACGGACAGCCGAGAACGAGGACAACGATAGACAGAAATACGGCAAAGCCAGGGACTGTAACAGTCCCGGCGACCAAAGAAGATCGGCCTAGGCTGATTGGAAGTGGTAAGGCAGCTCGACCAGAAGGCGGCTGCTCTAAAAATTGCGGCAGGGTGCCTCTGTGCTTCAATCCAAGCACCTCCAAAACCGCTTCAGCCCTTTCCGTCTTTGGAACGGATAACACCCCTGCTTCGGGTGCTGCTAAGTTGGGAATGACAAAGTCGTCCAACATTGCAGTTTCCCATGTGCCCATTGTGCAAGGAGGGATGGCGATGAAAACATCCAATCCCAAGGTTGCACCACCCCACGCCAAATTCGGCGACCATAAAAAGTCTACAAGGCACAAAAACCCTACAAAGAGGGCATCCAACACAAGGCGTGTCGCCTCGCGTTTCATTGAGCTTCTGGCTCCAAAAAAGCTGAAGAGCTTTCCAGTGAACAAAAAGCTTCACTGGCTTGGGCAAGAGCCCACATAGCTGGACTGCCAAGTGCTACTCCTTCAGTCCCTGCGAAGGTGACAATGCCTAAACGGCAACGTTCGGAGGAGGAAGCTGCAGCAATTATGCAAATATTAATATAGATGTTCTTATCGATGAGTTATTAAAATTAAAGATTTTTGCCGAGTAGGTACAAAAAAGAAGACAGTAGAAGCAAAATGGAAAGTGTTTCTAAATGGTGGTGCGTTCACGAATTTGAGAAAATGTGTAATTTTGTTTCTTCCATTCCACATTCAAACGCTTTTTCAGAACTAGTCTTTATTTTTCAAAGTGAAGAAAAGAGAGAAATAGGCTTCTAATATAAAACCTAGAAAGGAAGTTGCAGATAAAGACCAAATTTGGTTATAGTTGTAATGAGTTTTACAATTTCCTAAAGACAAAAAAAAAAATTGTTAACAACGTACAAAAAGGCCATAAATATTTTTAACTTGTAACATTGTAAATATTTATGTCCATACATATGTCTGATCGTCTGAAAAACGATTGTGCCTTTTGCAATAATTACAATTATTACAAGAAATTAGTTGTAAGTCACTTTTAAATTATTGTTTAGATAAATACATAACAAGCTACGTTATTTCAAGTGCGTAATTTGTTTTTTAACTTTGTTGTCCTTATATCTGTAGCTTGGTGCTAAAAAGGCCAATGTCAAATAATTAATTTTTGAGAAAATTTTAGTTTTTTATAGAAGAGTTCCAAGTAAAATTGGCTAGCAAAACACTTTTTAAGCTGTTTTCGGTTAAATTATACATTGGCTGTTTACGCAAAATAAAAGAGATTCAGCATGACCTTTTAATTGCAAAATTAAATTAAATATGCTGCTAGATATAGCAATAAACTACTTTTATTTAATTTTTATTTAATTTTATGTTGACTTATATTCAAAAAATATAATAGAATAAAGGAAATAAAATTTTAGTTCACATGTTGGTCACGTTTTTTTCGTCAAATATTTGCTTGATGTAACCGTAGCTTAAGAAAAGACCTAATGCAACAATTAAGTCAAAAAAACAAAATATTGACATTGACCCATTTAGTACCAAGCTTCAGACATAATGAACTCAAATTTTGCTTTTAAGTAATAAAATTAATGTTTCTTTGAAACATATTAAACCAAGATATAAAGAATAGAATTTCTAATAACCGGTTGTGTTTTAGATTTTTTTGTTGTTCACTTTGTATTCCCGCTAAAAATATATAAGGAGTTGAATTATTATTTTGAAAAAATTCAGTTTTATTAATTAAATTTTGTCACTGTTCAAATTATAGCATGAATTCAAGTTTTGTTTTCAAAAAGATTTAAGCTTTTTATGTTATTAATAATTTTATATTAAAACTGTATATGTACTGTTTTTTATGCAATTGTACTGATTTTTTTCTCTTATGTACTGATTTCTCTGATTTCAAAACTGGCAACCCTACTTCTAGGGTTCACGGCTCATAACACCAAAAGGTCGTGTTTTGTATAATACAATCTCGAAAATGGATTTAAATGTGGTCGCGAGCGGACAACCAACTTATTGGCCTAGTGATCAGCAAAAAATTCCAGATGTCATCGATTTTGGCGTGGTTAAAAACATCCCCGCAGAAACGATTCATGTTGAAGCTTCCTTAGAATTATCTTCCGATCACACACCTACAATTGTTACTTTAATGAACCCAAATGGAATTGTATCTACGTCTGGTTACTTAGCGACCTCAGCCACATAAATAAATTGGTTAAAATATAAAAAATACCTTAGTGCCATTGCACAGAAAATATTCCGCTTGGTACACCGGAGAACGTGGATCTCGCTATTGTTAATTTTGACAGTTATCTCAAACTAGCTGTTCAACATTCCAGCATAACCCTCAAAAAACCAAAAATAATAACATATATTCTACAGATGTCAAGCGTCTCTTGACTGAAAAAAAGAGAGTTCAAAGAGAGTGGCAATTGCACAGATCCCCCAACTTAAGACTTCATTAAAAGAAAGCCCAAAAAGGCTAAGAAAGTTACTGCAGTCTCATAAAACGGCTTCCCTGGAAAAATATCTTAAGGAACTTAATGCAACTCCACAATCAGACTACTTATTATGGCATGCAGCTAGAAGCCTCAATAGACCAGTTATCGCTAAGCCACCATTAAGAAACTTGAATGGAAGTTGGGAAAGAAATGATATTGAAAAAGGAAATATGTTTTTAATCATCTGAAAAATGTATTTACCCTTAATATATCTCACGATATAGCAGTCGAGTTACCGCCTGTGAATGTTAAGCAGATATGCCCCTAAGATTCGAGTTTAGAGAAATCTAAAAGCCTTTTTATGATTTAAACACCAAGAAGGCACCCGGTATTGGTAAGATCAGTAATAAAATGCTTTTGGAGCTACCAAGTATAGCAAAGAAAATTATTCTTATTATTTTTAACGCTATTTTACGAATTCAATACTACCCTCAAGAATGGAAGGTTTACTAAGTAACCATCATACCAAAGCCAGGAAAGGATCACTCAAAAGTTGAGTCATACAGGCCTATTAGCTTATTATCTAATATTTCAAAGCTATTTGAGAAACTTCAAGTGTCAAAATTAACGCCGATTGTGAATGAAAATAGATGTATTCCAAACCATCAATTCGGTTTTAGAAGAAAGCACAGCACAATTGAACAAACTCATCGAATAGTAAATGCCTTTGAAAAAAAAAATATTGCTCAGCACTTTTCATCGATGTGTCCCAAGCTTTCGATAAAGTCTGGCATGAAGGATTAAATTGCAGCAAAACTTACCTGCAAACATACACAAGCTGTTAGAAAGCTACTTAGTCGGTCGTCAATTTATTATTAAAGAAGGCGATTTTTTAAGTTCTCCACATTCAATTTCCGCTGGAGTCCCACAAGGCAGCATCCTGGGCCCTCTATTTTACTTATACTTAATAACCATACATCAACATTTGCGGACGATACAGCTTTTCTAAGAGTACAAGTAAACTGTCAAGAAGCGTCTCGTTACTTACAGGACCATATATTTGAACTGGAAAGGTGTAAAAAAAATGGAGGATAAAGATCAATGAGCAAAAATGCGCACATAAAACATTCACATTGCGTCGGGAAAAATGCCCCCCTATTAACCCTCTACTGCATGCATTATGATCCAGCTACAAATAAATTTTTTTATTTTTATATTATTTTTTTAAATGGCATAATTAAGATATGCAAACAAAATTTTTTCAGAAAAGCAGGTCAGTTTTCTGAAACAAAAAAATTGTCATATATGGCTTCATATGCACTCCAATCTGTATCACCCTAAAAATGTATTGCCATATATGGCGCTTCATGCAACAAAGATAATATAATTTTTGTATTAATATTTATATTTGATTTAAGCAATCAAAAGTTATTAAAATGTAATTAAAAGCACAGTAAAGAAAATAAGTATTGCAAAATCGAAAACCGATCGATCTACTTATGCGTGGAATAAAGCAAAGCAATTTCTGTTTTTGTTCAAACAAAGATGGGCCCCGCATCTAGTACAAGTTATATATGATCGAAATTTGCAATAATTTTGACAAAGCTGGCGTACTTTTTTCCATTTTGGCAGATGATCTGTAGAATCTAGTCTGACAGCACTTAGTGGAAAGTCTTGACGGCGAGCTTTGTTTTTTGAATATTTCTTTGGCACGTTACAGGAACTCGGGGTTGAACCACAGGAATCTGAACACCTTTTTCTATTTTCTAGAGTAGTTGGGGTGGAAGCAGGTATCGTAATGTTTATCCCTAAATGCATGGGAAGCCAAATATGGCACGGAAAATTTGGACGAATTTTTCTGTGAATGCATGAGAGGCCATATTTGGCTGTTCTAAAAATTGCGTGATTTTACGAGTTTCACATGCACCATTAAAAAATATTCACATAAACACTATTCATAAAGCTATATATTCTACAAAAAAAAATTATATAAGCATACCAACTTACTTGTAATTTAAAATATATATGTTTTATTTTATATATTTTTACTATACCAAGTGACCACGCTTACTTATAAACAAGACTGAGGTTTTCTATGCACCTAAGTAAAGAACAGAGAAAACAACATTCGTCTCATAACCACAAAGGCCTACTTATGAACAAATTCTGTTCCAAGTCTCGATTGCAAACTTCTACTTTACAACTCTATCTTAAAGCCAATTTGGTGCTACGGTATTCAGTTATGGGGCACTGCCTCGGCTTCTAACATCGAAAAAAATTCAAAGGCGCCAAAATAAACTTCTTAGAATAATAACAGCCGCCACCAGGACGTCAAAATCTCAAATATCCACAAGGATCTCAATGTGCCATTAGTAAAAACTATGATAACGAAATATGCAGTAAAATATTTAAAAAGGCTGGAACTGCACCCAAATCCATTAGCTCGAAATATTTTAAATTATGGCGGCCACACTCGCTTAAGAAGAAGAGACACTGCAGCACTCACCCAATCAGATGAGCCATAAACACCTACATATGTGAACAAAACCCGTGATGACGAAATCTTTTTTGTCTGGCACTGGCAGGACATATTAGGATAAGATTTGATTAATTATTGTTAGTTCATATTTAATATATCGCACTTGATCAACAAGAGGGTATTAACTCAAAATTTTAAAAGTTTCAGTAGAGGTGAAAAACTGTTTGTGGTTAGATTTTAAAAGAGTTTGAAAATCCGAATATCTAATAATAAGCTAATTCCATTTAAAAATATATCTACATTGTTTTTCTTTTAAATTTTTGCAATCCTTGCAAAAAAAAATCTATTTTTTGAGTTAATACCATTTTTTTGAAATTTTTCGATATCTTTTTTTGTATTATTTTGAGTTGTGATACTTTAGTTGAAATTTTAATAAAGTTTAAAAAAAATTTTTTCCAACAAAAGGGTATTAACTTCAAAATTTATTTTTATCTATATAACAAGTTGGTATTTGCTCCAAGATTTTTTTTATAACTTGAATAAATCTTTTTTAGTTTCAGTAGTCGAGTAGTCTTTATTAAATCAAATATACAAGGTTAAAAAAGCTAACAATTGTAATGTGTTTAAATTAAGTATCTATTAAATTTTTGTAATACAACTCATAAATATGTTTAGGAATTATATTCTTTTTTACAAGTTCCTTAAGATCCTTCTTCTTATTTTCCGTCAGGGGTAGCTTTTCCGAATAAATAGATGATAAACTAAATTAATAATTAGTGTAAGAGATGTTTTAAATTACACCAGACAAACATAAAGAAATTAATGAATTACAAACTTACTTAAGATTTTCCCAATAGCTGCTGCGTTTGAAATTGTTTTTTTGAACAGTAACATTTAAAAAATCTTTATCCTTATAGGAATTTTTATAAAAAAATGAATTGAGATTTCCGTATTCTACACGCAAAACTTTGATATTATGCCAGTTAACTTTTTCATTGGCATCATTTTTAACAAAGTTTTGGCCCCATTGCTCTTGTAAACTCTTAAGATCATAAAATCTATCATGCTTTAAATCATGAACTTTATATGGTATGCCAGTCTTTTTGGCGGTGGCTATTAATGTGACGTATTGATCTGGCGTATATATCGGTTTGCTTAAAAGATGTCTTTTTACTTGCTTTTCTACAACACTATGAACGTTATCTCCTTCATTTTGAGAGTGACCTTGAATTAAATATTTATTAGTTATGCTTCGTATGTTATATTTTTGAACAGCATAGAAATACATCGAAAGCAAGTATTTATTTTTTTGCTGTCCACAACAGTTGTCGGAGTAAAAAATTAGATCTAAATCTTTAGTACTGTTTGCTTCTTGCACAATTTTTTGTATATATAAAAGAACGCACGTTCCAATTTCATTCGAACCACGTTTTCCTTCGACTTCAGTCCAGAAGAAACATTCCACGTGTTTTGCTCTTAGGTCGCTTACGGTAAAATTGTAACAATTTATTTTGCTTTTATAAAAAAAGCTTGAAGTTAATCCTTTTGGCAATGGAAGAACTGATTGCAAATCATATACTGCTACTTTACCATATTGTTTGTCTATATCTTTTTCTTTTCTACACAGATCCTTTTCTTCGTGGTGTGAAGTGTATTCCTCATTTAAAATTATTTTCCTTTTTCGTCGGAATTGGAAAACGATGCGCAGAGGTCACATTGATCTTTTCTCGGCTTAAAAAATTAAATATTAAATTCTTCTTTGAATATGCTGCGGAACATAATGTTACTTCCGGGTGTTGAATTGTTATTTTCACACATTTCTTCATAGTCCTTGTATAAGTCTCCAATGCTTTTACCGCTCTCTATAAACTCGCGGGATGTTTGGGCGCGTAAGTAGTGCGACTCAATTTTCGGAATATTTTTTATAAATTGCCTTATTCCATCCTTGATTTCTGGGCTAACACTCTTGTGTTTATTATGCTTTCCGCGATAATCAGGTTCCACAAATCCCTCTTCGCTCTTTTTTTTAATTACTGTTGCAATGACTTTATCATTTATATCGAGAGTTGCCTTAAAAAATGTTTTGCACACTCGAATAAGTTTGGAGTCCATTTCCAAAAAAAACGCGTTGTTAAAACTACGGTAATTTTGACTGCTTGAATATCTATACTTGGGTGTTATCGGTTTTATGTGACTAGAAATGAATTCCCTCTGTCTTTGTAAGTCACTTGTATCCCAATATGTTTGAAATATTTTAAAACGAGAATATTCTGTTATTTTTTCCTTGCACTTAAAACTGCAGTTTTCTCCACAACCAGTTCGTAAGCACATTTCTTTAATTTTTCGTGTAGGATTACATAGCGAAGTATATGAATATCCTGAGTTTCGCAAAGATTGTTGACGTTTTTGTTTCTTGTTTTGTGCTTTATAATTAGTAATTTTTTTCTATCATGAATCACTTTCTGCATTTCTATGTCCGATGAACTGTTTTCACTTACTAACGACGGATTGAAATCGTCATTCGAATCATCGCTGAATGGATCTGCAGAGCTGTTACTATTATTGTCACTATGTATATCCTCTAAAGGGAAAGACGCAGAATAGTGTTGTAGGTTTGGACACATCATATTAAATTTTAATTAACTATTGTTTGTTCGTACAATATTAAATACAATAATTGTTTATATTGAAATATTTTTATTATTACTGCAATGAGTAATCGATTTCATTTTTAGCAGGTATTTATGTTAAAGTAAATTTATTATAAACACGATACCATGAAAATGGCTATGACTAAAGATGAATTGAATTATTTCATGAAAAGGGTCACAACTCAAAAGAAATATGAACAATTTTATCATAAAAAGAGTCTCATTTCGAATTGAAGTCATAAAGTAGAACAAATGCTATCCACAAAACAGTATCAACTCAAAATACAACCAAATTTAAATAAACCAATTTGATTATTTTAAATTGAATAAAGGCTTAAATCAAAATAATACTTTTTTTATGAGAATATAGCATGCATTTTTATTTAAACATTTGTATTAACTCAAAATACTACCTTTTTGTTAATATAAAGTTAGTCACCAAGCTATCACGATAATGGTGTCAAATGTGGTTTACGAGATGAAAGAGTAATCGGAATGCGTAAACATTTTTATAGCAGATAGATATTGATATTTTTTGTTGATTTCTTGCAAAAAGTGAAATTTTAAAAATTTTGAGTTAATACCCTCTTGTTGATCAAGTGCGATATGAAGATTCAATAAATAAATACTGAAAAAAATAATCATTTATGTTACCCACTGCTTGTAAATCAAAAGGAGTATGTATTTTGTTTTTATTTCTTAACACGATCGCCAAAACAACCAGTGGATTGCGTGTACGACATTAGTGACGACAGTAGACAACGTAAACGGATCTTTATACGCACCATAAACATCATTGGAATTTGTTTGCTTGAAAAATAAGTTTTTTCATATTACGAAAGTTTTTTGCGAAAATGCTTTATGTGCAAATTTTAAAATTTTGCAATTTATTTCTTATAAAAAAAATACTTTATGCTAATAGTGATTATATTGGGATGTTGAGGGGACTATTATGATCTAAATATTTTTGCCGAATATGACCTCTTTGCTATCTTTAAATTCTTTAAAAATCAGTTATAATTTAGTGCACAAAATACTTTTAGTTCCATTAAAAAGCGACTAATATCTTCTTCAAAGTGACGTGATAAAAGCGCCTCTGCTACTGGAAATAATATTCCACTTGTTTCACGAACATGAAGCACAATCAATTTTTTTATTATAGAACCAGTGCACAGTGTTCGATTTCAAAAATTAGGACGACAAAAATAAAAAAATTAAGTTAATTAAAAATTTAAATTGACCACATTGATTCTTGTATATCTTTCAATTTGTATACTTATAACGGTACTCTGAATGACATGTTAAAAGAAAAACAAATAAAAACACAAAAATTCTATGCGTATTTTATGCAAATTCAAAAGTAAATAGAAAGCGTTGTAGAAGCGATATTACAATTTTTTTTATTTGTATTAAATTGTTGTAACTTTTAAAACAAACACACAAAAATTCATTATTTTCTAATTAATGGTAAGTTTTTTAAAAAGTGTTAAGCTAAGAAAGTTTTTTTTTTACAATTATTAACAAACAAACTAACTTTGTCAGACGATATCTTTTGATTTCCATCCGTTTCGGCACATCCAGAAACGTTTCTGTAAAATTTCTAACTTGCTGTTATAGACTTTAAAAAAAATTTCTGCCCTTAGCTGCCCCATTAAAATATTTTTCAAAAGTACAATATGAGCTCGGTTTTAATTACCCGCAGAGACGTTTTTAATGTATGGCTGTCTTCTTTAAAACAAAACCGGCATGACTGTATAGTTGATTTTATTTCGTCAAATTTTTGTGGTTCCTCAGCAGCAATTATACAATTTGATAAATTAAAGCTTCTCGCTTCAAACTTGTGCACAAAATTTGAAAAAAAAGTGGCAACAGGCCAACAGAACAAAACCACGATTTTTCCATAATAATAACGATTGGTTAGCATGCGCAATTGATTATTCATATTTCACATCAAATACTGTTGCACAGAGTAATACTAGAGGCAGGCCAAATAAAAACTTTGAAGACTTCAGTCAAAGAAGTAAGGAGAGAAAATCAAAAAATCTGGCAAATGTTGAAAGTAATGAACAGTTATTCAAGGCATTAGAAATGCAAATGCGATCAGCTGGTAAGCGTAATTCAGCGAAAATAGTGAAAGAGTTAGCTATTGCATCTCCAGAAAGAGGTTCTCATATAAAAAAAATTAGGTTAGAAGAAAAAACGCAAAAATCTATATCGCCTGATGAAGCATTGGCAATGATCTTGGATTTGGATTTGTCTGTAAATAAGTATAGGTTGATGAAACAGTATACAAAACATATTAACCGCGGCCTTTATCCTTCTTAAGAATTAGTTCGAGCTTCGAAAACATTGTGCTATCCAGAAAATATAAAGGTAACAGAATCATATGCTGAAGTAAACTTACAGTCCTTAATGGACCACACAATTTTAAGATTGTGTGCATCACACAATGACGTACTCACTGACAAACTAGGAACTTGCCACGAAATTTCATTATTGTGTAAATGGGGATGTGATGGGGCAAATCAAAGCCTTTATAAACAAAAATGGATAGAAGAATTAGAAGAAGGCAATAGCGATGAAAATTTATTTAGTATTTCTGTAGTACCAATTCAAATGTATTTTATCAATGAGAAAAAAGAGAAATCAATCATTTATCAAAGTCCAACACCTAATTCTTCACGTTATTGTCGTCCTATTAAACTATTATTTGCTAAAGAAACCACTGATTTAATAAAGACAGAAGTGCAATATATTAGGGATCAAATTGCAATGTTACGTCCAACGGAGGTTATTTTATTAACAAACAATGTCCAAAAGGTTGTTTATGTTAAACCCAAATTAGTTTTATGTATGGTTGATGGAAAAATATGCACAGCTTTATCAAAGTACAATTCATCACAAATTTGTTATGTTTGTGGAGCTAAACCTTCTGAGATGAATAATTCCTCTGCTCTTTTACAAAAAACATTAGACCCCGAAGTTTTAGAGTTTGGTTTGTCGCCATTGCATTCGTGGATTACGTTCATGGAATGTTTACTACACATAGCTTATAGAATGGATATAAAAACATGGCAAGCTAGAGCATAGATAATAAACAAAAGCTTCAACAACGAAAATTTTCTATACAAGAAAAGTTTAAATCGAAAATGGGATTGCTTATAGATATGCCAAAGCAGACAACAGGAAACACCAATGACGGAAATACAGCTAGGCGCTTTTTTAGAAATGCCGTAGAATCTGCCGAAATAACTGGTATAGATTTAGAACTCTTAAGGCGATTTCATGTTATTTTGGAATGCTTAGCGTGTGGATATTCAATTAATACGGTAGCTTTTGGCCAATATGCAACAGAAACCAGAGAGATTTATTTAAAATTATATCCATGGTATTATATGCCGGTTAGTGTGCACAAAGTTCTTTGGCATGGCAAAATAATTATTCAAAATTGCATCCTCCCCATTGGGCAATTGTCAGAGGAAGCTCAAGAGTCGAGAAATAAAGACACTAGACGCTACAGATTGCAATTTACGCGAAAAATATCTCGGAAAGATACTAACTCTGATTTAATAAATAGACTGCTAATATCATCAGATCCATATATATGTAATTTGAGAAAATCCCAAAGAACAAAGCGAGGACAATTAACTCCAGAAATTTTGAAATTACTGTAAAATACTGTTATAAATATTGCAGAGTCAGATGATGAATATGATAGCAGCAACTCAGAATAAGTTACTATTACTTTTTATATTATTGTTAATTTATGAAATTTGTTTTACTTTTATTATTGTAAAATATGTGTATACATTAATTTAAAGTACATACTTTGTGAATACCCAAAATATATAAATAGATTTAATTTGAAAAATTATGTTTTTCTGCCCCAACCAAACGGACGGATGGTCGGACAGATTTATATATGACAAGTAGCAGACGCAGTAAGCAAAACGGTATAATTGTTCACCTAATTGTTTTGTTACACACAAGAATCACCTGTACAAAAAATTAGGACTCTATCTTAATTATTTACAAAGTTATGATTTTTGTCGTCCTAAATTCTTAAATCGAACACTGTGCAGTGGCATCCATAAACAAGGTGTTTCTACTATTTAATATTAATTTTCAGCCACCATTTACAATTTTCAATTGGGCTTCAGAAAACAAATAAATTTCTTGAGGGCTCGCTATTTTTTGGATAAATTTGTTCCATTTCTTGTCCCTCCGCATTAAAAAAAGGTAAATCTCTAGATCTTTGTGCCGATTGTGCTTGACATTTTCGCTTGGAATACCCTTTGTGTTATCATATGTTGCAAGGTTTATTAGAAGATCGTTCCTGTAATTCGATTGAAACTGGTTCTTTAATTGACATTTTGCAACGTTTCTTTTAAATCCTCTTATTTGTTGGCCCTTTGGTTTGGAAGAATGATTATATTTTTCTTTATTTGCTGATCGATAACTTTTATCGGTGATGACTGCAGGTGTATTAAAAATTTGTACTTCTTCCAATGCTCATAGATGCACTTGGCATAAATTCTCATTTTTGTTAAATCTTTGGTGTATCCGAGACTGCAAACATTAACGGGACATATGGTGTTAAATTTATTTAAAGAAAAAAAAAAACACAGAAAATTCAAATTTAATGGGGAATGTTTATTATCATTTGAAAGAACATTCTTTGGCATTTATTTTTTGAAGATTATTTCTATCAAATGTTGGCCTTGCTGCGTCGCAGATGGCCCATCCGTTGAGTCCAATTTACGATGACTCTTTCGAGCATTTCGACTGGTAACTGGCGAATGACACGCGTGATGTTTCCCTCCAAGGCCTGAATCGAAGCGGGTTTGTCCGCAAAAACTTTAGACTTTACATATCCCCACAGGAAAAAGTCTAACGGTGTGATATTACACGATCATGGTGGCCAATCGACCGGCCCAAAACATGAAAATATGTGCTCACCGAAGTGTTCTCTAAATAAATCCGTTGATTGATGCGATGTGTGGGAAGTGGCGCCGTACTATGCTTCGTTTCATATAATGAAGGGACAAAAATAGAAGGAGTTGTCAGATATTTTTGAAATTTGGTACACTAGCATAAACTAGCTTAGTTAAGAAAAATATGAATTTTTGGAAAAATCGGCCCAAGGACACGCCTACCTCCCATGTGTCCTGAAATTGAAAAATATAATTTTAGCTTCAATAAAGGTGCCCGTAGACGACATGTTTTTTACATCTGACTTGTCAACTTTTCAAGTCATATGTAATTGTGAATGTCTGTCAAAATTGCTGTTTTACAGAAGGTTAATAACATTTGGTCACAAACGTACATGTAATTTGCTTCTGACATTGTCTATGTTTTTTCTCTGTAGCTATGGAATAAAACAAAGTAGTTCTTGGTTTCAAAATAGCGTGCTGCCGGCACAAAAATTTTTATTTGCGACGTAAAAAAGTTCAGCCATCTAAACATTTTTTTTTTTTCTTTAAATTCGAATATACCAATTTAGGATATTATAATGATGCGTTTTTATTTATATATGTACTTAATTTCTATTCAATGGTGAAATTATTATACATATATCGGTATTGTTAAATATTAACTTAAGCCGGCTAATGATTCCGTCAACAGTGCACCGCCGCTGCGGGTTTCTTCCTGGCATATATTTCTGACACAGCTGATGTCAGATGGTTTGTCAGAAAAAATAGAGCACGCTCTAATTGAAATTTTGTCAGATGACTTTGCGTCTGACTTTTACAGATGCAATGTTTTAAAGGTAACACACGACATGTATTAATTTTGCAGTGGGAAATTTGACAAGTCAGATGTAAAAAACATGTCGTGTACATGCAACTTAATGCCCACAAAATTACAAAAAGTGGTCATGCTGATACATATGCAACTAGCAATGTGTGTGTAAATTTTTATTTATATCCTCTTTATTAAAAATGCTATCACTCCCCCGATCGTAATAAATTTTGGTATGTTAATTGATATTTGCAATATATATTTATTTATGCCAAATTTGGGTAGAATTGGATTATCAATGTGGAAAATACAAAAACATCATTAATTGAAAAATAGGCTAAAACGGTTAAAATCCTCTTGCAAAAATAAAACTATAAGGAAATTTTAAAGATGACATAAATGAAAAAATTAAAGAGGAAAACTAGTATATTAACGTCATTAAAAATGATGAAAAAATCATATCGCACTTGATCCATCCAAATTTTTATTTTTTCACTTTTCAAAAAAAATCGACGTTTCTACTGAACATTTCGACTTAATACCCTCCTGTTGATTAAGTGCGATATATTTTGATAAAAAAATTGAAATTTTGGATTTTGAAACAAAAATTATAATAGCTTAACTTAATAAATATATTTTATAACTCCTTAAATAAAAAACGTTAAAAAAACATATAAAGACAAACTTATAACAAAGCATCATCGCTACTTGATTCTTCCCAAAACCAATTTTTGGTTAACGAAGAACTCATCTCGTCTTCTATTATCTCATTTTCGATTTCAACATTTTCTCCAAGAATATATTTCCTAATTTCAGCATCTATTATTTTATTTTTAATCTTAATGTTTCTCTTTGATGATAAAACGGGATCTGAAGACAACAACAAATATGTCATTAAATCTTTATTTGTGTTTTCTCGAGACGTTTTTCTAGTATGAGACATTCGCACTTTCCTCATATTTTTATGGTTGGCCTCCAATGTTTCTTCAGACAAACATCCTGGAATGAAAAAAAACCTAATTAGTTTTTTATTTAATTTTTTGTCAGTAAAATAAAATGTGTAGATACCAATTGGTAAATTGAAAAAGTCGATAACATCACATCCATGAACTAAAACCTTATGAACTGTGCTAGGCATATAATACCATCCATAGTGTATTAAATACATAGTAGCTCCTTAAAGGTTTGTACATTAATTGGCGATCCACAAGATAACACTCTCAATATAATGGCAAAATTATCAATAAGTCGCTTATCAATTCCTGTTATTTCGGCCGCTACTTCACTGTTCGAAAAAAATTGGCGTGACGTATTTTCGTCGTTAGTATTGCCAAATCCAGACTTAACTTGGTCTATTATTAATCCTGTTCTTTTTTTGAATTCATTTTGAATTCTTTTTTTTTTTCTTCTTTTTTTTTTAATAGGGATTCGGTAAGCAATATGCAGCAAACATTCAAAAAATCTTATCCAACAATGAAGCGTAGAAAGTCCATACTTGTAATTGTCTACATTTGGAGTTTTTGAAAGGTTTATGTTGTTCAGCTCTGACGGACTTGCATTGCAAACAAAACACCTACTTGATGAATTTGTATCGCTAAAAATATTTACAACTGCACCATCTATCATTGTAAAATCCATTTCATAAGAAACTTCTACAACTGCACCTTTCATTTCAATGATATCACATTCCATATTTTTAATTTTTTTATCAACTTCGCTGAAAACATTCTTAACTAGATCAGGCTTCTCTTTTTGTAAAACAAATTTAATAGGCCTACAGTACAACGTTGAAGGTGATGTTTTATTACACCATATTATTTTTTTTGATGTCAAGTTTACCATTCTTGAAAATAGAAATTAATTTAAAAATTTATTAAAATAGCACATATATTTAACTAAGTATTTATGTACTTACCTTAGTAAAACAAATGCTATGAAAAACATAAACTCATACGTATGGTTTGTGTTTTGAAATTTTTGTTTGTAGCGGCTATGACCGGAGCTACCATCCATACTCCACTTACAAATTAACGATATTTTACATATATCTTCTTGAACATCACAAAGTTCAAATATACTTGCTGCTGTTCTACGCATTATGCTTTTTAAGTCCACTTCTGCTGAAATTTCCGTTGTTAATATAGTTGGTACCAATTTTTGCTTTTCGGTTCGCAATGCATACAAAGATGGAAAACAATTTGGATGTAAGTAATTCGTTGATTGCTTGGCGCAGAACACTGTATTTTCTTTCCGATAGATCTAAATCCATATATAGCGCCAAAGCTTTTGAAACTGGTAGACATTTCAGATTTGTTTCATGGCTTTCTGAAATAGAATTTGATCTTCTTTTTAAATTTTTTACGACAAATTCAAGATCCTCAAGAGAATACTTTTCAATCAAATCTGTTACTCTTCTATTTTTTGTTTTGCTGGAAGATTCATCAAACATTTTTAGCAGTCTTCTGCGTTTTGTTGTTTCTGTTGTTGCAGTTAATAGGTCCATTGCTTCTATTGGATCTATTGTTGTTTCAGAAGCCCTTGCTGCTGTTTCTACTATCCTACTGCTGGTATTGCTTTAGTTGTTGTATTAGTAACAGCCTTTGGGTCCATGGAAGCCACATTTTTAAGGCAAGTTTTACTTGTGCTAGATTCCTTAGTATTTTAATTTTATTTATTTTCATAATATGAAGTAAAAAACTGATAAACTTACATTGTCGGGATCAAAAAAAGTATAACTTATATTTTCATCTACTAGCACTCACGATCACTTATGTTAAAGGCAATTAAATTTGTAACACTTACGGTTTTTATACAATAGAAATTTTTATAGAAAACTAGCGGGCCCGTTGCCTGCTTCGCACGGCAAAACAAAATAAGAAAAGAAACACACTTGTTTTTAATAAAGTTGGGTTTGTTCCCTATTATTCAACTTTTAATTCTAGTTTCTTACAATCTTAGACTATGTATCACTTAAACTATCTTAGAGCTCTTTCGTAGACAACATTTTTGGTTTTGCCATGAGTTGTTGTGTAGATAAAGAGAACTGAAGGCTTGCCAACACGTGAGCACGAAACATATAACTGGCCGTGTGAAAAGCAAGCACTTGTTTAGCAAAACAATCGATTTTTATCTCATTAATCATTGTTTTTTTTTTTTTTATTTTTTTTTAACAAAATATTCAAATTAAAACGATGATTAGAACAAAAATGAATTTATTTTTATCAAAATACTCACCAAAAAATGCGAAGAAATTAATATTTTCAAAAATCGATTATGATAAGATCAATCACCAATGACGTCCAAAGAGAAAAGAGAAATGATAACAAATTGCTATTTGCATCACTCCGTGCAATGCTCTCCAATACACAAACGACCAAAATGTATTCAATACTAATGAATGCTGTATGCGGTACAAAAAATGCCTGCGGCAAAAACACACTCACTTCACATACTCACCGCACACACATGCGTTATCGGATTTCAACCAAACTTCATATAAACCATATATATGCCTACGTAGTGTATAAGTTTGGTTGAAATCGCACGACGCGTTTATGATTAGTTCGGCGACGTACATATACGGACTTATTTTTATATATATAGATAAAAATTTCTCTGGCATTTCCGAAAATTTAATATATTTAATATATCGTATTACCGCTGCTGGAATATAGTTACTATCACACACGTGTATTGTGACTTAAAAACAAATGTGTCACGCTATCATCTCTAATTTGAAAAATATAAATAACGGCAAATCATATGATAAAGCAAAACAAAAAAAAACTTCAAAATCGAAGTCAATCGCAACTTACACATTACAATAGTAATTTAAATATGAAACAGAATCTAATTTATAATTTAATTGAATCTTACTAATTATTTATGAGATATTTTACATAACTTAAAGCTACAGTTACATACACTGTGAAACAAATTTTGGGTCTCCGAGTTTATCTTAAATGGGACAAAAAAAAAAAAAAAATTATGTAATTATATCATTACTAGATTAAAAACTCCGAAAGTTTTTAAAAACTTAGCTCGAGTTATTTTTTTATGGCCCACTGAACTTTTTAATTTTTTTTAAATGTGTTTGGAATGTGTAAAAAAAAACTATTTAATGTTTGTAGAACATTTTAATCCTTTAAACACACGTTCTAAAGGTTTTCAATAAGAATATTTAAAAAAGAGACTTAAATGACTCCTAAAAATAGGGGTCATTTAATCCTAAAAATGGGAGATAGAGGGTTAGATAATATGTTAAGCTCAAAAGTAGATTTATTACATTTTTTCGAATTATTTCACACGACTTTGCTGAAACACAATTTAATAATAATATATGATTATTTACAATTTTACTGTTTTTACCATTTTGCTTATATCACACGAACTTGTGGTCTTTTACAACCCCTAGTAAAATTCGATGCAGAAAATTGTTGTAGAATATTTTAACCTTTTAAACGTACGTGTTAGTGGTGTTCTGTGCGGAGTGGCTGAAATGACCCCTAAAAATGGCAGATAGAGGGTTAATTAGTTCTATGAAAAGAACCGTCATCAAATTTTATTAAAATCATCTATTAATCTTATTTAGCTCAGAATTAGACTTAGTATATTTTTTTGACTTACTCAAAACGCCTTTAAAAAAAATTAAAAACTTCAGTGGGCCATAAAAAAAGAACTCGAGCTAAATTTTGAAAATGCTTCAGTGGTTTTGGTCTACTAATGCTATAATTAATTTTTTTTATTTTTTAACATTCAAAATATAAAACGTGTTACGCAATGATATTAAACACTCTTAAATGCCTAATATTTGAGAAAAAATCATAAAATTAGGCATTTAAAAAAACGCATTTTGTTTTAAGTTGTGGTAAAAAATAGGCACTAATTTTTGAATATCCTGTTAGCTAAGAGTATAAACTTACAAAAACAGAAAAAAATATCTTATTTTATATAATTTTTTTTTATACTCCATCTAAATTTTAGTTTAACTGCAAATATATCAAAGTACCTGAAAACCAAATTTCGAGTGACTTTTAAAAAAAATGAATTTATCAGAATTATTTTTGTGAAACAACTAAAACCTATTTTTCTATTAAGTAATTTTTGCAAGAAATTATCTGATTTTAACGCCCTCTTGTGGTGGCAAAAGCAATCAGCAAATTTTTTTTTGTTAACATTTATTTGAGATACCTTATTATCTTTCAAAAAATCTGTATTTAAAAACAATTTGAGACAAAATTTTTTTTTTGATTTTTGTCTATGGGTCGAAGCATAGTGCGCCGTCTTGCTGAAACCAAATGTCGCCGAGATCACAAGCTTCAATTTCAGGCATCAAATAGTCGGTTATCATGGCACGATAGCGGTCCGTGTTGCACTCTCAGCTACGGCCGCTATATTTTCTTCACAGCGTGCTGGACGTGGTCTATTCGGTCGAATATTATCCAATAATGAATGATGGGTCTCAAAATGGGTGATGGTGTTACGAATAGTACGCTCAGTAGGCCAATTATGTTGACCATAAGTTGAGCGAAGTGCACGAAACACATTCCTCACAGAACATGAATTTTCGTAATAAAGTTGAACGATTTGTAAACGTTGTTCAATCGTAAGTATTTCCATTATGAAATGCCAAACAATACTAAAAAAATAACATGACAGCATTACACGACTCACACGTGATCTGTCAAAAAAAGGCTATTGAAAAAATATCTCTACTTGTACCCATATCTTCAAGACATTTGGTAAATTCTTTTGGGTTTGCAATATAACCATCTTTTATATAATACTCTTGCAGGTATGTATGCCATTTGGTGCTTTGTTAAAAAAAATCACCTTCACCAAAAATATAAATGTTGCTCTTATTACCTTTATTAAATTCATGAAAAGTTGTCAAGTTTGGAAGTTAAATGCACATCTTTTTAGACAATAAACTGTATTCCTCATCTTTAATATCATCATCGGTGGTGTGAACAATATCAGATAAGTTAACTTGGGTTGATGAAGATATATTTTTAAATTTTGATGAGGCACTGTTTGAACTATTATCTGCTGAAATGTTTTCTATCGGAAGTAAATTCTCAAAATTTTCCACAATTTCCAAAAAATCGTTGTCCAAATTTGTATTATTATTAAAAACCAATTCTGGTGATTTTATTGTTTCTACAGAAATAACATGTACTCTTTCATGTGTTATACTGCTAATTGTATTTTTGTAACATATATCAGACTTTTGGGAATATATTTCATTGTTGTTAAATATTATTTGCCTGTTGACTATAATCGTAAAAAACTACGAAATCTGAATAACAAGAACTTATTTTACAAACTAGGGACTGAAATTATGACAAAAAAAAATAAAAATAAAATAAATAAATATTCAGAGCTTGAAGAACATCCCTGCAGGATATGCCACTATGAATCTGTTATTTACAACAAACTTTTAATATGTACATGTCATTGGAAAACTGCCACTGACGTTGGTACTTTTGACTATGAAGTTCTTTTGAGAATTCTTAGTACATTTTAGTAAATCTAGTCTACACTTTTGCATAGTTTTTTAACATTTTATTATTTTATTAAAAAATAAAAAATTAGAATTTATGTGTTTTTTTTTATTAATGTTTTACAAGAATTATACCTCTCAATTCTTGCTTTCAATTGTTTTCGTATTAAAGTCTTACAATGTCAAAAAAAAATCGACAAAACTGATGACTGGGAGACATTTTACACAGGTTTCCTTCAGGGATTGTACTAAAAACAATAATGTTGGATATCTTTCAAAGACATGAAATCCTAAAAATTATATATGGTAAAATTATATACAGGTAAAAAGTATATATGTATGGTTAGGTTAGAAAGGCTGGTGTGAAGCAAACTTCACAACCTTATGCAGAGACCAATATGGTCCATTGTGACGCCTTAATTAGTGAAAGAAGGAAGAGAAAGAAATATAGTGTGACAGAGTAGAAGTAAATGGTGAAAGCACAGGACAGGAAGATAGTGGAAGATAAGAAATCGGACAGAACTAGAAAAGAAACAACACTACCAAACAGGAAAACTGTCCTACATGTTTCCAGTACCCAGCCTACTGCCCCGCAGCCAGGTCATTCCCATTACGAATCACGTCAGATTCTCGAGCCCGCAGCCCGAGACATCGCCCAATTCGTACAGGAATCTGCTACCTAGCCACCTCAGCCTGCTGTTCTGTAGACTGGGACAGTGGCACAGAAAGTGCTCAACTGTCTCCAACTCCTCTGGGTCCTCACACAGCCTACATATATCCGATAAGCCAAACCCCATTCTCACCACCATTCTGACTAACATGCAGTGGCCCGTGATAATACCTATCATGGTCCTGACGCAAGCCCTACTCATATATATATGTATACTCAGAGGAAAATATTGCAAGGACCGCAAGAGGCAGGTCTTTTATTTGAAAGCTCCTCGACTCCTTTGAATTATTCAGAATTTTGATTGACTAAAATCTTTGATTATGTAGAACACATCGCTCCTTTATTGCAAAGTAGTCATAGCTCAAAAAAATCAAACTTTGAAAATGCGATTAAAGATTTCAAAATGTAAATTTATGTACTGATTTAATTAAGTTAATTTTACTATAAATTCGGTTCAGTTTGAGATATAATAGTGTTTATTTTTAAATATGTAGTAGGTATTAAGGAACACGTTTCTCAAGCAACTTAAAATTTTAGATTTTCTGAAATAAGCGATATGTATATTGATATAACTATGTACTTGTAATAAACATTTTTTGTTTGTTTTTTCTGTTTAATAAATTAATTGAGCTTAAAAATTTAAAAGTTTTGTATTGTTGTAAATTTGGCTTCGGTTCGGCCGGATTTTCCAAATTCGGCATCGTCCTAGAAAAGTGACTTCTGTCGGACACCAAAATGGCCCATTTCACCAATTTATTTAAATTATACCCATATTAAAATTTTTTTTTTTATATACAACCATGTTACAGAGTAAAATTCCGTTCGGAAACGGAATTCATTCCGAATTTTGGTGCTTCAGAAAATTACGAAAAAACTTTGCGGAATGAAACCATTTTTGTTTTCATGAACGGAATGGGAGTTTTCTGTATCTTGAAGGTCAGAAAAACTATCCAAATATACGTTTTATCAATAAACAAATATGTTTCCTTCGGTTCCGAACGTAATGATTCCGAACTGAATTGCACTCTGGGACATGGCTGATAATTTTGTTTTTCATGAAAAACAAATATTAAACATTAATTGATATTTAAATAGAATTATTAGAAGAAAAACAGGAAATTCAAGAAAAAATATTAGAATTTAATTTTTTTTTAAATTGCAAATTTCTAAATTAAAGTCACGATATGTATATCGATATTTATATGTTATATGTATACATCGAACGATTTAAGATGATCGTTTTTAAAAGGATGCTAAATTTCGATCGATTTTAAACTTAATTTCTTAATTTTGTGTTCAAAATGCAAGTTCAATTAAAATATAAGTACATCTTACTAATATAAATGTGAAAGTTTATATGTTTGGATATTTGGATCTTTGTTAACTGTGACTCAATCACGCAAAAACCGCTTAGTGTATTTGGGATGGAAATTAGTAGACGGATATCATATGGGCAGATTCAAATACACGGTACTTATTAAGACGAAAATCGGGGGCAAATTGGTACTTTATCTCTTTTTGATAAATTTGGTATGCAGATTGCATATGGTCAAGATTAAATATAGGGTACTTTCTAAGGGTTTATATTAATACTTTTTAAGGAGTTCGATAAATTTCATATACATACAAATTATAGCCTACATTAACATACAGTGTACTCTCTGGGGGCGTAAAATGAAGAAAAGCTGGTACCTTTGCTTTATGCTTTCTATTTTCAAAAATATTGATATAGAGCAGAGTTAAACATTTCATAGCACAATTGTGCTAGAGCAATCACACGTATACTCTAACGCTCTTGTATTCAGTCTTCGTTTAGATCAGGGATTTCCAAAATTTTTTTGGTTGTGTAGTAGTGAGTACCAGAGAGTAAACAAATTGAGAGAATGCATTCATTTACAGCCGAAATAAAATGTTAGTAATATATTTTATAAGTTGTATAAAAAAAAATTTTTTGTGTTGATAAAAAATTTGTAGCAACTCTTTACAAATTCAATGTCGCTAATTTTAAAATTGCACTTTTTTTTATTCGGAAGCTTTTTGACTCTAAATCAGTTTCAAATATCTTATCAAACAATTGTAAAAAAATTAAAGATTTTTATGTTTTAAAAATTCATAACAAATAAATATTGCACCAAATCACAGCTGATAGAAAAAAAGTGCAGTCTTAAAATCAGCGACATTGAATTGGTAAAGAACTGCTACAAATTTTCTATCAACACAAAAAATGTTTAATTTTGTTCCCTTGTGTTATACAACTTATAAAATAAAATCTTCTAAATTTATACTTTTATGGCAGTTTCGTAATAGTAGAATGCTTTTCAAATGGGATGATCTTAATTTATTACGTTGCTTGGAACAAATAAATTTTATATCGGAAAAAATGTGTTCGCATAGGCAAGTAGTGCCGAATAAAGAGAGGCACTTAAATGAATTTTTTTTTAGAACTCGCCATCCAATTCTTTCCAGAACTCTACAATATTATTTTCGTCTGGAGCATTTACTTCGCTTCGTAGTATGATTAGTTCTGATTGAATATCAAATTCGTAGTTGCTTACATCGCAAAGAAAAGGGTTTTCGAATAGATCTAATAGCGGTTGTAAAATTACAAAATCTTGAAACCTGTCTTGAAAATTATTGAAAAGTGTTTTAAATATTTCGGCATATTCATATCTTTTGTCGATTTCGAGATTTCTATAAACAAGTGAAGTTTTTGGAAAATTGGAAAAATCACCAGTTTTAATTTGGGAAAAAATTAGAAAAAGCTTTGTTTTAAAATTGTGAATGATTTTTGACAAGTCGCATATATTGCGTTCCTTTCCTTGCAATTCCAAATTAAGTTCATTTAACATACTTGTCGTATCTGCCAATAAAGCTAAGTCTAAAATAAAATTATTGTCTTTTAAACACTGTATTAAGACTTTTTCTATTTTCTCAGTTTCTAGGAACTGAAGAACTTCTTCTCTTAAATCATAAAGTCTATTCAGGCAATCACCGCGACTTAGCCACCGAACTTCTGTAAACATTTTCAGGTCACAATTCACAGCATTTTTGTTTTTTAAAAAGGTTACAAATTTTCGGTGGGTAAGCGCTTGATGTCCGCCTCGAATTTTATTTATTATATCCTCTGCTGTCTTCATAGCTGGGGTATCATTTATGAATTTCAATGCAAGAGCGGTCTGATGAAGTATGCAGTGAAAATTATGAACTGCAAATTCGTGTTTTTTTAATTGGCCTATAAGCCCATTATATTTGCCCAACATTACATTGGCTCCATCTGTGCAGACTCCAGCATATTTGTTTATGTCAACAATGGAAAGAAGCTTTTCTGTGACAACATCATACAACAACGTACCAGTTACATTTCCATAAAATGTTTCTAAAGTAAACATGGACTCAAAAATAGTGTATTCGCTGTCTACGCATCGAATACAAATTACAAGTTCACACAGATCATTTATGCCAGTGCTTTCGTCTAAACAAATTGAAAAAAATTCGCAATTAATTACTTTTTCCCTAATTGCAGATTCTACACATGTTCCTAATTGAACAGTACGACGGCCTACAGTTTGACTGGACAGGGAAAGAAACTCTATAAATTTAGTATTATAATTAAGCCTTTCCCAAATTTTTTTTAGCAATTGCTTGATAAAAACACCATCCCACAATGGTCTTCCTTTCTTAACAATTTCCAATATTACTAAGCTTGAAATCTCCTTTTTCCATTTGGGAACTGATTCTGGTTCATAAATTTCCTCTTCCATTTTTTCAATTTTTCTAAAAAAATTGTTTTATTTTTATAAAACAGGTCTTCTCTTTCCTTATCATTTAAATTATTTATATTATTATGAAAACGATCGCAATGCCGTTTAATAACATATTCCGTTCCTTCCTTAAATGTTGCATAGCATATAAGGCATTGGATGTTACCAAAAGCGTTTTTGACCGCACAATACATTATTTTTTAAGTGCCATCATAAAGTTTTTTCTGTTAACCTGAAACAAAAATATGTATTAGTAGTGGTATACACAATTGTGCATAGAAATGGATTTCCCTGGTCTATTTATTCAAAAATAAAACAAATTACATGAGAATTATAACGTGAAAAAGTTATTTTAGTAAAAAGTTAGGGTATTCATAGTGGTAAGTAAAATAGAAAAGGTATTCACGTTGTTGGGTTATTCATACTTCAAACATCTGTGCATTCATTTTAATTCTTGCTAATGGTATATCATAACTTTTTACAAAATACCAAATGCGCACCTGAAAAATGTAGAAAGTCATTATAACAGGTCAAAGTTATGTACGTTAAATAAATACCATAAATTAGTAAGGTTAACTCTTTGGACTCAGTCATACATATATGTAGCATAAAAAAGTAAGCAATAAAAATAGTGCCAAACAATAACGCTTCATTAATACATCAATAAAACACATCTTCTTACCCAAAAATTTTTCCTGCTGTAACATTTTCTTTTATGTGTATAGGTGGCTATTTTTTTCTTAATAATTTCTGCATTTAGGTACGTCTTTTTATGTGTGTGAAGATAAATACGCATTTAACTAGTGAAGACATCAACCACAATTTATTAACAGCAACTATTTTCAGTTAACATTGCATTTAACAGTGCTACTGTAATAGGAAAAAGAGCGTTTAGGAGCATTTTAAGGGAAAAGGAACCGGTTCCACAGAAGAAAAAAGTTCTAAGGAGGATTCTGGTAGTGGGATATCTGAAATAATTTTGGAATTTCAGAAATTCAGAATTGAAAAAGTTCGTTTTTTGCGAAAATTTCTGGCGAGCATTAGTGACCATTTTGGAAAAATATGGAATGTTACTAGCAACCCACTATATAGAAATGGTGCTCCAAGGGGTCCTCTTTGGAACCATATTAGTGGTATATCTGAAATAATTTTGGAAATTAAGAAAATTGAATTTTAAAAAATGTCGATTTTGAAAAATGTTAAAAGTGGACTTTATGGACGTTGGACAATATGGAGAAATGGAGATAGTTACTAATATGGGCCCATATAGGAATGGGGGAGAAGGGAGTCCTAAAGTGAATTCTGGTAGTGGGATATCTGAAATAATTTTGGAATTTCAGAAATTCAGAATTGAAAAAGTTCGTTTTTTGCGAAAATTTCTGGCGAGGATTAGTGACCATTTTGGAAAAATATGGAATGTTACTAGCAACCCACTATATAGAAATGGTGCTCCAAGGGGTCTTCTTTGGAACCATAATAGTGGTATATCTGAAATAATTTTGGAAATTAAGAAAATTGAATTTTAAAAAATGGCGATTTTGAAAAATGTTAAAAGTGGACTTTATGGACGTTGGACAATATGGAGAAATGGTGATAGTTACTAATATGGGACCATACCAATAATTTTGGAATTTCAGAAATTCAGAATTGAAAAAGTTCGTTTTTTGCGAAAATTTCTGGCGAGGATTAGTGACCATTTTGGAAAATATGGAATGTTACTAGCAACCCACTATATAGAAATGGTGCTCCAAGGGGTCCTCTTTGGAACCATATTAGTGGTATATCTGAAATAATTTTGGAAATTAAGAAAATTGTATTTAAAAAAATGGCGATTTTGAAAAATGTTAAAGGTGGACTTTATGGACGTTGGACAATATGGAGAAATGGTGATAGTTACTAATATGGGACCATATAGGAATGGGGGAGAAGGGAGTCCTAAAGTGAATTCTGGTAGTGGGATATCTGAAATAATTTTGGAATTTCAGAAAATCAGAATTGAAAAAGTTCGTTTTTGCGAAAATTTCTGGTGAGGATTAGTGACCATTTTGGAAAAATATGGAATGTTACTACCGACCCACTATATAGAAATGGTGCTCCTAGGGATCCTCTTTGGAACCATATTAGTGGTATATCTGAAATAATTTTGGAAATTAAGAAAATTGAATTTAAAAAAATGGCGATTTTGAAAAATGTTAAAAGTGGACTTTATGGACGTTGGACAATATGGAGAAATGGTGATAGTTACTAATATGGGACCATATAGGAATGGGGGAGAAGGCAGTTCTAAAGTGAATTCTGGTAGTGGGATATCTGAAATAATTTTGGAATTTTAGAAATTCAGAATTGAAAAAGTTCGTTTTTTGCGAAAATTTCTGGCGAGGATTAGTGACCATTTTGGAAAAATATGGAATGTTACTAGCAACCCACTATATAGAAATGGTGAATTCTGGTAGTGGGATACCTGAAATAATTTTGGAATTTCAGAAATTCAGAATTGAAAAAGTTCGTTTTTTGCGAAAATTTCTGGCGAGGATTAGTGACCATTTTGGAAAAATATGGAATGCTACTAGCAACCCACTAGATAGAAATAGTGCTCCAAGGGGTCCTCTTTGGAACCATATTAGTTCAGATATACCACTAATATGGTTCCAAAGAGGACCCCTTGGAGCACCATTTCTATATAGTGGGTTGCTAGTAACATTCCATATTTTTCCAAAATGGTCACTAATCCTCGTCAGAAATTTTCGTAAAAAACGAAGTTTTTCAAGTCTGAATTTCTGAAATTCCAAAATTATTTCATATATCCCACTACCAGAATCCTCCTTAGAACTTTTTTCTTCTGTGGAACCGGTTCCTTTTCCCTGAAAATGCTCCTAAACGCAATTTTTCCTATTACAGTAGCACTGTTAAATGCAATGTTAACTGAAAATAGTTGCTGTTAATAAATTGTGGTTGATGTCTCCACTAGTTAAATACGTATTTATCTTCACACACATTATTTCTATACCTGTGATTTAATCACTGTTACTGAAAAATCACGAATCACAGTTGTGACCAAATTTGTCAAGTAACAGGTACTTTCTAAGTCGTTCTTTTTGTATTTTGTTACATATACAAATTTATGATATTTCACTGTTTGTGTGGGTAATAGCGTTTTTTGAATGACATGCTGTTCCTTTCATTCTCTCTTCTATCTTATTAGAATCTTTTTATGCCAAAACTTATTTGTTGAAGTATGTATGTATATGAAAGTAAACAGATTTGAAAGCTCTTACAATTTGTTGTTGTTTCTTTGTGAAGTGCTTACAAAAGCTCTTGCAAAAGCTCGCGCTTTGTACATATAGCTTGGCCGCAATTGCTATAAAAGAACAGAAAACTGATAAACCGTGATCACAATCACAGTTTAAAGGAGCAGTGATTTTTAAATCACATTCACTATTCACGATGATCTTTAAAAATCACGGGATCGCTCATCTCTATAGCATACACTGTTGGGAATATACTTTACTCTAAAACACTACACATATTCAAAATGATATTTTTCTAGTTGGCTTTGAAAAATAGTTTATTATTTTTTAATGAATTGAAAATTCCTTATGTAATATTTTTTTGAACTTCAATAGTATAGTTTTGTTTCAATAAATTTAATATTGTTTTTTATAAAAGAAAATCCTGTGTCCAATTATTTAAAAGGATTTAATCAGGCTATGGGCCCAGACAGAACGTTTGGGATAGAAAGCTGTTTGGTGTGCTATTGAATCAAAAAGAGGTTGTGCAACATGGCGTCATCCTCATTGTACCAGATAGAAAAGCTGGACGAAAAGAATTATGAAACATGGAGTATTCATATGAGGAGTATCTTAATCCATTCTGGTTTTTGGAAATATGTTAATGGTAATGAACAAATTGGTGCAACATGGAGTGCCGAAAAAGTGTTGGAGTGGGAAACTAATGATGAGAAAGCCTTAGCTACGATCATGTTAAGCGTGAAGTCAACCCAACTCACTTATATTAAAAATGTTAAGAAATCCAAAGATGCCTGGAATAAACTTATGGAGGTTTACAAACCTAGCGGTCCAATGCAGAAAGTTTCTTTATATAAAAAGCTGTTGAGTTTGAATATGAAGGAGAACAAAGATATGGCTGAATATCTTAATGTGTTTTGTGATATTTCCGAGAAATTGGCAGATGTTGGAATACGAATTCAAGATGAATTGCTCGTAATTATTCTGCTTTCAAGTCTTCCAAAGGAATACGAAAATTTTGTTGTAGCCATGGAGACGAGGGATTCTTTACCTGTGTTAGGAACTTTAAAAATCAAGTTATTAGAAGAACAGGAACGTAAGAATCAACATAATGAGCCACCAATAATGCAGCAAGCTTTCGGTGCAACGAAGAAGGAAATGCGAAACAAGAACAACTCAAATAAAGAAATTTTAAAGGTGATGAAGGGAAATTGTTTTATATGTGGTAAAAAGGGCCATTACGCCAACAAGTGTAACTCAAAGCGTGAATATTCAAAATCTTTTTCCCTCATTGCAATGGCGAAAACTAAAAAAGTAAGTACAGTATTTTTCGGTTAATTGACCCTACGGTTAATTGGTTTCCACGCTTAATTGAACCACATGATCGGGCAAAAATACATATTGCATACGAAAACCATGTAAATTTCCTCGGATAATTGAACCCGGTTAATTGATTTTCCCGCTTAATTGGTTCAAAATTCATGTCATCAAAAATAAATTTCCTCTTACTTTTACCCGGTTAATTGCATTATTATTGAAAAATAATCTGCCATTTTTGCACATATTTGACATCATTTGTGAAAAACACTGGGTGTTTTTTACAGACGTTTTCAAGTAATTCTTTTAAAATGTAAAAAACATGTTTATTTTTCTTTTTTAAATAATGATCTCGAAAAGTGTGAATATGTACAACATGAATTAATTTGTTCCTTTTTTTATTTTTTTAAGCACTATGTAATATTTTAATTTTTACGTGAATGGAAGAGCTGTATGTATATGCATATTAGTTGTTTTTATTCTTTAAGTTTATGTTTTTTTTTTGTAAAACCAATAAATATATGAATTGTTTTTTAGTTTATAAATTTTATTTTTTGTAAAACTATTGTGCACATAAATAGTGCATTTAATAGTACATACCTACAATAATAAATACCTGGTATACACATATATGTACATTTTTTTCTGTTACTTGCATTTTTTTCGTTTAAGGTAAAAAAATTATTTTGAAAAACTTAAAGTGCACATATGCGATTTCTTTTAATTCATTAGTACCCAGGAAAAACTTTTTGAATTTTGGTAATAGGTCGTAGTTATTTCATTCGTTGCCTGGTAAGTAGTTGTCATTATAATTGTCATTATTCTGAAAACCTCAATAAGTACTTGCTAGTAATGACATCAGTAAGTACTTTTAACTACTATTATTTTCAGTTATGAATATTTGCTTACTAATAATCAGCTAAATAACTTCTTATGAGTTGTCTTGTTTTCAGTACTGAATATTTACTTACTGGTAACTAGCTCGATAACTACTTATTAGGTCTATTAACTAGCGCCAATTAAATAAAAACTAGTTATTTTTTGGCTTCTAGTAAGTATATTGTAAGTACTTACAATTCAACTTACTGGTAGTTAAATAATAACTAGATATTTTGTGACTTTTGGTAAGTGCATTGTAAGTACTGAATTCTGTGGACACCTCAAACAAAAATAAGTAGTTATTCAGCCGAAAAATAAGTAGTGTTTATTTTTCTCCAACGTTACTTGCTAACTTACCAGGTAAGTAAAGTTTTTGCTGGGTAGTTCCAATTATGCGTGATTTCTGTAATTGAACAAACTGTTCAATTAAACGGGATTCTTGTAATTGAACGAATTGTTCAATTAAGCGGGTATCGGCTAATTGGTTCCCCGGTTAATTGAACAAAAAGTTGTGCAAATTTTGATGTGCAATTAACCGAAAAATACTGTAGTTCATCCTGGTATCCTGGTACATTGAAAGTGGAGCCACAAGTCATATGTGCGCCAATCGGAATTTGTTTACAAAAATTTTCAAATCTGGTGAAAGCATAATGTTGGCAGATAAAAAATCAATTGTGGCTGAAGGAATTGGAACTGTCAAAATTGTTGTTAATAATATTGAAATTGAACTAAAAGATGTGTTATATTCTCCAGATTTAAATGGAAATTTCTTATCATTTAGCAAAGTGGTTGAATATGGCGGTAAAATCAAATTCAATAAAAATGGTGCAATATTTACGGGTAATAATGGTGAATTAGTTCTAAAAGCTAAAAGAGAAGAAAATCTGTTTGTGTTTGAGGTTCAACAATCAACAGAGAAAATATGTGCTATAAGTTCAAAAAGCGAAACCTGGCATCGAAGGTATGGACATCTGAACTATCAAAGTCTAAATGAGTTATCGAGGAAAAATATGGTTCAAGGTATGGAGTTGCATAAAAAATCTGAAAAACCCTGTCAAACTTGTATGGTTAGCAAAATACATGCAATTTAATTCCCCAAACATTCGGAAGGCACATCTGGTGAGTTATTAGATTTAATACACTCGGATGTATGTGGGCCTATGAATATAGACTCAATTGGTGGGTCGAAATATTTCGTGACATTCATAGATGACAAATCAAGAAAAATTTTCGTCTATTTTCTCAAGTACAAAAGCCAAGTTTTTGAAAAATTTAAAATTTTTAAAGAAATGGTTGAAAGACCAACAAATCGCAAAGTTAAATGCCTTCGCAGTGATAATGGAGGAGAATATCTTAGCAATGAATTTAGTCAGTATTTAGAACAGTGTGGAATACAACGTCAGCTTACGGTACCATATACGCCACAGCAAAATGGCGTGGCCGAAAGGGCTAATCGTACTATCGTGAACATGGCTCGTTGTATGTTAATTGATTCTGGACTTAGTCAAAACCTCTGGGCTGAAGCAGTAGCAACTGCTGTTTACTTACGTAATAGATCTCCAACCAAGGGCTTAGAATGCAAAACACCGTATGAAACATGGACTGGCCATAGGCCTAGTGTCAACCATTTGAAAGTGTTTGGTTCAAATGTAGTTGTTTTGAAAAAAAGGAAAGGGAAATTCGATCCCAAGGGTTCAAACATGGCTATGGTGGGGTATTCACGTGTATCGAAAGCATATCGTTTGTACGATAAGAAGAGACTTGAGATCATTGAGCGCCGAAACGTTCTGTTTGATGAAAATTTTTTGCCTGGTGGAGAAAATGTTAATGAAGATGAAGTTTTTATTAATTTTGATGAATTTTTGAATCAGGATAGTACTAAAGAAGAAAAACAACAAACACAGGAAGTATAAGAGTCAGAAAGCTCAGATGGCGAAGATTTGCTATTTTTTAATGCAGAAGATGAAGTAAGCGATAGTTTCGTGGATGAAATTTTAGAAACTAATAAAAAAGTAAGGCGTGGACCAGGGAGGCCAAAAATTTTCAGAAGTGGTGAACCAGGTCGTCCTAGAAAATTCCTCAAGTCCTGAATAATGCGGTGGAGGAGCTAGAGCAAGTTCCACAGAAGAGGCATTATCCGAAGAGGCATTATCCAGTCAAAACAGTAAGAAATGGCAAGAAGCTATGGAAAAGGAAATATCTTCATTAAGACAGAAAGGAACTTGGTCGTTAGAAGAGTTGCCACAGGGTCAAAAATCTATTAAGAGCAAACGGGTTTATTCTTTGAAGAAAAATAGTGAAGGCAAAATAGATCGATTTAAAGCAAGGCTGGTAGCTAAAGGTTGCAGTCAAAAATATGGTATCAATTATAGGGAGACATTCTCACCTGTAATAAGACATGAAACAATAAGGATGATTTTAGCCTTAGCGGTTCAGCACAAAATGCACCTGCATCAGTTAGACATCGTAACGGCATACCTAAATGGAGATCTAACCGATGAAATTTATATGCAACAGCCAAAGGGTTTTGAAGATAGGGAGCACCCACGGAAAGTTTTACGTCTCCATAAATCTTTATACGGTTTAAAACAGGCCGGTAGAGAGTGGAATTTAAAGCTAAACGGAGTTTTATATCAACTTGGATTTAAAAATTGTCAGAACGAACCATGTTTGTATCAAAAGGTTAAAGGTAACAATTTGATCATAGTTGCAGTTTACGTGGACGATATCATTGTTGGTTGTAGAGATAAAAAGGAAATATTAAGCTTTAAATCTGAAATTAGCAAGATATTTGAAGTGACAGACAAAGGTTTACTGGAACATTTTTTGGATATTAAGGTAAGACGTGATGGTGAGACTGGCGACATTGAGATAAGTCAGGAAACTTATATAAGAGATTTGTTACAAGAATACAATATGGAAAACTGCAAGCCATCATCAGTACCATTAGATCCTAATTATCAATTAAGAAGTGATGAAAGGTGTAAGAAAGTTGATAGCACCTTATATCAATCACTTATTGGATCTTTGTTATATTTGTCATTAACCACGAGACCGGATATATTGTATTCTGTAAATAAATTAGCTCAGAAAAATACAAATCCTAATTTGGAACATTTTACAGCTGCAAAACATATCTTACGATATCTTAAAGGAACCCAAAATCTAAAATTGAAATTTTCCAAAGGAAATAATCAACTTATCGGTTATGCGGATGCAGATTGGGGTGGATGTACAACCGATAGAAAATCTTATTCTGGATATGTTTTTTATCTAGGAAATTGTGCAATATCATGGGAATCCAAAAAACAACCCACGACAGCTTTAAGTAGCACTGAAGCTGAATATATGTCAATTTCTAACGCGTCAAAAGAAGCTACGTATATACTTAAGGCGATTATTACAAGAACTTGGATTTTTAAAAGAAGAAAGTATCGAACTTAATGTCGACAATCAAGGTGCTTAAAAGTTGGCTACAAATCCTGTTTTTCACAATCGCAGCAAACATATAGATATTAAATATCACCACATTCGAGAAGTAGTAAATAATAAGGAAATTAGTTTAAAATACTGCCCAACAGATGAAATGATTGCGGATATATTTACAAAAAATTTAGCTAAAAAAACATAATAAATTTGTTGATTTGTTAAATTTAAAAAATTAATTATAAATTGTAAAAAATATACATGTTGAGAGGGAGTGTTGGGAATATACTTTACTCTAAAACACTACACATATTCAACAATGATATTTTTCTAGTTGGCTTTGAAAAATAGTTTATTATTTTTTAATGAATTGAAAATTTCTTATATAATATTTTTTGAACTTCAATAGTATAGTTTTGTTTCAATAAATTTAATATTGTTTTTTATAAAAGAAAATCCTGTGTCCAATTATTTAAAAGGATTTTCATCATACACATGTACATATATTATTTGCAAATGTTCATACACACAACAAGGTTTTGATACCATTAAAGCCCTTTTATATATTTCAGATTTTGTATTGTATATTTTTATTGAAAATTTGTATACCCACACCACAACAGTGGAGTGGGTATTTTGTATTTGTGGTGATGTTAGTAATATCTTGAAATATTGGTCCTAGACCCACCTTGACGTATACCGATCGACTCTGAATCACTTTCTGAGTTGAATTAACGATGTCCATCTGGCTGGCTGTCCATGTAAACCTTGTGCGCAGTTTTTGAGACAAATTGATGTCAATTGGTACATAGTACGTTCTAATTGACAAAAAGACCAAACCTATTGAATATGGGGCGAATTGGTCCATAATTTCACACAGCCGACATACAAATACAACTCCTAAAAATAGCTTTAATGCCATTACTTCCTTACACAGGGTCTCCACCTGAGATAATATCTGAGAGAACGTCGACAGAATGAGAAAACACATTTCTTCATGTTAATCTTAATCACCCCTATCGTGAATAATGTTTCCCTCGTAATTTGTTCCCTTTTCACGTATTTGCGATCATGAAAAACATCCATGAAAAAAATTAATTCATAGGAAAATAATAACGTGAAAAAAAGGTTCGCGGGAAAAAATTCCCCTTATCGTGAACAATTTTTTCCCTCGTAATTTGTTCAGTCTTCCCTTTGAATTTCTCACTTTATTTTTGCTGGGGAACAAGACATTTATGAAGTAATTTTTCTCATAATTCGAATATTGAAGTGTACAAAATTAATTTTAAGGTCAATTTCCGTTAAAAGAGGCACAAACTTATATGTATATTGTTCAAAATGCAAAAAACAGGTCGATTGCCTGAGGAGTTATGAAGCTTTTCAAAGACGTGGTGGCAGAATTTTAGAAATTTTTTTACTACATAAAAGCGCAATAAGCTAATGCTGCAATCAAACTATCACTCCAATACAATATATTTTATTTAGCTTTTTTTAACTTTTCTTTAAAATACACGTGTATATTTTGAAAAAAAAATTTATTTTAATGTTTTTTAATATTTCTTCTTCTTTACATTCACTGAGAACTGATAGCGCGAAAAATTATTCACGGGAGTTTCACGATAGCATTTTTTCCTTCAACGGGAATAAAAATTTCATGGGAACAAAAATTTCACTTGTTTTTCACGATAGGGTTGAATATTAAAAGGGGAACACGTATCTTATAAGATTTCATAATCGACTGATTCTCGTACAGTAAACTTGTATCGCTTTTATTCTTTTTTTTTATAGGTTTTTAATTTTTTTGTTTAAAATATTGTTTTTTAAGCACTTTTTACACGATTGGCACCATTTGCGTTAATACATCACACATTTTAATAATGGTGGCTTATTATTGTTTTATATGTGTGTATGCATGTGTATTTTTGACAGCTCATCTTATAAGATAGTTGTTATTAGATTTCTCATTACAACTGTCTCATAACATTTATTATAATATTAATACTTACTGAAAGTCCACACGTAAGATTATACTCTCTGAGATTGAATTTGACGTTTGCTGATATAAAAATCGTATATCTTATTTCAGGTGGAGACCCTGTGTTATAAATGTTGGTATTAACATAAAACTAGGAGATAACTTTTACTATAGCTGCTATGACATAACAAAATGTTGTCCTGGTAGGTTCAAAATTAACCATATGAATCCCCATCCTAAATCTCATATATGTAGATAAAGATATCAAACCAATATTCGGCACAAAGAACTTTTACATGAATCTTAACCTGATAACATAATCTTGTTTAGGCGGGCCCATGATTGCCCTTGGGTTCCAAAGAGGGTACACTAGCAATAATAGTTTTTATATGCTGTGGTGTAGGGTATCATAAAGTTTTAAATTTCTATTTATCACGAAATGGATTATTTAATTTATTTATACCTAAAAAACATTTACTAATTTAAGTTTTAAGCATCTGAACAATTCACAATCTATTTTCATATATGTATGTATATTCGACCATATTGTGTAAGGCGTTGTCGTTAACGAGTGAGTCGTTTTGGGTAATAGATCAGAGAACACAGGTTGCGAGTTACTTTAATCTATTACAAAAAACGTATCACAGAACACAGGTTGTATCACTTTAATCTTTCACAAAAAAAAAAAAAAAAACGACTCATTAGCGACAAAGCCTTACACAATAAGGCCGATTGAGCATTTTTCAAAATTTAATTATGAAGTTAAATAAGTATGGTTTTTGTACGCTACAAATTTAAAGGTTTCCCCATATGAAAGCGTGAATTTTATCTATGATATTATGTGACGGTGAATACCTTGATGTCAACAAGCGCCAATTTTGTATTAAAAATGGTCAGTCTAGAAACATGCCGGAGCGATAGTGCCATCACCGACACTTTCTTCACTGGATATTTATGTACCATCACTATTATATACTTATGTTAATAAAGCACGACATGGCACTACACATTAGTATTATTCCTAGTTTTTACCGTTATATACATATATTCAGCTATTGTGATATATGTACTCATTAAACTGGTAAGCGTCACTTCACTAATAATTTTGAAATTGAAAATGCGTGCAGTTAACAAAAATTTTGTGTTTTTCGCAATAATTTATTTTATAGTAAGTCAACTGAACGCGGATGATAAATCCTTCAATTCAAATTTTTTTAAAAGTTTTTTTGTATTTTCTAAAAAAATTTTGCATAAAGTAAAAATGCGTGGGCTTCTTTGCAACCAAAGAAATCAGAGACGCTTGTGGAATATACATAAAAACATGGTAAGAAATCTGAAAATGTTTTACTCTTCGATTGTTCATACCTATAAAATAATAACTATTCTAACTATTTGAATTATTTAAATTCAGAGTATATATTCAAATCGTATGTCTCCTGGTGTGTGGACAGAAAGTTTGCCGAGTTGTCTAAAAAAAATCAAAAAGTTAAAAGATGGTAAGTAATTGAATTCTTAAGCTTAGAATATGAAAAGCCACATGCGCATGTGGTTCTGACGTAATTTTTACGTCATTACAAAGCAAAGAACCACATGCGCATGTGGATTTTTATGCTTTTCTTATATTGTGGAGTTTAAAATATTACATATTTTAGAAATGTTTCATAGTAAATTTGTTTTATAAACCTATAATATTTTTTAACTTTAAGTAGCTACGAACCCTATCCACTATTAATTCAGACACCAAAAAATCCAACAATAATTGCTTAAGCTTCTGTCAAAAAAAAAAGCAAAACATTTGATACCGTACGGAAAGTATAATAAGTTTCGCAAAATCGTAAGAAATAGAATATGGGAATTTTTTCATTTTCATAAATTATTTGTAATTGTGTTAAACATTTTTTCGAATGTGCTTCTATGAGTTGTATTTAAATTTATAAAGCTTTTAACAATAGTCTTATTCCCTCAATATTTCGCATAATTCTTTGCTTAAGCCAACCTTTGGTTAACATTGAAGCTATAGATATGTACTCATAGAAGCACGTTCGAAAAATGTTTAATATAATTAAAAATCGTTATATTTATACCAATTTAAATATTACTCTTTATTTTAATTTGGGCCATAGCTATCTCTATATCAGAGTTAAACAAAACTAAAAATGAGGTTGTATTAGTGAGAGAATTACCCAACAAACACAAAGTGAATCATTTCAAATATAATTTATTTAAGAAATATTTTACCCTTTGCCAATTAAACAGATACCTATTTTTATATATAAATTGCATAAATATGTTATAATAGTAAGAAATAGAAACCAAGGTCATCTAAAAAACCAAATATCAGTTTTATGCTTTCTTATGATTCATCTCTTTCAAAAGAGTTTTTAATTTTACCACTAACCTACACGATAAAGTTATCTATATTTATGCTTTTATGGCAGTTTCTTATTAACAAAATATTTTTTAAGTGTGCCGAGCTTAACTTATTTCGCTGTTTTGTACAAATAAATTTTAAGTCTGAAAAAATTTGCTCACAGAGGTAAGTAGAGGGAAATAATAGCAAATATTTTAAGGCATTTTTTGTAATTTGGGGGTATGATATTTTATCCAAGTTTTTCCAAAAATCTAATATATTATTAACCTCCGGAGCATTTATTTCACTTCGTAATATTATCAGTACTGATTGTATATCAAACTCATACTTGGTTATATCGCAGTTAAAAGGGTTTTCAAAAAGATCAGTAAATTGCTGTATATTTGCAAAATCTACAAATCTGTCCTGAAAGTTATAAAAAATTGTTTCAAGTACTGCTGTATATTCAAATGTTGTGCCATTGTCCTCTTTGACATATGTTAGAGAAGTTTTTTGGAAAACTAGAAAAGTCACCAGCTTGAACTTCAGAGATGAGTAAAAATAATTTTGTTTTAAAATTAAATAGAATTTTAGAGAGATCACACAAGTTTTTTTCTTTTCCTTGCAGTTTTAAATTAAACTCATTTAAAAAAGTTGTTGTATTGGCTAAAAATGCTAAATCTAAAATAAATTTGTTATCTTTTAAAGCCTGTATTGCCCAGTCTGGTATATTTTCTGTTTCTAACAACTGCAGCACTTCTTCCCTCAAATTAAATAATCTATTTAGACAATCACCACGGCTAAGCCAGCGGACGTCAGTAAACATTTTTAGGTCATTGCATGCGCTGTTTATGCTTTTTTAAAAAACTAACAAATTTTCTGTGAGTAAGTGCATGATGCCCTCCTCTTATTTTATTAATTATAGACTCTGCAGTCTTCATACTGGCATGATTGGCCTGGTGAATAATGCAGTGAAAGCTAAAAACTGATATTTGGGTTTTTTTTTAGATGACCTATGAAGCCTTCGTGTTTTTCGGTCATTACGTTTGCCCCATCTTTACAAACTCCAACAATATTCTTTGTATCTATAATATCAAAAAGCTTTTCACTGACTACTTCATATAAAAGCTTGCCCGTTACATTTCCATGAAACGTTTCTATTGTCTCAAAAACCTCGTAGTTGCTATCCACGCAGCGAATACATAATATCAATTGGCAAAGATCGTTTATATCTGTGCTTTCATCTAAACAAACAGAAACATATTCACAATTACTTATTTTTTCCCAAATAGCGGATTTTACCGAGTTTCCTATATGATCAATACGTCGTACTACACTTGGGGCCGACAATGGAAGGGATTTTATAAACTTACTGTTATAATTAAGTTTTTCAAAAACTTTTTCTAATAAGTTTTTAAAAAATATCCTATCAGTGAATGGCCTACCATGCCTAACAATATCTAAGCTTATTAAGCTTGATACTTAAAATTTTTTTTTCTGCCCTTGCTTTATTTTCATCAACTGCAAGTAGACATTCTTTAGTTTTTTCTATATAAATGTTTTTTACCATATCTAAATGATCCTTTCTTTTCTTACCTTCGAAACATTTCATGTCACTATGAAAAGATTCGTAATGTCTTTTAGTAACATATTCCCTATTTTCTTTAAACATTTGGTAACATAGAAGACATTGCATGTTACCAAATGCATTATTTATTATGAAATATTTTTCACATATCATTCTGACTTCAAAATGTTCGCTGGCAAACGATTACTGTAAAAACAAGAAAAAAGCTGAAAAAAAATTCATAAGCATCCGCACATGTGTAGCCATCAACATCTAAACCAGGGATGTCAGCGTCATACACAATTGTGTCAGCAAAACTCACATGTACGCTTACGCTCTTTTATTTTGCGAGCGTAAAATATAATTGTTTACTGCAAAACACTCTCATTCAGCGGGAAATATCGCACGATCGCACGGCCTGTTTTGAGGCCTCTAAACAGAAATAATATATTTATTATTTATTATCTTTGTTTCTGTTTTGTTTTATTTCTGTTTTTAACATTGTACAATAATTTTAAAAAAACAAATTGCTTGTGGTTTTTGTACGAGGTGTAGTGTACTTGTTGTAGTATCAAGAATAACTGTGAAGAATTCGCCTTGATGTTGTGTTTATTGACCTTCTTTAAACTTCAAATTTTAATTTTATTAATTAGTCTTGTAGACAGCGATAACGAGCATGCAAGCGGATGAGTTTATTAAAGATTTAATCATCCAGATAGGGAAAATATTATTGAGTTCTGGAAAAATTTAGACGGGGCACTATATCCTGTATTACAAAAAAAATTCCGTTAAATGTTTGTCGCTTTTTTTACTCAATATATCTTTGCGAACAAATATTTTCCGATTTAAAATACATTTGCTCAAAACAACGCAATAAATTAACGTCCGCAAACCTAAAAAATGTTTTGTTGTTTCGAAACTGCAATATAAATTTAGAAGATATTATTGGTAAATAAAAGTATATTTTTATAGGCTAGTAAAATCTTCTCTTTTTATAATGGTGGTTAATAATTATAGAATATTTTTAAACTTAATGGGGTTATTATTTGCATTAGTATGTGCAAATGAATTTTCATTGTTGGCATTCGCAAAGATATGTTGAGCACCAAATTAAACATTTTGGAAAGAATTGTATAAGGTTGTAAAAAGACTTCAAATATTGTCAAATGCTCAATTTTTCCAAAAAATAAGCAAAGTTTCTGCGAAATGCAGGTTCTAAATTAAATTTATTTAAATAATAACTGATTGTGTCTGTCCATAACTCAACGTTTTTCGATAATTGTATTATTATTTATTGCTCTAAAGTCTTCATAGCCAAATATGTATGTTAATTAGGCCTCGTAATAGGCCTCGCAACCGCAGATTCCTCCCGCTGGGTATGTGAGAGACAAGAGTATTCACACCAACACAATCATAATTGACACCACTGTTCTAAACCAGTGATGCTCATTCAGGCAAACAATTGTTTAGAAGCCCCACCCCTTTGTTTTTTACGCTCATTATTTTTGTCGTACGTGTGAGAGCAACAAGTGCACATGTACGATAGCTGTATTGATATTTGTTCAAATACAGCCATACCTAAACAAGAGCGGAACGCGTTTTCTAGCTGTCAAAAATCCTCATGCCCATACAATTTGTATGTAGCATACCGAAACAACGCGACGGCAACGCAACGGTAGCGCTTTGCAATTGGAAAATCCGATTTTGACAGCGCGTTAAAATAAACAGGGCTGCTATATTTGTTGTTTTGACAACCCTGTTTCTATTGTTTGATAATAAATAATGGCAAATTAGCTATTTTTAGGTCAAACTAGCGATTTTAATTAAATTTCTTATGTCTTTTATGAGGGTTTAAGTCGGCACGAAAGTTAACACTACTGTTTATGGCACAACGCTGACGCTCTTAGGTGTATGCCACAATGAAAACTTTGACAACACTCACGCATTGTTTGTTTACTTATAAAAGCGGTTGGTAATTTGTACATTTAATTATTTGTTACAAAAATTAAAGTTAAAAATTTAATTGGACGGTTTTTTGGAATTGAATTTGGCAAAAAAAATTAAAAAAAATGAAAATTATACTAGCCAATTGTCAAAGCGCGCAAAAAGATGAGAGTTGGCTAACTTTTTGCTTCGCTCCGCTTTGAAAGTACTTTATGTGACATGTTTCGTATAAGTATGTATATTTTATCTTAGATGTCAAAGCGAATCGGTAACGCAACGCGAAGCAAAAGTTTTATCTGACATGGCCTTTATTTAGGTATGGCATATCAGCGTAAAAGCTACGTTGAAGAAAACGTTCCGCATTCCGCTCTTGTTTAGGTACGGCTGTTAGTTGCTCGTCAGACAGCGACGAATGCACATGTGCGGAAGCTACGTTAGTTTGTTGCTAAATAATATGGAATTGCAAATCTATTTTATGATAAAAAAATGCCTTTGGTAATGCCCAATGTCTTTTATGTTATCAAACATTTAAAGGACATTGGGAAAATGTTATTAAGAAGCATTATGATTCTTTTCATAGCGATATGACTGGATATACCGATGAGGAAAAAAAACCTTTTTATTATATAATTTGGCTAGTAGGTATACATTTATCTTAATATTGTAAATACCTAGGTACATACTTTTAAATATGGCGATATGGTTTTCGCGCCTTGTTAGAAATTTTCGCGCAAATTTACCACTTTTCTAAATATTTATTACCATACCTATGTACGTTTGTGTAAATATAAACCTACATAGGTATAAATATTTTTTTTATTTTTCACCACTTTTTCCACATACATAAATTTTCCGCACTTTTAATAATTTCTTTATCTTTGTTGTTTCAAAAGAATTAATAATTACATGCATATATTTTTTCTTTTATTTATTTTTTTTTTAATTTACTTGAAATTTTAAGTATTTTTTGACGATTTAATTTGTACTTATCACGTTTGCTGTATGTTCTGTTTGTGCTTTTTTATATTTTCTTTGTTTTTTAATACTCACTGTTTGATAGTTTTGCATTTACTGATGAGCTTGATTTACTCGATGTTAATTTACCTCATATCTTGTTGTTTTGATTTGCTGAGTTTTTTGTTGATTTTCGCTCTTTTGTTTGTTGTTGTCGAAGGACCATGTAATTCTGTGTCTTTGGCCACACAGAATTCTTAACCAATCTTCAACTTTAGAGTACAGAATTGCCGGGTACTGTAGCGGGGGGAGGATCTGTGGATGAAGATTGGAATTATAACCACTCATGTGAGTGATTATAATTGTGGGGTGCGGGTAAAAGAAATAAGCAGAGATAGAATATTAGTTATTTCTTTTAGCCAAGGTAAACTTAGTGTGGGCAATTGACTATAGTCACCTTTTTTTGTTTTTTTTGTTTTTTTTTTTGGATCAATTACCCATTTATCATTAATAGGGAACGCTCTTGAAAAGTTTCTGTCAATATTGTGGTGTAGGGTATCTAATGGTTGGTCTTGATCGACTCTACTTTCATACCTGCTATAACGGGTGGTTAAATTTTAAGGGCCGATGTTGAATGTGAACCACACCTAAACGTCAAGTTTTTTCTGCATTTCATTTGACATTTCTCAATTTCAGACTAATGGCCTATTTCCGATGTGCCAAAGAATTCTTTCTTTCACACATTGGAAATGGGCTATAGCTCAATTTGAACCATGGAAAGATACACAATCGAGCACATTTTCATCTCAGTGGATTCGTCAATAAGCAAAATTTGGATTGAATGAAGCCGGTCAAACAATTATTGTGATTTTATTGCCCGAATTGGAAAATATGGATCTGGACGATATGTGGTTTCAACACAGCTAACGAATCAATGGCTCTTTTGCGCGATAAAATCAATGGCCGTGTTATCTTACGTGGTGGCGATGTCAATTGGCCGCCAAGATCATCTGATTTGACATCGTTGTACTTCTTTCTTTGGGGTTATTTGAAAGAAAAGGTGTACGGCGATAAGCCAGCAACAATTCAAGAGCTAAAGGATAAGATAATTCGGCAAATTAACGGCAAAGAACCCCAATTATGCCTTAGCGTCATCGAAAATTTCGACCATCGGATGGAGGTGCGCCGCCGAGGTCGCAGTGGCCATTTGGCCGATATTTTGTTCCATACATAATTAAACCATACCAATATTATCATAATAAAAATAAATGACAATAATTTCCTAAATAATTTGTGTTTTATTCAAAATCAACTTCGGCCCTTAAAATTTAACCACCCTTTAGTTGCATCTATCGTTATTTTCAATGAAACCATATACGAGTTGGGAAACAATTGGCGTTTTAATCGTATGCACATAAAAAATTCTCCAAAGTTTTTCACAAATTAAATAATTATTCAATAATAAACTCAGTTTTTATTAAAAATGTTATCAAGTGAATTAAACGATGAATCAAGTGAGTAAACGTTTAATTGATATCTACTATTAATTTGTTTACTAGTGCAAATTTAATTAATTATTTATTTAATATCACAAATTTTTTTAATTGAAATTTATTTCTATTTTTTTCTGTGTGGTGAAGGGTATATAAGATTCGGCACAGCCGTATAAAATACTTTATCTCGTTATATTATAAAATCTTTTTTTTGTTTCCCACTGATATGGACTCTTATTAATCCTTACACCACAAAATATTTTTAAATAATGGAAGCGTTAAGAAATTTAAGTACGTATTCAAGCGATTTTATTGTAATGAAATGACGTTTACAAATTACAAACATCTAATGGTCTCAATTATTTTGGCCATTTAATTTTTGCAGAAAAAAAAGGGATGTTAAGACAAAAGACTGGTATATATTAATAAGAAAAATGGAATCATCATTTATTATAAATAATGGGATGGAACTTCATTTTTAGTCAACCAAAATTAAAACGTTTGCTAAAAGTAGCAAATAAACGTAAAGTGTTATTTATACATGCTGTTGCTTTTTTAAATATATGGGGGATTTCATGTCAAGAGACCTAACTTTTGAAATCGATGTCTTCCGATTAGGATGAAATTTGCACCAAGGTTATTACTATTGGAAACTAGTTTACACACAAATTTAAAGAAAACAAAAAAAAAATTTTCCGAAAGATTGAAAAAAGAGCTATCTAATTGGTTCAGGACAAATTTTGCTAACACCAAGAGATAATAAGTTACATGGATGAAAAAGAACACATTTTTGACCGATCGTGTTGAAAATGCGTGTCCAATAGGACTAAGCTTGGTGCAAATTTCATCCAAATCGGAAGACATCGATTTCAAAAGTTGGGTCACTTGACATGAAATCCCCCATATATGTACTATGAAACTAACGAGGGAAATTCAAAACTAAGAAAAATTAATCTGCAGGTTGTAAGCCGAAAATAAGATCTTTTTATATTTATGCTTTGAAATAAGAGCATATGTATATCGCACATGGTTGTCTAAAGGGGATCAGCTCAAAGCTTTCAAACTTTAACTTTTTGCGCTATACATACGCCATACAGTGGTTTCATCTACACACCTTAAAAATCTTTCATAATTTTCTCTTTTCTTTCGTCAAAAAAAAACTGATTAAACAAACTTATTAAAAATAGTCACTTTCGGGGAACCGGTGAGATATGTGTAATAGTGCTTTATCCAGATAAACCCATTAAAGCTAAAATCGCTTCTGCAAATAATTTTACCAATTTAATTGTTAATGTCAGTATTAAAATACTTATCTCAAAATACTTCAAAAGAAAAACATAATAAAAATTTTTTCAATATGGTGTTTTAAGAGGTGCACTTAGCTTAGAACAATGGGCGCCTATTATTCATATTTACCAAAACATCCATTTTCCAAACTAAAAGTTTTCAGGCACTTATTACAGGACGCTTAGCTCGATTTGAGCAGATACCACATTTCATTTGGCACTGTATATTTTGGGAATAATGGCCATTCTTTTTAAAGGCTTCTTCGTCAATTCTAAAAGACGATTGTCTAGTGTTACTGTTTATTATTGTTGCTCAGATACGTCAGTGCTTCTATTTCTGAAAAACGTACCTTGTCTATGGTTGTGTTTAACGTAAGTATAATGTGCTCTACTTTGCGATGTAAATGTGTCAAAAGGGTTTCATATAGGGGTCAAGTCTTTCAAAATATCATCGTTCTTAAATACATTATAAGCACATATTTTCCAATAAAGCAACTCAGTTCTTGTTTACAAATTTTTTCTTTTAAGCGCATTCCGTGAAATCGATGCCGTAAATTAGTTAAGGAGTTAATCGTTAGCGCTACTCCATTGATCTGCGACGATAGTGGTATGTCTGTGAGTTCAATATTACTGGAAACATTTCAGGGTAATTTGTTTCCATACAATTCATCATCTTCACCTTACACATGTTTTTTGATAACGCTTGTGTTGAGTGGTAACCTATGCACGTCTTATATCGTATCATATTTACTATTGTGGCTACAAGTGTAATGCATGTATTGCTTTTTCTTAGTATATCGATTCGCCATTTTACCCTTGGATATCCTGTGATTTTTTTGGATGGTCAAAAAAGTAATTATTTACACGTGTGCACAATAAAACAAACAGTTTGGCAGAGAATACTACCAGCGCTTATTATAAAATTCTGCATATCCATTTCCAAGATGCATGGTTACTAAGCACCGAAACCCGTAAAATAGTAGATACATAAATATGCCTATACTATGATACTTTATTATACCTCAAGGGACCAGTGTACTAAACTTCTTACAGCAACACTTCATACGCTATAGCAGAAAAATATTGACACTAATTAAGCCGTTTTATGTGTTTTTATTATAATGCAGTGTTATAGAATTAATAAAATAATTGTTATCACTTTCTTCAGCCAAAGCTTGTAAAATAAACTAAAAAAGTACTCGGCTGCCAGTGCAACACAGATCGCTAACATTTGCCAGAGATTCTTCTTATTTTTATTGAACAACTCTTTGACTTATTTTTGCTACGTGACTATTGTAGTAACTATTAAAAACAGATACAAAATGTTACTAGAGTGAAAAAGTTATGTAAAGGCGTTAATGGGTTAAGGCAGTTAACATATCTGTATGCGTTGTACGAAAATTAAATATTCTAGCTCAATTGCTTACCGCTATATTAATTTTGTCCAGCTAGATTGGGTTAATCTTACATTGTGCGCTAGTTGGGAACTAAAGATTTTGCAAATTTTGTGTGTTATCAGTAGTTGAGAATACAGTTTTTAGTATTTCTCATAACTTATTACTAAAACCGCTGTTAATCGAACCCTTTGTTACTAATGTCAATGATTAAGATTTTACTTTGGCTACCATCTACAAGTGGAAATTGAGGATTGACAAAGTTTATTATTCGGTGTGTAACACTTAAAAATAAACATCTTAGAGCACATAAAGAACATATGTATATTTTAGGTTCTTAAGTAATACTGTGTCGTCTGGCTCTTTGTCCGTAAATTGTGAAATTTGTCTACTTCTCAACAAATCAATAGAAAATAATAACGTTGTTGTCAAGTCGTTTCGCAGTTTGGAAAAAATTTAGCACAATGTAAAAAAAGTTCTATTTGTGTACTCTTTATCTCTTGTTGAGCGGTAAGGGTACAATTTTACTTTTTTCATTTTAGATATGCTATAATTTTTTTTTGCTTTATCATCAGATATCTATTCTCAAAATAGTTAGAGGTTTCATGTATACCAACAAAATGTTGCTTTTAATGTTCTGAATAAATCTTCTGAAGACACTATATACCAAAAACCTAAGTATTACACGATTGTAAACGTTTTTTACTACACAAGGGTGAAACTTCAAATAGGCCGTAAAATGTGATTCAGATGTAGACTTTTAACACGCCGATACACGTATACATATCTTTTTTTTAGACCCCTCTGCAAGAATAAGTTGGGAGAATATTCTTGCTGCCATTTAATGCTTTCGGTTCATTTTCTGGTTCTGCTGCTACAAGGATGCGTTTTCCCTAAACCATTTCTACTGCACTTTGATGGAAATATTTTCTAATAACTTTTTAAGTTATGCTTCGTTCCTTTTGTGTCTTTTTGGGGACTCCATATTTAAGTGTTTGCATACTTAAGTGAAGATCAATAAAAAAATTGTGTATTGCTTGAGTATAACATTTTTATTGCTCGTTAAATTTCCCTCGAAACAAAAATGATGGGATCATTAGGTAACAGTAACTTTTACTTTCTACATTGGAATTTAAAGTATTCGATATAAAATATACAAAATTTTTTTAATTGTTTAAATTTTTAGCTATATAGTGCTGTAATTAGCAGGTAAGTGCATTTGTATACATAAGTTTTTATAAATGCACAAAAAACGGGCAAATTATATAATGCTTGTAAGCGATTGATACTGTAGTCCAATTAGTGTGCAAAAACAAAGGGGTGTGTATCGTTTTTTAATCAGCGATACAAACATTTTTTCAAACCAAATTTCAGATTTTAGATGGACCATGATAAGGAGACAGAGTAACAACAGTTTTTAAATTTATTTCATTCACGAAACGACAATAATATCTATAAAAAATGGAAAAGAGTATTAGAAAAAAAAAAGAATTATCTGGAACTAAACCGAGCCTAAGTGAAACTTCATACGTTCGGGACATTACAATTAAAAATATTGAAAAATACATAACGATCTGGATAGAAGATCAAACTTAAAAGCGAATCCCAATTGATACCAAAGGTTTAAGGGCTTATGAAAAAATAAAACATCATTTCGGCAATTTTTTTTTTCGTTAATAATTATTTACCCCCATATTCAATATTCATAAAGAATATTGTTAGTTTATAGAAGGTTTATGAAACGAATTTTCTATGACAATTTGTTTAATAAACCATTTATTAATCAAAAATATTTTATATTAACAATTTAAAACCTACTATAATGTTCTTAAAAAATATTTAAAACTCATAGTCGCAGCATATTGCAGAAACAATATCAGTCCATCGTTGTCTACCTTGCGCAATGAGTTAGGTCTCCTGTCACGTTCCTCTGGATCTATATTCAGCATGAGTATATCTCATCCATATACTTTTGGGTCTTCCAGATCGTCTCGACCCTTGGGGGTTACATTCAAAGGCCATTTTTGCAATTTCGTTTTCAGTCTTACGTAATGTGTGACCTTTCCATCTCTACTTCCGGCGTTTTATTTCAGTTGTTATTCTTTCGTTATTTGAAGTTCTTTGTAGATCCTCATTAGAGATGGTAAAGGGCCAAAATATTCGACATGTGCGCCGCAGACATTTGTTGATGAATACCTGAAGTTTTCTACATATAACAGCCGTCACTTTCAATGTTTCACAGCCGTATAATAGGACCGGTTTAACACTGGTGTTGAAAATTCTAAGTTTTGTTCGCTGGGCTACGTTGCGAGTTGACCAAACTTTCTTTAGTTTTTAATATGCATGTCGAACTTTGTTTATTCGTGCCATTATGTCATCTTCGCTCCACCATCTTTTGTTACTACGCTGCCAAGGTAACAAAATTTGTCTACGTCTATGGTTCGTGTGTCATTTATTGCTATATTGAGAGCTGTTGGATTCTTGGTCTCAATACGCATAAGCTTTGTTTTTTTTACATTAACACGTAAACCAACCTTCTCGGCCTTTTCAATAAGCTTTTCTAGTTTAGTTCTCGTTCCGGTAAGTGAATGTAATAGAAAACATATGTCGTCGGCAGAGTCCAGATCTTGGAGTCTTTGGTAAGGACGCCAATGTATGCCATCGGGGACTTCGGCATTTGCTTAAAAGAGGATGCTATCAAGCACGATAGTAAAAAGAAGTGGTGATAAAACGTATCCTTGCCCTTACACCTCTTTGTATGGAGAATTTTTCACCATGTTTCCCTTTGAATCGAACAGTGCACTCTGCATTTCAGTTTGCGAATTAAATTTATTATTTTCTCCGGGACACCTTTATCTCGCAGGGAGTACCAGATAGCACTTCTATTGATGGTATCAAAGGCACGTTCAAAGTCGCCAAACAGTAGATACAGGGGAGAGTGACACTCTACGGGCTGCTCAATAATTATGTTTATGTGATCCACACATGATATTTGTGGTCTGAAGCCATTTTGTTCCCGACGTAGGATTACATAAATGGTAGAAGATACGCGATCAAGGATTATAAATGCTAGAATTTTTATAACTGTATTAAGAAGCGTGATTCCCCTCCAGTTTCTACAATTACTTAAGTCCCCCTTTTTCGGGATTTTTATTCTTTCACCGTTCTTCCAATCAACTAGAATCTTATTGTTCAACTACATCTGCTAGAAAACTGGTTGCAACACGGGTGCAATAATGTCGGATCCATATTTAATCAATTCCGCTGCTATATAGTCCAATCTAGCACTTTTATGTTGTTATTTCATGTTGTAAAAATCTTTCCTTCATAAAAATAATTTAATGAAAATTATATTTAATGAAAATTAGCCTAATTAAAATATGAAAATTTGGATTAAAACTCATAAAACAGTTTAAAAAATAACCACATTACAAAATTTAATATTCCTTGAGATACAAGTTCCCATAGCTCTCTCCTTCAAATCTTTTTTTTTTTAAATACATTTTAACTGCAGGACAAATATATATTACGCGATCAATAATTGTTACTTTTTCTTGACTCTTCTTAAGGATTTAATGGCTTTTAAAAGCATTGTTTAGCTTGGTAAATATAATTCTTTCTTCATACTTGACACGCATTAATGAAGCTTGTCAATCAATCCACATAAAGCCTGGCAACCCTTGTTGAAGGGTATATCAATCTATCATTATGTGCCTTTTACCAATATAATAATCTCTTTAATAATAATGATATTAATAAGAAACCTGCTATAAAAATGCAAAAGACAACCTAACAATTCTAATAATTATATGGCAACCACGTGTCGCTAGGCCATATAATTCACCCACGTGCATTAACTTAAAAAATGGACGCCAAAACTTAAAGATTTTAACGGGTTATTAAAAATTATTATATGTTACATCCTTGCTTTTATGAATATTTAAGCACCCCTCAGCCGTAATTTTTGAAATAAATTTATTTTGCAAAAGCATTTATGTATGTAGAAAATTGAAGCAAATTGTCTGAATGCAAAGTTTACTGCCCGTTCGCCGATAGCGAACGTTAACGTTCGCATAGTAAATAACATTTATAACAAAAACAAAAATTTCAAAAATTGTTTTTGTTTAAAATGTAATTTTCTATACGAACGTTAACGTTCGCTATCGGCGAACGGGCAGTTAATTTTTTTTAAAGTTAATGCAAAAAAAAAAATTTATTTTATAACAAAGTCGAGCCTTTGCCGCAATAGAGTCATAATTCAAAAAACCTGATTTGTGAGCTGATATATTTAATTCTTTAATTAACAGTAAAACATCGGGCCGTCTACTAGCTAATAATGTGGAGTTAATCGCCATATCGTTTCGTCATATAGTGTAAAAATTTCGTTCAAATATCTTATAAACTCAACGTTAGAGAGAAGAATTAAATTTTAAGGTGCTAGAAATTTCCAATTTAAGTTATGACTATATTGCTTCAAAGGCTCGATATGTATATTAAGGCCCGACTATAATTTGCTTAAATTTGCGAATACGTGTTAGGTTAGGTCAGGTGGTCGGTCATAAAGACCGGGCATAGACCGAGTTGGTCTCTATCGTAACCACGATGTACGATAACCCTCAGTTGAAATTGTTAGTGTGTAGAGTAGTCCACACCCTCTTGTGAATGCCAGGAGTCACAAAAGTACCGATTCCAGAGATTTCCCCCAGGTCTTGGAAGTAATGGTCTCCCAGACAGTTCGCTCTGAAGCCTATGAGTGTCGGACAGTAGCAGAGTATATACTCCAGCATATCTTTCTCCCCTGGTACCCAACAGAATCTGAAATTGTCACTTGTCAGTTGCCCCACCCTTTAGGTTTTTCGTTACAGTAGAAGTTTAGTCAACTATGGATCATAGGATTCCGACAAAACTTTGGATACCTTACACGTTTCGGTGTTTCTCCAAACCGCCTCAGATTTCCTCTGTATAGTAGGGGCTTTATCGCTCTTAATTTTATGGATTGGAATTGGAAAGTCAATTACTCTGTTGAACGGTAATTAAACTCCCAGTTTCACTAATTCGTCTGCCATCTCGTTATCTTCTATGCCCTTTTAGCCGCGTACCCAAGATATAAAAACTGAAAGTCCTATGGTTAGATCGAAGTTCCGCCAACCAGCCGTACTATTCTAAAGTAATATGCAGTTTTCTATTAAAACTCAACGTCGGAATGATGTAGTCGCTGCTACAGTCAATACCCCTTATAATATCTAAACATAAGTTGTCCCGATCGCAGATTTCCTTGCTGTCCCTTCTACTACTAGATAAATCGGTTGTAGGTTCAGGATAACATCTAGTGCCACAGTTTGTGTGCTACGCAAAGCTCCGGTGATACTAAACTCAGCGAGTCTTTGAGTACCTTTAACTTACTCAGGTGTGATATATTATCCAATGCTGCCCACCATACTAGCACTCCGTAGAAAAAAATTGGTCTCCCCACCGCTGTGTAGATCCAATATGTAAGAGCAGGAGTTAGGCCCCAAGTTTTGCCTAGCATTTTCCTGCATGCATAGAGCGCGTTTGTTTGCCTTCTTCACCCTTTCTTCCACATTTAGTTTCCTCGACAGTTTGCTATCCAATATTATTCCCAGGTACTTTGTGTTTTGTTTAAGCTCTAGGCTCGTACCCCCTTAATTAAGTTCTTTCCAAGGATCAATTCCTTATTTATTCGTGAAGAGTATTAGGTCCGTCTTCTTAGGATTTACTCCCAGTCTTACTCAAGCTGCCTTCTGTTTGATTATCCCCAGTTTAGCCTCCATCACAGAACTAATAGTACCCAGATCTTTACCAGAAACGATCTAGGCTACGTCATATGCGTATGCAGTTGAACTTGCTGCCCAGACTTGAAGTCTATTGAGAAGTTCATTGGCGACGAGCGTTCAGATCAGTGATGAGAGAACTACTCCCTGGGGAGTTCCCCGAATTGCCCTTTTTGTTATCTTGGAATTACCCCACGCCGCAGATATAGTTCTGCACTATAGTAGGTTACCAATCCTCCGTGGACAAATTATTGAAAGCGCCCACGATGTCTAGGAACACTCCCATCGCGAAGTCTTTACAGCTTAGGGCCTTCTTAATCAGTGAGACGCGAATATATGTTAACCATATTGATCTTTAGGAGACTTTTTGTTATAAATCTTTAATTTGCTTAATCATAGTGCGAAACTGAGCGCACTTTCCACACGGAATCAAAGGTTTGTGATTTTGTTTTAGTTTTTTTAAATGTATTGAAAGGCTTTTTGTTAACTTTTGACAGAAGGTTACGCAAGCTTATGAATATTAGTTTTGGGCCTTTAGAGTGAATTGTTTTTTTCACCCAAAGCGTAATATATTTTCAAATGCTACATCAAATTCGAATATAAATATTGAAGTACTTCAAAAGAGTAAATGATGTGATTAGTGTTATATTACAACATATCGCACCTCGTTTTAAAATTCTAGCACAAAGCACTTAGCAAACTATGGGTATGTTATTAAATCCACCACTGCGCTACCAAACTTTTTTTAATGCCGATAAAAAAGTAATTATAACATTTTTTTGGTTGTGTGACTACTATTTTTGTGGAGTATTTGTCAATTTTTTGGCCCACATCTACTTCATTGATGTATATTTAAACATTTGAAATCACTGATGCAGTGCATGGATGCATTTAAGAACGTACCCTAAAATTATAATTGCCCCTTCGAACTTTTAAATCAAACTAATTACTTTAAGTTTATTGTTTACAATTAATAAAACAGAAAACCCTTCATATTTCACAAATGTATGGAAACGATACACTTTCTTTAAACAATTAAGAGGGCAAAAGGTAATTTTTGAAGAACAGTTTTTTAGCCATTTTATCTAAGAGTTTAAATGTAAATCTAGAGTGTGTATGGTTTGACTTTTTTAATTATTATATTTCACTTTTGCAAAGACAATTATACCAGCTTATGTGTACTATTTAGTGTGATATGGCTATGGAAAACCATTCAACCTTGCGGCTTGAACAATATGGAGCCATGCACGTACTGCAGGAATTTAATGGCTTAAGTAAGTGCAATATCCGAAAAGCTCTTTTTCGCTCACAAGAGATTTTTACTAGCCTTCATGTTCACTAGCTTTAACAGTTTCCTTTGGGGATATTTAAAAGGAAAAGTGTATGTTAACAAGCTCAGAACCATTTTCTAGCTGAAAACCAACATTTGATATGTCACCACATTATACCCAAAATTTTGAGAAAGTTCATAGTAAAGTTCAAAGTAATTAATATGAGATCTCTAATTTCAAACAACTAATCGGTTAAACATAAAGAAATAAGTTATGTGTATTAAGACCTTAGTTCTGAAGATGGATATCGCATATGGATTCCCATGTTTAACTTTTTTAATATTTTGATAGGAGTTGAGTAATTGCAAAGAAACCAAAAAATAAACCAAAATATCTACGTTTGCATTTTGTGTAAGGAGAATCAATGAAATGATAATCTGTGATAACTTTTATTGATTACGAACAAAAACTTTCAAGAATTTATTTAAAACAAATTTCTACTTTAAATTGCTGCTAAACAAAAATTTACCATTATCGTAAACAAGTTTAAAAAAAACACAGGTTTTAAAGGCTTTTCGAAAGTTTTCAATACAGATTTATTTTCCGAAATATCCAAACTTAAGTTCTTGTTTCATTTGCATTAATATGTACACAAAACTAAATGAATACTTACAACAGCACAAACTCCAATCATTATTTCCCAAAATAGAACAAAATCTAACAACGCAAATAGAATTTTAAATGCTCTGACACTTTTTAATTACACCAAGAGCTAAAGTAGCTAAAGTTAATGTAAACAGCAAATGGAGAAATTAAAAGAATTACACTTGAATATAAATTCGAATCAAAATAAACAAAATAAGGGGAGGGGGCGGCGTGATAAGCACTACTAATAGCTTAATTAAAACGTGGATAGTAATAAGGAAACAGTAATTTCAAAATATATTTTTTAGATGAATAGTACTCTATTAGAAAGTTTCATTGTTTAAAAACTAACGTTAATTAAGTTTTCCGGTACGTATGAGTAATAAGTATTTGCATATTGCAATATTACTCATACATACAAAAATATTATTATAGAGGCATTTATATGGGGGCTAGATGAAATAAAGGACCGGTTTGAGCCATTTTTGGTAGGAAAAGTTTTTCGTATATCTATTTCACCATATCTTGCAAAAATCCTTATTCCGAAAAATGGAAGCTAATGTAAAAATAATTAAAACGCGAAAGTCTCTGTATATTAAGAAATGATTCCTTAACATTTCATCAGTGTCTGTCTACTTATAAGCCAATAGCTTTATTTAAAAAAAATCTTTTAAAATTATAAGTACCAAAATCCAAATGCGCTGCAAAACTGAATGCAATGCAAAAAATTGGTATAGTTTTTTTATTGTATTATCGTTGCAAGATAATAACACTAAATGTAACAGAAATATTTCAAAAATGTCAGTAACAGGAATATAAAAAATATTTACGTAAACATAAAACACACAAATTTAATTTTTTTTTAAATAAACTCTTAATTGCACCTACATAAACCTTTAATATCTTTAAAAAGCATAATTCGATTTCGTCCTTCATATGCTTCATACATTAAAAATTGCTTACAGTACTTTGCGCACAAAATTTACATGGACAGGCAACCAGCCAGACAGTCAGCCCGCCAGTCTGATAGGCGGACAGACATCCGTTGATGGTAACCTTGTGCGCAAAGTACAAGTTGCAGTTTTAAAGATAGTTTGATAAAATTTGGTACTTACACGCAGAGAAAATATACGGTTGGGCACGGTTTCGGCAACTACACTATGCTTTTTTTAACAATATATTGTTGCAATACAACAATATTATAGTTACAGTAAACATGTCAATGTTTATCGCAATTATGAATTTAAGTATGGTTCACTGAAAAATAATCATTTTTATAGCAACTGAATAATGATAACTTTGAAAACATATTATATTCCTCACAACTATTTAATGATATTTAATAGCCATAACACGATAACTTTCTTTACGTATACTCATATTATGTTTAAGATGCAAGCAAAATATCTTTACTCTGATAAGATTTTGTTAAAGCCATTTGTAAAATAATTTTGCATCAGTTGTGTCGTTACATATGCCTATCGAATTATTTATAATTCAGTGGTTAAACAATTTAAAAAAATACCCATTAAAGCTTAAAGAAATTAAAAAACAAAGAAATTGTAATAAATGGTAAAGTGTCACAAAATAAATTATCAATGGTAAAAAAAATTTAATATTGATTGAAATTGTGCAAACATATTGACCATTGCTTGTGTTATTTTAGAGAAAAAGTTTGAAAATACTATAAAATAATTTATAAATAATTGCGACCTACGACAAAAATAGGTTAAAAATAATATGTTTTTAGTTGCATCATATTATGATGTGAAATATCTGTAACAGATGTACGTTAAGGTGCCAGCAAGCAAATAAGCATAAATATATATTAAAAATATTTTTCGGTTTAAGATTTTATCTGCATATTATTATGATTCACATGATAATAATATAATTACTTCTTAACTTATTATGATTAACATGATAATAATATGATAACATTAAATTATAATAGGATGTAATAAAAACAAATAAGGATTAAGGGAAAAATATTATGATGTTATATTACGAGTATTTGGTCATAATATGATTCAATAATAATCGTAATATGTTGACTACAATCATGAATCTTATTATAATATGTTGCTCTTAGAATATGTTTACCACAACCATGTTTTTTCTTTCCGTGTACATATGTTCTAATTGTCACATGAACGGTGCCTTTAGTCTATGCCAATAGGCATCAAGAACCATCCAAAATCTTAAGGCAAATATCACCGTCATCGCATGAACATAATTATTTCAAATCGAAATCATTTTCGATATAAAAAACTCAAAGATTAGCACTCATTAACGTAAAATGTTGTGATTTCTATTAAATTTTTTATCAATCTTTTACAGCGCCGGTGTGTACATGAATATTATATGACATAAGCTTCGAAAAAAAATTCCCAAATTTTTTTTATATACCGGCATGTTCTGAAGATCACGTGATTTCAAATCACGTGTTTTTTAAATCACGCGTATGATATTGTAATGTTCTGAAAAACATTTCGTAACATAGAAATAGCAAACGTGTGATTTTAAAAGGCACATGTGGTTTGAATAAAAGTGATTTTCAGAACAGGCCTGACAAGCAAAAATGTCAATACATTTTATTTTCTTAGTAGATCCATTGTCGTATATGCTTTGACTTCATTTCATATTCATATTCATATTCACCAAGGACATAATTTTACAACGTATAGTAGGGGAGAATTAAATGTTTAAGAAAATTACCCTTTCATTCATAAATGCTAGAGCGACTTTAAATTATAAGTTTTGATGAAAGACTTCACATACCCATATATAGTCCACAATTAAATTGGAAAATAACTGATTAGGACCACAGATTTAACATACGGTCGTGTTTCTCGTGCATCTATGTGAATTAAACATATTAAATATTTATATTAAAAACTTTTCTGAAATACGAAATAGTGTTGAATTTTGCTCAAATTATAATCAGTCAAGACGATAATATATTGACTAAATAAGACACAAAAGCCAAGCATTGTATGCGAAAAATTGTAGTTAAAGTATTAATATAAATATCCTTGAACCTTCCATTAAAATTCTTTGAGGACCTATAAAATAATATTTTTTTAAATATGATTATATTAAAACAAATATTTATAGCACGCAATTTAAAATGTTTATGACTCGTAGTTACGAATAAATAAATCCATAAAAAAGCTGTCAGAATAAAAAACATCTGATAATAGAATATTTAAAGGCTTTTCGTCAACACGTAAACTTTTAAAATTTTAGATTTATTTTAACATTTCAAAAGTTGTTGAGTTTTTATTACTCACTGCTCCAAAAAGTACAAGTTTCTTTATTGAAAAATTGTCACTACTAAAATGGATGTCTTTTTAAATGCGATATTAAATCTTCAGTACCAAGTTAAGCCATTAGTTAAAGGTAGGATTATGTCCTACGTAAAAAAGTGTGTTACTATAACAACTTTGTTTTAAACTAACGTAAGCAATATGCTAAAAGCAAGTTCATCCTACTGGGTAGGTTAAAATAGAATTTAAATAAATGATGAAACAGACTTGAGTCTTCAACTTCAGGTAAAAATTCTAACGCCCAAAGTTTAAACGTCGGCAGTAACTTTAAATTGTCCCTCATTTCCTTCTTTTTCTTTTGTTCTTATTTTTCTTTGTTAACAAAATGTATGAAACTGAAAGAAAGTATGGTAGCATTGTTGGGAGAATAATTGTATATATGTGAGAGCATTAGAAAAAACTTTCTCAAAATAAAATTGATTTTATTTCTTAACCGCATTTTCCGCAAAATTTTATGTCAAACTGTATGGAAAACATCTTTCAGCCCCAGTTCTGTTTCGTCATTCATGAATAACTTGTTAAACGTCCGATAAATTCCTATCTTTAACTCACCCCAAATTATAATTCTGCAATCATAACCGTCAATCTTTTTCGTTAATACATATAATGTGTATGTTTTAGTCTAGGTTCACACTATGCAAGATTTCTTTTAGAATATTTCAGTTTATTGGTGGGAAGGAAGCCAATAATATCACTGGCATAATTTTTATCATTTTTATATAGATGTAGCTATCTAAATAATAATCTGCATTAAGACCTCATATAGGAGACTTAACCTTAGAACATAATATTGTTTAGGTAGGCCCACGATTGCCCATTGGACTCAAATAGGGTACAATGTCGAAAATGTTGCTGTAAATACTTGAAAGGGTATCATATTGCCGACTATACTTTCTTTCTTGTATCTATCGTTTATGTAAACACCGTTTGTAAGCATTATATTAATTCCATATTATTGAGTTGTGGTTTTTAAATTATTCGAAATAATTTTGTGTACACTGAAAAATGTAGGGCTCATAAAACCTTCGCTTATAAACATTTCCCACAAAATGCATTTAAATATAATAAAAAAAAAAACATACAAGTAGTGATAAATTGAACTTCAGGTCCAGGATTGCATTTTAGCAAAATCATATTTTTATTTCCAATATTTCGCTACAAAACATTGAGTAGCGTCGTCAGGGTTAGGTAAGGTTATGTTATGTTAAGAAGGGCTATGCGCCGAAGGGCACACCTCCACTCGGAGACCAATGAGGTCCATTGTTAATCGCTTCAGTAAAGAGGTAAAGAATAGTGATAAGTGAAGAAGAAAAGATATAACAGATAGATAGAATAAAAGATATTAGTAGGTACCACGTATGACAGTAACTCGCTCTACAGTCCCCTCAACAAAAACAGCCGTCTTATTTCCTTAACAAACCCCAGTTAATCGACTGGATTACATCAAGCGATACAGCCCAGTTCGTCGTGGAATCTATCTCCCAGCCATTTCTGTATGAGACCCTGCATCCTAGGACAGTGGCACAGTACATGCTCAACCTTCTTTAGCTCCTCAGAATCATCCCATATTCTGCAGAATTGCGGTATGGCATTGTCCAATTTGCTCGTAAAAGCCCTAACAGAACAATGACCCAGCAAGAACCCTATCAGTGTCCTGAGATCACTCCTATCCAATCCCAGTAGAACCTTGGTTGCCCCTGTGTCCAATCCAGGCCCTAGTGCCCTAGACACCCTGCAATACGTTCTGTCTCTCCAGGATCTGTTAACGTCATCATGGAATCTTTCCCGTGTGACTTCATAGTAGTGACATAGGTGGGCTTTACCCCCCGCCCCTTCGTACGCCACCTCATTGCCATCCACCTTGCAGTATCCGGGTACCCAACACAGCCTTAATGTGAATACCTCCATGAGTTCCCTCAGAGCATCCCTACATCGAGCGATCAGGTACGATCACACCGTATAATTTGTCAATGCCCTAAGCGCTGCCTGACTAGCGACGTAAATTGTCACTTCAGATCCACCCACGATGTGATTCAGTGTCACCTCCGTCGCTCTCGAGATCGCTATGATCTCAGCTTGGAAAATACTGCACTCATCCGGGCGTCCTAATGACCTTTTTACGTCAATGTCCGCAATATAAACCCCGGCACCAGAACCGGTTTCCATCTTAGATCCATCCGTTAATACTGCGCAACCCTCAAACAGTCCAAAACATCTACGCCAAACTTCCCATTCCGGGAACTCCACTGGTGTTACACCGAATTCTAGGGTCATAATCCTATGATCCGAAATTCCCGCGAGAATACTACACGTACAAAATTCTCGTGTGATCATCTAGCCTAGGTCTAGCCAATAAAGACTCGTAGAGTCTAAATAAGTTCCTAGCACCCACAATATTCGCATAATGTTCAATTGGGCACAGTAGTGGAGTGCTTTTCCTTGCACCTGTGATGCCAAGATGCACTCCTTTGAGCCGTGCTGAGCATCTTCCTATAGCTATCCACGTTCAACGCATCTCACCAAATAGTACATCCATAAGTAAGAATAGGCCTAACCACCGATGTGTAAATTCAGTTTACCATATCTGGTCTGAGGCCCTAGTTCTTCTTGATGGAGTTCCAGAATGTGTAGTAGGCGTTGAGTCCCCTTCTCATCCTCTCCTGAGTATTTCTCTTCCAATATAGTTTACAGTCAAGGAAGTTACCCAAATACTTAGCACACTCCGATAAAGTTAACTCGACACCATATGGCACAGGCCCCTTAAAACATCTATCTTGTACCTACTGGTAAAAAGCACCAGTTCAGTCTTTGCAGGGTTTACACCTATCCTTTCTTTTACCCATGCCCAGAGTTCGCCCAAGATCACCTGCATAGTTTCACCGATCATGGACAGAAATTTTTCCCTGACCAGCAGAACTATGTCATACGCATAGGGAACGACTTTCCTGCCCATGGAATCAAAGGACCTGAAAATCCCGTTGACCGCAAGCAACCACGGTAGAGGCAATATAACCGCCCTTGTTTTATCCCCCTGGTAACCCTCCTCCTTATTTGTTGATCCCCCTCGAGTTGATAATCCTGCTACTAAACATGTGGATTATCCACTCCACCAAAAAGTCTTTAACTCCCAGCTCCGCCAACGAATCCTTGATCGCCTCAATTCTAATGTTATTGAAGGCTCCTTCTATATCCAGAAACGTGGCGAGAGTATATTCCTAATGCCTCAGGCCGTGCTCAATATAACCCACCGCCTCATGTAGCGCACTCTCAACCGATTTACCCTTAAGGTAGGCAGAGCTCAACATGCTAATGAGGTGTGTATCAATATCACTCCTAAGGTAGATCTCTATCAGCCTCTCAAGTGTTTTCAATGAGAATGAAGACTGACTAATATGCCTGAAATCTCCCCGTTTCGAGTGGCCTATCTGCCAGCCTTGGGTATAAAAATTACCCTTAGCTATCTCCACCCAATAGGCAGATACCACCTACTCAGGCATTTCCTTAATATATTCACCAGCAGAAGTTATGCGGTACCCGGGATATTGCAGAGCATGGCCGGAAAAATTCCGCCCGGAACCGGTGATTTATATGGGTAGAAAGTATTGACCGCCCACTTGTGACTTTTTCCATATCGCAAAAGCTAAAGGTGATAACACAGAACGGAGTGCAGATTCGCGTTCAGCATTCCAAAGAGCTTAAGAATCAACGTTAATTTCTAACAAACGAAAAATTTTATCCAAATTTGTAAGCATGAGTTATTTATTCGTAATAAATTATTTGCATTTTTTTAAACCTTTTAAAAAGTAAAAAGAACATAAAATATCAACATGTTCGTAGACAATTAGTTGCATTTTAAAAAAACTGCAACATTTTTTATCCCACGACAATATAAATATTTTCCCACATATTCATAAAAATAAAACAGGTTTAAAAAAGGTTCATGGAACAAATTTTCTATTAAAATATGTTTTATGAATAAGGCCTTTAGAATTTAAAACTTTTTTGTTTTTTACAAATATTTTTAATTTTCTTTTATGGTTATAAAATAAAACAAAATTACAGCCAGCCACAAGCTCACACAGCGAAACACCCCTTGCCAGTTTGTGTGTTCGAACACGTGTCCTTGATATTTGAATTGCACTTTATTTCTATCCACATTTCAACACACACTTATATGTATGTATGCATATAAACATATATAAATATCCGCAATATCACTGAACTTCGTTTATAAAAACTGCCAGTTATTCTAGTTCCATTCAGGTATTTTTGTCATTTTTTTCTTTCTAAAGAGGATACGAATGTAGATGTAATCGTGCCGATATTGTTATGCGTCATACAGACAGGATTTATTTTAGTTAATTTTTTTTTCTTGCTCCCCTTAGGTGTTTAAGACTCTTTGAATGTTTTCACGTTGTAAATTCAATTTATGGAAAAATTTGCATTTATTTTAAAACATATTTTTCTTTAAAGGTATTTGAATCTTTAATAAAAAAAGATTAAGTATGTATATTGTACATACTAATACGAGTATAATTGTAAGATGAATGAATAGCTCAGAATACATTTTGCTATTTAACAGTATGAAAAGCTCTAAATGTTTTTAGTAAATAAAATTATGAAATTTTTGAAATTTAAAAGCTCTTAAATAACAACAGATATTTTTTTAAAAGAACAAATAAAAGTGCTATACTCGGATATACCGAATTTTCGAAACCCTCCACCGAGAGGAAGAATATTTCAGGAGTGACATTATATAAGACACCAGCAGAATGTAATGCTATCCAAAGGATAGCCAAGGTAAAATGTAACAAGAAGATACAAGATAATAGTCTGGTAGTGTATAAAGTCAATCCTATAAATTTTTTAATGGTTAAACATAGAAAGAAAATTATTCTTAAAAATTTCAAATCGATATATTTTTTATATGCATCGCCAATTTCGAAGAATTTTTATTTTGGAAAATATTACTTAAACGGTTTTAAATTTATTATGCCGAAAAATTTTAGAGTCGGAGTCGCGGGTTTTTGTGGGTACTAAGACTACGTTACAAAACCCTCAACTCCGACTCTTCAACTCGAACTCCGACTCCACATCACTGCTTATAACTAGAACCGCTGTTTGTCGAACCCTTTGTTACTAATGTCAATGATTAAAATCCTACTTTGGCTACCATCTACAAGTGGAAATTAAGGATTGACAAAGTTTACTATTCGGTGTGTAACACTTAAAATATATTTTATATTTTCTTAAGTAATACTGTGTCGACTGGCTCTTTGTCCGTATATTGTGAAGTTTGTCTTCTTCTCAACAAATCAATAGAAAATAATAACGTCAAATCTAAAGAAATCAAGACTAAAGAAAGATATACGTGTACGGCCGTTTTAAAAGTTTACATCTGGAACTCATTTTACGGCCTATTTGAATCTGCACCCTTATGTAGTAAAAAACTTAGAACATCGTGTAATAATTAAGTTTTTGGTATATTGTATTTTAAGAAGATTTATTCAGAACGCTACAAGCACTATTTAGTTGGTATACATTAACCCTCTAACTGTTCTGAAAATGGGTCTTATTTTAATTTTTTTTTTTTTGAAAAAAGCAAATATATCCCTATGTCTTCGAACTATATGTTTTAAATCTGATTTTTGCTTTTTTTCGAAATAAATTCCAAAAATCCCCATTCTTAAAAGAGTAAGGGGTTTCATGTATACTAACAAAATGTTGCTTTTAATGTTCTGAATAAATCGTCTGAAGACACTATATACCAAAAACCTTAGGATCACACGATTTTCTACGTTTTTTTTTTACTACACAACGGAGCAACTTCAAATAGGCCGCAAAATGTGTTTCATATGTAAACTTTTAAAACGCCGATACACTTATACATATCTTTTTTTTTTTTTTTGACTCCTCTACAAGAATCAGTTGGCAGAACATTGTTATTTTGAAAAAAATTTTCATTTTGTTGTACAGTGTGATAGGGCCTGGTTAATTTATGAGCCTTAAGAAGATATAGGGGTACAAGTGTACCTTCGCATATTTTATGTGAAAAGAAGCAGGAACCAAAAAAAATCCTGCTGTTCTCAAGGAAATAGTTGAAGCAGGGTTAAAATTTTTTAGCTCCCGAGGTTTAGTAGTAATTACTTTCATATCAGTAAAAAAAATTTTAATTGGAGGACATACAAAAATTAATTTTGGTCGCCATCTCAAAATATGAACCAGTGTTCGACGGCTGAGGCTCCACGACTGCCATATGGAGCTTTCGGTTAATTTTCTGGATCTGCTGCTACACGAATGCATCTTCCCAAAACCATTTCTACTGCACTTTAAAGGAAATATTTTCTCATAACTAGTTTATTTATGCAACGTTCCTTTTGTGTTTTTTTTGGGGATTCCATGTTTTGCATATTTAAGAGTAGATCAATAAAAAAAATTGTGTATTGCTTGAGTATAACATTTTTTTTCCTCGTTAAATGTTCATCATACCATAAATGATGTTGTCATTAGCTAATAGTAACGTTTACTTTCTACATTGGGATTTTAAGTGTTCGATACCTTCTAGATTTACTATAAAATAAACAAAAAAAAATTTTTTATTCGTTTAAATTTTTAGCGGCAGTTGTAGCAATTATAAATTTAGGTATAAAATGCTGTAAATAGCTTTTAAAATTTTATATTCACACAGTTAAGTTCATTTGCTTATGCAGGTTCAATTTTAGCAATACCGCCTTTAAGCCAGGGCTGTGGAGTCGTCAAAAAATAGTTCTAACTGCGCCTACGACTCCAGTCGCTGAAATTTTTAAGTACGACTCCGACTCCAATTCCGACACATACTCTGACCTCGATGCGAAATATTTGACATTAAACAATTTTTTTAATGCGGTACCATTTAAATGTTTAAATATAGAAAGAAAATTATTCTGTAAAAATTTCAAATCCATATTTTAATTCTAACACGTGCCACGTTGAGTTTTAATATAGTTATCGACATACATATATAAAGTAGACTGGTCATTATTTTTTTAATTCAACATTTGTAAAGCAGAGCGTCCTGAAATGTTATTGTTAGCATAAAAATCATTACGATATTCAACTCATGTGCTATTTATTATAACACAAGTAAATGACTTGAAAAAACCAAACACATTTTTTCAATAAACTGAGTATAAGTTTAGCTAATGCAATGTTGACTCTTGTCCGCGTGCATAAACAATATACCAAAATAATTTAAATTATTTTACACTTTTGTATTATTTAAATTAAGTACTTGAATTGAACTCACATAAAATAAATTAAATCTGCTCATCCATGATGATCTGCAAAATATTGCATTGCCAATTTCGAAGAATTTTTATTTTGGAAAATATTATAAATTTTTTTTTAATTTTTTATGCCGAAAAGTTTTGGATTCGGAGTCCCGAGTTTTTGTGGGAAAAAAATTAACCATAATTCTCATATAAAGCTTACTCTAGAAAATATGCCTTATTTCAAGCCAAACAAATACTCCCATGAAATTTAGCTTACACTTAATAAACACTGATATTATGAAAACTAGATGTATAATTTATTTAGGATTTGTTATAATTATTAATAAAGTCAACTCCTGAAAAATTCAAAAAAAAAAAAAAAAAAAATCTTATTCTTAGTGAAGATATCAAAAAAACCTAAATTCGATGTGAAAAAAAAAAAAAACTTTAATTAAACATTTTTGTACGGGCCGCAAAAATCCAATAACCAAAGATGTTTCAATTTGCGAAACAAAATAATTTAACAAAAACTAATTTAAAAATGGCAATTTGTAGAACATTAAAACTTAAATAGGCAGCAAGTAAATACTTTTGATAACATTTGCCACTGTCTGGATTCTTTAACAAAAGTCTTTTTAAAACTATTTGAGTGGAAATAAAGCAAAACGATGACCTTTGTTGTGTTTGATAATGAAATGATGTTGGAAATTTCGTTTTCGTACTAGTACATTGAAAAAGAAAATGTAATAGAATCTTAAAGTAATGACTCTCGAAGGAATTTAGTAAATAAAATGGGAATACTGAAATCAAAATAACTGAGCAAACAGTTTTATTATTTGGTTTATTAATCTTTATTTTAAAATTAAACATTTATCTTAGTTTAAAGCCTTAAGCCAGAGATAGTTAGTAAGCGTTTTTTTTTAAATTTTTTGGCGCATACCCTAGTTAAATTCCAACCAAATGATACCATATACCAAAGTATTAACAGATAAAGAGTGAAACCTATTTACCCCAAAATGGAATCACCAAAAAAAGAATTCGTTATGAAGTTAAGATTCATATAAGATTTATTCATGCAAAATGTTTTCTAAATATCTACATCATTATGTGATTTTTCCATCTTTAAATTAATTGATGTCGCCAAAACACCCTCTGGGTCGTGGTGCTTATGTCTTTTATAAAAAAACGATGGCGATAGCAGTTTTTCCAAACAAATGTTTTTCTTGAGGTTTTGGACGAATTTTTGTCGCAAAAAAATTTACGTGTTAATTTTTAAGTGTTTTTTAAGTAGGTAAAAAAAATCGCCGATATTACACTTTTTAAATATATCCTATACAAGATAAAATTGTACGTTTAAAACGATGGCGATATAATTATTTAATTTTTTATTTTTAGTTTTTTCTTTTATTGAAAGAAATCAATTTCTTTCGCTCAAGATTATTGTTTTTCGAAAAACTGATATTACCTACGCCTTTAACATGCGAATTTTTTAAAGAAATAAGCTAATTGATACGGGGGAAAATACATAAAAAGTGGTTTGGAGCCTTAAAAATAACAAAAAAGAGAGAGAATTTTTTATTTAACATACCTACTATAAAACCCTTAAAAATTAACTTGTAAAATTTTTTTTTAATAAAACTGGTCCAAGACCTCAAGAAAAACATTTGTTTTGAAAAACTGCTATCACCATCGTTTATATACACAATTTCACTTTGGAAAGGTAATATTAAAAAAAAATAATAATTAATAATAATTAAAAAATAATTAATATTAAAAAATTTTTTTATTGCCTACTAAAAAAAAACCTTAAAAATAAAAGTTAAGAAAAAGTAAAAAAAAATTAAATTTGGGCGCCACGAAAATGATATTTTTGATTTGTCGTAGTGGAACTTTTTCCTTATGCCAAAAGCTATCGAAAAATCGATGTCACAATATCGACAAATTTTTGTCCTTACCAATCGGCCCACCCTAATGTAAATACATCGACAAATGTTTTTTCAATACCAATATTTATAAGGAAACCATGGCATTAAAAGCTTTGTTTGGGAGTGATATCTGTGTGGGAGGTATTGTTAAAAAAATGAAATGGGGGTTTTGAAGACCCCACAAATGATTGACCACGTTGTTATTTAATTATAGAGCGTTTAGGCTGAGAAATCAGCAAAAAATTACGACTGCCTTTAATTCGTAGCATTTAGTCGCTTTTTTTAACCCATAAATCTTTACTTTTAGAGACTTGGTACAATGAATGAACTTTATTTTTAGGCTTTTACATATAATCAACTTAAAGCATGTTCACACTAAACAAATATTTGACGAAGAAATCCAAAAAAGCTTGAATTTGTCTTATTTACTAAGCTTTTTTTCCAAAAAAATAATTATCCATATTTAAATGAAATTTACATGTTCTTTCTATCTTCTGTTGTTTTATACTTTTTGTCAAGAATTCTTCTTGAAGTCCAGAGCACATTATTTTTCTGTTCTTCATGTTTATTGTCTTTCTTTTTCTCGTTGGCGTTTTTCCAGCACAACTTGATTCAAATATGTATAATCTTTCACAACAAATTTCGACCTACCACAGGGTGAAAATATCATTTAATTTTAAGATTGATATTTGAGTATTGACTGCCAGCCGTCGTCAATGGCGGAGAAGATAAAACGGCAAAGAGCTCTGAAGTGATAGTTTGATTACTATCGAAACGTGTCAGATCAACATGTCTGTGGACGTGGTTCGAGTCCCGCGGCAGTCAAGAATGAAAAATGATCAATAAATTTTAATTAATTGCATGTTGTAAAATTCCTTCCTTCATAAAAATAATTTCATGTAAACTAAATTTAATGAACTTTAGCCCAATTAAAATATGAAAATTTGGATTAAAAACCATAAAACAGCTCAACAAAATAACCACAATACTAATTATTAATGAATTATGTTATGAATGAAAAACAAATAAGACCCTGATAGTCCTTCTGCTATACATTTCACTTTAAACGATTCAAAATCGAATATTCCTTATGATACAAATTCTCATAGCTCTTCCCGAAATTATTTTTCTTTTTTTTTAACATTTTAACTGCAGGCCAAATATAAATTAAGCGATCAATAATGGTTACTTTTTCTTGATTTTACGATTTAATGGAAACATTGTTTAAATTCCTGTTTAGCTTGACAAAAAAATTGTTTCTTGATTATTGACACGCATTAAAAAAGCTCGACAATCAAACCAAATAAAGACCTGCCATCCCTAGGTAAAGGGTATAACAACCTCCCATCATGTGCCTTCTACCAAAGTTAATCTCATCAACAGTAATGATATTTATAAGAAACCTGCTTTAAAAATGCCAAAGAGAACTCAACAATTCTTATAATTTTATGGCAATCAAGTGCAACTAAGTCCTCATAATTCACCCACGTGTATTTACTTAAAAAATTGACGCCAAACTCAATTATTTTAATGGGTAACTTGAAAAGTAATAATGGTACATCTTTCGTACTGGAAATTGAGGCTCATCTTACTTATTTTCTTGAAAAAATGTCATTTAATATAAATTAATTGGATTTTAATACACGTTTGAGTAGGTTTTTTCCAGTTACTTCCATAACATTTTTCCTTTTTATTTTAAAGAAATTTAAGACCTAGTGTAATTAATTTTATGAATATTTAACCACCACTCAGCCGTAAATGTTCAAATAAATTTATTGCATTAACATTTTTGTAGGAAACTGAAGAACATTTTTTTGATGGCCGGAAATTGTCAGAATGCAAAGTTTAATTGTTTAAAAAAATTAATGCAACAAAAGAAATATTTTTTTTTATAACAAAGTATAGGCCATTAGAGTGGAGCGATTATTTTCGGCCATGGCGTAAAATATTTTTAAATTCTAAATAAAATTCGAATATTAAATGCGAAAGAAATAATCATAAGAAAACAGCGCTTGGCCCTTAAATTTGTCAAGAGAGTAAATGGTGTGCTCATTGTAATATTGATTTTATAAACAGCAAAGAGTGCATTATATCGAAGTTCTTTATAAATTTCTAGGACAAAACGCTTAGCAAACCATATCTCGAAAATAATATTTGCTCCTTTGAAATTTTAAATGAAACTATATAATTTGAGTTATGTGTTTGTTTTATAAATATACAGAGAAAAAATTGAAAATTGTCCCTACTTACCAAATTAATACAAAATTCATAGAATCAAGCAAACAATTTGTTGCTTAACTTCATTAAATTATTTTTAGGAAGAAAGGAATTTTACAACATGAAATGTATTAAAATTTATTAATAATTTCATTCTTGACTGAGCTGGGAATTGAACCCATGTTTTCACGGACAGGTTGTCCAGACTGGGTTCAATTCCCAGCTCAGCCAAGAATGAAAAATTATCAATAAATTTTAATTCATTTCATGTTGTATAATTCCTTTCTTCATAAAAATAATTTAATGAAAATTAAATTCAATGAACTTAAGCCTGATTAAAATATCAAAATTCGGATTAAAAACCATTACCAGTTCAATAAAATAACCACAATTTCAATTATTGATTACTAAAAATTTTTAAAATTTTAAATTAATTTTAATTAAAAAATGATCAAACAACTTTGCCGTTTCAAACAATGTGTTAACTGATTTAATTAAATATATATCAGGTTTTTACAATTCCCAACAATAATTCTACAAGTTTAAATTATTTTATTTTAAGCGAAAAAAACAATTAAGATTTTTGATATTAAATTAATATATTAATCAAAAATTAATTTCAAAACAACAAAACTAATTAAATCAAAATAATTTTCTTTCAGCTAAAAAAAAGTTATTCTATTATTACATTAGTTAGATTGAAATACTTTTTAAACAATTTTTTATTTGCCAAAAAACTACTGATAATTTTTTCTGTGTACCAAAACAATTAATTTCACAAACACTTACTTTGTGTTAAAAAATCTACATTAATGCCAACTCAGTTCAAGTTTGTCAAGAATAAGCCAATTCAAGCTGAAAGTTTTCCGTATAAAATATTTTATCTCTAAAAAAGAGTGATCAAAATAAGTATAAGAAAATAAACTATATCAGAATCTAAGAGGAGTCCATCAGTGACAATTTTACCGACTTAAGTGTACCGACTTAAGTGACTCATATTTTTTTTTTAATTACATTGATGTATAAATCTATGTCAACAGTTGGGCAATGTTGGAAAATTTTTTTAGGCCACCTATGGAAAACCATCCAATCGTATGGTTTCAACAAGATGGAGCCGAAGCACTTAATGCAAAAATTTAATGGCTATATTAAGTGCCATATTCGAACAAAGCCTTTTCGCGTACATACGATTTGTACTAGCCTTTACTTTCTCTGGGGATACTTAAAAGGAAAAGTGTACACAGAAAAAAATTGTATCTTATTACCAAATTTATACTTAATTCATAATTTCAAGCAAACAAGTTGTTGGTTTTGCACCTATTACCAAAATGATTATATTGATTACTAAAAATTTAATATTATGAATATTTTTCTTTTTTCAATATATGTTATCTTCAAACCATTCCAAACAATGTGTTAATTTATTTAATTAAATATTGACAATGCCCAACAGCAATTCTACAAGTTTAAATTATTTTAGTTTAAACGAAAAAGTCAATTAATAGTTTTTGATATTTAGTTAAAAAATTATTTCAAAACAACTAAAATTTTAATTTAATCAAAATTACACTTTTAATTTTCTTTCAACTAAAAAAATAACTGATTCAATTATCACATTATTTAAATGTAAGTACTTCTTAAACCATTTTTTTTTTAATTGATAAAAAACTTTTTTCTGTATATGTTAACAAGCTCATAACCATTTCCTAACTAAAGACCAACATTCGAAATGTTATCAGAGGCATTACACCCGAAATTTTCCAAAAGTTAAAGAAACGATGTAATAAAGATCACGTAAGAATGTGCGAAACAGAATATGGCCGACACTTACAAGATACTTTTTTTCAAAATTATTTAAAGAAAGATCTCTCAATTTCAAGCAACTAATTAATTTAACATAAAGACATACCTGAGATATATTAAGGTATTTGCTCTGAAGATGGACACCGCATATGGAGATATTTGGATAGGGCTTAAGTAAGTGCAAAGAAACCAAGCCTCTTAATTCCAAAAACTAAAACAAAATATTTATTTTTGCATTTGGCGTAAAGAGTACCAATGAAATTATAATCTGTGATAATTTAATTGATTACGTGCAAAAACTTTTAATAATTTAATTAAACCAAAATAGTTACCTTTCCAATTTAACTTGATGCAAATTCCATCTAAACAAAAATTTACCATTATCGTCAAAAAGTTTTAAAATGTGTTTCTGAAAGTTTTCAATATAGATTAAAAAAATATCCAAATTTAAGTTTGTGTCTTATTTGCATACGAGCAATTATATTTAAATATGTTTACATGAGTAAATGAATACTTACAATAGTACAAATTCCGAGTCTTATTTACCAAAAAAGAAAAAAGTCTTACAACGCAAATAAAATTTTAAATGCTCTGACACTTTTTAATTACTACAAGAGCGAGAGTAAATAAAGTTATTATAAGCAGCAAGTGGAGAAATTAAAAGAATTACACTTGGATATAAATTCGAATAAAAAAAAAAAGAACAACAGAAGGGAAGCGGCGGCGTGATAATCTCTACTAATAGCTTTATTAAAATGCGGAGAGTAAAAAGGAAACAGTAAATTCAAAACATATATTTTTAAATGAATATTGAACTATTAGAAACTTTCATTGTTTAGAATTTAACGCTAATAAGGTATTCATATACGTATGAGTAATATGTATTTGTTCATTGCAATATTACTCATACACCATTTTTTCGTAGCAGCTACGTATGGCTCTGTCCTGCCAAAAATAGTATTTTGGAGGCATTTGTGTGGGCGCTATATGAAATATTGGGCCGGTTTGAGCCATTTTCCATACCAGACATTTTTCGTATATCTTTTTCGCCATATCATGCAAACATAATTATAACGCGAAAGTATTGATTGCAAATTATGAGTCTTATATGAACATGTAAATGATACCTTAAAATTTTCGTTAGTGTATGTCTACTTGTAAGCCTATGAATTTATTTAAAAATAATCTGTTAAAATAACAGGTCAAAAAAATAAAACAAAAACCAAATGCGATAATAAACAAATCCTCTTTGGCTTTCCAGCAACCCCAATGCAAAAAAATTGTTTTTGCTTTTTATTGTATTATAGTTGCAAGATAATTAGTCAATTCACAAGGTATCCTAACATGTCATATTGTCAAAATGTCCTAATATTTCACAATGGTTTAAAAATATTGTTGTTAGTTTGTTAACAAAAAATGTCTTAAATAAATAGAACGTTGCTTGCTGTGTTTATTGTGCTGTCGTAATTAATCAGAAAAGTCCAGCGCTGAGCGGCTAAGCCGTACAACAATATTTTTAAACCATTGTGAAATATTAGGACATTTTGACAATATGACATGTTAGGATACCTTGTGAATTGACTAAATATCACTTTACCTTGCAATAGTATTTAAAAAATGTCACTAACAGGAATATAAATAACACTTGCGTAAACATAAAACATTGTAAATTTTATCTTAAATCAATTCCTTATTGCTCCTATATAAACCTATTTCTCTCAAAAGCGTCATTTGATTTCGTCTTCATAAGCTTCATACATTGAAAACTGTTACCTGTAGTTTGCACATAAAGGCCCTAATCATGTACAACGCAGCGCAACTCCACAGAACTAACGCAACGCCAAAGAATAACATTGAAAGCACAAACAATGTCATAAATATTTTGTAATTTTGTTGTTGCTTTCTACAGAAATTCACATTGCGTCTTAAAATTTCAAACGCTCCATTGCTTGTGTCGTTGAAAATTTTAAAACGGTACATGAATTTCTGTTGAAAGCAACAACAAAATTACAAAATATTTATGACATTGTTTGTGCTTTCAATATTATTCTTTGGCGTTGCGCTGCGTTGTACATGATTAGGGCCAAAGTTTACATGGACAGACAACCCGCCATGTAGTCAGGCAGTCGTGCGCAAAGTACAGGTCACAGTTTTAAAGATAATTTGATGAAATATGGTTCATACATTTGTTCCAATTGTCACATGAACGATGCCTATTATCTATGCCAATAACCATCAAGTGCCACTTCAGTACCAAAAAACGCATCGTGTCTTTTTCTTTGAAAGCTGTCTTCGCAACTGATTTGGGATATTTTTACAGCTCTGTAAAGTACTCTGTGCCCCCAGTCAGTCAAGAATAAAAATTGTCCACAATTTTTAATTCATTTCATATTGTAAAATGCCTTTGTTTATAAAAGAAATTAAATGAAAATTAAATTTAATGGACTTTAGCGTAATTAAAAAATAAAAATAAAAACTTTGATTTAAAAGAATTAGCACTCATTACCGTAAAATCAAGTGATTACAATTAAATGGAATACAATCTTTGACAGCTCTGGTATGAACATGAATGAAGTATTATATTACATTAGCTTCCAAAAAAATGTTCCCATATTTTTTTGATAAGCGAAAATGTCAATACAATTCTTTTCTTAGTAGATCCAGATCAATTGATTGGGCATATCTGCAGCTTCCATGCTTTGATTTCAAATTACTCTATTTTCCAAGGACATATTTTAACAATGTATAGTGGCGGAGAATTAAATTTTTTAGAAAATAAACCTGGCATTCTTTAATGCTAGAGCTACTTTAAATTCTGTGGCATTATGTTTTGTCGAGATAAGATAGCAAAAAAGTTATTAAAAAAACTCGGTGAAAAAATCGTTTTTATCAAATAATAATCTAAAACAAAATAAAAGAAAAATATCGTTTGTGAAACAAAATTTTAAAAACGTAAACAAAAATTGTTTTTGAATGAAAATTCGCATGATTAACAACATTTATTTCGAATTTTTAAATTTGACTTAAGATTTTTTTCTCAAAATATCACAGAATTATAAGTTTTTATAAAATATGTATATCACATATCCATATACAATTCACAAAAAATTGGATGAGCGTTGGTTAGAACCTAAGATTTAACACAACGCAATGTTTCTCTTGGTCCTATGTGAATTGAACTTATGGAATATTACTATTCAAAAATTTTCAGAAATACGAAATAGTGCTATATAAATTTTACTGCAGTTAAGATTTGTCAAGACGATAATATAATAATTAAATAAGATGCAATAGCCAAAAATTTTAAACGAACAATTAAAGTTTTTCAAATATTCTTGAACGTTTAATTAGCTTAAAATTCTTTTAGAACGTATAAAAAATATTTATTTTTTTAAAAATTTATTTTTTGGGAATACCAAATTTATTATTAATAAGATTTCTCTATGACGTGCTAAATTCCAATTTTTTATTTTTGATAAATACATTTAAATTTATTGATGAGGGAAAGCAAGTTTCTATACGTATTTCATTTTTTCCAAAGACTTTAGAAAAGCTAAAAATATTATACAAATAAAACTGTAAAGCGAATAAGAATTGTAAACACTCAAGTTTTACTTGTAATAATATCAAACTTTAAACAAAACAACAGCAATATACATTGAGCTTATCTTTTCTAACACAAACTTACAAACAATAAAATGAAGCAATTTGTTTGGTATTATTGTTTTAATTTTTACCCTATCTACAATTCGAGGCGGGAAAAACAGCTAATTGATTTACCTACAAAAGATAAATTCACTCTTTATTGTTATTTTTTGTTCAAGCTTTGATATTGGTGGAAGTAAAACTTGAGTTTTAGATTTCTTTTTATATGTTATATTTCAATATATCTGTATTTTATTTAATTGTCATAGATAGAAAATTTTGTTAAGATTAAAAGGCAAAGTACCGTGATGTTAACCCTTCAAAAGTTGTAGAGATTTTTTTTACTCACTGCTCAAAAAAGTACGATATACGACATTTTTAAAATAATTCTGAATTCAGTTTACTTCATTTCAAAATTGTCACTATTTAAATGGAAATCTATTCAAATGCAATATAAAATTTTCAATAACAAGTAAACCTACAAAGTCGAAGGAAACATTATTTCCACTTTCCGTTTCGTTAAAATTTTCCTTTAAACTAAAATAAGCAATATATTAAAGGCAAGTTCATGCTACCGGGTAAATTAAAATAAGTTTTAAATACAAAATAATTTGTTCAACGTACGACAAAATGCTACCTTTAAATACCGTCATTTTGTTATAAGGCCCTAAAATTCAGAAATCGTAATCGTTAAGCTATTTCGTTAACACGTTCAATGAGTAGTTATTAGTCTCGGTTCACACTATTAAAGTTTTTTTTAAAAGAAAGTTTGAGTTTATTGGTGAGAGCAGAGCGGATGCAGACTTTCCTGCACTCTTACGTTTTTGAAAATATATCAACCTTTGACGTTGGACGTGCTTTTTTCTCTTTTTCTTTCACTTTTAATAAAGTTTTTTGTTTAGAAATATTGAAAACAGAAAAATTTTGTAAAAGTAATCGGGAGATCGATTATTCGACTTTTTCGAATATTACGAATAGTTGCTATTTTTAAAAACCCAGTTTTCGGTTAAGCAATTTTCAAAAACCAGTTAACCGGTTTTAATTCGAATACTTAAAAACACAAAAATCAAATAAGTTTTTTAAATAAAACCTTAATTTGAATAAGAACAAAACAAAGGTAACGAACCAAAAAAAAAAAAAAACATTGATATGACTTAGATCAGACCTAACAAATATTTTACGATAAAATCCAAGAAAAGTAGGACCATTGATCAAACTTTAGCTTAATTGTACACAATTTTTTATTGATTAACTAAACTTTATTTGTAAGAAGATATTTGTATAATGTAATTTAGAAATTTTTGAATGATAATACTGTGTCACCAATTTTCACCAAGTCGTGACTAAATGAATCTGGCCTTATGTACAATTGTGCGCTAAATCCGAATATGAAGTCAGAATGGTCAAAAGTAGAACAGTTTTCGAGATATTACCGCTTTTTGCATTTTTAAAAAAGATGATGTCACTTTCATAAAAATATCTCCGAAAATATTCAATGGATGTTCTTTTTGGTTTTTTTTTTGTTGAAAGATAACAAAATTACCAAGACAACCACAAGTCGTTTGTAAATATTGGTCAAGAAATGACTGCCTTACAGTGGACCAAATTTAAAATTTCACAAACATTTTAATGATTTTTTGGAATTAAACTTTTTTCAACTTCTTTTTTTTTAAACCCAACAATTAATTTTCTTAAGTGTTATCACTTATTACGTTAGTTTATTTCAATACAAATATTTTGTGCCCCATAGGATCTAGATTGGTGCAAAAATGGCAAAGTTACAGTAGATTAATTGAACTATCCCACTTTTCGATATTTATCAAATAAAAAAAAAAAAAACAGAACAGTAAATATACAAAGCTAATGGTAGTAACAATTAATATTCAAAATGTCTTAAAACTGTTGAATTGTTTTGCCTATTGTGATTATTTTCTGTCTCTCGCACAAGAAACCAATAATAGTCGCCCAACATCGCCTCATCATACGCGCCGTGATACCGACGCTCCATTTCTTGTATTTATTGGTGAAAGCGCTCACCATGCTCGTCACTTTCATCGCCAAGGTTATTTGGAATGAAATTTAAGTGGGAATGCAGAAGGTGTATTTTAAAAGACATATTTGCTCCTTTTTAATTAAGATATAAAAATGAATATTAATTTAATTCAGGCATATGAGGAGTTGGTTTTGTGAATGAGTTTACATCTGCATATTGAACAGACTTATGACGTCCATTTTGCTTTACCTCGGCTAAGCAAAAATAACAGTCAACGTCGTAGTTCGTAGGTTTACGCCAAATTGCAGAATAATCAAATGGCATATACCGACTGCGGTATAGGAAATTAACATAAGATTCTGAAGGCAAATTTTTGAAACATAAAATTAAGAAATGCATACTAACTTTGCGCCCGGCATTGGCAATTGCGGCCAAGCTAAATGTACAATGCGCGAGCTTTCGTAAGAGCTTTTGTAAGTACTTTGCAAAGAAACAACAACAAACTGTAAGTGCTTTCAAATCTGTTTACTTGCATATACATACATACTTTAACAAATAAACTTTTGCTTAAAAAAATACTAATAAGATAGAAGAGGGAATGAAAGGAACAGCAATATTGTTCGCCATTTCATTAAAAAAACGCTATTACCTACACAAACAGTGAAATATCATGAATTTGTATATGTAACAAAATACAAAAAGAACTACTTAGAAAGTACCTGTTATAACACTATGCATTTTGTTCTTGTTAGATCGAATTCTACGTTACAAGAAAATCAAAACGTTTACCAAATAATTTGCAATTGTAAGCTGTCCATAAAAACAATGTCAGCAAAAAAGGCAGTGTCGTCAAAAATCTTTAATGAATGGAGCTTTTTACCCTTTTTCATTCTTAGAAATATTTTCTCGCGCATTATTTTTATTAACATAAGCTTTTTTTAGTGATATTTTTTTCAAAATTCAATATTTCTAGTATTTACAGCGTTTGTTTTTCCTTCGCGTTTTTGATTCGATAAAAAGCGAAAAGTGGGTTAATGCACTAAATCTTCTGTAGCTTTGTCATTTTTGCACAGAAATTAGTCTCGTTGGGCGCAAAATGTTCGTATCAAAATAGGCTAATGTCCCATGTAATCAAACATTAAACTTTTCATTTGTTTGGTTAAAAAAAATAACTTCAAAGAATAAAATTGCAAAAAATCATAAAATTTTCAAATGTTGTCCCCTGTAACTCTGTCACTTCTTGACCAATGTTTACAAGCGACCCGTGGTTATTTTAGTAATTTTATTGTATTTCATAAAAACCAAATACATACATAATCCGTGTAATTTTTTTTAAAATATTTGCATTTAAATGACATCATCTTTTTTAAAAACACAAATAACGGTTTTTCGGAATATCTCAAAAACTGTTTTACTATTGATAATTCTGACTTCATATTCGGATTCAGCGGACAATTTTACATAAAGATTAGGTATCGGATTCATATGGTCAAAAAACTGTCACGAAGTTTAATTGATCTAGACATACGATTTGCAAAAGCAAATAAATTATAGGAATTTTATAAAGTTATTATTTGAAATATTCTCTCAAATTTATTTTGAATGAGTTTTAATTTGTTAGTGGTTAAGCTTTCTATATAAATCAACCATATTTTTCAAAAGTTGCAAACAAAACCTCTTAGCCAGGATTATCTATTTCAAATTATTTTGTTTCAGCATTATAGAAACGAATAGTAAACTGAACATTCTTTTTGTGTAAAATATTTGTCAATTAGTCGAATACATCTTAAAACATTCCATTACATTGTTTGATTTCTTCAATTTGGTTTTTTAGTTCTCGGTGTTTTAATAAATAAAACTGGTAGAAATTTTTCCCATATCGTTGATTCCGCCGTAATGTTGTAGTTTTCAGCATGAAGAGAAGCTAGAACTACTTAAGAGTTTTTAGTGCCTTAACAGGCATTTCGTCCTCAGCAACACAACGGGCTATAATTCATTTTTTGCTGCGTATTTTAGTAAAGTATTATTTGTGGTCTCCTTAGAACTACTTCGAACGGAGTTAAGTTTCATTTGGATCACATTAATGTCAAGCATGTGGATTAATTAAAGGTGATTAATAAGTCGTGACGGGGAAAAACATTTGTAACTTATCATTTTAGGGCACTTCTAGTACCTAACTTTGTCTTTTTAATCGCGTTCGAAAAATATCTAGAGAATCTAGAATACTCTTGCACAAATTACTATTTACTTTTTAACTGTACACGTTTTTGTAGTATTTTGAATAGTTTTTGGTTTTTTTTCTACAAGAACACGCGCTTTTATAAGCGATTTGTATTTACAGTGTTCATAATGTTTTTTGAAATTTGTTACATTTTGTTTTGATATTCTTCATAAAAAGTTTAAGTTTGGCCAATATTCAATTAGAAAATACTTAAATTACGGGTACATCTACAACAAGAGTAAAGAAAATGTACATAAATTACACATTACTAAAATAACCGGTTTAGTATACCAAAATAACCGGTTTATTCGAAAAATGGGCATTTTAAAATTACCGACTTGGGCAAAGCTAAAATAACCGGTCGAATAATAACCGTTCGATTTCCCTAAAAAGTAAGCATGTAAAAAACAGAATTTCATTAAAAAAAATTCTTTGTATCGACACGAATAAAAGTTTTAAAGAGAATAAAAAAAGATTTCAGAAAAAAACATTCATAATGTAACCGTGTCCATCTTTTGTTTCTCGTCTGCAAGCCACAAAATTAGTCCAATGTAAAAAATGTGGCTTATTGGGGAAAGAAAAATGAAAGTTAAGTTATATTAGCAGAAACATGCCAAACCACACACATACATAATTAAATATTTTATTTTATTATGTTCAACCAGGACCTTAGGGACTTGGTTTTGTTTTGTCTAGATTAATTAAACAGAACCAACAGCACAATTGAGCAAATGATGTTCAGATAATGGAGTGAAATAAATAAAACATCCGTAGGAGAAAGGGAGATGACAGTAAATTTGTCACGTGGTAGCTCTAAGGTGGTAGGAACCGGTTCTTATTCTAACACTTTATATAAAGGGGGCTTATCACTTTAACATGGCGATAGGCTAGGAGGGAATAAAAAACAACCTAAAAAATACATTTCATTTTTATTGATAAAATGCGTGTCGCAGATATTGTCCCGAGAAAACCATGTTATTTTGATAGATACCCTTCATATTAAGTAACACAGGGTGGCCCAGAATTACCGAAGATGTTTGAATTGCTTATAGCTTTTTTATTATAATTTTCTTTTCTTTTCTTTTCAGTATTGTTTAACGAAGACTTGGGGAATTTAAAATGGAGCAGAACTCAATTGAACAACGTGCCCAAATTGTTGAGCTTTTTTCAAATCAACGATCCATTGTTTTGACTCAGCGTGCATATCGTCGTTATTTTAATATGCGGGTTGGAGCCTCAGAGTCAACAATAAAACGTCTGGTTGCAAAATTTCGACAACAATTGGCAGTAAGGGGTTAGTTGAAAGGTAAAGTCTACAATACTAAGCCTACAACCATCCAGCAATTAAAAAACAATATACGCGACGAACTAAACAACATAACACCTGAAGTTTTGCGAAAGGTTATGGAAAATGTGTTGGAAAGAGCACGAATTTGCGAAACAGAAAAACAGAAAAAACTTGCGAGATTTTATTTTTCATAACTAAACTAAAAATGTTTTTTTTTTTTTGTTTTTTTTTTTTTTTATTATTCCTACACTAAATCCCGCGAAGCTTTTTGCTTGTCTGCAGGATACCAGAGTCTCTGGCGGGAATCGAACCCGTAACCCCGGCACTGATAGACCAGCTAGCCTACCGGGGCACCCCATTTATATACTGTATTAAAAATTAATAATTATTCCTTAAATAAAAAATAATAACCTCTTTGGTAATTTTGGGCCACCCTGTAGAATCAGATACTACCCGCACAAAATCCATTTACATGACTATTTCTGTGCCAATTACCATTCCTCTGCGGAAACACTTTAATCACATTATCACCACTTAAGTGATATGCCATGTTTTCACCTATCACAATTTGTTCCTTTTTATTTTAATATTGTATTCACTGGTCACGGCCTAAGTGCTTTTAGAAAAATTGTCAAAAAATTCATACAGAGATGTTAATAATTTAAACACGTAAGGTTTTAACAAATTTATCTTAGATATAAGTTTACTCATATATATTAAAATTGTACCTTTTCAAAAAGTTATTTCGTAGTATGAAATTATACTCTATTTTTCACCAGGTCGTATTTTGTTTATTTGCTTGGCAATACCAAGAGAAACTATTTTATTCATTTGTTCATTATTTTACTTTAATGTAATGCACTTGTTTAACAATAGTGTATTAACTAAGAATTTTTATTTGTTTAATTTCTGGAAAAACTCGACACCTTATATTCATATCTAAGCGCTGAAAGTTTTTTAATTTTGTGTTAATACAGTTTTGTTAAACAAGTGCGATATTAAAAATTATTTTGCATACGTTTAATTATTTACATTGTTAGTAGTCAAAAAAAAGGCAAAATTTCAACAAACTCAGTAATAAAATTTTCTGCACAGCACACAACCATTAAGTGACTTTAGTAGTCGTAACAAAGCCCAAGAGTCAACCTATAATATTGGCTACAGTGACGTTGAAACACAACATTTTGTCAACATTAACTCTTATAGTTCGTGACTTTAAACCTGGAAAGGCCTTCAGTTTGCTAATCTAAAATAACACCTTCAGCTTCAGTCAAGAAAAAAAAATTATCAATAAATTTTAATTCATTTCATTAAATATAATTTAATAAAAATTAAATTTAATGAACTTAATCCTGATTAAAATATAAAAATTTGGACTAAAACCCATAAACAGTTCATCAAAATAACCACAATACTAATTAGTGTTAAACAGCTAAGGCTTAAGCCCTTTTGTTTACATGTGTCCTTCAAGTTGTGCTGCAAAGGTCAACGAAAAAAGAAAGATAAAAAAGAAAAACATAAGAAACCAAAAAAATTTCTCTGGACTTCAAGAAGAATTCTTGACAAATAGTATGAAAAAAACAAAACTTAAGGAAAAAACATGTAAATAAATTGAAAATAGATAATCATTCACAACAACAAATTTCGATCCACCAAGAAAAATTCAATTTGGTTTGAGATTGATGTTTGACTATTGAATGCCATTCGTCGTCAATGGCGGTGACTATTTAACGGCAAAGATTTCTAAATTGGCCCCTTTTTAACACTTTGTAACAGGTCACTGAAATAACCTGAAAAACACATTTAATTTTTATTGGACAAATGCATGTCGTAGATATCCCGAGTGAACCATGTTATTTTGACAGATACCCTTCATATTAAGTAATAGAATCAGATAGAAACAGACACCGCCCGCACAAAATCCAGTCACATGACTAGTTTTGTGTCGATTACCTTTCTTCTGCAGTAACTACTAGGGATATCGAACGGTTATTATTCGACTGGTTTTAACCGTTTATTATAGTTATTTTAGTGCCCAAGCCGGTTATTTTAAAATGTCAATTTTTCGAATACCGAATTTTAGTAATATGTTATTTTTATACGTTTTCCTTACTCTTGCTGTAAATGTACCCTTAATTTAAATATTTTTCTAATAGATGAAGAATATGAAGAATGTCACACCAAAATGTAACACAAGTCAAAACACATTATGAACATATGTAAGTAAATCGGTTAAAAACACCCAGCCGGGTGTTACTGCACATATTTTTATATGCGATGAACAAGTTTTCTTTATAAAATTTTTATCGTTTATTAAGAACTTAACAATTTGTTGTACCGAAATGGTCACCCAGGTGGGTACTGGCGAGCCGAATGTTAAGCTGTATATACTCAAAACTGCAGGCAAAAAAAAAATAAAAAGGTTTAAGTTTAAATAAGAATGCAATATTATAATAATATAGTTCAATTAACTAATTAATTGTTAACATTATTATTAAAATTTGTTCAAATAAAAAAATTATTAATGTTTAATAAATTTTATTAATTTGTTTACTGGTACAAATTTAATTACTATTTTTTTAATAATATCACAAATCTTTTAGTTGACATCAATTTTTATTTATTTCTGGGTAGAAATGTGGTGTTCGCTTAGTTGCTTAAGCCAGTTCATGCACATTATGGCCTTAAAATCGATTCTAATGACTCTTAGTAGCAGGAAAAGAATTTATATGCGGCTCCTCATATGGTATCTCTTATAAATTTTTAACTCAGTATTAAAATTTGGTGCAGTTTTAGTCGTACTTAGTTAAATTTCGATAGTACGCTTTATTCCCCCTCCACGGGGGATGTGTAAAGCAGCTTGAGGACTCCTTCCTCTTGGTGGTACATCCTCTGGGGTAAATGAATTTTGCATTGGTTATTTAATTAAACCTGGCGCTTAAATGTACTAGCCTTCTTCGAAATCTTATACATTTTAAGAACAGGTGAGTGCTACATTGGCTGTATAAATAACCTAAAAACTTTCTTGGGCAACAACAAGTGTGTTTCCTTGTATTATCACAAAGCCGATAGAGTGATTTCCAGTATCAAACAAACTTATTTCGAACAAATGTTAATACAATAGAACAATGTGAAAGCATTTTATGTGCTTTTAAGTGTTTTCGGAAAGCAGCTTTATAAGGGATCTTTAGTAAATTCTAGAGTCATTATCACAAAATTGCATGCTGTTTTTTTTAACTGTATAAAACTAAATTCCATTAAATATAACCACAAAATAATAACTCACTCGTAACGGCTACAGGAGTGTTTTTTTTGAGAGTGGGCTTTTTAATAGGCCCCTGGTAAATTATTGACCGATCTTCACAACATTTTGCAATGTAATTTCTAGTCTTATTGAACTATGAGCATCCTAATTTTACTACAACAGCATTATTCATTTTTTTATAGTGAGACTGGAAATATGGAAAAATGGACTGAATATCCCGAAATTTCTGCAAAATTTTATGATAACCGGTGGACTTTGCCAACAAGTTACGTTGGTTTTTGTAACAAAAATTTAAATTTTTTAGGGATGTTATTCCACATTTAGGTCCACAACTCTTTTTCTACTTATTGAATTGTACTGGGTTTTAATCTTGACTACTTATGAGAAATAAAAAAAGTTCAACATCATTTTTTTTTTTTTTTTTTGAGACGTTCGAAAGTAAGCGTCATTTTAACAGGCGGACAGGCAGACGGGCATAGCCAAATGCACTTGGAATTACTCAACTTAACTTTATTGGGTCTTAGGTGAATATTAAAAAAGTTTTACACGGATTGACAAACTTAGTATACCATCATCCTCCACTAGTGGTGGAGGTAGGCTTGCCAGATTAAAATTTCGATAATTCTTGAAATTCACAAAAAAAAATTCTTGATTTTGAAAAGAGTTCCTGACAATGAAAAACTTTCAAGAATAATCTTTTATGCAAATAATAAAATTTTTAAAACTATTTTAAAGCAAAAAATACAAGTAAGTGAACTCACTATTAAAATTTCTATATGCTTGTTTTCAATCAGCTGTTTAACGTTTTTAATTCTTAAAGAAGAGTTTCGTACGTTTTAAGCTTTAGCGCTTGAGAAATGTCATGTGCGTTAAAAAAGGCTTTTATGTCAGCTGTTTTAATACTTGACTTGTTGCTGTTTACACAGCTTTGGTTAAGAAAAACTGAAAACAAATAAAAAAAATGATTACGTCTTTTTTGGTTGGGCTTTAGAAAATCTTGACAAAACACATTTTTTCTTGATGCGTGAAAATTCTTTTCTATCAAGAAAAATCAAGGCCGGCTGACGTGGAGGTTATAAAGCCTGTTAGAATTAGACTTGCTTGCGTTTAGAAAATTCATAAAAGTCTCTTGAATAAATACTTGACACAATGTAAATTCAAAAATGATGCGAGCATCACAAATCCCAGGATTTTCGAAACGAAAATTCCCTTTTTGGTATCTCTAATTTGCTTATAGAAAAATAAACACTAATAATAAAACAAGACAATGCATAGTTTGAGTAAATCTTTTATAACCCTTTTAACTATTTTCAGTTTCTGGATATTTGAATAAAGTGTGTTACTCGTAAATATTAGGAATTTTATTAATGATGTGCTAATAATCCCAATTTTTTAATGAAAACACTGAAATTAATTGTTGTGGGAAAGCTAGTTTCTATGCGCATTTCGCTGGTTGCTTAGGCCAGCTCGTTAGGAAACTTTTTCCAAATACTTTAGAAAAGCTAAAAATATTATAAAAGTAAGACCATAAAGTGAATAAGAATTTTAAACACTCAGGTCTTGCATGTAACAATATCAAAGCTTCAACAAAGACACAACAATAAACCGTCAATTTTTCTTTCTTACATTCCCCTACAATTGACTGGTTTTTTCCAACACGAATTGTAGTTGTAAAAGGATAGAAAGAAAAAAACATAATTAAAAAAAACAAGTTGCTTAAATAAAGCAGCTTGCCATTTAAGTTTTTTATTTGCCGGGCACAATGCTCATAGAAACTAGCTTTCCCACAACAATAAATTTCAGTGTTTTCATTCAAAAATTGGGATTATTAGCACATCATTAATAAATGAACTAATTAATAATAAATATTTCATTCCCGAAAATAATTTTTGATATTAGAAATTTTAATTTTCATTATAAGTTAAAAACCAATACTTACTTAAAACATAAATACAAATAGTCATTCGTACGTATAGCAGGTTCCAAAGTTTATTGCGCAAATTGTTATCGGGGTAGAAGTAAGTTTGAATGATATGAAAGTTAGGGTGCATTAATGTTTAGACCATTTGAATATAAAAATATCTTGGATTTGACAACATAAAAGTTAAACGTACAGATATGTATAACCATACCAACAAATTTACTTATTTTGTTTCTTAAGAGGATTATTATATTAACACATTTTGGGATGTAATTAAGTATGTTTTAAGTTATTTATCGTAATTTTCGCCCCATTTAACTTGTGATAAAAAAATTTTGTTTTTGCTTATAACAACCGTTGTATACTATGAAAGCTATGTTCACATTATGTGTATTTGTCATGTGGATTGTCACTTTTTCAAATGTTAAATTTGTACATATCGTCTGAACACCTCCATAACTATCATGTGTTATTTCTTTGAGTACAGTACATATGACATTTTTGATTTAGAACGAGTTCTATTTCCAAGTGACAAAGCATCTGACATCAGCTGGTTCGTATTAACAAAATTGTTTGTGGCGGCGAAAATTAATTGAAATTTTATCAATTATAAATAATGGTAGTAAATAAATAATAAAAAATGAAACTACACAAATAATTATCAATTTTTGTACATATAACCACTCAGATGTTTTAAGATTGTTTTTCTTTTATGTCCGTGATGTCCAATGTAATTTACATACCAACGATTGAACATGGAAATTATAAACCTTGTGTATTATTCAAATATTGACATACACATGAAATAACATGTGTATTAGAAAAGTGACATTCCACATGACAAATACACATAATGTGAACATAGCTTAAGAGTGCAAATATATTCTAAGAAGTAAAAAAGGAAATTGATGCTAAAAGAACAAGGCCCATTTTAATATAAACATTTATTTAACAACTTGTTCGTTTGTATTGTACGCTGTCTCTTTGCAGTAACAGTGTGCAGTTTTTAGTGTTTGTATACAAGTTTAGTTAAGTTTGCCTAGCGTAGTAACCCAGCAAAGATATGAAGGTAAAGTCGTAAGTTAAGATTGGAATAAATGATGTGTCGAATCGCATCTATATAGTATCATAAAAGGGACCAGTCAATTCCTGATGGCTTATAAAAATGTGACTATGTGACGTCTTAAGACAAGAATTTACAAAACTAAACAAAATAAATTGTACCAAAACGAAATTTTATAGCTAAAATAAGTGTTTGAGTAAATTGTGCAAAGACAAAAAACTTAACAACGAGCTGACTTGTGGGTTTTCTAAAATGCTAAGGAAAACAAAAATTAATGGTTTTCTGTTACTGTTATGGGTTAGCTTTTTTTACAGTCATATGTTTTGCTGGGAAATTGCAATATGTACTTAGCATTGCTCCACTGTAATACATATTGTAGGGTGGAACAAATAACACAACCTAAATTACACCAATTTTTTAATATAATATAATTTTTTCATACGCTTGGCCTGTCAATTCTTGTTAAAAAATTGAATTGTTTAAATGTTAGTTCTGTGGTTTAAATTAAATATTAAAAAATGTATTTGCCATGTTAAGTTAAAAAGTTCTCCTTTGCAACTACGTTGCATATTTAAGTAAAGGAGGGCTGCTCCAGAAAACGTGGTGTTAAATTTTCTGGAAATAACAGGTCATGTACGAAGCAGTCGTGTTAAAAGAAGTGGTCTTCCAACAGGTAGCGGTTGTTCGGGTGGTTTCTTTGGCCAGGATACTCGTTAAAGATTCGGTGGTGATAATAAAGGAGCAAATTATACCAAATATTTAAAATCCTGATGACTTTTCAAGTATGTATGCATGTATGTATGCGGCTTTTTAGTCACAAGTTGTTAACAAAATAATATTTCTTTATATGATCTACCAGAAATTAATTAAATAAATTTAAATAAGATCCCAAAATTAAATCCAGACCCATGTGAGAAAGGAACGTTATAGAGCATTCACAGAAATGACGTTACGTGGTCTGCCTGCCATTCTATAGTCAAATTTCAATCTTTAACAAATGGGATTGGTAGATCGGAATTTGTTGAAATTGATTATCAATTTTAAATTTTTATTTAAATGTTTGTTTTACTTCTTGTTTTTTATACTTTTTATCAAGACTTTGTCTTGAAAACTTAAGTTCATTGTTTTTTATGGTTTTGCTTTTTTCAACAGTTCAATAAAAATCACAATTGTTATAAAAATAGCTATAGCACTAGCTCTTTATATTTATGTTTAGAAAACTAGATAGAAATATACAGTTTCGTATACTCTGCAATTCTGTTTTGTTTTGTAAATCGGATATTAGTACGACTTGAAGTTGACTGTAGATGTATTTGACGTTTAAAATATAAAGTTAGAAAAGAAAAAATATAAAAAATTGCACAATTATAATACTCTTAAAAATTGTAGCAAAAAAACTTGTAAGTCTGGAAGAGAATGTTGGTGTAACATTTGATATTCAAAGAAAAAATTGCGTTGTTTTTCAGCATCTATTTAGTGCTTGCTGGGATTTTCCATGTCCTGGATGTAAGAAGGTCATCGAAATTAAAACTGGTTTGGAGAATCGAAGACAAAATAAGAAAATGGTAAAAACTTTTTTATGCTTTTCTCTTTAATAATTTTAACCTAAACCTAAAACTTTTGGGTAACTTCATCCTCATAAAAGAAAAATATTTTATTAAGTTATTCTTAAATTTTGAATTGTACAGTTTGTGCTGAACACAAAGAGTTTTGAATTAAATTATACTAAACCAAAAGTTTTTACTCTTCTTTTTTATAAATGTTTTTATTTAATGACATTAAGTATTAATAACATTGTATATTTGCACCTTGTTTGAAGGATTTAAGTTTGATGTATTTATTTCGATCATTTTAATAAAGTTCAATGTTTGCATAACATTTTAAAAACGTATATGCTGATACTGTTAAAGTTTAACAAATTGAAATATACTTAGTTAATATACTCAAACAGTTTGGAAAAATTGTACAAATCGGAATTGAGAAACAATTAATTTAGAAATAATTTTTTTTATTAAACTAAACTTATTACTAAAGGAACAGTTAAGCAAAAGCCAGATAAGAGATAATTGCTGCAACTGGGAGTTTTACATAAAAGTAGACATTCTAACCTGAAAAAAGTTAAAACAAGAATTTTTTTTATTTTTTTTTTTTTTTATTTAAGTCATAGTTTTCTGAAAATCTTGAAAAGAGTGTTTCCAAATAAGCCAAAGTAAAAACAGCGAAAAGCAATAAATGCTCAATTGTTTTAAATAGTTTTAGGTATCTCCTTTGCAATGTAAAACAATTAAACGCGATTTGTTAATACAGCTGGCCAATACACGTTGAATTATCAAAATGGGCATTCAAACACCCAACATTCAATAATGAGTTCCATAAATGACTAATTTTCCGTAGGGCAAAAATATTCATTTTGGCGTTAATTTAAAGCGAAATAACTTTTTTTTTGGCGTAAATTTAAAGCAAAAAAAACTTTATTTTTGCATAAATAAAAGCGAACTTTTAAAATGTTCATTAAAGTAGTAATCCTGGATGCAAACTCGCAAAGCACATTCAGCATTCCTCAAATATCGAAAAAATTCAAAGGCGCCAAAATAAACTTCTTCGAATAATCACAGCCGCTCCCTGGTATGTTAAAAACTCTAATATTCACAAGGATCTCAATGTGCCATTAGTAAAAACTATTATAACGAAGTACGCAGCAAAATATTTAAAAAGGCTTGAGTCGCACCCAAATCCACTTGCTCGAAATATTTTAAATGACAGTGGACACTCTAGATTAAGGAGAAGAGATACCGCAGGACTCATCCGAAGGGAAGACCGCTAAACATCTACATATGTGAACAGAAACAGTGAGGAGAAAAATTTTCGTCTAGCATTGGCATGGACAAAAATAAAGTATTAGTATAAGATTTGATTAATTATTGTTAGTTCATATTTAATATATGAAGATTCAATAAATAAATAATGAAAAAAATAACTATGGACAATAATGACGTGCGGGTATTTTTGTGATTAAATATATACTTTGCGACATTTTGTGCGGCCACGACATTCACCATGACAGATCAAGGATACGTACGAAGCCAATTACTCTGCTAGATGAGGGAGCATACAATTCGATTGGATCTCGCAGAATCTGTATTAATGACATAACCTTATATAAACGGATGGAATCTGAGACCACAGCGCCCAGTGAAAGGTCACTTTTTGCAAGCGGTAATAAATAACTAGATTACCACAAAATAAAGTTCCAAATTCTATAGTTTACCGTAATCTTGAAGAACTTGGATATATACGAGTAAATTTTGTTTTTTTTATCGTTTAAGTAAATAAATTGAAAACACCCGTTAATTCGTATTGATTTTATTTTAGCCCCGTTAACTCGAATCCGCGCTATATCGAAACCCCTCTAATTCGTAAGAAATGGCCGGTCCCTTGCGATTACGAATTATCGGGAGTCCAATGTATATATATTTTATTTGTTTTCTTTAAATAACTTTAAGTGGAAAGCGACGTGCAATAGTGGATTGCACGCTCTCTTTGGTGTGTATGATTTATTCTGAGCAGTATTTTTTAACCACAAATAAGCCAACAAGCTTAAATTTTCTTCACCTTTTCTTTCATATATATATATAATGACAATTGAAACGTTTTCTTCTCGTATACAAGTATTTGCCAAATTTAATATTCAATTCTAAATAAAAATATACTTCAAAAAAAAAAATTGTATCTCCACAAAATTCTACATATTAATTTAATTTTGCAAAGTTGTCCGCAGAAGTAATAAGTTCTGTACGGAATATATTGAACGTTCACATGAGACTGGAAATAAATGTCCATTAGAAATCAATATCAGCTGTTACAAAATAAAAAAATTATTAAAATGGCATATAAAGCGCTAATGCTTTGCAACAGTTCTCAAGCATTATTTCTAACAATGTTGAAATTTAATATACATGTATGGATGTAGCAGCTAATAGGACTTACAGCGTTATCTTAGTAAATAAGGTTCTGTTCGAAATTCATGTTTGCGCAACAGTACGTATGATTTATTTTAATGTAAAATATGTTGCGAATTCGTCTGTAGTGAAGTTACCTGCCATTTTTGTTTTTTTATATAATTATTTAATTAAATTTTATAAAACTCGTCTTAACCCTTTCAGGGTCAAAAATAATTTTTGGCGAGATAAAAATCTGAAAATTTTTATTTAAGGTAATGTGATGGCGCTGAAGACGGGAAAAATAATAGTTTTTGCCTCATGCAGCTTCCCTGGTTTTTAGGGAATGCCGAATATATTCAAAATTGACTTTCAAATGTCCACAAAAGAACCTACAATTTATTTCTGCAATATTTTTTTTTCAAGAAAATACTTATTTACGCATGTATCAATACTTAACATTTTTTTTAATATCGCCTGATCCCCGAAATTATTATTTTTTCCTTTCATCCTAAATCTAAGCTTTTTACAAATTTCCTGACTTTGGTACGACAATGCTCTCAATAATAAGAAAAGAAAGTCAATGTCTACTATAATAACAATTTAAAATATCAAAAGTATCCCTCTTTCAGATAAAACAAAAAAAATATAATTAACTGTACATTTTTATACAGTAAAAGTGCGTAGAAAGAGAGTACAATGCAATGTCGAATATATTCGACAAAAACACTGAAAGGGTTAAGAAACGTTATATGGGGGCAGAAAAAACTCAGTGTATTTTGTTAACCAGATTTATTTTTGAAATATGGTCTTTTAAGGTTTTAAAAATTTTGGCACCTATACCTCTTAGGTACTTTCATACCTACAATTGTGATCCAATATAGGACCCATTTTTGGAAATCCTTTTATTGCTGCCCTCTGTTAGAAATTTGTCTGAATTAAAATTAAAAATTTGCAACTGTACCCTTAAGGCTTCTTAGCAGACAGATTTTTATAAATCTTTTAGAGTTAGCGAATGCATAAACTGTTCTTAAGTTCTAAATAAATATAATATTTTTGCAAAAATAGCTCTGTTGTGAATAGGGATGCTAATAGGGATTGGTCTTCGCAAGTCCCGAGATTTCCAAAAAATACATTTTTTCATTTAATTATAAAATGTATTAAAACGAAACTTTATGTATTCCTCAATCAAAGTGTTTTTTACAAGAAAACGAGAAAAAAGTGTAACATTAAACAACATGGGGGTGGCAATTTGCCTAATAAAAATTTTGTGCATATTGTATCCAGCTGGGCCTAGCCAGGCTCTGCCCTATTAAATATGTACTGTGGTAAATAACATCAAAACGAAACGTATCAAAAACCATACGCAACACATAACAATTATTTCTTTACTTTAATTTCGAAGAATAATTTTAGTAAACAACAAAATGTTCTTGCTACAACCAGAGAAAAACTATGTTTAAATATGATCACCTCCAACAAAACTATTTCTAAGAAAATTGTAACATATTATTTTTAATTTAACCATATTATTATCTCCGACAACCATATTATGGTTAAATGTGTTGTCCATCAAGAAGCCACAACCATATTATGGTTGCTTCCGTACATGTTTTGGTCAATAATAACTAAAATATGTTTTACACTTATAATAGCATAGTTGGTTTTCAACCAAAGCATGAGAAGAGGAAAATACTATCGTTAATTTAAAAACAAATTATTTTCATATTTAACCATTACATGTTTAGAGGCAATCATAATATGGTTGTGACTTCTTGATTGGAGGACTAATTAAGCAATAGTATGGTTGTCGAAGACAATAATATGGTCAAATTTAAACATAATATGTTTAAAATTTTGTCTAAAAATAGTTAGATGCAGGTGGCCATATTTAAACATGTTTTTTCTGTTCGTGTACAGGCATAAAACTCCATACATATAAAATTAGTCTCCGGTAGTGTGAGTTTTTTGGATAGTCATTAAAAACTCCATACAAAACACAAGAGGTCCCTGCCAGGCAGTTTGTGCCACACAAATTAGGAATCTACTTAAGAGTTAAATATGAATCACAAATTTAACTGAAAATAACAACTATTTGTTTGAAAAATCAGTTTTTTTTCCAATAAACGAAATGCAAAATAAATTGTTTGAATATGCAAATTTTGCTTATAGGACTGATTTGAAACAAAAATTTTCTTGATTCTACATGGGATATGAAAAATATTTTTTTCTGTGTTGTCAAATGATAAGCCCGTCGTCTTTTTTTTTTTTATCAAGTTTCATATTTTGATGTCTGATCTTCTTACGGTCTCCAAAATGAATACTTATGTTTAAGAAATCAATTTGCACAAGCAAATTTTTTGGCACGTGGTGTCACAATAATACTTCTGTTAATAAAACCCATTTTTCTTTTCATTATTTTGTGTGTTTTTTTCATTATTAAGCATTCCACGTAAACTCAATATAAAAAATGCAAGTAAGCATTTTTACACAGATATTTTAAAAAGCTTTTCCGTAATTATTATTTCATCTGCAGATAAAAAGCGTGTTTTAACAAGGTCATCTGCAAAAAGTAATTTATTAATTTTTTGCTATAGTTCTAGTACTATTTCATATTCATACATGCAGCTTAACAGTTTGAAAACAATTTTGCTTTTTTTTGTTCCACTTTGGGATTCGATACCTTTGACCTTTAAAGATGGTCGAAAATATTTGATTAAAAAACTTTCCTAAATAAAAAGATATATTTAAATTGTTCAATTGAAATTTTTATTCAAATAAAACAAAGGCTAATAGATTATAATTTAAAAAATTAACAGCCCTTTATTAACAAACTAAACAATATATTTCAGTATTTTTATTCAGAATAAAAAAAGGGAATTAAGCACAACAAACAAAATCTTTTAATGAGAAATTATGTATACCCAAAAACAACTATGATAATAAATTTGCAAGTTGTGGTGAACCCTAATACATTTTACCAAATGCATGTGGCGCACCCTAATAAGTACAAATGAATAAAGCCTATAGTACACGGCATGTAAAAAGACACATGCGCATGTGGTGCTGACGTAATTTTGACGTCATCACACAACACGCAATGTTGATTGTGGCTTTGCACTGACGTCAAAATTACGTCAGAACCACATGCGCATGTGTATTTTTACATGCCGTGTACTATAGGCTTAAGAATTTAACACCCCACTTAAAAATAAAAAACATTAACATTAAGGCACATGCATTTATCAAAGAACATTGATCCGTTAAAAATGCAACATGGGCAGTTTGGTAAATTGAGTGACTGTTTTGCCGTTTAACTCAATCTACCAAACTGATTATGATTTGTCAATGATGTTTGAGGGGTATTAGAATAAGAATTTAAGTATAAGAAAATTTTGTATAAAAAGGGGCTCACTGCCCAAAATAAATCAGATTAAAACAAAGAACTTCAAATCGGCATTAACTGCCTTGAATTTAATTTGGCGGCATGAAATAACTCCCCAAAAATAAAATGAAATAAGTCCCCAAAAAAATATACAGGAAACAGCAACAACGCTTTTGGGGACTTATTTCATTATTTATTTTAAAAAATTTAAAATGAAATAAGTCCTCAAAAAATTTTTGGGGACTTATTTCATTTTCAAAATTAGTTAAAACTTGTAAAAAATTAAAATACGTCCCGTTATATTTACAACTCACATTGATGAATGTAGAATGGTAATTGATAAAAAAAATAGCAACGGCATTTAGTTTGTGAAACAATTTTGCGTTGTGCGGACTATTTGGTGTAGCAAAGAAGAAACATGAATTTTGAAATAATAAGTGGTTTTAGAAAAAATAACAAATTGCTATATCTTGTAGATCAAAAAATGATATTTGTCAAAAAGTCGGTATATAATAATGTTGGAAAGTATGTGTGCAGACAAAGTGAATGTAAAGCTAGAATTACCGTGGATGCTGAGGCAAATGTGAACTCGCGAAACATTATGTTGAACATAATCACGATAACGAGGAGGAGGTTTATAAGGAACTGAAGGCTTTTAACGAAATTAAGAGCGATTGCCAAGATATCGCCGGAAAGCTAGGTGGTGACACCACTGCGATGAGCTCCATCAGATCTTCTTTCCGTAAAGTTTGTGAGAAGTAAGTTAAAAAAAAAAACTCATTATTATCCACATAATTCACAATACTGATTTTCAGTGCGCAAGATTCTACAAAAAGTATCTCATTTTCCAAAATGAAGCGAAATTTACAATACATTGTATCTAAAAATTTAATAACATCGCCGACAAGTGCACTTCAAATCATCGAATCGTTTAACTTGGAAGGCGTCTGGACAGAATTCGGACTGAGTAAGGACAAAGCTAACCCAATGCATTTTTTTACTGCGTGCATCATAGAGGAAGATTTTACGTTTTGTTTATTTTCATCATTAAAAACTATTGAGCTAGTTAAAGAAAATATTCAGCCAGCGCAAAGGAGATACCTGATGGATGCAACATTTAAAATTGTTCCTAAAGGCTGCTTTAAACAGCTCTTAGTTATATATATTGAATACTTTGAAGAAGTAAGAGTTAAATTATTTATAATATGACAATTTTACTATCTTCCATTCTTTTAACTTTTTAGATTTTTCCCATGTTTTTTGTTCTCATGGATAAAAAAACAGAAATAATATATACATCTTTACTTCAGTATATCAAGGATAACGTTTTTGATCTAGATCCATCTATTTTCATAACAGATTACGAGCTGGCTATGAGGAAAAGTATATGCAAAGTTTTTCCACAGGCAAAGTCCGTTGGATGCTGGTAAGTTCAAACTGCTATAAAAATTTATTAATAAAATAAAAAGAACTACAATTATTTAGAGTTATATTTTATGAAGAAGTTTTGTAAAAAATTTTTTTTTAAAAGTTCTTCATAAAATATAAGGTGGCATGTCATAACGTCCAGTGTCATAGTGTCATAACGTCCATCAAAGAATTGTCGTAGCGTCCGCGGACGTTATGACACTTTGCAAGGTGTCATAATGTCCACAACAAGCAAGAATGTAAACAAATTTGGGATCATAGGCGGCCTTCGGCCGGGCGCAAGGAGTTTCTTCTATATGGTATAACAAATACCGGCTTCGCTAACTAAAGCTTCTCTGCACAGCCGGCCTTCGGCCGGGCGCAAGGATTTTCTCCTCTATGGTATAACAAACACCGGCTTCGCTAAGTAAAGCTTCTAATATCTGCCTTGTTTCCGAACGAAAGCCGACTATGCAGAGAAGCTTTAGTTAGCGAAGCCGGTGTTTGTTATACCATGGAGGAGAAAATCCTTGCGCCCAAAAGTGTTTTCGTTATATATTTAATATAAACACCCAGAGAAAAAGCAGCAAAACCACTTAAAATATTTTTTTTTACCATATTATGTTTCATTTAACCAAATCATTGTCACCGACAACCATATTATGGTTAAATTAGTTTCTTTAAAAATAGTTTTGTTGGTTGGGACCATAATGAAACATGTTTTTCTCTGCGTGTATGCAGAAATTTTTTTGTATTTAACTTCTTTAGTAATTATGGACCTAATGACACTTTTGAAAGTGTCATAATGTCCATTTCCAAAGTGTCATAGTGTCCATGGACGTTATGACACTTTCAAAAGTGTCGCAGTGTCCATGGACACTATGACACTTTTTGGAGTGTCATAACGTCCATGGACACTATGACACTGGACGTTATGACATGCCACCAAAATATAACTCTAAATAATTGTAGTTCTCTTTTTAGTGTAAATTGTCTTCTTTAATAAAATAGCGTTTTAAACAAAACTTTTGCTTTATTAATTTCTACACAGAAAAAAGTAAAATGCGTATTCTATTATTTTTTTCGTAATATCATTTAAATTTTTAAATGAAACAGGACCTATCACGAAATTCGTAAAACCAATACCACAAGCCATAAATATTCATTAATGTGTGATAGGGAAAAATATGGGTTTTTTCTTTATGAAAATATTATACTATTTATTAAAAATGGAATTTGATATTCTGAATAAAGTGTTGCTTACTTTCAAAATAGCATGAAAAATGATTTTCTTTTTAGATTAAAAGCATTTATAAAATCAAACACAAATATTAATGGGATATAAAATCTGCAGCACACAAATGTTTGTTAAGAAAAATATTGAGCATAATTTTTTCTGTGTAGGTTTCACTTTTGCCAAGCTATCAGGAGGAATATGACCAAACGAAAGACCCTGCTCCAATTCGTTAGATCCTCAAAAGCGGCGGCTCTACTCTATCATAAATTAATGGCTCTCGCTCTGCTTCCTCCGGATCTAATTAGGATAGCATTCCTGGAAATAAGGTCTAAAATTTTACTGATGGATAGCGAGGGTGTTTTCGCAAACTTCCTTAAATATTTTGAAACCCAATGGTTAAACCAGGTAACATTTTATAGATATATACTCGTAAATATAGATATACTTATATTATTTGAAACTCTCATTTCTAGATTGGATGTACAAATTTCAGCGTCTACAATCAGAAAATACGAACTACATCAGCAGTAGAGGCCTATAATGGTCATTTTTTTATATTTGTGAAATTAATTGAAAATGAGGAATTTTTCAAAAGTAGACATTTTGGCATGCTTTGTGAAAGTGGTGGAGCAATGGCCCAAAAACGAAGAAAGCGAGACAAATTTGCAAGATGCAGCAAAATTGAAAATTCATTGGTTTTATTGCAGGAGGGAAAACTAACCGTTTCCGAATTTCTTTCCAGGATGGTTTTTGAAGGAAACGGAATTTGTGTCGATATGATACCAGAAGAAAATATATTTAAAGACCAATCTTCCGGCGAACAATCTGAGGATGAAATTTTGGAACTTCCATTATCCAATAATGAAAACTTATGTGTTGTATGCCAAGACAAATCTCCAAATATTGTATTTATTCCCTGCAAGCATCTCAAAGTTTGTAATGAATGCGATGCAAAATTAATGGCAGATGCTCTTTCAACTGGCCAACGAAGATACAATTGTCCTTTTTGCCGTCAAATAGTTGACGAATCAATGCAAGTTTTTGTATAAAATGTTCAACTACTGTAAATAAAAAATAATTCAGAATTATTTAATCTTTTGATAAATTATTGGGGTTTTATTTCATTTTAAGAATTGGGGAATTATTTCATATGAAACAAGTCCCCAAAGAAATGGGGTGTTATTTCATATTAGTTTGGGGAGTTACTTCATTCCTTTGGGGACTTATTTCATTTCTGAATTGGGGACTTATTTCATTTTATTTTTGGGGAGTTATTTCATGCCGCCATTTAATTTGCTTAAAAATCTCCTTTTGCCCTCATTAAGTTGAGATCGGCAAAAGCATTAGCGTAACCAGTGCCAAACTCTGCCGGTTACAACTCTAGACTAAAATAGTACAATACCACCTTTTTACAAAGTGCACGTGCAGAAAAAAAACTTTGTTTTGATTTTCTTTCGAAAACAAAAAAGCAATTAGTTTTGGGTTTTAATTTTCTTTATTCTTTACCCACATAAAACAACAATTAATGTTGGGAGAATTCCAATTAATTGAAGTGGGGAATGATAAACTTACTGTTTTATTGTTGGTATTTTGTTTAAGCATTTATATCGTTGCAAATAAAACTTTTTCAGTGTTTGTAATTCTCATTCCCTCTGTAGTCTGATTTGCTGATATCTTTGGCTTTCTAAAATTTTTTTTGGAAAACGTTTCCTGATGATCTGGGTGATGTTAACTTTTATTTTATCATTACCGTACGACCCTCTAAGCTTTACCGTTTTTAAGAAGAAATTACCGTACGCAAAGGTTTATAATCAAAACAGTATTCATAAACTTTTTAAATTTTAAATATATTTAAAGAAAAACTTGAATGAAAATGTTTGTTTTATTGTATTTTTTTTTAATATGGCAGTGACATCATCGGAGGTTGGTCTCTCCTTAAATCGATCCACTAAGACGGTATTTTTGGAAACTTGAATACCGCACTTGATCATAAAGAGGGTATTAACAAGGGTATTCATTCGGTTAACCGTTAATCGGTTACTACCCGATTTACTGATCGGTCAATTTAAAATTGCCTATTTTCGATTAAAGATTAAACTAGTTAATTTCAGTCGATTAACCGATGTAACAAAATTTTTAACTTTTTGTAGTATTTTAACATAACATTCTGTGTTTTTAATTATTTGTTTCGTCTCATATACAAAAGGTATGTGTTAAGAAAATATTTTTCCATTCAAACAAAGAAGGTGTTCAGTGATCTTCATTTTTAAAAAGTGTTCTCTTTCAACAGCTTTTTGTTTCACGTACTTTTTATATGTGTGCATCTATTTATTCGTTTCTTTTCATATCTTCTCAATTCAAGCTTTTAACATAATTTACCGAAACAATAGAAGTGTTAAGCATTTAAAAAAATTAAAACAGGACTCGTAGGACGTAATGGAAGATTATAAATATTAAAAAAAAAAATCAGGAAAAGGACTGAAAAATTAGATATTTGGTTGCTTTTGATTCCTCCAAAATCTACGATAAATGAAAGAATTTTTTCAAAGTCAAGTTTTATCAAAACAACTAAAGAAAATCAATGCTAAACCCTGAATATTTTAACCGATTTATTTCTATAAAAGATTATTTCATAAGATGTTCTTAATCTATTGAATCACGGTTTTTTTTTAATTAGTACATAATTTTAAAAACATGTCTTACATATTTATGAATTATTCTTTTGTTTGCTCGATTTAGTTCAAGAATTGTTATGTTTGTTATGTTATTGATTTTTTTAACTAATTAACTCCATAAAAAAAAACTTTATTAATCGTTTAACCGATCAATATTTTTTTTTTTTTTTTTTTTTCTCATTATTTATTTATTGAATCTTCATATATTAAATATGAACTAACAATAATTAATCAAATCTTATACTAATACTTTATTTTTGTCCTGCCAATGCTAGACGAACATTTTTCTCCTCACGGTTTCTGTTCACATATGTAGATGTTCAGCGGTCTTCCCTTCGGATGAGTCCTGCGGTATCTCTTCTCCTTAATCTAGAGTGTCCACTGTCATTTAAAATATTTCGAGCAAGTGGATTTGGGTGCGACTCAAGCCTTTTTAAATATTTTGCTGCGTACTTCGTAATAATAGTTTTTACTAATGGCACATTGAGATCCTTGTGAATATTAGAATTTTTAACATACCAGGGAGCGGCTGTGATTATTCGAAGAAGTTTATTTTGGCGCCTTTGAATTTTTTCGATATTTGAGGCCGAGGCAGTGCCCCATAGCTGAATGCCGTAGCACCAGATTGGCTTCAATATAGAGTTATAAAGTAGAAGTTTGCAGTCGAGGCTAAGAACAGAATTTCTTCCAATAAGCCAATATATTTGAATTGCTTTTAGTTTCATTTGTGTTAGTTTTGCTTCTATATGGCATTTCCATGTCAAACGCCGATCTAGATGAATACCGAGATATTTTACATGCGATTGCTGGGGCACTAATTGATTATTGATTTTAATAGGGGGACATGACTCCCGACGCAAGGTGAATGTTATATGTACGCATTTTTGCTCATTAACCTTTATCCTCCATTGTTTTAACCACTTTTCCAGTTCAAATATATGATCCTGCAAGTAGCGAGATGCTTCATGACAGTTTTCGTGTACGCTTAGAATAGCTGTATCATCAGCAAATGTTGAAGTTAGGGTGTGGTTGTTTGTTGGAATGTCTGAGGTATATATAAGGTATAAGAGTGGGCCCATGATGCTTCCCTGAGGGACTCCAGCGTCAATTGGCTGAGGAGAACTTATAAAATCACCTTCTTTAATTATAAACCTTCGACCGATTAAGTAGTTTTCTAACAGCTTGTGTGTGTTTACTGGAAAGTTTAACTTCAATTTATGTAATAACCCTTCATGCCAGACTTTATCAAAAGCTTGGGAAACATCGATGAAGAGGGCGGAACAATATTTTTTTTCTTCAGAGGCTTTTCTTATGGCGTTTACTATACGATGGGTTTGTTCGATTGTGCTATGTTCTCTTCTAAAGCCGAATTGATGGTTAGGAATACATCTATTTACATTTAAAATTGGTGCTAATTTTGACACTAACAGCTTCTCAAACAGCTTTGAGATATTAGACAATAAGCTTATAGGTCTATATGACTCAACTTTTGTAGGATCCTTTCCTGGCTTAGGTATCATTGTAACTAAGGATACTTTCCATTCTTGTGGGTAGTATTCAAGGCGTATAATAGCATTAAAAATTAAAAGAATAATTTTCTTTGCTATGCTGGGTAGCTCTAAAAGCATTTTGTTGCTGATCTTATCAAAACCAGGGGCTTTCTTGGGGTTTAAATTATGAATAGCCTTTTCGATTTCTTTTATCTCAAATCTAAGGGGAACAGCAGCTCTAACAGCAACTGGTGGCAACTCGACTACAATATCGGGAGATGTATGCGGGGTAAATACGTTTTTCAAATGATTAACAAAAAGATTTCCTTTTTCTTCATCATTTCGTGCCCAACTTCCATTTAAGTTTCTTAATGGTGGTTTAGTGATAACTGGTCTATTAAGATTTCTAGCTGCACGCCATAATGAGTAGTCTGATTGAGAAGTTGCATCAAGTTCCTTAAGATATTTTTCCAGGGAAGCCGTTTTCTGAGACTGCAGTAACCGATCAATATCAATCAGGGACGTAACAGTTATAAGATAAACGATAAAAAAATCAGATTTAACAATTATTACTGATACATTTACGTAATGGTTATGATCAACCATTAATAAGTAATATATTTTATTTTGGTTATTTTAACCAATTGGAATGAGAAATATATTTTTTTGGTTATAAATAATCGTTATATAAACCAAAAAATTTTTTGGTCGAAAATAATCATTATTTCAACCAAAAAAAAATTTTGGTTGAAAATAACCATTATAAAAAAAATTTTTTTTTTGGTTACTTCTTCCAAAAATCGACTTGTTTTGTGCCTTACGAATGAAGAAATTACACAGTGCGAGATCGAAACTCGGTAATTACACTAAAATAATTCAACATGGCTCAGGAAAAAGTCAGTCCACATATAAGCAAGATATCGGTCCAAAACCTATATTTTAAACACAAATATCTAAAATCTAGAACCTGAGTATGCCCTAAGGTCCTGAAACATGAGTTAACGAACTCTTTCGACGTTAAAAATTAACATAAGTAAATGAATTTTTTTAAATTATGTTCCTATACATATGTATGTATGTATCTGTTGTCAGGCTTTCAATATCAGTATTTTAAACCCAACATACAAATAAATGTGTTAAATTTAAATGTAGAAAGCCTTACGTAGAATCGCACTAAAAGAATTCAACGCGATCTCAAAAAAGTTGGTCTCATTTATTAACATTTTTGTTTAATTTAACAAACATTAGGGATCTTAAAGAATTCTCTGAGAGGTTACATCTAAGATCACTAAGGACCAGTTTAAGGGCTGAGAATGCGCGCTCGACACTGACTTTAGTTGCTGGAGCTGCATGAACAATATCTACCAGCTGTTTTAAAAATGGAAACGTATATTTTTTTTCTTCCTGGTATTCTAAAAGGTTGGCATCTATATCTACTCTTCCTTCCCGGTAAGTTTCAATTTCTCCGAAAGTGTTTAAAAGCACTTTTGACACTGCGCTTGGAGTTTCATCATCTGAAGACGAATCGACTTCCAAGCTTCGTAAGGTCTGGCGAATCAATGAAGACGTGCTCGTTTGTGACGTTTCATCAATAAATACATCGCTTTGTAGCGGACTCTGCATAGCTTGTGGGAGATTTCTTTCGACCTTAAACAGAACAAAACGGTCGATATAAATATAAAGCAAATGTAAACATGAACACTTTCTAACCTGTTCTATTGCATTTAATTGTGCTGCCAGCTTTTTCAAGTGAGCTTTCGCTTCTTCCTTTTTATTTGGTGGAAGCAAGCGCCGGAAACGTGGGTCCAGAAATATTGCTGCGTTAAGAACGTGTGCGTTTAGCAAAGTCGGTTCTCTCGCTTTGATGCAGTCCAATACAGCCGTTGATGCCTGTATATTTAGGGATTCTAATTTAACCTTGAGCTCAAAAGCAACGGATACTCTCTTTAATTATCAGTGCACTCACATAAAAAGTTCCTCCAGCAATTTTCTTTTCTTTTCATAAAAGCAAAAATATTGTATATTTGAGTTTGATACCTAAACAATATACATTGTACATATGTATGTATGCATAAATGTATATACAAACTTGGTGACAACAATAAACCTTTGAAATTTTTGTATTTTTTTCATACATGATAACCAAAAAAATCAATTTTTTCGATAATGGTTATTTTTTTGGTTGATTTAATGGTTATTTTTAAACAAAAAATATTTTTGGTTGATATAATGGTTATTTATAACCAAAATTTTTATTTTCTCAATAAATTAGTTACGGTAACCAATATAATATAAAAGTCACGATAATGGTTAAAAATTCGCAAATGCAGATAAAGGTAAATTTTGCCTAACCTTTTTGCCCTCAAATAAAAAAATAACAGTTATTTTCGGTCCCTGATATCAATATTAACCGATTATTAACCGACTTAAACAATACCTCGGTAAATTAATCGAGCGATTAACCGATTAAATCAAAAGCCGGAATAATAATAATCTAGTATTAACTCAACATTTTTATTTTCTCACTTTTTGGGAAAAATTGACAATTAACATTTATATCTTGCCGCTGTAAAAATATCGCACAATTTTGAATCCTTTTTGGTAATGAAATGGTTGCTTTGAAAATTCTTTGACGTATGCCTTTAATTTAATATTACATTAAAAATGTTTTTGCTTCTACAACTCTTTTTTTATTCTTTCTTTTATTAATATTTTTGCTTCTACAGAAAATGTTTAAACTTCTTTATGATCAATTGTAGACGATTAATTTAAAATTGTTGATTTCGATTAAATGATTTTGTAAATAAAATATTAAAATACTTGTAATTAATAATGTTTATTTGCTCATTTATTCAAAATATCGAAAAAAAAATACCCTATTATGGTCAACCTTTTTTTTTGATGATATTTTTTAGCAATAATTTTTTGGTAAGCATTGAATAATTACTCGTCTGTGCCACGTGCTGAAATATTAACCAAGAAATGACAAGATCAATTATTTATTCCCTACAATGGCAACAAAAATGTTTTAAGGCTATTCAGGTTTTTTATGTATAATTTCTAGGACAACACGTAAGCATGATTAAAGAATTTTATGAAAGTATTAAAATTTAACAACATAATTTTCTCAAATCTTTTGATGCTTTTTAGAAAATTTTTGGAGTATTTTGCTAAAAACTTAACCATTTCTTAGCCGGTTTGGCATATTTATATACCCACGTCTTAAGGAAGAAATTTACCATTTACTTAGATTATAAAACTTGGATTCAGGAAGATCTATTTATCCCGAAAATGGTTGTGTTCAAAATTTGGGCATTACTCTTCCATTTCTGGGAAAAAAATTTCAGGCTTTCCGGGAAATATATTCTGCTAAAAATTTCTGATATTTTGATATATATACCGTCATACTAGAGCCCTAAAATTTTCAATTCTGAGTATTTTCAATAATGTCTTTGTACGGGAGGTACCACGACAACTTTTCCAATCGCGCCCATATTTTGTGGGATGCTGTGTATTCATAACCCATATGTTTGTACCTAATTTGGGAACTTTAGCTCGTTTCGTTCTCCAGATATACAGAAATGTATAACGTATAATTTTAGAGAGTTGGTGTATCGGCAACCAAGATGTTTGTATCAAATTTGAAAGCCCTAGCTCTTGCTGTTCTCCAGATATACAGAAAAAATAATGAAAAAAAAAACCACAACAACATGGGATTTATGGGAAAAATTAGAGGAAGTCGTGGTTTTTTGCTCATTTATGGACCGATCTTCCTGAATTTCAATAGAAAACAATTCCGGACTATATGCGACATAAACGTATAACAACCTAGCCTCCATCATATCTGGGGTCTTCGGAAAAACTAGTTCCACGGACGGACATACAGACGGACAACCAGATTTGAACTTCCCTTCTCATAAGAAGCCAGATTGTATATACTTTATAGGGTCTTAGATCAATATTGTAGAAATTACAAACGGAATGACAAAGTTATATATACCCTTTTACCTTCGGTGAAGGGTATAAAAATGAACCGTGTGCCGAGCTAAGAAAATACGTCTATATTCAACGAGCTCGACCTACCGTATGTTATCTAAAGTTATCGATAACAAATTTAGTAATATTTTGAAAATATATTATTCCATTGGAAATCGAAATATTGAAAAATAGACAATAGTTTAAATAAATTATTTAAAAAAGTGACCTAAAGGTTAGAAAAATATATGAAAATATAAGTATTAAAAGTTGTACCCTAATCAACGGTTCATGAGCAAATACAAAAAGCTGACAACATTTAATAAAATAAACAAAACAAAAAGAAAAGAAAAAAAATTAAAAAAAATTTGTTTAAATTGTTGATAGTTTGCTCTTTCTAACATTTAACGTTTCTTTTCATCAATTCTATATCAATTCAATCAATAAAAAAAATGTAGTATGTTTGCTTGAAAACAATTAGTTTTATTTGAGAATTAAGTAAATAGATAAATAAAAAATTTTGTGGTATATGATTTTTATTTCTTGCTTTCCCGGGAATCCAAAAACTTCAGGAAAAATTTTAATTAGATTTGATTTGTATTAAATAACAAAATCGTTTTATCTTTTTAAATATTGTTTGTTTTTTATAAATTGAGTTTATAGTTAATAACACTTAATTAAATAAATATTTAGGTATTTAAAATTTGATCCTTTTTTATAAATAATCTTTTTTTAGGAATGAATCTGTAATTGTTTTGTTAATTTATTAAACAAATTCTAAGCTTATTAAAATACTTAAATATAATTTATACTTAGTAATTGATTTGTAATGTTAACGTTAATTTCTTTTTTTAATTTCTAGTATTTTTCTTAAAAATATAAATTTCTTGCATTTTGTTGGTCTGTTTTTCTTAAAATTGATAATTAAAAAAAATTTTTATTGATCTTCTTGTATTCTTTAAAATATTATCAGCCGTATTCATAACGAAAACTATGCATGAAGTAAGTACAAAGTTCATTCACAAAACACTTACCAAACTCTGGTTAATTTAGAAACATTTAGAATTTGTATATTGGGAGGGAAAAATAAAAAAATAAATTAAATGAAATGACTTAACCATAGATGATTAATGCAAAACGTGTTGCATTTTTGCGTTACAATGTGGCATCATTAATATTCAGAGTTGATTTATTAAGAGTTAGCAGACGGATAATATTTGTTATGTATAAACTCTGTGCTAACAAGCTGCTTAGATAAATCGGCATTCTAGTTAGGAACTCGTTGTACGTTGTGTACAGACTGTGGCTAACTTTTTGTTATGAATGCGGCTGTATATACGAGTATATATATTCAAATTAAATTTAAATTTTAAGATTATAATTAATACAACATAAGTTAACATTATTCCTTAAAAAGTAACATTTCGTAAGATTTCATTTACTTTCAGAGATAATTTAGTCGAGAGACACAGCAAAGTAAATTCATGTTCTTGCATATATATTTATGACGACCTTTATTTGACCACGGTCCATTGTTATCGAGAGCGGTGTGACGTTCTGAAAAAATTACAGAGATTAAATTGAATAGAAAATCGTTTAATTTTGAAAGAGGTAAATTTTTTTTTACTTATATTATAAAGCTGAAAAGAGAGAATTACTGCCTCTTCGAAAATATCGAACCAAGTTTGAAGAAATTTAAATCATTGACAGATCAGCGTAAATAAAACACACAGGGTTTATAGTTTTTTAAAAAGCTAGGAATATGACGGGACGGCTGGGCAATTTCTGCCTATTCGAAACTTTTTTACCGATTTTGATGAAATTTAAAATATATGTAGATCGATCTACATACAATAAAATACAAAAGCAATTTCATCCTCTCCAAACCGATTTTCATTTTGCTTTTACAGTTAGTTAAAAATTAACTCTGGCCGGGCAACGCCGCACTGTCTCCATATAGTGAATTGTCTAAGTTAAGAAAAATTTGAAGTTTGAGAAAAATCGCTGCAAGGATATGCCTACCTCCCATACATCCTAAATTAAAAATTTTGATTACTATTTATATAAAAAATGTAGCAAAACTAGTATTTTTTTGTAAAATTTAACATTCTAGCGTTGTTGCAAATTTTGTTGCATTCGTTGCAAGGACATGCGAACCTCCCAAATATCCTTTTTTTAAAAACTAAGTTTTTTTTTTTTTTCGTTATTTATTTATTGAATCTACATATATTTAATATGAACTAACAATAATTTATCAAATCTTAACCTAATACTTTATTTATGTCCTGCCAGTGCCAGACAAAAATTTTCTTCATCACGGGTTCTGTTCACTTATATAGGTGTTTATCTCTCATCTAGTTGGGTAAGTGCTGCAGTGTCTCTTCTCCTTAAGCGAGTGTGGCCGCCATGATTTAAAATATTTCGAGCTAAAGGATTTGGGTGTTGTTCAAGTCTTTTTAAATATTTTACTGCATATTTTGTAATCATAGTTTTTACTAATGGCACGTTGAGATCCTTATGAATGTTTGAGTTTTTAACATACCAGGGGGCGGCTGTGATTATACGAAGAAGTTTATTTTGGCGCCTTTGAATTTTTTCGATATTAGAGGCCGAGGCAGTGCCCCATAGTTGAATACCGTAGCACCAGATAGGCTTTAAGATAGAGTTGTAAAGTAGAAGCTTGCAATCGAGTCTAAGAACAGAATTTCTTCCAATAAGCCAATGAATTTGGATGGCTTTTAGTTTCATTTGAGTTAATTTTGCCTCTATATGGCATTTCCACGTTAATCGCCGATCCAGATGTATACCGAGATATTTTACATGCGAATGTTGAGGAATAATTTGATTATTGATTGTAATAGGGGGGCAAGATTCCCGGCGCAGGGTGAATGTTATATGTACGCATTTTTGCTCATTGACCATTATCCTCCATTGTCTTAGCCATATTTCTAGTTGAAATATATGATGCTGTAGGTAACGAGATGCTTCATAACGGTTTTCGTGGACGCTTAGAAAAGCTGTGTCGTCTGCAAATGTTGAAGTTTGGGTGTAGTTGTTTGTTGGCATGTCCGAAGTATAAATTAAGTATAATAGAGGGCCCAGGATGCTGCCCTGTGGGACTCCAGCGCCAATCGGCTGAGGTGAACTTAAGAAATTTCCTTCTTTAATAATAAATTGACGACCGACTAAGTAGCTTTCTAACAGTTTGTGTGTGTTTGCTGGTAAATTTTGCTTCAATTTGTGTAATAAGCCTTCATGCCAGACTTTGTCAAAAGCTTGCGAAACATCGATGAAGAGTGCTGAGCAATATTTTTTTTCTTCAAATGTTTTTCTTATGACATTTACTATTCGATGAGTTTGTTCAATTGTGCTGTGTTTTCTTCTAAATCCGAATTGATGGTTTGGAATACATCTATTTTCACTTAAAATCGGTGTTAATTTTGAAACTAATAATTTCTCAAATAGCTTTGACATATTTGATAATAAGCTAATAGGCCTATAAGACTCAACTTTCGTATGATCTTTACCTGGCTTTGGTATCATGGTAACTAAGGAAACCTTCCATTTTTGAGGAAAGTATTCAAGGCGTAAAATAGCATTAAAAATAAAAAGTATAATTTTCTTTGCTACGCGAGGTAGCTCTAATGCTGATCTTATCAATGCCAGGTGCCTTCTTAGTGTTTAAGTCACATATAACCTTTTCGATTTCTCTCATCTCAAATCTTAGGGGAATAGCTGCTCTAGCAGCAACAGGTGGTAAATCGACCGCAATATTGTGAGATATATTAGGTGTAAATACGTTTTTCAAGTGACTTACAAACAGATTTCTTTTTTCAACATCATTTCTTGCCGAACTTCCATTCAAGTTTCTTAATGGTGGTTTAGAGACAACTGGCCTTTTGAGGTTTCTAGCTGCACGCCATAATGAGTAGTCCGATTGTGGAGTTGCATCAAGTTCCTTAAGATATTTTTCCAGAGAAGCCGTTTTCTGAGTCTGCAATAACTTTCTTAATCTTTTTGTACACTCTTTTAGCAAGTTCTTAAGTTGAGGAGATCTGTGCAATTGCCACTCTCTTCGTGCCCTCCTTTTTTCAGACAAGAGACGCTCGACATCTGTGGAATATATTTTAATAGTTTTTGTTTTTTTGGGGGCAATATTGGAATGTTGAACAGCTAGTTTCAGAAAACTGTCAAAATTATCAATAGAGCGATCTACATGCTCCGGTGTACTGAGCGGAATATTTTCTGTGCAATGGGCACTGAGATATTTTTTATATTTTAACCAATTTATTTGTGTGGCTGACGTCGCTAGGTAACCAGTCGGAGATACAATTCTATTGGGGTTCATTATAGTAACAATTGTAGGTGTGTGGTCGGAAGATAATTCTAGGGAAGCTTCAACGTGAATCGTTTCTGTGGGGATGTTTTTAACCACGCCAAAATCGATGACATCTGGAATTTTTTGCGGGTCAGCAGGCCAATATGTTGGTTGGCCGCTCGCGACAACATTTAAATTCATTTTAGAGATTGTATTAAACAAAACACGACCCTTTGGTGTTATTAGTCGTGACCCCCAGAAGGTATGTTTAGCGTTATAATCGCCAGCGGCCAGGAAACAGGGTCCTAGTGATGTATAATATTCACAATATAGGCTTTCTGATATTGAAAATCTAGGTGGAGAGTATAAAGATGAGATTACAATGCTACGATTCAGCTCTTCAACACAAATGTTCGTTGCTTGGAGATAATCCTCACTATGATCACACATTAGGTAGTGTTTGACTCGATTTTTTATCAAAATGGCAGAACCACCACAAGCTCTATCTCGAGGGTCCTTGGTATCATATAGTATATAACCATTGATGTTGAACGTATTTCTTGAGGTCAAATGAGTTTCAGAAACCATCATGACATCAATTTGTTTATTTTTAAGAAAGTATTCTAATTCATTTTTATGTTGGCGGATGCCGTTCGCGTTCCAAAAACAGATTTTTAAACAGTTCATGGCTTGTTAAGTACAGATTGCAATAACATCGATTGCATTCTAAGAATTTCCTGCATCATATTACCCATTGTGTTCGTAAAATTAGTTACTGTTTGCACTAATGTTTCCATGGTTTTTTCTAGACGACTTAAATTTGAAACTGGAGTTTCATCATTACTTGGCGCAGCACCTTGCGTTGGCGCATGGTTTGATTTTACGACGTTAGCATAAGAGGTTCTGTTATTACTAGGCTGCGGGGCCTGAATGTCACCAGTGCTTACTTGATTTGTTACCTGCATTTGAGGGGGATTAGTTTTCGGTCCAACTGACTGCTTGACGATGGTATATACAGGGCATCCTCTATAATTGGCAGTGTGATTACCGCCACAGTTGCTACATTTTTTTACGTTGGGGTCGGTTTTAGACTTATCGCAAAGATCTGTACCATGTAATTCACCACATACTACGCAAACAGGGGGTAAATAGCAATATATCTTAGTATGACCATATTCTTGACAGTTTAAACACTGAACGGGACCATTTCTTTTGTGTGGCTCTTCTATAGTTACTCTTCTATAGAGAATATATTTCAAATTGTAAATAGGGTGCGTTTCATTTTTTTTAAGCTTTACGTCGCCGGGTTCAAACTCCACTCGAAAAAGTGGTTGGGGGTTTTTTTCTCTATTTTTTATATTTACTACATGTTTTATTTTGAAGCCTTTTTCTTCGAGGAATGTTTTTACCTCTTCTGGGTCCACACATGAGTCAATTCCCTTAATCACTACCTGGAGACCTTTACTGCTTTTCAGTTGGTATGTATAAAAGTTTTTTTTAAGTACTTCAAATTTGTTTATAATTTTGCGAAAATCATTCTCATTATTGACTTGTATTTTTGTCTCGTTTATACTACCACGCTTGATAGCAGCTACGTAAAACGAATTTTCACCTATCACCGATATCAAACTCTTTATGAGCTCATTTGAGTTTTGCTCCCTAAGATATATCGGGGGAGGCTTGGACGATTTTATGACGTTTGGTGCTTCAGAGGATTCATCCTCCAGAATTGCAAATCGATTTTGAGAATTTATTTTATCAAAAGATGGTACTTTTGAGGCCGAAGCAACTGCTGCAGAGGTAGGGCTGCGACCCCGTTTAAGCACTGTTATGTACCTGTCCATACCAACTTGTACTTGAGGCTTTTGACCACTTTTTACTTGTGGAGCTGAGTTTTCCATCATGCTTGATTTGAGGGTAATATTTTCATCACTTATTAAAATCGTTTTTGCCACTGAGGCACCGCTTGCAGGTTTTAAATTTTTTATTGTATTAATATCAACCGTATTATTAGACACCGAAGGTGATACTGAGTTTTCTATTATGCCTGATTGGGGGTTAATATTAACATCACTTATTAAAATTGTTTTTGCTGTTGAGGCAACGCTAGCAGGTTTTGTATTTGTTATTGTATCAACCGTGTTATTAAATACAGACGGCGAGAGGGATCGCGTACGAGTAATAGGTTTAGCCGTTAGGTATTTGCTATCATCGATTCTTTTTTTTATTTCTGTATTTTTTTCGCTAAAGGTACGGTCAGATATGGCAAACATTTGCTGAAAAACGTCAAATATTTGTTTGCCGTAATGTGACCACAAAATATTTATTTGCGACAAACAGGAAAACAGCTGATTTTGGGCTAATAAATTTGTTTGGTGTCAAACAAAAATGCTTTTAATGTGACCACTCAAAAACAAATATTTGCCTGTATTTTAAGCAAACAAATATTTGTTCTTACAATTATTTTGTAAGAGCAAACAGTAGCAAATAACTGCTGTTGGGAACAACTTAAAAAAAAAATACCACTAAAATCAAATAAAAAAACACAAAGTATTGTAATAATATTTTTGTAAAATTTAACATTTATCTAATTTATTTATTAAAAAAAACACATGATTTTGGAATCACATTAAATTCGTTTTTGATTTTCAGTATTTTTTGTTGTTGTAGCCAAATCGTCGTGCGGTTACTGCCTTGTATCAAAGATAAAAAAGTTATCTAATCTATATATATAAAATTGTAACGTTACTGATTCACTCACTGATTCATCATCGCACAGCCTAAACGACTGAAGGTAAAAACTTGAAATTTGGACCAGTGCTAGCTCTCCCCAAATCGATCACAAAGACGGGATTTTTGGAATTCGAATGTTTAGGGGGTAAAAACGGGTAAATTCGGTAACCTAATATCTCTAAAACTAAAATTTCATACTTATCGTTGTTCTTTAGAAAAATAAGCGGACAGGTGTCTGGTACTTTTTGGAAATTCAGCCCTTTAACGGAGTAAACGGGTAAAACCTGTATTTTGGTACTTTTTTGTCACCCCACCTATCTTTTAAACCCATAATAAGAGAAATAAGGGTTATATCACATTTGAAACTTATCTAAAAAATCCAAATACAAATTTCGTACTTTTTCGAAATTCGGACGTTTAAGGGGTAAAAAGCGTAACTATTTTTGGTACTTTTTTACAAAACATTGTTTTTATTTATTGACATAGACGTATTAAATTATGGGCTCCCACTACAATATTTAAATTTTTTTATGCTTCAATGGGGAGAAAAAAGTACAAAAAAGGGGAAATAGGGAGTAAACGGGTAAAATCTGTATTTTGGACTTTTTTGTCACCCCATCTATCTTTTAAACCTATAAACATAGAAATAAGGGTTATATCACATTTGAAACTTATCTAAAAAATCCAAATACGAATTTGGTACTTATTCGAAATTCGGACATTTAAGGGGTAAAAACCGTAACTATTTTTGGTACTTTTTTACAAAACATTTTTTTTTAGTCAAAAATTTAGTACTTATTGTTGTTCAATAAAAAAAAAAATAAGCGGACAGGTGCTTGGTACTTTTTTGAAATTCGGCCTTTTTGGGGAGTAAACGGGTAAAACTTGTATTTTTAAACTTTTTTGCTATGCCATCTATCTTTTAAACCAATAAACATTAAAATAAAAACTATATCACATTCATAACGTATCTAAAAAATACAAATAAAAATTTGGTACATTTTCGAAATTCGAACGTTTAAGAGGTGAATATCGTACCTATTACAAAGTAGCTGGTTAAAACCTAGAAACATAAACTTTGGCATAATATGTCCACGAAAGAAAAGGAGATGCTAACGAAGTAGCGGGTTAAATGCTAGTTATTGTATAAAACCATTTTTTGAGTAATTACCATTTTAAGATTTCAAAAATGGATTACGAAATATAAAAAGAACACTGAAATCATATATGTATAATCGATTTTAAACTCAACCTTTCAAAAATGTTTAAGCAATTTTACACGATATTTATTTTGCGGTGGGTTTGTCAGATGTAAAGTCCATATGTAATTTCACATGTCTGTCAAAATTGACAATTACAGAAGGTTAATCATTTTTGCTTTAACACGTTCCTTTTTGGTTTCACCTGACATAACATAAAAACATTCATATTAGCAAACTATTTACTGATTTATATTTATATTCACTTTTTAATGTATTTTAGTTAATTAAAAATTTTGTTTTTTTTTAAGAATATGTGTAAGTAAATAGATTTTAATATATATTTGCCTCCACAAACAGACGACTTGCAAAACAGCTGATGGTTTGCCAGATCAAAATATAACACGCTCTAATTGAAAGAAATTCCTCTATATTTTCCATCACAATTTGTATAATAGAGTTTTGGCAAACAAATTTATATATTTTGACAGTTTGGTCAAATATTTTGCTTCGGCAAATATTTTTTTAAGTGTGACCATATGGAAAACATGTTTGCTAATATGTGTGTTTGCCGCTATTTGACATCTGTTCGAGCAAACAAATATGAGCAAATAAATGTGCGCAGTGTGACCACAAAATAAAACCTCCATTGTTTTGAAAAAAAATTTGCCAAATAAAGGCAAACATATTTGGGGCTAATATTTGCCATATGTGACCGTACCTTAACACTCACTGTGATATATGCATTTCTACTGTTTGCACTCATAAGAGTTTTTTTTTTTTTCTTTTACTGTTTACAGTTGTGCTCTTCTTATTTGTTATTGTTTATCAACACCGCGAATAAAAAAATGTGTGTTTATGTATGTAAGTACATACATGTAATTTTTTTTTTTTTCTTTTTCTTGTATTTACTTTTTTTATACTTTATTTGTTCAAAAAAAAATAAACCGTATGCCGAGTTTAGAAAACACGTCTATCTTCAACGACCGCGACAGACAGAACTAAGAAACTAAGTTTTAGCTGCATTTATGATAAGACTGCACTAGAAATTAATAACTGATTCTTAAATAGTGCGTTATAGATCTGTTGTAAATTTGGTTTCATTCGGTGCATACATTTCTATAAAAATCCGAAAATTTGATGGTTTGTTTTCTTATTATAGAATTTGTAGTATTTATCCGATTTCAGTCCAATATGGCTTAACATTTTTTTTATCAAATGGACTATATAATGGATTATTAAGCAATGGATTATTAACTGTAGTACAAAAAAGGTTCCGACGTGACAATAATTGGTGACTAACAAAAAAAATTTCATAAACTCTTAGCTTTGATCCACTATAACTCAGGTATTTTTTATCCGAATAGCCACTATTCGACGCGTAATTTAGCATCCTTTAAAACAGAATATAATTAGTTTTAATTGAACCAGCATTTAACTATGGTTGGCGACTGAAAGAGAAGTATGCATCGAAAAACACAAATGTATGGTTATGTAATATATGTGACGTGGTATATTTATACGAAGTTTATATTTGCAATATATTGACCAACATCTACATATTTTATAAGAAATTATGAAAAACAAATTTTTCATCGCAGTCCTGTGCAATTAATCTCTTTTCTGACAGTTTAAAACATACAAAATTTCCATTTTCTGGCAGAAAATCTTAACGTTGTATCTAAGTCAAAAATAAAAAATCACTCAATTTTTATTTATAGATATTTTTTGTATCGTCAAACCTTGTAAAATATTAGGGTATACCCAAAAAAAATTTACTTTCCACTTTTTTCTTGTTTTTTGAAACAAAAATACTTAGTACATGAAAATTTCGTTAATTTTTATAAGTAACGAAGAACAAAAGTTTATAACTAAATGTTTTCGAATTGTGGCTGTACCATAAATTTACCTCTTTGTAATTTTTTGTTAATTAAAAAAATATGACTCGAGAAATTAACGCAATTTTTATATTTCCGGCAGAAAATTCTAAGACTTCTTTGCAGATTCTGTTAAAGCACTCTAAAAAGTACTAAAATCTTATATACAAATTTAGGTACTCAGAAAATATAGTTAATTATACTCTACCAAACTTAAGCAATTTCTGGGTGTTACAATAAAAAAATCTGAAAGCTTACAATAATATAAAAATGTTTTTCAGTTATATTGTTCACCACCATTAATTTCCCTTTTTGTGCATTTAGTGGTAAACAAAACTGCTGAGTTCAAACGGAATATATTAAGAAATGAATTATTGGCAATTTATTTAGTAAAGAGGTAAAAGTAGTTTTTTTATTTAACAGTTTAGCTCAAAACTTGTTTGATTTTGGTGACCTCCACTGTAAATGAAAAGTGAAAATAATTAATTCTACTTATAAATCTATGTGAGGTACTTTATTAGCTTAACAAAAATATATATTACAAAAATATTCCTAGTACTTTTTTAATCTTTAGTTTTGCTTATGGGCCAGAGCACTGTGCGCCGCGGGAACAACTAGTTGCCCTATAAAATGTATAATATGTATACAATAATCAAATCTAAATGATCATAGGAACCTAAATATAATCTGACATTCTAGTGCAGAAAAAAATTTATATAGATACTTTTATATACATAATTTTATAGGATCGTTTATACATATATTTGGTGTTAACTTTTCGTTAATATGTTAAAATAAGTAAATAGCTAATAAAGGCTTCACCGTTGTAATGAAAGCCAATTGTTGCCTAGCATATCTTGTCAATATCTTTTTTTCGGGCGCTAACTGGTATCAACGTTAGGTAAGTTAGTAAAAATCCTATTTCTTTGATTATAAAAACCAAACAAATCTCATAAACAGTCACTCAATAAAGTTTAGGCACAACATGACTCAAAAAAATCTGATTCTTTTTTAAATATTTTTATACGTTGATCGTTTTACTGTTAATTCAACGCAAGAAAATATTTCATATTGTTTAATTTTAATGATACAACGCTTTGAAAACTCAGGAACAAGGAAAACCACATAAAAAACTTTTTTATGTGGCAGTTTGTAATGTGTTAATTCGTTTTTCTGTATAAGTTAAATCCTTCCTTAACTTGCATACCAGAGAACTGCAGCGAGCACCCGTTTTTATGATTTATGATACTCGCCTTAAAACGAGTTGCGGTGTAGTTAATACAGCCTATTGCTTTTGTATGTGCTCGCCAGGCTCGTAAAAAATGGTGTTTGCAACATACGAGCCTTTAGCAAACGCAGTGGAATTTATATGAGTTCTGTTTTGTATTGTTTCGTAAATATATTTTTTCAACATTCGGCAATAGCATTCGAAGTTCTGATAAACAACACAAGAAATGTTTGTGTAGGAATTGGAAAACACACTTGTACATTATTACCTATAGCAGCGGTGGGCGCTGGTTTACTCGCAGCATTCGTCATTCGTAGAATACTTAAAGCAGCGTTGCCAGATGGTTTAGGAAAAAATTAATGATCGTATATTTAAGTAAACATGTAGGGCTAAAATCATTATGAAATAAAATGAATTTAAAAGTTATTATAAGAAACATTTTTGTGGAAAATTTTAATTAAAATATATAACGAATGCGACAGGCTTATGAATCACAATTTTTTTATACTTCAATTTCTTTTATATGTAAATAATTTTACAAAAATATTGACCAATGGCAATGCTCCGTTATTACATTGTGCGGCGTAGACACAGACAGAATTTACTTTTTATATATTTATTCATTTGTGACAACAAATTTTACAACAAACACACAATTATATTCTATGATGCTAAAGATGCACATAAGAACATATTTTTAAATGAAAGGGTTTATGAAATGGATTTTGTATGAAAATCCGTTTCATATACCCTTTATTGACCTGTTTTATTTTTTATAACTTAGGCGGTAAATGAATATGCTGTGAATGTTGTTGTTACGAGCTGGTCGTAACAGCTAAGTCGTGTAAGTTAAATACAAAAAAGTTCCGAATATGAAAATAGAAAAAACACGAAACTTTGCTTTAAGTGGTTGTGATATTGTTCATACTTTTTTCTGGGCTCTTACTACTTTATGTAGTTAACACATGTACAAGTAAAAAGTTATTGTGCAATATTTTAATGCTTGAAGCTCGCTTTGTATGAAAAACAAGCCAACGAGCCAACATAATCAGTAAAAGCGAGTGCTTAAAAGTATTCGAGACTAAAAATTATTTAGTAAACAGCGAGTGCGCTCGCAAGTATTATGTATTGTTGCAGTTCTCTGTTGCATACCCTCGTTACTGTAATACCCACAATAACTCAGATAGTTTTTGAGCAATCTTGTTGAAAAATTGTGTCTAAACTCTATGCAATAGGTCTTACTTTGGTGCAAATTTGGATCGGAAGACATCCTTTTCAAAAGTTGGTTCACTTGAGATGAAATCCCCATATCTTAAACATTTGATCCGATTCTCCAAAATGCAAAAGCAGAAGATCATCTTGTAAGTCCCTTTACTTAAACTTGACAATTTTTCATACAAATTTTTAAAAAAATTTTACCATGAAGAAGGGTAAAAATTTTATATTTATAAAAAAAGATATGGAAATAATTTTCTTCAACCTCTTTAAATTTCTTTTGAATTTTAATACATGAGTGAAAACATGTCAAACCATCATGCCGTTCGGATACAACACCTTCAATATCGCATCAAAATCTTCCTTATGATAGCAGAAATTTACAAAATTTTTTAATTTATTAAAAAAAAACTGCGATAACAATCGAAGCAGAAAGTGTGCACATTCATACTTCAGCTTGTACAAAACAAACAATCATGTGAATATGAACACAAAACATACTTAGGATCACGTTTTGGTATATAACTCTGACACCAATCAAGTCTCCACCTTTAAATTTTCTGCATATGTAGAAGAAGGACTAATACTTGAGATACATTTTTTTAAGAATTTTAAAAAATATACTTTTTCAGATATGGACCTTTAAACTCAAGACCCCAAAAAATGACCTTTGACCTTTTCTTAAAAAAATACAATATGCATATAATTTTAAAGGGAGCACTTTCTCCTTTAAAACGATGCCAAAAAAACTAAATTATCGTGCATAGTTCAAAAGTTCTCTCCCCTTATGTAAGAAGACTTTTGTGATTTTTTAACATTTTTTACAACTTTTATGACGTCATATTTTGGAACCCGAAAGAATCTGGGGTCAAATTTTTTTGTTTAATTATACTCTTATAGTGTATGATATTTGTGTTGAATTTAATTGAAATCTTAGGTGATGATGCCGAAAATTCCATTTTTTCGTGATGGTATGACGTGTTTTAACTCACATGTTTTAACTACGATAATTTAAGAAATTATTTATCACTATTTTTAATAAAAATTAATAAAAACGCTTTAAACTTTTTCCCCCATATTCATAAAAAATATTTTAGGTTTATAGCAGGCTTTTGAAACGAATTTTCTATGAAAATTTGTTTAATAATTCTTTTATATTTTTTTATATTCAACTTTTTTCTTAATTTTATTTCCAAGCCTTAAATAAATTTCTCTCTTCTTCTATATTCCAATTATTTATGTCTTCTTTTGCAACAACAAAACATAAATTTTAAATAAACGATCATTCATTGCAAATTGTATTAATTAATTTTAAACTTACCCAGGTGTGTTTCATGTTGTGGCATGAATTCTTGCAGTTCCGACAACAACATTGCAATGTACTGAGAGTCTTTTGTAATGCTGCACAATTCCTCTTGATTAAAATCTGGTGTTATTTGTTTACACAGTAAAATTTGGCTAATAACGTTGCCTAAATTTGACGGACCTGCTCGATTTTCTGCAACATAAGAAAATATAAAAAAAATTTAGTTCATAATCAGTGTAACCTACTTGGAACATGGAACAGCTAGAAAAAATTATTTTATAAGGTAAAGATTTATTCTGTAAAAGCTTTACTTCAAAAAATTCGTTATATTTTTGGGTACATAATCGTTCTTCTGAGATTAAGTTTTTGGTCAATAAATTTGCATAGACCGGTTCGGTACTTGATGTACCAACTGGTATTCATACGGGCCGTTTAAGTAAAGAAGGGGTGCGGTCACTATTGACTTACGATCCCTTCGCACTTCTCTTAAAAGTGATAAAGCAACCAAACTTTTGTTTATAAAATATAACTTTGCTCAACTGAACTTCGAGAATTAGAGATATTATGCATAAAATTATATCTGGCCATAAATCCATATATTTTTTTCACTTTTGTAAAGTATTTATTTGAATTTTCACAACATTGAAAAATATTTTCGATTCGTTCAGAATCGACTGAAAGAACTAGAAATAAGATTGCTTTCTAATCGAAGAAGTTATCGATCACGACTGCCAGTCCTATCCCCTAGAGCTTATTTTTAAATAAATAGTTAGCTAGACATAAGACTTTCCAATATACGTATTCTATCCATCAAGTTGATTTAGGGATTTTTGGCTAGGAATGCAATTCTGTAACGTGCATTGCAAAATTTGGCAATGACATACAAATTTAATTCTCTGCAATTTTAGCTTTTAATGCAATCGCTAAAATGCTTACATTTTGTTTCCTCTAACGCTAAATAAGTAGTTGTTGCTCGCTAAAGTACTAAATTGTTAGCAACGAAAATTTAAAGGTCGCAGAAGGTAAGTAAAATACAAGTATTTTATTTTAATAGTATAATGGAAGAAATAACCAAAAGGGTGAGTTTAAAATAAAAAACTGAATAGAAAAAGAATAAGGCGTTTTATCATTTCGCTTGGAATATCGAGTAGATCCGTGGAGCTGCGCAAATATTTCCTCTTCACAGTGAGTTTATAGCGCACATTAACTCCATTTAATCTAGCAATTATATGTCGTCGATAAAAGCCACTCATATTTTTCTTAAATGTTTTTTAACCAAATAACACAATACACAAAATATTCCCAATCACAAGGTTTTTTTGTTTACAAGATATAAACAAAATATTTGTAGAAATGCCAGCTGTTGAAAATCACTTAATTTCCGCATTTGGTTTTGTAATGAAAAAAATACTGCGCATAAATTATCCTTTTAAGTGTTATTTAAATACATATTTGGGACAAACAAGTAGATAGGTAATGGGGATCTTGGCAGTATCCGGTTCCGGTAATAAGGTTGGTAATGTGGATGGTAATGCGGTTGCGGTTATGTGGATGATAATGCGGTTGCAGTTATGTGGATGTTATCCAATTCACGAACCATTTTCTATGCGGTTATATGGATGTTATCCAATTTCCGAACTATTTTTCTAGTTCCCAAACCCTGTGATAGGAATGATATATTTAGATAGAGCATAATTTTTCTAGTTTCGAAACCAGTTGAAAATTTTTGGTTTTGAAAAACAAGTTTGTAGATTTTTAAATACAGTTTTTATTGTGTGGCAATGCTATATCGAATTAGATAGAGCATAATTTTTCTAGTTTCTGAACCAGTTGAAAATTTTCGGTTTTGAATTTTAAAATACAGTTTTTAGAATTAATGCAACAGTCAAAATATTTGAATTTAGTTCTTTTTTGTATTAAGAAATATTGTATTTCCCTTTATGATGACATTATGTTATTCTTATTTGCAGTTTGTTTTCTTTCCCAATACAATGTCTCCTAATAAGATTAGAATTAGAATTAGAATTTGTATTTTGTAATAAAATGCTGACGATATGTCTGCTTGTTTATTTTAACATTAATCTGATGAAGAAACCTTTTTGTTATATTTAAGAAGCATAAACATGAGTGAGCATGTAAGAATGTATAATTTGTTTAGAATGTATAATTTGTTTATAAAACAAAACATTAATTGCAGTTTGTTTTCTTTCGCAATACAATGTGTCCCAATAATATTTAATAAGAATTTGTATATTGTTTATTTTAACATTAATCTGATTATTGTAGCAAAATAGCGAATAATCGATTTTTCGTTATAAATAAAATTTTGGGATGCATTATATTTTTGTGTATAGCTAGAAAAGTTTTTATCATTAGTTAGTATAACGCAACATTCCTCAAAGTGAAGACATATTTTCCGCCATTGACACATTGATTTTTGCGTAAATAGATTTTAAAACATAAAACAAAAGAAAAGAAAAAAGTTCCATCAACCTAATAAAATAAAAAAAGAATTTTGAAAATCAATTGTAAACCTTTTTTGAAAGTTGAATACAAAAGAAAAAAAAAAATCAGTTATAAACATTTTTGAAAGTTCAAAAGAAAAGAAAAAATAAGTTCTTGTTGTTAAAGAAAGTACAAAATAAAATGGCTCCTGTATATTGCTCAATTTGTTCTTCAAAGCTCAGCTGTCCAAAAATGCTTAAGGTGCATATGGAATTGCATAGGAATACTTCTAATTGTTTTGAAGCTAACGACTATGAAGTATGTTCCATATGTAATACGCATATTTCCAGAAAAATGCTTAAGGTTCATCTAAATCTGCATTGCGGTGTATGCAAAAAGTTATTTATGGCCCAACAAAAGCTGAAAGAGCATATGGAATTGCATAAAAATACTTCAAATAGTTTTGATGGTAATCACTATGAAGTATGTCCGATATGCAAGATGTCTATATCAAACAAAATGCTTAAGGTGCACATTAACCTCCACTGTCCCATCTGCAAGAAACTTTTCATTAGTTCAAGAAAACTCATTGAACATAAAGAAGCTCACAATACTACCATCCAATCACCTCTTCTTCAAAGTGCTAATGAAAAACATTGTAATGAGCATTATAAGAGGATCCCAATTTATACCCTTGCCCAAGAGCATAAGCAATATTAAAGGAGCATGCATAAATGTGGAAAATAAAGATGTTTTCTGCTTTAAATGGTGTTTAATTGCAGCACTCTGTAGTGACTTAAGCAACAAAGAAAGAAGAAAGTGCAATTCATATAATATTAATATTTATAATGATAAAATTGCTGTGGGTGACTTGGAGTTGAATTTTGAGGGATTAGAATTTCCTCTGCCTTTAAAATCAATAAAAAGGTTTGAAAAACAAAATGATGTAAGCGTTAATGTATTTGGATATAATGGTGAGTCAATCGTTGGACCATATTATATAACGATTGAGGAAAAAACTATCCATATAAATTTACTGCTTTTGCATTCCGGTGAACAGTTTCACTATATTCTCATTAATGATATTTCCAAGTAAGTTTTTCTTTACTTTAATAAATAAACATATATGTATATACTTATTTCTTTTTAATTATAATTAAAACTATTTTTATTTATTTTAGACTAATTCGATCTAGTATAACCTCACATAAGGGCAAAATTTATGTATGTAATATGTGTCTTTACCATACACATGATGAATCAATTTCAAAAAATCATAAAAATGTGTGTGGAAAAAAGATAACAAAGGTGCCCAATCCCGAAGATGCGTTCATATCTTTTGTTAACCACCAGAAGCAAGTTGATGTTCCGTTCGTGATTTATGCTGATTTTGAATCAGTTTTGGAGAAAATAAATGAAAGTGTAAGTAGTAAGACAAAAAATATTCAAAAGCACATTCCATGTGCTTTTAGTTATTATGTTAAATGTAGTTTTAAGGATACATATAAAAACCATGTTTATTATTTTGGAGAAGAAGCATCAAAAGTTTTTGTTGACAAAATTGTTAAAGATGCAACAGATATTTATAATCAGTACCTAACTAAAGTAGAAAAAATAAAAATGACAATAGATGATATTCAGATTTTTAATAAATCAACAAATTGTCACATATGTAACAAAATTTTATATAATGATAAAGTTAGAGACCACTGCCAGCTCACTGGTAATTTTCGAGGAGCTGCTCATAATGAATGTAATTTGAAATACAAAAATCCCAATTTTATACCAGTGATCTTCCATAATCTTTCTGCCTATGACATGCATCCTTTCTTTAAAGAGCTGTCAACAATAAAAAATGCAACAATAAAAGTTATTCCTTTAAATAAAGAGCGTTATATTTCACTTTCTGTTTACATTAAAATAGATAAAAATCGTGGATTTGAAATCAATGTAATGAGGAATGCAATGTAGTCGATTACGAACATGCTCAAAAAGTATGGAGTGAATTCAAGTGCAAGAACCTTCTTGACTATACAGAACTCTACCTAATATCTGATGTTCTTCTCTTAACAGACATATTTGAAAACTTTAGAAAAATATGTAAGAGTATTTATAATTTAGATCCTTGTCAGTACTACACTGCACCTGGTCTCTCTTGGGATGCAATGCTTAAGATAACAGAAGTTACATTAGAGCTATTTACTGATAGTGAAAAATACCTCTTTATGCAAAATGGAATACGAGGTGGATTAGTTCAATGCTCCAAAAGATATTCTAAGGCAAACCACAAGTATATGGAAAATTTTGATGACAAAAAAGCATCAGAGTATTTGATGTATTTAGATGCTAACAATTTATATGGGTGGGCAATGTCTGAATATCTACCTTATGAGGAATTTGAATGGATGAATAATGCAGATATGGAAAATTTTAAAGTTGAAAATATCTCAGATAACTCAGAATATGGTTATATTTTAGAGGTTGATCTTGAATATCCTGACTCTCTTCATGACATTCATAATGATCTACCATTTTGTCCACAAAATAAAACTCCAGGGCAGTCTAAATTTAAAAAATTAATAGCAGATTTGACGCCTAAAGCAAATTACACTATACATTATAGAGTTTTAAAACAATGTATTACCAATGGACTTGTTTTGAAAAAAGTTCACAGAATTTTAAAATTCAAACAGTCTCCATGGCTAAAAAAATATATTGATTTAAATACGCTGCATAGAACTAATGCAAAAAATAATTTTGAAAAAGATTTTTTTAAACTGCTTAATAATGCAGTTTATGGAAAAACGATGGAAAGTGTTGATAAAAGAAAAGATATACGTATTGCTACCGGATGGGAAAATAGTAATAAAAACCATTTAGGGTTACGATCATTAATCTCTAAACCAAATTTTCTTAGTTTGACAAAGTTTAATGATGATTTGTATGCAGTCGAGCTGAAGAAAATGGAACCATACTACGACAAACCCATATATATTGGATTTTCGGTATTAGAATTATCCAAATGGAAGATGTATGATTTCCATTATACATATATGATTCCGAAGTTTGGAGAAAATTTGTCCTTAAATTATATGGATACCGATTCATTTATTTATTCAATTAAAACAAATGACTTCTATGATGACATTCGTAGCGATGTCAGTTTAAATTTCGATACGTCTGAGTATACCAAAAACAATGTTTTTAATTTACCTCTCCTTAACAAAAAAGTATTGGGAATGATGAAAGATGAAAATAAGGGGGAAATAATGATTGAATTTGTAGGTTTAAGATCAAAGATGTATTCCTTGTCAACTGTCACTTCAGAAGACATTAAAAAGTCTAAAGGCGTCAAAAAATGTGTAATTAAAAAACTAACATTAAATGACTATAAGGAGTGTTTATTTGAGCAGAAAATAGTATCTGATGAAATGGTTGTATTTAGAACTAAAGCTCATCAGTTGTATACACAAAAGTTGCATAAAGTAGTACTTAATCATACAGATGATAAAAGAAATATTATGGAAGATAAAGTAAATACTAGAGCTTGGGGTCACTTTAGAGATAGAAATAACACTTATATGGAAATTTATTAAGAATAATGTTGTTTGCTTATTACTATTGAGATGGCAGTGATTAATAATATAAAAAAAATAATGTATTTATACATATTAAAATATATTTTATTATTTTATATATTAGATTACATCTAAATACATTTGTTTTAATACAATAAAAGTTAAAATATATTCATTTATTCATAAGTTTCTTAAAAATAATGTTTATCTGTATTTAGATCAATAATAATAATTAAATTTAAAGAAAGAAAAAAAAATATATCAATAAAGTTAAAATGTAAGATATAAAAATTAAAAAATAAAAATAGTTGTTCTTATTTCAAATTAGATTTTCTCTTTCAAGTAAAACAGCATTTTTTAAAGCGCAAACTCCATAGTTGTGATAACTGCAATATGAGTTTTCTGGATACTTTTTATTAAGTTCCTTTAAATTTATACATCCAAAATCCTCTATATTAAAAACTTTTTGCTGCAACATTTGCTCCAACCATTTGATTTTTACTGTTCCTTTTACATAAATTTTTGAATTTTTTAAATTATCTCTTAAAAAATTACAAACACTCTTAAATGATACTACTCCTGTATTCCAGTCAAGACAATGAAAATTTTTTATTAACCAATATGCTTCTTTTTGCTCCTTTTGTGATAAACAATTGAAATCAAAAGGTGGTTTTATAATGAAATTGATATATTGCTTAGAATTGAAAACAATTGCAACTTCTTTAAAAATAAATTTATTTGATTCTAGTTTGAATCCTTGTAAATCAATGAAAACACGTTCGCAATACATATTTTTTTTTTCTTATTTGTGATTTACAATTTATAAAATTTTCCGAACTTGTCCCTTTAATGGTACATATTCAATAATACGATCGTGAATGAGAATACAATAAGCTGATGTGTTTGCTGGAACATTAGTAGCTGTTTCAAATTCAATTTTAATATCAATTGGTCCGCTGACAATAGATTCATTTTGATAACTAACATCTACTACTATTATTGGAGCATTATTTTTAAACTCTTGAGATGTGAGAAGCGGCTGGGAGTCCCTCATATAGTAGTTTTCTTGAAACCTTAGATACATATCATATAGAATTGCATAACGTTCATTCTTAAACTTTATGTTAAGGTCATCATATGGATAAGACTCTGAATTTAAATGTACTTTTAAATTAGTCAAATCGCAGTGGATAAATTTCTTTTCATGTTGGAATGCAATCAAAACAAAACGAGGGCGTTCTCTATTCGCTGCCAGCTTAACATTCCACACATGATTTGTTGACATATTTAATTGTGGATTTATATGACAATCCCAACTTCTAAATGCAATCGGTATTGAAGTACCACTGTTTATTATTTTTATCATATTTAATTTACTAAAATCAGATAGTTGTACATGAGGAATTCTCCACGATATACTTGAAATTGTTAATTTAGCCTTTTCGGTAGAAACAGTTGAATATACAAGATTCTCATAATTTTTATTACGTAATAGAATCAATTCATGTTTTGCGTTCAATAATATTTTGTTATAGTCTTCAGCGAATCCCAAAAACAATTTAAGTGGTACATAAAAATTAAAATAGCCATTTACGAGATCAATATCATCAATTTTATTCCATCCAGCATTTTGCATTCCATTACTATCTATTGGTGATAATGAAACCAAATTTTTAATAGTACTTGATGTTCCTAAATGTCTCGTTTGATCAATTTCAACACCATTTACTTCGTAACGGATTTCATCAAATATATGTGCTACAAAATTATTTTTTAATTTAAAGTTGGCTGCAGAAGATACTAATTTTGTATTGCTATCATCTTTAACAAATCCTTCTACATATATAAAACTTTCCGACGGCAAAACATACAAGTCCTGATTTTGTATTGTAATACGAATTTCATCGTTATTATTGTAAGATTGTAAATATGGGGTATACGTATGGTAGGCCTTTTTAATTATATTTTCATCGGACAAAGGTTTATCCAGAACATCTATTATTGAACTCATGGTTTCTTCAATTTTAAATTTAATGATTTTAGAAATTCTTTATTTGATTGCGTTAAGTTTATATTTTTTAATGAATTCTTTGAATTTAAATTATTTTTCAATATTTTGTTAGCAGAAGAAGAAGAAGAATGTAATACTTTGTTTTTAAGTATATTCTTCTTGTAAATTATCATTATTTTATTGGCCTTAAATGTAATCGAATTGTAATTTCCTCTCCTCGGAAATTAAGTAAATCACCGTTTTGATCAACCACTCGCAGAGTAAGGGAGCTTATCTCTCGACAGTTGACTGGCAAATAGATGAGATTCCTAGGAATCTCATCTATTTTATACCCAGGTGGGACATTAATGCCAAACTCATGCAAAGTATGTGCTTGGGAGTTATTCATGTATGTGTTGACAGCTATATTACTCTCAATTCGTAAAAGATTTACCTTAAAAATATTAACTGGAAGATCTGAGTAATAGTCTTTATGAGGTAATAAAATATTTTCTTTAAATCCTAAAAGCTTGCCAATTGTATTTTCCTTATTAAAGTATATTGGATCATTAGAGTTTTTTATTCTAACTTGCATCGTATTATTATTAGCCTCAATATTAATTTTATTTTCAGGACTATATCGTTGATATTGTTCTTTAATATAATCAACTATGTCGTTTAGTTCATAAGATCCAATCGGAATTTCAATTGCTTGTTCACCAATATGAAACATATTATTATATACATCTACATTTGGAATACTATTATATGAATGAAAATCTGTAAGTGCACACTCATATTTTCCATCTAACTCAATTGGAGGAAAATAGTTAGCTGTCAACTCTGTTGAGTTAGAGCTTAACGTTAGAGTTATTGACATTTCGACTGTTGAATTGTAAATAAAGTTAAAAACGTAATATTCTTTATTTAAAAATAATTTATTTAAATTTTTTTTTTTTTTTTTTTTTCTTATTTAATAATTATATATTATTATTATTATTGTATCTACTCTTTCTTACAAACTACAATATATCAATTCTATTTATCCAAGAATTATGTTGATTTGAAAATCCCAACCATTTTACATATGCCATTTCTCCTTTAGTTTTAAGAATTTTTTCAACAAGGTAGGTATCAGGAAATCGAGTTTTTGAAAGTTCATCATCATAGAAACCACCCTTTATTGGATTTCCAAGATAGTCTTCCAATATGAATGTTGCGGGATAAGTATTTTTTACGGTTTTAATTTTAAAAATTTCGGTCGTCCAATTGGGTGTGTAACCTTTTTCAAAAATGTGTTTATATTTGCTTATGCGTACAAAATCTCCAACATTAAATTTAGATTTTTTAAATATTTTTAAACGATTGTATACGGTTTTCAATAATTTCGTTTCGTTGTTAGAATTAACCTCAATTGGTGCCATTTTAATGGTGCGATGAACTTTGCTATTATATTTATTAATTAGATCTTTGTAAATATGAAGCCAATAATATGAACCATTTAAACTAAATTCTTTCCACATCATTCCTTTTAGAGTTCGATTAAATCGTTCTATTATCGAGGCTTTCATTATACTATATGTTGAGTAGTGATTGATATTATGGTTGTGCATGAGGGTGTTAAATTGTTTATTGAAAAATTCTTTACCATCATCAGTCTGTAAGTTTTTGGGTACTCGACCTAATTTTAAAATACTTTTCATTGCTTGAAATACTTCAGTTGCTGTTTTTGTTTTAAGTGCAACACCCCATGCAAACTTTGAGAAAGTATCAATGATAGTTAACAAATATCGATATTTTTTATTATATGTAGAATAGTTTCCCATTTCAACTAAATCAGCTTGCCAGAGATCATCTATTCCTTTCATTACAACTCTTCGACGTATGAAATTTTTTCGGGCTGGCTTATGAAGTTCATTTACTAAATCTCTTCTTCTTGAATCCATTATTATTATTAAGTCTTCTTTACTTAAGGAAATATTGTTATCTGCTGTTCTTTATTTTTAATATCAAGTCTGTTATATACTTTCTGATTTAAGATTTTGAATCTTCTTTCAAAATCATTTTTAATTTTCTCTATTATTTGATAAATTTCATTTATATTCTTGCTTAATTGATCCATTATCTCCTTCTGTGTTTTTTCAATTTGAGATTGCAAAAACATTTTATTGACACCATCATTTTCTTCCAAAGCATTTGACATATGTTTGATTCTTTTGTTTTGAATGTCAATGTTGTTATCTGTATCCATAAAGAACCCAAGCAATTTAGGTGCATTTTTCATAGAAATTACGCCACTTGTATTGTTAATATAGTGACGAAATTTATCAACAGACATTACTTGATGTTAATTTAATATTTATTCAATAATGTTAGCTTCGTATAATTCTTCAATAATAGATACAATTTCGTTATTATGATTGCTGTGACCTGCAGCTTGTGATGCGAGCAGGAGTCTTAGTCGATCTATTAACTCATTTGGATCATCCCAGTATATATAGTTTGGTTTATTTGGATTTAAATTCATTAACCCACTTCCCATATAATTTTCTTTTGTTGTTTTTATTGTATCAGATGAACTGGGTGATTGCGGTGTTGTGGTAGATGAATTTTTAGGTTTAATCAATTTGCTAATAATATTCTGATATTTATATGCTCTTGTACCCCTTATATTACCATCTGAGACATAACCTCTTTTATACGCATGAGTATTAATTAATATTTTTTTATAAATATCTAACTCGGATTTATCATAGTTTTTTGGTATTTTTTGAAACATTAATGAAAATAAACCTGGAGTGAGTGCCCATATTTGGTTTCCAACTTGAATCTTATCTTCATTAAATTTAATGTTACTATCTCCAAATTTCCATTCATTATTTGAATCTTTATGTAATCCATATAGTGTGTCTAACTCATGTCTTTTTTCTAAATATAACAAATCATTAAAATTTATATGATTATTTAGATTTTCTGCTTCTGGTTGAGAATAAAAATCATCATCATCATCATCATCATCATCATCATCATCATCATCATCATCATCTTCTTCAGAGTTAATTGCAGCAGTAGATAACATATATTTTTCTGGTTTTATTATTGGAATATTTAAATCTGTTTTAAATTGTTGTTGTTGTTTTGATTCATTTTTAATTTTATTCTTTTCAATTTTAAAATTTACTTTGGTATTTTTCGAACTATTAATAAAATTTTTCAAGGGTTCTGTTATGGGTTTAAATGTATCTTGAAGTTGTTCACGAGTATCAGCTTCACCAATTTTTATACTGCGAAATTTCTTCTTTAAAACATTTCTTGTCTTTATCAGGTCTTTTAAAACTTTTTCATTCATTTTTTTATCGACCATCAGATCAGATATTCGTTTGTTGTCAATGATTTTGTTGTTTTTGTTGTAATATCTTTAAAGGTTGATGACATACTAATACTTGTATGTAATATATTCTATAATTTATAATGTTATAAAATAATCAAACTGCTTTCTATATCTCCCATCATTTAATTCATCATCTGTACTTATAACCAAAAATCCATATTTATCCTTCCAACATTCTCTACAAATTTCATAAAACTTTTCGTAACTCATATCGCTACCAACATGATCAGCATATATATGTTTTATATTCATTTCATCTTGCTTAAACATAATAATCATATTAGCATTATCTCTTATTAAATGTTTAGGAATTCTTGTATATGTTTGACATAAGTAGAATGAATCTATATTTCTATGTCTACCCATACAAAAATATGCACGTATATTGTTTTGTTTTTCACATGCAACATCATCGAATATCATAACTGAATTGTTTTGTGCTTCATCAGGAGGTAATACAGAATCATTATTTGAAAACGTGTAATAACCCATTCCTTTAATTGGTGATAATAATTTTCTTAAATATTCATACTTTGGCTGAAATAGTGATTTTGAGTATAAATAGATGTTTTCAAATTTCAGTCCATTAGGACTTTCTAGTAAGCTTATCATAACGTTAGTCTTTCCACAATTTGAAGGACCCACAATAAGCGCACGAATAGAATTCGGTAATATAGAACTATGTCTAGTTTTTAATTTTATATTCGTTGAAGAATCCGTATTACGAACAAAAATATTTTTATGTTGTTTTATTAAGCGCATCTTTATAACTGAATGAAATAATTAAATATTATGTTTTTCTTATAGAATAAAATAAAATGGTGATACTCTTTAATTACAAGCTTAATAACAATAAAACTGTCAGAGGAAGAGGTTTAGTCAATAAATTGATAAATTCACTTCATTTTGAGCTACATCTTCCTGGTTATCAATATTGCGGTCCTGGAACGAAATTACAAAAACGTTTAGAACGAGGTGATAAAGGAATAAATCTATTGGACGCTGCATGTAAAGAACACGATATTGCTTATTCCAAAAGTAAAGAAATAAATATTAGACATCAAGCTGATAAAATTCTTGAGAACAGAGCTTGGGAACGAGTACTTTCAACCAATAGCAGTCTGCCAGAAAAATCATTTGCATATTTGCTTACAAACACAATGAAATCAAAAACTAAACTCGGTATGGGTATGACTAAGCAAAACAAAAGTAATAGACAATCAAAATCGAATAAAGTTATTGGAAGAAAACTGTTCAATTCAACGCTAAAAGCGACAGCAAAAATGTTAAAAAAAGAAAAACCAACAGATCTTAACGCTGCTATCAAGATTGCACGTAAAACCATTAACAAATCTTTAAAGGGAAGGAAATCTGAAATTGTAATACCACGCGTAATACGTGTTCCAAAAGTTGGTGGTGTTTTACCATTAATACCAATATTAACAGCTTTAGGTGTAATTGGTACCCTATCGAGTGGAGGTGCTAACATAGCAAAATCAGTTAATGCAGCAAAGAATGCTAAACTCCAACTTGATGAAGCGAGTAGACACAATAAAAGCATGGAAGCCATAGCAATGGGTAAAGGACTTTACCTTAAACCATATAAGAAAGGATATGGATTAACTTATGAAGAAAAATCAAAAAACTTCTAAACAAGCTACCCAAGAGGCCATTGACTGATATTGATTTACGAAAATTCTCAAAAAATATTCCTCACTTTAGAGGAATTTTCATGTTAGACTCAATACCAAAACATCCCAAAAATATTGAATGTGGAATAATAAATTTGGATTCTACAATAGGTAGTGGTACACATTGGGTAGCTTACTATAAAAACAATAAACAAATAGAATATTATGATAGTTTTGGAAATTTACAACCACCATTGGAACTAGTTGAATACCTAGGTGGAAATATAAAATATAACTACAATCAACATCAAAACTATGATTCAGTTAATTGTGGACATTTATGTCTTGAATTTTTGTTTAAAATAACTAAAAAGAAATAAATAAATAAAGAAAACAATTAAAATTATTCAAAAAAAAAAAGAAAACCACTAATTTTGTTATTTAATTATTTTTAGTTTTAACTTTATTATTATTATTATATTGGTGTAGACACATATTGCTATTTTTATCATTAAAATAAAACTGTTAAAGTTGGCGTATATGGGGTATTTAGAATTGGCTACAAAGATATCATCCTCCTCGAATGGTTTCAATTGCAAGTTTTTCTCCCCTTCCCTGGATATAAGATACGTTCCAGATGATAAATTCTTCAAATCTTCGTCAGTTAGCGTATTGTAGCGATATGGCAAAAACAATACATTATCCTCCAGCTCAATTTTTATTGAGCTCCCATACTTTGTTTTCACTCTACTTGCACTTAAAATAATGTGTTTAGATGACATCACAAGATCCTTAATGTGAATTAAGGATTTGCTATAGCTCAGAGTGTTAAATTTATTTATTAAGTTTTTCGAGGGTTCCATTTTCCACAACCGATCACGTTAGTTTCTTTTGTTCAACTGAGATTAAATCAATTTTTAAATCGATCTTAGTATATTTTATTAATTAAGAAAATAGTAATATATATATATATATAATGATGTTAAAGAAAGAGATGAACATATACATTTCTTCCCTTTGCTCTAAACAAAGAAGTTGGTATATATAAATATTGAATAAAGCCCCAACTTTAATATGAATATGCTTGATTAAGCTTAACACTTCCACATAAATAAGAATCATACAGAACAAATTACCGAATGGCATTGAGTAAATAAATATAGTTTTCTCTTTCACTCCAGTTATTAAGTGAAATGTTGTGAAATAATAATAAAAAATTCTTCTGACATTTCACACTTGTATCTAGAAATTTAACAACGAGAAACATTTACAAAAAGGCAAGCAAACAAAGAGCATCAAAAAAAAAATGTGTGCCTTAAAAGAATTTACAATAAATTTTTTAAACACATTTGAGGATGTTTTGATGTTCGAGCACAGGGAGTGCATTCAACATTTTTTGAGTATGATGGACGAAAATGACGAGTTTGGTGTTGAAGATTCTAATGATGCAGACCCACATTTTGAATGCTGCCCGTGGTACAGTCCGACTTGTGAGGAGGGTCCTAGTCCGTGCAGGTGCACAGTTTATCATTTAAGGAAAGCAACTGTAGTAAATCTAATTAATTCGTACACATTAATTTATAATAAAAAATAATTATAAAAACAAAAATTTATATATACATGTTTTTTATTTTCCTTTTATTTTATTTTATATTTATTTTCTAATTTCAGTAAATAAAATGTATTCCAATACAAATAAAATTAATAACAACAAATTGTAAATAAGAAAAAAAAATATATGTATTTAGCTATATTTATTATGAAGGATGAAATTTCAGCGTTTTGCGTCATTGTTTTTGAAGATTCGACAAATGAAATTGGGATTTCAATAACTTGAACCCCATAATTTGAAATGTGATTTCTTCTAGAGATATCATAGTTTTTCACTTCCATATTATATTGAGGAACGTTAGAAATGTTATCATCTCGTATTTCACATTCTTCAGTTAGACCACAGGTTTCATAGCTGGGTGGTGGTAGTAGTTGATTTAATGCATTCCAATTAATCGGTACATTATTGGTACAACACCTTCTTAGTAAAGTACAATTTGAAGACCATCGCAAATGCTCTGTTATAGGTTGATCAGTAGGCTCCCAATTCCAAATTTCAACTTCGCAAAAATAACACTTTGTTTTGTCATAATCTCCACTATAAAACATGCCACTCATAGCTAATTCCCTTTTATCTAACCATTTTAATGGCCAGCATACAAAGGTTTTTAATCGTTCATCTTCTCTATTAAAGTTATCGTTCATGCTATAGCGTGGCGTAAACGGAGATTGTTTAAAATGCGCAATTGTAAAAAATACTATTTTAAATCCACGATATATCACAATATACTTGTTATTGAAATAAATTGTATACTCTATTTATACATGGATATGTTTAACCATTAAAATTAGTTTCGAAATGTGATCCAATATCAGAAATAATAATTTTACTTTTAATAGAGTTTTTTTTTTATTATTTATATTTTATTTAATAATTTCTTATAAGTATTTGAAAAAACAAAAAAAAAAAAAGAAAAAAAAAATCACTACATCTATAAACTTAAATCTACTTCCATAATAAAACGATCTCCTTCTTCATCCAAATAAAAGCCGTCATTTGCCTTCAAAATTATCGCATCTCCCTCTTCATCATCTAGGAAATCGTCAATTTCCCAAAAAAAAATCATAATACGCCAGCTGGTTGTTGGGGATTTCCATTCCTGGGTTTTTATTTAATAGGATGTTATCTATAGATGCGTCGATTATCCCATTAATACGCGTCTGCGTATTCTCCTCTACTTTCTCCATAGAATTTTCATCGACAAATACAATTTCGTATTGACTCGAATCCATTGTTTAAACCTTCAATGTTTAAATGCAAATAAACCTAGTTTTCAGAAATATACTCCACTAAGCCTTTTATGAAGGCAAAATAAACAATATACAAATTCTTATTAAATATTATTGGGACACATTGTATTGCGAAAGAAAACAAACTGCAATTAATGTTTTGTTTTATAAACAAATTATACATTCTAAACAAATTATACATTCTTACATGCTCACTCATGTTTATGCTTCTTAAATATAACAAAAAGGTTTCTTCATCAGATTAATGTTAAAATAAACAAGCAGACATATCGTCAGCATTTTATTACAAAATACAAATTCTAATTCTAATTCTAATCTTATTAGGAGACATTGTATTGGGAAAGAAAACAAACTGCAAATAAGAATAACATAATGTCATCATAAAGGGAAATACAATATTTCTTAATACAAAAAAAAAACTAAATTCAAATATTTTGACTGTTGCATTAATTCTAAAAACTGTATTTAAAAATCCACAAACTTGTTTTTTCAAACCGAAAATTTTCAACTGGTTTGGAAACTAGAAAAATTATGCTCCATCTAATTCGATATAGCATTGCCATCCACTAAAACTGAAGGGAAATACAATATTTCTTAATACAAAAAAGAACTAAATTCAAATATTTTGACTGTTGCATTAATTCTAAAAACTGTATTTTAAAATTCAAAACCGAAAATTTTCAACTGGTTCAGAAACTAGAAAAATTATGCTCTATCTAATTCGATATAGCATTGCCACACAATAAAAACTGTATTTAAAAATCTACAAACTTGATTTTCAAAACCAAAAATTTTCAACTGGTTTCGAAACTAGAAAAATTATGCTCTATCTAAATATATCATTCCTATCGCAGGGTTTGGGAACTAGAAAAATAGTTCGGAAATTGGATAACATCCATATAACCGCATAGAAAATGGTTCGTGAATTGGATAACATCCACATAACTGCAACCGCATTATCATCCACATAACCGCAACCGCACTACCATCCACATTACCAACCTTATTACCGGAACCGGATACTGCCAAGATCCCCATTACCTATCTACTCAAACATTTTGAGTAGAGCTTTTAAAATATTTTTTAAAATGGTTTCAAATTAACGTTTTATTACAAAAACTTTGTTGTCTTGTTGTGTTTTTATGAATTCGAATTAAAACCTGTTAAACGGTTGCTTTAAAAATGCTTAACCGAAAACCGGGGTTTTTAAAATAGCAGCTATTCGGAATATTCGGAACCCGATTTTTGAAAAAAGTCGAATAATGGATCTCCGTAGTTCCGATGCCTGTATACAATTTATTATTTTTGCTGCTTACAGTCCTGCTGCTGTTTATAAGTTTTTCAATTGGAGCAACAAGCAATAATAGTTTGATCATACAATATTTTATATATATCGTGAAAGGGCGAAAAACTAGTCGCCTTTCCATTGAAATGATCGCAAATCATATCACAAGACTATAACATTTTTATTCTTCAGTCGGGAAGGCTTTTTCAGCGTAGAAACGTTGTGTTTGGGGTACGAATGAAACTGTTCCAAAATACTCAATGACGATTCTTCGAAAAGGTGTCTCTCTCTCTCTCTCTAAAAAGGAACTAACAGAATAATTATAGTAGATTGGAAAATATATCTATATATATAGACAGTGTTATCAACTTTGCCATTTAGTGGCTAAATTTAGCTATTTTTCATATCATTTAGCCGTGAAAAAATCAATTTAGCAATTTTTATTCAGCCAACGTTTCTTTAAAGTTTTAAAATGTTAAGACCAAAACAATATTTTAAATGTTGTACTAGTTTTTTTGCTACGTTCATCTTTTCTTAACTTGTTAACACAAATGACTTTTAAAATAGAATATAAGGGGACACCCCTTATATTGTACAAAGTTAATTGTGAGTCACAGCTAAACGTCTAGTTTTTGCTCAACTTAATTGGACATTTCTTTGTTCAACTATGGAGTGAATAGTGTTCGCTATCGCAAGATGATAACGGACTTTTGGTGCCCAGAAAAGGAGGATATTTACCTTGACGATATGTGCTACTTGCCAAACAGCCAACGAAACAACGGCTGTTTTGCTCGAGAAATTATCTCACATCGTGACCACCACAAACATGTGATTTGATAGCTTTGGAAAATTTTCTTTGGAGATAATTAAAAGAAAAAGTGTAGGTCAATAAGCCAACCACAATTCAAGAGCTAAACGATGAGATAATTCGGTGAATTAACGAAATTGAACCTCAATTATGTCTCAGAGTCATTAAAAATATGGACCATCGGATAGTGGTATGCCACCGAAGCCGAGTCAAGCATTTGGCCGATATTCTTTTTTACACAATTGTCATAGATCTTTCTATCATAATAAAAGATATTAATATAATTCTCTGAAAACTTTTTGTTTTATTTACAATTAATATCGGGTTTTTTGGTTGGACCACCCTTTACTTTTAAGGAATGTGGTCTACATTTGGGTCTTCTTATGGTTCAATCCTTCTTTTCTTAGGAAAACTAGAATTTGTTCCTTCGTTGCACCAGACGAGCATGGCTTAATCGATAATATACCGTAATGCACCAGTCGTAGTAGATAGTATAAAAAATTATTCTTACGCATTAGAAATCAGCAAAGATATATACGTAGTAAGATGTAGACTGCCCAGCAAACATAGATTTGCTAGCAGTAGGGAAAAATCCCTTTATTAATCGGGTTTTAAGAGTTCATATGTAATTAAATTTACTGACGTTTTTTTACTTTTAATTGTACAGTGCTTCTTTTTGGAAAAACTACTACATGCGGTTAACCGTAGAATACGCAACCAAAACAAAAACCCCAAAACGCATAACCGGGGTATATTTGTACCCCATTATAATTTTTTATCAGTTTCAGCTTCACAGCAAAAACTATTTGAATAAATTAAACATTTGTTTTATATTTGATACAATTCTTTATTGTTTATTAATTATTATAACAAAAAATGATGCCAAGCTATAAATCAATATACATACAGTAGGCAAACAACCAAAAAATACCACGCAAACATATAACCGGGGTACAGTTGTACCCCCATTGTAATTTTTTCCATCACAAATAAAATATTTATTTTAGAATACTTTAAATAAACGTTTAGAAAAAGTAATTAGATAATTTAATATATTTGATTCAAGAGGTCTTTGAATAGCTGTTATTTGGTCATTTCTTCATATAACAACTATTCGGTACACGGGTACCCCGGTTATTTAACTGCGCAGGTGTTATCTTTGGAAGCTTACAGTTATGAAACCGCTGAACCGAATTTCATAAATAGTAAATAGACTCAAAAAGACTTGAATTTCCTAGATCCGTAGTTTCAATACTGTACTGGTATTGGTTTTGGAGCTAGAAAAGTTTCAAGTTGCTAGCGGACACACGGGTACCCGGTTATGCGTTCTACGGCTAATTAATCATTTATTGTAATTATGCTGAGTGAATACTCAGCCTGTATAATTTTTTGCTGTAAACATGGAAACCTATATATGGTTCCAAATTTCTTATTAAGATATGTTAATGATATTAGGGTTAAGAAAAAAACCATTTTACTGACTGGAAAAATTTGAGCAAATTCACATACACAAACTAGAATACACAATGTGTGTATTCTAGTTTGCTTTCAGTTTCTTCAGGTACTAATCGGAATTAGCAGACAGCTGTTTGGGTTTTTCTGACTTAGCTCGGATTAAGATTACAAACTTTGAGCCAATAATTTACAAGAAGTAAAAGACTGGCAGTTTCTTGAAATTCTTTTTCGATTTAAAAAATAGGAACACAAAGTTCCAATCGGTATACGGTATATAGATAAAGCCGTGAGATATATTACTTTTTTTTTTTTAAATATACTCAGAATTAAGTTTCAATCGATTATGATATAAAATCAAAATCTGAGCAATGCCAGAAAAAATCAAACGGGTTCTTATTTGTTTCCATAAGCGCTATCAGAAGCCGAAATTAAACTGAATTACTCATTTGATGACCTTGAAAATGTTGCACTCAGTAATAATAAACGGCATACAAATCGAGATATAGGTAAACATATATTATATGTGGAGTCCTACACCAATAAATTTACAACAAATTAAACTCCACAAATTTTGAATTTGTTTGTTTTGAGATTTTGATTAACCAGGAATTATTTTATTTAATTTTGTTTTGTGTGGATTCACTTGTAGATAACTTATTTTTAAATTAATCCCTTTAAATTGATGTCGAAATTCACATATATAGATATAAAAGTTTAAGCTGAATTAAAAGAAATTGCGTTTTATTATTATTTTTTGTTCATAAAACAAAAAAAAACAGAAGAAAAATAACTACAGAAACTTACCATAATATCCTGACATATCCATTGGCACCACTTGTATAAGACGATAGCTCTTCACTAATTCTCGTAAAAACAACTGTGCCATGTAGAATAACAACACAAGATGGGGATTGTCAGCAAGAACGCCAACGGCAGTTGCACTACATTAGCGAAGAGACAGCAGCGTATGAAAAGAGCACCAAGAGCCAGTAACAGGAATCACAATAAAATTAGCAGCAACCGCACAATTGTAGCACAGTGTCAGTGATAGAAATTGACCCAACGCAAACATTCGTACAATTCAAGTTTGAACGATGATGATGACAGCAATAAAATATATAAAAAGAAAAATAATAAGATCATGAAAATAGAAAAGAATACACTAAGTGTGGTAAGTTGAATTGCAAGATTTATTTTATAAAAAAAAAAAAAATTAAAACAAAACAATGAGAACAAAGTAACAAGAAAGTAGTAATAAAATTTCATAATACGTTGAGAGCCATAAAAACTTTTCTTTCATGTTTTAGTTTTTTTTTTCGATTTTTCTGAAAGTAGAATGTATGGCAATAATAGAAGTACAGTTGACATACTACACCATATGACAGTCAATTTTAAGTTTTTCAAACGTAGGTCATAAAGACCGACTTGGTCCCTAGCGTTACCACGATGTATGGTTACCCTCAATAGAAAAGGTAAGTTCAAAGTGATGATACCCAGAGTATTCCACACACTCTTGGCGAACGCCAGGAGTCTCATAAGTCCAGTTCCTAAGATTTTCCTAAGATCTTGGAAGTAATGATCTTCCAGACAGTTCACTTTGGAGCGTAAGAGCACTAGCAGAGTATATGCTCCACCGTCTCTTTCTCCCCATGGTACCCCACAGAATCTACAATTGACACTAGTCAGTTGCCCCGCCCTTTTTACGTATACTGCCGTCCACCAGTGAACCGGTATAAAACCTACCAGAATCCTACAGTAACTCCTCGGTAGCGACAAAAGAAGTTTAGTCAACTTTGAATCATAGGATCCCCACATAACTTTAAATACCTTGCACATTTCAGTGTTTTTTCAAACCGTCTGAGCGTTTTTTTTCAATAGTATCAAACAAATTAACAATCAAAATATTTCGTATAGAAGTAATAAAAAGTTTTTTTTTTGATTTGGGCTTTAACCAATTTCATTATTTTAACCATCATCGACTATTTCAACTTAACTCTAAATAACAACTGACTTAAAAACTAAACTACAAAATTTTATGCTGAGTTAGTGTCTAGAAAGTATTATAGATAATATAATACTAATTGTTCGTTCTTCTTTCGCAATATATGAATATGTTGCTGATGAAGCACATTCAGGCTTTTGACTTCTTTTATTTTAATCATACTACCTAACACGTCTGCACATTGTCCAGTTGCAGATGTGTTAACTTACAAAAATCCCAAACTTATATAAAAAATGTGTGCATTTGTTCTTTGCTTTATGTATTTTGCATTCCCTTGTTAATTTTTGAGAGTATTTCTGATACCCGCACATTTATTAGAGTGAATCATTGGTTTCTTGAACGTTCACACACTTACGTTAATTGGTCGTCTACTCTTCTCTTAAGTATTTGTTTGTTACAGCGACAATACTGTAGAGAGTTTGAAAAAATTTTCAATGATTTGAACGCGTGCTCAAATGGAATTGTGCAGGCCTCTAATTGGCAGTTACTTAATACACGCAATTGTATTGAAAGGGTTAAAATGAAAACCGAAAAATTTTCAAAACTTATTTGTGTGTAAATATTAAAAAACATAGTGTTTGATTGGAATGTTTGATTTATCAATAAATATAATTCTTTAACAGCTGATAAGTAAAAACGTAGCGATTTTTTGTTTAACAGGTTAATGCGCAACGCAACGTTACGTTTACGTAATAGTGCCTAAGGAAAAATGTACAGCTGGTATAAGTCGCCAAGGTATAAGTTAACAAAGATTCTTAGCAATGAACACTTTAACGCTTTCAAATAACTTTTAAAATAAAACTCTTACATATTTTGCATATTTTAGTACTTTGCATGGCTGGCCCTACACCACCTGTTTTATATATAAAAAATAGAGTACAATTGCGTGCAAATCTATAGTGTTATTCATATTCGACTATGCCTTAAAATAAATCTGAAGCAAATAAAATATTCTCATGTATTGTTAATAGATTTTACTATAAATATGGTAATAAACAGTTTAGCTCAACACTTACACAATCTTTTAGTAATTGTCATGAATCGTACAAAAATTTCATTTCCATCCCTACAGAGGGAAGAAGTGGATCAGTAAATAAACAAATGGTTATAATAATTGTAATAAAGATTATTTTTTTATTTGAAACATAAAACGATGCTATTTGGAAATTCTCAAATTTAAGATACATGTTATTTTCTAATGTCTTTTTGGTGGATAAAACTGATTTATGGGGCGGAATTGATATATCATTTTTAGTATGTCTCGCAGATTTTATTGTTTTTTTATTCATCAAAGGAAATGTATTGCGGTGTCTCAATTTTGTCATTCAATTTGCAGGACAATTAAAAAACAATCGTAGACTCTAAAAAAGAAGAAATATATATTACGAGTCCTTGTTAACTTTCAATTCTATCTTGTGTTTTCGAAACTAGAGGGTAGAATTTTGTGTATTCAAGCCTCTACATAATAAACGAAATAAGCTAGGGCACCTTAATCTCCTCTAGATGGATAACATTTATCCAATCTACCATTTGTAAAAAACGGTAAGAATCCATATCGGGAGAGAAAATATTATCAAGCTTTAAACATTCAACTTATCTTGTCGGATGGTACTCGTCAATCGATAATGCATCGATAACTTTTTTTGCGAAGTTTGGGTCAGACATCAGAACTTGCCATTTGGTTTAAACTCATGGTGGATCTTAACCACTGGGTGACAAACAATGCGTGTGACAACAGCCCCTAGTGTGAGAGGCAATACTTGACCCAGGTAGCAATTTTGAGTGTATCATCTGGCAAAAATTATATACTCGCCCCTTGTTTAGGAGCCAGAGCTTTCTAATCTCCACTGCTGTTAATGTCAGTAGCTTCTGTTAAATAGCAACAGCACCAAGAAATAGTCCTTTCTCAGATCGAACTCTCCCACAAGTAATGAAACATAAGCGCATTAGTGGGATTTTCAGGAATATCGCTCCCAGTGACTCTGTGTTGAAACCACAACCAGCACATAAGTATCTCTTCCTCAAAAAAAGCAATTCCGTAGTAATACCACCCATACGGTATGCCAGCTCAACCTTCCGCAGAGAAAATCGTACTGAAAGACAGGAAACATTTCCTGCAAGAAGAATCTTAAGGAGGCCTTAGCAAAGGCCAGTCCGTTGCGTGCTCACTTTTCACTCCTGTGGTATCAGATATAGAGGAACTCTGGCCAGCTTTCGGCTTCAAGAAATCACGAAGACTTCAGAGGGTAAATAGTTTTGAATCTTTGCCGGATTCCAGGTATGACTACACCTGATTTGCCTTGGAGGATGTAACAGTATTTGGTGAAATATAAAATAAGTGGTAAAGTCCTTAAGGTTGAAGTACATAACACGCGTTAATGGTTAGCGAAGCCGGTGTTTGTTATACCATAGAGAAGAAAACCGTCGCTATGCATAGAAATTTTACTTAGCGCTTCTGAATTTTAAAATTTGGGATTTTAAAATTCAGGACTTTAAGTTTCGTGTTCATGAGCCCAACCCAAATAAGTATATTAATTAGAAATAAGAAATTAACCAAACAATAAAACTAACAAATACAAATATTAACAATAGGGATAAAAAATGGATAATTTTAAAAACTTAAAGAAATTGCAAATAATTGAAAATGAAAATTGCCACAAAAAGTGAAATAACTCCCACTGCAAAAGAAATAACATCAAAAACAAAACAAAATTAAATAACTCCCATGTTAAATTTTTTGGGACTTATTTCGTTTAAGTATAATTTCATTGGGAAACAACTGCCTGGCAAAAAAGTTTAAAAAGCTTCCAAAAAATTAAATAAGACTGAGACGGCAGGCCGTTACTCCTTGATACATCTAAGTTTTTTATATCATTATTCACAAACAATTTCGTCGTGAAAATATAGTTCTGTCGGTAAAAGTTAAGGAAATTGTGGGTTTTTGCTCATATGCCTGTCATTTATTAACCGATATTGCTGTATTGTAGGGGTTGTATAAGGTGTTTAGGTGTAGAGGATGTTTTCCCTATAGCACTTTTGTTTATTTATAGCTCAAGTGTGTTCTAAGCTACTTGGTAGGCTGCTACCAGTGATTTACTAGGAGCCTGAATCTGAGAATCAAAAGCTGTCTTCAATTGCCAGAATGATTCTGCTTTTATTTGCCATTAATTTTTCTATTTATACAATTTTTGTTAACATATTCTAACTTAACTATTATACAATTTTTAACATACTTAGAATATATCTTATTACTAAATTTTTTTAAATTAGTTGAGTTCTCATATTTACTTATTTGTTTTTTTTAGCTAAATATTTAATGCCCGTATTTCATTTCATTTAATTCTTTTGCATTTGCTTGCTGTTATATTTGTTGTTACTGTTTTTTCTTTGCTTTTTTTTACTTAATTTTTGGTGACTAAGTGTCCGTACTTTACAGTATTTCAATAGATTAATTCTTTAATTTATTTAGGATTATTTAGAGAAAAGGAAAATCGGAAAAAATTTTCTTACATTTGCATTTTGGGAGTTAATCAGATTTTGTATGTCCTTTTAATCCTTTTTAATTTAAATACTAAGAAATGACAATACATTAAAATAAGCTGGGAATAAAGTCATGTTTGATTTTTAAAGAAAGTGTGTATTCAATGCCTTTATTAATTAGTTTTTCTGTGTAGTTTTATAACCAAGAAAAAAAGAAAAACTTTGTTTTAAATCTATTTTATATTTTTGCTGATTCGATTTGCTTAAAATCCGTAAAGATTTAAAATTTATGATAAATGTATTTGCTTACGAAAGGGTCTGACAATAAGGACTTCTGAACTTGGACAAAGTGTCTAATGTCATAGTGATATAGTGTCTACAAATACCATCGAGTATCGAAATTTTTTAAAAAAAATTAAAACTGACCAAAATTTAATTGAAAAATCTTCTTCATCGATAAGAACTATTTCTGGATGAACAAACAAAATTTTAGAATCGGTAACGATACTAATCCTCATGAGATCCAAGAGCGTCGAATGCTCTCCATATTCCTTTGAGAAGATGTGTTCTAGGCTATCGCCGTTAACGGCAAGCGCTATAGGTTGATGATTCCCAACTTCTTTTGAATTGAGTTGAATGATACGGCGCGTTGGTACGTGTTATACACTCAATTTGAGGATATTGATATCTGGAATGGAGCTGATGCAAATCGGCGAGATCGTGCGATTTGACACTGTTAGACTTTTACAGCCAATTTGAAAAAACTACCAAATGCGAAAGAATATAACCAAAATAGAAATGCCCTTTTACTAGAGGAGAAAAACATTAAAGCCCATTAATACAACTTAGCGGTAGCTTAAGTTATGATTAAGTTGACAAATAGTAATGTGTCATCTGTCAAAAAGCGTTTTTTATCTGTCCGGCAACAGCTAACGCCAAGTTATAATAATGGCCCTAAAAGTTATTTTAAGTTGCATTGTAAATCAAAGGTTATTTTTACTCAAACCAAGAACGGTTATTCTTGTACATATTAAAAAATAACGAGAAACTTAAATTAAAAGTTTTTATTTATTTGAGAATTTTTCATACAATATTCAGTTTATTGAAATTAAATAAATTGAATTTAAAATAAACGAAATTTGTACTTCACAGTTATAAATAACAAAAAGGAAAAATTAAATTGTTTTCCGCTTTTAAGCTGCCAGTGGCAGGGCTGTCAAATGTGGCGATTTTGAATCCTTTTTGTGATGGACATTTACGCTTGGCGATATGTCGATTGTTTTGGCGAAATTGGAAACTGTTGGCGATATGGAAAATTCATTTTTTGTGAATATTTTCTAATTTATATATCTAAAATATTATAAAAATGGGTATAACTTGTTTCTCTTGTTTGTAAATTTTATTTTAAATTTATTATAATTATTGTTACTGTTTCAGAATCGTTCTATTTCAAATATTTTGTGAATCATTGTATAATATTATGGTGAATATAAACAAATTTGTATTTCAGAACATGCGTTCAATGGGGAAAAAGTATATGACTGACAGTCAAAGGGGGTTTTTTTAAATTAAAAATATTGCCAAAGCATTATCTAAACAATTCTATAAATTCTAAAATTATAGATTATATTTAGATTTTATTAATTAGGATTAAGTTCATTGAATTTAATTTTCATTAAATTATTTTTAAGAAGACAGGAATTTTTACGAAAAGACAGAAGTAAGGAAGAACATGTGAATCAATTAAAATAGATAATCATTCATTCAAAAGCAAATTTCGATCTAACAAAGTGAAGTACCATTTGGTTTAAGGATTGATGTTTGACTATTGACGTCATCCGGCTTCAATAGCCTAGTGAGTAAAACGGCATACCCAACTGACGAGATTGTGTGGTTACAATCGAAACTAGTCTGGGCAACCTGTCCGTGAACGCTTGGGTTCAAATCTCAGCGCAGTCAAGAATGAAAAATTATCAATATAAAAATTTTAATTAATTTCATGTTATAAAAAATCCTGTCTTCATAAAAATAATTTAATGAAAATTAAATTAAATAAACTTAAGCCTAATTGAAAATATCTAAATTTGGATTAAAAACCATTAACAGTTCAATAAAATAACCACAATACTAATTTTTATAGATTTTTTACTACTTTTAAAATCAGGAAAAACTACGCCCATTCAAAAAAAGTAATTTCAAATCTCCATGGATTAAAACTTCATTTGATTTCAATTTCAGAGCATGCCCGTTTTTAATATAAAAATCACATTTGCAAGTTTTTTCTTAACAAAGATCTTAAAAATATCTTGTAGCTGGTTTGAAAAGGATTTTTGGTTTTCGATAAAGTAAAAAAACTTCTATTCATTTGAAACAAATAATGAGAAAATGGAAGTGCATAGTTCATTATTCGAAGTCGTTAATAATTTCCTCCGAACCGAAATACGCGATAAAAAAAAACGTTAAAAATTTCAAAAACGTAAATTGGAAGTGTACCAAGAAAAATATATTCATACGTATTAAAAAAAATAATTACCAATTTTGCCTAGAAATAATCAAAAACGCCAGCTCTAATAATGATAGCATCTATAGGCCTTTCAGAAATACTTTATTCTACAAGAATTCTACTAAAGGATAGAAAGCGCTATATGAAATACCCTTTATATAGATGTCACATGGAATATAAATCATTAAAATATTTCCTTTTAAAAATAAAAAGTTTTATTTTTACAACAAATTGCTTGTTGTATTAATGTAAAGGTTTTTTATTATATAACCTCCCATATGGTTACAAATTGTATTTATTTATGAGTTTTTTTTTATTATTTATTTGTAAATAATAAATCAAAGTTTATACCCAGGATATCAATAAAAAACAACAAAAAACTAATAATTTTTTATTAAAACGATATGTCATGTTTGACAACACCTGACAATTAAATAGAAATCTATTCATATTAAAATATTGGTTGGCTGATTGTTTAGCTGACTGGATGTTAGCGACTTAATTAAATTAAGGCCCTTATCATATAAAACACAACGCAACGCCAAAGAATAGCATTGAAAGCACATACAATGTCAAAAATATTTTGTAATTTTGTTGTTGCTTCCTACAGAAATTCACATTGCATTTTAAAATTTCAAACGCTCCATGAATTCTGTAGATACTTCTTACTGGCTAGTTTAAAGCTATTTTAAGATATTTAAGGATCATATCTGTATAAACACTATCAAATTCAGAGCTCATATGCATAAAAAGAATGAAGTCTAGAGGAATGTCATTTCTGAAAGGGCGAATAGGAACTGGCAGCTCAACATTACTCAGTAGGAACTCTAAAACAATTTCACCGTTTAACAAATTGAGCATTAAAGAGAAATTAAATTTACCATTTTTAATAACATATTTTTTACAGTTTTATACCCTTAATATCTAAGAAATGGTGTTTGAAGGTAAATTTGTCTTTCCATGTGAATCTTTTTTAATATTCATCTAAGTTCCATAAGGTACACAGAAAAAAGTTTTTTACCAATTAAAAAAATGGTTAAAAAAAATATTTCAACTTAATTATTGTTTGTGATAATTGAATCAATTATTTTTTTAGTTGAAAGAAAATAAAAAATATAATTTTGATTTAATTAATATTTATTAAAGTTGATTAAACCATTTGGGTTTCATGTTGTTTCTAGTTGTTTATGGATATTTGCGATTAATTCCAGCAGAATCGCTTCAGTAGGGAAGGAGTAATGCAGCTAAATGTGGAATTACCTCCCTAAAATTTTGACAAAATGCAAATTTGGCGGATCGCACTGATTGTCATTAAATTTCAACAAATTACTTTTTATTTCTTTTAAAGAAATTATTGTAAAATTTAGCCCACTACAGTTTGCTAAGACAATAAATAAAATTTCGTGAAGATATGTCTATAATCCTATTTAAAGGCCCTTCTCAAAAAAAAAAAAAAAAAAAAAACAAAAAAAAAAAAAAAACAGTTTAATAAACCTTAAACTACAGAAAATTGTAATATTGTGTTAAAATTTAGTTAGATAAAACAATTAACGAGACGAGTCCCACATAGTCTTACTAAAGTTTTAAAAAAGTTTTTCTTCAAAATTTCCCGGGGGTCCCGCAATTAATTCCCGGGAAAAACTCTTATGTACAAACAAAAAGTCTGATGGCCAAAATATCAAATAAAATTTATTTTCATTACATTTTAATTCTACGCTATCATTATTAAGTAACGGGGATTTCAACAAGAACTTTGTTTTCTAAAACAAAATAAAAAAAAATTCAGATGAAGATGATTCAAATTTGTATACGAAGAGAAAAGTTCGGCAATTATGAATGAAAAATGGTGTCCGGTAAATGTCGCTTCTTTCGTCAAAGTTTTAAATCACTTTTTGGCAAACGGCAAAATGGACTTCGCCAAAAAATTATATTTTCAGAAAAACCAGCGGGTTGTTCCTGAATGAATTGAGCGAATCTACGATGTGAACTATCATGTTGTTATTGTTGACACAATTAAAAAACAAAATTCTTGTTGAAAAAATTTTTTATACATATTTGTTTTAGAATCGCTTTAATTTTTGGTGTGATTTTAACAGAAGTAAAAAAAGTTAAAACAAAAAAAAAAAAAACAAAATGTAATATTTTTATCATGGGTGGAATAGTGAATATTAAAGTACTTTTTTCACCTGAGCGCCGTATTTTATTAGCTTTTGCAAAAAGTATGATTGATTTATTTCAAATTTAAAAGAAAGCGTTTGAAATTTCATATTTATTTTTATCAATTTGCCTTTTTTTTTTAAAAAGAATTATTGAAATTTGTGAACTTAATTAAAATTTTGCATCTTTGATTTTCGTCGTGGGCTTTTATAAAAATACAGCACTGATAAAATTGAAAATCTTATCGTTTGGAAAATTTTCAAGAAATGGTGACAGCCAAGGTATATTTACGCGAGGTAGCAGAACTAGGAATATAGCTATTTTGAAATATAAATTTTAAATATGGAAGTCATGGATCTTATCGTTTGGAAAATTTTCAAGAAATGGTGATAGCCAAGGTATATTTACGCGAGGTAGCAGCACTAGGAATATAGCTATTTTGAAATATAAATTTGAAATATGGAAGTCATGGATTTGATATATAGACGACATATAAAACTACATACAAAAGAACGGGTCATCAGGCACAGGTTTCTTTCATATACCGTATTATATTATCTATGGTGAGAGCCATGCGACTGTCACATTTCTTTACGTATTTTTTTATATTTCATCTCAAATTTTTTTTCACACTATAACACATCTTAAGTTTTTGATATGTCGTAAAAGTCAGTATTATACACATAATTTTTTAACGAAATAAAAATCAAACGTAAAAATGCACGATTTTATGCCGACTAGTGTAGTGTAAAATGGCTTTCAGCAATTAAGTAAATATTAATCATACGTCTACTATTTCATTATTTTCTCATTAATTTTGTCTGTATTTAATTTTGTTCCTTAATACACAAAGTTTTAATTTCACAACCATGTCCAAAAAATAAAACTTATTTACGAAAAAAAAACATTAGCTGCGTTTTAATGCTCATTTTACACATAACATATTTTTTTCTATTTCATTTCGTCAAAGTCTTAGGTACACTGATAAACTTAGAACTTCTAATGATATTGTCAACAGATGGAGCACAAAAGTTTAACACCTGTTGACTTTAGTGAAGAATAAAATAGAATGAACGAAAGAAGCTGTATAGAAATCAAAGTAGATAAGTTTTTCCAAAATAAATTTTATTTAGTTCGCATTTCAATAATATTCACGACAGTTGTGGTGCAAATTTCAAATAAAAGATTATCCCAACAGCAACACATTGACTTTAAAGAAAAATATACTCACTTTTTTACTTGTGGCATTAAAATCTGTTCGGTTCGCTTGAAGGCCTCTACACAGGTACGCCGCAGTTTTCGTATTTTTTCACGCAACTCTGGACAGTCTTTGGATTGGCCTACGTGTATCAGAAGATCACGAAATAACGCCACATGACTATTAATTTCCACAATCAGCTGAAAATGTAATAAAAATAGGAGACATTAAATGTGGAATTTAATTTCAACTAAAATGCAAATTAAAGTGTTTATATTACACGTTATTATTTTTTTTGAAATTGTAATCATTAAGAGGTGTAACTATTTTATTTTATCTTCTTAGACTTGTTTCAAGACTTTTAATTACAATTTTTCTGTGGTTGCTTGTTTCGTGCCATGTTACCACAAAAAGCCAAATATTTCAAAATATTAAAACGAGGATGTGAAATGTTTACCTTTTTGTCGATTGAAATGTTAATGAAAATTGTAATTAAAATATATTTCGTTTTTTTAAGAAGAGAAAACAAAAAAAAATATCATTTGAAGTTTAATTTTTTTAATAAAAATTATTGTAACTGTAACTGTTTTAGGGGTTTGATATACGAAAATATTTTTTCGCCAAGAAATTAAAAAATATTTGCTTCTTCGGTTATTCTGTTACTCTGTATTAAAAGATATTATAGTACTATACTCGGCTGCGCCGAATCTTCGGTACCCACCAACGACAGGAGTGGGCTCTATATGATATCTATATATTATTAATTAATCTTTATGAAAACGAACGTCAGCAATAAATTTAGTTGGAGTTTAAACCTATATTAAATTATTGACCGAAAATCAGAAAGTTTTATGCGTTTCTTGTTAGATCTTTGAACTGGCTTGAGTAAAATGTCATGATTCGTAACAGTTTTAGCCGAACTAAAATGATTTTTAGGAGGGAAATTTGTATTGGACCTATGGACTTACGGTAGGAGGCGAATTTGTATGGACCAATCATCCCAAAATTCTGTAGACTGATTTCTGGTATTAACCCTAGTTAGATAACGTTATTTTTTTGTACTGAAAAGATACCATTACGCCTGAAAGACGTGTGCTAGTTTATATCCTTTAAAGGACATCACCGAAAATAATATTGATACATTTTTTTGTTAAACTGATTTATTTATTAAATTTCTTTTAAAATAAAGTAATTTTAAAACAGAAAACAATAATAAAAAAAAAATTAAAAATAAAATGCAATAAGTCATAAAAAAATATCACAACTCAAAGAGTTATTTATAAAGGACTTCTGTTCGGCTCTAAAACCTAAAATTATTCCTTTTGTTGTACTTTGCTTAGATAATAATATACATATGTACCAAAAAAAAAAAATAAATAAATTCAAATAGCATTATATGCAAGATTTACAAACTAAATATTTGTGGTCGCCACACACAGATGCATTGCATTTTAAGCATACCCCTTTTTGACGTACGTCGAATTTTTGATGAACAGAAACCACAGTATTTTCCCTTTTTGTTATTCAGGCTATTCTCCACTGCTACTGTAATTATTGTTCACTTCATCTGGTAAATCATTTTTAATGTTGCCGCGCAAAGTTTTCGATAAAATAGCCTTTTGTTTGGTGCATTGAACAATTTCTGAAATTATTTCAGTAGTAAAAAAAAATAACGAAGCATGAAATTGTCTCATACAGTGATTTACATTCCCAAATTAGTCCTCTTGCCGTCCGAACTATATTCATTAAAAAATTTGGCCTGCGCTTTGACCCTCTGATTTAGTCCAGCAGTACTTACTTTTACGTCTTATAGTGGGATAATATACAGTAATAAATGGCTATAGACAGAAGAAGTAAAATTATCAGGTTCTTAAGGATTTTCTTAAGTCGGTGGTATATTCTCATCAGCATCAAGGATGTCAACAAGCTTGTCTTATACATCACGTTGAACCTTATCCTCCATTTATTCATTTTCCGATTTGCTCACATTTTCCAGTGAATCTGAGTCGTTCAACACGCTTTTCAAGAGCAGAAATTTCTGCGTCGTCCAAGCCGCGCTAACAATACATTTTTACAACTAATTTAAATAACAAATACCTTAAAATTCAACTAAAACAAAAAGTTATTTTTGCTACAAAAGTTACACTAAAGATAACGATACGTCTATTAGACGAATGTTGTGTTTATTTGTGCTTATTTCTCCAAGAAAACATAACTTAACGCACAAAAAAAGCCACCACCAACAAGCTGATGCTAACGACTGAGATAATTGAGCGCTAACTAGGGTTAAAAAAATAAATGAGAATGAATTTCAATACAGCAGTGAAATTAGCTTAGCGTTTACAGTGAATTTCAGAAGGCTGCTTATAATTGGATCTACGGTAATTTATGGAGCGTTTATCACAAAATTTCATGATATTTTTCCGGTCATATAAGTCTAAGTTGGAAAAACTCTAGCGCAATATCTATATCTGCTAAGGTGTTAGGCGAATTTAATTATTTTCCTAAGATGGGCTTTACATGGGGCCTATGGTAAATTATGGACCGACTTTCATGAAATTTATAAGTGTGATTTCTTGTCCTATAAAACTGTGAAGTATCAAACGTTATTATGATGGTATTACTTATAACGGTTTTAGGCTTAATCACCTGTTTTATGTGAGTATATGTAGCCAAGGGTAAATTATGGACCGATCTTCCCGAAATTTAATAGTATGATATCCAGTCCTATAAATCGAATTTGAGCAAGATCTTATATGATTCCGTGTATGTTTCCACCATTTATGTTAGTTTTTGTAACAAAATTATAAATTTTTAGGGTGATGGTTCCACATTTTGATTCATAGCACTGATCCAACTGTACCTGGATTTCAATCCCAAACTGCTTAGGATAACTACAAGCAATTTGACACCAAATTTCTTTTGCGTTTTTGTATGGCTAACTGCAAACAATTTAAAAAAAAATCTGCTGACGCAAATGGAATTCGATATGTCACATCCTATCATTTCCTGATGAAATCGCAATGCATTTAATCACCTGATGAAATCGCAATGCATGCACAGGACTGAAATCTACAGGCGCATAGAATTCCTGGAAAGCCCAGAAACACATGGAAAGGAATGATGAAAATGAATGTCATATATCGTAATTTGACTTGGAACCCAGCAAAGATTCTAGCTAATGACCGAGTAAAGTGGAGGGAACTTATTTGTAATTGTTTAATAACATTTTACTTAAAATAAAAATATGTCTTTACAAAGCAATTTCAGGTTAACTGATAAGCAAAACTTTACATCGTCTTTGATTTATATACGTGTGTTTCTTAGAATACAATTAAGCCTTATTGAAAAGCAAAACTTTGAATAACTTAAAATCGTAAAAATGTAGTGCCTGTTCCACAACGCATAGAAATTTTTTATGAAAAGCACTCAGTTTAAAAAATATTTTTCATATAAAGCTCTGTACGAACGTTTGCGTTCAAAATTGTTTAACAGAAAGGGCCATTAATGTAAATTAGCTTGAAAAAATAAATTTCTTCAAGTTTTGTAAGTATTTTGTTTTTCTTACACTCCTTGACAACATTTTGTTAGATTTTCTTCACAATGCATTGTAATGCTTATATCAGCTTTGTATTCCTAAATTAAGTTGTTTATTCATTCATTTATGAGCATACGGTTCGTCAGACATCATTAAATCGAATTAGATACATTCTTGCACACATTGTCAGACTTCGAAATATTTTTAGCAAAGAACAACAACAACAGGAAAGAGAAAAAATTAAAAAACGTAACAACCAGTGTTGCCACTTTGTGGTTAATTACCCGAATTGGGTGTAATATTTAGTATTGTGGGTATAGCGTGGGTAATTAATTTAAGGCGTAGATCAGATGTAATTTTAACGTTTTAGTACAAATATAGTATACATAGAGTTAATTTTAGTGATAAAGCTTATACCATTTAGATATCGTTGATCAAAAAACTGCATAATTTTCTCAACCACCGGCACTACTTTATTTTAAGAAAATAATTCCATTGTTTAATATTGATTTGCAAAAGCTTGACAACGGCGCCATATAGGCTCTTTGAATTCAATAAATATGAGCTTCATAGTTATTTAGAGCTCTAAGTTCAGTGGAAAAAGGTATTCCCACCAAAAGTAATCTGAAGGTAAAAGTAATACATTTTGTTTTTATTTTGCCATTTTCAAGTGATTTACTTATTACATGTAACATTTGTAATCCTGATTTAAGAAATAGGCTATCGTTTGAATTTTATGTACTAAAGAGGGTATATAAGGAAACGTCGGTTAATATTTTGCACCTCCCTTAGACACATGCAACTAAATATGGAATTTATTTATTTTTGTTAATATATGTTTAGGTACTATGTCGGTATGTTAATCCAAATAACACGTTTAATGTTGATCGCCTTTAAGCCCACAATAACGACATATTTTTTGTTATTTAAAAAATTGGCTTTTATTTTGGGTACTTCCTGTAATGTGATTATGTTTAATTTTTCTTATAAAAACTTTAAGAGCGCTGTTATTTTTATGACTATCCGACACACAGGCTATAAATATTTGTAAAATTTCAAGTTGGCATTACACCTACCACACAAAAATAAAAAAATATAATATCTAAATCAAGCACAGAATGCTTGGTTATCTATACAAAACATATCTTATCTATTCTTATCTTTTCTAATGCTTTTGCTGTTTCTCTTCACCTTCTTTTTCATCTTCTTATCTATAAACAAGGCATCACAATGGACCGTATGGGTCTCTGGGTGAGGGTGTGAAGGAGACTTCACACCAGCCTTTCTACCTACCTACCTACCTATACAAAACATATGTCAAATTGGGCTGGATTTAGGAAATTAGCGTGGCACCTTCAATATAAAGGCTACATGGATTTTTGTATGTCTGGAGAACGGTAACAAAAACAATGTCAAAATTTAACATAAATAGCTTCGTAGTTAGAAAAAGAAAAACAGTACCTGAAGATGAAATTCTTAAGACTATTTGGATCTCTAGCGAAAGTGATTTGGATTTGAAGATTCTGAAAGTTGAAGAGACCAAGAAAGACAATTTTTTGGGAAAAAAAACAATTGAATTGATGTGGAACCCTGACAATATAATATTTTTGCACATATTTGATGAAGAATTAATAAATTTGCCTAGTTTGCAGCTACTGGGTAATTAATTGGACTGTGTCCTAATCCTTGTTTTGGAATTTGTCAATAAAATGTCAACATACATAAATGGCAATAAATATTAATACATTTTTTTAGACATTTGTTTTATTTATAAAAATCAAACCATTTCGTAACTCACATATGTGACACCATTTTTACTTAAAACTCATGTCACTTATTACTGTGACTTTGAAGTATGTCACAAATATATGTGACACACAGTTTCTGGTAAGAAAATGTTTTGCAAAACTCATGTCAAATATGTATGACATATTTTTTTTGTGCCTGAGTGTAGACAGAAAACTGCTGAGTGACAAAATTTTTTTCACAATAAATACAGCTAATGTCAGCTGGTTTGTTAGAATTTAAATTTGGACGGACGACCTTGCACCTGACTTTTACATAAGCAATGTTTTAAAGGTAACACCTGTAGTGGCGTTCACATACTTTTTTTACGATTATCGTATCGGTAAAATAAATATAACGAAAATTTTTCAAATTTGCTATTCAGTAACATTTTTAACGATATTCTCTGTCGATTAAAGTCAGCTGTGAATTTAAGCAGTTTATTTGTCGTTATTTTAACGACAATAATTTACGTTGTGCTTAGTTAATCGATAAAGTGTGTTTTATGTTTAAAGTGGAAGAGGCCCGACTTCTTACATACATACATACATATGTCTATGTACGAACAAAAACAAAATTCTGAAATCAAAATGTACAAAATAAGCAAATTATGAACGAAAACAAAATTTTGAATGTAAAATTTACAAAGCAAAATATAAAAATAGTAAATTAAGCACAATTTCATTTGTTTTTTTTTTCTTTATTCTCTGTTGTGCTTTTCCTTTATTTTAACATTTTGTAGACAGAGATGTTACAAAAACTACAGCTTTTTAAAATCGTTAAAAATAAATTACAGAATCACACTATCGTTACTGCAAGTGAATATATATGTCGACAAATATAACGATTGTCGGATCGTTAAAAGTTAGTAAATCGCACCACAGGTGTTATTTAATTTAAATTGGGTACAATAACTTCATCTGAAGTGTAATTATGAAATATGCTGGTGGTAACACCGGTAACAACCTGTACAAATAGGAACATAAAAATCATCATGTACATATTTCAGGTTATTTGAAAACCAACACTCTCACTTACATTAACAAACAAGAACAGATCAAATATCTGCTGTCGTAAAATCAGATAGAAGTGCAGCTTTAGCATCAACTACTAAAGATGTTCACGTTTTATTTTCAACAAAATAGAAGGTCATTGAGACTTACGTGAGAATTCCACATTGAAATACCAGATACTAAACAGCCCAAATACGTATTTTTATGTTAACACACACCCACATAAACTAACACGTACATGCATTAGCACCAAACATGTAGAGGTAGAAAGCAAAGGCCTCTTTAATATACATAAATATTAAATGATCTTTTAAAAGAAGGTTATTTTAACCCTCCGATGTTCATATGGGTCTGGCCAGACCCAAATGACTTTTAAATGTATGTATCTCTTTTTTAAAAACTAGCTGAGGCTCATAAGCCTATGACTTCCTAAATTATAGTGTGCTAGACACAGTGAAGTAGTAAAATTAAAATTTGTAGTATATTTGTTGTAAAAAAAAATAATTTTAAGCTACTTTCGTTAATCAAGCTCACATGGGTCTGTGCAGACCCATATAAGCTTTTGATGTAAATCGTTTTACCGTTTGATGTAAACAATAAAACTGCTGACGGAGGCAGCGGCAGAGATCACTTATTTTAGTTGATATTTAGAAATCAAAGTGAACACGTGTTTTTAATTAATTAGTGGAAAGTATTTTTTATAAAATGGAACAAGCAGATATGGATAACGATGATATGATGACGCATTTGCTTCGTAAGCTAAGTGCAGCAAATGTGAGTCCGGAAGAACGTGAGCGACTTCAGGCACAAATTGAACAAATTATGGGACAGGAGTCCGATCCATTTGAAACAAGTGGCGACGAAGAAGATGATGACTATTTTCCAGATGATGAAGATTTTGATGAAGCATCAGACATAGAACAGGAAATCGAGTTAGAGGCCGTTCTGGATGACAACCATGATGACGCTGAGGATTTGTATAGAGAAGCCATTGCCCTTCAAGCTCAAACCACAATTCAATCATCCAGCACATCTATCACTCAGGACGTTATGTACCGGTCGAAAGACGGTAAGATGTGGAATTCAAATCCTCCACCACCTGGAAGGCCTCGCTGTCATAATGTTACAACTTTTACTCGTAAAGGGCCATTACGAGGAGCATCACCGAGTCATCGAGCTATTTTCAAGTCATTATTGTCTCCTGAAATCGTCAGTATTATTGTGCGGGAAACCAACAGAAAAGTCTTTGAAGCGGTTCTTCTATGGAATGAAAAGCATCCTAATAATAAACAGCGGTATTGGGTAATGACCAACGAAGACGAAATGTATGATTTTTTTGGGATGCTGCTAATTGCTGGTGTGTTCCACGCGAATTCTCAGCCAGCAAAAGAATTGTGGGCGAGTTATAATATGCCAATTTATAAGGCCACTATGTCCTTGAATCGGTTCAAGAATTTAACTACTTTCATTCGTTTCGATAACAGTGGTACTCGTGCTGAGAGGTTAAAGTAAAGCAAATCTGCCGCCCTGGACGATGTATGGCTCATGCTGATGGCCAATTTAGAGAAGGCGTACACTCCGGATTGTCATGTAACAATCGATGAACAGTTATTTCCATATCGCGGCCGTACTCGATTTACTCAATATATTCCGAGTAAGCCTGCAAAATATGGCATAAAAGTGTGGTGGATTTGCGACTCTGTTTCAAATTACCCTTTAAAAGGTATACTTTATACGGGGAAACCACCAGGTGGCCAGCGAGAAACGAATCAAGGCGAACGGGTCGTCATGAAATTGATGGAAAAATACATTGACATTGGTAGGACTGTTTTTGCTGATAACTTTTTTTCAACATATAACTTGGCAGAAATGTTGATGGATCGTAGAGTGGCTTTCGTGGGTACCGTAAGAAAGAATAAAACCTTTATTCCGCCTGAATTGCTTGACCCAAAACGTGATGTTAAAAGCACTTTATTTTGTTACCACAATAATAACACCTCTCTGTGCTCCTACATGGCAAAGCCAAAAAAGCCAGTAATCATGTTATCTACTGTCCATTACCGTCAATACACCGATCCATTGAAAGGATTCAAGCCAGATCAAATTTTGGACTACAATAAATTTAAAGCGGGCGTAGATACAATGGACCAGATGTTGACTGGCTACTCGTGCAAACGCTCGACATATCGTTGGCCACTAGCAATGTTTTACAATATGCTCGATATCGCCGGTTTGGCCTCATTCATCATCTATGACGAGTTGAACCCGGCAAAGCCGAGTGATAAACGCCGCTCATTTGTCATTGAATTGGCACGGCAGCTAGTTATTCCACATATGACGGAACGGGCGACTAACCCTTTAGTATGGAGGTTTGCTCACATAAGACAAGCAATGAATCTTTTCAATATCGATGTGAGTAGGATTTATATACACACATACATCTGTATCTTTGTATAAAGGTATGTGTGTATGTTTTCAAATATACTAATTTATAATTTAATATTTAATTATTTTTAGGTACCGGACACTTGCCCGTCGACATCAGACGCGGCACAGCAACAAACATATGCTCAAGTAGCCTCAACACGTTCATCATGCTACCTTTGCGCTGCTTCTTCTTCGAAAAAGCGACGTTAAACTCGTTATATCTGCAGCAAATGTAATCGTCCTATATGTTTGAATGAACATTCCATGCAATTACATAGTTGCAAACCCAATTGCTCTTTGTAATGTATATTTAAGCGCTCAAATAAATAAATAAAATTCTTTCTGAAACATTATTTCTAACGCTATTTTTTATGGGTCTGGGCAGACCCTTATGGTGCACTTACCGCATCATAAGGCACCGAACATCGGAGGGTTAAGGAAAATAGCACACGTATTTCTATTGAATTTTTGAGCACATTGGCCTGCAGAGTAAACAAACGAACAAAAACAATAATAAAACAAACCCATAATTTAATGTTTTTATTGTATTTATTGATGAATTTAATCAAAAATGTATTTATGTATATGAGAATAATGCATTTTCTGGACACATGTATATATTATTTTCTCATTTATATCGCCCTTATTATGTTAGGAGGATAAAGAAATATATTTAGCTGAGGTAAATTTGTATTATTCTTAATGGATTTTCCAACATGTACTACGGACAAAACATTTAGTTTTTGTATCGTTATTGCTGGAAATAAACTGAAGGCTGTAAAATTAGTTTAATAATATATAACAATTTTCAATAAGAGCTCACTTAAACAGATTATAATATGGTTACTTTAACCATATTATGGTTGAGTTTGTCTATACAAAAGGTACAACCATATAATGGTTGTCTCCGAGTTCACGTTTGTTAAAATGAATACTTCATTAAACAAAACTGGCGTATTTGCAGTGACGATAATCCTCAAGTGTATGTTGAGACACTGCTGCATTCATAAAATCTGATTGTTTGGTGTGCTTTATGTGCTGGTGGAATCATTGGTCCGTACTTCTTTAAAAACGATGCTGGACAGAACGTTATAGTCATTGGTGACCGCTATAGAACCACGATTACTGACTTTTTCGTTCCTAAATTGAACAACCATGATGTAAAGTGGCTGTGATTTCAACAATATGACGCAACATCATGCTAAAATTGATTAATTGCAGGAAACGTTTGGTACCGCATAGTTTAACGTTTCGGACCCGTGAATTGGCCTCCAAGATTGTGCGATTAAACGCCGCTATACTATTTTCTGTGGGGATATGTGAAGTGGCTAGTATACGCCGATAAGCCCGACACGATTGACCAATTGGAGGACAACATTCGCCACGTTATTTCCAATATATGGCCACAAATGTTGGAATGTCATCGAAAATTGGACCTCCAGATTAGACTACGCCCGAGCCAGCTCTGGCGGTTATATGATAGAAGTCATATTTAAATTATAATGCCAGAAGATTATCTTCCGAATAAAGTAAGTTTCACAGAAAAAATTAATAATTTTCTCTAATCACAAAATTTATACCAAATTCATACCAAGAAAACAAGTTGTTGATATTGCACCTATTACCAAAATGATTATATTGATTACTAAAAATTTTAAAATTGTGAATATTGTTTTTCAATAAATGATATTTTTATCTTTAATTAAAAATGATCAAAAAACTTTGCGATTTCAAACAATGTGTTAATTTATTTAAATAAATATTGACAGTTCCCAACAACAATTCTACAAGTTTAAATTACTTTATTTTAATCGAAAAAGTCAATTAATATTTTTTGATATATAATTAATACTTTAATTAAAAATTTATTTCAAAACAACTTATATATTAATTAAATCAAAATTATATTTTTTATTTTCTTTCACTTAAAAAAAATAAATAAATTAAATTATCACATTGATTAAATTAAAATACTTTTTAAACCATTTTTTTAATTGATAAAAAAACTGTTTTCTGTGTTCATGTAAATTTTAAAAATTATTTTTGTTTTATTCCATGTTAAAGTTCTATAATGTGGTGGTATGCAGAAGACACTTGTGAGGTTCACTACAATACATATATAAGAAACACCCTGTAGCAGTGCCAAAAAAAAAATTTTAGGTGTCATTGTGTAGTTGGTCAGTTCATTAACAGTTTTTGTGGGTTTTTATATCACTCAAATTAATACGAATTTTCTGTTTTATTGTTCAGTACGGAATTAATGCAGGGGTCAATTAAGTCATGTAATCATAAATATTTGTATATTAATAAAATATGTAAATTTTACGAACAAACATCAGGGTAAATTTTTTTGATAATATAATAAAATTTTCACTATCATGTTCTTAATTGCAAAATCAGTCAGTCTATGTCAAGCTCCGACACAAAAGTTTTTTTTCTCCAAACAAATATTTGCGGTATTTAATCTTTTTAAAGCTTTTGAAAACAGTTTTAAAAACTTTATTCTCTGTTCTCTAAAAATTCATTATCGACATCTTTACTTTCATGACCACAAATAAAGCTTGACATTCATGTTGTTAACATCAAATGTCAGTTTCATTTACAAAAGTTTAACCCAAACTTCTAAAATAATTTTATCAGAAAGTTATAAAAAATTTAGAGACCTACAAAAACTGATATTTAAGTAGCTTAAAAAGAAAATATATATGTATGTAGAACACACTTATTGCTAAGTTAGTACTTTTTAAAGAGTCTTTTTCTAATTCATTAATCCCAATTCAAATAATAACAATAATCTTTGTAATAATAATTTAAGAGAATAAATAAATTTCAATAAAGAAGACATTTACAAAAAATGAAAACTTTACAGTTTTCATTGTTACATTTTAACAATGCTAAGAATGAATGTTTAGAAGTAAGAATAAATGAATAATAGAATAAATGAACCACTAACTTTATTTTGTTCCAGAGCAATTGCTTTCAAGCAATACACTACATACTTGCTTAAACTCGTACTTATGTATGTAACTATTTTAGTAATACAAGTACCACCAACAATCCCGACAACAAGTTGTAGAACAACAAAAACCATCAAACTAATGCGTACTTGCACACAATACATACTTGTTAAGTAACATTCGCAATAAGAGTTGTAAGCCTAATGCATTAAACACATTCGAGACAGCAGGCAGCACGAACACACGGCTACAAATGCTGCTGGCTGCAATTGTAGTCTCGTAATCAGCTACTGAATTATTTTGAAGACGACACCTACAATTGAAAATATATAAACAGCTGTATTTTTTATTAGGTATTTACATATCAGTGCTGCCACTATCATTTTTAATTTTTATTAATTAAACAACATACATAATTGCAGACTCGTACACAAAGTTATTTTAAGTCTACAAAAAAAATAAATACTTATTTATAACACATTTTGTTACGTAAAAACAAATGAATTTATAAAAAAAACATTTAAAATATTTTGTTTGGACAAACATTTGAAGCAATGTTTGTAGAAATATAAAAAAATTTTAATATTTGTCAGACATGTTAATATTTGTCAAACTTTTTGTGGCGTCTAATGCTAAAAGTAATAACTTCAGCGAAAACTATGCAGAGTAATGACGTAGAAGAAGAAGCAATAAAATAATTTTCAGCCATAAATTCCAATTTTTTAGCAGCATTGTTTGCCCCAAAACAGTTTCTTGTTTAGAACACTCTTTACTACAAATTATTTTTCTTTATTTTATATTTTTTCTGCGTTTTAAACAAATAGCGAGCAAAATTGACGCAGCATAATCCTCGTCAGCATTCATTGAAAGCGAAACAAAAATGAAAAATTAATGTTTATACGAAATATGATTGTGCTGTTTATTGGCAAACAGAATCAAAGACAAAGTGCATGTTTGCCATGCAATTTGTATAAACCACACAATGCCCTTTATTTTATGAATTCTAGGTCGTAAAAGTTTTACAGCACCTTATCAATATCTCTTTAGGTAAAAACTGAATCTTAAAAGTTTTAGTATTATAAGAAAGTCTTTCAAAATACATTTCACATGCTGTATTCAATATACCGATTTATTAATTCCAACTTCAAAAATTTATATATCTTAATAGATTTTTCTACAAAATTTTATTTATCCTAAAATTTTGTCGATACGTATAATAATATTTATTCAAATATAATATGTTATAGAGAACACTTCAAGTTTTTGTATGCTTATTTTTAGAAGCTCCATTATATACAATTTTAAAGTTTTTAGGGTTACAAAAATTTCATTTTGGACTTTATTAATCAGTTTGAGTAAAAATATATATGTGATAATAGTTTATGCACTTGTTATATTATAGTAATATGTAAATATTTAAAGAACTTTTTTAATCAAAGCCCTAAATAATGTTAAATAATTATTGTTATTTCGACATAATTTAAAGATAAAGTTAATTTTGTAAAAAAATGTCAGTCAAGATGTATGAGCATTTTAAATGGGCTCTAAATGGGTTAATAAATCGGTGTGCTTTAAACACCAGGGAAACGCACTTTAAATTTTTCAATGATTCCCATACTGCTAAGTTCATACTCAGTTTATATGGATCAAGTAATTTGAAACTTTTACTCCCTATAGCTCTTAAACTAAGAGCGTGACAAACATCTTTCTATATAACTTCTTTTAAAGATACTAAAAAGTAATTATAATATAAATTTGGTGGTGGGCCGAGCTTATATTCTTGGTTCAATCCGGTTCTTTGCTGTTTAAAAAAAAATGTTTTTTTTAAAACACTAACCCCCATATTCATAAGAAATATTTTAGGTTTATGGCAGGCTTATGAAACAAATTGTCTATGAAAAGAAACCATTTATTAATCAAAAATATTTTTTATGAATATGGGGGTAATTCTTCTAGTTTTTGATTATATTTGCAACACTTTTTCTGTTTTGTAGCGGACAAAAAAAGAAATTAGTTTAATTTGACTACAACGACAAAATAAGCATAGACAACAACCTGCAGCCATGAAGCCGTGTCGTCGTTAAAATAATCATTTCCATATACACACATGTATCCTATTTTTGACATCTTGAAGTCGGTAGCCTGCTGTATCGAATGTGTTTAAAGCATAAGGCTAATAAATCAGTTAGTGTTTTAACGCTCGTTTACTTGAACTGAACTTATATTTACATGCAGTTTAAACTTAACAACTGTAAATCAGTGTTCCATATATTATATGCAGTTTAAAAAATAGCATGTGGCAGCACTACGATAAGTGTTGTAAAATTCATGTAGTCTGTATTGGTATTTCATGCGTTTAGTGATAGTTTATATTTTTACTGATATTTGCGGGCTTAAACACAATTTGAACCAAAAAATTAGTTTAACTTGCACTGATTTATTAGCCCTAAACGGTTTTTGACTCACGGTCATGCACGCACTTTAAAGAAAACATGTTATCACACACAATTTAGCCCGACGAATTTTAAAATTCTCAATATCAACATTTTGAACGTCACGCACGCTTATTCACGAATTATTTTCAAAGGGTAACAATCACGTTCTCTCAGAAAATATTTAATTAAAGAAAGTAGTTGGTTAGCTTACCAACCGCATCCATGTATAAGAGCAACCAACACACAAAGATGGCAATAAAAGTGTAAAGCCCGGCTAAATTACCCAATAATGGAGCTTCCAATAAAATGGATCTTATAACGCAGCAAGTTTTTAGGGGGAGAATCGTAAAAGTATCGCTTAAAGCGCAAAAAGCGTTTTATTCAGCGCGATGTAACGGACAGCGTTACACACTAATTTTTTATTGTTATCTATTCCTTTTTATGCTCCCGTGCAAACTTGTTTCGCAATAAGGGAATGTCGTGACGATTCAAATGTAATAATTTTTTTTAAATATGTTAATAATTCGCTCACTTAGCTTACTGCATATCTGTATATCTTATTGCGTAGCGCAAAAATGTTCGCTGACTTTTTCATATTTACTATTAGATAATTTTGTATTGGGTGTTCACTCGCACTTTGTTTTGGTATTGAAACTACCTCTCCATCACTGCGGTATTAAAGTAATCACAATCTATTGAAATGGCAACTGCATCTAGGGTATTCTCCTGCAGCCGAACTTCCACTGAAGGTAGAAAATCAGCCTGTGGAACTGACTTCCTAACATATCTTTGAGGCCTTCGTTTCAACTACTCTGGGCTTCAACCACAAAAATAAGCATATTTAATTTAACGATGCCCTACTGTCCGTCTGTTAGTATAACAATATTTTCTATATAATTTCAGCCAGATCATTTAACAGATGGATAAGATATGAGCAAACAATCACATATGGCTCTTATTTAGACCCACTAAGCACATAAGCTTTGAACATTTTTGTAACCCTTTCACATTGAATAAACTCGTTCAAATACTTTTACTTTTAGTGCAAATTAGCAATATCTTCTTATAGACGAATAACTCAATTTTTATATTCACACCACAACAGTTGGGTATTATTGTACTGATTAATAGTATTAGTTCTACCCACACCTTTAATAATACAGATAGACTTAGCAACACTTTTTGAATCAATCGTACTATATCCGTCCGGCTGGCATGCTGGCGGTTAAATAAATCTTGTGCGCAAGGTACAGGTTGCCTAATCAAGATGGTTAGAATATGTCCATAATTTCACATAGCCCAGAATAGTCTTGTTGCCTAAACTTAATTTTATTATGGTGGTATTCAGATTAAATTAAATCGAAATATATTTTATTGCAATTTAAATCGTCTTACTAAATTCGATTGGAATCGGTCTATATTTGACCGTAGGTCCAATACACAAATGACTTCCAAGAAAATCCATAAATGCCATAACTTCATTATAGATGTTGAAATGGGCACATAATTTGCATAATAATTTCTACGATAACCGCTATGTTATGGCAAAGTGTTCTTCCGGTTAGTACATTATCGACGATATGTGCCATATAAACTCCATCGCTTAAATCACTCAAAGACGAAAAAATCTCATATATGCATGTATATATGCAAACTCCTATATGAATCTTAACCTGATAACCTGATTTTGTTCTGGTGAGTCAATGATTGAACATGGGTCCCGAATATGGTACACTGTCGAAAATTTGTCTCTAAATAATATGATGATGGTTACGGTCTTACTTGACCGACTAGTCCTTTTTAATGTTCTTTTTCTGAAAATAATAAGTGACAACAGCGCCTTTTCTATATGAGCAAGTTCTTAAGTAATCACATTTACACATGCATGACTCGAAAAATCAACGACACAAGGACACCACTATTTACATTTACACGTTCACGCATACATGTGTATATACATAAGTTACAAAAGAGCAAGGTATTTTTTACAGCGAGTAGATATGAATATAACATGTTGACTTTTTCGAAAGAATAGAAATAAAATTGGAGTTAATACCGTCTTGTTGATTAAGTGCGCCAAGTCTTGGATATTTAGGTTTATTTCTCTTTTATATATCACGTCTGTTCCCCGACTCAAAACTGGGATCCTACGGAACACTTATGTTACCAAGAAGTATTCCCGTACTCGAAAATTGTGTTAATGAGAGCGGTTTGGAGAGAGCAATATTCTTCTTCTTGCATAAAACAGCCCAAACTTTTTTCCGGTATATTGTGCAAATTAACAAGCAATTAGCCGCCGAAAAAAAAAGAATTATAAAACAAATTTATTGATTTGATTTTACATTTATATTTTAATGTTTTCATTTGGTTCTTGTTGCTCCAGTACTTTTGCACTTTTTTGACACTTAGGCCGGGTTTTTGAGGTGCGAATTAAGTTTAAACTTAGTTTAACGAAGTCTGAAACTCGGATTTTTTCGGTGATTTTTGTGACTTTTTTTATTATTTCATTAAAGGCTAACATTGTAAGCAAAACAGAGAGGTTCTGTCAACATTGTATACAAACTTGGTATTGGCGGCAGAAATCTGTTTTCAGATTACTAAACATAGTTTAACTGCGATCTTAAAAACCCAGCCTCAGTGAGTAAAATTTTATTTAATTCTCATTTTTTTTAGATATGCAAAGAACAAACCTAATATTGATTTAACTTGACCATGCCACATTCATTCAAGTGACCGCATCGGAAAGAGAGTTATGCCAAATGTTTCTTTTTTATTTGCATGTATTTACGTATTCATATGTACTTATGTATTATAAATGAAAAAACCAGAAAAAAATTGGCAGCCAGAATAACTCTCTGATGGGGTCAATGGTATAATGGGTGCCGTAAACTTGACTAAAGAAATTACGATGATACTTTGTCTTGAAATAAAATCTGTATAAAATGGAACTCGTATAAGTTTAGGCATTTAAATTTTTATATCATGTAGAGAAACAATATTCCTGCTTTAAGTGCACTCCTTTATAACCTAAGATTTATTATTAAGGACAGTTGGCTTTTAACCACAAGAAGCCCTTACAAAACTATCGTATCTACCCTCATGACTTAAACTACAAAACAGAGACAACAAAACTAATAAATCTTACCAAAAATTCAAAGAAGAGGTTAAATAATATAAATACAATAAAAAGTTTTTTCATTTTGTTTATTATTTTGGCTTTTGGTTTACTACAAGAAATATATTGTATTTGTCTGTAACAGTTGCATAAGTATGAATATAGCAAAATAAAAAAGTTAAGCTAATGTCAATTAAATGACATCTCTAACGTTTCTTCAGTTTTGGTTAAATGGAATTTCGAGAGGCATTTTAAAAGTAAATGAAGTACATTCTTATGTAGTAATGCTATGAGCACAACTGTGACGAACAGCGAATTATTCGCAACGAATATTCGTCATCAGAAATAGAATGAAAATACACAGAATCATTGAATATACCGAAATTCGTCGTACGAGGGTGACGGCTTTTTATTAGAATTTCTTAAGCGTTTTAGTAAATAATTTTAATTATTCTTTAATAATTGTTTTTATTTTATTTGTATGTATGGTGTATATAAATTTGATTACCACTTTAAAATGTCAATATTTTTTTGTTTTGTGTTAAAACATGGTTACACTCTGATTTGATGAATGTTTATATTCACAAACAAATAATAAGAATTCGTTTACAAAGAAATTTTAATAAAAAATTTGTGTTATCTAAAAAAAAGGATAGCAGTGAAATAATTATCGAAGAAGTTAAGAAACACGAATGCTTATATAATCTGGCATCCAAGGTATTTATTTTTATAAACTCAAAATCAAGGCGAATTAATTTTTCAGGTGGCGTTGAAAGCACAGCTGTGCTGCTTTTTTTTTACTTAGAGAGAGAAATGTCTAAAGTTGCTTGTGTTTTTGACATATCGATCAACGAAAGAAACAACAAAATACAATGTTGTGTTTTTGATGTTGTTACTTGCTGTAGTATCGACACCACCGTATACATGAACTCGCTTTGCTGAAAATTCAGTTTTAAATGACACTAACAGCCATTCTTTGCGCACTTATTGTGTCACATTTGACAAATTTACGCAAGGAATTTTGGCCGACGAGTTCGTCGTTCGTTCCAGTTGTGTTTATTTCATAAATGTACGTAACAGGTACCATCTTTGGCCCATTATTATTGCTGGTCTGTTGCAAGAAGATAGCATCGTAAGAAGAAGTGCAAGCATACGTCGAATGCAGTGTCATGATATCTATCCCATAAGCAGTGTCGCCACTTTGTGGATAATTACTCCAATATGGTGTAATTTTGACTCTCTTGGATAGAGCGTGGGCAATTTCTTTAAGGTGTAGATAAGGTGTAGTTTAAAATTCTGTCATTTCAAAACAAATAACATAAGGATTTGATTTTAGTGATACAATTTATAACATTTAAGATATTGTTGATCTAAAAAATGTACAGTATATTCAACCAAAGATACTGCTTATTAAAAAAAAGATATCCATAGTTTATCAAGAACAAGATTGAAAGTAATTTGCACCAGATGGACAATTAAAATTCGATTCGCATGAGCTTCATAGTGACTTAGAACCTGAGGTTTATTAAAAAAAGAAGACATTAATATTAAAAAACCCCTGGAGGAAGATATGTTTCCAATATTAAAAAAGTAATGAATTTTGTGTTTGCTTTAACATGTAAAATGCTTTAGTTGAGAATATTTTGTGCCCCTTTCTGATTTAAGAAACAGACTGAAACCATTACATCAATTTTATTTAGTAAATAAAGTATACAAAGGAACGGCAATGAGCATTTTGAACCTTTCTGAGATAAATTCTTTTAAGTCTTTATTAATTTATTTCAAGGTTTTAATGTTATTTTTGTTAAATTACTATGAATTACTATATGAATCTTAATAGTATGACTAATATAGATCTTATTTTAGTTAAAAGTTAATAATATGAGTTTGAGCTGATGTGTGAAACAAATACAAATATTTGTTGTAGTATACCGATCGACTTAGAATCAGTATCTGAGTCGTCTGTCAATATAGACCTTCTACTCAAAGTACAAAGTACAATTTAATGAGGTTTGTTAATATATGTTTTGAATATGTTAAGAATCGATCCGTAATTTCACATAGCCCCCATATGAACTTTTTTTCCTAATAGAGTCCTTGTGCCCATAAACCATCTTATTGTGTGGATATTTGGACAACATTTGGCCCAAACATATGTTATATGAACCTAAGCTATTTTACGAAATTGATTTTGGAATTAGTCCATATTTAACTATAGCTTCCATACGAAAACCACTAAAGAGAAATAGCTTGTAATGCCATAACTGCCTTATAGATAATGGTATGTATTGATAAAAAATAGCTACTATGTCATGATAAAGTTTTGTGCTGGCAGGTAAATCATTAAAAGTAGGTCATATAAAAACCTTCCTTAAATTTATTTAAGACGAAAAAGTCTCAAATATATGTAGTTACCTTGATAATATTTGGTGTTAAGAATTCTAGTATTCAGCCATGTCAGAGAGTACTATTCCGTTCGGAACCGAAGAAAACATATTTGTTTATTGATAGAAAGTATATTTTGAAAGTTTTTTGAACTTTAAGGTACAAAAAAATTCCCATTCCGTTCATTAAAGAAATGGTTTAATTCCGCAAATTTTTTTCGAAATTTTCTGAAGCACCAAAATACGGAATGAATTCCGTTTCCGCCATATGAATTCCGAACGGATGATTACAAGTTATAACTTCATAATAAAATGTTGTTGTAAAAGGTCCATTATTGCATATTAGACCCAACAAGGTTACACTCTTAAAAATGTGTCTTTAGATGCTGTGGTGTATCACAATGTCCGGAATTGACAGACTATACCTTTTAATTTATTCTTTTTTGTAAGTTTTTTTATAATTAAACGTTTATTTTATACCAGGTGTAATTTCATTTAAATTGGGTAATTTTGCTTCTTCGCAAGTGTAGTCTTGAATTTCACTGGTGGTAACACTGCCTACCGGGTGCCCCTAGCTGGTAGTGAGCTAGTCTGTCAGTACCGAGGTTGCGGGTTCGATTCCCGCCAGAGACTCCGGTCTCCTGTAGACAAGCAAAAAGCTTCGCGGGATTTAGTGTAGGAATAATAAAAAAAAAAAATTATAAAAAAAGTGTCATAGTTGTAAAAAAAAGATCAGAATATAATTCTAATAGGAGAGTTTTTTTATCACAATAATTTGTATTTGAATTTTTTTCTATGTCTATATAATTCATATTTTTCGAGATTATTTTTTTAGTGATCGACTTAGATTAACTCTCTGTATAGGTCTAGCGATGTCCGTCCGTCCTCCCAGCTGGCTTGTAACCCGTTTTGGAGATAAATTTATAAAATTTGGGACACAAATATATTTTAATTATCATCTGGACCAAGTTCATTCAATATGTTAAGAATCGGTCCGGGAATATTATGTTTGTGCCCACAAACCATCTCATTTAATCGGTATTTAGATTAAATTTGGCTCACATTTTATTGCAACCTAAATCATTTTAGCAAATTTGATTGGAATCAGTACATTTTTGACCATTGCTTCCATACAAATACCACTTCCGAAAAAAGCTTCGTTATTAATGTTGGTATTGATATCAACAACAAGCCCTATAACAGTTACTATGTCTTGTCGGCTCTTTCCAAAATATCTTTTCAATACTTGAAAAAATAACTCTTATATGAATCTGAACATAATTTTATAATTTTGTTTGTATGGATCCATGATTACCCATGGGTCCCATAAAGGGTACACTTTTAAAGATTGTTCTATTAATTCTGTAATGTAGACTTCCATATGATTGGGCTTGCCCTACTACACTCTCACAAATGAATGACGAATAATCACTTTTCATCACATCAGTAGTTGGAAGTTAATTAATCATAATTTGATTATATAATGCCAAGCTTGCGATAGCAGACGTAAGCTTTAAAAGTTGATTTTTATTGATGAAAAAGTTGTCTTCAAAATGTTTTGTGATGGGTTATTAAAAATCTTATGGTTGTGAAATTGCTAGTGTCGGCCATACTCTAGTCTGGCACTGCGTAATCGAGACACACTATATAAGTAAACTTTACAATATTTTTTGTCAGTTTTTAATAGGATTCGACTTTTATGAGTCAATTGCTGCTTTTAATGAGCCATTATTCAGGCGATTCTCTGCATAATTTCAGGAAACCTGTCAAGAATATTTTTCCACGATCGTTTTGATTGTCAACTCTTAAAAATTTGCGACAAAATTGAAGGTTTTTAGCATACACTACACAAGTTCACTGTACAATATCCAAATCACTTTGATTGCACTGCGTAAATACAAAAAAGTAAGAAAAAAAATATATATATGTATCTCATACACTACACAAACGCACTATACAGTGCCAGGCTTTAGCACTTAAATTGTGTAGTATATGGGGGGCAAAGGGCATTTCTTTTATAATTATTGTTGAATTATTTTACTTGTATTTTTCTTCAGAATTCTTTCTAGTTTGATGGTTTTGTTTAACGTGCTTTAAATAAATTTCATCGTTATAAAATTGAATGTAACATTATCGTTTATTTCAGGATCCCGTAATCCATAAGTATATTTATGTGTACATACAAGTGCGTTAAATACAAAAAAATCATGAATGATCTAAAAACTTTCTTTTGATAGCAAATTTACTTAAGCTGCCATTCATTTCATAAGTCACTTTAACCCTAGGATTACCCTCTTGGTCTGGACATATTTATTTTTTCTTGCAATAATTTTCGAATAGAACAAAAAAATCAAAAAAGCTGGATCGTGAATTATTTAAAAGATGTGTTCTGAATCGAATGAAACTAGTTTGGGGTCTAATCAAAAAACGACCGCCTATTATGCGCAAAGTAAAATTAAACTACAAAACGCAAAACTACTTTTAGTAAAGAAATCAAAAACTACATTTTCAATATGATAGTAGAACAAAATAATGAAATTATTTAATATATTCGTATAATTTAATAAAAAAGGCATTCAATTAATAAAAAGTATATATATTTACTTTTAATTAAATTGGGGGACTTAGCTATTCCAATTGTTATCTGGCCAGACAAAGAGGAGAACCTGGTGGCAAAAGTTATCAACGATCCTAGAGTTAACTACTCCTAATCAATAAAGATTAATTAGGCTTGTTTTTTCTTAAATGTTTTTCATATACAGGTTTATGTAATAAGTTCATGAACGAGGACTTAAACAAGTTAATAGTTAGTAGTTGATAAATACGCGGACGTTTGCTGGTGTCAAAATTAAGTCTCAACTTGTTAATTCCTAATAGTGTATATTAAATGGTATACTTAATTTCCAGCGCTGTGCAAAACATTAACGTTCTTTTGTTTGCATGTAAATGTATGTGTGTGTATTGCAGTAAAATACATGTACAGAAAACACATCAAATTATAAATATGTACAATTTTATCATTTTCTTGGCAATTTATGGCCTGTCCAAAATTTCATTACATTTTTAGGTTTATCAAAAATATTCGTATTCAATGCTCAATGAGATGTGTTGTGTAGCAATTAATAATTGTTCATCAAGAAAATATGTTTACAATATTTTATGCTTATATTTCTTGCATGTTTGGTTATTTAGTTTTACTAAAATCCGATTTAGTTAATTGCCCATGAAAATTGCCAATATGTTATTTCTACTCTTTTCGCTTTCTATAACAATTTATATTAAATAAATTCGTTTAAATGCCTGTGATAATATTCATTAAATCTTCTGAAAGGCTTCTTGGTAAATATGGATTAATTGCGTTTTTATATACAGTATACGAATTATTATATTGCACAGTAGGGAAGAAGCATAATAATGTGTGATTCAAGTAGAGATACTTTTTCCAATAGCGTTTTTTTGACAGAGCACGTTCGATTCCTGTCATGCTGTCATGTTAATTTTGTTGAGTATTGTTTGACATTTCATACTGGAAAAACTTACGCCTGAACAGCGTTTACAAATCGTTCAACTTTATTACGAAAATTCACGTTCTGTAAGGAATGTGTTTCGTGCACTTCGCTCAACTTAAGGTCAACAAATTCGGCCTACTGAGCGTATTATTGGCAACACCATCACCCATTTTGAGACCCAGCATTCATAATTGGGTAATATTCGACCGAATAGACAACGTCCAGCACGCTGCGAGGAAAATATAGCGGCCATAGCTGAGAGTGTACACGAAGAGGAGAGTCGATTCGGCGCGGTTTGCTCGGACTGACGTATGGAACGACTTGGCGCATTTTACGTCAAGATCTTAAATTGAAAGCGTATAAAATACAGCTTGTGCAACAACTGAAGCCAATCTACCTTCCCAAGCGTCATCGCTTCGCTCTATGGGATCTTGAAAAGTTCCAAGAAGATCCGGCGTTTTTGAGGCAAATTTTGTTCAGCTATGAGACCTATTTCTGGCTCAATGGGTATGTAATCAAAATTGCCGCATTTGGGACGAAGAGCAACCTAAAGAGAAAAAACAACGGTTTGGTGTGGTTTGTGGGCCGGTGGAATCATCGGTCCATATTTCTTTAAAAATTATGCCTGTGCGAATGTAACCGTCAATGGCGACCATGGTGTCATGATAACCGACTATTTGATGCCTGAAATTGAAGCTCGTGATCTCGTCGACATTTGGTTTCAGCAAGACGGCGCGCCACTTCCCACATATCGCATCAATCAATGGATTTATTAAGAGAACACTCCTGTGAGCACAAAATTTCACGATTTGGGCCGGTCGATTGGCCACCAAGATCGTGTGATATCACACCGTTATACTTTTTCCTGTAGGGATATGTTAAGTCTAAAGTTTATGCGGACAAACCCGCTTCGATTTAGGCCTTGGAGGAAAACATCACGCGTGTCATTCGCCAGTTACCAGTCGAAATGCTCGAACGAGTCATCGAAAATTGGACTCAAGGAATTGACCATCATAGACCACATTTGATAGACATAATCTTCAAAAAATAAATGCCAAAGAATGTTCTTTAAAATGATAATAAACATTCCCCATTAAATTTGAATTTTCTGTGCTTTTTTTTTCTTTTAAAAAGTGGGGAACCACGAAATGGATTACACTAGGGAAAATCTGCAATATTTAAACATTTGTACGAATAACATGTATTTTGTTTTTACAAGGATAAGAGTAAAATTCACGCTAAGATTGTAAATGCTGCTACCTCATATGACAATTAGCGTGGAAATGAAACAAATAAAACAAAAAGCAGTTCAAAGAAATTAGCTTATTGGAAGATCCTTAGTCTAGATTGCAAACTCCTAATTTACAACTCTATCTTATAGCCAGTATGGTCTTATGGTATCCAGTTATGGGGTTCTGCTTAGGCCTCAAACAATTCCTTTAGTCGTTACGTCCTCTTCCTAATAAATAAAAATAGCTCGAACATTCATAAAAACCTCAATGTACCAACAGTAAAATCCACAATCACAAATTATTCAATTAAATACGTTCTTGAATCGTACGGCAATTTAGAAAAACAGCTCTTGAGGTAGATGTAAAATTTTGTTTTTAAGTATAAATATAATTTTTAAGAATTTGTCTTTCTAACAAGTATAATGGGGAATTATACTTTCTTGTTTATAAATTATTCTATTATTTAAATATTTTTTCGAGTGGGTTTCAGTAAGATAAGCTGATTTAAGTTGCAATAAAAAATTTTTGGGACAAATTGTATCTAAGTACCAATATAATAAGTTCGATAGACAAACGGTAACATTAGAGTCCTGCCCATATAAAATATGCTCTCAAAAATTAACAAGGAAAAATAATCACGCAGCAATGAGAATGGGAATAGCAAAATACACACATAAATTTTAAGTTAAATTTGAGTTTGAAATATGCTTGTACGAAATTCTTTATGTTCATTTCTTTTATAATATTGGCAATTTTCAAATTCTAGGAGTATAGGCAAATATTTTTCACTGTATTAAAAGCTTTTGAAAGAAACAAGTACTGTTTGGAAAGTATTTCTTTAAATTCGTGTACCCTCACAACACTATTAAAATTGCGCGACGAATAGTAATGCATGGAATTTGTCATTGTGGTTATACACAAATAAATGAATAAATCATTTTTTGATGTTTTTTGTTTTAACTAATCAAAAAATCCAGCAATCCGCAGAATCGTGTTCATAAAACTAGAATTTATAATTTTCGTTTTACAAGGTTTTTCAACCAGAACGCGGAGTTTTATTTAAAAAAACCAAGATTTGGCAATTATATAAAAGAACTCCTTCATGTGGTTGTTGTGGATAGCCCCAATTTTAAATAACCCTGCGGCTCACATATGAGATGTTTCTACTATGTATTTATTAACGAAATCCTTAACATTTAGTTTTTTAATTTTTTGTAAGATTTTTGATCAAATGTCCCAAAGCCTTAAATAACTTTATCGCACTGATTCCTCTAAAGGCGGTTAACTCAAAATTGATAAATTTTCAGTAAAGACAAAAATTGTTTTCTTTTTATATGTACTCGTATACCACAAAGGGGGATATACTTGCATTTTTTGACAAAATACTAGAGAAAATGATGTACGATTTTTACAGATTTAAAAATTTTGAGTTGACTCTCTTTAGAGAAAGCAGTGCGATATGTCAGCAAATAAAATGTAAACAGCCATTTCATTCCAATATGTTTCTGTAAAAAACCCCGTTATTTCCTCTTTTATTAAAAATATCAAAGACGAAAATTAAAAAAAGTTGCCAATAATTCTTATGGCTTTTTATGTTGACTCGTTTGAAATTATGCCAAAAAAATAATAAGAAGTAAAATATTGCTTTGATGCAATGTTATAAATTACTTCATCAAAATATGTAACATGAAAATAAAATATTTTATATCTACAAGAAAAAACACATAAAATCAAACTAATAAAACAATAAAAAGAAATAAGTTTTTATCAAATATTTTTGCAAATTTAAGTTCACAATATTTTACGTTTTAACTTAAGAAAAAAAAAGTGCGATAAAATTATTGCTTTTTTAAGAAACACATATTCACTGTCTTTAAACAGTGGTAAGAAAAACTTTTAGTGGACAGTTGAGGGGTATTATCTTTAATGCATTTTTTAGTGTTTTCTGCATTTACGCCTGAAACATCTAAGACGTTTATTCAGCAATTTTAAATATCATCATTGTATAACACATTTATTTAAAGAGTAAAATTAATCAAAAATGGAGTTCCACTTACACAGACCTTAAACAATAAGTACGAAAGTATAATCCATATGATACCCTAAACCACAGAATTTAGAGCCACATTTTCGAAAATGTGCCCATGTATAATCTTGGACTTGTTGGAAGTCAAAGGTAGGCTAGCTGGTAAGCTAGTCTATCAGTACCGGGGTTGCGGGTTCGATTCCCGCCAGAGACTCTGGTCTCCTGCAGACAAACAGAAAAAGCTTCGCGGGATTTAGTGTAGGAATAATCATAAAAAAAAAAAAAAAATATTAAAAAAAAAAGTAAATTATGCTATGAGGTTAAGATTCGTGTACAGGTTCGTTGTGCCGAATATTATTAAGATATCTTCATCCTTATTTTTGCTTAAATTGATTTTTGGAAGCGAGTTTAATTAGGACCTATGTTCAATTCAAGATCTATTAACACGAAATATAAGTTATTGTCAAAGTTAGTGTCGCCAATCTTTTTATCAATGCCAAGACGTAAAAGGAAGTTATGGCATAAACAGCTTTTTACGGAAATAGTTTTTGTATTGGAGCTATGGTTACATATGGACCGATTACAAAATAATTTGGTAAGGTAATTTAGATTGCAATAAAATAAATTTGGACTAAATTTAATAATAATACCGACAAAATAAGATGCTTTATGTTCACAAATGATCTATTCCGAAGATGCTTGTGTAAGGGCTACATTAAATATTATAGACCGATTGTCACCATTTTCAATTTCGCCAAAGAATCTTTTAATTGCGATCTCTTCCTTCATGGGCAGCCAGACAGCCGGACGGGCGGACATCGTTATATTGACTCAAAAAGTGATTCCAAGTCCATCGGTATACTAAAAGGATCTGGGATCAATATTTTAAGGTGTTACAAACATTATCCCAATTGCATAAAATCCTCACCACTATTGTGGTGTGGGTTTGAAAACACAAACTCTTAAACGAAAATGAAACATATTTTATGTATCCCATTATTTATGACATACACAGGCTAAAGCACATCAACGCCCCTACAAAGTCTGTCAAATAAAAAAACGACATTCTAAAGATACCAATAAAAGAAAAAAATAAATATAGCAGAAAATAAAAAATTTATTATCATCATGAGCCATAAAATTTGTGTTTTATACTTTCCTTAAAAATTTCTCTTTTAATTCATACATTGCACAAGAAGTGTCGAAAAATATAAAAAACTAATTTTCATATGTTGAAATAAAAGATGAATAGTTTTTGCAATTAAATTATCTTAAAGTAGAAAGAACGTGCTATTTCCATTTTAATCTGAGTAAAAATAAACAAGCTAACTGAATGCTTGTTGTTCTACGTAAGGAGAAAATGAATAAAACGCAAGACAAATTAACAACCTTTTTCTTTTATCACCATTAAAATTTTAAAAATTACAAAAAAATATATAATAATTCTTGCAAACTCACAAAAACATTTTTATGAATTGTATACGAGTACGAAAGCAGGCTAAAAAGTTGTTGTATTATATTTACACAGCCATTGATCCTGGATCAACCGGCTCTACGAAGTATGGCCCCAGGAAATATGGCCCTAAATATTAAATGAACTATGACCGTAAATTTGGGGCAATTCATCATTATGAGAAATCATCTCAAAATGTTTAATTAATTTTGCCCCAAAAAAAAGTTAAAATTAAAAAAAACACAAAGAAAGAAAGTAATATACAAAATGGGTTCGGTACATATACCCAAAACTTAAAATCCCAAATTAAAATTCACGGATTTCAAAATCCCAAGTTTAACCCTTCGTCTTACACATGAGTCTGGCCAGACCTTTTTCAATTTGAAATGTTATTTTAATATATTTAACACACAGTTAGAGACTTAAAATTTTAGGTACCCTTCTAGAATTTAGTTAGCTATAAACATTTAAAAAAGATGTCCTGAAAAGCATATAGAAGGAAACTTATTCGAATATTTTACTGCACACATCACACTCGTAACACATATGGTCTGGCCAGACCCACATATATTTTTAATTATTTTTTGTGCAATTATCTGTTATTATTTATGTAAATCTATTAAACACACAAACGAGTCACTCCATCTAGTTCTCCATTTGTAAAACAAACCAATTAACAAACTAACTAATAACTCAAGTAACTCGCATTCAAATGCTGATTTTTACATGCGAATAGCGGAGGCTAATGGTTTATTACAAGCGAAAGCTGTTGAAGAAGGGTTTGAAATTCAATCGTTCATCCGATACTAAAAATAATTTGGTCATAAAACCGAATGAATCGTGTGATTTTCAGAATGATGAAGAAGAACTACGTGCACAAAAAAGTCAACCAAACTCTGTCGATGATTATTTCTATGGTAAAGATGGAGGAAAATCGAATAAGCAGTACGCAGATGTTGGTATATGCTGCGTCAAAATAATATGCGTTTTAAAGTTGGGCCAATGGTAGAATACTCTATTCCAATTGAGGCGTTCAAGAGATTTTGCATACCAAATATTGCATTTATAATCATCACTAAAACAAATTGGTATGGAAAAACTTAAATTGAAACCGCTGATGTTGATACAAAACTAAAAAGACTTGACCTCGAGTAAATTAGATGCATTCATCGCAATATTGCTGGCAGGTGGTATTTCCCGCAACAGTACTCTGACATTTTGTTGCGTTCAGACAACTAACAGAGGAGCGATGTCTTCTCACTGCTTCATTCCACTGACACTTTGACGATGGAAGAACATACGAACGTCGACTTCCTGATGATAAAGCAGCACTAAATTGTCATATGGAATTTTTGAATGAAAATCATTCAAAGCGAAAATGTTATCTTTCAGCTCTCAAAGTTGTACTGTAATAGAGGTTGCACAATTGTTTCAGTTATTTTTCATATTAAAAGGCTTGGTAAGACGCTACTAAACTTTCTATTCCTATTATTATCAGTGTTTGGATTCCATAGAGATTTTTTTTTTCAATTGGCAGCAACATATGTGCCAAAAAAAAAAAAAAAAAATAATAATTGTGTCAATTTACTTTTAACTGCCCATTACTTAAAATACTGTGAAGGCGAGGCCATAAAACCTTAAGCAATCTCGTTTGAAAACGCAAATAAAAGAGAAGACAACTACATTTTACAACAAAACTATCCACAGAAAGATGGACTGACTGCCCAGAAATGTTCTAAAATTGATTTTACATGTTTTAGTTGCTAATGAAATCCATTAAGCTAATACTTTTATTTTATTGAACCTATTTTTAGTAAAAATAAAATAGTACTGCATGTTTTATACACACTTAAACTTTTTAAGAAATAAAACGACCGTATTTTTCAGTTTTTTTTAGAAATATCTTGATAGCTCAAAATATGTTAATTTGTATATAATAAATAAACATAAAATGCATATGTACGCATATTATTTCGTATTTTACTTTTAAATTATAAATGTGTATAATATAATATTTATTTAAAAACAAAAATTTATTTTTTCGAATTAAGTATAATAAAAACTACGTTGGGTCTGGCTTATGTGTTACGAATGTGACAATCCAAACATGCGTAAGGCCGAGGGTTAAAAATCTAGACTTAAAAATTCTGAATTTAAATACTCTAAATAATTATACTTTGCAAGGATTTTTTCCTCTGTGGTATAACGAACAATGGCTTCGCTAACTAAAGCTTCTCTAAATAGCCGGCCTTTCCCCGGCAGCAAGGGTTTTCTTCTCTATGGTATAACGAATACTGGCTCCGTTTACTAAAGTTCTTTAGATAGCCGGTTTTTGGCAAACACCAGCTTCGCTTACTACATCATCTCTGCATAGCCGGCAAGGATTTTCTTCTCTTTGGTATAAGAATTCGGGATGTTGATACTATCCCTAAAAAATTTTATATAAAATTGTTTGGGTTAATTTTTCATATTTTTAAATGTGCATTATATATTAGTAAATGAAAAATAGCCCCAAAGTAAAAATTGTGATTTTATTTGGGACTATAATTTCTTGCTTGATGTTGGGGTTATTTTTAACTCCACTTAAAACGCAGACATACCACTACGAATATATAAAAAAGAACCCCTTAAAACAAAAAGATTGCGTATTGTTGGGACTCATATATTTATTTATTTTTATTGGACAATATTTCCTGAGTTAATTTTGCGCCCCGCCGGATCAACACTTCAGAATTCCAAATGACGCTGAATCATTCTCCAACCCCATCCGTATGTAGAAAGAAATCGTTAGGATATTTCACTATTTGGTGGTACATCTTAAGAGAAAATCAGGTGTAGCCAATACTTGCAATTTGACAGAGTTCAAAATTGATAGATCTTTTGAGCTCGAGGCTGACCAATGATCCTATCTGGTATCATGGATGTCAGTATCCCGCAGAAGCACGGTTTCGCACCGACTATTGATGAGGAACCTTCGTGATTATTTGGGGGCGTGGTTTAAACCAAAGTGAAAGGGAAATGGAGATTTTAACAGGGCCGATTTTCGGCTACTTGTGGGGAAGTTCGAACTTTTGGCCCATAACCCTAGATGCTGCTGCTATTCAACTAAAACTGCTTGCTTAAAAACCGCAGTGGATATAAGATAGGAGCAGCTCCTCAACGAGCGGCGAGTTTATAATTTTGCCGAGTTATACTCTCAAATTTTTAGATTTTGGAGATGGTTGCTCTCAAAAATAGTGGGGGTTGTAAACGTTTTGTTATTTACCAGTGGTGTCAATTATGATTGTGTTGGTGCGAATACTCTTGTCTCTTACATTCCCAGCGGGAGGAATCTGCGGTTGCGAGGCCTATTACGAGGCCTAATTAACATACATATTTTGCTATGAAGACTTTAGAGTAATTAATAATAATACAATTATCGAAAAATGTTGAGTTATGGACAGACACAATCAGTTATTATTTAAATAAATTTAATTTGGAACCTGCATTTCGCAGAAACTTTGCTTATTTTTTGGAAAAATTGAGCATTTGACAATATTTGAAGTCTTTTTACAACCTTATACAATTCTTTCCAAAATTTTTAATTTGGTGCTCAACATATCTTTGCGAATGCCAACAATGAAAATTCATTTGCACATACTAATACAAATAATAACCCCATTAAGTTTAAAAATATTCTATAATTATTAACCACCATTATAAAAAGTGAAGATTTTACTAGCCTATAAAAATATACTTTTATTTAAGAATAATATCTTCTAAATTTATATTGCAGTTTTGAAACAACAAAACATTTTTTAGGTTTGCGGACGTTAATTTATTGCGTTGTTTTGAGCAAATGTATTTCAAATCGGAAAATATTTGTTCGCAAAGATATATTGAGGAAAAAAAGCGACAAACATTTGAAGGAATTTTTTTTTAATACAGGATATAGTGCCCCGTCTAAATTTTTCCAGAACTCAATAATATTTTCCCTATCTGGATGATTAAATTTTTAATAAACTCATCCGCTTGTATGCTCGTTATCGCTGTCTACAAGACTAATTAATAAAATTCAAATTTGAAGTTTACAGAAGCTCAATAAACACAACATCAAGGCGAATTCATCACAGTTATTCTTGATACTACAACAAGTACACTACACCTCGTACAAAAACCACAAGCAATTTGTTTTTTTAAAATCATTGTACAATGTTAAAAACAGAAATAAAACAAAACAGAAACAAAGGTAATAAATAATAAATATATTATTTCTGTTTAGAAGCCTCAAAACAGGCCGTGCGATCGTGCGATATTTCCCGCTGAATGAGAGTGTTTTGCAGTACACAATTATATTTTACGCTCGCAAAATAAAAGAGCGTAAGCGTACATGTGAGTTTTGCTGACACAATTGTGTATGACGCTGACATCCCTGTATTTACACAGTGGTTAAGACCACTTTATGATTAGGCCAATAGCTGCACAAAAAAATACAATATTTCGGTTTCTTTCCCTTAGAAATTTCCAGTATGTAAAAATTTGATTTTTAACCTTCATGATTAAAGGGTTAATGTTTTCTGATTTGAGTAGTCCCTTCAGAGTATATTTAGGATTATCTGGACTATAATATTCTGAAAAAGTTTTACTTGAAATTTATGACAATAAAAAAATTGGACTCATTTTACAAAATATGGCGAAAAAATTAGTTTTTCCCGAAAATCGCAAAATTTAAATCGCAGGTACGGAAAGACTAACGGCCAATTTCACCAAGTTCAGTTAAAGACTATTATGTTAACTTCCAGTTAACAATATGTTTTTGACAGTTATAACTGATAGTTAATTATAACTGAACTTGCTGAAATTGGCCGTAAGGGAGGTATCGACATTAATTTTTTAGTATTTTTATTCCCTATTATATCCTCAACAAATCTCAATGTGATGGTAAAAAAATTTTGAAATATTTTTAAAAAAATTTTAAACTGCCGTTAAAAAATATTTTTTTTTTTTTTGCCCTGGGAATAGGCTAACGATATCTGACGAGGACAAGAACTCGAATACAAGAAATAATAAAAATTAAATATTGCTATGATAAAATGTTATAAATTACTTCACAAAATCTACAAGAAAAAAACACATAAAATCAAACAAATAAAATCAAAACAAAGGAATAAGTTTTTCTCAAATATTTTTGCAAATCTAAATTCACAATATTTTATGTTTTAACTTAAGAACAAAAAGGTGCTTTAAAATTATTGGTTTTCTTTTAAGAAACACATGTTCACTGTCTTTAAATAGTGGTAACTTATAGTGGACAGTTGAGGGGTATTATCTTTAGTGCAATTTTTAGTGTTTTCTGCACTCACGCCTGGAACATCTAAGACGTTTACTCATATACAAGAAAATAAGGGTATGTTTTAAGTAAAAAATAGCTTATATTCAAATATTTCTTAAAATATGTTAATTTTGTTCCTATATTTATTTTTAAAGACATGTTACTGGCCTCGGGAAATATTAATAACTTTAACATTTTAATCAAATTTTCTCTTTTATATCTCATTTGAAGGATAACTACATTAAACATTTCGATTATTTTACATTAAATTGCAAGATTAATTATTTAATGCCAAAATTTTTACCAAAAGTAAAAAAAATTGCTCCTATTATGAGTTGCATTAGACAAGCGATTTTCGTTAAATCAGTTAAGTTTGGTGTTTTTGTATACATGTATGTGTTTTGAAAAGTCAATTTATTTTTTCCACTCCTCGAAGGATTTAGGCAGAAAACTTAATAAAACTGGTGTGATATCGGGAAAAATCCAACAACGAAAGTCTTTAAATTTGATATATATTACTTTAAAAATAGTTTGCTTTGCCAATCGTTAGGCACAGACGAGCACAAGCCTGGCGAACTACGGGCGTGAAGAAGGGTGCTCTCTTACAAAAAAATGAACTGAAAAAAATAATATGCTGCCGTACTGCTCATCCGTCCATGCATTTAGCTTATTGCTCTAACTTCCGGAATCTTATAGGCAGAAAACTGGAGGATAGGATAACAATAAAGTATTTTAAGATTATCTTCGTATATCAATGCAAGGCCTTATGTGTATATGCCGCGTTTAAACAATGGTTGTAAGTAATTGTGTCAGTATGTGCTTTTATAGATTCGAACATGTGAATCTACATAGCAATAGGGGTGGCAAATAGGAACAGGGCTTTTAAAACCCGGGGATTTTCAATTTAAAAAACGGTATCCCGGAATGGATCTGAATTTTAAGAAACTTTGTAAATTTTTTAGTTTATTTAGATTTATTAGGTTTAATTGTATTATTTGTTTTCAGAATTAAAGTTATTTATTTATGTACTTGTAAGTATTTAAATAATTTGAATTCATGAAGGATAATTAAATTAAGTACTAAATTAAACCTTTTTTTATCGTTATAAGAAATAATTTAAAGTAAAATGTTTTAACAGAATGTCTTAAAATTCTTAATAGTTTCTCAATATTTCTATAGAGTATCTTTATTCTAATCGAAATTTATATCAACGTCATCTTCTATAGCATTTTTTGGAACGTGCAATTAAAGTTTTAAATCGCTGAAAAATAATTGTTTTTGTATTTTTTTCGGATATAAGTATTTAGTTTTCAAAAAATTGAGAACTAAAAATTTATAGTTCGACGTTTCTGTAATCTAATACCCTCTTAAATGCTCTAAATTGCGCGTAATTCTTTTAACATAAATGATACAGCGGAATTCGTCTTAAAAATTCATATCTTTATGAAAAAATACCTTAACATTCGAATCAAACCAAAAACATATCAGAAATTTGTTTAATTTTTTGGTCAAAGAGCCAGAAAAGAATAAACGTTTACACAGTTTGAAGAGGCTGTTCCACATCACCCATAGAAAAACATTTTTCAATATACCTCCAACAAAACTATTTTTAATGTATTTTTTAAATATATTATTTTTACTAAATTAAACTGAGGAGTGAATGAGAATTACAAACACTCAAAAAGTCTTATTTGCAACGATATCAAAGCTTAACCCAAAATACCAACAATAAACAGGGCTGAAAATCTTTTGGGATATTATTTTTACTTATTATTCTCTCCGGCAACTATATTATGGTTAAATGAGTTCTCCATCAATGATCCTCCATGTTATGATTAATAATGAAAAACATATGATTTACACTTTTAATATCATGGCTGTTTTCCAAGCAGAGCATGTTGCTCTTGGAAAATGCTATTGTTAATTTTAAGCAAACAATTACGAGTTGTAATTAAATTACATATTGTCATATTTAACCGTAACATGTTCAGATGCAATTATAACAGTTACCACATTTACAAACATACGCATTATAAAATCCCGAGACTTTTTTTTGCGAATAAATACCTATTCGGTATTTGAAATTCGAATTTCTGTGACTGGCATCCCTTATTCACTGACAAAGTTCTTAATGTTTATATTGTTATTAAAATCCTTATCCGTTGGCATATTATATTACAGTGTTTTAAGTTTATTATGTGTAGATTCATGTCAGCTTGTGAGTGTATGCATTCGTATGAAAGTGTATGATAACAAAAGGTTTATACATGTGTGGAAGTGTTTATGAATAAAAGAATCGTAAATTCAAATTAAATTGTTTTCTTAGTAGATTTAAGAAACTTGCTGACACACATTTGGTAAAGTTTTGATGTACAAACATATTTATTACAAAAAGACACAGACAAAGTTGTTATGCACTTTAAATTGAAAACTTGTAAGTAATGTGCAAGAAATCTCTTTTATGTACAGGTATGCAAGGAAAATTAAAATAAAAACAGTTTCTGAAGATTTGTTTAAGATTTTTTCATATATTAGGCAAAAGAAAGGGAAGGAGAAATTAAATTTTAGAAAAAAAAGCCAAGATAAATAGAAAACCTAAAAATGAAATGTATCCAACAGCAGTGACAACATGGTACAATTAATAAGGTTACCCTAGTTCTACAACAATAACCACAAGGCAAAAACAACATGTTTTTTTAAGGGATAAAAAAATTGGAAAAATGTTGGACAAAAAGTATAAAACTCAAAGGTGACCACGCTGCAAAATGACGTTTTTTATCCAAAAACCTGTGTTTCATTTAAAACGTCAAGGAATAATTTTTGCGTGCTCGCATAAAATTTGTAAGATTTAAAGCAAACCACACACTTTGTAAATAAAGCACACAAATGTTAACTTACACTTTCCGTTTCAAAATAAGCGAAACATGCAATTGTTTATGTATCTCCTTTTCCTTCTTTACTTTGAAAAATTATCAATAAAATGATTAAATTTAGCATTAGCTAAAGATTTTCAAAAAAAATCAACATCTTTCTACAAAAATCCAACTTTTTCGATTTTTCTACAAACATGCCTCGATCGTTTGTCCATCAATCAAATACAAATATTTGATTATGACATTTTGCTTAGTTAATTTGGCTTTTACTTCTGAAAATGAAATTATGTCCCCGTTTCCATCGTGTGATTTTTTCACTGATTGTTTTGTTGTTAATTTTTTCAGCTTGCAATTGCGTTAACATTTTAAAATTTTAATTAAAACCATTTTTCATACATGCAAACTTAACTAATTACTCCAAAAGTAAATGCACTTGTGTACTGGTCTTAATTACCCTTTCTTCCAGGGCTGTGGAGTCGGAGTCGGAGTTGAAGAGTCGGAGTTGAGGTTTTTGTACCGGAGTCGGAGTCGCAGTACCCAAAAAAACGAGCGACTCCGATTCCATTAGGTATATATTTTATACGTGCGGGAAAAAGTCTAAATTACATTAGCAAAACTTATACTCAGTTATTGATCTAGTTGAAAAAAGATGTGTGATTTTTTAAATAATTTACTCATGCTAAAAAATGTTAATGACAGGAATTGCCAATAATTTTAATATCAGAATTTTTTAACCATCAACGCTGAAATATTTTCAACATTGTACAGAATAAGTGTTGCTATAGCGCATAAATACTAGTATGTATTAGAAAAATTGTGACGTAAAATTATTTCTCTTTTGTGTAGAAACATCTTTATCGGCCTGCCTTTAATTCCTACCATAACACTCATGTTTTTCTTATGCACATTACGCGGGGATTCCCATAATTCGTTTAATAAAGATGTTTCTACACAAAAGAGAAATAATTTTATGCTCATTCATTTCGCATCACGGTTAGAGTAGGAGTCGGAGTCGGAGTCGCACTTAAAAAATTTCAGCGTTTGGAGTCGGAGTCGGAGTTAGTACTTTTTTCTGACGACTCCACAGCCCTGCTTTCTTCTCTAGCGAACACAGAAACGATTTTCTTACTAATAAAATATTGCATTTTTTCTGTATTACTCGAATGTTAAAAAAAATAAATATATTATATATTTTTTTTGTTTTTTTATGTGCAGCCTTTTTAAGTAAAAATCCGCTTTATTCTTAATTTAAAGTTCGTATTATAAGACTAGAAATTAAGGAAATAGATTTTATGAGGATTTGTTAATTTTTTATCACAGAGTTTATATAGAGTAAAAAATTATAATTCTTATAAATGATTCGACTCAGCCGGGTATTACGTTCTTAATTTGTATCATATAAAATATAGAAAAATAACTTATTTATTCAAAAGTCCTTATAATTTAAAGTAAATTAGACCAACAAATAAAAAAGGCAACTTTCAAGAACAATTTCAATGTAAAACGTTGGCAGTGTTTTATCCTCATAATAATGAATAATTTGTATAAATATTAAAGCATAAAATGAAAAAGAAACCCTTTGCACACAAACCGATGTGAATATTAAAGAAATGTTATAATAAAATGCATATAACCCTCTATATATTAATAACAAAGTTCATGTATTTTTTACATGTTAAAGAAATTGCTTTAAATAAAAAATGGAAAATAAAACATAGAATATTGTGCTACAAATATTTAAAAAAATACAGTAAATAAAGAGTTTGAAATATTTAACAACATTCTCATTTCACTTCCTTATATTTCTCGTTAACATAGCCTACGCTATCATTGTTGGAATGGGTATTTTGAGTTTGTGCTGATGTGTATATAAAGAATCATTTTGTATGTTTCTAAATTTATGTAACTATACCCGTTCGGCATTAGTTTGGTTGTCTGTTCATGACAACAATTCGCAATCTTATGTGGTGTTTTCACAACGCATGAATTTGAACGAGTAGTAAAATTGTTATATAAACTTTACTACACGTTCAATCATTTGTGTTGTGAAAACAGCACATTATGCTATGTTCACACTGGGGTTTTTAAGTGAGTTTAAGCAAAATGTTGCTTTAGTTAATCAGAGCCGTTCACATTACAATTGAGATGATTATGATGATGGTTGATTAATAAATAAAACACAGCAAACAAATTTATATTTCTTTAAAGTATTAGAAATTGATCAAAAATACTTTAATAACCCAATAAAAAATGTTCCTATTTTGCGAAGCACTAACGGTACATTTTAAAAAGTAAGCACACATTTATGCGATACGCAATAAGACATACAGAGTTGCAGCAAGGTAAGTGAACGAATTTTTAAAAAATTTTAAATATATATATATAAATATATATATATATATATATATAATTTGAGGAGCCACGACATTCCCTTACTAGGAAGGAGGTTTGTAAGGGAGTATAAAAAAGAATAACAGTAACAAAAAATTCAGTGTACAAAGCTGATCGTTACATTTACCAATTCTTATATGCGCTGAATGAAGCGCTTGCTGCGTCAAAAATGTATTGCTTCAAAGTGGGAACTCGCCATAAAAAATTCAGTTCTTCGGTAAGCGATATGGTAAGCGAAACTTTTACGTTTACAAACCTGCTTCGATGGAAGCTCCATTTTTTATTGGGAAAGTTATCAGAAGAATATTTTAAGCATATTAATGTTAAAATTGTGTAAATTTAAGGATTATTTAAAACATATTAGGAAAAATCGTGGTCGGTTGTACACATGCGAGGCACGTTTATTGTGGTCGATGTTTCATCATACTCAGTTTGTGGTATGTTCAGAGGATTCTATGTGATTATTGAAATGATTTAGTTCTACATATAAAACTTTCAGTGAGTTTAAAGTGATTAACAGTTAAATGTATGGTTAATCATCTCGATTTTGGAGTGATTATAGCTTAATCAAATTCGAGATGCTTAAACGCGTTTAAAACCCAAGTGTAAACATAGCATTAGAGATAATGTAGTGGAAATTTGTTCGCTCGTTTTAATTGTCATTAAGATGAAGTCTATTCAAAATTGTTCCATAATAGCCCTGAAGGAAACCTTTTTTGGAAAAGATCCTTTGTGTCTATTAACAATCTAATTATGTTGGTAATATGATTTAAATCAGCCCAAAAATATTGTATTGAAACCTTAAATCAAATGGCATTTTAATCGGTTCGCATTTGATAATAACTCTCATAGAAGTACCACTCCTGAAAAAAGTTTTCAATGCCAAATTTTATACTGACTTGTATTAATATAAAATTTTGCAGAAATAACTATCTCATGGCAAAATTTTGCGCTGGTAGCTCCAGAATTAACCATATGGCATATAAATCACTTTAAGGCGAAAAATCTCATATAGACGGTAATTTTGAGAATAGATTCTGCATAAATAACTTTTATGATCATCTTAAGCTTACGACTTTATTTTGTTCGTGTGATAGTCTCTTATTACCTATGGGCCCTAAACAGGTTACCTTCTCGGAAATTTGTATGTAACTGCAGGGGTCTAGGGCTTTACATGGTCGCTCTTGACCGACTATAATCTCTTACTTGCTGTAATGCGGGATTGTTAAAAGTTCATGCCTTCAAGACCATTTGTTGTGTTGTCATTTAAACAGAATTGAAAAAAATAATATATTTTCTTTTAATAGAAACATACAAATATTTTTTTGCATTCATCATTATATTTTAATTTGGGTGTAATTCAGTCAATTATTTAGGTAATAACAATTAAAATTTATGAGTTTAAAATAACACAATTATCACTGTGTAAGACTTAATCGATTACGAAAGACCAATATACAATTACAAATTTAACGATAAATTACAAATGGGATTTTCTAAAGGGCGAATTCAAAAGTGGCATTTGTGTTGATATTTGTGTCAAATTCAGATATTTTTTTGAAGGTTCAAAATTAAATATCGAAACAAAATACTTAAACCATAATTTAACACAGCGAATTAACCACGATTATTAGAAAAAAATATGTAAATCAATAATTGATTTTATTTAAGAAAATTTATATATACTGGACAAGTAAGTACTTTTTTCTTCCAAAAATAATGGTTTTGGTACAATATCGCTGGTATTGGACCTATGAATTAGGAGGACCGTATCTAGCTCAAATATTACTGATATATAGGATGGCCGTAAATAACTGAAGTGGTTTGAGTTCATTATTAAGATATAGCTATTAATTTTTTAAAACAGTATATTAATGGACAATATTTTTAATTTAATTTGAAAAATTATATCTCGAAAGTGGTTGTCATTTTCTTTTTCACGCATATGTGCTGTTTATATCATATTTTCCATGACTTTTCTTAAAATTTCTAGTGTAATTATTTTTGTTCGATTGTTAGTTATTCCTACTTAATTTCCCAAGCGTTCTTCACAAGATGCTAAAAAACCAACAAAAAATAAAAAAACCTTAAAAGAATTCAAACAACTTCGGACATTTAAGGCCACCCTGTGTAAGGGGTATTAAATATGGAAAAATCAACCAAATCGGCCCATTGCATACCTAGCACTTACATAAGTGTACTCCCGAATTTAAGTTTGGTATGCTATTTAATACTTTGGTGAAGGATATATAAGATTCGGCAAAGCCGATTGTAGCACTTTTACTTGTTTAGTTTGAATTACTTTTTCCAATGAATTTTTAGTTCTTTATTGCCTTTGGATAAAAAAATATTTTAAACTGTGGAAATTTTATCACTGAAATCAAATCTGTGCATTATTTGTTTTAAAACAGAAGAATTTTACCCACGACTGTAAAAATTACACCCAATGCGGATAATTACCCACGAAGTGGCAACACTGAGTGTATGTTGTTCGTTTTTTTTTTTTTCGTTTTATTCTTGAGTTGTAAAGCATCCCCTTTAAGAAGACTACCGGTCATTTTACTAGTAAAATGACCACTATATTGGATAAAGTTTCTATAAGTTTATTAAGAGCAAAATGAAAAAACTAACCGAAACTCTTGTGTACATGTGATCTTGCCTCTCTTTAATGAGTATATAATAGATGTGGGTGCGGGATTTCTGTGGCTGCTATATAACGTTCCTTCTCACATGGGTCTGGATGTCGTTTTGGGATCTTATTTATAAAAGTTTTTTTGTAATGGAGGTAAACGTACTCATTACCAATAAATTTCTCGTAGATCATAAAAGTAAATATTATTTTGTTAACAACTTGTGACTAAAAAGCCGAATACATACATGCGTACATACTTGAAAAGCCATCAGGATTTTAAAGATTTGGTATAATTTGCTCCTGTATTACCACCACCAAATCTTTAACGAGTATACTGGCCAAAGCAACCACCAGAATGACCGCTACCTGTTGGAAGACCACTTCTTTTAACACGACTGTTTCGTACATGACTTGTTATATCTTGAAAATTTACCACCATGTTTTCTGGAGCCGCCATCAGTACGGCCTCCTTTACTTTAATATGCAACGTAGTTGCAAAGGAGATAAGTAAATTAATTTTTTAACTTAACATGGCAAAAAACTTTTGTAATATTTAATTTAAATATCTCTCTAACACATATGTTAGAATGGAGCAACGAATGTAAAATTGTTGCAAGTGTATTAGTAAATGGTTTTTTTTTAGTTTTGGCTATGCATTTCTTGTAGGGTCGTTTTCAACACTATTTCAAAATACAAATTTCATTCTAGGACAAGTGCTAAATATTTTTTTAGTTAAAGCTGATGTTAATATGTATGTGTGTGGGTGTATTATACCACTTGGATTTACAAGAATATTTTGTAGAATTTATGAAGCTACACTTAATATGTTTCGCCTCTTAAACATACACATTGTGCAAGAAAAAAGCGGCAGGAAGTTAAGTTTATTTATATTTTGTACAAAAACGTTTTAATGCCTCATTGATTTCTATATTTTTTTCCAAATTTATTAAACTTTTTTTGTATACTCAAAATTGCTTAGTGTTGTTTTTGCTTATATATTATTAAACTTATAAAAATATGTAGATAATAACAATAAAAAAAAGCAGTGTTATTATTGTATAGTTATTAAAATATTTAGAGAAAAGGCTGTAGGATATCCTGTACAAAGAAAAATCTGTGGAATAATTATGTCAGTCGTAATCGAATAGTTTTTCGGATCGAAAGCAATTTTGCTTCAAATTCTTTCAGTCGATAATGAACGAATCGAAGTAATTTTTCAGTATTGTAAAAACTCAAATAAATGCTTTACAAATCTGAAAAATTAATTTCGATTCGTTCAGTATCGACTGAAAGAATTAGAAGTAAAATTGCTTTCGAATCGAAATAGTATTGGCTCACGACTGTCAGAATTATTCCCCTGATTAATAATACTGGGCTCGAATTTGGAAAGGGGGCATAATTCGAGTATGCTGAATGCAGTGGTGCTACCCGTTTTTTTTAAATTATCTCTTGTTTTCCAGATATACCGTTATTTTAAAAATGGAGGAGTTTGCACAATATATATGCGTGTTACTCAAAAACGGTTAAGCTTATTCAATAAACTGAAATACACGAAATTGCGCAATATAATTACCTACAACGACTGTCAGTCTGTCTGTTTACAAAATTTTATATTTCTGATAGTAAAAGATATCCTTTGACTACTTTGAATAAACTGTGCAGTTTTATTTAAACTTTTGGTGGCGGGTAGTATAGATAATCAATTACACTTACAAAACTGTAGCGAGTGTAAGTCATTCGCAAATATTTTTTTTAAATTAATATCTTACTAAATAAACAGCAAGTATTGTTGTAAAAAGTATTGTGAAATGTGTAGTGTATCCACACAATTCATTCTTTCTTACAAATAAACAAACAGATAATATTATTAAGTTAGGTCAGTAACATAACTGAATTGTTTTCGTTGTCACAATTATAAATTCTTTTTGTGTAATTCGATATTTTAAATAAACAACGGTCAACGTTCGCTTATTTATTTTGACAACAAAAGTCGACAACAGTAGTTCAATGTACGTTATTACATTTATGCTGATCTAACAAATTCTTTAGTTATGAATGAATTCCTTAATACACTGGACACCGATATGAGTAATAATTAATGAAAATACAATTTGATAAAGTAATTTAAAGATTTCTGTGTGCCTGATACAATACCGTATCATTTGTATGTAAGTTAATGCTAAGTACTAGAATAAGTGATTGAGTGAACTTATTGTAGTCACTCAATATTAGGTTAAGTTTTATTCTCATAAATAGTATTTAAGCAAACAAAATTTGTAAATAAAAATCAATTATTATCCATCAACCTTCGCTTGTGTTTTACTTTATGTAATAAAACATTACATGGCGATCCTGCCAAATCTCTAATTTAATTAGACATAGCACATCTAAGAGACTTCACAGCAGTCTTGCTTATCTCTTAAGTGCTTAAATTAAATTGAGCATAAATCCTTGACAGACACAGCTTAAGCTTAGTCAGGATCTATGGGCGTTTAAAAAAAAAAAAAAAAAAAAAAATTTTATTTTTCTCCCTACATATGACGGAAACCTGGGAGGAGATCCTTCGGAACCTAAAGGAAGCTGAATCACACTGGGCTTAACTGCTAGAAGAAGGAAGTACGGAGCAAAAACCAGCCATACTGGAAAGAGGCCCAAAGCCAGTGAAGCCAAGAAAATGAACAGTTGAGAAGGAAGCCAAGCACCCAATTCACGGAAATCAAGAGGTAGAGAAGCCAACAGGCTTAAAAAGCAGCTTAAAGTTTTGAAACACCAACAGACCTACGAACAAGGGGAATGCCTAGAAAAAATAGAAGAGGCGATAAAGAAGACTAAAATTCAAATAAGAAAATTAAAGAATAAGAAAAAAAAAAAAAATAAAAATAAAATAATTATGTGTAAAATAAAAACTTAAAATATAAGAAAATGCTAAAAATTTTAATAACAATAATATTAATTGAAATATGTTTTCTGTTACTATCCAAAACAATAGTACTAATGTTAGAAACATTATATAGAAAAAAATAATAAATATATAAATAAGAACAACTATTAACAAAATCAAATGTATAAACAAAAAAAAAAAACCTAATAAGCATTATAAGAGCACTTTTGATAAATAGAAATGAAAAAATTTTGTGTTACGCTGTTAGTATTAGGATTAGTTGTCACATTGATAGGTTTTTGGGTTAAGGTTAGCATAGTCAACATAATAGAGAGTAATTTACAGGAATTTCGTAGTTTTATTTCAACACAAATAGATAGAATTTTTTCATTAAGAAATATACTACCCTTTTAAGATAGAAGCAAGTAATGGATAATTTAAATAAATTTTATAATAAATACATAGGCTGGATAGTTCTAGCAATAATTTTAACACCTTTGTTTTTAGTTTTGGATTTAAAAATATTAAAATTTGTCAAATTAATTATAAGAGATTTGTATAAATGAAAAAAAAAGAAATAAAAGCCATTGAATTATTAAAAGTATATATGAAAACACTGATATTACAAAATGTATTAGAGTTAAAAAATGAACGGAGGAAAATAAATGTAAAAATTTTGTTCTAATGGAACAATAACCAATGCAAAGAAGTCATTAGGTAAACCTTACACAACAGAGACAATCGAAGCAAAAAGGAAGGAAATTGATGAACTGGAAATAGCTAGTACAAGTATTTTTGATAACAGTGATTGGAAAGTAGAAGAGAAACAATTAAATTTTAACAAATTTAGGGAGTTACGGAAAGACGCACTAAATATTTTGAGACTTCATGAGGATAAGTCTATGCAAACTAATAGTACTGCACCATTTCAAACAAGACAAGACGTAGCCATGGCATCCTTAGATTTAAATGAGCTTTCAACTATCACAAAGTTAATACCAAAATTTTCGGGTAAAACTAATGAATTGCAAACATTTTTATCAAATTTAGAAATGGTCTTTGCATCTATTTCGTCAGATAAGCATGTTTCCTTTTTCAATTTCGTTTTTAAATCAAGACTGGAATTATGTGTACAAAACAGAATTAAACAAGTACAAGTACCCACAACCATAGAAGAACTAATATCGATATTAAAAACGACTTACAAATCATTTAAGACATCCAATACTTTGCTGAATGAAATAACACGGATATCACAAAAGGATAACAACATATTGGGTTTTGCTGCAAAAATAGAGAAACTCATTACAGAATTAAACGAGGTGCAGGTATTAGAACAAGGTGAATCTAGTAGGAGCACTATAGTAAACACAAACAATAAAATAGCTTTCAATGCATTTTTAAATGGGTTAACCGACCCACAAATAATATCTACTATCTACGCAAGCCAAGTAACGACATTTTCTGAAGCTTTGAAAATTGCTGAAAGCGCTTCATCTCGTGTAGAACAACAACGGATACTACATTACAACACACAACAGAATCAAAATTCGTTAAACAGAAACTGTAGAAAATGTGGTAGAAACCATAATGGTAGATGCCCCGCAGATGGAAATAAATGCCATAACTATGGAAAATTCAACCACTTTGCAAAAATGTGTTTGACCAAAACACCAGGCTACAACAACAGAAATTATAACAACAACGGTAACAATAATAACAGACATCATAACAGCAACAATAACAATGGTAACATAAATTTTAACAACAACAATAACAGAGGTAATAACAATAACAGAATTCATAATAACAGAGGCAATAACAACAACCAAAGAAGCCGAAACACAAACAACAGAAGTTATAATATAAATCACATGGAAGATCAGGGAAACTTCCAAATCCCGGAGTCAACCCGCACAGAGACTCCATTGGGAATGAACTAGACACGAAAAGAATCTATAGCATATCATCTAACCTCAGAAATTATGTAAATTTACATATCGCTGGCGTTAAGAACAGCCTTACGTTTTTGATTGATACAGGAGCAGATGTCTCGCTGTGCAAAGAACAATTTTTAGAAAGTTATGAGGAAAATCAAGATGATTATTGCAACTTAACAGGAATCACAGAAAATGTAATTAAATCACTGGGTTCTACAAAAATAAAAATTAAAATAAATAACGATGTAATTAGTCAAAAAATACAATTAGTAGAAAATAAATTTCCAATAAAAACGGATGGAATTCTTGGCAGAGATTTTTTAATGAGATATAAATGCAATATTGACTATGACAAATATGTGCTAACATTTAACATCAACAACGAAACAGTAATAATCCCGATACATGACAGTACTTACAAAATAAAGAAAACGCTGGTGATAACAACAAATATGAAAAGAAAAATTACACAAAATGAGGAAATAAAAAATGAAGAGAATATAAAGAAAACGCTGGTGATCACAAGAAATATGAAAAAGAAAATGATACAAAATGAAGAAATACAAAATGAGGAAATAAGAAATGAGGAAAATAAAAAGAAAAACAAACAGAGAAGAGATCGATCCAAAGAAAATGGTAATATAAATCCTGAAGAGTCTGATCAACTCAAAATATGGGATTGTACTTCCATAAAAGATATAAAACTTGCAAGAAAGCTAAAATTTATATTAGAAAAGTCGACCAAAGAATTCGTAGTGGAAAACAATCATGCATTAAATCAAACGGCCGTCAGATGTAGCGATAATCCCTATTATTTAGATAATATGTTGGAGAAACTACCTTCTGTTTTAAGCAGATTGAATTGTGTAAAGTTCGCACTAGAAAAAAGTGACGAGATATTTAAGAAAATAAAAATAGAAAGATTGAAAGAAATCATAAATAAAGGTAAAGAAAAAGACGTCAGAATTCTACTGTATAAAAATCCTCAAAGAATTGAAAATGAAAATAAAAAACATGAATTAATTAAATTGTATCACAGCACACCATGCGGAGAACATTTCGGAGTTAGAAAAACTTTAATAAAATTAAAACAGAAATACATATGGAAGAATATGTTCAAAATGGTAAAAAATTATGTATTAAAATGTGACCTTTGTCAAAGAAATAAACAGGTGAGACACACCAAGGAACCATTATGTATCACAGACACACCAAAGGATAGTTTTTCTACTATAGTCATAGATACAGTTGGACCTCTACGACCATCAGGAAACTACCGGTATATACTAACTATGCAATGTGAACTAACCAAATACATAATAGCCGCACCAATGGAAACCAAGGAAGCAAAGTCAATAGCAAAATGCTTAACAGAAAATTTGATATTAAAATATGGTATATTTAAAACATTAAAATCAGATCGAGGAACAGAATTTGTAAACGAGTTGCTTAAGGAAATATGTAGTCTGTTGAAAATAGAACAAAAATTATCAACACCATACCATCATGAAACTCTTGGTACTGTGGAAAGAAACCACAGAGTTCTGAATGAATATTTCCTATCATTTGTAAAGGATGATAATTGGGAAGAGTGGATTCCTTACTATGCATTCGCATACAACGTAACACCTCATGTAGACACAGAGTACTCACCTTTTGAGCTAGTTTTCGGAAAATGACCAAGTTTGCCAGGGGATGAAGTCATGAATCATCCAAAGGTTTACAATTTAGAAAACTATGCTAATGAATTAAAGACAAGGTTAAAGCATTCTTTAGAAAATGCTAGAAAGTTAATAGAAATAACAAAAAGAAATAGAAGTATAGAATCGTACAATAAAATGAATAGGATAGATCTTAATATAGGAGATTTAGTGTTAGTAAAATTAGAAAATAGAAGAAAAAATGAAGCACCATACATTGGCCCTTATGAGGTAGTGCATATCGATAATGTTAATGTAGAAATACAAATAAATGGAAAAACAAAAATCGTACATAAGAATTTAGTAAAGAAATATAAACATTGTAAAATGAAACAAAACCAAAAATATTAGAACATAAGAAAAAAAAATTTTTTTTAGTTATGCCTATTATAAAAAAAAAAAAATATAAAACTACAAATACTGAAATATAAGAATTACATAAAAATAAATTTTTTTTTAATACAAACAATATATTTAAAAAAAAAAAAAAAACATTAAACAAAACTTTTGTATACATTTTTATTACAAACTGTAAAATCTATATAAAGCATATGAGTATTGTTCCACGCACACATCACATTACATAATAAATTAAAATTTTAAAATTCCAAACAAAATTATAAAATTTTAACTGAAAGATTGGGGGTGTAGTGTATCCACACAATTCATTCTTTCTTACAAATAAACAAACAGATAATATTATTAAGTTAGGTCAGTAACATAACTGAATTGTTTTCGTTGTCACAATTATAAATTCTTTTTGTGTAATTCGATATTTTAAATAAACAACGGTCAACGTTCGCTTATTTATTTTGACAACAAAAGTCGACAACAGTAGTTCAATGTACGTTATTACATTTATGCTGATCTAACAAATTCTTTAGTTATGAATGAATTCCTTAATACACTGGACACCGATATGAGTAATAATTAATGAAAATACAATTTGATAAAGTAATTTAAAGATTTCTGTGTGCCTGATACAATACCGTATCATTTGTATGTAAGTTAATGCTAAGTACTAGAATAAGTGATTGAGTGAACTTATTGTAGTCACTCAATATTAGGTTAAGTTTTATTCTCATAAATAGTATTTAAGCAAACAAAATTTGTAAATAAAAATCAATTATTATCCATCAACCTTCGCTTGTGTTTTACTTTATGTAATAAAACATTACAAATGAAACATTTTTATAATACTTTTTAAAAGCTGTAAATCTTTTGTACTTAAATAAGATTTTTAAAGGATTTTTGCTAATGGAATAGTCTCTTGGGAAGTTCCATTTGCATTAACAATTTTGTGTTTAAACTTTTTTATTCTGCGTAGTATCAATTAGAATTTTACTAGCAATGATAAGAATTTTGATATTTTTTAATGAAATATTTTTTACACTGTTCAATCGATTTGAAAATTTAAAAGAAAAAAATTTACATTAATTTTTAAACAGTCTTAATGGTTTCAAAGCCATTGCTTTCACATACTTCCCAGTAAAAAATGTGCTCCAAAAGGAGCAGGTTTTATATATGAATTCATACCTCAAATCGCTTCAAACCTGCTGATGGGATGCCTGATTTTTGTATGGAGTGTTCCCGGATTGGAGGACTATTTTCTGCTGACAATAAGCGCTCCTTTTAACATAATAAAACACGCAAACAAAGCACTCCTAAAGCGCTTTTTTAAGGGCTAACTATATTAAAATATTCATTTTTGTTTTGCTTTTACTTGTTTAAATGCCTTTTTTAAGCATTTTCGTAAACCATAACATATTTTTATTTTGTTATCGCTTTAAAACCTTCTTCGTTGCAGCACTAAAATAGCAGCTATTTTTGTATATTTTATTCATTATCATTTACTGTTGTATAAGAGCTCTCTTATTGAAGCGCTCAATTATGCGCTTTTTCTCATAAGAGCTTCAAAAAACACAAATTTTTTTTACTGGGTTATGTTTGCATAATTATATTGTCAATCTTATGCATCATTAAATACTAAAAATTTTAAAAGGCTTTTGCAAATTAAAATATGACATTTTTCATTTTAAAAGCTTTTTCGAGTATTTTTTATTGGTTGCAAAAATAAGTTACAATTATTATTGCTCCTTTTTTTCTTGGATGTGGATTATTCTTTCATATTTAGAAAGATGCTCGTTTGTTAGTTAAGAGGATCTAAAAGGAATGGCTATTTTGCTATTGCTTTAATAGCAAAGTTGGGCTTGTGTGAATAAATTTTAATTTTCTTTAATCTCTTACACACACACACGCACACTTTACTTCATTGATAAACTTTATATTTTTTTTTTATATTATATTTTTTCAAAAAAAGTCTATATTTTATTATAATATTATAAATTTATGATAAAAGTTTTTCTTGTAGACATTCTTACATCGAAAACTTGTGTAAATAAAGTTTTGTATTTGTTTTAAGTGTTTTTGCTGAGATATTTATTTATTTAACCTTTAAAAGTTTTAGAAGAGTAGTTTGTTTTAAATCAATTGAACATCAGCAAAAATATTTTAATTGAAAAAGGTGCTTTTTTAATAAGTTTGCAGAAATTTTTAATAATAAAAATTTAATCCAAGTTTAGAAAAATTAATTTATTATAGAAAATGCGGCATTATGAAGTTTATCGGTTCAGTATTATATTGCACTGCTCCCATTTAATAATCAACATTTATATTAGGTGTGTTCATTTACTTTACCAGCAGAAACTTGCAATGAGAGAGTAAATTCCAAATTAACAATATTTTTCTCCCAATTACTCAAAAAAATAGAAAAGTAAATGAACACTTTAGCAAAATCTAGCAATTCAGGCATATTGACACCATTAAACTGTATGATATTATTTTTTTTTTAACAAATTCAATTATTTTGAACTAGTTGTGCAAGAATATTGTTCTTAAGTTTTGGAAAAATAAATATTTTATGTTATTGAACAACAAAACTATGAAATAGGTGGTTGAATAATTCTTGCTAGTAAAAATTTTACTATCAGAAATTTTCAAAAAAATTTTTGTCTCTCGAATTTGTATGCTCCTTTTTCACTCTCTCGTTGCAAGTTTTTAGGTCACGTGAACACTTACTAGTAACAATTATTGAATATCAGCAATAATTTTCTGTAAATGAACACACCTATTGTGAGGGCAGATTCAGAATTAATCAACCACAGGCCCCTTTAACTACTCGTCCAAATGCGATAATTGTGCGTGTTGACAAAGCCAGAAGAGAGCTTAATAATAAAAATTTAAAAAAAAAACTTAAATATTTCGCAAACGTTCTTTAAACGTATTCTTTCCTTCAATTAATGTTGCAGACTAACTTTTTAAAAACTGAAAGAATTGCGAAGGTCGACTTATATTTAAAAATTTTAAAAACTAAATGCTTCGCAATTTTTAAAAACTCGTTAATAATTTAAGGGCGGCGGTAAACTGCACACAAATAATTTATCATTAAAAAACGGAAAATTCTTTGCCCACGTTGTTCAAATTGTTCCTCTCTTTCACTGAATGTGAAGCAAGTTGTGCTTGGTTGCGTAACGTGACAAAACGTAGACTTTTCTGTGGAAATTTGTTAAAGAATTGGAAATGTTAAAAATATTGTGGTGTGCCCTAATACATTTTACCAAATGCATGTGGCGCACCCTAATAAGTACACATGAATAAGAATTTAACACCCCACTTAAAAAAAAAAAACCTTAAAATTAAGGCACATGCATTTAGCAAAGAACATTGATCCGTTAAAAATGCAACATGGGCAGTTTGGTAAATTGAGTGACTGTTTTGCCGTTTAACTCAATCTACCAAACTGATTATGATTTGTCAATGATTTTTGCGGGGAATTAGAATACAAATTTAAGTATAAGTAAATTTTGTATAAAAAGGGGCTCACTGCCCAAAATAAATCAGATTAAAACAAAGAACTTCAAATCGGCATTAAGTGCCTTGAATTTAATTTGCCTAAAATCTCCTTTTGCCCTCATTAAGTTGAGATTGGCAAAAGCATTAGCGTAACCAGTGGCAAACTCTGCCGGTTACAACTCTAGACTAAAATAGTACAACACCACCTTTTTACAATATGACATAATTTTATAATCATATATTGCGATTATTAAATGGATCATTTTTGGCTAGCATTTTAGAATACTTGTAAAGGTTCTAATTTAAAATTGTTTATGCACAATATTTTCAATTTTGCAAAAATTTGTAATGATCAGCTTAGGTATTTTATGTACAGTGAAATTTTGATAGTCCGGACATGTGCCAGTCCGGTAACTCCAATAATTCGGACGTTTTATGCCGTTGTTTTACCGTTTTTACTTCGAATGTTTTGTTATTCCCTCCTTGATTTATACTTTTCACTGTCAATATTTCAGTTTCGGGGTTTTCCTTCACAAACGGGTTTATCTAATTGCGTACCATGTGCCTTGTTATTAAATAATAAACGCAAACATAAAACACTTAATTTAAAGAACAATTGTGATATTTAACGAAGCCTTGACTAAGGAAAAACTATTAGTCAGGTTACCTTAAAATATTATGTTCCTAAATTTAATAACACCCCGCAAACGTACAACTTTCGTGATTTTAGAAATTTGATCTTAATGGCTTTAGAAGCAGACATTTTAAGTACTCCATGGAATCAAATTTACTACCTATCATCAACTAATGACCAAATAATATTTCTTAATGGACTAATCACGAATATATTTGATAAACATGTTCCTATGAGAACTAAAACAATAAAAAATAGACTACGTCCATGGTTTACATTTGAAATCGAAATTCTTTTTAAAAGCCGCGACGATCTACACAAATTCTGGAAACGTTACAAAACTGCAGAATACCGAGATCTTTTTCGATTGGCTAGAAAAGCTGTTGTAACTAAAATAAGGTAAGAAAAATCTACGTACTATTCAAGTAAATTTAAAAACGCAGCTAATACCAAAAAACTTGGCAAATAATACGTAGTATTGGCATTAATAATACAATTAACAGTGCATCTGATGTTGATGTAAACATACTAAATCAATCTTTCATTAACATACCTATGCCCTTAGCTGATTCCGCTTTTTATAATAGTCTGCAACCACTGAATACGTCTAATGGAATGTTTAATTTTCAATGTTTTTCACCCTTAGATGTTGCTGAAGGATTTGGAAAGGTGAAATCTAACGCTGTTGGCTTGGACAACATTAATCCTAGGCTTATTAAACTTATTCTTCCCTGGATAATACAATATATAACACATTTGTTTAATAAAATTATCACCACAAGCAGTTTCCCAAATGAATGAAAAATAGCCAAAATCATCCCAGTGCCTAAGACAGATAAAGACTATCGCCCTATTCCAATTCTGCTTTATCTTTCCAAAGTGTTTGAACATTTAATACAGAAACAAGATATAAATATTCGAACTCAAAAAACTTATTGACAGAACGCCAGTCGGGCTTTAGACCTGTGCACAGTTGTAGAACTGCTCTCACTGATGTAGTTGAGGAAATGAGGAGTAATTTGGATAATGGAGATATATCGTTTTTAGTCTTACTGGATCATTCTAAAGCGTTTGATACTGTTGACCATGATATACTTTGTCTAAAACTGGCTAAAATGTTTACATTTTCTTCATTGGCTGTGAAATTGATGCATACATATTTAACTGATAGGTGGCAATGCGTATCAAATTAAGGGACGATTTCGAAACCCCTGCGAGTTATCAGAGGTGTCCCTCAAGGCTCAATACTTGGACCATTATTATTTTCAATATATTTCAATGATGTACCAATTCAAATTAAATTCGGCTAATGGATTACGCCTTAATCCTAAAAAATCAAAGTGTGTTCTTATCAGCAAAAAATCAGTTAAAGTTGATGTTGAAATTAACGTTATTTTGGGAGAGGCTAAAATTGAAGTAGTTAACTCGGTCAGAAATCTTGGAGTTGTCTTTAATAGCACACTTATCAGGTCTGACCACATTAGCCAAGCATGCAATATTCTACACCACCCAAAGTAAGACTGTTGCTGGCAAAACTTATCTGCTACCTACACTTCTTTATGCGACGGAGATATCTTCTGGATGTAATTTAAAAGACTTTATGAGGCTTAAAACGACATTTAATAACATTGTACGCAATATTTATAGTCTATTACTACTGTCGTGTAATCAACGTAAGCTTCGAAGAATATCTAAAATTAAAAAAAACTTTTGTTCTTACACAAAGTTATTACGACAACGCAGCCAAAATATCTATATGACCGTCTTCAGTTCATGAGGCCTTCGAGAGTAAACAGCCTAGTCCAACTTCGACATCGTGATGCAGCATCTGAGAAACAATTTTTTATATATTCAATCCGTCTCTGGAACCAACTTCCTGTATATTTACAAAATTCAACCAACGCAACTAAATTTAAAAATACTTTCAATAAAATCTATAGCACTAGAAATAATTAACTTAACTTTAACATTTTAAAATCTAAATATTTCCGTCATTTTAATTTAAAATATTAGGACACATACATATGCTTAAACTAACTTTTCTGATTCTAATACTTCATTTATAAGATAATGTATCTTATTGTATTAGAAAATCATTAAATAAATAAATAATTAAATAAATAAATAAAAAAGTAAATTAAAGATTTATTTCGAAAAACTATAATGGAAAACAAAAAAGTAAAGATGACGGGAAAGGACTAGTTTCTAGCGAGCTCAGGCTAGTTAGAGAAATTTAAGTTACGGCATGGTATTCGTTTATTAAAAATAAATACAAACGTATTTTAGTATACATTAGAGTAAATTCATGTTTTAATTTACTTAGATTAATTCAATAATTTGCCTAAAACTATATTTTTGAACTCTTTATAAGGCTTATTGCGAAATTGACGTAAACGCAAATATAAAAAGTAAGAAAGTTTAGTCGGCCGAGGCTGATCACAAAAGAATTTAAATACAAATTTTCAAGACTAAACCCTCTTATGGTCCTGCTAAAACAAAATTTGTTAGGAGCTTAAGATTCATAAAAGAAAACTTTGTACCAAATATTAATTATATATCTATATGAGATTTTTTCTTCTTAACATAAGCCTTACTAACTTTCTTAAATTTGTACCAAATTTTATTTGGGCACCAAAATCTATATGAGACTTGTCGCAAATTTTCGGTAGTGGTTTTTGTTTGGACAAATATAAACTGATTCCAACAAGATTTGGTAAGATGATTAAGGTTGCAATAAAATATTTTCGGGTCAAATTTAATGTTAATACCAATATAATAAGATGGTTAATGGACACAAAATTATATTTCGGAAAGATTTTTGTATGAGGGTATAAGAAATAATAATTAATTATTACAATTTATAATAAGCACAATTTTTGTTTAGCACAAATGCATAATATCCTCTCTACCTTTGGTGGTGTGAGTAAAAAAACCAATCTTATAAAAAAAAAAAAAAAAAATTTAAATTATTAAGATCTTTTTGTTTTGATACTTACACTACAATAGAAGGAGAGGATACAATGCGATTGTACTCATGTATGTACAGCAAAAAAATATTTGTTATGGACGTACCTTTTAGTGTACCAATCGACTTAGTCCGTTTAGCCGCCTGATATATATGTGAATTACAATATAAAAAAATAAATAAAAGATATACACAAGTTAATGACAATTTGGCAGTGCCAACGAGATGAAATGCCACTACACTTTCCTTGCCAAAATTATCTGTGTCGTTCCTGAGAAATGTGGATATATATATTCCAAAGGATTTGTCCGGTGCAAACGGAACCCTATTAGCCAGATAGGAGAGCGCATACTATTGATAAATACAAACAAGTAAGAGTGATATATTTGGCTCTGCTGAGTCTTAACCTTCTGCACCTGTCGTGACTTTGTAATTACAATTCCAATGACGTGGTAGTACGCTAGATATCATTTTGATGGCTTATATTTTCCAAGTGCTGTTTGGTAAACCTTCTGAAATAATTTTATGTTTTGTATTAATTTTTTAGCTTGTTATTTGCTGTAATTTATTTTTTTCGAACAAAACGACAATAAGTTTTTAATAATATTTAAAGGCATGGCACAAAATGACCCTTAAGAACTTACAACTTGCATCATGCAAAAACAAAAAAATAAAACAAAAAAAAAAATTAAAAATGTTCTATTGTTTTTTCGAAGATTTACACTAGGTTGAGTTCACATCTGTTCTACCAGTATAGAAAAAATGGGAAAATTGTAATCGTTAAATAAAAAGATACGACTGATTTTATCTCCAGTGAATTGGACCAGACTTTCTAAATTGTTTGATCCAAAGCTCAGAATTTGCTCTTAACGGCTCCTAAAAGTTCCAGATGACAGTGAAGAATTTTGTTTGTTAAGAGTGGTTTATTTAAGGGCCGATGTTGAATGTGAACCACACCTAAAGGTCAAGCTTTTTTCTACATTTTATTTGATATTTCTGCATTTCAGACAAACTCAATTTGAACCATGGAAATACACACAATCGGGCAACGCGTTAAAGTTATTTAGGCTTATTATGAAAGTAGGCGTTCAAATCAAAATGCATATCGTGCACTTCGTGATTTTTTCGGTCAATTTAATCGTCGAAATGTGCGTACAAACGGAAAAATCGTGCGAAAAGTTGAGCAAACCGGGTCTGTAGGAAATGTGAAAACACCAGTGCATGCTCGTACAGGTCGTACTGCAGAAAATATTGCTGCTGTTCGCGATTGTCAACTCGTCGTCGTGTCCAACAATTGCATCGCTCAGGCTCATCGTTGACGAACATTATGCATAAAGACTTGCATTTACATGCTTATAAGGTGCAATTGACTCAAGAACTAAAGCCACTTGACCATACCAAACGTCGTCAATGGTCAGAAATGTGGCAAGAAATGGCAACAGTGGATGATCAATTTTCGAAGAAAACCATCTTTAGTGATGAGGCAGATTTTTACCTCAGTGGATTCGTCAATAACAAGAATTGCCGCATTTGGGCGAATGATAATCCAAGAGTGATTATAAACAACTTTTTATGGCCCAACTTGGAAGATATGGATGTGGACGATATGTGGTTTCAACAGGACAGTGCCACTTGCCACACAGCTAACGAAACAATGGCTCTTTTGCGCGACAAATTCAATGGCCGCCAAGATCATGTGACTTGACATCGTTGGACTTTTTTCTTTGGGGTTATTTGAAAGAAAAGGTGTACGTCGATAAGCCAGCAACAATTAAAGAGCTAAGGGATGAGATAATTCTGCACATTACCGGCATAAAACCTCAATTACGCCTCAGCGTCATCGAAAATTTGGACCATCGGATGGAGGTGTGCCGCCGAGGTCTCGTCGGCCATTTGGCCGATATTTTGTTCCATACATAATTGAACCATTCCAATATTATCATAATAAAGAGAAATCACAATAATTTCCTAAATAATTTTTGTTTTATTCAAAATCCACATAGGCCCTTAAAATTTAACCACCCTTTGTTAGAGCGACCCATCAAAATAAAAAAAAATAATAAATATAAGATATTGAAACAATTTTACTGACGTTTAGGAGACAATATAAAAATATCACAAAAATATAACAACAATATTGATGTGGTTGTTTCTCAGACATCTACCTTAATATTGACGTGGTTATCTATTTGATCGTGCGCTCTATTTGATCGTGTTCGTCATGAAAACATATTAAGAAGGTACTCAATGCGTGGGAGCCGATGTTTGCTAATTAACGAAGAAAATCCCTTTTTTTCTGTCTGTTAGACAAACACGTCAGTCGCAGATGTTTAAATATCGTCCACCGAGAGTTTGAATAACTCAAAAGTGAACTTTATAGGGGATCTGTAAATTATAAGCCAATATTTCTAAAACCTGACCTGATTTAAATTATCTTGATTTGTTTCAAAACTATTATAAGGCGTATTCAAGTAATTTCTAGAAGAGAATTTTGTATTGGACCTATCGTAAGTTATGGATCGCTCATTGCAAAATTCGATAGAGTACTCTTTAGTATAAAAACAACAAAAAAATTTACCAAATTTCAATAACGTAATTAAAAATTTTCAGAATTTAGTGTACCTTAAATTGCTTCTCGGAAAGCCACTTTATCGAAGATTTATGGCTAAATATGGATTGATTATCACAATATTATATGATGTTATTTATAGCTAAGTAATGGAGGCTATTCTTGAAAGCGCGTCGAATGAGTGAACATTTACATGAAAACAAAAACAAATTTACAAAAATTGTTTTTGAATGTCATACACAATTTACAGTTTTTAAAAGAGACAAAAAACGCGTTAAAACTTTCACGTTAATTTCAATTTTGGAAGTGTATAGATAAAAGAAACAATTTTCGTAAATTTTGATTTTGTTTTCATGTAAATGTTATCTCCTTCGAAGCGTTTTCAAGAATAGCCACCACAGTCTATTAAACAAAAATTTACCACAAAATCAGAGTGTGATATTTTTGCAAAATTTAGTGAGAATCTGTACATTCTGTCACTAATTTATGTTAGTTTTTGTAAGAATGTTGTTTAAGGAATGTTGTTTTATATTTCGGTTTTTAACTCTTTTCCTACTGAGCCGATTGTGCTTAATTTGAGTCCCAAACTGACTGGGAGAACTAGAAAAAATTTGATCCCAATATTGTTGTTAACTTTTGAGTCTTTCAAAAGTGAGCGTGTTTTTGAATGGTGGACAGGCAGGCGGACATGGCTAGATCAACTTCGAATTACTCATTGACCCAGATTATAAGCACTTTATGAGGTTTTAGTTGAATATTATAAAAAGTTTTACAAGGAATGACAACCTCACTAGTGGTGGAGGTAATAAAAATGCACTCCGTGCTCAAAATTGCCCTTGGCGTTTCTGAAAAGTCCTCTGCTTTTAATTGTAGAAAATAATTCCCGGTAGCACCAGGGTTCCAACAAAGTCTAAAAAGTACCAAAAAATAAGTATGTACATTTGTACCTTGATTTCCATCCTTGCTGTAAACAAAGTCTAATTTATATAATTCTCGTGCCTTTCAATGAATGATGTTCACAAACACGTTGATTAAATGAAAGCGTAACGAAAATATTTTTACAAATACGTTTCTTTGTTACGAATTCTAAAACAAGTATTAGCAACTGTTTCAACTAAATTATAAATTACAACATTTTTTTCCTTGAAAGAAACCCCATTTAAAAACTTTTTGTTTTAATAAAAGACCAAAAAGAATCTAATTTTACTTTTTCTAAAAAATAATTAAAATTTAAGCCAAAAAAAAGGTTATATAAAACTAGTTTATTTAGAAATGTAATTAAAGTATTGCATTCTACATTTTATTATTTTGCAATAAATTTCATTTAAATTAGATTTTATTCATTTCATGTTATCTTAATTTCACATTTATTTATCAGAAACATTAAATTAACCTAGAAATTAAAATCTTTATTTGCAAGTTTGGCAAATGTGAGTTTTTGTTAAAGCTTTTCGCAGATTAGTGTGCTTTTATTTATATTTATCACAGCAGGATACGACTTTGGTATCCATGGGATAACAAGTGAGCAAGACTGCATCAGAACTTTTTATTTGCTTTATATTGAATTTCATAATTGTTTTGTAAATACAACTTACGATGAAATACTTATAAGTTTTTGTTAATAACGAAATATAAGTTTCATTAACACCTGACTAGGTCATAGTTTATATAGTAAATTGGTAAAATTTTAAAGAAAAATGATGTTGTTTCAAAATGATGAAAACCGTATGGTCCACGCCAAAAACCGTATGGTCACTTCATCGCCAAATAATAAATCAAAAATCGGCAAAATTTTATTTATTTAAATTTTCGGTGAAAAAAATTTGCCAACAATCGCCAAATGAAAGTCTCATACAGAAAAAGTAAGCAAGAGTAACTATACCTTTATTAAAATTGTCTATATTTTGCCTTTTTCTAGTAGTGTGCTTTTATTGTAGTATTTAAAACGTTTTAAAATAAATTTTGATCTTATTTCTTTAAAAATCGAGTCAAAAAGTATACAAAACTGCGACTTATTTTAGCTCTGCATACCACATTGAAAAATACGCTTGATACGTTTTTACAGAACCTGATATTAATGAACAATTTTTAAAAAGTGATCTTTTTCGATATGAATTCAACTATTTTTGCATACTACCCAGTATACATTACACAAGGGAACAAGGGTTTTGTTGATTAAGAACTGAAAATTTTTTATTGGGTAAAGTCTTGCGTTCTACATTTATTACTTTGCAATAAATTTCATTTAAATTAGATTTTCTCATTTCATAATAATTTTATTTCACATTTATTTATCAGAAACATTAAATTTACTTAGAAATAAACATATTTATTTGCAGGTTTGGCAAATACAAGTTTTTGTTAAAGTTTTTCGATGGTGAGTGTGTTTATATTTGTATTTATCACAGCAGGATACGACTTTCTTATCCTCGGGCTAAAAAGTGAGTAAGACTGCATCAGAACCTTTTATTTACTTAATATTGAATTTCATAAATGTTTTGTAAATACAACTTACGAAGAAATACTTATAACTTTCTAATAAAAGCGTAATATTAGTTTTATTCACACTTGACTCGGCGAAAATTTACATAGCAAATTGCTAAAATTTAAAAGAAAAACTATGTTGTTTCAAAATTATAAAAATTAACTTTTAATAAGTGAACTTTTACGAAGGAGCAAAGCTTATTAGTTCTTCACCAGATGCATGCAGAAAAAACATGGTTGAATAATATTTAAAACTAAACGTAATGGCGCACGCCAGGGTTGTTAGATTTGTTTCACCTTCATCTCCAAATATTATATCAAAACTCGCTCAATATGCCAAAGATATTATTTTTTTTTTAAATTTTTGGTGAAAAAATTCGCCAAATGCAAATTTTATACAAAAACAATAAAGAAGAGAAACATTTCCTTAAAAATTTCTATATTCAGCCTTGTTCAAGTAGTGTGTTTCTATTGTAGTATTTAAAACGTTTTAAAATAAATAATGTAAAACTAAGGATTTGTGATATCATTGAATTAAATGTTGCAAAAATATTCATTTAAACCAGTATGCGAAATGAGAAGAATTTGATTCCGAAAAAATACGGTTTTATAACTGTAATTTTTTTGTAAAAATAAGTCAGAATATGGTATTTTTTTTTTTTAATTCGAAATATAATGTAACGTTCGATAATAAATTAAACTTCCCAGAAAATATCCAATATGTGAAGCCAACACAGTTTTCTAAACAATTCCATTACATGAATTATTTTAAACAAGTAACTTCTAAGCCAGATTCGTTTTGTATTATATAAAAAATGAGGATTTTCAAAAATTTCGAGTGAATATTTTTTTTTAATATATTTATGGCTAATTTTACCAAGTTCAGTGTAAGCTAACTATTACTTTAACTTCCAGTTGACAATATGTTTTGACAGTTATAACTGATAGTTAATTATAACTGAACTTGGTGTAATTAACCGTAAGTAACATTAAAAAAAAAATTGATTTTATTTCGTTAAAAATCGAGCCAAAAAGTATACAAAACTGCAACTTATTTTTGCTCTGCACACCACATTTAAAAATACACTTGGCATCTTTTTACAGAACCTGCTATAATGGATTTTTTTTAAAAAGTGAACTACTTTCGATAAGAACTCAACTATTTTTCCATTCTACCTAGTATACATTGCACAAGGGAACAATGATTTTGTTGTTTAAGGACTGAATGCTACTTTTTAAGGTTATTTGGGGCGCTGAATACAAATCTGCACTTAGTTTTTATCTATCAGCTTGACTTTTTGCGATATAACAAAATTAAAAGGTACTTCCACTACATAACTTAAAACGGCTCATCATATTCAGTTAAAAAAATTCAAAATTCGTCAAAAATATTATCTTTAAGCCGTGCTTACATTGCCTCTAAATTGGCGCAGTAGTTTTGAGATATCGTTGAAGTTTTGAAAAAGAAGAACAATTTAAAAAATAAAATTTTTTGTTTTGTTAAAAATTCATAAAAATTAAAAAGGCAACATAAATTACAGTTTTGGTCTAAAATCAAATGAGCTTTATTTCATTGTAGTCGGTGTACAACTTTTGATTTAATTCAGAATTTACTGAAAAACTGAATTGATAAAAATCGCGATTTCTATACAACAATAAAATTTATGTGTGTGTGTGTGCTGTTCTATTTATGGGCGTTTTTTCCTTCACTTAAAAATTAGGTAGGCACCTTCACTTAATTGTGAATAAAAGCGAAACGAGCTCATAATTTCTCATTTTGTTCATAGGTTATGTGACTTTATGTAAAACTAATAAGTCTTAAGCTTTTCCTGTTTTGGATTTTTCATGATTTTTAAAAGTACAATTATTATTTTTTTTTATTAATTTTTATATTAATTCGAATGTGTATTCTAAGTTAGATTACAAACTAAAAAGCTTTTATACTTTCATAGTCTTATTCCTTCAATATTTTCCAGGAATATTTTCTATGCACTATCACAATTTTGTCTGTTTGTATATTTCTATTACGAGGCTTACTTTAGCTATCTTTTGGCTGGCAATGAAGTAAACTGTACATAAAATTTATACAACTATTAGATAGCAGCAGAATGTAATGCATTTTCTGGCCCTATACGGCCTTCGTCAGCATTCTTTGTATTATATATCTGGATTGTAAATTTTATGTATTAAATTTAATTATTTTAACAAATAGAAATATACAAAGAAGCAAAATTGTGATAGTGCATATAAAATATTCCTGGAAAATATTGTAGGAATAAGACAATTTAAGTATAAAAGCATTTTAAATTGTAATTTGACTTAGAATACACATTGGAATTCATATAAAAATTTATAATAAAAACGAAACTTAACATGTAGTTCTCATTCCCAGATTCTATTTATTATAATTTTTTTGTTTGTTGTGCTTAATTTCCTTTTTAAATAATTGATAAAAAATACTGAAATTTATTGTTGGAGGATAAGCTGTTCCTATGCGCATTTCACTGGTTGCTTAGGCCAGATCATCAGGAAACGTTCCCCTAAATAATTTTAGAAAAGCCAAAGCTATCAGCAAACAAAACTACAGAGGGAATGAGAATTACCTACAAACACTCAGAAAGTCTTGTTTGCAACGATATCAAAGCTTAAACAAAATACCAAACAATAAATCAGTGATGAGTTTTATCTTTTCTTACATTTCCCGCTACAATTATTTGGTATTCTCCCAACATTAATTGTAGTTGTAAGTGGGTAAAGAAAAACATATTTTTTGTTTTTAATATGTTTTTTCTTTACCCACTTACATTTTTCTTACATTTCCCGCTACAATTATTTGGAATTCCCCCAACATTAATTGTAGTTGTAAGTGGGTAAAGAAAAAACATATTAAAAACAAAAAATATGTTTTTCTTTACCCACTTACAACTACAATTAATGTTGGGGGAATTCCAAATAATTGTAGCGGGAAATGTAAGAAAAGATAAAACTCATTAAAAACAAAAAATATGTTTTTCTTTACCCACTTACAACTACAATTAATGTTGGGAGAATTCCAAATAATTGTAGCGGGAAATGTAAGAAAAGATAAAAACTCAACACTGATTTATTGTTTGGTATTTTATTTAAGCTTTGATATCGTTGCAAAGAAGACTTTTTGAGTGTTTGTAGGTAATTCTCATTCCCTCTGTAGTTTTGTTTGCTGATAGCTTTGGCTTTTCTAAAATTATTTAGGAGAACGTTTCCTGATGATCTGGTCTAAGCAACCAGTGAAATGCGCATAGGAACAGCTTATCCTCCAACAATAAATTTCAGTATTTTTTATCAATTATTTAAAAATGGAATTAAGCACAACAAACAAAATCTTTTAATAAATATTTGTATTCCCACAAACAACTTTGATAATAAATTTTTTTGGATTTTAAAAAATTTTACCGTTTTTGAAAGCTAAAAATGTTTGGAGAATAGCTTAATGAAGGGTAAAGTAATGATTTTTTTTAACTTACGATACGATTACTACCTAACCTCTGCCTGTACCTGTAAAAATGCGAGCTGATGGAGAAAATCGGAGAATAGATTTGAAATCAACGACCTCAAATTAGTTTAAAAAAAATTGCATCAAACTTCCAATCAACACAAATAGGTTGTTCGCTTTTGTTATTATTGTTAAGATTTTGAAAATTCACTTTCATGTTCAATAAATTACAATTCAGTTTTAAGAATTTATTTAAAAAATAATTACTAGTTTTTTCGTGAAGAGCCGCTGCTTGATAAGCAAATGATATTCGGCCTTATTGTGTAAGGCATACTTTAATCTATTACAATAAGCGAAACGAAATATGAATTAAATAACTGCCGAGTTGGTGTGAACTCAACCCCGGTAAGCTAGTTGGTAGTGAGTAAGTCTATCAGCGCCGGGGTTGCGGGTTCAATTCCCGCCAGAGACTCTGGTTTCTTTCCTGCAGACAAGCGTAGATCTTCGCGGCATTAGCATAGGAAGAAAAAAATAATAATATATTTATTTATGATAAATTTTCTTGTTTCATATAGAATAGTAGTTAACCATAACTATTTAACTATGTTTCTATTATTTTAATAAATTTCAAACTGTAATATACAACACACAGATGTTCTTGTTTCGATTTTATTTTATTCAATGATCTTTTTTTTTACACTTTCACAAAGATGAATTGCAAAAAATAATGTAATTCAACTCCACTCGTCTTTTAAAATTTACATAAAGATTTATTTTATGATTTTATATATTCTTGGTTTTCTTTTCTACATTTGATAGTTTTACCACAAAATAAATCAAATCTATATTTATGAATAATTCAGGAATTTGATAAATTTTCTTAGAGATACAAATAAACAAACTCATAAGCATTTTTAATGTTGTTTGTTTTTATTACGTTTAAAAACATGTGATTTTACTTTATTTGTGCTAGGAACACAACTGGGGCGTGCTACGTAAGAACGTATGACGCTTTGTGTTAAATATCTTGAAACAATCTTTGTTGACCCGCAATTTCGACGTAAACATAGTGTTTTTTTGTGTAAATAATATTACCAAATTCCAAATTTAGACAAATCTTTGTTTAGTTTTTTCTTTTTTTCATTTTAGACTTAAAATTTTTTTTTATGACGGTAGCAACCAGCGTATGAATAAAATAAGATCTAAATCGATGTACGACGTAGATACGCTTTTACGTTTGCGTCAGCTATTGTGCACCTTCGTATCAAATATTATATGTTTTTATTTGACAACGTATCTTCGTCGGACGCTAATACGTTCGTAAGGTGAAATTGTGATGCTACGGTTAAGTTGTTCAAAAACGTCAAAATTTAATATGAATTTGTGTAGCAAGCAACAACAAAATTATAAAACAAATTTGACTTTGTTTTTGCTTTCAATGTTATTTTTGGCCTTGAGTTGCGTTGCGTTTTACACAATTAGGGCTTAAGTTTATCTGTACGTATGAGAAATATTTTAAAATTTATATATGAAAAATATGTGGAAAATGTAATTGGCTTAATCGATTTACAATATGAAAAAATTTAGTTAGAAGTATTGGCGTAACATTTTATTGTACTGACCGTTATCGGACCCAAGTCCCAAACTACCGACAACACTTATAATAGGCAACATGAAATAATTTATTAATTTCGCACACTTGAAATGCCAAATACCTTTTGCATGAAAGTACTAATGCCAAATTATGTTGCGTTTGCTCATTCCGTGAGGGCATTTTTACGCTAAAAGTTTTATTTGGGGGAGGAGGGGCTTCATTTGTATTGAGGCTAGACCTGTCAATGCAACAATTTGGCCTATTTTAAATTCCAAACAATTCTCGTATTCACGTCCCTTCGTCTTATTTCGGAAGGGTTTGTATGCGGGCTACGTGATATAGTGGATCAACTTGAGATTTTTAGAAAAGCAATCGAGTTGTCGTGTTAAATTTAATTCTATTAAATTGCAAATCAAAAATAGAATAGTAAGAATTGTATTATTTTAAGATTCAAAGAAATTTAAAACAAAGAAAATGCGATGCGAACCTGATGCCAGGAATTAGCTAAAGAACGAAATTTGAAAATATGTGTTCAAATCATATAAAACTTTTCCAAATTACTGATTTATTTCATAAAAATATTTACCCTGCTTTGATTTCTATGTTTTTGTTATTTCACTAAAAAAAAGCTCTCCCGAACAATTGGCACATGATTTAACTTAGTCCAAACATGTGTATATGTTATCCTGAAAAGACTTAACCCGCAAACATTTTAAATAAATCAAATAAACCATATTTTGTTATGGCTGGCTCCATGCAGGTCCAACTCCTCAAAATCACGGTAACCTCATAATTCGTTTCTCAAATATTTGGAATTTATATGGAAACTTTGTCAACAATCGCAATTTTTCAAGAAAATTAGTTTCTATACAAAAATTACCAATTAAGAGGGAGTTTAGATGAAATTTGTGTACGTTTTTCCCTTTTTGTTTTCTATAATTTACATCACCTTACTTTCAGTTTTATGTTGTGATATTAATCACTAAAAAAGGTTGATATTCTCTTTTGTTACAAATCATTCTTTTAAAATTGTTGTTTAATTGTTAAAGTTTTAGTTAATTAAACTGCTTAAATTTAAATTCTAACTACGTTGGAGAAAGGAGCGAGAGAGGAATAAAACAAAAAATTCGTTTTGTTAATTAATTTCCTTCACGGGCGTATAGGGATCATCTAAAGGATAATATTTCAACCTTTGGTATTGGATCCTCTTGAGACCGAAGGCTTACCAAAGATTTTATATGTCTGGTGCCACGAGATTCAGAACCACCCGGCGAGCATGGCACCGGACTGACTGTTGGCTTTTGCCCCTACGGTCTAATCTTTTAGAAAGGCATGTCTTCGTGCTTACAAGGCACGTTCCTTTGGGATTGTGCGTAAGGGATCAAATGGTGGCTGTGACTTAAACGCAACATTGCGGGAAGGGAACGGCTGATTTTTCTCCCTTGTTTCAAGGGGAAAGTTTGGCCTGTAACAGTACTCCCTAGGTGATGTTAATATTCAATAGATGCTATTGCTATTCCTAAAGAAGCGGTGGTTGCATGATTTTGTACACTCAAATCGCTACATTGCATGTGTGTGTTAGTTTTTTCAAGAATTTTATGTTACTATCAATATCTATAAAAAATTTTCTTTTTCGCAAAAAGTAGCTGGCAAAAGCAAATCCAATAAATAGATTTAATAAATTAAACGCATTCATGTTTAAACACAGTAAGAAAAAACGAGTACCAAATTTAAGTTTTTTCCACTTACTTTTAGGGCGATGTATTTAAAAATTTACGTACGACGAACCCAAAAAATAGTTAAAACAATCAGAAATTATCAAATCAAGTAAAAAAAGGTTGACCCAAGTAAAAATGTCCTCAATAAAGTAAAGAAATCTTATTTTGTCCTGGTATACATTGCACCACCATTCAGGGATGCCAACTTAGCTCTTTTTGGGCTAGACTTAGCCCTTTTTAAAGTATTTGAAACGCGATCAAAATGTTAATCCCTTAACCAAAAACCGCGCATTTTTGGCCCTTTTTGTTATATTAATTTAGCCCTGTTAGCCCGTTTTTGCTTCGGTAGGGTAACATTTTTGATTTTTCTGGCGATATCGAGATGTGAAAACAGTCTTAAAAATTAAAAAACGTGCGAATAGGAGAACGGATAATTTAAATATAAGTTTGCAATTGGTAACAATCATTAAGATAAACTTTTATGCTATAAATATATTAATATTTCCCTAATAAAATGTTCAAGTTTACAGAACTTATAGTGTCTAAAGCGATATAATCGTTCTAGGTCTTGCCAAGTTATGCTTAAAAATTAGTTTTAACGAAACATACAAAATTCTAAAATACATATATATAGAGTGATTTATAGAATAAAAACTTCTATGGCCAAGAAGATTAAATTTTATTAAACAATAGCCAATTTTTAAAGATTATAAATGCTGCTTAAATCTTCAGCTGTATGTTCTCGTACCATTGATTAAATTGAAAGTAAAATGATCCGATACTTAATACCTTTTTTAATACCTCTTTTAATGCCTTTTTGCACATTTTTTTAAAAAGATGCCATTTAAATGTACCAAAATCTTCCCTTTTTTAATTAAGATCTTTTTAGCCCGTTTTTCACATGTCTTCATGCTTTTAGTGTGCCAATAGTTGTCATCACTGCCGCTACTGCTAAACTTTTCATTGGTCAGAGAATAGAATCACAAAGTGTACGTATTATTCCTAGAGAGCTTATCAGCCTCATCTTTATATGCAGTGTTGCCAGCTTGTGGGTAATTACCCGAATTTGGTGTAATTTTTACTCTCGTGGGTAGAGCGTGGGTAATTTCTTTGAGGTGTAGATCAGGTATTATTTGAAATTCTTTTATTTTAAAACAAATAATATAGGGATTTTATTTTAGTGATAAAATTTATAAAAAATTTACAGTATATTTAACCAGTCACTATTTATATAAGAGCTTCAAGATGATTTAAAACACGAAGTTTATTGGAAAAAGAAAGTATGTATTTTTACTAAAAAAAACAGCCCCTGGAGAGAGATATTTTTCCGATACTACAAAAAGTAAAATTATTCAACTAATTTGAGAAACAGACTGTCATCTAAACCCATTACAGAAATTTTATTTACTTTATAAAGTATACAAAGGATGAACACGAACATTTTGCACCTTAAATATATAAATGAAAGTAGATTTTATTATTTTAAGTTTTTATTTAATTTTAATTAATTTGTTTGAGGTTTTAATGTGTTTTTGTTAAATTATTTTGAATTAATATATGAATCTTAAAAGCATGACTAATATTGATCTTATTTAAGTGAAAAATGTATTATAGATTATGGTGCTTTATGAAACACATACAAATATTTGTTGTAGTATACCATTCGGATTAGAACCAATATCTGAGTCGTCCGTCCTGCTGTCTGGTTGTCTGTCCATGTTCTGGGTAAAGTACAGGACTCAATTGTTAAGATAATTTAATGAAATTTGCTTCATAAGTATTTTTTTAAATTTTGGGATCGGTGCATAATTTCACATAGCCCCCATACGAACATTTTTCTAATATAGTCCTTGTACCCATAAATCATCTTATTATGTTGGTATTTGGACAAATTTGGCCCAAATATATTTTATTTCAACATAAATTATCTAACGAAATTAATGTTAGAATCAGGCCATATTTGACCATGGCTCCCATACAAATTCCACTCACAAAAATAGCTTGTAATGCCATAACTACCCTATAAATATTGGTATGTATTGATGAAAAATAGCTACTATGTCATGGAAAATTTTATGCTGTTAGTAGCGTAGGTCATATACATATAAACTCCCACCCATAAATCACTTGAAGGCGAAAAAATCTCAAATAGATGTAGTTACTTAGATAATATTCGGCGCTAAGAATTCTTATAATATTAGTCTTAACGTCATAACAATTTTGTTTTAATAGGTGTTTGAGCCTGTAAGCCTTTTTACAAGCTAATGCGAAAAATAAAACAATTTATTTAATGTTTTATTGCGACAAAAACTTCAATGTATTTATTCGGTTAATGTACACACAAAATCAACTAACAAAAAAAAAAGAAACAAAATATTGTTTTAAAGAAATCAAAAGCGACAAAACAACTTCATTATTAAATCATTAACTTCATTATATTTCTGTACCGTTAAATAAGAATATTAATATTTGCTAATTGTTTGTTATTATAAATTACATCGGTGAAAAAAATGCAAATGCGTAGACATAAAGCACACAGCAATACACAAGCCTACATATGGATATGTATGTATGTACGTACGTTCGCTGCTAAGACAAGCTTTGTATTGACGCTGCTGCTAGCACAGTGGTTACAACGAACGATAGGTCTATAATTGCATATGGGACCTAACAAGCGAACACTCTATCTGTAAATACTTTCCAATTTGTTCTTTCTGTAAGTTTTTTTATAATTAAACGTAAATTGGGTAATTTTGCGTCATCTCCAGTGTGGGTTTGAAATTTGCTGGTGGTTACACTGTTTATATATAACAAATATTGCTGTAGTAACAACAACAACATTACGAAAGTAGATGAAAACGATTAACTTGTTCGTTGTAGAAACAATAACAACACTACAAGAAGAAAACCATACACTATGTTCCTGATAAAAAAAATAAAATAATTTGAAAAAGAATGAAAAATTCCCGATTTTTTTTTGTACAATTTATTGAGTTTAAAACATCAAATTTTCAGAGCAGTATTATGACGAAAACCATATCGCGCCATTCTGCTGGTGTCTTAAAATTCAAAGTTCTTCTATAAGCAATGGAAACCAACTTAGAAATTTGTGAATAAAGCACAATTTGAGATCAATTTTATCTTTTATTAACTTAATCCCATTTTCGGATAGTTTTAAGTACGGAACAGGGTTTAAATATGGCTAAAGTTGAGTATTTGGCACTTGAATAATCCGTTCTATTGACATCTCTTTGGCTTGATTTAAGTACGAATGAATTGATGTTTCTTTTGAGGGTCTGTCTTATGTTGTATTTCAAATTTTAGATCATTTTTAACTTATTACGTATTTAAAAAAAAAAAATTATTTAAAAACTTACCGTATTTAAATTTGTTATTTTATCCAACTCTACGGCCGTACTGCCCCGATGATGCAGATGTGGTAAATGATGAGTTGTCAACATTTTTGTTTTCCTAAAAGTCTATGTTCAGTCTAAATTTAGAGAACTTGCAACAATCACCAAACTTTAGCCTAAAATAAGAAAAGAACATGCCATTTGAATATTTAATAATAATTAAAACAAAATTGAGAATATATTATTAGTATTCACATAAACTGTCTTTTTCGCGCAGTTACCAGGTTTTTCTTGTGGTTGATTACTGGCAAATTTAACCACATGTCACAATCTTATTTTTGCTACACAAAATTGACATGTTTGTATTTATATCACGAACACTTGCACTATGATAGTTTCATATTTTACCAGTACAAATTCTTCTATAACATTTTAAAACCACTCAGCAATAGCATGTTTGGGTTAATAGGGCATTCACTATTAAACAGATTTTTAGAAAACTAAAAAAAAAAAAAATTTTCGTAAATTCGAATGGTTTACAAAATGAAATAATTCAAATCAAAAACGTACTACTTTGTAGAGGTCGCAAGTACGTTCATATCGACTATTTGACTTAACAGGCGGTTGCCTAACTGAGGCCGCGAAAACCTTGAGTGTCACGTTAACTTTCCAAGCCCTGCACGAAATAACTACTTAAGGTGCAGTTATTGAAATTTTTAAACTTATATACAAATTTTTAAAAATAGCAATATAATCAGTATATTAAGTCAAATTTTTAAACGTCGGACTTTCATTAAAATATTTTAAGAATTCTAAAAAACAAAACACGTTAGAAGCCCTTGCTCAAAACTTAACATCATATAAAGAACATATAGCAACTTATATTGTTAATGTTGATAACAATTGTATCTCTGTAACAACTTGAATTTTTCTATCATACAGCTTGTGGCACGAAGCAAACGATAGTCTGTATGTGATAAGGTACACCAAGAAATGTGTGTATAAACAGTTTACATCAAACTGTACACGCAGAGAAAAAATATGTTTAAAAACGGTCACCTCCAACAAAACTATTTTTAAAGAAAATTTTTAAACATATTATGTTTAATTTAACCATATTATTGTCACCGACAACCATATTATTGTTAAATTGGCCCTCCATCAAGAAGCCACAACCATATTATAGTAGTCTTTAAGCATGTTTTGGTTAAATATGACAATTATTTGTTTTTAAATTAGCAATAGTATTTTCCTCTTTTCCAAGAGCAACATGCTATGGTTAAAAACCAACCATGCTATTATAAGTGTTAAACATATTTTAGTTAATATTAATCAAAACATGTTTGGAGGCAACCATAATATGGGTGGGCTTCTTGATGGAGGACAAATTTAACCATATTATGTTTGTCGGTGAAAAAAGTAAGATTAAATTAAACATAATATGTTTAAAATTTTTATTTTAAAATAGTTTTGTTGGAGGTGACCAATTTAAAACATATTTTTTCTCTGGGTGTACGAACTTTAAACTTTCGACGCTTATTGAGGACAGACGCATCCAAAATAAGACAATTAAACGGCGCTCATTTGGTTGCATCAAACTTCCTCGTTTGAAGATGTATTGGGAGCAGAAGTTCGACACAAATATTGTCTCTGCAAAGGCGATCATTTTTTGTTTCTTTTCCTAAAATTTCTTCATTTTGCTTACACTGTAGGAGCTTCAAAAAAGCATGTTCAACATTGATTTTGCAGTGAAATTCGAGATTTAACTATTGGCAATTTTCTTCCATAGATCGCTTTGTTGCTACATTTTTCATAGATTTCTCGAATTTTCAATGTAAAATATTGCATAAAATACAAATGCAAAAAAAAAATGATGTTCCAGCATTAAAATGCTCCAAAGAATTTTGAATTATATTATAAGGAATACCTTTTCTGAAGATTACTTTAATGCATATCCCACAGTTTGACACTTATGGGCAACTTGGAGGTAGTATATGTAGTTTTTTGGTTAAGTTTATTTCGCACTTTTTTCTAGTCAATAGCAAAAATTGCGCCGAAGAGAGGAGAATAAAATTCCAATTGGCTTCCGAGATAAGTCCGTGAGAAAAATTGCATGTGCATCGGAAAAATCTAGTTCAAGCCAAACTCTACAATAGGCTATTTAATCCCAAATGTTAGTTTCGATTAGTACTTCGTAAATTCCAAATGAAAGGTAGTGTGAATTTAATGTGTTACACTCTGCTACTACGTGATGACTGAAGGTGTCCTCCAACAAACAGTCCTATGGAACAATGTAGTGTCTGCCCAGCCGTAAACTAGGTGGACCTGCCAATTTCAAATGTTTGACATACTTCAGGTTTTTGCTGCTATATCTCTGGACAATGCAATGACAAGAAGTAGGTATTATTCAATACGTTCATTTTTTTGTACAACAATAGCTGATGACGAAAGCTTTAAAAAATAATTACTTTTTAAACACAAATCTGAGTAAAAATTTGTATTAAATTTTGTAAGAGAGGAAAAACTTTTATATTTTATGCCTTTAATTTTATTTTTTAATAGAATGCTTAACTAAAAATTTTTTTTGTTGATTTTGTACTTTAAAAATCGATCAGCTGGAATTTTTTTTTTAAAAATATCGTCGATTCGACGAAGAGTAACTTTATTGTACTAAAATGAAGAGCTACCTTTCAGGGTTAAAAGATGAATAGTAATATATTTTAATTATAGCGAATCATCCGTTAAATAAACCTTTGTTCTTTGTACAGAGTCCAGTGGGACTTTAAGTGTATTTTAACATATGAATATTTGTGTTTCTTTCTCAAATTCTAATACAGGATTTCTTCTTAAATGTTACAAAACTTTTATTCGTGATGAAATTTTTATTCTAAAGATATTGTTTTAGCTTTACTGTGCAATGTTTTGCAAAGTGTACATGCATACATATAAAAAAAGCATACATTTAGAATGTGCTCGTTGTTTAAGTTGTACGCGTTTGAGAACTTTTTCTAATGCATCTCGACCGTAACGCCAGCTCAACAAGTGTAATGTTTGCTACTGACACTTGTAATAATTTAATTTTGACTTGTTTAGCACAAAAAAAAAAAAAAAAAAGAAAACTAACAAGTGAGACAGGATGCAATTTCATCAAAAACATGTGTGCACTGTTGTTGACGGTCATTGAAATAAGTTAGTTTTTTTTTAATAAAAAGTTTTTTTTTAGCATTTTTTAGCAAAAATAAAGAGAATTTTAATTTTAGTTAATTGCTAAATGTTTTTTAGTTTTTTTTTATTTTGACTGCTATGAAATGATCAATACAAAGGCAATTTTGCAGAAAATTTTCCAATAATTAAAATTTTTATTTCTGTTGGAAAAAGTTTTCTATTGTTTTAGAATATTAACTTTAAGGGCTCTGGAGATTTTCAAATAAACCCGTCAATCAGTGAATATTTTTTAGTGTCGTTTATTTGAGGCTTTTTCGGAGACGTACAAATAAACACGGCAATCAACAATTGTATTTTGTAAAAAACCAAAATATTTATATTTTTCAAGACAACAAACACAAAGAAAATAATTTTTTTTTGTCAATCACAACAGGAGACTATCAAATTATCAGCCATCAAATAAAAAAATCAAAACTTTTTGATTTTCATCAAGCATTGCCGACAACGCGTATGTGTACCCGAAAAAGAACGACTGCACGCACACAACTATGTGATTGATGTATTTATTTGATAGTCTCCCGGGCGTTTTATAATTTTAATTTAAAATAGATTATTTAATTGTATACGGCAATCAAAATTTTAAATTTATTTAAAAAAAAGAAAGAAATATTTTAACAAAATATTTTACATGTTTTCATTACATATTTTTCTTTGTCCAAAACATTATTTAAGTTTTGCTACTCATTAAAAAGGTAAGAGAACTCTTTTTCTCATTTAAGAAAATATTTTTAATAAGTGTATTGACCCCAAAGATTTAATGCTTAAGATGCCATTGCCTTGAAGGAACGAATTCCGTAATTGTCTTTAAAAAATTTAATATTGCATTTAAACTCAAATCTATTCACAGATTGATTTTTCACCTATAATTTCTAAAATATTCTTACATACTTATATCGAAATATTAAAATTATGTTTAAAAGTTTTTAGTTTCGTAGTGTATTAATTCCAAGTAGCGTTCATTCTTTTGATGGTATGCAAAATTCAATTTATTTCAAGTCACATCCTAATTTCAGTTTGTTTATTGACTTTTTATTTTCTTTTCAATTAAGGGAATTTCTATGAATTGAATTTATTGAATCCAAAGTGAAAATAAGTTTTTCGTATCTGGGAATTAAGTACCAAAGAAAGAAATATGAGAACAGCAACCAGTGCTGCTAACTTTTCACGACTAACAGAAGCTAAATGAGAATTTATTGCCAAAATTAAAAAAGTAATTAATAAAAAAGTGATATAAAAAATTTTTTTTACACTTAGAATTAAAGTTTTTGAAAAAAAAATTGTTCTGAAGAAAATTTTTTTTAAACTTTAAAATACAAATCATCAAATTGATATTTTTATTATATAAGCCGCTCAATTTGAAGAATTTATAAAATACATCTGTGTGATAATAAAGTCACACAGATGTATTTTATAATACATCTGTTTTAAAAACAGTTGTGGAGTTTAGTATTCTGCTTGCAAAAGAGCAAATGCAAAATATCGTAGCACTTCAATGAAATCTAATGGAAACTCTGTGTATTTTGTCGTTGAGTTTAACAAAGAGTTACTATATTATGCATTTGTACTTTTTCACGGCTAATACTGAATTCCGCTATTAAAGAAAGGTTGCAATATGCAAAAGCCTTAACAGTGCACATGTTCTGTAACTCCCGCGTCCAAAAACTTTTCGATTAAAATGTGAGAAGTGAAACAAAAATGCCATGAGTTGAAACGAACATCTGTTTTTCTCACTTAACTGCATCTGTAACATTTTGGCGAGTAATTACTGTCACGTAAGAAATTACTTTCCATTTTACAGAAAAACTGTGATTGTAAAATTTTTGTGAGAAAGTAACCGCTTTGAACTGTCAAAGAAGATCACGCATAAAAACGGGGTGAAAAAAAAATGTTAACACTAAAAAATATATAAAAAAATAGAAAATGCAATGAATAATAACACGGAAGAGGTAAGCATTTTGTTCTTGGTAGATTTTTTAATTGTTTAACTATTTTTCTTTTAACATTTTGAACAATATACGAATGTTTTCAAAGCTGTTTTGTAAACAACAATCATTAAAGTCGCACTTTATTTTATTTGGTATAGCCGCCGGTTGTATTTTCGTTGACGTCGTTGAAAACCTTCAATTTTAGTAACTTTCGGTCGCCGTCGACACGTTTGATTGGCATTCTCAACGTCTGCAATTTCACATCGGCATTTATAAAGTTGCGTCGAAATATTTTTTGATAGTTTTCGAAATGAGTTACAGAAACATTTTTTCCGCACTTTTCGAAGATGGAATATTTTGTTTTACATCTTTTCGATACAACCAAAGCTGCAGAACATGGGTACAAGTGAAAATTGCTACATCGGCAACACTTATAACAACACAACATTATTTTGTTTTTATGTCCCAGAGCGGACACGAGTAAAATAACACATAGTTTTTCAAAAAAAATTTCCTTTAATAAACAAATATAATAATAAAAAAATTAATTCTGATTCGATTTTGGGTTTTGCTACACCAAGGGCACTTTAATCCGGTTGTTGTTAAAACTGAAATATATTCGTTTTTCTTTAACTATAAAAAAAAGAAAACTCTTTGGATATGTCCGAGTATATGAAACAATAATAAAATAATTATTGATGAATTGTTAAAACATGCCATTAAAGATGTAAGTAAGATTACATTAGGTTAGGAAAAAATCCAACTTGAAATCGATATTGATTTAAGCCTTTTTCAATTTCGAAACAAAATAGGTAAGACCCAGCGAGATGGAAGTAGGACGAATGTGGTTCTAAAAGTTTTCATTGTTAGCCAGCAAGAAGAGGTGTGATGAAAAAACTCCTAACAATAACAAATACAAGTACTTTATGCAGTTTTGACGAATCTAATATACCCTTCTACATAGTATTTAAAGCAGTGTTGGAAAATAAACCTTAAACATGTTTCTTTAATGTTTGATACGGTAGAAATATGGAAAACACAAACGCTAATAGTGTTTGTGTAGTAAATATTAGGGAATTCATTTAATCAGGCTTTTGCTTTAATCGGTTAATCGGATAATCGGTTAATTCTGTTATGGATCGGTTAACCGATTAATACAGTTTTATTTTATATATATTAAGTAACTTCAATAAATAGTATTACATAAGTTATTTATTATTTGTGATTTGTTAGTAAAAAAAAACAATAACATAATAATTCCTGAACTAAAACGAGCAAACAAAAAATAATTCATATATATGTAAAACATATTTTTCAACTGATACATAATATTTGAGAATATTTTCTAGTTATTGTGAGATTATTAGTTATTTCACTAGTTTAAGGATTTTTTTAAAATAATCTTTAGACAAATAATTAGTTTTAAATGTTTACGATTTAAGCGATTCTTTTTTTTAATTTTAATAAAACTTGATTGAGGATATCAAAAGCAACCCATAATACAGAATATCTAATTTCTTAGTCCATTTCCTGGATTTCTCTAAACATATAAAGTCTTCCATTATGCCATTAGAGTCATGTTTTTTAACATTTCTAATTGTTTCGGTTCGTTCTGTTAGAAGATTGATATGAAAAGATATGAGAAGAAATAAAAAACTAAACACATTCATATAAAAAGTACAAAACACAAAAAGCTGTTGACAGCAAACACTTCCCAGCAAGCACTATTTAGCATAATCGAATCTTTTAGGAATCAGCTTTAAAAGCAAAGTAACCGCAGCTTATTTTTCGTTCAGAAATGATGCTCTCGTTGTTCGAAAATGGTACCCTACCGATGAAGCACCTCCAAGAATCATATGAGGTACAATTTGATGATTCCTTTCTGATCATATGTATGAATCATATGTTTTTTTTTTTTTTCAGTATTTATTTATTGAATCTTCATATATTAAATATGAACTAACAATAATTAATCAAATCTTATCCTAATATTTACTTTATGTCCTGCCAGTGCCAAACAAAAAAGATTTCGTCATCACGGTATCTCTTCACATATGTAGGTGTTTATCGCTCATCTGATTGGGTGAGTGCTGCAGTGTCTCTTCTTCTTAAGCGAGTGTGGCCGCCATAATTTAAAATATTTCGAGCTAATGGATTTGGGTGCAGTTCCAGCCTTTTTAAATATTTTACTGCATATTTCGTTATCATAGTTTTTACCAATGGCACATTGAGATCCTTGTGGATATTTGAGTTTTTGACATACCAGGGAGCGGCTGTTATTATTCGAAGAAGTTTATTTTGGCGCCTTTGAATTTTTTCGATATTAGAAGCCGAGGCAGAACCCCATAACTGAATACCGTAGCACCAAATTGGCTTTAAGATAGAGTTGTAAAGTAGAAGTTTGCAATCGAGTATAAGAACAGAATTTCTTCCAATAAGCCAATTAATTTGGATTGCTTTTAGTTTCATTTGAGTTAATTTCGCTTTTATATGCCATTTCCACGTTAAACGCCGATCTAGATGTATACCGAGACATTTTACATGCGAGTGTTGTGGTATTATTTGATTATTGATTTTAATAGGGGGCATGTTTCCCGACGCAATGTGAATGTTATATGTGCGCATTTTTGCTCATTGATCTTTATCCTCCATTGTTTTAACCACCTTTCCAGTGCAAATATGTGATCCTGTAAGTAACGAGATGCTTCTTGACAGTTTTCATGTACGCTTAGGAAAGCTGTGTCATCCGCAAATGTTGAGGTTTGTGTGTAGCTGTTTGTTGGCATGTCCGAAGTATAAATTAAGTACAATAGAAGGCCCAGGATGCTGCCTTGTGGGACTCCAGCGTTAACTGGCTGAGGAGAACTTAAAAAATCGCCTTCTTTAATAATAAATTGACGACCGACTAAGTAGCTTTCTAACAGCTTGTGTATGTTTGCTGGCAAGTTTTGCTGCAATTTCAGTAGTAAACCTTCATGCCAGACTTTATCAAAAGCTTGAGACACATCGATGAAGAGTGCTGAGCAATATTTTTTTTCTTCAAAGGCTTTTCTTATTACATTTACTATTCGATGAGTTTGTTCAATTGTGCTATGCTTTCTTCTAAACCCAAATTAATGATTAGGAATACATCTATTTTCATTTAAAATCGGCGTTAATTTTGCCACTAGTATTTTCTCAAATAGCTTTGAAATATTAGATAATTAGCTAATAGGCCTGTATGACTCAACTTTTGTGTGATCCTTTCCTGGCTTTGGTATCATGGTTACTAAGGAAACCTTCCATTTCTGAGGGTAGTATTGAAGGCGTAAAATTGCATTAAAAATAAAAAGAATAATTTTCTTTGCTGTACTTGGTAGCTCCAAAAGCATTTTATTACTGATCTTATCAATACCGGGTGCCTTCTTGGTGTTTAAATCACAAATAGCCTTTTCGATTTCTCTAAACTCGAATCTTAGGGGAATAGCTGCTCTAACATTTACAGGCGGTAACTCGACTGCTATATCGTGAAATATATTATGGGTAAATACATTTTTCAGATGATTAGCAAACAGATTTCCTTTTTCAATATCATTTCTTGCCCAACTTCCATTCAAGTTTCTCAATGGTGGCTTAGAGATAACTGGTCTATTGAGGCTTCTAGCTGCACGCCATAATGAGTAATCTGATTGTGGAGTTGCATCAAGTCCCTTGAGATATTTTTCCAGGGAAGCCGTTTTCTGAGACTGCAGTAACTTTTTCAGCCTTTTTGTGCACTCTTTTAATAAAGTCTTAAGTTGGGGGGATCTGTGCAATTGCCACTCTCTACGAACTCTCCTTTTTTCAGTCAATAGACGCTCGACATCTGTAGAATATATGATTTTATTTTTGGTTTTTTTGAGTGTTATGCGTGAATGTTGAACAGCTAGTTTGAGATAACTGTCAAAATTAACAATAGCGAGATCCACGTTCTCCGGTGTTTTCTGTGCAATGGGCACTCAGATATTTTTTATATTTTAGCCAATTTATTTGTGAGGCTGATGTCGATAAGTAACCACACGGAGATACGATTCTATTTGGATTCATTATAGTAACAATTGTAGGTGTGTGATCTGAAGATAGTTCTAGGGACGCTTCCACATGAATCGTGTCTATGGGGATGTTATTAACCACGCCAAAATCTATGACATCTGGAACTTTTTGCTGATCAGTAGGCCAATATGTTGGTTGTCCGCTCGCTCCACATTTAGGTCCATTTTACAAATTGTGTTAAACAAAGCACGACCCTTAGGTGTAATAAGTCGTGACCCCCAGAAAGTGTGTTTAGCGTTATAATCGCCAGCAGCCAGGAAGCAGGGTCCTAATGATTTGAAATATTTATTATATTGGCTTTCTGATATTGAAAATCTAGGTGGGGAGTATAATGATGAAATTATTATGTTTTTAGATAATTCCTCAACGCAAATGCTCGTTGCTTGGAGATAATCTTCACGATGATCGCACATTAAGTAGTGTTTTACTCGGTTTTTTATCAAAATGGCAGAACCTCCACAAGCTCTACCTCGAGGGTGCTTGGTATCATATAATATATAACCATTGATTATAAACGTGTTTCTTGAGGTCAGATGGGTTTCAGAAACCATCAAAACATCAATTTGTTTATTTTTAAGGAAGTATTCTAGTTCATTTTTATGTTGGCGGATGCCGTTTGCGTTCCAAAAGCAACTTTTTAAACAATTCATGGCTTGTTTAGTACAGCCTGCAATAACATCGATTTCCAGCATCATATTACCCATTGTGTTCGTAAAGTTAGTTACTGTTTGCACTAGTGTTTCCATGGTTTTCTCTAGACGACTTAAGTTAGAAACTGGAGTTTCATCATTATTTGGCAACTCACCTTGCATTGGAATATGGTTTGATTTTAGGACGTTAGCGTAGGATGTTCTGTTATTACTAGGCTGCGGTACCTGAACGTCATTAATGTAAACTTGATTTGTTGCCTGCATTTAAGGGGGATTAGGTTTCGGCCCAACCGAGCGCTTGACGATAGAGTATACAGGGCATCCTCTATAGTTGGCTGTGTGATTACCACCACAGTTGCTATATTTTTTTACATTGGGGTCGTTTTTAGACTTATCGCAGAGAGCTGTACCATGTAATTCCCCACATACGACGCAAACAGGGGTTAGATGACAATATGCCTTAGTGTGACCAAATTCTTGGCAGTTTAAACATTGCACGGGACTATTCCTTTTGTGCGGCTCCTCTATTGTTATTTTTCTATACAGGATATATTTAAGATTATAAATGGGATGCGTTTCGTTCTTTTTAAGCTTAATGTCGCCGGGTTCTAACTCCACTCGAAATAGTGGCTGGGGATTTTTTTCTCTATTTTTAATGTTTATTACAGTTTTTATTTTGAAGCCTTCCTCTTCTAAATCATATGTGAATCCTTTTGCAATCGCTCTAGTGATAAATCAGTTTTAAATCTCAAAAGTAATCTTAAAAGGCTCATTTAGGTTATTTTTGCAAAAAATTATCACCGAAATGCTAGCTGGGTTATTTGAAATAAACATCACTTTGTTTGAATGAAAAATATTTTCTAAGCACATAACTTTTGTATATGAGACGAAACAAATAATTAAAAACACAAAAAAGTATCTTATAATACTACATATAATTAAAAATTTTGTTACATCGGCTAATCGACTGAAATTAACCGGTTTAATCGGTAATCGAAAGTAGCCAATTTTAAATTAACCGATCAGTTAATCGGGTAGTAGTTAACGGTTTAACCGAGCGAATACCCTAGTAAATTAAAAAAAATGTTATCTGCTTGTGGTCTTCCTACACAATAAATTCAACTCAACATAAAGATGAGAACATTTGTTGCGTTTATTTTTTCGCTTCAAAAACACGTTGTGTTTGGTTCAGCACATTAATGTTCGTTCGTTTCAGTTGAGTTTTTCGCCCTTTTTGGCTGCTAAAAAACCAAACTGTATTAATGTTTGTGCACACACAGGCAATTCGCGCAAAATGCCAGGCAACAACAACAGTACAAGTAAGAAGCGTTGTTAAAATTTTTAGTTTAATCATTACTTCATCAATGTAAAAATAAGTACTAAAGAATTTTAAAATATAGCTTACGTCTACAGAATCACTACAGTTGTTCTGTTTTATAACGAAAAACAGAACACTACATAATGTTTGTTACTACCGTAAAAATAGTTATCTATGGTATCACAGCAGCATTAGGGTGATAATTTTTTGTAAAAATTACCTAAATGAGTCTTCTGACATCACTTTTGATGATTAAAATCTGACTTATCACTTAATGGCTCAAAAAGGAATCAGAAAATTTTATCACAAATGACTCCTCGAGGTGATTCATCAGTAGGGTACTATTTTCTCACTGCGAGAGTATCATTTATGATCGAAAAATGAGCTCATATGCGGTTATTTTGTTTGAAGCTGATTCATGAAATATACAAAATGCTATCTGGGATTAAGGGTTGTGTACCAAATACTAAATCAATAGATATCGTTTCTGGGTATATGTACCGTCTCTAAATAATGTTCAGTATATTTTCGAACACTGATTCAACAACCAATTCTTCTTTATATCATTTAGTATTGCCGATATCGTGTAAAAATTCTTTTTTTGGGAGCATATTTGTAGAAGCACATGGTAAAATTATAGGTCGATTTCGCTGATTTTAAAAAGCAAACAAATTACTATATACGAAATTCGATCCAAATTTTACAAATCTATGTAGCATGTATTGCATGGAGCCTATCGTACAAAACCCTAAATTTGAGGAAAACTTTTAAAGATGCCAGGTGAAGTAATGGACTAATTTTGCTCGACAATTCTGTTTAAACTCAAATTTTTAAAATTTTTATTATAAGCAAAACACTTTTTAATTTAGTATTAAACGCATATGAAAAATTATTTTTAAACCAACCGTTTCATTACCAAAAAGTAGACAAAATAGCAAATATAAATTCTTACAGCGGTTATATATGAATATTTAGTGTCGATTTTTCCCAAAAAGAAAAAAAAACTTTTTTAGTAAATGCACTATTGTTGAACAAGTGCGATATGTATGTAAATGCATATGAAATTACACAAACTCGTAAAAGTAAAACAAAATTATATAAACAATAAACTCTGTTTGAGCATTTTTACAACCATTTTTAAATTGAAATTAATGTTATAAAAGAAAATTACAAAACACAATAAAAGGAAAAGGAAACAAGCAAATGATATAAAATTCTCACAAAAACCTTGGATAATAACACGACCAAAAAGTGTAATAATTTTCATTGATAACACAATATTGGATATATTTCAGTATGTGTAAGTTTCTTAAAGAGCCGGATGGTTCTTCATTTCTTTTTCTTTTTGTCTGTTTGAACAGTTAATTTTAAGATTTGTTAAGTAAACGAAAGGAAATATACAAAAAAAAAATTAAGATACACAATAATAAAAAAAAAGTAAATTATAAGTATTTATCGACCTTCTTTTTTGATTATTCTAAATAGTTGTTATAGTTTTCTATATACAGGCTTTCAAGGTCATTAATTTAATGTAAATAAAAGATTATTTATTTCATTTTCAATAAAATCCGACGTTTCGTTGGTATTCTTTCCAACTTCTTCAGGGATTGAGTTTTATTAAAATAATAATCTTTTTTCGTCAGTTTACATCATTTATAAAATATATCACAGTATTTTGTACAGGTGGACAACACAACACAAAACTTAAAATATTAAAATAAATATATGTAAATTTAAAAATTATCACAGAAAATTTGTCCTTTTTTAGATCACAGTTGTTATTAATAGTAATAACAGCATATGATAGATAACTGTTCAGCCTATGAAATGAGCGTTTGGAAAGGGTGCTACGCTTTGTAGGGGCCTACTTATGGGTTATCAAAGTTAAAATTAGTAGAAAAATCAATTTTATGGTAACTAAAAAAAATTATTTTTACATTTTTAGATTGTTTTTATTTTGTTTCTTAAGGGGTTTATGTTTTAAATTATTACCCAACAAATTAAAAAAAAAATTATTTTTTTTTTAAATTTATTTTTTCAATTTTCTGTAAAATATTCATTACAATTCGTAAGAGAAGGTATATCTAAAAGACTAACCATTTCTAAACTATAATTATTTTGTAACTCTATTCGTGACTTCACATGCCGCAGGGAAGAAATAAGTGGATCGGAAGATGCTGCCAACATGTTGAAGAGGTCCTCATTTTGCCTCACCCTTGATGCTTTGAATGTGTTCTGCAATCTATATTTTTTATAAAATTTGTTAAGAGACTCCTGTGCTTCTTCAGAAAGCTCTCCAATTGGCAAAGACTGGTACTCAATTATATCTTTGCCATGCGCCAATATTTTATGGACGGTCGGGGTTAACTTCTTCTGTGGATATATTTCTGCTAAAAGAGATGCAGTTTTCGACGCATATTCTCCATATTTTGTAGAATTGACATTTCCTTTGCAGTTTAAAACATCCAAGATCGTTCCCAATCTTTTCACGATTTGATTGTCAATTCCAATGATTCTAGTTACTGCCTCATAATCTCCTAGAAGTGTTTCCATCGTTTGAATTACCGTATCCGTGCTTGGGACAGTCTACTTTTAGTCCAACTTGTTTAAAAAAAGCATCCTGTATTTGCTTCTTTCTGATCTTTTCCTTATCCTTTATTAATGTATTTTCATCGAAGTTTTCCTCCTCTTGTGGTAGGGTATATGCCAGTTTTAGCAAGAATTCCATACACCTTATCCTTGCGTGCAATGGTGACATTCCATATTCGTAATTCTCCTCATTTGTAGAATCGTTTAAATTACCAAAGTTCTTCTGACAAATAATAATATAAAATAAAAATATAAAAATAAAACGAAAAAAGGGGTTTAAATAGGTTTTTGCTAAATTTTTACCTCCAGTATAATTCTGTCTATATATATGTATATGATAACTAATTGAAATATATTATAATTAAGCAGAAAAAGATACTAATCTTAAGCTCTTTACAACTAATTATATAAAATTGAGATGTAACATATTATATATGAAATAAATTGAATCGAATTGAAAAAAGTTCTTCTGACTCTTTTTGCAAATCGGGCATGACATTGTTGATGTTGTTCCTGTCAGTTCGTTTACGACTTTTCCGTCAACCATGGTCAGGTGGAACTCGTAATTGCATTCAATATATTTTCCTTCTCCGATTTGCAGCTTTGTAGGCTTAATCTTGCTTATTTGTTCTTCAATGTCCTTCACCGTAGTCCTTATGAGTTCTGCCGATTCCCTTGCAAACCGAAACATTATTGGTCGGCAATAATGCACTGATGACGGACGTAGATTTTTCCAGTGTAGGGAATCATCCGTTTTTTTTCCGCAAAGGAACAACAGATGCCATAAACCATATTTCCGTCCGATATTGTAGCGTCATCGAAAGATATCCTTTGCTTATAAACGCTTTGTCCGGATGATCCATCGCAGCCCCATTTGCTGATCAATGTCAACTTCTCAGGAAGAATTTTCACTTCCGTGAAAAACTTTGGTGTGGTTGACTTTCTAAACAGTTCAAATAATTTTAAATTGTTCAACGCCATGTTTTCAGTACTTAATTTGTTTAATGGTTTCAGTAATTATTGCGCCAACTTTTAGGCGTAGACTAATCCAGGCATTATGCTTATTTTGCAATATATAGGCTTATGCTACCATGCCTAAAAATTTACCTGTTCCCTGCATACAGATGGATTTAGGCTGAATAATGCAATTTTGATATTATGCACGTGTCCAAATAAAATTTGTGCCTACCTGTAGGGACCATAAGTCAATATTGTTCCTGACCATTTGTACGCCAAAGTATTGTTTATGTGAGGTACGTACCTTCTAATTTCAATGAGTAGTTTTTTTCAAACTATTAGATCAAACTACTGTCAGTCAAAACATATAAGGGATGGACGCCATACAATTTCTGCAACCATGTCTTTTTAAACTTTTTTACCTCTAGAAGCCAAACGGGCACGTACGGGCAGATAAAACCTTTTGAATTATGTAAAGAAATAATCAAAGAACAGGTTTTGCAAATATGGCAAATATAGAAAAATATAGTTTTTTTTTATTTTCCGTCAAAGTTGAAAAATAGTGAAAAAACGGATAGTTTTTAAATAGTGATTTACCAGGAGAAACACAAAGCAAACAGTTAATTTTTTTTTATCATTATACATTTAATAAATACATCAATCAATACAAACAAAAAATAAGGCGATTCGTTACCTATTTTTCGTGATATTACACCTGAAATCGCAACAAATTGACTAAAAATTGTGTGTTTTTTTGAAAACCGAAAGTCGGTCAACTTTGAACGGTTATATCTTCTAAACTAAAAATGTGATATTATTAAGAGTGGCATATTTGAAATCGTTAAAAAGTTTCCTATAACATGGGTTTATTCAAAACTTCGTCGGCACTCATGAAAATTTTGATTTTAGCAACCTCGCTTGCTCTACGGGCGCCACTGTGCGACGTAACAAAATTTTTAATTTTTGTGTTTTAAATTATTTGTTTCGTCTCATATGCAAAAGAAATGCGTTTGGAAAATATTTTATACAAACAAACAAAGAAGGAATCTTCATTTTAAATAATTCTTTGCTCTCAATAGCTTTTTGTTTCACGTTCTTTTTATATGGGCATTTCCATTGTGACGTGACGTGATATTTGTACGACAAATTGTAAAAAAATTAATTGAAGAAGTCAAATTTGTAAAAAGTTGTTTTTTGTATTACAAAGTAATAACGCAGCACTATATTCAGAAAATTTACGACAATCAACCCTAAGGATTTTAAGATATAAGCAAAAATATGGGCCGGCGTGACGTAAAAAAAAACAGAAGTGGACTTTGAGTTGCATAACAAAACTGCATAAGTCTGCGAATTGAGCAAGACTTTTTGTATAAAACCTTTTTTAGTAAGCTTTGGACTTATAAAGATTTATTTTCCAAGTTATCAAATTCAAAAATCTTTACTCGTTTTAGGTATATATGGGAATTTCCAGCGAAAAATCTACTTTTTGGCATGTAACGCCATAAAGCAAATAAGCTTGTATTTATGGACCATGTTGTTCAAAAGTTATCCCTTTTGTTACTTAATGTAGAGCTAGTTGCGCTTTACACAAAATATAAAAGAGTAAATTATACGTTACAAAAAGGAGACTTTTCGCTGTAACTTCCTATATGTATGTATGTGTTTGGTTATTGGTTTCTTCTCATATTTTCTCATATCAATCTTTTAACAGAATTAACCGAAATAATTAGAAGAGTTAAAAATTTAAAACAGGACTGTAATGACATAATGAAAGATTTTATACGTTTAGAGAAATCCAGGAAATGGGCTGAGGAATTAGGTATTCTGTTTTATAGATTGCGTTCGATTTCTCCCACATCAACGATAAGTGAAAGAATTTTTACCAAGTCAAGATTTATCAAAACTAAAGAAAAGTATCACCTAAATCCTTAACATTTTTCTAAAAGATTATTTTCAAGGTCTCCTTAAACTATTGAAATTACTAATAAAATTATCAAACAGTTTATTTTTCAATTACTACATAAGATTTATGTGTTAATTAAAAACTATGTATTACATATTTATGAATAATTTTTTCGTTTGCTCGTGTTAGTTCAAGAATTCTTGTTAAATATGTTATTGCTTTTTTAAAAAATAAACTCCAAATAATAAACAATTTATGCATTTTTAGGTATTGAGATTACTTAATTTTTAAAAAAAAACTTTATTAATCGGTTAACCGAACAATTACAAAATCAACCGATTATTAACCGATTAAACCAAAACCTCGGTAAATAATCGAGCGATTAACCGATTAAATGAATACCCTAGTACCTACTCCTTATATATGTGGATCTATGCCACATTATGGTTCGATCATCACAAAGCTTTATGATTTAATTTCTATAAATGAAGCACAGCCGCGAATAACGTTGTAAGTTACAAAATAATTATTTTTCAGGAGATCAAAAAAACGTTTGTAACAGGCAGGATTACTTTATTATTAATTTATCTTTTTAGATTATCAAAAATAATGACAATCAAAACTTTCAAATATCAAGAAAATCGAATTTTAAATGACATGCAAAATTGCAGTTTATAATGTTTTTTTTAGTGGAAAAACGTTTCATATCCACAAAAGTGGCTTTTAAAACGTTATTCCACGTTACAAAACCATTTAATTTGTATCAATTTGTTTGTAACTTACAACGTTCCTCCACTGCCTGACTCGTTGTATCGCATTTTGACGGCATTAAGGTGCTTCATTTTGGGTGATTTGATGTTTAAACAGTGTAAGAGAGTAATTTTAACGATAATCTGCAAAAAACAGTTTTTGCCAAAAGTGGCTTTTACAACGTTATTCGCGGCTTTGCTTCAAATATAAAACTTAACTGAAGCCTTTTTCAATTGTACATCGTGATTCATTTTGGGTTTAGGAATTTTAAAGAATTTTCAGAAGAGGGCTTTATAATGGACCTATGGTAAATTAGGATCCAATCATCACAAAATTCGGCAGAGTGATGTCGTTTAAAAAACTAACTATGACCAAATTTTAATCAATTAATATAGTTTGCTAGCGTTTTTTGCATTCAAAAGTGTTTTAAGGAAGGCTTAATTGTCTCCCGAAATATGACTTTATTACGGATATATGATAGCTTTTGGACCGATTATTACAAAATAGCATGGTATTATTTCTACCCATATGTAACTTAATTCAACCAAATTACAAAAAACTTAGTTTATAAATAAAATTCATTTTGTGTTAAAAATATAGTGCTTCAAAGTAAGAAATCACTATATAAAATTCATGCATTCCGTTAGCGGTATGGCTAGCGAAACTTTAACAGTTCTACCTTACAAACCTGCTATGTTTGAGGCTCCATTTGTTATTGGGGAAGTGTCAAAGGTACCTAGTTTGTATCTATGTATTTATGTTCGCCAGTTACCTCATGTGTACGTATATAAACTTTAAGGAATATAAATTACGTTTTAATAACATATAACATAAATAAAAAACATTATTTTGATAATTAAAAAATTTTGACGAATAAAGTATTTTGAGGTACCTCTGGGTTGTACGAATAGGTTAAATTGGGTATCGATCGCAGCCATATTATAACCAAAGTATATAAAGTAACTCGACTCTTTATATTTTTAAACTAACCTGCACATGTACTGGTGGTGTATGAATTCAAAACATTTTTGAAAGAAAAAATTAACATCACACAAAATTTAAATTGAAAACTATGAATCAGAACACCAAATGTTATCATTATTTCATTTGTTGAAATAGTTTTCTATTTTTTTGCAATACTTTTATTATATAATAATTTTGCCGGGAATATGCTGTTAATCTGCACAACTCAAAATAATCTTTTTTTTTATAATTCTTGACATATTTTTTTTTTTATTCTTGACATATTTTTTTTTTTGTGGTATATTTTATACTGAATAAACAAAGTTGTTATATTTTGTATTTTAAATTACAAAGAGTTCAAACAAAATTTAATTTTAAATATTTTCATGTTCGACTAGGTACTGCTGTCTAAGAGTCGAGTAACTTATTATACGTTGCTTATAACCATGATGTTTGGCTATGTATGTAAAACAAATTTTAGATCTTTTTTTTTTTTTGAATATTTGGAGTATTTGTCCCCCCCTCCTCCATAGAAGAATGAAAAAAAAACAAAAAATTTGCCAAAAAAAAAATTAATCCCGTTATCAAGAAAAAAAAAAAACCCCCAGTTTAATAGACCATCACCTCTTGTTAATTCAACCAAAACCGTAACAAATAATAATATTTTAGTGAAATATGGTCCATTACAGTTTGCAAGACTTGAAATCACGCTAATAACTTTCGTGAATATCGGTCCATAATATACCATAGTCCTTAATGCGCATTTAACCGTAGCCGATAACGCTTTAGTAGTAAAATGTGAACTTAGTTAGTTTTACGATATAAGAAGTCGCACTACCAAATTTTATGGAGGTCGGTCAATAATTCTCTGAAAGCCTCAAATAAAGCCCACTCTCGGCATATACTTTATTATGATTTTCAGTCTCAATAAACTCACAGAAAAAATTTTAAATGGTATCACCAAATTTATACCAAATTCATAATATCAAGCAAACAAGTTGTTGATTTTGCACCTATTGCCAAAATGATTATATTGATTACTAAAAATTGTAAAATTGTTCATATTTTTCTTTTAAAATTATATATTTAATTGAATTATTAATTATTAATTACAATAAAAAAATTTTAATTAATTTCATGTTGTAAAATTCCTGTCTTCATAAAAATAATTTAATGAAAATTAAATTCAATGAACTTAAGCCTAATTAAAATATCTAAATTTGGAATAAAAACCATTAACAGTTCAATAAATTAACCACAATACTAATATTTTTTATTTTAATTAAAAATATGATAACAAAACTTTGCCATTTCAAACAATGTGTTAATTTATTAAATAAAATATTGACAATTCCCAGCAACAATTGTACAAGTTTAAATTAATTTATTATAAACAAAAAAAAAAATCAATTAATATTTTTTGATATTTAATTACAGTTTTAATTAAACATTTATTTCAAAAAAACTTAAATATTAATTAAATCAAAATTATATTTTTAATTTTCCTTTAACTAAAAAAATAATTGAATCAATTATTACACTAATTAAACTTTAATACTTTTTAAACCATTTTTTTAATTGCTAAAAACTTTTTTCTGGGCTAAATTAGACCAAATTTACTTAAAATTATATAATTTGTTTGTATTTTAATCGTATTCAAGTTAATTTCAAAAAGCAGCTTTATGTGGGACTTGTGTGTTGCAGTTATACAATAACTAGTCAAATATCTCTAATTTTTGCAAAACGTTTTGACAATCAGTGCATTTTACTTTAAATTTAGCGCCCATCTTAGTTTTTCTTATTGGAATGACAATATATTATTTGATACATTAAAAAAGAGCTATTTATGTTGATTTTTAATAGTAATAACTCTGTAAATATATATCAATAGAAATAAAAAAATTTTGAGAGGTTGGTCCACATTTGGAACCATTTTTGCTTGCTACTTAATTGATTGTTCTGATGTTTAATTCCAAACTGATTTGGAGAACTCGACACAACTTTAAACAAAAATTGTACTATTTTGTTAAGTGTGTCAGCAGACGGACAGACAGACGAAGATGGACAAATCAATTTATTCAAGGACTCATAATATACATTAACAAATTTACTTTATGAGGTCTAACATAAATGTTTAAAATGCTCCACACGGAATTAAAACTAAATATACCCTCATTAATCACTTGTTGTGGAGAGTATAAGATTAAAAAATAAAAAAATAAAAAACAAAAAATAGCACTTTTAACAAAACCTTTAAGAAATATATCCACAGGCATTTTGGGAACTCACGAACATACAAAGGAACACTGTTGTTAAGGATAAACGTTGTAACCCTTGGAAAACAATCAATTTCGTTGTATTTACATGAACTTATGGCGAATTCTTGAATGAATCTCATTATAACACTAAGGTCACCCGTAAAAGTACTACATTCTGATGTGACAAATCTTATATACCCTTCACCATGGTATTGAACAGCCAATTGTTACCTAGCTCATATGGCATGGGCGCGATCGATTCAAAATCCTTATTTCGGGAGCATATTTGTACGGGCGCTATTTTAATAACTAGGTCGATTTCGCTTATTCTTTAAACCAAATAAATTATGTACTATATAAAGAATTTTTAAGTCTTAGTTTATCAATACATACTTTAAGGCTGGGTTTTTGGTACTCAGTTAAACTAGGCTTAGTAAATCTAAAAACAGACTTATGCCACCATTACCAAGTTTGTATACAAAATTTTAACGGAACAGCTTGATTTTGTTAAACATTTTGGTCTTTAATGAAATTATAAAAATAATCACATTTCCCCGGAAAAATTTTAGTTTCAGAATACGTTAAAATAAGTTTAAACTTAACACTCATCTAAAAATCCGTAACTGAAAGTCAGATGCAACTGAACCACATAAAAATTAAACGGTTATTGAACTTTCGCAGGTGTCAGCTTTAATAAATTTTAAAAAAGAATTACGTTATTAGCTTTTTTTTCTTCTTATAAACTTTTAATAAACACGTCAATTTTGACGGTCTAGGTAAAATTTTTATTTAAACTCAATGTTATATGTCTACATTGTTATACGGCTGCGAAACATGTAATACAGCTTCTCGCGACTTAAAGCCCTACAAATGCTTTAGAAAAACACTTCGAGTTTTCGGGCCGCAAGCCGTATGATACAGCCGACTATGGCAAGAAACAAACTAGTCCACTATAACAACTGAAATACGAGTACTTAGACTAAGAGGAAACTGGTAGGCCACATTATACGGAAACCGTTCACAGACACTACTTGAACTGATTTTGAGTGAAAACCCCAGGGCAGCCACAGAGAGAGAGAGATCGATAAGCTCACACATGGCGCAATTAAATCGAGGCCACAGACATGCAACAAGCTAGAATAAAGCTCTAACATCGCGATGAACAGATATAAATGGAAGGATTTTGTCTAAGACAGATCGGTCCACAAATGGCTGAGATATCACTTAAATAACAACTAATTTTTACTCTTATGCCTTTACTATTTTATAGGGATGGGCAAATTGAAAAAATATATCGATATATATCGTATCGATATCTTTTAAGAGTATCGATATTTATTAATTAAAAATATCGATGTATCGAACGTATTAAGGTGAAATTATTACCAAATTTAAAAACTTAATATACCTATGTCAATACATATTTACATATGTACAAACATATTACATGTAATTCCATTCAAACTTTTTATTGTTTCTTTTAATTTCAATTTTACTGCCTGTCCGTCGATTTCGAACGAAACTTTCATTCGCTTAACTTTTATTTCAAACAAAAGCCAATTTTAAAATTTAGTTTTTAAGGTAAGTTATGCGACCGAAGTTTTCCTTTGAAATCGAGAGACCCGCAGTTAATTCTACAATAAAAAAAAATTTAAAAAAAGTAAAGAGTACAAGAAAATTTTTATTTATTCGCCATATGAAATCTAAAAAAAAAAAAAAAAATAAAAAATTTGGGATTATATAATGCTGGAATATATACTGCCGGTAAACGAAACTTGTGACACATACTATACAAGTAAATTGTGCAATATTTTATTTTTAATATATAAGAACATGCTCAAATAAAAAACGAAATAATTTTTTTTTATTATTAACATTTCATTCCAACTTTCATGAGTCCATCGCTGCTAATACGCCATAATAAGGCCATTCTTTGCATAATTCTACGACCCTTTCCATAATATTTTTTTCGCGCGTATTTTTGTTGTCATCTCTTAAAAAACCGAGACAAAACTGAACTGTGTAATCTATGAAAATGTACAATGGAAAAGGGTTGTTATTTTCTTAATATTAGTTAAAAACATATGATGCAATTCTTAAAAAACAACAGTATTGTAAGCAGTTAAAATGTTGAATTTTATTATAAAGAGATCTTAAAAATATCGAATTCGATAGTCGTAGATAAATATCGATGTATCGATATATGGGTATTTTTAATATCGGCGATATGTATCGATTATAATTTGTTTAAATATCGATATTTTGATATATCGATATTTATTGCCTATCCCTACTATTTTAAGTCTTCTTATTACTTATAATTTATTTTTAGCATTCACCCGATATAAGCTTATTTAAATACTTTAGGTAAAAAATCGGCTCATAAGTGACTTAGTTATAGACAAATTACTTTCTTGTTCTTCATGAAATAATGGTTTTGGTACAATATCGCTCATCCTAGATAAGATACGAGGACCAAATTAAACACAGATATTTCTATTAAAAAAATAGTACTCATGGAAGTAAAATTTTAACACTGTTGATGTAAATAAAATTTCACTAGCCCTGAGGGCTAGAATAATATGACATTAGCGTAAAATTTTTTAATAATTTTAATTCACCAAAAAACTTTGCTATAGTTACTTACACACCCTAACGCATCAACGCGTGGTGTGTGCCTTACGCCCTAGAATTAAGAGGAACAATTTCATTATCCTGTTTTGATTTTACGCCTCTTAGATATTATGTAAAAAATAAGTATTGAAATTTGCATTGGTTGTGCAAAAAAACTAAAAAAAATTCAAAAAAATCGTTGTATCGGCAGTAAAATATCGCTGATACCGATAAATCAGCAAACCTGAAGTGTCGGCAGTATATCGGTATTAGTAACAATCGCTTAACCTAGTTAAAATTCAACCACATAGTATGTTGCCGTTTAAATTTTGTTACCTCCAACAATATATTTTTCTGCGCGTAGTTTTCCAATATAATTTGGGAATAAAATATTGCACATTCAGTTCAGTAGATGAAGGAGTTTAAGTGTGGATCAACCTCCATTAAAATGTATCTTTCTATTTTGTTTAATCAGTAATTATTATTTTTAATTTAACGTTAACATGACATTTTAGAAAAAAAAAAATTTGTTTAAATATAATGGCCCATACTTATAGTCAAAAAAAGTATACCTTAAACAAAATACGCTTTTAAATGCATGTCAACATCATTGTTCTAAAGTATACTTTAGAAAAAGTCGACTTTATTTTTGACTATGATTATGGGCCAATATATTTTACTTAGTAAGACTAATATTATGAAAAATAATATTTAATTTTTTCAGTTTTTGAATCTGAGTACTCCTAACCAAAAAATCATACAACCGTATCCTCTTCACTATTGCGGTGTGGGTATAAAAACTTTTGCACAAAAATTATTACAAAATCTTTTTTCAAAACCACACCACCATAGAGGAGGGGTTTTTATGCGTTTATGCTGATGTTTGTACCACCTAAAAAACTGGTACTTGATCACAGATATGAGTGGATCTAAGAATGGCAGTCATATAAGCCTTGTGCTCAAGGTACAGGTCGCAATTTTGGAGATAAAATGCTAATTAAAAAAGTGAGAACTGATCCGTGCAAATACCACTCCCAAAAACAAACAAAATAATTGGTATTGTGGTTATTTGATTGAACTGCTAATGGTTTTTAATCCAAATTTTGATATCTTAATCAGGCTTAAGTTCATTGAATTTAATTTTCATTAAATTATTTTTATGAAGAAAGGAATTTTACAACATGAAATTAATTAAAATTTATTGATAATTTTTCATTCTTGACTGAGCTGGGAATTGAACCCAGGTTTTCACGGACAGGTTGCCCAGACTAGCTTCAATTGTAACCACACAATCTCTTCAATGGGCCGTTTAGCTCTCACCGCCATTGACGACGGATGACGTCATTAGTCTAACATCAATCTTTAAACCAAATGCTATTTTACCTTGGTAGATCGAAATTTGCATTGAATAAATTACCTATTTAATTCATTTACATGTTCTTCCCTAATTGATATACATGTTCTTCCTAACATGTAAATTAATTAAACAGGTAATCATTCAATCGAAGCAAATTTCAATTTACCAAGGTAAAACACCATTTGGTTTAAAGATTGATGTTTGACTAATGACGTCAATGGCGGTGAGAGCTAAACGACAAACCCCACTGAAGAGATTGTGTGGTTACAATCGAAGCTAGTCTGGGCAACCTGTCCGTGAAAGCCTGGGTTCAACTCCCAGCTCAGTCAAGAATGATAAATTATCAATAAATTTTAATCCATTTCATGTTGAAAAATTTCTTTTTTCATAAAAATAATTTAATGAAAATTAAATTCAATAAACTTAAGCATGATTAAATTATTAAAATTTGGATTTTAAAAAAAAATATAATATCAAAAGTATTGATATAAGATTAAGCGATGATAACTTTCCTATAGGTTCTATATAAGCCCCCTCCCTCAAATCACTTTAAGACTAGACAAGACAATATTCGGCACAAAAACTCTTATGTATATGTGAATCTTAACCCCATTACATAATTTTGTATTGCCGGGTTCATGATTGCGCATTAATTCCAAATAGAGTTATCTCTCAAAAAGGTTGTGTAAATACTGTGGTGTAGGGTACCAAATAGTCGGGCATGACCTAATGTACGTTCTTAGTTTCATTACTTACTTTCCTTCTAGTTATTAAGCTTTTCTAAGCATTTTAAAACTTTTTTGGTTGGTTTTGTAGTATTTAAAATTTTTATTTTAGTAAAGACATTTTTATTATCCAGTTTTTTGTAAATGACAATAAACTTCTAAAATTTAAAAATTTTTATTAATAAAATAACAATTTTTACAAAAAGATATTGGGAATTATTTCTTTTTCAACATTTTTCGAATTTATTCTATTAGTTAAATTTCAGTTATGTATTTTATAAAGCAATATAATACAATATAATAGTCGTCTGGTAGTGTATAAAGTCATTTCTAAAAAAAATTTAAGGAATAGAGCTATTACAAAAAGCTTTATAAAATACATAACTGAAATTTAACTCATAGAATAAATTCGAAAAATGAAAAATGTTGAATATAATAACAATTTTTATATAGAAATACAAGCTGTACATATTATTTTGGCGTTCACTGTATATTATTGTGAAATAAGTTCCCTATTATGTGGTGTTCGTTCATTTTCTTTTTTGGGTTTATTTTATATTTTTGTGGATTTTATTTATTTTTAAAGTAAGAGCTTTATTTTTTAATCTCAAATATCAGAAAGTGACTTTGAGTCGATTTCTTTACATAAATATTTTTCTTACTGCCTGTTTTTCAAAATTAAATAAAAATTTTCGGTTGGGAATTTATACTCGTATTAAAACAACTATAAAAAATGTCAAATTTGTTTTTGCTTTCAATATAAATTTCTAAACGAAATTTTAATTTTAGCTTGAAAAACAGGTAGTTAGTCCTTTGGGTTAATAGAAATATTTGTTACAAACATACAATTTTAAAGAGTGTTACATATTTTGTGGTGACTTCGCTGTTTCATATTTAAAAGCTTAAAATTAATTTATTTCATCTTGACTTTTTAAAATGACTAGCTTCTTAAAAACACGCTTTTCTATTTTTCAGCATTCCGCAATTTGATATAAATAATAATAACCATTAGTCTAGAAATATCCCCAAAATATTATAACTATTAAATAAATAAACCCGGTCATAAATATTTTACGCAGTTGTAAATTACGTAAGAATGAGCTGAGCAACATCAGGCATTTAATCAGCATTAATTAAATGTTTGATGATTGCCCATCCTCCCCACCTACTGAATTTGATATTGTTGGGTTTGTATCTTGTTACTTTTTTGCTTAACAATAAAAATATATAATTAAGCGTCTTTGCTATGAGAATAAAGTTTGTAATTATAAGAGTTTTTTTATTCTTTTAAATTATTCATCTGAGATATTTTCCGGACGAAAGGATAAAACAAGTAAATTATCACTAGCCATGTTATTTTTGTACCCTTTACCACCAGTGGTGAATGAGGGTAGATAAATTAAGTTTAGAATTTTGTTAACAACACTAAGAAATCTTTATCTTTGTTTTATTTTTTAGGTACATGAGTAATTCTTAGAGAATTAAGCCATTTTTGTCTGTCTATCCGTATGTTAAAATCACGTTCACTTCTACACGACTCAACAGATAAAAATGTTTTTAGACCCGAGTTACTTCAAGTTCGCCTTAGCAATTAAAACCAGGCACAATATGTTAAGTATGATAAGAATTTTGATCCCTATGGAGAGTTGTGGATTAACCTCCCTACAAGAAATATTTTAATTAAATTTTGCACAGCTTATTTGTATCTATTGTGATGGGAACCGGGCCACTGCAACATCGTGGATAATAAAAAGGCAGACGAACTTGCACTCCTACCCTCAGCACTGAATAATACGGTAGGTATTGCTTATGTTCCTTTTTAGGAAAAATAAGATAATTCATCCTACACAGAACTAACCAACTGTGACTAAAGAAAACAGATTCGTAGGCTATTGTATGCATGAACACGGAATGTTTAAGGATGTGTAATAAAGGTTTAAAAAGAGGTAACTGTATGATAGTCAAAATGTCAGTGTAATCGGGATCCGACACATCAGCCATATGTAGGAAGTGTGAGAATACTGAAAGGTGTAAAGCGCATATTGTGATTTTTCCTTGCATGGGCTTATAATGGCCATATCCTGGTTAAATGGAAGTATCAGGGCAAATGCACAGTGATAGTTCATAATTTGCCATAGGTCTAATAAAAGGTCACTTTAATACGCCTAAATTTTTAATGATTTACACATTGAAAAAGTTTTTGAACAATTTCACCTGTTTCTTATATTTTTGGGCATGCTTTGCCTGCATATGAACCCAGTTTTCCTCCATCACGTTACATTTAACAGGTAATGGTAGTTTTGTGATTTTCGCTGTTTACTTTTCTTTCAGCAGCGATTCAGAGTCAAAGTCTGCTTTAATTAAAATTGATTACGTCTTGCTTGAATGGATACTAAGTTACTTTATTTAACTAAAATATAGATTTTAAAGGGTAAGAACTAAATAAAAAAAATATTTAAATCAAGTACTTCGGTTCCTAAAAAACATCAACTCAAGCAGTAGATATGGGGTGGTATTCCATATAAAAAACATACAAAAATATTTACTTTGAAACTTAAAAGTTTATTTTCCAATAAAATAAAATAAGAAAATCAATATAAAAATAAACATCTCTTTTGTTAAATACCAAAAATCAAGACAGCGAAAGAATAATAAAGCAACAACATAAAAAAAAAAAACTAAGAAAAGTTAAAATTTAAATTCCTACGCAGGACTTAGAATACATACATTCACATAAGTAAACTACTCAATCAGTAGTCCACAAAGCTGATAAAAGAACAATGTCTTAAAACAAGTATTGCCAGTAAGAACTGACTAGACGTTGAGTACATTGAGATATTTCTGTTTTATATCTATCAGTAATAAGGGAACTTATGCAATTTTAACCTGAAAAATACATAAATTAATTTAAAATTTTAATTATAAAATTATATATTATTATTAATTATTTAGTTTATAGAAAGAGGGCTTATTAATTTGGTACAAAAAAATTATTCATTGAAACGAATAAACCTATTTGTTTCATCAAAATTTAGATTATAGCCAATCAGTCGTTTAGAATGTCCTTAAAAACCTAGTATAGCTGTGCGCGTGAGTAGGTTTCGATTCCCGATTATGTACTCTTACAATTGCTCATGCTTACGAATTATATTATAGAAGGAAAAAATACTTTTTTAATCTATAAGTTCTATTAAATTTTAAAAAAGTTTTGGCTCAAAATCCTCAAAATTCAATTTATATTGATTCAATTGGTTTGTTCACAGGAGGCGAATTATCCGGTTATCCAGTTATGTAGTTATATTAACAGCAAAAAAATTTAAATTTTTATATTAATTCGAATGTGCAAAGTCATATCACAATTTATAAAGCTGTTATACTAATAGTAATAGTTAAAGTCTTATTCCTTCAATATTTTCCAGGCCAAGTTGGCAAATCTGCCTTCAATGACATTTTCGTCAATTACTTATGCACCATATGTCCTCTTCACTTATGAAATCTCGAACACAATTTCGAGGAAAATGGCGTGGACGACAAAATACTCCACATTGTCAAGTGCACTGTCTTCTAAAGAAGTTTATAGACGACGACATGACCGACATTGTCTTTCAGTTGTCTTTTATGCAAGCCTATCCACGAAAACATGACCAACTTTGTCTTGCAAGAAGTCCCTCTATCAACAACTGTACACGACATGAAGTGCGACAATGTCTTTCTTTGTGTCATGCAAGATTCTCGCGACACTTGTTCAAAAATATCGTTGACGATTTGTTCTGGCTATACCTCATATGTCGTGCAGGAATTAACATTGTCGTGCATCCGTTTTCAAGGATGTCTTAAAGTCTGGGGGAATACTTTCTATGCACTATCAGAATTTTTGTTTGGATATATCTGTTACAAGGCTTACTTTAGTTATCCTTTGGCTAGCATTTTAAATTGATCGCAAACAGTTCGTAGGGGTTGGAAGTAGGAATTCTTCTGTTTTGATTTGGCCCTTTATTATTATGAATGACTTTGTTAATTTCATTGGATACACTCAATCCAGAATCTTTCTATTTGCTGATGACATCAATATTTTGTTCACGGGCGTAACTTACTTCTTAGATTGTCACGAATCTACTTTTAATTGGCTTTTTCGTTTGGCAGCAGAAATGGTGATCATATGCCTCCTTAAATTGTCTTTGATAGTGCACAAATACATTTTGTTAGTACAATCATATGCTTGGGTTAAATTCTTGATGGCAATCTATGATTTTATTAACATATCTCGGCTATTGCCGCCAAAAACAATGGCATTTCGCGCTTTATATAGTTTCAATTGTTACTAACCGATAAGAATTAAATTAAATTTGGGTCACTTACTTCTCATGACTCACTTTCGCTATTGTCTTGAGATTTATAGTGGCACAACTTCTGTTAATATGAGGCTTCTATTTAATCGAGTTATAAGATATTTATTGTGCTAACGCAATCACGATCATGTATCCCACTGTGCTTATAATTTTTTAGAATGTTCATTTTAGAACTATGTTAAAATACATGCCTTATAGTCTTTCTAGAAGATTATAAGATCTCGTTCCATCTTGTACATAGAGCCTTTTTACCATTTTTCCAGATCAACTAGAAATCCTAACTTAATTTTGCCTAGAATTAATAGTTCGTATTACGATAGAACATTTTATGTGAGATTATGTTGGCTTTATAACGATCTTCTTATCAGCCTCAGAACTTTGAATTATCACCGTCAAGCTTTACACGGAAGCTGCTCAATTTGGTGGGGTGCAATAACCTCACATGAAATAAAGTCACAGTGAGTTTATTTCCACTTCAAATGGCAATAAAGTCACGTGATGTTATTTCCAAACGCAAATGAAATAAATTCACAGTGAGTTTATTTCCATTTTAGTAATTTTATACAAAAAAAAAGTGAGTTTATTTCCATTTATAACAAAACCAACAAAATAACAAATCAATACTACATACAATTCATTTAATACAATTGCAATTCTTCATACATGTATTATACAAAAATAAACATTTTGTCATCGACAATAGAGCGACAAATAGGGCACAATATTTTTATACCCTTAATTTTTGAGGATTCCTCCATCTTTTGGAAACATTGGCCACAAATTTTGCAATGTTTACATGGTAAACATAAAACTTGCCGTTCTCTATCGCAGCATAATATGCACAAGTGATCTGTGTTCTGACTATTATCAACATTTTCCTCATCATTACTTTCATCATCCCCGTCGTCATCACCATCATCACTTTCGTTAATTTCGTTAATGAAATTTTCTTCAAAAATACAATTTTCCTTATATGAAAGTTGATTGAGAATATCCCTCAACGTGATTTTTTTCCGACTCAATTGATTAAGGCGTTCGTGGATGAAATTCATTCGTTTTTTATACCATTTATTTTTATTTTTGAATAATGACGTGCAGCCATTCATCGCTTTGGCGAAGTCCGCTGATTTGGCTGCATCTACATCAGTGAGAACATCAATAAATTTATAAAAATTTCCTTTTTTTGATATCTTCATTCGAAGTTGGCTGTGAAACGCCTCTGCTGAGCTGCTCGTTGTAATAGGCTCCTTAAAAACCGAAAACCTTTCGGGACTCTCCTGTAATAATAAGTTATTTTGATTATTATTTATAATACCATTATAATATAGTTGAAAGTAAGAACATAAATATTTATTTATTTTACCTTTTTCATCCATTGACGATTGAAATAATTTAAAAATTGATGTAACTGTGGACAACTTTCTCGTGATTCTAATGTATGAGCATCTTCTTGTAGTATTTTGAATGCATCTTTAATATCATTTGGTTTCAACAGTGGTAAAATCAAGAATTTTTGGAATAATCGTTTAAATTCCCTATCTCTATTTGAGTTTTTAATGAAATTTGGAATTTGTAAAGCTTTACGTCTTAATGCGTTGGCGTAGTGGAGCCAACAACTTTTCATACTAACATCTGGATAGACGTGTTTAATAGCATTACGTAAACTTGCTTCAAAATCTGTAATCAGCGTTGTAGGATTCAAATTCAATATATTTGTATGGATATATTGAAATAAATGAGAATATGAATTTTGAGATTTATGTGATAATAGAACATAAATGAATGGATAAGCCTGAAAATAAAAATGAAATCCTTAGTTATCATTGGAAAAATAAAAGCTAAGATTTTTTCCCTTTTACGAAATATTTCCTTCTCTATGTACATTCTTGAAGGTATAAACATTCCGTAAAAGGGAAAATCCTTAGTTATCATTGGAAAAATAAAAACTAAAAATTTTTCCTTTTATGAAATATTTCCTTCTCTATTTAGCCAATTTATACTTACATGATCTGAGAGTTGAATATGGAAAATTAATAATTGTTTAAATTGTTTGGAAATTGGTACCACATTGAAAGTGTCATCAATGATATAATTTCTTGGCTGTGAAGAAAGTGTCATGTCTCGTATAGCAGAGCAAATAGTTGGTGAGGCGAATATGGAATATGAAAAGTCTTCATCAATAACTGTGTCAATATAAAATTGTTTATTTTCTTCATATTTCGACATTCCAAATTTTTTCATCACATTGTCATTTTGGAATAATTTAATTATATCCGGAAAGCAAGTTGGTGTTTTAGGATATTTTTCTTGTTTTATATTCATAAGCTGTCTTCTAATGCTGCCAAATTCCAATGATTTTGCCGTCAACTTGTTTTTTTTGCATTCTTCGTCATATATTTCTCTAACGCCTGCCCTTTTTAATGACGCCCTCTTACATTCATCCTTAATGGTATTTAGCAACTGCAATTTTAAAATAGTCTCTTTTTGTGTTGCATGTTGGTGGTGATTATTTTTTATTCTTCTACAATATATTGTGTTGTTCATTTCAACAACAACACTTTGTTTGCACGTGCTGATATAGCATTGATAGTATGCATTATCATCTCTTTTATATCTTAGTTGATAAATTTGTTCTTCACTTTCTATTAATAGTAATTTGGAAGATTTTCGAAATCCGGGAATTAGTTTATATTCACAAATTTCTTCCATATTCATTTTAATTTAAACACAAATTTCACAGCACGTGAACCATCAATCAATTTTTGCACATATGTATGTAATACCATGTGATTTTTAATATAATAATTATGAGTTTAGGCATTGCAAGGTCAAAAAAAAAATATGAGATTATTACTCATTCACAATAATATGATGTGATGTTATTACCAATCTGAAATTTTTAAAATGTGATTTCATTTCATTTTTAAATGGAAATAACATCATGTGAGCTTATTTCCAAATATGATGGAAATAAACTCACTGTGAAGTTATTGCCAGTGAAGTTAGGGCACCCCACCGCTCAATTTGTATCATAACGTATCTATATTTACATCCAATGATTACCCAATTATTAGCAGTTAATTAGTAATTAATTATCATTTAGTTATTAAGTTTATTACTCGTTATTGTTAAATACCAATATGTTAATCATACATGGCCTAATGGGCTCGATTAAAAAAAAGAACAAAATAATAATAATAAAAAAAAAAAACTGAACGTGTCTACAAAATTTCGACTCAATCGGTTTAAGATGTCTGCTTCAAAATTGAGTTGCAAGATTTAATCTGAACAAACATACATACATACATTGCAAGTTTAATAAAAGCTTTAAAAAAAAACAAGTTTATAAAAGGTTTAATATTTTCATAACAAGGGCCGTCGGAATTTAAATCATCAATAGAATTGACTTTTCTATCACGTAATATAAAAATCACTAAAAGCTATACATTAAGCCCCTTATTCATAAAAAATAAAACAGATTAATAAAAGGTTTTTTGTTTTATTTTTTATGAATAATGCCGAAAATCTAAATCATAGTGGTTTTTCTTAAATTTTTGAAAACCTTTATTATCAAAGTTGTTTGTGGGAATACTATTATTTATTGAAAGATTTTGTTTGTTGTGCTTAATTCCCTTTTCTAATAATTGATAACAAATACTGAAATTTATTGTTGGAGGATAAGCTGTTCCTATGCGCATTTCACTGAAAACCTTAAAAAGTGTTGGTAAATAAAAAATGGCTTAAGGCTAATGGCTTAATTCAATTTTTTATAGCTAAATAACGAAAATTGCTAAATCAAACCCCTAAATGGCAAAATCGACGATAGGGACAAACACCAGCCTTTGTGAAATATTTATGTGGGGGTATAGACCAGCAAAATGGTTTCACTTAATTTGGATACACTAGAATAAACATTTCAAGCACAACAACAACAGCAATAGATACCCCTAGTGTTTGAATAGATACCCCTAGTGTTTGAACTTTTGAACAATTTTTTAAATTATCAAAAAATACCTATCCATGCCATATAGACCATGAAAATCTATGATGAAAAGTGGGGTCACTTTTTCGCGGGCGTTAAAAAAGTTTCCCCCCAAATCACTCTGAAGTTTAGTATTTGTATTTTTTTTTTTTTTTTTTGTTTATTAAAAATAAAATATCCTTATTGTAAAAACACAAACCATTCATTTAAATTTTTATGTTATTTCACAAATAAGACTTATACCACCAATTATACTACATCCAAATAGTTAAAAGTATGTTAAAATAACACGGAAATTTTTCTTTTTGAACAAAATGGAACCAACCTCACAATCCCAATTGTTTACTTTTATTTTCAGTTGTTTGCAATCAAACTTGTGCAAGATATTTTTCAACATTGCAGAACAACACGCACTTTGAACTTAAAGTTTATTTCTTTCAACAAAGATCATTTTTAGTATCTGAGGTTAATATATAGTAGATGACTGTATGTATGGTATTTAAAAAATAAAAATTCAAATATTATTTATTTTTGGAAGCTTTTAGAAAAAATGGTTTGGGGGGGAGGTTTTTTATCCAAATTGATCTCAAAAAACTGTTTTCTTGATATATACATCAGTGGCCACCCCGTCGTGATTAGTATTTTTTTTGGTTATACCCCTAATAGACACCTTCAAGCCAAAATACTTCACACTCTTAAAAGGCATAAAAATTCATACACACATACATAATAAAAGGACAAGTTACAAAAAGGAAATTGCTGTTACAAATAAAAACAAAATCTACTCTAATGTAAGCCAAATCTTTATACGACATCTTGTGTGGATAAGATTTTAAATACATGCAACCAAAGTGAAAATGGCGAAATGAATAACAATAAGTAAAAAGGTACTAAAAGAAAATAATAACAAACATAATCGATAAGAGATTTTAAAATAACACGTTAAGAATTCCCAACTCAATACTACCTAAGGAAAGTGTAACCTTTATTTCTTAATATTTTTATCCTCACTCTCGATTTACAAGTAAGAAAGTATAGTCGAGGGGCATATTAAGCAATATTAACCTTATCATTTGACAGAACCCCGTAATTATGGAAAAAGATTGAAATTGTTGTACAGTACGCATTTTCAATCAATATTAATTTTTTGAAATGTTTTTGTTAACGTTTTTTGTCTTAATATTAAACAAGTTTATACCATATATTTTTCATGGGCCTCTTTCTAATGTTAATATCAAGGCTATCGAGTCGGAGTTGAGGTTTTTGTACCGGAGTCAGTGTGGAAGTGCCCACAAAAACTCGCGACTCCGGCTCCAAAATTTTTCTACTTTACATATGTAAAGAACAATATTGGAGCTCAATGCTGCACCTGTTAGAATTTAAATATAGATTTGAAATGTTTACAGAATAATTTTCTTGCTATATTTTACCATTTAAAGGGTACTGCATTAAAAGGAGTTTAAAGTCAAATAAGAACCAGTCTCATATATAGGCTGGTCCAACCAAAACGCACGATGTTAATTGTAAATAAAACAAAAAGTTCTCAGAGAATTATCCAATTTTTTATGATAGAAGGATCATGACAATTATGTGTGAAACAAAATATCGGCCAAATGCTCGCCACGGCTTCGGTGGCATACCTCTATCCCATGGTCCATATTTTTAATGACTCTGGGACATAATTGAGGTTCAATATAGATAATGTGCCGAATTATCACATCCTTTAGCTCTTGAATTGTTCTTTACTTATTGACACGCACTTTTTCTTTTAAATATCCCCAAAGACAGAAGTCCAACGGTGTCAAATTACATGATCGTGACGGCATTGAATTTTCACGCCAAAGAGCCATTGCTTAGTTGGCTGTGTGGCACCATCCTGTTGGAACCACATATCTTCCAGGCTCATATCATACATTTCTGGCCACAAGAAGTCCGTAACCATCTCGCGATGGCGAACATCATTCACGGTAACTGCTTGGCTGACCTCAATTTCGAAGAAGTTAGGCCCGCACCAAACGGCCACTCTTTATGGATGAATCGGATTTTCAACAGGCACTCGTGGGTCCAAATTTGTCCAAATGCGATAAATCTGATTGCTTACGAAGGTGCTAAAGCAGGTTATTATCCTGACCAAAAAATCACGAACTGCATAAAATGCATTAACTAAATCTAGCTTTAGTCTACGTTTTCACGCTTCAACTTTTGAGTTTTTAGGGGAGATAAGTTTCAGAAAGGGAGTTAATACATAGATGCCTGCAGTCGTCAGCACGTTTTGAGTTATATGCACACAGCCAATGGCATGTATGTGCATTTTTTCCAAACAAATTTGAAGCATCAAAACTTGTTTTCGGATGTACAAAATTTACTAATTATAAGATTCTCTACGACGCACAGTGGGAAATTTTAAGAGAAGGCGGTCAAAATTCCATAACATGCTTGATAGGTGCGATATTAGGCTTTAATTTGCGCTATAAAACGTAAAATTCGACTGATAGGAGCAAAAGTTATGGGGAGTTCAAAGTGCATTTTCATTTTTTTTGTTGAGTTTCGGTGTAAAAGTTGAATATTTCAAATATGAATTTTTTTATAATTTATCATTATTTCTCTTGTATTTTACAACTGATACTTATTTTATATTGTCGAACTTAGATCCTATCAGAAAATGCCAATATTTGGCCCCTGTAAATGTTTTAGGCCCAATATTCACAGGGGCCAAAGGTTGGCTTTTTTGGGACGAGACGAGTTGTTATAAGGATAAAACTGAAAAGGAATATTTTGAAAAATGCCCAAATACATTATTGGCTATCGATAACATTTTAGGTAATTCAACTTTTATTTTTGGTTTGAGTTGTATGTGTATTTTATTTTTATATATTAATACAGATATATACATAAATCAAAAACAAATTATAATCTATAAACAATTTTAAATTAAACAATATAAGTAAAAATTTCTTCTAAATAGCTTTGGGTTTCATTTTCCAGAAGTTGTTTAGCTTCTTCCTCTAATTCGATTGAGGTTGATTTCCATTTTGGTCGAATACTGGACATATATGGATCTGATGTGCACAACAAAATAGTAATAAGATCTTCATTAGTACAACATCTGAACATTTTTCTTGTATTATGCTCGCGGAAGAAGCTGTAGTCTTTGTTCCTTTTTTCTTGCGCTTCTTCAGATAGATCTCCAATTGGTAGGATATTGTGTTGAACTATTTGTTCCCCATGGTATAACATTTTATGAACTGTGGTTGGCATATGTCTCCAAGAGTTTTTTTGTTGTTATAAAGAATTGCTGTTTCATTTGCATACTGGCCAAATTTTTTTGCATTTATCTTTCTGCTACATGATATAACTTGTAAAATGGTCTGGAATCGTCTTATTAATTCAAAATGTACTCCTGTGATATATGCTGCAGTTTCTGGATCGGAAAAGAATCTCCTAGCAGTGTTTCCATCATTTGAATTTCCTTCTCCTTGTTTTGGCTGATCAATTATAAGGCCTAGGTGAAGGTATTTTTCTTGAATTTGTTTTTTTCTTTGCTTCCTTTTTTCCACATTTTCTTTGTTTTTTCTCACTGTTTCGCCTAACGGGCCAAATTCCAAATCATAACCCAATTTAAGAATATGCTCCATGAAACGAATTCTGGTATGAAAAGGGGACATAATTTAAAGAATGGATTATTCATTATGTGTAACACAAAATCTTTTTCATCTTTCTGTTGAAAATATATATCTGCGAGAACTTTATAACTGAACTTAGCCATTTTTTAAACAATAATGAAGGTAAAATTATGAATGCATGCATTTTTATACTCTTGATAGAAGTTTTTTTTAATGATCTATTGTTACCACTTCTTGGAAACATAAAAACCCTTTTTTAAATACAAATTTAATCTTTTATTACCATTTCTTTGAAACATAAAAAAACCCCTGTTTTCACACTTTTTAAAAGGATAACATACCGGCAATAAATTAACAGGTAACATGTAGGTAATTTTCACGTAAAATATAACTGCTCTTCCATTTTTTTAAATTAAGTTGCAATTTTCAGGTAATTAAACTATGTAGTTTATGTTGCGGCTATTTACTAATGTTTAACCTTTTAACTTACTCAGAAATCTAACGTGTTAGTCTATTTATGTCGCCTATTCGTTTTGCAGCATCCGTTGACCCACAATAAGTTCATAACAATGGCAATACCTTTACCTTCTCCAAATTAATTGATAACCTGACGTGCTAGATAATTTATGTGGCCTAAACTGCTTTATTTGTCGAAAATCCTTTAAGATTCACCTTCTTTAATTTCAGTAATGTTTCCTTGCAGGACTTATTTTTTGAACCGAATATCTTACCTTGGGTCACAGAAATTGCTGTAGTTCGCAAGACCGTATCCAGATGTGTGTACAATGGGGTATAGAAATGTAGGTTCGATTCTGGACTACAAGAGAGTATAGATTTTTTTTGACGCGTTTTGACGGGCAGGACTTATGTTCTATAAAATAGGAAATTTCCGGGAAATTTTGACATTAAAAAAAAAGAAAATTAAATAGTTCTACAGGTCGAGGAGTTTAATGCTTTAAACCATGTATAGCTAATAAGATAAACTAATACACAAAACTTATTCTGTCAAAAAATCTGACAAAAAAGTTATGAGCATTTCAACTTCAAAAGTTTACTCAGAAATTCAAAACTATCAGCCATGTCACAGAGTACAATTCCGTTCGGAAACGGAATTCATTCCGTATTTTGGTGCTTCAGAAAATTACGAAAAAACTTTGCGGAATGAAACCATTTTTGTTTTCATGAACGGAATGGGAGTTTTCTGTATCTTAAGGGCCAAAAAACTATCAAAATATACTTTCTATCAATAAACAAATATGTTTTTTTTGATTCCGAACGGAATCATTCCGAACGGAAATAAACTCTGTGACATGGCTGTATAACTAAATACTGAGAAACTCTATTTGGGACCACCCTGTTCTGAATGAAATAGTTGAAATAGGGTTGAAATTTTTTGGCTCCAGAGGTTCACTAGTATTTACTTTCACATGAATAAAAAAAATTCAAAATCGGAGAACATATAAAAAAATAGTTTTGGCCGCCAGCTCAAAATACGAACCAGTGTGCGACGCACAGAGGGATTTATTCATACAATGTTTGGCAAAAAATATAAGGAGAGCTCGTAGAATGTTGAAATTAGGCACAGAGCCTTTGGTTAGCTTAATTAAGAAATATATGAAGTTTCACCAAAATTGGCCACGCCCTATACCCACCGCCCATAGAACCCAAAAATTTATGTTTGGCCCAAAGCTTTTGAAATTTGGCACAGAGCCTTTGGTTAGCTCAATTAAGAAAAATATGAAGTTTCATTAAAATTGGCCACGCCCTCTACCCACCGCCCATAGAACCCAAAATTTATTTTTGGCAAAATGTTTTTGAAATTTTGCTCTGAGCTTTTATTACCACTCACTGCCCATATAACCCATATTATATTTTTTCCCACAACTTTTTGTTTCTTTACCAAAACTAATTATTTTATAAATAAATTTCAATACATGCATTTAAATATAGACTTTTATTCATCATCTATCATTTCAGAAACAATATCATCAAGTTTCGCTGGCCTATCGGATACCCTTCGTACCTATAGTACAAATTTAAGAATAATTTTATTTGAGTATAAATAAAATGAGTAAACTTTTAAACTCGTTTTAAACTTTTTATTCATCAATTATCATTTCCTTTACTACATGAGGAGGTCCATAACAAAACGCAATAATTACACCATAACATTTTTTTGGATAAACGACAAAATGTAATTTAAGTTAGTAGCACATAATTTTTTTAAAAAACAATTATTGAGGTATTATTGTCTACAAAAAATAATATTAAACACAAATTAATTATTTTATCTGACAGTTTGTTTTAAAGTTATTTAGATAACAACTTTGGAATTATTGCGTTTTGGTCCGAATCATAGTATTTATTTCATTTTGCTTTGAACTGTATGAAAATATTGCGTTCTGATCTGAACTAGTGCTGGAATTTCTGCTTTTTGGTTTGAATAGATTTGTATTATATCATTTTGATTTAAATTGCAACCACTTGTAGAAAAATGAAAACACTTTTTAATGTTAAACACGTTTATTAAATTAAATTTATTTAATCTAAATTCATACAATTCATTAAGAAAATACAAGAAATTATTATTATGTTACACTTTCATTTCAACGTCATCCGACGTTTATACACCCTACTGTTGTTTCAGCCATAAATATGTTCAACTATTTTTTTTATTTGTAAATATTTAAATTTATAAATTACTTTATTCACAATTAACTAGGCTTGTGTCGTTCATGAATGAATTACTTCAACTGAATGATTCACATAAATGAAAGATTTTGTCCAATACATACTACAATTAACTTAACAAAAGCAAAATGTATTAACTAAACAAAAATTCCTTACGTCTTACAGTTATCTAAGAGTTACCACCAGAGCATAATTTATTTATAAAGTTGACTTTTTTAAAATTTTTTTGTAGCGATTTGTTGCAAAGATGTGTTATTATTGCATTTTGCTCTGAACCATTATATTTGATATTGAATTGCAGTGTAGCTATTGAGTTTTGGAATGCTTTATAATAAAGGTAATATAGATTTCAATGTGTAAAATAGGATTCAATCAAAAAATCAAAAAACTTGAAAAATGTAATTATTGCGTTTTGTTATGGACCTCCACACATCATCTAGTTCCAAAATATGTTTACGTGGTTGACGTCTTATACTACTTATATATGGATCAGATGATGCACGCAAACGATGCAAAACATCAGTATTTATTGCAGTTCTACTACATTTTCTGGAAAACATTAATCAATAATTTCTGTCATCCTTATTACGTGCTTCTTCCGCTTCCTCGGAGAGCATGCCTATAGGCAGCACTGCTGCTTCAATTATGTTATTTCCATGTATCAATACTTTATGGACAGTAGCTGGCATGAATACCAATTGTATTTACGAACGAATAGCTCAGCAGTATCGCACGAAAATTTCTTAAACTTCCCCGTATGAATTTTTTGCCCACATGTAATTATTTGGAGAATAATTCGGAAGCGATCTATTAGTTTTTCACTAATACCTGTTATATCTGTAAAAGTAAAAGCCTAAAAGTATACAAAACCTTTTATTGTAAATATGCATTGCAATTTATTGTAAATATTCATAAAAATACGTGAGTTTTATCACAAAATTTATAAGTTTGTTCAGCGATCGCAAAAAGTCGCACAATTGTTTTACATAAAATGAAAGAAAATATTCCAAACTTTCATTTAGTAGTAGTACTAGCACGGAGGTAGACCGAGCTAACTTATTTTTTTTCTAATGAAAACTGCAAATGCTAAATTTTTGGAGTCATTTTGATTTGCTCAGATCTCTTAAACTATGTATGTAATTTAAATATTTTTTCTTTCCTATTAAATTTAAAATACTATTTTTAAATAAAAATGCTCTAAAACTATTGGTAGTTTAACCATATTTATTGTATAAACAACTGAAATGTAGTAAAATTTTCATCAGTTTTCGTTGTATAATATATAGATAACTTTACCACACTCTTTTTTATACAAAATTTTATTTTTTTCGAAAACAAATCATGGTTTTCTACTAATGAAACATTTCTCTACAGGATTGCATCATTAGATTTCTAAAAAATAACTGTCAAAAATAGACTTTTTGCCAAAAAAAAAAATATCACTGTGCGACGTGCTAAATTTTTTATTTTTTTTTTTTTTTTTTTTTTTTTTGGGATAAAACACTTAAATTTATTGTTAAGGGAAAGCTAATTTCTATGCGCATATGAAGCATATTGAAAAAAATTTACCAGAAAAAGTTGAAGCACATAAGCCTGGACTAAGTCAGCTAAAGCACTTTTTCATTTTTCCCACAGATTAATTTAGCTAATAATTTTAATTTTTATTATTTTAAATGCAATTCACAATTGAAATATGTTTTTGATATCCTTATAAATTTCCAACATTTTATTTTTCGAATTTATTCTATGAGTTACATTTCAGTTATGTATTTTATAAAGCTTTTTGTAATAGTTCCATTCCTTTAATTTTTTATGAATGATTTTATACACTACCAGACTATTATCTTGTATCTTCTTGTTACATTTTACCTTAGCTTTCCGTTGGATAGCAATGAAGTATATATTTTTTATTTATACATACATACATTGTAACTTTTGTATTAATTCATGAGTAACGAATTGTTTTCATTTAAAAATTTAAAATTCATTTACCAAATACCAAGGCGGGTTAAATCGTCGTTTGGTGCGGTTTTATATTGGCTTTATCGGACCTTATTTCTTTAAAAGCAAAACAGAAGCACCATAATTTTCGATTAAAAAGCTACTGAAGTGACTTTTATCTCGGCGAAATGTGGTTTCAACAGGATGGCGCTACGTACCATACCCAACGACGTTTTTAATAAACCAGTGAAGTCACTGGCTTATGCTGATAAACCAGCAACAATCGATACCTTGGAGGCCAACATTGTTCGTATTATTTGTGACATATGGCCAGTTGCCCATACTTAGAGCTAGGAGGTCTTTCGTCAACCTTACGAATAGCCGCTGTGCCCATATGCACAAGCACATCTGAATGATATGTATTTATTCTTAAAAAAATTAAATTTAGGATTTAAATAACATTTTTAGTATTTTTTACAACTTCTTTATTTTTTACAAGTTCTTAAAACACAATGTTTAACAATGTCACAGTAGAGCGTAGACCTTATGTAAGTAAGCCCACTCCTAAATCACTTTAACTGAATTAAGACTTATAACTACTATAAAAGTTTCAGTCTTTTAAAAGCTTCAAGAAAGTACTCTCAATGTTGATTATTAAAGCATCTATAGATATGCAAAAAAGGGTCAAAGTCCACAAAGAAGTCTGTTACAAATTTCTAGCTAGTCCTATTCCTATTTATATTATAAATGTGAAAGCTTGTATGTTTATATATTTGGATGTTTGTAAGTTTCTGACTCACTCACGCAAAAACCGCTTAATGAATTTTGACGAAATTTGGTAGACGGATAGCATATGGCCCAGGTTCAAATATAAAGTACATTTTAAGAGGTACAAACGGGGAAAAAATTGGTACTCTGTTACTGTTTCTCTTTCTGATATATTTTCTATACCGATTGCATATGTTTCAAATTAATATATGATACTTTTTATGGGATACAATTAAAACTAAATTCGGTACACACGCAGACTAAAGCCAAAATTAACATACAGTGCATTTTCGGGGGGGCTTAAAAATAGGAAAAATTGTACTTTGTTTTCCTTTGCACTCTTTCTCATTTCGAAAAATTGGGTATAGAGATGGCATATGGCCCAGATTAAAATGCATAGTATTTTTTTATGATGTAAAATCGGGAAAAATTTTCCACTTTTATCTTTTTCATAAACTTGGTATACATATGGCAGGAATATACATATTCAGACATCCCTTGCTTTTCAAATGGACAGTTGAATGGCGGTTGATCAAGAGAGTCAAGTGCTTAAAGCCTTTATGTATTTGTTGACGAAAACTAATAATTTTTTTAATGTTCTCTATAGAAATATTTTAACATGAAATTGTTATAGATGTAGAAAACTACATAAAATGTCTGTACATTTTTTATGGAATAAAACCTTTTCTTTAACTCTTGCTCAAACTTTCAAGTAAACGAAGACACGGTTTAAAGCTAGTAAATAAATAATAAGCAAATAATTTAATCAATCATATTCAGCTTCGTAAAATCAGATTTCAAAAATTCTTGTGTCAAATTATTGGAAAAAGATTTTGAGATCTTTTCGTTTTAAGTACACATGGACAAAGTATACTTCCCTAAAAACACTATAACCGAGGAGAAGTCATGGTTATATAAGGACAGCAGTAAATTAAAAAAAATCTCTTATTAAACTTAAAACTAGGGATGTAACAAATAACGATACCGATACCGATATATCGGTAAGACCGATAGGCGATATTTTCTGGCGATACGACGATACTTTTTTGAAGTTTTTTTTGTACAAACAAATTAATTTTAAATGGTTATTTTTTGTATAACAGCTAAGAGTAGTAAGAAATTTAAAGGCAGAGCATAAAATCAAACAGAATAATAAATGGTTTCTTTTAATTCTAAAGCTGAAGATTCCCACCACGCGATCTATGTGTACGTGACTTTGTTGTTATTTATTCCAAATGCATGTGACGCATGCTAAAGAAGAAAGTTATTCTACTTTATGCTTATAATACGGTACTCTACGCGTTTGCTGTGTAACTTGTCAATATAATTTTACACTACTACTTTTTGAACAGATTCATAAACGCATTGAACGCTTGGTGTTTACCTGCAACTGTAGCCGTGTTACTTTGTACAGAAGTAGCTAAATGTTCTCTAATTAATATATCCACCAAGTAAAGCTATAGCAAAGACACTGCTACATTGTCTGACGCTATTCCGCTTGTAAGCAGTCTTCGAACATTATTAGAAAATAAAATAAATAAATTAACTACGACGCAGAATAGTTCAGTCTCAAAAATTGGCGACTAACTTAGCATTACTTAGGGCCTATTTCGCCAATTCTATTTCAATATCAATTTATGTTTAAATTTTTTTTTTCATATCAAATAAAAATAAAATTATATGAGAAACTATATTTAAATATAAATTAATATTAAAAAGAGTTGGTGAAATAGGCCTTTAGCGTGAACGATTTGCGGGTTAAGAGAATAATGAAACCTATTGTTAATCTACAACTCTTCAAAACAAAGCTCGAAAATTTCGAAGACAATAGATCGGAGAAAACAAAATGTTTTATTGAGCTACTTTACATGACTCTGCATTCCGAAAGTGTCGAGGACACGGTCAGCTAAAAACTTTTAATATTTCTAGAAATGCAGATCCGCTTGTTTACTGACGGAATGAAATGTAATAACAAAAATTTTAGAGCATGACGCAGAAATACTTAAAAAAAATAATTTAAATGAGCTCTGGCGCATCTGGAGATTATTATCCATTGCAGATCTGCTACACATATATTTACAAAATCGTGCAAAAGTTGAAAATACTTTGGTTTTTAAACACAAAAATCTTATTAGTAATAATTTTAAATATTAATATTTTAAAAATCATATATAAAGGCCTGTTCTGAAAATCACTTTATTCAAATCACGTGATTTCAAATAACATGTGCCTTTAAAAATCACACGTGTGATATTTTTGTGTTCCGTTTTTCGTGTGTTTCGGTGTGATTTTCTATTGCCGAATGCACACCGAGAAATAAAATGAAATGATTTTCAGAACACCACAAAATCATACGTGTGATTTTAAAAAGTACATGATTTGAAGTCACGTGATTTTCAGAACAGGCCCGATATTTTATATTAAATTTTCCATTATTTGAAAGTCAATTCGTTGTTTTTAAAATCATATTAATAACAATTTTAAATATTTAAAATCTCTTAAGCTGTAATTTTGTTAAATAAAAATTCCTCATCTTGATTGAAGTTAATTTTACTCTGAATTTAAATTTAATATTCGTATCGCCGATATTTTTTTCTGAGTATCGGTATCGTATCGGCAAAAAGTCGTTTCGTTACATTCCTCCTTAAAAGCACAGTCATACAAAACTAAGAAAAAATACACTTATGTACTTTATTCTAATTGAAAAATCTTTTGTTTTAGGTTCAAAATTACAAAACTTTTAAAGACTCAAAAACGATTTTATTAGTAGGAATAAAGATGAACAAAAGTAATTATTTTTAGTTAAATATTCAAAGATTTTTTCAATATTCAGTTATTATTATTTGGCATATCTGCAAGTTTTCCATGGCATACCCAAATTATCATACTCAAAATCATATCTTTAACCTTTTTTTTTTTTTTTTGATTTTATACATTTGTCGTAAAATTTTAAAAACTTTTATATTAATTATAATATATTTATTACACTTTTATATACTTAAACATTTTTCTTTAATACCTTGTACTCAAATGAACATTTGTTAACTTCATTAAACTTTGAATTCATAATTGTACATTTTTTTTAAGAATGAAAAGCAAAACTTTTGCAAAATGTTTCAAGACTTACATAAAAAATTTAAACCCTTTAAATTCGAGTATGTTCCACTTTACTTATATTTTTTTTTTTTGATACTAAATTTTTAACACACTTTAACTTTTTTTATGCTGCAGTGGCTGGTTTTATTTATTACTTACTTTTCTTTTGAATTATTTCATTTGAGTTCAGGCATTAAACACTTCAAGTTCATTCTTTTCACTTTCAAAGGGAATATATAACGTGATTATGAAGTAGATTTGTTGTTAAATATATTTTCTTATTCAATAATTGATTTAACTTTTTGAAGCCAGCGATCTGTATCTAATAAAATTTTATATTTGAATTTTATTAACACGAGAGCGTAATCCAGAACACTCAATTATTAAAGATTTTAAATAAAATAATTATTTTTTTTACGTGGCATAAAAATTTAATTTATTTCCAATTTTTTAAATTTCCAATAAGAATTTTTAAATATAAATTTATTTTTAATTTGATCCCGAATATATATATATTTTAAAAACTTTATCACTTTTTCCCATTCTTTTTATTTTTTTTACTTATTTAGAGCTAAACACATTTCTATACAAATGTTCTTCATTATCAGCAATTCTTTTATTTCTGATGATATTTTTTCTCATTTTGTTTGAAATTAGAATTTTGTTTGCTTCTCAGTTACAATCTCTGTGCGTAGCAACGGTATTCCTTTTACGGGCATTGAACTGATTGAAAGTACACGTGTGACTGAATGGTCAGTTCCAGTAAAGTCTAATATAATCTGTTACAAACAAAAACATTCCTGAACATATTGCAAGCCAACGCAGGCGCTTTTAATTCATTGGTTTGTTTTGATTTGTTTTAACATTGTTTACGTTTTACATAAAAAACACACAAATACATAGACATACCTGTTATTTAACATTTTACTGTTTGTTAAAGCTCAATTACTGGATTCTGCTTTTGCACACTTCTCAAAATGTTACTTTGCAGTGACTACTACCAAGGTGCTCATATCTAACAGTTCTATGATTAATTAATGATTAATAAAATGCTAACATGTTATGAAGCATACGTCTGTTAAAGTAAAATATACACATGGATTTCATATTCGATGGAAGAATTTTAAACAGAAATATTTAAAAAGAAATTTCGCAAAAGTACAGAATTACCACAATACCCGCGTCTGGTAATTGTTTTTTATTTTCTTTTTTTTTTTGCATAACATTTAAAAGTATTAATTTTTCTTAGCATTTGTTTTATACATACATCATTAGATGAGATTAATTGTCACTTTCTTCGCCAACTTGTGTACCGAAAATAAGTTTTAACACCAGGAGATGGTTTTTGTAGACCACTTGAATATGGGAATTTCCGCCGAATGGCCAACCAGGATTTAAAATTAAAATGTTGATAATCATCGTATTTAATTTTTTATAATTACAATAGAGTGGTTTCATAGAATATTTCAGCTGTTTTAGTTAAGGAAATTGGCCGGGAAGAAGGAAAATGTTATATTTTCTTTTTAAGCTACTTGTAAACACATTTTTATATATAATTATTTTTCATGCAACAAATGTGTTATGTTTGCACTCTTTCTTCAAAATCTCTATATTAAAATAAATTAGGAAGAAAAAAGTGTAAGAAGAACAAAAAAGTTCAATTAACGGTTAGTTACCGGTTAAAACATACCGGTTGAAATATATAAGATCGTACTTTCGCGATCCGTACGTTCTCGACCGGTACTTAAGCCAATTAAGCAAAAACCAATAGAGATATTTTATTGTGTAAATACTGGATAAAGACTTACATTAATACACGTTTTAAACAAATTAATCACTTTTTAATATTCCGTTCCATTTCGCAGATTTATGCATTTCACTACAGTCAACCACTTCTATTTTAAGTACGTTCGTGACCACATGTTTATAACTATCATTATTAAAACTAAAACTCGATTAAATCTTTTGCACTTAACATAGAGCTACAAAAATGCTATCGAATAGCAAAAAAATGCAAAGAAAAGTTTTGTTTTCTATATTATTTGTACATCAAAATCGTACGAACGTACGTTCGTGACCGCAGGAAATGACCAGATATGTGTATTTCACTTTCAACTTGGCGACGTGGGATGGTCTGCATTTTCTACGGGTGCCTTGTAGATTTCATTCAACATCATGTCTAGAGATGTCTACCGGTGGCTAAAAAAAAGTATGTCCTATCCATCACCATTTTATTCTTCATATTTCGATGTTTATTGGGTCTTGATTTGTTTGGTGACTGGATAGATTTTTTTCAAAATTCATCAGAGACGGTGATTTATAATGACTTGCAGCCCATTCATATCTTTCTGGGCAACGTTCCATAAAGAAGTGTAGATTTGATGCAGGCATTGAATTTTAATTTTCATTTGCCTTGAAGATCTGAGTAGATCGCCATATAAGAGTAAGACTGCTTTAAAAGTGGGACGTGTACTTTGATAACAAACTTCACATTAACAGAAGCGCGGATATGCTTCGATTGCCTTAGAATAAAACTGAGAAGAACTCATACAAACTTCGTATTATCGATTTTGGCAACTTTCAGTGGAATCTCTTATGACCGGACACCGAAAAGACCATTAAAATATGTCGGTGAAAGAGGAATGTCCTTTTGAAAGAACTCAATGCTTTCCTTGGGTACACAGTCGGGACCTGGGAACAATGTCCGTCGAAAGGCGATATCTGTCAAGGGAGTTTGCACTGTTTACAGGTAAAACAGCTTCAATAAAAAAACTAAACCCATTTTTAATGGTAATCAAAGCATTTCAGCAAATTCAACATATTACCGGCTTATAGGACATTCATATTCAAGTAACTGACAAAATATTTGATAAAGGTTTTTACTTTGTCGATTTACCATTTATGTCTGTCCTATTTAAGTTGAATTTTATGATCCATTCAAAACATACCGCCTCGCGCCAACACTTTTTTTTTGACATATGACTAAGATACAATATATTTAAAAGGTCTTCATGAGACCAAAGGTCTCATTGTCATCAAAATGCTATAAAGTATAAACTGAAATATTTAAATAATGTATAAGCCTTTAAAATTTTTTTCAAAGTTTTACTAGAAAATATGAATTCTTGCATTAAATTAATATTTTCAAAAGTAGAAACTCTTAGAACTAAAACACTTCCTGTTTTATATTGTACTGTCGAAAATATCACCTTACTCTTGTGTCAATCATTTGTCATTTACATTATAATGGTCCTTGTGAAACCATTATAAAGCTGTCAAAGACAAAAATGTACAAAAACAGGCATCACTCAATTTTGGGTTAAAATAAAAATAGTACAGTCAGCGACAATGTTTTTAGAAAGAAAAGCAGGTTTTGAAAAAAGTCCTATTCTAAGCAGTAATGTTCTCTTACTTCAAATATTATATACAACAAATATTCTTAAACAATTTTTATGGATTTTATTAATAAACAAAAAATGATTGTTGACAGGTATAAAAAGTATATTAACTTTTAGCTACTACTGTACATTGTAAGCGATTGTTTTGTGTGTGTTAATAACTTGCCAACCCTTTTCTGGTTTAAGGCTCTGGTTTTACAAATTTTTTAAAATAATGTGTGCATACATAGCGATTTCTATACAAAAGATATTTATGAAAAGTATGCAAATCTCAATGAAATCTTTAAAGTATCCATAGAGATTATCGAAAACGTAAGCAAATACAAATTTAGAAATTATGGCCTTTATTCTTCTTTAAAGTTTGCAAAGAATAGAGACTTAACTAAATAATACATTACTTTATTAAGGATTCAATATTTTTGTTTCATATTTAGTAATAAGCACCCTTTAAAGGGAGAAAAGTTTTAAGAACAAGAAATTGTGTTACATTGGGCTTTGCTGAATCTTTGTTCCAAAACAACGTAATATTCTGTAGTCCTTGTCAAAAATTTAACATAAAGTAGTGTGGCTATTTCAAAAAAAAGTTGAACCAGCACAGTGGGCGAAACGCTCAATCAAGCGGAATTAAATTAATATATTGGCTGTTTCTTATCCGCTCGGCACCAAACTCTCAGAAATAATATATTGAAATATGTTTGTCAAGTATTGGAGAAATCGGACCACTATAATTCAATATTTCGCTTTTTTCATACGATTTTAATTAAAAAAAGGTTATACTCATATTTTAATGCTTTTAATTTTTTTTTGTATTCTTAATTAAAAAATTTTCTATGCAAATTTAGTAAATAATAATAAAATGTTGTAAAATAAATTATTCAGAATCTGAGCTATCAGTGTGTGAACCTAGAGGCTGCAGCGCAGCACAAGAAAGGAGATTTTGAACTTCTTTGTCTAATATAATATTTTTTTTGGAAGGCCTGGAAGTAGAATTAGACAATGATGAAATGAAGGGATCTGAGGAAAACAGGAGTGCATGCAGCAGGTCCTCCATTGTATGAAGTCGAAAAGTTTTACGTGTGTAATGTAAGCGGAAATTTCGAACGTCTTTATTTCTAGCCTCAAGTGCTTCTTCCGACATCATGCTAATTGGTAGCACAACATTATTTATAATTTCTGATCCATGTATTAATATTTTGTGAATATGGATATTCATTGACAAACATTTGAGCTGTCTCAAATGCTTATTACCGAAAAGCATCTGAATTAACATCGTATCCTCAAGCCATAGCATGCAAAATTACGCTAAATCTTTTAATAATATCTTCACTTATACCTGTTATTTGGGCAGCCAAATTAGGTTGTTGGAAGAATCTTCTAGCTGTGTTGCCATCATTTGTATTGCCACAACCAGCCATTGGTATATTTATCTATCTATCCATTTTCTTTCTTAGCTCGGTTTGTTAGTCTAGTTTTCTTCTGTCAAATTTTTTTTAGACGGAACAGCTTCGTTATACCATATTGAAAAAAGTTCTCGTTTTAAAACTGACATTGCACCTACAAAATGGAATAAAAATGAGAGTGGAAAAAAGTGGCAGATTATCATAGACATTCATAAGAAGCAGTACAAACAAAATAAATAAGATTTGAACCGGACACTTTTGGACAACAAAATATCTGCTCTACAATAGTTCACTAAAGGACATTCACCGGACGACACATCAAAGGCTGCTTTCTACTAATATTTGTAACAACAATATATAAAATACAAGTCATAAACACTTTTTTTAAATACATACCACAAGCTTAAAAAAAATCGCTTTACTTGGTAAATAGGAAAATATTTTTACTGTTTACAGAGCTCGAACTGCTCTATATGAAATGGCAGGAAAATTTCTTACTGCACCTGTTGACACATATGTTATATTTACAAGCTCACAGCTGTTCGAATATATTAAATATGAGAAAACAAACTATATCGATAAACTCAGTGTGATATTGGTTATCGAAAATAAAAAAAAAAATTCGCAATCCACATTTAAAATTTGAATTAAACGACGCTAGATTGACCGTTTCGTCCACTGTGCATAGGGTTACAGATTAGTTGAAAACAATTTCAGAAATATTGTTGCAGAAGCACTTTTTGTTATTTATTATAATGCCGTTTAAAGTCCGACGTATCGTATCGCTTGTCGTTGTTTGTGGCTTCACCGTAACTGAATTCTTGCTATTGCGCACCTCTTAATCCGATATCAAATTCCGGGCAACACTAATGGAATGAAATTTGAATTTTTTGAGGTTATTTTTATTTTTCTGTTAGTTACTAACACCCAATTTTCACGATGATTTATAAGACATGTCTTTTTTGTATTTCTTTTTTAAAGAAACTTCCAAAAACTTGTTAAATTTTCACCATGTTTCTTTTCTTTGCAGTCAGAGCTGATTTTTTCTTAGTTTCTTATTCGTAACAATATTTAAAATTTCGTTATTCCACATAATTTTGATATATGTATTTTGAATTTTTTTTAATAAAAATTTTTTATATTTCTATATTTTAAAAAGCACATGTCATTTTGAAATAAGAATAAAACAGAAATTAAAAAACACAAATAAGTGCAAAGAGGAATGTCAAAAAAGAAACACAGAAATACGATTCATGTTTTTTTTTCTACCCTGCTTACTTCTCTACCCCGCTCACTATCAAACAAAAAAAGACATGATTTTAAAATAGGGGAAAAAATCATCGTGAAAATTGGGTGTAATAAGATATTATTTCATTTTGTTTCCTATTTATACACATGTACTTACATATAATTTTTGGGATAAATTACGTTCATAATGAAAAAAAACTTATAGAGGTATGACAAAAAATTAAAAACAAAAAATATTCTGGAAATTTTTAACTAATCTTTGATCATAGGGGGTACTGGTTGAACTTTTTTTGTATTGCGATTGCTTATTGTGTAGGCATCGATAACTTCTTTGGTGCTTTTTGGAACAGATAACATTGTAAAATTGCACACGGTTACATTCTAGAATGCATTTGAGAATGCATTTTTGCAAGCGTTCCCTATTTGGGGCCCTTGGGCGATCCAGGACCCCGACAGATAACTTCCAGAAACGAATTTATCGCATTAAAAGCTATTTTCGGTATGGGACCTATGGTCAAAAATGGACCGATTCCAGTAAACTTTGGTAAGATGATTTTAATTGCAATAACATTAGTTTGGACACCTCACTGTGAAGTAGGGTGTCATATGTTCAGGCTTGACCGACTATACTTTCTTACTTGTTCTTATTAATTTCGTTATAAGTACATTATTATTTGTTCAGTATACTTAGTAAATATTCGCTGGGAAATAAAGTTAAAAACAGGTAAAACTTATTATGCGTATCGGTTCCTTTCTTTGTAAATTTGTTAAGAAAAAATTCACATATTTTTTTTAACTAGATTAGCATTTCATTTTTATTTGCTAGTAAAAAGACAACAGTATCTGAAACATTAAATGCGCCGCTATGAAAGAAATATTTACATCTTTTACTTGTATACTTAAAAGGATGCTTCATTTACTAAGAAATTATATGCTTGCGCCCATTCGTTCTAGTCTTGTCTTTCATAACGTTTGCCATCTAATCTCTTGTTTTAGTTTATTGTATGTACTAGTTTACCTACATTATTAGGAGGAAACCAAAAATGTCGTCGACCTTATCAACTGAGTTTACATAATATTAATATTCATTATATGATTAAAATATATTTTATAAAATTTATGAAAGTAATATTGTCATGGGGTTGCTCCAGCATTTGTAAAATGAAAAATATTGCTACCACCATCTTTAAGACATTATTTTATCCATTATTTAAACGGTTTTATAATGTCTTTAACCAATGTAGAGGAATCCAGTACATACATAATTTTTGTTAATTCTTTAAAAAGTCGTGACAGAATTAAATCCAATCCGAAAGAAGTATTTTTAGCTGCTTAAATGATTTTACGTAGTGACTGTCTTTAAAACCAAATTTGCCGATGAAATGCCTTAAAGATGTCTGGCTCGGTACTATTCGCTTAAGTCAGTCATTAGCTTGACTTGCTATCTGTATACATAAACTGTTACATTTCTTATAACAAATTTAACGTCTCTTAATTCGGCAGTTTCCCTTACAAGTCTCCGATCTTTTTGTGATTTTTTTTATCATTTTTTTGTGGCATATAATATTCGTAATAGTTTTTATATTAAAATTTTAATTTAATAATGTTACCTTTAATTCCGTCATATGAATTTCAAGACGTTAATAAAAAAAAATCAAAATCAAGATATTTTTACATTAATAAATCGTAATTTGAATTTAAATTAGTACAATTTTTCTAAGTATACATATTAAACAAAATTTATTTGGCCATAATAAAATCTTTAAAGATGGTTTTGAAAAAATGTTGTTAGGATTTAGCAAAAGCCCTTTCGAGCGATGACATCCTTTACCGCGTTAACAAAGCTAACGCGTCGTTCGGAATGTTCGACAAAGTAAGGAGGTCGGCGAACATCTCGAAAATGACAATATTGTAAAAAATTAATGCTAGCGTCAAATGGGTCATCATATATGGTTGCGAAACATGAAAGGTGGCTACAAAACAAATACGGTCCCCGAAAGTCTTCGTTACCGCTGTTTAAGAAAAACACTGCGTATATTCTGGCCAAACACAATCTCCAATACCATTATATGGTCTATAACGAAACATGAAAAAATCCACCTAGAAATCTGGTGTTTTAAATGGAAGTGGATCGCCATACGCTGAGAAAGCCTTTTGATAATATCAGCCGAATATCCTGAAACTCGCAAGGCAGTCGCAGACCAGGCGGGCCAGCAAATACCTGATGGAGATTCGTAGAAGCAGAAGCACTAGCTGCAGGTCGCACATGAAGAGAAATAAAATATTAAGCATTAGTTAGAATAAATTGGAATTTAGTTGTTACGGCCCTATGTTCCAACAAAGAACTACGGGAAGATATAAATGTATATATAGCACAATTGATCCTAAGAATGTTATACAGGGTAACACAAAAGAAACAAATGCGGTTTAAATTGTCGATAACTTCATTATTTTACGGTTATCATCCAAAGGGGATGATGCTCAATACAGCATAAATAATGGAAATTTTTTAGAGACAATCTGTTCAAAGACACTCAAAAATAAGATATAGCCACAGCCACCAAAAGACAGTCCACCAATTAAACGAAAAGATAAACGCTAGCAAAGTTCTTTACAAAAAATATTTTCAATTTATATAAAAATTCTAGTATCTAATTTTAATGCAAACTCGTAAAATCCTAGACCACGTTTTTGTACTCCCTTATTACATAATCATTTGTATTTGTACGTAGAGTTTGTTTTATCAAAGAAGACGACTGTAAGTATGTTAAAAAGGAGTCAAATTAAAACAACTCATATATCTAGAGATGTTTGAATGTATGGCTGTTCCATATGAGAGACTTTAATTTATGGTTGTACGCCCTGTGAATCTTTATGTTTTCACGACTTTGAAACATTTTATGCTTTTAATGCCATTTTTGCTACACAATATTTGCTTTAGTGAATTGTTGTAGATAATTAAAGATTGTTGATGAAAAAAAATGTTACTTTACTAAATACACACAGTAAATTTTTTCTTATTTACCTTATTAAATTGACATGATGATATTTAAGGTGAAATTATATTATTTTGATTAGAATTAAATGCTCTAAGAGCCACTATTACCATTTAGCGTTTGTAAAATGTAGGCTTTTAGCGGACGCCAAAAACATTTTTTATAAGTACAACTTTATTTTGGTTGGATGATTTTCCCTTGAACTTTTCGCTAACTTTAGGTTAAAGTTAAGTTGTAATAATTATTAATTATTATTAATAACTTTTCATACGTCTTATAAGTTCCTGCCTTTTGCTAATGTCAGGTTGTAATAATGGCTAAATACATAGATTACATAGATATGAAACTCACTTAAAATAAAAAAAAAAATATTTACCTCTTCACACATATAGGAAATGTATGAATTCAACACATTTGTAAAAGTTCACCGCAATTTTTTGACAAATATTTTATAAACAAAAAACAAATTTTTGATAAAATTTTTTTGATAATGTTTTTCTTCTCAATTTTTTAAAAGAAATTAAAACTTTTTACATTTTATTGCATTTAAAGCAATGCCTTAAGTTTTATTCCTTACTGTCCTTGGCACTGGTTCCTTATCATTATAAAACGTAGAAAAACCAAGAGAAAAAGAAGTCACATTCGCGTTCTTAAGTGTTTCCGTGGGTTGTTCTAATTCGTGTGGAGAAGCTTGTTCTTTAGGCGTGGCTCTCTGAATTAAACAGCAGTCTATATCTGAAGCCAGAATTGACACCTTTAATAAGCAGCGGTTGACCAAAGTCTCATCTGGAATTATGGTAACCAGTTAGTATACTCACTCCACCATACGTGGAGAAGGTATTGCTTGTGCTGATATGTGTAACACATAAAAATATTGGTTTTCGACCCTTATTTTATCATACCGATCGACTTAGAATTACCTTTTGAATCGACCTAAAATGTCCGTTCATAAGGCTGGCTGTATACTTTTGCACGCAAATTACAGTTCACAATTTTAGAGACAATTTGATGAAATTGGATACATATTATTTAATTTTCATAAGGACGAATAGCAGGAATCGGCCTTCATAAAGCCACTATATAAACTTCTTTCCAGAATAGAGAATTCCATGGTTTATATGAAACCATCTTATTATGCTGGTATTTCGATTGAACTTGACCCAGAACCTTATTCCAACCTTTATCATTCAGCCAAATTTTATTTGAACCGGACTATATGTGACCACAGCTAACATAAAAATACAGTCCCAAATATAGCTTTTAGCGCCATAACAACCTTATAAATATTGGTACTGATATGCAATTTGGCGACAATAACTTCAATGTCATGACATATACATACATCCAGAATTGACCACAGGTCCCAGACATACGCTTTCCAAAAAATCTTATTCAGATGTAGACATCTAGATAATATTCGGCACAAAGAACTCGTATAAGTACATGAATCTTAAACTAATAACATAATTTTGTTTCGGCCCGTCCATGATTGTACATTAGTCCCAAATAAGGTCCACTTTTGAAAATTTGTGTTTGGTGTTTGTGTTCCCAGCAAACAGTAAAGCTTGATGTGAAATTAATAATGATATTTAATTAAACCTATTCTCAAATATATGTTGCTTCAAAATGGTTAAATATTATTCAAAACTAATAGCATTTTCAAAAAAAAGAGAACTTTTTGTGAATTTATTAATAAAATTCAAATAAAATCAATATTATTTTTTAGAGCTTTTATTTGTGTTTGCTGAATATGTGGGGAATATGTCAGTGTGAAATCATAATGATAAAATTTTTACTAATACAATCTCATCACTTAAGTTTTTTTTGACAACAGACTTAGGTTTTTGACAAGCGAGTTTCATATCTATGTAATCTATGGTTCCTGCTTTTAGCTAATGGCAGGTTGTAATTATGGCTAAATGTGTTTTATTTTTGACAGTTAAAAAAAAATTATTTTTAATATTTTTATTTAGGGAGATCGATTTTTCGACTTTTTTCAAAAACCGGGTTTCAAACATTCCGAATAGGTGCTATTTTAAAAAAACCGATTTTCGGCTAGGTATTTTTATAATAACCGGCTTCATTCGAATACATAAAAACACTTATATCGAATAAGTTTTTGTAATAAAACGTTAATTTGAAGAAAAACAATTTAATTCACCAACGAAATACTTAGATGTGACTTAAGGTTTGTTCAGACTTAACATATATTTGACGATAAATTTATCAAACTTTATCTTTAATTTTTACAATTTCTTTTTATTTACTTAATTTTATTTGTAAAAGAGTAAATGTAATTTAAAAACTGTTAAATGATGTTTGATCTAGACAAACGTTTTGAGATATTCTCCCAAGTTTATTTTAATTAAGTGTTAATTTGTTGGTGGTTAAGCATGTCTATATGAATCAGTAGACTTCAACCATATTTTTGAAAAGTTGCAAGAAAGAACTCTTAGCCAGGATTATATATTCCAAAGTAATTTGTTTCGGCATTATAGAAACGAATAGTAATATGAACATGTTTTTAGTATGAAATATTTGTCAATTCATCGACCACGATTTAAAACCTTACATGACATTTTTTGATTTCTTCAATTTTGTTTTTTTGTTCTTAGTGTTTTAAGAAACAAAACTGATGAATGTTTTTCATATCGCTGATTCCGATGGAATGAAGATATGCTTGAACTACTTAACAGTTGTAAGTGCCTTTACGAGCATTCCGCCCTCGGCAATATCTCATCCCACGATTCATTTTTGGTAGCGTATTTTAGTAAAGTATTATTTGTGGTCGAATGGAGTTATGTTTTTTTTTTTGGATCACATTAATGTCAAGCATGTGGACTAATTTAAGGTGATTAATATGTCATGACGTGGAAGAACCTTTGCAAATTATGATTTTAGGGAACTTCAGGCACCTACCTTTGTCTTTTTAATCCCGTTCGAAATATGTATATCCTTAGATAAAATTTAAATAAAAATATATTTATTATTTAGAATACTTTTGCACAAATTTCTATTTACTTTTTAACTGAACACTTTGTTGTGGTACTTTGAATTGTTTTTGTTTTATTTAAACAAGAAGACGCGCTTTAATAATCGATTTGTATTTATATTGTTCATAATGTTTTTTGACTTTTGTTACATTTTGTTTTGACATTCTTCAAAAATAAAGTTTAAGTTAAGTTCAATTCAAAAAATACTTAAATTACAACAAGAGTAAATAAAAGGTATATAAAGTTCACAGGATTAAAATAACCGGTTTATTATAGCAAAATAACCGGTTTATTCGATATTCGAAAAATGGGCATTTTCAAATAACCGGCTTGGGCAAAACTAAAATAACCGGTGGAAATCTGTAGAATAATAAAGGTTCGATCTCCCTAGTTTTATACATGAGTTAAAATTTAAAATTCAATAAAAATCTAAATACTTGAAAAAAAACTTATTTAAATTTTATAAAACAAAAAATGTAAATATAAATTATAAACACAAAGAATTAACAGTAAGTAAGGAATAAGTGGAGCCATAATAAGTTTGCAATATAGGAAAATTATTTACCTTCTAAAGCAATTGTGTATATTTTATGAACATAAAAATTCATTTTTTTATATTTTCAACAAATAATTTATAGATTTACTATAACTTTTTACAAAAACTAAAAACATAGTACATATTTTTAAAAAAAAGGGATAGCTAGCATAACTCTATCTCATGATGCGGCCACCTGTATCAATTCGCCTTGATTTTATTTTATGAAAAATAGCTGTTTAGATGTATTTTTTGTTTTTAATTTAACAGATTTCTGTTACAAAAGATCTTTTTTGATATCACTTATAACTTTTACCGTTCCTGGTTTATCTCTCCGAATAAAAGTTTTCAAAAAATATTTTTATTAGTGAGACGAAGAATTTCTCGCAGCCATAGTATAGAACTAGTATGCCGACTGGTGAGAACGTTCTCTTTTTTTTATAACTCTCATCACACATATAGGTTCTGTGTGAATTCAACACACATAAGAACAACAAAAACAAAACAAAATTTGAAATTTTTCAATTTAAAATTTTTCACATTATAGCACTTCATGTTTAATTTTATGACTTAAACACATAATTAATAATTTTTTTCAATACATTTTGCTAATTTGCTTTTGCAAAATGTTTTTATTTTTCACAAACTAAAAATTTTTAAATAAATTTTTTTGACACTAAATTTTTTCTGTTGTTAATATTATCAAAGCCAGCAGAGTAGCATTTTGTGGTATAAAAATAATATTTGAAATCATTAATTATTTATATATTATCCGATATTGCAGAATAAAAATTTAGCAAACATGGCTTTTAAAAGTTTATAAATGCAGCCAGCATTCAATAAATTGAAAATTTATTGAACTAAGAAAATTTTATTTTGGAAAAAAATTGTTGCCACATTCTATACGATTTTATGCAACTATGTTTAGTGGTGGAAATAGTTTTATACACCAATACATTTGAAAAAAATCTTACTAATACAAACATAAAATATGAACCACTGACAGTTGAGTTATGTACCTGTCAAAGAGTCGGCATACTAGTTGTATCATAGTATATAACTAGTATGCCGACTGGTGAGAACGTTCTCTTTTTTTTATAACTCTCATCACACATATAGGTTCTGTGTGAATTCAACACACTTAAGAACAACAAAAACAAAACAAAATTTGAAATTTTTTAATTTAAAAGTTTTCACAATATAACACTTCATGTTAAATTTTATGACTTAAACACATAATTAATAATTTTTTTCAATACATTTTGCTAATTTGCTTTTACAAAATGTTTTTATTTTTCACAAACTAAAAATTTTTAAATAAATTTTTTTGACACTAAATTTTTTCTGTTGTTAATATTATTAAAGCCAGCAGAGTAGCATTTTGTGGTATAAAAAAATATTTGAAATCATTAATTATTTATATATTATCCGATATTGCAGAATAAAAATTTAGCAAACATGGCTTTTAAAAGTTTATAAATGCAGCCAGCATTCAATAAATTGAAAATTTATTGAACTAAGAAAATTTTATTTTGGAAAAAAAAATTGTTGCCACATTTTATACGATTTTATGCAACTATGTTCAGTGGTGGAAATAGTTTTATACACCAATACATTTGAAAAAAATCTTACTAATACAAACATAAAAATGTACCACTGACAGTTGAATTATGTACCTGTCAAAGAGTCGGCATACTAGTTATATACTATGAGTTGTATACTATGGTTTTACATCTTAGTACTTTTACGACAATTACTACAACTTGGCATTGCGAGGGTAGGACTTTATCGGAAGTATGAAAAGTTATTCATTATAGTAACCTTACTTAACCTTAAATGAGCAATAAGCTAAAGGCAAGCTTAGGTAGGTTAAACTTGAAAATAAAATTGTAAAAATAAAAACCTTTTCAAATATACAAAATCGTTCTAGATTGATCTATTGCCACAAAACTTTCTACAAGGATTTCTTGTTTTAAGTTAATATTAAATTAATCGGCATTATTTTTTCAATTTAACATTGAATAGACCTTATTAAATATTGGCATCATTAAATTAAGTCTGCATATTGATGGCATTACCAGAATAAGGCGTTTTAACGAATACAATCAGAAAAAGAGATGATGACCAACTTTACTTTATTTAATAGAGCTCTTGAAATTTTAATCCTTATTGCTCCCCAGATGTACAAAAATCTTTATTATAGGGTGCCACGCCACGCCAACTTCTTTAGACAAATAAACAAAATATCTGTACAAAATTTGGGTGCTTTTAGTATTATCGTTCTCAAGATACATATATAGAAATATATCCTGTCGTTGTGTGAGTGGTGCTACGTCCACATATCTAAGCTGGCTTCTTTGTGTATTGAGAACTAAAATATTTGTACGGAATTTGCCAATGTTTATCGTTATACTCCAGACGTACCGAAATTTAAATTGCATTTGTATAAAAGGTGCTACGCCCACTTAAAGTTTCATAAATATTAAGAGCCTATGTTAAGTCAGGAAAATATTGTGAAAATTACAGGATAATAAGTAGTTAAGGAGGCAAGCACAAAAAAGAGACAAATAAATAATATATGGATTATTCTCTCTTACCATGGCTTATATGTTAATAACAATGGGCATTATTAGCCCATTATTTCACATGGAGACCACATGGAATGAACTAAGATAACAAAACACGGTTTTTATGGCATTTTTGTTGCAGCAATTCTTAAGAGTATTGGTGGTAGAGGTGAGAAAATTTGGGAGTGGTACTTATCTCACCAATAAAAGCAAGAACTGCTGCAACAAACATTGCAAGTCTCAACAATAACTATACCAGAAATTATTAAAAATCAATTTATATATCCCCCCATGTCATTGTTGTCAATTTAGCCATTAAGTAAGTAGATTTTCACCTCGTTTGGCCAATGTATAAATCGATGTAGACATTAGCCATTTTTATTTATCCACAATTCCCTTAAATTCTTAAAACTTTTAGACCAAAAATTGATATAAATGCTACATTAGTTGTATCGTTAAGTTGAACTATTCTTAATTAGTTAACGCAAATTCCTTTTACAACAAAGAAAAATACAATTTAATCGACAATTTGAGTTTTTCCTTATTTTAATGTCTATTTTACTGTTGTTCAAAACATAGTATATAACTAGTATGCCGACTGGTGAGAACGTTCTCTTTTTTTTATAACTCTCATCACACATATAGGTTCTGTGTGAATTCAACACACTTAAGAACAACAAAAACAAAACAAACTTTGAAATTTTTTAATTTAAAATTTTTCACAATATAACACTTCATGTTTAATTTTATGACTTAAACACATAATTAATAATTTTTTTCAATACATTTTGCTAATTTGCTTTTACAAAATGTTTTTATTTTTCACAGTTTAAAAATTTTTATATAAATTTTTTTGACACTAAATTTTTTCTGTTGTTAATATTATTAAAGCCAGCAGAGTAGCATTTTGTGGTATAAAAATAATATTTGAAATCATTAATTATTTATATATTATCCGATATTGCAGAATAAAAATTTAGCAAACATGGCTTTTAAAAGTTTATAAATGCAGCCAGCATTCAATAAATTGAAAATTTATTGAACTAAGAAAATTTTATTTTGGAAAAAAAATTGTTGCCACATTCTATACGATTTTATGCAACTATGTTTAGTGGTGGAAATAGTTTTATACACCAATACATTTGAAAAAAATCTTACTAATACAAACATAAAAATGTACCACTGACAGTTGAGTTATGTACCTGTCAAAGAGTCGGCATACTAGTTGTATACTATGGTTCAAAATGTATTAGTACTAACAAAATAATATCTTAACTTTCAGTGTAGTAAATAAATTTTGTAAGTTTTGTATTAATATTGATGTGATTTTTGTAATAAAATCTTGTTAAGCGATTTTTATGCCACAATTTAGCCATTTCTTACTGAAATTTTGCCATTTCTTACTAAAAATTTAATCATGTTTAGTGGTGAAGAGTTGGCAGCACTGCCCTATATTGTAATTAGAAGAAATTAATCATACGTAGAGGTAAACTGAAGAAGCCTGTGTTAACAACAATTTTGGTTAAAATTTCTAATAATCGTCAACTTATTGATTTATCTATGTTTAACATTTTTACAGTGATCTTTTTTTTTCAATTAAAGGTGGTTGGTATCAAAGATTCCGCACGGCCAAATATACTAGATTTCTCTCTTGTTAATATTCTTAGTTTTGAATTTAAAGAAAAAAAGATCTTACATTTTTTTTACAGCTAAAATTTTATTAAGAATACACGTATATTTATATCAAACATCATTATGGATAACATTTACTTTGCACATCGTTGTTAGACACAGGTCGTTGCTTAACAACTCACATTCTTAATAAATAACATTTACATTTTTCATGGTTGCATGAGCTTATTGCGAGAGGTAAAATATTTACTTTTTTCTACAGGCGCAATCAATTTGCAAAAGAAATTCAAAAACACACATATGAATAAGTATATCTTTTGACTGGTAGGTACATATTGTACGTTGTTGATGGGGTTACAAAATTATCTCTCATTTGTTATGATTTTTTATAAAACAAGAATAGGATTTCTGTAATTTCCCTAGAGTGAAGCGAAGTGATCCTAGAATATTCCCGTGATATGTTCTTTTGTGGCAGAGATCGGTCATAGTTTTAACACTTTATATAAATAAGACCTATCACTTTTACGTGGGCTTGTCATTGGAGGTGTTAATTGATACCTTACAGCCACCATTTAAGCAGTCACACATCTATTCTCAATAAACAGCTTTAGTGTTCGTTACTACAATGCTAGTCCTAGGCATTCTTTCAATAACAAATTAAGAATTAATTTTTAGCACAAATTTTTAAATATTCCTTAATAAATGTATCACGCCCTTTTAAACTCGGCCAGTTAGTGAGCGGAACTGAGGGTTTTATTTTCTTTTGAAATTGCTTTTATGTTCACACTCAGCAATTTAGATGCGGAGCTTTCAATTTACTTTTAATAAAATTTTTATAATTTTTTACGCTTCCTTTTTTTTCTGCTTCGCCCTAAAATCAGATAAAATCGTACTAAGATCGGATTATTTCGGATATGGGTTAGTCAAAACCACAAAATGTTGATCCATTTAAAATATCAAACAAAGTTTTTAAATATAGTTTAGATAATTACGCCAACTTTCGTTGCCCTTGCTTTTGTAGTTATTGTTGCAACGCTTATATTCCGATAGCATAATAAATAATTGAAGACGTAAAGCAAACACATATTTTTATATGTTCATTTCTTCAAGATCAGCGCTATTTTTGATAAAAAATTTTAAGAATATTAAATTTTAATAAAAAAATTGGCTGACATCTAATTTAACATTTTGGCTACTGATCTCAGGTTTTTAAAAAACCAGTTTTCATGTACAGTCTGTCGAAAATATATTATGTACTACATGTATACAAAAATCTCTCGAACTCCTTACAAAAGTCTGAGCAGATTTCTATGAAATTTTGTATATATATTTGGTAAGTATAAGGGTAGGTCGTTAATTATATTTCATACCGCTATATCATTAGGATTTTTTAATTTAATTTAATAAGACTGGAAATCAAAATTTCAGATATTCTGATGCTCGGTCTATAATTTGCAATAGGTTCTAGATACTTTAAGTGCTTATGTTAATGTAAGTATAATACGTAATTTGAGTGAAATATTAACAATAATAATTAAAAGAAAGTGGTAAAGAAGTTATACTAAATTTTTCATTCCGTTAACATTTTTTATATAGTCAACCAAGATCCCATAAAGTATAGATATTCTGGGCCTTTGAGTGATTCTAAGTTGAATTAGCATTGTGCGTTCACTTGTCCGTCTGTTCAAACCAGGCCTACCTCCAAGAGGCTCAATTATTATACCAAAATGTGGATCAGCCTCCTAAATGATTTTTTTTTACACAATAACTACTCTAGCAGAATGCACTCATTGTCATTAACTTTGCTACAAATTAGTTCAATATGAAAACAATTACACCACAAAAAAACGCTCTATTAATAGAGATATGACATATAAATATGATAATGGTGGGGTAAAATTTGGTAAGATGAGACTAAAAATCACACTGAAATAATTTTGTGATTATCGGTTCAGAATTAACCATGTTTCATATATAAGCAGATTAAATTACTCTATTGAAATTTGATTTAGTTTAGTTTTTTTTATACTAAAAATTAATCTATCGCATTTTGTGATGATCGGTATATAATATCCAATAAAAGCCATTCTAAAAATCTATTTAATACCTCTATCAGCTTTTCTAAAAACCGGTTTAAAGCTTGTCATAGATCGCTGAATACTGCTGAAATATTCCTACTTTCTATGAAGGGTATTAAAGATTTGGAATAGATGAGTATAGCACATTTAGTTATTTTTACTAAAATTCATAAATTTAATTTTTTTCGATTACACACTATATCAAAGTGTACTATGTTTCATTTTAAATTATAAAAAAGGCTTTATGGCCAATATGCAGACAATCTTAAATTTTCTTTGACATTAATTTTAAAAGTTTAAAAATAACAAAGAATTCAATATTTTCAGTCATGGCGTAGCTGCTTTGTCTTTTTTTATAAAAAAATGTGTCCCAAATCTATAAAAACCCCACAAAATAGACAACATTTTAAAAATAACAAAATAAGCTAAGGATCCTTAGCTTCTTAGAAATACTTACTCCATTTGTCTGGATTGTAGACTTTCTATGCTCCTTTTTTAAAACGTATTTCATTAATTTCCGCTTTGTTGAATTTAATTTTTTTTATCATTCATTCTTTCCTTCTCCTAACTTAAGTGCCTTGCGTTTTCGGTTTTATCACCTTTTTTCATTCCCTCTATATCGCATCGTGGCTAATAATGCGTAAAATATCAAAACTGAAAAAGCAAAATAGCCTACAAATGTTAATACATGTCTGGCCAAGTTAATAAAAAAAATTTTTTTTTTATTTCACTGGATTTTCTTAATATTTTTTACAATTTAAGGTATACCCAATACGATAGATATTCATTCAAGGGGGTGACTGGAGCAAACTTTTATATTTTATATGGGTTACACAGAAAAAAATTCTTGCACATTTTATTTCAATTAAAGCATTAATGAAAAATAAAATCAGTTTTAATTAAAAATGTAATCAACTGAATTAAGCGTTTACTTATAACATGGCTACAGAAAATGTTGTTTATATTCAAAAATTAAAAAAAAACGGCAATTTTCTTAAATAAAAGAAGGAAGTTGGCGACTTTTTTAAGCAAAAGCGCCAATTTATACTATCTTTAAATTAGCATGAAACACTGCGTATATCCAAAACCATAAAAGAGTAAAATATAGCGGTTTAACATAAAGAGGAATGCGAAAAACACTTGTTGCAAATTAAAGCATTTATTTTTGTTCACAGATTACTAAACAGATATGTAAAATGTGACGTGTGAAAAAGGGCCAAATCAGTTGCGACGGCAGCTTTCGATGAAAGAGAAAAAAGCGTTTTTTGAGTGAACACAATTTGCGTGATCAAAACCAAAATAACGAAACATAAACCACATTTAACAAAAGCTTTAGTTCAACAAGCGTTTTATTTTGTACAAAAAATATATTCAACATTTTTTATTTTTCGAATGTATTCTATGAGTTAAAATTCAGTTATGTATTTTATAAAGCTTTTTGTAATAGCTCTATTCCTTAAATTTTTTTATTTTTTTTAGGAATGACTTTATACACTACCAGACTATTATATTGTATTTTCTTGTTAGATTTTACCTTAGCTTTCCGTTGGATAGCAATGAAATATATTTATGTACAGAAAAATTTACAATTATAAGACACCAGCAGAATGTAATGCAATATAATAGCCTGGTGGTGTATAAAGTCATTCCTAAAAAAAAAAATTTAAGGAATATAGCTATTACAAAAAGCTTTATAAAATACATTACTGAAATTTAACTCATAGAATAAATTCAAAAAATAAAAAATGTTGAATATAATAAAGTTGCTTATGAAAAGGAAATAATTCCCAATATCTATTTGTCAAAAAAAAAAAAATATTAAGTAATATTGTTTTGTTTTATAATGTTATTTACTCACTTAAATATTAATTACATGTGTTGCGATAAACGTAAAAGCAAATTTTTACAACAGTTTTTTAAATAAATCTCAACTAAATAAATTTGTGTTCATTGTATTTCGGCATAAAAGATGCTGCCAAGAGAAATGAGAAAAGGGCAGCTTTCTAAGAAAGAGACAATTATAAAAAAGTACATAAAACTTCATACATTTTGTTTGAATTAAAAACCGCATATATTTAAAATTAGATAATTAAAAAATAAAATCCATTTATACATAATTAAAATTTATAACCTAATAGGTATTTATTAAAGTGTAAACAACTGTTTTTATCACTTCGAATTGGTGACCAAACTCATTTTGAATTCAACTTAAAAAATTAAAAAAAAAAAAAAAAGATCCGGATGCGATGAAGTAGTAACACAAGCAGAATTAAAAGACTTAGATAACTCACCCAAAACAGCAGTCAAGAGGTTTATCCCCTGTGTCTGTGATATCCTTTCCAGCACAAAAACTGGAAATGATTTTATCCAATTCTACGAAAATGGATATTGTTACGTTACTGCCTTTTCAATAAAGTTTTTGATTTATTTCCTTTATAATAAACCTCTTGAGTTCTTTTATTGCAACTTTAATAAAATAAATACAACACTTTAAACACTTTTTTTAAAGCTGATACTATAAACTATTCACGCCACTTTTTTTAGAACTTAGTCAATTTTACCACTTATAATTGCGATGTACACACTTAAATAATCGTACTAATACTGAATATCGATGCCAACCTTCGCGAGTATTTATACTCTGTTCGCTGACATCTAGGTGTCTCTAGAGCATTCTACTCGTCGAAATGTCTGTAACATTTTCGACATTTCTGGGCGAATCGAGATTTTATTATCTTACAGCGAATATCATTATGCATTAACACCGTGGCTGAATTTAAATTGATTTATACATCAATAAACTAAAGCATACTTTATGGGTTAAAAATAATCTTAACACTATTAGTTATCTATAATAATCAGCACATTACATTTGTACTAGAAAACTCTGTACAGTGGGTTTACATTAGAAATATGCGAAACTAATACAATAAGATTTTAAACTAATAAAATTACCTACTAATAAATTAAACTTATTCTTAACTAAAGTTACTTTCGTAACAATATCTTAGAAGTGACATCAATAACGCAGATTTCGACCTAAACTGGAGGAAGTGTCCTACGTATCGTTGCAAGCAAATCTTTGAGGTAAGTGTACGTCGGCAATATTGGTTTTGTGGCCAAAGTATAACAAACCGTTAGCTTATCAACTCGTAAGTTAAAATTTAATTGTTCATAATGTAAGTAATTTACTTATATATGTCCAGATAATTATAGACTTCAGGTTTCAATATCCGAATGCTAAGTGTTAAAAGAATATGTGTACTCAGCTAGGAGACGCTTTTTTGAATGTTTTTAAATATAAGTGCTATATGTTAAATGAATTTTATTCAAAATTTTTTTATTTTTCGAATTTTAAATAAAACATTTTAGTTATGTATTTTTTAAGATTTTTGCAATACTTCTATTCCTTAAATTTTCAGGAATGACTTTATACACTACCAGATTCAAAATAGAAAAATGTTGAATATAATAAAGTAACTTATGAAAAAGGAATAATTCCCAGATTTTATTTGTTAAAATAAATTTTAATAACCATATTCTTTTCAGACTTAAAAACGTTAATTATTTTATGGCATGTGCACAAACTTTTCCCTCCTCAACAAACTTTCACCATCATTCCAAGTGGAGAAAAAATATGGAAACGATTATCTTATTGACTCGCAGGAAAGCTTTGCTTTTTTTATGGTCTAATATATTGGTACGAAAGTAACTTTAGTTAAGAAAAAGTTTAATTTATTAGTTATCTTGTATTTATGAGTTATTTTGTATTTGCTGGTAATTTTATTAGTTTAAATTGTTATTGTATTAGTTATGCATATTTCTAATGTAAAAATCACTGTACATAATTTTCTTGTACAAATGTAATGTTAAAATTGTTATACGTAATTGTACTTCAACCCCACTGTAATTCTCGAATATTCGAAAATAACCTTAAAATTATTATTAATCCTTAAAGTCTGCTTGAGTTAATTGATTTATAATAGCTCAATTTAAATACAAACATAGTGTTTATTCAAAATAATATGAGCTGTTAAGATAATAAAAGCTCGAATGGTCTAGACAGTTCGAAAATGTTACAGGCAGTTCGAAAACGTCGACTGTTCTATAGCCATCTACACGTCAGTGCTCGAACAGAATATAAATACTCGCGAAGGTGAGCATCGATAATCAGTATAAGTACCAACGTTTATGTGTGCAGATCGCAATAGAGGTCGCGATTATAAGTTGTTAAAGTGACTAATTTCTAAAAAAAGTTGTGTGAATAGTTTATAGTATCAGCTATAGATAAAATGTTTAAAGTGTTTTATTTATTTTACTAAAGTTGCAATAAACGAGCAATGAGGTTTATTATAAAGGAAATAAACCAAAAAGGTTATTGAAAATACAGAAACGTAACAATATTCATTTTTGACAGTGTTAGAAGCATTTCATTTTTTATTTAAAATATTTTTCGTTTTTAATTTGAAATTCCCGCAAGAGTCGAAAGTTTTCTTAATTATTATTATTATTATTATTATTAATCAAAATTTATTTTAATTAAAAACAATATAAATATTTAACTGATACATACTATTAATTTGTTTAATGGGGCAAATTTCATTATTTTTTAATTAATATTACAAATTTTTTAATTGAAATCCATTTTTATTTTTTCCTGTGTTAATGCAGGCTTTCTTATTTTACACGAATTTTTAGTGCTCGTCAAGAAGAAAACAAAACTCCAACAATAAAGTAGTGTGTTTATCATTTCTTACATTTCCCTCTACAATTACAATTGGAATTCTCCCAACATTAATTGCAGTCGTAAGTCGGTAAAGAAAAAACAAATTAAAATTAAAAACAAAAACAAATCGCAAATTGGGGAATGTAAGAAGAGATAAACGCACTGTTTTATTATTGGAGTTTTGTTTAAGCATTGATATTGTTGTAAATAAGACATTTTGAGAGTAGTTTGTAATTCTCATTCCCTCTGTAGTATTATTTACTGATATGTATGGCTTTTCTAAAGTTTTTTGGGCAAAACGTTTTCTGATGATCTGGCCTAAGCAACCAGTGAAATGCGCATATATACAGCTTATCCTCCAACAATAAACTTTCAGTGTTTTATCAAGAATAAGAATAGGGAATTAAGCACAACAAATAATATCTTGCATTAATTAACATTTATAATTAAGTCACTTATTAACAAGAAAAAAAAAATAACTTATTAACAAGAAAAAAAATACATAGTCTAAAATTTTCATGTCCTCATCACTTTTCCTCTTTAAAGAACTTAAAATGTTTCAAGAATACTTTTTTCAAATAATTTATTTTTTAATAAACATACATAAGTATCTAATATATTTTAGCAAACAAATGGAAATGCTCTGAGAATATGGAAAAATACTTACTTCAGTTCCCCTAAACAAAAATATAAAAAAAATTTCTTTTAAAAATATATCCTCAAAACTTTTCATTAAAAACTTTTTAAAATTATCTTAGATAAGCAGGTGTGACTAGAAATTGCATTCATTAGATCTTCGCTTTTTAATATACGCATTCATTTTAGCGAATGCTAGTGCGAATGCAAATAACAAAAATAAGCGAATAGTTCGCAAATTCAAATCCGAATATTCCTTGCCCCTTAATATACACTTACATGGTTTTGGACCTTGTTGAAGTTTGCCAGGCTGTTAGGACTTATAGTATAGGGTTTCTGTTAAAAAATCCTACATTTGTGGTTAATGCTATTGTATATGAAAAATTTTAATTTCCAAATGAAAATAAAACTACGAATAAATAATAATACGAATAACACATTGAAAATGAGATAAAATTTGATTAATTCCATATTATTGGCTTAAAATAAAATTCTGTCCTTTATCCCCTACGCTTTAAATTTTCGCAAAAAAATCCCTACAAAAAGGGAAAAATCCCTACAACTGGCATCACTGCATATGTATGAGTAATTTTTAAATTTGCAAATATTACGTATACGTACAGGTGTACTAAATAAGCACCAGTATACCTACCTTTGACATTTCTAATATGTTGTTAAATAATTATTATGTATTATTATGTATGTTTTTTCGACCTTTTTGTTTTAACTTCAATAAGTAAACGAATAATTAAGCTCAATGCCTTTAGTTTGTTAATAAATTTTTATTTAGTTATTTTAATAGTCAATATTCCGTAACCCTACGGAAAACATCTTCAGGATCTTAAATAAATATAAAGAAAATACAAAAAATACAAAAAATTAACACAAAATTTTCACTACATAAAACACTGTAACAAACAAAATTGCAAACATAAAAAGAACAACATAATAGCAACAACATAAACTCACAAAAATATAGAAATTTTTATTAAAACGAGTAAAAATAGACGTAAATTAAACGACTGCTAGTCGTTTTGTTTATGATGTGTTGAAAGCTGCTTGTACAATTGTTTTCCACATCTTTTTTAAAATTGATCATATGGTCTTTTTTTGTTTTTATAATGTATAGCATTTCTAATGTTAGTCTTCTCTTATATTTATCTTCTGTGTGTAGGATATCAATATCAGTTAAATTTGGTAAGTGTTCTCTCTCCACACAATGGGCCAGCAGTGCAGTCGGAACAACCAAAAACAAATTAAAAACCAGAATATCTGGACACAAATAAGATTTAAAATGTAAAAATAATTTGTCTACACAAAAAACTGCACTTGGTATCGGTTGGAAAATTCTCAAAAATTATTTTAAAATATATAATTTAATTCGATTATGACCGTAACAGACAGCGGAAGTTTTGATGATAAAGTAAAGAAAATGGAATTATTACTTTTTTGCCTAGTATATTCTCCCGAAAAAAATCTTTCGAAAACCAACGGGTACAAATAAATTCAAAATGCTTAGATGTTTAGCATTTATTTCTTTTCCTAGTCAAGCCATTTATTGTCAGTTGAACGTATGAAGATTCTGATGAAAGTCGCGAGGCAGGTTCTACAGTTATAATTATATTTTGTTGAATATAGGGCAATGGTGACGTGAACGGTTTGTTTTGATCAGCAGATGATAGCGATGGTATAGAATGTTGTATCGCCCGTAAACTTTAAGAGCTGCTTCTGCAAAAATCACTTTTTAGACTTAGCATGTTTTGGAATTGAGCTGTCGATACTACTTTTTGCTAACTCGGTATTACTCTGAGATGATATTCACAGATCCAAGAACAAAATTCTCTGATTTCTTAAAGTTATTCGTACTTGTCTGTGTTTGCAATAACTTTTCCGCTGTATTGCACACACAAAGAAGAAAATTCATACTATCCAAAAAAAAATCATAGATACTAAGGACTTTTTTTTATAGTATGTGGCAGATAAGACTTTTTTACCTAAGAAACACGATTAAGGTGGTAGATGTGACCATTTTGCTTAACGTTTTTCAGCCATTTGCAGAAGAAAATTAGTATTTTAAGCTTAACAGAAACATCAGAAACACATTCACGGTTCCGAATCTGCCCTTATCTCAATTTTGGAGTTTTGGAATTGCGACTTTCTCTCTTAGGGAGCTGTATAGTAATATAATAAACAGGTAACGTATTAATGTTTGTTTATTTGTAGGATGTAATCTCCGTAGCCCCTGAAACGATCTTTATGAAACAGTATATTACTGCAGGTTCCATAGGCAATATATTTCTGTGAAATTTTTAAGGGGTGGGGCACCCCTCATACAAAGACAATAAAGGTGTATGTATATCAAGAGAACGGTTAGATCTAAAGTTTGCAAATTTGGTAAAAGTAGCTTGGTTATCTATAAGAAACATTAGTCCAAAAGTTGTCGGGATATTATAAGTGGGCGTGGCACAAAATAGTATTTTGTATATCCGCCGAGCTGGTAGTGTTAAATTGTAATTTCATTTTTATGCCATAAAGTGTTAAAAGAAAATTATTTTATGACTATATATAAAAGTCCATAATGGTTTAACCCCGGACTGCGTCGGGACTTACAAACTAGTCTTTAACAACTTTAATCATTCCAACAGCCATAGCAACCATATTGTTATTGGTTAAACCTCTTACAGGAGTCCTATACATTAAGTTCTAAAATATCAACAAATTTCGATTTAAATCGGCCAATAGCTTATTTTTTATATTGTCCATAATTTTTCTTTGTATAAAAATTCCTCAAAAATAAAATTTCATATCATGAATTTAATTGTGAATGAATTGTTTCCTTTAATATGCAAAATAAACTATGCATATGCACAAGTTAAATTTTTTTTACAAAATTTAAATGTTATTGTCAAGTTCAAAAAATATTTCTACACAAATTAAACATTAACAAAAAACAAATATTTATTTTTAAAGGTCACCACTTTTAGTGATAAAATAACAACAATGAAGAATAATAATTAGGAAATGTTTAAGTAAAGTAAAAGCCACTTTCCGTTACATGAAATCTTATTTAAGTTATCTATGAGAATATGTGTAAATATGACAATGTACATATTACTAGAGTGAATGTGCACAGATACGTTTTGCATCTGTACTGAATTGTTAGTTAGCATTAGAACCACGGCCTAGAGTAAAAATAGCCTTGCAGAATGCCTTATTGACGACAGAAAGTGATTTATCGTAAGTCAATATCATATAAACTTATCTCCTGATTCTAGGGCTAGCAATAACGCTATAGAAAATACAAAAATGGTCTGAATTTAAGCATATTTCCTAATATTTTGAATACAGGTTTTAACATATATTTAAACTAATACCGAATTTCCGATATTTTAAGCCCAAATGACAATTTTCCAATACCTACCCATTATTAAAACCCTATTAGAATATTTATACCTATAGATTTTATTTATTTTAACTTATAGATTTCCATCAGTTGTAAAAACAGTTATATGCAATTATATGAATCGAAGCTTAGCTTCTAGAGGGCCTTTCCTGTAAGCACCTTTCTTATTTTGATTCAAAATATTTTTCCACTTACACTAGTATGTTTTACCTTGTAGATAAAATAAAGGGTGTAAATAAGTGTCTTTTTTATATTTTCATCTGTATTAAGTGATGTGCGTGCCTAAGTGTGCATTTTACCGTTCGATTGTAGGAAAATCTTTTCAACAGGTTTTATTTTAATTCAGGCGTTTGTACCTTTTTTGTATTTTTACTTCGTAAGCGTCATGAACACTTTTAATCCCGATAAGAATCAATTTCTACTCTTGAATAGTTTTATATATTAAAAGAAGGAGAATTTATGTATTTTCTGCCACGCCAAATATTAGATACTCTACACTATAAGTGAAAAGAAAATTAAAAAAAAGAAATGCAAACAAATCTGACTATTATAATCAATTCGTTGGTTTTTCATGTAGTTACGGATTGCTTTAAAATAAATAAGGATTTTTAAAACGAAACTCTTGTGGGATTAATTCAGTCTAAGCTTTTCATATAAAACATTATATTGATCAGGATTTAAAAAACTGCAGTCGAAACGAAGTCGAAAAACTGTTGAACAAAAAGCGAATATTTGTGTACAACTTTTCCCTTTTTGAGTTGGTTTGAAAGCAACTGCTTAAATTTAATGAATCAGAAGTAAAAGCTACATTTTTTTTATTTTTTTCAATGACAAATGAAGAAGTGGGAGTTTTTCAACTTTGGCTGCAGTTTTTCAAACGCTGATATTGATAATATTGACAAATTTAAAATATAACACTATGCTAGTTCAAAATGCATCAGGGTATTTTTTAAACAAGACACATTACACAGCTATTAATATCCACACAACAATATAACAGAGGTTTTTATACTTTTGTGCTGAAGTTTGTCATACCTTAAATATTCGTCCTAGACCCATATTAAAGTTAACCAATCGACTCAGAATCAAGCGCTTTTCCGCAATATAGTCTTTGTGTCCATGAACGATCTTATTATGTTGGTATTAGATAAGATTTCCTTCAAACCTTCTTTATTGCATTCTAAATCATCTTACCAGATTTCATTGGAATCGGTCCATATTTGACCATAGACTTAATAAAACACAGTAAAAATTCCTGAAATTTTTTTTTAATTAAACCATTTATAAAAAATAAAATCAATTTTAAACGGTTTAAACGTTTACTTATATACATAAAACCAATACTACACAGAATGTTTTTAAATCAAAAATGTTTTTATATCAAAATCTAAAAAACGGCATTTCAAACAAGACAAACAAATTGGCGACTCGTTTACGCAAAAGCGCTAGTATGTGCAGTATCTGCATTATTACGCAACACTTTGTTTACTCAAAACTACAATAAAAAAATATCCGGTTTTAACACATAAATAAAAACTCAAAATTGTAATAATAAATTAACAGCCTGTTTTTAGAAAATGAAAATATTTGTTCGTTCGTAAAAAAAACGAACGAAAACTGATTTAGGTTTTCATAAAATTAAAACACATTTTAAGTGAGTGACTGAAGAAGCTTTCATTTTTTCCACACACGTTTGGTTCTTATAAAATGAACATCTTCGTAATAAATGAACACAAATGCCAAAATAAGACGATAAGTAAAAGGCATTCGTTTAAAAAAATAAATAAAATAAATAGAAAATAAAGGGGATATTTTACTGAAAGAACCCTAAATTATTTACAATATTATTAAAGGTTTGTGTATCTATATATATGTATATGTATATAGAATTGTAACATTATTGACTGATTGATTTATGATCGCACAGCCTAAACGCCTGAAGCTAAAAACTTGAAATTTGCACCGGTGGTTGGTCTCTTCCCAAATAAATTCACTAAAACGGTATTTTTGGAAAGTCGAATGTTTAGGGGGTAACAAGGGTAAATTCGGTAACCTTATATTTCCAAAACTTAGAGAGATACAATGAAATGTATATCTTTAAAAAAAATAAGTGGACTAGTGTCTGGTACTTTTTTGAAATTCTCCTCTTTCAGGGAGTATTTTGGTACTTTTTTTGTCATCCCCCTATCTTTTAAGCCAATAAAACTAGAAATAAAAGTTATATCACATTCGAAACTTATCTAAAAAATGCAAAATCAGATTTGGTACTTTTTTAAAATTCAATCGTTTAAGGGGCGAAAATCGTAATTTCTTTTTTTGTACTTTTTTTAAAAAAATTTTTCTCCATTCCCACTACAATATCGAAATTGTTAATAGTTCAACGGGGAGAAAAAAGTATCAAAAAGGATAAATACGAGAAATTAAATGTCTTTCTTTTACTTTTGTGTTCTGCGTATGGTACTTTTTGAATTTGTTATAATATTGAAGAGACTCAAAATTAAGCTGCAAGGTCCTGAGTGATTATCATCCCATAAAATAAAAAATGTTAGTAGCAGAACTATAACCTTTGGCACACAAATGTGATCATCAAAAAAAGGACCCGACAAAGTAGCGAATTAAATGCTAGCATTTAAACAAGTTAAAACCTAGAAAAATAAACTTTGGCATAAACATATGCTTACGAAAAAAAATGAGACGTTAATGAAGTAGCGGGTTAATTGCTACTAATTACATAAATATGTATTTACAGGTTCAAAAAATTCTAGAAACAAGTATGTACATAAGTAAGTATGTATGTAAGTTCTTCCGTATGTTTTAAAAAATTAGTGCTTTCACGCAAATACCTTCACCATTTCTATATGTTGATGTGTAGCAAAAAATCGTCTTCATATATTGCGTTTATTTATTGCAATTTTTGTAAACATTTTAATTCAACATTTTTAGTTTTTAACAATTTACTACTATTTTTAATAGTATTTTTGTTTTTTAATTTATAATTTATTTTTGTAAACAAAAGCCAGGGTTAACCTTGAACACAAAATCTTTATATGCAAGAAGCATGAAAAGATACGAAAATAAACGCATTGGCAATAATGTTGTTTAACGATAGAAAACAGCTCTATTTATGTCAAACATGAATAGACGAAAGCTTTTAAATGTTTTTTAAAAACCAATTTTAAAACGTTTTCGTTTTAATACGAAAACTTCAATTGAGAACACTAGTGTTTTACAAAAACAAGCTGTAAATATGTTTTTTGTTAATTTTATTATTTAATGAAAATTTATTTTAATAAATAAAAGTATTACCCTCATTTTCATTGAAAATATTTTTGGTTTACAGCAGGTTTATGAAAAAATTTTTTATTGAAATTTGTTTAATAAACCTTGTATTAATCAAATATATTTTTAAAGAATATGGGGGTTAGTATTTAATTGGCATTATAAATGTATATACTTGTGCAAATTTAATTATTTTTTTTAATTAATATCACAAATATTTTAATTAGAATAAATTTTCATATTTTCTGGGAAATCCTACTCCTGAAAATAGCTTCTAGTGCCATAACTTATTTATAAATGTCGGTATTGACATACATTTTGGCGACAATAACTTTCACGACAGCTTCTGTGTCATGGTGATATGTTGTACTGGTAGGGTCAAAATAACCCACAAGTCTCATATAAGCCCACATTCTAAAATCACTTTAAGACAAACAAATCTCATATGGTTCAATATGTCTAAATAATATTCGCGCGAAGAACACTTATATGAATCTTAAGCTCACAACAATATAAATTTGTTCTGGCGGGTCCATGATTTCTCATGGGTCCCAAATCGGGCCCAATCTCAAAAATTTGCCTCTTACTACTGTTGTGCAGGGTATCATATCGTCAGGCTTAACCGACTATAATTTCTTACTTGTTTTAGTATGTATAACATTGAACCATAGGCACTATCAATTTTTGTTTCAAATTTTTTCTGTGTGGCAAGTTGCACCATCCTGTTGAAATCACATAGTCGCCGCGTCTAAGTCATAAATTTTTCGTCCCAAAAGCTTTGCATCATATCCCTATAGCGAATTCCATGACCGCTGTACCTAAAATTTAGACATCCTTTATTTTAATTCAAGATTTTATAAAATTACAGCTTATTGCCGGTTTTTTAACTTCGTATTAAACTACATACATATGTATTTAGAAAATGTTTTTATAATTCATCTTGTATTTAAATACCAATAAGTTTCTAAATTCTACTTGGTTAATCTTATTTAATGAAGGTAAAAGTGTGGTAGCAATACTAAGTTAAAAAAAATCATAAAACTGCTTTTCAACAAAAATGAAGGAATAAGTAAAGCTTATTCATTAACAAGGTGGTATGTAAAAACAGCTGACTGTTTTTTTGCTTTACCTGTAATTTTTGTTTTTTTGTGATATTGAGGTCATATCGTTAATTACACAAACCATGGAAACTTAAACCGAATATTATTTAGCAACGTAGGTTATAAGTACTATTTAAAAAGGTTAAAAATTTTTATTTAAATAGGACTTGAAGATAAATCAAATACAAAAGCAAAAACTGGCCATTAGTAATATTTTACTGCTGGAAATATATTTCTAATTAAATTTTTAATATATTACATAAACATGCAGTTCACTCACGCGCAAACATTTTTTCTAAATCTGCACAGTAGGTGCAGAGATATCGTAAGAGTTTAGCAAAAAATAAAAAAAATAAATAAAAAACAAATATATTTTTTTTTTATAAAATTTGTTTAACCATTTTTGTCTTTAAGACTTCATAAAAAATAAAAATCCAACAACGAGCCAGGTTTTTGTTCAGTAGAATGAAGATAAGTATATTCCAATGGAATCGCGACTTTTCATTGCTATTGCTGCAAATATTTTGATTTTATTCACAATTTAGTGACAAAATAAAACAAAAAGAAATTGAAATTTACATACAATAGTACCACACACACACACATAAACTCATACGATTTATTATGTCTGAAAATACTAAAAATAATATTGATGTCGAATTTCCGATTTTTTTTAATAAATACGAAGAACCCTTCTCAAGTTATGCTAATATATGTAGTAAAAGTGCCTTTATGTTTAACTTAACAGACTATCGCAAAAGCTAGAGGTGACAGAACGGAGTGCGGATTCGCGTTGAGCATTCCAAATAACTTAAGAAACAACTTTCAATTCTAACAAACGAAAAAGTTCATCGAAATTTGTAACCATGAGTTATTTATTCATAATAAATTATTTTAATTCTTTTAAACATTTTAAAAAGTAATAAATAATTAAACATAAAATATCAAACATGTTCGTAGAAAATTAGTTGAATTTTATAAAAACTACAACATTTTTTATATCACGAAAATATAAATATTTACTCTCATATTTATAAAGAATAAAACAGGTTTATAAAAGGATTATTAAGCAGATTTTCATAAAAAAATTCGTTCCATAAACCTTTTATAAATCTGTTTTATTTTTTATGAATAGAATATAAAAATTTTTTATTTTTACAAATATTTTTAATATTCCTCACAGAGCGAAATACCCCTTGACATTGTGTCTCTATGGATTGCAGTTTGTGTGTTTGAACATGTGCCCTTGATATTTGAATTGCACTTTATCTCTATCCACATTTCAACACACATTTATACGTATGTATGCACATATACATATATAAATATACCCAATACCACTGAACTTCGTTTATAAGACCTGCCAGTAATTCTAGTTCCATTCAGGCATTCAGATATCTTTGTAATTTTTTCTTTCAAAAGGCGATTAGGATGTAAAGGTTATCGTGGCCATTTTTTGCGTACAGGCAGGATGCCTTTTATTATTTTTTTTTTATTTTTGTCTTGCTCCCCTTAGGTATTTAAAGCACTTTGTATGTTTTCACGTTGTAAATTAAATTTATGGAAAAATTTGCATTTGGTTTGAAACATAATTTTCTTTAAATTGTATTTGAACCCTCGAGATATTTATACTTCTATAGAGTGTGTATATTGTACATACTAAGAATATGTTATACTATTTAACAATATGCACATTTGAAAAGCTCTTAATTTTTTGCGTAAAGGAAATCATTTAATATTTGTAAATGTTAAACAACAACAGCTATTTTTTTAAGAACATGTTAAAGTGCTAAATATTGAGCTTTGCCGAGTCTTTGATACCCTCTAACGGTAGGTAAAAATTTCAGGAGTGGGCTGTATATGGTACCCAATTATGAACTAATTTCAACAAAAACAGACCTCACATTTTTAGAATTCATTGCAGTAATCGTCTCAGAAAGACACGATCTTACGATGTTCTTCCTTCCGACACGCAGATTGTCTGTCCTTGTGTGCAATGTACAGTTGGCTATTTAGTGCAATATTTGATACTTGTTTACTTATTTTTATACGATTTTGGCGCTCTTGCTTAAGGTACCCGTATACGACATGTTTTTTACATTAGACATGTCAAATTTCCCATTGCAAAATTCATTAATGCCGTGTGCTAACTTTATGACATTGCTTCTGTAAAAGTCGGACGCAAAGTTGTCTGATAAAATTTCAATTAGGGCGTGCTCTATTTTCCTCCGACAAACCATCTGACATCAGCTGTTTTTATTTTTCCAGAGTAGGGCTTATATGGGGCGTATGATATATTATGACTCTATCTTTTCGAAATTTAGTAGTGTGATTTCGAGAAGATCTCTGTTAAATCCGTGTCTATAGATTTATAAAAACAGATTTAACCACAATATCAATATTTGTTGCGGTTTTAGGGTTTTTTAGCGGATCACCGAGAGTGGATTTTATATGGGCCTAAGGTAAATTATGGACCAATCTTAACGAAATTTGGTGACATACAAAACGAATCTGTTGAAATGAAATAGCGATCGGTGCATTCTGCCACTAATTAATGTTATCTTATGTCATCTTTTTACATTCTCCTATCTTTCTACATTCCCCTAAGACTTCAGTCCTTTCGGTCTAATTACGCAAATTTTTATTCTATCCGCAGAATGAGCTCTGAATTTAAAAATTTGTATACGTATATTGATGTCTCTGATCAAATATAACCTCTTTGGGCTGGGTTTTTGACATCTCAGTTTAATTAAGTTTAGTTAATCAGAAACTAGATTTCTACCGCCATTACCAAGTTTGTACACAAAATTTTGAGTGAACAGCTTAGTTTTGCTTAAAATGTTGTTCTTCAATGAAATTTAAAAAAAAAATTACATTTCGCCGGAGAAATCCGAGTTTCAGAGTACGTTAAACTAAGTTTAAACTTAATCTACATTTCAAAATCCCGGCCTTAGTGTCTTAAAATAACTTTCATCTTAAAATGTTCCTTTTTTGTTACATACTAGATACCTTAGATTGATTTTTTTAAGCATAGCGAATAAAGTAAATATATAAATACAAATTTATTCCAGCTTTCCTCGAAATCAAAAAAGTGCGGGAAAAGAAAAACCTTATTTGGTTGATACCCATATAAATACAAAATGCAATGTTTGTAAATTTTTGTCTTTATGTAACTTCGTAGTCCTTTTAAAAGATGAAATCATGTGATCATCGATTTTTTAATGTTTACAATTTGTTGTTGAGAGCGTTATCAGTAACGTTGATCGTTTGGATTTATTCTACAAGTTTGTCAAAGCGGTTTGACCGACCGGTTCGACCGACTTTAATTACTTACTTGTTTTTTTCTTCACTTTTGTTTGACCGTGTTATTTTTGTGGAGTTAATATTGGCTGGAAATATATTGATAAGTAAAAATATTTGAAAAAGTCTTAAAATGTTTCTAAATTTTGAGTTTTTATTGTAAAATATCAATATAATAATATTCCCTTTTTTATACTTAATTTTTTGTGTTCCAAATTTTTCAGATTACACTTAACATCAGCAAAAACTAAGTTACATTTTTAAAATTCACTCTAAAAATTTTCATCGATTTCATTATCATTCCATTTTGATTTTCATAACACCGCCGATTTTCAGTCTATTTTTAGCATATTGTTAACTTCTTGGAGAGCACGTTAGTACATTTATAGTTAATTTGTTAACTAATCACACTACTCACACTACAGGAAAGAAGTCATCCTTTAACCATAACAGGTAACATGGGCAAACAACTTATTAATGTCATGTTGTTTTTTAAAAATCCTTTTACGAAAAAACTCTTTTATATTTCTCACTTTCACTTGTTATTACTGTAGTTCTTTATTTCTTTTTACTTAATAATTTTTTTATTCATTAACTGGTTAACTTTTACAAAAAAATCAATATTATTTTTCTGTTTCAAACGCTCAACGATGTGTGTTCGTTGGTCTGTATTTTAATTTATCATCCGTAGTTTTTAATTACGGACGGAAGAAAGGACAAAATAGTGAAAAGCAAACAATACGAGTAGATTTATTAAAAGCCACCTGAACAATAATGCCCCTTGCAGGCAAACAACAATCCTTTCAATCATTTTCATGCTTCTTTATGTTTTTAGTACAAACGTACTTGTACGAGTATTAACCATGTATCCTTATCCTTATCTGGTATTTAGTTGTCTTTTTGTAATACACTTCTGAGAATTTTAATCCCAGAACATGAGGTGACCGATGTTCCTAACAAAGCTATAAAAGTCGAGTTAATGTCAAGTTTTTAAAAATTCTCTGAAAAAGTTCAAATGTAATAAATGTCGAAATAGGTTTAACAATAATGGTTAGTTTTTTATTGTAACTATATTTTAAATTAAAATTAAACAACAACAGAAAAAGATAGTCTGTTAAGGACATTAAATAAAATTGCACAAAAGTAGGGAGGCCTTCCCTTTTTACTTATTTCATTATTTCAATACAAAGAAAGCCTATAAGGCCAATTATACATGTACTGTTGTTTCCATATATCCATGTTTTACAAAAATAATTTTTTTATACATATTTATTAATATATAACTATGTAATTTCTAATTAAATGGCTCCCCAATTACGTAAGTATTGTAAAATAATGAAAATTTTTGTTATTTCTTATTTCAAACACACTCACTTGTTCTTGACTGAATTTGAAAAAGTCTTCAGCAGGTTTGTAATGGAGAAATGTAAAATTTTACGTGGTGAGTTCCCACCTTGGAGAAATACAAACTAAACTGAAAGAAGTGAAATATCACTTTTGGATAGTCTATTTAATACGAGAAAAGTATCTTTTTTGAAGCTTATCATTTATGGTTACAGTGTATTATTCCAAATTGCCTATTATGAGAGGCATTTGCATGGGTCCTAGGCTAAATAATAAACAGATTTGGTCACGTTCTCTAACTAAGTTTTTAAATACAAATTGTATTTTTTGAGCTACTTCGATTTATAAGTTTCGTGCAAAAACATTTATTCTATACAAACATTTATTTGTAAAGCTTTGGGAAATAAAATATCAATTGGGCTCATTTCATTTCCCGACAAACTTATACAGAGAGTGCTTTGATTTAACCCGTTCGCCTTAATTCATTCTATGTGACCAATGTCGTGCCAAGAAATTTACTTTGGGGGTGACAATAATGCGCGGATTTACTTCATTGTAAGTAATAAGCTAACTAAAAAAAAAAAAAAAAAAAAAACAAACAAACAAACAAATAGACATTATGAGTACCAAATATATTTTTTGAGGTCACCGTTGACAATTTCGATGTTTGCAAACGAAATAAAAAGTTCAATATACTTCATATTTTCAGTATTGAAGATAAAACAATAGACTTAAAATCGTAAAACTGTTTTTAATTTTAATCTTAATGTCCAGATTCGATCTGGAATGATTTACACGACTAATTATCAAACGTGCAAAACAGGCATTTTTCGAATTTTGTATTTAAAGTCCATATTTCAATCGGGGCTTCGAAAGTACCTGCACAATTATATATGTAGTTGTAACATACACAAAAAAATTTCAGCAGTTTTTTATCAACTAAAAAATTGTTTAAAAAGTATTTCAAATGCAATTAATGTGATAATTGAATCAATTATTTTTTTAATTGAAAGAAAATTAAAAATTTAGTTTATATTTTATTAGCATGTTAGTTATTTTGAAATAAATTTTTAATTGAAATATTAATTAAATAACAAAAAATCGTAATTGATTTTTTTTCGTTTCACAGAAAAAATTAAAAATTGTCTCTAATCAAGCAAAAACATTTTTAATTTTGCAGCTATTACCAAAATGATTATATTGATTATTAAAAATTCCAAAAATGTAACATTTTAAATATTTTTTTTTCAACAAATGATAAGATAAGTTCTCCATATATAAACTCGAATATACCTTTTCATCCGCCACGGTAAATTTTGTAGTTGAATTACGTGGCAGAATTTTTTGTTTTTGCCACAAGTTTAGATTTATGTGCATATACGATCGTTATTTATTTCTTGAATCATAGAACGTAAACATGTATATGTAAAATTAAAAAACCATTATTTATTGAAACAAACAAACTCTTTGGCAAATTTTTAAAATCATATCTGGTCACCCTTTGAAGTAAAATGATACTTTTGTGTTCTGTTTGCTGTAACCATGACTTTGACATTAAAAAAAATTAACATGGAAAAATAAAATACTGCTATGGTTAAGTATTTTTCCTTTCAATCTTAAAATTGGTATTTTAAAATAATTGAAAACATTGATGACCAGTACAGGATGTAAAACAAGTTTTTTTTATAAATATAAAAATAGTTAAAAAGTTTTAAGTAACAAAATTCAACCACAAATAATGTTTTTTTTGATTGAGTGCTGTAATATACAAGTGATTTTTAGATAAAAGTTTTGATTCAAATAACTTATGATTACAGAAAAATATAAATTAAAACTAATGTCGAAAGTGAGTATATTTTTATATGTATTGAAATATTGGGAAATTCTTCAATTAGTGTGATTATATCGGCAAAATTAAAGTGGATTGAAAAATAATAAAAAGAACTATGATTTGAAATTACACTTGGTCCTTTAAAAAATTATTGCAATTTACAGTTATAAAACTGGATTTTTTTTCTCTATTTTCTCTCTCAATAAAATATCTTCCGACAAAGGAGTAGCTGTTATAATATTGTTAAAATCAGGTATTCAGAACATTTTGAAGAACATTTTGAAAGCTGTCACTGGTATTTTGTTCAAATCTCAGTTATAGATGGCGTTAAAGCCGTCGAAAACTGCCAAGATGAAGATGAAGAAATTGCAAATCATGTTTTTTAAAAATTTTGTATTTTTTTAATTTAATTAATAATTCAGAAATAGGAAACCGAATCTTGCAAAAAGACTTAAAACAAAAGTTTCTTTTATATGGGAACACAAAAAGTAATGGTTTTAATAGAAGTGTTTGACCAACTTATTGCTCGTGACAAAAAATGTACTTAAGAAGGAGGGAGACTTTCAAAGATGGAATCGAAAAAATCTGTTCATTTGGACCAGCCGCTTGGCTAAAATTTAGTTTTGGTCAAAAAAACAAGAAAAAACTCGTACTAAATTTAAGTTTTTTCTTCTTACATTAGTACGAGTCGCTCTTAAAAATTTAAGTACGAATAAAACCAAAAAGTACTTAAAACAATCTAAAATGGAATAACTTGGCCAAGATAAGCTACGATATATAGCTATGTAGTGGCCAAAATAAGCTTTATAGCTTAAATTGCATATAACTTTTTTTATTTATGCAATTATTATTACATTTTTTTAAATACAGTTTATTAATGGGACAATTTTTCAATTAGCTTTGAAGAATTATATTCTGTAAGTGATGTTCACTTTCTGCTTCGCACATACGTGTGCTTTTTAACATATTTTCCATAACTTTTCGCAAAATTTATTTTTGTTCGAATGTATATGTATCCATAATTAGTACTCCAAGTCTTCTTCACAAAATAATGAAAAAAAGAATGAAAAATTATAATTAAAAAAGGTATAAAGAATTCAAGCCAAGTAGCTTATTCTGGGCCACCCTGTATTTCGCATAACCAAAGTCATTATAATAACATTAATCGCGTTCAAATATTTTTGTTCGTTTTTCAGTTGTATAGTTATTCATAATTAATTCCACAAGATGCTGAAAAAAAGAAAGAAAAAAAAATAATAATTAAAAAGTTATAAAGAATTCAAATCATATAGCTTACTCTGCGCCTCACTGTATTGTATTCCAAAACCTACCCTACAAATTTAAATTACCCAAATGAATCGAAATCATACTGAATCAAAGAAACTGTTCTTAAATAACAAAAAACAACTGTATAATTGTATAAAAATCTAATCATAGTTTGCATGAGCTCATACTTCTTTTACATATTTCGGTAGTTTATCTCTTCTAATCGCAAATCCAACCAAATTATAAATTCAAGTCTAAAAAAGGCGCAAGCCGCCTTCTCTCTGCAGCATGGCAATCGACATCTATATCCAAAGACATACCAATATAAAGCAATGTAAAGCATGTCATTTTCTTTGCATGCAAAACGTTAATTCCATAACATCGTGAATTACATACGATGAAATCTTTTGTAAGCCGATGTCTGTGTAATATTCTGAAAATATTCTGGTCTTATGTCATCACAAATATTAAGTGATGGCTACAAATATTAAGTTGTGGTTCGGATATCCTCTTCACAAAACACAAGATGATAGTAAAAGACATCCCATCCATAATCTACAGTATACCAGTGGAAGTGGACGGAGCACAGGCTGGTGTATCATTGAAATTTACTCTTATGTCTTACCACTCTTCATTGAATTTAATTTTCATTAAATTATTTTTATGAAGAAAGGAATTTTACAGCATGAAATCAATTACAATTTATTGATAAATTTTCATTCTTGACTGAGCTGGGAACTGAACCCAGGTTTTCACGGACAGGTTGCCCTGACTAGTATCGATTGTAACCACACAATCCCTTCGGAGGAGTTTGCCGTTTAACACTCACCGCCAACATCAATCTTTAAGCCAAATGGTATTTTACCTTGGTAGTTCGAAATTGCTTTAAATGAATGATTACCTATTTTAATTGATTTACATGTTCTTCCTTACTATTTACTTGTAAAATTTCGTTAAATAATATTATAAGTATTATTTTATAAATAAAAATTTATATTATTAACCAAACCCCACAAACACATTTTTGCACTTTTATGCAAAATATCTTCAACGAATTTTAAATACTTTTCTGAAATCTTGACAAAATTCCCAACCCTTTAATGTATAAAATGTCTATTTTGTAATATAATTTAATGTATACACAAATATTTTTATGTAGATAGTAAAAAAAAAAATTTAAAAAAAAAACGTGTGTGTTACAAAGAACAATACAATTGGGGGATTCACAAGGTGTGCTATTAAGTCATATCGTCATAATGTCCTAAGTAATATTATTTACTGTTGTATAAAAAAAATGTGGTTGTGTTTCAAACAACAAAAAAAATGTTAATGCTGTATTCATTGATTCGTTATAACTGTACAGTATAAATCGTATTTATAAGCGGTTGACCACAGTAGTCATATATATTTCTTGTGATTATTTTAAGACATATGACTTAACAAGTTTATGACTACCTTTTGAATCCCCAAAAAAAAAAAAAAATGGTAAAAAAAGTATTTTGTGATTTTTTTTTCAAATTTAAATGACAGATGATCCTCCTGTCAGTATACTCGTTTCTATTAAAAACAAATTTTCGAAAAATTGCAGCTAGCACTATTTGAATATAAGCACATGATATAAAGTGCACTCCTAAAAATAAATTTTAATATTTTTAAGTTCGTAAGCAATTATAATATCGGGAACTTTGGCGAAATAAGTTTTATAGAACTTAAAACTATGATATTCGCTTTGGCTCAATTCCTTGAAATAAATGATGGAACCCAAGTAGAACATGTCGTCTTATGCAATACTTACAAACAACTATTTAATGGTAAGTCTGCTCAAATATAAAACCCGCACTACAATGCATTAGCGGCTATAAATACAGTGGGGTTGATAGGGCGCCGCGTGTTCGGGTGTACAACAAGAGAAATCTACTACTCTACTATGTGCTAAAAAAGTTTGAGTGTTCTTCTTTAAAACCTTATGCTTTTTCTAAAAAATAATATGAATCTTTAAGAAATAATTATATATGCGTCAACTCAGAATTGGTTTAGCGCATTTACCAAAAATTATTTAACGAGCAAAATGTTAATGAAGTCTAACATTAGTTTTTCTCAAAAAATATACGATAAATCAGTTTTATGTTACCAATGAATTGCTGCATATATATTCCACAAATAAGAAAGTTATAACACGTTTGCGTATGCTTCAAGTGCTTCTACAAAAAAAAATATTGTTTTGTGCTCCATATCTAATTTGTTTTCTTTTTAACTTTTTGTGCTCCATATCCAAGTAAAATTAAAATTTTACTCGTAATGTTTAGTAAAATATTTTTTATTAAAGCAAAATAATTCATACATTATAACCTGAATAACAACAATAACTTTAATTTTCATTTCTCTTTGTTTTGTTTTGAGATATCCTGAAATGGATATTGAAATAAATAAGAGTTTATTCGATTTATAGACAAATATGCCAAACACTTTTTTCAAAAACGGCTATTAGGCCAAAACAATTCTGAGTTGACGATATGGCAAAGCTTGAAGAGTGGTAAGACATAAGAGTAAATTTCAAGGATACACCAGCCTGTGCTCCGTCTACTTCCACTGGTATACTGTAGATTATGGATGGGATGTCTTTTACTATCATCTTGTGTTTTGTGATTAAAATATCGAAATTTGGATTAAAAACCATTAACAGTTCAATAAAATAACCACAATACTAATTATAGTTAAAAGATTTTTTTTAATGCTTTATACAAACCAGCTAAAATTATTTTTTAAACTTACAAAACGAGTCCCACAATTCCAAAAAAAAAAAAAAACAGCCGAAAGTCCCCAAAACGTTTTAGTTTTTTGGAAATAAAATGGGTACCAAACACGGGTCTCAGGATTCCTATTGCACAATTATTATAAACACATCGGGTTTTACAAACTGTGATTAAGAATTTTAATTCTTGCTATGCAATTGGAAAAAATGTGTAGTAAAGTGGAAACTTGTAAAAGAAATAGTTGTATTTCTGAAGACCCTTGCGCCCGCAGTGATTAAAATTGTTTCCCATAGCAATATTATGTATGTCGAAGCCTGTCTAAAAAGTATAAGTAATATATATGTCACTAAACTACTTTTTTCTCTAACAAAAAATATACTTGTTTATATAAAAATTTCAAAACATTGACTATTTCACAAGTTTTAACTTCAATTGCATACAATTTCTTAGTTAAAAGAGGGAAATTAGAATATTCACTGATTTACTGGTAATTCACAAAAAAATATTTCCAAAAAATTATTATCCTTAGCTTTAAGAGATATGTAAATGATGAAGAAATGGACAAGTGCATTTCATTAAAAAAAATTTGACATCAATGTAAAATTAAGAAATAATGAGCGTGTTTAGTTTTTATAATACCCGAGGCGTCATACTTTGGGAACCTGTGACGCTTCTTTTGATAAGTCTATCGATCTCAAATCCAAAACTTAAACTCGATTACAACTCTTTAATTGTCACTTTAGATTGCATTTCAATCGGACCAACCGTTTAGAAAATATAGAATTATTGCCATTTTTTCCAAATTTCCCAATCGCTAACAATCTGGCCCACGTCCTATTCAACTAAGCAAACGGAATCATTTCAGAACAAAAAGGCGGGTTATTTTGCAAGAATGTCATTATTTTTATGATAATTTAAAATATGCGGATTTATTTACTGCTTTTCAATATAAGTTAGTGTGAAATATTAACTTAATTTCGAGTTCTATTAACATGGTTATACGTTCCGTAATATCTTACTTGTATATACACAGAAAAAAATTTTTATCGATTAAACAAATGGCTTAAAAATTATTTTAATTTAAATAATGTGATAATTTAATCAATTATTTTTTTAATTGAAAGAAAATGAAAAATGTAATTTTGGTTTAATTAACATTTTTGTAGTTTTGAAATAAATTTTTAATTAAAATTTTTCGTTTAAAATAAATTAATTTAAATTGTCAATATTTAATTAAATAAATTAACTCGTTGTTTGAAATGGCAAAGTTTGTTGATCATTAAAAATGTCATTTATTGAAAAAAAATATTCATCATTTTACAATTTTTAGTAATCAATATAATAATATTGGTAATAGGTGCAAAATCAACAACTTGTTTGATTGATATTATGAGTTTGGTATAAATTTGGTGATTAGAGAAAATTTCTAATTTTTTCTGTGTATTTTGTTTTGTTAAAAAATACATACATACATAATTTTTATAAAATTTCGTGTTACTTAAATTAAAGTCTCAAATTCTTTTCATTACAGATCATTTTTATTTTTGCTCAAATAGTGCTTTCTGCTTATTTCAATGTTCCAATCGATAAAATTTTAAACTGTAACTAGTGCTATTAGATATATAAGCGCGAATATTTGGAATTAAAATAAATTAACATGTGTATGATTTAGACGTTGTTTTTAAATTAAATTATTAAATAAATAAAGCTTAGTTATTACTTTTAGATTTATCGGGAAAATCAGTTTTTTCGCTCTCCTGTAACATTGTCATTTTGCTGATAGCACTTTTTGAATATCGATATGGTATCTATAATAAAATTAGCGGTTTTCACCCTTTGTTTTATATGTACAACTCTGCTATATTTCATACGATTTTTACAATACGTGAGTGTATTTTTCGTATGTGTCGTAAATTTATTAATTCGCTGAGTGAGAGAAAGAGACAGATAGAGTTTCGTCAACTATTTTATTCTGGTAAATTAGCACACTTCAGCCTTTTGATTGATTTTTCAACCTCAACGTAGTAAAGTTTAGTCTTATATATTTTGGAGTGGCAGTGTTGTAAATATTAGTACTTTAACTCAATTAATCAGATTAACAAGGTCTACAAGGGACTTTACTATCAAGAGTCAAAACCTTTATTACTAAACAGTGTCACTAAACAGTTTTTTTTAAACAACTTTTAACATAACGGATATGCGAACTGTGACCAACGTGTGATGAGAGGTCGGTTTCGAATTGACTTCTGCAATATACATACGTGGGCTGAGGACGAATTTTTTCTCTGTATGTGCCCATGTTTGTCTTCATCGGCCGGATGTTTTCGCCTTATGTGAAACTCAGGTATCTGAACATTCTGATCCACTTGATTTTCAGATTCCTGGTTATCACCTCCTATCCCTCTTTAATCTTCATCGGGGTCTTGCTATGTACATACGCAATGAAGTTTTGTATCAATGCCAGCAATCAATGGGCATGTTTGATGCAGAATTTAACTGTCTTTGGGTTAAATTCAAAATCCACAATTCTTCTTGGCCGCGCCACTCGGGCCGTACAACTTATGAAGGCCAATATGTTGAGCTATTTGCTGCGCACAATCATCTCGTGCAACTGGTGAATGAACCAACACATATTCCATGTGTTGATGGGCACCAGCATAATACCCTTGACCTTTTCCTCTCTTCGCACCCTCAAAAGTACGAAGTTGAAGTTCTAGCACCTCTCGGTAACTCGGATCATTGCACCATTTCCGCCTCTTTTCCGTTCTCCGAACTTCGAAACGTTTCACGACGGGCTACGAAACGCTCAATATTTGTTTACGGAAAAGCTCGTTGGGCTGAGCTCAATGATTTTTTTAGGCATTTTAATTGGAAACTTTGTTTCCTTGACAATGACGTCAATGCTATGACGAAAATGGTTGAAAATGTTATTATGCTAGGAATGAAAATGTTCATTCTAGTTAAAAAACTTTCGAATAAACCTAGATCAAAATCTTGGTTTAATCAGACGTGCAAATTAGCAGTCAGATCCAGAGATGAAGCATTTAGAAATTGGCGTAACAATAAAAACGCTGATACTGAATTGCTACGCAAAATGGCTAGGTAGTCGTGTGCCAAAGTGCTAAGACGGGAAAAAACTTTTCACGAGCAACGTCTTCGTACTGAAGTTCTTACTGCTTCTCGGGGCAGTAAAAGCTTCTGGTCATTCGTAAAAAGAGTAAGGGATAATGCTAGTTCCTCAATACCAACTCTTTTAAAGGATGGCCAAACATTCACGGACCCGGTTGATAAGGCTAACTGTTTTGTCGAATTATTTGCTAATAATTCTTATTTACCGGCTAGCAGTCAACCACTACCCGATCTCGAAAAAGTATCGGTTACTATGCCAAAGATATTTTTTTGAGCTCAAGCTGTTAAAAGGGTTCTTGCGGATCTCGACATAAGCAAGTCTCCTGAGCCGGATGGAATACCTGCACTGGTCTTGAAGCAGTGCTCTTGGACGCTCGTCCCTTAGCAAATCTTTTCAGCACTTTATACCATGCCGGGGAATTTCCCATCTGCTGGAAAGTTGCTAGTGTAACGCCAATTCCTAAAAAAGGAGTGGCTAATAACCCTGAAAATTACCGCCTAATCTCAATTTGTTCGGCACTTTCCAAAGTTATGGAGAGTATGGTAAACCACCATCTTGTCAAATTTTTAGAGTCATATTGCCTACTAAGCGACCGCCAGTATGGCTTTCGTAGAGGTCGCTCTACTGGAGACTCACTGGCCCTGTTATCCGAAAAATGGTGCCGTTCCATTCACCATTTTGGCGAAAGTAAGGTTATTGCTTTAGATATTTCCAAGGCGTTTGACAGAGTTTGGCATGGTGCACTCTTGTTAAAACTTATTGCATTTGGTGTCAGTGATTATTTCTCTCGATTTATATCGAGCTTTCTCAGAAATCGCACTTTACGAGTTGTTATAGATGGGGTTTCGTCAAACGAGTTCAAGATTCGTTCAGGGGTACCGCAAGGCTCCGTTCTTTCTCCTGCTCTATTTCTTATTTTTCTAAATGACCTTCTAAGTCAAACTTCCAACCCTATCTTCTCTTTTGCAGATGACAGCAACCTGTGCCATTCGTATTCATTTGATTATAGACCAAGCGTATCCGATGTTGGTGCTATTAGACAGAACATGAACGATATGCTTGGCCGAGACCTTGATATGGTCTCGGAATGGGGTCGATTTTAATGCCCGAAAAACCCAATGTTGCGTGCTGACGCATAAACGCGCGACAGATCAAGGAGCCTCATCTGTATACATGGGTGGTATAATCATTGAGAAATCAGAATCTCTTGATGTTCTGGACATGAGAATACAATGTGATGTCTGATGGACGGCACATATATTTAAGGTGTCGATAGAAGCATTCAAGTGCCTCGGTTTTTTGAAACGGTACAATACATACTTCACTCCATCTGATCTCCTTACTATTTATACCACCTATATCCGACCGTGAATGGAATACAACTCTCATGTATGGGCCGGTGCTTCAAAGTCTATTTTGGAGCTTCTCGACCGTGTGCAGGAGAGGGCGAAGGTTCACATTGGTAACAGTAGGGTATCCAATCCTATTGACTCCCTTGAGCACCGTCGCAATGTGGGCTGTATTTGCCTGTTTTATCGTTAATACAGTGGGATGTGTTCTGATGAAATTAGGGATATGGTTCCCGAAACCCGTGTGTTTGTCCGTAATACACGTTTTTTCGCAAGAGCCCATCCTTTTGTGGTAAATTGGCTGGTAAATCGTACAACGCATTACACCTTCCTGCTGAAGTCTTCCCTCTCACTTTCAACATGAATAAGTTCAAGTCGAATGTTCACAAACACTACTCCCTCTATCCTCCTTCCCATAACCTTTTTTCCTAGTTTTAACACAATGCAATGCATTTGTAGGGGCCATCCCCTGAGTGCTGGTCCTAACCAAAAAAAAAAATATAAAAAAATCACGATAAATCCGCCTTTTTTTTTATTTAATGCACCCCATATCATATTTTTGAAATCGATGAAGCAACATTTTGCAAAGATATAATTGTTGTTCATCAATATTGTATATATTTTAAAAATATGACAAGTTCATAAATTTTTTTAGAGATTGGTCCATATTTTGCTTGTCAACTTTTTTCTACTGAGCTAATTTGGCTAAATTTTAATTCCAAATTGCTTAAGTGAACTATAATCCAAAAAAATTATTTTCCGTTTAGTTTTTCGGAGGTGTGCATATTTTTGACAGACTACTGAAAAGACAGGCAGAATTAATTAAACCGACTAGGAGTTCTATTCGGCCAAACTATAAAAAAAGGTATGGGGTCCTTAATGAATATTTCTTGGTGTACTTGCGATTACTGAAATTTACCCAATTATTTCGTTATGAAAGTGCAGCACGCATCTCAAAAAAAATTAATCATATTTTATAATTAATTTTTGATGAAGAACTGCAGTTTTTTATGTACAAGAATATTTTATTGCCCTATTATTATTTCTTTTTTGTATCCTTAAAGAAGTAAATTTTAATGCAGTTAAATATAAATTATCGTTGGCTTATACTTTCATAGTTTGTTTTTTTGTTTGTTTTTTCTTCGTACTCATACTGTTACCGATCAGATTTACTTATTTTTTTTTATAAACTTTTGTTACAATAAGAAAATTTCATTCAACGCCTTTTTTTTGTCAAAAAAAAAATCATAATATTGTTCAGCTGTTGCCAACTTCTTTTGTTTTCCCGCACTCTCTGTTTGCCATTAATACAAAGAGTTATGGGATACGCACCATTCAAGCATAGGCAGACAGGGTTGTAGTTAGTAGTAAAAGGATTGTATAAACAATATGGGTTAGAAAAACATTTAAAATTACGAAACATTAAATTTAAATACTATAAAAATTCCATTTAATTAAAATAAAGAAAGAATTTGCCGCGCTAATAAATACGATAATTGGGAAGAAAATGTTTACAAAGTGAAAAATATAATTTCGTCTTTATGGAATTTGGTTTATTTGGGAGCTCTCAACAATCAAAAAAACTAAAAAAAAAATGTTTTTTAGCAGTTTGTCTTATAAAATAGTATGATACTCGTAACCTCATTCCGCTTATGACCCTTTTGTTCGTTTATTCATTCTATTTAGGAACAAAAGGCTTCTGCAGGATAATTTCATCCAACTCGTCCATTACAAGACATTTTGACTTTATTTCACGTTTTATTTTCTTTATCCAATAAAGATTAATTTCTTCTTTGCCATGTATTCCTTGGATGCCCTCTTCTACGGCGGCCGCCCTGCGGGTACATTATTCTGTGTGTATTCGTTACAATTTTAAGCGCGGCTAAATGCAATAGACTTAGATCTAGATAAGGGATTTTCATAGTATTTTGATTTGCGGACGGTAATCATTAGGTATAAATGGTATCAAAGTGGCGATTAACTGAAAGTTAGAAAGAAAGTATTTTAATAAGTTTAGGTACATGGTAAAAGTTGATACAATTCTGCATCACAAGCTATAAAAATCAATCAACTAAGTTGTTAACTTTCTTTTCCGTGAGCGGTCAACGTTAGCAAATTATTGTTGTTTTAAAAAATAGTGAAAAAATTGCAATTTTTACAATTCAAGAGATTATTATCAGTGTTAAATCTTTTAAAAGTAAATCTTTTATAATGGAACCTTCAACTTCAGGTATTAAAGTATATAGTAATTTTTTTCTTTTTTTTTGTGTAAAAATAATAAATATTATGAATAATATTATGAATAAATATTTTGAATAATTTTTTTTAAAAAGGTCCAAAATTTGGATAATTTCCGCATTTAATGGGCCACAAGTATTAAGTTAGTAAGAGTTGGAATTAGTTTTATGGATTTTAGAGAAGTTTAGGATATCATTTATTTAAAAAAAAACAGACATTGCCCGGCCCTTATTTTTATTTTAATTTTTGTTTAAAAACTATCAAAAACAAAGATTTTTCAAAAAGTTTTAAATATTTTATTTTTTCAGACTAATTTTTACATTTACTGAATTTAGTGAAAGTAATAACTGGATACAAATTTATACTAATAGAAATACATATTATTAACTTATTTTTAAATTTATTTTGTTACAGAGAAAATTGTGGATTATGTTTTTTCCGAAAAAACATAATCCATTTTTTTTAAAGTTGTGTTTTCATATATTTATGATTTTTCATTACTAAAAAATTGTAATATTCTCTTTTGTGGCATTTTTTAAAAATGTACATTTATAAAATTTTGTGAAAAACAAAAATTGGACTTTCAATTAAATTTATACTAATATAAATACATATATTAAAATTATTATTTAAATTTTTTAATAGCACATTTAGTATGCTTTAATTTCCAATTTTATTTATTATTTTATCGCTTTTCATTCCAACGTTACAGTATAAATTGTGAACTAAGGTCTTTTTTCCACAAAAACAATAATGCGCTTAACGGGTTAAAAAACAATTTTTTTTTACTTTTTTTTCTAACATGCTGTGTTTTTATGTGCTTATAATAATTCATCAATAAGAAAATATAATGTTTTAAAACCACGGCTTCTATGAATTAATCGCCACTTTGGGTACCATTGAACCCACTGTGCGGTATGCGAAATATTTTTTTTTCTGTTGTGAACCTCTAAACATAAATTGCTAACACAATTTGGTTAAGGAATTTGGTAAGTAAATGTATTCTGAAATCGTATTTATCCAAGAAAAAAAATTTGGCATTTTTTTTAGCGAACTATTCATGTTTTACGAAAAATTTCACAAGACATAAAGCAGAGTTGTCAAAGTATGTGTCTTGTTTTTATTCTTAATAATGAAGACCTACTATATATTAAGGGAAAATAACCGGGTTTTAAGAATATAAAACGTAACAGCATTTAAAAAATAGCAAGTTTTATGCAAAATTTTCAAAAGAAAAAGGAAAAATTTGAAAAAGTAAATTGCTATTTAATCATATTTGAAAAATTTTTAGCTTTAAATTTTTTACTGATATGTATATGTAATAGTTAACAGCAATATTTTATTTTTGCTTAATTGTCATGAAGCTCATTCAAAATCTTCAATAGCCAACTCTTTTTAATATACGTTTTTTTTGTGCCAGAGTAACAAATGAAAAATATTATTCATATATATTATTTAAGTTTTCTTTCACTTTCACTGTGAGTTGTAATAAAAACGCTTTCGTTTTCCGCTTTTTATATTCCCTCTTTGGGTGCTTTTTCGTTGCATAAGCTTGAAATTTCTAGTGCAGCGAATATAACACGCTCCATACAATTTATTCATATCTTTGAGAAATAAGGATTGTAGTAAGTAATTTATGTAATAAAAGAATTTCTTCTTTAATATGAATTTCATATAATAATTAATATGTGTGGCACTTAACAAAAATAGCAACTAACTATGCTTTTTAGTTTCTTGAACAATAAGGCGTTTAGACTATGCCGAATTTTATATACACTTCACCGATAAGAACAAAAAGATATATAAATACTGTTCTTTGGATATACATAAATCCATTTTGGGCAACGCATTCTTCTCCAATCCCGTCGGATGTTGTGTATTGGTTCCTTCCTTTCTCTACATATACAGAAATTCATAATGTATTTGTATGGGAAATGTCACGCCCACTTCTCCAATTCCACCCATTTTTTTAAAGATAACCAAGATTGATAACCAAGTATTGATAACCAAGACGCTTGCACACAATTTGGAAACTTTGGCTCTTGCCGTTCGTTAGATTTGCAGAAATCAATAATGTCTTTTGACGGGAGATGCCCGCCCACTTCTCCAATTTCGCCCATATTTGGAATTCAGAAAACGGTTCTCTTAAGATACAAAAAAAAAAAATAAATATTTTGTGGCACACCGACTTTTCCAATCTCTCCCACATTTTGCGAGATGTTGTGTATTGATAACAGAGCTGTTTATATCTAATTTGGAAACTTTGGCTTGTGAGGACATGGTTTTTTTATCATTTTGTTTAACTGTAATTTTTTTAAACATAAAAGGAAAAATAAAATTTTCATGCAGACATTCATAGCTTAGAAATTTTCAGGAAATTCCATTTAAGTGAAAATTTTCATTAAGGAAAAGAATAAAAACACAATTCCATACATTTTAAAATATAGTGAAAAATTTTATTAAAAAGGAAATATAAGGAGAAAAGGCCAAAAAAGTGGTTTTATTTGAGGACCGAAAGGAGATTTGGAAAAAACTAGAAATCTACCTACATTATTTTTTTTTTTTGTATAATGACAGTTTTTGAGAATTAAACCAATTTTGAATATTGTGGTCACTAAAGCGTTGAATAAACCAGCTTTTAAACGAAAATGTATGCCGCAAAAATGTTCAACCTTTGGTATTCAAACTTTTTATTATACAGCAACTCAAATTACACATTTCCTGACAATTCAATAAAGAATATACAAAAAGAAGAGCGACTTTTTCCGAATTAAAAAAATAACTCGTAAAATAACATCATTTTAATATAACTATCATTAAGCTTATTTACCATACCATAATTTACTTAACATAATATAATTTAACTTACCGTAACATAATTTAACTTAACATAAATTTCCTTAACATAATTTAACTTTAAAACATCTATCTATCTATAAATATATATAATAAATGTTTACTTGTTTGTTTGTAGCTTATAGCCGGATAACGCAGAACCAATTTTCATGAAACTTTTACAGTATTTATGTATATTTTTTAAATTTTGAGTGGGCGGACCACCTCCCATAAAAAGACATTATATATTTCTGTATATCTGGAGAACTGTAACAGCCAAGATTTCCAAATTAGGTAAAACCATCTTAGTTATCAATACACAACATCCCACAAGTGTGTGCAGAATCGGAAAAGTGGGAGTGGCACATCCCATACAAAGGGATTGTATATATCTTAATATCTGGAGAACGGCAAGAGCCAAAGTTTTCAAATTAGGCACAAGCATCTTGGTTAGTAATACACAACATCTGACAAAATCTTTGCTGGATTGGAGAAGTGCGGGTGGCATAAAATAGATTTATTTATAATAAGAGAACGGTAAGATAAAAGTTATAAAAATTTGGTACACATAGCTGGGCTATTTATTTATTTATTTCATGGGAGTGGGAGTGAATAAGTGAGCTTGGATCCTTACATACTAATAAGATTTATGTACAGCTAAAGAACGGTCATAGCTAAGGTTGGTACAAATAGCTTGGTGCTCAATACGCAAACTCAGTCAAAAAGTGGGCGCGATTAGATAAGTAATATTTGAAAAACGGTTAGTGAAAGATTGTCTAAATTTTGGTACAATTGGAATGGCACTAAACACACAGCACCTGTAAGTAATGTGCGGGATTGGAGAATTGGTGGTGGATCAAACTGGGTTTCTGTATATCTAGAGAACGGCCACAGCTGCAATTTACAAATTTGGAACAAATAGCTTGGTACATATATCTGTAAAAGGCTCACTGCTTATTGTAGACATAGGTCGGACAACTTCAATACAAATACCGTTTAGATTTTTGTGCAACTGAGAGTATTCCAACTTGGTACAAATAACTTCATAAGCAATGCACGAGATCTGTTATTACATATATTATTTTAACGAGGGTAGTAAATCGCACTGGGTTAAGCTAGTAGTTTAAAAAATTTTAATCGAAGATTCATTTATCTTCAGTCTTACTTAAATTTTATTTAACCATTATTCAATTTTGAAATTTAAAAGTAATTTATTTTTTATTTGGTAGTCACCAAATTTGTTTATAATGTCTTAAATAATAAATTTAAATTCTAACATACACATTCATTCATACAAACAAACACTATACTTACATACATACTAGGGTATTCATTTATTCGGGCTTTTGCTTTAATCGGTTGATCGCTCGATTAATTAACCGAGGTTTTGGTTTAATCGGTTAATTTTGTTATTGATCGGTTAATCGATTAATAAAGTTTTTTTTTATAAATTAAGTAATTTCAGTATATAAAAATGAATAAATTATTTCTTATCTGGAGTTTATAAGTAAAAGAAACCCAAAATGTAATACATATAATGTATTAATTAAACAATAAACTGTAAGATCATTTTATTAGTTATTTAAATTGTTTAAGAAAATCTTATAAAATAATACAAATAATTTGGCTTAAATGTTTAGGATTTCAGCGTTTATTTTCTTTAGTTTTGATTAAACTTGACTTTGAAAACATTCTTTTATTTATCGTAGATGTTCGAGAAATCAAAAAAAATCTATAATACATAATGTCTTATTTCTCAGTCCTCTTCCAGGATTTTCCTGTTTTAATTTTTTTAAATTTTTCACACTTCGCATTATTTCGGTTAATGCTGTTAAAAGATTGATATGAGAAGAAACAAATAACTAAACGCATACATATAAAAAAACGTGAAACAAAAGGCTGTTGACAGCAAACACTTATTTAAAATGAAGATCACTGAACACCTTCTTTGTCTGTATGAAAAAATATTTTCTGAACACATACCTTTTGTATATGAGAAAAAACCATTAATTAAAAACACAAAAAAAAAAAAAAAATATGTAGTAATACTACAAAAAGTTAAAAATTTTGTTACATCGGTTAATCGACTAAAATTAATCGGTTTAATCGTTAATCGAAAATAGGCGATTTTAAATTAACCAATCAGGTAATCGGGTAGTAATTACCCTAATACACACATAACACAATACACGTTGCAGATGAAATATATACACATTCCACATAAACACTATTTAATTGTTACATACAACAATCATATAGTAATATTAGAACCATTAATACCCCTCTGAACTTCAGGCCTGCAGGCTTCGAGGAAAATGATATGTGGTGAGTCTTTTTTTTATTATTTCAAACTACATACATACATATATAAAAACCAATAAAACATAAAAAACGTAATTTTATATTAATACTATAAAATTTCTGTTAAAAAATGCAATAAGAGAATATATATCAGATATTTCAAAGAATAACAAAGGTTTTGGGAGGGTATAGAAATGGAAAGGTATACCTATAGACAACATCTAAATCCTCATCATATACGTTATTAATATATTCGCATCTATAGAATTTCGTTTCCTTTATTGTTTTATAGTCTTTGTTCTTTACTTCTTTTGGTTAATAGTTGAATAATGCATTTTAAATCTACCTAATTTTTTATTTACTAGTAGTGGACTTATACTCTATTTTGAATAAGAAAACGAATCACCCCATTTTCCGGTGAGCAAAGCTGGTGTTATAGGTAGAACTCTCTTTTAGTAAATAGGGTTTCAGTTTTCGTCCGTTACAGGCTCCTCCCAATCTCCATATATGCAGAAATTTATATTGGCTTTTTATGGAAAATGCCATGCCCACTTCTCCAATCACGCTCATTTTTAGAGAGATCGTGTATTGATAACCAAGATGCTTGTACCCAATTTGGAAACGTTGGCTCTTGCCGTTGTGTAGATATACAGAAATAAATTATGTCTTTGTATGGGACATGTCACGCCATCTTCTCAAATTCCGCCCATTTTTTTTAGAGAAGTTGTGTATTGATAACGATCTGCAATAAAATAAAATAGAATTTATAAAATTGTTTGGCCATACGTCTACTATACTAGTGTAAACTAAATTTCATGACAGCATTTATATTTTACTCAATTACCTCATCAACTCTACTAGTGTAGAACATAAATACCTAGAAAATGTAAATGTTTTCTTTCCCAACCGGAAACTCACATCTACAAGAAACTTTCGAATCGAAACATAAATTTTTTTCGAGTTAACAATAAGAAGCTCCTAACTATTTAGTTAAAATATCCCTATACACAATCCTGTGCAAACGGTTTAGCAGCGTAATATTTGCAAAATAATAGTATGATATTTTTTAAATGAATATGAATTAATTCGGTCAAGTCTGATCATATGGTACGCTACACCATAGTATTTACACACACATTTTTAAAAAGTGTACCCTATTTGAGACGCATGGGCAATTATGGACTCTGCCAACCGAAATTAAAGTATAAAGTTAAAATTTATATAAGATATAAATATATATATATTAATCGAATTACGTCTATTCAATTCTGATACTATTATTATATAATAATTGTGGCTATATAAAAGTTAATATTTATAAGGTAAATTTTAAGGCTTTAAAGGCATTTTAAGGATTGAATTTTATAAATGACATATTTTCAATTTTGATTTTAGTTAAATTTGGTAAAATCATTTAGATTGCAATATAATATTTGTGGGCCGAATTTAATATAAACATTAACATAAGTCGAACTAAGAATATATGTATAACTTAAATCCGAATTGTCCTAAGTTAGGGGCTCCCAGGTCCGTCCCAATTACACCTATAGGTTTCAAGCTTAACATTTTAATTCGAGCATGCCTTTCCTAGCAATGCGTTAGATAAGACCATATATATTGCCCCCTTTTTTTTATATTCCTTACTGGGGCAGCATTAAAATTTAACAAATTACATCCTTTCAAAACACAGTACATATGCCCCAGATCTGTTGTCGTTAATTTGTCATGTTTGTTTGTGCTACTTAAATTGTATTGCTGCCATAGTTTCTTATTAATGTTCCTTTTTCATTCAAGTGTGGCATAATTTTTAGATAATTTTCCAAAACAAGTGCATGATTAAAGTTGCTAACATTTAAATGTGTGCCAAATTTTCATATGAAAAATATTTTTCACAAACGAGTGTTTATTTTATTTTTTTGTTTTTAGATTATTTAGCCCAATTAGTTGGGTAATTTGTAACACCTGCCTGTATTTGATGTATGCTTGCTCACAAATTGGGTGCTTTTTAAATTAAAATAAGACGCTATGTAGATCTGAAGAACATTTTTGAATTAATAAAATTTAATATATGTAGGTACTATTTTGAAGTAACTTTAAGAGAAAATGAAAAAATTTTATAAAAACCCCCAAAAAAAAATAAAAAATTATGAAATCTCTTTTGCGCATTTATGCGCTTCTTTAAATAGTTTTCTTCCTATTTACTTACATATTTAAATTTATTTTTTTTTTGTTTTTTTTTAATATGCTCGACGTGCTTTTTTGAGCAAAATTAATAAAAAAAAATTATTTTCTTCCACTTTTAATAAGAAAAACGTCTCTTAGAACTAAAAAATAAATTTTAGCACATCTTACAATTTTAAGAATATTTTAAGGATTTTTCCGGGGTCATATATTGATATCCCGTAACCTGCAACAAATATAAATTAAGTTACGAGGAGTCACAATATCGCACTTTAACTAATAAACATTCACAACTCAAAAAACATAAATGTTCAGGAGAGGCACAGGCTTTTTTTAAAAACATGGTTGTTATTTTTAATCAAATTGTGCTCCACCATAACGGTATTGTTCCAGTTAAAGAATACAGTGACGCAAACGAAATTTTCATTTAATTTGTGAAATGGTTTATGAAAAATTAAACAATTTTGATTAATTTTGGATTGCGACTATGTATGATTTAGCGTGCGATATGTTCAATATTAAATTAATTGATTTATCCAATTTAAAAACGCAAGCATTATTACGCAAAAAAATTTATTCTGCAGTACTGTGTATTTAATAGACCGGCTTTTGTTCAATAAGCATAAACTTTTTAAATTCCGTAAATATTATTAATTTAGAATATGATAAATAAAAAAAACCCTAGACAAAAAAAGATTGGAAGTTTCTTCTATTGAACTCTTATTAAAAAATATTGTTTCCAGTATGGACTTATGTATATACTTTCGGAACTTAAATTGTCTTCAACATTTTGCAGTAAATGAATCTTTAATGCAACTGCTAATATACAGGGTGGCGCATAAGTAACGTTATGATTTATTTAATGAATATCTTAGTTCTTTCTGATTTTATTTAACGTTGGCATTTATCAAAATTTTGATTATAGTTTGGAAATATGTCTACATTATGTTTTAAAGATAATATTTTATTCTTCAAATGGTGCCCATTGTTTGCTTCGACCTGTTGTTCTCTTTCCAGAGCATTTCCAATAACTTCAGGTCCCAGCGCCCTCACTTCTTCTTAAATATTCGCCAAAGCTTTTTAATGGTTCTTGGTTTATTGGCGTATACCTTATCTGGAGCCGTTTAATCGAGCAGGCGCGTTGGCCAGTTAAATTCACAAGAACGAGATATTATTCGATCGCCAAAAAGAGGTATAGTTGGACGAGCTGTGTGAGCTATGGCTCCATCTTGCTGGTACCACAATTCTGGAGTGTTCTCTGCCTCATTGTTGAAAAATTTTCAGTCGTTGCCCGGTATTTTATGCTATTAACAATAATCGCAACTTATTAGACGTTTTCGCAAAAATTGGTCCAATGATATTTTCTGCATTTGATGTCCAACAATTATTCTTAAGTTTTGGGTGCCCCATATTCTGCAAAAAGACAAACGTGCCCAGCTGTAAAAATAAATAACACCACTGTTCCGGAAGAAATTTATGTGAAGTAGTTGGGAATTCATATAGATAGACATTTGGTATGGTCTCCTAATAGAAGTGAAAATAAGGGCTATGAAACTTTAAACAGCTCAACTTCATTGGCTCCTCGGTCCAAACTCAAATTTGTCCTCAGACAACAAAGTTCTCTTATACAGGTCTATCATAAAACCAATATGGGCATATGGCATCCAATTGTGGGGTACTGCATGCGCATCAAACAACCAGAAGCTACAAAAAAGATACTCTAGGATATTACGACTAATGGTCTGCGCCCCATAGTATATACGTAATGACATTATCCACCGAGATCTTAACCTCTCTACGATTCAGTAGGAAATTACTTAGATAAGTTAATTGTCCATTATAACTACCTTGCTCGGGATCTGCTACAGTTCGAAGGTCACCAGAGGCTTAAGAGAACCGACACTTTGAGCCAAGTAGGCTTTTTGAAACTTGAATAGAGTAAATAATCGGTTACATTGGTGATAACTTATAAATGACAATAAGGAGTAAGCTTTGAATACATATTGTAAATTTCGACAAGAAAAATTCAATACTAAAAAAAAATATTCTGAAATTGTTTTTATTTACGTGGTGGTTGATGTGAAAATGGACCTCATCGCTTGTTATTCGATATGATATTTGTGTCTGAATAATCGAATTTTTACTTTCAAAATAAAAATTTACAAATCTCTGTTTGTTTTCTGTGCTGAGTCTTTCCATCATACATTTTCAAGTTTTTCAAAGTTAATTCTAAGACACAAAAATAAAAATAATAATAAATACAATAAAAAACGTTAACAAAAAATGTATTCACTTTTTAAATCATAACGTTTCCTATGTCCACCCTATACATATATATTATTCTATAAAATCATAATCCATACTTATCAAAATGTCAACATTTGAATATTTTGACTAACATTCTGTTGTTAATCTCTGTATAACTTTTACCTGTTAAAATTTAATGTTAAGGAAGAACCGAAGAAATTGCACACATTCTCTGGTACTGTTGAAAAACCAAAAATTTTAATTTAAAATAAAAGTTTTCATTCATAAAATACTTTGTTTATTTTAAAGCTTTAAAGATGCTTATAAGAACATATAAATACACCCATCTTTATGAATCGAAAGTTAATCCTTAATATATTTAAAAATCAAAAAGTGAAAGTTTTTAGCTATTATATAAATTGGGCTTTATTATTTAAATTTGAAATAAGCATTTTATAATATTGAGGATTAGTTTAAGATAAATACATAAAAACTTAATTAACAAAAATATTAGTTGAAAAATATAACAAATGTTAATATAATAAAATCTAGTAAAAATAAATTTTTTATTCAGGAATATTCGAAAATGTTATCTAAATACCTCACTTTTTGAGGGCGCTTTAAAGTTGTAAATTTGTTTAAATTTATAATTAATTTATAGTAAAACAATTCTGAAGGCTATATTAGGAAAAATACTTTTACATAGGTAAAGTGTAATAACCCTGCCGTCAAATAAGTAGCTAACTACAAAAAAGTTCCTTTTTTACAGATGTTTTAAAAATTAAAAAATAACAACTTATGTATATTCAATATATTTATGTAAATTGAATGTGCTTTGTTTACATAACAGTAAATTTTTTTTAATTTATTAAATTTGTTACTCTTTTTATGATATTGCTCACCAAATTTATTTTATTTTTTATGTGCCTTAAATTTATTTAAATAACAAACTATTTTATTTCTCGAAAAAATCATAATTTTTAGAAATTTTTGAACAAATTTTTGTTTTCTATTAAAATATAACCATAACTTGCTACAAACTTAGCTATCATATTAATTATTCGAAATAAAACAGTTTTTAAAAATTTACGGCCATATTCATACAAAATAAAATAGATTACAAACGTATTTTAAAAACAAATTTTCCTTAAAATAGATTTCATATCCAATTTATTTTTTTATGAATACGGCCGTAAATTTTTAAAAACTGTTTTATTTCGAATAATTAATATGATAGCTAAGTTTGTAGCAAGTTACAAATAGTTAGTTTTAAGCCAACGTGTAAACAACTAACTTTGACTGATATTTAACTAACTTATAGTTAATCTGAAAAAAGCCAACTTAAAGCTAACTTAAAGTAGTAAGTTTATAGCAAGCTACAAAAAGTTAGCTTTAAGTCAACGGCTAGGTAACTAACTTTAAAGTTAATTGAAAGTAGTGCAGAGTCGGACAATTGACTACTTCCTAGGACATCACAATGTTAAAATAGTTAGTTAATTCCATATAAAAGTAATGCAAGTGTCAACCACCACTACTTGAGAAATAATTAGCTTTCAGTTAATTTAAAGTTAACTGAATGTCCGACAGGGAAAGTAAAAAATTTATTTCATTTTCAATAACGACCAAACTACATACAAAAAATGATGTTGCCTAAATTTCAGACCACTAGGTAATTTCGGGCCAAATTGGGTTATTTAGTATAAAAAATGCTCTATTTTCCGTAGCTGTTTTTGCTGTGTTTAAAAATTGTGGCCAACAATAGAGAGAAGGACGGTCGAGATTACTTTCTCTCAGAATATGATGAGGCCCCAGAATATTTATGTGCTACAAACAGAGTAAAAGAACCCTACCTTTCTTTTTACATGTCATTCAAAATCTGCTTTCAACGCTTCTGGGTTTGGACGCCTGTGTTACTCAAATTCTTAGCTTTGAATACATTTTGTGGGTTACAAACATCTTAAAATATTACTGCTTGAGTGGCTGCAAATAAATCTTGCAAGTTCAATAGCCATACATAGGATCCTTTCACTCCTTCAGAAAGAATAGGGTTATAACAGGATAATTTCAATATATTCGTTCACTGGTGCGATGTTGCACTTCACACCACTTAATAAATCCATTTTATGGATTTATTTACCACAAAATTTCACGCACTTGCGATCTTCAGCTTAGGGATAGCAAGAGTAAATGCATGTTTGTCTGCCGTGGCGTTATCTTTAAATATCAATAACAAAAGCAAATAAAAATTTTACCGTAAGTTATTATTTGCTTGATCATTTGCTTTTATTTAACGGTTTATTGTAGCTGTAGCAAAAGTTTTGCGTTAACACTGATAGGTAACACTTCATTTTAGTACACTAAGGTTACTCTTCGCCAAATCGACGAACTTTTTAAAAAAAATTCTAGCAGAACGATTTTTAAAGTAAAAAATCAACAGAATTTGTTTAGTTAAGTATTTTATAAAAAAATAAAATAAAATAAATCATAACAATTTTATGAGAATTTTAAATAATTTTTGAGTTTTAAAATTTACAGCCTGTTCAACGATTTCGAACGTTAACGTTCGCATAGAAAATAACATTTAAAACAAAAACAAATTGTCGAATTTTGTTTTTGTTTCAAATGTAATTTTCTATGCGAACGTTAACGTTCGAAATCGCTGAACAGGCTGTTATTATTTTTTTTAAAGCTGTCGTCATCAGATAACGTTGTTGAAAAAAAGAGCGTAATTTTAATACAAATAAAAAAGTTATATGATAAAGTGTAAATGAGCTTCATCGATTCGACGAACAGTTACCATCCAGGATTAAGAGTGCAATTGCACATTTACTATTAGAAATCTTAATTGTATAGAGAATATGTTCTTTGAAAAAACACAAAGCTTACAAAAACGTGAACTTCAAATAGCAGGTATCGCGACATCGCAACTTAGAAAAACATTGCACTCCTTAGTTTAACCTTTATGTGCTCGGGATTGTAAACTAACGTTGGCGGTCGGAAGTCTACATTTGTAGCAAATATGTATTTGTATGGAAACCTATGTCAACATATGAAAAAAACACTAGTACGCAGATTGAATGCATATTTATTAAGAAATAAATAATTTTTAAAAAGTACAAAGATAAGGTTAAAATGTTTAAATTAAATTCATGTTACAGAATTTACCCAAAGTATATGTGGTGGCATGTGTGTCACATACAGGTTTTTTTACACCAACTGCAAATCTTGCGTGTAGTTTTATGCTTTCCAACTTCACAACATAGACAACGAACAGAGTGCATGGGCTGTATAGCTTTAGAAATATCAGGCAATTGGTTCATACTAGTGCCAGAAACAGGAGAACTACCAAGTGCCATTTCAATAGCCAGACGTGTTGGAGCATGACCTAATAATCTAGGATTCTCAGAGCGCTGTTCAATTGCTGGCATGGAGAGCTGTTTTGCAAGGCTTCGCAGGAACTTTCGTCGTTTGTCTGTTTGGTGTCGAACAGCTCTAGTGCGCTCACTATCAAACCGAATGAACCACAAAATTTCCTTGAATCGAGATTTCGGCACAACTGCACGGTAATAACAAACTGCTTCCGTACTCCACAATATATGTATCTGTATCTTCATCGTTTGATATATTAATACCTACCAAAAATAAAAGCCCTATAAATGCTCTCAATTCAATATTTGTCACCTTATTCCACACCCTCTCCTTTACGGTGCGGTTTTGTTCATTCCACTTTTGAAACGTTTTCTCGGCTTTTGAGTTAGTATCAATTAGAACTTGTTCGAGCATCGAAGAGGTGAAAATCAAATCAAATAGCGCTGACTCGATGAGCTCTTTGGTAGCACGAGATGGGTCAACAGCAGTGCCACGAAACACATTATGAGCACCAATTCGAATTGCTTGATTAGGCAGATTGGAAAGCCAGATAGTGTTGTCTTTTGAAACCAAAGCACCAAGAGGCTGTTCAAAAACTGCCTCCTCCTCGAAAGCCAAACTTTCCTCATAATCTGCTTCGAACAATTCGCCTTCTATCTGCACATCGGATCGAATATCGTCCTCTTCAAGTATCATTTCGTTTTCGGCATCAGATTCTTCGGGATTTACACCAATTGGACCACTTGCAGCAGCACCAGAAGTATCACTTGAACAGGAACTTGTATGGTGGTCAGGTGGTTCGTAATCATCAGTCGAATCATCATAATCTAGGCTCTCCTCTGATTCTTCATCAACCTTGCTCAATATAAACTCAATATGCTTTTGAAGCTCTTCGTACCCTAGCCTGTAATTACAATTTTCTTTTATATCATCCATACCATAGAAAAATATACACCTACCGTTTAACGACTCGTTTCGGGCGGTTTGAGGCATGTCCGGACGTGTTTATTGTTGTTTTTCCAAATATATTTCAAAACGATTAAGCACCTCGAAATGAAAAAAAGCTTGCAATCAGCTTGAGCAGCAAAGCAAAACTGATCATTGTAGAGATGAATATTGAATATGAATACATACACTAACAATTATTGCGAAAAATGCAATAAAGTCATATGAGCAAGCATACGCATGTATACTCAAACGACCACAAGAAAGCAAAGAGTAAACAAAAAACACGAAGTGACATGTTCGACATGCCGCATTCAAAAAAATTTGAGTTGAGTAAAAGAGTGGTGTGAATTTTCATACATTTTATATGGTGTCTACATTTGTAGACTACCGGCCAGGAGATGGTAGTTTTTAAAAGTAGCGTCTCGAGGGTGCTGTTAATTATTATTTTAATGTGTTAGTGGCCCAAACTGCTTAGAATTGATTTTTAGGAAGCTACTGAAAAATTTCGGAACCTATTGTTGTGGAAATTTTTTTTATTCACCTTTTTCTGGAAAAATGCTACAAGTGTAGACTACCGAGCACATAAAGGTTAATTAGTTTTGAATATATCTGTTTTATAATACAAAAATTAAAAAATTTTCGGTGGAAGTGCCCATTTTTTTATATGGTTGGGTATACCAAAAGCTGCTCTGTTTATGAGTACAAATAAACGCCAATAAATATTTCCGTACTCACTCAGGTAAATAAGACTATACCTCTGTTCGGATCAGCTGCAATAAACTTGAGAAAAAAAAGTAACAATTTTACCACCGTCGTGGTGGTAAACTTTTGAAGAATTACAAAAAGACCTTTTACAAAAAATCGTTCCTTAAAACCCTATTGTTTTTAGAGTATACTTTGTTTTAACACTCAAATAAATCTAAAATACTCGTTAACCACAAATCCAATTAAAGTACAAAACAAATCCTTCTTTATTGCCAACGAAAACTACAATGAACCAGACAAAGAATTTTGTACTTTCAGCATCAGGAAGTAAGAAAAATAAGAAAAAAAATTATTATTGCAGCACTCACTTTAACAGGAGACGAAATTTTAAAGCAATTCAAACATTAAACATTTTGCACAAGAAAAATTGGCAGCATAACTGCAACAAACTTCCATGAAAATCAAAAGAAGTGTGTAAATAACAAAAATAATAGTCAAAGCAGGATATTTTATAAAAATAAAATACTCGTTTGTTATAAATTAAAGTGAAAGGGAAAAATAATTAAATAAAATTTATTTTGTATACAAAAACACTTCCGGAAAACTGCTGGCAAAAGCCAGCACGTGGACTTTAGAAAAACCAACCAAAATAAAAAGAACACAACAACAGCCGTTCACGCAAAATCATAAATGTTTAGTTTTTCTTTAATAGGAACAACATCAAAAGCAAAGCACATCATAATAAAAGTCATCAAACTAACGCATATACCACTGGGGAGCCTAAATTTACAACAATTTACTACTGAGATTATTTAGTTTACATTTCTCATTTCTTTTTTTTTCAAATAAAACTATCACACAACAATCATGTATTTAAGGAAAAAAAATGTTGGCATCCATCACAATATTAACTTACACACAAGTTTCTACTAAATATTATATATTTATTTTGTGTTTCAAATTATCCAACAAAATTACGTATTTATTTTTAAAACATTTTGTTAATATTTTCATTCAAAGCTAAATAAAATTATTATAAACATCATGTACATTTTTATACAAATTGTTGCTGAAGTAGAAGTAGACTTAACTTTTTAAAAAAAAATTTAGTTAAATTTTTGTTCGAAAAATTAAAGGAAAATCATATATATTATTTCTAAAGCACTTTTTTTTGTCGGTTGCAAATATCTCCCATACCACCGCATCAAATTTAATGAATGATATCTCATTTTAAAGCTTATTTCTAACACTAATGATGAAAAATAATTAGAAATTGAAAATTAATATTTTCATTGATAAAAATTATATTTTTTTTTTATAGAACTGCATGATAATACTGTTGTCATTATGATTATATGTTTTTGTTCAAGTGTGGTAATACACGGTCGCTTAATAGTAATGCAGTTCTACATAATATAGTATGTATTAAAATCCATTCTGGCAATACCGCTATTTACTATAATGCCGTTTATTACTAAGTCAGTTATATATAATTGCGTACGTTTAAAGATATTTTTGTTTGTATTAAGGATTCGTACGGGCAAAAAGCTAACGATGATCATGTCATTACCTCTAACATTGTATTCAAAGAAGTATTATAAAAGCATTTAAACATATGTATGTATGTATGTAAATATGAATGATATATATTATGATTTCTAATATTTTTATACTTTTAACAAAATGTATTGAAGTTACTAAAATTTCTATTAATTATTTTCATTTTATGTTACAAAAATGACAACTAACGGTGCGAAATATTCGCACGGGTCATCTAGTATATGAAATAATTTGGAATAAATAAGATAGAAGAAAAATGAAATTGTTGCTAGCATATTGTGTACGAGGCTTTACAATACAAAAAATAGAAACCTGTGGATTAACTTTCAATGTTTCGGTCAGTGAGGAGTTTTCGGTAGAACGGTTCATATTTGCGTATACAAAAAGCTGCCCTGCCCTGTTTATAAGTACAACATAAACGCAAATAAATATTTCCATACTAACTCAAGTTAATAAAACTACTTGTGTTCGGATCAGTTGGAATAAATTACAGAAAAATATCAACAATTCTACCACCGATGAAATTAGTTTTTTGGAAAACTTTTGACGAATTACAATAACAACTATCCCAAAAAAGTTTTTCCGTACAACACCACCGTTTTTAGAGTATACTTTATTTAAGCACTCAAATAAATCTAAAATACTCTGTAATCATAAATCCAATTAAAGTACAAAACAAATCCTTCTATATTACCAAAGAAAACTACAATGAACCTGACAAAGAATTTTGCCCTTTCAGCATCAGGAATTAAGAAAAATGAGAAAAAGTTTTTATTGCAGTACTCAATTTAACAGGAGGCGAAATTTTAAAGCAATTTAAACATTAAACATTTTGCACAAGAAAAATTGGCAGCATAACTGCCACAAACTTCCATAAACATCAAAAGAAGTGTGCAAAAAAATAAAATGGAAATAAAGAATAAATAACAAAAATAATAGTCGAAGCAGGATATTTTATGAAAATAAAATACTCGTTTGTTATAAATTAAAGTGAAAGGGAAAAATAATTTTAAAAAATTCATTTTGTATACAAAAACACTTCCGGAAAACTGCTGGCATAATCCAGCATGTGGATTTTAGAAAAACCAACCAAAATAAAAAGAAGACAACAACAGCAAAATCATAAATGTTTAGTTTTTCTTTAATGGGAACAGCATCAAAAGCAAAGCACATCATAATAAAAGCCATCACACTAACGCATAAGTTACTGGAGAGCCTATATATATTATAATTTTATAATTATTAATATATAAATTTACTTTAAATGTTAATAAATAAATAATAATAATATTATTATTATTTAGTCATAAAATATCACAGGTTGCCGGAAATTGGGAAACCTACACAGAAAACAATTAAAATGGATTTCAACTAAAAAAATTTGTGTTATTCATTAAATTTGCACCAGCAAACAAATTAGTAGTAGCAATTAAACGTTCAGTTCACTTGATTAAACTTTTGGTTCACTTGATTAAACGTTTAATTCACTTGATTAAACTTTTAATTCACTAGATTAAATTTTTAATTAATGCTTTAATTCGTGAGCAACTTTGGAGAATTTTTTCTGTGTAGATATGAATGTGTGTGCCAAATATTTTTTTTCGTTTCGAAGTAAAAACAGATAAAACAAAAAAAGTAAGATTGCTATAATCTTTTATACCCTGCGACATTCCAGTCACCTACTAACGCATATTGTCATACAGAATTAAAAAATATGATGAGTACATTTTTTGGCTTAAAACACATTTTTCTATTTAAGCGGCAAATCATGTACTTTTCTATGTGTAAAAAAAAGCAAAAAACAAAATATATAAAAAACCTCTACATGGAATTTTATGGGAACAAATTAGAGGCAGTCGTGGTTTTGTGCTCATATCTCAGCCATTTTATCACCGATCTGATTGAAATTCAATAGCTAAAAATTCCGACTCTATGTGATATAAATATATCGGGTGATTCATCGTGAGGATTGAATTATAATGTACAGTAAAATACAAAAATTAGCATAAATTTGTTGGCTTCCAAAGCGTCAATCGTATCTGGCTTATTCCTGAAAACCACACACATGCATATCCCCAGAGAAAATAGGCCAAATGTGTAATATCGTAATTTACCGTAGCAAAACGTGAAATTAAGTTCTTCTCAAAATGATTTCTCTTCACGCGCTTGTTGGCTCGTAGGACCATACTTTTAAACTAATGGAAACACGATTAACATTTGTACAGTATAGGGATGACACCCTATGCTAATTTTAACGAAAAATTAAATAAAAAATGCTTCGAAATTAGAAAAATTTTAATTGAAATTGGTCATTTTCGGTTTTGCAGATGAAAATTTTTTATACAGTGAGCCACACTCAAAATTTAACACTTTAATCATTATCATAAATTTTGTGTTAATAATAGCACTGTGCTAGCTGACAAGCGGGCACCTGGCGCGTTAACATTCGGGTACGCTGAATCCAATGGTGCTTACCGATTTTTAAGGTTAGCTTTTGTTTTCGAGATATACCTCTATTTCGAAAATGGAGTACATTGCACAACATATATTAGCGTAACACAAAAAAAGGTAAACTTTATTGAATAAACTTTGCAGCTTCATTTTTAAAACGTCTAGAAAAATTTATTTTGATAAAAAATTTTATGCTCTCACATATAGAGACTCAATTCCTAACTATAACATAATTATGCTTCCCAGCAAAAACTTAACTGACAATGCTACTTTTAATGGCTTCCTGAATTCATTACTTTGTAGCTTTATTCGCCATTTTTTGCATTATTAATTATATATTAAATAATAACTTTCTTATTATATCTTAAATAAGTCATTATTATACATAACAAAATAATACTTTAATATAATGCTTTAAACAAGTTATTATTGTATGATTTTAAAGAATTATTTGAATCAATTTCCAATATATTCCATTAATATTTGTTAGATATAAGGTAATATTATAACATTTTAAGAATAATTTCAATGTGAAATACATGGAAAATCCAAACACCAATAAAATGTATGTAATTTATGTACATAAATATGTTCCAAAATTACCCTCACAATATATTTTTGTTATTAAAATACTATTAGAATACTAGTAGTGACATCGATCTAATGTTAACGATGTTTTTTTTTTTTTGAAGAACATTAATCACAGAAATTGTTCGGAATGGTTTTGAATCCGTATTTTAATTTCGATCGATTTTTTTTACCTTCTTCAGACTTTGATTGATTTTCGTAATTCCGACAAATTTTAGTTTTGTTATCTTGAAGTTAAATGTGGCAATATTGCGCAAACCAATACAAAAACTTTCTCGATCGAAAAATGAAAAGTGAAATCATTCCGAGAAAATTTGTCGGTTTTCGTTTTCTGAAGAAGCTTTCTCGGAATTAAAAAAAACTTTCGATCGAAATTGATTTCCGTATATTTATATATATTAATACACACCTTGTTATTACAGGGTTAGAGCTATACATGATTTTGTGCAGCAAAAGCACTCTTTATTATTTTCTTACATTTCGAAAATTTTATTATTGTGTACACTTTTGCAACAAAAACTCCATAAGATTTCAAAGCAGTTTTAATTAGTGTATTTTAACCCTTTTGGAAGTTAATTTGAAAGTTCTTATTTCTTGTCTCTTTTGGTAACTTCATATTTTTATAAAACTTTTAATTATAAAATAATGGTATTATTTTTTAGGTTGTAATTGGCCAAATTATAAAATATTACTTTTGGGACATCACGAGTAAAAATAATACTTTTGCTAGTAGAAAAATAATTATTTATTTCCTCAAGTTCTCATTATTTTTCTGCTTTTTTTAAGCAAATTTTTTGCTGGGTAGCTTAAGCTACTGTCAAATTTCAACGAAAAGCCTGTCAAGTTCTTAAGCAAATTAATGGCGACCTTAAGGTGGCTATAACGCTTAAACGGCCGGCTACGCAGAGAAACTTTAGTTAGCGAAGCCGGTATTGCTATACCATAGAGCCCCTTGCGGATATGCAGATACGCTTTAGTTAGCGATGACGGTGTTTGTTATACCATTGAGGAGAAAATCCTTGCTCTCAAAAACGCTTGCGTTATAAATTTAAAAATGAAATAATCCCCCAAAATATATATTGGGCCTTTACTATTTCATAATGATTTTTTGGAGGTTATTTAATATGAAATAGTCCCCCAATCAAAGAAAATAAATAACACCCCAAACAAAATGAAATAGCCCCTCAAAAATCGTTGTTGTTGCTTTCTTTCAAATTATTGGGGGTTATTTCATGCCGACAAAAATAATATTAATAAATACAACGTTTTTTATAAATTTATATCACCACACACATATAAACCACCAAAATCCGTAATAAAAACATTTTTATTCCATTTCCAATTTGGATTGTAGGCAAAAAGATTCAGTTAATGTTTTTGTACACCACATTTGAAATAGGGTTTTTGAAATTAATAATTAGTGCCCCAACAATCGCATGTAAAATATCTCGGTATTCATCTTAGTCGGCGTTTAACATGGAAATGCCATATAGAAGCCAAACTAACATAAATGAAACTACAAGCAATTCAAATTTATTGGCTTATTGGAAGAAATTCTGTTCTTAGCCTCGATTGCAAACTTTTACTTTACAACTCTGTCTTAAAACCAATCTCGTGCTACGGTATTCAATTATGGGCACTACCTTAGCGTTTAGTATCGGAGAAATTCAAAGGCGCCAAAATAAACTTTTTCGAATAATCCTAGTCGCTCCCTTGTATGTTAAAATCTCAAATATTCACAAGGATCTCAATGTGCCATTAGTAAAAACTATTATTAAGAAGTATGCAGTAAAATATTTAAAAAGGCTTGAGTCGCACGCAAATCCACTAGGTCGAAATATTTTAAATAACAGTGGCCACTCTAGATTAAGGAGAAGAGATACTGCAGGAATCATCCGACGAGAAGACCGCTAAAAATAAAATTTTCGTCTGGCATTGGCAGGACAAAAATAAAGTATTAGTATAAGATTTGAATAACTATTGTTAGTTCATATTTAACAAAATTTATTTTGAAAAATCCTCACAATTAATGAAGAAAGAAAACACCTTTTGATTCAATGCAAATGCTGGAAATTACTTCTAAGCACTTTCTCTATTATTAGACCAGCTGTTGATGTTAGAGCAGCTGTTCCCCCAAGATTCGAGATAAGAGAAATCGAAAAGGCTATTTGTGATTTAAGCCCCAAGAAAGCTCCTGGTTTTGACAAGATCAGTAACAGAATACTTTTGGAACTACCTTGCATAGCAAAGAAAATTATTCTTTATATTTTTAATGCTATTTTACGCCTTGAATACTACCCGCAAGAATGGAAAGTTTCCTTAGTTACCATGATGCCTAAACCAGGAAAAGATCACACAAAAGTTGGGTCATATAGACCTATAAGCTTATTATCTTATATATCAAAGCTGTTTGAGAAACTCTAAGTGTCAAAATTAATCCCAATTTTAAATGAAAATAGATGTATTCCTACCCAACAGTTCGGTTTAAGAAAAGAACACAGCACAATTAACATACCCATCAGATAGTAAACGCCATATAAAAGACCGTTGAAGAAAAAAATATTGTTTGCTCTCTTCATCGATGTGTCTCAAGCATTTGATATGGTCTGGACTGAGGGCTTATTACATAAATTGAAGCTTAACTTACCAGTAAACACACACAAGCTGTTAGAAAGCTACTAGTCTGCCGTAAATTTATTATTAAAGAAGGCGACTTTTTAAGTTCTCCTCAGCTAATTGCCGCTGGAGTCCCACAAGGCAGCATCCTGGGTCCACTAGTATGCCTAATATATACTTCGGACATGCCCACTAACAACTACACGCAAACTTTAACTTTTGCAGACGATACATCTTTCCTAAGCGTCTCGTTACTTACAGGATCATATATTTTAACTGGAAAGGTGGTTAAAATATTGGAGGATAAAGAACTATGAGCAAAAATGCGCACATATAACATTCACATTGCGTCGGGAAACATACCCCCCTATTAAAATCAATAATTAAATAATACCTCAGCATTCGCATGTAAATTACCTCGGTATACATTTAGATCGCCGTTTTACGTGGAAATACCATATAGATGCAAAATTAACTCAAATGAAACTAAAAGCCATTTAAATTCATTGGCTTATTGGAAGAAATTCTGTCATTAGTCTCGATTGCACACTTCTACTTTACAACTCTATCTTAAAACCAATCTGGTGCTTCGGTATTCACTTATGGGGCACTGCCCAGCGTCTAATATCGAAAAAATTCAAATGCGCCAAAATAATCTTCTTCGTATAATTACAGCCGCTCCCTGGTATGTTAAAATCTCGAATATCCACAAAGATTTCAACGTGCCATTGGTAAAAACTATGATTACAAAATATGCAGTAAAATATTTAAAAAGCTTTAACTGCACCCTAATCCATTAGCTCGAAATATTTTAAATGATGGCGGTCACACTCGCTTAAGGAGAAGAGACACTGCAGCACTCACCCAATCAGAAGAGCGATAAACACCTCAATATGTGAACAGAAACCGTGATAAAAAAATTTTTGTCGGGCACTGGTACGACATGAATTAAAGTATAAGGATAAGATTTTATTACTTATTGTAAGTTCATATTTAATATATGAAGATTCAATAAAGAAAATCTGAAAAAATACTTTCTCTATGAATCAGGGATTGTTTTCAGACATCTTTTTTAATGCGATAAGGAAATATTATGACGATGCAAGGATTTGGCTACTAAAATCAAGTTACATGACCTTTATTAGACCTTAATGTCTGAAACATAAACAACCGGCTTAGTTTATTTCTGATAAAACACGCTTTGTTGTGTTACGTTAATTGTCAATAATTTTATTACATTTTTTTTATATTATTCTTCACCAAATATTCCCAATTTTTTTAAAATTTTCAAGAATGTAAAAAGTCGAACTAATTGGTAAGCCTAGATGGGAATTATAAAAATTTCTGGTTACAAATATATTTCTATACACTTATTTTTTTTTTTTTATAGACAAATGAAAATATTATATGGTGAAAAAAAAGCTCATGTGTACTTATACAAATATGGAAAATATTCAGAAATTCAAATCCATTTATTATGTTTTATTTTTCTAGTACCAAACTGAAGTGCCACATTTGCTTATCTTTTTGTGAAATCAATTTACACATGTCGTTAAAATGCAATAAAACAAAAGGAAATTATTCCGTAATTCTATTGATAATTTATTTGGGTTAATATGTATGTATGTCATTTGAAACAGACGGTATCAAACAAAGTTATAATAAATCCGTAATATGAATCGTCATTTTTATATTTGGATTTATATTTTTTTGTTTTAAAGATTAAACAAATAAAAATGCTAATTTAGTTTGTACCAAGCTTTGTATACCCTCTAACAAGAATAAAAATAATATTTATATAAAACATAAGAATATATCCCTGAAACAAAACTAAACAAGCAAAAGTTCTATATTTGGCTTTGGCGAATCTTGATAACCCTTCACCGTAGTACTGAAAAGGCAATTGCTTCCTAAGCTATGTAGAATTATAGGTCGATTTCGCTGATTTTAAAACCAAACAAATCTTATATAAAGAGAATATTTGAGCTCTATTATATAAACCTAACTTTTTTATACACATGAACCTTTTCGTCAAAGAGGAAGAACATTTGTTTGGATTGTAAACTTATTGTTTTTAGAAAATACTGCGCAGATATAATGTGCCAAGCCCATTATTTTGGGGAAAAAACTAGTTGTTTACCAACCCCCACTAGTGGCAAATGATTATAAAGGGTGCTTAAATTTTAAGGGCCGATGTTGATCTTAAATAAACCAAAAATTATTTAGGAAATTATTGTCATTTCTTTTTATTATGATAATATTGGTATGGTTCAATTATGTATAGAACAAAATATCGGCCTAATGGCCGCCGCGGTGGCACGCCTCCATTCAATGATCCAAATTTTCGATGACGCTCAGCCATAATTGAGGTTATATGCCGTTAATGTGCCGAATTATCTCATCCGTTAGCTCTTGAATTATTGCTGGCTTCTCGACGTACACCAAAGAAAACAGTCCAAGCGTGTCAAATCACATGATCTTGGCGGCCAATTGACATCGCCACCACGTGAGATAACACGGCCATTTAATTCTTCGCGCAAAAGATCCATTGTTTCTTTAGCTGTGTGGCAAGTGGCATCGTCCTGTTGAAACTACATATCGTCCACATTCATATCTTCCAATTCGGGCCATAACAAGTTCGCTACCATCTCACGCTAGCGAACACAATGCGGCAATTCTGCTTATTGGCGAATCCACTGAGGTGAAAATGTGCCTCATCACTGAAGATGATTTTCACGATATGCATTTTGATTTGAACGCCAGTTTTCATAATAAGCCTGAATAACCTAAACGCGTTGCTCGATTGTGTATCTTTCCATGGTTCAAATTGAGTAAATCTGAAATTGATAAATGTCAAATGAAATGCAGAAACAAACTAGACGTTTAGGTGTGGTTCACTTTCAACATCGGCCCTTAAAATTTAACCAACCGTTATATAAAATTTGTCATTTCGTGTGTAACTTTATTGATATTTATCTAAGATACTAAGAATCAGTTCTAGGTTTTTATATAGTACAGTATATCGAGTATTCCGCGCCCAATCGGGTTAGTCTCCACGTGAGTCCGTGAATGTTTAATTTAGTTTTGTAAGTTTGTAGCGGCACATATTTATTTACATATTTGATTACATATTTATTTATTACCGTATTTATTTTGGTAATTTATTATATTGATAACCTGTCTAATTGTAATGGTTACTATAACTTTAGATTGTACGTCACTAGCATGTGTGACTTACTTTGAAAACGACACTGCAACAACAGGAAAAAGCTCTTTCGTTGACTTTAAGCTTATTTGAAACTAACAAGTGTTTGGTTGTTTGATGAGTTGAAAGCTCATATTAGAGGGTATAAAAGCAGAACACTCGACGAAGGCAGCTCATTCTTGTCTTGCAGGTTGGTCTGAGTAGTTATACAAGCTAATTGTATTTACTGCGCATACTTCGTGATGGCGATAGCTGTCGTTGTATGTGTATGGATACAATTAGCTAAGTAATAAAAGTTGTTGTTGGTCGCGATGGTGACCGCATTGACTTTGAATTACGCATAACAAGCTCATTCTTGTCTTGCAGATTGTTATTGTTGTAAATTTAATAAATGAGAATTTTTGAGAATCACGGCAACTGATTGAATAAAGAACTTTTGTAAATTAAAATAAAATCGTTACAAATTGGCGCCCAACTGAGAGGCCGTGGACAACGCCCATATAAATATATGAAAACGGGAAGAATAAAAAAAAGGAAAATATAATTTTGTGAAATTTTTTTTAAATCGTGGCGAATTTTTGTGAAAATTTGAAAATTTGGCAGGCAAATTAGAAATGGTGACGCTATCAACGGAACAATTTGAACAACTTCTGAGTGCTGTTGGTAAGCCCAGTGAAAGGTGTGGCTCTTTTAGCAGCTGTTCGGCACGTTATAATGGTGAACGAAATCCTTCAAAGGTAGAGGAATTTATTTCTGCCATTTCTACATTCAAACTAGTGGAGAAAATATCAGACTCTGATGCTGTTAATGGTATGCCGATGCTACTTGAAGGTGATGCTGCGGAGTGGTGGCGTGGTGTTAAGACCAATGTGGGAACTTTTGATGATTTGGTGCGTATGTTGCGTGAGTCGTTTTCGCCTCCCAAACCGGCATGGAGAGTTTATGCTGAAATTTATGAAATAAAACAACAGAAGAACGAGTCAACAGATTGCTTCATTCGGAAAAAACGTGCACTGTTTTCCCAACTTGCTAATTGTCCGTCGGAATGTGACCAATTAGATATGGTGTTTGGCATGCTTCACCCGCAAATTCGTGAACGGCTGTACCGTCATAAAGTCCTGGAGACGGTCCTAAACGTTGCTCCTTTTGCCGTACTGTGGAAACGTGTTTTAAAAAACAGGATTTAATATCGAAACAAACGCAGGCAAAAAGCGACCCTGTGGTGCTTAAACCAAAGTTTGCGTGCTATGGATGCAATGCTCCAGGGGTGGTGCGAGCTAATTGTCCAAATTGCAGCAAAAAGACCAATGGAAGTTCACCGGTGGGTGTGAGTTTTAATTCACTTGGTTTATGTATTGGCCGGAATATACCAGTGGTAAATGTGCAGCTATTTGGTGTTCCTGGACAGGCGTATTTTGATTCTGGTGCTAAAACTAGCGTGGCTGGTACAAATTTAAAGAAGATAATGGATTTTAAGGGTTGTCAGTACGAATCCATTATCTGTGACGTTTCTCTTGCGGATGGTTCATCTTGTAACAGAAAGTGCCTAACAACGCAATGTAAGATTGTTATTGGCGGAAGATGTTTAAATATCCAGTTTTTGATTTTTCCCGAGGATAAGAGTAACCGTACATTAATTGGCTCGGATTTTATGGAAGAGTCGGGAATAGTTTTAAATATGGGCCAGCGTTACTGGTACTTTGAAAGTAACCCTACTCAACAATTCGATTTCTGTGAAGCTTGGCCATTAAATTTGAATTTGATCGAGTCGATAAAAGTTACGGAAACATCCGGCAAGCGTGTTACGCAGGAAAACATTCCCCAACAACAGCAAATGACTCCAAAGAGAATTTGCCGTACGTACGTTTCTGATTTTGAGTCATATGGTCCTGATTATAATAAGGAGAGTGACTACTCCCCACATTCCATTCAGACAATATTTAGGGACGCAATTCTTCCTGATATGGTGACTCCTGACAGGTCAAAGGACACTGGACTCTTTAGTGGTGTCGTATATAAACCTCCAAATGATGATGATGACCATATATTTATTCCGCTGTATTCTTTTGATTATAAAATACTTAAACCAACAGATGGTGCACAATTAAGTGATGTACATAGGCTGCAATTAGATGGGATTCTCTTTGAACATAAAGATGTGTTTGGTAGCTTGGGAAAACCTTCACCGTACGCTGTCCACAGAATAGACACTGGTGACCATCATCCTATTGCGTCACCACCCTATCGTCTTTCGTTTGCAAAATCTAGGGAGTTAAAATGTGAAATAGAGGGTATGCTGGAAAATGATATCATAGAAGAATGTGAATCTGCTTGGTCGTCTCCCGTTGTTATGGTCCCCAAAAAGGATGGATCAATACGTGTCTGTGTTGATTACAGAAAATTGAACTCTATCACTGTTCCCGACAGGTATCCATTACCTCGTATGGATGATATGTTGCACTCGGCAAAGAGCACAAAATACATGACAACCCTCGATTTGCAATGTGGCTACTACCAAGTGGAAGTAGCTGAAGAGGATCGTGATAAAACATGCATTATCACTCCATTTGGAACTTTTCGTTTTAAAAGAATGCCATTTGGGTTACGAAATGCCCCCGCAACCTTTCAGAGGCTTGTTAATCGTTTTAAATCCAGTATTCCTGACATATGTATTTTTGCCTATCTTGATGATATAATCATATGCTCGGAGAGTTTCCAACAACACTTGGAAAATCTCAACGTGGTACTACGACGTCTGTTAATGTTTGGATTACGTTTGAATAATGGTAAATGCAAGTTTTGTTGCCCCAGTGTAAAATTTCTTGGACATATTCTCACACCAGAAGGCATTGCTGTGGATCCGTGCAAAATCCAAGCTATAGTTGAACGTAAAGAGCCCAGAAATGTGAGGGAGCTGATATCATTCATTCAAACCTGTTCCTGGTATAGGCGGTTTATTGATGGTTATGCTGAAATTGCTAGACCCTTAACGAATTTGACTAAGAAAACGGCAGTGTGGAAATGGGAAGCTGAGGAACAGAGGGCATTTGGCGCTTTGAAAGACGCCTTAACTACTTCTCCAGTGCTGGGACAAGCTGTCGACAATATGCCATATGCTATTAAGACGGATGCGAGCGCCTATGCTCTTGAAGCAGTTTTGCTCCAGGGGGAGGGTCCGGAAGAGCACCCTTTAGAATATGCAAGCCGTTTGTTGAGCGACGCTGAACGTAACTACTCTACTACGGAACGAGAGGCTCTGGCTATAATTTGGGCCTGTAGTAAATTTCGTGGCTATATTGAAGGGGAGGAGCTTAAACTTCTAACTGATCACAAACCCTTGAAATGGCTGCTGACGGTAAAATCACCAACGGGAAGACTTGCTAGGTGGGGACTGCAGATTCAGCAGTACAATTTTAGAATCGGACACGTTCCTGGTAGGGCAAATGCGGTAGCTGATATGCTATCCAGGCCACCTTCTCCCGATCAAGACGATGAGGTCAATGATAATCGTTTCTGTGCATTTTATGTTGACATGCCAACGAAAACGGTTAAGAAAATCCGAGAAGAGCAGATGAAGGACGAGTATATAAAGGAGATAATAGATTCCTTGGAGAAACAGGATGAAAACTCAATTCGATGGATGAATAGGAGTTATCTGTTGAATGATGGCATTTTGTATTGTTATGCAAATGATGATAGTGAAGATGCACAACTCGTAATACCCGCCCAAGAACGCTCTGAAATTTTAAAAGCGTACCATGATGAGAGTACTGCAGGCCATTATGGCACGGAAAGAACCATTGCACGTATATCTAGTAGATGATGCCAAATAGATGAAGCCTAGTAGATGAAGCACTGAAGGATGTTGACGTACTGCTCGGGGCGAGAACCTGTACGTCAAAGGGGGAGAATGTAGCGGCACATATTTATTTACATATTTGATTACATATTTATTTATTACCGTATTTATTTTGGTAATTTATTATATTGATAACCTGTCTAATTGTAATGGTTACTATAACTTTAGATTGTACGTCACTAGCATGTGTGACTTACTTTGAAAACGACACTGCAACAACAGGAAAAAGCTCTTTCGTTGACTTTAAGCTTATTTGAAACTAACAAGTGTTTGGTTGTTTGATGAGTTGAAAGCTCATATTAGAGGGTATAAAAGCAGAACACTCGACGAAGGCAGCTCATTCTTGTCTTGCAGGTTGGCCTGAGTAGTTATACAAGCTAATTGTATTTACTGCGCATACTTCGTGATGGCGATAGCTGTCGTTGTATGTGTATGGATACAATTAGCTAAGTAATAAAAGTTGTTGTTGGTCGCGATGGTGACCGCATTGACTTTGAATTACGCATAACAAGCTCATTCTTGTCTTGCAGATTGTTATTGTTGTAAATTTAATAAATGAGAATTTTTGAGAATCACGGCAACTGATTGAATAAAGAACTTTTGTAAATTAAAATAAAATCGTTACAAGTTTAATAAAAAAAAATATCAGAAAGTACCAATTGAAAAACAAAAATGATTCAAAAAATCTCCTCTTATATTTTCTCATCTACTTCGGACATTGAATGTTTAATTTTATATTTCTATGTCTAATATTGACGAAAATTTATCAAAGTACCAGATGTAGAACGAAAAAGTACCAAAAGCCTCCTCTTGCATATTCTTATTCAATCAGGACCATGATTGTTTAATTTTATCTTTATAGAATTAATATTAACAAAAATTCAATAAGTACCAGATGAAGAACAAAAAAGTACCGACATTTTTCATCGTATAAGTTCACATTTACTCAGGACTTGAGTATCCAATTATTCGCCTTTTGGGTTGTTCGAGTAAGTAATTAATCGATATTTGGATTTTAAAATTACTGAAAAATTCTTATTAAGGGTTTTAAATTGTTCGAATTACTCGAATAATTTTATCGATTTTATTTTTATATTAAAAACTGAAAAAAAAACAACGTATAAAGCAAAAGTGTAGGTAAACAATACACAATAAAACAACAATTTACCGTACGAACACAATTGCACCGTATGACGTAGATACGTTGTCAATTAAAGACGTTTAATAATTAATACGAAGCCAAACAATAGTTGGCGCAAACGTAAAAGCGTATCTACTGAAATCGTACGTCGACAAAGATCTAATTATATTTCATTGGAATTGCCATAGAAAAAGAAAAATTAAAAATATAAAATGAAATTGTAATTGTATTTTCAAATTGAATATTGGAAAGCAAATAAAAAGAAGGAAAAATCAAACAACAATTTCAAGAAATTTGAAGTTTTCTAATATTATTTTCAAAGGAAAACAAAATACGTTTACGATGCAATTGTGGATAAATAGAGCGCTTTTTTAGAAGTTTACCGTTACTTCCTACGTTCTTACGACGTACGACCCAGTTCTGTTCCTAGAATAAGTTGTACAACGTATACAAAAAATTCTAAAACTTTTTAAAAAAAATCAGAAACCCGGCTGAAAAAATCCGGATATATATGCATCTAAAAGACGGAAACAAAATCAAGGGAAACAAAATTACATAAACTATAAACAAAGTAAACAGTACTTTGGTTTAAGAGACTATTAGCCATGTCACAGAGTACAATTCCGTTCGAAATGATTCCGTTCGGAACCGAAGAAAACATATTTGTTTATTGATAGAAATTATATTTTGATAGTTATTTGGCCTTTAAGATACACAAAACTCCCATTCCGTTCATTAAAAAAATTGTTTCATTCCGCAAATTTTTTTTTCTTAATTTTCTGAAGCACCAAAATACGGAACGAATAACTTTTTCGAACGGAATTGTACTCTGTGACATGGCTGTATAAAATGATCTGCATAAGATTAAGTACCAGGCGAGATCCATTAAATGCCAACCATGACAAAACTTTTTAACCAATTAAGTTTTCCTGGAAATCGAGTGAAATGGAAATCGATGGAGATTTTCAGTTAAATTTTTTTAAAAATCACCGTAGGTTTTGCAGATTTTATGAGAAGGTCTTGCAAAGATAAGAACTTAAATTATGTATAAAAGGGATTTTTTCTATAAAGTTTTAAAACAAGATCGCTTTTAAAACTTGTTTGATTCCAATTTCACTTGTATGTATTCGATTTCCAGAACATGGCTGATAACTTATATATATTTTTGAAATCTCCTTTTAATTTCCTTTATCTTAAAATTCTTCTCTATAGATTTGGTTAGTTGGTTTCTTTAACATATTTCTCTTTCGCGCCAAAAATCCAACACTTCCTTTTCAAACAAGCATGCTTAGGTTTTTAAGACCAATCTTAAGATTTCTCAAATATCAAAATCCAGCCGATTAGAAGATACGAGGTAATAGAGAAATCGACAGTCGTGTAAAAACAGGTAACCCATAATCTGACAGTGCATGGTTTGCACATATATAACTGCCGAAGATTTGTTTTTTACAATAAAATATAGAGATTTACATTATTTGTTACATACACAAACACATTCAAATCGAAAAAGGGGCTAAGTAAAATATGTTCAAAAGTATGTGCAAGAAAAATAAATACGGAAGGTAACAACATGTAATTTAGTTTTAATCTATTTAATTAGTTAGAAATCTAGAAAAAATGAATTTACATTAGAAAAGTAGAATTTTTTAGGAAATTCATTTTTGTTGATTAACTGACGTAAATTGTTCGGGTTATTTGTTATTCAAAATTTACTATTTTAATTATTCAATCAAATAATGGCGGGAAAATTCCTCGATTAATCGAACAACGCTTAATTAAGTGGATACTCTACTAAAGACCCTGAACATATAATATTATGTTTCTTAGTTCAATATAGTAGAAAATTAAAAATTACCACATGCAGCACGGCAAAGTAAAAGAAAGAAATTTAATTTCCCCTCTTTGGTGCTTTTTTCTACTCATTGTGGTTCGGTTGACAAACAAAGGAGGGAAGTGTTCTTAACTGTTTTGCTACATGATGTTCCATTGGCCCGTTGAAAAATATATTTTTGAAATGTTCTTTTATACGCCTTAAACTTAAAAGAAAAAAGGAGGTTGTTTTCAAAACTTGCCTATTCCACTTTTTGTGTTTTTGACTAACATAAGAAAATAGTTTTCATAGAAAAGCTATTTTGAACTAATGTAATCCACTTTTGATGAAATCATGAATTTTTTGGGTTAATTATAGAGTTTTGGCCAAATTTTGTTTTCGTCGAGTTTTCATTTTGAAAAAAAACCTCCTCAATTCTAATAGTCTGAAGTTGTGAGATTAGCTTATAATATATAGATCCCCAGACTAAAATATTTTTACTCTCTGTGGAGGGTATCAAAGATTCGGCACTGTCAAATGCAGCACTTTTACTTTTATATTTGTGTTTCTGTAAGTAAATGAAATGACATTAAATTTACTCGAAATATAAAATTTATAGCGTACTCAAAATGGCATTCAGTTCAAAATATTACAGAGCTATAAAATGCATTTTTGGAATCTACTTAAATTTGATGTTATTAAAATATTTTTAAGGAAAGTGACATTCCTTTATTGTAGTATAAAAACAAAAAACGTGTGGAGTTTTAAACCGGGGAAAGGGAAGAAAAGAAGCAAATACTGCCCACGTTGCACATCTAAAAATTTGATATTTTTGTTTTCTACAACTATTTGTTATAAGCAAAATAATACATGATAAAAAATTTTCTTCTCTTATTAAAAAAATTCCTTTAAATAAAATTAAAAAGTTTCGGATTCTTGTTAAAAGTTTACGCAAGGAAATATTTTTGTACAGATTGAAAACGAAACATAATAAACTTTGATGATAGTTTTCATTCCTGTTAAACTGATGTTGAATACAAATTTGTTGTTAGGAGGCTGTTTTTCTTTAAGCAGCAGTTATTGGCTATAAAGGGTATTTCAAATTTATCACAGAATTTTTATAAATAAGAAAACACAGCTTTGGATCATAAATCATATTAAACAAATGTACATTATTATCTAGACATAAGGCAAATGGCACCGCAGTTATGCAGAAGCATATGCACGCATAGAAATAAAAAAATGTTTAATATGGTCACCTCCAACAAAACTATTTTTAAAGAAAATTTTAAACATATTATGTTTAATTTAACCATTTTACTGTAACCGACAACCATATTATTGTTAAATTAGTCATCCATCAAGAAGCCACAACCATATTATGGTTGCCTCTAAACAATAAGTATTTCAATTTAATTAATGTGATAATTGAATCAATTATTATTTTAGTTGAAAGAAAATTAAAATTTAATTTTGATTTAATTAATATTTTAGTTGTTTTAAAATAAATTTTTAATTAAAATAATAATTAAATAACAAAAAATCTTAATTGGTTTTTCCGTTTAAAATAAAATAATTTAAACTTGTAGAATTATTGTTGGGATTTGTCAAAACCTGAGCAAAGTTTTTTGACCATATTTTAAATTAAATTTAGAAATTTATGGAAAAAAATATGTAAAATTTTAAATTCTTAAAATTTTTTAAGTAATCAGTATAATAATTTTGGTAATAGGTGTAAAATCAACAAATTGTTTGCTTGATTCTATGAATTTGTTGATTAGAGACAATTTTTAATTTTTTTTGTTTGATAGAGTAGCTATTCTAAAAGTTTTCGTCACCATAGTTTGAATCAATAACAACATTTATAAGGAAGTTGTGGCATAAAAAGCTATTTTCGAGAGTGATATTTGTATTGGAGCTATAGTAAAATATGGTCCAATTTAAAAAAAAAAAATAGGTTACGCGATTTATTTTGCAAAAAATTATTTGAAGCCAAATTTTCTCTAAATACTTAACTAATATGGGCTCATAGACTCTTCCGTAAAGAAGTTTGTATAGGAGTTATGTAAAATTATAAGCTTCGTCCTTACGAGAAATAGGACGTATGTACCAAATCATCAAGTTATCTAAAAAATTTCGCCGTGTACTTTGCGCTCAAAATTACATAGGCAGACACCCAGCCAGTCGGACGGACATCATTAGCTCGACTCAATAAGGGATTCTGAGTCCATCGGTATACTAAAAGAGTTACACATAGCTCAAATTTGTATGTAATTCCTTCTCCACTATTGTGGTGTGAGTATAACAATATCTATTCTTCTATTTTGTCTTCTCTCGAAACGAGTTATAACTTCGTCCGCTGGTGTACAAGGATAAGTGCTAGTCTAGCAATGGTCTTCTGCAATTGATCTGTGCGCGGAAAAGATATTTCTATAGTACTCTAACTGCACTAACTGAATTGTAACTAGAATACATAAAATTTGGTATAGGGACACATTTCAGCATCATAATATATTTATTTTTTTTGTCAAAAATCAATTAGAGAATATCCTGATTCCGTTTCCATCTAAGCATCAGCAGCCGATATTCTCATGTTATAAATGAAAGTAAAGTGTTGGCAATTAGTAATTTATACTGATTTGCTAGTTTTTCAATAGTTACAATAAGGCTTCTTATCATATCGTTTAAAAGTATCGCAATCTGTGCAAACTGTGCATTTTTGCGCTCTCGAAAATGAACTGTCCAAAATTGTATGAGAATTCATTTACACAACCTCCAAAATTGTCCCAACAATTTTGCCTCGTAAAGTGGCACATATAAGTATTAATTTTTGTACATATGACCTGTCAGCTGTTTTAAGATTGATTTTCTTGATGGGTTATGTCAAATGTACTTTACATACCAACATTTGAACATGAAACTTATAAACCTTATGTATTGCTCAAATTTTGACATACACCTGAAATTACATGTGGGTAAAAAAGTGACATTCCAGATGACAAATATACATAATGTTAACATACATTGCTTAATTAATATATGTTCAAAAGTATGTGCAAGAAAAATAAATACGGAAGGCAACAACATGTAATTTAGTTTAAAGGTATTTAATTAGTTAGAAATCTAGAAGAAATTAATTCTAGTCGATTAATTGACACAAATTCTTCGAGTTATTCGTTATTCGAAATTGACTATTTTTATTATTCAGTAAAATAATGGCGGAAAAATTCCTCGATTAATCGAAGAACGATTAATAAGGTGGATACTCTACTCAGGACACCTGCACCTAGAATATTATGTTTCTTAGTTCAATATTATAGGAAATTCAAAAATAACCACATGTAGCATGGAAAAGTAAAAGAAAGAAATTTTATTTTCCCTCTTTGATACTTTTTTCTCCCCATTGAGGTTCGGTTGACAAACAAAGGAGGGAAGTGTGCTTAACTCTTTTGCCTTTGCCGATTCATTTATAAGAAAGCTGCGAAGGGCCCCGATAAAAGACCACTATCTAGAAAAAACCTTAGTACGCCTAAAACTTAATGAATAATTTGATTGTTTTTTGATACTTGAAATTACGCTGCCAAATTTCGTGATGCTCGCTACATAATGTTCCATTGGCTCGTTGTAAAATAAACTATTGAAATGTTCTCTAATATGCCTTACACATTAAAGGAAAAAGGAGGTTATTTTCAAAACTTACCTATTCCACTTTTTTTATTTTTGACAAATATGAGAAAATTGTTTTCTTAGAAATGCTATTTTGAACTACACTTTTGATGAAATCAGGCATTTTTTTGGTGTACTTATAGAGTTTTGGCCAAATTTTATTTTCGTTTTCATTTGAATTTGAATGTAATAGTAATTTTTTCAAAAAATACCTCCTTAATTCTAATACCATGAGGTTGTGAGATTAGTTTATAATATATAGATCCCCAGACTAAAATATTTTTACTCTCTGTGGAGGGTATCAAAGATTCGGCACTGTCAATTGCACCACTTTTACTTGTTTATTTGTGTTACTGTAAGTTAATGAAAAGACATTAAATTCACTCGAAATATAAAATTTATAGCGTACTCAAAATGGCATTCAGTTCAAAATATTACAGAGCTACAAAATGCATTTTTGGAATTTACTTTAATTTGATGTTATTAAAAAATTTTTAAGGAAAGTGACATTCTTTTATTGTAGTACAAAAATATTTTTAACAAAAAACATGTGGTGTTTTAAGCCTGGGAAAGGAAGAAAAGAAGAAGATACTGCCCACCTTGCACAGATAAAATTTGATATTTTTGTTTTACTACAACAATTTGTTATAGTAAAATAATACATGATAACAAATTTTCTTCTCTTGTTAAAAAAATTCCTTTAAATCAAATTAAAAAGTTTCGGATTCATTTAACAATGTTACGCAAGGAAATATTTTTGTACAGATAGAAAACGGAACATAAACATAAACTGCAAAAATTTATTTGTTGTACGAGGATAGTATTCAGTCCTGTTTCAAGATACTAGTGTTGAATACAAATTTGTTGTAATGAGGCTGTTTTTCATGCATCTGCCAGAAGTGGTTGGTTGCAAAGGATGTTTTAAAATTACCCCAAAATTGTAATAAGTAAGAAAACACAGTGTTAAACTCAGGATTTTAGTTCTTGTATCATAAATCATATTAAATTTATTTCATTATCTGGACACCAATACTACTTCCAAAAATAGCTTTTTATTCCATTATTTCCTTATAAATGTTGTTATTGATATAAAATTTGATAGAAAATCAAAATAGGTTCTCTATAAAACCCATTCCTAAAGTCACTTAAATCTCATATAGATGAAGATATCTAAATAATATTCGGCACAAACAACTTTTATATGAATCTTCACCTCATTACATAAATTTGTTCTGATGGGTCCATGATTACCCATGGGTCCCAAATAAGGTACACTCTCTAAAATTTTTCTTTATATACTGCTGTGTAGGTTATCAAATAGTCGGAGTTGACCGACTACATTTTCTTACTTCTTTTTAAATTAAAGAAGAAGCGGAACTTTTTTATAAAACATAAAAAGTTTCTTAATATTCAAAAGGCTTTGGCTTAATCAGTTCGTAATGTAAACGAAACTTTTGTAAATAAATGGGTGGAGGTGTAAATAGTTCAGGGGGGTGCCACTTAGGGGAAATTCAGTTGGGCGAGCCTTTAAACCCAGTTTTATTACAATAATAGGTTTAAATTAAATCAAACAGTATTTTATTTATAAGAAAGTATAATCGGTCAAGCCTGATCATTTTATTCCCTACACCACAGTATATACAGAAAGTTTTTCGAGAATGGGCCGTATCTGGAGCCCATGGGCAATCGTGGAAATAGCAAAGCAAAATAGTGTTATGAGATAAAGATTCATATTGGAGGTGTTTTGCCGATGTCTAGCTAGATATCAACAACTACAAATTTGCGAATCGTGTTAAAGCGATTTTGGAGTGGGGTTTTGTATGCGACCTATAGTTATCTCTGGACTTACCACTATACAATTTTACCATGATAGTAGCTATTAAAAAAGTTATCATCGCCAAAGTTTATACCAATACCAAGATTTTTATGGAAGTTATGGGATTTAAGGCTGTTTTTGGAAGTGGAATTTGAATGGATCCAATTATGGACCGATCTAAAAAATTTTATAAGATGATTTATATTGCAAAAAATATTTTTATCCATATATACTGTAAATGCCTTCATAATAAACTATCTAATTATGTTTTGGACAAAAATACTATTCCGGAAAGAACTTTGTATAGGGGTCATGTAAAACTGTAGACCGATTCTCAAATTATCTTTAAAATTACAGAAGGCTACATTAGACAAGCATCCAGTTAGTCAGACGGATATCGTCGCCTCAAAAATGACTCTGAGTTGATCGGTGAACTAAAAGTGTTACACACAACATATCACACGCAGAATATCCTTCGCTCTCATAATTAGTATCTACGGAGGTAGATATTTTGATTTTTAGTTGTAAGAAACTTGCATAGTTTTCATCAAATTTCAAATTACTTTCAGCTCAGTTATCAAAATTTGGCGACTTTTAATAAACAACAAAAAAATTAAAAGCAAGATTGCGGAAGTTTTTTTATGTTTTGTGTTTTTGCATATGCGGGCTTATAAATAAATACCGAAGTAGATATTCTAAGTTAAAATCTTGCTTACTACCATCCGGTTTTCGGCTCGAGATTTTATTTGTGATATGCAATGATTTGTATCCAAGGAGATCAAAAATAATCTACGTTGACATTTTTTTTTACCTGTACTTTGTGTGTTGTTTTTGGCGTATATATTGTAAGCTGCTATGGCTGAAATATCCAATAAATTAAGAAAACATCGCAAAAGGCCAACATCTTGTTGCTATTTTGGTTGAGTATTTAGACAACTTTTGTCCATTGTGTGAACACCTCCACTAAGTATATTCATATAATATTAGATTTTTCGATAAACAAATTTGTACAGACATAAAATGCCTTACACACGTAGAATTGATAAAGGGATTATCTACCAATGTAGATATTATGAGCTGACATACAAAAATGTCTTCATGAGAGCGAAGGCTATACTAATATCAATTCTTCTATTTTGCGACACGAGTTAAGACTTCGTCCACTGGTGTACATGGAGAAGTGCTAGTCCAGTTAGGCGGTCTTCTGCCATTGATATGAGGGTGAAAAACTTTATTTCTATAGTGCACTAACTGATAGTGTAGCTAGACTATATAAAAAAGTTGGTATTGGGACACATATCTGCATCACAATTTTTTATTTGTTCAAATAAAAATTAGAAAATATCCTGATTCCGTTTAGACATTAGCATCAACAGCCGATATTTGCAAGTTATAACTGAAAGTGAAGTGTTAGAAATTAGTAATTTTTACTGATTTGCTAGTTTTTCAAAAGTAACAATAAGGGTTATTTATCGTTAAAGTATCGCAATATGTGCATTTTTGCGCCCTCGCAAATGAACTTTCAAAAATTGTATGAGAATTCACTTACAAAAACTCCAAAATTTGCCCAATTTTGACTCATAAACTTGCGCAGTTCAATTGTGCATTTATGTATAGAAAAAGAATTTATCAAGTGTCAATAAATCACAAAAAACAATTCTTGCTATAAGATGTGCAAATTTGTCTTTTGGCTTTCTTTATGCATTTTTAAAAAAAATCACATTTCAATCGCAAATTTCCCCTTTTATTTTTATATTTTTAATTTATTTTTTTATACATATATTTTGTTAATTTATTTTTTTATGGACGTTTCTTACTAACTGACATTAATTGTTTAAAATTACACAAGAATTAAAAAGGGTGTTCATGAAACGAGATTTGCGAGTTTGCCGATTTGCACAAATGACAATTTTAAGCGATATCATGAAAACAACTATATCTAGTTGCTCAGCTTAATTTTTTCCTTAAACTGCTACAGGAAAAGGAGCTACGAAAGTGTTCTCGAATATGAACGTATGCACTCAGTCAATATCCGCAATAATTATTATGTTGCGGCATTGAGTACCGATAACAGGAACTGATTGACCAAAAATATCCACACACGGCATTCACTTGAGAGTACTTCAAAACTCAAATGCAGCATTTTTGACGATAAACAGAGCCATTAATGTGAAAATCTGCTTCATCGCATAGGACGATTTTGCTTAAATATCAGTTATCCTTTGTAGATGTTATATAATCCAGTTCAAAGAAATCTCTTTGCTTTGCATGATCATTAGGTAACTCACTTTAAACTTACTGCTGTCAAATGTTTTAATGACTGCAAACACTTTCCTGCATTTTGTGTTAATTTCAGAACACCCGTTTAAGTAGATAAATAAACAAAATAACATACAGAAACTTTATTTCAGATTTCAATAGCAATATATTAAATAGTATCACGTCAACTTACGAGTCAACTAACTTAGACTTAAATTGAATACAAATTTAAAAGAATTTTTTTTTTGTGTTTAGGCAACTTTTCTAATATTTATAATGAAAGTTAAAAAAAATATTAAAACAAAATCTTTCACATTAAGGGATTTTACTAAAAAATATTTATTATAAAGCTTTTTACAATCACAAAAATTATATCTTTGCTAAGTGCTAAGGATATAGAAAATAGGCCCACAATTTCACGTATCACCCATACAATCATCCCCTTATAACTAAGGGAATTTTTGTTAACAAGAAGAACTATGGTACCGAAGTTTTGTCAACATGTATTATTCACACCAATTATATAAGTCGTTGCGATTGCGACGTAAATGTTAAGTTGTTGTCACACCAAGTTGACGTATACATCACTTCGACGTTAATTTGGCATTATCTAAGAATGTTATGCCGCTGTCGAATTTTTTTCGAAAATTTAACAAAAAAATACCATCTCTAATTATTTTTTTTTCTTTTGACGTTTAGTGTTTTTTTTTTTTTATATTAATATAATTAAAATAATAATAAATTTCATTCATCAGTTTATATGTAGCAACATAAAGTTTAAGGTAAAAACAAAAAAAAAAAAAATAAATAAATAAATAAATAAAAGCGAAGTATTCATTCTGACGGCTTTAGTTATTCAATTGTTACTCCATGTATTTTATGTATTTCATATACCATTGTTTAGTAAATTTTTGGTGGACTAATTTAAACATTAAAATTTAACAATTACTCTGCGCTAGTTGAAAAACAGACAAACCGGGCACCTGACGGCTTCACCTAATTCGGGTACGCTGAATCCAGTGGTACTAACCGTTTTTTATGTTAGCTCTTGTTTTTTACAAATGGAGGAGGTTGCATAACAAATTTTCACGTACCTCAAAAACGGTTTGGTTTATTGAACATACTAAAAAACCAAAATGCTTCAATAAAATGGAATTAAATGGAATTTGTTAAAAACAAAAAAATAATGGAGGTGCATCATACATTTAATCCCCTAGAGGGCGTCTCCTTGGCAGTTATGGGGCTTTTTCCTCAACATATTTCTAGTCTGTATTGAAAATTTTGTACAGCAGCCCCCTTAAGGAATGTATGATAGAAATAAATAATGGAGAAAAAACAAGTTAGAGGGCTATATTCAGCTGTGCCGATTCTTTGATACCTTCCACCGACAGGAGTGGGCTCTATATGATAACTACATATATATTTTTAACTAAGCTTAGACCTATATTAAATTATTGACCGACAATAAGAAAGTTTTATACGTCTCTTGTTAAAACATCGAACTGGCTTGAGTAAAATATCATGATTCGTAACAGTTCTAGCCGAACTAAGATGATTTTTAGGAGCGTTATTTGTATTGGACCTATGCTAAATTATGGACCAATCATCCCAAAATTCTGAAGACTGATTTCTGGTATTAAAAAAAATAAATAAGAATAAAATTCAATAAATCAGTGTAATTAGTTTTAGCGTCAACAGTGAATTTCATATAATTGCATGATATTTTTTCTGGCTATATGAATCTAAGTTGGTAGAAATTTTACCGCAATATCTATATCTGTTATGGTTTTAAGCGAATTCAATTATTTTTCCAAAGTGGGCTTATGCGTAATAAACTGTTTTCCGAGAGTAGGATTTATATGGGCCCTAGGGTAAATTATAGACCGATCTTCACAAAACTAGGCACTGTGATTCCTCGTCCTATGAAACTGTGATGTTCATTATGGTAGCAATCTTTATTACAGTTTTAGGCGTACTAAACCGTTTTCCTGGAGCAGGGTTTATATGGGGACTAGTGTAAATTATAGACTGATCCTCAAAAAATTTTACAGTGTGATTTCAGGTCCTATAAAACTGTGAAGTACCAACTTTTAATATGAAAGCATTATGTATTACGATTTATAGACCGATCTTCACGAAATTTCGCAGTGGGATTTCTCGTCCTATAAAACTGTGACGTACCGAATTTTATAATGATAGCATTATTTATTACGGTTTTAGGCGTACTAAACCGTTTTCCGGGAGTAGGGTTTATATGGGGTCTAGTTGAAATTATGGACCTATCTTCGCGAAATTTAGCAGTGTGATTTCTGGTCCTATGAAACTGTGGTGTAAGAAATTTTAGTATATATATTTTAATATTTTCCTGGAGTAGGGTTTATATGGGGTCTAGGGTTAATTATGGACCGATCTTAAAAAAATTTTACAGTGTGATTTCAGGTCCTATAAAATTGTGATGTACCGAACTTAATTATGATAGCATTATTTATTACGGTTTTAGGTGTACACAATAAATTTGCCACGTGTCTACTTCACGACTGCCAAATATGAACTGTCAAGACTAATGTTTACCAAAATGCCGGCAAAACAAAGTTGAAGACCTTCCCGGCGGACACCCTGTATATGACGTTATGTTCCATTAAAACCACCGCACTAAGATCACTTTTAGACATACCCATATAGATAATATTCTGCGCATATGTCTTAACTTTATTATGATATGTCTCAACTTTATTACATAATTCTGTTTGGCCGGACCCATGGGTCCTAAATGGGGTACAAATTCAAACAACGTGTCTGTAAATTCTATCGTGCAGGTAATCAAATCATTTCAAATGAATGGTAGAACTACTGCAATTGCTTTAAATGGTACATATACTGATGCTTTAACAATTTATTTTAATAAATACATTTCAAATAAAAAACAAAGAAAAATCAATCAATATTCCATACAAGTGCTTAAACTGAGTATTAGGCAGGGGCCGTTACGATTATAGGTTTTATATAAAATGTTGTCAATATTTTTATTTTAAGAAATTTTGTTAATTTGTTTTTTATGTAATTTTTTTAAAAAATTTTCAATCCTGAAGACGTAACACAACGGAGTTACGAAAATTCGAAAGAAAAATAAAGATTAACTTTTTTATAAAATAAAAACTAGACCATAAGCTTAAATAAATAGAAATTAAAAATAATATAATTAATGGTCGAATAATTTATAATTATATATAAAGTATTCTATGTAAAACTGAATTCTGCTTATGCATGCATTATGAATTTTTTCCACTATAATGTAATTTTTTTTCTTATTGAAATTTAAAAAATAATATGTATTTGTCATCCCTGCTATTAAGAGCATTCTAAACTTGTTCCTAGCATTCCAAAAAATCTTATAAATTATTTTCTTTTCCTTTTTTTTTGTGTTTTTCTATTGATGGCTAAGGGCTGTTATAAAGGAAACACAAATAGAGAAAATATATTTATTATCTTATCTCCTAAACAAAATTCAATAAAATAGAAAAACATAATCGTTCATTAATATTTAGGTCTACAAAACTTGTGAAATATGTAATAAGATAAACAATATAAGAATAAACAACTTCATTTAATAAACTATTTTATATATTCCAAAGGATACATGAACTCACTTAAAAGGATGGAAGATAAAAATAAAATTTTTTGTTTGATTTATTAAAAATACTGCTTTTCTTATATCGAGGGCTTATATTTAATCCGTATTTGGGAGAACGAAAAAGCTGATTTATTCTCTTATTATTAAAATTTTATCCAATTAATCTTCAAATGAATCTCTTAAATATAATTTTTATAAATAAGCATACTACTCGCATTTTTATGAAAGATAGGCATTTTTATGCCTGTTCCATGAGTGGTAAATTAGGTTATACAATGAAATATTTATCTAATAACTCAGTACGAACATTAGAATATGGGTGCTCAAGCATAATCAAAAAGCTTAAAGGGTAAATTATTTTATACCGATTCTCACCATTTTTAATAGGTTGGCCCTTGTACCAAATTTCAAACTCTCTTCGAATAAAAATAATTGGGGTATTCACAAGGTGTGCTATCACGGTTTATTGTCATAATGTTCTAACATTTTACAATGGTTTAAAAATATTGTTGTTGGTTTGTAAACAAAAAGTGTCTTAAATAAATAGAACGTTGCTTGCTATGTTTATTGTGCTGTCGTAATTCATAGCACATTAAATTAATGAGGGGTTGCTCACAACAGTCGTATTTTTTCATGTTATTATTTTAAAACATATGACTTTATGACACCTTGTGAATCCCCCAAATATGCTTTGTATTTTTCATTTATTGTTAGCCCTATTAAAGATAAACTATCCATTGCAAAACTCGAATAAAATCTTTTATGATCTTATAATTATATGCTAAGTTCGTTACATTATCATAACGGATTTCGGTTATGCCAAGTTCATAACATTACCTATATTCTGCCACCGATTTCATTTTTTCGCGAAAATATATGACGTGACGGTTTATGTAATGCAGCGCCCATAAAATTCAAGAAAATTAGAAACCCTATTGTGTATTTAAAGCAAACGAAAGTTATGATTCAGATAGATATATCAATAATGGAACCACATTTAATAAGAGACTGGCTGAAAGACGGTGAAAGTGTCAAAAGCAACAACTGTTTAACAACTGAACATTAAGCTCATATGAATTTATTGCATTCATCAAGAGTGATGTTTAGGGGCTGGAGTTTTATGCATATATTAATAAAACGTATGCGAATAAAACATCATTACAAATTTAAAAAAATTAATAAAATATGCATTTAAAACTAAAAGAAAAACAAAATAAACAAATCCGTATACAGTGTAGTTTATTCGTCTTTTTTGGAATTGTCACATCAATTTAAAAATCTTAAGTTGCTTTAACCAGCCGCCAATCTTTTAATAGTAAAATAATCCAATAATTTTTTTTTTTTTGCTTTTTTTAAACGATGTATATATATATAGAAGATCATTCAGGAAGGAGAAGGTAAAAACAAGAGTCGATACAAAAAATTCTCAAAGACAGGAATATTTTCCAAAAAGTTATGGAGTAAAGTCGGTCAAGCCCAACAATATGATACCCTACACTGCTGACACACTCTGTTCTTGTGTCTATTTGGGGCCTGTGGGCTATTATGGACGTATAAGTACAACATTTTGTTATAGCGTTTATATTTTTGTCACCTCGACACATTTTATTCATGTCCCAAAATTTATATATATAAGAATTATAAGTTTTAAAATATTTGTTTTAGGAAGGGGCTTTATGTTAGATCTATTGTAAATTATGGGCTGATTATTACTAAATTTGGAAGTTTGATTAAACGTCTTATACAACAAATTTTATAACCATAAATATTTTGTTAGTGTTTGAAAGACATTTTGTGCAATAATGTTTTATATGACTTAGCATAATATAATAAAACTTTTTGATAATAGGGCCAGAAATTACCATTGTTGCCATATAAAGCGCACTCTGTTAAAAATTATTTTTCAAATTTTTGCTCAAGTGTTACAAACTGAATTTGCTACAGACAAAATGAAATATAATTTTTAAAAAGCAAAAAAAAAAAATTATATAATATCGAGGAGTAGGTTTTATATATGAATGCATACCCCAAATCGCTTCCAAGCTGCTGATGGGATGCCTGATTTTTGTATGGGGTGTTCCCGGCTTGGAGGACTATTTTCTGCTGGCAATAAGCGCTTCTTTTAACATAATAAAACATGCAAATAAAGCACTCCTAAGGTGCTTTTTTGAGGGCTGACTATATTAACATATTTATTTATGTTTTGCTTTTACTGGTTTAAATGCCTTTTTTCAAGCATTTTCGTAAACCATAATATATTTTTATTTTTTTTTTCGCTTTCTTCGTTGTCTACACTAAAATAGCAGTTTTTGTTGTATATTTTATTCGTTATCATTTACTGCTGTAAATTATAAAAACACTTATTTATTTTTGTTTTTTTAAGAGAGGACTATGTCCTCTGTTTTTTTATTTAACTTAAAATTTTTTAGTGCCGGAAGACTATGTCTTCTTAATCGGTCTTTTTTATTATTAAAACTATTTATTATTATTAAGCTAATCATCATATTCAATGTAGACATGTTGTCAGCATTTTAAATAAAAGAAAATAAAAAACTATGAAATTTACTTTAAATATGTCAGCAATTAATTGCGACATAGGAGATTGAACTTTAATGAAATTTACTTTAAAAGTGTCAGCAATTAAATTGCGACAGAGGAAATTGAACTTTAATGAAAATGAAATTTACTTTAAATATGTCAGCAATTAAATTGCGACATAGGGGTTTGAACTTTAAAAAAAAAAAAAAATATGTTAGTTATTAACTCCTCCCTTCTTAAATTGATTGTCCTCAATCATTTAGAAATACGGAATATTGTTTAGTCTTGGTGGTTTAGTGGGAGTTTCTAATGCTATTAGTTTAGGGGATTCAATACAGTGTTGCACACTTATTGTCGCCTGAGGCTCGTTATTAGTTTGTGGAATTTGAGATTCCCAAACGATTATTTTCTTGTTTTTAAAGAAAATTTTTAAGCATGCCATGGAAATGATAATTAGACTGAGGACACCAGAAATTGACCATCCTCCAATGTTCAAGTGTCTTTGGATAGTTGAAATTACTTCCGTATTATTAATCTGTAGCTCGTTAAGAGCTTCGAGTGACAAGAAATTAATATGGTCGCTTTCAAAAGGAGCGGGCTGCATTGATGCGGGGATGATTTGTAAGGGTGAGGCTTCTATATTACTAAAAGTCCTATTGTTTATTTTAATAGTGCTGTTATGAAATTTGATAAGAAGCGTTCCAGATATGTTTCTACGCGTTTCATCAATATAAATTGATGTGTTACAATTATTTACTAAGATAACGCCGGACTCAATCTCTTCGATTAATGGGATATGATGATTGTTGCTCGTTACGCATGTAGAGTTTTGACTACTTATAATATTAGGAATACATTTGGTATTAGAAATATTCTTTATTTGGTTTTCTTTACAAATTCTTATATTATTATATTTTTCACAATCATTTCTTACACCATATATAGTTTTTTCATCTTTTAAAATCTGCTTAAATTCTAGATTAATTACAGAGTTACCTTTTATTACCGGTCTTAAAATAACGTTTTCGTAAGTTTCTTTTTTTGTTAAGGGAATCTTGACCAAATAAAATATTTTTTTATTAGTACTGTATAAGACAGATACTTTGGCAAATTGGAGTGCCTCTTCGGGGCTTACAAATACAATATTTTCTTTTCTAATTTTACTTGTAGCAATTTCAATTTCTTTTTTATCTAATATTAATGGGTTAACAATTCCAAGCTTCGCCCATTCAATTCCATTCTGAATATTTATTAGCTCTTCTTTAACTAGTCTTACTCTATTCTGTAAACTTATAACTATTTCGTTTTCTAATAATACATCTTTCCTTATTACATTTGAAATTTTATTTACTACGTCTGTTAGGTTTTTTAATCTTTTATTGAAAGCTTCGTTAACGTACACTTGTTTATTATTATTTTTATTTAGATCATTTATATTACTAGCTATTATTTCAAAATCGTCGTGATCCGGGGATCCTGCGACATATTTCCAAATAGTACCTATGGCATTTATTGCTCTTTTATTTTTTATAGAGGGTGTTATATTTTCTAAAATATTTTCAGTAAGGCTTAATTCATGGATAAGGACGGGATACAGGTTATGGTGATTTGGGATGTTTTGTTGGATAAATGTGTGGGTATTGGAAATGGATATTGCATACTGTGCCAGATCTATTGTATGTAAAATAGTAAAAGTTCCTTGTTGAATTTTTGCTGTACCTCCATTGATTGTTACCACGTACGAAGAAGTGTAATCCAAAATTTGGACTTCAGTTTTTGCAAATGTTAAATAAAATCTGTAAAGGTAATTTATTCTCTCTTAATATTACTTTTATAAACAATTCTGCCGGTCATTGTTAAAACGGTGGAGTTTCTATCTTCTTTGACTATTTCTTTTTTATACCTTGGAGTCAGTTTTGAACCTAGTCTCTTATTAACTCTGACAAAGATTTCTTCTCCTGGTGAATAAGTTTTTATTTCGTGCCTATTTTGATTATGGTAGTCTAAGTCCTGTTTCTGTTTTTCTGTTAAACGACTGATGATTTCTTGTTTGTCCAAAATTGCTTTGTTTGGATCATTACTTGAATTTCTGTTAAAAAATATATCTATCGGTTTTCTACCGGTGGTGGAATGAATTGACCTGTTATACTCGTGTATTGCTCTGGTAAGTAAGTCATGAAAAGTAGTGTGGAGTTTGTCTGGTTTTAAGCATCTCATAATCTCTGAAAGAGTGGAATGAAATCTTTCTATTTGACCGTTAACAGAACTAGAGTAGGGTGGTGTAGTGTAGGTTTCGATGCCAAATTGATCTTTAAGAAGAAAGTTTATTAATACGGAATTTAAGGATTTTTCATTGTCTATGACTATGGACTTAGGGATACCAAAGGCTAAAACTATTTCTTTTAACGGTTCTTTAATATCTTCTATTGCCCTAGATTTTAAAATTTTGACTAAAGCGTATTTTGAAAATTTGTCTATTGCTGTTAGTACAAGATTTCCTTCGGTAGAGTAAATGTCAATATGGATGATTTCTCCAGGATTTTGTGGAATTGGTGTGGGTTGGAATTGTGGTTTATTAGGACGACGATCATATTTTTGTTCTCTGCAGACTTGACAATTTTTAACAATTCTATTGGATTTTTCTGTCATTTTTGGGAAATAGAAATCTTTCTTTATTTGCTCTCTATTTTCTTAAGCATTTCTGTGGGCTCTTCTGTGTTCTTTGATTAAAACCTCCTCTTGTTCTACATCGTTAGTTAATTCTTTGACCTGTGACTGTGTGAATCTTATTTTATAGTTTATGAAATGTTCGGAATAAAATTCTTGAATTACTCCCATTATTGGTTCAGTAGTAAATAGTCCATTAATTACGCTAGGATTAAGATATTTTTTTAGAATCGAAATTAATATTTTTTTGGTGTAGTACGGTTTTTTTATTATATGCCTATGATAAGTTGGAAAGGGAATTTCGAATTTGTAGTTATCATGGTTTTCTATTAAAATATGGATTTGGTTTTTGAAGACGTTTATAGGACATTCCACTGCTGGTATTTTATTGTCTGATGAACTTTCATCGCTATGTTGGGTTGCTGTCATTGAATGTATCTGTGGTGGCCTAGATAGTGCATCTGCTACTACGTTTGTTTTACCGGGTTGATATCTGAGTTCATAATCATATTCCTCTAAGATGGCTTTCCATCTCTTCATCTTGCTGTTAGTATTTTTACTACTAAGAGCATATGTCAAAGGTTGGTGGTCTGTAAATATGATTACCCTTCGGGATCCGTACAGATAGTTTCTCAGAGAATTTAACGACCAAATTATAGCCAACATTTCTTTCTCATTGGTGGCGTAATTTTCTTCTGTTTTACTTAGTGTTCGAGAAAGAAAGGTTATAGGCTTTTTATTTTGCGATAGGACTGCACCGATTGCGTAGTCTGAAGCATCTGTCGTTAACTCGAAACATTTTTCGAAGTCAGGGTGAGAGAGAACTATATCACTAGAGATTAACGAGTTTTTTAATTTTTGAAATGCATCCATAGCATTCTGGTCTAAAGATATTTTTGTATTTTTGGAGGCGTTTTTTTGAGATGCGTCCTTCCTCCCCTCTTAAAAGGGATGTCAGGGGCTTAGCAAGTTTCGCGTAATCTTGGATGAAACGCCTATAATAACCTGACATGCCTAGAAAGCTTCTTAAATCTTTTAGAGTTTTTGGGGTTTGTATTTGGGCTATTGCTTCTACTTTTTGTTTGTTAGCTTTTATTCCTTCTGTTCCTACAATAAATCCTAGAAATTCAATTTCTGTTTTTAAAAATTCACATTTGTCGAGCTGTATTTTGAAGTTTGCGGATTCTAATGTTTCAAATATTTTGTATAGATTTTCAAAGTGTTCTTTTTCAGTTTTGGAAAATATAATTATGTCGTCTATATAGACATAACATATTTTACCTATGTGGTCCCTTAGAACGTCATCTAATGTTCGTTGGAAAATTGATGGCGAGTTTTTTAATCCGAATGGAAGTCGGACGAATTCAAATTTTCCGTTATTAACCGAAAATGCGGTTTTCTCTATATCGCTTTCTTTTAACGGAATTTGGTGAAAACCACTTTTAAGGTCTACCACTGAAAAGTACTTATTTTTCCCTAAATTCGCCAGAACTTCGTTAATTTCTGGGATAGGGTATCTATCGGCTACAGTGATCGCGTTCAGCTTTCTGTAGTCAATGACCATTCTGAATTTTTTTTCGCCGGATGCGTCCATTTTTTTCGGGACAATCCAGACAGGTGCGTTGTAAGGTGATCTAGAAGGTCTAATTATACCATCCCTTAAAAGTTCATTTATTTGTTTTTCAACCTCGTTTTTGAGTGCCATGGGATAAGGGTATGATTTACAATATATTGGTGAGTCCGATGTGGTTCGAATCTCTCCTTTGATTCGAGAAGTAAATGTAAGTTTTTTATTAGGGTCTTTGAATAAATTGGGATGATTATTTAAAACTTCTTCTAATTGAGATTTTTGAGCCTCGTTCATATGACTAGTTCTAAATTCCATTTTGTTTACGGATTGGGAAATTTGTTGGTGAATTTTGATTTTGATTTTGTGATTTATTAACATGTATTTTTCTTTAATATGTATTATTGCGTTTAATTCCTGTAGGCTGTCATGGCCTAAAATACCATGAAATGATTTTAAAGAGGGTAAAATATAAAATTTAATAGGATGATTGGGTAAATTAAACAGATTCGCAAATGTATGATGTGTGATTTTAATATCGCCAGAAACTGAATTGGCAAAAAAAGGTTTTACGTTTTGTTTAGGATTGTTAACGAGAGATGATTGGATGTAATTTTTATTAGATCCTGTGTCTATTAAGATTTTTAGGATTTGACCATTCTTCGCCCTACATTCGAAGTAAGGTAGCGAAGAGTATGTTAACCTAAAAAATGAATGTCAGTTAAATCTTGTGTAGGGGTTTCGTATTGTTGATCCTGTTGATTTAAAGAATCAACGTATTTTTTCATATCTTCATTTTGCAGTTGCTGGTAGTAGTAGGCTTCATAATTTTCAGGTTGAGATTCTTCAGATGCTATTATATTGTCGAAATTTTGCTGTTCGGTTTGTATGTGGAAATTTCGTTGTTGTTTAAATGGTGGTGGGACGTGATTCATTGATGCAGGTCTTTTGCCTTGAAATTGCATCGTTTGGCGGGGTCTGCTTTGGTAGTTAATATTTCTTGTTTGTACCGACTGATCAATTTCCATAGGTTGGGGTTTAGGTTCTGCCGGTCTTGGCGGTTGAAATTGGAATTGTTGTCGCATTTGGTGATGCGGTTGAAACATTGGTTGAGGGTTATGGTAAGGAAAGGGCTGTTGATTTTTAAATGTATTTTGTTGCGTACTGTTCATAGGGGTATTATTTTTGGTAGAGTGTTGAAATGTTAATTCTGGGTAAAATGGTCTATTATAATTTTGTGTGTTTAGATTACGCATTGGGGAAGGTGGTGGCTGCTGCCGATGTTTATAGTTTTGGTGTTTATTCGCGTATTCCGATCTATAATGTTGGTTCTCCAACTTCAGGCAAAGATGTAGTGCCTGTGGAAGATCTGAAGGTTCACGAATGCCTAGGAGTCTCGGTAGATCTCCGTTTAAGCCTCTTATAAAAGTATCGAGGGCTTTGTCTCTATATGTCTGAGTCAAAAGTCGCAAAGACTCTTGCCCCATTTCCATGCAGCCAATTTTATTCAAAATTAAGGATAGGTGTGAATAGACTTGTTGATAAAAGATTTGGGTAGTGTTTCTTCCTTGGATAAGTGAGGTCATTTGATATTCTAACGTGCCTAAGTCACGTTTGTCAGCGTAATGTAGGGTCAAACATCTTACTATACTATTCCAGTCTAGTGGCGTGTTGTACGACTCTAACGCAATGTCTGCATTCCCTATTACTTTATTTCTAATTACGCTTAGGATTCTGTAGTATTTTGGAGTTCCTTTCATTGAGTCGTAGATTTGTAGAACCCTATCGACACTTTTTTTCCAGGAGTTAAATTCGGAGGGGTTTCCGGAAAATTCTCTCAAACTTCTTACTATGTCCGGTATTTTATCTAAGTCGTGTAAATTCTCCCTGTATCTTTCCTCTATGGTTTGGTCATTTCCGTAATTTATGTCCGCGTTGGGGTTCATGATAGACTGCACAATACTCCTACACTGTTGTGCGCAAATGAAAGCTATCCTATTCTCTAATTCGTTATTCATTCGAAAATTGTGTGGCTCAACTGATGGGTTTGGGATTGGGTCGGGATTAGGAGTGTTAAGGACAGGTGGTCTAATTAGGTTGTTTTGATTAGCCATTTTGAAAATAATATAGAAATTTTATTTTTATTTATAACAAAGATTTTTTTTATTTTTACGTTCTTAGTTTTTACTAAAGTAAGAATCTTTTGCTTAAAATATTTCTTAAAATGTTAACTTACAAAATTATTAGAACTGCCTTCATGTTTTAGCTGTTGCTTTACTGATGAAATTATTGATGTAGTGCTGGTGTTGATTTTAAAGATGATTTTCAACGGGTTAAAGCTGATTAATCTTCTAAAGGATGTCGGGCTTCTATGTTGAATTTCGTGTTGATGTTGATTTTTATGTTGTTTACGTATTTTTTATTTTGGTAATGTTTATAAAGTTTTTATAAATTGTAAAATCGTTTATTATAAGTTTTTATTAAGTTGTTTTCTTAATTTTTCATTGTTGTAGTTCTTATTATTATTGTTTTTGTTTTGTAGCACTTTTTACCAGCTTCATTTAACTTAACTAAACAAGTTTTTATTAATTTTAAGTTTTTTGTCTTAATTTTTCACTGTGGTAGTTTTTATTATTATTGTTTTTGTTTAGTAGTACTTTTTATCAGTTTCATTTAACTTAACTAAATCACTTAACAAGTTTTTACTAATTTTAAGTTTTTTGTCTTAATTATTATTGTTTTTGTTTAGTAGTACTTTTTATCAGTTTCATTTAACTTAACTAAATCACTTAACTAGAACCGTTCCGATTGCACGAATTTTTTCCGTTTTACTTTTCGTTACTAAGGATTCGGTACAATTCTATAAACGAACGGGTGCCTGCGGACGGACACGTACAGGCTTAGGTTCCGTGGTATATCCTTTTTTTTATACCAGGCTGCTCGGGCGCCAATTATAAAAACACTTATTTATTTTTGTTTTTTTAAGAGAGGACTATGTCCTCTGTTTTTTTATTTAACTTAAAATTTTTTAGTGCCGGAAGACTATGTCTTCTTAATCGGTCTTTTTTATTATTAAAACTATTTATTATTATTAACTTAAATTTATTAGTGCCGGAAGACTATGTCTTCTTGATCGGTCTTTATTATTAAAATTATTAATTATTACTAACTACACTTTTTACTTACTAGCTACCTATATTTATTGAGCAGCTAATCATCATATTCAATGTAGACATGTTGTCAGCATTTTAAATAAAAGAAAATAAAAAACTATGAAATTTACTTTAAATATGTCAGCAATTAAATTGCGACATAGGGGTTTGAACTTTAAAAAAAAAAATAAATATGTTAGTTATTAACTTGTATAAGAGCTGTCTTGTTGAAGCGCTCGATTATGCGCTTTTTCTCTTAAGTGCTTCAAACGACACATTTTTTTACTGGGATGGTTATTCATATACACTCTTAACCCTGCTGTTAGGTTAGAAAAAACTTACGAATGTTAGGTTAATGGACCATTGGGTCCATTTTGTGTTTTTCTTTTTCTTTTTTGAATCAACTCAGATTAAATATGCAAAAGACAATTGTGGTATCCACCTTTTTTGATTTTATTAAAAATGGATTAAAGTCTCACTCCATTACCTCAGCCTATTGAAGCTACAGCTGAGAATATTTTCTCAACACAACCACGAGCAACTCGATTTGCAGTGTCTAGATTTACTTATGTATATGCTGTCAGTTTTTTTGTTATTTTTTCCGTCGCCAATAGAAAGAATTATCATCGAAAATACTTATAAGTACGTCAGGGTCAAGTTTGTAGAAACTGCTGATGAAATGGTTGGTTCCCACAGCACAAAACGCAAAACCATGGCCAAATATTGTATTTGCAAACATACTTGATATATCCGCTTTGAGTGCGTACATACTATTTTTTGAAATTAAAGTTAAATGGACACCAGCGTTTTTGCAGCAACTAGAACATTTTCTGGCTAAGGCGTATAAAAGAAATGTACAATATTAACTCAACAAGAGCTCTGAGCACAGTTATTGACTGAAATGCAATCACCATGCATAGTTCCAGTGGTCTTCAAATAATAATACTTCTAATTCAGTGGCTCGAAAGCGTGGAATTTGTAGTTGCTGCAAGTGTAAGTCTGACATAAAATGCTCCAGATGCAGCAAGTTTATTTGCAAAACTAACCGAAAAACCTTTTGCTCATCATGCAATGACAATTTTTGTAAAACAAACTAATACATACTTTTTTTTTTTTTTGAATAAATGTACAGAAGTCAAAGAAAACTAAAGAAAATATACTATGGACCAAATGGTCCCTTAACATAAGATTCGTAATTTTATATTTTTCCCAGTCAAGTTTTAAGTTAAAACCTTGAATTTTTGTATATAACAATTTTTTCTAAAAAGACCACGTGAACTTAAAAACTAAGTCACTTTATATCACCGTTCAAAAATAGGACCAAAGTAAAGTTTTTTCCATTTGCCTTAGTAAGATACGTTCTTAAAAATGCAAGTACGAATAACACTAAAAAAATACTAAAAGTAATTCAAAATGGGATAACTTTCGAAAACCAATATGCGTGCATACGCATGTTGGTTGTAAAGCTTTGTTGCATAAACAACAACAACACTACAAGAGATAATAAAAAAACGATTTGCTTGTTTTGTGAAGAAACAACAACAATTCTTACTACAAGAAGAAAAATACAGATTATTTTCATGTTCTAAATTTTAGAATCTAAAAGTAAGATAAGAAGCAATAATTTCCATGTTCTATCAGGCATGCTGCAAGTGTCTTATAGTTGAAAGTTCTTATGGAAACAAAGGGCGGAACAAATGAATAACAACATGTGTAACGGGTAAGGTAATAATAATATGCTCTCCAATTTTGGCTCTCTGGGGTAAATGTTTAGTGAGGTTAGAAACTAATCTCACTTTCGGATTATTTCAGTGTACATATCGTCGGTTGATAATTTAAATGTCGTATGTGGCTTTTTTGCGGTTTTGAGTTAAGATCGATTCCTTAGGTTTTCCGACCTGATCTTTTATTTGGCGTAATCAGTTTTTTGATATCTCATACGGTTTTCGAGATATGGAGTGTTGAGTTTGTCGTATGTGGTATTTGCTGAAGCAATTTTCAAATTAAATGTGTTCAAACTCAATTCCACATACGACAATTACATTTTCAGCCGACGATATGCATTGGCGTAGATAGACCGGTCTGGGGCCCCCCCCAGAAACAGTTTAGCCCCCCCCAGAATTTTTTCCTTTTTTTGTATTAATTTTTGAATACATTTTTTTAAAATTCAATTACAATTTTCTTTAGGTTCTATTAAATGTCTTTATTGAAAATATTGTTTTTGTCTGCGCACTTAAGAATTGTTATATACGTATTAGTTAAAATGCACACTACTTTGCAAATCGTTTTGTTAAGTGTTAAACACACCGCTTACTTCATAACTTTTCCGTGTAGTTGAACATATGAACGTAAACATAATATGTAAACAAACAAAAAAAAAAGTTAGCCGGCGACAAAACAGAGAGCTGCAAGGAGTATGATCGAGCCTGCTCAATCACTACAGCTAAAAATTTAGTTTAAATCAAAAAAGTATTCACAGTTTTGTTCTAGTTCAAACGTCAACACGAACAAAAAAATTCCGTAAGAAGTATGAATCAGTCGCAAAATTATGCTGGTATTTGTTTATTGAAAAGTGATGCATCTGTTTTTGAACGACAGCTAACTTGTACTCGGCTTTCGGCTCGATGATTCGAAACTGAGCCAATAAATGTAATTCATGCTGATGTCACATCTTTAGAAGAGGAGCAGCCTCAAACATCAAAAAATAGTTTACAAATTGGTGATGTGTCAGACTTAGGAACAAAAGAAAGCGGTCCACAGAAACCAAAAATAGCTTTTAAAAAGACATTTGTTGATGGGCAAAATAGATCGTTTTCTTCAAAGTACTATGACACATATGATTGGCTTGAATATAGTGTGGAAAAGCAAAAGGCATTTTGTTTTGTATGCCGCAATTTCGGTTCAAAAGAATGCCGGCAACAAAATGAAAAATTTGTAGTTTCCGGCTATGAAAAGTGGAAAAAGCTTAATGAAGCCCTCAAAAAGCACAACAATTCTGTCACCCATATGCAAAGTATTCAGGGATACAAAATGTTTCAAAGCTCACCGGAGGTTCATGATTTAATTTTAAAACAGCATTCGGAACAAATAGAACAGACCCGTGAATATCTCAGAAATATTATTGATTTAATTTTGGTTTAAGCACGGCAGGGGCTTCCTCTTCGTGGACACAGAGAGGACATAAACTCCAAAAACAGAGGAAACTTTCTCGAGATCTCAGATTATTTTGCAAAATATGATGACAAGTTTAAATCAAATTTTATCAAGCCTAAAAATTATTGCAGCCCATCTATACAAAATGAATTAATAACTATTTCGGGGAATGTTGTAAATAACATAATCACACAAAGTGTTAAAAAATGTGGCTTTTATTCCCTGATGGTAGATGAGGCGAGATGTTTCAAAGAAGAACAGTTATCGATAGTAATAAGATTCACAAATGAGCTTGAAGTTGAAGAGAGATTTTTAGGATTTGTAGATTGTTCTTCAGATAGAGACTCTAATGCCTTACAAAACTTATTATTAGACTTTTTTGAAAAAACGGGTTTAACTGGTATACCAATTATTGGGCAGTCCTACGACGGCGCTAATGTTATGTCTGGCTATAAAAAAGGACTACAGGCCAAAATTAAAGAATCAAATCCTCAAGCAGTTTTTATTCACTGTTTAGCTCACAGATTAAATTTGGTAGTTGTGGATTCCTGTTCAAACATAAGAACAGCGACGTCATTTTTTAATACGATTGAAGCATTATATACCCATTTTTCGAAGCCCGGAAACAACAACGAATTAAAAAAAGTTTGTCAGTCTCTTCAAATTAATACTGTTTCAATTAGAAGTCTCAGCACTACTAGATGGAGCTGTCGGTATGAGAATTGCAAATCTATTATTAACAATTTTGTGCTTATTAAAAATGCATTGGAAAAAGAAATTAATGAAGGTAGAGATAAAAATGCAATTGAGGCACTTGGTATTCTGACTTCAATAACTAAACCTGATTTTATTGTAAACTTACATATTTTTTATTTTGTACTTCAAACCATTAATGTATTGAGCAAGTTTTTTCAAACAAAAGATGCAACTCTTGGACAAGCTTATGATTCAATTATTGCTACAATAGATACATTTAAAGTAAGCCGAAATAATTTTTCGACAATTTGGAGTCAAATAGAACAATTTGCAAACGAAAATGATATTTCACTGGAACCTCTTAGAATATCAAAAAGAAAAAAAGTAAGCTCTTTAGAAAAAGAATTCTATGTTGATTCAACATTGGGTAAGGATCAGTTTTTAGATTTACCTAACAACACTTCAGCAGCAGAATATTGGAAAATAAACATTTACTTTCCTGTTGTTGATAGTATATCCTCCAACTTAGAATACAGATTTCAAAGTATTTCGTTTGCTAAATCTGTTAATGCATTCTTCAGATTAGATTTAGAAGAATCTGCAGAATTCATTGATAATTATAAATATATTTTAAAAATTAATTGCGACTCTCTCAAAGCAGAAGTCACTGTTCTTAAAAATTTGATCAATAATGTATCTAATGAAACATGTGTAAATATAAGTTTACTTAAATTTAAATCTAAAATAGATAAAAATATCTACCCAAACTTATTCAAACTCCTACAAGTGGCAATGAGCCTACCTATTAGCTCAGCTGGATGTGAAAGAAGTTTTTCGGCTATGAGAAGAATTAAAACATGGTTTCGTTCAACAATGAATCAGGATAGATTTTCAAACATGGCCATTTTAAATATTGAAAACGAACTAGTCAAAACTCATATTTGTGCAGAAGATATTCTAAATATATTTTGCAAAAAAAATAGAAAACTTATCTTCGAGTGATGCTAAATATGATTAATTTGTATACTTATATTAATTAATTTTATTGTTTTGTTAAAGTTTTTGTTTTTTTATAGTTTTTGTTTTGTTATATTTTATTTTTTAGTTTTTTAATGCCTGAATTTTATATTTTACTGTTAAAAGACTAAAATAATTTTAAGATTTGTTTTATTGAACTGAATATGTGTAATTTTTTTTAACCTGATTTTTATTTAAATAAAAAACAAAAAGTAAACATTTTTTTTTCGAGGGTCTATAGCCCCCCCCCAGAAATATGGTCTAGCTACGCCAGTGACGATATGTCAAAACTAGTAAGTGAGTTTGTGTATTGATAACCAAGATGCGTGTACCAAATTTTGAAACTTTCGCACTTGCCGTTCTCCAATGGTGAAATAGAGCGGAGCATATGCGACATAAATATACATCAATTTGGTCCCGATCATATTTGAAGTCTTCGGAACCCCAATTTCAACAGACACATGGACACCTTTATACTCTTTAGGGTCAAAGATCAATATTTTAGAAATTTTAAATTAAATAGCAAACTTTATAAACCGTTTCTACCTGTGCGGGCATAAGAATGCATAAACGATCAAATATGCACAAACAAATCAAAAACATGTGTTTTGGATCAATAACTTGATAACGTAGTATTTGATTGTTCGATGAATATCATGCATTTGTATATAATTTCACCCCCTAGTGGCGATGATTATTTAATATTTATTGCATTTGGTATACATACAACTCAGCTTGCGGCAACAATTTTTCCTTTTTAATTGTAACAACGATAACTTGGTAAGCAGTTCATCACCATTCACAGTGTTCATGCTCATTGAATAACGTACAGATGGGTGAAAAATATTTTATCAAATTAATTTCATTATTCTCGTTTGAAATTTTTTAATTGTTAAAGTTTTTCAGTTTAATTTATTGTAATTAATGTTTCTTGTTATACCCTTCACCATATGTATGTCATTTCGTTTGTAATTTCTATAATATTAATCTTACACCCTGTATATAAATCTATATTTTGGATCCTTCTTAGTAGCGAAGTTGAATAAACAATGTCCGCCTGTTCGTAAGATAGTCTGTATGTTAAAATGGGGTTTCCGAATAACCAAGAATAGGTACTAGGGAGATATATTTTTATATCACATATAGTTCTGAATAGTTTTTTATTGAAACTCATCCAGATCAGTTGACAAATGTCTGAGATACGGGTAAAAATTCACGAATGCGTTTCTTTACTTTTTGAAGTCTTCTTATAGTCGATGAACTTAATTTTTGTTCAGCTGAAATAAACTTATACGAATACTAGTCTAAATCAGTTCATAAATGAACTAATTATAGACAAATAACTACCTTTTCATTCCCAAAATAATGCTTTTTGCACAACAACGACCATACCCTATGAGCTAGGAGGAAAACTTCCTATTATGCGATTAGCTAGCGTGGCGTTTACAAGGCGGACCGCGCTTCCTATAATTTGAAAATGGGTTAAAAAAATTTGGAGCGACTAGTTAAACACTAGAAAAGTCTTAGTCTGGGTGGCCAAGGTCATCACCAAATGCAGAAAACGTGGAAGGTGTAAACCAGTGCATTCGTGAGGATCCGAAACTTTAAATTCTGAAGCGCCCAATTGCTTTAAATCAGAGTTAAAAAAACTGCAATCGAAACCAAAAACTGTCGAACAGCAAACGAAAATTTTGTGTACAACTTTTCGCTTTTGAGTTGGTTTGACATCGACTGTTTATAATTAATGAATCCAAAGTAAAAGCAGCAGTTTTTTTTGGCCTATGACAAATTAAGAAGTGAAAGAAATGTCAGGTTTTCAACTTTGACTGCAGTTTTTTTAACCCGCTTCTTATATGCATATATCATATTTATACCGCATTTTGCATAAAAATCTTAAATTGCACTCGTGTAAAATTCAAATGGTGAATAAATGAAACCTCAGGATACCATAGGGTTGACTTTATAAACCAGGGGGAAACATACGTCGTTCGACATTGATCAAAATTTTTATTTAATTGTATTGGAATTTCGTTCGATATCGAATACCATAATTTGATACCCGACAATTGGACATTAAACAATATATTTTTCGGATGAAGCTTTAATGAGCACATAAATAAGCAAAACTGTCACTACTGGGGTGCGACGAATCCGAAACACAAGTATGAGAGGCCAGTTTTTCACCAAAAATGACTGTGATAGCAGCGATATCGGCGCGAGGAATTATTGGAAATTTTACCATTCGAATAAATTAATTCCTTGAACACAGGTTTAGATTTAGAAGATATTTTTTTAAGAGCTTAATTCCCAAATATAGTTCCTGAATAGCAAATAAATATTTTATTTATAGATTTCTTATTTTTTATCTTATCGACTCTTAAAATATAAATTTTATTTTAAGACATCTTGTACTATGGTGAAGCGTATATTAGATTCGGCACAGCCGAATATAGCACTTTAATTTGTTTCTTGGTAAAATTGTCTGTAATTTATTGCCACTGTTGGTCGAATAATTATCATCATTATGCCCGTAACTGGGTTAGTACCATGAGGATTGTTGTCTTTCTTACAAGTTTTTGTAATACATTTCGTTTAACTGCTTTTCATGATATTTTTAACAGAATGTTCTTTAAGGATTCAAAAATTGTTACTCTTTTTTTTTCTTTTTCAATTAGTGAAAGAATTTTTAAGTACTTATTCGCTTAATTGAATTGTTATTTTGGCAGTGTAATAATTTTCGGAAACTATACAAACGTACTTAAATGATAAGGAATAATACCCTCTATATACAATTTTTTTTGTTTATCTACTTTATTACAGTCGAATCTAGCGTTACCACTTATACGTAGTTTCAATTGGACTGAGTGTGGTGGATATAAAAGACTTGGTGCACGCTATTCACTTGTCTTCAGTTTACACAGCATCCCCCATAACTGGTGGTGTTAACAACATTTTTATGCATCGTAAACCACGCAGTTTTCGTACGTTTTGTCAATTTAAATTCTTAAGATTTTAATTAGCTTGCATTTTCTAATCATTAGTTTGTACGAACCACTATGTTTAGTACGCATTATGAAAGTCAATTTGTCAGGGTAGAAAAGTCACAAGTTAATTTTGTTTAAAAAATAAAACAGAGCCATATTCGTGAAGAGTCCTTGTTGCTTTAGTGTTTAATTTTTCTGTTTTTTTTTTATATTCTTAAAAGAAATAACTTTGACCAGAAGCATCATATTACACAAAAAGAAAAAAACAGCTCGTAAACGACATAAGAAACAGTCAAACTGCTTGCAGCAACGCATGTGGTTTAAACATTTAAAACAGGAACTTTTCTTAAAGCTCACAGTCCCATACAGTCATGTTCTAATTTTATTTTTGCATTTAAGGGCTTGAAATGTTTATGGCTTTTTCAAAAAATCTTTTGCAAATTAGGGCGTTCATAAGCTAACATAATATTAAAACTTATTTTTTGAATATGTCATTAGAAGAAGAAATAAAAAAGATTGTATAGTCGAGCAAGCTCGAATATCTAAAAGCATGCACCGCTTGTGGGAATTTGTATGCGTTGTATGGGTGTAATACACTTACGCTTGCTGTGGTGCTTGCAACGCCATAAAATATTCGTCGCACACCTGAACTCGGCAATTAATAGTATCGATGAATATAGAAATGAATGTAAGCTATGTTGTCAAAAGACTTCTGCGGCTATTCAAAATTCTTGAAGGGATTAAAATTAGCTGAAAAAAGTAAGAGTGCTATATTCGGCTGTGCCGAATCTTTGATACTCTCCACCGACAGTTAGAATATTTCACGAGTGGGCTTTTCATGGGGCCTATGGTAAATTATGGACCGATCTAAACGAAATTTGACAGTGTGATTTGTGCTTATTTTAAACAGCGAGAAGTCAACATTTATTACATAAGCGTTATTATGGATTTTAGCGTACTAAACTATTTTTAAATATAAAAGATTATATGGGGCCCCTGGTAATTTATGGACCAATCTTTACTAGAGCTGATAGTGAGATTTCTAGTCATATGAAACTATGACGCATCATATCTTATTACAATAGTGTTTTTCGTTACGGGTATAAGTATATTTCGAGAGTGGGCTTGAAATATGATAAATTTATCGTTCCGAATAACGAAATTTTATAGTGAGATTTCTAGTCATATGAAACTCTGACAGATCATATTTTATTACAATATCGTTATTCGTTACGATCTGCACGAAAGGTGACAGTGTGATTTCTAGTCATATAAAACTGTAACAGACGAAAATTTATTACAAGAGCGTTTTTTCTTACGGCTTTACGCGAACAAAATTGTTTTGCGAAAGTGGGCTTTTTTAGGAGCCTATGGCAAATTACGGACCAATCATCATTTAAGTTGGCAGTGTGATTTCTAGCCATCTTAAAAATTTGAAAGACGAAATTTTATTACAATATTTCGGTTTTAGACGTACTAAAGTCTTTTTTTGCGAGTGGGCTTTATTTATGTAGCGCCTTTGGGAAATTATGAATCGCTCTTCACGAAATTGTGGTATGATTGCTAGTCATATAGAACGAATTAGTGGAAAATCTCATATTAATATGTGCAATCCGCCACTATTTGTGCTAGATTTTGTAAAAAAAAGTTATACATTTTTTAGGTTGGTTGTACCACATTTTGATTTATAACTCTCTTCCGAACTGATTTTGCTGGATTTCAATCATAAACTGCTTAGGAGAACTAGAAACAGTTTGACAGTTATATTGTTCTAATCTTTTTTATTTTTATTAAAGCATTTTTTTATTCAATTTCAGTCCGTTTTGGCTTACAATTTTTCTAATCAAATGGACTATAAAACAAAATTATACAACTATGGATTTTGTTTTTAGTTGTGGTAAAAAACATCGTTCGAAGAGACAATTATTGGAAAAAACGTTAACATTTTTATTCTTTATTCGAGCATAGTGAAATTACCACTATTATTAAACAGCCTTTCAAACAGGATATAACTAATTTTATTTGAAACAGCGCTTGAATCTTGATGGCGACTGAGAGAGAAGTATATAGCAAAAAACATAAATAGACCGTAATCTAACAAATCTGACATGATTGGAGAAAACTGAGCTCATAGTCAACGTCAGCTTGCCAAGAAACATGATAATCAGTTGAAATGGTAAAAGAAAACTTTTTAAAAGTTATAAAATGTCCACCTATGTAATTAATGGGAACTATTTTGGGACTTTTTCATATTATCCCCTTGGGAAAGTTTTTATTTGGATGCTATTTTAAGGATCTAAAAAAAAATCTCCATAAAAAGTGTTATAGAAAAAAATTTTTGTTTAACCATTCACCACAAAATAAATAATTTTATGCGATTAAGCCACTATTAGACGATAAAAGATTATGTTTCTATCATACTTATAATTGCCCTATATTTTCTTACCTGTTTTTTACTTGACTTAATTCCCGATTTAATTATTCAATTATTCTATTTAATTTTTTTTTTAATTTATTTAGAGCTACAAATACGTAATTAACCGAGAAATAGTAATTTAAGCTTCGTGCAGACGGTGGTCAGATCTTACAATAATGTAAGGGATGGCAGTGTGTTGACAACGTACTGCCAAAGGAAAACTGTCATCAAAGTCAGTTGTCAGTTCAGACGATTGTCTGAAAGCCATACAATTTCATTGACATACAACTGTATGAAAATATATTTATCTGCAAACCGATTGTCAGTTCACACGGTTATAAAATAATATTGTTATTGAAGGGGAAAAGCAAAAGCAAGAATTTTATAGTTTTAACCCTAGTTAGACAACGTTATTTTTTTGTACTGAAAAGATAACGTTACGCCTGAAAGATGTGTGCTGGCTTATATCCTTTAAAGGCCATCATCGAAAATAATATTGATAATCTTTTTTGTTAAAATCATTTATTTATTCAATTTGTTTTAAAATAAAGTAATTTTTAAACAGAAAACAATAATAAAATTAAAATTAAAAATAATATGCAATAAGTCGTAAAAAAATATCAAAACTTAAAGAGTTATTTATAAAGGACTTCATTTCGGCTCTAAAAACTAAGACTATTCCTTTTGTTGTACTTTGCTAAGATAATAATATCTATACCAAAAAAAAAAAATAATAAATTCAAATAGCACTATATGCAAGATTTACAAACTAAATAATTGTGGTCGCCATACACAGGTGCATTGCATTTTAAACATACCATTTTGGACGTACGTCAAATTTTTGATGGACAGAAACCACAGTATTTTCTCTTTTTGTTATTCAGGCTGTTCTCCACTGCTACAGTATTTATTGTTTACTTCTGGTAAATCATTTTTAATGCTGCCGCGAAAAGTTTTCGATAAAGTAGGAATTTCTAGCCTTTTGTTTGGTGCATTGAACAATTTCTGAAATTATTTCGGTAGTAAAAAAAATAACGAAGCATGAAATTAGGTCGTACAGTAATTTACATTCCCAAATTAGTCCTCTTGCCTACCATACCTGGGTATGTATATAAAATATGAAAATAAAATAGTCTTGCATATTTATTCCATAAGATTTAAAAGTTTTACAGTCTGTTTAAACTCCCGCTATTTAAAGTAATTATGCATAAAAACAAATCAAGGTAGGAAAAACAGAAGCAAAATACAAATAATTATATACCCGGGTATGATTGCTGTTGAAGAAAGTATAATTTTTCTGCTGTTGACATAAAGGTTAAAAATTTCTTTGGCGCTCGAAAAGCGTTTTTGGCATAAATATTTCGCTTGCTGAAAGACCTCGTGCAGCTCAAAATTATTTAGACATAGCTCGGGTGCAAGCAAGTATTGCGAAAAGTACCAAAACGTTGCACTTTTCCTGTATAAGATTCAATTGGGTAACAAAAACCGAACACTCGCAATTAATTAAGTCACCGATTTTAAGAATCGGGCCCGAAAAAAAGAGTTTATGCTGAAACTTAAAATATGAGGTGTATTCCACAAGATCTCGGGCAAGTTCTAACTAGTAAGAGTAAAATGAAAATTACTCTCTAATTTTGCCAAAATTACCTAAATTGGTTGGAACGCAAAACACCATTTTTGCGCTTCTTCAAATACTAATGCTGCTTACTTTTCAAATTAAGATCTTTTTAAGTCATTTTAGACGCTTAAAAGTCATAACATTATAAAACCAAAACATTTGCATCATTGTCATTTTATATATATATTTTTTTTTTATGTTATAGATTTAGGGAAATGTGTATGCAATAATGTATTTACCGCCTTAATTTTTGCATTTAAACCTTAGATTTTGCTTCTATTAATTTATCAGTTACATATGTAAACGAAAACAGCTGATTGTGCATTCTTGTTCGACTTACCCAAAGAAAAAGTTCGTGCAAATTTGTGCAGAAAATGAAAAAATTACTCTCTTAGTTGCACAAATATTTTTATGTTGAACGCTTTTGGGTAACTTTGTGCAAGTTCGGACTGATTCGTTATGCATGTGGAACAGAGCTATAAAATATGAATAAACAAGATTGCCACATGCGGTATACCCAAAATTCTGTCGTCTTACTTAAAGCGGATTTGAACTTTGCGCTTTAAAACCTTTTTTACATATATTTTTATTTAAAGTCGATTTTTGGTGCAGACCAGTGCTATCATTACAATACATTTGTCAAAAAACGAGAAAAGCTGGAAAAGTGAGCATGGAACTACAAGGACAATATACATTTCTAAATATCTAGAGAAGAATCGAAATTTTGATCTGTTTTTAATAAATTTTAAAATTTTTAGTTTTAATGAAGGCAGCAAAGCGCACCCGGTTAAGCTAGTATTTTATAAATATAAAGAGCATATTTCAAATTGTTTGCGTTATGCGCATATTTTCAATTAATGAATGAATAAAATTCCGTTCCCTAGTCATATGGCTTTCATAAATGTTTCAAGCATATTCAACTCTTGGTTTCAGCAATTGCTACATTCTATTCTAAAAATGATGTTGACAAATAACTTGTGTTTTTTTTTTTTGTTGCTGCCTAACAGTTATGATACGCCCTAATAAAATACTTATATAAAATAATGCAAACACATTTTAAACACATTTTACATATACATATATTTTCTTTAACATACGGTCACACTTACAATTCTTTTTAATCCATAAAATGCATAAGTACTTATGAATATTTGTCCACAACAAAGTATACAAACATACATACGTACTTAGCATACATTTAATTTATTGAACTATTAAACTTCTCGGAATCTTTTGTTCTTGCATTTCGTGGGTGGTCACATTAAAAGTAGACCAATAAACTACAAAATGCAATTGAATCAGTTCCACTTATAGCCCGGCAGAATTAGTAAATTCCAAGAATAAAACTAGGAAATAAATAAAATAAGCACTTTAGTTTTAATATTCATTTTGCTATTTAATATTAAGATTTTGAAAATAAAGAGACATTCGTATACATCGAGTCAAAGAATAAACTAGTCGAGTTCTTTTATTAAAAGTGTAATAGAACGGATTTAGTTAAAAGTGAACATCAAACTGGCGACGAGGATGGGATTGGCGGAATAATCCCCAACAAAAAATTATAAATAATTTTTCTAAAATTAAGGAATAATCCTTAACAACAGATGAAATTGGCGGAATAATCCCCAACAAAAAAATTATAAATAATTTTTCTAAAATTAAGGAATAATCCTTAACAACAGATGAAATTGGCGGAATAATCCCCAACGAAAAATTATAAATAATTCTTTTAAAATTAAGGAATAATCCTTAACAATAGATGAGATTCGAGGAATAATCCTACAACAAAAAAAAATCCCAACAGAAATTTTTTTTTTGTGGAATAATCCCCAATAAAAAGTGGAAATTTTTTTTTATACGGATACAAAATCCCAACAACATTTGGTGGAATAATCCCCTATTAAAAACATTACCAGGAACAGTTACATTATCAGAAAATTCAACAAGGAATATTTCTAAATACAGCGATTACCAGTAACAGTTACATCATCAGAAAAATCAACAAGGAATATTTCTAAATACAGCGCTTACCAGGAACAGTTACATCATCGGAAAAATCAACAAGAAATACTTCTAAGCAACAACAGTTATTACCAGAAACAATTTCTAAAGTAAGTGATCAAAAATAAAATTAGTTTATCATAAATAGTTTTATATTTAAATATGTGCAAATAATTTTAATAAGTGACAGATGTGATTCCATGTTATATAAAACAAAAAGGAGATTTCTCTTTCTATAAATCTTGACTAACATTTTTTTTATTGTCCGTGAAAAATATATTTTTTTTTAAAGAAGTTTATAAATGAGTGACAACGATTCCTTGTCAGACTATCCATCAGACTTATAATACGCAATAAGAAACGTTGACCACAGACTTACAGTACACCCAATAGATTCAGGAATAGAATCGAATGACAGCTATTTAGCAGACGAGATTGAACACAACAAACGCCACAACAAAAACAGTAGAAATTCACGTATATTCAAAAAGAAATTCAGACGATATCTAAGACAAAACTAGAAAACATTTTTTTTTTTTCCCAAAAATGGCAAATCAACAGATACAATTAAATCCAATTAAATATTTAAATAACTTACCTCTATACAGCGGTAGTAAGAAAGATCTTAATACATTCACTAAATTAATAGACAGAATACATCCCTTGCTCATTACATATGATGAAATTTCGCAGTTAATATTTTCAGACATAATAAAAAGTCGTTTAATAGGAAAAGCTCAAGAAATTATCGAAATAAATACACAGGCTCGATCCTGGCAAGAAATTAAGACAGTTTTAGAAAACAATTTTGGCGAAAGAAAGAGTTGTGAAGAATTATTCGACGACCTTAGATCAGTAACTTTTAGCAACACTACGCTCGATTTCTTTAACGAAATTAAATTTCGTCTTAGACTCTTGAACAATAAAGCAGCAATGATTATGGGAGAGGGTGAAGGATTGAATCAAGTTGCTCTAAACAATCAGAAATCGGCTCTCCATATATTTAAAAACAAAATGCCAGAACCAATGCGCACTGTATTAGCATGTAGAAATCCTAACACATTAGAGTCCGCAATGGATATCTTATTCGAAAGCGGATATGACAAAGTAGGTAAGGATGGTTTTCAAACCAAATACCATAAATTAAACAGAGACAAAGAGCAAAATTATAGGCAACAAAATAGACAAAACTCTAACGAAAGACGCAACAATAATCATAGGGAATACCAGCAACAAACTAACCAAAGACATCAAGACAATGATAATAGCAACAACTATCAAAGACGCTGGAATGACCATCCAAATAACTATCAAAGACATTGGAATAATAATAATCAACAAAACCAAAATAGAAGATTTTATAGTAACCAGCTAAATTATAATTCTACTTCAAATAATCAACCACAACAAAGATACCCCGAACCAATGGAGGTGAACACAGTTGAAAATTTTCAACACACAGCCACACGGGAAAATTACCCTATATAGTAATAAAGACAAAATTAAGACCACTAAAATTTATTATCGATACCGGAGCTACTCATTCAATTATAAACCCCGGAATCTGTCACCCAAAATGGCGTGTACCCTGTAATGAAATAAAATTGAAGACTCTCCAACATAACATAAAACTAAAAGAAAAAGTTCGCATCCCAATTTTTAAAGAATTCAGCGAAAACTCTAAAGACAAGATAGAATTCTTAATTTGTTATTTCCATGACCAGTACGATGGTTTAATTGGGAATGACATATTAAAAGGGTTAAAAACAATTATTAATTTAAAAGATAATATTCTAGTGATCGACGATAAACATGTCCCTCTAAAATATACCAATGATGGTATTGAATATTACCTCGAGAAATCAGGTATACATGAACTAGTGTTACCTACCCAACATAAAAATGGTCTAATATACAACCCCAAAAAAATTTTTAAAGATGAAAATATAGAAATTTTAGAAGGAATATATGAGGCAGACGATTCTAAAATATGTGCGCTCGTTAAAGTATTAGGAAACGTTCCAAAAAGAGTAGTTCTGAACACAGAAAATACGTCTGAAGTAAATACAGAAAATTTTTATATTAATACCTTAAAGGAAAACGAAGAAAATAGAATCAAACCGATAGAAGATCAAATCCGCATAGAACACCTCAATATAGAAGAAAGAGAAAAACTTATTCCCATTATAAAAAAATACAGAAAAATTTTCTATACAGAGGATAACGACCTCTCGTTTACTAACGCAATTAAACATGAAATACGTACAAGAAACAATATCCCAATCACTACAAAAACGTACAGATATCCCTATATTCACAAGGAAGAAGTCACCGAACAAATTAAAGAAATGCTAGATAAGAAAATCATAAGACACAGCTATTCTCCGTATTCCGCTCCTGTTTGGATAGTTCCTAAGAAAATGGACGCCAGCGGCAAAAAGAAATGGAGGTTGGTCATAGATTATAGGAAACTGAATGAGGAAACAGTGGACGATAGATACCCTATACCAAATATTGATGAAATTCTAGAAAAACTAGGAAGATGTCAATACTTCACTACCTTAGATTTGGCTAAAGGTTTTCATCAAATTGAAATCCATAGTGAAGATATTCCTAAAACAGCATTCAGTGTGGAAGGTGGGCACTACGAATTTCTACGTATGCCTTTTGGTCTGAAAACAGCGCCAGCCACTTTCCAAAGGTTAATGAACAATGTTCTAGGCGACCTTATTAATAAAATATGTCTTGTCTATCTAGATGACATAATAATATTCTCAACTTCTTTACAAGAACATGCGGAATCTTTAGTAAAAGTGTTCCAACGCTTAAAAGAGGTGAACTTAAAAATACAGCTCGACAAGAGTGAATTTATGAAAAGATCAACGAATTTTCTAGGACATGTCGTTACTAATGAAGGTATTAAACCAAACCCGGAAAAAATTATTTGTGTACAAAAATTTCCACTACCAAAAAACCAAAAAGAAATTAAACAATTTCTAGGCCTATCTGGATACTATAGGAAATTTGTTAGGGATTACTCTAAAATAGCTAGACCAATGACGAAATACTTAAAAAAGAACGTAATAATGAATATAAATGATACAGAGTATATAGAAAGCTTTGAAACACTTAAAAAACTTCTAATTAATCCTCCTATTTTAACATATCCCGACTTCAATAAAAAATTCGTCTTGCAAACAGATGCAAGTAAATTTGCTATAGGAGCCGTTCTTTCTCAGGATAATCACCCTGTTAGTTACGCAAGCCGGACCTTAAACGGTTCAGAACAGAATTATAGTACCATAGAGAAGGAACTCCTTGCAATAGTATGGGCGACAAAACATTTCAGACCATACTTGTTCGGAAGGAAATTTCTGATAGAAACTGACCATAGACCATTAACATGGCTATTCTCTATCAAAGAACCGAATTCTAAATTAGTGCGTTGGCGATTGCGATTGCAAGAATATGATTACGAAATTAAATACAAGAAGGGAGTTCTGAATGGCAATGCAGATGCATTATCTCGAATTAAGATAGAAGACAATGAAGTAAACTTAGTACAAGAAAACGAGGTCATAAAAGAAGTAAATACCCCACTAAACTTTTTCAAACAACAATATATCATTAAGCAAATAGCTTCTGGCTCGCTAAAAATAAAAACCGAAATCATATTCCAGAACAAAAGGAAAATTATATCTGCCAAAGAATTTGACGAACAAACATTAATAACTCTTATAAAAAACCACTTTGACCCAAATAAAATCAATGCAGTAGTAATAGAAAATGAAATGTTATACGAAAAATTTAAAGAAACCATAATCAAATACTTTAATAAACTTAAAATTTATAGAAGTAGGATAATTCTACAGGATATTGTTGACGAAAATGAACTTGTCGAAAAAATAAAAAAAGAACATAGAAATAACAATCATAGAGGTATAAATGAAAACTTCGCGGAACTTAAATCAGAAATTTACCACCCAAAATTAAAAATACGTATAACACAATTTATAAACAATTGCGATACATGCAATAAGGAAAAGTACGAACGAAAGCCCATAAAACAGAAATTCAAAATAACAGAAACCCCGGAAAGCCCTGGAGAAATTGTACACGCTGATGTATACTACAGCTTAGAAAAGAAATTATTCTTAACATTTATCGACAAATTTTCAAAGCATGCACAAGCTATTAAAATAAATAATAGATCTTGGATTGAATTTAAGACTGCCTTAGCTCAATATTTATCATCTGCAGGAAGCATAAAAAAACTCGTAATGGATAACGAACTAGGTTTTAAAGCATTACCGCTCCTAGAATATTTACGTGAACAAGAAATAGAAATACATTTCACGTCAAATAATAATCACACTTCCAATGCGGATATTGAAAGATTTCATAATACTCTAAACGAACATGTAAGAATCCTTAAACATGATTCTCAAAGTGACATAGACACAGTAGAAGAAAAGATATTTAGATGCGTTAAGTATTATAATAATACAATCCATTCCACTACCGGTAGGAAACCAATAGACTTTAAGAATGGAACGATAAGTAGAGAAGAATATCCCAATATAAGAGAGAAAATGATTAAAATAAAAGAAAAAGCCATAGAAAACCAAAACAAGAACCGGGAAGAGATAGAAATTCAAACAGGACCAATATATTTAAAAGATGAACGTGGAGGTAAAAACCACTCAAAATTCAGGAAAATAATTGTAAAAGAATTAGATAACGACCACGTCATAACAGATCGAGGTCATAAATATTACAAGTCCCACATAAAGAGGAAAAGAAAATATCAAAACGATAACACTTCGGAAATTACATAAACCTTGCCATTAATTTTTTTTTTCCAGATGATCTTCTTCATATTATTACTTATACCAACTCTACATGACGTAGTAGCACAAAATCTAGAAGTAAAAGACCTAACGGATAATCATGGATACTTACCAATTAAATTAAAAGATGTAAAGATTATTAATAACCACTTAAAAATAATTCACATTATTAACACGACACAGTATTTGGAAACAGTTAATGTTATACAAGAAAATATTCATAGATTAACAGACACATATACAAACATTACCCCACTATTGGACAGTGTTAACAAAAGTTTGGCAATATGCAAAGCAAAAATTGAAAACTTAATACCCAAATTCAGATACAAACGAGGACTTATAAACGCAATAGGTAAAGGAATGAAATACATTGCAGGAACAATGGATAACGACGACGAAAAAGAAATTTTTGACAAAATTCAAAAGTTAGAAAAAAGTAACAGAGAAACGGTTACCGCCATAGACGAAATAACCTATCTCAGCACTTCCGTGTCAGACAGAATAACAAATATTACAGAACACATAAACAACCAACAAAAAATTGTTCAAAAATACATAAATACATTCAAGGGAGAAATACAAAACAAGATTCTTGACTTAGAAGATGAAACCTTATTTCTGAAAAACATCTTTCAAATTAATAATGATTTAAATTTACTGATGGACCACGTAAACGAAATCGGACATGTTATCTTTAATTCCAAACTAGGAATAATCCCATCTGACATACTAACTACAGACGAATATAAATTTATAGACGAAATAGAATCTTACCTTCATACTAAAGTATACGTTACATACAGAGAAAGTTTAGCAATTTTAACTTTGAATATTCCTAAGTTTTCGAACGAAACATTTACAGAAGTCACATTTGAACCAATTCCTGACAAACAGAATAGAACTTTAGTCTTCAATGAAAAGACAGTTCTTATTAACAAAGGCGAAATATACAAATCAAATACTATAGAATACAAAAAACTAGAAATAGTAAACGACCATTGTTTAACAAACATTGTGAACAACTTGCAACCCAATTGTAAAATGACTATTACAAAAGATCAGGAAGAAAAAGAAATTTATCCAGGTTTACTCATATTTAAAAATTACCAAGAAAATATAACAACAAACTGTAAAAATTTATATAATTTAAAAAACTTAAAAACGTATTTAATAAAATTTGAAAATTGTATTATTAAAACTAGATTAAGAAACTATGAAAATTACAAAGTAAATATTAATGAAATGTTTATTTTAGAAGAATTTATTTTAAAAACAAAAGATTATAATATTTCTATTCCTGACTTAGCTATTAAAGAAATACACTTCAATGAAACAATGAAAACTGTAAAACATAAAATACTTAAAACCTCTATAATAAGTACTGGCAGCAATATTGGAATCACTGTCATATTGATTTCTATCATTATTATATTTTATGTTAAAAATAATAAAAGAATTTATATTACTAGTTCACCGGAGCTTCACTCTAACGATGGGGGAGTTATGATACGCCCTAATAAAATACTTATATAAAATAATGCAAACACATTTTAAACACATTTTACATATACATATATTTTCTTTAACATACGGTCACACTTACAATTCTTTTTAATCCATAAAATGCATAAGTACTTATGAATATTTGTCCACAACAAAGTATACAAACATACATACGTACTTAGCATACATTTAATTTATTGAACTATTAAACTTCTCGGAATCTTTTGTTCTTGCATTTCGTGAGTGGTCACATTAAAAGTAGACCAATAAACTACAAAATGCAATTGAATCAGTTCCACTTATAGCCCGGCAGAATTAGTAAATTCCAAGAATAAAACTAGGAAATAAATAAAATAAGCACTTTAGTTTTAATATTCATTTTGCTATTTAATATTAAGATTTTGAAAATAAAGAGACATTCGTATACATCGAGTCAAAGAATAAACTAGTCGAGTTCTTTTATTAAAAGTGTAATAGAACGGATTTAGTTAAAAGTGAACATCAAACTCCTAACCCTTTCATGGTGGTAGTTTTTATTAACGTTATTTCGTTGTACAATAACAACTATATCTAAAAAAAAAACTTAAAAAAGAAGATAAAATTGTTGTAAAATTTTAGTTTTGTTTTATGAATATATTGTTCTCAATTCCTTCAAACTTAATTTAAAATATTTTCTCTAGAGCATGTTTTTGTATTCATACAATCTACAACCTTGTGTTAACTTTGGTTGCAAACTAATTTCATATCTCTTCTCTATTTTTTATGAAACTATAAAAAACTGGTTGTTACTAAAGAAAGATTATAAATAATATATGATTTTTAAATTAATACAATAAATATTTAAATGAATACTTAGACTTGGCAGAAGTTAAAATTTTAAATTAAACTGAAAATATATTAACGGTTTTCCTGAAATCGCTTTAAATTGCCATTTGTGCAATCGGGAAAATTTGCGAGACTTTTTTTCATTAAGACCCATTTTAATATTAATGCACTACAATTAATGTCAGTTTGTAAGAAACGTCAATACAAAAATACGAGTAAATTAAAAAAAAAAAAAGAATTAAATTTAAAATATGTATCTAAAAAGTGAAATTTGAATTATAAAAGGACTAGGGAGTAACTCAGATTATACCAAGAATTTGTTCCTTGTGATTTGTTAACACTTTAATTTTTCGTTCAAACCGACGGTATGAATACAAAAATCTTTTTGTATTAATGCACCATTGCACAGCTCAAGTTGACGAATCAAAAGTCTTAGAAAAATTTACGTGGTTTGTGCAAATGAATTCGCATACAAGTTTTTACAGTTAATTTGCGAGGGCGTAAAATGCACAGCTTGCACGGATTGCGAGACTTTTTATCGATATCATGAAAACCCTAAGTGTTATAAACATTTCGTCCTAAAACTAGCACAGTATGTTTCTATAGTATGTATTAAACAACTTTTTATTGGTATTTATGTATGAGGTTTAAAGATTTTTAATTTAAAACTATTAATTATTGCAAAGATCAATAGAATATATCAAAAAACTCACTTGGTAGAGTTATTGGTCCAAATTTCTATTAAAATGAGAAAAATCAAAATGTATCTGCCAAAACACAAGCAAACACAAAGTCAAAAATATTTCATAAATTTGTTGTTGCTTTCTACATAAATTATTATTTCGTTTTAAAATTGTCAACGCCGCATCTACTACACCGATGCTGTCAGGAAAACAATTTTTTCTTCTCTTTAATCTTCGATTGCAGAAATTCTGTAGTGGAAGTAGGAAACTTAATCTACATATTCTTTTTTCGCATATTTGCTTGGAAACTTTCGCTATTATCCTACTGCATGTTAATGCTTTCGTCATCCTCTACATCGATTTGGAATCCCAAATAGGGTAAACATTTTAGATATACCTTAACCCTGCAACTCTAACGTTAGTCGATTCGACTAACAGCGCTTTATATTTTCATCATTCATAATATCGTTAGGGTTCAAGGGTTAATATCACTTTCATTTCCACTTCCTATAAAATATTCTCCTAACCTTTCTATGTATATTATCTTGTTGAAAACGATAAAGCATTTTCTCTTAAGAAATGGTATTTGATGAAGTATTCGTTGTGACAAAATCTGGTCGCGGCATTTTTCAATAATATTTTAATAAAATATAGAACATAAAAACAAAACACTAATATTTTAAGAGGGTTCTCTAGCACACTTATTATTGTTCAGTGCATACTTACTATTCGCTTTAGTTTTTATGTTTTTCGCATTCCGAAAGTAAGAACATACTAGATAGTCTAGTGCCTACTAGATTGTCATTTTAAGTCATGTAATTTCTTGTAAACACTTAAGTTTTTTGCATTAAAATTAAAGTAGGCACTCAATTAGTATGTACTACCTACAAACTTTTTTCGGATATCACCCAATGCCTAAGCCTAATATCCCCGAGATAGGGGCATTGGAAGAGAAAGTGAAACACCGTCTCCTCCTCCTGCTTATCATGACAACTCCAACAGTAGTCATTATAATTAAGACCCATTCTCCCTGCAAGAGTCCATATAACCCAGTGACCGTATTGACCGCTATCACCGTCCTTATCTGGTCTTTACCGAGATTAAGTTGCACACGCGCTCTCGCCGCGTCACAGCCAGGCCATAAACTCCTGGCCATCGAACAGGTATACTCCCCCTGCCTTATTTTAAATTAACAGTTAAAAAATTTCGGACATTAAAGGAAACACACTTAATATGATAATAAGTTGATTATTATCTCCAGATGGAGCTTAATGAACTATTTTCCATCCTTCGTACGTATATATACCTCAATCAAAAAATTTTTAACAAGAAAAAAAAATTACAAATATTAATTCCTCCATATTAAAGCAATGGGATAGATATAACCATCTTTATAAACTCTTCCAACATCTACCAACTGTCATAAAAATAAATGTTACACCAGGCTCCGCTTAACACATACCAGACTTACACATCAATATTTGATATCCAGAGAACCCCGACCTATGTGTACTTTTTGCAATAACTCAATATTAACAATTCTCCATATTCTTGCTGACTGCCTAGCACTAAACACAATACGTTTAAGGATATGTACAACAACAAACATCATACCTCTCCTAACTAATACATCAGAAGACAATGTTGACAAAATCTATGATATTTTAAAATGTATTAAGTTACACAATTATATATAAATCTAAATTATTTAACTAATATTTTATATAACGATGGCCGATAGCCTTAGATGCAAGTGCTTAAATTGTGTAATTTAAATTATAATAAATATTAAAATAAATAAATAAATGCCCCGGTGGGATAGCGGGTAGTGAGCTAGTCTATCAGTACCGGGGTTACAAGTTCGATTCCCGCCAGAGACTCTGGTCTCCTGCAGACAAGTGAAGAGCTTCGCGGGATTAGCGTAGGAATAAAAAAAAATAAAAAAGATGTATCTAATCTATTCAATATTAACTTCCAGTCTTATAAATCGTTTATTCCTTAAAGCTTCAATTAGCTTTATTTGTTTTTGTCTCTTATGTGCTGCGACACCAATAATTATGAATTATCGTTCCCTGTACTCTATTTATTTTTGCAACAATAAAGGAACAAATATACTGTAACTTGGGATTTAAAATATAATTGTAGAATTATTCGTAATTTAATTTTCTATACAAATGACTTGTAGAAACTGTTGTTTTACCACTTAAAATGATGATAAGCTACATAAAATAAATTGTTGTTTACTGATACTTTTATTATACGTAGGTATTTTGATTGGGCAATTAATACAATACATTATAAATTGCGGTAGAAAATAATCTTTTATAGAGCAATTCCATATGAAAACGATCAAAATTGGCAAATTTTTGGACGACCCCTCTCCGATTTTAAAATAAATAGTCTCAATCGATTGCCCAGCAAAAAATAATGTACCTACATATTTTTTTTTTTTTATAGTGACTGGTTTAGTGGTGGTGTACACCACTGTCATGTGACAAAATTGAAGAATTCTTCATAAGGGACCTCACTGAAAGTTGTTTTAAAAAACTACTAAAGCGATCGCAACGAGTGATAGCTCGTTGGAAAGGTATTGAATAAGGCTTTAATTGAAAAATAAAATTTTCCAAATTTTTCTTAGAAATTTACCTTTAAATTTTCCCAAGAAAATTAAATTTTCCGATTTTCCACAGAAGCTCCTAAATTTTCCGGCTAATTTTTTTTTTTCGGATTCCTCATAATTTTTGCTTTAAGAATCAGCAATAAAAAAATGGGCCCCGACTCCTTGTTTGGACAGGAGAAGAGCATTTAAGAGACCACCTTGTTAAAAATACATTTTAAAAATTATTTTACAGTTAAAAATACATTTATGAAGAAAAAATCAATTTTTTTTTAAGAGCCCCAAGTTGAGTGTGTAGTGAATATGGTCTGCCTGCCTTAACAAGATCGGCCATAAATCCATGGATAATAGCAGCAGTGGCATGTAATGGCACACCAAACCCGACTGAGGCTACAGGTCATAAAATGTTTTGTAAATTTTTTAAGTTACCAGGTAATAAATATTTCGCCTAAAATGACACGTGCAGAAACAAGTCATAAAACACGGATTTTCCATAAATATAGCGAAATATTTATTACCTGGTAATTTAAAAAATTTGCAAAACATTTTATGACCTGTGGTCGGCTTATTGGCAGTAACCAATTAAGTCCCTTTTAAAAAACATTTTATTTTATTTTAGTTCACGCAAATTTTCCTATTAAAGAAAAGCAAATATCGCTTATTTTTTTTTACCTATTTTTTTACCAAAAAATAAATATAAATACTTCACACACTCTAAGTCAAATTTCAGTTGAATACTAAACGTGAAAGTGTTTTTTTTTTTGTAAAGTAAAGAGTGAAGCCGTAAAGACAATTTAAAGTAAAATGAATAAATTTTGCTGCAATCCGTTTAACAAGAGTGGACATCGTTCGAAAAAGATAAAAGTATTAAAATTAACTTGTGTTTCGAAGCGATACATGAATTAAATATACAATACGGTGAAGAAGCAGAATTCATTTGCCCCAAGTGTAAAATCGATTTGTCTCAACAAGCAAATGCATTGAAACAAATGCAGCCACAATCCGAGAGTGAAATGACAAGTGAACAAAATGTTTCATCTAATAGTGAGGCAGACATTCCGATGGTCAATATGTCTTTGAGTCCTTTGAATGAGGCTATTACCACTTTAGGTGAAACTCCTATTAGAAAAAGAAAGTTGCGAAGTGAAACATACAGGAAAGAGAAAAAAGGCAAGGTTATGAGTGCAATCGCGACAATATTTGATGAAGGCTCTGATAACGAATGCAGTCAAGCAGATGACGTTGATGACGGCAAACAAATGATTGAGCAGTTGAAAAGAAAATTCAATTTAGCGACCACTTTTCCGGAGAAATATCTCATTTTATCTGTGCTGCCTCAATCATGGTCTATACGCAAGATTTCTGAACAGTTTCAAACATCTTTTTACATCGCGAGAAGAAGCAAAGAATTAGTTCGACAGAAGGGCATATTGGCGACTCCCACCAAGAAATTTGGCTCAAGGACCCTCAGCGAAGCAACGGTGAAATTGATTCAAGATTTTTACTGCAATGATGACAACAGCCGCGCCTGCCCAGGTACACGTGACTATGTTATCACACGTGAAGATGGAGAAAAAGTACACAAGCAGCGCAGATTATTATTATGTAATCTATCCGAAGCATACCATCAGTTCAATGAGAAATACCCAGCAGAAAAAGTGGGATTTTCTAAGTTTGCCATCCTACGACCAAAAGAATGCGTGCTGGCATTAGACAGGCACGGAACGCATTCAGTCTGCGTTTGCATGTTTCATCAAAACATCAAATTAATTTTCTTTCCATGCAAGAAATTGAAAGTATTTCACGGAGAAATTGAAACATATAGAGACCTCCTGTCGAAGTCGTTGTGCGCATACGCCACGGAAAATTGTCATCTGTCCAAATGCGACAATTGTCCGAAGATTGACGAGCTAGAGCAATATTTGGCGGAAAAGTTTGAACAGCTATTAATTCAGGAGGTGCATTTCAAACAGTGGATAAGTAGCAGCGGCAGATGTTCCCTTGAGACCGTGGTAAAGCAGATTCCGGAATTCATCGAGGAATTCGGATTCAAGTTGAATGAACTGAAGGCGCACCATTTCATATCCGAGATGCAATCGAAATTTCTAAAGGAAAGTAAGGAGAAATTAGCCCAAAATGAATTCATTGTGATAAGCGACTTTGCCGAGAATTACACTTTTCTCGTTCAGGATGAAATTCAGGCTTATCACTGGGCAAACGACCAGTGCACGGTGCATCCTTTTTGCATTTATTTCAAAAACGAAGATAACGAATAACAGACCGTAAGCCTTGTTGTTGTCGCGGAGAGTTTAGCTCATAATTATGTGTCCATTTATTTATTTCAAATGAAACTGTTTGAATTCTTAAGATCAAAATTCGATGCAATCGACAAAGTAACGTTTTTCTCAGACGGCGCGGCTTCTCAGTACAAGAATAAAAAAATTTTTTACAATCTTTGCATAATTGAAGAAGAACAAAACTGCAAGGTCGAGTGGCACTTTTTCGCGACGTCCCACGGTAAGAGCCCATGCGATGCGTTAGGGGGAACCCTAAAACGCATGGCGACTAAGGCAAGTTTGCAAAGGCCATATACTGACCAGATCTTAAATGTACAACATTTGTTTTCGTGGATTCAAAGCAAGGAAATTGCCATTAACACAGTTTTATGCACTAAAAAAGAACACGATGCCATGGAGCGACGAATTCAAAACAGATATAATAATGTCAAAACTATAACTGGAACGCAAAAGTTTCATTGCTTCATACCAAATATTTCTGATATGTCAATTAATGTAAAGCGGTACTCTTCGTCTGCCGACGTGCTAAATTTAAAGTTACTTTAATTTTATAATGATGCCAAGACAATTGAAATTTTTAATAAATATTGTAATTAAGTATAAGCAGCAAAATAAGAAAGATTTTTTCTTCATAAATGTATTTTTAACTGTAAAATAATTTTTAAAATGTATTTTTAACAAGGTGGTCTCTTAAATGCTCTTCTCCTGTCCAAACAAGGAGTCGGGGCCCATTTTTTTATTGCTGATTCTTAAAGCAAAAATTATGAGGAATCCAAAAAAAAAAAATTAGCCGGAAAATTTAGGAGCTTCTGTGGAAAATCGGAAAATTGAATTTTCTTGGGAAAATTTAAAGGTAAATTTCTAAGAAAAATTTGGAAAATTTTATTTTTCAATTAAAGCCTTATTCAATACCTTTCCAACGAGCTATCACTCGTTGCGATCGCTTTAGTAGTTTTTTTTAAAACAACTTTCAGTGAGGTCCCTTATGAAGAATTCTTCAATTTTGTCACATGACAGTGGTGTACACCACCACTAAACCAGTCACTATAAAAAAAAAAAAATATGTAGGTACATTATTTTTTGCTGGGCAATCGATTGAGACTATTTATTTTAAAATCGGAGATGGGTCGTCCAAAAGGTGATCGCTTTCATATGGAATTGCTCTATAAATAAATTTTTTAAATAAAAATACTAAAATACTAATAATTAAAAAATAAATCTACTAGGTCATTCCATTTAAAATCAAAACAAGTTAGGGTAAGTGTAATCGGCCAATCCAAACCACTTGATACCATACACCACATTGTGCCAAATATAATACAGAGGTTTTCATTTATATTAGATATTAAGATCGATTCAAAAAGAGATTATAGGTCGATCAGTATACATATATATGTACTAAACGGTGGATACCCAGAAAAAATTAAAAAATGTCTCTAATCAACAAATTTTTACCAAATTCATAATATCAAGCAAACAATTTGTTGAGTTTACACCTATTACCAAAATGATTATATTGATTACTAAAAATTTTAAAATTTTGAATACATTTTTTCAATAAATGATATTTTTTAAATTAAAAAAATTATCAAAAATCTTTGCCATTTCAAACAATGTGTTAATTTATTTAATTAAATATTGACAATTCCCAACAACAATTCTACAAGTTTAAATAATTTTATTTTAAACGAAAAAATCAATTAATTTTTTTTTTGATATATAATTAATATTTTAATTTAGAAGTATTTCAAAAAAACTTTAATATTAATTAAATCAAAATTAGATTTTTAATTTTCTTTCAACTAAAAAAATTATTAATTCAATTATCACATTAATTACATATTAATACTTTTTAAGCTACTTTTTTCATTGATAAAAAAAAACTTTTATCTGTGCAAAAATTAAAAAAAAACTTTACGTTTTAAGAAATGTTCGCAATCTTTAGATCTAGAATGAAAAATTATCAATAAATTTTAATTAATTTCATGTTGTTAAATTCCTTTCTTTATTAAAATAAGTTAGCCTAATTAAGAAATATGAAAATTTGGATTAAAAGCCATAAAACAGTTCAACAAAATAACCATAATAATAATTATCTTAAGATCTTTTATTTTTACAGTTCACGAAATAACTTGATCGAAAGAGGAATAAATGAAAGGGCTACATTAGCGTGGCAATCTACGGAAGCGGAAAATAAAGAAACAAAACATCTTCGTTGCAAATACCTTTGCAAACTTTACATATTTTGCAAATCTATTCGAAATGCTATATTTTGTTGTTGTGGTCTTGCAAGATATAGCACTTATGCCAGATTTGCAACATACGCAAGGTTTTCAATGGTAGTTTACAACAAAGAGTGATTTCCGCTAACCATAACCGTACTGACAACATTTACACACGTAGACTCCTGACAAAGGTACCCGGGTACCCGTGTGTGTTTATTTGTCCGTTATTATTTATGCTATGCATTTTAAAACGGGGAATCCCCTGTTTGTATTTATATGTTATATACAATTGTACTGTGGGTATGCATCGTTTCGATTATATTTTTGCATTCTCAGTTTTGTTTGGTGTTGATGCATACGGTTGTGTGTCTTTGCTTTTTTGTTTTATAAATTTTTTCGATGTCGCGCATCGTTAAGTCGCGATAGATTTCAGCAAATACTACGCGTAATACGTTTTGACAATGCTTTCACAAGAGCGACACGCAAACAAACAGACAAAGCTGCTCCTATCTCCGATATATGGAATATGTTTATGCAGAATCTACGTTTAAATTATTTTCCAGATGAAAATATAACAGTAGACGAACAGCTATTTCCATTTAGAGGTAGAACCAGTTTACTCAATATATTCCCTCAAAGTCAGCTAAATACGGAATAAAAATATTTTGGTTGTGTAACACAGCCAATAGCTATCCTTTGAATGGAATCATTTACACGGGCAAGCCACCTGGTGGTCAACGACAGGTAAATGTAGGAGAAATCATCGTTCTAGATCTGGTGGATTTCTACAAACAATATGGAATAAATGCAACAACCGACAATTTTTTAATTCAATTCCTTTGGCCAATCGGCTACAAGTTAGAGGAATAAGTCTCGTTGGTACCCTTCGAAAAAAAAACCCGATATGGTTTCAACAAAAACGGAACACTTTTGTCTGTTGTGACCAAGAAGAAGAAGTGTGTTTTCCTACTGTCAACAATGCATTATACTCAAGGGGAGCCAACTATTAATGGAAAAGAGGAGATTAATGACTTCTATAACAGAACAAAAGGCGGAGTAGATCTTATGGACCAGATGTGTCTAAATATACCACCAAACGTAAAACAAATAGATGGCCATTGGCAGTTTTTTTTTCAATATGATTGACGTGGCTGCATTGGGTGCATTTTGTGTATACTCCAGCCTCGATCCAAGCTCAAAAGTAAAACGAAGCTCTCGTCGAGGATTTTTAACATCACTTGGCGTGGAGTTGGCAACTAAAAATATGAGCAAAAGAGCTAATGATAAAGTACGTTCGGGTACCAGGGTAACCGTTTTAGTATGGTTAGGGCTAATAATGTTCAGGAAAGTTTTAAACGTTCATACTTCAACTTATTCAGTCAACCGGTACGTATGAGTGATATCAAATTGCAATATGGAAAAAATTATTAAAAAATTTATCGATTTCGACGATTTTACCACAAATTACTCATTGTAGAAAAAAGTATTAAGGGCAAATTACATTACTTTTGCTTATTCTGTGTGTTCGCTTTCTGGAAAAATTCATATACTGGAACCACATTCGGTTGGGGACTAGGTCAACTGAATCCAAGAAAACTAGCAAACTTAAAATTACTGTTATAAAACGGAAATATTTCGGATCAATCGGCTTTGGTTCACTTTCACATGTGGACAGATGCAGGAATGTGATGCATTTCCCAACAGGCCCTATCATTACAAAACTTATCACAAGTCATTTAGTTTTTAACCGACTTTTATGTATTTAGATACTTTGGATAGCTGCATTAGTGCACTTATTATTGGGGATAATATACCTTATCCTAACGATCAACTAACAGCTTAACCTACTTTATACCCTTTACTACAAGTGGAAAGATTATATATAAGTTGATTTTTATATAAATTTGGGATACCGAAAGTAAACTAGAACTCGTATATTATGGATCCTTATGAGTAGCGGAATTAATTAAACGACGTGCGTCTGTCAGGCCGTTAGTTTATCTGTCCGCGTGTATGTTGAAAAGGATTTAAATACTTAAGCGAAGTGTATATGAGACTTGGAAGAACCGAATATAGCACTTTTACCTATTTTACTAAAATGCATTAACCCAGGCATTTTTGAATCAATCGTAAGCAAAAATATTACTTTTGACAAGAAAACCTACGTCATTTTATTTAAGAACAAATAAGCTTAACCAAAGTATCAAATTAATTGTACCAAATTGTTACACTCCTAATCGTGTTTTCACATTGAACACTTTAACACAAGTTTTGGTTTTAACGATAAAACCATAGCTGGGGAATTTCAATTAGAATTAGAAATCATTACGATTAGAGAAATAATATAATCTAATCATTAGAATTGAATTTTGATACAAATTTCAGATTACTAATTGATTAGATTAGAAATAATCAAAAATCTAATCACAATTAGTGACGATTAGCATTTCTAATCAAATCTAATCAAAACTAATCCAAAAAATAATTGATTAGATTTCTTGATTAGATTTGATTAGATCAACTATTTCTAACTATTTTTGTGAAAAGAAAATATTTATTTATCACATTTGTTGCTATATTTACACAATGTAACAGTTTTTGAATATTGAATATTGAAAATTAACATTAATAATAACACAACAACAAAGTGAACCAGCTGTGTCAAGTGTTTAGTTTAAGAACATGGTGCACCGTATGCAATTTTATGCAATATTAAAAAACTGTTACATTATGTAAATATAGCAACAAATGTGATAAATAAATATTTTCTTTTCACAAAAATAGTTAGAAATAGTTGATCTAATCAAATCTAATCAAGAAATCTAATCAATTATTTTTTGGATTAGTTTTGATTAGATTTGATTAGAAATGCTAATCGTCACTAATTGTGATTAGATTATTGATTATTTCTAATCTAATCAATTAGTAATCGTCTAAAATGGCTAACTAATCATAATTAATCAATTTTTCAGCACAATTAAAATTTATAATCCAATTGCTAATCATTAGGATTTCTAATCATTATTCCCAAGCTATGGATAAAACCAATCATTAAAACTTGGTTTTACCATACAATATAATTTTGTTAAAACCAACTTAAACCTTTTTTGGTTTGGTTTTAAGTAGATTTTATGAAATACAGCCAAGTTTTTGCTGTACTTTATTTAGTTTAAATTAAAGAGAAAACTTGGGGCAAAAAACAATATATTAAAAAAAAATTTTTTAGAAAAAAATCATATCTTAAAATAGAAAAAAACGCCTCCTTCAAAGTTTCAGTATTTTTAAAGAACGGTTTGAGGAATTACATTAAATTATTTTTAATATATTATTTGTAGCCCCAAGTATTCTCTTTAAAATGACATACAGATCATTTTGGTATGTGCAGTAGTTTTTGAGATATTGAGAAAATAAACTCCACAATTCGGCTAATTCGGCGAAATTATGACATTTTGAATATGACGTAACTTTTGAAAAAAAAAAAAATTTTAAATGTTCTTTTCGTAATATTTGTTCCTTATAGGATGAAAGGAACCTTCACACCAAATTTTATTCAAATAGAAAGGGGTTGGGTCCCACTCTTGGTCGATTTGACATGGAATTACCAATATATTATGATTGCCTATGAGTATGTTGTGGTTAATAATAACAAAAATATTAATTAAACCAATCTGCGTGTACAATCAAATATGGATCTACTACCAAACTCTGTGCAATAATAAGGTTAACATATGAGTAATTGATTTATCAAATCAGTTTTAAAGAGCTTGTGTAAAATACAAAAAGGAGAGTAATTTTATACATCGTGATAAGGCTTAAGTTAAGATTTTAATTTAAAATATAAACTAATAATTCATATATAGTATGACTTTTAAAACATTCCTCGTACAGATAAAAATATTTAAATGCCTTCTTAAATGTGGCATAACTGAAAACATTCTTTATTCAGCATGAAAGTGTCAGTTATTTTTTGTTTTACACAGACATTTAGAAAAGTTTTTTCATAATTAATATTTCATTTACAAACAACGTAGTAATAACAAGGTCAGCTGCAAAAAGTTTTTCGGTCATGTTTTTCATATATTTTGTAAAACACTTAAAAAAGCAACATTGAACATTTGAAGATTTTAATATAGGAAATATGCACTTTAAAGTTTAACATTTTAATAATAAAGTAGATTATGAAAATAAATAATTCCCAGATTCATTTTAAACATTTGATTTAGGGCAACTAGAATTGAATGAACTAATACATAAAAGCTTTTAGAAAAACAAGTAAGAGTGCTATATTCGGACGGGCGTTTAGAATATATTAGGCGTGGGCCCAATGGGATCTATAAACTATGAATTAACCTTCATAAAAACGGACATCAGTATAAAATTCGTCGTAGTTTAGACCTACTTATGTTAAAATATTGACCGACAATCAGAATGCTTTTTGTCTTCATTTCTAGTTATATAAAACTTAATTTGAACAAATTTAAGTAAAATATCATGATTTGCACCAGTTTTAGCTGAACTAAAATTAATTTCGAGAGGCGAATTCTGTAGAGTTATTTCTGGTATTAAAACACTTAATTAAGGGCAAATTTTGAAATAAAAGTGCGATTGGCTATAGCATTTTATAGATTTTAAGTGGTTTTCAAAAGGCTGCTTAATATGGCACATAAGATAAATTATGGATCGAATATTACCATATTTCATGGTAGTACTTTTGGCGATATGAATCTAATTTGGCCCAAATTTTACCACAATATCTATATGTGCTACTGTTTTAGGCGCACTAAAATCTTTTCTGACAGTAGGCTTTATATAGGGCCTATGGTAAATTATGGACCGATCTTCACGAAATTTAACAAGATTTATAATCAAATAGAACGAATTTGTGCAAAATGTTATATCAATTCGTGCACAATTACAATATTTATGTTAGTTTTTGTAACAAAATTATCCATTTTTAAGGGTGGTGGTTCTACATTTGGATTTCAATCCCATACTGCTCTGGATAACAACAAGCACTTTGCTACAAACATTGCACTTTTCTTTTGAGTTTTTCGAAAGTGAGCGTGTTTTGAACAAACGACTAAGAAGCCAGAATATATACACTTTAAAGGGTCTGAGATGAATAATAAAACAGTTTAACACGGAATGTTAAGCTTTTCGTGTTTTCTTTTCCGAGCAATATTCTGCATTTTTTTCTCCTTTTACATTTCTTTAACCTCTTCTCTGAGACATATGTGTTATCTTAAAAGTGTAATGTGTTCTTTTCTCATGTTGTTCACCTTAGAAAGAAAAAATGCTACATGTTCAACACTCATATTAATTAAACAGGAACGAGTGCAGCTTTAGATTAACAGCTGGGTTTGCTAATATTTCGCAAAACATTAATTATTTTTAGTTTGTCTCTCGTGGTAATATACACTTTTTTTTAGAAAATAAAACGTCATTAGTATACCCTCATTCACCACTAGTGGTGGTGGAGGGTTTAAAGAAACTTTTTGTACCGCGAGGGGGTACGAAAATGGGCCTGTAAAAATTCATGAGTATTTCAAAAAATTACATTTGTTTATATTTATGCTTGTATTTAAAGAAGACTTCGTGCTTGATCTAAATTTGTTTTTTAATTTGTGTGTACCTTGTGAAAAGCTAAGCTTTTGGATGGCTTTTTTAAGTAGTCTTGGAGCCTCGTACCTAAAAAAGGCTTTTTAGGAACAAAATATCCCATATATAAAAAACCTCTAAAACAATTTTATTCAACTTTCAATGGTGGGGTCCCCTATGCCATGAAACTGAGATAAGATAGCAGCAGGAAAAGTAGTACGCCAACAGCAGAGTATATTTAACTTTTTTATTAAGAAAAGCTAAAGGTACTAAGTTAATTTAACTTTATTTTACTTTTATGAGATTAACGAAGTGTGAGTTTTCCAATGTGTGTTGTAAAATGTGCGACAGTTTCGAATATAAAGGTAAAAAATAGGGTTAATTCGAATCGATTTATTTTGATGAGTTGTTACATTTTCCCTAGTTTTATTGAAACGGAATGTGTAAGGTATCAAACATTCGGCACATGCGAGTTAAAATTTTCTCAAATGTTTTGTTTCAGAATATTTTACACACATTTAAGCCAACGCAACATTCCAAAAAAAAAAAAAGAGTTTGAAGAAATAAAAAATTATGCATTCAGAAATAATGTTTATTTGAAAAAAATATGATACGAGTGGAAAAAAAGAAATAGAAGAAAATGCTAATTTCTTAACTACATAATGGTTGTCTGTTAAATTCTGATACAAAATGGGGGAAAAATATCCCAAATGAAAAAGGAAAGGCAACAAAAAAATATAAAGCTTATTTTCCAAATAAAATATTTTTTTCTCCAAAAAAGTGAAAATACATTTGTAAGTTTATGTTCGTTTTTATAATTTGCACAATGGAAAATAATAAAGAAAACGATTAAAGATATTATAATGAAAAAGTTTAATTTCTGCTTTTCTCTTTTACTTTCATTATAAGGACAAAAATATTTTAAAAGGAATCTGCAAAAAAAAATCATTTGTTATTCTAGTTTTCTAGTAACGGAAATTGTTTGAAAAGTTTGCTCAAATTAATGACTCAGATAAGTAAAACAGCGTAGTTTTACTCCAAAAGAAAAAAGTACGAAAATAAATTAGATTTATGTACAGATTTAGAGAAAAATATAGAAAAGTTCAATGATGCACTACAATTTTAGTTTTCGTTTTTTTGTGCTTATGAAAGAAAATTAAACTTAATTTTTTTACAAAATCCTTAGTTCATTTTTCTTTTAAGTAACCAGAGAAATTTTGTATAGAAAAATAACATAATCCTTGATAAATATGAACCATGCAATTGCTCAACACGCACACACATTATACAGTTTGCACAACATCTTCCTTTGGTACCAAAATAACCCCCATTCTGGTTAAACGGAATTGCGAATTTATAATACGACTTAAAAGTACTATTTAGTCTGAAACAGTGTTGAGTATCCAACATTGACAATTATATCAAATAACAAATTTTGTTAGGAGAAATTTTATTTGAATCCACTCCTTTCGTATATGGGGCAGAATTTTAGTTTAATATCAAGAAGGCGTTAATTTTATGAGAAAACTCAAGTTCTTAACGACTTCTGCAGTAGTGAATGTCAAAAATGTGTGTGAATTTGTATGTATAATATGCGCTCTTTAAAAAATATCGACAAATATCGTTAATTAACGATATTTGTTGTTAAGAGCTATTCTGTAAGGACATTTTAAAAATTTTTATCGACAAATAATGTCGGTAGCTAACGACACAAAAAAGTTCTTTTTAAATAATAACGATAATAAATGTACTGTTAATAAGTTAAAAATATATAGTAATGAAACCAATTTTAAAAAAGGAAAAAGTTTAGCCTATTAAACTCGACCCTACACCACAGTGTTTTGGACGATCATGTTTTAACAAAAATGGGTATATAACGAGTTTAAGATTCTCATACGAGTTTTTTGTGCCAAATATTATCTGAATGTCTACAACTAGTACTACGAATACTTTTACGGGACAATGAAGAGGATTTTATAAAGGTTTCTTATTATAAGCTATTTTCGGGAGTTCATTTGTATTGGAGCTGTGGTCAAAAACAGGTCGATTATAATAAAATTTGTTCTGCTGATTTAGGTTGCCGCAACATATTTTTGGACTTTATTAAACCTAAATACCTACAAATCAAGGCGGTTAATTGGCACAAAAATCTATTCCGGAATAAAGTTTGCATGTGGGATATGTAAAATTAAGCACCGCTTCTCAAAATTCTGAAAAGGCTTGTGACAATAAACACACATGTGCCAAACATGATCAAATTATTTTTAAAATTGCGACATATACTTAACTTGAACAAACAACCACCCAGCCGGCTGGAAGGACGGACCTCATTAGTTCGATTCTGAAATTGATTCTGAATCCATCACTATACTAAAAGATGGGTCTGGAACCTATATTTAAATGTGTTACACACATTTGCACAAACACATAAAATCCTCTCCATATACAGCAGTGTGGATATAAAAAGTAAGAGCATAATGTTATGCTCGAGTGGCTCGGGCAACTTGAACTTGTTTCCTATAAAAAGATTTGAAACTAACACACATATTTGTTAAGAAATTTTAATTCATGTTTTATTAAAAAAATTTCTTACATGCAAATTTATTTTATATTTTTTATTAATTTAAACCTTGACGTTTTAATATTTTATCGATGTCCTTGATAGTAATACAAATTAAATATACTGAAATTATATTGAGTCATTTATTTCGAAAAGGGCTCAGGTACAAAAAACAAAGCGTTCAGGAGCACAAAAATCTGAATATCTTTAAAGCAATTTCATTATTAGAAACAGTTTTTTCCTAAAATTGTAAGCCTCTGTTTATATTATTAAAGGTCAAACAGAAAGATATTTTAAGTAATATTTGCAAGAGAAAATTGTCATTACAGTTTCCAGAGATGAGCCCTTTTCGAAAATTGTCTTTGAATTTGGTAGGCTTAAGTTCATCAAATTTAATTTTCGTTAAATTATTTTTATTGAAGGAAGGAATTAACAACATGAAATGCATAAAAATTTTTTATTTTTTCTTTGATAATTCTTGACTGCACACGGGATTAAACTCATTTACATGTTTTGAGAATAATCATATTCCCATCATCAGAACTCTTTGTGTCTACCATTTGCCAGTCTAAAGTCAAACATCAATATTTAACAAATGGTATTGGTAGATCGAAATTTGCTGTAATTGATTATCAATTTTCATTGAAATCTCTATTTTCAATTTTTTTCCTCACTTCTTGTTTTTTGGTACTTTGTCTTGAAAATTTATGTACATTTGTTTTTTGTGTTTTTTCTTTTTGTCTTTTTCTAGTTGACCTTTCTTTGTAAAACTTGAAGGACAAATATAAATATATAAGAGCTTGTGTCATAGCTATTTTATAACAATTGTGATTTTTAAAAACAGACAAGCCGGGCACATGGCGTTTTAACATAATTCGGGTACGCTGAGTCCAGTGGTGCCCGCGGTTTTTTAAGATTGGCTCTGGTTTTCGAGATATACCGTTATTTCAAAAATGGAGGAGGTTGCACAACATATATTCGCGTAACTCAAAAACGGTTTAGTTTATTGCAATTGCTAAAAACCGAAATTTCATTTAAGAAAAGCAAAACTTTTTTTTCTAATATGAGTAGTCGTTTTTGAATCATATTTTTTTTTTTTGAAAAAAAAATTAATTTTTTTATCAAAATTTCGAAATTTTTGTTTTTAAAAAATTCATAAAAAATTAAAAAATGCAGCTAGGCTTCTAATTAAAAAAAGACATATAAAAAAGCTGCAAACAAAACAAGCCATAAATGATTAAAATCTGTTAGCAACTTTTGATTTTATTCACAAAAGTTGACAAATTTTAATTAATTTAAGAATTTCATAAAACGCAATATTTGTATGGGAGCCCCCCTAAGAAGTGGAAATAAGGGGCAAGTATGTCTCGAGAAATTGTTAAGGGCAAAAAATTAATTGAGGTCGGTCATACATTATATACCACTAGGGGCGACTTCTGGGAATTTATGGGACTTTTTCTTCAATATATATGAAGAATATAATTTATATGGAGCATTTCATAGGATTTTTTTTAACTATTAAATTCTTTATTCAACATTATGTACATTCTTCATATGTGACGCGCAAAATAGAAAGGGACCTAAGGGTAAAAACCATTTAAAGCCATTTTAAAGATTTAAATACGTGTAAATTTGGTGTACCATCACTGAGCGTGCTGGTATTGGTCTCATTTAAAAGTGACACATCTCATGACGTCAGGAACGTGTTGGTCAACCTAGAAAACGCGCTCAGATGTTGTCCACATCAACAAAAAAAAACGGAAAATTGATTTTTTTCTACCCTTAGGTCCTTTTCTCTATGTCGCTGTCACATATGAAGAATGTGCCAATGCAGAAAATTTATTTAAAATTACATTTTGACGTAAAATTTTTTAAATGCGGTTTTTGTGCCATTTACAATACAAAACAAAAGAACAAATATACAAATTTATGCTATTCCAAAGAAATATGCATGCATTATTACCACACTTTCACTTTACGGTAGGAATTTTGGAAAATCCACAGTTACCGATTAAAAAATTCTATAAAAGCATTGAGCCCAGATGGTGTTGCTTTTACCGAATTGCGCCGAATTTTTCCACGATTAAGTGGCATGAAAGTAAAAGAAGGTATGAAATCTAACTACTTTATTAAATTAGATTTATATTTCATATCATAGTGTTTTTATTTTACAGGAACTCTTAATGGACCGGACATTCGTCGTCTTATGAAGGATATCGAGCCATTGGCCTGGAATTGTGTGAAATCAGTAATAGAAAATGTATTAGAAAATCATCGGTCTGAAAACTGGTGGATTTTAATCAAAAATATGCTAACCGCATTTAAAAACTTGAACGTTAGAATGTCATTGAAAATACATTTTTTGCATTACCATGCCGAAAAATTTAATGAACAATCACCAGCCGAGTCTGATGAACATGGCGAGAGATTTCACCAAGTAACAGCCAGGCTCAAACACTGGTATAGCGCCAAACAACTTGATTCGCTATTAGCGGATATTTGTTGGAATCTGCAGGAGGAAGAAGAATTAATTTCTAAATAAAAATAAAAAAATTTCATCTTTTCTGAAAAAATCAAAAATTGTAGACAGACTTTAATCACTTATAGCTTATTTTGTTTGGAACTTTGTTTTTATACGCGTAGAATCCTAGCCTTAAATTTTGCACCTGCAGCGCCTGAGATACCCCTAGACGGGCCAAACTTTAGCGCAACTTTATTTTTCATTCCCATCATTTATTTCTAAGGCCTAGGATTCACTCCTAGGGGGATAAAATGTTTGACCGACCTCCAATGTTTTTTGTTCTTAACATTTTCTTAAAACATAGTTGCCATATATCTCCAGCCCTTAGGGGGGCTCCCATACAAATATGGCCGTTTAATGAAATTCTTAAATTTGGCCCCTGCAGCGCCTAGGATGCCCCTAGATGGGTCAACCCCACTTTATTTTTCATCTCAATCATTTATTTCTAACATACCCACCCGCTATCTCCATTCCTTAAGGGGGCTTCCATACAAAATGTTCAATGCAGACTAGAAATATATTAAAGAAAAAGTCCCATAAATGCCCAGGAGTCGCCCCTAGGGGGATAAAATGTATGACTGACCTCCATTAGTTTTTTGTTATTAACATTTTCTCAAATTATACTTTCCCTTTATCACCATCCCTTAGGGTGCTCCCATACAAATATTGCGTTTTTTGAATTTCTTAAATTAATTAAAATTTGGCGACTTTTGTGAATCAAATCAAAAATTTTAATCATTTATGGCTTGTTTTGTTTGGAATTTCGTTTTTTATACGTCTGCAAAAAATCAGAAGCATAGCTGCATTTTCCAATTTTTTATGAATTTTTAAAAAACAAAATTTTTTAAATTTTGTTAAAAAAATTAATTTTTTTCCAAAATTTTGTTTCTAAAATGACTGCGGATATTAGAAAGAAGTTTTACTTTTCTTAAAGGAAATTTTATTGCGAAATTTCGGTTTTTTAAGTTTTTTCAATAATTTTTGCGTACGCGAACATATGTTATGCAACCTCCTCCATTTTCGAAATAACGGTATATCTCGAAAACCAGAGCCAATCTTAAAAATCCGCGGGCACCACTGGATTCACCGTACCCGAATTATGTTAAAACGCCACGCTTGCCCAGCTTGTCACGAAAAAAAAGTTTCAATTTCTTGCACAGTGTAATTAACTGTTGGTTTTTAATTGAAGTTTATAATATTTTAATAAGACTTTAAGATCATCATATTTAATTTGCATTAAATTATTTTTATTGAAGGAAGGAATTTACAATATGAAATGTATTAAAACTTTTTTTTGATAATTCTTGACTGAATACGGGATTGAAATCGGGGCGAATTTACATGTTTCGAGAATAATCACATTCACATTATCAGAATTCTTTGCGTTTTACCGTTTGCGCCCCTGCGGATTACAAATTAGAAAACACATACGGTAATGTAATAAGAAAAACGAAAATATATAATCAAGATTAATAAATGAATTACAAATCTTCTTCTAAATATGCCCATGGATACGTACACGTCGGTTGGCCATTACAGAATGTCTTCATAAAAATTGAAAAAATCGGCTATCTGGATATCATTATACTTCAAGCAGCTGGATTCCCACATTTTTAAAATGAAGTTAAAAATATGTGTATTAATTGAAATTTTTCTCTTGAAACAGTGTTCATTATTCAGATTTTTTTTTTAAATGACAAACTAACAAAAAATTTGTTATAACAAATTAACCACATACGCAAAACTTACCTGTTACTGTAAAAATATTGAATGCAAAGTGTTTTTCTATTGCTAACTAAAACACGCATAATTAATATTCCAAATAAATACGGTGATGCGCCCTTTGCGAAATTCATTTTAAAAATCTACGTGTTTTTCACTGCTATGGAAGGGGTCGATAACCTTTCATATGTGTACGAACAAAAAACAGCAAAAACTCAATTTCCAATAATTTGTACTTGAGCGCTTTTCGAAATAAATGATTAAATTTTAAGTAGCCTTGAGAGCTTGCCCATGCAAAGAAAAATATGTTTCTTTTCAACTTGATTTATTATGGTAGGAGAAAACTAAAAATATTGCAAATATTTCAACCACATTATAATCTAATCCTCCAAAATTTCATAAGTCGGATTAAGTTGATCGGTACACTTCTGTTCTGAAAATTCATGTCGACAGTCGTTAAAATCACTGTAAACGTGTTGCACTTAAATCACAAAATGTTTTAAAATGTGTTTTTGTTAAAAATCAAAACATCAGTTTTAAATGTAGAAGTACAAAACACGCGGTGATTCATCGACGACTATTGTGCGTTTATGAAAAAGGATAAGTTACAGCGCATGAAAAAGGATAAGTTACACAACGCATGTTATAAAAGCCTTTTGCGTAAGTTGGTTTTTTTACTTAGTTGTACATTGAAAAATGTATACGTTTCTTCTACAATTCCAAGCTTCGGCTTTTTTTTTCTTTTTTTTTTGGTAGTCCTGGCTTCCTTTTTGTATACAACACTGTATGTTTTTAAACAATTTAAATAAGTTTTTCCTCAAATTTACAAATTTGATTACACTATTCTTTTTATTGTCAGCTGAGTACTTGTCAAAAATACCTAACGCCTTAAAAGGTTCAAGAATTAACAACTTTTTGTGGCAAAATATTTATTATGTAACCTGTTTTTATGAAAAACACTAGTGAAACTTTTTTAAAGCGGTCTACAGAGTGCGCTTGAACTAACGCGTGATTTGAACTTATACCTTAAACGTCAGCTGACACGTGTAAATACTCAGTGTTGTCAAGTCAAGTAGCATAAATATTAACACTTTTATCTTAATATTGATCCTAGAGCTTTTAAATAGGCCAGGCCAAACTGCTGGGAATAACCGTGTGATATGTCAACATTTATTAGGAAGATATGGCGGTGAAAGCTTTGTTAGGGAGTGGAATTTATGCTTTGGTCCTATATGGATAGATAATTTCAAAAATTGGTAAGGTTCTATTACTTCAATCTAAATACCAACATATGTACGTTATTATTTAGATTATTAACGGTGTAAAACAGTTTAGTTTCCCCGTTAAGGTATGACTCGGCCTGTCCAGAGTCAGTCCGGAGGTTTGCCCTCTTAAAAATGAAACGCAAGTTATTTTCGTAGCTTATAAATAGAAATAAAAAAAGCTTTTATTCGCAAAACCTTAAACATCTTAAGAATACTTAAATCCGCTTATATCTACGACATAATTCGGATGATTTAGCGGAGCCATGTATAGGAACGGGTGGTGAAGCTACGAACCGGTTAGATTTTGCTGGTGCAGAATAAGTATTTAAACTTTTTACAGGGGCAGTATCAACCTACTCACGATTCAGTGGGAGGGCGGTCAGAAAGGAGCTGGGGAAAGAATTTGATATACGGATAGGTTTTGCTTATATTTATTTATTAGACTAACATGCAAATTAAACTAGACTAACATGCAAATTCGGAATTACTCTTAAAAATATTCGAATGACTGTAAGAGTAATTCCGAAGTTCTTTTATCGGCTAAATAAGACAAAAAAATACTTTGAATTCACACAGAATTTAAAAGCTTTTGTGCGATTAAAAATACTTCAGACACAGAAGAATTTGGGGGCTTTTGAGTTCGGCTAAATACGAACAATATACTTTGGATATCAACAAATGCGGATGCTTTGGAGTTCAGTTTCAGACACTAAAAGATAATTATGAATGCTTGGGAAACAAGACGAATGTAGAAGCTCTTGTTTTCGACTAAATACGATTGAAAATATTTCGAATTCTAATGAATTTGTATGCATATATATTCGGCTAAAAACGGCTAAAAATACTTGATATATGCAATACCATTTTTAATTGGGTAGAAATATTGAAAATTGCATTTTGCGATTGTATGCATTTTACAAAAGTTGTTGTTAATGTTGTTTATTTCTCTACAATGTATCACAGAGAATAAAAGAGAAAACAGAAAACATGGCGTTCTGATTTTGCCTATCGCAGCTTTAGAGGAACCTGTATGTAAGAGGAACCGATATGTATATCTTTTTGTAAAATTTATTGAAATTCTAAAAGAATTTCAAGAGTAAAGAAATACTGAAAGCAAAACGTGATTAGAAAATAATAAACAATTAGAATAGTCGCCAAAAGTTGATGCAACCGCACGTACATGACGAAAACAAAAAAGTTAAATGCCTTCACTTCAATACACTTCGCAGTAAAACGGAGACACACATGCATACCAAAACATTAACTCTCTGAGCTGAATGAGTATTTATGTTTTGTTTTTTCGATTGCCTGAACACATTTCTCAGTTTCGACAGAGAAAACCCCCCTTTTTAAGCACATGTTCATACGTGAATGCAATTTATCATCCTCAACATCAGTGCAGCAGTATTTAAAAAGTCACAGTTACTTTCGTATCTGTAAATGGTGCCCATCTCGTTCATTTCATTTTGGTAGAAATGTACATAAATTTGGCAGTAGCAAAAAGCTCAAAGTATTTTTTTTTTTTTTTTATGTTTTTTTTGGAAATGTGTTGAATTTAAAATGTTTAAACTAGGAGTCTGACTTTTTGGTTATTTTGCTGCAGCAGTTCATTTAAATTTGGATATAATATAAAAATAAGAAGAATCAGATGCCAAATTACCCCCATTCGATATCGCTCGAAATTACAACATAATTTAAATGGGAATTTCGATTAACATCGAATACCGTAATTTGGCCAATTACGATTGAATCAAATTATGTCTACATTTATGAAATATTAAATATAAATTAAAAATTTTTTTCAAATTTTCATTAAGAAAAAGGTAACTTAAAATAAGTTTAATGTAATAAATATTCAAGCGCAAGGTCAATTATATAAAAATTAAAAATATTTATAAATAAACATCAGACCTGGAAAAAAGGCATTATCACTTATAATGTACTGTTTTTTGCACTTAATTTTTTTCTTATCAATAGTGCATTATGTTTCAAAAAAGTGTATAATAATTAATACACTATTTTGGCATTATTAACAAATTACACCATGAATAGTGCATTATAATTGCATTAACACTAGAAATCGTGCACATGAATAATGCCCTATTATTGCATTATAACTAAAACATATTGTGAACAGCAAACTAAAATAATACATAAAAATTTTCTTGCATCTTAACAATAATGACACTATATATACGGCGACCATTCATCCTTTTTTAAGAGGACAGTTCTTTGTATTGATACGATGTTCTTTCAGATTGTTTTCAAAAAAGAGGACAGTATATTCTCCTCTTTTGAGTGAATTGTCCTTTTGTTAGATAATGGCTTTTTTTCTTTATAATGTAATCTTTAAATGGTAATGTAAAAGTAGTTGAAATCGCTCAAGTCAGATAAAAATAAGACTTCTTAGACTAATTACCTAAGAAACAAAAAATAAACATAAAAAATAAATGACAAAATGATTATTTCTTCCCCGATTTCGGAAAGACCTATCAATCTGATCGCACAACTGTACTTATTTTAATTATTACAATGGCATTTGTGGTTTAACGGTTTCGCAGTTTAACGAATACTTAATAAAACGAACGCTTAATTATTTCTCATTGAGCACCACTGAGCTCAAAACACCAAATACTCGGGCATTATACGGGGCCCATGGTAAATTATGGACCGATCTCTTTTTTATAAAATTATGCTAGATTAACTTTTACAACAATAGCGTTATTCGTTACAGTTTAAGACGTTCTAAAGTATTATATGAAAGTGGACTTTATATGTGACCGATCTTCATCAAAATTGTTAGTATAATTATTACCTATGTATGTAGATAAATAGTTTTAACAAAAATATAAATTTTTAAGGGAAATTGTTCCACATGTGGGTTCAGAACTCTTGTTCTACTGCACTGATTATTCTGGACTTGATTCCTAAACTGCTTTGGAGAACAGAAAAAAATTATTTTCATATTTGAATACGAAAATCGCATATTTGATTAAAAAAATTTTTGAATTTTCTGTGGTGACGATTTTAGCAGTATTGTTAAAAAAGTTTGTGGGCATAGTTTTTGAATTTTTAGTCAACAACCAAGTTTATTGAGTCAATAAAAAAAGTTGTTTCCCAAAATAATTTTTGTTTTACAAAAAGTTTATTTACGTGATTTGTTTAAATAAATAGTTAGAAATATTGAATAAATCAAACAAAATGGTTATCAAATCTTTATTTATTTATTCATTTATTATGATGTGCTAAATTCCCAATTTTTATTCTTTGGTAAATACACTAAAATTTATTGTTAAGGAATAAGGTAGTTTCTATTCGCATTTCGCTGGTTGCTTAGGAAAGATCATGAGAATTCCTTTGTCCAAAGACTTTGGAAAAACAAACGATATTATTCAAATAAAATTGTAATGCGAATGAGAATTACAATCATTCAAATCTTATATACAACGATATCAAAGCTCTTAAAAAATGGACAAGAGTTGTAAAAATCCTGTCTTAACTTTCATTCAAATATTTCTTTTATTGAATATTAGGAAATATTTATTTATTTAATGTTTTATTGAGTGCTATTTTGCAAGGTGCAATTTTGATAAATTTTTTCATTGAATCAAATAAAAAGTTTGTTGACCTAAAATTTTATTTTTAACAAGCTGTGTTGCTAAAAATTTTCTTTAGATTTTTTTCTGTCAGAACTTACAATAAATTGACACCAAAATTTCTATTTTCTGTTGAGCCTTTCGAAAGTGTGCGTGTTTTTAACAGACGAACATGGCTAAATCTACTAAGAATCATATATATATAACGGATGGGTAATTTTTTGAACGCCCATTTTCATAATGAGCCTGATAAACTTTAACGCGTTGCTCGATTATGTATCTTTCCATGGTTCAAATTGAGTTAGTCTGAAATTGAGAAATGTCAAATGAAATGCAGAAAAAAACTTGACGTTTAGGTGTGGTTCAAATTCAACATCGGCCCTTAAAATGTAACCACCCTTTACCTAATGGGATTTTAGGCCTACAATAGACGGTGAAACGCAGCTGCGTCGGAACAGCAACTTCTAGTTATTTTTAAATTTCAGTTGAGCTTATGCCATAGACTCCATCGAGAGACCGCTAATGACACGAACAAACCGGTTTGAAACCTATTGAAAATCAGTTGCATTGTAACCGGCGAAAAGGACACTCTTGCTTCATCTATTCTCAAAGAAACCCGAAATAATTCTGATATTTTCATAACATTGTGGTACAAGTTAGGTTGCGGGGTGTGTGGAAAATGATTGAAACTAGTTTCAAGCCAATAATTTCAAAAGTGTTTCGTTGCAGTTTCGTTTTACTGTCTGTTATGGGCCTCAGATGAATATTTAAAAGTTTCATACGAAATTAAAAACTTAGTATACACTCAGTCCCCACTGTTGGGGGAGAGTATAAAATTACCACAAACAGTTTATATGGGCAGTGAAAAATGTACCTTTGGGAATACGCAACACTTTGTAGATTTCTTTTACAAATATAAGTGCGGCAACATGCAGCTAAAACTGAAACTGACTGTTGCGGATGCAACTTTGTTTGATGCCACTCTACGTTAGTATTTGTTGTGTCTTCCTAGATTAATCCATTCCAATGAAAGGTGGCTATTGTTTAAGGAATATAAATGTTGTAAGCAAGATAAGACCGCTGGTGCAAAACGGATGTTAACATTCACAACATGAGTGTTGCTTGTCCTTTAATTTTGATCATGTACAATATTTGATTGTGAGTATTTGGTCATTTGGAAGCGAACAACATTTGTATTGTGGTATTAAGAGATGAATTGAACAGGTATATAACACTCAAAGATGAAATTCTAAATCGATTGAATGGTTTTTTTAAACTGGCAAAATCATTTAGTTTAAACCAAGGTAAAATATAAGAGCTTTTTATATGATAGGAAAACAAGTAGGAATGTATAGCCGGTCAAGCCCGACCATATCGCAACCTATACTACAGTACTTACAGACAAATTACAAAAAGTGTACCCTATTGGGATTACTTAGACCGAATTAAGTCTAAGTACCAACATTGTTTATGGAAAAAGTCTTTATTCTGGAAAGAAATTGTATGATGGCTATGCGAAGTTACATTTCTGAATAAAATTCGTTTTTGTGACAATAAGAGCATATGTACTACATTTCATCATATTATCTCCAAAATTTACCTATACTCTGCGCTTAGGTTTACATGGAAATCCAGCCAGACGGACGGACGGACATCGTTAGATCGACTCACAAAGTGATTTAAAGTCGATCGGTATACACAGGGGGGTCTATAACTAATAACACATAGGACTCATACTCAAAAATATCATCTCTGAAAAATATAATGTTAAAAACTCTTTGGAACTAAAAAAACAGCTAAAGGACATCACCCTTGATGAGAATGACATATTGGTTTCTTTTGACGTCGTTTCCCTTTTCACCAATGTTCCTGTTTACACAGCTATAAAAAATATTATGGACCAATGGGACACTATTAAAACGAAAACTAGCATACCAAAATCAAAATTCTTGGTAATACTGAAATTCTGTTTAAATGACAACAACTACTTTGCATACAATAACAAGGTATACAAACAGATTTTCGGTATGCCAATGGGAAATCCTCTTTCCCCTACTATTGCTGATATTGTTTTGGATAATTTACTTGACGTAGCCTTGGCAGAATTACACAAAAAGAACGTTAACATTAAATATGTGGCAAAGTACGTAGATGACATACTGGCTGTAATAGACATTAATGACAAAGACGATATACTTAAAGCACTCAATGGGTATCACCCGAAAATTAAATTCACCGTTGAAGTTGAAAAGAACAGAGAAATAGCATACCTTGACACAAAATTACATAGAGGGGACAATGAAATAACGTTTGATTGGTATGCAAAAAATACATCGTCTGGCAGAATTATTAATTTCAACGCTACTCAACCAAAATCCCAAATAGTAAATACTGCAAAAAATTTTATACGTAGAGTTCTTGATATTAGTGATGAACAATACCATAACAAAAATAAACATGTAATCACGAAAGTACTTAAAGATAATGCTTTTCCCACAAATTTAATTAAAAATCTAATATCTGCCTATAAACCTATAATAACAAACATAAATGGAAACATTGATAAGGAGGAAAAATATTTTTACAGTGTAAAATACATACCGGGCCTCACGGACAATAAAAACATAAAAAACGCAATAGATAATAATGACATGAGCTTTGCTTACAAACCAAACAAAACATTAAGTGCAATATTTACAAATACAAAAAACGCCAATAATCAAACTACAACAAAATAATGTAGTGTATGAAATACCATGCAAGGGAGACAACAACAACAGCTGTGATTTAGTTTACATTGGGACGACAAAGAGAAATCTGGAGACAAGAATGGGAGAACACAAATCAGACATAAACAAAAACAAAGAAAGCACTGCATTATCACAACACATATTACAAACAAAACATAAACCTGATTTTGACAACATAAGAATACTAGACAAGGAAAATAACGTGAGGAAAAGATATACTACAGAAAGCTTAAGAATTCAACAGAAAATAAACAGAACAATGAATAAAAAAGAAGACACTGACAATTTAAGCGCCTGTTACAGAGTTGTTTTGAAAAACAGTAGATGACGACACTACCTGTGATTTTTATTATTTAAAAATTTATTAATGTAATACGAAATTGTTTTTTCAATGTAAGTTAGTTACATTCAATTTATTGTATTATTAAATGTTGATGTTTTTATTTTATAATAATAGACGAATCCCCTGAAGAAGTGAACATAAAATTCACGAAACGTCGGGAAAAATGGAATAAAAAATTTTGCATTTTTATTTTCACAAATGGAGTTAGGCCTCACCAGCTAAGTATATATAAGCAAATATACAAATATAATATTTCTTATTACACATATCAACACAAACACATAATACCCCTGCAGCTAAAATCGGTCCTAGTAAAGTTTTGGACTAGTTTATTACTAGTTGTTAGGTGTCAAAAACTGAGAACAAGGATACAATTTCGGCTACACAGCTTAATACATGACGTTGTTTGTTGTAGAAACAACAAAAACATTACAAAAGTTAAAAAAACAAGATTTAACACTCGCACGTTGTAGGAACAACAACAACACTACAAAAGTATATAACAATTAATTAATTGTTTGTTGTATAAACTGCAATAACACTGTAATAAGAAAAACATAAATCTTTAGTTGGTTTTAGCGTTGACAAGTTATTCTCATGTTTAAAAAATAAATAAAATTATGGAAAATTCCCGAATTCTTTTTTTAAAGTTATTCAGTGATATACATAAAATTACCAATGTAGAATGATAACGAAAACTATATCGGGTCATTCTGCTGGTTTCTTATAAAACATGGTGTTAACAGGAAAATAAATAATAATATTCTCTCTCTGGTTTCAGCGGTAAGCGCTTAGAATTATTCTTAAATAAATACATAACTATAAGGTTATAACAAAGTGTGAAAAAATTAAAGGGGAAAAAATAATAAAATTGGTTGTCCTTTTTAGTACTTTTACTGTAAATAAAACAATAAGCCTTAAACTATTATAAAAATGCACAAACATGAACTAGTTGGGCTCCTATGACAACCCAACGCTAAATATGATAATTTGATATATGAAAAAAAAAAAAAAAAACAAAAGTGCAACTAATTTATAGTAAAAAGCAACTAGTTTATTTGTAGCTTAATACTAGTCACTTTATATGCAGAGACCTTTGCTGTGTTGGTGTAGGGTATAGCAAAATTTTTTGGTTTATTTAAAAGATTGCACTTAAATCGTTTGAGCATTCTTTAATCTTGTTACAGATTAATTTTTTAATTCGTAATCCATTGATAGGAAGTTTTCATTCAAAAAACCGTACTTCTCTTACAGGCTTGTTATCTTAATGTTCATATATTGATGTTTTTAATGATTATATACTTACAATGTGTAAGTGTGAATGTATCTTCTGTCATTTTTGATTTTGTACTAATGAAGGTAAATTGTAATTTGTAGTATGTCGTGCTACGGATATACAATATGTATGTATATTGAAATACTGTATCATGAAGTATAAAATAATAAAAAAGTAAAAGTAAAATACAAGCACTTAGTATTTTTTTTACTTAATTATGCATGTGAAACCAAAATTATGTTTTTGTTAAACATATTATCACATATAAAGGTACGGTTACATATGGCAAATATTAGCCCCAAATATGTTTGCCTTTATTTGGCAAAATTATTTTTAAAATAACGTAGGTTTTATTTTGTGGTCACACTACGCACATTTATTTGCTCATTTTTGTTTGCTCGAACAGATGTCAAATAGCGGCAAACACACATATTGGCAAACAGGTTTTCCATATGGTCACAATTAAAAAAATATTTGCCGAAGCAAAATATTTGACCAAACTGTCAAAATACATAAATTTATTTGCCAAAACACTATTATATAAATTGTGATGGAAAATATAGAGGAATTTCTTGTGTTAAGCTGTGGAGCAGCAGCATTATTACTTTTGGAAGAGGAACAAAATAAAATTAAGGAAACAAAAGGAAGAATGTGGGTACGCAAATGGGTTCTACGTCGTAAAGAAGAAGGATGTTGTGCAAAGTTGTTGATGGAGTTACGGTCAGAAACTCCTGCATTGTATAACAACTTTTTACGAATGACTTCAACTGATTTTGAAAAATTGGTGCGTTGCAAATTTAATTAAAGTAATGCAAGTTAATACAGTTTTTAATACTCTTGTAGCTTAAATTAGTGGCACCGCTTATAAAAAAAAATAACACAAATTTTCGTGAGGCAATTTCTCCAACCGAGCGGTTAGCAGTAACACTTCGGTATTTGGCAACAGGAGAAAGTTTTAGGTCTCTACAATATGTATTTCGTATTCCCCATAATACAATTTCAGGAATTATTCCCGAAGTATGCGACGCTATTTATAAAGTATTACAGCCGGACTATTTGACGGTAATATACGTTAATATATATTTTTATTATTAAATTAATTAATATAATTTAAGGTACCATCAACTGAAAACGAATGGAAAGCCGTGTCTGAGGACTTTTTGAAATTGTGGAACTTTCCTAATTGCATCGGAACGTTGGATGGAAAACATGTTGTGATGACTGCGCCATCCCATTCAGGTAGTGTTTTCTATAACTACAAAGGTAGGTAAAGTATATATATTTCTTATTACTTTTCTTGACTAAATATTTTTAAGGTACTCATAGTATTGTTCTCATGGCTATTGCTGATGCTTCATATAAGTTTTTTTATATCGATGTAGGGTCAAATGGCCGTATATCTGACGGTGGAGTTTTTCGCAAAAGTTCATTTAATGCAGCTCTGACTAGCCACAGTCTTAATCTGCCTTCCCCTAAACCTCTACCATCTAGACTCGTGGCTGTTCCTTATGTTCTTGTTGCTGATGACGCTTTTGCCTTAACCCCGAATATACTTAAGCCGTTTAATTTACGCAACATGAATGCTATACAAAGAATATTTAATTATCGGTTGTCAAGAGCAAGACGTGTAATAGAAAATGCATTTGGTATTATGTCCGCGCGTTTTCGGGTAATGCGCAGTGCAATTAAACTTGAGCCAATAAAAACGAAGCAAGTAACGCTTGCATGCTGTGCATTACACAACTTTCTAATGACCCAGAAAAATTCTGTTTACTTCAGCGCAAAACTTGTTGATCACTATACTGAAGACGGCACTTTAATCGCCGGTGAATGGCGCAACGATCAAACCGGCCAGGATTTCCCAAATCTGCTGCCGCATCGTTCCTATATCGCGCAAGATACTGCAGAAATACGACAAGAATTTTCCCAATATTTCGTAGAGGAAGGCGAATTGCCTTTTCAGTATAAGCATATTTAGACGAGGTTCTTAAATCATTTACATATTTAAAATTAAAAACAAAAACATGATATAAGTACGTATGTACATATCGCACTTAATCAACAAGAGGGTATTATCTCAAAAGTTTTATTTTTCCACTTTTTCGAAAAAATCTACACGCTATATTCATATCTGCCCGCTGTAAAAATATCTTGCTATTTTGTATACTTTTTGGTAATGAAACGATTGGTTTAAAAATTCATTTCCATATGCCTTCAATGTAAATTAAAAATTGTTTTGCTTCTACTGAAAATGTTTAAATTTTGAGGTAATACCCTCTTGTTGATTAAGTGCGATATGTATTTAAAAAATATTTTATTTAATAAAAAAGGTTAATAACATGTATGTATGTATGTATTCATTTGTGCTTTAATTCAGTCATTTTAATATATTATTAAATTATTATCACAATTTAATTTTTTGATTTAATTCTAAACTTATTGCAAAAAATTCATTGTAAAAAAGGAAAAACAAAATAAGTCACTTCACAAGGCTTAAAAAATACTAAAGAAATTTACAAGGTGTTCTAACTGCTGTAATAATTGATGTACATAAGTATGTATGTATGTATGTACGCATATATGTATGTTTGTATCTATGTATGTATGAATGTATATATGTATGTATGTATGTATGTATGTATGTATGTATGTACGTATGTACATATACATGTACTTAAGTTTTGCAAAAGTTGTCAAAAATATTATATATTAAAATTATTGTGATTTTAAACCGGTCAGCTAAGTGGCCGCCAATTTAAAATTACTTGATTAATTTTTCCACCATTTAAAACCAACTTGAAGCTCTTGTTGTTTTAAAAACACTCTTCAATCACAATTGTGGTTTTAAAATAATTATAGACCGATTCTCATCATTTTAAATAGGCTTCGGGTTATTTTTACAAATTGTCTTCAAAAATGGTACTTGTACTTTGCGGTGAAAGTTTACAGGGACAGACAACCAGCCAACCAGGCCAACGGCTATCGTTAGATCGATTCAGAAAATTATTCTGAGTATATCGGTATACTAAAAGTTGGGTTTTTTCATATGTTACACACATCATCACAAACTCATACTACCCACCATCTCCACTTTTGTGGTGTGGTTATACAGAGCTAAAAAAAACTCGCTAAATATTATTAACATCGTTTGTAAAAATTATTTTACTTTCATAACTTGTGTTAACTACGATTTTAAAGTTGTGTTTTGATTTTTAATTTATATGATTTTTTAATTATATGTCACAATGGTAATTTTTGCATTGAGTGCTTATGTTTCTTAAGCATTCTGTTTTGTGGTTAATTTTCTTATTGGTTTGACTGTTATTGACGTTTGTATTCATTTGCTTTTATATTTATGTAACTCTAACCCTGACGACATACATATATGCGTACATACATACATACATACTTATGTACATCAATTATTACAGCAGTTAGAACACCTTGTAAATTTCTTAAGTAACTAGTTTAGAGAAGAATATTTAAAATTTATTTCTTTCTTCCTCTAAACACTCCAAAAAATGAAGTGTCATTTTTTTCCGCACTAATGCTGCAGCATCAACACTTAAAGTATTTAGCTCACTTGCTAAATAAATCGCAAACGTAACGTTCGGGTTGGTTTGGTTGTTTCCACGTTCGTTCATTACCGTTACGGCCTCACGCATTGTGGATGCAATATCTGATGCAACAGTTTGGTTGTTTTGGGATTGTTGCCGTCGTTTTGTTGTTGAAGGTTGCTGACTTGGTACATATTCAATATCACTTGCTGAAAGAATGTGCATAAATATAAAATATTAGTTTAAATACATTTGTATAACATTTACTTTAAGCTCCACTTACAGAATCCATCTGACCCTGTATCAAAATTAAAATTTTATGTTGTGTCCTGAGTTTGTTGGGTTTCCGCGTGTCCAACAAACCTCATCGCATTAAAAAATTTCCATTTTGGAGTTTCTTTTGCGCCTTGGCCAGACTTCGTTTTCGCTCTGGCCGCATAGCCACGAAATTGAATCCGAAGATTCGACCATTTGGCATTCAACTCAGCTGCGGCGTATTTTTGTTCAAAATGTTCGCCAATATTTAGCCAGGCACGGTCGCGTAATGCTTTGTTGTGGTAAGCTTCGTCGCTAGCATCCCACAAACACTTTTCTGTTTCCACCAAAGTTATTAATTTAAAAATATCTGCTTCAATCCAATCGCATGCCACTTTTGGTTTTGTTCGTGGCTTCTTGCTAATGGGTGGTTCGCCAAAGTTTTCCATTTTCTAAAACATAAATTAAATCATTTGTATATTAAATGTTGTTTTTAATAAACATTAATTAAATTATTTTCTTACCTTTGCACAATATAACACGAAATTATTTTTAATTTGCAGCTGTCAATCAATTACTTTTTATTTTATTTACTTTTTATATAAGTGCTGCCAACGAATTCGTTCTACCGAGATGACATAAAACAGCTTAAACAAAAACCGAAGTAAGAAGTTTAAGCAAGTACACAATAACTCAGCAAATCTTACATTTAATTTAAGGCTTAAAGAGCAAAAACGAATCTCTATTACTTTTTGATACGATGTCCATCTGTCTGTCTGTGTTATCTATTACATGGTTCTATCTCGGAGATCATGATAAAGGCAGATAGGCAAATATATGTTAAAATCTATTTATTTTCACATATTTAAAAAAAAAAACAATATTTGTACTAAACTAAAGTACAATAAAAAGTGAATAGAAATATAAATCAGTCTATAGTTTGCAAATGTGAATGTTTTTAGGATTTGTCAGGTGAAACCAAAAAGGAACGTGTGAAAGCAAAAATTATTAACCTTCTGTATTTGTCAATTTTGACAGACACCTGACTTTACATGTGACAAACCCACCGCAAAATATATTTCGTGTAAAATTGCCTTAAACATTTTTGAAAATATTGAGTTTTTAATCGATTATATATGATTTCAGTGTTGTTTTTATATTTCGTAACCCATTTTTGATATCTTAAAATGGTAATTACTCAAAAAATGGTTTCATACAATAATTATATAACTTTCTTATTTTTGATCCAAAGCAGTAACCGCCCGACCATTTGGCTACAACAACAAGAAATACTGGAAATCATGTGTTTTTTTTTATAAATAATTCAGATAAATGTTATATGTTACAAAAATATTTTTACAATATTTTGTGTTTTTTTAATTTAATTTTAGTGGTATTTTTTTTTAAGTCGACCACACTGTTCCCAACAGCTGTTATTTGCTACTGTTTGGTCTTACAAAACAATTGTAAGAACAAATATTTGTTTGCTCAAAATACAGGCAAATATTTGTTATTGAGTGGTCACATTAAAAGCATTTTTGTTTGACACCAAACAAATTTGTTAGCCCGAAATCAGCTGTTTTCCTGTTTGTCGCAAATAAATATTTTGTGGTCACATTACGGCAACCAAATATTTGACGTTTTTCGGCAAATGTTTGCCGTATCTGACCGTACCTTAAGAATAAAAGGCGTTTCGTTTTACTTTCAGCAACCCCGTACTACTCTAATTGAAAACGAATAAAAACATGTGGATGTGAATTGCAGAACACCAAAAATGCCAAACTAATCCACTTGCGAGTGAATTCGGATTCAATAACACACACGAAAATCTGTGTTTTTTTATACCCATAGCTTTTAGAATACCGATAAAATTATAATCACTTGTTATTTGATCTAAATACGTCTGTCCTTCTGGTTGTTTGTCCAAATAAACCACAGGCGGAGAGTACAGGTCAACATTTTTTAAAGAATTTTATAAAATTTCCTAATAAATGTGAAGGTTAATTTAAGATTTACAACATCATGTAAATTTTATGCTGGAAGGTTCGGAATTGTGAATAGGTCGCATATAAACCTCATCCCAAAAACCACTTCAAGACCGAAAATGTTTATGTAAATAAACATAGGGAATTCATAATAAATAATAGGGAATTCATTCGGTTAACCGTTACTCTGTTAACCGATTAATAAATACCCGATTAACTGATCAGTTAATTTAGTCCTGGCTATTTTCGATTAACGATTAAACCGGTTAATTTCAGTCGATGACCCGATTAACCGATGTATTAAAATTTCTAATTTTTTGTAGTTTGTTATAATATTTTTGGGATTTTAATTATTTTTTTCGTCTAATATACAAAAGGTATGTGTCAACAGCATTTTGTTTCACGTACTTTTTATAGGGAAAACTGAGAAAACCTTCTTACTTCAGCTCTTATTAAAGACCTGCTTAAACATTTTTTCATTCCGTTATCATTCTTATTTAACTGCTAAAGAATGCCTCATAGAAGGCATCGGTTCTTTCGTATAAAAGATAAGATACACATTCCAGACTCGCTTCTATGAGAAGTAAGAAGAGAGGGTGTAGCTTTTTTGTTTTGTTTTTGCCAAAGCAAAAATAAAAGAAAATTTTTTTTATCCAGTTGCCATTCTTATGTACCTACCAAAGAAGCGAGAGCGAAAGGCCTACCGCTCAATGACAACGTGTGTAAAAAAGATATGAATATGGAATGAAGCGAGCAGGCCTTGTACATCCAAAATAAGGAGTACAGAGGCCTTCTAGAAGGCATCCGACTTCCTTCTTTTTGCCGCTGTGTTGTTTCTTCTTATATATTCTCATATCAATCTTTTAACAGAATTAACTGAAATAATTAGAAGAATTAAAAATTAAAAAAAAAAAATAAAACAGGACCCTAATGTTGGGCTGCCACACGTCCCGGTTTTCCAGAATTTTTGTGGCTTTAGACAAATTGTACTGATTGCCTGGTTAACTCCTTAATTGTCCTGCTTTTTTTGATCAAAAAAATTTAAGCTGATTTTTGTTATGAACCGAGGTTAAGGTTTTACATTAGTCTTTTATTTTAGATTGATTATTTTTTATGTTAAGTTTTGTATCAATTATTTAATTTTTGGACCTAAATCGGAAATACATATATGGTTGATTCATGTTTCAAATAAAAAAAATTGATGGCGTTCATTTTTATATGCTTAAGAGCCAATTCCGTTGGTCAATTGCTTGACATGCAGGCGAATTCAATGCTGTACGTAAAATCGCCGTAATATCTTAACTACTTCGATTTTCCATCCCGCATCTTCGGTGTCAAACATACAAACATATTTTCGTTAATACTACCATAGTGCTTGATGAGTATTTTGATCAATGAATTTGGGCCTTTAGTTCTTGGAATAAATAAGGTTTTGTTGCACGTTAGCTTGAGATTTATATTAGAGGTGTCCTGGTCGAAGGCCTTAGACTTCTGGCAGCCCTACTCTAACGACATAAGGGAAGATTTTATACGTTTAGAGAAACCCAGAAAAAGAACTGAGAAATAAGATACTCTGTATTATGGGTTGCTATTGTATTAGGAATTTTTTCAAGTCAAGTTTTATAAGAAAGAAAATAAAGAAAATAATTGCTTAAAACCTTACCATTTAAACCAAATATTTTTTCTAAAAAATAATTTTTTAAGATCTCCTTAAATTGTTGAAATAACTAATAAAAATATCCTACAGCTTATTTTTTAATTAATACAAAATATGTATGTATTATTTAATAAATATGTATTACATATTCATGAATAATTTTTTTTGGTCGTTTTAGTTCAAAAATAAATAATTTATGCATTTTTTTTTATTGAAATTACTTAATTTATAAATAAAACTTTATAAACCGGTTAACCGATCAATTACAATATTAACCGATTAAACCAAAACCTCGTTTAATTAATCGAGTGATTAACCGATTAGAGCAAAAGCACGATTAAATGAATACCCTAATAAATAATAATCTGCATTAAGAGGTCATATATGAGTCTTAAACTTAGAACATAATATTGTTTATGCAGGTCACCGATTACCCATGGGACATAAATAGGGTGCAATGTGGAAAACATTGCTATAAATACTTGGCAGGTTATCATATGAATATAATATCTAATGTGAAAACCGCTTGTTTGCATTTAATGAATTTATGCATTCCAAATTATTGAGTTATGCTTTGAAAAATATTCGAAGTTGTTTTTTGTACACTAAAATAATTATGCCTTATAAAGCCTGCGCTTATATACATTTTCCACAATAATGCATTTAAATGTAATAAAAAACAACATACAAGTACTAATTAATTAAACTCGAAGTCCAGGATTGTATTTATATAAAATCATATTTTGTTGCCAATTTTTTGCTACAAAACATTGAGAAGTATCGTCAGGGTTAGAGTTACATAAATATAAAAGCAAATGAATACAAACATCAATAACAGTCAAACCAATAAGAAAATTAACCACAAAACAGAATGCTTAAGAAACATAAGCACTCAATGCAAAAATTACCATTGTGACATATAATTAAAAAATCATATAAATTAAAAATCAAAACACAACTTTAAAATCGTAGTTAACACAAGTTATGAAAGTAAAATAATTTTTACAAACGATGTTAATAATATTTAAGGAGTTTTTTTTAGCTCTGTATAACCACACCACGAAAGTGGAGATGGTGGGTAGTATGAGTTTGTGATTATGTGTGTAAGATATAAAAAAACCTCAACTTTTAGTATACCGATATACTCAGAATAATTTTCTGAATCGATCTAACGATAGCCGTTGGCCTGGTTGGCTGGTTGTCTGTCCCTGTAAACTTTCACCGCGAAGTACAGGTACCATTTTTGAAGACAATTTGTAAAAATAACCCGAAGCCTATTTAAAATGATGAGAATCGGTCTATAATTTTACATAGCACACATGCAAACTGCTTTCCGGAATAGAGTGTTTGTGTCCATAAACTGTCTGTATTTAGATTAAATGTATTCCAAAAGTAGTTGAAAGCAACCTTAATCGTTTTACTAATCTTTATTAAAGTCGTTCCATATTTGAACAAAGTTCCAATAAAAATACTAAAATGGCTATTAGTGCCATAACTTCCTTATAAATGTTGGTATTGATATACAATTTAACGACAAAAACTTGTAAGATAGCTTTAATGTCACGGCAATATTTTGCTCTAGCAGGTCTAGAATTGAAAATAGGATCCATATAAATCTTATCACTTAAATCACTTTATGGCGAAAAAATCCCATAAAGATGTAGATATCCTAGATAAAATTCGAAACAAAGACCTCTTATACAGATTTTAAACCCATAACATAATTTAGTTTTTTTGGATCAATTACCCATTGGTCATAAAAAGGGAACACTCTTGAAAGGTTTCTGTCAATATTTTGGTGTAGGGTATCAAATGGCCGGTCTTGACCGACTCTACTTTAATACCTGTTATAACGGGTGGTTACATTTTAAGGGCCGATGTTGAATGTGAACCACACCTAAACGTCAAGTTTTTTTCTGCATTTCATTTGCCATTTCTCAATCTCAGACTAATAGCCTATTTCCGATGTGCCAAAGAATTATTTCTTTCGTATAACTGCATTGAAAACAAAAACAAATTTTTAGACTTATGTGGCTGAAAGAAAGAATTCTTTCGCACATTGGAAATAGGCTATAATAAATTTGAACCATGGAAAAATACACAATCGGGCAACGCGTTAAAGTTATTCAGGCTAATTATGAAAGTAGGCGTTCAAATCAAAATGCATATCGTGCACTTCGTGATTTTTTCGGTCAATTTATTCGTCCAAATGTGAGTACAATCGGAAAATTCGTTCAAAAATTTGAGCAAACCGGATCTGTAGGAAATGTGAAAACACCAGTGCATGCTCGTACAGATCGTACTGCAGAAAATATTGGTGCTGTTAACGATTGTGTGGCTGAAGAGCCTTTCACCTCAACTCGTCGTCGTCTCCAACAATTGCATCGCTCAGGCTCATCGTTGATGAACATTATGCATAAAGACTTGCATTAACACGCTTACAAGTTGTAATTGACTCAAGAACTAAACACTCTTGACCATTCCAAACGTCGTCAATGGTCAGAATGGTGACAAGAAATGGCAACAGTGTATGCTCAATTTTCGAAGAAAATTATCTTCAGTTATGAGCAACATTTTCATCTCAGTGGATTCGTCAATAAGCAGAATTGCCGCATTTGGGCAAATGATAATCCAAGAGTGATTGTCGAAAAGCCAATGCACCCACAAAGAGTGACTGTTTGCCAAAATGAGGCCGGTCAGGCAGTTACTGTGAATAGTGTTCGCTATCGTTAGATAACGAACTTTTTATGGTCCGAATTGGAAGATATGGATGTGGACGATATGTGGTTTCCACAGAGCTAACGAAACAATGGCTCTATTGCGCGACAAAATCAATGGCATGTGATTTGACATCGTTGGACTTCTTTCTTTGGGGTTATTTGAAAGAAAAGGTGTAAGTCGATAAGCCAGCAACAATTCAAGAGCTAAAGAATGAGATAATTCTGCACATTAACGGCATAGATCCTTTATTACGCCTCAGCGTCATCGAAAATTTGGATCATTGGATGGAGGTGTGCCGCCGAGGTCGCGGCGGCCATTTGCCCGATATTTCGTTCCATACATAATTGAACCATACCAATTTTATCATAATAAAAAGAAATGACTATAATTTCCTAAATAGTTTGTGTTTTATTCAAAATCAACATCGACCCTTAAAATGTAAACACCCTTTAGTTGCATCTCTCGTTATTTTCAATGAAACCATATATGAGTTGGGAAACAATTGGCGTTTCATTCAAAAATTCTCCAAAGTTTTTCACAAATTAAAGAATGAGTCAATTATTAACTAAGTTTTTATTAAAAATTGTATAAAGTGAATTAAACGTTTAAACAAGTGAGTTAAACGTTTGATGGATATCTACTATAAATTTGTTTACTAGTGCAAAGTTAATTAATTATTTAATTAATATCACAAATTTTTTAATTGAAATCAATTTATATTTCTTTATGTGTGGTGAAGGGTATATAAGATTCGGCACACAGCCGTTTTTTATTTCCCACTTATATGGACTCTTATTAATCCTTAGTAATGGAAGCGCTAAGAAATTTAAGTACGTATTCAAGCGATTTTATTGTAATGAAATGACGTTTACAAATTACAAACATTTAATGGTCTCAATTATTTTAACCATTTATTTAATTTTTGCAGAAAAAAGGGATGTTAAGACAAAAGACTGGCATATATTAATAAAAAAAAAATGGAATCATCATTTATTATAAATAATGGGATGGAATTAAATTTTTAGTCAACCAAAAACTAAAACATTTGCTAAAATAAGCAAATAAATGTATAGTGTTATTTATACTTGTTGTTGCTGTTTTAAATATACAATATATGTACTATGAAACACACGAGGGAATTTTATAAACAAGAGAAATAAATCTTGAGCTTGTGAACGGACAGTGTGGCTTTTATATGTTTCTGCTTTGAAATAAGAACATATATATATCGCACCTCTAGCGGGGTTCAACTCAAAATGTATAAGCTTTCACTTACTTACAGTGGTCACATCTACACACCCTACAAATCTGTCATCATTTTCTCTTTTCTGTCGCCAAAAAATACAGTTGTATTCCTATTTGTGATATATAAGTTCTTATTAAACAAATAGTATTTTTCTTTAGAGAAACCGGTGTGATATAGTGGTGGACCCTGATTAAGGCAATCAACATATCATATGTATGCGTTGTACAAAAATGCAATACTCTAGCTCAATCAATTATCGAGACATTAATTTCGTCCAGCTAGATTGGAAAAATCTTACACAGTGCGTTGGTTGGGAACTAAAGATTTTACAAATTTTGTGTGAATTAAGTAGTTGGGAACACAGTTTTTTAGTATTGTTCTTATAACTTGCTTCTAAGAAAGCGGTTAATTAAACACTTTGTAACTAATGTCAATTATTAAAATACTACTTTGGCTACCATCTACAAGTTGCTAATGAGCATAGACAAGGCTTATCATATATCTGAGACCACATAAAGTACATATATGTTAGGTTCTTAAGTAATTCTATGTGGACTGGCTCTTTGTCCGTCTATTATAAAATTTGTCTACTTCGCAACAAATCAATAGAAAATAAAAACATTGTTGTCAAATCGTTTCGCAATTTGAAAAAATTTCAGCACAATATAAAACAGTTCTATTTGTGTACTCTTTTATCCCTTGTCGAGCGATAAGGGTACAATTGTACCTTTTTAAGTTTTGATATGCTATGACTTTTTTTAATTAATCATAAGATATCTAATATTTTCCCTGACATCTCCACACTTAAAATACCCAGTACATTTCTTGAAAATTTTGATACTGAGGTTTTTGGTTTATAGTCTATTCAGAAGATTTATTCAGAACATTACAAGCAACATTTATTTTCCGTCTAACTCTTCTGGAAATGGGTATCTTTGCAACTTTTTTTGAAAAAAGCAAACATCACCCTTAAAACAGGGATATAAGTAATACACAGTTTTGACGCTTTAAAAACGAAGTCTACTTTCAAAGTAAAAGTTTAGTGATATAATGGAAGGATTTAGAAAATATCCAATTGTTCCGAAAAAATAACTGCGGCAAACATATTATTCTTGAACATAGAGTAAATTAATTCAATAGCAAAGTGGAAAAATACCTATAAAATGTATTTTGAATTGGAAGTTCTTCTCGATGAACCGTGGCCGCCTGAGCATTGCTATCGAAATTGTTTCAATGGCGTTATGCTTTGGATTAAGGGTAATTCAATTTCTGTTCTTCACTTTTAACAAAAACATTAGTTCAACAAACGGGTTATTTAGTGCAAAAAAATATTTATTGTTTTATAATGTTATAACTTACTTATATATTATTTACTAGTGTTGCGGTAAACTTAAAAAATAATTTTTACGACAGTTTTGCAAATAAATCTCAACTAAATAAATTTTCGTTCATAGTATTGCGGCATAAAAGATAGTTCAAAGAGAAATGAAAAAGGGCAGCTTTCTGAGAAAGATACAAAAAAGTCTTCCGTCTCGTGACATATATGTGGGTAATCTGTGGTTATTACGTATATCTTAAAACGGTAGATGTTCTTCTGAATTTCTGCTTTAGGGAAACGAAATTCAATGCAATTTGGTATTGCTATGCGTTGGCTAGACCCAGGTGAGCATACTGACAAAACTTTAAAAGATATAAACTATGTGCTTATATGAATAATCATTTAAAATATCGCGCTTACTCAACAGGGGTATTAACTGGAAATTTTAATTTTTTTTATTTTTTCGAAAAATCGAAACGTTATATTCATATCTTCCCGCTTCTACTGAAAAATTTTAGACTTTAAACTAATACCCTCTTTTTGATTAAGTCTTATATGTTTTCTTAGATTCTTTGCATTTAACACATGCTGTGCATTTAAGTCAGTGTTCATCACATACTGGATTAGTACAGACCATACATGACTTTCTGGTTTTACTTTATATTCGTGGTTAAATTGGCAAATATAATAGCTTTCAATGACGGCTGAGGCTCCATGACTACCGTATGATTATGCCTTCGGTTAGTTTTCTGGTTCTTTTAAATTGTTAAATATAGGACGAAAATATTTTGTAATACTCATTTAATACTCATTTAATTTCTTGGAGCCGTAACGTGACAAAAAGTGTACTTTTCTTTGAAAGTGCTCACATTGAGCTCCAACCAAAAAATGCAACATATAAACATAAAAAACTTTATCAATGTCGTTACTTTTTACTTACTTTAACACCTAAAATCACACAAATCAGATTTAATAAATACTTCTTGCTCTAAATTACAATATTAAAATTTTATTTTAGAATTGTTTTTTACAGGTTGCAAAAGAAAAAAATCTATCTTAAAAAAAACCTCCTTCAATGTTTCAGGATTTTTAAAGAACAGTTTGAGGAATTACATAAAAAAATCAGTCAAAAAATTAGGTTTTTGACCTAGTCCATTTTTAAATTTTAATATTTTGTAGATATTACATTTGAAACAAAAAATTTTTTTCTCTTTAAAATGGCATACAAATCATTTCCGTATGTGCAGTAGTTTTGAAGATATTGAGAACATAAACTCAACACATTCGGCTAATTCGGCGAAATTATGACATTTTAAATATGACGTAACTTTAAAAAAAAAAATGTATAATTTTTTTCGTTAATATATGTTCCTTATAGGATGAAAGGAACCTTCAGACCAAATTTCATTTATATCGAAAGGGGTCGGGTCCCACTCTTGGTCGATTTGACATGGAATTACCCAGTTCCGAGTTTTTGTTGGAACTTTGACTCCGACGCCGGTATAAAACCCTTAACTCCGACTCCGCAACTTTGATTCCACAGCACTGCTTTAAATGTTGTAGAATTATTCCGCTCGACGAGGGTTATTCTCTACAAAATATTTACGTTTTAAAACGAAATTAGTTACCTTTTATAAGTTATCCTGGTGATACGTCATTATTCCGGCAAATAAATTTTTAAATCTGCACACACTGTAATACATATATACAAAACACACTAACAAATTTTGTGATAATCGGTAAAAAATTAACCATAGTTCTCATATAAAGCTTACTCTCGAATATGCCTTATTTCAAAACAAAATAATACTCCCATGAAATTTGGGTTACACTTAATAAACACAAATTTTATAAAAACTATTTATAGAATTTATTTAGGATTAATTATACTTCTAAAACAAGTATACTCCAAACTCAAAAAAGTTTTATTCTTAGTGAAACCTGAATTCGATGTGAAAAAAAAACTTTAATTAAACATTCTTATAAGGACCGAACAAATCCAATAACAAAGAAGGTAACAATTTACGAAACAAAATAAATTAAGAAAAACTAATTTAAAAATGGCAATAAGTAGATCTTTAAATCTTAAATAGGCAGAAAGCAAACACTTTTGATTACATTTGCCACTGTCTGGATTCTTTAACAAAAGTCTGTTTAAAACTATTTGAGTGGAAATAAAGCAAAACGATGACCTTTGTTGTGTTTGATAATGAAATGATGTTGGAAATTTCGTCTTCGTACTAGTACATTGAAAAAGAAAACGTAATAGAATCTTAAAGTAATGACTCTCGAAGGAATTTAGTAAATGAAATGGGAATACTGAAATCAAAATAACTGAGCAAACAGTTCTATTATTTGGTTTATTAATCTTTATTTTAAAATTAAACATTTATCTTAGTTTAAAGCCTAACACCAGAGATAGTTAGTAAGCGTTTTTTTTTAAATTTTTTGGCGCATACCCTAATTTAATTCCAACCAAATGATACCATATACCAAAGTATTAACAGATAAAGAGTGAAGCCTATTTACCCCAAAATGGAATGGAATCACCAAAAAAAGAATTCGTTATGAATTCACAATTCATATAAGATTTCTTAATGCAAAGTGTTTTCTAAATATCTACATCATTATGTGATTTTCCATCTTTAAATGAATTGATGTCGCCAAAAGATCCTCTGGGTCGTGGTGCTTCTGTCTTCTTTATAAAAACGATGGCGATAGCAGTTTTTCCAAGCAAATCTTTTTCTTGAGGTTTTGGACGAATTTTTGTCTAAAAAAAATTTACGTGTTAATTTTTAAGCTTTTTTTAAGTAGGTAAAAAAATCGCCGATATTACACTTTTTAAATATATCCTATACAAGGTAAAATTGTACGCTTAAAACGATGGCGATATAATTCTTTAATTTTTTATTTTTAGTTTTTTCTTTTATTGAAAGAAATCAATTTCTTTCGCTCAAGATTATTTTTAAAAAAAAAAAAACGGATATTACCATCGCCTTTAACATGCGAATTTTGTAAAGAAATTAGCTAATTGATACGAGGGAAAATACATAAAAAGTGGTTTGGAGCCTTAAAAATAACAAAAAAGAGTAAGAATTTTTTATTTAACATACCTATTAGAAAACCCTTAAAAATTAACGTGTAATTTTTTTTTTTTTTAATAAAACTGGTCCAAGACCTCAAGAAAAACATTTGTTTTGTAAAACCGCTATCACCATCGTGTGTATACACAATTTCACTTTGGAAAGGTAATATTAAAAAAAAAATTAATCGGCCGATTTTTTTTATTGCCTACTAAAAAAACCTTAAAAAAACCTTAAAACCTTGTCAAGAATTCTTCTTGAAGTCCAAAGCACATTTTTTTCTGTTTTTGATGTTTATTGTCTTTATTTTTCTCGTTGACCTTTTTCCAGTACAACAAAATTATTTTTCCTTTTTTTTTTAACATTTTAACTGCAGACCAAATATAAATTACGCGATCAATAATGGTTACTTTTTCTTGATTTTAAGAATTAATGGAAACATTTTTAAAATTCCTGTTTATCTTGACAAAAAAATATTTCTTGATTCTTGACACGCATTGAAAAAGCTTGAAAATCAAACCAAATAAAGACCGGGCAGCCCTAGGTAAAGGGTATAACAACCTACCATCATGTGCCTTCTACCAATGTTAATCTCATCAACAGTTATGCTATTAATAAGAAACCAGCTATAAAAATGCCAAAGAAAACTCTTATAATTCTTATAATTTTATGGCAATCAAGTACAACTAAGTCCTTATAACTCACCCACGTGTATTTACTTAAAAAATTGACGCCAAACTCAAAGATTTTAATAGGTAACTTGAAATGTAATAATGGTACATCTTTTGTACTGGAAATTGTGGCTCCTCTTACTTATTTTCTTGAAAAAATGTCATTTAATATAAATTAATTGGATTTTAATACCAACGTGTAGGTTTTTTCCAGTTACTCCCATAACATTTTTCCTTTTTATTTTGAAGAAATTTAAGACTCTAGTGTAATTAATTTTATGAATATTTAATCACCACTCAACCGTAAATGTTGAAATAAATTTATTGCATTAACATTTTTGTAGAAAACTGAAGAACGTTTCTTTGATGGGGGGACATTGTCAAAATGCAAAGTTTAATTTTTTAAACTTTGATAATAAAATTTTTTAAAAAAGTTAATGCAAAAAGATAAATATATTCTTTTATAACAAAGTATATATAGACATTAGAGTGGAGCGATTATTTGCGGCCATGGCGTAAAATAATTTTAAATTCTACATAAAATTCGAATATAAAATGCGAAAGAAATAATAATAAGAAAACAGCGCTTGGCACTTAAATCTGTCAAGAGAGTAAATGATGTGCTCATTGTTATATTGATTTTATAAACAGCCAAGAGTGCATTATATCGAAGTTCTTTATATAATTCTAGGATAAAACGCTTGGCAAACCATATTTCGAAAATAATAGTATTTGGCCCTTTGAAATTTTAAATGAAACTATATAATTTGAGTTAATTGTTAAGAATATACAAAATAGAAAACACAACATATTTTATAAATATACACAGAAAAAAATTTACAATTGTCTCTACACGCAGAGAAAAAAAATTTTTAAATATAGTCACCTCGAACAAAACTATTTTTAGACAAAATTTTTAATATATTATGTTTAAATATAACCATATTATTGTCACCCACAACCATGTTATTGTTAAAATAGTCCTCCATCAAGAAGCCCCAACCATATTATGGTTGCCTCTAAACATGTTATGGTTAAATATGACAATAATTTGTATTTATATTAACAATAGTATTTTCATCGTCTTTAAGAGCAACATGATATGGTTGAAAACCGACCATGCTATTATAAGTGTTAAACATATTTTAGTTATTATTGACCAAAACATGTTCGGAGGCAACCATAATATGGTTGCGCCTTCTTGATGAAGGACACATTTAACCATAATAAGGTTATCGGTGATAATAATATGGTTGAATTAACCATAATATGTTTACAATTTTCTTTAAAAATAGTTTTGTTGGAGCTAAGCATACTTAAACATAGTTATTCTCTGGGTGTACTCACCAAATTCATACAAAATTCATAGAATCAAACAAACAATTTGTTGATTTTGCACCTATTACCAAAATGATTATATTGATTACTAAAAATTTTAAATATTTAAAATTGTGAATATTTTTTTTCAATAAATTATATATTTAATTTTAATTAAAAAAATGATGAAAAAAAATATTTTCTGTGTGTTAATTGATTAAATCAAATATAGCTCAGGTTTTTACAATTCCGAACTACAATTCTACAAGTTTAAATTATTTTATTTTAAACGAAAAAGTAAATTAATATTTTTTGATATTTAATTAACATTTTAATTAAAAATGTATTTCAAAGCAAACTAAATATTAATTAAATCCATATTAAATTTTTAATTTTTTTTTCAACTAAACAAATAATTGATTCAATTATCACATTAATTAAATTTAAATACTTCTTAAACCATTTTTTTTAATCGATAAAAAAATTTTTCTGTGTATGTTACCAGGCACAGAACCATTTCCTAACAGAAACCCAACATTCGAAATGTCATCAGAGGCATTACACACGAAATTTTGCTAAAAGTTAAAGAATCTATGTTAGAGAGATCACGTAAGAATGTGCGAAAGAGAACATGGCCGACGCTTTCAAGATACTTTGTTTCAAAATTATCTAAAAATAGATCTCTCGATTAAACGTAAAGAAATAACTGAGATGTATTAAGCTCTAAGTTCTGAAGATGGACGACGCATATGGGGATATTTGGATAAGACTTAAGAAAGTGCAAAGAATCCAAACCCCTTAATTCCATAAACTAAAACAAATTATTTGTTTTTGCATTTTGAGTAAAGACTACCAATGAAATTATAATCTGTGATAACTTTTATTGATTAAGAACAAAAACTTTCAATAATTTATTTAAACCAAGAGAGTTGCCATTCTACTTTAAATTGCAATAAATTCCAACTAAACAAAAATTTACCATTATCGTGAAAAAGTTTCAAAAGCCGAGGTTTTAAATGAGTTTCTGAAAGTTTTCAATATAGATTAGAAAATATCCAAATTAAAGTTCTTGTATTATTTGCATATGAGCAAATATCTTTAAATATGTTTACACGAGTAAATTAATACTTACAATAGTACATATTCTGAGTCTTATTTACCAAAAAAAAAGAAGAAAAATTTTACAACGCAAATAGAGTTTTAAATGCTTTGACACTTTTTAATTACTACAAGAGCGAAAGTAAATAAAGTTAATATAAGCAGCAAGTGGAGTAATTAAAAGAATTACACTTGGATATAAATTAGAATAAAAAAAAGAAGGGGATGGGGAAACGTGATAATCTCTGCCAATATTTTAATTAAAACGCGGAAAGTAATAAGGAAACAGTAATTTCAAAGTATATTTTTTAGATGCTTATTGAACTATTAGAATCTTTCATTGTTTAGAAACTAAAGCTAATTAAGTATTCATATACGTATGAGTAATAGGTATTTGTTCATTTCAATATTACTCATACATCATTTCTTCGTAGCAGCTACGTATGGCCCTGTCCTGCCAAAACTAGCTACATTTTCCATACCAGACATTTTTCGTATATATTTTTCGCCATATCGTGCAAACATAATTTTAACGCGAAAGTATGTTCAGGACGTATTGAATTATGAGTCTTATATGTAAATGATTCTCTAAAATTTCGTCAGTGTATGTCTACTTGTAAGCAATCCCAATGCAAAAAAAAATTGTTTTTGCTTTTTATTGTATTATAGTTGCAAGATAATATCACTTTTCCTTGCAATAGTATTTAAAAAATGTCACTAACAGGAATATTAATAACACTTGCGTAAACATAAAACATTGTAAATTTTTTCTTAAATCAATTCCTTATTGCTCCTATATAAACCTATTTCTCTCAAAAGCGTCATTCGATTTCGTCTTCATAAGCTTCATACATTGAAAACTGTTACCTATAGTTTGCACTCAAAGTTTACATGGACAGACAACCCGCCATGTAGTCAGTCAGTCGTGCGCAAAGTACAAGTCACATGCCTATTATCTATGCCAATAACCATCAAGTGCCACTTCAGTACCAAAAAACGCATCGTGTTTTTTTCTTTGATAGCTGCCTTCGCAACTGATTTGGGCCAATTTTACAGCTCTGTATAGCACTCTGGGCCCCCAGTCAGTCAAGAATAAAATTTGTCCACAAACTTTAATTCATTTCATATTGTAAAATTCCTTTCTGTGTATAAGTAATTAAATGAAAATTAAATTTAATGAACTTTAGCGTGATTAAAATATAAAAATTTCGATTAAAAATCATTTTCGATTTAAATACAATCAAAAAATTAGAACTCATTATAGTAAAATAAAGTGATTACAATTAAATCGATTGCAATCTTTGACAGCTCTGGTGTGAACATGAATGAAGTATTATATGGCATTAGCTTCCAAAAAAATTTTCCCAAATTTTTTAATAACCAAAAAAACAATTCATTTCTTAGTAGATCCAATTCAATTTATCGGGCATATCTGCAGTTTACATGCTTTGATTTCAATTCACTTTATTTATCAAGGACATAATTTCACAATGTACAGTGGGGGAGAATTCAATTTTTTTAGAAAATAAACCTGGCATTCTTAAATGCTAGAGCGACTTTAAATTCTGTGGCATTTTGACAAAACATCCTTAGTCGAGATACGATAGCAAAAAAGTTATTAAAAAAACTCTGTGAAAAAATCGTTTTTATCAAATAATAATCTAAACAAAATTAAAGAAAAATATCGTTTGTGAAACAAAATTTTAAAAACGTAAACCAAAATTATTTTTGATTGAAAATTCGTATGATAAACCACATTTAAAAACGACATAACAAAACTTAGAGAATCAACAGGGTTGGCAACACATATTCTGTCATCTGGACATAAAATTAACTTTGATGACGTTAAAATTTTAGACATAGAGGGTGGAGAAAGAAAAAGGTACACAATAGAAAGCTTACGAATACAACAAAAAATAGAAAGAACAATTAACAAAAAGGAGGATACTGACAATATAAATACAAGCTATAGAGTTGCAATATAACTTCAAACTGTGATATTAATTTTTAAGCTGTGGTTTTAATTTATTTTTTGTGTTAAATGTTCTTTGTTTTTTGTAAAATTTATTTATATTTAATTTAATGCGAAAATTACTGTTAAATTTTTAAGTTTAAAGAAAAAATATTTGGTGTATTTATGTTTTATTAATGTATTATAATTTTTTAATTAAATAGACATAACCCTGATGAAGTCAACAAATAATTGACGAAACGTTGGAAAACATGTAAAGAAAAGTTTTTTATTTACATTAAATAATATAGGCCTAATTAGCTGACTTGATGCAATTCAAACATGAAATACACATTTATTTTAACTTTAAAAGTTTGACTTAAAATTTTTTTCAAAATATCACAGAATTATAAGTTTTTATAAAATATATCACATACCCATATACAATTCACAAAAAATTGGATGAGCGATGGTTAGAACCTAAGCTTTAACACAACGCCATGTTTCTCTTGGGCCTATGTGAATTGAACTCATGGAATATTACTATTCAAAAATTTTCAGAAATACGAAATAGTGCTACATAAATTTTACTCAAGCTAAGATCTGTCAAGACGATAATATAATAATTAAATAAGATGCAATAGCCAAAATTTTAAACGAAAAAATTAAAGTTTCTACATTATCCTTGAACGTTTAATTAGCTTGAAATTCTTTTAAAACCTATAAAATAATATTTTTTTATCAAAAGTTATATTTTAGGAATACAAAATTTACTATTAATAAGATTTCTCTATAACGTGCTAAATTCCAAATTTTTATTTTTGATAAATACACTGAAATTAATTGATGAGGCAAAGCTAGTTTCTATGCATATTTCACTGTTTAAATAGACCAGATCTTCAGGAAACATTTTTCCAAAGACTTTAGAAAAGCTAAAAATATTATATAAATAAAACTATTAAACGATTAAGAATTGTAAACACTCAAGTTTTACATGTAATAATATCAAACCTTAAACAAAACAACAACAATAAACAGTGAGTTTATATTTTCTTACACTAACCTGCAAAAAATAAAATGAAGCCATTTGTTGCTTTTGTTTTATCTTTTTACTAGAGATTCTAATTATTTGACTTTTGGTTTTGCTCGAGTAAGGAATTAATCGATTTTTAAATTTTAATTTTACTCGATTAATCGAATAAACATTTTAATATGTTAAAATTATTTATTTTATTTTAGACGTTTGAGGTCATTTATTATAAATTAAAAAACAATTTTGAATTTAATTTTTAATATTTTTATTTTTGTACCCAATATTTCGAGGCAACTCCGTTGCTCATCTTCAGGGGATCTAATCAAAAATATATACACAAATTTATTGTTTATAAATTATTAGAAAAACCAAACAATAAATAGCAAATAACAATAAAAACATACTTATTTAAATAATAAACAAATTAAAAAACTATTGTTGTCACTGTGCGCTGTAAGCTTTGGATTGCTAGTGTTGTTTTGTGTGGCATTTATATCTATATTTGTTTATGGTGTGTTTAAAAATCTGAGCTACGTTCTCAGTATCTCTTTTGTAGTTTAATTTTCTTCTCTTCTGGTAGGTTTGTAATGTGCAGCATTTCAAGTTTATATCTTCTATTGTAATTATTCTCTTGTACCAATACTTTTACATTCTCAAAATCTGGTTGATGTCCACTCAATGCACAGTGGGCTGCCAGTGCAGTTTTTTGTTCCAATGGCCTGTTTACCGCCATTATGTCCGATTTGTGAGAATCCAAATCCAAATTAAAAACTAGAATTTAATCTCACAAATCGGACATAAGGGCGGTAAACAGGCCATTGAAACAAAAAATTTCGATAGTAAACTTTATTCCCCTTCCACGGAGGATGTGCTATGCTTCTTAGGGGGCGTAACTAAAGCAGCTTGAGGACTCTTTCCTCTTGGTTTTACATCCCCTGGGGTAAATGAAATCTGCATTGGTTATTTAATTAACTCTGGCGCTTAAATTTACTGGCCTTCTTCGAAATCTCATACATTTTAAAAACAGGTTAGTGCTACATTGGTTGTATAATAACCTAAAAAGTTTTCTTGGGCAACAACAAGTTTGTTGCCTTGTATTATCACAAAGCCGATAGAGTGATTTCCAGTATCAAAAAAATTTATTTCGAACAAATGTTAATACAATAGTACAATGTGAAAGCATTTTATGTGCTTTTAAGTGTTTTCGGAAAGCAGCTTTATAAGGGATGTTTGGTAAATTCTAGAGTCATCATCACAAAATTGCATGCTGTTTTTTTGAACTGTATAAAACTAAATTCCATTAAATATAACCACAAGATAATAACTCGTAACGGCTACAGGCGTGTTTTTTTGAGAGTGGGCTTTTTAATAGGTCCCTGGTAAATTTATAACCGATCTTCACAACATTTTGCAATGTAATTTCTAGTCTTATTGAACTATGATCATTCGAATTTTACTACAACAGCATTATTAATTTTTTTTATAGTGAGACTGGAAATATGAAAAAATGGACTGAATATCCCGAAGTTTCTGCAAAATTTAATGATAATCGGTGGATTTTTCCAACAGGTTATGTTGGTTTTTGTAACAGAAATTAAAATTTTTTAGGGATGGTATTCCATATATGGGCCACAACTCTTTTTCTACTTAACGAATTGTACTGGGTTTTAATCTTGGCTACTTACGAGAACTTAAAAGAGTTCAACATCAATTTTTTTATTAAGACGTTCGTAAGTAAGTGGGATTCTCCAAATCAACTTGGAATTACTTAAGAGCACAGACTATATTAACTTTATTGGGTCTTAGGTGAATATTAAAAAAGTTTTACATGGAATGACAAGTTTAGTATACCATCATCCTCCACTAGTGGTGGAGGTAGGCTTTCCAGATTCAAAATTGGAAAATTCTTGACATTCACTAAAAAAAATTCTTGGTTTTGGAAAGAGTTTCTGACAATGAAAAACTTTCAAGAATAATGTTTTATGCAAATAACAAAATTTTTAAAACTATTTAAAGGCAAAAAATACGAAATACTATTAAAATTTCAATATGCTTTTTTTAAATCAGCTGTTTAACGTTTTTTTTTTTTATTTTTATCAATTATTAAGGAAGAAAAACAAGACACGCGTTAAATCATCGACGAGTTTCGTGCGTTTTAAGCTTTAGCGCTTGTGAAATGTCATGTGCGTTAAAAAAGGCTTTTAAGTCAGCTGTTGTAACACTTTGCTTGAGGGATTCCAAGCTTGGTCTCTTTTTTTTTTTTTTTTTTTTTTTTTTTTTTTGTTTTTGTAGTACTGGCTTTCTTGTTCATGGTAACCTGTATGTTTTTTAGGATTTCAGGAGGATTTTCCTCTATTTTTTACGACTTTTTTATATTATAAAATTTTTTTTTGTGAGCTGATTACTTGGCAAAAATACGCATCAAAAAGTTAATATACAACTTTCTGCCGCAAACGCGTCAAGATGGTTTTATATAACTTGTTCTATGGAAAAGCCCTAGCTTACGTTTTCTGACAGAAGTCTACATCGTGTTCGCGCTCTAACGCGCTTAATGTACGTCTACCTTTAGTGTTGAGTATAGAGGGAAATATATACAAGTTTTGCTATGGGCTACTGTTTAAAATCAGCATCTCAGTGTTGGCAAACTATTACCCCCGTATTCATAAACGATTATTTAATGTAATATACGTTTATTAAGGAACATTTTCATAGAAAAATTGTTTTGTAAACCTAAAATAAATTTTAAATATTTTTGTGAATACGGGCATTAGTTTTAAATATTTTGTATTTGCAGTTTACACAGCTTTGGCAAAGAAAAACTGAAAACAAATTTAAAAAATTATTACGTCTTTTTCGGTTGGGCTTTAGAAAATCTGGACAAAACACATTTTTTCTTGATACGTCTTGATGCGTGAAAATTCTTTTATATCAAGAGAAATCCAGGCCGTCTGGCAAGCCTAAGTGGAGGTTAAAATTATAAAGACTTGCTTACGTTAAGAAAATTCATCAGAGTCTTTTGAATAAATACTTGACACAATGTAAATTCAAAAATTATACGAGCATCACAAGTCCCAGCATTTTTAAAACGGAAATTCCCTTTTTGGTATCCCTAATTTGCTTATAGAAAAATAAACACTTATATTAAAACAAGACAATGCACAGTTTGAGTAAATATTTTATAACCCTCTTAACTATTTTAAGTTTATGGATATGTGAAGTGTGTTAAATATTAGAAAGTTAAAGACCAGAACTTTTAAAACATAAATATAAACTATCATTTGTACGTATAGCAGGTTCCAAATTGGATTGCGCAAATTGGTATCGAGGTAGAAGTAAGTTTCGGAACTTTTAAGGATATGAAAGTTCCGGTGCAATGTTTATTAATGTTTAGACTAATCTATATATATAAAAATGAAATTATGTGTGTTTGTATGTTTGTATGTTTGTATGTTTGTATGTTTGTCGCTTTATAGACTCCGAAACTACTGAACCGATTTTCCTGAAATTTTTACAGTAACATCACGTGAGCCCTAAAAATAAAATAGGCTACCTATTTTTTCGATAGGGGCAGGGGAATTGGTACCCCCCATAGGATGCCAATATTATACTGAACCGATTTTCCTGAAATTTTTACAGTAACATCACGTGAGCCCTAAAAATAAAATAGGCTACTTATTTTTTCGATAGGGGCAGGGGAATCGGTACCCCCCATAGGATGCCAATATTATACTGAACCGATTTTCCTGAAATTTTTACAGTAACATCACGTGAGCCCTTAAAATAAAATAGGCTACTTATTTTTTCGATAGGGGCAGGGGAATTGGTACCCCCCATAGGATGCCAATATTAATTATCGCATATCTTAAGAGCCGCTGCACGCATTTTGCTGAACTTTTTGTAGTAGGATCTTCTGAGCCCCGGAATTGAAATAAAATAGCAGCGGGGGTATAGGAATACCCCATAGGACGCCAATGTTTAACATCGCATATCTTAAGAACTGTAATAGTGAGAATGTTCAAACTTTCTAAAAGTCACTCTTATGGTATACTACACTTTTGAAAATAAAAATAAAGCGGGTAGGCGCAGGGGGGGAAATACCTCCCATAGGATGCCAGTGTAGCGAAGCGCACCGGGTTAAGCTAGTAGAATATAAAACTATCTCTGAGTTAGCACCATAATATTTATACGTGCAGAAAGGTATTACTATTCCAGCAATTTAATTTATTTTGTTTCTAAAGAGGATTATTTTATTAACAAATGTTCGGATGTTATTAAGTTTTGAAAGTTATTTTAGAAGCTTAAGTCATAATTTTCGCTCCATTTAACTTGTGATAAAAAAAATTTGCTTTTGCTTATAACAGCTGTTGTATACTGTTAAGAATGCAAATATATTCGAATAAGTAAAAAAGGAAATTGATGCTTAAACAACAAGGCCCGTTTGAATATAAACATCTATGTAACAACTTGTTCGTTTGTATTGTACTCTGTCTCTTTTCAGTAACAGTGTACAGTTTTTAGAAAATGTATACAAGTTTAGTTAAGTTTGCCTAGCGGAGTAACCCAGCAAACATATAAAGGTACATTTGTTAGTTAAGAGTGGGATTAATAATGTGTCAAATCGCATCCATATAGTAACAAAAAAAAAAAAAAAAAAAAGGATCAGTCTATTCCCGCTAGTTAGTAAAAATGTGACGATGTGACGCCTTCAGACTGAACAAAATAAATTATACCAAAACGAAATTTTATAGCTTAAATAAGTGTTCGAGTAAATTGTGCAAAAACAAAAAAATGTACAATGCCTTTCGTAGATTACAGCCCTTTCGATAGAAACTGTAAACTCATGCATTCATTAACTAAAAAATCTACAAAAAAATTAATTAAAGAGTCAATGGAACCATTGGAAAATGTTTAATATAACCGGTAAAAAATTAGAGCTGACAAAAAAAGAATTGTTTTCTGTTACTGTCATGGGCTAGCTTTTTTACAGTCTAATGTTTTGCTGGGAAATTTTTAATATGTATTGAGCAGGAGAGCTTATTTTGTTTTCAAACTACTAAAAACAAAGTACTCATACAAACAGGGAGAATTTAAAAGCCCAGCAAACAAATCAAATATGACTTAAAATCAGGGACAGTTATGCTTATAAGTGACATCAAAAATTTTTTTTTATAACAGCTATTTTGCGAATTAAAACAAATCCATCTAAAACAGTTTTTCTTCAACTGAAGTTTTTGATATTTTAATTATGCTTAAGTTCAAATTAAATTTTTATTAAATTATTTTTATTGAAGGAAGGAATTCACAACATGAAATGATTTAAAATTTTTTTTTTTTTGATAATTCTTGACTGAACACGGGATTTTACCCGGGTCGAATTTACGTGTTTCGAGAATAACCACATTCCCATCATCAAAATTTTTTGCGTTCTACCGTTTGCGCCACTGCGGCGCCTACCAGTCTATAGTCAAACTTCAATTTTTAACCAACGGTATTGGTAGATCGAAATTTGCTGTTATTTGACTATAAATTTTAAATTTTTTAATTTACATGGTTTTTCCTTACTTCTTGTTTTTTTTTTTTTTTTTTGTCAAGATTTTGTCTTGAAAACTTAAGTACATTTGTTTTTTATGTGTGTGTGTTTTTTTTTTGTCTTTTTCTAGTTGACCTGTCTTTGTACAACTTGAAGGCCAAATATAAACATATAGAGCTTGTTCCATAGCTATTTTATAACAATTATAATTTTAAATTGAACTGTGTGTTTTTAATTAAGTTTTTTATATTTTAATTAAGCTTAAGTTCATCGAATTTAATTTCTATTAAATTATTTTTATTGAAAGAATAAAAGTTCGAATAAAACTCTTATCCCTTAAATGCCCAAGGACATCGATTTTAATAAAAAAAATTTATGATGTGTAAAATGGTCAGAAAATCAACTGCGTACCAATTTTGTCGAAATTTTTTTTTTTTTAAAGTTATTAAGAAAATAATGGTTGTATCTTAAAAGATACACTGGGCACTCCCCTATAACATTGTTAACAAGGAAAGTTCATATATAAAATGCAAATGAAATAAGTTTCACGTTAAAATAGAAATTAAATGATAAAAATTATATTGCTCAAGAGTAATATAACTAAAATCTATATATATAAATATATACATACTAACTATACATTCTTATATTTAGTTTTTACTTTAGTAATAATACAAAAATCAACACATACCGACATTATTAAAAAATATTGGTGAGTTATGTATGGTAGTTATAGAAACAATTCTTTCCTGCAGTTAAACATAAATTAACTTTGCTTTTAGTACAATACATTCGGGTTTGTCCTGAGCAGTTAGGATGTTAACATCTGCCCTACTTATCCATCATTGGCCAATGGTCAATTTTATCTAGTATCCTGTTTTGGTGCAGTATGAACATTTGGTTTTTTACGTTTGTCTTGAATATCTGATTCAATACGTGGTCAACCTTTTAGAGGAGGCTGCTGTGTCTTATACTCTCTAACTAAAGCTTTTCTGAATAGCAGGCCATCGGCCGCGCGCAAGGATTTTCGCCTCTATGGTATAACAAGTACCGGCTACGTTAAGTAAAGGATTAAGGATTGTCTTCTCTGTGGTATGTTTAACAAATACCGGCTTCGCTTACTTAAGTATCTCTGCATATCTGGCATTTGGCCGGGCGCAAGGATTTATGCTCTATGGTACAACAAGTACCAGCTTCGCTAAGTAAAGCTTCTCTGCATAGCTGGCCTTTGGTCGGACACAAGGATTTCTCCTCTGTAGTATAACAAATACCGGCTTCGCTTAGTAAAGCTTCTCTGCGTAGCCGGCCGAAGGCCTGCTAAGAAGGCAAGCATAAGTGTTTGTTACACCATACAGGAGAAAATCCTTGAGCCTGGCTAAGTCCCAACCTTGCTATCTATCGCGTGATTCTTAAAACCATTTCATCTTATTTCATTGCAGAAATTGGGGTCTGATTTCATATGAAATAAGTCCTTAAAAATTAGGATGTGGTTTAATTTTTGCTTTGGGCGTTATTTCATTTAATTGGTGGCTTATTTCATTTTCAAAATTGAGGTTTTATTTCATATTAAATAATGCCCCACACTTTTGGTGGTTAATAAAATTTTTTTTTGGGGTTAATTCTTGGGGGGTTATTTCATGCCGCCGAAAATAATATATCCAGATGTTTCTTCAAAGCTCAGCATATCAATAAAGCTAAATAATAAAGAGGTGCATAAATAAAAAAAAACGAATTTTTAATTTGTTGGTGAGTGCTCAGTGTATCTTTAAAGATACAACCATTGGATAAAGCTTTATAGCGGTTCCCCGGAACCCAATTTATTTAGATTGTGCCTAATAGCGCCTGGACATATATTCGAAGCACCTTATATTTTTTCTGGATCTCAATTTCTGCTCAGATCTAAGATATTACGATGTAAATATCCTATTTGATTTAATTTTTAAAAAATATAATTTTTAAATTTTTTTAATTTAAAAAAAAAATTAATTTAAGATGAATTTCTTGAGATTTCTAAACATACTTGTGTTGTTACAAATTTATTTTGACTTGAAATGAGCCCGTTGGAATTTTTTTAATGGCTGTATCTTTAAAGATTCAGTGGGCATAAAGGGTTAACAATAGAGTTTTATTTAGTCTTCATAAAATAAAACTCAGTTAATGAGTTAAATAAATAAATAAAAGGTTGAAATAAAGTCTTAAAAAGAGAGTTTTATTAAGCCGTCTTTTTTTCCCCTAAGAAAATAAAACTCATTTTGTGCTTGCCGCTGGTCAGATCATTACAATCTGAAAAGCAGTGTAATCTAATCAGCTTGCATTGCAATTGAATAATTCGCCATTAAATTAAGAAGAAAATAACCAAATTAAGTAGGTAAAATTACACTCCTCAAAAGAGTTACAGTGTACCCTCGGTTACTGCAACCCTTGCGAGTTGGATTAATGTGTTGGCTAACTAATGTGAACTTTAACTTTTTTTTTGCTAAGGCGGCCAGTGGTTGCAACTTGGCAAAAATGTGTGACTCTTTGAACGCAACTTCTTAATTTTTGTCAATAGCTTGTTATTTTCTTTTCTTTTTATTTTGCTACCGTTATTTCTCAGAATATCGAGCCATAACCGCAAATAAGCTCAAGCAACAAAAACAAAATTTTACAGGAGAAGGTTTATTTTATTATATGTTATAAGAATTATGTATGAAAATTGGCGCTTAAACTAAAATTGTTTTTGCTATAAAATCGGTTATGGCTCGATATACAAAAATATATGTATAAATAATTTTGTTTACCAGTATGTTTCTAACAAAGGTTTTACATACAAACAAAATTTCTTTGCAGTGTTATTTTATTGCAACATAAAGCTGCAGGTGACTAATAAGAGAGTTAAGCTAACAACAAAAGAAAAAAGAATACTCGAAAAATTAGGCAACAATGAGCCTGCGTCACTGAATTGTAGAATTCAAAATTCATAAGTCAACAAAAAGCAGATTAAAAAAATAAAACTGCTCTGAGATAATTTGTGGCCAATGCCGAATCAGGACCGTGTAACAGCCGAACCTAAACAAGAGCGGAAGGCATAACGTTTTCTTCAGCTTAGCTTTTACGCTGAGATGCTATACCTAAACAAAAGCGGCAACGTTGTGTCACGAACAGTAGTGTTTGCTTGATTGCTTAATAAGATCCACATAATATAAATAAAAAATTGAGATAAAACCGCTAGATTGGCCAGAAATTCCTTTCCCAATTGCAAGCCGTGAAACGCCGTACTATTTAGGGATGCTTCATTCAAATTGTATGGGCTTGACAATTTTTGACAACTAGAAAACGCTTGCCGGTTTTGCTCAGGTACGGCTGTTAGTGTAGAGTTATGAGATTTTCTGTATATCCCAGAATGAAAAAATACCCAATGGTAGCTTAAACAAAGAGAGAAACACTTTCCCATTTATGTTGACATTTTAATTGCAAAGCAAAGTTTATGATAAACGTCGACGTTTTAATACCAGCTTTTAATGCATATTAAGGACTTGTGACGTAAAGCTTATATATAAAGCAATTCTTGTGGACCCATTTACAAAACGATTTCAAGCAAATATAAGTTAAAGAGCTAGGATTAACACCAGATCAAATCTATAATGCAGAAGAGTTTGGATTATATTTTAAGAGCTCTAAGGAGACATCTGCTAATGTATGCATTATTATTTAGGACAATAAAGTCTGGTTACGATTTGTATAATATAGTAAGATCAATGTTCATATATCAAAGTTGTGTTAGTGACCTTTAAAAACGTTAGACTCGGTCAGCGCAACAACCGCTGTTGCTACAACAGCCTTAATTTTTAGTTGTTGGAGTAACGAGGGCGCACTATATATTTTATGACGGCTTTAAAGAGTTTTATTCGAGATTTTATTTTTAAGTTGAAAATTAACTTTTAACTGTAGAATTGAGATCGTTTTTCAAGACCGCCAAAGATTCTGAAAGATTATTATTACTGTAACAGACAGGGGAAATTTTGATGATAAAATAGAGAAAATGGACTTATGACTCTTATAGTAGTATAGTATAGTCTCTCGAAAACAATCTTTCGAAAACCAAATGGTACAAATAAGTTCAACACTTGGAGATATTCTGTGAATATTTCTTTTCCTAGTCAAGCCATTTTTTGTCAGTTGAACATATGAAGATTCTGATGAAAGTCGCGGGGCAGGTTCTACAGCTATAATTATATTTTGTTGAATATAAGGCAATGGTGACGTTGACGTTGCCAGTATGTTTTTTGGTTTCATTTTTCTTTTCTGCTGCTAACTTCCATTATATTATTTTTTTAGCGAGGTCGGAGCTTTTAATTGCTAAAAGTGAAACGTTTTTTTCTCGACACATTTTCTGTTTGTATTGTCATATAACATACATAAAGTTTGACTTATAGTTACAGAAATGAAATGTAATACCTTTTTAATTAATTTTTTGTAAAAACTTTCATATCAAAGAAAAAATTACGTTGTTTTTTCACATCTATTTTGTGTTTGCTGGGATTTTCCATGTCCTGTATTTAAAAGGCTATTGAAATTAAAGTATTTCTGGAGAATCGAAGGCAAAATAACAAAATGGTAAAAACCTTTTTTATGCTTTTCTTTTTAATAATTTAATAAACCTAACAAATTTTAACCTAAATCTAAAACTTTTGGGTAACTTCATCCTCATAAAAGAAAAAGTATTTTATTTAGTTATTCTTAAATTTTACCGGTAGAGTTTGTGCTGAACAAAATGAATTTCGACTTAAATTAAGCTAAAATAAAAGTTTTAATTTTTTTCCACCCTACACAACCACTAGTGGTGAATGAGGGTATACTCAGTTTCTCATTCCGTATGAATTTTTTTTTTACATCTAAGACTCCATAAAGTATATACATATACTCTGGCTGCTTGAGTAGTTCTAAGTTGATTTAGCTTTGTATGTCCGTGTGTTAAAAAAAACATGCTCACTTTCGAAAGATTCAAAAGGAAATTGCAAACTTGGTGTCAAATTGCTTGTAGTTACCCTAAGCAGTTGGGGATTGAAATCCAGTAAAATCGGTTCAGTAAGATCAAAGCTATGAATCAAAATGTGGAACCACCAACAGAAAAAATGGATAATTTTGTTACAAAATCTATTATCAATGCACGGATTGATATACGATTTTGCACAAAATCCTTTTAATTGACTGGAAATCTTGATGTAAAATTTCGGGAAGATCGGGCCATAATTTACCATGGCCTACTTTCGGAAAAAAGTTTCGTAGGCCTAGCTAGGACTGTAGCAAATGATACTATTGTTTTTTAATTTAGTATGTCACGCTTTTGAAATTCACTCTAAAGGCTAAAATTAATTTCACAACTGCATTGAAGCTAGTAAAAATTTCTAAAAAGAAAAGCATAAAACTTTTTGATTTTCGGTGAATAATTGAATATGGGTCTAAACCGCAACCAATTTTAATGATGACGTCCGTTTTATAAAGATTAATTAATAATATATAGATATTATAAAGAGCCCACTCCTGAAATATTCGAACTGTCGGTGAAGGGTATCACAGAAACGGTACAGCCGAATATAGCGTTCTTACTTATTTTTAAATGTTATTTTTTTAATGGCATTAAATACTAATAACATTGTGTATGTGCACCTCGTTTGAAGGAATAAAATTCAATGTTTTTATTTAAATAAAGTTCAATGTATGCGTAACATTATTAAAAATGTAGGTACTGACATTGTTAAAGTTTAACAAATTGAAGTATATTTAGTTAATTAACTGAAACAGTTTGAAATAAATAATTAAGAAATTAATTTTTTATTAAACTAAGGGCCATTATTACAACTTGGTAGGATTTTGTTCCACGTATAATACATTTTTTACTATTAAAACTTTGCTTTAAACTAAATTGAGGAATAAGTTAAAGGTAAGTTTATTCTTCCCGGTAGGTAAGACTTAAGTCGAAATAATAAAAAACTTTTTATACCTCCGACAAAATCCTACCTTTAACTCACGGCAAGTTTTTACAATGGCCCTTAACTTTTTTCTAAAGCAAAAGTTAAGCAAAAGCCATATAAGAGAATAGTTGCTGAATTGAGACTTTTTTAAAGTAGATAATATAACCTAAAAAAAGCTAAAACAGCTAAATTTCTTGGTTTTTGAATTATGGTATCATAGTGGGAAAACTAAGGCGTTTTCCTTGGCACAAAATCTTGAAAAGACTGTATCCAAATAAAGCACAATGCGAAAATCAAAAATTGCCCACTTCCTCTGAATAGTTGTAGGCTTGTCCTTTGCAATGAACATCAGGTAATTTGATCCACTTTTTAGGCCAAAATTCATCTTTGCCAACGATTTGGATCAATATGGCTGAAATTTTAAAATTTAAGAGTTTTTCATCGGCAGGCATGCTGGGGTTTTCGATTTTTGGAATAGATAAATTTTTTAGGGTTGCTGCCATATGAAAAAAGTACAAAACCAAATATGTTGAAAACTAACGGATAAATTTTTTTGAAATTTGGCACCATGATAATACGCAAGGGGAGATAACTAAATGGTGTATAAGCCATACAGACAAAATCAGGTTTTTGGTTGCTTGAAAAAGTCGTTAATTTTTCCGTGAGCCTTGTGCCATCTTAAACGAAGCCAAAAACCTTGTTTGGGAACATTACTTAAATCAATTTTGCCGATAATAAAATTATAAACACCATCAGTTTTTTTTTTAAATTTTTTCACAAATCCAATCATTAGAAAGTTCGCTGTCTGAAAGAAAATGATATCATTAAAAAACGCAAAAAATCGCAACGTAAAATAAAAAATAAAATAAGAATTATTTTCTTAAATCTTTTCTTCAAAGGAAAACACACCAGTCTACGGCCAACATTATCAATAGCTTATGCGAAGTTTATATATATGGAAAAAGTCATTTATTTGATGTTAAGTTAGAATTACACGTTTTGATAACAAAAGCAATAACATCCAGCAACATATTTTGTGTATTGTAATTACTTACTTTCTCCACTCTTTACCATATTATACACGATTTCCTTCTTTTTGTTTAATAACTAATAAAAAACGTTTTAACTTATGTCAAAATTACACGTTTAATGCTGCACTATGAACGATGCTTGCAAATGTCAACTTCGACTGTCATAAATCAGATGATTTTTTTTACAAAAACCTAGTATGCAGTTATTTAAGACATTATGACGATATGAATCTTGTGAATACCCCAATTATTTTTCGGTAGCTTGTTTTTTGAATAACAGACATAAATGTTGAAAAATAAAGTTATTCGCAAAATATCTATATATTTTTATTAAATTTTAACAGTACGAAAAACGAATTTAATAACCCACAATCAGTTACTGTAATAATTTTGTGAGGGTGCAAATTACCCCACAAGAGTAGAGCTCTATGCTTTTTGATTTGCTACAAACGACAATACAGCAATAAAAAAAAAAAACATATGCTTAATACGATAGAATTTACAAAACAATAAACATTCTTTAGTGGTGTTGTTAAAAAGAAATATTGGACACGTTCATAAGGCGTAACTATTGTGTAACCGTTTAGTGTTTGTCTTAGAAACAACAGTTGGATATTTGAGGCTATTTATTCCATCATAAAATTTTTTAGCTACCTAAAGTCAACATGTTGTGCTCAACCTCAACCTTTATTTTTTTTTCAATTGTTTATGTTTATCAGCTGTTAATTTTGCATTATACTCATAATGCCGTTTCTAAGACGAAAATGTTCGGCTCAACAGTTTTCTAGCAGTTGAGCTCAACAGTTTTCTAGCAGTTGAGCTCAACAGCTACGTCTTATAAACGTACCCATTGTTATAAAAAAATTCAGTGTTGGTATTTTAAGTAATATTCAAGAAATAATTTCACTAAATATTGCTACAAAATACCTCCGTCGACAATCACAACACAAGTCTCTGATTTTGAAATTTGTTGTAGCATTATATGTATGTCATGGTGGGGCGTTAATTTGTTTGAAAATTATTACATAATCGCTCGATTGCATTGTCAATCGACTTCTTGTTTAAGTAAATAAAATAAATAAATCAGCTGCTTGACATTGAAAATGCCAGTGAACAATAGCTTTATATAGCAATTTTACCAAAATATCCGTATCCGATATATGTTTAGACGTGAAGTTTTATATAATTTTTTTTTAATGAAATTAATGATTTTGAACCAGTCATCACGCATTTTGGCTATGTATTTAGTTTCTAGTCATAAATTTGCCCAATAAGACCAACTTTGAGCACAATATTGTAAAATACTTTTTTTGATTTTGGATTTAGTGGTCATCTTTTTAAAATAAGCTTATATTTGAGAGTGTTAGAATATATTTAGATTTTTATATATATCAAGCACTTAAGAAATGATTTAAACACGAGTGAGGAACATGCTACATTTATATTTTATTTTTTTAATTAATCATTCAAAACTGATGCTTTTGGAAGCGAGCTGGCTATCAATCCGATAATGATTTTTGTAAGCGAGATTGTCCTTTGTTTATAGCTCTATTGTTTAATCGGATTTTATTAAACCAAAAATATACACATATATTTTATTTGTTTTCTTTAAATAGCTTTAAGTGGAAAGCGATGTGCAAAATTATTTTTTGCTGAATGCTGAGCAGTATTTTTTAACCACAAATAATTCAACAAGCTTAAGTTTTCATCACCTTTTCTGAAATATATTTTTAATGACAATTGAAACGTTTTCTTCTCGTATGCAAGTATTTGACAAATTTAATATTCAATTCTAAATAAAAATATACTTCAATAAAAAAAATTTTTCTCTACAAAATACTTTATATTAATTTAATTTTTCAAAGTTGTCCGCAGAAATGGTGAGTTCTTTACTGAATATATTGAACGACACGTGAGACTGAAAATAAATGTCCATAAGAAACCAATATCAGATGTTGCAAAATGAAAAATTTATTAACATGGCATTTAAGCGCTAATGCTTTGCAAAAGTTCTCAAGCATTATCTCTAACAATATTGAAATGAAATATGAATGTACGGATGTAGCAACAAATATATTTTACAGCGTTAAGCTGGATTTACACGATTGAAATTTTCTTCAAAATTGCTCTTCAAAATGCTTTAAACTCGTGTAAACAGCAAAATTTCTTTAAAATTTATTGATCAAAATTTATTTCAATAATATTGATCAATACATTTTAAAGAAATTTTGCTGTTTACACGAGTTTGAAGCATTTTGAAGAGCAATTTTGAAGAAAATTTCAATCGTGTAAATCTAGCCTTATGTTAGTAAAGACTGTTCTTTTTGAAATTCCTGTTTGAGCAACACTACGTATGATTTATTTTTATGTAAAATATGTTGCGAACTCGTCTGTAGTGCAGTTGCCTGATTTTTTGTTGTTTATATATTAAATTCAATTTTATAAAACTCGTCTTAAGAAACTTAATATGTGGACACAAGAAACTCAGTGCATTTCTTTAATAAGATTTATTTTTGATATATGGTTTTTTAAGGTTTTAAAAATTTTGGCACGTATATCTCTTAGGTACTTTAATACCTACAATTGTGATCCAATATAGGACTCATTTTTGAAAATCCCTTTTTTGACGCCCTCTGTTAGAAATTTTTCTGAATTCAAATTAAGAAATCTTAGCAGACTGATTTGTTATAAATCTTTTAGAGTTAGCGAATGCACAAACTGTTCTTAAGGTCTAAATAAATGTTTTTCACAAAATAGCACTGGTGTGAATAGGGATACCAACTGGTCTTCTTCGCAAATCCCGGGATTTCCAAAAAATAAATTTTTTTCATATAATTATTTAATATATTAGAACGAAACTGTATGTATTCCTCAATCAAATTGTTTTAACAAGAAAACGAGAAACAAGTGTAAATTTATACACAATGGACGTGTCAATTTGCCTAATGAAAATGTTGTGCATATTGTATCCACCTGGCCCTGGCCAGGCTCTGCCCTATTAAATATGTTCTTTGGTAAATAACATCAAAACCAAACGTATCAAAAAGCATACGCAACACATAAAACTTCTTTCTTTACTTTAATTTCGAAGAATAATTCTAGCTAACAACAAAATGTTGTTGCTACAGCCATAAAACTCCATACAAATAAAAGTAGTCCCAGACAGGCCCAGGTTCGTTAGTGCCAGTTTTTTTCGATAGCCACAAAAAACTCCATACAAAATACAAGGGGTCCCTGCCAGGCCCAAGTTGCAGTTTGTGCCGCACATATTATGAATCATCTTAAGAGTTAAATATGAATCACAAATTTAACCAATAATAACCACTATTTGTTTGAAAAAATCAGAGTTTATTTCCAATAAATGCAAGTCAAAATAAATTTCTTGAATATGCAAATTTTTTTATAGAACTGATTTGAAACGATAAAATGTCTTGACTCTACAACGTTTTTGTATGAATGTGAAAAATTATTTTTTCTGTGTTGTCAAAGGATAAATCTGTCGTCTTTTTTTTTATATTTTGATGTCTGATCTTTTTATGGTTTTCATAATATATGCTTTTGTGTTACAAACGAATTTGCATAATCCAAAATTTTTTGGCACGTGGTGTCATAATAATACTTGTGTTAATAAAACTCATTTTTCTTTTTCATTATTTTGTGTGTTTTTTTTATCATCATGCATTCCACGTAAACAAAAAAAAATTTTACAGACATTGTTTAATTTCAAATTGGCATTGCTAAAAATATTCTAAGCAATACAGTAAAATGCAAGTGAAATTTTTTACACAGATATTTTAAAAAGCTTTTCCATAATTACTATTTCATATGCAGATAAAAAGCGTGTTTTAGCAAGGTCATCTGCAAAAAGTAATTTATTAATTTTTTGCTATAATTCTAGTACTATTTTATATTCAAACATTCAGCTTAACAATTTTAAAACAATTTTGCTTATTTTGTTCCACATTTGGATATCGATACCTTTGACGTTTAAAGATGGTCGAACATATATGATAAAAAAACTTTCCTAAATAAAAAGAAATATTTAAATTGTTAAATTGAAATTTTTATTTAAATAAAACAAAGGCTAATAGATTATAATTTAAAAAAATAAACAGCCTTTTTTTAACAAGCTAAACAATAAATTTCAGTATTTTTTTTAAGAATAAAAACGGAATTAAGCACAACAAACAAAATCTTTTAATGAAAAATTATGTATACCCAAAAACAGCTTTGATAATAAATTTTCAAGTGCACGTGCATAAAAAAAACTAAACTGGCAAATTGCTTTGTCTTGATTTTCTTGCGAAAACAAAAAGGCAATGAGTTTTTGGTTTTTATGTTCTTTATTCTCTTAAAACTTCTATTAATGGGGAGAGTTCCAACTAATTGTAGTGGGGAATTAAAGAAAAGATAAACTCACTGTTTTATTGTTGGAATTTTGTTTTAGCTTTTATATCTTTGCAAATAAAACTTTTTGAGTATTTGTTATTCTCATTCCCTCTGTAGTCTTATTTACTGATATCTTTGGCTTTTCTAAAATTTTTTGGGAAAACCTTTTCTGATGATCTGGGCTCAGTTATTGTTACTTTTATTTTTCATTACCTTACGACCCTCTAGGATTTACCGTTTTTAAGAAGAAATTACCGTACGCAAAGGTTTATAATCAAAACAGTATTCATAAACTTTTTTAATTTTAAAGACATATGTTTTAAGAAAAAATTAAATGAAAATGTTTGTTTAAAGATACATTTTAAACCAAAATTATTGTATTTTTTTTTCATATGGCAGTGACATCATCGGAGGTTGGTCTTTTGCCAAATCGATCCACTAAGACGGTATTTTTAAAAATTTTAATATCCCACTTGATCATAAAGAGGGTATTAACAAGGGTATTCATTCGGTTAACTACTACCCGATTAATTGATCGGTTAATTTAAAATTGCTTATTTTTGATTAAAGATTCAAACCGATTAACCGATGTTACAAAATTTTTTAACTTTTTGTAGTATTATAACATAACTTTCTGTGTTTTTAATTAAATGTTTCGTCTCATAAATGTTTCGTCTCAGGAATATGTTTAGAAAATATTTTTTCATACAAACAAAGATTGTGTTCAGTGATTTTTATTTTTAATAAGTGTTTGCTTACAACAGCTTTTTGTTTCACGTACTTTTTATATGTATGCGTCTAGTTATTCGTTTCTTCTCATATCTTCTCAACTCGAACTTTTAACAGAATTAACCGAAACAATAAGAAGTGTTAAGCATTAAAAAAAATTAAAACAGGACTCAAATGACGTAATGGAAGATTATATATATTAAGAAAAATCCAGGAAGAGGACTGAGAAATCAGATATTTCCTATTATAGGTTGCTTTTGATTTCTCCAAAATCTACGATAAATGAAAGAATTTCTTCAAAGTCAAGTTTAAGGAAAACTAAAGAAAATCAACGCTAAAACCCTAAATATTTTAACCAATTAATTTGAATACAAAATTATTTCATAAGATCTTCTTAAACTATTGAAATAACTTATCACAATTAAATTTTTAATTAATACATAATTTTTAAAATATGTATTACATATTTTTAAATTATTCTTTTGTTTGATCGATTTGGTTCAAGAATTGTTATATTATTCATATTTTTTTAACTCATTAACTCCAAATAATAAATAATTTATACAGTTTTATATAATGAAATTACTTTATTTATAAAAAAAACTTTATTAATCGGTTAACCGATCAATAACAAAATTAATCGATTATTAATCGATTAAACAAAACTTCGGCTAATTAACCGAGCGATTAACCGATTAAAGCAAAAGCCCGATTAAACGAATACCCTAATATTTACAGACTATTAAAAATATCTTTTAAAACAATCTTTTATATATTAAATGCTTCAATGTTTTGCTTTACTTGGAAGTTACATGATCAAGTTTTTTCTTTCCTTTTAATTTGCCATACTCTCTACCTTTTTTACTAACGCACTCACTAAATTTTATGTTCACTTCAACAACTGGCCACAACTTCATTTTAGCGCTTTCTTTATAAAAATTATATTTCTTAAAAAATTAAAGTGTTCTAAAAAATTCTTGTGTTTTTTTAAAAAATACTTTAAGTCATGCTACTATTTTGAGTTGTTTCTTCGGTGGTGAAATTGATTATCACACAGGTGTCAATTTAAGCAAGTTTTGACAAGCAGTTTTTGTGAACAAAGTGATTTATTTAACGTGTGGCTCCAGGGTTAAAAATATTTTTTTGCATTTGTTTCAATAATAAGTTAAGGGATTACTGCATTATTTCAGTAATCAATAAAAATGTACTGGTTACTGAGAATTTTTTTAGTAAGCTCTACGCCAATGTATGTGAATTACTCACTAAACATGACTGTTTTTTTTTTTTTTAATTCCAACGGACACATACATTTCGGTTGGTTTTTTTGACTTAAAACTTTAAGAAATCATACATTTGACAGAAAAACCATAAATGTGTTTTTATTCGAGTAATCGGAATGATTTCTTCGATTAATCATTTAATCGAAATCAACAATTTTAAATAAATCGTCTATAATTTATCATAAAGAAGTTTAAAAACTTTCTGCAGAAGCAAAATTATTAATAAAAGAAAAAATAAAAGAAAGAGTTGTAGAAGCAAAAACATATTTAATTTAATATTAAATTTAAGGCATACGTCAAAGAATTTTCAAAGCAACCGTTTCATTACCAAAAAGCAGCTGGTAAACAATAAATGTTAATTGTCAATTTTTCCCAAAAAGTGAGAAAATAAAAATTTTGAGTTAGTAATGGGTGATTCAAGTAGAGATACTTTTTTCAATAGCCTTTTTTTTAACAGATCACGTGTGAGTCGTGTCATGCTGTCATGTTATTTTTGTTTAGTATTGTTTGGCATTTCATAATGGAAAGCCTTACGCCTGAACCACGTTTACGAATCGTTCAACTTTATTACGAAAATTCACGTTCTGTGAGGAATGTGTTTCGTGCACTTCGCTCAATTTATGGTCAACATGATCGGCCTACTGAGCGTACTATTCGCAACACCATCACCCATTTTGAGAGCCAGCATTCAGTGTTGGATAATATTCGACCGAACAAACCACGTCCAGCACGCTGTGAAGAAAATATAGCGGTCGTAGCTGAGAGTGCACACGAAAACAATGGAGAGTCGATTCGGCGCCGTTCGCAGCAACTCGGACTGACGTATGGATCGACTTGGCGCAGTTTACGTCGAGATCTTAAATTGAAAGCGTACAAAATACAGCTTGTGCAACAACTGAAGCCGCTCGACCTTTCCAAGCGACATCGCTTCGCTCTATGGGCTCATGAAAAGTTCCAAGAAGATCCGACGTTTTCGAGGCAAATTTTGTTCAGCGATGAGGGCCATTTCTGGCTTAATGGGTATGTAAACAAACAAAATTTCCGCATTTGGAACGAAGAGCAACCTGAAGAGATTCAAAAACTGCCACTTTATCCAGAAAAACAACGGTTTGGTGTGGTTTGTGGGCCGGTGGAATCATTGGTCCATATTTCTTTAAAAATTATGCCGGTACGAACGTTACCGTCAATGGCGACCGTTATCATATGATATCACACCGTTAGACTTTTTCCTGTGGGGATATATAAGGTCTAAAGCTTATGCGGACAAACCCGCTTCGATTCAGGACTTGGAGGAAAACATCACGCGTGTCATTCGCCAGTTACCAGTCGAAATGCTCGAACGAGTCATCGAAAATTGGACTCAACGGATGGACCATCTGCGACGTAGCAACGGCAACATTTGAAAGACATAATCTTCAAAAAATAAATGCCAAAGAATGTTCTTTCAAATGAGAAAAAAAACATTCCCCATTAAATTTGAATTTTCTGTGTTTTTTTTTCTTTAAAAAAGTAGGGCACCTCGAAATGGATCACGCTTTACTAGAGTATTCATTTAATCAGGCTTTTGATTTAATCAGTAAATCGCTCGAATAATTAACCGAGGTTTTGGTTAAGTTGTTTAATAATCGGTTAATTTTGTTGTTGATCGGTTAACTGATTAATAAAGTTTTTTTATAAATTAAGTAATTTCAATAAATAAAACTGTATAAATTACACTGCTTTACAAATTTTTAATTTGGAAAAATACCAAGCACACCATATGCCTAGATAAGTTAATTGGGACGTCCTGAACACGAAAAACGCTGTAATTCTGCCATCATTTATTCATCCCACCAGCGTTTGTAACGTCTCTAATTCATGGCAAGAATGTCTTTTGGCAACTTTTTCACAATATTTGTAAATAACCCAAGCTTAATGTGTAATGGAGGAAGTATTATCTTCTCCTGAGGAATGAGTGGGTCATTTTTGATATTGTAATCTCCGTGCGTACGCCCACTTCGCTCGGGCCAAACTTTTCGGGTGTAGTGATTCTGACGGTCACGGCTGTCCCATAGACATAGAAAACAGGGAAACTTCGTATTGCCCCCTTGCAATCCAGATAGTATGGCAACTTATTTAAAATCAGAGCAAACTTTCCATTGATGTTGGTCATAATGTATGAGATCGAGAAGCTCTTTCATTGCTTCATATGTTTCCTTTATGTATTTTCCAGATTTCACCAGGAAATGGAAGAAATTGAGAGACGTTACAAAGGCTAGTGGGATGAACAAATGATGGCGGACTAATATCGGTTCCTCATTCGCGAAGATCCATTCGAAAAAAAAACGCAATAGTTCAAGTCGCTCGTCATTTTAATTTAAATTTTTTGAATTTACGCCGAATATAGTGTGTGAGCAATGAAGAAGAAAATATTGTCGTTCCACAAAATCCTTAATAAGAATTTATTTTTCATCCGATTTTTACGCAAATTACGCTTAAAATGTTGGTAATTAAATAAACTATTTGGTAAAAAAATAAAACATTCCAGATCTTTACTATAACGTAGAAAAAAACGAAATAAAATGAAAAATTTTGAAAAAAACGTAAAAATAGGCAAATTTTGAACTTTGAGGTACCATAACTCAGCCACTTCTTATCAGATAGAAATTTTCGGCATATCGACAAAAAAGGTATTCAATTACCTTTGCAACGATATGCCATTTATCTCGATCGGCTGGGCTCCACAAGGTTTTGAGTGGGACCATAAAACACAAAAGTACCGTTATCTAAAAAACGGTACTTAGAAAAAAAAATTTCAGCGTTTTTCGTGTTCAGGAGGTCCCAATTAACTTATCTAGGCGTGTGGAATTCTTGGTATTTTTTTGCTGTAAACCAGTGTTATTTATTATTTGGAGTTAACTAGTAAAAAAAATCAATAACATAACAAACAACAATTCTTGAACTAAAACGAGCAAAAAGAAGAATAACTAACAAATATGTAATACATATTTTTAATTAATACATATTATGTATTAATTAAACAATAAACTGTAGGATAATTTTATTAGTTATTTCAATAGTTTAAGAAAATCTTATATATATTACATAGTATATATATATACTTATTATACAGAATATCTTATTTCTCAATCCACTTCCTGGATTGTCCTGCTTTAGTTTTTTTAAATGTTAAACGCATTATTTCGGTTAATGCTGTTAAAAAATTGATATGAGAAGATATGAGTAGAAACAAATAACTAAACGCATATATATAAAAAGTTCCTGAAACAAAAGGGTGTTGACAGGAAACACTTTTGTATATTGTTTGTGTGAAAAAATATTTTCTGAACACGTACCTTTGGTTTATGAGACAAAACCACTAATCAAAAACACAAAAAAATACTCGTAATACGAGTCTCGTATGTAATAATACTACAAAATGGTTAAAAATTTTGTTACATCGGTTAATCGACTGAAATTAATCGGTTTAATCGTTAATCGAAAATAGGCAATTTCAAATTAACCGATTAGTTAATTGTGTAGTAATTAATCAGATAACCGATTAACGGTTAACCGAATGAATACCCTAGTACATATAAAATTATATGATCCCAATTCATGTTTTATTTTTTATCGTTGTAAAGGTTTTATCAATTAGTATGAATTGTTACGATTTGTTAACAATGTGAATGGGACCCGACCCCTTCTTTATAATTTAATATTTTGTAGATATTACATTTAAAAAAAAAAATTTTTTTAAAGTATTGTCTTTGAAATGACATATAAATATTTTCGTATGTGCTGTAGTTTTTGATATATTTAGTCAATTCACAAGGTATCCTAACATGTCATATTGTCAAAATGTCCTAATATTTCACAATGGTTTAAAAATATTGTTGTTGGTTTGTTAACAAAAAGTGTCTTAAATAAATAGAACGTTGCTTGCTGTGTTTATTGTGCTGTCGTAATTAATCAGAAAAGTCCAGCGCTGAGCGGCTGAGCCGTACAACAATATTTTTAAACCATTGTGAAATATTAGGACATTTTGACAATATGACATGTTAGGATACCTTGTGAATTGACTAATTGAAAAAATAAACTCAACACATTGGGCTAAATCGGCGAAATTATGACATATTGAATACGACGTAGTTTTTTAAAAACAATTTTTTTTATATTTTTCTTTAATATATGTTCCTTATAGGAAGTAAGGAACCTTCGCACCAAATTTCATTCCAATCGAAAGGGGTCGGGTCACACTATTGGTCGATTTGACGTGGAATTACCCTTATAACAAAACGTAACAATTCATACTAATGTTTATTTTCTCAAGTACCAATTTTTTCTAAAAATATCGAAAAAAAATACCCTATTATGGCCAACATTTTTTTGAGGATTCTTTTAGCAATATTTATTGGTAAGCATTGAATAATTTTTCAGCACGAGTAGTTACCAAGAAATGACAAAATCATTCATTTATTCCATACAATGGCAACAAAAATTCAGGTATTTTATATATAATTTCAAGGTGAAAACACGTAAGCATGATTAAAAAATGTTATCAAAGTATTAAAAATTAACAAAATAATTTTGTCAATTCTTTGCATATAATATTTCAGTTAGTGGCACAGAAGAATAATTATTCAATAATTGCTCAAAAATATCCTCAAAGAAATGTTAGACATAAAAGGGTTAAATTTTGTCATTATTTGATAAACGAGAAACACTTCTTGGAGATAAACAACTGGTTTTTAGTTCTGCCTTGTTAAATGTGCTCTGGAAGCAATTTTTTTTTAAGTATACAACTGCACTTAAATTTTTTCCACCACATTATTTTTAATGCCCTCTTAAAAATGTTGGTCATAAACGGGTTAAGTTAGCTAAATTTATTTATAAAACGTGTTTTCTGCACAAATATATTTTGTGGTTATCAAATTATTTTTAATGATGTCTAAATTAATGTTATAAAAAAAAGTAATATATCAATAAGGGGATTAATTCTTGACTAAAAACTCAAGCGGTAGTCAGCACCTTTCTAACGACGCATAGGAAATTAAAATCGGAAAAAATGGTTAAGTTATTTAAACTTTCATAAAAATCGAATTGAAAAGCATCAACAAAGTGGAATAAACATCTCGCTATCTCGAGTCTGTGTTTAGATTTTTAAAATGTTTAAATGCAGAATCAAAGAAACCCTAAATATCTATTTTATTTCGTCATTCACTGGACCAAAAAAAAAAATTGGTAAATTTTTTATTCATAAAAAATTTTTGACCCTTTTTTGACGCGGTTGAGCTCACGGGAGATAATCGCTAGAGCCAAAACAACTTTAACTTTTTTTTTTTCCCATATAAGATGAGTCGGTGTAATGCACATATATTTTTTTTTGCTATAAACTATAAAGTTTTTGGCTAACTATTAAAGTTATATTGCCCGGATATCACACGATAAACATGTTTGGCTAACTATTTAAGTTATAATGCAAGGGTAACAAATAATTTTTGCAGCCTCAACCATAAGTCCTCGTTTGACCTAAACATTCGTATTGGAAGGCGTGAGCTTCCAGAATCCGTCCATCCACCACTAAACGTCTAACAGTCGTTGAGTAATTATTTGTTCTCCACCAGACAAACACCTTGAAACATTGAGGTAGTAAACGAATGCACAAGGGTAATGGTAAAAAACCGCAAAAACTGTAACTCGGTACAGTTATACGGCGCCAAGCCATTAACTAATGCGAAGAGGCAACGCAAAACACACGAAAAGTAGACAAACAACAACGACCTGATTGTCCTTTAAAAAAATTACAACGTGCTGCTTCTCTACACAGAGCAGTTTTACGAGTGAACATGTACATAAGAAGTGGCAAACATAAAAAGTGTATAATGATTTTTGTATTGTTACACCCAAAAGAAATATCAATATCCATCCAAACCTTAATCAAGTCAAAACGGTGTCACTAGTACGGTTAATACGGATTTTCTGAAATCATGTACAAAATGCTTGATCCAAATATGGTTAAATAAATCAGATTACGGCGATTTTAGATGTTTAAAAAGCATATGTTTGTATACCAAAACCCTAATTTCGTTAAATCACCGTTGTTGGGATGAGGAATATGGCTCGCTAATGATTTCCACTAGATTCTGAATAAAGAAGACACGGGATCAAATTCAAATATACATTTATTCACCCAATGTTTCTTATATGGAAATTCTTTTTGTATGGAAACCACTAGAGTAGAGATTTTAAAGAGTTAGTTATTCTTACAGAATAAAAACTTATCACCACGCCAGCCCAGCAAGCACAAAAGTTATTAAGCAAATTATAAAATGGAGTTTTGCTACTGGCTCGGGTAGCGTTTACTCCGAAAGTTGGACATTTCAAAGTAACAGATTATTTTTTAATAAGTAATGCAAACTAGCATTTCAGATGTTTTTGCCAGTGGTTACCATAAAACAGGGTAATTACCTTACGGTTAAAATTACTGTCTGGGCTATTAAGCATAGGGAATTAAGCACAACAAACAAAATCTTTTAATGAAAAATTATGTATTCCCAAAAATAACTTCAATAACAAACTAAAACAATTTGGGAAAAATTGTCAACACGCATTTGGCAATAAAATTTGCATAATTGATTTGCTAACCAAAACGTATTTAAAAATAATATTTATTAATTTTGTAAATAATATGGAAAATACTGGTTCCGCAAAGAGGTATTCGCAGAGCGAAGTAAAATTGTTTTATTGATTTTTGGAATTATAAATTCCTAATAAACTAATATTAAAAGTAGTTGCAGAAGAAGAAAACCTGCAAACCTGCCTCAGGAAGTATGGGATCTTCTAAAATTGCCCATAAAGAAAACACATAATTTGTTCAGTTTTAAAAGTATATTACACTGGTTCCTCTAAAGGGGGTTAACTCAAAATTTATAACTTTTCAGTATAGACAAAAAACTGTTTTTTTTTATATATACACTTATATCACAAAGGGTTATAAAATTGCATTTTGTTTTGACAAAATACTAGAGAAAATTATGTAAGATTTTAACAGTGGGTTGATATGTCCACTTTTCATCGATTTTTTGTATAAAGTGAAAATTTAAAAATTTTGAGTTGGGTCTCTTTGGAGTAAGTGCGATTTAAAAAATTAATATTAATATATAAATATCGTAAAGTCACTAGTTGAAATTGTTTTCCTTATTGAAAGCCCGTTTATATACATACATATGTAAAAATATTTTAACCCTTATACGTTCCTCAAAATATCTTGCAGGAAAGTTCTTTGGGTAAAAATCGCACATACTGATTATTCAATGAAAATATACAGAATTTATTTCCTTTATTGAAGGTGTTTTAATTTTATTTTTAATATTTAAAATGTAAACAATAAACTAAAATCATCTTTTAAATTCAATCGGATGTAGGTAATACTTACACGTTTTTCTTAAAAGGTGAAATTTCACCCGAGGGACTTTTTCGTAATTCTTTAAATAATCATCCTTATTCCATTTAACATCGAAATCAAGTTAATTTCAAAATTTAATTTTTTCGACGTCGTCATTAATTCGATACAAAACGTGTATTGCAATGTAACGATGTCGATTGTTTATCGTTTTTTAAAGCACATCTCTAATAATTTAGACAGTTGTTTTCAGTTTTTAATAAAAAAAAATTATACATATTTGATGTTCGTTTCTTAAATATGTTGTGCTCTCACAAAGGGTAGCTTGAATGGCATACGGCATTACACTTTTCGCCTCGTATTAATCGACAGTGTTAATAGTCGATTTATCTTTATAACGGCGATGATTGCCGAAAATTGCAAAAATTTGCACGAATAGCGAAAATTGGCGAAAAATTTTAATATATCAAACAAGCAAAAAAATTGATTAAAAGTCCCTAAAACCATAAGGAATGGCAAAAATTCCATAAAAATGGCTAAATTAGCGGAAATTCGCAAAAATTTGCTAATTGCGGCATGATAGCAAAGCTTAATAATAATTAAAAATCGCGAACATGGCTAAAATTCGCAAATTTTGGTTAATTTAATTTTGATGGAATTTGAAATATTAAAAATTTCCACGAAATTTCGCTATTTTTAAAATTTTTGCAAAGCTTTGTTACTATTTTTCCATTTTTTAAGTCAACCAAAAAAATTAAAAGGAATAAAACTGTTTCAACACCAATAAGACTGACCACAAAATCAGTGTCAGTTTGTATCGATGCAGACGTTAACGTTGCGTACGGCATACCAAAAATACATTGACGCTTATTGATAAAACTTGATATTGACAATGGACATACTGATTAACAACAATCGACACGAAACGACATCGTTTTGTATTGATGACGCAAAATGGTGAATTTTGTAACGTTAACTTATACAAAAAGAGAACTTACTGTTATTAAATCAAAATTTCAATTTATAAATTTAGAAAAAGTCTCATTTAGATCCAGCAAAATGCTTAAGAGATATTAAATTTTGAAACATAAAATGGGTAAAATTTCACCCGAAGACCGCATAAGAGTTAAATTGCATAAGAAAGTGAGACCTTTTAGGTACCGCATAAATATTCTTCTATTAAACATAGATCCTTATTGAAGAGTGTTTCTGGTTTTCTGGCTTAAAAAAATTTTTTTTTTTTCACAAATTTTACCAAAAATCAAATATTTCTTTCGATAATATAAGTTTTAACCCTTAGACCACAGATAACTGTGAGAATATATTTTTATTCATAAAACCTGACATGTCTGGAAGTCCTACCAATCACGTATGAAATAAATGCTTAATGCTTGTGATATCTTTTTTATTTATTTATTTGTTTTATTTTATTAGTTAATCTGTGCAACAAAAGACATCAGTCTTAAAATAACACAGAGAAACTTATTATACAATAGGAAATTTGTTAATTATTTTGACAATCAAAAATACAAAAGTCTACGAAATAAAACAATTTAAGTAATTAAGTGCCGACAAGAACATTTCTTTCGTATATTTATATTGAAAACAAAAACAAGTATTAAAATTTTATTTCTGTTTTCAGTGTAAATATGCGAAAGAAATGTTCTTGCCGAAATTGTGGGCCTGGCAGTAAATTAATAAATCAATTATCAAAAATGACGAAAAATTCAAACTTTCGTAAGAAAAATTAAATAATTCCTTCTCTTAGATATCGTAACCTGAAGTTTGAAAAATCCGGCTCTTCACTATATTCATTGTATTTTTTGTTAGCTTAAAGCAACTTTGGTTTTTATATGCATATATGATATATTAGTTTATTATCGATATTTAAATTTTCTTTCGAAGGCTTCATTAGGATTTTCTTTCTGGTTTCTTAATACACAATTGTTATAGGTTTTTGAAGTTAAAAATTTTCCAAAGGAAATCGAAATATTGATAACAAATTAAAACTTTATTTATATAAAAATCGAATTGACCTTAGGCTGGATGAATTATGTAAGAGGCATGGCCCAATTAGTAGGTCTGCTCGAACCGCCTGCTGATTTTTTGTTGAGTTGTGTTTTTATCGTGCAATTGTTTTTGTAGCAATTGTTTTTGACATCTTGTCCATTTTTACACAAACAAATGCAGTGGATTTTGACATCTTTAACATAATTTACACAAACAATTTCAATTGATGCATTGTTGTACTTTTGCGCAGACCTACTAATTGGGCCATGGTAAGAAGAAATATAATTTTTAATATTTTTTTAAGTTAAAAAAATATAAATAAAAGTAAAAAAAAAGTTGAAATTTTGTACTCCCTTTCTGGTAATATTTTAAATCGTATATTTCTGGGAATAAAGATACTTCTTTCAAATTTTTCTTGTTCGGCTAAAAAAGTGGTTAGAATAATGGATTCCATTATTTGGCATGCTAGTCTACCTGCACATAGTTATCAGGTAAGTGCGAGAAAATCTCAAACGTTGGCAACAAAAATTCTGCAATTGCCAAAAAAAAATTTTTTTGGGTTGTCCGCTTCACGATTAATGGCTCATATAGGTATTTCCACAGGAATGTATACTTTTTGTCATTTTACGCCACCAAGCTTTTAAAATTATTTCTCAAAAAATAATTTATATAATACCGTATTTTCTGTATTTTGGGGTAAAGCGCAATTAAGTGAACAAGAGAAAAGATTTTAACATCATGAGCATAAAATACAAGAGTAATTGATTTGTGGCGTACCGTGACACTTCTCTGGAAATGCCCATTATTTATCGCTTTCATGCATTTTAATTTGTGCACGTCTTATGTTGCTTTAAAACGAGATATGAATCTAGACTTAGAAATCGCTGATATGCAGTGCAATAGAAACGTGTGTTATGTTGTAAAATTTTGATAGAGTAAAAAAAAGAGAAATGAAAAATCGTATCGCTTAGACAAGTTTCAAAAAAACTGATGGAAGCCGTATGACTGTAAATGTCTATATGTACTTTTTGACATTTCATTATAAATTTGTTTTATTATACATTTACTATAATACATTTTAAATTAATGTGAGTTTTTAATGTTTAGTAATATACAAATACGGGTATGTGATGAAAATCGATCGATTTCAAAACGAACGTTTTTAAAAGATGTGATGAATTTTGAGTGATTTTAAAATCAATTTCTGAATTATAATCTTAATTTTTTTTATTAAAAATACACTACAATAAACTCATGCTATACAAAATTTAAAAGAATATTTGCTGGAAGTAAGAGAAATATGTATACGAAATCAATTATGAAAGATTCTAAAAACGTTATAATTGTTTTCAAATCGTTTCGTTTTCCAAATGGATTTCCATCACTCACCTGATAGTGTAAAAGGGCATTTAATTGTACTGTATTTTGAAAAGAAAATTGGGATTATAATATAGAAATAGACTTAAAAATTATTTGAAAATTATAGCACCTTTTTAAAAGAAATGTTTTGAAATCGATTTTATCACATACCTGAATAACAATTATTCCTGTCAAAACAAAATAAAAAATTTAAGAAGCCTATGGTTCTATATCTGTAAATTTAGTTCAGAACGCTAAAAATATGGTTTATGACTTAGAATATTCAAAGATAATATTTTTCAGCGGTTATTGAATAGAGCTTTATGATAAAGATTGACAAGTCTTTCAGAATTTGAAGAAGAAATAATCTAATTATAAACAATTTTTTTTGTTTATTATCCAATTAAAAAAATTTAAAAATTTAAGTTTCGAGATATGTTAAAGTTTCGATGTCTAATTTTATACGGCGAATATCCACTTTTAAGCCGTACATTCAACGCATATAAATCTGGTGAGTGTAACGATCAGATTTACACACTAAATTTTCTGTTGTTTCAGTTATTTTTTAATATTCCTTACAATTCGGCTTGTTATTATATATTTGTAAAAGTTTTAAAAAATTCGTTCACTTACGTTACTGCATCTCCGTATTTCTTATTACGTAGTTCATAAAGTGCTTCGAAAAATAAGAAAATTTGTTATCAGTTAATAAGCCGGTCAGACTAAGTTCGATTCTGATTATTTTTGAAATATATTTTTGTTAATACTAATCATACGTCTGTTACTATTACTTTTAAAATTTCGGAAAAAACGAACACCTCAGTGAAAACTTCAATTACTTTTCCCAAATGAATAGCTGCTTTCATTTATTATTTAGTATCCTTCTTCGTTACTTTTTGGCAACCTATGCTCCAGTGGGAGTTATATTTATATATATATATTTATATATTTATATATATGGCGGATTTCATGTCAAGTGACCCAACTTTTGAAATCGATGTCTTCCGATTTGGATGAAATTTGCACCAAGGTTAGTCTTATTGGATAGTAGTATAGACACAAATTTTCAACAAGATCGGTCAAAAAGTTGCTGAGTTAGAGGGGGTCAAAATTTGACATTTTGTTCAAACCGGTGTTCTTTCTCGTCCATGTAACTTATTATCTATTTGTGTTAGCAAAATTTGTCCCAAACAAATTAGATAGCTATTTCTTCAAGCTATCGAAAAATTTTTTTTTGTATTTTTTAAAATTTTTAAAAATTTTTTTTTTTTTTAAATTTAAAATTTATTTTTTATTTTTTTTGGGAACGGTATTATTATTTTTTTTTTTTTTTTTGCTCAAAAGAAAGCTTATGCATTTTTCTTTTAGGTAGTTTTGGTCGCTTAGTGGGATGAGAGTGGGATATGTATAAAAAATAATAATTTCTAACTCAAGACGAGGGTTTTTCAATTTTTAGCATATGCACTATTTTGAATTTTTTCCTTTTTATGTGTAAGTGTTTCTTAAATCTTAAAAATAAAACTTATGCTGAGAAACTAGACAAATTAACCTTTCCGACGGTATATAACATACCGATCTAGCATTTCATTCCCTCGATACTGTAATACCCACAATATGTTAATCCCAGGAATAAAATCACTTTTTCTATAGAGATGTTGACAAATTAAATCTTTTTATTTATTTGTAATAATAATTAAATAAATATAAAATAATAATAATAAAAACAAAAAGATAAATAATCTGAAAAACTGAATCTCAATCACATAAGTCCTTTAATAATTTTTTTTTTTTTTTTTAAATTTTTTAAAATTTTTTTTTTCTTATATTTAAAACTATTTTTGTATTTTTTTTTGAAAAGGGTATTTATTTTATATTTTTTTTTTTTTTGCTCAAAAGAAAGCTTAGGTCTTTTCCTTTAAGGTAGTGTTGGTCGCTTAGTGGGATGCGAGTGGGATATGTATAATCCAAAAAAAATAAAAAATAAGTTTTAAATTTAAAAAAAAAAAATTTTAAAAAATTTAAAAATATACAAAAAAAATTTTTTTCGATAGCATGAAGAAATAGCTATCTAATTTGTTTGGGACAAATTTTGCTTACACCAATAGATAATAAGTTACATGGACGAGAAAGAACACCGGTTTGAACAAAATGTCAAATTTTGACCCCCTCTAACTCAGAAACTTTGTGTATAAACTACTATCCAATAAGACTAACCTTGGTGCAAATTTCATCCAAATCGGAAGACATCGATTTCAAAAGTTGGGTCACTTGACATGAAATCCCCCATATATATATATATATATATATATATATATATGTATTAATTTGCGTTACATAGCATCTATTATATAACTAATTCTAATAACGTATTGTATAAGTTATTATTATAATTAACCATTTTTATTAACAAATATATTTTTTTTTAAATCATGTGGTTAATCATTTACAACGTAATGATTAGTAATTATTTTATTTACTCAGCCTTATTACGGCTGTCGTTGTCGTAAACGACTAAGTCGTTTTTTGCAGTAGATTAAAGGTTGTGCGCTATTTTAATCTATAACAAAAAAACGACACAGCATGTTACGACAACGACAACAGTAATAAGAGTGAATTAATAAAATAAAAAGTAATCATAACGTTGTAAATGATTAACAACATGATTTTAAAAATATATATATTTGTTAATAAAAATGGAGTTTGGCAAGTAAAATGTAATAATAACAGGTGTGTTCATTTACTTAACTAGCAGAAGCCTGCAACGAGAGAGTAAATTTAAAATTTACAAAATTTTTCTGACAATTACTCAACAAAATAAAAATGTAAAGGATCCCTTTACCACCAAAAACTAGCACGTTAGGCATATTTAGCTGTAAGATGTGAGATTATTTCTTAATAAACTCAAATATTTTGAACTATTTGCGCAAGAATATTGTTCTTAAATTTTGGAAAAATAAATATTTTATGTTATTGAAAAACTTTTAATATTAAAATTATGAAAATCATTTTTGTTTTGTAAACAAAAACATGAAACAGATGGTTGAATAATTCTTGTTTGTAAAAATTTTACTATCATAAATTTGCAAAAATTTGTTGTCCCTCAAATTATTATGCTCTTTTTTCATTCTCTCGTTGCAAGTTTTTCGGGTACGTGAACACTTACTAGTAACAATTATTGAAAATAAGCAATAATTTTTTGTAAATGAACCCACCTAATATATGTATTTCAGATATTTTAAGATATTTTACCTTTTTGAAAGGCAATGTGTAACCACTTTTCATTTTTTGACTCCTTACTTTTCGAATGTATGTACGTATAAAATAATGACTAACTTCTCAAGTAGAATTTAGTTATATCTGAATGCGTTCATTTTGCGACATCCATTGTAAAACTCATCGGCTCTTTAAGTAGAATTGTAAGTAGTATTTTTGCTTTTTTCTGATTACTCAATACATTATTTTGCAGACAAAGTCTTTAATGGATTTTGTGTAGTATTTTAATGTTTTGATTGCAACATCATTGAAAGGGTATGTCAATTGTCTGGTTACTGTTTATAACTTTTATACGGTGATTTTCTTACCATGTTAACCTTCATTTTTCCACATAAAAAAACCTTTGATTTAAATTAAGTTTTACAAAATGTGAGCTTTTATTACATTTTAATTATTTTAGTTTTCTAATGTTGAAAATAAATTTCTTAAACAAAAATTACGTGTGTCTGTGTGTCAACATACATGTACTTATTTTTTAGTATGCATACGTACATATGTATGTATTACGTGCAATATTTAATTTCTTTTGTAGTTATTTCTTTAAAATAATCATTTTTTTATACTTTTTACTTTTTGGTTAAAAGTATAGAAATAATATAATACTAAATCATAAACATAGTAAAATAGAAAATATATTAAACAATAACTGAATATCATATAATAACTTTAGTGATTTACTTTCATATAACCACATACATACACATACACACACTTGCTCTTACCCAGCAATACATACTAATAAACACACAAGTCTCAGGGCTTTTTGAAGGCCTTTATACTCTTTTTAAAAGATTCGTTTCTTTGGATATTATGCATTAAAAAATATGCCTTTTAAGAGGTATACATTTCCTTCAAAAAGAACTTCCAAAATAATCATTAAGCATTTGCCTCTCTTATTATTAAGAAAGGAGAAACAAAGTTGTTCAATTTAATTTTTTTTGTTCTAAGTGACATTTGTTCAGTGATGTCCAGTAGAAATTTAAAAAAAATTCCTACGTTTCTAAAAAAAATACCTTTTTTCCCGACAACCAAAAAAATGTTTCCTACACTTATCCCTACGTTAAAAATTAATTGTTTTTAGCAACGGGCAAACAAATACATATTAGCCCAATTCACAATTTTGTGCAAATAAAATGGTATAGGAAATACTTAGTATACTTTTGTTATTATAGTAAATACTATAACATTTTACAAATGCTACGATGCAAGACTATTTGCACAAGATTGTGAATTGGGCTAATGATTACACAATTCTGTGCAATAGAATTTCTAATTACTAATTAATTACGATTACAAATAATTTAAAAATAATAACGATCACTTACCATTTGCAAGATGGTATAGTATTTACTATAATCCCAAAAGTATACTATAGTATCTACAATAGCATTTTACAAATGCTACGATGTAGACCATTTGCACAAGATTGTGAATTGGGCTAATATATTGAAAATGAGATAATATTTTAAAAAATAATTACATTTGCCTTAAAATAAAAAATCTGTCCTTTTTCGCCTATGCTCGAAAATTTTTGAAAAAATCCCTACCAAAAGGTAAAATTCCCTACTATTGGCATCTCAACATTCGTTACTCCCTCCTTTGGGAAGGGAAAGAAATTGTTCTTTTTTTAAATAGTTACTCCCACCTCAACAACAGCTGTTCCATTTTCCTTACCATGCCTATGTATAAATAGGTAATCATACGTAATCGTGACGTTGCGTTCCGGATGCATTCGATAATAGTAAAAATGTTCTCCGTTTTATTGATAAAGAGAACAATCCATCGACGCACAGTGGCGCCATTTGAGTTTTTTCGTTGCAAAAATCATATCTTTTGAACCGAATAAGATAATTGAACAGTTTAAACAGCATATGATAGATAACTGTTCAGCCTATGAAATGAGCGTTTGGAAAGGGTGCTACGCTTTGTAGGGGCCTATTTATGGGTTATCAAAGTTAAAATTAGTAGAAAAATCAATTTTATGGTAACTAAAAAAAATTATTTTTACATTTTTAGATTGTTTTTATTTTTTTTCTTAAGGGTTTTATGTTTTAAATTATTACCCAACAAATTAAAAAAAAAATATTTTTTTTTTTAAATTTATTTTTTCAATTTTCTGTAAAATATTCATCACAATTCGTAAGAGAAGGTATATCTAAAAGACTAACCATTTCTAAACTATAATTATTTTGTAACTCTATTCGTGACTTCACATGCCGCAGGGAAGAAATAAGTGGATCGGAAGATGCTGCCAACATGTTGAAGAGGTCCTTATTTTGCCTTACCCTTGATGCTTTGAATGTGTTCTGCAATCTATATTTTTTATAAAATTTGTTAAGAGACTCCTGTGCTTCTTCAGAAAGCTCTCCAATTGGCAAAGACTGGTACTCAATTTTCACGATTTGATTGTCAATTCCAATGATTCTAGTTACTGCCTCATCATTTTCAAAAAATCTCCTAGAAGTGTTTCCATCGTTTGAGTTACCGTATCCGTGCTTGGGACAGTCTACTTTTAGTCCAACGTGTTTAAAAAAAGCATCCTGTATTTGCTTCTTTCTGATCTTTTCCTTATCCTTTATTGATGTATTTTCATCGAAGTTTTCCTCCTCTTGTGGTAGGGTATATGCCAGTTTTAGCAAGAATTCCATACACCTTATCCTTGCGTGCAATGGTGACATTCCATATTCGTAATTCTCCTCATTTGTAGAATCGTTTAAATTACCAAAGTTCTTCTGACAAATAATAATATAAAATCGATAAAAAAAATATAAAAATAAAACGAAAAAAGGGGTTTAAATAGGTTTTTGCTAAATTTTTACCTCCAATATAATTCTGTCTATATATATGTATATGATAACTAATTGAAATATATTATAATTAAGCAGAAAAAGATACTAATCTTAAACTCTTTACAACTAATTATATAAAATTGAGATGTAACATATTATATATGAAATAAATTGAATTGAATTGAAAAAAGTTCTTCTGACTCTTTTTGCAAATCGGGCATGACATTGTTGAGGTTGTTCCTGTCAGTTCGTAATTGCATTCAATATATATTCCTTCTCCAATTTGCAGCTTTGTAGGCTTAATCTTGCTTATTTGTTCTTCAATGTCCTTCACCGCAGTCCTTATGAGTTCTGCCGATTCCCTTGCAAACTGAAACATTATTGGTCGGCAATAATGCACTGATGACGGACGTGGATTTTTCCAGTGTAGGGAATCATCCGATTTTAGCCGCAAAGGAACAACAGATGCCATAAACATATTTCCGTCCGATATTGTAGCGTCATCGGAAGATATCCTTTGCTTATAAACGCTTTGTCCGGATGATCCATCGCAGCCCCATTTGCTGATCACTGTCAACTTCTCAGGAAGAATTTTCACTTCCGTGAAAAACTTTGGTGTGGTTGACTTTCTAAACAGTTCAAATAATTTTAAATTGTTCAACGCCATGTTTTCAGTACTTAAATTGTTTAATGGTTTCAGTAATTGTTGCGCCAACTTTCAGGCGTAGACTAATCCAGGCATTATGCTTATTTTGCAATATATAGGCTTATGCTACCATGCCTAAAAATTTACCTGTTCCCTGCATACATATGGATTTAGGCTGAATAATGCAATTTTGATATTATGCACGTGTCCAAATAAGATTTGTGCCTACCTGTAGGGACCATAAGTCAATATTGTTCCTGACCATTTGTACGCCAAAGTATTGTTTATGTGAGGTACGTACCTGCTAATTTCAATGAGTAGTTTTTTTCAAACTATTAGATCAAACTACTGTCCGTCAAAACATATAAGGGATGGACGCCATACAATTTCTGCAACCATGTCTTTTTAAACTTTTTTACCTCTAGAAGCCAAACGGGCACGTACGGGCAGATAAAACTTTTTGAATTATGTAAAGAAATAATCAAAGAACAGGTTTTGCAAATATGGCAAATATAGAAAAATATAGTTTTTTTTTTATTTTCCGTCAAAGTTGAAAAATAGTGAAAAAACGGATAGTTTTTAAATAGTGATTTACCAGGAGAAACACAAAGCAAACAGTTAATTTTTTTTTTATCATTATACATTTAATAAATACATCAATCAATACAAACAAAAAATAAGGCGATTCGTTACCTATTTTTCGTGATATTACACCTGAAATCGCAACAAATTGACTAAAAATTGTGTGTTTTTTTGATAACCGAAAGTCGGTCAATTTTGAACGGTTATATCTTCTAAACTAAAAATGTGATATTATTAAGAGTGGCATATTTGAAATCGTTGAAAAGTTTCCTGTAACATGGGTTTATTCAAAACTTCGTCGGCACTCATGAAAATTTTGATTTTTGCAACCTCGCTTGCTCTACGGGCGCCACTGTGCGACGTACACAACGTTTTTTCATATTTTTATACAAAACGCACAAATAACAAAACCTGAAATTTTTTAATTATAAAAATGTTGACAGAATTTCTGTTTTCTTCTTGACGCATTTTTACACGCTTACGTATTTTTTTGTTTCTACCAACCATTGAACTCGACCGCAATATTCTTTATATTCCCTTTAAAGTGCCCTTCATCTGAGAGCGTTTTGGAATTCCTGTAAGAAAAAGGAAGTGTAGAAGGGCTTGCTCCCAATGGCAGCGTGTTTAAAAAATAAAGTAATATAGAATGCGACGAGGACCGGTTTTGTCTGCTTAATAAGGCCTCTTTACTCATTCTATTTATCGGTGGGTACAGTCTGTCAAGCACACACACCAACACAATAACTATTAAAACATAAGTATCTAAAATACTGTAGTGTCAATAATTCTTAATACAATATTGATCACTTCAATAAATAAATTGTTTAATTGCTTATTCTTTACTATTTGTTTAAGTTAATTGATTCGTTGTGTTTAATTATTATATTTCTTAATTTATGCTAAAATTTCAATTAAGTGGAAATTTGTGTGTTGAGTTGTTTAAAAAAATTTGATTACAGATGTTTGATTTTTTTTATTTTATATTCTTGGTTTTTTCGCTAAACTAATAAATTATTTGTAATTGATTCCATTTATATTTCATTTAGAGAAACCATTTTTAACTCAGTTGTACGTTATAAAGAATTTTCTTCCTCTTTTTAGAGGGATTTTCTTTAAAATTATTTTTCACAACCATCACATTGAATAAACACGTAATATATTTCTGTTTTATTTACTTTTTAATTCAATTTATGCAAATGATTTTATGCAACTATGTTTAGGGGTGAAAATAGTTTTAAACTCCAAAACATTTAAACAAAGATATTACTAATACAAAAATACGACGTGTAATTTAAAAAAATCAATGGAATAAATAAATAAATAAATAAATAAATAAAATATATTTTGGTGGAAATCTGAATGAAAATCTTTAAACTAAAAAAGTAAGAGCAATATATAAATGTTTCCTTATTATTAAAGTTTTTTAAATATAAGTGAAGCGTAAGTTTTTTCATTATACACATAATTCTTTTAACACCCTGTTTACGAATAAATAAATATTATTTACTTTTTTTCCAAATCAATTTTTTGTTTTCCAAATCAATTTCTCTTAAGTACGTGAGGTTGATTTAAAGTGTATACACCTAGAGAAAACTATAATTTCAAATTAATGTCATGTTGTAACATACCTTTCTTAAACGCCCGGGAGACTATCAAATAAATACATCAATCACATACAGTCGTTCTTTTTCGGGTACACATACGCGTTGTCGGCAATGCTTGATGAAAATCAAAAAGTTTTGATTTTTTTATTTGATGGCTGATTATTTGATAGTCTCCTGTTGTGATTGACAAAAAAAAATTTTTTTCTTTGTGTTTGTTGTCATGAAAAATATAAATATTATGGTTTTTTACAAAATACAATTGTTGATTGCCGTGTTTTTTTGTACGTCTCCGAAAAAGCTTCAAATAAACGACACTAACACATATGCACTGATTGACTGATTTAATAAAAATTAAATTTGATGAACTTAAGCCTGATTAATATATAAAAATTTTGATTAAAAAACCATAAACAGTGCAATGAAATAACCACAATACTAACACTGTGCTAGAAATTGACATTTATTTTTTGAGACAAGCTGGGCAGCTGGCTTTTTAACATAATTCGCGTACGTTGAATCAGTAGCGCTAATCGTTTTTTATGTTAGCTCTGGTTTTCGAGATATGTATACCGTTATGGAGGAGGTTAGACAACATTAACTTAACCACTTTTGAGTTACGCGATGATATGTTGTGCAACATCCTCCATTTTCGAATTAGCGGTATATCTCGAAAACCAGAGCGAACCTAAAAAAACGGTTAGCATCACTGGATTCAGCGTGCATGAATTAGGTTAAAACGCCAGGTCCCCGGCTAGTCTGTTTTTTCAACTAGCACAGTGTAATTTTTGAAAATTATAATAATTTTTATATGATTAACGATAACTAACCGATTTTTAGGGGAACATTTTACACCATTTTATGATTATTGCAACATTACAGAACTTGTGAAAGTCCCTTGCAAAGTCCTTTATAGTTTCCACAGGCATATCGTGGTTAACCTTCGCTTATTTTATTGTAATTTCAACAATTCAAATGCTTACCATAAATTATTGGTGAGCTAACGTGAAAAATAAGATGGTTGCTTGTAAAATCTTGTAACCCTTAAATATTGGGAAAATAACAAATACCCCAAAGGTCTATGTCACAAATGTACATATGTATTTATAGAAGATATATATGTACATAAGTATAAATGCATGTATGTGTACTTATTTGTGAAAAACTGATTCATAAATTGAATGAAGGTAACCATAATATTTTTAAACTTTCAGTAATCAATCTCTATGTTACCATAGCACACAATATTTTTTTTCTTAGTGTATGTGTGTGTGAATATGTTACTGTATGTTTCTCATTTAAAATCATTTGTTGTCAACATTTCTATACGTTGCATGTCAACATGTCACAATGTGAATTAAATAACGAAAATGGCTTTATAAGTGATATTTTTATTTTGTTTTGATTTATTATTATTATTATTATTATTATTATTATTGCTTTTTCTTGTTTCAATAATACAATTTTATGTACAAAAAATATTATTTCAAATAAATTTAAAGTTTTATGTGACTGATTTCATTTGTCAATCATAAAATTTCAATTTAACCGAAGGACGATGAAAACAAGAAGAAAATAAATTGGTAATGTACATATATCGCGCGCGACCTTAGGACACGAGGTTTTATCTAACATTTTTTTTTTTCCTAAAATGAGTTATATATCACATCGCTATAAATTGACTACGGTCTTTCGATTGGCGTTCTCAGTTTTTGTCTATATCTTACAGCTTCTGATATATTTTTTATAGTTTGGTTCTAACTTCACGTTGTTGGTTTACGACTCAGCCCAATAAATTTTTCTCTTATTTTGCGAAGCACTAATGGTACATTTTAAAAAGTAAGCACACATTAAAGCGCTGCGCAATAAGACATACAGAGATGCGGTAAGGTCAGTGAACGAATTCTTAATAAATTAGAAAAAAAATATATGTATATATTAAAATTAAAAAGCCATGACATTCCCTTGCTTCGAAGCAGGTTTGTAAGGGAGCATATAAAAGAATAACGGTAACAAAAGATTCAGTGTTCAAAGCTGATTGTTGCATTATCCAATTTTTATATGCATCGAATAAAGCGCTTTCTGTGTCAACAATTTATTGGTTCAAAGTGTGAACTCGCCATATGATATTCATGTCTTCCGTAAGCGATATGGTAAGTAACGCTTACGTTTCTCTAGTAAGTATGATTACAAAATATTATCAAAGTATTAAAATTTACCAAATAATATAATGCAGTTTAAGGCGGCATGAAATAACTCCCCAGGAAATAAGTCCCCAAAAAAATTATGAAATAAATCCCCAATTTTTAGGGACTTATTTCATATGAAATAAATCCCCAATTCTTAAAATGAAATAAATCCCTAATGAAATGAAATAACTCCCAAAATCAAAATGAAATAAGTCCCCAATATTTAGGGACTTATTTCATATGAAATAGTTCCCCAATTCCAGAAATGAAATAAGACCCCAATATAATACATATTGTTCAGTTTTGGTTGGGCGCAAAGACTTTTTCCTCTATGGTATAACAAACACCGGCTTCGCTAACTAAAGCTTTTCTGCATAGCCGGCCTTCGGCCGGGCGCAAGGATTTTCTCCTCTATAGTATTCCAAACACCGGCTTCGCTAACTAAAGCTTTCATGCATAGCCGGCCTTCGGCCGGGCGCAAGGATTTTCTCCTCTATAGTATTCCAAACACCGGCTTCGCTTACTAAAGCTTTTCTGCATAGCCGGCCTTCGGCCGGTCGCAAGGATTTTCTCCTCTATAGTATTCCAAACACCGGCTTCGCTAACTAAAGCTTTTCTGCATAGCCACAAGGCATTAGTTAGCGAAGCCGGTGTTTGTATACTATAGAGGAAAAAGTTCTTGCGCCCGGCCAAAGGCCGACTAAACAGAAAAGCTTTAGTAAGCGAAGCCGTTGTTTGAAATACCATAGAGGATAAAATCATTGCGCCCGGCCGAAGGCCGCCTATGCAGAAAAGCTTAAATTAGCGATTCGGGATTTTCGAATTCGAAATTATAAAGTTCGGGACTTAGAGATTCCGATTTCTGAAATTCAGAACTTAAAAATAATCCCAATTTTTTTAGGATTCTGAAATTATAGTTTTTGATACTTAGTCCCTTTTTTATGTTTGGTAAACGTATGCAGTGAACATAACAAAACACAATTTGTCATCATTATGACTTTTAAAATATGTAAAAATAACGGGACATAATTTGCAATTCTTACTATTTCTTCATAAATTTAAAATGAAATAATCCCCCAAAAAATATATTGGGGATTTATTTCATAAAGATTTTTTGGGGGATTATTTCATATGAAATAATCCCCCAATTGAAAAAATGAAGTAACACCCCAAAAAAAAGAAAAAACCCCCCAAAAATCGTTTTTGTTGTTCTCTGTACAAATTTTTGGGGGGTTATTTCATATTTTTTTTGGGGCGTTATATTTTGGGGGGTTATTTCATGCCGCCGCAGTTTAATACCAAGAATTCTTCTCTGAATGAAAATCTGAATAACCTTGAAAGATTTTTGTAGTGGTTTCGGGGAAGAAATTAATAATTTAGTAATTTATTGGTAAATAATATTTCAGCTAGTGGCACAGAAGAGTAATTATTAAATGCTTACCAAAAAATATTGATAAAAAAAATTTCCTCAAAAAAATGTTGGCCATAAAAGGCTTAAATTTTGTCACTATTTGATATCAAATGAAAGTATTTCCTAAACGAGATACACTTTTTGGAGATAAGCAACTGGTTTTTTGTGATGCCTTGCTCAATGTGCCTTGGTAGCAATTATATATAATTTTTTTTAAGTATACACATGGAGTAACATTTTTTCCACAATTGTTTTTAATACCCTCTTAGAAATGGTGGTCATGAACGGGTTAATTTAGCTAAATTTATTAATAAGACGTGTTTACTGCACAAATATATGCCTTTTGTGGTTACAAAATGGGCTTTAAATGATGTCTAAATGAATGTTATAAAAAAGTAATATAGTGCAGTAAAGGGGTAATTTATGCCTAAAATCTCAAGCGGTGGTTAACACCTTTCTAACGACGTATAGGATATGAAAATCGGACAAAAAAAAAATGGTTAAGCTATTTAAATATGTGAACAGAAACTGTGATGACAAAATGTTTTTTGTCTGACACTGGCAGGACATAAAGTCAATATTAGGATAAGATTTTATTAATTATGGTTAGTTCATATTTAATATATGAAGATTCAATAAATAAATACTGAAAAAAAATTTAAAAAAAAAATTTTAATTTTCATAAAAATTTGTTTGAAAACCATCAAACGGCTGACATAAACAGCTCGCCATCTCGAGTCTGTGGTTAGATTTCTAAAATGTTTTAATGGAGAATCATAAAATCCCTAAATATCTATTATATTTGGTCATTCATTGGGCAAAAAAAAATTTACCTAATATCTTATTCAGAAAAAATACCATTTTTGGTCATTCATTGGGCAAAAAAAAATTTACCTAATATCTTATTCATAAAAAATACCATTTTTGGACCCTTTTTTGAGGGGGTTTATTTAGCTCACGGGGGATAATCCCTAAACCCAAAATATTTTTGGAATCTTCATAAAACATGACAAAGTTAGTTTTGAGGGTGGTACATCGACAACTTTTTTTTTTGAGTCGGTCTAATGTACATACATATATTTTCTTTCCTCTTCTTGTATTTTCTTTTTTAATAATTTTATTATTCACGTTAATGTAAATGAAATAATTTAAATTAATAATTATTCGTTTTGAGTGTCCATTTGCTGGTTATTTTGTTTATAAAAAGTAATTTATTAAAAAAAAAGTAAGGCGTATGTCAATCTAAGAAAATATGCCTATCTTCAACGAGCACGACCGACTGTATGTTATCTAAAGTTATCGATAAAATATTAAGTTATGTCTAAACAAAAAAAAAAAAAAAATTTTAAATTATTCAACTTAAAATTTACATTTCAAGCTTGAAATATTAACAGCCGTATTTATAAAAATGTATTAAAGATTAAAAAAATAGTCTACTAAACTTTTAATAAGCTATTCATAAAGTATGAAAATTTATTGTTGGATTTACCCTTCTTTAAACCAAAAATAAAATGACAAATTGATAAATGTTTGCATTTAATAAAATTCTTTTTTGGCAATATGTTTTAAAATAATGGAAAAATGTCTTACTTATTAATATGAATATGATAAATACGTTTTACTAAATTAATTTAAATTTAGACAACCAATTAAAAGTTATATTGTTAAATATTAAAAAAAAAACGATGTGATTTAAATGAATATGTTCAGGGGCAAAGGCAGATATTCTTTATTATTATTTTTTTAATTATTGCAATTAGTTTTTTTAAGGTTGTAAACAACGAATCGTTGTTCAAAAAAATAAAATAAACCAATCATAATAAAAGTGATGTTAATAAAAAGTAAACACTTATCGTATATAATAAAAAAGTTTTAGCAAAATGTTGTTCAGAAAATAAAGTAATATGTATTTTTATTTTATAAGAATAATATTTAAGGTCCTTAATTATAAATAAGATATATTAATTATAGAATATCATGTGAACCGAATAGAAGTTTCATGCATCACTAGCAATAAAAAGCTAACAAGACGTAAATAAAGTTGCCATTCTTAAGCACAAAATCGCTACAAACGGATAATATCTAAGAAGCTGTTAATGTACGTTTATGAATACCAATTTTTATAATAGGCTAAAAAGACAACAATCGTTTGATAGTTATTACATACTTTAAGCTTAAAATAAGATCTTTTATATGATTATGGCTGTAATAGTGTATCTAAATAAGCAGTTTATGGGCAAATTCAGCGATTTACTGCTTTTTGTTTTTATATTTCTCATAAACAAAACGTTGGCAACATTTAATAAAATAAATAAAACCATAACAAAAGAAAAAAACTTAAAAACTTTTTTTACATTTTGATAATAGTATAAAACTAGTATGCCGACTAGAGAGACCGTTTTCAATTTTTTTGTTGATCCCTCACACATATAGGTTCTGTGTGAATTCAACACACATAAAAACAACAAAAACAAAAAAAATTTAAATTTTTCTATTTAAAATTTTTCACAAATGTTTAATTTTATGACACAAATACATAAATAAAATTTTTTCTAACACATTTCGCTTATTTGCTTTTGCAAAATTTTTTAATTTTTCATAAACTAAAAATGTTTAAATAAATTTTTTTGACACTAATTTTTTTATGTTGTTAATATTATTAAAGCCAGCAGAGTAGTATTTTGTGGTATAAAAATATTTGAAATCTTAAATTATTTAAATATTTTCCGATATTAAAAATTAAACAAACATTATTTTTAAAAGTTTTTAAATGCAGATAGCATTAAATAAATTGAACATTTTTCGAATTAAAAAAATGCTATTTTAGAAATTGGTTTTTGCCACATTCTATGCGATTTTATGTAAATGGGAATACCCAGCGGGAAAAAGAAGGAGTACGAAGGCTTTATAGCTTTTGCCTTGGAAAAAAACAAAACATAAAATGCTACTCCTTCTCTTCTCCCTTCTCATAGAAGCAAGTGTGGAAGGTGTATCTTATTTATACAAAACATGCGAGGCCTTCTTTATCAGTTAGATCAGAATGGTAGTTGAATCAATAAAATGTCTAAGCCGGCCTTCAATAAGGCCTGAAGTAAGAAGGTCTTCTGAGTTTTCCCGCTGGGTATGTTTATGGGTGAAAAAAGTTTTAAACACCAATCCATATAAAAAAAATCTTAATAATTGAACATACATAGTGTACTTGACATTTAAGTTAGTTACCTGTCAAAGAGTTGGTATACTAGTTGTATACTATATTTTTGATAGTTTGCTCCTTCTAACATTTAGTGTTTCTTTCCATCAATTTAATAAATAAAAAAATGTAGTATCACGAGGGCTTAAAAAGTATTAATTTTATTGGAGAATTAAGTAAATAGATATTTTGGAATATGATTTTTATTTCTTGCTTGCCCGGGAATCCTAAATGTTCAGGAAAAATGAACCTGTAATTATTAGATTTGAATTGTATTAAATAGCAAAATCGTTTTATCTTTTTAAATATTGTTTATTTTTTATAAATTGAGTTTTTAGTTATTAACACTTATTTAGATAAATATTTAGATATTTAAAATTAACTATAACCTAAAACTTATTAAGTTCTTTGATCCTTTTCTATAAATCATGTTTTTTTATGAATGTATATGTTTTGTTAATTTGTTAAATAAATTCTAAACTTATTAAAATACTTCAATATAATTTATACTTAGTAATTGATGTATAATGGTTAAATTAATTTCTTTTTATTAGTTTCTAGTCTTTTTCTTTAAAATATATATTACTTTTATTTTACAAATTGGTGCATTTTGTTGGTCTGTTTTTCTTAAAATTGATAATTAAAAAAAATTTTTTGTTGATCTTCTTGTATTCTTATAAATATTATCAGCCGTATTCATAACGAAAACTATGCATGAAGTTAGCACAAAGTTCATTGATAATACACATACCAAGCTCTGGCTTACAATTTGCTAAACTCTTGTTAAGGAGCTGCCAAACGTTTGCCATGTTGTGAAAAACAGCCGTTTAATATTGAATAATTTTGTTTGCTTTTTTTTATTCACTGTCTTTTTTTAAATTTTTTTTAATTTAAAAACATTTAAAATTTGTATATTGGGAGGCAAAAATAAAAAAATAAATGAAATTAAATGACAAAACCAGCGATGATTAATGCAAAACGTGTTGCATTTTTAAGTTACAACGTGGCATCATTAATAGTCAGAGTTGATTTATTAAGAATTAGCAGACAAATAATATTTGTTATATATAAACTCTGTGCTAACAAGATGCTAAGATTAATCGGCATTCTAGTTAGCAGCTCCTTGTACGTAGTGTACAGACTGTGGCTAACTTTTTGTTATGAATGCGGCTGTATATACGAGTATATATATTCAAATTAAATTTAAATTTTAAGATTATAATTAATACAACATAAGTTAACATTATTCCTTAAAAAGTAACATTTCGTAAGATTTCATTTATTTTCAGAGGTAATTTAGTCGAGAGACACAACAAAGTAAACTCATGTTCTTGCATATGTATTTATGACGACCTTTATTTGACGACGATCCATTGTTATCGAGAGCGGTGTGACGTTCTGAAAAAATTACAAAGATTAAATTGAATAGAAAATCGTTTAATTTTGAAAGAGGTAAATTTTTTTTTACTAATATTATAAAGCTGAAAAGAGAGAATTACTGCTTTTCCGAAAATAGTTAACCAATTTTTAAGAAATTTAAATCATTGACAGATCAGCGTAAATAAAACACACAGGGTTTATAGTTTTTTAAAAAGCTAGGAATATGACGGGACGGCTGGGCAATTTCTGCCTATTCGAAACTTTCTTACCGATTTTGATGAAATTTAAAATATATGTAGATCGATCTACATACAATAAAATACAAAAGCAGTTTTAGCCTCTCCAAACCGATTTTCATTTTACTTTTACAGTTAGTTAAAAATTTACTCTGGCCGGGCAACGCCACACAGTGCTCTGTCCCCATATAGTGAATCGGCAAAACTAGAGCTCTTATCGCCAAACGACAAAATTAAGTACACTGATACTAAATGTCTAAGTTAAGAAAAATTTGAAGTTTGAGAAAAATCGCTGCAAGGATATGCCTACCTCCCATACATCCTAAAATAAAAATGTTGATTTTGAGCTACTATTTATATAAAAAATGTAGCAAAACTAGTATTTATTTGTAAAATTTAACATTTTAGCGTTGTTGCGTACCTCTCATATATACTTTTTTTAAAAAACTAAGTTTTAGCTGCATTTATGATAAGACTGCACTGAAAATTAATAAGTGATTCTAAAACAGTGCGTTATAGATCTGTTGTAAATTTGGTTTCATTCGGTGCATATATTTCTATAAAAATCCGAAAATATGATGGTTTGTTTTCTTATTATTGAATTTGTCGTATTTATCCGATTTCAGTCCAACATGGCTTAAAATTGTTGTTATGAAATGGACTATACAATGGATTACTAAGCTATGGATTATTAACTGTAGTACAAAACAGCTTTCGACGTGACAATAATTGCTGATTAACCAAAAAAAAATTTAAAAAATCTTAGCTTTGATCCACACAATCTACATATTTTATAAGAAATTATGAAAAACAAAAATACTTAAGGTACGTTCAGACTAATGAAATATTTGGCGAAAATATTTGTTCTGATATTTGCTTCAAACTGTGTGAAACAAAAACATATTTTGTTTAATGTTCAAACTAAGCTCAAATATTTGACAATTTTTGTTTGATGAAACAGTTGGCAAACAGTGTTAAATAAAATAAATTAATTCCGGTTTGCCATGCGTTCAGACTAAAAGAAATATTTGCATTAAATAATTATTTAATGAAAGTGTTCAAAAAAAAAAAAAAATATATTTCTCAAATAGTAAAAATGAGCGCAAAAGCTAATATATTCATTTTATTCTGTGGATCAGCATCTCTTATAGTGTTTGAACAGGAGAATGTAAAAGAAAAAAAATGAAGCCACTGGGTAACGGGAACATGGCTAAAATTTGCGAAAAATTGCAAAGTTGGAAACAAACCCTAAAATATATTTGAAGTCGCTAAATCGGTTAAAATATAAAATGTCAAGAATAAAAAAAAATGTTGCAAAAATAGCGAAAATTCGCGAAAAATTTAAATATTTCAAAAAAGCCATAAAATTTATTAAAATTGCCTAAAACTGTAAGGAATGGCAAAAATTCGATAAAAATTGCTAAAGTAGCGGAAATTCACCAAAATTTGCTAATAGCAGTATGATAGCAAAGCCTAATAATTATTAAAAATCGTTAAAGCTCTAAAGATTCACAGTGAAAAATCGCTTCTTCGCGAGCATGGCTAAAATTCGCGAAAAATTGCAAACTTAGAAACAAACCCTAAAATATATTTGAAATTGCTAAATCGGTTAAAAAAAAAAATGTTGCAAAAATAGCGAAAATTCGCGAACCATTTGAATATTTCAAACAAGCCATAAAATTTAGTAAAAGTGCCTAACACTATAAGAAATGGCAAAAATTCTATAAAAATTGCTAAATTAGCGGTAATTCGCAAAAATTTGCTAATAGCGGCACGACAGCAAAGTCTAATAATTATAAAAAATCTTTAAAATGGTAAAGAATCCGAAAACTTACAGGAAAAATTGCTTCTATCCGGAACATGGCTAAAATTATTTGTCGTTGTTTGTTCTTACAATTTTTTTGTATTATCAAATAACTGCCTATTTCCGATGTGCGAAAGAATTATTTACTTCGTACAAATACATTTAAAACAAAAACAAAGTTTTTAGAATTTGTTTTTGTTTCAAATATAGTTGTTCGAAAGAAGGAATTTTTTCGTACATTGGAAATAGGGTATAAATGTTTGCTCAAAAATTACTAAAATATTTGATTTTTTGTGTTCACACTATGTTCACATTGGACAAATATTTGTTTGCCGGCAAATACTTTTATTTGCTCAAAATCAGCTGTTATTTTATTTGATACTCAAAAATATTTTGTGTTCAGACTACGTTAATGAAATATTTGATGTTTGCTTTCAATTATTTCATCAGTCTGAACGTACCTTTAGAACATGAAAATTTAGTTAATAGTAGATAGGTAATGGGGATCTTGGCAGTATCCGGTTCCGGTAATAAGGTTGGTAATGTGGATGGTAATGCGGTTGCGGTTATGTGGATGATAATGCGGTTGCGGTTATGTGGATGTTATCCAATTCACGAACCATTTTCTATGCGGTTATATGGATGTTATCCAATTTCCGAACTATTTTTCTAGTTCCCAAACCCTGTGATAGGAATGATATATTTAGATAGAGCATAATTTTTCTAGTTTCGAAACCAGTTGAAAATTTTTGGTTTTGAAAAACAAGTTTGTAGATTTTTAAATACAGTTTTTATTGGGTGGCAATGCTATATCGAATTAGATAGAGCATAATTTTTCTAGTTTCCAAACCAGTTGAAAATTTTCGTTTTTGAATTTTAAAATACAGTTTTTAGAATTAATGCAACAGTCAAAATATTTGAATTTAGTTCTTTTTTGTATTAAGAAATATTGTATTTCCCTTCAGTTTTAGTGGATGGCAATGCTATATCGAATTAGATGGAGCATATTGTGGATTTTTAAATACAGTTTTTAGAATTAATGCAACAGTCAAAATATTTGAATTTAGTTTTTTTTTTTTTTTTGTATTAAGAAATATTGTATTTCCCTTTATGATGACATTATGTTATTCTTATTTGCAGTTTGTTTTCTTTCCCAATACAATGTCTCCTAATAAGATTAGAATTAGAATTAGAATTTGTATTTTGTAATAAAATGCTGACGATTTGTCTGCTTGTTTATTTTAACATTAATCTGATGAAGAGACCTTTTTGTTATATTTAAGAAGCATAAACATGAGTGAGCATGTAAGAATGTATAATTTGTTTAGAATGTATAATTTGTTTAGAATGTATAATTTGTTTATAAAACAAAACATTAATTGCAGTTTGTTTTCTTTCGCAATACAATGTGTCCCAATAATATTTAATAAGAATTTGTATATTGTTTATTTTAACATTAATCTGATCATTGTAGCAAAATAGCGAATAATTGATTTTTCGTTATAAATAAAATTTTGGGATGCATTATATTTTTGTGTATATAGATAGCTAGAAAAGTTTTTATCATTAGTTAGTATACAGCAACATTCCTCAAAGTGAAGACATATTTTCCGCCATTGACACATTGATTTTTGCGTAAATAGATTTTAAAACATAAAACAAAAGAAAAGAAAAAAGTTCCATCAACCTAATAAAATAAAAAAAGAATTTTGAAAATCAATTGTAAACCTTTTTTGAAAGTTTAATACAAAAGAAAAAAAAAAATCAGTTATAAACATTTTTGAAAGTTCAAAAGAAAAGAAAAAATAAGTTCTTGTTGTTAAAGAAAGTACAAAATAAAATGGCTCCTGTATATTGCTCAATTTGTTCTTCAAAGCTCAGCTGTCCAAAAATGCTTAAGGTGCATATGGAATTGCATAGGAATACTTCTAATTGTTTTGATGCTAACGAATATGAAGTATGTTCCATATGTAATACGCTTATTTCCAGAAAAATGCTTAAGGTTCATCTAAATCTGCATTGCGGTGTATGCAAAAAGTTATTTATGGCCCAACAAAAGCTGAAAGAGCATATGGAATTGCATAAAAATACTTCAAATAGTTTTGATGGTAATCACTATGAAGTATGTCCGATATGCAAGATGTCTATATCAAACAAAATGCTTAAGGTGCACATTAACCTCCACTGTCCCATCTGCAAGAAACTTTTCATTAGTTCAAGAAAACTCATTGAACATAAAGAAGCTCACAATACTACCATCCAATCACCTCTTCTTCAAAGTGCTAATGAAAAGCATTGTAATGAATGCAATGAATTAATACCGACAACATCATTTAATGCGCATATGAGAACAAATCGCCATATTGAAAATTGTCAAACAATTAATATTAATAAAAAATTAACTGTGAGACAAAGTAATTTTAAAGGAAGAATTGAAACCTATAGATTAGTGAATGAGAAGGAAGAAATTCTGTTTCCGGAGGAGTTCTTTAGAGATGCGAAGGCAATTGTAATTGAAGAATTAAAAAGATGCGGCATCAAACACACTACATTTAAATTTAACATGGAGTTGTTATGTGAGTATATGAAATTGGTGGACGATGAAATTAAATTAGCATCAATTGTGCACATTTCCAAAATGATGTTAATAACGCTTGCTGAGGATATCTGTGAGTCATATGACAAACATGCAGACGAAATATCCACTAAAATGAGTGAATTTCAGGAAAGGGACAGTGGATGGACACTCACTAAAATAAATTTTGTAGAAGTAAATGTAAACAAGGCTAGCATTATAAGAGGATCCCAATTTATACCCTTGCCCAAGAGCATAAGCAATATTAAAGGAGCATGCATAAATGTGGAAAATAAAGATGTTTTCTGCTTTAAATGGTGTTTAATTGCAGCACTCTGTAGTGACTTAAGCAACAAAGAAAAAAGAAAGTGCAATTCATATAATATTAATATTTATAATAATAAAATTGCTGTGGATGACTTGGAGTTGAATTTTGAGGGATTAGAATTTCCTCTGCCATTAAAATCAATTAAAAGGTTTGAAAAACAAAATGATGTAAGCGTTAATGTATTTGGATATAATGGTGAGTCAATCGTTGGACCATATTATATAACGATTGAGGAAAAAACTATCCATATAAATTTACTGCTTTTGCATTCCGGTGAACAGTTTCACTATATTCTCATTAATGATATTTCCAAGTAAGTTTTTCTTTACATTTATAAATATACATATATGTATATACTTATTTCTTTTTAATTATAATTAAAACTATTTTTATTTATTTTAGACTAATTCGATCTAGTATAACCTCACATAAGGGCAAAATTTATGTATGTAATATGTGTCTTTACCATACACATGATGAATCAATTTCAAAAAATCATAAAAATGTGTGTGGAAAAAAGATAACAAAGATGCCCAATCCCGAAGATGCGTTCATATCTTTTGTTAACCACCAGAAGCAAGTTGATGTTCCGTTCGTGATCTATGCTGATTTTGAATCAGTTTTGGAGAAAATAAATGAAAGTGTAAGTAGTAAGACAAAAAATATTCAAAAGCACATTCCATGTGCTTTTAGTTATTATGTTAAATGTAGTTTTAAGGATACATATAAAAACCATGTTTATTATTTTGGAGAAGAAGCATCAAAAGTTTTTGTTGACAAAATTGTTAAAGATGCAACAGATATTTATAATCAGTACCTAACTAAAGTAGAAAAAATAAAAATGACAATAGATGATATTCAGATTTTTAATAAATCAACAAATTGTCACATATGTAACAAAATTTTATATAATGATAAAGTTAGAGACCACTGCCAGCTCACTGGTAATTTTCGAGGAGCTGCTCATAATGAATGTAATTTGAAATACAAAAATCCCAATTTTATACCAGTGATCTTCCATAATCTTTCTGCCTATGACATGCATCTTTTCTTTAAAGAGCTGTCAACAATAAAAAACGCAACAATAAAAGTTATTCCTTTAAATAAAGAGCGTTATATTTCACTTTCTGTTTACATTAAAATAGATAAAAACCGTAGATTTGAAATCAGGTTTTTAGATTCAATTAGGTTTATGTCCTCGAGTTTAGATTCTTTAGCTAAAAATCTTGATATTAATGATTTTCTAACAGTCCGAGAACGTTTTTCTAATGAAAATCAATTTAATCTTATCAGGAGGAAGGGTGTATTTCCGTATTCTTACATGGATTCAATGGAAAGGTTTAATGAAAATCAACTACCAAGTAGAGAGAATTTTTTCAATATTTTAAGTAATGAGGAATGCAATGTAGTCGATTACGAACATGCTCAAAAAGTATGGAGTGAATTCAAGTGCAAGAACCTTCTTGACTATACAGAACTCTACCTAATATCTGATGTTCTTCTCTTAACAGACATATTTGAAAACTTTAGAAAAATATGTAAGAGTATTTATAATTTAGATCCTTGTCAGTACTACACTGCACCTGGTCTCTCTTGGGATGCAATGCTTAAGATAACAGAAGTTACATTAGAGCTATTTACTGATAGTGAAAAATACCTCTTTATGCAAAATGGAATACGAGGTGGATTAGTTCAATGCTCCAAAAGATATTCCAAGGCAAACCACAAGTATATGGAAAATTTTGATGACAAAAAAGCATCAGAGTATTTGATGTATTTAGATGCTAACAATTTATATGGGTGGGCAATGTCTGAATATCTACCTTATGAGGAATTTGAATGGATGAATAATGAAGATATGGAAAATTTTAAAGTTGAAAATATCTCAGATAACTCAGAATATGGTTATATTTTTGAGGTTGATCTTGAATATCCTGACTCTCTTCATGACATTCATAATGATCTACCATTTTGTCCACAAAATAAAACTCCAGGGCAGTCTAAATTTAAAAAATTAATAGCAGATTTGACGCCTAAAGAAAATTACACTATACATTATAGAGTTTTAAAACAATGTATTACCAATGGACTTGTTTTGAAAAAAGTTCACAGAATTTTAAAATTCAAACAGTCTCCATGGCTAAAAAAATATATTGATTTAAATACGCTGCATAGAACTAATGCAAAAAATAATTTTGAAAAAGATTTTTTTAAACTGCTTAATAATGCAGTTTATGGAAAAACGATGGAAAGTGTTGATAAAAGAAAAGATATACGTATTGCTACCGGATGGGAAAATAGTAATAAAAACCATTTAGGGTTACGATCATTAATCTCTAAACCAAATTTTCTTAGTTTGACAAAGTTTAATGATGATCTGTATGCAGTCGAGCTGAAGAAAATGGAACCATACTACGACAAACCCATATATATTGGATTTTCGGTATTAGAATTATCCAAATGGAAGATGTATGATTTCCATTATACATATATGATTCCGAAGTTTGGAGAAAATTTGTCCTTGAATTATATGGATACCGATTCATTTATTTATTCAATTAAAACAAATGACTTCTATGATGACATTCGTAGCGATGTCAGTTTAAATTTCGATACGTCTGAGTATACCAAAAACAATGTTTTTAATTTACCTCTCCTTAACAAAAAAGTATTGGGAATGATGAAAGATGAAAATAAGGGGAAAATAATGATTGAATTTGTAGGTTTAAGATCAAAGATGTATTCCTTGTCAACTGTCACTTCAGAAGACATTAAAAAGTCTAAAGGCGTCAAAAAATGTGTAATTAAAAAACTAACATTAAATGACTATAAGGAGTGCTTATTTGAGCAGAAAATAGTATCTGATGAAATGGTTGTATTTAGAACTAAAGCTCATCAGTTGTATACACAAAAGTTGCATAAAGTAGTACTTAATCATACAGATGATAAAAGAAATATTATGGAAGATAAAGTAAATACTAGAACTTGGGGTCACTTTAGAGATAGAAATAACACTTATATGGAAATTTATTAAGAATAATGTTGTTTGCTTATTACTATTGAGATGGCAGTGATTAATAATATAAAAATAAAAGGCTTTGTATTTATACATATTAAAATAAATTTTATTATTTTATATATTAGATTACATCTAAATACATTTGTTTTAATACAATAAAAATTAAAATATATTCATTTATTCATAAGTTTCTTAAAAATAATGTTTATCTGTATTTAGATCAATAATAATAATTAAATTTAAAGAAAGAAAAAAAATATATCAATAAAGTTAAAATGTAAGATATAAAAATTAAAAAATAAAAATAGTTGTTCTTATTTCAAATTAGATTTTCTCTTTCAAGTAAAACAGCATTTTTTAAAGCGCAAACTCCATAGTTGTGATAACTGCAATATGAGTTTTCTGGATACTTTTTATTAAGTTCCTTTAAATTTATACATCCAAAATCCTCTATATTAAAAACTTTTTGCTGCAACATTTGCTCCAACCATTTGATTTTTTCTGTTCCTTTTACATAAATTTTTGAATTTTTTAAATTATCTCTTAAAAAATTACAAACACTCTTAAATGATACTACTCCTGTATTCCAGTCAAGACAATGAAAATTTTTTATTAACCAATATGCTTCTTTTTGCTCCTTTTGTGATAAACAATTGAAATCAAAAGGTGGTTTTATAATGAAATTGATATATTGCTTAGAATTGAAAACAATTGCAACTTCTTTAAAAATAAATTTATTTGATTCTAGTTTGAATCCTTGTAAATCAATGAAAACACGTTCGCAATACATATTTTTTTTTCTTATTTGTGATTTACAATTTATAAAATTTTCCGAACTTGTCCCTTTAATGGTACATATTCAATAATACGATCGTGAATGAGAATACAATAAGCTGATGTGTTTGCTGGAACATTAGTAGTTGTTTCAAATTCTATTTTAATATCAATTGGTCCGCTGACAATAGATTCATTTTGATAACTAACATCTACTACTATTATTGGAGCATTATTTTTAAACTCTTGAGATGTGAGAAGCGGCTGGGAGTCCCTCATATAGTAGTTTTCTTGAAACCTTAGATACATATCATATAGAATTGCATAACGTTCATTCTTAAACTTTATGTTAAGGTCATCATATGGATAAGACTCTGAATTTAAATGTACTTTTAAATTAGTCAAATCGCAGTGGATAAATTTCTTTTCATGTTGGAATGCAATCAAAACAAAACGAGGGCGTTCTCTATTCGCTGCCAGCTTAACATTCCACACATGATTTGTTGACATATTTAGTTGTGGATTTATATGACAATCCCAACTTCTAAATGCAATCGGTATTGAAGTACCACTGTTTATTATTTTTATCATATTTAATTTACTAAAATCAGATAGTTGTACATAAGGAATTCTCCACGATATACTTGAAATTGTTAATTTAGCCTTTTCGGTAGAAACAGTTGAATATACAAGATTCTCATCATTTTTATTACGTAATAGAATCAATTCATGTTTTGCGTTCAATAATATTTTGTTATAGTCTTCAGCGAATTCCAAAAACAATTTAAGTGGTACATAAAAATTAAAATAGCCATTTACGAGATCAATATCATCAATTTTATTCCATCCAGCATTTTGCATTCCATTACTATCTATTGGTGATAATGAAACCAAATTTTTAATAGTACTTGATGTTCCTAAATGTCTCGTTTGATCAATTTCAACACCATTTACTTCGTAACGGATTTCATCAAATATATGTGCTACAAAATTATTTTTTAATTTAAAGTTGGCTGCAGAAGATACTAATTTTGTATTGCTATCATCTTTAACAAATCCTTCTACATATATAAAACTTTCCGACGGCAAAACATACAAGTCCTGATTTTGTATTGTAATACGAATTTCATCGTTATTATTGTAAGATTGTAAATATGGGGTATACGTATGGTAGGCCTTTTTAATTATATTATCATCGGACAAAGGTTTATCCAGAACATCTATTATTGAACTCATGGTTTCTTTAATTTTAAATTTAATGATTTTAGAAATTCTTTATTTGATTGCGTTAAGTTTATATTTTTTAATGAATTCTTTGAATTTAATTTATTTTTCAATATTTTGTTAGCAGAAGAAGAAGAAGAAGAATGTAATACTTTGTTTTTATGTATATTCTTCTTGTAAATTATCATTATTTTATTGGCCTTAAATGTAATCGAATTGTAATTTCCTCTCCTCGGAAATTAAGTAAATCACCGTTTTGATCAACCACTCGCAGAGTAAGGGAGCTTATCTCTCGACAGTTGACTGGCAAATAGATGAGATTCCTAGGAATCTCATCTATTTTATACCCAGGTGGCACATTAATGCCAAACTCATGCAAAGTATGTGCTTGGGAGTTATTCATGTATGTGTTGACAGCTATATTACTCTCAATTCGTAAAAGATTTACCTTAAAAATATTAACTGGAAGATCTGAGTAATAGTCTCTATGAGGTAATAAAATATTTTCTTTAAATCCTAAAAGCTTGCCAATTGTATTTTCCTTATTAAAGTATATTGGATCATTAGAGTTTTTTATTCTAACTTGCATCGTATTATTATTAGCCTCAATATTAATTTTATTTTCAGGACTATATCGTTGATATTGTTCTTTAATATAATCAACTATGTCGTTTAGTTCATAAGATCCAATCGGAATTTCAATTGCTTGTTCACCAATATGAAACATATTATTATATACATCTACATTTGGAATACTATTATATGAATGAAAATCTGTAAGTGCACACTCATATTTTCCATCTAACTCAATTGGAGGAAAATAGTTAGCTGTCAACTCTGTTGAGTTAGAGCTTAACGTAAGAGTTATTGACATTTCGACTGTTGAATTGTAAATAAAGTTAAAAACGTAATATTCTTTATTTAAAAATAATTTATTTAAATTTTTTTTTTTTTTTTTTTTTTTTCTTATTTAATAATAATACATTAACTCTTAGGTACTATTGTTATTATTATTATTGTATCTACTCTTTCTTACAAACTACAATATATCAATTCTATTTATCCAAGAATTATGTTGATTTGAAAATCCCAACCATTTTACATATGCCATTTCTCCTTTAGTTTTAAGAATTTTTTCAACAAGGTAGGTATCAGGAAATCGAGTTTTTGAAAGTTCATCATCATAGAAACCACCCTTTATTGGATTTCCAAGATAGTCTTCCAATATGAATGTTGCGGGATAAGTATTTTTTACGGTTTTAATTTTAAATATTTCGGTCGTCCAATTGGGTGTGTAACCTTTTTCAAAAATGTGTTTATATTTGCTTATGCGTACAAAATCTCCAACATTAAATTTAGATTTTTTAAATATTTTTAAATGATTGTATACGGTTTTCAATAATTTCATTTAGTTGTTAGAATTAACGTCAATTGGTGCCATTTTAATGGTGCGATGAACTTTGCTATTATATTTATTAATTAGATCTTTGTAAATATGAAGCCAATAATATGAACCATTTAAACTAAATTCTTTCCACATCATTCCTTTTAGAGTTCGATTAAATCGTTCTATTATCGAGGCTTTCATTATACTATATGTTGAGTAGTGATTGATATTATGGTTGTGCATGAGGGTGTTAAATTGTTTATTGAAAAATTCTTTACCATCATCAGTCTGTAAGTTTTTGGGTACTCGACCTAATTTTAAAATACTTTTCATTGCTTGAAATACTTCAGTTGCTGTTTTTGTTTTAAGTGCAACACCCCATGCAAACTTTGAGAAAGTATCAATGATAGTTAACAAATATCGATATTTTTTGTTATATGTAGAATAGTTTCCCATTTCAACTAAATCAGCTTGCCAGAGATCATCTATTCCTTTCATTACAACTCTTCGACGTATGAAATTTTTTCGGGCTGGCTTATGAAGTTCATTTACTAAATCTCTTCTTCTTGAATCCATTATTATTAATAAGTCTACTTTACTTAAGGAAATATTGTTATCTGCTGTTCTTTATTTTTAATATCAAGTCTGTTATATACTTTCTGATTTAAGATTTTGAATCTTCTTTCAAAATCATTTTTAATTTTCTCTATTATTTGATAAATTTCATTTATATTCTTGCTTAATTGATCCATTATCTCCTTCTGTGTTTTTTCAATTTGAGATTGCAAAAACATTTTATTGACACCATCATTTTCTTCCAAAGCATTTGACATATGTTTGATTCTTTTGTTTTGAATGTCAATGTTGTTATCTGTATCCATAAAGAACCCAAGCAATTTAGGTGCATTTTTCATAGAAATTACGCCACTTGTATTGTTAATATAGTGACCAAATTTATCAACAGACATTACTTGATGTTAATTTAATAGTTATTCAATAATGTTAGCTTCGTATAATTCTTCAATAATAGATACAATTTCGTTATTATGATTGCTGTGACCTGCAGCTTGTGATGCGAGCAGGAGTCTTAGTCGATCTATTAACTCATTTGGATCATCCCAGTATATATAGTTTGGTTTATTTGGATTTAAATTCATTAACCCACTTCCCATATAATTTTCTTTTGTTGTTTTTATTGTATCAGATGAACTGGGTGATTGCGGTGTTGTGGTAGACGAATTTTTAGGTTTAATCAATTTGCTAATAATATTCTGATATTTATATGCTCTTGTACCCCTTATATTACCATCTGAGACATAACCTCTTTTATACGCATGAGTATTAATTAATATTTTTTTATAAATATCTAACTCGGATTTATCATAGTTTTTTGGTATTTTTTGAAACATTAATGAAAATAAACCTGGAGTGAGTGCCCATATTTGGTTTCCAACTTGAATCTTATCTTCATTAAATTTAATGTTACTATCACCAAATTTCCATTCATTATTTGAATCTTTATGTAATCCATATAGTGTGTCTAACTCATGTCTTTTTTCTAAATATAACAAATCATTAAAATTTATATGATTATTTAGATTTTCTGCTTCTGGTTGAGAATAAAAATCATCATCATCATCATCATCATCATCATCATCATCTTCTTCAGAGTTAATTGCAGCAGTAGATAACATATATTTTTCTGGTTTTATAATTGAAATATTTGAATCTGTTTTAAATTGTTGTTGTTGTTTTGATTCATTTTTTATTTTATTCTTTTCAATTTTTAAATTTACTTTGGTATTTTTCGAACTATTAATAAAATTTTTCAAGGGTTCTGTTATGGGCTTAAATGTATCTTTAAGTTGTTCAAGAGTATCCGCTTCACCAATTTTTATACTGCGAAATTTCTTCTTTAAAACATTTCTTGTCTTTATCAGGTCTTTTAAAACTTTTTCATTCATTTTTTTATCGACCATCAGATCAGATATTCGTTAGTTGTCAATGATTTTGTTGTTTTTGTTGTAATATCTTTAAAGGTTGATGACATACTAATACTTGTATGTAATATATTCTATAATTTATAATGTTATAAAATAATCAAACTGCTTTCTATATCTCCCATCATTTAATTCATCATCTGTACTTATAACCAAAAATCCATATTTATCCTTCCAACATTCTCTACAAATTTCACGAAACTTTTCGTAACTCATATCGCTACCAACATGATCAGCATATATATGTTTTATATTCATTTCATCTTGCTTAAACATAATAATCATATTAGCATTATCTCTTATCAAATGTTTAGGAATTCTTGTATATGTTTGACATAAGTAGAATGAATCTATATTTCTATGTCTACCCATACAAAAATATGCACGTATATTGTTTTGTTTTTCACATGCAACATCATCGAATATCATAACTGAATTGTTTTGTGCTTCATCAGGAGGTAATACAGAATCATTATTTGAAAACGTGTAATAACCCATTCCTTTAATTCGGGATAATAATTTTCTTAAATATTCATACTTTGGCTGAAATAGTGATTTTGAGTATAAATAGATGTTTTCAAATTTCAGTCCATTAGGACTTTCTAGTAAGCTTATCATAACGTTAGTCTTTCCACAATTTGAAGGACCCACAATAAGCGCACGAATAGAATTCGGTAATATAGAACTATGTCTAGTTTTTAATTTTATATTCGTTGAAGAATCCGTATTACGAACAAAAATATTTTTATGTTGTTTTATTAAGCGCATCTTTATAACTGAATGAAATAATTAAATATTATGTTTTTCTTATAGAATAACATAAAATAAAATGGTGATACTCTTTAACTACAAGCTTAATAACAATAAAACTTTCAGAGGAAGAGGTTTAGTCAATAAATTGATAAATTCACTTCCTTTTGAGCTACATCTTCCTGGTTATCAATATTGCGGTCCTGGAACGAAATTACAAAAACGTTTAGAACGAGGTGATAAAGGAATAAATATATTGGACGCTGCATGTAAAGAACACGATATTGCTTATTCCAAAAGTAAAGAAATAAATATTAGACATCAAGCTGATAAAATTCTTGAGAACAGAGCTTGGGAACGAGTACTTTCAAACAATAGCAGTCTGCCAGAAAAATCATTTGCATATTTGCTTACAAACACAATGAAATCAAAAACTAAACTCGGTATGGGTATGACTAAGCAAAACAAAAGTAATAGACAATCAAAATCGAATAAAGTTATTGGAAGAAAACTGTTCAATTCAACGCTAAAAGCGACAGCAAAAATGTTAAAAAAAGAAAAACCAACAGATCTTAACGCTGCTATCAAGATTGCACGTAAAACCATTAACAAATCCTTAAAGGGAAGGAAATCTGAAATTGTAATACCACGCGTAATACGTGTTCCAAAAGTTGGTGGTGTTTTACCATTAATACCAATATTAACAGCTTTAGGTGTAATTGGTACCCTATCGAGTGGAGGTGCTAACATAGCAAAAGCAGTTAATGCAGCAAAGAATGCTAAACTCCAACTTGATGAAGCGAGTAGACACAATAAAAGCATGGAAGCCATAGCAATGGGTAAAGGACTTTACCTTAAACCATATAAGAAAGGATATGGATTAACTTATGAAGAAAAATCAAAAAACTTCTAAACAAGCTACCCAAGAGGCCATTGACTGATATTGATTTACGAAAATTCTCAAAAAATATTCCTCACTTTAGAGGAATTTTCATGTTAGACTCAATACCAAAACATCCCAAAAATATTGAATGTGGAATAATAAATTTGGATTCTACAATAGGTAGTGGTACACATTGGGTAGCTTACTATAAAAACAATAAACAAATAGAATATTATGATAGTTTTGGAAATTTACAACCACCATTGGAACTAGTTGAATACCTAGGTGGAAATATAAAATATAACTACAATCAACATCAAAACTATGATTCAGTTAATTGTGGACATTTATGTCTTGAATTTTTGTTTAAAATAACTAAAAAGAAATAAATAAATAAAAAAAACAATTAAAATTATTCAAAAAAAAAGAAAACCACTAATTTTGTTATTTAATTATTTTTAGTTTTAACTTTATTATTATTATATTGGTGTAGATACATATTGCTATTTTTATCATTAAAATAAAACTTAAAAACTGTTAAAGTTGGCGTATATGGGGTATTTAGAATTGGCTACAAAGATATCATCCTCCTCGAATGGTTTCAATTGCAAGTTTTTCTCCCCTTCCCTGGATATAAGATACGTTCCAGATGATAAATTCTTCAAATCTTCGTCAGTTAGCGTATTGTAGCGATATGGCAAAAACAATACGTTATCCTCCAGCTCAATTTTTATTGAGCTCCCATACTTTGTTTTCACTCTACTTGCACTTAAAATAATGTGTTTAGATGACATCACAAGATCCTTAATGTGAATTAAGGATTTGCTATAGCTCAGAGTGTTAAATTTATTTATTAAGTTTTTCGAGGGTTCCATTTTCCACAACCGATCACGTTAGTTTCTTTTTTTCAACTGAGATTAAATCAATTTTTAAATCGATCTTAGTATATTTTATTAATTAAGAAAATAGTAATATATATATATATAATGATGTTAAAGAAAGAGATGAACATATACATTTCTTCCATTTGCTCTAAACAAAGAAGTTGGTATATATAAATATTGAATAAAGCTCAAACTTTAATATGAATATGCTTGATTAAGCTTAACACTTCCACATAAATAAGAATCATACAGAACAAATTACCGAATGGCATTCAGTAAATAAATATAGTTTTCTCTTTCACTCCAGTTATTAAGTGAAATGTTGTGAAATAATAATAAAAAATTCTTCTGACATTTCACACTTGTATCTAGAAATTTAACAACGAGAAACATTTACAAAAAGGCAAGCAAACAAAGAGCATCAAAAAAAAAATGTGTGCCTTAAAAGAATTTACAATAAATTTTTTAAACACATTTGAGGATGTTTTGATGTTCGAGCACAGGGAGTGCATTCAACATTTTTTGAGTATGATGGACGAAAATGAGGAGTTTGGTGTTGAAGATACTAATGATGCAGACCCACATTTTGAATGCTGCCCGTGGTACACTCCCACTTGTGAGGAGGGTCCTAGTCCGTGCAGGTGCACAGTTTATCATTTAAGGAAAGCAACTGTAGTAAATCTAATTAATTCGTACACATTAATTTATAATAAAAAATAATTATAAAAACAAAAATTTATATATACATGTTTTTTATTTTCCTTTTATTTTATTTTATATTTATTTTCTAATTTCAGTAAATAAAATGTATTCCAATACAAATAAAATTAATAAAAATAAATTGTAAATAAGAAAAATAAAATATATGTATTTAGCTATATTTATTATGAAGGATGAAATTTCAGCGTTTTGCGTCATTGTTTTTGAAGATTCGACAAATGAAATTGGGATTTCAATAACTTGAACCCCATAATTTGAAATGTGATTTCTTCTAGAGATATCATAGTTTTTCACTTCCATATTATATTGAGGAACGTTAGAAATGTTATCATCTCGTATTTCACATTCTTCAGTTAGACCACAGGTTTCATAGCTGAGTGGTGGTAGTAGTTGATTTAATGCATTCCAATTAATCGGTACATTATTGGTACAACACCTTCTTAGTAAAGTACAATTTGAAGACCATCGCAAATGCTCTGTTATAAGTTGATCAGTAGGCTCCCAATTCCAAATTTCAACTTCGCAAAAATAACACTTTGTTTTGTCATAATCTCCACTATAAAACATGCCACTCATAGCTAATTCCCTTTTATCTAACCATTTTAATGGCCAGCATACAAAGGTTTTTAATCGTTCATCTTCTCTATTAAAGTTATCGTTCATGCTATAGCGTGGCGTAAACGGAGATTGTTTAAAATGCTGATCTTCATTGCAATCAAATTTTAAATCTTTAACCATTTTAATTTTTTTTTTTTTTTTTTTTTTTTTTTTTTTTATTCTATTTAATATTAAGCGCAATTGTAAAAAATACTATTTTAAATCCACAATATATCACAATATACTTGTTATTGAAATAAATTGTATACTCAATTTATACATGGATATGTTCAACCATTAAAATTAGTTTCGAAATGTGATCCAATATCAGAAATAATAATTTTACTTTTAATAGAGTTTTTTTTTATTATTTATATTTTATTTAATAATTTCTTATAAGTATTTGAAAAAACAAAAAAGAAAAAAAAATCACTACATCTATAAACTTAAATCTACTTCCATAATAAAACGATCTCCTTCTTCATCCAAATAAAAGCCGTCATTTGCCTTCAAAATTATCGCATCTCCCTCTTCATCATCTAGGAAATCGTCAATTTCCCAAAAAAAATCATAATACGCCAGCTGGTTGTTGGGGATTTCCATTCCTGGGTTTTTATTTAATAGGATGTTATCTATAGATGCGTCGATTATCCCATTAATACGCGTCTGCGTATTCTCCTCTACTTTCTCCATAGAATTTTCATCGACAAATACAATTTCGTATTGACTCGAATCCATTGTTTAAGCCTTCAATGTTTAAATGCAAATAAACCTAGTTTTCAGAAATATACTCCACTAAGCCTTTTATGAAGGCAAAATAAACAATATACAAATTCTTATTAAATATTATTGGGACACATTGTATTGCGAAAGAAAACAAACTGCAATTAATGTTTTGTTTTATAAACAAATTATACATTCTAAACAAATTATACATTCTAAACAAATTATACATTCTTACATGCTCACTCATGTTTATGCTTCTTAAATATAACAAAAAGGTCTCTTCATCAGATTAATGTTAAAATAAACAAGCAGACAAATCGTCAGCATTTTATTACAAAATACAAATTCTAATTCTAATTCTAATCTTATTAGGAGACATTGTATTGGGAAAGAAAACAAACTGCAAATAAGAATAACATAATGTCATCATAAAGGGAAATACAATATTTCTTAATACAAAAAAAAAAAAAAACTAAATTCAAATATTTTGACTGTTGCATTAATTCTAAAAACTGTATTTAAAAATCCACAATATGCTCCATCTAATTCGATATAGCATTGCCATCCACTAAAACTGAAGGGAAATACAATATTTCTTAATACAAAAAAGAACTAAATTCAAATATTTTGACTGTTGCATTAATTCTAAAAACTGTATTTTAAAATTCAAAAACGAAAATTTTCAACTGGTTTGGAAACTAGAAAAATTATGCTCTATCTAATTCGATATAGCATTGCCACCCAATAAAAACTGTATTTAAAAATCTACAAACCAGTGTTTAAAAATGCTTGACTATTTTTAATGTTTTTGTAATTGCTTAACTTAACTTAAGAAAAAGAACACAGTAAATGCAAAAAGCAAAAGCAAACGCAGAAAAAGTGAGAGTAAATAATTTATTTATTCTCACCATGTTTATGTTCTCAGCTTAAAAAGCCAGCCAAGCAACCACTTGAAAAAAAAAATTGCTGTTGCTGTAAGTAATAAGTTTTTGTTTATTTTTTTTTTGCTTTGGCTTAACTGTAAATTGATGTGCTTAAATTCAGCGAGTATTAACTTCTTTGCTGTTTTTGACTTCATTGCTGTTGCTTGCTGTTGCAGGCGTTAGTTTCATAGAATATATACATATTTACATAACACAAAATAAACAAATTAGTTTAAAAAAACGTGTAGTTTCATTTATGTATGTATGTATGTACCTATTTATTAAAAAAAAACGCAAAATACCAAAAAAATTCGAAACAAATTCGTTCATAATATATTAAGTTCCAGCAACAGCAAAGAAGTTAACTTGCTGACTTTAAGCGCATCAAAAGCAAAACAAAAAACAATCAAAAACTTAATACTTACAGCAACAGAAAATTTGTTTTCTTAAGTGGCTTCTTTGCTGACAGATTTATCAGAGTACATGCACATAGCGAGTTTAAACAAATTATTTACTCTCTTTGTTTTGCTTTTGCTTTTTTGCTTTTGCTGACTCGTTATCAAAGAGTTAAGTAAACACTTAGACACACAGTTTTTTAATTTGCTGCAAAAAATGTAAATAAAGCAAAAATGTGCGACTGTTGCTATTTTAAAGCAAGCAATTTAAACACTGCTACAAACTTGTTTTTCAAAACCAAAAATTTTCAACTGGTTTCGAAACTAGAAAAATTATGCTCTATCTAAATATATCATTCCTATCACAGGGTTTGGGAACTAGAAAAATAGTTCGGAAATTGGATAACATCCATATAACCGCATAGAAAATGGTTCGTGAATTGGATAACATCCACATAACCGCAACCGCATTATCATCCACATAACCGCAACCGCATTACCATCCACATTACCAACCTTATTACCGGAACCGGATACTGCCAAGATCCCCATTACCTATCTACTGTTAATTTTTATAAGTAACGAAGAACAAAAGTTTATAACTAAATGTTTTCGAATTGTGGCTGTACCATAAATTTACCTCTTTGTAATTTTTTGTTAATTAAAAAAATACGACTCCAGAAATGAACGCAATTTTTATATTTCCGGCAGAAATTTCTAAGACTTCTTTGCAAATTCTGTTAAAACACTCTTAAAAGTACTAAAATCTTATATACAAATTTAGGTACTCAGAAAATATAGTTAATTATACTCCAAACTTAAGCAATTTCTGGGTGTTCCAATAAAAAAATCTGAAAGCTTACAATAATATAAAAATGTTTTTCAGTTATATTGGTCACCACCATTAATTTCCCTTTTTGTGCATTTAGTGGTTAACAAAACTGCTGAGTTTGAAAAGAATATATTAAGAAATGAATTGTTGGGAATTTTTTTAGTAAAGAGGTAAAAGTAGTTTTTTTATTTAACAGTTTAGCTCAAAAATTGTTTGACTTTGGTGACCTCCACTGTAAATAAAAAGTGAAAATAATTAATTCTACTTATAAATCCATGTGAGGTACTTTGTTAGCTTTACAAAAATATATATTACAAAAATATTCTTAGTACTTTTTTAATCTTTAGTTTTGCTTATGGGCCAGACCACCGTGCGCCGCGGAAACAACTAGTTTCCCTATAAAATATATAATATGTATACAATAATCAAATCTAAATGATCATAGGAACCTAAATATAATCTGACATTCTAGTGCAGAAAAAAATTTATATAGATACTTTTATATACATAATTTTATAGGATGTTTAAACAAGTAAATAGCTGATAAAGGCTTCACCGTTGTAATGAAAGCCAATTGTTGCCTAGCATATCTTGTCAATATCTTACTGCGCTTACTGGTATCAACGTTAGGTAAGTTAATAAAAATTATATTTCTTTGATTATAAAAAGCAAACAAAAAATAAAAAACTTTTTTATGTGGCAGTTTGTAATGTGTTAATTCGTTTTTCTATATAAGTTAAATCCTTCCTTAACATGCATACCCTCGTTACTGTAATACCCACAATAACTCAGATAGTTTTTGAGCAATATTGTTGGAAAATTGTGTCTAATCTTCTATGCAATAGGTCTATATATCGCTTTCAAAAGTTGGTTCACTTGAGATGAAATCCCCATATCTTAAACATTTGATCCGATTCTCCAAAATGCAAAAGCAGAAGATCATCTTGTAAGTCCCTTTACTTTAAGTTGACAATTTTTCATACAAATTTTTAAAAAAAATTTACCATGAAGAAGGGTAAAAATTTTATATTTATAAAAAAAGATGTGGAAATAATTTTCTTCAACCTCTTAAAATTTCGTTTGAATTTTAATACATGAGTGAAAACATGTCAAACCATCATGCCGTTTAGATACAACACCTCTGATTTCAATGAAATTTACCACAACTGTTGTATGTTATTGGACTTTAACAAAACATAAATTTTCAGACCCCAGATTCTTTCGGCTTCCGAAATATGACGTCATAAAAGACGTAAAAAATGTTAAAAAATCACAAAAGTCTCCTTACAAACGGGGGTTAGAACTTCTGAACTATGAAAAAGTGCCATTCAGAATCGCATTAAAATCTTCCTGATGATAGCAGAAATTCACAAAATTTTTGATTTATTAAAAAAAAAACTGCAAAAACAATCGAAACAGAAAGTGTGCACATACATACTTCAGCTTGTAGAAAACAAACAATCAAGTGAATAAGAACACAAAACATACTTAGGATCACGTTTTGGTCTATAACTCTGACACCAATAAAGTCTCTACCTTTAAATTTTCTGCAAATGTAGAAGAAGGTCTAATACTTGACATATATTTTTTTATGAATTTTAAAAAATATACTTTTTCAGATATGGACCTTTAAACTCAAGACCCCAAAAAATGACCTTTGAACTTTTCTTAACAAAACACAATATGCATGTAATTTTAAAGGGAGCACTTTCACCTTTAAAACGATGCCAAAAAAACTAAATTATCTTGCATAGTTCAAAAGTTCTTTCCCCTCATGTAAGAAGACTTTTGTGATTTTTTAACATTTTTTACAACTTTTATGACGTCATATTTTAGAACCCGAAAGAATCTTGGGTCAAATTTTTTTGTTTAATTATACTCTTATAGTGTATGATATTTGTGTTGAATTTCATTGAAATCTTAGTTGATGATGCCGAAAATTCCATTTTGTCGTGATGGTATGACGTGTTTTAACTCACATGTTTTAACTACGATAATTAAAGAAATTATTTATCACTATTTTTAATATAAATAAATAAAAACGATTTAAACTTTTTCCCCCATATTCATAAAAAATATTTTAAGCTTATAGCAGGCTTTTGAAACGAATTTTCTATGAAAATTTGTTTAATAATTCTTTTATTAATCAAAAATATTTTTTATGAATATGGGGGTTTATATTCAACTTTTTTCTAAATTTTATTTCCAAGCCTTAAATAAATTTCTCTTTTCTTCTATATTCCAATTATTTATGTCTTCTTTTGCAACTACAAAACATAAATTTTAAATCAACGAACGTTCGTTGCAAATTGTATTAATTAATTTTAAACTTACCCAGGTATGTTTCATGTTGTGGCATGAATTCTTGCAGTTCCGACAACAACATTGCAATGTACTGAGAGTCTTTTGTAATGCTGCACAATTCCTCTTGATTAAAATCTGGTGTTATTTGTTTACACAGTAAAATTTGGCTAATAACGTTGCCTAAATTTGACGGACCTGCTCGATTTTCTGCAACATAAGAAAATGTATAAAAAATTTAGTTCATAATCAGTGTAACCTACTTGGGACATGGAACAGCTAGAAAAAATTATTTTATAAGGTAAAGATTTATTCTGTAAAAGCTTAACTTCAAAAAATTCGTTATATTTTTGGGTACAGATTCATTCTTCTGAGATTAAGTTTTTGGTCAATAAATTTGCATAGACCGGTTCGGTACTTGATGTACCAAGTGGTATTCATACGGGCCGTTTAAGTAAAGAAGGGGTGCGGTAACTATTGGCTTACGACCCCTTCGCACTTCTCTTGAAAGTGATAAAGCAACAAAACTTTTGTTTATAAAATATAACATGCTCAACTGAACTTCGAGTATTATGTATAAAACTATGTCTGGCCATAAATCCATATATTTTTTTCACTTTTGTAAAGTATTTATTTGAATTTTCACAACATTGAAAAATATTTTCGATTCGTTCAGAATCGACTGAAACAACTAGAAATAAGATTGCTTTCTAATCGAAGAAGTAATCGATCATGACTGCTAGTCCTATACCCTAGAGCTTATTTTTCTATCTATCAAGTTGATTTAGCGATTTTTGGCTAGGAATGCAATTCTGTTACGTGCATTGCAAAATTTGGCAATGACATACAAATTTAATTCTCTGCAATTTTAGCTTTTAATGCAATCGCTAAAATGTTTACATTTTGTTTTCTCTAACGCTAAATAAGTAGTTCTTGCTCGCTAAAATACTAAATTGTTAGCAACGAAAATTTAAAGGTGGTACAAGAAGGTAAGTAAAATACAAGTATTTTATTTTAATAGTATAATGAAAGAAATAACCAAAAGGGTGATCTTAAAATAAAAAACTGAACAGAAAAAGAATAAGGCGTTTTATCATTTCGCTTGGAATATCGAGTAGATCCGTGGAGCTGCGCAAATGTTTCCTCTTCACAGTGAGTTTATAGCGCTCATTAACTCCATTTAATCTAGCAATTATATGACGTCGATAAAAGCCACTCATATTTTTCTTAAATGTTTTTTAACCAAATAACACAATACACAAAATATTCCCAAACACAAGGTTTTTTTGTTTACAATATATAAACAAAATATTTGTAGAGATGCCAGCTGTTGAAAATCACATCATTTCCGCATTTGGTTTAGTGATGAAAAAAATACTGCGCATAAATTATCCTCTTAAGTGTTATTTAAATACATATTTGGCAAAAACATTTTGAGTAGAGCTTTTAAAATATTTTTTAAAATTGTTTCAAATTAACATTTTATTACAAAAACTTTGTTGTCTTGTTGTGTTTTTATGAATTCGAATTAAAACCTGTTAACCGGTTGCTTTAAAAATGCTTAACCGAAAACCGGGGTTTTTCAAATAGCAACTATTCGGAATATTCGGAACCCGGATTTTGAAAAAAGTCGAATAATCGATCTGCGTAGTTCCGATGCCTGTATACAATTTATTATTTTTGCTGCTTGCAGTCCTGCTGCTGATTATAAGTTTTTAAATTGGAAAAACAAGCAATAATAGTTTGATCATACAATATTTTATATATGAATATATTATATAAATGAATATCGTGCAAACATTTGTTATCGCGAAAGGGCGGAAAACTAGTCGCCTTTCCATTGAAATGATCGCAAATGATATCACAAAACTATAACATTTTTATTCTTTAGTCGGGAAGGCTTTTTCAGCATAGAAACGTTGTGTTTGGGGTACGAATGAAACTGTTCCAGAATACTCAATGACGATTCTTCGAAAAGGTGTCTATCTCTCTCTCTAAAAAGGAACTAACAGAATAATTATGGTAGATTGGAAAATATATCTATATATATAGACAGTGTTATCAACTTTGCCATTTAGTGGCTAGGTTTGGCAATTTTTCATATCATGTAGCCGTTGAAAAATCAATTTAGCAATTTTTATTCAGCCAACGTTTCCTCAAAGTTTTAAAATGTTAAGACCAAAACAATATTTTAAATGATGTACTAGTTTTTTGCTACGTTCATCTTTTCTTAACTTGTTAACACAAATGACTTTTACAATAGAACATAAGGGGACCCCCCTTATATGTGACAAAGTTAATTGTGAGTCACAACTAAACGTCTAGTTTTTTGCGCAACTTAATTGGACATTTCTCTGGAACAAATTCATAATATGGTTGTCACTTCTTGATGGAGGACTCATTCAACAATAATATGGTTGTCAGTGACAATAATATGGTTAAATTTAACCATAATATTTTTACAATTTTCTTTAAAAATAGTTGTGTTGGAGGTGACCATATTTAAACATGTTTTTTTCTACGTGTATGTAATTCAATTTACTGATGCTTTTTTATACTATTAATTGGACAGTGCTTCTTTTTTGGAAAAACAACTATATGCGGTTAACCGTAGAATACGCAACCAAAACAAAAAAAAACCCAAAATGCATTTTGTACCCCATTATAATTTTTAATCAGTTTCAGCTTCACAGCAAAAACTATTTGAATTAATTAAACATTTGTTTTATATTTGATACAATTCTTAATTGTTTATTAATTATTATAACAAAAAATGATACCAAGCTATAAATCAATATACATACAGTAGGCAAACTACCAAAAATGTCACGCAAACATATAACCGGGGTACATTGTAATTTCTTCCATCACAAAAAAAATATTTATTTTAGAATCCTTTAAATAAAAATTTAGAAAAAGTAATCAGATCATTTAATCTTTTTGATTAAAAAGGTCTTTGATCACCTGTTATTTGGTCATTTCTTTATATAAAAACTATTCGGTCCACGGGTACCCCGGTTATTTATCTGCACCTGCGCTTTGGAAGCTTATAGTTATGAAACCGCCGAACCAATTTTCATAAATAGTAAATGGACTCAAAAAGACTTGAATTTCCTAGATCCGTAGTTTCAATACTGCACTAGTATTGGTTTTGAAGCTACAAAATTTTCAAGTTGGTAGCGGACACACGGGTACCCGGCTATGCGTTCTACGGCTAATTAATCATTTATTGTAATTATGCTGACTAAATACTCAGCTTGTATAATTTTTTGCTGCAAACATGGAAACCCATATATGGTACAAAATTTCTTATTAAGATATGTTAATGATATTAGGGTTAAGAAAAAAACCATTTTACTTACTGGAATAATTTGAGCAAATTCACATATACACACAATGTGTGAGTTCTAGTTTGCTTTCAGTTTCTTAAAGTACTAATCGGAACTAGCAAACAGCTGTTTGGGTTTTTCTGACTTAGCTCGGATTAAGATTATAAACTTTGAGCCAATAATTTACAAGAAGTAAAAGACTGGCAGTTTCTTGAAATTCTTTTTCGATTTTAAAAATAGGAAAACAAAGTTCCAATCGGTATACGAGATAAAGCCGTGAGATATAAAACGTTTTTTTTTTTTGAAAATATACTCAGAATTAAGTTTCGATCGATTATGATATAAAATCAAAATCTGAGCTATGCCAGAAAAAACCAAACGGGTTCTTGTTTGTTTCCATAATCGCTATCAGAAGCCAAAATTAATATGAATTACCCATTTGATGACCTTGAAAATGTTGCACTCAGTAATAATAAACGGCATACAAATCGAGATATAGGTACACATAGATTATATGTGGAGTCCTACACCAATAAAATTACAACAAATTTAAAACTCCACAAAATTTGAATTTGTTTGTTTTGAGATTTTGATTAAGCAGAAATTATTTAATATAATTGTTTTTTGTGTGGATTCACTTGTAGATATCTTATTTTTGAATTAATCCCTTTATATTGCTGTCGAAATTCACATTAAACAGATATACAAGTTTAAGCTGAATTAAAAGAAATTGCCTTTTATTATTATTTTTTGCTTATAAAAAAAAAAAAAAAAAAAACACACACAACAGAAAAATAACTATAGAAACTTACCATAATATCCTGACATGTCCATTGGCACTACTTGTATAAGACGATAGCTCTTCACTAATTCTCGTAAAAACAACTGTGCCATGTAGAATAACAACACGAGATGGGGATTGTCTGCAAGAACGCCAACGGCAGTTGCACTACATTAACGAAGAGACAAAAGCGTATGAAAAGAGCACCAAGAGCCAGTCACAGGAACCACAATAAAATTAGCAGCAACCGCACAGTTGTAACACAGTGGTAGTGTCAGTGATAGAAATTGATCCAACGCAAACATTCGTAACATTCAAGTTGGAACGATAATGATGACAGCAATAAAATATATAAAAAGGAAAATAATAAGAGCATGAAAATAGAAAAGAATACACCAAGTGTGGTTAGTTTGATTGTAGGATTTGTGTCGTTTCCTTATTATATATACATATATATATATATAAAAAATTGAAACAAAACAAAGAGAAGAAAATAACAAGAAGGTAGTAATAAAATTGTATAATACGTTGAAAGCCATAAAAACTATTCTTTCGTGTTTTTAGTTTTTTTCGATTTTTCTGAAAGTAGAATGTAGGGCAATAATAGAAGTTCAATTGACATACTACACCATATGATAGTAAATGTTTAGTTTGTCAAACGTAGGTTAGGTTACGTTAGGTGGCCGGTCATAAAAGCCGCGCGTGGACCGAGTTGGTCCCTAGCATTACCACGATGTACCGTAACCCTCAATTGAAAGGTTCAGTTCAAAGTGATGATACCCAGTGTACTCCACACCCTCTTAGCGAATGCAAGGAGTCTTTTTAGTCCAATTGCTAAGATTTCCCCAAGATCTTGGAAGTAATAAGCCCCCCAGACAGTTTTTCTGGATCGTATGAGTGCCGGACTTTAGCAGAGTAAATGCTTCAACGTCGCTTTCTCCCCTGGCACCCCACAGAATCTACAACTGTCAATAGTCAGTTGCTCCGCCTTTTTTGCGTATACTGCCGTCCATCAGTGAACCATTATAAAACCTACCAGAAGCCTACAGTCACTCCTCGGTAGCGACAGAAGAAGTTTAGTCGACTTTGGATTATAGGATCCCCCTATAACTTTGGATAACTTGCACGTTTCGGTGTTTCTTCAAACCGCCTCAGATTTCCTCTGCATAGAAGAGTATGTATCTCCCTAATTATTACGAATTGGGATTAGAATGTCAATTACTCTGTTGAACGGTAATTAAACCCCCAGTTTCGCCATGGTGGCCGCAGACCTAATAGATGTGTACTCTTCTGTTGGCACCAATTCTCTCCATTGAGACCTTTGACTCCTGGACTCTTCTCTTAAGTACTTGTTTGTGACAGCGATAAGACAGTATAGAATTTGGATATTTTTAGTGACTTGCATGTGGGCTCAAATTGAATTGTGCAGGCTTCTAGTTGGTAGTTACTAAATATACGCAAAGGTTAAAATTAAAACATAAAATTGGTCTAAATTTATTTGTATGAAAATATTAAAAACTGTCGTTGCGTCGATGGATTATTCGATTTATCAATAAGCAGAACTCTTTAACAGATAATACGTAAAAAAGGAGAAACATTTTAATTTTATCAGGTTAATCCGCAACGGAACGTCACACTTACGTAAGAGAACCTATTTATACATAAGCTTGGGAAGGAAAACAGCTGATCTACTACGTATACGTTAACGAAAGAGTATTTAGACATATGCAAAGATTTTTAGTAATGAACACATACAATTACATATAAATCTATAGTGTTCCTTATATTCGACTTTGCCTTTAAATTCATCTTTAGCAAATAAAATGTGCTCGTATATTGTTAATAGATTTTACTATAGTATTGATAATAAAATATTTAATGCAATTTTACACAATCTAATAGTAATTGTCATGAATCGTAAAAATATTACATTTCCATCCCCAGAGAGGGAAAAAGTAGATCAGTAAATAAACAAATGGTTATAATAATAGTAATAAAGATTATTTTGAAATTCTTAAATTTGAGATACAGATTGTTGTCTAAGGCCTTTTTCTTGGCAAAAACTAATTAATAGGGCGGTATAAATGCATACATAATCTTTACTTAAAGGTCTCCCAGATTTGATTGTTTTTGTATTTTGTTATTTTATTCGTTACGCAGTTAAATAACAATAGTAGATGCCTTTAAGAGAGGAAATATAAGAAATAAGAAAAAAATCAGCCGAGTTCTAAAACATCAAAATACTTTGCAGTCAAAGTCAAAAATGTATCATTTAGGCCCTAATCATATAAAACGCAACGGAACGCCAAAGATAACATTGATAGCACAAACAAAGTCATAAATATTTTGTAATTTTGTTGTTGCTTTCTACAGAAATTCATGTACCGTTTTAAAATAAACAAGCTATGCAGCGTTTAAATTTTAAAACGCAATCTCATCGCCGAAAGTATCTCTTCCTCAAAAAAGCACAGGATCCATTAAAAGGATTTACAATTGATTTACTAAATGTAGTTCTTTGGAAGGCGTGAAAATGGGTTTTTCCAAGTATTAAGGACTAACCTAAAAAACACAATTTGGAACATCTTTGCAATACAGCAATGTTACTCTACTTAAATGAAGGAGATTTTTGTGTAGATTAATAGTCCAAAAAATAACTTAAGGTTTATAGAGTCGTTCGTGAAATATTAACCCAATAAAGACAGACCCCCGATGTCGTGGTCCGATTTTGATGAAATTTTACACATTTGATATTATGGACATTTATATTGACATTGCGTTTTTTTTATTTTTTCCTGTTAAACTTTGGCTCCTAGACTATGGGTATTTTTCTACCCACTTCGCTATTAAAGAGTTCTAAAACACAAGATTTTTTGAAAACAAAAAATAAATAAAAAACGTATTTATTATTTAATAATTGATGTGAGTGTTGTGTGTTTATTTTACTATGTACGTAGAATCGGTATTATTAAAAATAAATTGGGACTCTCCTGTTTTTGAATAGATGTGTGTGTTAACTTTATGCTCTGTTTTACTCTATACGGTGATTTTTTTTTTTTAAAAACGATTGTGCGTTCCCTGTTTTGGTTACGAGTAGAGTTACAACATATAATAAGTGTATTTAAGAGAACTAAAATTGTGTTAAAAGTAAGTGATTTTTAAATTTTGTAAGCATGATAAGACGTCGTAATTTTTTAACTGCCGCTGAAAAACAAGCAGAAATCGATAGTTGGACCACCGATGAGAAAGATGATGATAAAGTTCATAAAACAGACAAAATAAATATTGTAATTACTCCATCGGATCGTGTTGATAATATTAGTGACTCCGTAGACATTGATGATGATAATATACAAAATATTCACGATGAAAATCAATACCCTAATGAAATGGCTGGCCAGTTTGAATACGCTTATGAGGATGGCAATGCGAATCTACCTGCGGTTGATGAAACTGTTGACATGGAGGATGAGCCAAAGGATGCAGAAAGAGAACCTCAGGCGTCTACATCGAAGGAAAATGGTCGTGCTTCAGTGGAGACTAAGCCTAAATGGAGCAAAGCTTATAATTATAAATTTGATAAACAAACTTAAGACAATGAAAAATATGACCAGAAATTGCTTTTCGAAAAACTGGGTAAGTTGTGCGATAACTCTGTTGATAAGCGTGGCCGTAGTGGACAATGTGGAGGTAAAACTGAATTTGGTTGTACAAAATGCAAATTAAACTTATACCCAAAGTCTTGTTTTGCACAGTTTCATGCTGGTATTGCAAATATAATAAAAAAATTAAATTATCTCAATAATCAACCACAGTTAAGATATTTATTTCTTTATTTTTTAATAATAAATAATTCTTTTACATAAAACAACGCATTTTTACTTACCAAAAATTTAAAAAAAAATTGTGTTTTGAACCCTCTAACAGCGAAGTGGGTATTTAAATACCCATGTCATTGAATCAATCCTGTAGTCTTCCTGACTGGCCCAATTTACTGAATATTTTTTTCTAAGGCAGAGCACACCTACGGCTATAAGTCACCAAGAGGGTTTTTCGATTTTCTACTCTCCCATTTTTTCTATCGCCGTTGTGGTTCACTTTTTCCAAATTTGAAAAATTGCTAACTTTTAAGCCGCTAACTTTCACAATAGAAGGGGCTTAAATTTAACTTCACAATTTTTTTAAGTAGTCCTATTCTTTCTTTATCTTTCTGTAAAAACCAATTTCTGATACCTTTTAGCTGAAGTTAGCCAGAATTTTTTACGATGGCTCTGTGTTTGGGTATTTAAATACCCATCCGTATTCAAATAAAAAAAATAAAAAAATAATTATTCCATCGTAACTACCACTCTCAATTTAACCAAAAACAATGGTCAGAAATCCGGAACAATTTGGTGTGTTACCCTTTGTTACAATTAAGTTTTTTTATATCATTATTCACAACCGATTTCGTAAAAATTCTCGTGAATAAAAAAATTACGGGAATGGAAGACTTGTCTTAATAGAGTTAAGTTTTGTCGGCAAAAATTTAGGCAATTGTGTTTTTTTGTTCATATGCCTGTCATTTGTTAACCGATATTGCTGAATTCAAATAGATTAATTCTCGAAACTATTTGAGATTGAAATCTTTTTTTTTTTTTTTTTTAAAAAAAAGCATTTTGGGGATTAATCTGATTTTACATGTCGTTTTTAATTTAAAAACATATTTGACAACACATTAAAATAACTTGGGGAAAAATTCATGTTTGATCTATTGAGATTTATTAAGTATTCAAGCCATTAATAAATTAGTTTTTCTGTGTGGCTTTTTTATCAAAAAAAAAAAAAAAAAAAAAAAAAAAAAAAAAAAAACTGTTTAAAATCTATTTTATATCTTTGCTGATTCTGATTCTTGTTTAATATCTGTAAAAATTTCAAAATTGTTATAAATTTATTTGTTTACCAAAGGGTCTTACAGTAAGGACTTCCGAACTTGGACACTTGGACGCAGAGAAAAAACATATTATGATAAGATTTATCAATCGTCAAAACATATTATGATTATTATAGAATCATAAAATACCATATTATCACCAAATATATTCGTAATATTACAACAAAATATTTTTCCCTTAATCATTGTTTGTTTTTATCACATCAAATTATAATTATTATTATTACAATATACTATTATCATATTAATCATAATAGGCTAATAAGTTATCATATTAAGATACAAAGTGGTTGCGCTATGGTTAAAAGTAATCATATACAAAGAAGTTTGAAAAGCTAAAAATATTATGCAAATAAAACTGTATAGCTAATGAGAATTAAAACCACTCAAGTGCAACTTGCAGTGAATCTGAAATAATTGTATTATGATACAAAATATTATTACTGTAATCACAGTTTAATCATTTGTTATCATAATAAGGTGTAATAGTTATTACATATAATTAAATAGTTGTACCTAATATAATATGTTTTCAGAGTTATCAATATTAAGTTGTTAGAAAAATAGTTAGTTTTTAGTGAACCATACCTTAATTTATAATTGCAATAAACATTGACATGTTTACAGTAACTAAAATATTGCTGATATTAAATAAAAATTTTTTGTTTACGACAACAATATATTGTTACAATAAGCATAGTGTAGTTGCTGTAGCCATGCCAAACCATATTTTCTCAGTGCGTGTAGCGAAATTTTTTTTCCTTTTTTATACCCTCCACCACCACTGTGGTGAATGAGGGTATACTAAGTTTGTCATTCCGTGTGAAACTTTTTTATAATACATCTAAGACCCCATAAAGTATATATATTCTGGCTCCTTGAGTATTTCTAAGTCGATTTAGCCATGTCCGTCTGTCTGTCCGTCTGTTGAAAACACGCTCACTTTTGAAAAACGCAAAAAAAAAAGAACAACCTTGGTCTCAAATTGCTTGTAGTTATCCTAAGCAAATTGGGATTGAAATCCATCAACATCGGTTTAGTAGGATCAGAACTATGAATCAAAATGTGGAACCACTACCCAAAAAAATTGATAATTTTGATACAAAAACAATCATAAATGGTGGAATAATGCACGGAATGACATAAAATTTTGCAAGAATTCGCTTTATACAACTGCAAATCATACTGTTAAATTTCGTGAAGATCGGTCCATAATTTACCATAGGCCCCATATAAACCCTTCTCATGGAAAACAGTTTAGTACGCCTAAAACCGCAATAAATAACGCTAGCATACTTAAATTTGGTACGTCACAGTTTTATAATACCGCAAATCACACTGTAAATTTTTTTGAAGATCGGTCCATAATTTACACTAGGTCCCATATAAACCCTACTCCCGGAAAACAGTTTAGCACGCCTAAAACCGCAATAAATAATGCTATCAAATTGGAATTCGGTACGTCACAGTTTTATAGGACGAGAAATCACACTGCCAAATTTCGTGAAGAGTGGTCCATAATTTACCCTAGGCCCCATATAAACTCTTCTCTCGGAAAACAGCTTAAAACCAAATAAAGCCCACTTTGGGAAAATAATTAAATTCGCCTAAAACCATCACATTTATAGATATTGCGGTGAAATTTTTTACCTTAATTCATATGGCACGAAAAAATATCATGCAAATTTGTGAAATTTACTGTTAACGCTAAAACTAATTACACTGCTGTATTGAAATTTATTCTAATTTATTTTTTGTAATACCAGAAATCAGTCTTCAGAATTTTGGGATGATTGGTCCATAATTTACCAATACAAAAAAAAGGTCCAATACAAATAACGCTCCTAAAAATTATTTTAGTTCGGCTAAAACTTTTACGAATCATGATATTTTACTCAAGCCAGTTCAAAGTTCTAACAAGAAACGCATAAAATTTTCTTATTGTCGGTCAATAATTTAATTCAGGTCTAAACCGTAACTAATTTTAATGCTAACGCCCGTTTTTGTGAAGAGTAGTTTATAATATATATGTATGTATTTATCATATAGAGCCCACTCCTGTCGGTGGAGGGTACCAAAGATTCGGCACAGCCGAATATAGCACTCTAACTTGTTTAAGCTACATTTGTCGCATTGGCTGTCATTTATTTAGTTTGTTTTACTAACTCACTATGGAAGGATATACTGTCTAGCAATACGAACGAGTATTAACATTTTTTACAAAATTAAAACTGTAACCAAAATGTAATCAAAAATCATCTTCATCGACGAGGCTCATTTCTGGATGTATGGGTACATCAACAAACAACATTTTCGAATCGGTAACGATACAAATTCTCATGAGATACAAGAGCGTCGAATGCTCTCCATATTCCTTTGAGAACGATGTTTGCCATACTATAGCCGTCAACGGCAGGCGATATAGGTTGATGATTCCCCTACATAGATCATTAGATTTGACATTGCTAAAGCAGTTTTAGCCGAACGTTTATGTAATAAAATGCAACATAACGTAGCTTAACGTACTGTAAGCTCGTTTGTGCACTTGTAGAACAAGAAAAAACTTGTCATCTGTTTTTTACAAACATAAATAAAAAAGAAAAAAGCAACAACCACAGTGATAGGAAATTAAATAAATACACATGTACATTAGGGATATTTTTTTAACAATTTTTTAAAATATCAAAATTGGCATAGCATAGTCCAATACACAATAAAAAACATATTTTAATTTTTTATGAAGTTTTTAAAATTTTTAATTTTCTTTTTGGTTAAGAAAAATTAATAATATGTTTATTTAAAATAAAAAATAGCTCAAGTATGAAATTTCATTAATATTTAGAGATGGTAAGAGATTTTTGCGCAAACCAAAACGTATCTTTAATTTTTTTAATGAAAAAAAAAATTAAATATGAATAAAATACACCGTATTAAATTATGAATATGCAATATTGCATTAAGAAGGCCTCGAAATAATTTTAAATTATGTTAAATAATATTTTTTGTTAGTTCAAGTCCGTGCTTTAAGTGTTCCACACCTGTTTAGAGAAATCAATTAGTGCGTGAACTTTTTTGAGAAAAATTACAAAAGATAATGATGGTTGACCTAATTTTTGCAAATGATCATACGCAAACAAGCTTTATATTTAAAAACCTTTTATATATGTATTTCAAATGTTTCATTGTATGTGTATATGTACACATGTATTTATTTTATAAGTCTAAACATATATTTGTATACATGGTATAATAAGTATCAGGTAGGTTCATTAGGGAGGGTTGTCGTTATTTACCCATGTAATGGGAATGTTTTATTTATTTTCGTTATTAATTAGTATTGTGGTTATTTTATTGAACTGTTAATGGTTTTTAGTCAAAATTTAGATATTTTTAATTAGGCTTAAGTTCATTGAATTTAATTTTCATTAAATTATTTTTCGTAATATTCTTTTGTTTGACATTACATGGGGTTTAAAATTGAGAACAAACTTTCTAATAACCATACCTTGTACTTATTCTATCATGTTTGTACATATGGAAATATGATGTATTGTTAGTTATTTTGTTAAAAGTCCACAGAAATTGTTAATGAAAAAAGTACCAAAATAAAGAGTGAATATACCCGCGTTCCATTCAAATAACCAGCAGTCCATCACTATGTACAACTGTCACGTAACCTCGTAATGAGTTGGCACGTTACGGTTAACTAAAATAACAGTCAGTTAAGCATTTGCATTGCCTTCCATATAACAGAAACAATTAGCTGTTAACATAACATATAAATTTCTACATTAACGGTCGGCTAACACGGTTTTCCTAAATAATCAGATCTATGCGAATAAGCCACAATTCACTTCTGCCCGTAACGCCGACATAACCTATCGATCAAATTCAGCCAGATCAAATTTGCACATTTATTCTATGCACACCACCTAACGAAGCCGTGACGAATATTTACACAAAAGTTAACCGAAATGTCCCAAGGTTTGTTAACTCTTTCGAATTATTAACTTTTCTAATCGGTTTTAATTGCACATATATGCAACAGTAAACACATTTGGATGTCTTGAAAATAAAACACTGACTTCGTTTTCATCATTACAAAAAAGAAACTCAGATTTAATTTGTACCTGCTGGTAACAATTTATAATTAATAATTATATAAATAAAATCACTAATGTATTATAAATTAAAAGGAGGAGTTCTGATAGTGAATTCTGTGTATTTTCTAAAAATTTACTAGCCATCCATTTCAGACATTATTGTCTTTTTGGGGTTCGGTAATGCGAAGTCGTGATTAGCTATTGATATTAAAATTAGACCAGTCATTGGTCAGTTACGTTTTCGTTGCTTCAAGAAAAGCATTTATACAAATTTGCTTTGAGAATAGCATATTTTGGTCTATATGTGCTCCTGTGTGCTTTTTCCTATTTGTATACATCCCAGATTCAGATATTCAATAATACCACGGAAATAGTTTTTCTTGAATGTATTTTTTAAATTTGTTCAAACTCTCCGCTTTCAACTTAAAGTATAATCTGATTTGTTATGTTTTGTACAGATTCGTTGACATTTTTTATTAATAAGCTCAGAAAAGTTAACTTTTTAGAGCCGCACATGGCCGCTAAAATTCGTTTAACTTAACCGCGAGATTAACTTTTACTGGAGTTAACTATTTCGCGATTCTACTGTACATATAATGGTATATATATACAAATGTATTTCTTCCATTGAAAGGAAGGCGCTTTATGAAATACCATTTGCTAAGAAGTCGCATGGTACATAAATAATTTAAATTTTCCCTTTTTGTGTATTTTGAAATAATAAGTTGTATTTTACAACAAACTGTTTGTTGTATTTATGTACATAAATGCGCTTTTATTCCAATATTTCCCCCATTTGATTACAAATTGTATTTATTTGGAATTTATTTTAATATCTATTTGCTAACAACACTACGTGACATATATGTATTTGGTTTTTATGAGAGACAATAAAATTACTAAAATAACCACGGGTCGCTTGTAAACATTGGTTGAGAAACGAAAGAGTTACAGTGGACAAAATTTGAAAATTTATGAAAAATTGGAATGAAAAACTAAATGTTTTATAACATGGGACATTAGTTTATTTTTACGAACATTTTGCGCCCAACGAGACTAATTTCTGTGCAAAAATGATAAAGCTACAGAAGATTCAGGGAATTAACCCAGATTTCGCTTTTTATCGAATCAAAAACGCAAAGGAATTAAAAACGCAGAATTTGAAAAACGAACGCTGTAAATATTAGAAACATTGACTTTTGTTCAAAATGTCACTAAAAAAAGCTTATGTTAATAAAAATAATGCGCGAGAAAATATTTCTAAGAATGAAAAAGCTCCATTCATTAAAGATTTTTGACGACACTGCCTTTTTTGTTGACATTGTTTTTATGGATTTGTTTTTACAATTGCAAATTATTTGGTAAACGTTTTAATTTTCTTGTAACGTAGAATTCGATCTATAAAGTACAAAATGCATAGTGCAAAACGTGTCTCTATTTGCAAGAACAATCCAACAAGTTTTTATATGCTTGTGGAGTTTATAGTATTGCGCAGCCAACACATTTTTCAAGGCAATTACAAAATGCATTCCGGAAAATTTTTCGAAATTTTGGACCCCAAGTACTTTATGCAAAACTCATTTAACTAGGTGGATTAGAGATGAGCGATATTTTTGTACCTGTGATTTAATCACTGTTACTGAAAAATCACGAATCACAGTTGTGACCAAATTTGTCAAGTACTTTCTAGGTCTTTCTTTTTGTATTTTGTTCCATATACAAATTTATGACATTTCACTGTTTGTGTGGTTAAAAGCGTTTTTTTGAATGAAATGGTGAATAATATTGCTGTTGCTTTCATTCTCTTTTCTATCTTATAAGTAGTTGTTTTTAACTTATTTGTTCAAGTATGTATATATGTATATGCAAGTAAACAGATTTGAAAGCTTTTACAATTTGTTGTAATTTCTTCGCAAAGTACTTACAAAAGCTCTTGCGAAAGCTCGCGCATTGTACATATAGCTTGGCCGCAATTGCCAATGTCGGGCGCAAAGTTAGTATGCATTTCTTAATTTTATGTTTAAAAAATTTGCCTTCAGAATCTTATGTTAATTTCGTATACCGCAGTCGGTATATGCCATTTGATTATTCTGCAATTTGGCGTAAACCTACGAACTTCGAAGTTGACTGTTATTTTTGCTTAGCCCAGGTAAAACAAAATGCACGTCATAAGTCTGTTCAATATGCAGATGTAAATTCATTCACAGAACCGCCTCCCCATATGCCTGAATTAAATAAATATTCATTTTTATATCTTACTTAAAAAGGAGCAAATATGTCTTTAAATACACACCTTCTGCATTTCCACTTAAATTTCTTCCCAAATAACCTTGGTGAAGAAAGTGACGTGCATGGTGAGCGCTTTCACCAATAAATACAAGAAATGGAGCGTCGGTATCAAGGCCCGTAGGATGAGGCGATGTTGGGCGACTATTATTGGTTCCTTGTGCGAGAGACAGAAAATAATCAGAATAGGCAAAACCATTCAACAGTTGTAAGCCATTTTTAATATTAATTGTTACTATCATTAGCTTTGTATATTTTTTTTTTTTTTTTATTTGATAAAAATCGAAAAGTGGGATAATACAATTAATCTACTGTAACTTTGCCATTTTTGCACCGATCTAGATCCTATGGGGCATAAAATGTTTGAATTGAAATAAACTAACCTAATAAGTGATAACACTTAAGAAAATTCATTATTTGGTTTAAAACAAAAGAATTTGAAAAAATCTAAATTCCAAAAAATCATTAAAAATTTTTTGAAATTTTAAATATGATCCACTGTAAGTCAGTCATTTCTTGACCAATATTTACAAACGACTTGTAGTTGTTTTGGTAATTTTGTTATCTTTCAACAAAAAAAAAAAAAAACAAATAGAACATCCATTGAATATTTTCGGAGATATTTCTATGAAAGTGACATCATCTTTTTTAAAAATGCAAAAAGCGGTAACTCTGCAATATCGAAAACTGTTCTACTTTTGACCATTCTGACTTCATATTTGGATTCAGCGTACAATTTTACATAAGGATTAGCTGTCAGATTCATTTGGTCGCGACTTTGCTGAAAATTTGTGACGCAGTGCAATTAATCAAAGTTTATGCCTAGGATATAAATTAAGCACAAAAAACTAATATACAATATGTTATTAAAGCGATATGTCATGTTTGACAACACTTAACAATTAAATAGAAAAATATTTATAATGAATTAATGCCTGGCTGATTGTTTAGCTATGGATGTTGGTGCCTTAATTAAATTAAATACAAATAAAATAAGAATCTAACATGCATTAAAGTTACATGGAAATCGAAATGAGCTTTAACAATTTATTAGAGTTTTCGCGCGACTTAATAATTAACAGAAATGTAAACATTATTAATATTATCGTGATTAAATACATTTTAACTATTATGTACATACTAGGGATGCCAATCGGGACTGATTTTTTAAAATACCGGGAATCGGGATTTTTCGAATATTTAAAAGGTCTTATATACGCAACATAAATTTTTAAAAATTAAAACAACAAAATAATTTATTGTAAACATATGTTTATAACACTGGACTCACAGATGATCAAACTGATCAGATTCTGAAAAAAGCTTAAAAAAATATACGTATCTCTTAATTTTTCTGGATCAATTCATTTCGGTTTTTTGGCCGCAATTCAATTTTTAATGTGAATTAAGTTGTGACGACATAAATACACTGCAAAGTGTTGTCCCTCATCGATCTCGATAGCTGAGTTAAAAACTGTAACACTATGTCGACTGCAGTGCAGTACACCTCCAGGGTGAGGGCGAGATTCAAACTTTTTTCACCGAAGTGAAGAACAACGAAAAAAAATAAAACGACTGGGTTTAAGGTTTTATCAATAATCCATCATAATCTTTATTTTCTACTTTCTTAAATACTATTATTTTGCTTTCTGTTACATTTTGGAAATACAAATTAAAAATAAATGTTTGCATAAAAATTCTTAAGAAATTCGTCTGGTGTATTTTGCACTTGAACAAAGTATAACAATTCTTTGGAAAAAAATGTATAATGTTGTTAATATTGCATTTTCGTAAGCGGAAATGCACCTGAAAATACAATCAATAAAGTTATTAAAATTCTTTGGAATTAATGTACTTGGACAATACAAATAATAAGGTTATTAAACTTATTTGGGATTAATGTTGCATTTTGTTAACTGTTGCATTTTCGCTAGCGGAAATGTATTTGGACAAACAATTCTTGGGAAAATATAATTAATAAATATATTTTAAAATTCTTTGGTATAAAGTAAAAAGAAATAATTGGTAAAATGCTTAATAAGTTAAAATAGCGTGTGTATATGACGTTAAGGGAATAGTGGGAGACACTATAACAATTCAACACCAATAATTTAAGTACGTTCGAAATTAATTTTAAAACAAAATGTTTATACAAATGTTTCTTACAACAGATCTTAAGTTTAAATCATTTTTTTATGAATACGTCAGATAGTGTTTATTTATAAAAAAAATTATTTTATTTACAGAAATTTTTTAAGCAAGTTTTTTATTATTACTGGTCCGCAAGGAATACGAGCTATTTCATCAATATTACGACTTAATTGTATCAACTTTTATTCTTTAGTTTCTGAATAATACTTTAATTGGATCGTGAATAATTATTATTTTTTGCTTGATAAATAACAATTATTTCTTGATTTCTCTATTTTACATAAAAATAATCATTTTTATTTTGGAATTATGTCTTAAGCCAAAGCTGAACTTGCTAAACGTAATTGTAAAAATGGCTCTTGAGATGTGAATCTTAAAATATCGTTTCTACTTAAAATAATGGTTTTTATTAAGCAAAAGACAAAAATCCAGAAATAGTCGTCATATATCAAGCAAAAAATGTAAAAATTGTTAAATACTCGCTGTGTGCCAAAAACACAAAAATTAAGCTTAAAAATAAAAATTATTTGCAATAAAAAATATAATATAATATAATATATTTTTTTGTATATAGTATAAAAATTCAATAAAAACGAACAGTTTTGTACATAAAATATGATATGTTAAAAATCCCGGAACTCTTAAAAATAAATCCCGGGATTCGGGATTGATAAATCCCGGAATTTCGGGATTCGGGATTTCCCGTTTGGCATCTCTAGTACATACATATGTTTGAATATATATCAGAGAAATCACGATGGAAGCAATGCCAATTAATATAATATATTCGGATGCGTCAAGTCTAAGCCTTCATTGAAAGGTCAATTATCCAAAAATCAAATAGAAAATTCTTTTCCTTAAATTTTACTTCTACACTGTCATTATAAAGTATAAACAGCTGTTCGATATAATAAGAATTATATATTTGTTTTAGGAGCGCTTTAATGTTTCGCGTGATTTTAACAGAATTAAAAAATCAAAAAAAAAAAAAAAAAATTAAAAAAATATAAAATGTAATATTTCTTTAATATTTAATAAGGTTTTGTTTTAGAAAAAAATACTAATTAAAATTTATGAACAAAATTTCAATTTTACATCTCGGATTTTCTTCGTGTGCTTTTACAAAAATACAATACTGATAAAATGAAAAATCTTATAGCTAAGAAAAATTTAAAAAAATGGTGAGAACCGAAGTAAATTTACACAAGTTAGCAGAACTAGGATTCTAGCTGAGTCCTTTAGTATATAGTTATATGATTCGACACATAGAAGTCATGAATTTGACATAAAGACGACATATAAAACTACACACAAAAGAACAGGATAGCCAGCATAGGATTCTCTAGTGCGTATACCTTATTAAGCGTTACGTGCGCGGCATAGCAAACACCTTATATTGCGCGACAAGGTACCTGTGTACCTATATGAAAAATACGTAGAAAACAATCGTTTTTAACTGAAATACCTAGTTAAAAAGGTGTAAAATATTAATAGACTTCGCAAAATATACATATTTATTTCCTGAGATTGCACTACAATATGCTATTGGTCTCGGCCTGCTTAAAAATATTCTCCATGCGCTTCAATCATTTGTACGTTGTCTCCGGGTTGATTCATCAGGGACTTTTAGGTCTTCCCCATTTATGCTTTTTTCATATTGATTCCAAAATGTCTCTCATTCTGAGTTCAGCTTTCCGATGTGTCTCAGCCAGCGCAATCTTTGTATGGTTATAAGTCTAACTATGTTCACAGTGGTTGAAATCTCATACAGCTAATGACTCATTCGTCGTCTACATTCTTTGTCAACGCATATGGGCACATATGCTTTACGAATTATTTTCCTCTCAAAATTGCGTAACATATATTTATCGGTTTTTACAAGTACCCACACCCAGAGAAAAAATATGTTTAAATTTGGTCACCTCCAACAAAACTATTTTTAAAGAGAATTGCAAACATATTATGTTTAAATTTAACCATACTATTGTCACCGACAAACATATTATTGTTAAATTAGTCCTCCATCAAGAAGGCACAACCATATTATGGTTGCCTCCGAACATCTTTTGGTTAGTAATAACTAAAATATGTTTAACATTTATAATAGCATGGTTGATTTTCAACCAAAGCATGTTGCTCTTAGAAAAGAGGAAAATACTATTGTTAATTTAAAAACAAATTATTGTCATATTTAACCATAACATGTTTAGAGGCAACCATAATATGGTTGTGGCTTCTTGATGGAGGACTAATTTAACAATTATATGTTTGTCGGTGACAATAATATGGTTAAATTTAAGCATAATATGTTTAAAATTTTGTCTTAAAATAGTTTTGTTGGAGGTGACCATATCAAAACATATTTTTTCTCTGCATGCATGCTTCGGAACGGGTATCACAAGTGGTTTTCGTTTTCCTGGAGATGGATTTGCTTTTGAAATGTTTGCTTTATCCATAATAACACCTTTTTACAAGCATTATTCTTCGGTTTATTTCAAGGATGATGTTATTTTCTCTATTTACATTGGATCTTGATAGATAATTTCTTCTACTATCTGGAGAATATAGCTGCCTGCTTGAACGTCCTCGCCATATTTTATTTGCGTTGATTTTTCTGAATTTGCAATCAATATCTTTCTTTTATCCTCGTTAATATCCAGTACCATTTGAGCGAATATTTCTCAATTTTCTCATATACACACGCAGAGAAAAAACATTTTTAAGTATGGTCACCTCCAAACAAACTATTTTAGAAGAAATTTTAAACATATTATGTTTTAATTTAACCATATTATTATCAAGGACAACCAGATTATGGTTAAATGTGTCCTTCATCAAGAAGCCTCAGCCCAATTATGGTTGCCTCTAAACATGTTATGGTTAAATATGACAATAATTTGTTTTTAAATTAACAACAGTGTTTTCCTCTTCTCCAAGAGCAACATGCTATGGTTGAAAACCAACCATGCTATTATAAGTTTTAAACATATTTTAGTTATTATTGACCAAAACATGTTCGGACGCAACCATAATATGGTTGTACATTCTTTATGTAGGATACATTTAACAATAATATGGTTGTCGGTGATAATAATATTGTTAAATCTAAACATAATATGTTTACAATTTTCTTTAAAAAAAGTTTTGTTGGAGGCGACCATATTTAAACATAGTTTTTCTCTGGGTGCAATAGTTACATTTCGAATGTGTCTTTCAATTATGCCAGTCTCATCTGGCTAAGCGAAGAGCATATGACTTTTGTCTTCAGCGTTGCCCTTTTATTCCAATTTTTTTTTTTCATTAGAAGGTTGAAAATATTGCAGGATAAGTTGTTCTATAAGTTGCTCGAAAGATCTGCACTATAATTTAATTTCTTTTGTTCTTATTATTTATTGAGTTTTGGTTTTCTTTATGTTTCTGCTTCTCTATTTTATAAAATAAACGTTTATATTTTGTATGAGCAGACTATCATTAGTTTATGCAGAGCTAATACCAACTTCAAACAATTTACCTACAATGACCGCATTCCCATATAAAACACTTAAAGATACCCGCATACCTTGCTGCGCATTTAAGAGTGTTAAGAGTAAATTGTTCTCTCATGCAAACGACAAAGAAAGAAATATAGCTAGACGGCTGCAGAAATACAAAATTTTCTAAAAGTTATTAGTTCTCAAGAAGTTCCACACATGCAGATTATCAATTTCAACGAAAAAATTTGTGTTAAAACCGCCAAAGGTATCCGGGTACCTTGCTGCGTACATAAGAGTTAAATGTGCTTTTGTGAGAGCCATACGACTGTCAAAGATCTTAACGAATTTTCTGATATTTCATCACTATAATACATTTTAAGCTTTTGACATGTCGCAATATTCAGTATTATAATGTAAAATGGCCTTAAGCAATTAATTAAATATTAATCATACGTCTACTAGTTCATTATTTTTATCATTTTCTCGTTCAGTTTGTCTGCATTTTATTTTGCTCTTTAACACACAAAGTTTTTATTTCCCAATCATGGCCAAAAACTTATCTATAAAAAAAATATTAAATGCCTTTTAATATTCATTTCTACATATAACATATTTTCTTCTATTTCATTTTGCCAAAATTAACAGGTAAACTGTAAGATTCGAGCTTCTAATGATATATTCAAAAGCTTGGGCACAAAAGTTTAACACCTGTTGACCTTAATGGATAATAAAATAGAAAGAAAGAAACTGTTTAGAAATTGAAGTATAAACGTTTTTTCAAGCTAAATTTGATTTAGCTCGCATTCCGCATTGCAATAACATTCAAGACAGTTCTGGTGTGAATTTCAAATAAAACAACATCCCAGCAACAACACTTTGAATAAAAAGAAAAATATACTCACTTTTTAACTTGTGGCATTAAAATCTGTTCGGTACGCTTGAAGGCCTCTACACAGGTACGCCGCAGCTTTCGTATTTTTTCACGCAACTCTGGACAGTCTTTGGATTGGCCTACGTGTATCAGAAGATCACGAAATAGAGCCACATGACTATTTATTTCTTCAATCAGCTGAAAATGTAATAAAAATAGAAGTCATTAAATGTGGAATTTAATTTCAGCTAAAACACAAATAAAAATGTTTTGATTATACAATATTTTTTTTTGGAAATTTTAAGCATTAAGAGGTGTAACTATTTTATTTTATCTCCTTAGATTTGTTTCAAGACTTTTAATTACAATTTTTCTTTGGCTGCTTGAGTTGTGCCATGTTGCCACGAAAACGCAAATACTTCAACATTTTTTAAAGGGGATGTAAAATGTTCGCCTTTTTGTCGATTAAAATGTTAATGCAAATTGCAATTAAATATAAATCGTTTTTTTTAGATGAGAAAATAATATAAATATTTTGTTTGAAGTCTGATGTTTTTATAAAATTTTTTTGTATTTGTTGTTATTTGAATAAATTAAAGTAATCTGCCATTATCAGGGGTTAAAAATACCCAAAAAATTTAAAATATTTATTCTTAAGTTAAACAAAGACTAAAAAAGATAGCCCTGAGGGCTCTACATGAGAATAAAATAACAATTTTTGTTACAACGTTCATTCTATTATTAAATAATTTAAAACAATTGGAACTTATTTTATGAAATAAAAATTCGTAAGTCGATTATGACTTATAGACTACAAGTATACATAAATGTAATAAAAGGTTAGGTAAGGTTAGAAAGGCTTAGAGAAGTAAGGAGTGAAATCGCAGGAAAAAAGGTAGTGGAAGACAAAAAATCGGACAGCGCAAGCAAAACAACCCTACCAAACAGAAGACAGCCCTACACGTGCCCAGTCTTCAGTATCCTGCCGCACAGCCAGGTCATTCCCATTACGAATCCCGTCAGATTATCGAGCCCACAGCCCGAGACATCTCCCAATTCGTGCAGGCATCTGCTACCCAGTCACCGCAGCCTGCTGTTCTGTAACCTGGAACAGTGGTACAGAAAGTGCTCAACTGTCTCCAACTCCTCTGGGGCCTTACACAACATACATACCAGGCTGATGAACTTTGCTACGTTAAGAAACTGGATTTTTTTTTATAATGCATGGAATTTATTCCATCCTTTTTCATTTGAAAGCCCATTGAATTTTATTAAAAATAGTTTATTTAGTCTTAAAGATAATTGAATTTAAATGCCAACCCAAAGGTCAGGCGATCTCGAGGGCCAGCGGAAGGTTGCGTTTCTTGAAATGAGCCTGTTAGGAAATTTTCTGCGTAATTCGGCCATAACCGGATAAGCAATGTGTGCAGCTGCGCCATCTTGTTGAAGTTCCGGATAGAAATATTATCAAGTCACACTCTCCAGTAACCGTAACGCTGTGTCCGTTTGGTTCAAAGAAGTATAACCCGACAATACAGCATGAAGATACTGCACACCACACTGTGAAGCGAATTATATGCAATTTCATTTCATGCAGAACTTCTAGGTTGGAACCACTCCATATGCGACAATTTTGCTTATTTACGTTGCCGTTCACATCTAGTTTTCTTCTGGTAGCGGCTTTCATCAGCCACCCTGTATATCCGACAAGTCAGATCCCATTCTCACCGCCATCCTGCCTATCATACAGTGGCCGGTGATAATATCTATCATAATTCTGACGCAGGTCATACTGTTGCCCAGCAGCGCGTCGAAGTTCGATATTTTAAGCAGTGGCAACAGCGCGCGGTATAACCGGCAGTCCGTTCGGCCTCGCCAAGCCCGATTAGTACCGCTCAGAACCCATTCCCTAATTCTTCCAAAGTAGAAGCTCACTGGAGGCCTGACCGCCTGCAAACTGTCGGGATCCTCCATTACCGAGCCCAGTATTTGCCAACTCATCAGCTATCTCGTTTAATTAATTAAATTAAAATAAATCTTCAAAATTAGCAAAGCGGTGTTTAAGTTAGGGTTTTTTATAAAAGATGCGGTATACTTCTTTGCAGCAGCGTAAAATTTAAGATTTTAGAATCATTGGTAGATTGTGTTTAATATTTGTCGTGGAAATTAGAGCACATGTACTTAGTTTTGCCAAAATATCTCTAAAATTTAGACATGTTTTTTGCGCACGAACTGAGTGACATCGTTAGACCGATTCCTATAGTGATTCTGAGTCGATCAGTATACTAAAGGGAGGGTATGGGGTAAATATTACTATGTGTTAGAGAAATCCGCACAAACGCATAATTCTCTTTCAACATATGGTGGTATAGAGTATAAAGAGCATCACCACTCTTTTCTCTTATAATAATTTTGCACTCTTTTATCGTTTCAGACGTGGACACTAAAGTTGTCCTTAAAAATAGTGTTCAACTTTTGGTCTCACCCCCTAGAAATATCCAAATGCTCCAAAAACTAAGAAACACAAAATTTTGGGCAAATAAAAAAAGATTTAGAGTTGTCTCAGAGCGATTGAAAGCCTGAAGAGTGGATACAAGCCGATAAAGTCATTAAAAAAAACTAAGTATAACCGGCTGTACTAATTCTTTGCAGCCCTCTACCATTGATTTTGTTAATTATATTTTTCAGGAGTGGACTGTATATGGGGCTTGATAAAATATAGACCATATAATATAAAATTACATTGAATTAAATTTGTCACTATATACGTAGATAATCCAAATATTTGAAGACGTTTTAATTTGTTTTTCGAAAGTGAGATTTATATAAGACATTATGAACTGATCCTTACCAATTTTTATAACATAATTATTCGTAACACTAAACTAAATAGCAATCGTACATTTTTCTTTCTTGCGGTTCATGATGCAAGCTTAAGGGTTTTTAATGGGACCTATGGTAAATAATGGACCGATTGTTAAAAAATTGGTAGTGGGGTTTTTTGTCAAGTATTAAGAACTTAATTTTATTACAATCGATTTGTTTTATTTTTATTCACACTAAACTGTTTGACGGAAGCGGGATCTATTTAGATTTATGGTAAATTATACACCGAATATCATAAAATATCTAGGCATATTAAACAAGTTTCATTACAGTACATATTTGGTATGTGGTGCACAAATACACGGAATAAAGAAATTTGTGATGTAGCGCCCACATTGGATTACATTAAACAAAAAAGTAAATGATAGGCTTAAATTTGTTTTCTTTTTGCACCCAGTTTGAGCTCGTTGAGCTTTCCTTCCGCTCATCCTACAACCTTTTGTTGGCTCATGCATTTTTGTTCCAAACATCATAGAAGAAGGGAGTCTAGGTGTATACAACTCCTGTAGTATATGCTATACATTACTATCCCATAGCTAATGAACATAAATTTGCATATCTTTTAAACTCACAGATATCCCATTTAAAATCTTTTACAGTAGGATCAGGACAACGTAGTCTAATTTAGGTTTAAGGTTCGAAAAATTTTATTGAAATTGTCACTTTTGGTTTCGCAGTGCGATAACCATGGGAGGTGTTCATGTTTCCTTTAAACTTATTAATATCCCACTTCAAAATATTTACAGTATTAAAGCTACATTTTGCAACTGAAAAATTTTATTTTCTACTTTTTTTTAAGATCAAACGAATTTCTATAAGAATCACTTACGAATTTTGTGTTTTTTTTTTTTGTTTTATTTGCTTCCAGCTCGAAGCAATAATTTAAAAAAACTATTTCCAAAACGGCAACATTTCAGCACCCCATTATCATACAAAAAAAAAATTGGGCACAATATAAAGGAATTTCTGCAAAATATTTTTTTTATATGTCCGCTTCACGAATAATGGCTCGCATTCCACATTTCTTCATTTATTAGATAAACAGTGCAAAATATAATTTCTTTTACTCATTTTTCCTCTTTTCTTCGTTGAACTTTACAGACTGTTTTATCAATAGACAATTCTTTTTGCACATACATTTAATTTTAATAGCGAACTTTAGCGGCACGTATAAATGAGCCGATTTAATTACATTTCATTCGAACTTTATATGTAAAACATGTCAAACTAGAACAAACTTAATAGGTTTCGTAGGTTTTTGTTTAACAAATTTAACGTGGTAAAGTTTTAATGGGGTGCAAACATTAAACATTATCGTTCAACTTATTTTCCTAAGAACTGATTAAGTATTATAATACATTCAACACGCATACACCCAGAGAAAAAATATGTTTAAATTTGGTCACCTCCAACAAAACTATTTTTAAAGAGAATTGCAAACATATTATGTTTAAATTTAACCATATTATTGTCACCGACAAACATATTATTATTAAATTAGTCCTCCATCAAGAAATCACAACCATATTATGGTTGCCTCCGAACATCTTTTGGTTAGTTATAACTAAAATATGTTTAACATTTATAATAGCATGGTTGATTTTCAACCAAAGAATGTTGCTATTAGAAAAGAGGAAAATACTATTGTTAATTTAAAAACAAATTATTGTCATATTTAACCATAACATGTTTAGAGGCAACCATAATATGGTTGTGGCTTCTTGATGGAGGACTAATTTAACAATTATATGTTTGTCGGTGACAATAATATGGTTAAATTTAAATATTAATATGTTTAAAATTTTGTCTAAAAATAGTTTTGTTGGAGGTGACCATATTTAAACATATTTTTTCTCTGCGTGTACACGGAACTTCTCATTTAAAAAAAAAAATCTTTTATATTAAGTACTCAAATATTGTTTATATTTTCTATTTACACATTTTCTAAAAATCTTTATTTTTTTCAGTATTTATTTATTGAATCTTCATATATTAAATATGAACTAACAATAATTAATCAAATCTTATCCTAATATTTACTTTATGTCCTGCCAGTGCCAGACAAAAAAGATTTAGTCATCACGGTTTCTGTTCACATGTGTAGGGAGGTGTTTATCGCTCATCTGATTGGGTGAGTGCTGCAGTGTCTCTTCTTCTTAAGCATATTAAAATATTTCGAGCTAATGGATTTGGGTGCAGTTCCAGCCTTTTTACATATTTTACTGCATATTTCGTTATCATAGTTTTTACTAATGGCACATTGAGATCCTTGTGGATATTTGAGTTTTTGACATACCAGGGAGCGGCTGTGATTATTCGAAGAAGTTTATTTTGGCGCCCTTGAATTTTTTCGATATTAGAAGCAGAGGCAGTGCCCCATAACTGAATACCGTAGCACCAAATTGGCTTTAAGATAGAGTTGTAAACTAGAAGTTTGCAATCGAGACTTAGAACAGAATTTCTTCCAATGAGCCAATTAATTTGAATTGCTTTTAGTTTCATTTGAGTTAATTTTGCTTCTATATGCCATTTCCACGTTAAACGCCGATCTAGATGTATACCGAGATAAATCTTTATGTCTTGACAAGTTTTGTCATAGATTATTAAAAAAAAATTACACAGTAATTCACTAAACGCTTTCAATTGAGAAACGCAATTAAAAGAATCTCGGTTAAAAGCGTTACTAACGTCCGGGTAGGCTAGTTGGTAGATAGCTAGTCTATCAGCGCCGGGGTTGCGGGTTCGATTCCCGCCAGAGACTCTGGTGTCTTTCCTGCAGACAAGCGTAGAGCTTCGCGGGATTAGCATAGAAAGATTAAAAAAAAATATATATAAAAAAAATCGCTCTTAATTGCGTTCGCGATGCTTTTATTCAAAATGTAAATTAAATGATTTATTTGCTATTTTGTTGCAACAACTTCATAAGTCAATAATCGCAAATTTTGGTTTAATATCACTAATGAATAGTAAATCAGGTGTAATTTTTCAACTCTCGAGAGAAGCATAAAATTTTTTTGTTGCCATCATATTGTGTGTAAATTTAAGGCTTTAGGCGTTAAGGGGCCTTTATTATTATTGTTTTCGTACTCTGAAAAAAAAAAAAAATTTAAAAACACTAAAATACCTTTTGTATGATTTAAATTTTAAATATGTACTTTCTTTTGAAGTTAACATCATACTTTTACAAAAGTATTGTCATTAAAAAAATTTTTGTTAACAATAAATACAAAAAGAAATTCTCTTCCATCTGTTTGAGGATTAAAGTATTTTTATGTAAGTCTAATATATTTTAATTATGACGAAGGAATATATGCTATTTATTTAATGAAAAGAAACAGCGCAATTGCGTAAATATATTAGAAGCAATTGTTTAATTAATTTTAACTTAATTTTACTTAAAATAATAATCGGAAATAGTTAACCCGTTTACAAAGTATTCTAAAGTGCTTTGTACTAAAGTACTATTTTAGTTTAAATAGCACTGTGGTGTTAAATAACAGCGTGTTGTGTTATGATATGATAAATTGTTGTAAATACTAAAATGCAATACCAAAATATATAAATATCTAATTTTTTTATGGCGTGAATAAATAAATAATATAAACAAATATTAATGACTTCAAATTTTAAACCAAAACCCAGCTGAAAAAATAGCACACTAAAATACATATGCAACAGGCTTGTATTTTCATAATCACGGCAAGGTTAAATATGCACACAAATGTTTATAATATGCATGCAAATATTCCCCAAAAAAACTAACATATTTAAGTTAGTTTTAGTGAAACGAATGATTTTTACTTAATATTTTATCATATGTAACAGAAATGATCTTCGATTGCCACACGAATTTAAAAAATATACGTTCAACACCAAGTCAATTTAACTAGCGCATATTTAAATAATATATCCCATAGAGATATTGTGTAATTAAATTCATCGGCTTCGTTTTTTTTGAGAATAAGTGCATATGTTGGTTTTTAGCTTGGTCAATGTTTGAAATCAAAGATTTCAAATAAAAACTTCGTTATGTTTTTCAATAAACATTTTATTTATAATATTCTGACCTTTTTACGTCTTTTATGATGGATAAACTTTCATGTAAAGCACACAACACAGAACGGAATAGTCAACTCTTGAAATTCCTGGGTCATCTACTTTTGGGTTATAATTCTTTTTTAGTTTCTTTTGGCGTTTTTAAATAAATCACTATTAAAAACAAAGCATCCAAAATTGTTCAGAGACCGTTTATTTTAGAAAAACTTAGCCCGATATTGTGGCTGTAGCAGCGAGACCTGAAGAACAGGTGTTGCTGAGTTGACCAACCCTTTCCTTGTTCGTTGAACTCCGGTATGTAGGACCGACTGTCGTGGCTAACCTTTTTAATTTTCATGTGAAAAATTTCCTAATGCATTTGAAATAATAGAACCGACATATTTTTTTTTGTAATTGCAACAGATTGACTCAAACGCAATTATTTGCTAAAAAAAAACGGCTACCAACCAACGTAATATACAAATTTGTGCAAAATATATCAAAAATGATTATTTTGGGAAAAACTTACGAAATATGCAAGAGCATATTTCTTATGCAAAGAGCATGAAAGCTAGCACCGGACACATTTTAATATGAAAATTAAGCAAAATTTTTATAGCAAATACAACCAATGTAACACTTTGTCAATTGCCTTATCATTTAAAAACATAAGAGAAATAAAATTCCTTAAGAGTTACAGGCACAATATAAAAATATCAAGAAATTCTCTCGTACAATTAACCTTGAAATTTTCTTTGATATTTTATCTTTTTACGAAATACATGATCCATTTATGAGCGTAACGCAGTTCAGCGGGATACAATTAAAAGAAAAATATGCATACAAATTAAATGGATCAAAGAAAATTTTTTATTTTAGAATTATTTAAGCGCGAAACTCTCTTAAGCATGATGCACTTATCCGTGAAGTACTGTATTCAAAACAAACAGGTTAATTGTAGCGGCAAAATTTAATAGTCATAACAAGGGTTTGCATCCCGTTCCTTTTCTGTTCCTGGGAAACAATTTTATACTCTCCGGGAATTCCGGACTTAAAGAAAAATTAGCAAAATCATTTTAAAATTTTTAAAGTTATTGGTAATTAATTTTAAGACTAGAACTTTTTAATGATGTTCGTTAAGTCACATTTTCAAATATTTTTTTTTAAAATTCGAGCTCTTTATAATATCGATAGAAGATGTTTTATAATATAAATATATGATGTGTAAAGAAAATAGAGTGAAAATATTGCAAAAAAAATGGGGAACCAATTTTGTATGGATATAACACAAAATCTTAAGTCTGCTTTAATTGCTCTAATAACTCAAAGCTCAATTACTCATATAAGTAAGGTTAAGTATATTTTTTTCATTTAATTAACTCTTACTTTAAAACATTTCCTGGGAATCCCGAATCTCCTTCTGGGAAATCATAAGCTGAAAATAAATTTTAAAAAAACTCTACTTGTAACCAAAAAAAATGTATAAATTTGTACCAAAAAAGACAAAAATATCAAGCCACATTATTTATTAACGTAATAATAGGAAAAAGAACTGGTTTTTCATGCAGATAAATGTAAGTGTGTCTTTCCTTCCCTTTCCTAATGCAAGGATGAGTTTGTGTATTGGAATTTGTAATCTTATTCCAAAAAGTAAACTTTATCAATTTGTAATACAGGATGTGCTTAACAAAACAAAATAAAGTTTTTCATTATTACTTTTTCTTTTTCGGAAGAAGCAAAATTGTTTCAAGTGAAAGAAAAACAAACATCTGATACAAAAAAGTTCGCGTGTTAGAATGTGGGAGTTTGAAAAATACTCATCATGCATGCGACACATATAATTTGTTTTTGAGTTGGATTTTGTTTATTAAGTGCAGATGTTTTGTAGTGTTTGGTTGTAAAAGCTGTCTAACTTATAGCAAATATTAGGCACAAAAAAAATATATATAATACTTACATGTTTAACGTTTATATACACACACATAAACGTAAACATAGATCTTTATACCTGGTTTAACATTAAGGATTTGACAAATTTGTATTTCAACTGTGAATGTGAGTTACTGAACAGTCAATGTCAAAACATTAAGAAGAGAAAACATTTGCATTATGGTAAAGTTACGCCAACGAACAACGTTTTCAACTAATTAAAATGAACTATCACTGAAATTTTATGACTGCAGTTTTTGGTCGCGCTTTAAACTGAACGGATTAATCAACAAAATTCCAGTTTATGCCTTATAAAGGGTGTTTTTAAGCCCGGTTGCACTTGAAATTATTTATTGGGCATATGGGCACCGGAGCTGTACTTGATGAAGGGCATTCTTGTTATCCAATAGTGGGCCACTTTTTTGAGCATTGCTGGCCATATGTCACGAATAGCAAAAATAAATTGACGCCTACAAGGCGTCAATTGCTACTTCCTTATCAGCATAAACCAATAAATTCAGGCAGACCAACAGAAAATGTCATATCGCACGACCTTGTACCACTTATTGAAATCAACTTAACGTCAAATTTTGATTTCAACAAGTTGATGGTTGCGGTCGCTGTATAGCACGTAGCACCATCCTGTTGAAACAACATATCGCCCCCCAGCAAAAAATTACAGATTACCAAAAGAACGACATGCCACATAATGACTTACTTTTTTGGTTGCCAAGTTAGATTATTCGATTACCAAACGCATTACAATACATAATTAAAATAAGAAGTAATAAAATAACTACTTGTTTAAATTCTATTAGAATAACTGAAAATTTTTACTAAAAAAGTGATTATTAAAATGAAACTACGTGTGTTTCGACGTTACCTACTTTATTATTTTGTACAAAAAATCCATTACTTACTTATTGGAAAATAATGTACAATATATAACTAGTTCCCTATCACAAAAATATTTCTTCTAATTTTAATAAAAGAAAAATTAAAAAGAAATTGTAATAAATATTTAGAACGGGGTAATTTAAGATATGAAAATTTAAGTTAGGTGTGTATAAATAGTAGGTGTCTAACACTTTTAATTTTTTTGTATTTATTTATAAAAATATTATACATATTTAAATATTATTTTAACAAATATTTATTAATTATTTTAACAAATATTAATTAATTATTTATTAATTTCAGGTCTGATATACGCATTTTTATTTAGAAATAAAGTAACATGAAGTAACAAGGCTTAAGAAAAAATTATTATTTTTACTATTTTCTCTAAATGCAATAAGTGTTACTTATTTCCTTTTAAGAATTTCTTCATCACATATTAAAAAGACAATTTTTTTTCTTGTTTTTTATACAAATGTATGTGTAAAAAATATATAAATACTTTAAACTAATTTGCAATTTTCTTAACAACATGCGAAAAGTAATCGAGTTATGTAGGTATTGTTATTTTTTCAAAAACATTGATCATAAACAAAGCATAAGAGAGAGAGAAATTTTAGAAAATTTTTTTAATGGTATAAATAACATTTATAAAAACAATCAATTGTGCTACGGAGAGTCAACTTTAAGTAAAAACAAACTTATAACAACTCGATTACATATTAGAATTTTTTTTAAATTGTAATTGGGTTTAACGTTTTAAATTACAATTTTGTTATAACTTTCTTACAAGGTAATCGGATTTTTAAAATATTTAGTGTAAAAAATTAGACGAAAAAATGTACATAAGTGAAAAACAAAAAAAGTGTACCGTTATTGCTTTTGAAATATTTTATGTACATATGCATACAAAAAATCCACTTTAGCTTTAAAAACACATTTTAAATTCTACGTTTACTGAAACAGACGCGTGATAGTTAAAAATAAAAAGTGAAAAAGTGTTTTTTTTAATAAATTTTAGAAAACTAATTAAAAACGTCATGTAACTCTCAATATTATAAAAACAAAAATAAAATTAACGTTCAATAGAAAAATATGTTTTCAACACAAAGTGAGTTAGGTTCAAAAGAAAAACATATAGGATCTTCCAGTGGAAGTAATTTAGATGAAAATAAAAGTCAAAATTTTCTTCAGACCTTAAATTAAAGCTTAAATTTCATCAGAAAAAAACCTAACGAGCTTGAAAGTTTGATCAACGATAAAAAAAAGTGAAATTGTAATTTTCCCAAATAAATTAATTTTAGGGTACTTATTAATTTTTTTTTATTATTTCAAATAGGTTTCTTCTGTACGACGAGTTTTGGGAAAGATAAGTTTACAGAAAGGCATTTGTAATATTTTTTTAACCGAATTATTATTTGAATACAATTAATTCATATATGCATTCAAGGCAAAAAAAGGTTGATAGATTACAGAGAAACTATGAATGTAATATTTTGTAAGTATGCCTTAGTAAACATGTATACCAATTTGTTTTGAATTTGTTAACTAAATACATATTTATTCTTTTTTATTTAGTATCAATATCATCAGAAATAACAACGGAGTTAGAATTTTTGGGAGAAATGAGAAAAGCTATTAAATGTGCTAAAAACAAATATTTTAAACAAGTTTGTTTAAAAAGAAAAAAGAGACTACCTATAAACGAATCGAAAATTTCTGATTAAAAACTTAATTTAAGCCATTTGTTTAAAAAATCTTAGAGTACAAATGTATTAGATTTACATATATAAATCCATGAAATCCATACATATTTCATTTATATTTAATAAGTTTAAACAAAACATTACATAGAAAATGTTATATAAGTACTACTTACAATGTATTCAATAAAAGTACTTTTTTAAAAAATAAAATAATCAATGTTTATACTTATTTTGGGAAGTAGTTTTTATTTTTATAAAAGAAGTACTTCCTTTTCATAAAAAAGAAGTAGTTCCTTTTTATTATAATAAGTACTTCTAAAACCTTTATTATGAACTAGTTACCACATTTTAAAATGGAATTGTTTACATAAGTAACAAAAAAAGTACTTCTCTTACATTAAAAAAATGTTAAAAAATAATCAATTATTAATAACTAATTATATTAGTCTCATGCCTTGTAAAAATAATTAATTCGGTAATCCAGTTGAGAAGTCATTCCTCCAAAAATGCTTAATTCTAAACTCGATTACCTTTTTCAAAATTTTTTGCTGGGCCGTATTAATGTCACCTATATTTTCAAATAATCGTTGATCATGTTACTTTAACGATCTACCTTGAGTCCGGTTTCATTTATAAAAAATAATAAGGTCCGAAAATGTCACCAATTCAATTAAAAAATTTGTGATATTAATTAAAAAATAAATTAAATTTGCACCAGTAAACAAGTTAATAGTATCAATAATTTATTTTTTTTCAACATTTTCTGAAGTAATGTTGATGATATACATTAGTTAACGTTTAATTCACTTGATAAAATTTTCAATAAAAACTGTTTTTTTATTAGGATATAACGGAGGGTGTCAGTTGTTGTGGATTGGTCTGCGGAGTGAGAGCGGCTTAACGCTAATAAGCCTGATCGACGAACATGATTTTGCGGTAAGACAATTTGAATAATTTAGTAACGTTGTTCAACCGTGTCTATTCATGATGATTTGCAAGACTGTGTGGATCATGTGTCAAAAAGTGAGTGCAGTAGGGCAGTTCGTTTGACAGTTAGCGCTTTCGTAAGTTCTACCTAGATTTAAATCAGAATAAAACCCTCATGTGCATCAACAAACAGAACTTCATCAAAAAAAAAAAAACTAACTGTATGGCATGGTTATCATGCCGATAGTGTTATAGGGCCATTTTAATAAGATTTGTAACCATAATTGAATGACGATTTTGAAAGTAAATAAGTTTTTTACGAGAGTGGGAAATACATACATGTATTCTCAATTATGCACCAGACCTTTTAAATTTAAGAACCTCAATTATTGTCATATAAAACTTATTTGTTCCCAGGCAAAGAATTTTATGTGGAAACTATGGTAAACTATGAAAAGCTCTACCTTATTTCGACTTAAATGAAACAAATTTGTGTCCAAGACAATATGATTCCAAAAATTGAATAGTAAAATTTCAGGTCCAATTATCAAATTTTCTCCGAAATTTTGGCCAAAAAGTCATCCATTACGAATTATTGGAATTATGATGAATTTTAAAACTATCATTTACAATTTAATGAGACTGTTTAACATTCGATATCAAATCGTAACGTGTATCGGTACTGTCATTAAATTTTATTTGAATTGTGGTCTGTTCATCTATTTTCGAACAAAGACTTGGTTCGCTTAACTTACGTTTAAAGCAAAAACATATTATAAAATATTGTTTTTGTTTAACATGTAGGTTAAGCGAACGAAGTCTTCGTTCGATAACGATGGATTGGACATTAATGTGGTGTTTATAGAACACGAGCGCCTTACTCGTCCGTTCAACTTTCATTAAAAATAAAAACAAAATTTCGAAATTTGTTTTTGTTTTAAATGTTATTTGAACGGACGAGTAAGGCGCTCGTGTTCTATAAACTACACATAATTTTACATGTAAATATAAAATAATATCAAATTTTCTGGTTCGTAATTGGCCTTAAAGAACCTCGATCATATAGGATGATTAAAACAATTAAGTTATTTTTTATAAATTATTTATTGTAGCTGTTTTTGTTGTAATCTAAATCTACTTACCTCCTTTAACAACATTTAACATATGGACGTTTTGCAATGTGGCACCACTTATTTTTGTTGTTTGAAAACATTTCATGGAAAATAAAAATATGTCTTTGCAAAGCAATTTTAGGTCAACTGATAAGCCATATTTTACACCGTCTTTCATTTATATACATTAGAACGACTCAAAAAAAAAAAAGTGTTTTAGTTACCCCTCTGAAAATAAAGGTTGATATATTTTATGATGATTCCCAAAATATTTTGGTTCTGACTTTGACCATCCGTGAGCTGGACCATTTTTAAATAAGGTCTTTTTTCAGTTTTTCGAATTTTTTTGTACTTTGCTCCAAGACGACATAAATAAAATTTGGTATCATCGAAAAGAGTTTTTGAAGCACCATCCAATGGTATATAAAACTTTACCACTTGCGACCTACTTATTGAGATATTAAGCTAAATACATATTTTCGTTTCGGGTTTTCATACAAATTCTACGTATGTGGAAGTAATGTTCTTCTTTTCAAATTGAATCTTTTTTAAAATAATGTTAATTTACTTTTTTTTTGTAATTATTCACATAAAACGCGAAAATCGCGATATATTTTATCTTTTTTTCATATATAGGCAATATGGGTATACAATTTTTTTATTTTTCAATTTATCAAAATACCATAAAAAAATATAAAATTAATAAAAAAATACGTAGAATTTGTATGAAAACCCGAAACGAAAATATGTATTTAGTTAAATATCTCAATAAGTAGGTCGCAAGTGGTCAAGTTTTATAAACCATTGGATGCTGCTTCAAAAACTCTTTTCGATGATACCAAATTTTATTTATGTCGTCTTGGAGCAAAGTACAAAAAAATTCGAAAAACTGAAAAAAGACCTTTTTTAAAAATGGTCCAGCTCACGGATGGTCAACGCCAGTACCAAAATATTTTGGGAATCATCATAAAATATATCAACCTTTATTTTCAGAGGGGTAACTAAAACACTTTTTTCGGCTCCTTACAACTTGAGTCGGTCTAATATACATGTGTTTTTTAGAATTCAATAAGAACTTATTGAAAACAAAAACTTTGAATAACTTAAAATAGTAAAAATGGACTAACTGTTCAATAATTTTGAACGTTAAAGTTCGCATTGAAAATTTCAATGAAAAACACTCAGCTTGAAAAATATTTTTCATATAAAATTCTATACATACGAACGTTTATGTTTAAAATTGTTTAACAGAAAGGTGTTTTCTACATTCCCAAACACACAGTCCATTAATCTAAATTGAAAAAAGAAATTTCTCCAAAATGTTTAAGTATTTTATTTTTCTAACACTCCTTGACAACATTTTGTTAGATTTTCTTCACAATGCTTACATTAGCTTTGTATTCCTAAATTAAGTTGTTTATTCATTCAGTGATGAGCATCAGACATCATTAAATCGAATAAGATACATTCTTGCACACATTATCACACTTCGAAATATTGTAAGCAACGAAAAAACAACAACAGGATAGAGAAAAAAATTAAAACAGTAACAACCAGTGTTGCCACCTTGTGGTTAATTACCTGAATTGGGTGTAATATTTAGGGTCGTGGGTAGAGCGTGGGTAATTAATTTAAGGCGTTGATTTTGTGTTATTTTAAAGTTTTAACACAAATAATAAGGATTTGATTTCAGAAGGACCGTAAGTAGCAGTTATCCAGACAATTTAAAATTAAAACCGCTTCACCTTAGAGTCAACGGAGACCTATACTCGTCAATAGGTTCGTATTGACGAGCTCTTATAGAATCTGTGGTCTTAAAAAAACGATATGAACTCCACAGTTAAGAGTTGTTTTTCAACGTAAAATTAAAACGTCGAAAAAAACTGTCAAAAATAATTTTTTTTTTCTTCCGTCTAACATAAAACTCATTTGAGGACACAGGTTATACACAGATTTGTAAAAAGTGACGTGTGAAAAAGGCCCAAGTCAGTTGCGAGGCCAGCTTTCGAAGAAAGAGACAACAAGCGTTTTTGGGCAGTGAAGTGGCAATGTGTTAAAACAGGCCGCTACAATGAACACAAATTGCGGGATCAAAACAAAAATAACAAAACAAAAACCACGTTTAACAAAAGCATTAGTTCAACAAACGTTTTGTTTTGTGCAAAAAAATATATTAAGTAATATTGTTTTGTTTTATGATGTTATTTACTTACTTAAATATTATTTACTAGTGTTAAAAGTTAATTTTTACAACAGTTTTAACTAAATAAATTTGTGTTCGTTGTATTGCGGCATAAAAGGTGGTTCAAAGAGAAATAAAAAAGGGCAGCTTTCTAAAAAAAGAGACAAAAAATCTTCCGTCTCGTGACATATCTGTGTGTAATCTGCGTTTGAGGAGTTAAATTTTTCCGTCTTAATTAAAACTCATTTAAAACTAATTTTTTTGGCTAAAACAAAACTCATTTAAGGAGCTTATTTTGTCCGTCTTAAATAAAACTCATTTTGCCGTCATAAAATTAAACTCTTTTGGAGAGTTTATGTTGATTAAAACATAACATACTTCAGAAAAACAAACAAAAATTCCCAAATTCTATTTATTTATACTGTTGAACTAAATACATCAAATTTTCAAGGTAAATTATGACGAATAACAGAACGGACCATTCCGCTGGTGGCTGATAATTGAAAATTGTTTTCTTTGATAATATTTTTAATTAACAAAAACAAATTTACCTAGTTTTCACAATTATTTTTTAAAAAAAAATCTGGGGCTTAATTCTGGCAGTCTTAATCGAATACTTTTTCGATTCGAAAGTAATTTTATTTCTAATTCTTTCAGTCGATGCTGAACGAATTATTTTTTCCGTTCAGTGTTTTTAAGCATTTATATGAGTTTTCACAACACTGAAAAAATAATTTCGATACGTTCAGTATCGACTGAAAAGTTTTAAATAAAATTGCTTTCGAATCGAAAAAATATTCGATCACGACTGCCAGAATTAGCCCCCTGATTTTTTTAAACCTAATTGAAAAATAAATTGTTTGGATATGAAAATTTGATTCTGACGGGAAAAATAAATTTGAAATGAATTTTATTTTCTGTCGGGAAAAATTAAACTTTATTTTATGACGGCGAAATAGAACTTGTAAAAAAGGTGTTATTTTATGACGGTGAAATAAAATGCATGATTTATGCAAAACTGTGATTCTGCCAAAAGTCTCGCTTCAATTTTTTTTATATTTTCACGAAGCATACGTACATGTGTGCTTGCAAAAACCAAAAGGTGCGTCTAGAGAACATATACAAACAGCTTTCGCAGTATTTTTCATCTGGTGTATTTGCTTGCTTTACGCCTCCTATTATTGACAACTTGAACAGAATATTATAACTTTATAACACTATTTTACTTTCGCAGTTGTAAAATACAATTTCTACAAAAATATCTAAAAATAAAAATAAAATTCTTATCGAAAAATTTTCAAATTATATTTTATTCCGATTTTAAAAATGTTGTTCGTTCGAACAAAAGTAAACAAAAATTTGTTCGAATATTTTAATACTTCCTATAAAGGCAGAATTAGTTTGTACGTTCTGTTCTGTTACGAATCAGCTGTTTTGTTTCTGTTGAATTGAAAGTCTGTATGTGTGGTTTGTTTTTACTTTTTCGTTCTGTTCTGTTGCGGACAGATCTGTTAAAAATAGAATTCAACATTAAGTAACAGCCAAAGGGTGTATGTATTAGTTTGTTGTGATATGAAAAATCTGTAATTTTTTGGTTAAAGCTAGAAAAATTGGTTTAATTTAATGATTTTTTAAAAATTTACGTATTTTTGACACAAAATATTAATTTTTTATTTTATACGAAAAGTTTTTTTTTTGCAATTTCAATGCTTTTATTTTTAAAAGCAGCTGATTCCTTTCACAGAAAAAGTTATTACAAAATATTTGCTATAGAAAGGAACGAAACAGAACGGCAACGGAAAGTAACAACTAATAAGCCCTTTAGAATGACAACACAAGTAACGCACGACAAGTATGTATTTTGCAGAGGCAAATTTTACAAGTCAGATTTAAAAATGTATGCTAGGCTTTAAATAATTTTTTTTCTTTTATATATAATTTTTTTTTTTTTTTTTTTTGTAAAAGTTTTTCTTATAAAGAAAAACGTTAGATAAATATTAGGTGACATTTTATTTATATTGGGTAATTTTACTTCATCTTAAGTGTAATTTTGAAATTTGCTGGTGGTAGCACTTGTAACAACCTGTACATATAGGAACATAAAAATCATCACGTACATATTTCAGGTTATTTGAAAACAAACACTCACACTTATTTACTTACATATAAACAGCAGATATTTGTACATAAACAAACAAGAACAAATCAAATATCAGATGTCATAAAACGAGATACTGAGACTGAATCTTTGGCATCAACTACTAAAGATGTTCACGTTTTATTATCAACAAAGTAGAAGGTCATTGAGATTTAAGTGAAAATTCCACTTTGAAGTGCCAGATACAAGACAGCGTATATTTATGTTAGCACACACCCACATAAACTAACACGTACATGCATTAGTACCAAACATATAAAGACAGCAAGAAAAGGGCTCTTTAATATACATAAATATTAAAGGATCTGTTAAAAGAAGGTTATTTTAAGGCAAATACCACACGTGTTTCTATTGGGTTTTTGAATACATTGGCCCGTAGAGTAAACAAACGAACAAAAACAATAATAAAATACAACCATAATAATAGCGGTATTCACGCTTTGTATTAAGTGTACAACTCTGTTATATTTAATACGATTTTATACTTCAAACCGTGAGTGTCTTTTTCGTATGCATTTTAAATTAATGAATTTGCTGAGTGAGAGAAAGAGACAGATAAAGTTTCTTCAACTGTTTTGTTCTGGTAAATTCACACACTTTGTTTACTACTGATTTTTTGGGATTTTTCAACCACAGCGTAGTATATTTTAGTCTAATACATTTTGTTGTTGCAGTGTTGTAAATGTTAGTATTTTTACTAAAATTATAAGATTAACAAGGTCTACAAGGGACTTTACTATCAAGGGTGAATTCCGCTAATGTGTTTTTATTGCAATTATTGAAGAACTTAATCAAATGTTTATTTATGTATGCGTGTTTATGTTCATGTGGGCATGTGTTTACCTCTATTTTACTTTCTCATTAACATCATCATTATTACGTTAGGAGGGTAAAGAAATTTTTTTAGCTGAGGTAAATTTATATTAATCGAATTCTGAATTGATTTTCCAACAGGTACTACGAACAAAACATTTAGGCCCTAATCATGTAAAACGCAACGCAACGGCAAACAATAACATTGAAAATACAAACAATATCATAAATATTTTGTAATTTTGTTGTTGCTTCCTACAGAAATTCACATTGCGTTTTAAAATTTCAGACGCTCAATAGCTTGTGGCGTTGAACATTTTAAAACGGTACAAGAATTTCTGTTGAAAGCAACAACAAAATTACAAAATATTAAGGATATTGTTTGTGTTTTCAATGTTATTCTTTGCGTTGCGTTGCGGTCGGGTAAAAACTAGTAACCCATAATCGGACAGTGCAGAGTGTAAGTAATCATAAATGCTGAAGAACTTTTTTTTTGAATAAAAGTCAAAACTGAATATGAAAAATTTCCTATTTTCTGAAGAAATTTCTTAGGTTTGGAGAGTTGTTAAGACGTTTATCGTTATTTACATTATTTGGCACAAATACACCTACATATAAAAAGGGACTAAAATATGTTCAAAATTTTGTGTACCAACATTTGATTTAGTTTTTTAGTATTTAATCAGTTAGAAATCTAAAAAAAAAAATTTATATTAAAAAATTAGAATTTTCTAAGAAATTGATTTTAATCGATTAACTGACATAAACTGTTCGAGTTATTTGTTATTCGAAATTGGCTATTTTAATTATTCGATCAAATAATGGCAAAAATCTTCCTTGTTAAACCGAACAGTGATTAATCGAGTGGGTTCTCTGTTTCTAACCAATGGACTTAAATAATGTTCGGCACAAAAACTTTCACATAAATCTTAACATTATAAAATAAATTTGCTCTGGTGCGTCCGTGATTTCACACGGGTCCTAAATAAGATACAATCTTGTAAAGTTGTCACTTAATTCTGTGCTGTATGGTATTGGTCAAGCCCGACCCTTTGTTTTGGTGTATTTTTTGTTCGATTATCTTTAGTACAGCATTTTCTTTAAGATTTATTAACAGTCTCACCTCAATTTGTTCAACCCTTTAATTTTCACCCCATATTAAATCTATGTTTAATGCTGGGATTGCCCAAATAGAAAAAGAATGCAACAAATAATACAAAAAAGCAACGTTTAAGAGGTATTCGACTTTGCTCGCGTCTTGTATTAGTAAATGAAAAAATAAAAGTGTTCACGTTTCCGAGTCATTCATGTTTTCGGGTATTCGCGAGTTCGCTGTATTTTTTTTATTCGTCCCTAAACCATGTTTTTTTCTCTGTGTACTTTTTGAATAAGTGTAATGTAATGATGCTAACTACTCCGTTTGAAAAGAAGTGCTTTTAGGAAGTTCTTGCATAGGTAGTCGTTATATCATCTAGTTTTTACTGGGTTGTCGCACGGAACAAAAATGTTTTTTTTTTAGAAAATAAAAACGCTGAAGTATGTTTGGATTAATTTTATATATAAACTGCACGATGGATTTTTTGTTAAAATTAACGTGGATCGTGGACATATGTTTTCTATTGAAACTTAAAGTCGTTAAAGCTTTTCACAAAATATTAAAAGTTATCAGGACTTAACTAAAATAATACAAACCTGTTTTGTGCCCCATTTATGTATTACAATAATATGTTTTAATGTATTTAAAGTAAGTCAATGTATTTGTTAAAGCAAACACATAATAGAAGTCATATAGTATATGGTCCAGTGGTTACTGATTTGCCGCACGGAACAAAACTGTTTTAAACTACATTCTTTGAATAGAATATGCAGCATAACAATTACAAAGAAAAATATTTTTACTTTTACATTAAAAATTTGTTTTATAGTACAAAGAGAGACGAAAGAAGCTAAAAAATGCTTAGAGCACTCTAATCTTGTGGATATTAGGAAATATTAAGGCCCGATATCTCTTAATAAAAAGTGTTTTTTATAGAGGTATAAGACTATAAGTTGGCAACACTTTTTTAACTGGCGGCCATTTTGTTAGCTATCAAGTGATTTATGTTAAGTTTGGTTTGTCATTTCAACATGAATAGATTGACGCCTGAACAATGCTCTTAATTGTGCAAATTTATTTTGAAAATGATGGTTCTGTTCGAAATATGTCGTACAGTGCGTACAGAAGAAGTCATTGCTGCTGTAGAGCGTAGAGTAGAGTAACACCCGAATCAGTCTATCCGCCATCGTGCACAAGAATTGGATATGTGTCCATCCACTTTATGGAAGATTTTGTAGAACTATCTTGGTTTGCGTGCATACAAAATTCAACTCGTGCAGCAATTGAAGCCAGACGATCAAAAAGTAAGGCGTAGTAGATTGAGCGATTGGGCCCAAAACCAGATTGCCGTTGATGTCGATGTTCATAAGCTAATTTTTTTTTAGCGATGAAGGTAATTTTTGTTTGAATGGATACGTCAATAAACATAACTGCCGTATTTAGAGTGATGATAATCCTCAAATTTATGTTGAGACACCGTTACATTCAGAAAAACTGAAGGTTTGGTGTGCTTTATGGGCTGGTGGAATTACTGGTCTGTACTTCTTTAAAAACGATAATGGTCAGAACGTTACAGTCAATGGTGATCGCTATAGAGCCATCATTACTAACTTTTTCATTCATAAATTGAAAGACCATGCCACACAGCTCGTGCCAAAATTGATTTATTGAAGGAAATTTTTGGTAACCGTATAGTTTCACTTTGTGGACCAGTGAATTGGACTCCAAGATCGTTCGATTTGACGCCGCTGGACTATTTTCTGTGGGGATATGTTAAGTGGCTGGTCTACGCCGATAAGCCCGAAACGATTGCCCACTTGGAGGACAACATTCGCCTCGTTATTGCCGATATGTGGCCACAAATGTTGGAAAAGTCATCGAAAATTGGACCTCCAGATTAGACTACGACCGACCCAGCCGTGGCGGTTACATGCCAGAAGTCATATTTAAATTATAATGCCAGAAGATCACCTTTGTTTTATTCCATTTAAAAGTTCTATACTGTGGTGGTATGCATCAGGCATTCGTGAGGTACACTACAATACCTCTATAAAAACACCCTGTGGAAATCCTAAAAAAAAAAATTATGGTGTCATTGTTTAGTTGGTCAGCTTATTACCAATTTTTGTTTATACCACTCAGATTAATACGACCTTTCCGTTAATTGTTCATTACGAAATTAATACACGGGTCAACTTAGACATATAATCTTAAATATTTATATACTTATAAAAAATGTAAACTTTACAAATAAACTTCAGGGTAAATTCTTATAATAATTAAATAAAATTTTAACTATCATCTTCAAAAAAATTAATCAGTCTATGTGAAGCTCTGAATCAAAAGTTTTTTTAAAGCTTTTGAAAACTGTTATAAAAATTTCATTCTCTGTTCTCTAAAATTCATTATTGACATATTTACTTTCATGACCACAAAGAAAGCTTGACAACTTGAATGAACATCAAATGTCAGTTTCTTTTACAAAAGTTTAAAGCAAAACTTCTAAAACAATTTTATCAGAAAGTTATAATAAAATTTAGAGACTAAGTAGCTTATAAAGAAAATGTAAATGTATGTATATACACACTTATTGCAAAGTAAGTACTTTTTAAAGATTATTTTTCTAACTCATTAATCCCTATTCAAATAATAACAATAATCTTTGTAAAAAAAAATTAAGAGAATAAATAAAATTCAATAAAAACAAACATGTACAAAAATGAAAACTTTACAGGTTTCATTATTACATTTTACCAATGCTAAGAATGAATGTTTAGAAGTAAGAATAAGTGAATAATAGAATAATAGAATAAATGAACAGCTAACTTTATTCATTACAGAACAATTGCTTTCAAGCATTACACTATTTACCAAGTACTTGTTTAACCCTAGGATTACCGTCTTGGCTTGGCCAGACCAAATTTGTGTTTTGCTTGTAATATTTTTCGCATATAACAAAAAATCAAAAAAACAGGGACGTGAATTCTATAAATGATATGTTCTGAATCGGATGAAACTAATTTGGATTCTATTGGAGCAAGTAAGTGGGGTTAAGTTCCATTTTTATGTTAAAGTCTATGAAATTACCCTCTTGGTCTAGCCAGACCAAATTTTTTTTTTTTCCTTGAAAGATATTTCATATAGGACAAAATATTAAAAAACAGATACGTGAATTCTAGAAATTTTTGAATCAAATCAGAACACTACGGCCCATTATGCGCTTAGTTCAATCTAACTACAAAAACCTAAAGCAAAACTCGTTTCAGCTGTGGTAGATGCGAAATACGAGTAGCAATGTGCGAAATTAAAGACTACATTTTCGATGACTTGCATATGGAATAAAATAATTAAATAATAAAATTATATAATAAATTTGTATAATCTAAGTAATTAGCATTCGTTCAATAACAAATATATTTAATTACTTTTTATTTAAAAAGAGTTTTTAGCTGTACAAATTGTGGTCTGGCCATACTAAGAGCAGAACTTGGTGGCAAAAAGTTACCGAAAATCCTAGGGATAACACGTGCATATGTGTGCATCTACATATGTATTTTAATAATTCAAGTATCAACCATTCAAATAACAAGTTGCGACACACAAAAAAAACAACTAAGGTACCCAGTAAAAAATGGAGCTAACTGGTAAGTAGTTTTGTAAGGGAGAGAAGCACAATACCCCCTCACAAGCCTGGTTACAAGAGGCATGATTTTTATATGGCGAATACCGAGTTGGTAGCATAACTTTTTTCTCACTGCTTAAAAATAATTTGATGACTGATTGCGTATTAAAAAAAATTTAATTTCTATGTTCGGTAGTGTTTCGGGAATAATCGTACACATATTTCGAAATCATTGTAATATGACCTGCTTTCATGTAAGGTATTTGTTAGTGAATGTTTTCTTTAAAATAATGATTTAAAGTTGTTTAATAATTTTTATTTACTCTCTGCTGCTTATGTAAATGCGCTCTTGTACATTTCTTGCTTCCGGAAACTTTAACATTTTTTACTGGGTAATGTGTTCTTTTACACAATAAAATACATACTTGCTAAGTAATATTCACAATTAGAGTTGTAAGCCTAAGTGGTTTTTGACTCACGGTCACGTACGCGCTTTAGGGAGAAACATGTTATCACGCACACTTAAGCCCGATTAATTTTGAAATTCTCTCCATCAACATTTTTGAATATCACTTATGCTTACTCACGAAAGTCTAACAAGCACAAACGCTCAGAAAATATTTAATTAAAGAAAGTAGTTTCAATGAATTACAAAGCATAAGTTAATTTCTCTTTAATTCACAAGAAATGGAAGGGGTATGATGCGAAAGATTAACGTGATTACTAACCCATGCAGGTCTCAGCACCAGGTAACAAGCAATGCGTTTACCAACCGCATCCATGTGTAAGAGCAACCAACACGGAAATAAAGCAATTTGAGTGTATAATTCGGCTAAATTTCTCAATAAAAAAATGGAGCTTCCAATGCAGCAGGTTTTTAAGGAGAAGAGATAGTGCAGGACTAGGGATGCCATGGCTCTTCAAATATTATTTTTTCTTTTAAATTGTTAATAATTCGTTCAGTTACTTTAGTGCACATCTGTATGTCTTATTGCGTAGCCTGAAAATGTGCGCTGAGTTTTTCAAATTTACTATTTGCGCTTCGTAAATCAAGAATATTTTTTATTCATTATTCACTTGATCCTTCTTTTGGGATTGGAACTACCAGTAAATACCACTGCGGTCCTGTAGTATACAGCATCTATTGAAATGACAACTACAGCCAGGGTATTCTCCAGCAGCCAAACTTCAGCTTAAGATAGAAAAGCAGCCTGGGATTTGAGATCTTCCTTCCCACTACTCTGGGTTTCAACCTTACAAATAAGCATATTTAATTTAACGATGCCCTACTGTCCGTCTGTTCGTATAAATGCGAATAACAATATTTTTCATATTATTCCTCTAATTTTGACCCAATAAACATCAGGTTTTTGACTTTTAAAATTTTTGGAACTTTTTTGTAACCCTAACATTGAATAAACTCATTCAAATACTTGTAATGCAAATTAGCAAAATCTGCTTATGAATGACCGATTTATAGACAAATAACTCAATTTTTATATTCACACCCCAACAGTTGGGTGTTATCATACTGATGAATGTAGATCTTAATAATGTTGGTTCTACACACACCTTTAAGAATACAGATCGACTTAGAAACTCTTTTTCAATCGATCGCACGATGTCCGTCCGACTGGCATTCTGGCTGTTTAGCGCCAGCATGCGCAAAGTACAGGTTTCCTAATGAAAATGGTTAGAATATATCCGTAATTTCACATACACATGTATCTTTCAAGAATGGAGTCCTTGTGCCTAAACTTTATTTTATTATGTTGGTATTCAGATTAAATTATGTTCATAATATATTTTATTGCTATTTAAATCATCTTACCAAATATAATTGGAATCGGTTTTAATTCGACCGTTGCTCCAATACAAATATGACACCCAAGAATATCTTTAAATTACATAACTTCAATATATATGTTGAAATTGACAAACAATTTGCCGACAATAACTTCTACGATAGCTGCTATGTTATGGCAAAAGGTTGTTCTGGTTAGTACATTATCGACCATATGTGCCATATAAACTTCATCTCTTAAATCACTCAAAGATGACAAAACCTCATATATGTGAGTAGATCTATATAATATTACTACAAACTCCTATATGAAACTTAACCTCACAACCTGATTTTGTTCTGGATGGTCTATGATCGAACATGGGTCCCGAATATGGTACACTTTCGTATATTTGTCTCTAAATAAAATGGTGGTGGTTATCATATGGGGTGGCTTGACCGACTATCTTTTTTTAATTTTCTTTTCCTGAAATAATGGTCAAGTGACAATAGCGCCTTTCCTATATGATCAAGGTGGTCTTAATTTGGCTCAGATATTTCTTAAGTAATCACAATTACAATTGAATCATCCCTGAATAATGCAGGGTTACAAAAATTATGCATGACTCACAAAATCCACCACACGCAAACACCACTATTTACATTTGCAGGTTCACGTATATATGCGTACAATTATACATTACAAAATAGCACGTTATTTTAACAGAGGGCAGATATGAATATAACGTGTTGACTTTTTCGAAAAAGTGAAAAAATAAAAATTTGGAGTTAGTACCCTCCTGTTGATTAACTACGACATGTAAGTATAACAAGTCTTTCCATGTTTAGATTTCGTTCTTTTCTATATATATCACGTCTGTTCGCCTACCAATAATTGTGAGCCCGCGGATCCCTTTTCTAACGTAAAGTATTCCTGTACCAAAAATTGTGTTAATGATAGCGGTTTGGGGAAAACAATATTATTATTCTTGCACAAAACAGCTCAAACTTTTTTCCGGTATATTGTGTAAATTGACAAGCAATCAGCCGTCAAAAAAAAAAAGGTTAAAGGTGTGTTCATTTACTTTACTAGCTGCAACTTGCAACGAGAGAGTAAGTTTAAAATTTACAAAATTTTTCAGAAAATTACTCAAACAAATTAAAAAGTTAATGAACGTTTTACCAGCAAACACTAGCACGTTAGGCATATTGACACTATTTAGCTGTAAGATATGAGATTATTTCTTAATAAATTCAATTATGTTGAACTATTTGCGCAAGAAAATTGTTCTTACATAAATATTGGAAAAATAAATATTTTATGTTATTGAAAAACTTTTTTAATTTAAAATTATGAAAATCATTTTTGTTTTGTAAACAAAAACATGAAACAGGTGGTTGAATAATTCTTGATAGTAAAAATCATGGCCCAATTAGTAGGTCTGCTCGAAACGTCTGCTGATTTTTTGTAGAGTTGTGCTTTTAACAATAATGCATAGGCATAAATGGGCAAAATGTCGAAAGTTGTTTACATTGTTTATTATATTTTTTTTTTATATTTTTTTTGATTTCAAGAAATCGTTTTTCTTGTTTTTAAAATAAAAATAATATATAATAATTGTGAAAAAAATTTAAATAACTATAATAATAAAAAAAGTGTAATAACATTAAAATGCGTTATTGTGCAGTGTGTAAAAAACATTTTGAAAGTAGATGCGGTACGCTATTTTCAGTGCCAAAAGACCCAGTGGAAAGTGCAAAATGGAGTTAAATTTGTGGCATGAATTTGGCCCCATGACATGAAATTTGCGCAGACCATTTTTCGGAAGCAAGCCTTGTACGCCAAAATTCCGGTTGACAATTTTCATTAAACAAAATAAATACATGATAAAAACAAAACACAGTTTTCTTAACAGGTGACAAGTTTTTGACATTTTTACCATTTGTATACCCAAACAAAACGCGTGTTGTTTATTATATTGTTGCATTGTTCTAGTTGTGCGCAGACCTACTAATTGGGCCATGGTAAAAATTTTACTATGAGGAGTTTACACGGTGTCTTTTCAGACATGTCTAACAAACACGTTTGTTTTCTTTGTAGGCGATCGGGTTAGAGAAGAAAGAGAAACGAGTTTTCATGTTTGTATTTTTATCAATTTTCATGTTTTTGAATTTGTATGTATATGGATATTAAACAATAAAACATGAAAACAGACATGTTTGGAAATACATCGTGAGAAGACAATAGGTTGATGGAAGCATGTTCAAAAGAGAATCAATAAAACAGACATGTCTGAAAAGACACCGTGTTAATGCCACCTATCAGAAATTTTCAAAAAATTTGTTGTCTCTCATATTTGTATACTCTTTTTTCACTCCCTCGTTGCAAGCTTTTCGGTTACGTAAACATGAAGTAACAATTATTAAAAATAAGCAATAATTTTCTGTAAATGACCACACCTTTATAAAACAATTTTATTGATTTGATTTTACAAACAAATAATAACTATATTTTAATGTTTTCATTTTGTTTTTGTTGTTCCAGTACTTTTGCACTTTTTTACCTCTCAGTGAGTAAAACTTTATTTAATTCTCATTTTAGCAGAAACGTGAAGAAATAAACCTTATATTGATTAAACTTGACCAAGGCACATTCATACAGGTAACCGCATCGGAAAGAAAGTTATGCTGGTTGTCCCTCTTTTATTTGCATGCAGTTACAAATAAGTATTTATGTATTATAAATGAGAAACTGCAGATAAAAACAAATTGGCAACCAGCATAACACTCTGATGGGGTCAATGGTATGAATGTGCCTTGAACTTGACAGAAGAAAATTACGTTGACACTTTGTTTTGAAATAAAATTGTGTGCAAAGTAATACTCGTATAAGTTTAGGGATTGAAAGTTTCATATCATGTAGAGAAATAATATTCCTGCTTTAAGTACACTCCTTTATAACCTTAGATATATTATGTAAGACAATTTCCTTTTAACCACAAGAAACTTTTACAAAACTATCGTGTTTACCCTCATGACTTAAACTGCAATACAGAGACAACAACGCTAATAACTCGTGCCAAAAATTGAAAGAGAAAGTTAAATAATATAAATACAATAAAAACTTTTTTATATTATTTGTTTTTTGGCTTTTTGATTAACTACAAGGAATTTATTTGTCTGTTAAAAAAAAGTTAAGTTAAACTCAATCAAACGGCATCTCTGTATTTCTTAATTTAATACTCTGGTAATGATTCTTCGTATTTGGTTAAATGGAATTTCGAGCGACATTTAATAAGTATGTTTATGCACATACTTATGTAGAAATTCTAGGAACACAATTGGGACGAATGGCGAATTATTCGCAACGAATATTTGTCATCAGTAATAGAACACATTAGTATATACGAAAATAATCACAATCATTGCGAAAATCGAAATTTGTCGTGCTGTTGAGTTGTCTCACGCACTAGTGCTTTTTTCATTTGGGTCTATGAAAAGAAGCTGGCAACTGAAGAAGATATGCAAGCCTACATCTAACAGTGTCTTGGAAAATTTGTGCGTTTGTGTGGTAGAACATTCGAATTAGTCTATTGACTCCTCTCTGCGCATTTATGGAGGTCCTCTAGTATTTTAGTATAAATAAAAATAATTTCCATAGCTAGACACTTGTGGTCTTACTTGCAAAAAGAAAAGAACAAAATGTAATTCTAATAGCATAGCTTTTATCACAATTTAATAACATACATAGTGTGTGTATGTAATTAAATTTTTTTATATTATTTTTTTAGTGATCGACTAAGATTTGCTTTCTGAATAAATCACACGATATCCGTTCGCCCTCCAAGCTGGTTTGTGATCTATGTGCGCAAAGAACAATTCGTAATATTCTAGGATAGTTTGATATAATTTGGGACATATATTTAAATTATAATCTGGACGAAGCTAATTCAAAATGCTAAGAATCCTTCCGTAATTTCACACAGCCCACAAACAAACTTCTTTCGGAAATATTGTGTTTGTACTAGGATATTCGTATAGGGTATCCGATTAAAGGTTAACTGATTTATTACTACCCGATTAACTGATCGGTTAATTTAAAATTAGCTATTTTCGATTAACGATCAAACCGGTTAATTTCTGACGATTAACCGACTTAAGAAGATGTTAAATTTGTTGTAGTATTATAGCATTTTTTTTGAGTTTTTAATTATTTGTTTCGTCTCATCTACAAAAGGTATGTGTTTTTAAAATATTTTTTCATTTTAAATAACTGCCTGTTCATCAATTTCAAACGTTAACGTTCGCATAAAAAAATACATTTAAAAATGTTATATTTGTTTTAAATGTTATTTTCTATGCGAACGTTAACGTTCGAAATCGATGGACCGGCAGTAAGTGCTTGCTGTCAACAATTTTTGTTTCACATATTTTTTATATGTATGTGTTTAGTTATCTGTTTCTTCTCATATCAATCTTTTAACAGAATTAACCGAAGCAATTAGAAGAGTTTAAAACTTAAAAAAAAAAATTAAGCAGGACTCTAATGGCATGATAGAAAATTTTATACGTTTAAGAAATCCAGGGTAAGGAATGAGAAATTAGATATTCTGTTTTAAGGGTTGCTTACGATTTCTCCAACATCTACGATAAGTGAATGAATTTTTTCCAAGTCAAGTTTTGAAAAAATTAAAAAAATAATCGTTTTAATCCTAAATATTTCAACCAAATAAATGAAAAACAAATCGATAATGTAATGGCTGCTTAAATATGCGACTAGAATTGTGGTGTATAGAGTGTGGCAAGTGAAAGGCAGACAGACGAAGTTTGTTGTTAAGGTACGACGCTGTCTGTGTGACACACTTTACTTTTTCCTCTCTCGCCTAGAAACTTCGTCTGTCAGCCTTACACTTGCTACATTGTAAAAGGGGACTTATGGTTCCCACAGACGAGGTAAGATTAGTGAAAACCTGAAATATATTGCGAAACAGAGGTGGTTTTATATATTTTTACAAATAATATCAATATTGATATTGTTAATGAAATTAAAGAAGATGCAAAACAATTTTATATAAAATTTTGCGAAGTTTTGAGAATCAAAGTCAACTTTAATAACGAAGTTTTAATGTGGTTCAATAAATTTACTCCTGAAAATTTTATTTCAGGTAAAATAAATTGTACCTCTTCTAGTAAAAATGTTTCCGAATGAAATTGCATATTTTGATTCAATCAATAATCAATTTAGAGCTACAGCTGATCTCGAGCAACTGCAGTCTTTAAAAACTATAAACATTTGCAGTTTTTGGTCGGTGGTAGCTAATTTCCAAAAAGAGCTGAATGTCCATAGGTTTCCTGTAATTTATAGAGTTGTTCCTGGAATTTTATCCATTCCGCATTCGTCTGAAAATGTGGAACAAGTTTTCTTTTCAAAATATGAAAATAAATAGGGAAAGAAACAGTGCCAACATTATCAATTCTCATACAAACAAGCGATTGGTAAAGATCGACAAATTCATGCTTCTATGATGTAAATTCCAAATAGTTTATTACTAAACAAATAAGTGCCTGATTTTGATCTCATATATTTATAGGACTTTCATGTACCTTATTTTATTCATACATATAATGTATGTTAATGTTAAGTTTTGTTTTTTTTTTTGTGTTCAATTGAATTTTTCTGTACTGTTTTGTTGTTTTAATAAATTTAAAAAAATGGTACCGTGAAGGTCCAAAAAGTAAATTTTTTTTTCGAAGTTATAACAATATTTAAAACCCAATTTAACATCCCTGCTGTGCAATATTTTCATCAGTTTTTAATAGGATTCGAAGTTCATGCTTTAAACGAGCCATAATTCAGGCGATTATTTGCATAATTTCAGGAACCCATTCCCGAATATTTTTTCCACGCTCGTTTGTATCAACTCTTAAAAAACTGCGATAAAACTCGCCATACACTGCACATACGCAGTATACACTGTACAGTGCTAGGCTTGAGCAGTGAAATTGGGTAGTGTATGGCGGGCATAAGGGACTACTTTTAAAATTATTGTCGAACTTTGTTACTATTTTTTCAGCAGTATTCTTTCCAGTTTGATGGTTGTGGTTAACGTTCCATCAGCATTGCAAGCTTGTAAGTAAAATTACAGTTTTAGGATACGTAAGTGTATATATTTCTTTGTGCATTAACATGCGTTAAACACCAAAATATTATGCATGATCTATAACGTTCTATTGGTAGCAAATTAACTTAAGCTGTCATTAATAGTCACTTTAATCAATAAAGATTAATTAGGTTCAAATGCTTTTCACATACATGTTTGTGTAATAAGTTGATGAACGAGACCTTTAAGTTAATAGTCCTAGTATATGATATGTACGTAGACGTTTGTTGGTGTCAAATTTAAGTCTATTAAATGGTATATTTAATTTTCATAACTTTGCTTAACATTAACGTCCTTTTGTTTGCATGTAAATGAAAGTGTGTATTATAATAAAATACCCCAGTTGGCAAAACTGCCGTCGACGGCATTGTCGTCAACTATTTATGCACGACATATCCTCTATCACTTAGGATTTCTGGAAGACAATTTTGAGGAAAATTTCGTGGACGACAAATACTCGACATTGTCTAGTGCACTGCCTTCTAAAGAAGTTAATAAACGACGACATGAACGACATTGTCTTCCAAATTGTCTTTTATACAAGCCTATCCACGAAAACATGACCAACATTGTCTTGTAAGGTGTCTTATATCAACAACTATACACGATAGTATAAGCGACTGTGTCTTGTAAGTTGTCCCTTATAAAAATCTATCATGTCTCATGAACGACATGAAGAGCGACAATGTCTTTCTTTGTGTCGTGCACGATTCTCGCGACACTTGTTCGAAAATATCGTTGACGGTTTGCTCTGGCTGTCCCATGTCGTACAGGAATGAACATTGTCCTGCCTGTCTTCAAGGATGTCTTAAAACGTGACCAACTGGGACATGTAAACTAAACACATCAAATTACAAATATGTACAATTTTATCATTTTCTTGGTAATTTATTTCCTGTATAAAATTTCATAAAATTTTTAGATTTATCAAAAATATTCGTGCTGAATTGAATCGTTTTCATGTAAATGTGGAATGAGATGTGTTGTGTAGCAGTTACTAATGGTTCATCAAGGACATATGTTTACAGTATTTTATGCCCATATTTCTTTTGTGTTTGTTTATGTAGCATCACTTAAATCCGATTTAGTTAATTGCCCATGAAAATTTCAATATGTTATTTCTACTATTTTCGCTTTCTATAAAAATTTATATTATATAATTTCGTTTAAATGCCTGTGATTATATTCATTTAATCTTATGAAAGGTTGCTTGGTAAATATGGATAAATTACCTTTTAATATACAGAGTAAGAATTATTATATTGCACAGTAGGGAAGAAGCATAATACTAGGGAAAATCTGCAATATTCAAACATTTGTACGATTAACATGAATTTTGTTTTTACAACGATAAGGGTAAAATTCGAGCTAAAATTGTAAATGCTCATATTATTCATATACAATTAACGTGTAAATGCCATAACAGATAACTCAAATGAAACTAAAAGCAGTTCAAATAAATTGGCTTATTGGAAGAAATTCGACCCTTAGTATAGATAGCTCCTACTTTACAACTCTATCTTAAAGCCAATATGGTGTTATGGTATCCATTTATGGGACACTGCCTTGGCCTTCAACATTCAGCATATACAAAGGCGTCAAAACAGAATTCCTTGAATCGTTACGTTCGCTCCCTGGTTGTTAAACAACTCGAACATTTACAAAGACCATCCATAATCACAAATTATTTAATTAAATACTTAAAAAAACCTTGAATCTTAAGGCAAATTTGAGAAACAGCTGTTGTGCCAGTAATACAATTTTGTTTTTATTTATTAATATTATATTAAAAATTTGCTCTTTTACAAGTAGAATGGGAAATTATTCTTTCTTGTTTATAAATTTTTTTATTATTTAAAAATTTTTTCGAGTGTGCTTTAGTAAGATAACAATATCGGACATGCTAAAATCCTGGTAGAGATAAATTGGCACAGGGACGTTGATTACGTCACACCTGAGGCAATCTTTGATCCTGGCTTCCCCACAAGCATTTTGGATAACGTGGTTAACTATGATGACCACCTACAAATTCCCGCGAATGCGAATTAGAAATTCACTGCCGGGTCTAAGACACTGCATGGTGTCGGTTCTAGCATATTCTCCGAGCAGCTTAACTGGAGCATTCCTATAAGTCTGCCGGATCACTGCAGTGTCATTCAGGCCGAAACAATGGCCATCTTCACAGCCGTGAGGCAAATCCGGTACGGTGAAATATCTGGCAGGGATATTCACTTTATTAACGATAAGATAAAATTATATAAGTTGCAATAAAAAATATGTGGGACAAAGTACCAACATAATAAGTTCGATAGACAAACGGTGACACTAGAGTCCTGCAAAATTCATTTGAATACACATTCAAATCATTGAACATTTTTCAAACTCTAAACTTTAGTGTCGCTGTTACAAACAAATACTACGTGAAGATGAACAAGCAAAAAAAAAATATTCACTATAGCGAAAGTCAAATCAGAAGCGTGTATAAAAATGCTTCTCAAAAATTAACAACGAAATGAAAAATACAGACGACAGCAATGAGAGTGGCAATAAAAAATACACACATTCAGTTTTTTAAATGTGTGTTTGCGATATGTGTGTACGAAATATATTGTATGCTTATTTCTTTGAAAATGTTGGTAATTTTCAAATTCTAGAGGTAGAGTGAAATATTTTACTGTATTGAAAGCTTTTGGAAGCAACAAATTCTGTTTGGAAAGTATTTCTTTCTTTAAGGCATTTGTCATTGTGGTTAAACAAAAAGGTTTTTCACACATATTGGATTTTTGATGTGTGTTTGATTTTTATTTATTTTTATGCATGTCTTTAGTGGACTCCTGGTAACCGATTCTTAGCACTTTTTACTAGCCAAAAAAAATCCTTATAACTTTGTTTAAAATTGAGGTGAAAGTAAACAAAAACCGAAAACCAATAGTTAACATTATTAGGTAATTTCGGGCTGTTTTTACTAACTTTTATCTTGATTTTGAACAAAGTTATAAGAGGTTTTTTTTTGGCTCCGAAAAACTGATAAAACTCTGTTACGTGGTGTAAACGTATTGTCATCGATATGTAGGTATTAGGGCGGGTCGATTGGTAGGGACGCAAAAAAATGGCCAAGTGACAAGGAAAATCGTATTCTTTTGACCCAAAAGTCAAATTTTAAAAAATCGCACTTTGAACCATTTAAAGTGCCCCAATCGGATCTAACTTTATGACCGACCTCACTAACTTTGGTGGGCCGACCCACCCTTGTCACTTGGGCACTTTTTAAATTGACCCGCTCTAGTGTACATATTTGTTATTTATTTATTTTTAAGAAAAATCTGCAAGGAAAACATCTGTCAAGTTACTTGGTTACGTATGAGTATTATATAATTCCAATTTATTAACCTGCATACGCCATGTGGTACAACTAATAAATCAATTTTTTAAAATTTGGTGCTACGGTATTCAGTTATGGGGCACTGTCTCGGCTTCTAACATCGAATAACGCGTCAAAATAAACTTTTTCGAATAATCACAGCCGCTCCCTGGTACGTCAAAAACTCATATATCCACAAGGATCTCAATGTGCCATTAGTAAAAACTATGATAACGAAATATGCAGTAAAATATTTAAAAAGGCTGGAACCGCACCCAAATCCATTAGCTCGAAATATTTAAAATTATGGCGGCCACACTCGCTTAAGAAGAAGAGACACTGCAGCACTCACCCAATCAGATGAGCGATAAACACCTACATATGTGAACAGAAACCGTGATGACGAAATCTTTTTTGTCTGGCACTTGAAGGACATAAAGCAAATATAAGGATAAAATTTGATTAATTATTGTTAGTTCATGTTTAATATATGAAGATTCAATAAAAAAAAATATTGAAAAAAAAATCTTTTAAAAAAACAGTAAGCGCATATATAAGACTTTTTGTAAAAGTAGGGCCTTTACTGACGAAAGTCATGCAAAATTAAGTTGATTTTTATAATAATTCTAACTTTCTTGAATATTCGGGCACTTTAAATGGGCCAAAGTGGGATTTTTCAAAATTTGACCTTTGGGTCAAAATAAGGAACATCAGAATTTATTCTAGAGGTATGGTTCCTTGGGCAATATTTCTCATTTTGATTCCTAGAATACGATTTTCCTTGTAACTTGGGCGATTTTAAATAGACCCGCCCTAGTATGTTTGGATGAGTTTGCAATGAAACTGGACAAACTCATGTATTGCTATATACAACCATTGAAACATTTACAATGTTATACGTCCCTAAGTGTATAATAATAGTTACAATGCTCAAATAACAGGCGAACTGTGTATCAATAATTTTGTTGATGCTTTGTTGATATATTTTTTTATATAGGGTATGTGTGAAACGGTAGCAAACATAGTATACAACTAGTATGCCGACTCTTTGACAGGTACATAACTCAACTGTCAGTGGTACATTTTTATGTTTGTATTAGTAAGATTTTTTTCAAATGTATTGGTGTATAAAACTATTTCCACCACTAAACATAGTTGCATAAAATCGTATAGAATGTGGCAACAATTTTTTTTCCAAAATAAAATTTTCTTAGTTCAATAAATTTTCAATTTATTGAATGCTGGCTGCATTTATAAACTTTTAAAAGCCATGTTTGCTAAATTTTTATTCTGCAATATCGGATAATATATAAATAATTAATGATTTCAAATATTATTTTTATACCACAAAATGCTACTCTGCTGGCTTTAATAATATTAACAACAGAAAAAATTTAGTGTCAAAAAAATTTATTTAAAAATTTTTAGTTTGTGAAAAATAAAAACATTTTGTAAAAGCAAATTAGCAAAATGTATTGAAAAAAATTATTAATTATGTGTTTAAGTCATAAAATTAAACATGAAGTGTTATATTGTGAAAAATTTGAAATTAAAAAATTTCAAATTTTGTTATGTTTTTGTTGTTCTTAAGTGTGTTGAATTCACACAGAACCTATATGTGTGATGAGAGTTATAAAAAAAAAGAGAACGTTCTCACCAGTCGGCATACTAGTTATATGCTATGGTAGCAAATTACTCATGTAAATAAAATGTTGACACTGTTGAGGTGAATAAAATTTCAGGGTAAATGTTGACATTAGTGTAGACAGTTTTAATTCACTTTAGAACTTTGCTACCATGTCACACACACCCAAAGTAAACAACGCAGCACGTTACTTTGTATCAAGATGTGTGATGACTGTTATAAAAAAAGAAAACTCTCTCCTGAGCCGGGATACTGGTTGAATGACATATATATTATGTTTTTTTTTAGTGGAAAACTAAAATATGTATAAATCATATTTTGATGTATTTTGTTTTAGCTAATCAAAAAATCCAACAATCCGCAGAATCATGTTCATAAAACTAGAATTTATAATTATTGTTTTACAAGGTTTTTCAACCAGAACTTTGCAAAACACGGAGTTTAGATAAAATAAAAAATTTTTATTTTATTTAAAAGAGCACGATTTGGCAATTATAAATGAGAAACTATATCGGACAGATGTTAACTACGACAGAGAACACAAATTGTCGGTAATTTAACAGAATTATTAGTCACATTTTGAGTCAGTCATAAATATCGACCGCGAAGCGCATTGCTCTTAAATTTTGAGAAACTCGAGTGTACTCGGCTTTTCTTTGCAGTACAAATTTCTATTTAAAAGACTTGTTGTCGAGAACAATCTACTGAAGCTGCGTTTTTTGGCTAATTAATTATGTAGCCGTTGCAAAGGTGACGAAGGTTTCGGCCAAGGTTCCTGATGTTAGTGCGGCAAAGGTCTTGCAGGTGGTGACTGAACCGGTGGATACCTGGTTGGTCTTTCATAAAGCAATATGTGGTCTCGTCATCGAAGAAGTTTGTACAGAAGGTGGTGGATCAGGTGGGTCTAACACTAGGTGTCCGAGATAGTGGCACGGTTATTGCACTTCCCCTGCTACGAAGAATTTCAAGTTCTAGGAAGGTGATTGTGGAAAACGTTAAAGCGGTTGTTTCCCTGGAAGAATATGTCTCTAGAAAACCTTGAATGTATGTTAAAGATCCAATAAGCAAGCTCTTAAAGTACACACTTAGCACTTAGAGATTTTATCAATATATGGTGAAGTGTAGTAGGCTGTGCAGATGTGGTGCACCTGACCGTTAAGCTTCTAATTGTCCATACGATGTACGCTGCGAGAGTTTTTCTTTCAAAGGTTTACCTGCGAACCACATTAGAATGTCTGCTATGTATCAGGTCTATGCGGCTGAGATATCTATAAAAGAGGACAATTATATTCCAGTTTTATCGCCATATGGAAGTGGTGAGTAAGGACAACTAATAAGACATCGTCGTTTTCCACTTCCGTTTTCGCAGGAACTTCGGAAATGGTTTTGTAAGGGGCTTACCATGCGATATCCAAGTATATACTGACAGCGGGGGGAAATCAGCGAATGTTGAGCATAAAATTTATTAACCAAATCTTTAACGTTAGTCTTAAAAAAATAATCGATTATGGCGGCCGAAAGTATCCCGAATATTATATATTTTAGATTTTGTAGATCTATTATTTCTTAGTTTTTACATTTTATTTTTTGTACGATTTTCGATAAAATTTGCCAAAGCTTTAAATACTTATATATCAGTAAATAAAATGCAAAACTGCTATTTCATTCCAATATGTTGCTGTTGTTTACCCGTTATATGCTCTCTTTTGTAAAGTTTATCAAAATTTATTTATTTGCCATTACTCTTTAATATCAAAGACGAAAAGAGCACAAGAACACAGCACATGTCTATATCAAGGAAAAAAATTTGCCAATAGTTTGTATGGCTCTTATGTCGATTCGTTTGAAATAATGCCAAAAAATAATAAAAAGTAAGATATTGTAAAATATTACTTTGATGAAATGGTATAAATTACTTCATAAAAATAATACAAAAATAAAAAATTTTATATATGCAATAAAACAAATAAAATCAAATTAAATAATAAAATGAAAACAAAGCAACAATTTTTTCTGAAATAATTTAGCAAATTTTATATCACAAATTTTTTTTATCATTTTTTTAAAGAAGGAACAAAAATGCCATAAAATTATTGCTTATTTTTCTTAAGAAACACATATTCACTGTCTTCAAACCGTGGTAGGAAAACTAATACAGTTTATTCAACAATTCTTAATATCGTCCTTTTAAAGGCTTTTATTACTTTTCTTACTTATTATAAAAGTCATTAAAAATGGAGTTCGTGTAAAAGTACTTTGTGCCGAATATTAGTTAGAAATCGTCATCTGTATTTTACTTGAATTGATATTAGGGCGTTCGCTTATTTAGGACCTATGTTCAATTCAGGACCCACCAACTTTATAACAATACTAACACTTATGAGGTAGTTATGGCATTAAAAGCTATTTTCGGGAGTAGTTTTTGTAGGGGAGCTATGGTTAAATATGGACCGATTACAAAATATTAAGGTTAGATAAATTATATTGCAATAGAGCAATTCCATATGAAAGCGATCACCTTTTGGACGACCCCTCTCCGATTTTAAAATAAATAGTCTCAATCGATTGCCCAGCAAAAAATAATGTACCTAATTTTTCACTGTCATGTGAAAAATTGAAGAATTCTTCATAAGGGACCTCATTGAAAGACTACTAAAGCGATCGCAACGAGTGATAGCTCGTTGGAAAGGTATTGAATCAGGCTTTAATTGAAAAATAAAATTTTTCTAATTTTTCTTAGAAATTTACCTTTAAATTTTCCCAAGAAAATTAAATTTTCCGATTTTCCACAGAAGCTCCTAAATTTTCCGGCTAATTTTTTTTTTTGGATTCCTCATAATTTTTGCTTTAAGAATCAGCAATAAAAAAATGGGCCCCGACTCCTTGTTTGGACAGGAGAAGAGCATTTAAGAGACCACCTTGTTAAAAATACATTTTAAAAATTATTTTACAGTTAAAAATACATTTATGAAGAAAAAATCAATTTTTTTTTAAGAGCCCCAAGTTGAGTGTGTAGTGAATATGGTCTGCCTGCCTTCACAAGATCGGCCATAAATCCATGGATAATAGCAGCAGTGGCAGTAATGGCACACCAAACCCGACTGAGGCTACATGTCATAAAATGTTTTGTAAATTTTTTAAATTACCAGGTAATAAATATTTCGCCTAAAATGACACGTGCAGAAACAAGTCATAAAACACGGATTTTCCATAAATATGGCGAAATATTTATTACCTGGTAATTTAAAAAATTTGCAAAACATTTTATGACCTGTGGTCGGCTTATTGGCAGTAACCAATTAATTCCCTTTTAAAAAACATTTTATGACCAGTAGTTCACGCAAATTTTCCTATTAAAGAAAAGCAAATATCGCTTATTTTTTTACCTATTTTTTACCAAAAAATAAATATAAATACTTCACACACTCTGAGTCAAAATTCAGTTGAATACTAAACGTGAAAGTGTTAAAGTGTTTTTTTTTTTTTGTAAAGTAAAGAGTGAAGCTGTAAAGACAATTTAAAGTAAAATGAATAAATTTTGCTGCAATCCGTTTAACAAGAGTGGACATCGTTCGAAAAAGATAAAAGTATTAAAATTAACTGATGTTTCGAAGCGATACATGAATGAATTAAATATACAATACGGTGAAGAAGCAGAATTCATTTGCCCCAAGTGTAAAATCGATTTGTCTCAACAAGCAAATGCATTGAAACAAATGCAGCCACAATCCGAGAGTGAAATGACAAGTGAACAAAATGTTTCATCTGATAGTGAGGCAGACATTCCGATGGTCAATATGTCTTTGAGTCCTTTGAATGAGGCTATTACCACTTTAGGTGAAACGCCTATTAGAAAAAGAAAGTTGCGAAGTGAAACATACAGGAAAGTGAAAAAAGGCAAGGTTATGAGTGCAATCGCGACAATATTTGATGAAGGCTCTGATAACGAATGCAGTCAAGCAGATGACGTTGATGACGGCAAACAAAATTCAATTTAGCGACCACTTTTCCGGAGAAATATCTCATTTTATCTGTGCTGCCTCAATCATGGTCTTTACGCAAGATTTTTGAACAGTTTCAAACATCTTTTTACATCGCGAGAAGAAGCAAAGAATTAGTTCGACAGAAGGGCATATTGGCGACTCCCACCAAGAAATTTGGCTCAAGGACCCTCAGCGAAGCAACGGTGAAATTGATTCAAGATTTTTACTGCAATGATGATAACAGCCGCGCCTGCCCAGGTACACGTGACTATGTTATCACACGTGAAGATGGAGAAAAAGTACACAAGCAGCGCAGATTATTATTATGTAATCTATCCGAAGCATACCATCAGTTTAATGAGAAATACCCAGCAGAAAAAGTGGGATTTTCTAAGTTTGCCATCCTACGACCAAAAGAATGCGTGCTGGCATTAGACAGGCACGGAACGCATTCAGTCTGCGTTTGCATGTTTCATCAAAACATCAAATTAATTTTCTTTCCATGCAAGAAATTGAAAGTATTTCACGGTGAAATTGAAACATATAGGGACCTCCTGTCGAAGTCGTTGTGCGCATACCCCACGGAAAATTGTCATCTGTCCAAATGCGACAATTGTCCGAAGATTGACGAGCTAGAGCAATATTTGGCGGAAAAGTTTGAACAGCTGTTAATTCAGGAGGTGCATTTCAAACAGTGGATAATTAGCAGCGGCAGATGTTCCCTTGAGACCGTGGTAAAGCAGATTCCGGAATTCATCGAGGAATTCGGATTCAAGTTGAATGAACTGAAGGCGCACCATTTCATATCCGAGATGCAATCGAAATTTCTAAAGGAAAGTAAGGAGAAATTAGCCCAAAATGAATTCGTTGTGATAAGCGACTTTGCCGAGAATTACACTTTTCTCGTTCAGGATGAAATTCAGGCTTATCACTGGGCAAACGACCAGTGCACGGTGCATCCTTTTTGCATTTATTTCAAAAACGAAGATAACGAACTACAGACCGTAAGCCTTGTTTTTGTCGCGGAGAGTTTAGCTCATAATTATGTGTCTGTTTATTTATTTCAAATGAAACTGTTTGAATTCTTAAGATCAAAATTCGATGCAATCGACAAAGTAACGTTTTTCTCAGACGGCGCGGCTTCTCAGTACAAGAATAAAAAAAAATTTTACAATCTTTGCATAATTGAAGAAGAACAAAACTGCAAGGTCGAGTGGCACTTTTTCGCGACGTCCCACGGTAAGGGCCCATGCGATGCGTTAGGGGGAACCCTAAAACGCATGGCGACTAAGGCAAGTTTGCAAAGGCCATATACTGACCAGATCTTAAATGTACAACATTTGTTTTCGTGGATTCAAAGCAAGGAAATTGCCATTAACACAGTTTTATGCACTCAAAAAGAACACGATGCCATGGAGCGACGAATTCAAAACAGATATAATAATGTCAAAACTATAACTGGAACGCAAAAGTTTCATTGCTTCATACCAAATATTTCTGATATGTCAATTAATGTAAAGCGGTACTCTTCGTCTGCCGACGTGCTAAATTTAAAGTTACTTTAATTTTATAATGATGCCAAGACAATTGAAATTTTTAATAAATATTGTAATTAAGTATAAGCAGCAAAATAAGAAAGATTTTTTTTTCATAAATGTAGTTTTAACTGTAAAATAATTTTTAAAATGTATTTTTAACAAGGTGGTCTCTTAAATGCTCTTCTCCTGTCCAAACAAGGAGTCGGGGCCCATTTTTTTATTGCTGATTCTTAAAGCAAAAATTATGAGGAATCCAAAAAAAAAAAATTAGCCGGAAAATTTAGGAGCTTCTGTGGAAAATCGGAAAATTTAATTTTCTTGGGAAAATTTAAAGGTAAATTTCTAAGAAAAATTAGGAAAATTTTATTTTTCAATTAAAGCCTGATTCAATTAATTTCCAACGAGCTATCACTCGTTGCGATCGCTTTAGTAGTTTTTTTTTAAAACAACTTTCAATGAGGTCCCTTATGAAGAATTCTTCAATTTTTCACATGACAGTGGTGTACACCACCACTAAACCAGTCACTATAAAAAAAAAAAAAATATGTAGGTACATTATTTTTTGCTGGGCAATCGATTGAGACTATTTATTTTAAAATCGGAGAGGGGTCGTCCAAAAATTTGCCAATTTTGATCGTTTTAATATGGAATTGCTCAATAAAAAAATTTGGACTAAATTTAATCATAATACCGGCAAAATAAGATGATTTATGATCACATGGGGTCTATTCGTAAAGGTGCTTATATAAGGGCTACATTAAATATTATGGACTGATTGTCACCATTTTCAATTTTGTCAAATTATCTATAAACTGCGACCTCTTCTTTAGTGGACAGCCAGACAAACGGACGGGTGGATATCGTTAAATCGATTCAAAGATCGACTCTGAGTCCATCGGTATACTAAAAGAGTGTAGCACCAATATTTTAAGGTGTTACAAACATTATACCAAATGCATAATATCCGCTCCACTATTGTGGTGTGTGTTTAAAAACACACTTTTTTTAAACCAAAATCGAACAAATTTTATTTATCCCATTATTTATGACATACACAGGATAAATCATATCAACGCCCCTACAAAGATTCCCAATAAAATAAAAAACGACATTCTTCAGATACCAATAAAAGAAAATAAAAATAGACAAAACAGAAAATTAAAAAAAATTAGTATCATCATGAGCCATAACATTTGTGTTTTATACTTTCCTTAACAATTTCTTTTTCAATTCTACATTGCACAAGAATTTTCGAAAAATAAAAAAAAACAATTTGAAATTAAAGATGATTTATTTTTGCAATTAAATTATCTTAAAGTTCCAGGAACGTGTTTCCATTTTAATCTGAGAAAAAACAAACAAGTAACGCAGTCAACAACCTAAAATTGTTCTTCACAAAGAAAAAAAAGCACCAGTAAAATTTTAAAAATTTCAAAATAAAAAAATTTACTAAGGTGCCTATTATGAATTAATTCGATTTTCGACAGCAGTCGAATAAGTTGATCGAACGAATTTTCATTTGGTATTATAAAACACATTCCATAAAAAAAAGTACTATTGTGATTTAGTTTATTCACAGTAGTACATTTTCTATCAGCTAAATAAAAAATTTTTGTTATCAAATTTAAAAAATAAAACTAATATAAATCATGACTACGACGGAATTATGGTACGATGATTCATCTGATGAAGATGAACGCTTACTGGAACTGGCCTGTACCTGTAGCCTGACCTTTTATAAAAATTCCTTTTGCTAACAAAGGATTTTGTACCATAAGGGAAACAAGCTTTTTCAACTGATGGTTACTACTGTCGACTTTAGACCTGCATAAAATAACCAAAAATAATTAAGAATGTGGAATTTGCACACCAAGACTAATAAATTAACAAAAAGTTACATTTTCAACCATTTTTTTAAAACTATTTACACCGTCGCACAGTGGCGCCATTTGAGTTTTTTCGTTGCAAAAATCATATCTTTTGAACCGAATAAGATAATTGAACAGTTTAAACAGCATATGATAGATAACTGTTCAGCCTATGAAATGAGCGTTTGGAAAGGGTGCTACGCTTTGTAGGGGCCTACTTATGGGTTATCAAAGTTAAAATTAGTAGAAAAATCAATTTTATGGTAACTAAAAAAAATTTTTTTTACATTTTTAGATTGTTTTTATTTTTTTTCTTAAGGGTTTTATGTTTTAAATTATTACCCAACAAATTAAAAAAAAAATTATTTTTTTTTTTAAATTTATTTTTTCAATTTTCTGTAAAATATTCATCACAATTCGTAAGAGAAGGTATATCTAAAAGACTAACCATTTCTAAACTATAATTATTTTGTAACTCTATTCGTGACTTCACATGCCGCAGGGAAGAAATAAGTGGATCGGAAGATGCTGCCAACATGTTGAAGAGGTCCTCATTTTGCCTCACCCTTGATGCTTTGAATGTGTTCTGCAATCTATATTTTTTATAAAATTTGTTAAGAGACTCCTGTGCTTCTTCAGAAAGCTCTCCAATTGGCAAAGACTGGTACTCAATTATATCTTTACCATGCGCCAATATTTTATGGACGGTCGGGGTCAACTTCTTCTGTGGATACATTTCTGCTAAAAGAGATGCAGTTTTCGACGCATATTCTCCATATTTTGTAGAATTGACATTTTCTTTGCAGTTTAAAACATCCAAGATCGTTCCCAATCTTTTCACGATTTGATTGTCAATTCCAATGATTCTAGTTACTGCCTCATCATTTTCAAAAAATCTCCTAGAAGTGTTTCCATCGTTTGAGTTACCGTATCCGTGCTTGGGACAGTCTACTTTTAGTCCAACTTGTTTAAAAAAAGCATCCTGTATTTGCTTCTTTCTGATCTTTTCCTTATCCTTTATTGATGTATTTTCATCGAAGTTTTCTTCCTCTTGTGGTAGGGTATATGCCAGTTTTAGCAAGAATTCCATACACCTTATCCTTGCGTGCAATGGTGACATTCCATATTCGTAATTCTCCTCATTTGTAGAATCGTTTAAATTACCAAAGTTCTTCTGACAAATAATAATATAAAATCGATAAAAAAAATATAAAAATAAAACGAAAAAAGGGGTTTAAATAGGTTTTTGCTAAATTTTTACCTCCAATATAATTCTGTCTATATATATGTATATGATAACTAATTGAAATATGTTATAATTAAGCAGAAAAAGATACTAATCTTAAACTCTTTACAACTAATTATATAAAATTGAGATGCAACATATTATATATGAAATAAATTGAATTGAATTGAAAAAAGTTCTTCTGACTCTTTTTGGAAATCGGGCATGACATTGTTGAGGTTGTTCCTGTCAGTTCGTTTACGACTTTTCCGTCAACCATGGTCAGGTGGAACTCGTAATTGCATTCAATATATTTTCCTTCTCCAATTTGCAGCTTTGTAGGCTTAATCTTGCTTATTTGTTCTTTAATGTCCTTCACCGTAGTCCTTATGAGTTCTGCCGATTCCCTTGCAAACTGAAACATTATTGGTCGGCAATAATGCCCTGATGACGGACGTGGATTTTTCCAGTGTAGGGAATCATCCGATTTTAGCCGCAAAGGAACAACAGATGCCATAAACATATTTCCGTCCGATATTGTAGCGTCATCGGGAGATATCCTTTGCTTATAAACGCTTTGTCCGGATGATCCATCGCAGCCTCATTTGCTGATCAATGTCAACTTCTCAGGAAGAATTTTCACTTCCGTGAAAAACTTTGGTGTGGTTGACTTTCTAAACAGTTCAAATAATTTTAAATTGTACAACGCCATGTTTTCAGTACTTAAATTGTTAAATGGTTTCAGTAATTGTTGCGCCAACTTTCAGGCGTAGACTAATCCAGGCATTATGCTTATTTTGCAATATATAGGCTTATGCTACCATGCCTAAAAATTTACCTGTTCCCTGCATACATATGGATTTATGCTGAATAATGCAATTTTGATATTATGCACGTGTCCAAATAAGATTTGTGCCTACCTGTAGGGACCATAAGTCAATATTGTTCCTGACCATTTGTACGCCAAAGTATTGTTTATGTGAGGTACGTACCTGCTAATATAATAACTATTAGATCAAACTACTGTCAGTCAAAACATATAAGGGATGGACGCCATACAATTTCTGCAACCATGTCTTTTTAAACTTTTTTACCTCTAGAAGCCAAACGGGCACGTACGGGCAGATAAAACTTTTTGAATTATGTAAAGAAATAATCAAAGAACAGGTTTTGCAAATATGGCAAATATAGAAAAATATAGTTTTTTTTTATTTTCCGTCAAAGTTGAAAAATAGTGAAAAAACGGATAGTTTTTAAATAGTGATTTACCAGGAGAAACACAAAGCAAACAGTTAATTTTTTTTTTATCATTATACATTTAATAAATACATCAATCAATACAAACAAAAAATAAGGCGATTCGTTACCTATTTTTCGTGATATTACACCTGAAATCGCAACAAATTGACTAAAAATTGTGTGTTTTTTTGAAAACCGAAAGTCGGTCAACTTTGAACGGTTATATCTTCTAAACTAAAAATGTGATATTATTAAGAGTGGCATATTTGAAATCGTTGAAAAGTTTCCTATAACATGGGCTTATTCAAAACTTCGTCGGCACTCATGAAAATTTTGATTTTTGCAACCTCGCTTGCTCTACGGGCGCCACTGTGCGTCGAAAGCAAATTTGTTTTCGTTGAAAAATTCGATGCACAACGAAATTTTCGATGGTGCTGCCAACTCATAATACCAAATTAACATTCGATAGTCGATGTTCGATAGCCAGCGAAAATCGCTTATCGAATGTAACTCATAATAGGGGCCTAATTCTTGCAAACTCACAAAAAGATTTTTATGAACCCAATACGAGTACGAAAACAGGCTAAAAAGTTGTATTATTTTTATAACCTTCAACACCATCGATCCTGGGTCAATATTTCATAATACCAATTGATTTATAATCACTTTCCGCGGCCCCGGGGTTATGTTGAACAAAATCCTAGGGATATTTCAATATTTGGTTTTAAGGGAAAATCAGGTGCAGGCTACTTATATACTTACAATTTGGCAGAGTTCAAAATTAATAGATCTCTTGAGATCGAGGGTGACCAATGAAACTATCTGGTACCATGGAAGTCAGTATTCCCCAAAAGCACGGCTTCGGACTGACTATTGATGAGGAAACTTCGGCGATTATGTGGTAGCGTGGCTTGTGAGATGGTTGCTATAATAAATAGTGCTGGTTCTAAACGCATTGTTTGTCACACAGTGACTAAGACCACCATGAGAGTAGGACGACAAGCCAGGCACTCATTTAAATCCTCTCTCATACGGGTCACACGTCTAGCAACATATCTAAACCTTCCAATCGCCAAATATGAAAAAAATGTAATAAAATTTAATGCATGAGTTTTTATGAGTCTCATTTAGATTAAACTGCAAAAGTTTTTGACCACCGCTATAAGAACCGGTCAATTTTCTTTTTATGCTGTTGTTGAGATAAAATTCGACGCAAATAATATTTATAATAATTGCTATCTGTATCATTGACTACAAGTTACATATGAAAAAATCCTGAAAATTTTGTAACTCAAATAAAATAAAAACTTAACACAAGCAACTTTAAAGTAAACATATAACCATTAAAAAGAAGAACAAAGTTCATAGTTGACCATAGGTCCCATAAAGGTTAACTCTCACAGTTGTTTTTAGTTAAACATAAAAAGTTATAATGTCTGTCCTAAAAAACTCTTACTTAAAGAAGAAAAAGAGATTTGTTTGCGTTTGTCCATAAATTACCAAAAGTGTAAGGCATGTACGACCCATTTACAAAAATAATTCTATAATCAAAAAAAGCTGAAGGCTGCGGTCGAGTTTGCTCTACCTTATACAAATTATTTATATATAAATGTTTATATTTATTCAAGCTTGAATAAATATAAACATTTATTAAATTAAATAAGGTCAAATAAAAAACTGAATATTATTTATATATCTTAAAAACTACTACAATTTTCGTCAGAATACTTAAATAGTACTTGACACAATAAAGTAGCAATTTGTCTCAAGCTCATACATATGGTATGCCCGGTTTAATGCCAAAATCCTTTTTTTTTTTTGGATGTACCAATAGTGCATTGTCGATATTAAACAAAACATTTTATTAAGGATACCTGAACCAATGTTTATATCCTAGCGCATTCAAAACAAAGTCAAAATTTAAAAAATTTTGAGTCATTTAGATCCCAAGTGCATTTAAGGGTTAACCTCTGTTTATGCACTTTTTTGTCTTCGTATGACCTTAGGGTATATTTTTCTCCAGTTTCATAAAAATATGCACAAAAAATACATTATTTCGCTATCGCTCCCTAAGAAATTCGAAACATGTCAATATTTGACCTTTGACCTTCATGATTTTAGGATTAGTGTTTTCTGACTTAAGTAAGCCATTAAGAGTATATTTAGAATTATCTGGACTATAAATTCTGAAAAAGGTTTACTTAAAATTTATAACAATAACGAAATTGGACTCATTTGCCTAAATATGGCCAACAAATTAGTTTTTCCCGAAAATCGCAAAATGTAAATCCCAGATACGTAAAAACTAGAAGAGGTATCGACATAATTTCTTCCATATTTTTATTCCCAATTATATCCTAAATAAATCCCAATGTAATGATCAAAAAATTCTGAAATTTGTTAAACAAAGTTTTTAAAAATTTTAAAGTAGAGTTTTGAAACTGCCGTTAACAAATAATATTTTTTGTCACGCGAATGGGCTAACGATATCCTACGAAGACAAAAACTCATATACAAGTAAATGCGAGTATATTTTAACTAAAAATAAGCTCTTATTCAAATCTTTTTCAAAATATGTTAACTTTGTTCCTTGTTAATGGCCTCGGGAAATATTAATAATTTTAAAATTTGTTAACCAAATTATGCCTTTTATATCTCATTATAATGATAATTACATTAAATATTTCGATTCTTTTACATTTAATTGCGAAAGTAACTATTTAATAGAAAAATTTTTAAACGGAAAAAATGGCCCGATTATGAGTTCCACATTCGACAAGCAATTTTCGTTGGCTATAGAAAAAAAATTTGCATTCGACTGTAAAAATAAATTTAAAATGTAAACAGTTTTACATTTTTTGTTTTCGTATACCACAATATTTATAATTTTTGTTAAGTTTGGTGTTTTTGTACACATATATGTATGTCTTTTGAAAAGTGACCTTATTTCTATAGGCAGAAAACTTAATAAAAAAGACCGGTGAGAAGGGTACCACATACGAAAAAAATTTATCCTAAATCAGGAAAACTCCAACAAAGAGAGTCTTAAAATTTGATATCTGTGACTTTGAAAACAGTTTGCCTTGTCAATCGTAAAGCACAAGCGAGCACAAGCCTAGCGAACTACGGGCATGAAGAAAGGTACTCCCTTACAAGAAAATCCGATTGCATTTTAGCTTTTCCAACTTATTGTTCTCACTTCTGGAATTTTGTAGGCAGAAATCTAGAAGGATAAGATAACAAATAAGTCTTTTAAGATTACTTTCGTATTTCAATGCAAGGACTTATATATGCCGCGTTTAAACAATGGTTGTAAGTAATTGTGTCAGTATATACATGCCTCGATAGTTTGTTCATCAATCAAATACAAATTTTAGCTTTTGACATTTTGCTTAGTTTATTTGGATTTTACTTCTGAAAATTAAACTATGTATTTCGTTGTTAATTTTTTAAACTTTTAAATTAAAGCCATTTTTCATGCATGCAAACTTAACAAATTGCTCCAAAATTAAATGAGCTTGTGTACTGCTCTTAATTACCCTTTCTTCTCTACAAAAATTATATATATTTTTTGGTTATTTTCTGTGCAGCCTTTTTAAGTAAAAACCCGTTTATTTTTAATTTAAAGTTAAAAAAAATTATGGCAACGCTGTCTTTTCGTCTTATAAGACTAAAAATTAAGGAAGTAGATTTTATGACGATTTGTTCATTTTTTATCACAGACCTTATATAGTGTACTAATTTGCCCAAAAATTCTAATCCTTATAACTGCCCAGTAAAAACTTTACTTACTTGGTAAGTTAGCAAGTAATGTTGGAGACAAGTACACACTACTTATTTTTCCGATGAATAACTACTTTTTTTTTTTTTTTGCGTTGTCAACAGAATTCAGAACTTACAATACACTTACTAAAAGCCAAAACATAGCTAGTTATTATTTAGCTGCCAGTAAGTCAGTAGAGTCAGAAGTAGTAAAAGATTTAATTATAATATTTTGATAAAACATTGCTTAAAATTAATTCGTTGGATATATTTGATTAAAGCCAATTGTAAAATTAAAAAATTGGCGCACGTTAAAATGCTTAATAAGTAGTTATTCAGATGATTATTAGTAAGCAAATAGAAGTAACTAGTAGTTACTGAGGTCATTTCTAGTAAGTACTTATTGAGGTTTTCAGAATAATGACAATTGTAAGGACAAATTCTTATTAGGTAACGTATAAGATAACTAGCTACCTATTACCAAAATTCAAAAAGTCTTTCCTGGGTGATTCGACTCAGCCGGGTATTACGTTCTTAATTTGTATCATTTAAAATATGGAAAAAATAACTTATTTATTCATAAGTCCTTATAATTTAAAGTAAATTAGAGCAATAAAGAAAAATAGGCAACTTTCAAGAACAATTTCTATGTAAAACTTTGGAAGTTTTTTATCCCCAAAATAATGAATAGTTAGTATAAATATTAAGTCATAAAATGAAAAAGAAACCCTTTGCATACAAACCCATGTGAATATTAAAGATATGCTATAATAAAATGCATATAACCCTCTATATTGTTACGTTTTTACTTAATAAAACGCGTTAAGGTTTATTCCCTTTATAATAAACCTTTGAGTTCTTTTAATTGCAAATAAAAAATAAATACACACGCGAATTCAACTTAACAAACTTTATTGAAATTAATTATAATGTTCACAAATTTTAAGCACTATTGTAAGTATCGATTTGAACCGTTTAATGTCTCCAATCAAACTAAACTAAACTTTTATGAGTTAGCCTGTATTTATAGTTCAAAACTATTCCTAGTTGGTTCAAGAACCGTCTAGTAGTTTCTCGAAAATTATGTTCGAATTATTTTAAATCTAAAGTCTACAATTACAATTGCTAGAAAATTTAGTCACAGTGGCGTTCATAAAAATAGTAACTTATATGACATAAAACTTTAATTAACAAAATAACTTATAACTAAAACCATAAATAATTCTTAGACAAATCTAATTTCGTAACAATATATTAATAAAAAAGTTCATATATTTTTTACATGTTAAAGAAATTTCTTTAAATAAAAAATGGAAAATAAACCATAGAATATTGTGCTACAAATATTTAAATAAATACAGTAAATAAAGAGTTTGAAATGTCCTCATTTCACTTCCTTATATTTCTCGTTTACATACCCTACACTATCATCGTTGGAATGGGTATTATGAGTTTCTGCTGATGTGTAGAACATATGGAATAATTTTCTAAATTTATGAAACTATACCCGTTCGGCATTAGTTTGGTTGTTTGTTCATGACAATAATTTGCAATCTTATGTGGTGTTTTCACAACGCAAGTAATTGAACGAGTAGTAAAATTGTTATGAAAATCACTCTATTTGTTGTGTGCTTTTCATATAAACGTGTAGTAAACGTTCAATCATTTGTGTTGTGAAAACAGCACATTATTCTTTGTTCACACTTGGGATTTTAAGTGAGTTCAAGCAAAATGTTGATTTAGTTATTCAAAGCCGTTCACATTACAATTGAGATGATTAGGATGATGGTTGATTAATAAATAAAACACAGCAAACAAATTTATATTTCTTTAAAGTATTAGAAATTGATCAAAAATACTTTAATAAAGTAATCAGAAGAATATTTTAAACATATTAATTTTAAAATTGTGTAAATTTATGGGTTGTTTAAAAAAAATTAGGAAAAAATCGTGGTCGATTGTACACATGCGAGGCACGTTTATTGTGGCCGATGTAACATCATACTCAGTTTGTGGTATGTTCAGAGGATTCTATGTGATTCATAAAATGATTTAGTTTTAAACATAAAACTTTCAGTCAGTTTAAAGTGATTAACAGTTAAATGTATGGTTAATCATCTCGATTTTGGAGTGATTAAAGCTTAATCAAATTCGAGATGCTTAAACGCGTTTAAAACCCAAGTGTGAACATAGCATTAGAGATAATGAAGTGGTAATTTGTTCGTTCGTTTTTTTGTGAGAAATTATGAGAACTGTTCCATAATAGCCCTGAAGCAAACCTTTTCTGGAAAAGATCCTTTGTGTCTATTAACAATCTAAATATGTTGGTAATATGATTTAATTCAGGCCAAAAATATTGTATTGAAACCTTAAATCAAATGGCATTTTAATCGGTTCGCATTTGATCATAACTCTCAAAGAAGTACAACTCCTGAAAAAAGTTTTCAATGCCAAATTTTATACAGACTTCTATTAATATAAAAGTTTGCAGAAATAAGTCATGGCAAAATTTTGCGCTGGTAGCTCCAGGATTATCCATATGGCATTAAAATCACTTTAAGGCGAAAAATCTCTAATAGACGGTAATTTTGAGAAAATATTCTGCATAAATAATTCTTATGTTCATCTTGAGCGTACGACTTGATTTTGTTCGTATTGTAGGCTATTATTACTATTATGGGTTTAGGTTACATTCTCGGAAATTTATATGTAAATGCAGTGGGTAGGGTTTTACATGGTCGCTCCAAACCGACTATAATTCTTACTTGCTGTAATGCAGGATTGTTAAAAGTTCATGTCTTCAAGCCCGTTTGTTGTGATACCATTTAAACAGAATCGAAAAAATAAAATATTCTCTACAGCATAAAATATGATTGCTATTGCCACTGCGGCTGTCATAGAGCAACATTTAAGTAAAAAAAGGAACAACGAGAGCAAAAACATCTCTACGGTATTCACTAAAGGTGGTGATGTTACGAGCAAAATATTAAGAAATACAACTTGAATAAAATACAAGTAACAACAAAACATATATAATATTCCTTTAAAGGATCTTTTAATTTTTTTTATTCTTTTAATAGAAACATACAAATATTTCTTTGTATTCGTCATTATATTTTAATTTGGGTGTAATTTAGTCAACTATTTACGCAATAACGATTAAAATTGATGAGCGTAAAATAACACAATTACCACTGTTCAAGACTTAATCGATTACGAAAGTCCAATATTTAATTACAAATTTAACGATACATAACAAATAGGATTTTCAAAAGTGGCATAAGTGTTGATATTTGTGTCAAATTCAGATATTTTTTAAAGGTTCAAAATTAATATCGAGACAAAATACTTAAACCATAATTTACATATCGAATTTTCCACGAATAGTAGAAAAGTGACGTTACAAGCCATTAAAGTTTTTTCCTACCTGAATTCCTTAGAATTTTGTACAAAAAATAAATATGTCAGTCAATAATTGATTTTATTTAAAACAGATTACCCATTTTAAAAGATTTTTGCTAAGCTTGAATGCCAATCACACAAATTTTCCAAAGATTAAATTTAAGGCACAGTCTCAAAATTAACCAGATCGGTATACAAACGACTGAGATATGAGCAAAAATCACGACTGGTTCTAATTTGTACGCATAGATCTCATATTTTTACCCACAAACCTTTACTCTACCAATTTATAAAGTATTTTTTGCACTTTTACTTTAAATAAACGTAGTAGAATACTAGAAGTGAAAATTAATAAAATTTGATCATTAATAACCAATTACTAGACAAATAAGCACATTTTTTTCTTCCAAAAATAATGGTTTTGGTTCAATATCGATGATATGGGAGCTATGAATTAGGAGGACCAAATCTAACTCAGGTATTTCTGATGTCCGTAAATAACCGAAGTGGTTTGAGTTCTTTATAAATTTTAATGTAAGACATAACTATTAATTTTTTACAAAACAGTATATTAATTGACAAGATTCTTAATTTAAGTTTTAAAAATTATATCTCGTAAGTGGTTGCCATTTTCTTTTTCACGCATATGTGCTCTTTTTATAATATTTTCCATAACGTTTCTTAAAACTGCGAGTGTAAATATTTTTGTTCGATTGCAAGTTATTCCTCCTTAATTTCCTATGCCTCTTCACAAGATGCCCCTCGGACATTGAAGGCCACCCTGTGTAAGGGGTATTAAATATTATACCAAATAGGCCCATTGCATACCAAGCAGCTATTCAAGTATACTCCCGAATATAAGCTTGGTATGCTTTTTAATACTTTGGTGAAGGATATATAAGATTCGGCAAAGCCGATTGTAGCACTTTCACTTGTTTTGTTTGAATTACTTTTTCCAATAAATTTTTAGTTCTATATTACCTTGCATTCTTTGGATAAAAAATATTTTAGACTGTAGAAATTTGTTTACTGAAATTAAATCTGTGTATAATTTGTTTTAAAACGGAAGAATTTTAAATAACACCTGAAAGAAGTTACCCACGACTGTAAAAACTACACCCAATGCGGATAATTACCCACGAATTGGTTGTATTTTTTTTTTTTTTTTTTGTTTTTTGGTTAATTCTTGATTTGTAAAGCATCTTTTTTACTACTGCCTTTTAAACAAAAACGAATTCTTACTTATTCAACACTATTACAGAATACAAGTTTCATTTTAAGACAAGCGCTAAATGTTTTTCTAGTTACAGCTGATGTTAATATGTGTGTGTGTGGGTGTCTAATACCACTTGGATTTACAAGAATAACGCCACACTTAATTTGTTTCGCCTCTTAAACATACACACTGTGCAGGAAGAAAGTGGCAGGAACTTAAGTTCATTTATATTTTGTACCAAAGCTTTTTAATGCCTCATTGATTTCTATATTTTTTTTCCAAATTTAGTAAACTTTTTTGTATACTCCAAATTGCTTAGTGTTGTTTTTGCTTATATATTATTTTGATTATATATTATTATTGTATAGTTATTTAAATATTTACAGAAAAAGCTGTAGGATATCCTGTACAAAAAAAAATCTGTGGGATAATTATGTCAGTCGTAATCGAATACTTTTTCGAATTGAAAGCAATTTTGCTTCAAGTTCTTTTAGTCGATAATGAACGAATCGAAGTAATTTTTTAGTATCACTGAAAAAAGTGTTTAATCAATTAAAAAAATGGTTTAAAAAGTATTTAAATTTAATTAATGTGATAATTGAATCAATTATTTTTTTAGTTGAAAAAAAAATTAAAAATTTAATTTTGATTTAATTAATAATTAGTTGTTTTGAAATCAATTTTCAATTAAAATTTTAATTAAATAACAAAAGATCTTTTTTTTTTTTTTTTTTTTTTTTTTTTATTAATTTATTCTTTATTTAGAATCTGTCCAAGGACAATAAGCAAATCTGTTCAATTTTGATACATCACAGGGCTTAATAGCTCCAATAAGATATTAAGCATAAAATTAACATTAAAAATTATTTATCATACAAACCGTTAAATTAAATTTGACGAGGATTTGTAGTTTGATTTGACAATGATTTATAATTTTATTAAACAGTGTTTAATTATTTAGATTTAACTTCTGAATTGAAGATCCAAGACGTGAAATCGTTTAAGTCGTCTGATTTTATCAGTAGAATCTAATAATGAGATGGCGACAGGATTGACATGATTACTTAACCGTTGAAGATATTTCTCGCTAAAAGATTTTATTTCATTTTTAACTGATGTCATGGAAAGACACAAAGAGACTGTATTGGTTAATTGGTCCGCATTCGCAATTGAATCTCAATAACAAATTAAGAATTTATAAAACAATTCTTAAGCCTGTTTGGTCTTATGGCTTGCAACTCTGGGGTACTGCCAGTAATTCTAATATTGAAATTCTCGAAAGATATCAGTCCAAAACTCTCAGAATGATAACAAATGCACCGTGGTTTATAACAAACAAAGCCATTAGAAATAACAAAAGATCTAAATTGACTTTTTTCGTTTCAAATTAAATAATTTAAACATGTAGAATTGTTGTTGGGAATTGTAAATATTTATTTAAATAAATTAACTCATTATTTGAAATGGCAAAGTTTTTTGATCGCTTTTTTAATTAAAATTAAAAATATCATTTAATGAAAATATTTTTTCGAAATTTTAAAATTTTTAGTAATCAATATAATCATTTTGGTAATAGGTGCAAAATCAAGAACTTGTTTGCTTGATAATATGAATTTAGAACAAATTTGGTGATCGGAGAAATATAATAATTTTTTCTGTGTTTGTTGTAATTAATTTTTTAAAAGAAAACTACAATTTATTTTAAACAATATTTAGTGGCGTGGCACCAAATTACCCTAAAGAACTTACATCTATACAAAAACCAAACAAAATTTAAAATTTCCTATAAGTTTTTTACCTAGTGTAAGGTTGACTTCACATCTGAGCTAACCAGAGTATAGAAAAGATGAGAAAACTTTAATGGTTAAATAAAAAGATACAACTGAATTTATCTAGTGAATTGAACCAGACATTCTAAGGGCTAATAAATCAGAGCAAGTTTAACTGTATTTTTGGTTTAGAATGTGTTTAAGCCAACAAATCTATAAATTAGAAAACATATAAGCCATCTTTAAACGCATAAAATCGGGCGTTTAAACTACCAATACAAACCATATGAATTTATGAACATTTATCGTAGTGCTGCCACATGTTACTTTTAAACTATATATAATACATGGGACACTTATTTACAACTGTTGAGTTTAAACTACATATAAATTTAAGTTTAGTTCAACTAAACCAGCGTTTAAACACTCACTGATTTATTAGCCATAACATGGATATGTCAAATTGTTTAATTTAAAGCTTAGAATATGCTCTTAGCGGATTTTAAAAATTCCAGATGATGTTCTCTTAAAACAGTGAAGAATTAGTTTTGTATTAGAGCGACCCATCAAAATAAAATTAATAAGAGATATAAAATATTGAAACAATTTTACTGACGTGTTGTTTAGGGGACAATACAAAAATATAACAAAAATATTGATCGGCCTGTTTCTCAGACACCTACCTTAATACGGATGTGGCTGTCTATTTTAAAACGTATTTAGAAGGTACTAAATGCTTGGGTGCCGATGTTTGCAAATGAACGGAGGAATGCCCTTGTTTCTTTCTTTGCAGTCTGTTAGAGTACCACGTCAAATGCAGATGGTTAAATATCGTCCACCGAGATTTCGAATAATTCAGAAGTAAACTTTATAGGGGGTCTGTAAATTATACGCCAATATTAATAAAACTTGACCTGATTTAAATTATCTTGATTTGTTTCAAAACTATTATAAAGCGTATTCAAGTGATTTCCAGGAGGGGATTTTATATTGGACCTATCGTAAGTTATGGATCGCTCATCACAAAATTTGGTAGAGTAATTTTTAGTATAAAAAAAAATACATTCTTTGTGGCACACTGGTTAGTGATACCTTATAAATTTAATGTATTTAACTATTTTGACAAATAGATTCTGGGAATTATTTCTTTTCATAAGCTACTTTATTATATTCAACATTTAGACATTTTTAATAAGACTTAAGTTCATTGAATTTAATTTTCATTAAATTATTTTTATGAAGACAGGAATTTTTACAACATGAAATTAATTAAAATTTTTTTGATAATTTTTCATTCTTGACTGCGCTGAGATTTGAACACAGGCTTTCACGGACAGGTTGCATATTCTTGTTTCGATTGTAAACACACAATCTCGTCAGTGGGGTTTGCCGTTTTACTCACTCGGCTATTTTCATGTAAATGTTCACTCCTTCGACACTCTTTCAAGAATAGCGTCCATAATTTAGCTATAAATAACATCATATAATATTGTGATAATCAATCCATATTTAACCATAAATCTTCTTTAAAGTGGCCTTCCGAAAAGCAATTTAAGGTGCACTAAATTCTGAAAATTTTTTATTACGTTTTGAAATTTTGTAAAATTGGTTTTTTTTATTCTAAAAATTACTCTACCAAATTTTGTGATGATAGGTCCAATATAAAATCCCCTCCTGGAAATCACTTCAAGAATAGCCACCATTGGTTATTAGACAAAACTTTACCTCAAAATCTGTGTTTGATATTTGTGCAAAATTTAATGAGAATCTGTGTCACTAATTTTTGTTAGTTTTTGAAAGAATGTGGTTTAAGGAATGTTGTTCCACATTTGGGTTTTTAACTCTTTTCCTACTGAGCTGATTGTGCTAAATTTGATTCAAAAACTGACTGATGATCCCTGTATTGTTGTTTTCTTTTGAGTCTTTCGAAAGTGAGTGTGTCTTTGAAAGGTGGACATACAGGCAGATATGGCTAGATCTACTTGGAGTTTACTTATTGACCTAGATTATAAGCACTTTTTGAGGTCTTACCCAGTAAAAAAAAATTGGGTTTTTTGAAGCACTTAAGAGAAAAGGCGCATAATCGAGCGCTTTAATAAAAGAGCTCTTATACAGCAGTAAATGATAACGAATAAAACATACAAAAAAAGGTGGTGTTTTAGTGCTGACAACGAAAAAGGTTTTAAAGCGCAAAAAAATAAAAATATGTTATGGTTCACGAAAATGTTTAAAAAAGGCATTTAAGCCAGTAAAATCAAAACATTTATGAATATGTTAATATAGTTAGCCCTTTAAAAAGCACTTTGGGAGTGCTTTATTTGCATTTTCTTATTATGTAAGAAGAAGCGCTTTTTATCAGCAGAAAATAGTCCTCCAAACAGGGAACACTCCATACAAAAATCAGGCATCCCATCACCAGGTTTAAAGCGATTTGAGGTATGAATTCATAAAAAAATCTGCTTCTTACTGAGTAGTTGAATATTATAAAGAGTTTTGCACCGCCACCACTAGTGGTAATAAAAATGCATTCTGTGCTCAAAATCACACTTGGAGTTTCTGAAAAATCCTCTGCTTTTAAATTGTAGCATATAATTGCCTGTAGCACCAGTGTTCCAACAAAGTCTAAAAAGTACCAAAAAACAAGTATGAACAATTGCACCTTGATTTCCATCCTTGTTGTAAACTTAGTCCAATTTATATAATTCTCGTGCATTTCAATGAATGATGTTCACAAACACGATGATTAAATGAAAGCGTAACGAAAAATTCTTTTACAAATGCGTTTATTTGTTACGAATTCTAAAACAAGTTTGATCAACTTTTTAAAATTTAAATTAAATTATATATAACATTTTTTATTTTTTTTTTGCTTGAAAGAGAACCCATTTAACAACTTTTTGTTTTGATAAAATACAAAAAAGAATCTAATTTTACTAATAATAATTTTTATTTAATAATTAAAATTTAAGCAAAAAATAAAAAAGGTTATTTAAAACTAATTGATTTAGAAATATAATTAAAGTATTGCATTCTACATTTTATTGCTTTACAATAAATTTCATTTAAATTAGATTTTATTCATTTCATGTTAACTTAATTTCACATTTCTTCATCAGAAACATTAAATTTACCTGGAAATGAAAATATTTATTTGCAAGGTTGGCAAATGTGAATTTTTCGCAGCTTAGTGTGATTTTATTTATATTTATCACAGCAGGATACGCCTTTCGTATCCTTGGGATAACAAGTGAGCAAGACTGCATCAGAACTTTTTATTTTCTTAATATTGAATTTCATAAATGTGTTGTAAATACATCTTACGATGAAATACTTATAACTTTCGGTTGGTGCAAAGGTTATTATTTCTTCAGAAGATGCATGCACAAAAAACATGGTTGAATATTTAAAAAAAAACGTAGCGGCGCACGCCAGGGTTGCTAGGTTTGTTTCACCTTTATCGCCATATAGTATTTCAAAAAACGCTAAAAAGAACTTACATCTATACAAAAACCAAACAAAATTTAAAATTTCCTATAAGTTTTTTACCTAGTGTAAGGTTGACTTCACATCTGAGCTAACCAGAGTATAGAAAAGATGAGAAAACTTTAATGGTTAAATAAAAAGATACAACTGAATTTATCTAGTGAATTGAACCAGACATTCTAAGGGCTAATAAATCAGAGCAAGTTTAACTGTATTTTTGGTTTAGAATGTGTTTAAGCCAACAAATCTATAAATTAGAAAACATATAAGCCATCTTTAAACGCATAAAATCGGGCGTTTAAACTACCAATACAAACCATATGAATTTATGAACATTTATCGTAGTGCTGCCACATGTTACTTTTAAACTATATATAATACATGGGACACTTATTTACAACTGTTGAGTTTAAACTACATATAAATTTAAGTTTAGTTCAACTAAACCAGCGTTTAAACACTCACTGATTTATTAGCCATAACATGGATATGTCAAATTGTTTAATTTAAAGCTTAGAATATGCTCTTAGCGGATTTTAAAAATTCCAGATGATGTTCTCTTAAAACAGTGAAGAATTAGTTTTGTATTAGAGCGACCCATCAAAATAAAATTAATAAGAGATATAAAATATTGAAACAATTTTACTGACGTGTTGTTTAGGGGACAATACAAAAATATAACAAAAATATTGATCGGCCTGTTTCTCAGACACCTACCTTAATACGGATGTGGCTGTCTATTTTAAAACGTATTTAGAAGGTACTAAATGCTTGGGTGCCGATGTTTGCAAATGAACGGAGGAATGCCCTTGTTTCTTTCTTTGCAGTCTGTTAGAGTACCACGTCAAATGCAGATGGTTAAATATCGTCCACCGAGATTTCGAATAATTCAGAAGTAAACTTTATAGGGGGTCTGTAAATTATACGCCAATATTAATAAAACTTGACCTGATTTAAATTATCTTGATTTGTTTCAAAACTATTATAAAGCGTATTCAAGTGATTTCCAGGAGGGGATTTTATATTGGACCTATCGTAAGTTATGGATCGCTCATCACAAAATTTGGTAGAGTAATTTTTAGTATAAAAAAAAATACATTCTTTGTGGCACACTGGTTAGTGATACCTTATAAATTTAATGTATTTAACTATTTTGACAAATAGATTCTGGGAATTATTTCTTTTCATAAGCTACTTTATTATATTCAACATTTAGACATTTTTAATAAGACTTAAGTTCATTGAATTTAATTTTCATTAAATTATTTTTATGAAGACAGGAATTTTTACAACATGAAATTAATTAAAATTTTTTTGATAATTTTTCATTCTTGACTGCGCTGAGATTTGAACACAGGCTTTCACGGACAGGTTGCATATTCTTGTTTCGATTGTAAACACACAATCTCGTCAGTGGGGTTTGCCGTTTTACTCACTCGGCTATTTTCATGTAAATGTTCACTCCTTCGACACTCTTTCAAGAATAGCGTCCATAATTTAGCTATAAATAACATCATATAATATTGTGATAATCAATCCATATTTAACCATAAATCTTCTTTAAAGTGGCCTTCCGAAAAGCAATTTAAGGTGCACTAAATTCTGAAAATTTTTTATTACGTTTTGAAATTTTGTAAAATTGGTTTTTTTTATTCTAAAAATTACTCTACCAAATTTTGTGATGATAGGTCCAATATAAAATCCCCTCCTGGAAATCACTTCAAGAATAGCCACCATTGGTTATTAGACAAAACTTTACCTCAAAATCTGTGTTTGATATTTGTGCAAAATTTAATGAGAATCTGTGTCACTAATTTTTGTTAGTTTTTGAAAGAATGTGGTTTAAGGAATGTTGTTCCACATTTGGGTTTTTAACTCTTTTCCTACTGAGCTGATTGTGCTAAATTTGATTCAAAAACTGACTGATGATCCCTGTATTGTTGTTTTCTTTTGAGTCTTTCGAAAGTGAGTGTGTCTTTGAAAGGTGGACATACAGGCAGATATGGCTAGATCTACTTGGAGTTTACTTATTGACCTAGATTATAAGCACTTTTTGAGGTCTTACCCAGTAAAAAAAAATTGGGTTTTTTGAAGCACTTAAGAGAAAAGGCGCATAATCGAGCGCTTTAATAAAAGAGCTCTTATACAGCAGTAAATGATAACGAATAAAACATACAAAAAAAGGTGGTGTTTTAGTGCTGACAACGAAAAAGGTTTTAAAGCGCAAAAAAATAAAAATATGTTATGGTTCACGAAAATGTTTAAAAAAGGCATTTAAGCCAGTAAAATCAAAACATTTATGAATATGTTAATATAGTTAGCCCTTTAAAAAGCACTTTGGGAGTGCTTTATTTGCATTTTCTTATTATGTAAGAAGAAGCGCTTTTTATCAGCAGAAAATAGTCCTCCAAACAGGGAACACTCCATACAAAAATCAGGCATCCCATCACCAGGTTTAAAGCGATTTGAGGTATGAATTCATAAAAAAATCTGCTTCTTACTGAGTAGTTGAATATTATAAAGAGTTTTGCACCGCCACCACTAGTGGTAATAAAAATGCATTCTGTGCTCAAAATCACACTTGGAGTTTCTGAAAAATCCTCTGCTTTTAAATTGTAGCATATAATTGCCTGTAGCACCAGTGTTCCAACAAAGTCTAAAAAGTACCAAAAAACAAGTATGAACAATTGCACCTTGATTTCCATCCTTGTTGTAAACTTAGTCCAATTTATATAATTCTCGTGCATTTCAATGAATGATGTTCACAAACACGATGATTAAATGAAAGCGTAACGAAAAATTCTTTTACAAATGCGTTTATTTGTTACGAATTCTAAAACAAGTTTGATCAACTTTTTAAAATTTAAATTAAATTATATATAACATTTTTTATTTTTTTTTTGCTTGAAAGAGAACCCATTTAACAACTTTTTGTTTTGATAAAATACAAAAAAGAATCTAATTTTACTAATAATAATTTTTATTTAATAATTAAAATTTAAGCAAAAAATAAAAAAGGTTATTTAAAACTAATTGATTTAGAAATATAATTAAAGTATTGCATTCTACATTTTATTGCTTTACAATAAATTTCATTTAAATTAGATTTTATTCATTTCATGTTAACTTAATTTCACATTTCTTCATCAGAAACATTAAATTTACCTGGAAATGAAAATATTTATTTGCAAGGTTGGCAAATGTGAATTTTTCGCAGCTTAGTGTGATTTTATTTATATTTATCACAGCAGGATACGCCTTTCGTATCCTTGGGATAACAAGTGAGCAAGACTGCATCAGAACTTTTTATTTTCTTAATATTGAATTTCATAAATGTGTTGTAAATACATCTTACGATGAAATACTTATAACTTTCGGTTGGTGCAAAGGTTATTATTTCTTCAGAAGATGCATGCACAAAAAACATGGTTGAATATTTAAAAAAAAACGTAGCGGCGCACGCCAGGGTTGCTAGGTTTGTTTCACCTTTATCGCCATATAGTATTTCAAAAAACGCTAAAAATGCCAAAGATATGCAAATTTTATACAAAAACAATAAAGAAGAGTAACATTTTCTTAAATTTTTTTATATTTAGCCTTGTTCTAGTAGTGTGTTTATATTGTAGTATTTAAAACGCTCTAAAATAAATATCCTAAAACTAAGGATTTGTGAGTTCAATGAACTAAATGTTGCAAAAATCTGTGGTTTTCATGGATAACCGCGTATGTCTCAAAATCAAATTTTTTTAGGAGAGTGTAAAAAACATTCTAGATCGAACTATGAGCTAGGTATTGAACTTTTTGAAATTTGTCATTAAATAAAAAAAAAAGGAATTGCTCCATATTTTTTCAGAAACTTGCAAAGAGCGTTTAAAATTAAGCAATATGACATCATCATCTCAAAATCGAAAAAAAATGGAAAACCACGGAAATATTCATTTAAACCAGTATGCGAAATGAGTACGATTTGATTCCAAGAGATCCGGTTTTATAACCTTGATTTTTTTGTGAAAATAAGTCAGAATATGGTATTTTTTATTTTGATCGAAGCATAATGTAACGTTCGATAATATATTAGACTTTCCAGAAAATAATTCTTATATGAAGTCTACACAGTTTTCTAAACAATTCCATAATATGGATTATTTTTAACAAGTAACTTCTAATCCACATTCTGAATATGTGACAAAACTCTACAATGTTACATTATTAAACCTAATAAAAATAAGAACCTTAATGCTCCTTCATAAGATTATCTATACTCTTGAACCAGTCTATCTGTTTGATAGAATCATATTTACACAATCAGGAAGGTCAAATAATATAATTCATATACGATATCGTACTTTAGTATCTGAGTGGCAATTTTATGTCCATGCAATCCGTCTTTGGAACTCGTTAACACCGGCCACACAGTTTATACGAAACGCACTGCACTTTAAAAATTGTTTTTATTTAGGAAGAATATTTGGTGTTTTTCTATTTTTTGTAACAGATTTTTTATTTTTGCCACTAATTGTATGAATAAAAAATTAATACTATATATTAAACGTCATGTTCATATACATTTTAAAAATCCTTTACTATAATTATAAGATTTTAAGTCTTGTTGTGTTGGAAATTAAATAAATAAATAAAATTAAATTAAATTCGTTATCTATTATATATAAAATCATGACTTTCAAACATTTTGAGTGAATAACTTTTTATATTTTAATGGCATATTTCAACAAGTTCAGTTACAACTAACTATTTCTTTAACTTCCAGTTAAAAATATGTTTTTGAGCGTTTAAACTAATAGTTTGTTATAACAGAACTTGGTGATTTTTTGATTTCATTTCTTTTAAAATCGAGTCAAAAAATATACAAAACTGAGATTTAAATTAGATTTGCACACCCCATTGTAAAATATGCTTGATACCTTTTTACAGAACCTGATATTAATGAAATGCTGCTGAATCCAAATCTGCACTTAGTTTTTTTCTATCAGCTCTATTTTCTCTGATAAAAAATTAAGGCACTTCCGCTACATATATTGGAATAACATAAAAACCGTTCACCATATTCAGTTTAAAAAATTCAAAATTCGTCAACAGTATTATCTTAAAGCCATGCTTACATTGATTTTAAATTTGCCCAGTAGTTTCGAAGTTAATGTTAAAGTTTTGAAAACAAGAACAATTAAAAAAAAATTTTTTGTTTTGTAAACAATTCATAAAAATTTAAAAGGCGACAAAAATTACAGTTTTGGTATAAAAGCATTTGATTAAATATATATAGAATAAAATTAGCTATATTTCATTGTAGTCGGTGCATAATTTTTGCTTTTATTCACAATTTACTGAGAAAACTGAATTGATAAAAATCGCAATGTCCAAACGAAAATAAAATTTATGTGTGTGTGAATGTTCGCTGCTGTTCTATATATGGACGTTTTTTCCTTCACTTAGAAATTAGTTAGGCACCTTCACTTAATTGTGATTAAAATCGAAACGTGTACATAATTTTTATGTTCTATATCTCATTTTGTTCATAGGTTATGTGACTTTACGTTAAACTAATAACACTTTAACTTTTCCTGTTTTGGATTTGTTATGATTTTTAAAAGTACAATTAATATATATAAATATTATTTTAAAAATGTATAATTATATTAATTCGAATGTGTATTCTAAGTCAGATTACAATCTAAAAAGCTTTTATACATTAATAGTCTTATTCCTTCAATATTTTCTATGCTCTATCACAATTTTGTTTGTTTGTAATTATATTTATATTACGAGGCTTACTTAAGCTATTCTTTGGCTAGCAATGAAGTAAATTGTGCAGATAATTTATACAACTATTAGATACCAGCAGAATGTAATGCATTTTCTGGCCCGCTACGGCCTTCGTCAGCATTCCTTGTCCCTTATAACTGGATAGTGCTTATTGTAAATTTTATGTATTTAACTTAATTATTTTAACAAATAGAAATAAACAAACAAACAAAATTGTGATAATGCATAGAAAATATTGAAGGAATAAAACTATTACAGTATAAAAGCATATTAAATTGTAATATGACTTAGAATACCGTTTTTGAAAGCTAAAAATAACATCTTGAAAAAGTTTTGAAAATCGCTTAATGAACAGTAAAGTGTTGATTTTTTGAACTTTTAATATATGAAAAAAGTCAAAAATACGATTGCTACCTGCAACCTTTAGCTGTACCTGTAAAAATGCGAGCTGATGGAGAAAAACGGACTCTAAATTTGAAATCAGCGAATTCAAATTAGTAAATAAAATTGCATCAAACTTCCAATCAATACAAAAAAGGTAAATTTTGTTCGCTTTTGTTATTATTGTTAAAATATTGAAAATTCACTTTCATGTTCAATAGATTACGATTTAGTTTTTAGAATTTATTTAAAAGAAATTACTAGTTTTTCCGTGATTGATAAGAAAATAATATTCGGCCTAATTGTGTAAGGCATTGTCGTTAACGCGTGACGTTTTTTGTATTGGCTTAAATAACTCAGGTTGTGTTTTATTGTAATCTATTACAAAAAGCGAAACGAAATACGAATTAAACAACTGCGGAGTAGGTGTGAACGCCGGTCGGCTAGTTGGTAGTGAGCGCCGGGGTTGCGGGTTCGATTCCCGCCAGAGACTCTGGTTTCTTTCCTGCAGACAAGCGTAGAGCCTCGCGAGATTGGCATAGGAAGAAAAAAAAATATATTTATTTATGATAAATTTGCTTGTTTCATATAGAATAGTAGTTGACCAAAAATATTTACCTATGTTTCTATTATTTTAATACATTTCAAACTGTAATATAAAACACACAAATGTTCTTGTTGCGATATGTTTTTTCTTTAATGATCTTTTTTACACTTCCACAAGGATGAATTGCAAAATTGTTCTGTGCAAATAATAATGTAATTCAACTCAACTCGTCTTTTCCAATTTACATATGGATTTATTTTATGATTTTATATATTCTTGGTTTGCTTTTGTACATTTGATAGTTTTACCACAAAATAAATCAAATCTATATTTATGAATAATTTAAGAATTTGATCAATTTCCTTAGAGACACAAATAAACAAGCTTATAAACATTTTTAATATTGTTTTTTTTATTACGTTTAATTACATTTGATTTTACTTTTATGTGCTAGGAATACAATTGGGTCGTTTTACGTAAGAACGTATGACGTTTTGCCTTAAATATCTTAAAACAATCTTTATTGACCCGTAATTTCGTCGTTAACTTTTTTTTTTTTTGTGTAAATAATATTACCATATTATAAATTTACACAAATTTTTGTTTAGTTTTTCTCCTTTTCATTTAAGATTTAAAATTTTTTATGAGGTAGAAACCAGAGTATGTGCCTTTGTATCAAATATTAAACGTTTCAATTTGAAAACGTATCTACGTCGTTAATACGTTCGTACGATGAAATTGTGTTCCTACCGTTAAGTTGTATAAAAATGACCATTCTAATTTTTGCCAGGCGCCCGATGTCGATCGACAACTTCAGCAAGCGACAAAAAGTCACTCATTATCGTAAGCGGCCCATTAACTATCGACTTTTCGGTCGACAGGTTTTAAGTTTCTAACGTAATTCATTTATTTATTGTCAAATGATTGCATTGTAAAGATTTTATCTGTCTGGTGCCACTGGTGTTAGAACCACCCGGCGAGCAGGGCACCGGACTGACTGTTGGCGTTTGCCCCTACGGCCTACTCTTTTAGAGAGCCATGTCTTAAACGCAAAATTGCGTTAAGGTAAGGGCTGATTTTTTTCCCTTGTTTCGAGGGGAAAGTTTGGCCCTTAACTGTACTCCCTAGGTGATGTTGCTGTTCAACAGATGCAGTTGCTATTCCTAATTAGCGGTGGTTAGACATCTCTGGGTTGGTTGCATGATTTTTGTCGGGTAATACACTTCAATTGCTACATTGCATGTGAGTGTTGGTTTTTTCAAGAATTTTTTGTTACTATCACTATCTATAAAAAATTTTCTTTTTCGCAAAAAGTAGCTGGCAGAATAAAATCCAATAAATAAATTTTATAAATTAAACGCATTCATGTTTAAACATAGAAAGAAAAAAACGGGTATCAAATTCAAGTTTTTCCACTTACTTTTAGTGCGATGTATTTAAAAATTTAAGTACGACGAACACAAAAAAGGACTTAAAACCATCCAAAAATTATTAAACCAAGTAAAAAAAGTTGACCAAGTAAAAATGTACCCAATGAAACAAAGAAATCAAATTTTTTCCTGGTATACATTGCACCACCACTCAGTGGTGCCAACTTAGCTCTTTTTGGGCTAGACTTAGCGGTTTTTAAAGTGTTTAAAGTGTTGTTATATAAATTTAGCCCTGTTAGCCCGTTTTTACTTCGGTATGGTAACATTTTTGGTTTTTCAGGCGATATCGAGTTGTGAAAACTGTCTTAAAAATTAAAAAACATGCAAATAGGAGAACGGATAACTTAAATATCAGTTTGGAATTGGTAACAATCATTTAAATAAACTTTTTTGCTATAAATATATTCATATGTCCCTAATTAAATGCTCAAGTTTATAGGACTTTTAGTGTCTAAAGCGAAATAATCGTTGTTGTTCAATCTACAAAGTACTTGCCGAGTTATGCTTAAAAATTAGTTTTAACGAAACATACAAAAATCCAAAATATATAGACAGTGATTTATAAAATGACAACATCTATGAAGAAGAGTAAATCTTATTAAACAATGACCAATTTTTAAAGATTATAAATGCTACTTAAGCCTTCAGCTATATGTTATTGTACCATTGATTGAATTGCAAGTAAAACGGTCCGATGTTAAAAATTTTTTGGTTCACTTAAAAAAAGTGTGTTTTAACCCTTTTGGCGCTTTTTTTTAAAAAAGATCCCATTTAAATGTACTAAAATCGTCCCTTTTTTAAATAAGCTCTTTTTACCCCGTTTTTCACATGTCTTCACGCATTAAGTGTACCAAGAGTTGCCATCACTGAAGCCACTGCTAAACTTTTCAGTGGTCAGAGAATAAAATTACAAAGTAAACGTATTATTCTCAGAGAACTTATTAGCCTCATCTTTTTACGTAACAAAGATTGCTGTAGAAACAACAGCAACACTACGAAAGTAGATGAAAACGATTTACTTGTTTGTTGAAGAAACAATAAGAACGCTACAAGAAGAAAAATATACACTATGTTCATGATTAAAAAATAAAATAATTTGAAAGAGAAGGAAAAATTCTCGATTTCCTTTTGTACAAATTATTAAGTTTAATACATCAAATTTTCAGAGCAGAATTATGACGAAAACCATATCGGGCCATTCTGTTGGTGTCTTAAAATTCAAAGTTCTTCTGTAAACAATGGAAAATACAACAAAAATGAAACAGGTGTAGCAGGAAAATATATAATAATATTCTCGCTCTGGTTGCCAGGTGTAAGTGTTTATAATCAACCTAACTTTCAGATTATTTCAAGTACGGATAAGGGATGAAACCAACATAGAAATTTGTGAATCAAGCACAATCAGGCATTAATTTTATCTCACTCTTACTTAAGTTAATCCCATTCTCGGATAATTTTGAGTACGGAACAGGGTTTAAATACGGCTAAAGTTGAGTATTTGACACTTGAATAATCCGTTCTAGTGACACCTCTTTGGCTTGATTTAAGTACAGATGGATTGATGTTTCTTTTGAGGGTATGTCTTATTTTGTATTTAAACTATTAGATCATTTTTAATTTATTACGTATTTAAAAAAAAAAGATATTTAAAAACTTACCGTATTTAAATTTGTTATTTTATCCAACTCTACAGCCGTACTGCCGCGATGATGCAGATGTGGTAGATGATGAGTTGTCAACATTTTTGTTTTTCTAAGAGAATTTGCAAGAATCACCACAATTAAACCTAAAATTATAAAATAGAACAGGCCATTTGAAGACATAATGATAATTAAAACAAAATTGAGAATATATTATTAGTATTCACAGAACTTGAAACTGTCTTTTTCGTGCAGTTGCCAGGTTTTTGCTTGTGGTTGATTACATGCAAAATGAACCACATGTCACAATCTTATTTTTGCTATACAAAATTAACATGTTTGTATATCACGAACAGTTACACTGTGATAGTTTCGTGTTTTACCAATACAAACTCTTCTATAACATTTTCAAGCCACTCAGCAACAGGATGTGTGGTAGAATAGGGCATTCACTATTAAACAGATTTTTAGCAAACTAAAAAAAAAAAATTCGAATGGTTTACAAAAAGAAATAATTAAAATCAAAAACGTATTACATTGTAGAGATCGTAAGAACGCTCATATCGCCTATTCGTCTAAACAGGAGGTTGCCTAACTGGGGTCGCGGAAGCCTTGGGTTTCGCGTCAACTTTCTAAGACGTCCGCAAAATAACTACTAAATATGCAGTTGTTGAAATGTTTAACCTTTTATGAACAACTTTTAAAGATAGCAATATTATCAGTATATAAAAACCGTTTACAAAAGTCCGAGTTTCATTAAAATATTTCAAGGAGTCTGATAAACAAAACACGTTGAAAGCCCTTGCTCAAAACTGAACATCATATATAGAACATATATTTTGTTTCTGTTGGTTTAAATTGTATCTCTGTAACAACTTGAACTTTTCTATCATACAACTTGTGGGAAAAAGCAGACGTTAGTCTGTATGTAATAAGGTGCACTAATATATGTGTGCATTAGGGCTTCCAATCCGGAAATCCCGATTTTTTTTATATTTTTTTATTATTTTTACATTTTTTTCATTAATTTATATAAATATTTTTTTGTGCAAGTATTTAAATTTTAAATATTTGCATACAATTCTTCCAACGAGTGTTGAGTGCGAATGATGTTTTTCAACTGCATCCCATCTTAACAACAAATTTCGTTCTTGTTTACAACATTGGATGCTTTAATATTCATAAGAAGCTACTTGAACTTAGCATTGAGTATTAATTTTTTTATAATTTAAAGTATAATTTCCAATTGTCTTTTAAAAGTTTATAAGTGTTTATTTTACCAATTTTTCAAATGTATTTAAACAATTTTAAAATGTATTTTAAGATCGTTCATATGTATTTTAAAATTATCCAAATTTATTTACAATTTTCCAATTTTTTTTTTTTTTTGTTGAAATTGCTCAATTGTATTTTAAAAATAAATTTATGTACTCAAAAAACTTGAGTGTTTTTCATATAAATTTTACTACTCGTCCAAGCACTTGTGTTGTGAAAACAGCACATTAAATAATTTTTATATACAATTGGAAATTTTTTAAATACAAATGGATAGTTTTAAAATACATTTGGACAATTTTAGAATTATTTAGAAAATTTTGAACTTTATTTGTAAAATTTTGAAACACATTTACTATATAATTTTGAAATACATATGGACAATTTTAATATACATAGGGAAAACTTTAAATTGTATCTGAAAATTTTAAATTATATTTGGACAATTTAAAAATACATTAAGAAAACTTCAGTCGGTCGTGCTCGATGAGAAAAGACGTGTTTCTTTTAACTCCGCATACGGTTCTTTTTTTTAACATAAATTAATTAATAATATCAGTTTAACAAGCGAATTTGGACGCTCAATATAAAAGTGAACAAAAGAATAACTATAAAAAAATTAAGAAAAAAAAAATACAAGTAAAAAAAAAATATACTTACATATGTATGTATGTACGCACATACATACTTGCAAATAATCTGTGCAAAAAAATATTTATTCTTTTTTTCTTTTATTATCTCGGTGTAACAACATTTGGGGGATTCACAAGGTGTCATAAAGTCATATGTCTTAAAATAATAACATGAAAAAATACGACTGTTGTGAGCCACCCCTCATAATTTAATGTGCTATTTTGAATTTAAATCAGCTGATTAAAAAAAAAGATACAAATTTTCCACAATGCCAAAAATAAGTGAACAAAACTAAAATAATAGCCAGTTTGTGTGAAAAATACATTTTAGATGTTGTGATGGCAAAGTCAAGTATTTTCCATTTTTCGGTTTTGTTGCAAATTACAAATAAATTTTATTTTGTTTGTTTACCAAACAGCAGAGTCCTAAGCCGATCTAATTTGTAGCCGCAAGTAATTTGTCGCAAAAATTGCTAGCCGCAGGTTAAATACAAATGTTACCCGGATAAAACTATACCATCAACGGCAACGGCTACAAAAAATAACGCGGCACGGCTCAGCCGCTCAGCGCTGGACTTTTCTGATTAATTACGACAGCACAATAAACATAGCAAGCAACGTTCTATTTATTTAAGACAATTTTTGTTTACAAACCAACAACAATATTTTTAAACCATTGTAAAATGTTAGAACATTATGACAATAAACCATGATAGCACACCTTGTGAATACCCCAATTATACATAATAAAAAGAGCACAGTCAACAAAAAAAAATAAAAACAAAAAAATAAAAAATAAATAAAAAAAACGGTGAAAAAAACAAAAACAACTCTATATGAGTAATAACAATGAAACAACAACAAAAGTAAATGATATTCATGCTAGTGAAAGCAATGTGGAAATAAACACAACAACAGAAAACAATACAAGCGTTACCACTGTTACCATAATCCCAAACATAGACGCAATGTTAAACAAACAAGAAAAAAGTTGTCAAAAACCACAAGTGCAAGTTGGTATGGATAGGTATATAACAGTGCTTAAACGTGGTCGCAGCCCTGCCTCTTCAGCTGTTGCCTCTGCCTCGAAAGTTCCATCTTTTGATAGAATAAACTCGCAAAATCGTTTTGCAATTCTGGAGGATGAATCTTCTGAAACACCCAACGTCATAAAATCGTCGAAGCCACCCCCGATATATCTTAGAGAGCAAAACTCAAGTGAGCTAATAAAAACTTTAATATCGGTGATAGGTGAAAATTCGTTTTACGTAGCTGCAATCAAGCGTGGTAATATTAACGAAACAAAAATACAGATTAATAATGAGAATGATTTTCGCAAATTAATTAATAAGTTTGAAGCACTTAAAAAAAGCTTCTATACTTACCAGCTGAAATGCAGCAAAGGTCTGCAGGTTGTGATAAAGGGCATTGACTCATGCGTGGACCCAGACGAAATAAAAACATTTTTAGAAGAAAAGGGTTTCAAAATTAAAAATGTTACAAATATTAAAAATAGGGAAAAAAATCCCCAACCACTATTTCGAGTGGAGTTAGAGCCCGGCGACGTTAAGCTAAAAAAAAATGAAACGCATCCCATATACAGCTTAAAATACATCCTGTACAGGAAAATAACGATAGAAGAGCCGCACAAAAGAAATGGGCCCGTTCAGTGTTTAAACTGCCAAGAATTTGGTCATACTAGGGCATACTGCTATTTACCCCCTGTTTGTGTCGTATGTGGAGAACTACATGGTACCGTTCAGTGTAATAAGTCAAAAAATGACCCTAATGTAAAAAAATGTAGCAACTGTGGTGGTAATCACACTGCCAACTATAGAGGATGTCCGGTATATTCTTTTGTCAAGCGTTCTGTTGGACAGAAACTTAATCCCCCTCAAACGCAGGCAACTTATCAAGAAAACACTAACGGCGTTCAAATACCGCAGCCAAATAATAACAGAACCTCGTACGCTAATGTCTTAAAATCTAATCATATGCCATTGCAAGGTGATTTACCAAATAATGACGAAATTCCCACTTCTAATTTAACTCGGCTAGAAAAAACCATGGAAACATTAGTGCAAACCGTTAACAATTTTAGCAACACAATGGGTAACATGAAATGTTAAGAATGCAATCGATGTTATTGCAAGCTGTACTAAATAAGCCATGAACTGTCTAAAAATTTGCTTTTGGAACGCAAACGGCATCCGCCAACATAAAAATGAACTAGAATACTTCCTTAAAAATAAACAAATCGATGTTATGATGGTTTCTGAAACTCATCTGACCTCGAGAAATACGTTTAAAATCAATGGTTATATATTATATGATACCAAGGACCCTCGAGGTAGAGCTTGTGGAGGTTCTGCCATTTTGATAAAAAACCGAGTAAAACACTACTTAATGTGTGATCATCGTGAAGATTATCTCCAAGCAACGACCATTTGCGTTGAGGAATTAAATCGAAACCTAGTAATTTCATCTTTATACTCCCCACCTAGATTTTCAATATCAGAAAGCCAATATAATAAATACTTCAAATCATTAGGACCCTGCTTCCTGGCTGCTGGCGATTATAACGCTAAACACACTTTCTGGGGGGTCACGACTTATTACACCTAAGGGTCGTGTTTTGTTTAACACAATTCGTAAAATGGATCTAAATGTGGTCGCGAGCGGTGAACCAACATATTGGCCTACTGATCAGCAAAAAGTTCCAGATGTCATAGATTTTGGAGTGGTTAAAAACATCCCCGCAGAAACGATTTATGTTGAGGCTTCCTTAGAATTATCTTCCGACCACACACCTACAATTGTTACTATAATGATTCCAAATAGAATCGTATCGCCGTCTGGGTACTTATCCAAATCACCCTCACAAATAAATTGGTTAATATATAAAAAATATCTTAGTGCCCATTGCACAGAAAATATTCCGCTTAGCACACCGGAGAGCGTGGATCTCGCTATTGTTAATTTTGACAGTTATCTCAAACTAGCTGTTCAACATTCCAGCACAACCCTCAAAAAAACCAAAAACAATATCATATATTCTGTAGATGTCGAGCGTCTATTGACTGAAAAAAGGAGAGTTCGAAGAGAGTGGCAATTGCACAGATCCCCCCAACTTAAGATTTTATTAAAAGAGTGCACAAAAAGGCTAAGAAAGTTACTGCAGTCCCAAAAAACTGCATCCTTTGAAAAATATCTTAAGGAACTTGATGCAACTCCACAATCAGACTACTCATTATGGCGTGCAGCTAGAAATCTTAAAAGACCAGTTATCACTAAACCACCATTAAGAAACTTAAACGGAAGTTGGGCAAGAAATGATATAGAAAAAGGAAATCTTTTTGTTAATCATTTGAAAACCGTATTTACCGCTCACACATCTCTCGATATGGCGGTCGAGTTACCACCTGTTGCTGTTAGAGCAGCTGTTCCACTAAGATTTGAGATAAGAGAAATGGAAAAGGCTATTCATGATTTAAACCCGAAGAAAGCCCCTGGTTTTGATAAGATCAGTAACAAAATGCTTAGCTTAAAAATGGGTAGCTCCCAGCATAGCAAAGGAAATTATTCTCTTTATTTTTAATGCTATTTTACGCCTTGAATACTACCCTCAGGAATGGAAAGTATCATTAGTTACCATGATACCTAAATCAGGAAAGGATCCTACAAAAGTTGAGTCATATAGACCTATAAGCTTATTGTCTAATATATCAAAGCTGTTTGAGAAGCTGTTAGTGTCAAAATTAACCCCAATTTTAAATGTAAATAGATGTATTCCAAACCATCAATTCGGCTTTAGAAGAGAACATAGCACAATTGAACAAACACATCGTATAGTAAACGCCATAAGAAAAACCTTTGAAGAAAAAAAATATTGTTCCGCCCTCTTCATCGATGTTTCTCAAGCTTTTGATAAAGTCTGGCATGAAGGCTTATTACATAAATTGAAGCTAAATTTACCAGTAAACACACACAAGCTGTTAGAAAGCTACTTAGTCGGTCGAAAGTTTATTATTAAAGAAGGTGCTTTTATAAGTTCTCCTCAGCCAATTGACGCTGGAGTCCCTCAGGGAAGCATCATGGGCCCACTGTTATACCTAATATATACCTCAGACATGCCAACAAACAACCACACCCTAACTTCAACATTTGCTGATGATACAGCTTTTTTAAGCGTGCACGAAAACTGTCATGAAGCTTCTCGCTACTTGCAGGATCATAAATTTGAACTGGAAAAGTGGTTAAAACAATGGAGGATAAAGGTTAATGAGCAAAAATGCGTACATATAACATTCACCTTGCGTCGGGAGTCATGTTCCCCTATTAAAATCAATAATCAATTAGTGCCCCAACAATCGCATGTAAAATATCTCGGAATTCATCTAGATCGGCGTTTAACATGGAAATGCCATATAGAAGCAAAACTAACACAAATGAAACTAAAAGCAATTCAACTTAATTGGCTTATTTAAAGAAACTCTGTTCTTAGTCTCGATTGTAAACTTCTACTTTACAACTCTATCTTAAAACCAATTTGGTGCTACGGTATTCAGTTATGGGGCACTGCCTCGGCTTCTAATATCGAAAAAATTCAAAGGCGACAAAATAAACTTCTTCGAATAATCACAGCCGCTCCCTGGTATGTTAAAAACTCAAATATTCACAAGGATCTCAATGTGCCATTAGTAAAAACTATTATTACGAACTATGCAGTAAAATATTTAAAAAGACTTGAGTCGCACCCAAATCCACTAGCTCGAAATATTTTAAATTACAGCGGCCACTCTAGATTAAGGAGAAGAGATACAGCAGGACTCATCAGACAAGAAGAGCGCTAAACATCTACATATGTGAACAGAAACCGTGAAGAGAAAAATTTTCGTCTAGCATTGGCAGGACAAAAATAAAGTATTAGTATAAGATTTGATTAATTATTGTTAGTTCATATTTAATATATGAAGATTCAATAAATAAATAATGGAAAAAAAAAAAAATTAAGAAAACTTAAAAATATATGTTTTTTACATCAATAATCAAATATGGATAAAAATAAAATTTTTTGTTTTTTGTTACGTTTTTTATCAGAAATAGAACTAAGATTGCTTCTTCTCTTCATTAGGAAGACGAATCGGCTCAACCTTGCAGTGACGCCATCTTAGTAACTGCTCTTTGGGATGGGCATTGGCGCTGGGTATCACAAAGGGACCGCTGAAGGACCCAAGTGAGCTGTCTCTCAATGGCTGCCCATGGAACCTGACCTAACCTAACCTACGTTTTTTATTACATGATCTTTAAGAATTGTGATCACTTGGGTCTTTCAGCGGTCCCTTTGTGATACCCAGCGCCAATGCCCATCCCAAAGATGCTTTAAAGCATCTTGGACTAAATTTGAATGATTTTACAGTAACCGTTCAATAGATGATATACAGAAATTTCAAGTGTCTTCGTATGGGAGGTGCCATGCCTAATGTTCCCATTAAAACTACCTTTTGAAATATGTTGTGGATTATTATCTAAGCTATTTGTACAAAATTGGAATACTTTCACTATTACAGTACTTCAAATACGTAGAAATCTTTATTGCAATTGTGCGGGAAGTGCCACGCCCGCTTGTCTAACCCAGCCGACTTTTTGACAGATGTCGTGTATTGATAACGAAGTTATTTGTTTCATATTGGAAAACTCTTATTGTAACCGTCCTCCAGATATAAGGTTATTCATATTTTTTTTGTATGGTTGTTGTATGTTAAAATATATTATTAGCCTATGTTAAGCGCCGAGTAATCAGGAAATTACTGTGAAACTTTCAGGAAAACCGGCTCAGTAGCTTAGGAGTCTGTAGAGAATAAACAAAAATACGCTTTTTCATTTATATATTATATTTTTATTTTTATTTTTAAAGGTGTAGTTTACCATAAGAGTGGGTCCTACGAAGCTTGAAGACTTTTGTCTTCAGATATGAAGTATTTAATATTTTCGTCCTATGGGGGGTATTGCTCCTCCTTCGTCTACCCCACCCATTTTTATTTTGGAATTTATAGCTTACCATAATAGTGGATTTAACCACATTTGAAGACTCTTAAAAAGTTTTATAAATTGGGTATAAATAAAAAAAATAATTAAAAAAAAACCCCAAAAAAATTTTAAAAATCTCGTGAATCCCGGGATTCAAAATATCCCGAAAATCCCGGGATCCCGAAACATTTTCTTCAATCCTGCATTCCGGGATTCAGAAAAATCAATCCCGATTGGAAGCTCTAGTGTGTATATGCAGTTTTTATAGGTTGTTTGTTTATGTTGTTCAACTTTCCTAGAATTTTGTAATCACATTGACATTTAAGTCAAACGAATTCTTATGGCGTCTAGCACATAATATTGTGGCATCAATATAAAGTAGATGCAGGGTATAGTGTACTAACTTCAGAGAAAATAAAGAAATGTGCGACATTTTTTAGATTCTTATGACGAAATGTGTTTTAAATATTAAAACTCCCAATATTTTTTTTTATACAGTCTACTGAAATAATGGAAATAAAATTTTTTATGCGAATGAAAGAGTTGCATTCGAGCTGAAGTTTTAGATTTTTGGGCCAGAACATTATCGGGAAAGTTGCCATAGGTTCCGAAAGTACGGCGCCTCATGTATTACAAAATTTAAAAACGATTAAACTATTTTTGGTAAAAAAATGTTTGAGTAATTTTGCCTTAATTACATTAATTAAGTAAATTTGTTAATCAAACGATTTAATTTCATTTAGAAAGTATTTCACCTTTTAAATTTTGATAATTTGGATGTTCATATGAAAAAAGGCGTCATAACGCTGATGTATTTTGACTTCAGTACTATGACGTGTGGCTTTGTTTTGACCCCATGACACTTTACATCACTGTGATGTCAGCCTTAACATTACTTGACCAGCAGCATGTCCGATATGGGTTTCGTAATAATTCTCCTTTAGATATTTGATGTATTTAAATATATAATTTAAAAAAATAGAATATGGGAATTTTTGCTTCTAATTTTACTTTTTAAACATGAAAATAATGTTAATTATATATTTTGACATGACATATTATGTCATCGCACTGACGACAGTTTGTCATCGTATCGATGACATGATATATTATGTCTTCGCACTGATGTCAGTTTATCATCGCACTGATTTGTTTGTACTGATGTCAAAATACATCAGCGTTATGACGCCTTTTCTATCAGTGTACATAAAAGGTGGCATCGATTTGATGTCACTGTAGTCATAGCGTAGATGACGTATAAAATATAAAATTTATGGATGACTTTCGTCATTGGATTGATGGCTCTTTTTACCTCATTGATGCCATTTGTTATAACATTGATGCCATAGTTCTGATGTAAGGACATCATCAAAAAAAAAAAGAAAAAAATTAGCAAAACTGATTTGAGGTATAAATTTCCGTCTTGTAAAATATTTTTTTAATGTCAATATTTTTTCAATCTCTGCTAACAGTAGTGCATATCGAACAATGTTGACAAATTTTGTTAGGCCAGCTGTGAAAATCATATAAACTTGTGTTCTCAAGAAGATCAACTTACAACAAAAATGTAAAGTGCCTCAATGGCTTTGATAAGACACACATTCGGTAAACTCATTATTTCGCGCATAAGAGTTTATCTAGCATCCACTTGCACCGAATTACACAGCTCCTGACAGTTTTCTTTGGATACATTTGAAAAAAAGAGTGTACATAAATTGACATTGAATATTCGTATTAAAATCATGGTCTTTACACCCGACAATTTGCGAAAAGTTATAGAAAATATGTTAAAAAGAGCACTTGCTACAGAAGCAGAAAATGGCCACCACTTGCAAAAGAATTGTATTAAAAAAAAATTATAGAAACTGTTTAAATAAAAACTTATCTCCGTGTATACATTCGTAAATTAAAAGCGTTACTTTACTACAAACACAAAATTTGTTTTGTGTTGTTTAAAAACATGCATAACATGGATTCCGGCCAAACTGGTTTCATATTACTAGAAATTTTAAAATTTTTTAAAGTATTGTTTAAGTATTACTAAGCCATTAATAATTTGGGAATCGCAACAAACTTACAAAAAATTTAATTTCACCAACAATTTTTATGGAAACGGAGAAGTCCTGGAATTACTTAAGATTGTTGTAGTCGACAGCTTATCAAATGAATTTGAGTCTTCAGTCTCCGCACTCCGAATATGACGATACAGAGTATTGATACGGAGTTAGTAGCCACAAATATCATCGACGCAAACATTGTCGACACATATATCATCGAAACTAAAAGTGTCTCTGAACCATGAAATAGACTGCTATTATGGCAAAGAGGAACGTTCAGTTGTTTTCATAGTGTACTGCATAACAATTGTCATCAGGCAGTGGACCGACACCCTTCTGCTAATAAAGTAGGAAAAACGATATTTTACATAAGAGCATTTTTAGAAAACAGCACATGACATCAATATGTGTGAACTTAAAACTTTTAACACTGAATCGAAGATAGATGCATCCAAAATATGACAACTATACGGCGCTCATTTGTATTTTGGTTGCATCAAACTTTCTCGTATGACGATGTACTGGGTGCGGAAGTTCGACACAAATATTTGCTCTGCAGAGGCGAACATTTTTTGTTTCTTTTGCTAAAATGTCTTCATTTTGTCGACACGGCAGACACTTCAGAAAAAGCATATTCATATAACCTCTAAAATGTTCAACCCATCATTTAATTTGCATCGAAATTCGAGATTTTAGTTAATCAATTATGGGCAATTTTCTTCCAAAGATGACTTTGTTGCTACATTTTTCATACATTTCTTGAAGTTTCGAGAAATGTATTTTATTATAAGGAATGTGTTTTCTAAAGATTACTTTACTGAATTTTCCACAGTTTGGTAGCTATGAATAATTTTTTTTCACACTTTTTTCCAAGTCAGTAGCTAAAATTGCGCCGAGATAAATTCGTTAGAAAAATTGCCAAATTCTACAATTGGCTATTTAATCTGAACAGCAGCTAAATCTAGCTAGTTTCTATTTGGACTTCGTAAATTTTACATGAAAGGTAGTGTACATTTAATGTGTTGAACTGTGCTATTACTTGACGCCTGAAGGTGTCCTCCAACATCCAGTGCATAACCTATAAAGTCTGGGCGCTACTGGCTACCATAGTGCCAGGACTCTGGCCAGCTGTAATCTAGGGGGATCCATTCCTCGGATGCCGTCAATGGTAGACAAATTTAAAAAATGTATGGTTCTTAATATCCCCATTTTTATAAAAATATTTCAATAGTTTGGATAATTTAGTTACAATTTAGCTACTTTTTTCAATTATAAATTTCTCAGTTATATAAAAGATTTAATTATTGCTCATTTATGTAAGTTTGAATCATTAAAAGATGAATTGTTTTTTTTAATTATTTCGAATCATACCGTAAAACCGAACTTTGGTCTTTTGTAAATAGAAAAATAATATAAGAACAATTTTTATTACTTATTTGCAAAATATGTACAAGCAGTCCAGTAGGACTTTAAGTGGCTTTTAACATATGAATATTGATTGTGTGTTCTTTCTCAAATTCTAATACAGGGATTCTCAAAGAAAGGGTCAGAATTCATATTTCTTCGTAAATGTCGAAAAATAAGTGATACAATTTGTATTCTAAAGATCATGTTTCAGCCTCACTGTGCAATTTATTGCAAAGGGTACTGCATACATGTAAAAAGACAGACATTTAGAATGTGATCATTGTTTTAGTTGTACGCGTTTGGGAACTTTTTCTAATGCATCTCGACAGTAATGCCAGCTCAACAAGTGTTACATTTGCAACTGACACTTGTAATAATTTAAATTTGACTTGTTTAGCACAAAAAAAAAAACTAACAAGTGAGACAGGATGCAATTTCATCAAAGTTATGTGTGCACTGTTGTTTACGGTCATTGAAATAAGTTAGTTTTTTTTAATAACAAGTTTTTGTTTAGCATTTTTTAGCAACAACAAAGAGAATTTTTATTTTAGTTAATTGCTAAATGTTTTTTAGTTTTTATTTTTTTTTTGTTTTGGATGCTATGGAATGAGCAATACAAAGACAATTTTGCAGAAAATTGTGCAATAATTAAAATTTTTATTTCTGTTGAAAAAAGTTTTCTATTGTATTAGAATCTTAATTTTATAATTATAATTTTATATAAATTATTTAAATGTATACAGCAATCTAAATTTTAAATTTATTTAAAAAAAGGAAAGAAATATTTCAACAAAACATATTACTTGTTTTCATTAAATTTGTTTCTTTGTCCAAAACATTATTTAAGTTTTGCTACTCATTTAAAATTTACAAGAATTCTTTTTCTTATTTAAGAAAATATTTTAAATAAGTGTAATGACTCCAAATATTTAATGCTTAAGATGACATTGCCTTGAAGGAACGAATTCCGTAAAGGTCTTTAAAAAATTTAATATTGCAGAATTACTTATTCTACAATTCAATTCCTATAGAAATAATTAGACTAGTCACCAAAAAAAGAAGTCGGAATCAAGAACTTGGAACTAAAATCTATTCACAGATTGATTCTTTTACTTATAGTTTTTGAAGTTTTCTTAAATTATATTGAAACACTAAATTCATATATATTATGAAAAAATTTAAGAAATCTGTAGTTTCTTAGTGTATTAATTTCAAGTATAGTTCATTCTTTTGATTGCATGCAAAATTCAATTTATATCCAGTCACATACTATTTTCCGTTTTTTATTGTCTATTTATTTTCTTTTCAATTAAGGGAATAAAATACAATAAAGCAAAATAAGTATATTTGTTTATCATGTATTTCTGTGAATTGAATTTATTGATTCCAAAGTGAAAATAAGTTTTTCGTGTCTGGGAATTAAGTACCAAAGTAAGAAATATGAGAACCAGTGTTGCTAACTTTTCACGGCCAACATAAGCTTAATGAGAATGTATGGCAAAAATTAAAAAAAGTAATTAATAAAAAAGTGATATAAAAAGTTTTTTTTACACTTAGAATTAAAGTTTTTGAAAAAAAATTGTTCTGAGGTAAAATTTTTTAAACTTTAAAATGCAAATCATCGAATTGATATTTTCATTATATAAGCCGCTTAATGTGAACAGAAGCCGTGATGACGAAATCTTTTTTGTCTGGCACTGGCAGGACGTAAAGTAAATATTAGGATAAGATTTGACTAATTATTATTAGTTCATAGTTAATATATGAAGATTCAATATTAAATACTGAAAAAAAAAATATATATATAAGCCGCTCAATATGAAGAATTTTTAAATGTAATCTTTTTTTTTTACCACTCCTAATTTTAAACTTTTTAAGCACATTTGCGGAGTTCAGTATTCTGCTTAATAACAAATGCAAAATATCGAAGCACTTCAATGAAATCTAATGGAAACTCTGTGTATTTTGTTGTTGGACTTAACAAGAGAGTTACGATATTTTTCATTTGTCCTTTATCAAGGCTAATTCTGAACTCCGCTATTAAAGAAAGGTTGCAATATGCAAAAGCCTTACAGGATGAAAAATAGCTAAATTGGCAACACATATAACAACACTACATTATTTGGTCTTTATGTCCCAAAACTAACACGTGTAAAATAACAAATAATTTTTGTAAAAAATTTAATAATAACAAAATTATTTTTGATTGGATTTTGGGTTTTATAACATCAAAGCACTTCAATCCGAATGTTCTTAAAACTGAAATATATTCGTTTATCTTTAACTATAAAAAAAACTATTTGGAAATGTCCGAGTATATGAAAATAATTGCTGATGAATTCTTAAAACATGCCAATGAAAATGAAAGTAAGATAATTTCGAAACAAACCAGATGAGACGGAACGAGATGGAAGTGGGACTTACTCGAATATGGTTGCAAAAGTTCTCATTGTTAGCTTGCAAGAAGAGGAATGTCGAAAAAACTCCTAAATATAACAAATACAAGTACTATATGCAGTTGTGCCGAATCTTATGTATATACCCTTCCCCATAGTAATTAAAACAGTATTGAAAAGCAAACATTAAACATATTTCTTTAATATTCGGTACGGTAGAAATATGGAAAACACAAACGCTAATAGTGTTTGTGTAGTAAATACCTTAACAAAGAGTTTTCCTGTTTGCGACCTTCGTAAACAATAAAAATACTATACTTATCCAACTCCACATAAAGATGAGAACATTTCATTGCGTTTAGTTTTTCGTAAAAACCACAAACTTCGTTGTGTTCGGTTCAGCACATTAATGTTCGTTCGTTTCAGTTGAGCTCAGCGCCTTTTTGGCTGGTAAACACAACAAATTTTATTTTACAAAAGTAAAATACACATGTTTTTTAAAGAAAAAAAAAAAAAGCAAACAGCCAACAAAAATGGTTTACAAAAACAAAACATGCTTGCAAAGCACACACAGGCTATTCGTGCAAAATGCCAATCAACAACAACAATACTAGTGAGAAAAGTTGTTACAACTTTTTGTTTGATCAACCCTTCATGAATGTAAAAAAAAAAAACACTAAAGAACATTTAAATATAATGTAAGTCTACAGAATCTCTACCATTGTCTGTTTCATAACTAAAAACAGAACACTACATAATGTGTGTTACATTCGTGGAAATAGTTCTGAACGGTGTCAAGGGTTGTATACTAATACGCAAACACTATGAAAATAGATATCGTTTCTGGGAGTATCTACCGTACACTAAATAATGTTCGGTTTATTTTCGAACACTGATTCAACAACCAATTGTTCTTTGTCTCGTTTGGTATTGGCGGTATCGCCTGGGAGCATATATTTATTGGCACTTGGTGAAATTATTGGTCGATTTCGCTGATTTTAAAAAGCAAACAAATTTCTATATATGAAATTTGAGATCAATTTAACAACTTATGGACTACTTTGACCCATGTTTAGCAATCTTTATATTTAAGAAATATCTGCACCACATTTGGTCCTCCTAGCAAAAACAGTATGAGCGCTTTTGTGACAAAACTAGGGTATTGATTCGGTTAACCGATTAATTACTATCCGATTAACTGATCGGTGAATTTACAATTGGCTATTTTCGATAAACGATTAAACCGGTTAATTTCAGTCGATTAAACGATGTAACTAAATTATTATTTATTTTTAGTATAATAAAATATTTTTTGTGTTTGAAATTAATTGTTTCGTCTCATATACAAAAGGTGTGTGTTTGGAACATATTTTTAATACAAACAAAGAAGGTGTTCTGTGGTCTTAATTATAAAAGTTTTTGCTGTCAACAGCTCTTTGTTTCACGTGTATTTTTAACGGAATTAACCGAAACAATTATAAGTGTTAAACATTTTCAATAGGTCTCTATCGGCATAATGGACGATTTTATATATTAAGAGAAATCTAGGAAGAGGACTGAGAAATAAGATATTCTGTATCATTGGCTGCTTTCAATTTCTTCAACATCTACGATTAATGAAAGAAATTTTCCAGGTCAAGTTTTATCTAAACTAAAGAAAAGAATCGCTTAAATTCTTAAGATTTAAACCAAATTATTTGTATAAAAGATTATTTTATAAGATATCCTTAAACTATTGAAATAAATAATAAAATGATCACACAGTCTTTTTTTTAATCTTAACATGTATTAATTAAAAAATGTGTATAACATATTTTTAAATTATTTCTTGTTTGGTCGTTTTAGTTCAAGAATTGTTATGTTTTTTATGTTATTTGTTTTTTTTACTAATAAGATCCAAATAATAAATAATTTATGCATTTTTATTTATTGAAATTGCTTTATTTATAAAAAAAAACTTTATTAATCGATTAACCGATTAAATCAAAACCTCGGTGAACTAATCGAGCGATTAACTTATTAAAGTAAAAGCCCGATTAAATTAATACCCCAGCCAAAACCAATATTTAGGGGGAAAAAAGTCATTTGCCCATAACTCGATCATTCATCAACTGATTTTGATAAATTTCACTACCAGTATTCTACTTGTCATAAAAGTGTAAAAAATAAAGTTCATAGAGTATAAGCATTTAATCCGATACTTCTAAGCTTCAAAGTGTATAATTCTTGTTTTTAACAAAAAATTACCCCAATTTGTTTATAGGTTATGGGTTCTCATTCACTCAGGCTTTAACTTTATGTTTATAAGTCCAATATTATAGATAATTCAAAAAGTACCACATGTAGAACAAACAAATAAAAGAAAGAGATTTAATTGTCCGTATTCTTTAACGCTTAAACAAATTTCACTACAATATTTAAATTAGTCCCTGTTCTATGTGGGTGGTTAATAAGGATTCGGCACAGCCAAATATAACATTCTTACGTGATTTCTATCGTTTTATTGATAAAATTAATATTAGAATAAAATATCGCAATTGTTCGACAATGCAATAGCATTGGTTTTATACATAACGGTGCTAATAAGATATTAAATGCATATAAAATTACACAAACTCGTAAAAATAAAATAAAATTATATAAACGATAAACTGTGTTTGTGTATTTTTACAACCCATTTTTAAATTGAAATTAATAAAAAGAAAAGGCAATTACAAAAAGCACAGAAAAAGAAAAAAGGAAACAAGTAAATGAAATAAAAAAAATCTCACAAAAATCTTGGATAATAGCACGACCCAAAAGTGTCATAAATTTCATTGATTACATAATATTGGATATATTTCAGTATGTGTAACTTCCTTAAAGAGCCTTATGGTTTTTCATTTCTTTTTATTTTTGTCTGTTGAACAGTATAGTCTAAGATTTGTTAAGTAGACGAAAGAAAATATACAAAAAAAAAAAAAAAAAAAAAAAAAAAAAACAAAAAAAAAAAAACTTAAGATATACAATAATAAAAAATCTAAATTTAGTCTGGTGAATTTCCTAAAAAAAAGAACAAAAAACAACACAAAATACCAAATTGATAAGAGCCGTGTAATAAAATGTGGCTAAAATTTTGGCCCACATTGGAGTTCAACCTCAGATTGGAAATGAGATCTAAAGAAAATCCTCGCTATCTAAAGGGCAAGTAATTTTTATCATTATTGATGATATATTCAAGGAAAAATTTGAGTCTGGATAAATTCAAGGAAAAAGAGAATTGTTCTTTAATACACACAGAAAAAATTAAAAATTGTTTCTAATCACCAAATTCATAGAATCAATTTGGTGATTTTGCACCTACTACCAAAATGATTATAATGATTATATTCATTATAAAAATAAATTATCAAAAAACTTGGCCATTTCAAACAATGTGTTAATTTATTAAATATAGCTCAGCTTTAGACAATTCCCAGAAACAATTGCACAAGTTTAAATTATTTCATTTAAAGCGAAAAAATCATTTAAGATTTTTTTGTTATTTAATAATATATCTTAATTAAAAGTTTATTTCAAAACAACTAAAATCTCAATTATCACATTAACTAAATTGATATACTTTTCAAACAATTTTTTTAATTGATAAAAAACTACTGAAATTTTTTTCTGTGTATATTAGAACATTGATAATCAAGGCTTTATGCCGTAATTTTTTTAAAATTTCTCTATCATGTTTCATAAAAATCTTATAGCAACACAATAATTAACAGTTGAGCTCTTTTATTTATACTTTCCCTAATTTTTCTCTTGTCCTTCCATAACTGTGATTGTATAACAATAAACAGTGTTTTTAGTTGACTTGTTTTAATTATAATTATTTCATAATTAAAGTGTAAAAACAAATAAATTTGAATATGTTAACATTTTCAGTTTCATTTTTATTATCATTTCCTTTTCTGTTTTGACGCATAAAACTGCCAAGTCTCAGAAGTAGTTTCGTTTTACACAATTTAACACGAAATAAATAAAACTTTATGAAATAACAACTTTTGAAATAACAAAAATTAAATATTTTGGAAAAGAACAAAATGCTGAATGCAAAGAAACCGATTTAATTCTCTTAACAAACTTAAGTGTTATTTAAAAATTATACAGCAAGGGCCACAAAGAATAAGATTGTTTTGGCACATTTTCCAAGAATTTGCAATGTAATGAATATTTCAAATACAAGAGATTCATTTAGTTTTATGTGTAAAAATAATAAAAACAAGTACGAGCGCTAAATTTGGTTATGCTGGATTTTGGATACCCTCCAGCGAAAAGGGATTTCTAGGAAATTATAAAAACCTATGCCATATTATGGGCCGATCATCACAAAATTTATGACTTAATTTCTATTAATATAAAACTTAACTTGATTTTATTTCAATTGTTTATCGTGATTAATTTTGCGTTTAGGAATATTTAAGAATTTTCAGAAGAGGGCTTTATATTGGACCTGTGGCAAATTAGGAACGAATCATCACAAAATTCGTTAGAGTGTTGTCTGGTATTAAAAAAAATCTAACTACGACCATATTTTAACCAATATAGTTTGCTAGCGTTTTTGGCATTCAAAAGTTTTCTTTTAAGGCTTCATTGTCTCCCAAATGGGACTTTATTACGGGCATATGATAGATTATGGACCGATTATTACAAAATTGCATGGTATTATTTCTAGCCATATGTGGCTAAATTTAACCAAATTACAAAAAACTTAGTTTGTAAAGCTGATCGTTTAACTCACCAATTTTTATATTTGTTGAATAAAGCACTTTTTGTGTTAAAAATGTTATGCTTTAAAGTGAGAACTCGTTTTATAAAATGAATGCCCCTGGTAAGCTTTGTGGCAAGCGAAACCTTAAAAATTAGACCTTACAAGCCTGCTATGTTGGAGGCGCCATATTTTGATGTATTGTCAAAAGTATCTTATTTGTATCTATGTATTTATGTACGCCACGGCCGGTAAACTGCTATGTACGTATATATTTATAATTACGTTTTAATAAGATAAAATATATATAAAAAACATTATTTTGTTAATAAATAAACGTTGTTCTTGACGAATGAAGTATTTTGTGATGCCACTGGATTGTACGAATAAGTTAAATTGGGTATCGATCGCAGCCATATTATAACCAAATAATATAAAGTAACTTTACTCTTATTGCAATACTTTTATTATATAATAATTTTACCGGGAAAATGTTTTTAATTTGCACAACTCAAAATAATATTTTTTTTTAATTTTTGACAATAATTTTTTTTTTTTGTAGATTTTATAATGAATGAAGAATGTTGTTCTTTTTGTATTTTAAATTGCAAAGAATTCAAACAAAATTTAATTTTAATATTTTCATGAAACTCTGTACAACTAGGTACTGCTGTCAAAGAGTCGAGTTACTTATTATACTTTGCTCATAACTATGATGTTAGCAAATGTTTGTAAAACAAATTCTAGATATTTTTTTGGAGTATTAAGAGTATTTGCCTTTATATACTAAAAAATTTACTCCGTTATCAAACAAAAAAAAAAAAAAAAAAAAAAAAAAAAAAAAAAAAACCAAGTACGAAAGTATAGGCGGTCAAGCACGACCAAATGATACTCTACACCACAGTGTTTCAAACAAATTTTCGAAAGTATACAATATTTGAGATCAGCTCAAGATCCAAGTAAAACTTCTTTGTGACGAATATTATTTGAATATGTTCATCTATATGAGATTTGCTTGATTTTAAGTGATTGGTGTTTATGAATGACCTATGGGTAATTTTGGACCTACCAGCACAACATTTTGTTATGAGTTAATGTCGCCCATTTGTATGTCAATACCAACATTTATAAGGAAGTGATGGCATTAAAAACTTTTTTCTCTTTGTGTTAGTTAGTTAGGTTGCAATAAAATTTGGTAATACGATTTAGATTCCCATCAAACAGTTTTGGACCAAGTTCAAACTTAATACCAGCATAAAAAATGGTTTATGGGCACAAGGACTTTCTTCAAGAAAGAAACTTTTACGGGGGATATGTGAAATAATGGACAGATTCTCACCATTTTCAACAGTCTTAGCCCTTGTAATAATTATAACCTGAACTTTGCGAAGAGTGTTTACATGGAGAGCAAGCCATACGGGCGAACATTCTTAGATCGACTCAGAAAGTGATTCTGAATCGATCGGTATACGTAAAAAAAATATTTTAAGTGTTGCAAACACCAGCAATAAAACTCCTTCACTAATGCGGTGTATAAAAACTACAGAAGCCCCAAGCTGGTCCGCCTCGAGAAAATTTTTTTAATTTCATCATATATTCAATAGCATATTCAAATGAACGATTTTAAAAATATTTTATGTGTTTATTAGTTCTTTTATAACCTTTACACTAAGTATGTCATTCCGTGTTAAACTTTTTAATATTTATCTAAGAGCCCAAAAAGTATATATGTATATCTTGGGTCCTTGAGTAATTTTAAGTTTATTACAGTTTGTAAGACTAGAAATCATGCTACCAACTATCGTGAAGATCGGACCATAATTTTCCATAGTCTTTAATGCGTATATAAACGCAGCTGATAACGTATTAGTATTAAAATTTGAACTTAGCTAGTTTTACGATATAAGAAGTCGCACCACCAAACTATGGAGATCGGTCTATAATTACCCGAAATCATCAAATAAAGCCCATATTCGGTAAATACTTTATTATGATTTTCAATTTCAAAAACATTAATAAGACCAAATTTATTTAAAATTATATAATTGTATGGTGTTTTAAGCGTATTCAAGTAAATTTCAGAAGGCACCTATAAGTGGGGCTTGTGGTAAGCTATGCAGTTATGCAATAACCAATCATTATCTCTAATTTTTGCAAAATGTTTTGACAATCAGTGCATTTTGCTTTCAATTAAGCGGCCATTTTAGTTTTTTTTTATTAGAATGATATACTAAAAAAGCTATTAATGTAAAGCTATGTAAATATATATTAATGGAAATATAAATTTTTTTGAGATTTTTTTTTTGCTGCTTTATTGATTATCCTGGAGTTTAATTCGGAACTGATTTGGAAAACTCGAGAGAACTTTAAACAAACATTGTACTTTTTTGTTAAGTGCGTCAACAGATGGACAGATAGACGGAGACTCTATAAATCTATTTTTTCAAGGACCTAAAATATACATAAAAAAATTTACTTTATGAGGTCTAACCTAAATGTTTAAAATGCTTCACACGGAATTAAATGCTTATAATACCCACATTAATCACCTGTTGTGGAGAGTATAAGATTAACAAGTTAGAGTGCTATATTTGATACCCTCCATATATATTATTAACTAAGCTTCACAAAAACGAACGTCAGCATTAAAATTGGTTGCGGTTTAGACCTGAATTAACTTATTAACGGACAATTAGAAAATTTTAAGTGTTTCTTGTTAGAACTTTGAACTGTCTTGAGTATTATAATTTTTAGGAGCGTTATTTGTATTGGACCTATGGTAAATTATGGACCAATCATCCCAAAATTCTGAAGACTGATTTCTGGCATTACAAAAAATAAATTAGAATAAATTTCAATACAGCAGTGTAATTAGTTTTAGCGTTAACAGCAAATTTCACAAATTTGCATGATATTTTTTCTGGCCATATGAATTTAGGTAAAAAATTTCACCGCAATATCTATATCTGTGATGGTTTTAGGTGAATTTAATTATTTTTCTTTTTAAACTGTTTTCCGAGAGTAGGGTTTATATGGGGCCTATGGTAAATTATGGACAAATCTACACGAAATTTGGCAGTGTGATTTCTCGTCCTATAAAACTGTGACGTACCGAACTTCAATTTGATAGCATTATTTATTACGGTTTTAGGTGCAATAAACTGTTTTCCGGGAGTAGGGTTTATATGGCACCTAGTATAAATTATGGACCGATCTTCAAAAAAGGGTACAGTGTTTTTTGCAGTATTAAAAAACTGTGACGTACCAAATTTAAGTATGCTAGCGTACTAAACTGTTTTCCGCGAGAAGGGTTTATATGGGGCCTATGGTCAATTATGGACCGATCTTCACGAACTTTAACAGTATGATTTGCAGTCGTATAAAGCGAATCCGTGCATTATTCCACCATTTATGTTAGTTTTTGTATCAAAATTATCAATTTTTTTTGGATAGTGTTTCCACATTTTGATTAATAGTTCTGATTCTACTAAGCCGATGTGGCTGGATGTCAATCCCAAACTGCTTAGGAAAACTACAAGCAATTTGAGACCAAGTTTGTTTTTTTCTTTTGCGTTTTTCGAAAGTGAGCGTGTTTTTACAGAGTACAGACAGACAGACGGTAGCCATGTCCGTCGACTTAGAATTACTCAAGGAGCCAGAATATATATACTTTATGGGGTCTTAGATGTATTATAAAAGAGTTTCACATAGAATGACAAACTTAGTATACCCTCATTCACCACAGTTGTGGTGGAGCGTATAAAAAATAAAAAAATAATAAACAAACAAAAAATAGCATTTTAAATTAAACCTTTAAGAAATATATCCACAGGGGTTTTGGGAATATATTTACACATGCTATTGAATTTTTCATATGCAAAAATAAAGCAACAATTCATACTTTTTTCGTAAATGAAATTAAATATGCCTGCAGTTTTTAGCAGTTTTTTTGTGGAAAATTTTTTATTCTTTTATTTACATACAAAGGAACAATTTACTTGAGGATAAACATTTAAAACCTTGGAAAACGCTAAATTTGGTTGTGTTTACATGAATTTATGGCGAATTCTTGAATGGGTCTCATAACAAAGCTAAGGTCAACCAGCAAAAGTACTATATTCTGCTGTGCCGAATATTTTATCCCATTCACCACATGGTATTGAAAATCAAATTGTTTCTTAGCTCATATGGAATTGGCGCGATCGTTTAGAAATCCTTCTTTCGGGGGTCTTATTGTATCAATACATACTTTAAGACTTATTAAAAGTTTTTTATATAAAAGTTAGCTGTAATGCACCACATTTATATAGGTAACTGCGAAACACGGTTATTAAACATTCGCAAGTGTCAACTTTAAATAAATTTTAATTAAGAACTACGTTATTAGTTTTCACATATATTTTTGTTCTTATTAAATTTTGACTTAAATTTTGTCGGTCTTGGTAAAATTTTTATTATAGATAATTCAATGCTGTATGTTTACATTATTATACGGCTGTGAAACGTGTCATGCAGAAACGCCCTGCAGGTTTATACAAACAAATGCCTTAGAAGAATACTTTTAGTTTTCTGGCCGCAAGACGTATGATACAGCAGACTATGACAAGAAACAAACTAGTCCACCATAACAACTGAAATACTTAGGCGTAAGTGGAACCTGGCAGGCCGCATAATACAGAAATCGCTCACAGCCGCTTGAACCGCTTTTGAATCAAACCCCAGGGGCAGCCACAGAATAGGTCGATTAACACCCACATGGCGCGAAAAATTTAAATCGAGGCTACAACTAGCTAGAATAAAGTTCGAACATCGCGTTAAACTGATCTAGATGAAAGGATTTTGTTACGGTCCAAGACAGATCGGGTTAATTTGTACGCTAATTTTTAATCTTAAGCCTATACTCTTTTCTTTTCTTTTCTATGAGATAACCATCCACCCAATATAAACTTAGTAGAATTTTAGTAAAAATCGGCTCATAAATGACTAAGTTATAGACAAATTACTATCCTGTTCTTGCCGAAATAATGGTCTTGGTACAATAGCACCCATACTATATAAGCTACGAGGCCAAATTTAACTAAAATATTTATTTTCAAAAATTACTACTTCTTATTGAAAATCATCAAAATCGGACAACAGTAGACTCGGGATATAGAGAACCCGGGATTGATAGAATACTCGATCGAATAGAACGGTAAAAATCCTTTTTTTATTAATGTAATTATGAATGTATGCATTGCATCAAATCATATCTGGGGGCAAATTACGTCATTCGATATCGATCGAAATTTCCATTTAAATTGTATTTTAATTTTGATCGATATCGAATGCCGAAATTTGGTCCCTGGTGTTCTGTTTTTTACGAATGTTGTTTTGTTGTAAAACAACCTATAAAAAAATAATATTTCTTTATATAAAAAAAAATTATTTTGTTATGGTATCATGGTATTTTGATCATCATTTTGTAAGAAAAAAGTTTGCTTTATAACATGCGAAAACTAAAAAACACATGTAAAATCTACACTTGTAGTGAAATATGCAAAAATATGTATTTACTTTAAAACTTGCAAAAACATTTAGTAACAAATCGATGCCATTTCTTTGCGAATTCGGTGGTTTGCACAGATATTTTATTTACGTGCAACTACGACCAACGACAGGTAACACGTATTTACATGAAGAATCCTACTCCTAGTAATATGGTAAAGATTCATATATGTATATATACCGAATTTGCAGCCAAATATGTTAAACTAAGACCTGTCACTTAAAATACCAATTTTTTCAAAACTCCGTTTCGTGATTTATGTGAAGTTTCGCAAGCTCGAGACCTTTGCCATATTCACTTTACTAATAAATGACTTTTTATACCCTACACAACAACTAGTTGTGAAGAGGGTACACGAAGTTTATCCTTCCGTTTAAACCTTTCTTAGTATTCATCTTAGACCCAATAAAGTGTATATATTTTGGGTCCTTGAGTAATTCTAAGTCGATCTAGCCAAGTCCGTCTGCGTTCGATACCAAATGAAGTACAGCGGCCACAGCGACAACGACTTTCTTGCTCTACTGGCAAGTGCTTTCCAACCTTCAGGCTATCAGTCTTTGGGCGTTTGGGAGTTCTTCCGCCCCGGCCACGTGGCATTGCCGCTTATCTTTTATTTCCTTCGAAAATCATAGCTTCAGCAAGTGGGACAAGAAACTTTTTCAACGATTATTTTTGTTTCTTACGTTCGGTGTACACAATCCACGAGTTTACCACGCTAGCCGTCAGCAGTTTGAAGAATACTTTCTTCCACCATTTTTGGGTCGGCTATGTCGACTCCTCCCATAATTCTATTGTAGTCTTTATACTTTCAGGGCACTTGACTTTCTTCTTCGAGCCGTCCTTTTGCTTCCTATCAATGTCTACAAGCTTTGGCGCATGACAATAAAAAGCTCGAATGACCTCTTTTAAGTCCATCTATCGAACTGCCAAAATACCACTAGAGTTGGTTTGAAGTTTGCTTTATCCTCTGTTCAGCTTTCCTACAAATTTAGGAGTATTTTTTCGGTTTTGGATATATGTTTCAAGTGCGGGATATGCAATCGTTTCCAATAAATTTATTGAAGTAAAGAAGCGGTCAAAGGACAGACATATGTACATATTTCTCACGAAAAGAAGAAACCAATTTTTAAACTACTTTTTCTCCAAGAGTTGCGACCTTAGACTGCGCAGCATTTTCTTCTTTTCCAGTATAAACATTGATGTCGTAAGTGTACGCTGTCTTTGAGTCACATCGCATCCAAATTTTTATTCCGCGTTTTACTGGTTTCATGGGCATGCTTGGTCTAGATTTGAACTTGACCATACACTCATCAATATACTGAAAAGAACTCCCACTACGAGCAGCTGCAAATGTGCATTTTAGACAGCGTACAACAACAGAAGTGTAATAATCTTTGGACTTTTTGCAATGGACTTTTCGCAGTCATTAAAATATAACTTCGATGCCAATAATAAAAATCGATACCGTGATATACAGTTTTTTATAACTTAATAACCCATTGATGGATTTTTGCTGCAATAGACCTTCAGAGATGGCAACTTGTTATAATGCATAATCAATGAAGCGCCAGAAATACAAAGATTTCATTAGGATCTGTTAAGTTTCGCTTTGAAAGCGCGCGACGATTCAAAGCTATCAAACGCTGATTAGTGCATTCAGCAATTCGAATGCGCAAACTGTAAGGAAATATCTTTAAAAACACTTTATACTCGCTGCAATCGTCAGTAAGATTTAGAAGGATTTTGCAGTCTCATTCTGACGGGAGTTCGTACTTGGGCTGGAAGTCCTGGCAGCCATCGGGGGTAACATTTACCCAATGAACAACTGGGTGAGACTCATCACTTTTTTCATCGATATTAACGGGCACTTCAAGATTATCGCCAATTTCCGAGCAAGATTCGGTCTCGTCGGAACTCTCAGTAGAATATTCACTGCCAGAGTCCTCAAAGTCGCCATCAGAGCCTGAATCTTCAAGATCTTCAAGAGTAAGCTTCCTTTTTGACATATAAAATGCGCATTGGGACAATTAATCCCACGTAAAAAACGTATTGGGACCATATATCTCAATTTTATAAAACCTACCAGAACTTACCTTTTATTATTGTAAAAGACCATGAACCAATTAAATTTAATAAATCAAACACTTGCCTATAAAAATTAACACATCTTTACTGAATTACGTAGTTTGTGCAGCCACTTTCAGCAAATTAACGATCCAGACTGTTGAAATTTCTACGATGTTGTGATATTCGTTGATATATTCATCAATAAAAATCGTGACATGTACCGTTATGTTTTTATTTACATTTAATAAGAAACAGTTAAACCTGGTTTTGGGACTATTTAAATTAGAAATTGCATTGAAAATGAAGAAAATACGAAGGTATGAAAATTAGTGGGATGTATTATCCCAGTAGTCCCGAAATGGTTAAATGAGTGGGAATCATACTGTAAAACTTCGTGATTATCGGTCCATAACTTATCATACCCTATATAAACCGTTTAGTAAGTATAAAACCGTGCCAAATAATGCTATTGTAAAAAGTTTTATTAGTACGCACAGTTTCGGAATGAATCCTAATATTTTTACATATGTTAAGATCTTTTGCACTAGCTTAGAGTTGTATTGTTAACATTCAAGCTGTAAAAACGTACAATATTTCGTATACTAAAAGGCATGCGGATGTGTTATACAAGTAATATCCTCTTTATTATGGTTGTGTGGGTGCACAAAAAATAGACGCCACATTTGCCCATCTCTGCACAACCACAAATATGTACAAGCTTGATTCAATTTAGCATATTTTGTCCTTTACGTTGTCATTTAATGTAAAAACTTAAATATAAATGTACATTTGTTGTTGTTTTAATTCATGTATTAGTCTAAATTTGTTGTGTTAATGTTGGTTAAATTTACTCTTAATGGCTCACGTAAGTACTACTTTGTGTTTAGTGATATAACTGCGGGTAAACAATTGTATATAAACAGTGCTGTTAAAAAACATTTGCAACTACAACTACAAGCTAAGAGGTCCCAATGGATAATTTTGCCTTAAAAAAAAAGTCATAACTTTTTATATAATTACCTATAAGCATACAAATTTGTACGATGATGATGACTTGGTACGGCACGATAACCTGCCAACCACTGATACTCCTATATATTGGTTTGTCCTTTTTGTATAATGAAAATATTTAAATAATTCAGAATTACATGTCTTATATGTATATAAGAAATTTATCGATCATTCCTTTTTTCGCTTCACGAAGCTCCTGCGTACAATGTACAAAATGCTTTAGTAAGTGAAAAATAACATTCTGTAATAATGCGAATGAAAATTTCTGAATTTTACTGAATATATATATATATATAAGCACTGAAATTTTAAAAGTTCAAGTGCTCTAAATATTGCTGGAATCTAGCTTTAATTTATGCCCTATTTTCAAGTTAAATTCCAGTTCATACAAAAATGTTTGAAACTATTTTTTTACTTTTGTATTGCTTAAGCTATCAAAAAAAAATATTAGTGAACAAATATTTGTAAATATTTCTGTGTACCGAAAGGATTTTAAACTTTCGAAAAAAATGGTACCATTAATTTACTAAGTGTAAATTAATCTTAAAATGAAGATGATGATTAGGAATTTCATATACATACCATTTTTTTCTTTATGCCATGTTAAAAAAAAATTAATATGATTTCCATTGAAATTGTAGGCTTGATTTATATTGGTATTATAGGTTTGATTTATACTTGGCTTCAATACTTGAATTCAAGTATAATTATTACGTGTTTGAGACTGGAATTTCACTGTAGTTCAATGCTTGAATTTTACTGTATTTACATTGTTGTGTTTGACTGGATTTCCAGTACCCGTTTTGCTGGAGTATGCTATTGAATTCCACTGCAATTCAAGTATAATTAAAGGCTTGAAAATGGAAAACAGGACTGGAATTACACTTGATTTTTACTTTTATTCCATCAAAATTGCTTATTGGGTATATATATATATATATGTAAATGTATTAATTATATATATTTAGTATCCTGGGAAAATTTTTAAATTAAATATTTGTTTCTCATGGCCAAATTCATAAATTTTTTTATAGACTAATTTATTTTTTTTTGTTCATTATTTATTTATTGAATCTTCATATATTAAATATGATCTAACAATAATAATTCAAATCTTATAATAATACTTTATTTTTGATCTGCCAATGCTAGACGAAAATTTTTCTCTTCACGGTTTCTATTCACATATGTGGATTTTTAGCAGTCTTCTCGTCGGATGGCAGTATCACTTCTCCTTAATCTAGAGTGGCCGCTGTCATTTAAAATATTTCGAGCTAGTGGATTTGGGTGCGACTCAAGCCTTTTTAAATATTTTACTGCATAGTTCGTAATAATAGTTTTTACTAATAGCACATTGAGATCCTTGAGAATATTTGAGTTTTTAACATACCAGGGAGCGACTGTGATTATTCGAAGAAGTTTATTTTGGCGCCTTTGAATTTTTTCGATATTTGAGGCCGTGGCAGTGCCCCATAGCTGAATACCGTAGCACCAGATTGGCTTTAATATAGAGTTGTAGAGTAGAAGTTTGCAATCGAGGCTAAGAACAGAATTTCTTTCAATAAGCCAATTAATTTGAATTGCTTTTAGTTTCATTTGTGTTAGTTTTGCTTCTATATGGCATTTCCATGTTAAGCGCCGATCTAGATGAATACCAAGATATTTTACATGCGATTGTTGGGGTACTAATTGATTATTGATTTTAATAGGGGGACATGACTCCCGACGCAAGGTGAATGTTATATGTACGCATTTTTGATATATTAGACAATAAGCTCATAGGTCTATATGACTCAACTTTTGTAGGATCCTTTCCTGGTTTAGGTATCATGGTAACTAAGGATACTTTCCATTCTTGAGGGTAGTGTTCAAGGCGTAAAATAGCATTAAAAATCAGGAGAATAATTTTCTTTGCTATGGTGGGAAGCTCCAAAAGCATTTTGTTTCTCATCTTTCAAAACCAGGGGCTTTCTTGGGGTTTAAATCATGAATAGCCTTTTCGATTTCTCTTATCTCAAATCTTAGTGGAACAGCTGCTCTAATATCAACAGGTGGTAGCTCCTCCGCAATATCGAGAGATGTATGAGGGGTAAGTAAGGTTTTCAAATGATTAACAAAAAGATTTCCTTTTTCTATATCATTTCGTGCCCAACTTTCATTTGAGTTTCTTAATGGTGGTTTAGTGGTAACTGGTATTTTAAGATTTCTAGCTGGACGCCATAATGAGTAGTCTGATTGAGAAGTTGCATCGAGTTCCTTAAAATATTTTTCAAAGGATGATGTTTTTTGGGACTGCAGTAACTTTGTTAGCCTTTTTGTGCACTCTTTTAGTAAATTCTTAAGTTAGGGGATCTATGCAATTGCCACTCTCTTCGAGCTCTCATTTTTGCAGTCAAGAGACGCTCAACTTCTGTAGAATATATTTTACTATTTGACATTAATTTATGCTTAAATTTCGTTTTTCATGCCAAATAAAAATTAAATTATATGAAAAACTATATGTATGGATATAAATATGAATTGATATTTAAATAGAACTGGTGAAATTTGCCATTAAAGATTGATTTTAATTACACTGATATTAAAGGCGACATAACGCTGATTTACTTTGACACCAGTCCTATGACAAGTGTCTTCGTTTTTGATCCCATGAAAGTTTTCGTCATTGTGATGTCAGCCTTAACATCACTTTGCCAAATTTACATCAGGGTCATAAATTTAAATTATGTCATCAATGGGATGACACATTTGTATCACAGAAATGTCGAATGATAAACTACAGTGCGATGATAAACTGTCATCAAATGGGGTCACTGTAATTGACCGTAAGATAAATTGTGAGAATACCATTATTTTCTTACCCGTTACACATGCTTGTTGCACTTTGGTTGTATTCCGCCCTTTGTTAACAGAAGAACTCTTAATTATAAGACATCAGCAGCATGCCCGATAACGTTTTCGTAATAATTTTAATTTGAAAATTTGTCGTATAAAACTAAATAATTTAAAAAAACAGAATATGGAAATGTTTGCTACTTATTAAACTTTAAAACATGAAAATAATGTTTATAATATATTATGGCATTACATATTATGTGGCCAACAACATACATACATAGATATGAAATAAGGCATGTTCAGACCTAACAAATTTTTGACGTAAAATCCAAGAAAATTGTGACCAGTAAATTGATCAAACGTTTGCTTTATTTTTTACGATTTCTATTTACATATTTACTTAACTTTACTGGGCATTTACACATGCAAGTAGTTTCTTGAAAGTCGCAATACACTCACACTTTTTCACTAACACATTTACATATTTCTACTTTCAGTTCCCCAGCTAGCATTTGGAAGATTATTTGACGAGCGCGATCATTTCACGACTCTTATTTTAATCGAGCAGACGATTGTTGGAGCAAAAATACATTTTACTCGTCCAAATGATGCTTTTCCGATTCATTTTGACGATTGTTAAACGAGTTAATCGCTGTTTACAAATTTTGGCGACCTTTGAACGATTGTTATTTCACCGTAATCGTATATTATTCTTGTAAATTATGTTTTTGCGATCATTATGTTGATTGTTGGATTGCTGTTTTTTTATGTTATTCCACAATCGTTGGTTAAGTATTCTGACGATCATTGAACGATTTTTATTTTACCGTAATCACATATTACTCTTGTAAATTATTTTTTTGCAAATCTTTTTGTGGTTTATGTTTCTTTAAAATCGTCTTATACGCATTCTGACGATATTTAGGCGAATTTAACCGTTATGTTTTTTAAAATTTTCGCAAAAATAAGTTATTTACTCATTTAAAATTTGATAAAAGCAGACGTGAAGAGTAAGAAAAAAGTGTTTTTTAATTAAAGTGTTTTCTTGTAAATAAAAGTGTAAACTACAGTGAATTTTATATTAATATACAAAAACTTAAATATATGTAATTAAAATATATTTATAATGCTATCGACTAAAGCAATACGATTGAGAAGCAAGCGAGAAGCAAAAAAAATGATGGAATCTGCTTACAATGAAATAGTATGCAGATCGTCCAAACAAATAGTTAAAGTCAGTGAAACGTTATCTAATTGTAATGCTGTCCCAGTTGAATATATGGAAGAAAATTTAATAGATCCCAGAGAAATTTTTGAAGATCCCAACAGTGACAATTTCCACCAATTAAAGCATTAATCAAAAATAAATTATGTTTTAATCAAGTAAATTAAACGTTTTTTTTTTTATTTTTTTCTTAATTTAATTAATTTTTTAAGGAATATCACAAATGTTTAAATTGAAATCAATTTTTATTCTGTTCTGTGTACTTGCTCGCTTATTGTAAATGTAACATTGTATTTGTAACAAGAAAAAAACATAAAAACAATATTAAAAGGCGAACCACCTTGTTAATAAAAACAAAACAACTTTATAAAATATTTAATATTTTATGACTAAGGCCGTAAGAATTTAAGTGATCAAAAGAATTGACGTTTCTTTCATTTAATATATAAATCACAAAAACTATAAATTAAGTCTTAATCATAGCGGCCTTTCTTAAATTCTAAAAACCTAAAAAAATCTTGGTAAATAAAAAATGGTTAATGGCTTAAATTAATTTGTTCTAGCTAAATAACGAAAATGGCTAAATGAAACCACTAAATGGCAAAATCTGTGAAATACTTCTGTGTGGGCATAGACCAGAAAAATGGTTTCACTTAATTTGGATACACTAGAATAAACATTTTAAGCACAACAACATAATCAACAGACACTTTGAAATCAAAATACTTCACGCTCTTAAAAGGCATAAAAATTCATACACACATACATAATAAAAGGACAAGTTACAAAAACGAAATTGCTGTAACAAGCAAAAACAAAATCTAGTCTAATGTAAACAAAATCTTTATACGACATCTTGTGTGGATAAGATTTTAAATACATGCAAGCAGAGGAAAAATGGCGAAATGAATAACAATAAGTAAAAAGGTACTAAAAAAAGAATAACAAACATAATCGATAAGAGATTTTAAAACAACACGTTAAGAATTCCCAGCTCAATACAACTTAAGGTAAATGCAACCTCTATTTCTTAATTTTTTTGTCTCACTCTCGATTTTGGAATAAAATATATGCTGCAAAACCATTAAGTAGCATGTAAGAAAGTATAGTCGGAGGCATAATTAGCAATATTTGCCCTAAAATTTGCCAGAACCCCCTAATTTTGGAAAAAAATTCGAAATTGTTGTACAGTGTTATTAATATTATTAAAAAAAAACTGTATATTTAAAACATTTTCTATCAATATTAATATTTGTGAAATATTTTTGTTAACGTTATTTTTCACGGGCCTCGTCCTAATGTTAATATCAGGTCTGTGGAGTCGGAGTTGAAGTTTTTGTACCGGAGTCGGAGTGGAAGTACACTCGTAAACTTGCGACTCCGATAGAAAAAGCTAAGACAATTATGTGTGAAACAAAATATCGTCGATGGCTCATATTTTCAATGACTATAAGACATAATTGAGGTTCAGTGTCGTTTATGTGCCTAATTATCTCATCCTTTAGCACTTGAATTGTTCTTGGCTTATTTACGTACAATTTTTCTTTTAAATATCCCTAAAGAAAGAAGTCCAACCACAAAAAAATCACGTATTGTGTGAAATACATTTTAATTTGAATGCCAGTTCTCAATTTGTTCAAATGTGTACCTCTCCATGGTTGGGTTGATTTTGCAAAACACTAAAACAAAGAAATGTCAAATTAAGTTGGACAAAAACCTTGACGTTATGGTGTGATTCACAATTTGTTGGGCCACCCTTAACGTTTAGCATCAAGGTTAGAGTAGGAGTCGGAGTTGCGGTCGGAGTTAGAACTATTCACTGACATCTCCACAGCCCTGGTTAAAATAAACGCTAATACCAAATTTCATACAATTAAGCATCTCCAAAGTTACGATTTGTACTTATAATTAGGGTACATGCTTTACGTGGACAGACAATCAGCCAGTCGGACGGACATCTATGGATCTATTCAGAAACTGATTTGAATTCCTTCTGTACAAAAGATTTAATAATTTAATTTTTGCACATAATAGCATCCCAATAAAAAATGGTTTGTAAGGAAGAAATGTAAAAGTTTTGCTTACCATCCCGATTACGGAAGACGGGGATTGTATGTGGCGAGTTCCCACTTTGAAGCAATACATTTTTGACAAAGAATGCGCTCTATTCAGTGTATATTGTTAAAGCCCAAAACTTACCTTCTGTAAAAATACTTTACACAGCAGCTACTTCGCTGCACTTCGTATCAGGTTCATACAACTCGTATAGAACCTTCTCCTTAAAAATTGTAAACTTTATAAGTGTTTTTTTTTTTAATGTAGTCCTTTTCTAATATAATCCCTGATGTTATAGATTTTTTTTTTGTGTTTTGATTCCTAAATATTCCTAATGACACAGATTGGAAGTAAACTTTAATTTTTTATTTCAAATGTTATTGAACATTGAAAAAATATAAGCAAAAAGTGATTTTGCTAACACTAACAGCTTACACCTGAAACATTTTACAAAATAATTAAAATTTTGCCTATGTGTACTTTTGAGCGTGAAAATCTCAGAAGTGCCATTAACTCAAATTTAGCTTCAGCCTAAGTTTCTACGCTTCAATTTTCGATGTTCAACTTTTGAGTTTTTAGGGGAGATAAGAAAGAAGAATAGGAGTTGATACGTAGATGCTTGTAGTCGTCAACACGTTTTGAGTTATTTTTCCAAACAAATTTGAAGCATCAAAAGTTGTTTTCGGGAATACAAAATTTACTATTAATAAGATTTTTCTATGACGCGCTAAATTCCCAATATTCAAAATCCATAACTTGAGAACGGCTTGACCGATTTAAACGATTTCTTTAAAATGATCGCCATGGTCCAACTTAGGTTTTTACGGAAAGAAAATTTTTCCCCGCCCACTTTTACGCCCACTTTTTTCGATTTACCTAAAATCAGAAAACGGCTCCATCGAGTTGACTAATTTTTCTTTCAAATGTTCGTATTAATCAACTTTAAGTTTTCATCGAAAGAAAAATTTACCACGCCAAGGGCATAACTGGAGAACGGCATGACCGATTCCAACGATTTACCATTTGAATTCAAGCGGCTTCAATTCCCTTTGCGTCTTGCCTTTGCTATTACCATCAACAAAGCACAAGGCCAATCATTGACTATTGCTGGCTTAAAAGGTCATGAGTAATTTGATCGAAGCAACAATTTTAAAGGGGAAGTTTAAAGGTGAAGATGTATTGATTCCACGAATTCCAATGATTCCATCAGATTTACCTTTTGAATTCAAAAGACTACAGTTTCCAATACGTCTTGCATTTGCTATTACAATAAATAAAGCGCAAGGGCAATCGTTGGAATTGTGCGGAATTGATTTAGAATATCCTTGCTTTTCACACGGCCAGTTATATGTTTCGTGCTCACGTGTTGGCAAGCCTTCAGTTCTCTTTATCTACACAACAACTCATGGCAAAACCAAAAATGTTGTCTACGAAAGAGCTCTAAGATAGTTTAAGTGATACATAGTCTAAGATTGTAAGAAACTAGAATTAAAAGTTGAATAATAGGGAACAAAACCAACTTTATTAAAAACAAGTGTGTTTCTTTTCTTATTTTGTTTTGCAGTGCGAAGCAGGCAACGGGCCCGCTAGTATTTAACTAAAAATAATTACTTCTGTGCAATTTATTTCATTCCTTTTTATTCCAACTAAGAAAAACTTTTTGGAGTCTTTATTTAAAAGTTTTGTAATTTTTAACCTTAAAAACCAGATTTTTCAAAGATACATTTCTGTGGAAATAAGGATAACTGTTATTGCACATTGAAAAATTATAAACAAAAAAATCATTCTTCAATTACTTCCCGAATAATTGTACAAAATAATTGAAGCTTTGTCCATGTGTACTTTCAACATAAAGACCTTAAAGGTGCCATTAACTAAAGTCAACTTAAGCACCTTTTCCTTTTTACCACGGATTTAATGTATTACTCTAAAAATAATTATGCCCTTCTTCACAAAATGTAATTCTGGTATTTCTATTACAAAAAAATATATTGATATATAATTTTTTTTTAAATTAGGACTGCCCATTGTGAAATTTTTTATGAACATATATGCATACATACACAAAATTTTACCTCACTTTATGTAAAATTATTTTAGAATTCACTAATTTTTATATCTGCAATCTGTCCTGTAGACAATAATTTTACAACAGAATTCTTGAAATCCGATTTGACGAAGCTGAATATGATTCATTAAAATTTTTCTTATTTATTTATTACTAGATTTTACCCGTGTCTTCGTTTACTTGAAAATAAGAGCAGGATTAAAAGAAATCCCATAACAAATTTACAGACATTTTATGTAGTTTTCTACATCTATAACCATTTTCTATAAACAAGATTATAGGAATTATTATTTTTCGCCAACATATACATATACGTTTTGAGCACTCAACACACTTGAGCAACCGACATTGAACTGTCCATATAAAATATAAGGGGTGTTTTAATATGTTTATCCCTGCCATTGGATCATATGGAATATGTAAACCAAGTTTACCAAAAAGATAAAAGTAAAATTGTTCCCGAATTTACATCATAAAAAAGACTATGATTTCAATCTGGGCCATATGCCATCTCTATACCAAATTTTACAAAAAGAGAAAGAGTACAAAGAGAAACAGAGTACAAGTTTTTCTTCATTTCGGACCCCGAAAGTACACTGTCTGTTAATTTTGGCTTTAGTCTGTATGTGTACCAAATTCAGTACAAATTGTATCCCATAAAAAATACCATATATTAATTTGAACCATATGCAATCGGTATACAAAATTTATGAGAAAGAGAAACAGTACCAGAGTACCAATTTTCCCCTTGTACCTCTAAAAAAAGTACTTTAACTTTGAATCTGAGCCATATGCTATCCGTTAGCAAAATTTCAGCCAACTTCATTTAGCGGTTTTTGCGTGATTGAGTCAGAAACTAACAAACATCCAAATATTTAAACATACAAACTTAAACATTTATAATATAAATTGGAATATGATTAGCTTAAGGTATGACGAATCCTGAAATTTGTAACACAATTCTTTGTGGACTTTGACCATTTTTTGCATAATTTTAGAGGCTTTAATAATCAATATTGAAAGTACTTTCTGGAAGCTTCTAAAAGACTGAAACTTTTATAGAAGTTATAAGGCTTTATTCACTTAACCTTTATGTCAACAGCAGAAAAGTTATACTTACGTCAACAGTATGCATACCCGGGTATGCAAGCGCATTTTATATGGGAATTCACATGTTTTGTTGTTTTTTTGTTTTATTTGTATTTTTTTTTTTGTGTTTCTCCCACTTTGATTTGTTTTAGTGCAGGAATGCTAAAAATAGCGGTAGTTTTAGCAGACTTATAAAACCCTATATATTATGAAATAAACTTGAAATATTACTTTATTTTAATTTTTTTATATACATACCCGGGTATGGTAGGGATGAAAAAAAGCCGATGTACATGGTCTGGTTTGTCCAATTTTGTTCAAACCTTAGAATTAGTTAGAAAACACTTCTAGTGGGTATATCATGAAATTTAAAAGCGATATGAAAGCCACTTTCAGAGATACAGCGTTATTAATATTCAAAACATACCCGGGTATGCAGTTGTTGACGTAAGGGATAGGAATTAAAAAATGACCACATCCATGGTCTGCTTAGTCCAATTTTATTCAAACATCAGAATATGTTAGAAAACACTGCAAGTGAGGATATCATGAAATTTCAGAGCGATATAAAAGTCACTTTCAGACATACAGCGTTTTTAAAATTCAAAACATACCCAGGTATGTAGCTGTTGACATAAAGGTTAAAGTGATTTAGGAGTGGGCTTACTTACATAATCGCCATATGCCAGTGACTTCAGTGGTTTATTAAAAAAGTCGTTGTAACGATCTCCATTGACCGTTACGCTTGCTTCTGTTTTGCTTTTAAAGAAATAAAGTCCGATGAATAAAGTCCATTATAAAACAGCACCAAACTTCGATTTAACCCGCATTGCTCTTTTAAAATGTCAGTAATAAGGAAAAGGAATTTAAAATTTTTGAAAGAAAATAATTTGTTACTCATGAATATATACAAAAGTTACAGTGTATGTATAAATATAAAATACTAGCGGGCCCGTTGCCTGCTTCGTACGGCAAAACAAAATAAGAAAAGAAACACACTTGTTTTTAATAAAGTTGGTTTTGTTCCCTATTATTCAACTTTTAATTCTAGTTTCTTACAATCTTAGACTATGTATCACTTAAACTATCTTAGAGCTCTTTCGTAGACAACATTTTTGGTTTTGCCATGAGTTGTTGTGTAGATAAAGAGAACTGAAGGCTTGCCAACACGTGAGCACGAAACATATAACTGGCCGTGTGAAAAGCAAGGATATTCTAAATCAATTCCGCACAATTCCAACGATTGCCCTTGCGCTTTATTTATTGTAATAGCAAATGCAAGACGTATTGGAAACTGTAGTCTTTTGAATTCAAAAGGTAAATCTGATGGAATCATTGGAATTCGTGGAATCAATACATCTTCACCTTTAAACTTCCCCTTTAAAATTGTTGCTTCGATCAAATTGTTCATGACCTTTTAAGCCAGCAATAGTCAATGATTGGCCTTGTGCTTTGTTGATGGTAATAGCAAAGGCAAGACGCAAAGGGAATTGAAGCCGCTTGAATTCAAATGGTAAATCGTTGGAATCGGTCATGCCGTTCTCCAGCTATGCCCTTAATAGAAAAAGTGGGCGTAAAAGTAGGCGTGGTAAATTTTTCTTTCGATGAAAACTTAAAGTTGATTAATACGAACATTTGAAAGAAAAATTAGTCAACTCGATGGAGCCGTTTTCTGATTTTAGGTAAATCGAAAAAAGTGGGCGTAAAAGTGGGCGGGGCAAAATTTTCTTTCCGTTAAAACCTAAGTTGGACCATGGCGATCATCGTTCAAATCGGTCAAGCCGTTCTCAAGTTATGGATTTTGCCACGCCCCTCCGCCCCCAGACCGAAAATTTCAACCAAACTTCATATAAACCATATATGGGCCACTGCCTACGTAGTGTATCAGTTTGGTTGAAATCGCTCGACGCGTTTATGATAAGTTCGGCGACGTACATATACGGACTTATTTTTATATATATAGATTCACAGATTTTTTTCAATATTCAGTAATTATTGATTGGCATATCTTCAAGTTTCCCATGGCATACTCTAAATACCCATACTCAAAATTCTATCTTAAACCTTTTTTTTTAATTTTAAACATTTGTCGTAAAATTTTAAAAACATTCATATGTATTATTAAACATTTATTACACTTTAATAAAAAAATTTTACTTTAATACCTTGTGCTTGAATGAACATTTGTAAATTTCATTAAACTTTGAAATCATAATTTTATGTTTTTTAAGGGTGTAAAGCAAAACTTTTGCAAAATGTTTCAAGACTTATATAAAAGTTTCAAACCTACTACTAACTATGTTCCATTTTACTTTTTTTTTTTTTTTTTTTTTTTTTTTTTTTTTTTTGTTAATAAATAAATTTTGAACACACTTTTGGAAGGATTTCAGTTGATTTCAGGCATTAAGCACTTCAAGTTTACATTCACATTCTTTTCACTTTCTTTTCACATTCCTTTCACTTAGATTTGTTGTAAAATATATTTTGTTGCTCAAGAATTAATTAGAGCGTAGTCCAGAACACACATTTATTAAAGATTTTAAATAAAATAATTATTTCTACATTGCTTAAAAATTTAAATTTACTCACCTTCAGCAAATACTTTAATTAAAGTATTTTTTAAATTTCTAATATAGAATTTTTTTAATAAAATTTTATTTTTAATTTGATCCCGAATAAATAAATTTTTTAAAATTTTTATCACTTTTTCCCATTCTTTTTATTTTTTTTACTTATTTAGAGCTAAACACATTTTAATACAAATGTTCTTTATTAGCAGCAATTCTTTTATTTCTGATTATTTTTCATTCTTTCTTATTTTGTTTGAAATTAGAATTTTTGTTTGCTTTTCAGTTACAATATTTGTTCGTTGCAACGGTATTCCTTTTACGGGTATTGAACTGCTTAAAAGTGCACGTGTGACTGAATGGTCAGTTCCAGCAATGTCTAATATAATCTGATACTAAGAAAAACATTCCTGAACATATTGCTAGCCAACGCAGGCGCTTTTAATTCATTGGTTTGTTTTGATTTGCTTTAACATTGTTTACGTTTTACATAAAACACACACAAATACATGGAGATATCTTAAATTTAAAATTTTACTGTTTGCTTAAGCTCAATTACTGGATTCTGCTCTTACACACTTCTCCAAATGTTATTCTGCAGTGATTACTTCCAAGGTTCTCAAATCTAACAGTTCTATTTAGCTTAACATGTTGTACAACTGTACGTATGATTATTAAATGATAGCATGTTATGAAGCATACGTCTGCTAAAGTAAAATATACAAATGGATTGCATATTCCATGGAAGAATTGTAAACAAAACTATTAAAACAAGTAATTTCGGCAAAAGTACAGAATTACCAGAATACCCGCGAATTTTAATTGGTTTTAAAATTTTTTTTGTGCATAACATTTAAACGTGCAAATTTTTCTTAGCATTTATTTTATACATGCATCACTTAGATGATATCAATTTTCACTTTCTTCGCAAAATTGTATCCGAAAATCGTTTTAAGGCCACGAGATGGTGTTTGTAGACCAATTGTATATATGGGTGTTTAACTTTCAATTTGATAACGTTGGAGGGTCGGCATTTTCTACGGGTGCCTTGTAGATTTCATTTAACATCATGTCTAGAGATGTCTTCCGGCGGCATACGAAGTGTATGCCCTATCCATTGCCATTTTCTTCTTCATATTTCGATGCTTATTGGGTCTTGATTGGTTCCGGGCCACATTCTTTCGTTGAATATGGTGGCTGGCCAGAAATTTTTCATAATTCGTTAGAGACAGTGATTTATAAAGACTTGCAACCCATTAATAATTTTCCGCACTACGTTCCATAAAAAAGTGTAGATTGGATGCAGGCTTTGAAAATCTGAATGTTCGTTTCTGGAGATCTGGGCAGATCGCCATATAGGATAAAACTGCTTTAAAAGTGCGACGTATACTTTGATAACAAACTTTATATGGATAGAAGGGGCTGATATGCTTCGACTGACTTAGAATAAAACGGAGAAGAATTCATGCAAACTTCGTATTATCGATTTTGACAACTTACAGTGGAAACTCTTATGACCGGACACTGAAAAGACAATTAAAATATGACAGTAAAAGGGGAATGAATGTTCAATCAAAAAAACTCAGTGCTTTCCTTCGGTACGCTGCCGGGACCAGGGAACGTGTTCGTCGAAAGCGGGGTGTCTGTTAAGGGAGTTTGTACGGTAAAACAGCTTCAATAAAAAAACTAAACCCATTTTTAATAGTATTATAATCATTTCAGCAAATTCAACATACTTTGTGGATTTACCATTTATATTTGTCCTACTTCTTAACTTGAATTTTATGATCCATTCAAAACATAACCCCTCGAATCAATCCTTTTTTTGGCATATGACTAACAGATACCAGATACTTAAAAGGTCTTAATGAGAGCAAAAGTACTGAAATTGTCATCAAAATGCTATTAAGTATTTACAGAAATCTTTAACAAATTTCTAAGCATTTTAAAATTTTTTCAAAGTCTTGCTAAAAGATATAAATTCTTGCATTAAATTAATATTTTCGAAAGTAGAAAATCCTAGAACCAAAACATTTCGTTTTTATACTGTACTGTCGAAAATATCTCCTTACTCTTGTGTCAATCTGTTGTCATTTACATTATAATTTTTCTTGTTAAACCATTATTAAACTGTGAAAGACAACAATGTACAAAAATTGGCATTACTCAAGTTTGGGTTAAGAGAAAAATAGTACAGTCACCGGCAATATGTTTAGAAATAAAAGTAGTTTTTGAAAATAGTCTATTCTTGTAGCTACTACTGTACATTGTAAGCGATTGTTTTGTGTGTTAATAACTTGCCAACCCTTTTCTGGTTTAGGGCTCTGGTTTTACTATTTTTTTTTATAAAAAATGTGTGCATACATAGCGATTTCTATAAAAAATATATTTATGAAAAGTATGCAAATCTCAATGAAATCTTAAAAGTATATGGATAAAGAATATCAAAAACGTAAGCAAATTCAAATTTAGAAATTATGTTATTTATTCATCTTTAAAGTTTGCAAAGAATAGAGTCTTAACCAAATAATACATTACATTATGTATTCAATATTTTGTTTTCATGTTTGGTAATAAGCACCGTTCATGCTCTTAAAGGGAAAAATGAATTAAGAACAAAAAATTGTCTTATATTAGGCTTTGCAGAATCCTAGTTCCAAAAAAAAAACGTATTTTGCAGTGTTGCAGTGGCTCAAAAAAAGTTAAACCAGTAACCCCATTGGATTAGAGATTAGTTGATCACAATTTCATTAATACTGTTAGAGCAGACTTTTGGCATAAGTTATCGCATATCGTTTTTTGTGGATTGACTGTAACTGAATTCTTGCTTCTACTGACCTCTTAATCCGAAATCAAATTCCGGGCTACACTTAAGCTATAAACTTAAGATAAGATAATAATATTAAAAGTTATTGAAGCTATTTTTATTTTGTTTATTTGTAAAGAATAAGATATTAGATGATCTTATTTTGTGCCTAGTGCCCATGATACCAAAGCCAGGAAAGTATCATGCAAAAGTTAAGTCATACTAAAATTTCAAAGATGTTTGAGAAACTACTGGTTTCAAAATTAATACCGATTTTTAATGAAAATAGATGCATTCCAAGCCAACATTAGCCTTTGAAGAAATAAAATATTTCCCAGCACTATTCATCGCTTTCTCGCAAACTTTTGATAAAGTCTGAGATGAACGCTTATTATATAAAGTGAAGCAAAACTTACCAGCAAATATACACAAGCAATTTTTTAAGTTGTCCTAAGCCAATTGACGCTGAAGTCCCCCAAGCCCGCAGTCTAGGCCCTCTATTATGCTAAATTTATACTTCGGGCATGCCAACAAACAACTAAACCCAAATTTCGTCATTTGCAGATGATATAGATTTTCTAACTATAAACGAAAACTTTAATGAAGCATCTCGTTAATTACAGGATCATATATTTGAACTGGAAAAGTGGTTAGAACAATGGAGGATAAAGATCAATGAGCAAAAATGCGTACATGTAACATTCACATTGCGTCGGGAAATATGCCCCCCTATTAAAATAAATCATCATCATCATATATATTAATAGGCAAGTGGATTTCTTAGGATCCCTTTTACGCCTTAACTATATATTGTATTTTAACAAATGATATATCATTCGAAAGATATTTTTTGGGAGATTATGTTAATTTAAATTTTGTTAAAATTTTGTATTTCACGAGTTATACGCGTTTGAAAGTGGTACTAATACATTGAAACAATTCACATACGTGTGAGCAAAAGTTTAAAGATTTATAGTGTTTTTGTCATCATAAAATTCTTATAATCGGTTTAAAATTTCTAGAATTGTACACGCTTATAAAACTGTGTTTATTTGTGCAGTCTCGTTCGTCTGTTAATTCAGTCACAAACTTTCTTTTTATTTACTTTTGTTAATGTGATTCTGTACAAACTTTATTACATACAATTGATAATAAGTAACATTTAATACTTCTGTGATAACAGCTGATTGCATGTCATATCAATACGTTTTATTACAACATTATTGGTTTGTGTATTTGATAAAATTATAGTGGTGCCATCTGTTGGATAGTAGCTTTTTATCATATCCCAGCGAACAATTGTGCTCTACTATTATGGCCTGTTTAGTAAAAAACTGTAGCATCAAAGGTGTTGATGACCGAATGATCGTTTGTTGGCTGTGTCATGAATGTTGTCACTTTAAATGCAGTGGATTATCTGGGTTAGTTGCAGAAGCCACAACCAAGAATAATGGACTGCACTGGTGTTGTGAAAACTGTAGAAAATTGGGAGTTGACTTTTACCGCTTTTTTCAAAGTCAAAAATCAAAATTTAATGAAATTCAAAATGAAGTTGCTCAGTTAAATGAGCGTATAGCTGCTTACGGGAAAGTGTTTAATGATTATAAATCGTTAGATGATTTAAAATCTCCTATTCAACCTTCCCCAAAACGTCGTAAATCACCAAGAAACAATAATAATAACAATAATAATAAATATGGAGCTAAAGATAAGCTCAATATACCTCCTGCTGTTCAATGCGATCCGACATCATCTGGAACAAATGTTTTCAATACATATCCTGGTGTAAACACTGAAGAAATTAGTAATAACTCGCAAATAAGTTATGCCGAAGCTGTTCTAAATACAGCCAATGAAAATGTTCTCGCTAATAATGTTCCATTAATATTAAATACTGATGCTGTTGTATATAACCCGTTAAGAGCTGTTGCCCCAAGGAAAACTATTTTTGTTTCTCGTCTAGCAAGTGATACTTCTGTTGATTCAGTTAAATATTATGTCAATAATAAAATTGGGAAGGAATGTGATATCTCAATAAAGAAATTCAATTTTCAACAGCTAAGATCTATATCCTCTTTCAAGATTATAGTGTCTGCTGATCTTTATGAAATGTTAATTAAGCCGAGTTTCTGGCCAATAAATACTCTGGTACGGGAATATGTATAAAGAAATAGTTCACAAAATGTTGGTATCCTCCCACAACGTGAACCTAATGTGTCAAAAACTAATTAAAACTACTGATTACATTTCAATTGTTTACCAAAATGTCCGTGGCCTGAGAACAAAACTTTCAGCTTTATATATGGAAAGCTTTAATATCGATCATCATGTCCTAGTGTTTACAGAAACATGGTTAAATGACAGCTTTTTAAATACCGAAATACTTTGCAACAATTTTAATATTTTTCGCCGAGATCGTGGTAATAAAACTACTGGTGGTGGCGTTCTTATTGCAGTTTCTAGCAACTTTTCCGCAGAATTGGTTACTGGTGATTCAACGTGTGATATAGAATTTATATCAGTGGTAATAAAACTTGATTATAAAAGAGTATATCTAACTTGTTCTTATGTTCCTCCAACGTCCCCGCAAAGTGTGTACACTAAACATGCCGAGTCTATTGCTGATATTGCGCGTTCTTCTTTAGATGGGGATTCTGTTATCGTTTTTGGTGATTTTAATATACCTTCCGTTACATGGAAATATCTTCCAGAAGATAAATACTTCGTTCAAACCAAGCATAGTTCAACCTATGACGAATGTTTTGATGTCCTGTATGATCTAAGCCTATACCAAATTAATGGCATTACCAACAACTGTAATCGAATTTTAGACTTAGTGTTCGTCAATGATATAGCAGATTGCTTCATAAGGCGCTCATCACCTATTTCAACTCCTGAAGATATTTACCATCCTACAATTGAGCTGCTCTTCTCAATTCCATGTAAGCCTGTGTCCTCGTATATTAGAAATGAAAAGGTATTTTCGTTCAAACATACTAATTATAATATGTTAATTGAGCTATTTTCTAATACAAATTGGCACAATACTTTATCGTGCTTTACTGACGTTGATCAGATGTGTAACGCATTTTACAATAAAGTTTACCGTTTTATGGATTTGGCTATTCCAAAAAAAATATATAGGAAAATAACTGGTCCACCTTGGAATAATAAACAATTGGCTCATGCTAAAAACAAAAAGAACAAATACTACAGAAAATTCAAAAAATCCGGATCATCCGTGGATTATCTAAGATACTCGACTTGCCGCTCTGAGTATACTTTGCTTAATAAAGCGTGTTACGAAAATTATTTAAATTCAATGAAATATAATTTCAAGCGTAATCCGAAATCGTTTTTTAAATTTGTTAACTCTAAGAAGAAAACAACTGGCTTCCCTTCATCTATGAAGTTCCAACATATGGAGTCCAGCGATAATGACACAATAAGTAATTGGTTTGCCGATTTCTTCTCCACAACTTATTCGAATGCTTTTTATGACGAATCAGTTAATTATCCATTCAAGATAAATGCGAACCAAATAACCCACATTCCATTTATTGACATCGCAACAATCGTTAAGGAATTAAAAAGTTTAAAATTTTCATTCAATTCTGGTCCTGATAGCATTCCAAGTAACATTTTAATTAACTGTGCTGACAGTATTGCTATCCCTCTAGAAATTTTATTTAATGTATCAATCGAGCATGGTCACTTTCCGTATCTATGGAAGAACTCGTTTATTATTCCTTTGTTTAAATCGGGAAATAAATCGGATGTTGAAAACTACCGTGGTATCGCAAAATTGAGTATAATACCTAAACTATTCGAAAAAATTATTACCGAATTCCTTTGTTACCAAGTATCAAATTTGATAACACCTTACCAGCATGGGTTTCAAAAAAGATGCTCTACTACAACAAATCTCCTTCATCTTACAACTGCCATATATCGAGGATTTATACAACAACAACAAACTGACGTGATATACACTGATTTTACCAAGGCTTTTGATAAAGTTAACCATAGCCTTTTGAAGGTTAAACTTCATTTACTGGGTTTTACTGATATTAGTATAAAATGGATATACTCATACCTAAGCAACAGAACACAATCCATTAACTTTAATAACGCGATTTCTAGAAGCATAGATGTTCTGTCTGGTGTGCCTCAGGGAAGCCACCTTGGGCCACTTCTTTTTACATTATTTATTAATGACCTACCTGAGGTGATTTATTCATCCAATATTCTGATGTATGCGGACGACGTCAAAGTTTTTCTGAGCTATCGTCAAATATCTGAGCAACAACTTCTTCAAAACGACTTAAATTCTTTTTACACGTGGTGCAATGTAAATCTTATGCAACTTAATCTAAAAAAATGTAAATACATGCGTTTTGTTAGAAAGAGTCCAATACCTGCATTCTACTTTTTTGAAAGTCATCAGTTGGAGTCGGTGGATAGCTTCGTAGATCTTGGAATTCTGCTTGACTCGAAACTAAATTTCATTGCACATATAACAATGACAGCTAATAAAGGCAGAGGTATGATCGGTTTTGTAAAACGATGGGCTAAAGAGTTCAAGGATCCATATGTTACGAAAAGTCTGTATACTTCCCTGGTAAGACCTGTATTGGAGTATGGATCCGTAATATGGGACCCTATTTATAAAAAACATTCCGACCAAATTGAATCAGTCCAAAAACAGTTTCTGACTTTTTGTCTACGTGGGTTGAACTTTAACCAATGGAATCTGCCGCCTTATCCTGCTAGACTAGCCCTCATCAAGCTGCCAACTCTAAAGAGCCGTAGAACTGTGCTTAACATCTCGTTTATTTTCAACATAATTATTGGCGACGTTTGCTCTGGATACTTAATCAACAATATAACATTTAATGTTCCTCAACGCCCATTACGTCACTTGGTTCCGTTATCAATTCAATTTTTTAGAGCTAATTATGCTAATGGTGACCCCTTAAGAAGGATGTGTAACGAGTTCAACAAGTTTTATAAATTTATTGACTATTCTTATAGCTCCACTGATATTAAAACTAGTATATTAATCTATTTAAATCCATAATTTTTGTTACTTTTTAAAATTTATTTTTATTTAATTAAGAAGTCTGTAAGGATTATAATTCCATAGACAAATAAATAAATAAAAAAAAAAAACAATGTTAACACATAACAGAAGCAGTATGCTTTGTTTTTGTGTTTACATAGTAAAAAGAACAACAACATGCAGAGTTTTCTGCTATGCATTAAATTGGAGAACAGTAGATATTAAGAAATAAAAAAGAGAAAGACAATTTTAAATATTTTGTTTTCTTTTTGGGAGAGTTGTTGTTTTAAATGTTACCGTTGATTTCTCAAATTTTTGCGCTTATGAATAATTTTAATGTTATTGTTACATTATTAATATGGTAACATTGTAAAGAATGTGTTTATTGCATTTTTTATATAACAGACACTACCGATCATGGTCATTTGTTATATGATAATCATGTATTTACAAAACATATATAGTATATAGAGAGGTTATAAGAACATAATTCATAAACGAAATAAATATAAATGGAAAATATATAAAAGGCTTTGTTATAAACATTGAGATTAGGGAACTTATGTTATATTTACATTTTTAGAAAAATTGTCACTAAATTTCATATGCCTAAAAGAAATATGCCTCATAAAATTAAAAATTGTTCTGCTGTACTGAGAATTATTACATTTTGAGTTACTTCTCTGTTTATAATCCAGTGCGATATGTTTTTTAACATTAAATAAATATATTTCTACATATCGCTCATTTCGTGCAAGACCGTCACAACTCAAAATTTGAAACTTTACAGGAGAGCCTTTTTAAGATTCCAACCTATTATTATTTATTTTATTATTTATTTTATATACAGTTATAAAATCAAATGTTTCTTTTTTGCTACAAAGAAAACCACATGTACAAGAGGAATGCCAACAAAAAAACTGAAATGTGACCTTGTTGATGTTAATTGCTCAAGTTTGTTACAAGAGGTCATAGCGTCAAAAGCATCTGTATTACCGTTATTTTTTCGATAATTCTCTCCGTTCTTAGATCAATTTGTAGAGATTTAAGAGGAGAACATTTCTGCATTACTAACTCGAAAATGCCAAATTTTGAGTTGTGACGGTCTTGCACGAAATGAGCGATATGTATATTAGTGTGTCCCAAAAAAAATTTTTTTTGATTTTTATAGGTACCCCAGCATTTTCTGGGAGCTTATAGGGTAAAGTATTTTTGTGATTTTTTAAACTGAATCATTGGTTTTTTAACTTCAATATAAATTTTAAAAGTTACAGAGCATTATTTTTCAAGTTTATGGTAAATTTTCCAAAAAAAAATGTGATTAAGGGGACCCAAATGAGCAAAAAAATAACCGAAACTTTTAATATCTGCACAGAGAAGTAAAGTTTGAAAAGTTTTCTTTAATAAAATTGACTTAGTTACAAAGAAAATCGTGCTAATTGGCCGAGTAATCAGCATAATTCAAAAAAGTCGAGAAAACCCGATTTTTGGGTTAAATTCGATTTTAGCGACCTCTAAACCTCTTCCGAAAAATCTGAAAAAATCACAAAAATACTTCACACTATAAGCTTTCAAAAAAAGGTGGGGCATAAAATAATATTTTTTTTTTGGGACCCACTAATGTATATACGTATTTAATAAAGTTTTAGATTAAATAAATATTAGAAATAACGGTACAAGTAAGTTATTTCTAGATTGCAGTCGATTGTGTCGACTGCTGGCCCATACTAGTAATCAAATAATACCCCAACACTCGCATATAAAATACATCGGTATACATCTAGATCGGCTTTTAACGTGTTTAAATGGCATATAGAAGCTAAATTAATTCAAATGAAACTAAATGCCATTCAAATTAATTGGCTTATTTGAAGAAATTTTGTTCTTAGTCTCGATTGCAAACTTCTACTTTAGGATTCTATCTTAAAGCCAATCAGGTGATACTGTCCCAGCAAAAACTTGGTAATGACTTGCAATTACCGAACAACTTTTCAATGACAACTTCATACCATCTGCATTACATAGAAGGAGTTTAGTAATGACTGACATATAATCTGATACATAAGCACTTGCTTATTAGCGGATTAACGAAATTTATAATTAATTCATAATAACATGCATTTTAGGTTTTATTTATTCAAATCTAATACACATTGGACTTAAATACATATTTGCTCTTGCAGTTTTTTTTTTATTTCTTAAGGGCTCTGGAGACTTTCAAAAAAACCCGTCAATCAGTGCATATATGTTAGTGTCGTTTATTTGAGGCTTTTTCGGAGACGTACAAATAAACACGGCAATCAACAATTGTATTTTGTAAAAAACCAAAATATTTATATTTTTCATGACAACAAACACAAAGAAAATAATTTTTTTTTGTCAATCACAACAGGAGACTATCAAATAATCAGCCATCAAATAAAAAAATCAAAAATTTTTGATTTTCATCAAGCATTGCCGACAACGCGTATGTGCACCCGAAAAAGAACGACTGCACGCACACAACTATGTGATTGATGTATTTATTTGATAGTCTCCCGGGCGTTTTATAAATGAAAAACTATTTGTTTTAAATTTGAATGCACAGAAAAAATTGAAAATTTTCTCTAATCACCAAATTCATAGAAACAAGTAAACAATTTGTTGATTTTGCACCTTTCAACAAAATGATTATATTGATTACTAAAAATTTTTAATTTTTTTTTAATTTTTTTCAATAAATGATATTTTTAATTTTAATTAAAATAATGCTCAAAAAAGTTTGCCATTTCAAACAATGTTTTAATGTATTAATTTAAATAATGAAATATTGACAATTCTACAAGTTTAAATTATATTATTTTAAACGAAAAAGTCCATTAATATTTTTTGATATTTAATTAATATTTAAATTAAAAATTTATTTCAAAACAACTTAAATATTAATTAAATCAAAACTATATTTTTAATTTTCTTTGATTCAATTATCATATTAATTAAATTTAAATACTTTTTGAACCATTTTTTTAATTGATAAAAACTTTTTATGTGTATAAAAAATTTAAATACTTAATTGATGTCCATAATGCAGGGTAGTCAAATTTTGCATTACAAAGTAAATTAAATTAAAAACAAAATGTGTGGTAATGACTTCTTTAACTCCCTATTTGTATGCGAATGTGGTAATGACTTATTTAACTCCCCATTTGTAAGCGAATGTAGTAATGACTTATTTAATTCCCTATTTGTTAGCGTATGTGGTAAGTACTTGCCTCCAATGACATCACCGTATTAAAATAATGAGTTAAAACGCCAATGTATAGTAGTAAAGAGTAGTTATAATAGCTTTTTAACTCATTACTTTTCAATGTAAGTTTTTGCTGGGGTATTCAGTTATGGGGCGACAAAATAAACTTCTTCGAATAATCACAGCCGCAGCCTGGTATGTTAAAAACTCAAATATTCATAAGGATCTCAGTGTCCCATTAGTAACTATGATAACGAAATATGCAGTATAATATTCAAAAATTCGTGAACTGTACCCAAATCCACTAGCTCGAACTATATTAAATTATAGCAGCCACACTCGCTTAAGGAGAAGATTTACTGCAGCACGAACCCAAAAAAAATATTTATGGAATTTTTCGCTAATCTTTAATCCTTGGATACGACATTATATACGATAATCAGAAATTATATTTTGATAATAAGTGTTTTTGGTTTTTGCTTGAATTTTTAAGCACTTTCGTTTTTTTTATAACTCAATAATATTTGAATCGATAATTTTATTTCTATCCAAACGGACAGCCATGTTCTGAAAATCGAAATGGAGTAAAACTTAAATAGAAGGAAATCTTCAGTTATTTTTTTTTTAAATGACCCTAGTTTTTCATGATTTTTAGAGTTATTTTAATAAATATAAGTGATACCCAAAATATGACGTATATAAAACGGAATATTTTTATGAACCTTTAACGATCCTGTTCGTTATACAAGTTTATTCGATTTAAATTTCACTCGAATTCGATTTCTAACTTAGTTATAAAAAATATTGCGGACCATATCTGTAGAGGAATAGTTCAATGATGGACTTTTTAGGTCCTTCGAGATTACCAAGCGAGCCGTAGGTTATACAAATTCATTGAAGCTTTTTTCGCACCATCTTCATCTAAAATTAAAATTAATAGATCAAAATACCTGAGCAAATTTCCTACCTTGTGATTTATCGTAAGGTTTGATTTTCAATTTGATCTTTTACAGCTCGCGCGTGACTCATGTCAAACTGCTTTGTCATTTTTGTTGTTCAGTATCGTTTGGCAAATCAAGAATTGAAGCCAGGCAGCTTAAATTTGCGTCTTATTTTCAGTGAATGGCTCTGGAATAACTTAATGAAAATCCGATGGATTATCGTGAAATTTTGTTCAGTGATGAAGCACATTTCTGGCTTAATGGCCACGTTAATAAACAAAATTTCCGTATTTGAGTTGATAAGCAACCCGAAGAATACCAAGAGCTACCATTACATCCATTAAAAACCACAGTGTGGTGCGGTTTATGGGCTGTTGGAATCATTGGTCCATTCTTTTTCAAAAATTAGAAAAATCAGAATGCAACCGTAAATGGTTACCATTATCGCACCATGTAACCGGACTATTTGCTTTCTGAAAATTCAAGCGCTCGGTCTCGGTGAGCTCTGGTTTCAACAAGACGGAGCTACAAGTATTCAGCGCGTAAAACAATGAACTTATTGACGAATCATTTTGGTGAGCACTTAACATTTGCTACTGTTAATTAACCTCCTACATCCTTTGAACTATCTTCTCTGGGGATATGTAAAGTCTATGGTCTTCCGAAATAAGAAGACAAAGGTATTTTGAAATAAAAGTTTTTAATATCTGATCAGGCAACTAGGAAAATTATATGCCGACAAGAACTAATTCATGTAAAAAAACGCAATAACTGTCTGCGACTGACGTGGTTATCTAACAGACACCAATGACAGAAACCCGGGATTTTCACCGTTCTTTTTCAAACATCGGCTCTCACGTATTCAGTAGCTTCTTACAAAGTTTTCATGTGTATGCTGCCGTGGCGAATGCTATTAAATAGATAGCACGCTGAGCAGAAAAGTGTCTTCCAGACAACCACGTCAATATTAAGGTAGATGTCTGAGAAACCACCACATCAATATTTTTGATATATTTTTGAAGTGTCTCTCAACATGTCAATAAAATTGTTTCGATATTTTATATTTCTTAATTTTTTTGTTTTGATGGTTCGCTCTAATACAAAACAAATTCTTGACTGTTCTACGAGAACATCATCTGGAACTTTTAAAAGTCGTAAAGAGCAGACTCTGAGCTATGGATCAAACAGTTTGACATATACATATTAGAATGTCTGGTTCAATGCACTAGATACGTTAAGTTGTATCTTTTTATTTGACCATATAAATAATCTAATTTTTAATACTCAGATGTGAACTAAACCTAGTGTAAAACTTGTAGAACCCAAATCGGGAATTTCTATTTTTTTTTTGTTTCAGTATAGATCTAAGTTCTTTAGGACCATTTTGTGCCATGCCATTAAATATTGTTTAACATTAATTGTCGTTTTGTTCTCAAAAACATATTACAGCAAATAACAAGCTTTAACATTAATCTAAAATAAAAAAAATAATTTCGTAAGGTTTACACAACAGGACTTATAAAATATAAACCATCAAAATCGTGTTTAATTTACTACCACATCATCCGAATTATTATTTTAAAGTCACGGCAGTCGCAGAGGGTTAAAGAGAAAAGCACAGATATATTTCTGTACCAGTTGTAAACTTTTTACAAAACTAAGGCCGAGAAGTTTTGCTTTTTCCGCCTAAAGGCAGAATTAGCTTGTACGTTCTGTTACAAATCAGCTGTTTTGTTTCTGTTCAAGCGGACAAATCTGTTGAAAATAGAATTCAACGTTAAGTTACGGCCAAAGTGTGTATGCATTAGTTTGTTGTGATATAAAAAATCTGTAATTTTTTGTTTAAAGCTAGAAAAATTAGTTGTTATTAATGATTTTTTAAAAATTGATTTATTTGTGACACAAGATAAGAGTTTATTAATTTTTACGAAATGTTTTTTTTACAATTTTAATGCTTTTCTTTTTTAAATCAGAGGATTCTTCTCACAGAAAAAGTAATTACAATATATTTGATACAGAAAGGAACGAAACAGAGCGGCAACGGAAAGTAACAACTCATGAGGCCTTAATAAGTTATACCTTGCCATATTTTTTTTTTTTTTTGGTTAGGACTAGCTTCCAGGGGATGACCCCTACTAATGCGTTGCATTGTGTTGGTACTAGGAAAATAGGTTATTGGAAGGAGGAAAGAGGAGGTAGTGCTTGTGAACATTCGACTTGAATTAATTTATGTTGAAAGTGAGAGGGAAGACTTCAGCAGAAAGGTTATTCCACATACGAACTGTCCGGCAAAAAAATGAATTTTCCCTGTAATGCATTGTACGATTCGCCGGCCAATCGATCACAAAAGGATGGACTCTTGAGGAAAAACGTGTATTACGAACCGGGAACCAAATCCATAATTTCATCAGAACACATCCCTTTGTAGTAACGATAAAATAGGCAACGTGCCACTTTATTCATAGATGTATACAATAACACTATATTTTTATATATTTTCAATACACTTAGTAAATATTTGCTGGAAAATATCGTTAAAATCAGGTAAAACTTAATGTGTGTATCAGCTCATTTCTTTGTAACTTATGGAAGAAAAAATTCACATATTTTTTTTAACTAGATTAGCATTTCATATTTATTTGCTAATAAAAAAGACAACAAACAGTATTTGAAACATTTGATGATATATTTACATCTTTCACTTGTATACTTAAAAGGATGCTTCATTTACCAAGAAATTATATGCTTCTGCCACTTTGTTCTAGTTTTGTCTTTTTTAACATATAATCTCTTGTTTTCATTTCTTGTATGTATTAGTACACCCACATTATTAGGAGGAAACCAAAAATGTTGTCGACCTTATCAACAGAAGTTAATGTTAATATTAATTATTTAATTAAAATATATTTCATAAAATTTCTTACAATAATGTTGTTATGGGGTTGCTCCAGCTTTTGTAAAATTAAATATCATGCTACCACCATCTATTAGATATTATTTTATCCACTATTTAAACTATTTCATAATGTCTTTAACCAATGTAAAGGAATCTAGTGCATACGGAATTTTTGTTAATTCTTTAAAAAGTCGTGACAGACTAGAATCCAATCTGGTGCAGCCGAAAGCAGAAGGCCCCAGTATTTTTTAGCTGCTTAAATGAGTTCACGTAGTGACTGTGACTTAAACCTAAATTGTCGATGAAATGCCTTAAAGATGTCTGGCTCGGTACTTTCGGCTTAGGTTAGTCGTTAGCTAGACCTGCTATCTTTGTATACGCAAAGACAAAATATGGTTGTGGTAAACATATTCTAAGAGCAACATATTATGATAAAATTCATAATTGTATTCAACATATTACGATTATTATTGAATTATATTATGACCAAATATATTCGCAATATTACATCATAATATTTTTCCCTTAATCCAAATTTGTTTTTATCACATCATATTATAATTTTATGTAATCATATAATTATCATGTTAATCACAATAAGTTAAGGAGTAATCATTATTATCATGTTAATCACAATAAGTTGAGAAGAAACCATATTATTATCATGGTAGTCATAATTATATGTAGATTGAATCTAAAACCGAAAAATATTTTTAATATACATATATTGGGAATTATTTCTTTTTCATAAGCAACTTTATTATATTCAACATTTTTTATTTTTTGAATTTATTCTATGAGTTAAATTTCAGTTATGTATTTTATAAAGCTTTTTGTAATAACTCTATTCCTTAAATTTTTTTAGAAATTACTTTATACAATACATAACTGAAATTGAACTCATAGAATAAATTCGAAAAATAAAAAATGTTGAATATTTTTAATATATATATATGCTTATTTACTTACTGACAACCGTAACGTAAAACTGTTATAGATATTTTACATCATAATATGATGCGACTTTAAACATAATATTTTTGTTGTAGGTCGCAATTATTTATAAATTATTTTATAGAATTTTCATTCTTTTTCTCTAAAATAGCTCAATATTTTTGCACCATTTTCAGACAATATTTTTTTAGCATTGATATTTTATTTTGTGACACTTTACAATTTCTTTATTTTTAAATTTCTTTTAACTACATATTTTTTTTTAATTGTTTAACCACTGAATAACAAATAATTCGATAGGCATATGGTAAATAATCGACACAACTGATGCAAAATAATTTTACAAATGGCGATAAAAAAATATTATTAGAGTAAAGATATTTTGTTTGCATCTTAAACATATTATGAGTACACGTATAAAAAGTGATCATGTTATGACTATTAAATATCATTAAATGGTTGTAAGGAATATAATATGTTTTCAAAGTTATCATTATTTAGTTGTTATAAAAATTATTATTTTTCAGTGAACCATAGTAAAGTTTATGATTGCGATGAACATTGACATGTTTACGGTAACTTTTCGGTACGACAACAATATATTGTTACAAAAAACATATTGTAGTTACCGCAACCATGCCCAACCATACTTTTTTTCTGCGTGTACATAAATTGTTACATTTCTACTGTTACATTTCTAATAACAGTTTTAACGTCCCTTAAATCTGCGATTTCCCCAACAAGTCTCCGATTTCTTTGTGATTTTTTTTCAAGTCTTTGTGGGACGTACGCTCAAAGAATATAAAGTTCGTAATAGTTTTTCACATTCAAATTTAAATTAAATAATGTTGCCTTTAGTTTCGTAATATGAATTTGAAGATGTTTATAAAAAAAGAATTAATTGGTTCTAAAACTGTACATATTTTTACATTAATAAATTATAATTTGAATCTAAATTAGAACAATTTTTCTAAGTTTACAAATTAAAGAAAATTTATTTGGTTGTAATTACATTTTAAAAGATGGTTTTGCAAAAGTTTTGTTAGGATTTAACCAAAGTCGGTTTGAGCGATGACATTCGTTCCCGCGCTTACTAAGGTCAAGCGTCGTTCGGAATGCTCATGTTGGTCGACACACATCTCGAAAGCGTCAAATCGGTCTATTTAGGAAAAATACTGCGTATATTCTGGCCGGACACAATCTCTAACACCATTATATTGTCTATAACGAAACAAAAACAAATCCACCTAGAAATCAAAAATTTTACATTAGATAGAACAAGCTGGAATTAATTTGTTACGCCCATATGTTCCAACTTTTGCTTTTTGGCAAAACATCTTAAGTCAAATTTAAAAAGTTGAAAAAATTTTGGTTAATCATACGAATTTTCATTCAAAAAACTTTTTTGTTTACGTTTTTAAAATTTAGTCTTATAAACGATATTTCTCTTTAATTTTGTTTTATTTTATTATTTGATACAAATGTTTTTTTTCACCGAGTTTTGTTTTTAAAGAACTTTTTTTCTATCTTATCTCGACATAAGATTTTTTTTGTCAAAATTAAATAGAGTCGTAGATAGCACCAGATTGGAGATGTTACATGACATTTTCGGTGAAGTCTTTATTGCCAAATACAGTGGCAGCAGTTTAACGAAAAGACAAACCCTAACAAAATTCTTTACAAATAAATTTTTAATTTATACAAATATTCTAGTAATTTTAAATTCTAGTAATTTAAAAGCCTATACCTCGTTTATGGACAACCCTATTACATAAACCTTTGTATTTCTACGTAGTGTTTGTTTCAGCAAAGAAGACGACTTTATGCCTATTAAAAAGGAGTCAAATTAAAACAACTCATATATCTACAGATGTTTGAATATATGTCTGTTCCATATGAGGGACTTTTATTTATGGTTGTATGCCCTGTGCATCTTTACGTTCACATGACTTTGAAATATTTTATGATTTAAATGCCATTTCTGCTACGCAATATTTGCTTTAGTGAATTGTTGTAGATAATTAAAGATTCTTGATGGAAAAAAATGTTACTGTACTAAATACCTAACTTAAGGTTAATGTTAAGTTATGACAATTTCGGTTTTTTAAGTTTTTTCAATAAGCTAAAGCGTTTTTGAGTTACACGAACATATGTTGTGCAACCTCCTCCATTTTTGAAATAACGGTATATCTCGAAAACCAGAGCCAATCTTAAAAAACCGCGGGCACCACTGGATTCAGCGTATCCGAATTATGTTAAAACGCCTTGTGCCCGGCTTGTCTGTTTTTTCAACTAGCATAGTGTTATTAATTATATTTTCATACGTCTTATAAGTTCCTGTTTTTAGCTAATGTCATAATAATTATAATAATGGCCAAAAGAGTTTTAATTTTAACGATTAAAAAAATTTTCTTTTTAATGTTGTTATTCAAGGCGAATTCATACAGGGGACATTTTCGAGTCATTCTAAAGCAAGTGCGTATATTTTATGACCATAAAAATTGCATTTTTTTATTCACAACAAGTAATTTTGACATTCAACTTTTTACAAATACAAAATACATAGTATTTGTCAAAAAAAAAACGGATAGCTAGCATTACTCTATCTCATGATGAGGTCACCTGTATAAGTTCGCCTTGGTTTTATTCGACTTTTATTTTTCAGCTGAGTTTTATTTTATGAGAAATAACTGCTTTGAGATGTATTTTTTTGTGTTTAATTTAAAAGATTACTGTTACAAAAGATCGTTTTTAACATCACTGATAACTGTTACCGTCCCTGGATTACCTGCCTCGAATAAAAGTGTTTAAAAAAATTTTTTTGTATTGAGACGAAAATTTCTTGGGGGGTGCTTTAAAACCATGTGAGATAAGGCCATTATGGCTTTATTGCTCAATTGAATGGGAGATAAAGCCATAATGGCCTAATTGCCCAATCATTGAGGTAAGGTAATATTTAAAATTTAGCGAAATGAGAGATATAGCCATTTTTTTATTCTTGTGACGCACGCAGGAAAACTTTATTCAGCGAAGCCACCTGCCGCGTCTTGCTGGTGGACAAAACCCGTAAGAACGGCCGCAGTCCGCCACGCAGAAATACTTTAGTATGCGAAGCCAGATTTCAATACTTCACTTTAGTGTCTCCGGGAAGACATTTTTATACAGACTGTTATTATTATTAATAACATTATTAGATTTTCTTCCTTCAATGAATGCACATAGAACAGGAAACATACTGTTAAAGAAATGATTCGTATGCAGATAGTCAAACAATATTAAATATTATGAATGGGAAATAAAACAATATTTGCTCTATTACCAATCCTGCTTGGAAATAAAGCAACATCGATTTTTTTTGTCTTATTTCTCATTTAAAAGTGAAATAAAGCAAGTTTTGCCTTATTGCCGTTTGTGCTAATGCACCCCCTCATAATATAATTGCTAAAATTTATAGTGCTTTGTTTACACAAAGGTGTGCAAACTTTGCTTTATTATTATTATTACTTCTTAATTATAAAAATAAGAAAACTATTGATTTTCCCTTTTACGGAATGTTTACACCTAATATAAACATTTCGTAAAAGGGAAAATCATTACCTCTTAATTATAAAAATAAGAAAACTATTAATCAATGTAAAATGCAAAAGTTCTTCAAAACTGAAATGAGAGATAAAGCCATTTTCTAATATTGCTAATGTGAGCTAAGGCCATGATGGCTTTATCTCCCATTCAAATGAAAAAAAGGCTTTATCTCCCTATTCAATGAGAGATAAAGCCATCATGGCCTTATCTCACATGGTATTAAAGCACCCCCTTGAATTTCTCGCATCCGACTGTAATAGTTTTACGTCTAAGTGCTTTTATGATCACTATTACAACCTGGCGTCGTGATAATGGTTAGTGTAGGACTTTATCGGAAGTAAGAAAAGTTATTTATTTTTGCAACTTTACGTTAACTATAAATGAGCAGTAAGATAAGGGCAGGTTTATCCTACCTGGTAGGTAAAAATCTTTGCACAATTAGAAAATCGTTCTATGTTGATCTATTGTCACAAGTTTTTACTTTTTTTCATTTACCTGCAATTTTTATTCCGCAAAACTTTCTTGGCTGAGGTTTTTATTAAATGAATTGAGATTATTTTTCGAATTTTATATTGAATAGGTCTCATTAAATATTGGCACTGAGTCTGCATATTGATGGCTTTTCCAGAATAAGGCTTTTTAACGAATACAATCAAAAAAAGAGAAGATGAACAAGCTTAACATACTTTATTTAATAGAGCTCTTGTGTAATGATATTTTTAACAAATTTAAAATTTTAATCGTTATTGCTCCCCAGGTGTACACAAAACATTATTATATTTATAGGGAAAGTGCCACGCCACGCCCACTTCTTTAATTGATCCGACTTTTAGACAAACTACCAAACTATTTGTACAAAATTTGGATACTTTTAGTATTGCCGTTCTCAAGATACATATATAGAAATCTATATTGTTGTTGTGTGGGTGGTGCCACGCCCACATATCTAAACTGTATATTAACAACCAACATATTTGTATCGAATTTGCCAGTATTTACTGTAATTATACTCCAGACGTACAGAAATTTATATTGCCTTTGTATTGCAAGAGGTGCAACGCCCACTTAAAATTTCATAAATATAAAGAACCTATGTAAAGCCCAGATAGTCAGGAAATTAGTGTGAAAATTTCAAGATAATAAGTTCAGTAGTTAAGGAGGCTGGTACAAAAAGAGACAAATAGATATTATATATATTATTTTCTCTTAACACGGCTTATATGGTAATTTCAATGGGCGTTATTGACCCATAATTTCACCTCGCACCAATAGTGGAACCAGAGCGCACATGGAATTAACTTAGATAAGAAAACACTATTTGTATACAAGAAATTTTTTAAAAATCAATATATAACCCTCATGTCAATTTCACCAACTTAGTCATTTAGTGGGTAGACTTTGCAATTTTTTATTAGCAAATATTACTCATACGTACATGTAAAATGAATAAGCATATGTTTAAAACAATTTTGGTTTAAAATAAAGTTTCAAATGTCAAAAACTTTTTTAACTGGTGGTTTTCTCTATATTTCAAAATTTGAAATCGTTTTATTTTTCAATTTATGGTGGTGGGTGTCATAGATCCGCACGGCCTACTAAACTAGATTTCTCTCTTGTTAACATTCTAAGATTTAAATTTAAATAAAACAAGTTATTAAATTTTTTGCTAACAACTAAAATTTTATATATTATTGTAAATTATTCGACCATCCATTATATAATTTTTGATTTCAATTTATTTAAGCTTATTGTCTAGTTTTTATTTTATAAAAAAAACTAGACCATTAGCTTAAATAAATAGAAATTAAACTAAAGTTTTATTTATAATACATCTATTTTTCATAAAACATCATAATGCATAACATAGACTTTACACATCGTTGTTAAAATCTGCTCTACTTAGCAATAGAGTATCCAAATATTTGACTTTTTGCCTTTGTTCGGGTCAGGAGGTAATCGATTTTTAAATATTTATTTTGCTCGATTAATCGAATAAGGGTTTCAATATGTTTGAATAACTCGAATAATTCAAATAATTTTATCCAATGGGAAAAACATATATGCCTATTTGATTTGACAGTTTTATTTTATTAAAACACAGAAAAACACCAAAAAATAAAATATATAGTTAACAATAAACAACGAAATAACAGTTCATTTATACCACGTATAATGTTCTAAGACTTTTAAATAAAATAAATAATTAAAAAATTGAAACCCTGCTGCAAAACATAAAGTTTTTAAGGCGCTAAATAGACCGAAACAAGATTAACGAAATAATGTAAAAATAAACTACAGCCAAATTATGCACTACTTCGGTTGAAGAAACTATAAAAGTAACTGAATGCCAAAGTTTAACACATGCATTAGGCTTAGCAGCAATCAGGGTCCATTAAATTTATTTCAGTATATAATTTGCAATTATGTCCCGCCTGCTAAACTTAATACCGGAATTAAACATAGGCTTTCATCTCATATTTTTATTAATTATTTTTTAATTATTTCTTTTATTTAATATTTTTTGTCGCGGCATTATGTGGTCGGTCCAGCCTATTTATACAAATTTTTTATTCGTAAATCAATTTATCTAAAAATTTATCTAAAATCAAGTAAAATTTAAACCAAAAGACGAGATTCTTAGTTCATTTTTTTTTTAAATCACCGCATTTTCCTGATTTTGGGAGAAGTTCTGGTTAAGATAAGAACTCAAAGTATGAAGTATATTAAAGAAACTTTTATATAAGCTTTTTAAGCTGGGTCGTTTGCCAAGTTTGTTCAATTTCAATTTCACTCATATGTATTCGATTTACCGAGCTCTATAGGTTTGGGTATTTTTTTTAAAGTATTAATATTTTGCGCCAACAATCCGTGATTTTGTATTCAACTACCTATCAAAGGACACTTTGATTAAGACGAATCGAACAATACATATCGTACTAATCGTTGTTTACATAATTTGTCTCACACACACCCACAACTAAAAACGGGCTAGAACATGTTCAAAAGAGCAGGTAACACAATAAAATACAGTTATGTAACAACATGTTATTTATTATAAAGAAGATTTCTCTATGACGTGTTAAGTTCCCAGTTTTTATTTTTAACAAAAACACTAAAATTTATTGTTGAGGGAGAGCTAGTTTCCATGAGCATTTAACTTCTTTTCCAAAGACTTTAGAAAAGTCAAAAATATTATGCAAATAAGACTGTTAAGCTAATAAGAATTTGATTCCCCTACAATTGGCTGGTTTTTTTTCCGACTCAAAACAAAATTAAAAAACACTTTAGTTTTTTTTTCATTCATGTTATTATATTCATGTTATTTAGATTCATGTTATTATATTAAAAAAGGTATAATTTTCCAAGAAAATAATTTTAACCGATTAATTGACGTAAATTGTTCAAGTTATTCTTTATTTGCACCAGTAAACAAATTAATAGGAACAAGTTAACGTTTAATTCACTTAATTAAACGTTTTATTCACTTGATTAAACTTTATATTCACTTGATTCAATTTTTAATTAATGCTTTAATTGGTGAACATTTTGAGAGAATTTTTTTCTGTGCAATTAAAAGTCGTTTTTTTTTTAATTCAAAAATTGCCTGTTGTTGGTGCCCTCCAATGTAAACAAAAAGTGAACATTTTAAATTCTTGTTACAATTCTAGTTAAGGTGTTTTATTAGCTTTTTGCGTATGAGGGAAGGCACTGTGTGTTGTTGGCAAGGCATTAATCGCCAACGATGATCGCTAACTTTTTTCTGGCATAAATTCGATGATATGGGCACCAATGCCCTGTTATTTCTTTTGAGGTTTTCTTAAGTCGCAGGTCCTTTACATGCCATACATCCCGTAAAAGAATTCAATTACAGAATGAAATATTTCCTAGACTTGTACTCTTAGCAGTGATTAAAATTGGCCGCATATGTCATGTGTTAGTCAATCAATTAGATTCCAAGCTTAAAACCATCCGGTCATCACATTTATGAAAAAGGTTATATAAAATTTTGAAAACAAATTCCGTTTCTACGAATCTAGTAAATGCTTATTTATTACTGCAGTTAAATGTATTCAAGAAGAAGAATGGGTTTTTCTTTAAACCTAGCAATTTTATAATAACTTATTTCTTAAGAAACTGTGTTTTCTTAGGTTTTTGTTATTCAACACAACTAATTTGTTAAATTAAACTCTATCTCTTAAGCTTATTTATAGCCAATTTACACTACAACGAAATCTAGTACTTTCGAGAATTCGAGCCAAATCTAGTTGTTTTTGTCTAGATTTCCCGTACAAAACAGAATCTACTCCATGACTAGATTTTGACGAAATCTATTCGAAATCTAGTAGTACTTAGTGATGCAACAATGTTTTTCCCCATATAGCACTAAAAACTGCTTCCCTGCACAAGAAAAAAATTACATTTTAACAAAAAACAAAACAAAAACAATAATAGCTAATTGTTAAAATTGTTAAAAAATTTAAAAATTTCGTGAAATAGTAAAAAAAAATGCAAATGACAAATAATATTGATAAAATAAATGAAGTTGATTATAAAGAAAATGTAATGCAAATTTTTAAATGCCTATTTCTTTATATGTAAGCATGTGTTACACAAAAAACTTTCAGCCGGCGGTTTTTGTTGTGAAAACCAAATCTCGCTAATGTCAGACAAGTTTAATGTAAACGAACTAGATTTGGAGGAAGATTTCAAATGAAATCTACTAGATTTCAATGTAATGTAAATAACCTATTATTAGATGTACTTGTATTAGAGTATTGAGTCGTTCGTTATATAAATTAACTAATTTACTTCCTATTTAATGCTTTTACAGGTTTTGAGAAGAAATATTGTCCTTCAAAAATTATAAGAAAAAAAAAACAAAAAAATATTTTTCATCATTGGTATGAATTTACAATTTTATTCGCATGGAAGTAATAAAGGTCGTAAAATATACTTCCGCTCAGTAGTTAAGGTATTTATTTGACACCTACATGTATTAATGGCATATTTATTGCAAAAACTTAGGTCATATCGTAATTTTTATTGTTTATAAATAAGTAAATTGTAAAAAGTTGTATTCAGAAATATAAATTGGATTAGTTGGTCCACTCCAATCAAACACAAAAACTAAATACATACATTTGCTTATATCCTTATATGTATTTTACCTATTCCTGACGAAAAGGAAAATACATATACATATGTTTGTACTCGATATGATCACAGCTTTCCACCCGTATTATGTGTAAGAAATATTATTGCTAATCTACAGGAATATGATAAAAAGATATTGTATTTATGTATGTTTATCTGTAGAATGTAATCTCCGTAACCGCTGAAATGATATTTATAAAACTTTTGTAGCTTATTTCCGAAAATAAAAACAATTTCTAAAAACTTTGTTTTTATTTAAAATGTATTTGTACGAAAGAAATAATTATTTCGCACATAGGAAATAGGCAGTTTATGTATATTACTGATGGTCCTGCAGGTGCCATAGTCAATATATTTTATTGAAATTTTTAATGGGCGGCGCACCTCCCATTCAAAGACAAAATAGGCTTATGTATATCAAGAGAATGGGGAGAGCTAAAGTTTCCAAATTTGGTACAAATATCTGGGTTACCAATACACAACATCTGACGAAATCTAGATTGGAGAAGTGGGCGTAGCATAAAACACATTTATTTATACCCGGAGAATAACAACAGATAAATTTCCCAAATTTGGTACAAATGGCTCGGTTATCAGTACGTAACATCAGTTTAAAAATTGGCGGGATAGGATAAAAGGGCGTTGCACAATATAGAATTATGTATATCTGAGGAACTGTAAGTGTCAAATTTTCCGAATAATTGGGTTTTTATGCTATAGTATAAAGTGTTAAAACAAACGGATTTAATGACTTTATATAAAAAGTCCATAATGGTTTAACCCCGGACAGCGTCGGGAGTGAACAACTAGTCTTTAATAACTTTAAGCATTCCCTTCCCACAATCATAGCATCCCTATTGTTATTGTTTAAACCTCTTACAAGAGTCCCATACTGTAAGTTTTAAAATATCAACAAATTTCGGTTTAAATCCGCCAATAGCTTATTTTTTATATTATCCAAATAATTTTTGTTTGCATAAAAAATCCTCAAAAATAAAATTTCATATCATAAAATTAATTGCAAATTAATTGTTTACTTGTATATGCAAAATAAACAATGCAAAGGTATAAGTTAATTTTTTTTTTTTTATTAAATGTTAATGTCATTGTCAAGTCCAAAAAATATTTTTACACAAATGAAACATTAAAAAAACAAATATTTATTTTTAAAGGTCACCACTTTTAGTGATAAAACAAAAACAATGAAGAATAACAATAAGGAAATGTTAAAGAAAGGTAAAAGCCACTTTCCGTTACATGAACCCCTATATAAGTTTATCTACGAGGATGTGTGTAAATATAAAAATGTACATTGTACTATAGTGAATGTGCACAGATACGTTTTTCATCTATACTGAATTGTTAGTTAGCATTAGAACCACGGCCTAGAGGAAAATAGCCTTGCAGAAGGCCTGTTTGACGACACAAAGTAATTTATCGTAAGGCAATATAATATAAACTTATCTCCTGATTATAAGGTTTGCAATAACGACATAGAAAATACGAATATGATCTTAATTCAAGCATATTTCCCAAAATTTTCTTCACTGGATTATTTTGATGTTTTGGTTTATTTAACACATATTTAAAATAATACCGATATTTCTAACCCGAATGCGAATTTTCCAATACCTATTCGGTATTAAAACCCTATTAGAATATTTATTCTAGATATTATTTATACTTATAGATTATATGAGCCTTAGCTGTAAGCACCTTTATTATTTTTATTTAAAATATTGTTCCACTTACACTAGTACGTATGCGCTAAATTACCTTGTAGATAAAGCAAAGTGGGTAAATGAGTGTCTTTTTTTATGTTTATATTTTCATTTGGACTAAGTGATGTGCGTGCTTAAGTATGCATTTTAGCGTTCCATTGTAGGAAAATCTTACCGACAGGTTTTATTTTAATCCAGGCGTTAGTACCTTATTTGTATTTTTACTTCGTAAGGGTCATGAACATTTTTAATCTAGATAAGAATCAATTTCTAATCTTGAATAGTTTTCTATAGCAAAAAAAGGATAATTTATGTATTTTCTGCCGCGCCAAATCTTAGATACTCTACACTATAAGTGAAAAAAATTTAAAAAAAGGATATGCAAACAAATCTGACGAATATAATCAATTCGTTAGTTTTTCATATTTTCCATAGTTACTGATTGCTTTAACAAAAAAATAAAGATTTTTGAAACGAATCTCGTGTGGGATTTATCCAGTCTAAGCGTTTCATATAAAACATTATATTTTTTTTTTTTTTTTTTTTTATTCCTACACTAAATCCCGCGAAGCTCTTCGCTTGTCTGCAGGAGACCAGAGTCTCCGGTGGGAATCGAACCCGCAGCCCCGGTACTGATAGACACGTTCACTACCGGGGCACTCAGGGTTTAAAATACTGCAGTCGAAACGAAGTCCAAAAACTGTTAAACAAAAAACGAAAATTTGTGTACAACTTTGCGCTTTTTGAGTTGGTTTGAAAGCAACTGTTTATATTTAATGAATCAGAAGTAAAAGCAACAGTTTTTTTTTTTTGCCAATGACAAATGAAGAAGTGGAAGAAATTGCAGTTTTTTCAACTTTGACTGCAGTTTTTTAAGCGCTGATATTGATAATATTGAGAAATTTAAAATATAAATTAACTCTATGCTAGTCCAAAGTGTATCAATATATTTTTTAAACAAAACTCATCACAAATCTATTTGTATCAACACCACAATAGTGAAGAGGTTATTATACTTTTGTGCTGATGTTTGTCTACCTTAAATATTCGTCCTAGACCCACCTTAAAGTTTACCAATCATTTTCTGAATCGGTGCATATTTTCACATAGCCCACAAACAAGCGCCTTTCCGCAATATAGTCTTTGTGTCCATGAACGATATTATTATGGTGGTATTTATATTACATTTCGTTCAAACTTACTTTATTGCAATCTTAATCACCTTACCAAATTTTATAATAATCGGTCCATATTAAAGACCTGCACGAGTGCACCATAAAGTATTGTCAAAACAGATACACCAGATATGTACCTGTTACTATTGATATCAATGAGAGAATGAGTGTAACTGATATTGTATGGTTTTGCTTTTGTCCACTCACCATATCCTAAAAACCAAAACAGTTGCTTATGGTATTGGATTGAGTATATCATAACCTTTTTTTTTTTGCTCACAAATATCTGTTGTCACCATGGTATTTTAACAATACTTAAGCCTATAGTACACGGCATGTAAAAATACACATGCGCATGTGGTTCTGACGTTATTTTGACGTCAATGCAAAGCCACAATAAACATTGCGTGTTGTGGGATGACGTCAAAATTACGTCAGAACCTCATGCGCATGTGTCTTTTTACATGCCGTGTACTATAGGCTTTATTGTTATCTGTTGTATTTTCAAATATTGTTGGAGAGTTGATGCAAATAACAGAGCTTATAAAAATTTATATACGATCTCAACCAGGGGTGCCAGATGGTTTTGGTAAGAAATCTGCATATCATCAAAAACAAATCGGAAATTTAATTTCAAAAAATCGGCATATTAAAAATACCCTTTTTAAACACAATAAAACATATTTTAATGACAAAAAATAACAAAGCAACAATTTACCATTACCTAATGCTTTTAACATAAAAATCAATACAAATAAACGTTTTATAAATAAATATTAGTTAATTAAAAATTTATATGAATTTTCCACATTAAAGCCAACGGAGACATACTGTCATATAACAATAGATTCGTATTAAAGTGCTCTTTCAGAATCTATGGTGATCTAGAAAAAACCATCTCTAACTCCACAGTTAAGACTAATTTTTCAACGAAAATATAAAAGTTCGGATTAAACAATAAAAGTAGAGTTTTCTCTCTAAAAAAATAAAACTTCAGGAGCTTTCAGCCTAAAATAAAACTCACTTGGCTGTCAACAAATAAAACTCTTTTAAGGATTAATATTTTTACGTCTTTAATAACCAGTGATGCCATTAGGATACGAAAGAAAAAATTTTCGTATCTTTTGATGACTTCAGGTACTATGTATAATCCTGATATTTTTCGTATCTTTTGAATCTGTGCGCAAAATGTACAGAAATCAAATTTTAAACTTTTCTACTCTGACAAAGTTTATTTAAGTTATCATTTCGTTATGAATACTAAAAAAAACAGTGACAACTAAATACAAAAATAACATGTATTTTGTTGTTAGGTTTTCTAAGTTCTTCTGTAGCTTGCTTATTCTTGTGTATGTGTGTTAAGATGAAATTTTAGAAGAAAACTTTATATGATCTTTTTGATCGCCTTAGTATATACGCCTTAACTCGTATATTAATTTTTACAAAAATGAATTTGTTTTGATAACATCCAAAGATAGTGACATATAATGAATTTTAAAGTTTGCTTACTGTATTTTTAAATTTACATACCTAATATTTATGACTTAAATAAATATAAAAATTAATTTATATGATATCATTTTCTTTATAATATTTATTAACTATGTAAAAAAAATGTTATGTTAATAAATGTTAAACGTTAAAAATGGATTTTCAAATGTTTTCCAATATGTATCATTTTGGAAAAAAAGCGTATCTCTTTGGAAACTAAAATGTATCTTTCTCGAAATTTCACTGGCAACACTGATAATAACACTCATTTTGTGTTTCTTCTTTTTTTAATGACAATTTAATTGCAGCACAAGCTGATTAGATAATACTGCTATACAAATTGTAAAGATCTGACCAGCGGCAAGCTTTGAGTGTCGATCTTTTATTCCTCAACTGAGTTTTAATTTATGACGGCTAAATCGAACTCCCTTTTTAAGAGCTTAATTTGACCTTTTATATTTACGTTAAAGAGATAACTGTTTAAAAAGGACTTTTTTGTTTTTAATTCACAAAATAACTCCGGGACTGAAAATAATAATAATTATTATTTTTTTCAAAGGCTATGAAAAAATTCCTTTATTTCCAGTTGGGAATTTTTAACCATTATCGCTACATATATTTTATCTGAGTTATCGTAGCCAATTAAAGTAACAATTTTTTTTTTGTTATTGATAACCATTTTTTCAACCAAAAAATTTTTCGGTTAGAAATATGTATTATAAAAAAGCATTTATTTTTCCATTATAAACAAATAATTTATTTTTTTGGTTGCAATTATCCATTACAAACAAATAAGAAAGTAGTCTGCATGCCCGACCCTACGATGCTCCACACCACAATATTTAGAGATAACTTTTCAAGAGTGTAGCTTAGGGACCCATAGGCAATCATGGACCACGCCATTATTTTATGAAGTTAAAGTTCTCACCATTGACAATATGCTTGTTCCTTAGGACAATTAGAACCTTTGTACCAAATTTCAGCAATTTATTTTCAAAACTGCGACCTGAACTTTACGTACAACGTTTACATAGACAGACATTTTTTCTATGATTTTTTTTTGTCGCTTATTTTATAACTGTTACGATCCTTGAAATAACTGTTATTAAAGAACTTTTTTGATACCAGTAATAACTGCCACCGTTCCTGGTTAATTGTTTTTATGGATATAAAAAGTTTTTGTTTTAATTTTTTTATTATTATACATATATGAGTTTGACACTTTCATTAAATAACTTTAAATATAAGCATAAAAATCGAATTATTAAATAATTCCTAGCAAAGATTAATTTTTCAGTGGATATCGAAATTTGATTTTTAAGGTTGAAGAATTCTCGCATTTTAAGTCTGATTTTCTTTTTGCACAAAAACTTGAATATTTACTTTACTTTCTTAAATTAAATTGGCTACCGGAGGTATAAGCCTTATCCTCAATGGCATATAATCCTATAAAATTAAATATTTACATTGACAGTGAATATAAATTAAGCTTAACTTTACTCTTTTGTAAATCCCTTTTTCCTTTAGAAAAATAAATTATCTCTTCTTTTAGCCTTGGTCAAAAAATCGTTAAGATTTTTTCTTTCTTTAATTTGGAGTTAATTTTTTTATTCTTTATACCTAGTTGAATATTTTTCAAAATGTGTGTGTTTGATGGGTTAGACAAACACTACATATGTACATATATGGAATAAATCTAACCCATTTTCCTTAAGTATAAGCGCTGAATTAATAACAGTTGTCTCTTTGTAACGTTAAAAGTTACCCAAAATTTAAAATGTATATAACACAAACCAAAAGCTACCGTGTTTTAAGTTTTTATCAAAAAATCGGTAAATAGGCACTTTGATAATTTAGCGAAAAAAATCGGCAAAATACCGATAAATCGGTAAATATGGCATGGCTGATCGCAACGCTTCTCGCTAGTTTTGTTGTTGGTGCTCAGCAATTTTCAATACCACAGCACGAAAAAGACCATCCTTTTAAGGGCATCAATGAATTTGTTACAAAAACAAAATACATGTGTTGTTTTTTTTGGTAATTTTTTTTTATTATATTTTTCAATAATTTTTGTCTACATGTCTTTTGAACGAATAAACGCCATCCTTTTAAGGGCATCGAAGAATTTGTTACAAAAACAAAATACATGTGGTTTTTTTTTGCTAATTTTTTTTCAATAATTTTTGTCTACATGTCTCTTGAACGAAAAGACCCCATCCTTTTAAGGGCATCAAAGAATTTGTTACAAAAACAAAATACATGTGGTTTTTTTTGCTAATTTTTTTTCAATAATTTTTGTCTACATGTCTCTTGAACGAAAAGACCCCATCCTTTTAAGGGCATCAAAGAATTTGTTACAAAAACAAAATACATGTGGTTTTTTTTTTTTTTGGTAATTTTTTTTCAATAATTTTTTTCTACATGTCTCTTGAACGAAAAGACCCGATCCTTTTAAGGGCATCAAAGAATTTGTTACAAAAACAAAATATTTTCGTTGAAAGACAATTGAAAAAAACGGCATCGTACAATGAGTAACTCATTGTATTCGATCAGTATCAACTAGTATCTGCTTTTGTAAAACAGATATAATTAGATATGTTACTCTCATTCTCTTTTTATCAACTCATATCCACTATCCCAGCGGTCAAAAAGTTATTACAAATTGAAACACATCCGATTGTTTACAATGATGTCAATAGGAAAAATAAAAAACAAGTTCGTTAATCGCATACAACTAGCATCCAAATCAGATTAGTCTTATTGATATCCCGTTGTTAAATAAAATGTAAATAGGAATCAAAAACAAAACAAACGCGAATAAAATGTAGCCATCGCACTTGCATCTGATTTGGATGGCTTAGTAATGTATCATATTTTTTTGTACATTTTCAATTGTGTATTTTGCTTGTTTTCTCTCTTTTTGTTCCGTTATTTTTTCAATTTGTTCTTTGAAAATTTTAAAGTAAAAGTTCAAAGTGTAAAGTGCGTTCAAAAGTGCAAGTGAATTAACCGTGTAATTGTTATTAAACAAAATAAATAAAAATTTGTTGAAAAATATAAATACCTATTTTAAGTATTAAAAATATAAAAAATGAATTAATTACATACATATATTATTTTTAAGTTAATTAATCAACACAAATATAAAATCGTTTAAAAAAACATGGATTTCTACTTTATTCAAATAGATTAAACCCATCCGATGATTTATCTTATTCGGACCCATCTAATACTTATACAATGTCTGCTACAAAGGACTGATTACATCGAGACAAATCTTAGTACCCTCTGAATCACCACAATCATTGGACCCATCCAACCTTCACTTACAATGTATGTAGTGTCGGATCAATCTGATAGCCTAGGCCATCTCTGTGTAATTGTAAGTAGGAATTGAATACAGACTTTGGATGGGTCGCACTTACATTGTCGTTCGTCTCAGACCGAAGATGTATGTGTGTACTGGTGTGTGGGTTGGACACCAGTGTAAAATAACCTTCTTCTGGATAGATGTTAGGAAAGGCCGCTGAGATGTAACGGTGGGCTATCTAGAAAAGGGTTATTATTATAATTGCTCCAGAGGAGTAATTATAATAGAGTGGGGTGATGAGGAGAAAATGAAACCAGACTTTAGTAATATTTCAATCTTGTTTATTACTATTCAGGTTTCCATCTTAAAATAATTATACATACGTACATGGGTTACAAAATGGATTCTATGCTTGGCAAATATTGGTTTGTTATGCCACAACTTAAACTTGTAAATTTGATGATAGCTGCTCGCACTGCCGGGTAACGATGTTGCTTGTTCTCTTGCTCAAAAGTAAGTGTGCCCTTTCGCATCAACAAAATGTGAAAATATAAAAGTATGTCTAAGTTCGTTACAAATGACAAATGGAAAGGCTGCAGCGAGTGTTTATTCTACAGTGCGGGCAACTTCCATCAAATTTACGATATTAGGTGTGGTGATTAAAATAGTTCAATAAAATTCAGTTAAATTTAGCGCATTTAAATTTGATATTTCAACTTATTATTAGGTAAGGGAATGGGATAAAAAAATATGATTAAATAATACAATTTGAGGTAATAGTTACAACGTTTATTGATTCTTCTGTTGATATGTACAAATCCAATTTGTACATGCCGCCGCCTCCAAGTTATTACCTGGATGCGGTGGTATCGGTGGCACAGAGAACTTGTGCTATAGATCTAATGGCTTCGGCCAAGACTTTAGTGTCTGGTGCAGTAACCGCTGGTGGTTGAATACGTTGTTGATTTGCTGGCTGCGACGCAGCAGGCGTTCGGTGCCTTCCAGTGGATCTAGGTACAGCTTGTGAAGTCTGACGTGACCGGCTGGTAGTCTGGCTGCTTTTGGCCCGGTTAGAGCGACGTCTATTCGGATGTAATAGCGTGTGATGCAATTGATCACACCTTTTGCACGTGTCCATAGAGGAGCAGGACCTTATAGTGTGGCTCTTAGCCAGGCAGTTGCGACAATATTGATGTCGTTCCACTATTTTTTCTCTCTTGTCCACATCCATTTTTAAAAACCGATGGCAAACCTTTAAAGGGTGGTACCTTTTGCAAACCATGCACTTAAATATATTAGGGTACTGACGTCTTAGCCGATTGTTGACGGTGTCCGTTCTGGTATGGCTTCGCCGAGCTGGGGTTGATCGTCGATTAGGCCTGTAGGGAAAGAAATAATAGGAAATCAGAAATCATGTATGTTAGGAATTGGGCTAAATATAATAAGTTAAATGTGTGCAGATAAGTTATAACGTGTATGAACGGTGAATAATAAGAATGAGTGTAAGGTATAAACTATAGATTTTCTGACCCATTGCTTAAAAAGGGTAAGTAGCACAACTTTGCAAGTGGACGCGTTATTACTCCGGAGGCGGTGCGTACGTCCGCAATACGTACGTTCTTGTCTGAGCCGGGGAATGTCTTATCAACCCTGCCTAAGCGCCACTCGTGGGGAGGCTGTAAATCGTCCATCACCACTACTAAATCTCCCACCTGAAGATTGGGAACAGAGTTCTTCCATTTGTATCGCTTGTGAAGAGATTTGAGATACTCATCCTTCCATCGCATGCCAAGTCGATGGTGCAGCGCTTTCAGTTTTTCCCACCGATTAATTATAGATATGTTTTCGCAATTTTGCTCTGGAAAGGCCACTAGAGGCGCTCCCCGTAAAAAGTGTCCGGGAGTTAAAGCCGTTAAATCCGAAGGATCTTCGGATAGAGCCGAGATAGGCCGGGAATTAAGAACTCCTTCTATTCTGGCTAAAATGGTAGAAAATTCCTCGAAAGTGAGCTTTTGAGCGCCTGCGATACGTTTAAAGTGAAATTTAAAACTTTTCACTGCGGCCTCCCAAAGGCCGCCCATGTGTGGTGCGTATGGGGGAATAAACTTCCACTCAAATCCGTGAGCAATGTATTTTTGAGCTATCTCTTGCGAAGCGTTCTCCAAAAAATCTGAAAACTCTTGCTCGAGTTTTCGACTGGCCCCCAGGAAATTTCTTCCGTTATCTGTTATAACCCGTTGGGGTAGCCCCCGCCTCCCAATGAAGCGGGAAAAGGCCGCTTGAAAAGACGCTGAGGAGAGGTCAGAGCATGCTTCTAAATGCATTGCCTTTGTGCTGAAACAAACGAAGACACTAACGTATCCTTTCACTGAAGGAGATTTCCGTAAATTTGAGGTTTTGATTTCGAATGGGCCGGCAAAGTCAATTCCGGTTACCTGAAATGGTAGCGATAAATTACATCTTTCGGCAGGTAAGGGAGCCATGATTTGGGAACAGGCTGTTTGTTTATAAATTATACATGTTTTGCATTGCCGTATTATGCTTTTCACTCGAAGTTTGAGTCTGCAAATATAAAATTCCATTTGCACCATTCTACACATCTGGCTGCACTCAGCGTGAGCGAGAAATTGGTGCAAGTGTGCTAGATATAAATAACAAAACCGTGATTTACCTGGCAGTATTATCGGATACCGTTCATTGTATGGAAGAGACGCTTGAGATAATCTTCCATTTGCTCTTATAATCGAGTTTTCATCTAGAAATGGGTTTAGGGACCTTAAAGAGCTTTTGTTAGATAGGTCTTTTTTATTCTTTAAACATTGATACTCATCTGGAAAAAATTGGGTTTGAGCTAAGACAATAAGTCTTTCTTTTGCAACCTTCATTTCTGTTTGCGTTATGTTGGTTTCAATAGTTATATGAACGTCTGTACGCATTTTTCTAACACATTTATTAAAAAATCGAAAAATATAGCATACAACTCTTAGGGCCTTGCTGTATGATGAGAATCTAATTAAAACTTCATTATCTTGCACCTCTATGTGCAGAACTTGGGTTACTTCAGAGGGTTTTGTGGCTTTCAAAGGATTTTTCTTAGGCCATTCAGACGCGGGTCTTGATAGCCACGATGGTCCATGCCACCAAAGGGAATTATTTACCAAATCCTGAGGTTTACACCCTCTCGTTCCTATATCGGCTGGATTGTCGTGTGTAGAGACGTGTCGCCATGTCGCCTTGGGCACTAAACTGTGAATCTGGGAGATTCTATTTGCAACGTAGGTTTCCCATGCGGATGGAGGTTTTGAAAGCCATCCTAGAGTTATGGAAGAATCTGTCCATAAATATATTTCTTTTGGGTCTAACTTTAACGATGTGGCACAGTATGCCGCCTTGGAAGCGTCTGCAAACCCGTGAATTTGAATATTGTCAGAGGGCAAATACTGTAACCATCTTGAGATGGATATTAGTTCGACTTGTGAAAGATCTTGAACTAGATTATTCCAGTTTTGGAGTGACTCATAAGAAACTTCATCGTCCCAGTCTAGGCCCTCTACCCACAATTGTTGGATGAGTATTTTTGCCCGTATTACTATAGGCGTGATCCATCCAGCTGGATCAAACAGTTTTGCCACTGATGACAGAATCTTACGCTTAGTATTTTTTGCGGAATGTTCAAATGGGGAAAAACTATATGTAAATGAATCTGTTAGGGCATTCCACTTAATACCTAGGGTTTTTGTGGAGCTGGTATCATGAAACTGAAGGAAATCTGAAACATATAGATCCTCTTTGGGTAAATGGGATAAAAGGTTCTGATTATTTGCGGTAATCTTCTTAAGAGGAAATCCCGCTGATTTTAGGGTTTCAATCAGCTGATTCTGAGCTTCTAGAGTTTCTTCTACGGTATAACCCCCGGTCAAAATGTCATCGACATAGGTCTCTGAGCGCAGTACTGATGCTGCTTTAGGGTGTGTGTGTTCGGAATCAAAGGCGAGTTGTATTAGTGTCCGAATTGCTAGGAAGGGAGCACAATTCACTCCGAAAGTTACCGTCTTAAGTTGGTAATCTTGAATAGGGCCAGCAGAGTGTGGCTGGAATAAAATTCTCTGATAGGGTCTGTCATCAGGATGTACTAGTATTTGGCGATACATTTTCTGAATATCGCCACTAAAAACAAATTGATATTTTCTCCAGTTGAGTATAATGGATATCAAATCGTTTTGTAGGGTTGGGCCTGTGTACAGAATGTCATTTAGAGAGAATTTTGATTTAGACTTTCTAGACGCATTAAAAACGACCCTGAGTTTCGTCGTTTTGTGTTCTGGTCGAATAACCGCGTGGTGTGGTAGATAATATGAGCCATATTTGCCTTTGCAAATAATCCCATTCGATGGACTTTCTTCCATGTGGTCAAGAGTTAAGTATTCATTGATAACTTCCTTATAATGGGTTTGTAGGCCGGGATCTTTGGCTAATGTTTTCTCCATGGTAGAGTACTGGGCTAAGGCTATGAATCTTGATGATCCTAGAAAGACTGTTTCGGGAAATTCTTTCTTGAAGGGTAGCCTAACCATATATCTACCAGTTTCATCGCGCGTAGTGGTCTGAGTGTAAAATTCTTCGCAGAACTCATCTTCTGCTGATTTAGTGCGAGCTATGGGGACTTCTTCTTGCTCCCAAAACCTCTTCAATAGTGCATTAAGTTCCGTAGTTTCAGAGGGAACAACTGTCGTTGTAAAGGTTTGCACTGTTTGGGTTTCAATTGGACCACTGAGTACCCATCCAAAAATGGTATTATACGCCGAGGTTTGACCACAGATATTCTTCTTTATGCCATCAATGTTTACCGAGTGCTCGTAATCATTCCCCAGAATTAGATCTATTTGAGATGCTTTATTGAAGGTGGGGTCTGCTAGATCTAAGTCTGCAAGCACAGGGGAATGAGGTTTAACAAAAGTACAAGCTGGAAGTCTTTTCGTGACTTTTGGTAGGACTATCGCTTTTATGGGAATTCTAAGCTTGTGTCTTTTGGCATACAACACAAGTTCGCATTCTTTGTTTGCTGACTGTCTTTGACCACCAATGCCAATGACGTCAAAGTGGGATTTTTTGTACGGAAGGTGAAGCCTATTCCTCACTCTTTCAGTTAAAAATGTGCGCTGAGAGCCAGGATCAATCAATGCTCTGATTGTAAATAGCTCACCTCTATGATCTATATCAATTAATGCTGTGCGCAACAAAACATTTTCATTACTACTAGAGCAATGTGCTTGAACTTTTTTTGAGGTTTGAGGAAATTCTTCTGCTGTATTATTTTTAACTGTTTGAGTGGTATTTTTGGATAAATCTCGAGAGACTATATTTTGAGAATTAGGGACCTCATTATACTGAGCACCTTCAGATATTTGAGTTGGGCTTTGAGTTTTTTGCCTCATATGCAATAACGTGTGGTGGGGTTTCTTGCAGTGAAAACAAGTATGCTTACTACCGCACTGTGCCTTAAGGTGGGATGCGGCTAAACAGTTATTACAAAACTTGTTCTTAAATACATAATCCAGTCTTTGTTGTATCGTGAAAGACCGAAACTTTTGGCATGTTCGCAATGAATGAACTTCATTGCATAATTTGCAGGATGAGGAGCTTAAACTTTCCTGAGATGCATACGCCTGTATCTTATTACTTTGGGGCGATTTTGTTATTGTGAAGCAATCTTTTGTGTTTTTTATGCTCGTAAGACGTTCTACAACTTCATACCGATCAACTAAGAATTGGGACATTTGACTCCACCTGGGTAGTTCACGGGGGGATGTGAGGGATTGTTCCCAAAGAGAGAGTGTGGTTTCTGGGAGTTTAGTGGATATTAATCTAATCAATATAGGGTCCCAACTACTCACTTCAACACCGAGGGTTCTAAGGGTTGCTAAGGAGTCATTGACGGATGATTGGATTCTCCTGATGGAATCACTATCTTCCTTTGTTGCTGATGGTATGTCGAATAGAAGTTTAATTTGGTTGTCAACCAAAACCCGTTTGTTTTCATACCGAGTCTCTAGTGCCCTCCATGCGAGTTCAAAATTGTCATGAGAAAGAGGATATCTTTGAACAATAGCACCAGCTTCGCCTCTCGTTTTATTCCGGAGGTGGTACAATTTCGTGACGGGAGTGAGCTTGGGGTGATTTATGTAAACCGCTGTGAACATGTCGCGGAAAGATGGCCATTGCTCATAGCTACCTTTAAAAATTTCTGTGTCACATGGTGGGAGTTTGAGAAAAGTACTAGAGGCATCTGACACTAAGTTATGAGCGGTAGATTGCCGGCCCATAGAGAATCGAGGGGAAACTTCGTACCCTTGAGCTTGGGTTCGATCCAACTCAAAAGCTTTCATAAGTTCAAGAGCTTGGGAAGTGCAATGGTAGAATGCATCTGAACACGCATCAAAATTCAATTTGGATTCTTCCTTAAACTCGTCTGGCACTATCTCGTTTTGAGCTAACATGACTTTTTCATATGAGGATTCTACCCTGTGCCATCTTGAGTCTAAATCTTTCATTTTTACCTCAAGAATTGCCTCACTATGACTTTCAACAGGAGCACTGTTGAATTTTTGACAAAACTGAAGCAAATGCTCGCAGTCGAATACAAATCTTTCCTTAATGGAAGATGTGGGTGTAGAAGAGGTAGAAGGCATTTTCTTTTTAAGGTGTTTTGAATGAATTGTAAGGAAATTATTTAAATGTTGCAAGTAACAGGGTTAGAAAAAAATAATGAAATGCAAAGTATGTTCTAATCAACAATTAAGTTAAGGTATTCAATTGCCAATAAAAATCTCTTCTGCTACTGTAAATGTTTTTCTGTCTTAAATGTTTAACTGAAGTGCCTGAAGAAATAAACCCCGACCAAATTTATATAACTTCACCTTTAATAATTTAAATTTACTAATTTTTAATAATTTTTCCACGTATAAATAGAAAAAGAAATTTAAATTACTCAATAGTCCAAAATATAAATAAAGGAAGTTTCCTCCACGCAAACCGATTTAGACGCTTAAATAATTTTTAATTTGGAATTAAAATTGGGTTTGTTATACAAATTTTTTATAAGGACTTAGTTGATTGCTAGGAGTTATTTACTCAATTTTCCGGGATTTAAGAAACTGCCCAACGGTAACTCTGTTTGTGTATTTTAAATAAATAAACTTTCTGTCTTGCACACAGGTATGAGCAATTGGGTTTTTCCCAAATGCACCCTCACAAAATGAATTATAGAAAAAAAATATAAATTTATTTAACTTTTATTTTTGTATTTTAATTTTAATAGTACCTATGTACAATTATATTAAATTTTTTTCCCACGAAATTGCAAAAGAAATTTCAAATAAATCCATAAATCAATACATATATAAAATAATCTTTCCGAATTATGAGTTAGATGGTTTTACGAATTTTAAATTTATTTCAAATTGGAATTTTTACATTAAACGAATAATGAGAAAAAATTTCCTATAAGAATTAATTGCTCCAGTAGAATTACTAACAGTTTTACGGGATTACAGTAAACTACGCAGCGGTAACGCTGTTTGAGTATTGTATTTGATTTTTTTTCCGTACACAGGGATGGTAAATGCTTTTTTCCCAAATATTTCACAAATTCACATATACATCATCTAATAGACCAGCAAATTTACCTCACCTCTTTTTTGTTAACGAACTTCTATTTAACTTCAATTTGTTAAAAAAAATGTTTAAAAGCAAAATATTTATTTTCCAAATGTGTAAAGCCTTTTTATTTATAATTTTTTTTCCAGAATTAAATTAACTGCCCGCTGCCTTAATGCCAAATTTATTTGCTTATTTCGTGTTAGATACGTTAGAGGTTGCTTAATATGACCAATTTGCAATGTTCTTTCTTTTATTATTTATTTTCCGAAAGCAATTTCCCATACTACTGATGTTTCCATCCCTGGTAGAAAATAATTCTCATTTGTTTTGTTATTATTTATTTTTTTCCTTATTTAAAGCAACTAAACTTAAAGAGAATCATAAAACTCAAGAGATATTCACCGTACAGCCATAGCTGCCAGATTTGACGATTTATCGTCATTTTGACGATTTTTAGGTACAAAATTGGTCTATTGACGATAGGACGATTTATACCCCAAATTTGACGATTTTAACCCCAGGATTACCGTCTTGGTCTGGCCAGACCAAATTTGTGTTTTGCTATGTTCTGAATCGAATGAAACCAATTTGGTTGCGATTGGAGCAAATAAGTGGGGTTAAATTCCATTTTGATGTAAAAGTCTATGAAATTACCCTCTTGGTTTTTTTTTTCCTTGAAAGATATTTCAAGTAGGACAAAAGATTAAAAAAACAGATACGTGAATTCTAGAAATGTTATCTTCTAAATCGAATGAATCAAGTTTGAATCAAAGCAGAAAACTACGGCCCATTATGCGCTTAGTTCAATCTAACTACAAAAAACTAACGCAAAACCCGTTTCAGCTGTAGTAGATGCGAAAAAGCAATGTTCGAAATCAAAGACTAAATTTTCGATGGCTTGCATATGGAATAAAATTATATAATAAATTTGTATAATCCAAAGTAATTAGCATACGTTCAATAAAAAATATATTTATTTACTTTATATTTAATTGGGGGTTTTAGCTGTACAAATTGTGGTCTGGCCAGACCAAGAGGAGAACTTAGTGGTTACCGAGTTACCGAGAATCCTAGTGTTAAAATGACAAATTTTGTTCAAATTTACAAATATTTTTAAAAAAAATTCACATTTTAGTTAAGCTTCTAATATAATTTTATTTGAATTATTTGATTGGCAGTAACTTTCATGTCTTAGCTGTTCATCATATTAAATACGATTGTTTTTTTTAGCACTATGAATATTTTTAAGAGTTCTAGCATAACTTGTAAACTGATAGAATTTTTGTGCAAAAATTTTTTTAAAAACAAAAATTCGTATTTTGATACTTATTTTTAAATTTGATTTTAAATAATTTATTTATAAATTTTTTACGGCCATGTTCTGGAACTGGAAATCACGAGAAATTGAAATCGAACAAAATTTTAAATTTATCCTGTGTTTAAAGTTTATAAAAATATTTTTTTTATACGCCTCATATCTTGAGGTCCACTAACCTTTACCACTTCCTCTTTTCAAATCAGGAAAACATGCGTTCAATTAAAAAAAAAATTTATTGAAAATATCCAATTGGGCCCAAGTGTACTGGTACACGACTAGAACCAATAGTACTAGTGATTTTCTAAGAACACACAATGCTAATTTGAGCATTAAGATAGTATAGAAAAGTACAGTCGAGAACTAGCACTGGTGATCTTTTTACTAGTTTAGTACTAGCTAGGTACTAGTTCGATCTCCAGCAGGTAAACTTTTCTTTCAGAAAGTCTGATTTTATTAGTGTTTACCAGACTTAATTTCTTAAGCAGGATTTTCGACGTGAAAAATGGGTGTTTGATATACTTTGGTTTTAGTTTATTTTATTAGTTTTCTTATGAATGCCAATACCCTTGAAAAATGTTTGGTTGTGTTACTTCAATAATAAGTTTCTTAACGAACATTTTTATTTAATTTCAAAAATAGGCGGAATATATTAAAATTTTATTAGCAACGAAAACTAAAAATAACAATTAATTTTCAAAACTTATAAAAATTGAGTGGTTTTTTACAATGACGATTTAGCATAGTCAATTTGACGATTTTGACGATTTTTTCCTCAAAATTTTACGATTTTCGACCAATTTTATCTGGCAGCTATGCGTACAGCCCATGCACCGAGTTCGGCAAATTTGGTGGTGGTTTTTCTTTGTATGTATATTAATGGTATAATTACCATAAATGAGAATATGTATTAAATATGAAATAATTGAGGGTAATTTATGAAAAAATTATTAAGAGAGACTTACGTATTTTAAAAGGGAAGAGAGCTAGATCCAAGTTGTTGATTGAATTGTATCCATTTAATTCTCTTCTTCTTCTAGAACTTTCGTAGTGTTTTCCTTCCTCTTTGACTTTATTTCTCTATGTTTTTAACTCTTTCACACTATATTATGTACATATTTTTGTGCGCGTACCTATGTAATAACTTGACTTATTTGAACTAAAATAATTTTGCCCGTTTCTTCTGCACTCAATTTCAATATTGTTTTTGTAGAAATATCGTATTAAATTAAATAAATCAGAAATGGATAAAATTGTCTTTTACCAGTAGTTATATTAGATTGCTTCACAAATTTTAAATTAAAATGTTGTTTGTTAAGCTCAGTACTGAGATATATGTTATTACGGCTTAACAACTTTACAGGAATTTCAGTGATACACAGCGGTAACGCTGTTTCTTTGTTAAGTTTACTTTAAAAACCAAAGAGATTAAAATCAAGAAGAAACTAAGAGTATTAATACGCTTAATTTATTGAGGTTTTAGAAAATTTAACGAGAATGAGTTTTTTTTTTTTTTTAGTTATAACCTTTATAATATAAACAACTTAAATTCCACTTTTAATGTAGGTAGGTATGTATTTTTTTCCAATTTTCTAATTTAAATTATCTTTTATTCTCAACGTTTCACAATTGTTATTTAAATTTAAAGTTAAAATTTTCAACCCTCTAAATTTTTAAGCAAGCTAAAGTTTTTCTTCTTCTTTTTTTTAATAAGTCGTGAGAGAATTCTCATAAACCGTGGTGTTAAGAGAATGCGATCTGCACACAAAAATTTGGGTTTCTCTTTTAGTGTGTAGATTAAATTGCGTATGGGTGTGTGTTAAGGTAGAATTAGCCGAACGTCCACGTCCCCTAACGAAACGTCTGGTCCGTTTTGTTATTTGCTTACAATGTAAATGCTTACCGAATTTAAATGTCACGTAACGGAACGTCTCAATCTGTATAAATTAGAATTTCTTGCCGTCGTTACGTGACAGTTGTAAAGCAGTGATGGCCTGCTTGTATATTAAATTGAATGCGGGTATTTTCGCTCTGTTTTTTGGTACTTTTTTCCAGTATATTTATGGACTTTCGACAAAACGACTTACAATACAACATATTTCCATATATATTAATATACATATGCTTAGATGTACAAAATAAACAAATGCATATGCACAAACAATAGAAATGAGAAATATATAAAAGGCTTTAAATGGTTACAAAATATTGTTTTGCCTATGCACATTTACAAAATAATATATGTAAATTTGTATGTATATGCTAAAATAAATATTTGTTTATTGTAAATCTATAATATAAATATCCGATATTAAATTATTAATGTTTTTTTACTTACAGTATTTAGTGCTGTTTTAATACCATTTTAATCACTTGGTACTTTTTCTGTACAACGGTCAACATTTAAACCTTTTGATTTCCCATCACTGTGTGTGTTGTTTTATGTATACTATTGCTTTTTTGTTTATGTATGTGAAAAACATATGACACGTTTTTAGATGTTCTATAAGTGCACCAACGTGCAAGCAGTCCGTTACAGTAAGTTACGGGACAGCAACGTTCGCCTAACTCAGCCTTTAATGTAGTACTCAACAAAGAACAAATATTAAAGTTTTTTTTTTCCCGCAAATTCCAAATCACTTTTTAAACATATGCTTTTATATAATTGAACTAGGTATTTCCCATGTATATATTTTCCTTTTCTTTGAAACTTTAACCTTTTTTCCTACTTGGCTTTTTCTTTTATTAAAAACCGGTATCTTTTCCTTTTAACTTTTTCTATTCTTTGACGAACCGTTTTGTACACCGTTATTCACTCTATAACATTATATTTTTTCTGTAGGTAGGTATATTAATTTCATATACATATTTTTCCTCACGATTTAACTTTTATTTTGGCTTTTCTGGAATTTTCGATTAATATCTATACTAACTTTGGTGTTTTTTTCCTTGTTTTCCACACTATTTTTGAATCTCGGGTTTTCCCTTCAAATAATTACGATTTTTGGCCTTTTTTTTCAAAATAACTTTTTGATTTTCTTTCACGTTTTGGCCTGTCTTTTACTATTCAATTTTGGTTTTTGTTTTTTTTTAATTTGTTTCGTTTGTAAAATACCGTCGGCTTACTTACTGCCCTTTCTTTGATAGCTTTACTACTGATTTTTTCTTAATAACTACATCAGGGGTTTCCATTTCTTTGCACAATTGTGCGCACCACTACTAACACATATTTTTATACTCTTCAATTCAGTCGTCGATGTGACTTCGACAAGTGTGCATGTCTAGCGGATGCTATATTATTTTGTTTCAGCTTACACTCAAAAAATATTGTGCGGTCAAAAATGCTTTTGGTAACATCCAATGCCTTGCGTGCAATTTTTATTTAGAGTTTAGAGTAAATTTTAAGACTAAAATGTAGAATAATGTAACCTTTCATAAGTTTACATGCAAAGCAAAGAACTTTGTAAAATGGTAATTATTTGAGATTTAAAAGCAATTTTTAATATTTCAGATAAAAAATTTCAAAATGTTTAACAGTCCTATGTGGAAGAAGCTGATAGTCACATTTATTATAGGTTTTATTTTATATGCGTATATGGATTCGGTTCTTTTAATTTTACAGCACTTTTTTTTATTTTTTCTTATGCAATACTAAAAATTATTATTATAAATTATTATCTGATCACTAATTCCACTAACACCGTGGTAATAGTTATAAAACAGATTACCCAGTTTTGGTGTTTAAAAATATTAATGTGTTCTTATAAAAATAATTAAAAACTCTGCTAATTTTGTTCTTGAGTGTGATTATACATTATGCTGTTAAAAAAAATTATATATGTATTTGATGATACGACATTTTTGATTTTGTAAATAACTTAAACTTATATAAAAATACATATGTAACGTGAATCCTAATCAACAAAAATTTCAAATTTTCAAATAATATCTACATTGTTTTGCATTTAAGCTAACGATATGTGTTTTGTTTGTGAAAAAAATTCTTTGATGCCTGTAAAAGGGTCCCATTTTCTAACGTGCCTCAATGCAGAAATTATTAAGAAAAAAAATAGCCACAAGAATTTGTTGGTATTTTGTGCTTGCAAAAATATTTTTGTTTCTGTAGCAATCGCGTCGGTGGGTGAAAACACTTTTCTTAAGTATGTAAAAATATTTAAAAAACAAGTTAAAAAAGTCTTGTTTTCATACAATTTATGTGTAAACCTATACACATAAAAGCAAATGTGACAGCAGGTAAAATTTCTGGGTAAGAAGATGTGTTTTATTGATGTATTAATGAAACTTTATTGTTTGGCACTATTTTTATTGCTTACTTTTTTATGCTACAATTATATGACCGAGTCCAAAGAGTTAACCTTACTAATTTATGGTATTTATTTAACGTAACTTTGACGTGTTATAATGACTTTATACATTTTTGCAGGCAAACTCAGGTGCGCGTTTGGGATTTTGTAAAAAGTTATGATATACCATTAGCTAGAATTAAAATGTATGCACAGATGTTTGAAGTATGAGTCTGCACAGATGGAGCCAATGTAATGTTGGGCAAATATAATAGACTTATAGGCCGATTAAAAAAAACACGAATTTGCAATTCATAATTTTCACTGCATAATTCATCACACCGCTCTTGCATCGAAATTCATAAATGATACCCCAGCTATGAAGACAGCAGAGGATATAATAAATAAAATTCGAGGCGGACATCAAGCGCTTACCTACCGAAAATTTGTAACCTTTTTAAAAAACAAAAATGCTGTGAATTGTGATCTGAAAATGTTTACAGAAGTTCGGTCGCTAAGTCGCGGTGATTGCCTGAATAGACTTTATGATTTAAGACAAGAAGTTCTTCAGTTCCTAGAAACTGAGAAAATAGAAAAAGTTTTAGTACAGTGTTTAAAAGACAATAACTTTATTTTAGACTTAGCTTTTTTGGCAGATACGACAAGTATGTTAAATGAACTTCATTTGGAATTGCAAGGAAAGGAACGCAATATATGCGACTTGTCAAAAATCATTCACAATTTTAAAACAAAACTTTTTCTAATTTTTTCCCAAATTAAAACTGGTGATTTTTCCAATTTTCCAAAAACTTCACTTGTTTATAGAAATCTCGAAATCGACAAAAGATATGAATATGCCGAAATATTTAAAACACTTTTCAATAATTTTCCAGACAGGTTTCAAGATTTTGTAATTTTACAACCGCTATTAGATCTTTTCGAAAACCATTTTCTTTGCGATGTAAGCAACTACGAATTTGATATTCAATCAGAACTAATCATACTTCGAAGCGAAGTAAATGCTCCAGACGAAAATAATATTGTAGAGTTCTGGAAAGATTTGGATGGCGAGTTCTATCCTGAACTAAAAAAAAATTCATTTAAGTCCCTCTCTTTATTCGGCACTACTTACCTATGCGAACAAATTTTTTCGGATTTCAAATTTATTTGTTCCAAGCAATGTAATAAATTAAGTTCATCCCATTTGAAAAGCATTCTACTATTACGAAACTGCCATAAAAGTATAAATTTGGAAGATTTTATTTTATATGTTGTATAACACAAGGGGTTAAAATTAAACATTTTTTGTGTTGATAGAAAATTTGTAGCAGTTTTCACCAATTCAATGTCGCTGATTTTAAAACTGCACTTTTTTTCTATCAGCTGTGATTTGCGTGCAATATTTATTTTTTATGAATTCTTAAAACATAAAAATCTTTAATTTTTTACAATTGTTTGATAAGATATTTGAAACTGATTTAGAGTCAAAAAGCTTCCGAATAAAAAAAAGGCAGTTTTAAAATCAGCGACATTGAATTGGTAAAGAATTGCTACAAATTTTTTATCAACACAAAAAATTTTTAATTTTGTACCTTTGTGTTATACAACTTATAAAAAATATTACTAACATTTTATTTCGGCTGTAAATGAATGCATTCTCTCAATTTTTTTACTCTCTGGTACTCACTACTACACAACCAAAAAATTTTTGGAAATCCCTGAACTACATGCACTTTACCTCATAATATCGTCTTTACGTGTTCCTTTGTTGTTGTAATTATTAAAGAGACAATTGGTTTCCTTATCTTTTACCACGCAATAATACCCTGCAGTTCTGATGTGAGTATTTCCTTTTTTTTTCCACTGGTTGGAAAACCAAAATATGATGAACTGACCACTGTCACTGGTTGGAATTTCGAAGGACCATGTACTGGTGTGTGGGTTGGACACCAGTGTAAAATAACCTTCTTCTGGATAGATGTTAGGAAAGGCCGCTGAGATGTAACGGTGGGCTATCTAGAAAAGGGTTATTATTATAATTACTCCTCTGGAGCAATAATTACAAGAGTGGGGTGATGAGGAGAAAATGAAACCAGACTTTAGTAATATTTCAATCTTGTTTATTACTATTCAGGTTTCCATCTTAAAATAATTATACATACGTACATGGGTTACAAAATGGATTCTATGCTTGGCAAATATTGGTTTGTTATGCCACAACTTAAACTTGTAAATTTGATGATAGCTGCTCGCACTGCCGGGTAACGATGTTGCTTGTTCTCTTGCTCAAAAGTAAGTGTGCCCTTTCGCATCAACAAAATGTGAAAATATAAAAGTATGTCTAAGTTCGTTACAAATGAAAAATGGAAAGGCTGCAGCGAGTGTTTATTCTACAGTGCGGGCAACTTCCATCAAATTTACGATATTAGGTGTGGTGATTAAAATAGTTCAATAAAATTCAGTTAAATTTAGCGCATTTAAATTTGATATTTCAACTTATTATTAGGTAAGGGAATGGGATAAAAAAATATGATTAAATAATACAATTTGAGGTAATAGTTACAACGTTTATTGATTCTTCTGTTGATATGTACAAATCCAATTTGTACAATGTGATAAAAAGTCCACTGGGATGTTACAAAAAATATCCATATCAACTTATATCAGAAACACTCGACAACTCATCCATACACACTCACTTTAGTAAACACACAGAAACTTGTACAAACAGATATATCCGTGCACGTCTTTAGTCCATATATGACCATAGCTTCCATACAACACAGCAAAAATTCTCAAATACATACACCATTAATAAAAACTGAAATCAGTTTTAATTAAAAAATTGTATCAAGTGGATTAAACGTTTACTTACATCAGAAACATTTCTAGAGAAAATGTTGTTAGTTCAAAAAATGTAAAAACGGCAGGCTTTTCTCCTCCATGGTATAACGAACACTGGCTTCGTTAACTAAAGCATCTCTGCATAGCCAAAGTGTATACTCTAAACTACAAATCCCAAAAATTCGCCGGCTTTAGCATAAAAAGGAATGCAAAATTATAATAATGCATCAATTAAATATTTTTTTGTTAATATTAATATTATTAAATTAAAATTTATTTCAATTAATAACAGTATTAATGTTTCATTGATACTATTGATTTGTTTACCGTTGCAAATCTTGTTAATTTTTTAATTAATATCACAAATTTTTTAATTAAAATCAATTTTTATTTTATTCTGCAAAATCTTACTCCTGAAAATGGCTTCTAATGCCATAACTTACTTATAAATGTTAGTATTGACATACATTTTGGCGACAATAGCTTTCACGGTAGCTGCTGATGAAATATTGTGCTGGTTATGTCAAAATTACCCACAGGTCTCATATAAATCCCCATTTTAAAATCACGTAAAGGCAAACAAATCTCATATGGATAAAGATATCTAAATAATATTAGGCGCGAAGAGCCCTTGTATGAATCTTAAGTTCACAACAATATGATTTTGTTCTGGTGGGTCCATGATTGCCCATGGCTCCCAAATTGGGCCCACTCTCAACAATTTGCTTCTAAATACTGTTGTGTATGGTGTCATATGGCCAGGCTGACCGACTATACTTTCTTACTTGTTTAGGCATAACATCGTACCCAATCAATATATGTAATCCTTTGATTCCCTTGTGGAACATAGGGCCGCTATAGGTTTCAGTAATCGTTTTAGCTTCGGGGAGAATAAGTGATTGTCCTATAGCTCTCCTAGGCTGGCGCTGGGGATGCCAGCTAAGCCACCAGCCTGGCTTGGTGAAAGTCAATAGCAAACTTAGCAAATATGCCTACTTCCCGAGACGTCATTTTTTTTTAAATGACCATTCGGATATGCTGAAGACCGTCGCTCGAATTAGCTCCCACCTCAACAGAGGTGGTCCCCAGGGAGTACCACGAGGAGGCTACTGCCGTAGCAATGGGATCAGCGCGCTGACCTACGAGTCGACTTGGAGTGAATTACTAAGGATAGTGGGAACACTTTACCTTATACTCGTCAGTTTCTGGGATGACAAGTCTTACTAAGGATCGCTTTAACCAGTTTGCCTTACACTCCCATACTCCCCTTTACCCAATCAAGGCATTATACAATTTTGTATACAATTTTGCTGTATGGCAAGTATCACCATCCTGTTGAAACCACAAATTCTCTTCGTCTAAATCATCAATTTTCCCTCACAAAAAGCTTTGGATCATCTCCCTGTTGCTATTTCCATTGACCGCTGATACCTTAAATTTGGACACCATTTATTTTCATTCAAGTTTTAATAAACTTATGTCTTATGGTCGGTTGCTTAACTTCGTATTTAGATACATATTTAGAAAATGTTTGTATAATTCAAGTTGTATTTAAATACCATTAAGTTTCTAAATTCTACTTGGTTAATCTTATTTAATGAAGGTAAAAGTATGGTAGCAACACAAAATTAAAAAATTCATAAAACTGCTTTTCAACAAAAGTAAAGATATAAATAAAGTTTATTTATTAACAAGGTGGTCTCTAAGAACAGCTGACTTTTTTTTTCTTTGCCCGTCGTATTTGTATTGTTGTGATATTGAGGTCATATTGTTAATTATATGCACCATAGAAACTTAAACAGAATATAATTTAGCAACGTAGGTTGTAAGTTTATGTAAAAAACTTCAAATTTCTTATTTAAATAGGACTTAAAGGTAAATAATAATTAATTACAAAAGCAAAAACTGTACCTTAGTAATATTTTACTTCTGGAAACAAATTTCCAATTAAAATTCTTAATATATTACACATAGGATATTCATTCAATTACTACCCGATTAACAGAGCGGTTAATTTAAAATTGGCTTGTTTCGGTTAACGCTTCAACCGGTTAATTTCTGTCGATTAACCGATAAGCCGATTTTAGAAAATTTTTAATTTTTTGTAGTACTATAACATAATTTTTTGTGTTTTTAATGATTTGTTTCGTCTCATATGCAAAAGGTATGCGTTTAGAAAATATTTTTTCATACAAACAAAGAAGATATCTTCATTTTAAATAGGTCTTTGCTGTCAACAGCTTTTTGTTTCACGTACTTTTTATATGGACATTTCCATTGTGACGTGACGTGATATATGTACGACAAACTGTAAAAAAATTCAATTAACAAGTCAAATTTGTAAAAAGTTTTTTTTATTATTTCAAAGTAATAAAGAAGCACTATATTCAGAAAAAAAGGTGTTCGGTGATCTTCATTTTTAATAAGTGTTTGCTGTTAATAAATTTTTGTTTCACGTACTTTTTATATGTATGCGCTTATTTATTTGTTTCATATCTTCTCATATCAATCTTTTGACAGAATTGACCGAAACAATTAGAATTGTTAAAAAAACAGGACCCTAATGTCATTATAACGGAGTTCAGATTCGCTTTCAGCATTCCAAATAACTTAAGAAACAACTTTAATTTCTAACAAACGAAAAAGTTTATCTAAATTTGTCAACATGAGTTATTCGTAATAAATTATTTTAATATTTTTTAAGCATTTTAAAAAGTAATAAGAACATAAATAATTTAACATAAAATATCAACATGTTCGTAAAAAATTAGTTGCATTTTAAAATAAACTACAACATTTTTTATATCACGAAAATATAAATATTTACTCTCATATTTTTAAAGAATAAAACAAGTTTATAAAAGGTTTATTAAACACATTTTCATAGAAAATTCGTTCCATAAAACTTTTATAAATCTGTTTTATTTTTTATGATTAAGGCCGTTAGCATTTAAGACTTTTTTATTTTTTACAAATATTTTTAATCTTCCTTTATGGTAATTAAATAAAACAAAATAACAGCCAGCCACAAACTCATACAGCGAAACACCCCTTGACATTGTATCTCTCTGGATGCCAGTTTGTGTGTTTGAAGATGTGTCCTTGATGTTTGAACTGCACTATATTTCTATCCACATTTCAACACACATTTATATGTATGTTGATATGCACATATATACCCACTATCACTGAACTTCGTTTATAAAAACTGCCAGTAATTCTAGTTCCATTCAGGTATCTTTGTCATTTTTTCTTTCTAAAGAGGATTAGAATGTAGAGGTAATCATGCGAATATTATTATGTGTCAAACAGACAGGATGTCTTTTAGTTTTTTTTTGCTTCCCTTAGGTGTTTGAAACACTTTGTATGTTTTCACGTTGAAAATTCAATTTATGTAAAAATTTTGAAACATATTTTTCTTTAAATTGTATTTGAACCCTCGAGATATTTATACTTCTATTTCAAAGAAAAAAAGGAAAGGTATATTGCACAAGCTAATACTGTGATTGTATGATGAATAAATAACTGAGAATATGTCATACTATTTAACAGTATGCACATTTGAAAAGCTCTTAATTTTTGGGTAAAGGAAATCATTTAATCTTTGCAATTTAAAACCCCCCTCCACCGAGAGTAAGAATATTTCAGGAGTGGACTTAATATGTGACCCAAAAAGTATGAACCAATTACCATAAAAACTGACCTAACAATAGTGTGGGCCGATTTGTAAGCACAAAAATTTGTCGATATTTTGCTATCGATTTTTCGATAGTTTTTAGCATGAGAAAAAATGTTCCACTACGACATATCAAAAAAATCATTTTCGAGGCGCCCAAATTTCAGCAAAAATTCATTTCATATTAGATCATTTTTACCGAAAAAAGATTTTTTGGATTTTTCGATTTTACTTTTTTGATTGTTATATGACCCAACGTTGGAAGCCAATGTCTTCCGATGGGGATTCAGCAATATTGATTAAGAACTCTCTCAGTTAGAGGGGTCAAAATCTGAAATTTTGCCAAAAAGGTATTTTTTTTCTCATCCATGTGACTTATTACCTATTAATCTAAGCAAAATTTGTCCCAAATAATTAAATTTGTTATTTCTTCAATTTTTCTAAAGAAAAAATTTAAGCAACTTAAAAAACTTTGTTATTGCAGTAAAATTTTTTTTTTTAATTGACTCTTTTTAGGTATTCTTCGTTTCAGATGGAGCTAGTCAAAATTTTTAAAACAAAATTAGCTTCGCAAATCTTATAGCTCGTGAAAAAGATTTTGGAATGCCAGCTGAGTGACATTTTCATCCTTCTGCTCATGGTCAAGGAACATGTGATGGAATTGGGGCAAACCTTAAAATAATTGCAGCCAGTGCTTTCATCAAGATCACGTTCTCGAATGTGAGTGCTTTATTCCATTGCACTATGGGTAATTTATCCAAATATTTTGGCCAAAATTAATAACAGCCAGACTGAAAAGTTTTTCGAATTTGAAAAGACTTTAAAACTTAGAATTTCTAAAAAGCGGGTTTGTACGAATTATAAAAGATTTTTTTGACATAATTTCAATTCAGTTTTTATTATCTTAAAGTAAAATATCGCATTCTTATGAACAGGACAAAATTTTTAAAATTTATTTTTTTCTACTCAATTGTTTTATCGCATCCATTTTCAAAATTACTTAATATCATCCAACATTGACATCATCTGTGCTGCTTCGAAGCACTCTCTGATATTTTCCTCAATTTAGATGGTCTCGTTGGGCTGGCTAGAATTTCTTTGAGGACAACAGCTAAATCCAGGTGCTTTTGCTTTCAAGCACATTTTGTTGCTGCGCGAACACATAGCTCCGCTTTGTAATGTACTGATTTTGAGAGTTAAACAGCTTCCCTTTTTTTAAAACGGTCAGATTTCGATCCATTTTTTTTTTTTTTTTTTTTTTTTTTTTTTTTTTTGGCGTCCAACTGAGGATGTAGCTAGGCTCAACGGAAAGCTTTTTAACTTCAATTTTAAAATAAGCACTTAACCATTCTATATTTTTCGTCTCAAATACAACACGTTTTCTATGTATTTTTGTCATTTCTAAGACAAATAGAGACAACAATTTTTAATCTTTCGTTTGAGAACAAACACTTCTGTCTTTAATGTTTCGTCATCTCCAATTTGAACACATAATTCAAAGAAGCAGTTTCTTTCTCTCCTTTGTTTTTTTCTTCGAACCAAACTTTAGGAAGTTGGCTATAAGCGAAATAGAGGTTGCCTGAATAAAAATGTGATATCTCAAAAAACGCTAAAGGCAGCATAAAATTAATTGAACAATCTCAAAACTAAATACCTATCAAAACTTTATTAATTGTAGCTTTAAAAAATTTTAAACTTTTTTTAAAAGCTTCTCCAAAGTTGTATAAAAATTTTATTTTTCTTAATTGAGGTTAGACAAAAAGATTGGTTTTTTCACCAATAAACTATTTTATTTTTACCAAGATTATGTATTTATTTAGCCCTTACTATTAATTTTGATCTCCATATTAAACTTTATTTTTCAATGCTTTGTTTTTAAAAAACTATTGTCAGGTATAAAAATCAAAAAATAACACTAAGCGCGCCCCACTTAAACTTTTGATTGTATACAATGACTTTAAGAGCCAGGCGATGACGGGATTTCGGTTTTTTTTAAATCAAAATTCATTTCTATTTGCTTTGAAGTATTCTTTATCACATTACAATAAAAAAAAATCCTTTTTCTAAATTGCGGAATTCGAATTTTGGCCAAAAAAAAATGTATTAAATTACCAACAGTGCATTGGGCAAACAATTATTGTAAAGAAACTAAAATAATTTTAAGTCTTGAAACATTAAAAACACAGATTCGATGTTGTGGTAACAATCCAAGGGAGTGATCAATTCCATGCTGTTATACTGCTTGTCGATAAAAGGCTCAAGCTTAAAAGTTTTCTGCGCTTAGTCATCAGCAGTGAAATCAACAGCTGAACCTAGTAACGCCAAGAAAGGATTGGCAAAAAAGCAAACAATAAAGACGATAAATAAATAAGGAGGCCGAAAGACTGGTTTATTTAAAATATACAAAACTTAAGAACTACATCAGCTACAATAAATGATAAAAAATTTTATAATATAAATGGATCTAATGTGATTAAGATTAAATTTTATTAAATAATTTATCTTTTCATTTGTATTATTGTATATTAAATTAATTGTTATTACAAATAGATAAAAGGATTTAATTTTTCAAAATTTCTATAGAAAAAAGTGAATTTATTCCTGTGGTGAAAATATTGTGGGTATTACAGTATCAAAGGTAGGGTATTCATTCAGTTAACCCATTAATTACTACCCGATTAACTGATCGGCTAATTTGTTTTAATTTAAATTTGGCAATTTTCGATTAACGATTAAACCGGTTAGCTTCAGTCGATTAACCAATGTACCAAAATTTTTAATTGTTTGTAGGTCTTTAACATGATTTTTTGTATTTTTAATTATTGAGACGAAACACTGATATACAAAAGGTATGTGCTCAGAAAATATTTTTTATACAAACAAAGAAGGTGTTCAGTAATTATCATTTTAATTAAATGTTTGCTGTCAACGGCTTTTTGTTTCACGTACTTTTTATATGTATGTGTTTAAATATTTGTTTCTTCTCATATCGATCTTGTAACAGAATTAACCGAAACATTTAAAAACGTTAAATTAAAAGAAATTAAAACACGACTTTTATGACATAATGGAAGAATTTATATGTTTAGGGATATTCAGAAAAAATAATGAGAAATTATATATTCTGTGTTATGGGTTGCTTTCGATTTCTCCAACATCTACGATAAGTCAAAGAATTTTTTCCAAGTCAAGTCTTGTCAACACAAAAAAATTGCACCAAATTATTTTTCTAAAAGCTTATTTTATAAGATGTCCTTAAACTATTCCAATAACTAATAAAATGATCTGACATTTTATCAAAATATGTATTACATATTTATATATTATTTTTTTGTTTGCTCGTTTTAGTCAATAACACAGGTCAACAGCAAAAAAGGGCTTGAATAACTACTATATAGATTTGATGCAGCATGGCTACCTAAGTACAAAAATGGTAACATTTTTCAATTCTATGGATAATTTTTTTTTTAAATAATTTTTAAATAAAATTGTCAATATTTTGAGACATTTCTCCACTTATATTATCATAACTCAAAAACGACTTGTCTGATTTTGTTAAAATAAATCTACAAAAATCATGATTTACAATATCTTTAAATGATGTATACAAATATTTTTAATGCGATCAATAGTTTCAAAGTTATGAAACAAATTGTTAGCCAAAAAATAAAAAAATTGGTAAAAAAAATCTGGAAAAAATCGAAAACGGCAAAAGGTATTATATTTTATTTATTTATAGTAAAGCTACATATCATGTGAATTAAAAAAGATATGGATCATGAAAATCGGTGCATGGTTAAGGTTTTTAATTACAATTAATTGAAGCTGTCGCATATTTACAAGCACTGTAGAAAATGGTATAATGAAAATGCAGATCACAGAAACACAGGTGCATTATACGACCCGGATTTCGGCAAACCCTCTTTTCATGTAGAAAATTGTTTGGAAAAAAACCTTTATGACATTTTTATGATTTTCAGAATTAAAAAAATAAGTAATAAACGAAAGGTTGTTTTACGATTGCGGTAGCAAACTAATAAACGCTCATAAATGTGCGTGCACGCTGCAATGCTCTTTTTTCCGTTGGCTACCTGTAACGGATGATTTTTTTGCATTAAATTCCTTAATGTTTTTTATGATTCTTGTTTAATTTTTACGATTGCGGTAGCAAACTAATAAACGCTCATAAATGTCCGTGCACGCTGAAATGCTATTTTTTCCGTTGGCTACCTGTAACGGATGATTTTTTTGCATAACATTCCTTAATGTTTTTTATGATTCTTGGGAATAAGAAACAAATTTTCAGCACACACAAGCTGTACCCACATGAAGGGTTATCCCAAATTATAGTATCAGTATTTATAAGAGCTCCTTGAGCCATTTTACTTTATTTAAGAATTGTTTGCGATAACGGAAACATCATTTTATCCCTACATAAAGAGTCATTCAGCTTACAAGTTAAAACAATTTACAAGTATTAATAAAAATTAGCAAGAAAGCCAGAACATTTTTATGTAAAATCCGGATTCAGTTTGTTATGTGTGCGGCCAATATATCACCGAGAAAAAACGTAACTGCTTCCTAACTTCATTGCAAAAGTTATATGAAGATTGTTATAATATATATCCGCACAATTTGAACCAGGATTGGACACCCAGTACCATATGTATTTCATGTCGATTGAATTTATCTATGAGGTTTTCTAACGTAAAGTAAGTATAGGTTAATACATTTGGAATATTTCATACTTAAAGTATTTCTTGGAAATTTCGAAGCCTATGCTATGGAGAGAAACGGCGAGCCACGAATCCGATTGTTATTTTTGTTTAAGTACAAAAAACCGGCTTCGGAAAACATATGCGATGGTCTTACCCCACGAGGTCTGCTGATGAGTTTACACTTGCAGTTCTACATTCACCAGAAATGAAATATGCTGAAGATCAGGGTCCAAGCTCTAGTCAAGTGCTTTCATCTTCACCAGGACACTTAACCTCAAGTATGTGTTCCAAATCAGAAAGTTCAAATTCAGTACTGCTATCTACATCTGAAAATGACGAGTTAATCCCACACAAAAATTTCTCGCCGAGACCATGGAATCAAGACCAGCTTAATGATGTAATTAGAGACCTTGGATTGTCGAAAAGGTCTTCGGAATTACTTGCGTCCCGGATGAAAGAAACAAATCTCATAAAAAAAGAAACTAAAGTTTCGTATTACCGTACTCGAGAAGAAGGCTTACTTCATTATTTTGTTGAAGAGGATGATTTTGTGTACTGCACAGATATTTCTGGTTTGATGACTGCCATGGGCTTCCAGAGATACGATTCAAACGAATGGCGTTTATTTATCGACTCATCAAAACGCAGCTTGAAGTGTGTCTTTTTGCATAATGGAAATAAATTTCACTTCTGGCCGATCGCACATTCAACCAAAGTAAAAGAAGAATACTCTGTAATTGCATTGGTCATGAAGAAGATAAAGTATAATGAACATAACTGGGTAATTTGTGTTGATCTTAAGAAGGTAAATTTCCTCTTAGGTCAACAAAGTGGCTTTACCAAACACCCTTGCTTTTTATGTTTATGGGACAGCTGAGCTAAAGCAGAACATTAGAAGAGAAAACAATGGCCTTCTAGGGAAACACTGGTTCCAGGTATGCCAAATGTTATAAATGTGGCTCTAGTGCCCCGTGATCGGATCATATTACCCCCTCTTCACATTAAACTTGGTCTTATGAAACAATATGTTAAAGCACTTAACAAAGAAAGTGAATGTTTCCAGTATATTTCAAGGAAGTTTCCTAATTTGAGTATTGAAAAGCTGAAAGCAGGCATATTTAATGGCCCACAAATTCGCAAATTGGTCAAAGATATTGATTTTGGCAGTTCAATGTCAGAAATTGAGAAAAATGCATGGGATTCGTTTGTATGGGTTATTCAAAATTTCTTAGGAAATAACAAGGGTGATGATTACGTTACGCACTTTGAAGAGATGTTAACTCACTTCCAGAATCTTGGATGCAACATGAGCATCAAAGTACATTACCTGCACAGTCACTTAGATCGTTTTCTTGAAAATCTAGGAGACTTGAGTGAGGAACAGGGCGAACGATTCCACTAAGATATCCGGACAATGGAGGAACGATACCAGGGTCGCTGGGATTCACAGATGATGGCTGATTTTTGCTGAAGTATTCAGAGTAACACTTCGTTATTTAACAATAGTAGAAAATCGTATAAAAGAAAATTCCAGAGTTTGTAGTTTATAATAATTATTTATTTATTTTCATATTTTATTTCTTATTATAAATTTAAATAATAAAATATAAATTTTCTACTGTTTAATAAATTTAAACTTATCCAATTCAAATGTTTTTCCGAAGAATAGAAACAGTATTGTAGGTAGGGTTTTGCCAAAAAAATACATGAATGTTACTATGTAATGCATTTTCGATGTGAAAATTGTACATAGCATGTTTTCAAAATTCAATAAATCGAAAGAAGAACATTAATTACTCAATTTTATGTATATCGAGAAAAAAACTAAAATTTTGTGAAAATGAGCGAATTCACTTAATTGTGAATAAATTCGAAAATTATCAATCAATTTTTATGACCGATATCTCATTTTGTTGCTTTTACATATGGCTTTGTGATAAAACAATAAATTTGCACAATTTTTGCCATTTTCGATTTTTCATGATTTTTTTAAAACAAAAATATTTGCCATTTTTACGTAAAAAATATATTTTTGGCTTCAATTTTTTCTTATAGCTCCGAAAATAGTGGGCCGATTGAAACGCGATGTATAAACGGTTTAAAGGCTATGTAAATTTAAATTTTTCTAAATTTATTTTAATAATATCGGACTAACACTTTTTGAGTTATCATTAATTATGTGAAGAAACGTCTAAAAAAATTTACAATTTTACTAAAAAATTTTTTTAAAAAAAACCTCTCCATAGAATTTTAAATTTGGACCATATTTGTACTACTGGAACCACAATACATCAAAATTGTATAGTGGTTTTTCAAGCCTCTAAAATTTTTTCGATTTTGTTGCCTTGTGTAATTGTTGTTATTGTTTTTTACTAATAAACTCCAAATAATAACTAATTTATGTATTTTTATTTATTTGCTTTTAATGGCTAAATTTAAAAAAAAAAAATATTAACCGATTATTAATCGATGAAACCAAAGCCTCGGCTAACTAATCGAGCGACTAACCGATTAAAATAAAAGCCCGATTAAATAAAAATCCTAATCAAGGATAAACAATTTTCCTTAGGTCTAAGTTTTATTCAGTAATTTCGAAAAATTGAAGAAATAGCTATCTAAGCTATTTGGGACAAATTTTGCTAAGCACAATAGGTAATGGATGAGAAAAACACCAGTTTGGCTAAAATGTTGACCTCCTTTTACGCAGACAGTTCTTCACCGATCTTGTTGATAAATTGTGGCTAAGCTACTATCCAATAAGACTTACTTTGGGCAAAATATCATCCCAATCGGAAGACATCGGTTTCAAAAGTTTCGTCAATTGAGATGAAATCCCCCCATATATATGTATGTATGTTTATTTCACTAGTATGTACATAAAGGTGGCAGCGAAATGTATGGAGCAATTTTTTTGTATTAATATTGATGTCTCCCGGGCGGAATATTGTGCCACATGGTCTAATATTGATGTCGAAAAAATTTCAGCCAAATCGGATAACTTTAACCCGTGCCCCTTTGAGGTCGAAGTTCAAATGATAAAAAAAAAAATTTCCATACAAGCAAAAAAATTTTTTTTCGATTTTTTTTTGTTTTTATTTTTTAATATTAGTTAGCTTTATTAGCTTATTAACAACAAAAAATTTCATTTCGATCGGACAAGATTTTCAGTTTCAAAAGTGACTCTGAAAATAAATTTTCAGGCTTGTTAGGGGCTTACTCTTAAAAATTTTCAAAATTTTTTTTTTTTAGTTTTGACAAGCATACATTAAAGATATTTTGTCGCTCTTAATAATAGGTTTTTTTAAAAATTTTTTGTGACGTCGTAATTTTGTTTTTTGATAGGGCCAAAAACTAAATTTTTGCAGCTTTTGGCCCCAGTTTAGAACAAAACTTCAATGTCACCAAAAAAAAAAGAAAAAGAAAAACTGTTATCAAGAGCGACGTAAAATCTTTAATGTTTGCTTGTCAGAGCTAAAAAAAAAAAATTTAAGTTTTTTGGAGTAAACCCCTAACCATCCTCAATTTTATATTTTTTTTTTTTTTGAGTCTTTTTTGGAACTGAAGACCTTGTCTGATCGAAATGAAATTTTTTGTCGTTAATAAGCTAATACAAATTAAGCTAATAAGCCAAATCAAAATTTCTTAAATACTTACCCTACAACTTGCAAAAATAAATGTTAAAAAGAAAAACGTTAATCTATAATAAAAAAAAAAATATTAATTTTTATAAGCATAATTAACGACAATATTGAAGATTCAAATATAATCATTTCTTAAATTTAGTAAATTTGCTTCCTTTGAATATAGTTTTCTATAATTTTGTACAACCTAAAGAGATAGACATACTCTTAAAAAAATATTTTTTTTTTTAGTTTTTAAAAGTTTACAAAATAGCTTTTGTTTGTTTCTCTTGATAATATATATTCCAAATCTATCATTTTTTTTCTTTCTGGGACATTGTAATCATGCTCTTAAATAGGGCCAAAAACTGCATTTTTCCAGTTTTTTACCCCAATTTAAAACAAAAATGCGATGTAAAAAAAAAATTTAAAAAGCCTGGTATTAAAAGCAACAAAAAATCTTTAATGTGTGCTTATCAAAACTCATAAATTGCATTCTGCCAGCAATTTATGTTATCTTTTGTCAACTTTTTTGGGAGGTTCTTCCACATTTGGGGGCATAACTTTTTTTCTACTTAACCGATTCTGCGGAATTTTCATCCCAATCTGAGCAGGAGAACTAATAAAAGTTTGACACCCAAATTTTAACGTACTTTTAACAAAGGGACTTGGCTAAATCGATTAGGATTACTAAAGGACCCAGAAAATACATATGTTTATACTTTCTGCGGTTTAAGCGAAAAGTTAAAAAAAGATTCACATGGAATGACAAACTTCTTATTCCTTTATTCACCACTGCTGATGAGGGGAATAAAACTGTATATAAATATACTATTAAAGACGATAAATTGAATTTTTTCTTCATGCTAAATTTGTTAAAAGTTGAAATTGTTTTAGAATTTCTACTTTTTATGTTGTGGTTCCAGTTCCTATTCGCCATTTTATAAATTATATTCCCATATGACTTCAATCCTTTCGGTCGAATTATGCAAATTTTTATTCTATACGCAGAATGAGCTTTGAATTTTACAATTTTTATACATATATTGAAAATATAACCTTTGGATCTTTGGGATCTCTGTTAAACTAAGTTTAAATTACCCGAAACAATATTTGTGCCGCCATTACCAAGTTTGTATACATAACTTTGACGGAACAGCTTAGTTTGCTTAGTATATAAGTTTTTAATGAAATAATAAAAAAATCAAATTTCACCGAAAAAATCCAAGTTTCAGAGTACGTTAAACTAAGCTTAACTTAAAAGTCCTTTTAGAAGGTGATTTCATGTAATCATGAAAAACTAACTATGCAGCGTGACTACGTATATTGCCTAGATTTATTTGCATATGGATAACAGTAAAGTGCACCGTATTATTTTATTCTACAAGTCTTAAATTTTTAGTGGATTATGTCAAAGAGAAAACATTTATGTATACCTAGAGTATCATTTGGTCCGGTTTGACCGACTTTAATTTCTTACTTCTTATTTTTGTGTAGTTAATTTTGGCTAGAAAAATATTTATAAGCAAAAATATTTAAAATAGGTCTTGACATTTTTCTAAATTTTGAGATTTTTATTGCAAAATGTAAATATTCTGCCATGTTCTGGAAATGGTTTCGACTGAAGTTGAAATATAACATATTTTGAAAACGATAAAAGTATTCCTTTTTATTATACATAATTTTTTGAGTTCCACCTTTACCAGGTTAAACTTAACATCAGCAAAAACTACACAGAAAAAAATAAAAATTGCTTTCAATTAAAAAATTTGTGATATTAATGTAAAAAATTAATTAAATTTGCACCAGTAAACAAATTGTTAGTATAATTTAAACTTTGATTCACTTGATGAAACGTGTATTAAACTTGATTAAACATCTAATTTACTTGATTAAATTTTTAATTAAAACTGATTTTATTATTGATTAATGCTTTAGTTGGTGAAAATGATTGGAGAATTTATTCTGAGCAAGTTGAATTTTTAAAATTTGCTCTTAAAATTTTCATCGATTTCAATATCATTTTAGTTGAATTTCCATAACACGGCCGATTTTAAGTGTATTTTTAGCATATTGTTAATTTTTTTATAATCGCTGTACCAAATTACGTTTGGTAGTCCGAAAAAGATTTCAACCCCTGATCGAGAGCACGTAAGTACATTTATAGTGAATTTGTTAACTAATAACACTACAGGAAATAAACCGTCCTTTAACCGTAACCTTTAACATACACAAACACCTTGTTAATTTCAAGACACTTTTATATTTCTCACTTTCACTTGTTTTTACTGTTGTTGTTTATTTTCTTTTTACTTAATTATTTTTTTATGCATTAATTTATTAACTTTTGTAATAAAATCAATATCATGCTTTTGTTTCAATCGCTCAACGATCTGTGTTCGTTGGTCTGTATTTTAATTTATCATCCGTAGTTTTTAATTACGGACGGAAGACAGGAAAAAATAGTGAAAAGCAAACAATACGAGTAGATTTATTAACAGCCACCTGCACAATAATGCCTCGAGCAGGCAAACAACAATACTTTTAATCATGTTCATGCTTTTTTATATTTTTAGTACAAAAGTACTTGTACGAGTATTAACCATATATCCTTATCCCTATCGTTATCTGGTATTTAGTTGTCTTTTGTTATCCACTTCTGGGAAAATAAGGTGACCGATGTTCGTTACAAAGCTATAAAAATAATAAAGGTATTAAAAAGTTCAAATGTAATAAATCTCGAGATGAGTTTCACAACAAAATTGTAAATTTGTATTGTAAATATTTGTTAATTTAAAATTTAATAGCAACAGAGAAGGATATTCTGTTAAAGGCATTAAAGAAAATTTCACATATACTGAGAAGTAGGGAGACCTTCCTTAAACAAAATCAAACCCACTCACTTGTTCTTCTCTGAATTTTAAAATGTATTCTTCACAGGGGACATGCAAAAGTAAAAAAAAAAATTATTGAGCCCCGAACGTTTCGGTCAAGGAATGCGTGAATATGTGGAGAGTTCCTACTTTGGAGCAATACAAGTTAAAATGAAAGAATATTTCTTTTGGACAGTCTATTTAATACGTGAAAAGTCATGAAAAAATCATTATTTCTAATAAACATCAGAATGCGAGCTTATTACCTACCCAGTAAAAAATATTGGTGTTTTTTTTAAGCACTTAAGAGAAGAAACGCATAATCGAGCGCTTCAAAAAAAGTGCTCTTATACAGTAGTAAATGATAACAAATAAAATATACAAAAAGCTGTTATTTAAGTGCTGTCAACGAAGAAGGGTTAAAGCGAAACAAACTAAAAATATATTATGTTTTTCGAAAATGTTTAAAAAAAGGCACTTTAGGAGTGCTTTATTTGCATGTTTAGTTATGTTAAAAGAAGCGCTTATTTTAAGCAGCAAATAGTCCTCCAAACCGGGAACACCCCATACAAAAATCAGGCATCCCATCAGCAGGTTTGAAGCGATTTGAGGTATGAATTCACATTTTTTACTGGGTAGCTGATGAACCGATTTAAAACATACAAAGTGTCTTTTATAGCTCATCCTGTGTGGTTACAGCGTATCGTGCCAAATCGCCTGTTATGAATGGAATTGGCTAGGGTCCTAGGCAAAATAATAAACAAATTTGGTAACTTTCTCTAACTTAGTTTTTGAATACAAATGATGATTATTTCAGCTACTTTGATATATAAGCTTCGTGCAAAAACATTTTTTCTATGTTACCATTTCTTCGAAAGCTTTGGGAAATAAAGGATCACTTTGGCTCATTTCGTTTCCAAACAAGCCTTATATAGACAGTGCTGTGATTTAACCCCTTCGCTTTAATTTATTCTATCCGGTCAATGTCGTGCCAAAAACTTGCTTTGGAGGTAACAATAATTTTGGTCACTGTAAGTAATAACCCAATAAAACATAGAACGATATGATAGCGAAAATGGTTTAATATTTCACGGCGTTTATAATATTATTTAAAACGATATCGTTACGAGATTAGTTTTCGAAATATTTTTTTACAATTTAAAAACAAACATTTGAAAAAAACTCCAAAAATTTTTTAAGCGTAGAAAATAATTTTAAAGGAGATACCATACTACATATTAAAATACATTGTGATCGAATTATCTTATAAATACTTCAAAAAACTGTTAGCAAAAAATCTGCAGTTAATTCCAATAGTGCAAAATTTGTACTTGCAATCAATAAAGCTGCATATAAACAGACTCTCACTAAATTTTGAAAAATGTAATTTTGTATGAGCATAATTTTTGATTCTTGTTATGATATGCATAAGAAAGGAAATTAAACAACATGTCAATAATTTGTCAATAACGGAATATCTCACGGCTTTAATCATGAAAAAGCAAGTTTTTTGTTTGTAAATTTGGTGCAAAATTTTAAATTTGCTCTCAAATGAGTGAAGAGCAAAAAGTTGCAATAAACTGATGATTGCTTTTCTTAAATCAAACAATTTTTTTTTTTTGAGTGCAAAATTTTTTAGCATCACTATCACTCATGTTTAGGGAGGCTGCTAATTTTCAATTCAACATTCAGCATCAACAAAATGATTGCCATAATCTTGCACTATCACTAAGACCCCTTTCAGACAAGCAAAGTTTACTTTGCAAAGTCTTGAGTTTATAGAAGAGAAGGGAAAAGAGTATAGCGGGGGAGTACATACTTTGCTGTACTCGCAAAGTCGTTTTGTTTTTCGTTCGTAGATTATACCTGAAGTTGGCTGCAACTTTATATTTATATACAGCGTTACCAGAATCTTTGGAATAAAAATTGTTATATGGCGAAAGAAATCATATTTTGAAGAAGAAAATCTTAAATTTTTTTTTTCTTAATTTAAATTTTTTTAAACAAGGGCAAAATATTAAGAATTATTCATTTTTTATACCATACTTATACTTATACCATACAAACCATACTTCTGATTATTTAAATTGAAATACATAAAAACATAATTCGTCAGTATATGAAACTTTATAAAAATACATTTTTTCTTTTCACAAATATTTTTTTTATCAATATTCTAACTGCCTATTTCCGATGTACGAAAGAATTATTTACTTCTTAAGGTACGTTCAGACTAATGAAATATTTAACGAAAATATTTGTTCTGATATTTGCTTCAAACTGTGTGAAACAAAAAAATATTTTGTTAATGTTCAAACTCAAATATTTGATAATTTTTGTTTGATGAAACAGTTGGCAAACAGTGTTAATAAAATAAATTAATTCATGTTTGCCATGCGTTCAGACTAAAAGAAATATTTGCATCAAATAATTATTTAATGAAAGTGTTCAAAAATAAAAATAAACATATTTCTTAAATGGTAAAAATGAGCGCAAAAGCTAATTTTTTTATTTTATTCTGTGGATCAGCATCTCTTTTAGTGTTAGAACAGGAGAATGTAGAAGAAGAAAAAAATGGAAGCCACTGGGTAACGGGAACATGGGTAAAATTTGTGAAAAATTGCAAAGTTGGAAACAAACCCTTAAATATATTTGAAGTCGCTAAATCAGTTAAAAAACCAAATTTAGGGGAAAAACAAAAAAAAAGTTGCAAAATAGCGAAAATTCGCGAACCATTTTAATATTTCAAACAAGCCATAAAATTTAGTAAAAGTGCCTAAAACTATAAGGAATGGCAAAAATTCTATAAAAATTGCTAAATTAGCGGTAATTCGCAAAAATTTGCTAATAGCGGCACGATAGCAAAGTCTAATCATTATAAAAAATATTTAAAATTGTAAAGAATCCGAAAACTTACAGGAAAAATTGCTTCTATCCGGAACATGGCTAAAATTATTTGTAGTTGTTTGCTCTTACAATTTTTTTGTAATATCAAATAAATGTTTTCTCAAAAATTACTAAAATATTTGATTTTTTGTGTTCACACTATGTTCACATTGGACAAATATTTGTTTGCCGGCAAATACTTTTATTTGCTCAAAATCAGCTGTTATTTTATTTGATACTCAAAAATATTTTGTCTTCAGACTACGTTAATGAAATATTTGATGTTTGCTTTCAAATATTTCATCAGTCTGAACGTACCTTTACAAATACATTTAAACCAAAAACAAAGTTTTTAGAATTTGTTTTTGTTTTAAATGTAGTTGTTCGAAAGAAGGAACTCTTTCGCACATTGGAAATAGGTTATAATATGCCTTTTTTAATATTTTTATGTCCAGAAATAATGATGCAATTTTGTGTATTCTAGATACTGGGTACAAAAGTGTGCAGCACCAACACACATCAAGCTGATGCAAAACTTCATTGTTTTAGAAAGTTACTGTTTAAATAATCGTGTATTTTGTATAAGCAAAATTAAAGTAAAAATCAAAATTTCTAAAAATAAAAAATCATCATTTGAGAAAAAAATCTTTAATCATATTTTTGTTTAAAAAAATAATCCAAAATATGATAAAATCATCATTCTGGCAACGCTGTTTATATATTATATTCAAACAAGAGAAAACAAAAATTTGTCAAATTAAACTTTGTGTGTCTGAGCACCAAACAAAGTTTAAAAGAGAATTCAACAGACTTTGTCAAAGTAAACTTTGCCTGTCTGAAAGAGGTCTAACTGTGAGTTGAAACTGCAAAATGTGTGCACTCCCCCATCTATGGTCTGAAGAAACCTTAAGTCATATCTATGTATTTTGTTGGTTCCTTACCTTTGTGAATTGTTTTGTTTATATTGAAATTAACGTTTTATTTAAAAAACTTATTTGATTTTTGCGTTTTTATGTATTCGAATTAAAACCAGTTAGCCGGTTATTTCAAAAATGCTTAACCGAAACCCGGTTTTTTAAAATAGCAACTCTGTGGTCACAAGCAATAGCTGCCTAAGTCGAAATAATTTCTGAGAAAAGGTACTTTATATTTATGCTTGCGTTTCTGAAAAAAATAATTCCATTAGAAAAAAATTAATTCAAAATCAAAGATTCTTATCCCCACAATGCTAAGATAAAAGTTGTATTTATTTCAGAAATATTAAACATTTTTTTTTTTTTTTTTATTTTTTCAAATTTATTCTATGAGTTAAATTTCAGTTATGTATTTTATAAAGCTTTTTGTAATAGCTATATTCCTTAAATTTTTAGAAATTACTTTATACACTACCAGACTATTATATTGTATTTTCTTGTTACATTTTACCTTAGCTTTCCGTTGGATAGCAATGAAGTATATTTATGTACAGAAAAATTTACAATTATTAGACACCAGCAGAATGTAATGCATTTTCTGGCCCGCTACGGCCTTCGTCAGCATTCTTTGTGTCACACTGGATAGTGATACTTTATAATTTGAATGTATTTAACTCAACTATTTTAACAAATAGATATTGGGAATTATTTCTTTTTCATAAGCAACTTTATTATATTAAACATTTTTTTTTTTTTTTTTTATTTTTCGAATTTATTCTATGAGTTAAATTTCAGTTATGTATTTTATAAAGCTTTTTGTAATAGCTCTATTCCTTAAATTTTTAGAAATGACTTTATACACTACCAGAGCTATTACAAAAAGCTTAATAAAATACATAACTGAAATTTAACTCATAGAATAAATTCGAAAAAATAAAAAAAAAAAAAATGTTTAATATAATTAAGTTGCTTATGAAAAAGAAATAATTCCCAATATCCATTTCAGAAATATTTAATAAAAACAAATATAAGCTCAATTGTTTCTTAAGTCGACTTAGGCGGTTATCGCTTGTGACCACAGAACTATTCGGAATATTAAAAACCGGTTTTTGGAAAAAGTCAAATAATCGATCTGCCTAATGTTTACCCAAGAAAATGCCACGAGTACAGGACAGAAAAGAAAGCAATGTACTGTTGAAATATTACACACAATTTTTTATAATTCCCCTGTTGAATGACTACAACTATGTAAACATGGTAAAACTCCAATGGAAGAAGAGGTTGACAATGATGTTACTCAGAGTTATTTAAAATAGATAGTGAAAGCTTTACCATACGACAACAAATAGCAAAATGGTCTGCTAGACATTATTACCAATGTTGCGTTAAATAAACTTTTAAAAATATTAAAGAATGTGATGTTTGTTAATTTAGCTATAATTAACTTTATTAATTTTTGTTATTCTAGCTTTGATGTACAATTTTTTATTGACCTTTTATAAATAATAAATATATTTCTCATATAAAAATAAAAACTGTTTTTATTTTTAAGAAAATACTTGCACCCTTTTTATAGGCTAGATATAATATCATTATCAATACAATAATAAAACGAAAGTTTTTCGGTAAATTTAAAAATGCGATTTCACTTTCGTTGTTATTGTAAATTATGGAAAAGCGATATTATAAGGAAAGGTACAATTTATTCCGCAAAAATTATTACTTTCGATTCTAAAACGATTATTACTTGTGATACTGGGTTTACTGGGAAACTATCTCATCACTTACTCATCAAATAACAAATAGACAGGTACTAACCATCTTCAAACATCTAAGTACATAATATTTTTTTGAGGTCTCCGGCGATAATTTCGAAGTTTGCAAACTGAATAAAAAGTTTAACATACTCCATTTTTTAAGTGGTGGAGATAAAACAATAGACTTAAAATCGCAAAACTGTTTCAAATGTTGATCGTTACGTGCAGATTTCATCTTGAAACATTAACACGATTAAGACACTCATTCAATAACCCAAAACCCACTTCTTGTGCCAAAATCGAATTTGTAGAATTTTGTATTTTAAGTCCATATTTAAATCAGGGTTCCGATATACAAAGTATCCGACACTGCATTTTGTTTTTTTACCAGCTTTTAAATTACAAAAAAAAAAATTTGCAATGGGAAGGAATTTATAATATTACTTCCCCGAAACCCCATGGGCCATGTCCAGAGGGGGAGATAAGTTCTCAATATATAGTAGTTAAACGACATGGCAGAATTTTATTTTGCGACAATTTTATGTTTATGTGCATTATTTAAATGTTATATCTTAAATCATAGAACGTTAACATGAATACGAAATATGTTAAACCACTATTTATTGAAACAAACAAACTCTTTGTTAAATTTTTCAAATCATATCTGGTCACCCTTTTAAGTAAAATGATACTTTTCTGTTCTGTTTGCTGTAACAATGACTTTGACATTTAAAAAAAAAATAACATTGAAAAATAAAATACTACTATGGTATAGTAGTTTTCCTTTCAATCTGCAAATTGGCATTTTAAATTGATTGAAAATATTGCTGACCAGTACAGGACTTAATTATAAACTTCAAAATAGCTTTAAAATTTTAAATAGCAAAATTAAAAATTTCGGGTATAGCTATTTTTGTTCAATTGTATAGTTATTCATAATTAATTTCCACAATTCTTTTTTACAAAATGTTGGAAAAAAGAAACAATAAATATTATTAAATAAGTTATAAAGAATTAAAACCATATAGCAAATTCTGCACCACCCTGTATAGTATTCCCAAATGAATCGAAATTCATACTGAATCAAAAAAACTATTCTTAAGCAACAAAAAAAAAAAAAAACATCTGTATAATTATAAAAATCTAATCATAGTTTGTTTTCATGAGGTCATGGCATCTTTTACATGATTCGGTAGCTTATCTCCCCTTATGCCGAATTCACTTCTAGGTAAGGCTCCTTTACTATTCTCTCTGAAGCATGGCAATCGACATCTATATCCAGAGGCACGGAAAAATCTTTAATACCAATATAAATCGTGTCATTCTCTGCGCATGTAAAACGTAAATTCGATAAATTTGTTAATTGCATTCAATGAAATCTTTTGTAAAGCGGTGTCTGTGTAGAGTTCTGCGAATATTCTGGCCTAAAGTCATTACAAATATAAAGTTGCAAACAAGCAAACACCGATTCATATAGATATAAAGCGGAGAAATAGTCCTGCTTGAACACCCTCTACGCAAAGCACAAGACGATTTTCAGACTAGTTATCGAGTGGACGCCTAAAGACAGCCGAAGAAAAAGACACCCTATCCTTAATCTAGCGAAGACTTTTGGAAGTGGACGGAGCACAGGCTGGTGTATCCTTGAAATTTAATCTTATGTCTTACCACTCCTAAAACTTTGCCATATATTTACCTCAGAATTGTTTTGGCCCAATAGCCATTCTTGGAAAAAGTGTTAGCTGTGGAATATATGTATAGAAATCGAATATACTCTTTCTGATTCCATTATCCATTTCACGATATCTCGTACTTTATTTGAGATATCTACGACCACAGGTTTATGGTTTTATGAATATTATTTTGCCCCTAACGCCAATGTTTCGAGAATGTGTCAATTATTGCGCAAAAAGAAAAGAAAATAAATGTCATTATTTTTATTCAAGTTATAATGTTTAAATTCATGTTCAAGAGACATCATATTTCCTCCCCCAAAAAACAGCAACTCTTCATTTTATTCATAATTTTGCTTTAATAAAAACATATTTTTCTAAACATAAAATAAACAGTAAAATTTTATTTTAACTTGGATATGGAGCACAAAAAGCAAAATAAGATATGGAGCACAATACAATACATGATTTATCGTATTAAAACTTTCTTATTTGTAGAATATATGTGCAGCAATTTATTGGTAACATAAAAAGATTTATCGCATATATTTTGAGAAAAATTAATGTAAACCTTCATTAACGTTTTTCCCGTTACAGACGTTTTGGTATATGCGCTAAAGGCTAGATTACACTATCTCAGAAGCCTTACGTATTCCATAATACTTTGTGAGATGGAAATCTAATGAGTTTTGTTGTGACTGTCAAAAAATCTAATGTAACATTACAGTTTGTAGTCACACTATCACACATGAACATGCTTTTGTTAAAATGCAAACCCTGATCCAATGAAAAGTATTAGCGTTTAGAAATTTTTCAAAAAACGATTAAGTCAAACTTTTTTCGTAATACTTGTGACACATTGCATTCACACTATCACACTTTGTCATATTACTTGAGTTTTTGACATGTATTAATACAAAGTATAATAGTGTAATCTAGCCTTAAGCAGTGTGGAAATTTAGGCATTTTTGCAGCTAAATTTAGCATTAAAATTTTTTATTTAGCTGCAAAATTTTCATTTAGCACTTGGCATTTTATTTAGCATTTTGAGGAAATGTTTTTAGCATTATTTATTTTAAATTTTGGACGAATAGTTCTAATGATTTCACTTAAATTTTTTTTATAAATTATAATAAATTTTGACTTGAAATAGTTGTACCTAAAATAGTTTTGTATGACAAGGGATAATTCTTATGTTAAGAAACATCTTACCTGTTTGTTAAAAATATAGAATATTCAGGCAATACTAGAAATGCCCTTTTCATGTTGATTGTAAATAGTATTTGCCCTTTGATTTTCGATATAAAACTGGAAGAAAATTTTGCTTCGTATTATGATAAAAATTCAATAGTGTAAATGTGTGAAAAAAAAAATTTGCTCTAAACTGATGAAAAAATAAAAATAATAGCTTCAACTTTCTTAAAGTATAAAAAATAAAATGATCTACAAAATTTGTATATAATAGAAATAATTCGTTTAAATTTAGCACGTATCAGGGGTCTGCGGGCCGCTAAATTTAAAATTTAATGTCAACTGCCTGTACTTCATATTTATGTGACTCAGATGCATTACCAAAATGTATTCACTTTTTTAAATATAACCATTTATTTCCATTTCGTTAAAAAATAAGCCAGTAATATGTATTTACTTTAGAATAAAATATCAAACTGGTAATAAATTTTAGCAAAAATCTTTAAAAAAATTTAGCATTATTTTTAAAATAATTATTAGCATTGTTTGGCCATTTTAAATGCCAGATTATAGATCTGGTCACACTGGCACTAAGGCAATTCTAAGTTGACAAATATATCTTTATTTGTTAAGGATTCTTATTATTTCTTAGAAAAAGCATACTGTCTGAAAGAAGAACATTTAAACTTTTTTAGTACATAGTAGTTGTAGATTTGTCTTGCGGCGCCCTCAAACTCATGCGCCCTGTCAACCGGACTACTTTAATGCATTATAGTGCGTTAACTACGTTAATGCATTATAGAGCGATATTATATTTGCTTACGGACTTAAAAATACCAAGTGGTCGATATTCGACCATTATCATTTCTGCAATACTGAAGAAAACATTCAAATAAGTATATATGATTTTACATGTTTCGAGCATTTGTGTTTTTTAAGTCTTAGTGGATTGATTTCTCGAGGGACCAACTTCCGGTCTATATATTATCTTCCACTCAAGTCCTCGAATGTTAAATTTAGTTTTGTAACTTCAATAATATAAAAAAATCAAAAATCTTACAGCTTATCAATCTCTATGGAAAATGTATGTTGAATTTTATGTTTCTAGGTTCAGTAAAAATAAAAATTCCGAAGGTACCAGTTAAAAAACGAAAAGTACAAACAGATTTTAAATATTCTCAATTACTCAGAACTTTGCATGTTTAATTTAATGTTTCTAAGTCTAATATACTAACGTAAATTAAAAAAGTAACCGTTGAAAAACAAAAAAGTGCCATAAAGTTCCCCTTTATATTCGCATAACTCAGGAAATTGCATGGTTAATTTTATGGGTCCCATCTTAATGAAAATCAAAAAAACTACCAGTTATAGATCGCAACAGTACCAAGATCTCCCCCTTACAGATTCTCATTCACTTAGAAACATGCATGTTTAATTTTATGTTTTTAGTCCCAATATTAACGAAAATTCAAAAAGTACTGGTTAAAGAACAAACAAGTACCAACACTTTTCATCCTATAGGTTATCATTCACTCAGGACCCTGCCCATATAATTTTATGTTTCTAAGTTCAATATTATAAAAAATTCTAAAATTACTACATGCAGTACCACAGAAGTAACAGAAAGAAATTGAATTTCCCGTATTTCCCCTTTTTACACTTTTTTTCTTCCCATTAAGGTATTATAAATTTCAATATTGTAGTTGAAGCCCATAATTCAATACGAATATGCCAATACATGGAGAAAAATGTTTTAAAATCAAAGTACTAAAAATAGGTACGATTGTTATCCGAATTTCGAAAAAGTACCAAATTTATATTTGTTACGAATTTATATTTGTAACGAACTTGGTATAATAATTACTTCTATGTTTGTTGGCTTGAAAAATAGATGAAGTGACATAGAAGTCCCAAAAGGGCCGATCTTCAAAATAATAGCAGACACCTGTCCACCTATTTTTCAAATGAGCAACGATAAGTATTAAATTTTTTTTGTATCTCTTTTAGTTTTAGAGATAAAAGGCTACCAAATTTACCCGTTTTTATTCATTTTTACCCCGTCAGATTTTAATAAAATATATATTGTGCACTTCCGTAAGTAAATACCTTTCAAATTGTGTATTCTTTTGTTCAAATCGGTTGACACACAGAGGAGGAAAGTGTTCTTAGCTGTTTTGCCGATTTATATACGAGTATAGATACAAATTTATTTTTGGGAGTGCGCCTTATATGGCGCCTACAGTGTCCCCATAAAAGCTACAAAATAATGCATTTATATATATTAATAAGGTATGTAACTCTTTTTTATTACCATCGTAGGTAAATATGTTAAATTAACTGCCCGTTCGCCGATATCGAACGTTAACGTTCGCATAGCAAATAACATTTAAAACGAAAACAAAATTTCAAAAATTGTTTTTGTTTTACATGCAATTTTCTATGCGAACGTTAACGTTCGATATCGGCAAACAGCCTGTAAGACTTGTCTCCAAGAATACCATGTTTCAAAACTCTATTTCATGATTTATGTGAAATTTCGAAAGCTCAAGTTCTTTTTTCATATTCACGGTTATTCATAAATACGGTTGTCATCTATAAACAATTCGCACAGCTTCGGAATGAGTCCTAAAATGTTTACATTTTTCAAGATCTTTCGTCCTAGTCTTAGGTTTATTTGTTTATATTCAAGCTGTAAAATAGAACAAGATTTCATTGTTTTTCGGTGTTTATTTTAAGTGCTATTGATACGAGTATTATAAAGTTTGCTTATGGTAGATTGACCTGTTAAACGTGTAGCTCTGTGCCTATTGGAGCCACATAGAACTATAACCAATCTTCACTTTAATCGCAGAGATGCAGGGTACCTTTATTTTTGGGAAATAGTTATGTGCTGATTGGAATTATAGTCACTCATAAGAGTGATTATAATTGTAGGGTGAGGGGAAACGAAATAAATGACAATTAGATAGATGAATCTGTTTGAGCAAATAATTGTCTAAGTGTAGGGATTAAGACTATTACCTTTGGTTTCCAATTTTACCGAGTAGGCGCTTTGGTCGCACTGGTAAGTATGTGAGGGTTAGTTTTCCTTGTAGGGGGTTGGGTAGGTAATGATTCCGAATAATCACAATAGATTTAAGTTTAAATTTAGATATAAGTAAAATTGATTTTTTCTTTTTAGGTTAAGTTTACAATTATTCTTAGGCTAATTATCAGTATTATTATTTAAGGCTAAAGACAAATTCAACTTGTTAACGCTGTTGCTAAGGGCCAACTCACCGATACAAAATGTTTAATATAGAATTTACCAACATCTTCGGTTTACGGATAACCGAAGAAGGTTGGAATAATTCCGTAATTACGAATGTTCATAATTAATTCTATTTACATCCTTTTCTGTCTAAAACTAGCGCTTCGATATTAATGTTCTTAACTTATTTTGTCAATTCATTAGGGAGGTTCAATTTCATATACTTCAAATAATTTAACTAAATACAATAAAATTTTAAGTAATACTTAACATAACGATAAATTCAATTTCAAAATTCATATAGCTCATAATAATTCATTCATAAGTAAAAAATTATAATAGTGTCTAAACTTGTTTAGACAAAACGATAAATTTCAAGGGTTTTTTAGATATTTCCATACAACTTATTTTCATCTCTACTCTCTGCAGAAAGTTTTTTCTTTTTTGTATATTTTGAGTAATTTTAGGAATATTAAAAAAAATCTGTCTTACTAATAACAATGGCCCATACTCATAGTCAAAATAATGTATATTTTATAATTAAGCCGGCTTTAAATAAATGTGAACCCCATAGATCTAAAGTATTTTTTAGAAAAAGTCAACTTTATTTTTGATTATGACTATGGGCCAATATCTTAAGTGTTGGAAAAAAATTAAAGAAATAAAATCCCGTTAACTTAAAATGTGTTTTTGAATCCTTTTGGTGATATACTTTTGCAGTATGTACATTTTTTGTGAGAAAAATTCAGAAAATTGCGATTTTTAAAATTTTAATTTACAACCTTTGAGCCTTTTTTTTACTTGCAAGTCATAATTTTAACTTTTTCTAAAAACCCTAATGGAAATATAACTTTTAACATGGCTAAATTTCATTCAACTTGATGGTGTATGTTTGGGGGTTGGTTCTTTTCTCTTTTTTTTGTTAAATAAAAACACCTTTTTTGCTGTTTGTTTGGTTGTTTTTGTATTCACACAATTTATGTTTTATTTAAGTTTTTTAATGCTCGTCTCACAAAGGTCGCAACTAGAGTAAGTTTTTAATGTTTTAAAAATGATCTTACAAGCTAAGTTTCAGTACATAGAAAAATAGTGCAATGACAAATGTGAAAAAGTAAATAACAATTTAAGGACCGTTACTATTTTACAGGGTGCTGTGTTTATAATGAGTCATCATTAAATATTCCGGCCCCCATGACTTGGTGCAGTTTACCAATGGTCCATAAAACAGGAAACAATGCACGGTGTTGTGATGAATTTGACAGATATGGCATCTAGGATCTCAATTCGATTCAGGGTTGCGGGTCGTGTGAGGTTGTATATGTTGACGGCAATCTATCTGTTGAAGAGACACTACGAAATGTTTCGTGGGATGCCATACCTGTAAGTAGGAATGCAGAATAAAATTAGTGTGGAAAATTGTAAAAAACTTATACTATATTTCAAACAAAACCACAATTTTTGAAATGGGTCTGGTAACGATCCCATTTTTTGTCTGGATGTCAACCACTCTACAGTTTTTATCAGTTCCAATATGAGTCTTTGTGATGCGACCCAGTTGTCATTCATTGGGTGGCAAATTGTTGTTTTTGATGACCACCAAGTCATTGACTTTAACGTTGTCCTTTTGATACTTCCACTTGTACCTGCGATGCAGTTCGGCCAGGTATTCGGATTTCCATCTTCTACAAAATGAGTGGTAGATGACCTTTAGGCGTTTCCAGCGGTTGATGAGGGTCAGGTTTTCGCTGCTTACATCAGATTCGGCTGGGGTCAATAATGGAGTTCCATTAAGGAAGTGTCCAGGGGTCAATGGGTTAAGGTCATTTGGGTCATCGCTAGCAGGACTTAAGGGTCTAGAGTTTAAACACGATTCTATGCGGGTGAGAATTGTTGACAACTCTTCAAAGGTGAATTTCATATCTGGTATCATTTTCTTTAGGTGGGTTTTGAATGATTTTACACCGGCTTCCCAGAGTCCGCCCATATGTGGGGCACCGGGGGGTATAAATTTCCAAATGATATTTTGATGGCTATAGTTGTGAGTAACTTGGGTTTGAAGAGTTTTTAGAAATTCTAGACGATCTTTTTTGATGAGTTCTGCTGCTCCAATAAAGCGGGAGAAAGCGGCTAAAAATGCTTGAGTCGATAAATCACTAACTGGTTCTAAATGTACGGCCTTAGTAGCAAAGCATACAAAAATGCAGACGTACCCTTTTGTGATGAGGCAGGCTCGACCAGTAAAGTTTCGAATGGTAAAGGGTCCAGCGTAATCGACTCCAGTTGTGGTGAAAGGGCGAGAAAGTGTTGTGCGCTCTGGTGGTAAGGAAGCCATGATTTGACTCAGTGTGTGTTTTTTGTACAAAACACAAGTTTTACAATTATTAATCACCATTTTTACTAAGGGCCTTAAACGAAAAATCCAAAATTCCGTCCGAAGTACTCGGATCATAAGTTGGTTTCCACCATGAATAGTTATTTTATGAGTGAACTCGGTCAGCAATCTGGTGAACTTAGAGTTGTACGGCAACAAAATTGGATGTCGTTCGTTATATGTGAGCGCTGGTGATTGAACCAGAAGTCCGTTGGCTCGGATGACGCCTAGTTGGTCCATGAACGGGTTGAGAGTTAAAATACTGCTAGAGGACGATATCCTTTGTTTGAGTTTTAACTGCTTATATTCTTCTGGGAAGTGTTGTTTTTGCGTCAAAATAATGAGTCGTGTTTTGACATCCATTATTTCTTCTGGTGTAACTTCGTTTGAAGATGTCCGAAAGCTGTTTCTGTGTACACCAGTATTCCTCCAGAATCGTAGGACATAAGCAAATACTCTATAAGCGCGTGACAAATTGGAGAAACGGTTCAATGGATCCTCTTGAGTAGTAGTAGTTAACGTCCTTACGGTTTTTGCTTCTAAGTTGGTGTCATCTGGACTTCTGGATTTTGGCCATTTATCTTTGGGTAATTTTAGCCATGAAGGTCCAAGCCACCACAAGTTGTGGGTTTCTAATTCTTGGGGCGTACATCCCCGGCTGGCTATATCTGCGGGGTTTTCTTTTGATTCGACATGTTGCCAATGGCTATTGCCGACTTTATCTACAATTTCTGAGACACGATTTCCAACGAAAGTATTCCACGTGCAGGGGGGCTTCTTTAACCAGGCCAGTACTATTGTGGAGTCGGTCCAAAAATATGTGTCGATTTGCGTAGCTTGAAGATTTGGCAGAATTCCTGAGGCTAAATTTGCCAGTAAAACGGATCCACAAAGCTCCAAACGTGGGAGCGATATTTGTTTAATGGGAGCAACACGAGTCTTAGAGGCCAGTAAATATGTAAATATAGAATTTTCAGACTGTATTCGGACGAAAAGAGTCGCAGAATAAGACTTTTCTGAGGCGTCGCTAAAGCCATGTATTTCCACATTTAGATTAGGGCTGTACTGGATCCAACGAGGAATTTTCAGGGCATTTATTGCAGGGCAGTTTTTGACGAATTTCTGCCATTTGAGGCAAGTCAAGGGTTTTAGGTTGTCATCCCAGTCGACTTTATCTAACCAAATCTGTTGCATGATTTACTTGGCATCAACAATTACTGGAGCTATCCATCCGCAAGGGTCAAAGAATTTGGCAATTGTAGATAGAACTTCCCTTTTTGTGTAATTTTCTTTCAATTCAACACCTGGGGCAGTGAATGTAAAAGAGTCTGAGGAAATGTTCCATTTTATCCCGAGTGTCTTGGTTCCGGCGTTCTTGGATAAGTTTAACCAGTCGAGCGGTAGTAGGGTCTCATTTGGCAAATCTTGAATAACTCGTGGATCATTTGAGGTCCATTTCATCAGATCGAAACCGGCAGATTTTAGAACAGTTGTAAGTTCTTTTCGTGATTTGATGGCATCATTTAATGTGTGGCCACCAGCTAAGACGTCATCTACGTACATGTTGTGTTGTAAGATGTTTGACGCCAGGGGGTGAGTTGTCCCGATATCTTCGGCTAGTTGAAGAAGGGTTCTTATGGCAAGAAAGGGCGCGCAATTAACTTCAAACGTCACTGTGAGGAGTTCGTAATCCTCAATAGGATCAGTCTCGGATTTTCTAAACAATATACTTTGATATTTTGTTTGCGTAGGGTCAATGAGTATCTGGCGATACATTTTTGTGACATCTGCGTTGTACACAAAACGGAAGAATCTCCACTTCAATATTATGAGCACTAAGTCTTGTTGAAGTATGGGTCCTGGATACAAAATGTCATTCAAACTTCTCTTATTTGAAGACGGGCTCGATGCGTTGAAAACTACTCTAATCTTCGAAGTCAACTTTTCGGGTTTTATTACTGCGTGATGCGGCAGGTAATAATTTGGGTATTTATTAATTTCCAGGGGAGATATTTTCCTCATATGTCCTAGCTCGAGGTATTCTACAATAACTTGGTCGTATTGTGTCTTAAGTTCTGGCTTTTGGCTAAGCATGCGCTCCATTCTCAAAAATTGGGCCATGGCAATATTTCTAGATACGCCTATTTCTTCGGCATTTTTAAAGGGTAGGGTAACAATATATCTACCCGAATCACTTCTACGGGTTGTAGACTTGTAGTGATTTTCACAGTGCGTGTCCTCTTCTGACCTCAAAACTTTTTTTGGGGTCTCCTCCACCTCCCAAAAGCGTGAGAGGATTCGGTCCAGGGACGATGTGTTTAGTAACGATATCGTTTTTCTAGGTGAAGTTTTTGTACAAATTGGTCCCCCCACAATCCAGCCAAATACTGTTTTTTGTGCCAAAAGGGATCCAATGGACCGCATCGGTGTTTCCATACTATATATTGAGGGGCCTAAGTCGAGGCCTATTAGTAGGTCGATGGGTCGACTTTGATGAAAGTGTGGGTCTGCAAGTTCTAGTTTTGTAGCCTCTGCGAATTGTTCTGCGTTTAACGTTTGGGGCGGTAAATTGGATGGAAGGGTCTTCAAAACTGGTGCCCATACCTCTAACTTAAACGATGTGTCCACCCTGGAGCAAAGGTTAAACAAACAGGCTTTGGTCGAAGTTTCAGAAACTGTCTGACTCAAGCCGGAAACGTGTACTATATTACGTTTTGTTGGTAAGTTTAATCGGTTTTTCAACTTGTCCGATATAAACGTGGATTGGGATCCAGGGTCGATGATTGCTCTTGCCTGGTATCTTGCGCCTCTAGTTTCGATTTGTACTATTGCAGTAAATAACAAAGTTTCTTTGTTTACTAGTTGTGTCGAGGACTGGTTGCTTCCCCGCAGGGTCAAGGAAGTCAGGTTAGGAATACCTGATCTGGAAGTGGACTGTATATATTGGGCTTGCGCTGCAGCACTTTTACTAGCTTGCTCGTCAGCGTTATTTGGTGGTAAACTTATAGGCTGGGTCACCGTTGCCTTGTGCAACAAAGTGTTATGTTTTTGTTTGCACAGCCTACAACTATATTTGCTTGAGCAGTCCTTGACACCATGATTTATTGACAAACAATTAAAACATGAATTTGTGACTTTTACTATGTGAATTCGATCATTCACATTCTTTTCCAAAAAGTTAGGGCAGGATCGTAATGGGTGGGGCTCTTTACAATGTTGGCAATTGTGTGTAGAGTCCTTTGGTCCCATAACCTATTTTCCTAGTTCCAACACAATGCATTGCATTAGTAGGGGTCATCCCCTAAGTGCTGGTCCCAAAAAAAAAAAAAAAAAAAAAAAAAAACGTTTCTGAGTTTTCGACTCGTTATTGGTTTGAGTCGCGTTTGTTTGAAAACTGTGAACCTGTTTTTGTTTAGTGAACGGCTTAGAACATTCCTTTTTTTGTTGACAGGGTTTGGGTTTGGTGATGGCCGCTATTGACTCTAAAGTCTTAGAGTGGTGAGTCAAAAAAGTGTTAAATTGTTCCCACGACGGAACCTTTGTTATTTCTTGAAGAGAGTTTTCAAATTCCTTCAAAAGTGTTCGGGGGAGCTTGGCCGAGCAAAGATATACAAGAAAAGGGTCCCAAGTGCCAGTTTCTACCCTTAAAGCATTTAAAGCTTGAATGCAGCCATTAACGGTTCGTTGTAGTGTCTGAATAGATTGGCCTGAATCTTCGGTAACTTTCGGAAGGTCAAATAAAATTTTCAACTGTTCGTTGACCTGAATCCGATTGTTCTCGTATTGAAGAACAAGATTTTTCCAGGCTATATCGAAGCCTTCGTTGGTTAATGGGGCATTTGAAACTATGTTCCTAGCGTCTCCTCCAGTTTTTTGAAGCAAATGAAATAATTTTTCAATTTTACTAAGTCGCGAATTATTTAAATATAGGGCAGTAAAAAGGTCGCGGAAGGTTGGCCATGTCACAAAATCACCTGAAAACGTATCTATGTCGCAAGGTGGCAGCCGAATAGACGAAACGTCGTTGTTTCCTAAAATTGGGGTTTCGGCAGACGAAAAACGCTCGTGCTTATTCGTGTCATCAGTTGGGGCAGAAAGCGCCAGAATTTCCGCGTTAAGTGATGCCAAACAAGTTTTGTATGCAGCCAGGGCTTTTTTGTACCGATCGCGAAGTTTCTGCCTGTCTATCGGTTGTTCGCCCGATTCCGGTTTCTTGTCCCTACACTCTTCATAAGCCCTTTTGATTTGCTGCCAAAGTGAGTCTAGTTCTACACGAAGAACTTCTAAACTATGAATGTCCTCACCTGCCTTTGATTCTGAATACTCGCTTTCAAAATCTAAAAGGTCATTTGTACAATTAACAAATTTATCGAGTGCCATTATTAATTTTTTTTGAATTAACCAGAATCGTGAAAAAAACTATTTTAAAATGGGTCAAAAAAGTACCTGCTAGCGATTAAACAACAACAAGTATCGAAAAAATTATAATATTTTTAAAAATAATTAGAGTCCCACAAAGCGATTTGTTTCCCCGGTATTTGTTTAAAAATGTGATGGGGGTGGTAACCCTGTTGGTTCTCTTCGTTCTTAAAAAATGCAGCGTAAAAAATATTAAGAGTAACACAACAAGCAAGAGAATTTATTTTCTTGTTGTTTGTTGTCTTGTATACTTTGACTTACTTGTTGTTGTTGGGTCTTTTTTTCTTTTCTGTGTCATGCATTAAACACATTCGAGACAGCAGGCAACACGAAGGCACGACTACAAATGCTGCAGGTTGCAATTGTAGTCGCCTAATCAGCTACTGAATTATTTTGAAGACGACAGCTACAATTGAAAAAATATAAACAGCTGTGTTTTTTATTATGTATTTACATTTCAGTGGTGCCACTATCATTTTTAATTTTTATAAATTTAGCAACATGCATAAATGCAGACTCGTACACAAACTTAATTTAAGCCTACAAAAATATAAATACTTATTTATGATAAATTTTTTAACGTAAAAATAAATGAATTTATTAAAAAACATTTACAATATTTTAATTTTATTGTTTTTGGCACTCATGAAGAATGTCATCCTCATGGCAGGTTGAATAAAAAAATCCTAATATACAGTATAATCGCGAAAAAGTAAACTGAAATGTCCTAAGGGTTGTTAACTTTTTCGTCTTATTTATTAACTTTTCTAAATTGTAAAAAAATGCAATAATAAACATATGTACCTATATTTTTTTCAATGACTTAGTTTTCATCTGTACAAAAAAGAAACTTAGATCTAATTTGTACCGGCTACAATTTATAATTAGTAATTATACAATCAGTCTTGTATTATTAGATAGCGAATTCTGAGTATTTTCTAAACATTTGCCAGCCATCCATTACTGACATTATTGTCTTTTCAGGTTGCAGTTACACGAACTCGCGCTTAGCTATTGATATTGAAATTAGAAAACATTTGTACAAACTTGCTTTAAGATCGGCATATATTGGTCTATGTAATGTTTTCCTGTATGCTTTTTCCTATGTATTCTTCAAAGCCTCGAAAATTTTGTGACGTTTCGTTTTTATTTTTGAGATGGAACTTCAGATATACAATAATACAACGCCGATAGTTTTTCTTTAATGTATTTCTCAATTTTGTTTAAACTCTCAACTTTCAGCTTAAAATTTAATCTAATTTGTTATCGTTTGTACAAATCAGTACTGTTACTAATACGATCTGTAAAGTTAACTTAGAGTTAACGTTTAGAGCGGCACAGAAGCGCTACAATTTGGTTAACTTGACCGCAAGATTACTGTATCGCGATTCTACTGTAATTTTTTGGTTCAACGCACTAAGTTTATGAATTATAGGTCGAAAAGGTTTCAGAGCACTTTATCAATAGTATAGGAAGAAAAATATAATCTGAATCTTAAAGTATTGGTATCATAATAGAGTCTTTCGAAACACATTTCATATGATGTATTAAATATACCGATTTATTAACCCCTTAAGAGGATTTATCTTAAAATTTTGTCGATATGTATAATAATATTTCCTCAAATATAATATGTTATAGAGAACACCCCAAGTTTTTGCATGCTATATTTTTAGAAACTCCGTCATATAAAATTTTAAAGTTATTAGGGTTAAAAAAATTTTATTTTGGAAAACTTCAAAATTTATTTATAAGTTTGAGTTAAAATATATAGTGGTAATAGTTTATGCAGTTGTTACATATTGAAATATAGTAATATGTAAATATTTGAAAAGCGTTCCGGAAGGCTGAAAACCCGCAATACAGAAAAACTTTATTAATCGAAGTCCTAATAACTTTGGTAACATGTGTATATTATTGTTAAATAATTATTATTATATCGACATAATTAAAGGATAAAGCAAATTTAGTAAAAAAGTCAGTCAAGAAGTATGAGCATTTGAAATTGGCTCTTAATGGGTTAATAAATCGGTGTGCTTTAAACACCATGTGAAAAGCACTTTCAATTTTTCAATGATACCCATACTGCTTAAACTAAGAGCGTTGGCGTGACAAACATCTTCCTATATAACTTCTTTTAAGGATACTAAAAAGTAATAATAATATAAATTTGGTGGTAAGCCGAGCTTATTTATATTCTTGTTTCAATCCGGTTCTTTGCTGTTTAACAAAAAAAATATTTTTTTAGCACTAACTCTTCTAATTTTGGATTATATTAGCAACACTTTTTCTGTTTTGTAGCGGACAAAAATAGAAATTAGTTTAATTTGACTACAACGACAAAATTAGCATAGACAACAACCTGCAGCCATTTAGCCGTGTCGTCGTTAAAATAATCATTTCCATATACACACATGTATTCAATTGTTGACATATTGAAGTCGGTAGTCTGCTGTCTCGAATGTGTTTAAAGCATCACTGCTTGTTGATTAATTCTTCTGTTGTTCTTGTTGTTGCTGAGTCTGCTAGTACTGCTGTTGAACTTGCTGCTACTGCGCCAAAGAATTTGGGTCCCGTTAGCTTGTTCACTATTAAACTTTGCAAATTTGTTTTTTGGACACACTTTTAATTTAATTAATTTTTATTTTTTAATTTTTTTAATAAAAACTTTAGTTTTGTTTTTTAAATTATTGTTCACTACACTTTTTGAATGTTTTTGTAAAATAAAATTAAGAGTCACAAACACAATTTTGTGTAAAATAAAATTTACACACACGGTAGGTAATTGTCGTTTTATTTTTTGTAAATATTATCCGGTTCGTTTGGACCAAATGTTTGGGCAAAGACTATAGATTTATAAAGATGTTGCACTTAGTACATTTGGAATTGACAAAAATGTTGTGCTTCTTAATGATGAGGGGGGGAAGTAACAAGGAAAGCAAAAACTTCGTGCTCACATTTAGAAAACTGGAGAGAGCAAAAAACCACATGCATTAATACATGCATACACATGTTTTTTGTTTTTGTCATCCAACGTGTGTGTGCGTATGTTTTTTTCGTTAAAACCGGTTTTCGTGCTCACATTCAGAAAACTGATGAGAGCAAAAAACCACATACATGCATCAATACATACATACATACACATGTTTTCTGTTTTTGCAAACCAACGTGTGTGTGTATGTTTTTTTCGTTAAAACAGGTTTTTGGTATTTTTATTTTTTAAGTGATTTTGTTTTGTTTGCAAGCAATTTATGTGCAAATAACCTACGTAAGAACAAATGCGACCGATTCTTTAATTGGTAGGGTAAGATAATGTGTTTTATTGTTGTAAAAATGAAATTATAACGATTCGAACCGAATTATTATTAAAATTTTTAGACAATTCAACTATGTACATATGTACTTATAATATGTGTATGTATGTATCAAACGAATTTATTATAAAACAAGTGTGTTTTCTTAGGACGTGTGTGAGGCGATAGAAAAGAGCGAATGCAAGTAAAATGTTGACACTTCTGAAATTAATGAAATTTCAATAGCCCTGGGGGCTAGTAGAATTTTTAAAACAACCAACAAAATTTCTGACAAGCAGCAAATTGCAAATTGTAATAGAAAAAGTCAAATAAAAACGTTTAAAAAATTTTGTGAATTCAAAACAAAAATATAAAATAAAATGCATAGAGCCACCTGCAAAAAAATTGTATTTTCCTAATTTGTTCATTATTTTATACAGTACTTTTCGTTTATAGTCATTTCCATTGTTAGTCACATTAGCTATATAGTCCATTTAATCTTTATTTTTGCCGCTATACAGAAGATTAATAGAAAGTATTTACGTTATAGTCCATTTAGCGATATAAGCACATTTACAAAAGTAAAGCAAATTATTAACGTTTTAGTCACATAAGCCTAAGTTTTTTATTTGTTTCTGAAGTTTCAAACCATATCAAAGAATCAAGAAATTAATCGTTTACTTTTTCTTATCAACTCTCCAATCGAAAAAATTAGTTTTTGTGTTTGGTAATAGTGATGAAATATCTTATTATTGTTTTAACTTTTTTAAAACAGTTTGCATCTCTGCTGCAAAGCTATAATCCCGCTATCAGTGTTGTTAATATGATTTTTTATTTTATAAATTCATATTAAATTCGCCAAAATCTGCAAAAAATTTTCAATATTTAGCATTATTCCAGTAGTGTGTTTTTATTATAGTTTTTTGAACGATTTAAAATAAATCGGGCATGCTCTGATAATCGTAAAACGCTTAACATTCTTACTTGAAATCGTATAAAGCAGACCATACACGATTCAATTCAATTGTCAACTGAGTCGGTTGTTGTCCAAATCAAAGCGTGTATGGCCTTGTCAGTTGATTAGTTTGACGGTTGTCGTGTTGGTTGAAGAAAAATCAAAAGATTTTGATTTTTTCAAGTTGACTACTAAGTCTTTCAATTTGATTGCACTGTGTGTGCTCAAGTCTCTTGATCAGCTGTCAAAATGTATGTAAAAAAAATCTAAATTTGACAGTTGAATTAAAATCTTTCAATTCAGTTGAAGAAGTGTGTGGCCAAGTATCAATTCAGTTGAAAGCCTCAGTTGACAACTGAATTGAACCGTGTATGGGGCGCATAATATGTGTTCTGTAAATCGCAATAGCACGAAGTTTGACGAATTAAAATTACAAAAGTATGCTGAAGGAAACTAGAATTTTTGTAAGAAACTATTGCAGATCGCAAGCATAACGCAAGAGTTTCCGAACACTGTAAAATAAATCTGGTGTTTTGCTTTTTTAAATCTTGCGAATATCATAATAAGGCTGAATATCTTAAAACTTAGAACTTGAGAGATCAGTGAATTGAATTTTGCAAAAATATTAATTTTAAGAAATTTTTAAAATTCCATTTAATATACAATCAAACGCGATTAAATTTTTAGAATTTATTTTCCAAAATATATTTAAAATTTACTTGTTTTCTTGTAGAGATCCGAAGTTTGATAACAAGCAAGGAAAATGTCTGAAAATCAAATAAAGCTTAAGCTTTATTCCAAGTTTCTAAAGCAACCATTTTTAAATGTGTTTAATGTAATTATCTGGCAATATTATCAATTTTTTATCTAAAACATTTTCATTCGTATTGCGATTTTAAAATTTGTTAGAAATTTAAAGAAAAAACTATAGCCTTGCTGATAATTTTTTTTATATAATTAAGAAAGAAAGGTAAATTGATTTTCATAAATCGCAAACTTTTTTAAATTTTGCCAAAAATTTACATATGTATGTGGCACACATATACACATGTGAACTTGGCGTATAGTCATTCTAGCGATATAGTCCACGATTTGTGACTATAAGCAAAAAGTACTCTACATAGTATTTTTTAAATATTTTAACACAACGTCAAAATTTTATATCGTCAAAAAAGATATAATTTTTTCCAACGATATTTTTCAAAAAAGTTCTTATAATGTAGACCATAACCAAAAAAATAGTAGTTAATATAACATACACTGTCCCGTGCTCGAGCACTAGTATATTTACAATCATAAAATCTAAGGTGTTTCTTTTAGAAATTTTGATAAATTAACTTGTAAGTACTGCAATATACATATACATAGCTATGTATTAGTATAATTAAAATGGGAAATAGCTTAGAAACAAAAGAAAAGTTTTAGGCACCATATCGGTGTAGCCACCATTTTTTTTAATATACCTATAAGCTTGGCAACATGTTGTTATCCCTAAATGGATTAACATAGGTATGTAATTTAATTGCAGTTTATTTCGTTGACTCGTCTATAAATGTGGTATACTACCGTGGTCCCATATTTTGAATATATCCTTATTTATCTAGGTATACGATGAAAACGCATTCTTTATTTCGTTAAAATATATCATTTCACACAGCAGAAACATGAATTTTTTCCCCACATGGAAATACTTTGTTACCATAGTACTTTGCTACCGTTTTACACACGCCCTAACTATAGGTAATAATTTTACTTATAGGCTCTTTACAAGTTTAATGGTTACAAATTTTAACTTTTTCAGTATGTAATCGATGATTTGAAGGTATTTAAATGTTTCCCATGTGTATTGCTGCCGTCATAATATAAGGAAGGACTAGTAAATTTAACATCTCCATCTTGTCTTTATAACATACGTTATTCTCTGCAAACCAAAAACAATAAATAATTTAATAAATTTTTCATTTTCATTGCTTTGGGTGCGTTCGTCAGAAAAGCAAACTTTTTTAATGCCAATAAAAAAGCAATTATAATTTTTTTTATTGTGTGACTATTATTTTTGTGGAGTATTTGACAATTTTTTGGTCCACATCTACTTCATTCATATAAGTATATATATAAGCATTTTAAATCACTGATGCAGCGCAGTGATGCATTTACGAACGCACCCTTTATTTTGTAAAAATATTTTTGCAGACCTTTATAAGAATTTTACAAACTTCTTAAAGGTAGACTTCCAAAGCCTGACTATTTTTCATAATTTGTAATAATTATTTGTTGTAATAATAAACAAAATTGGATTTTTCATCGGAAACAATTTAATAATTTGTCAAATAATACAATTTTAATAAAATGTATTGAAAATCAAGTTTTCATACATTTTTAAACAAAAAATAAATAAAATTTCAAGAAATTACGTGCACACACATCAAACTGGCTGCAAATTTTTATGAAAATCAAAAGTATTTTGATTATGTCGCCATGTCGCTTTAGTAAACATAAAATATCTTTTATAAACAAAGCAGTTAATTTTTTTTAGAAAAATGATTTCTAATATGTATTCCTACAATTGTTTAAATTTAGACAATAACAGCATTTGAACTTTGGTGCAAACCGATATACTTTCATCTGTACAACAATAAAACACATATTATTGCCCTACAATTAAAAATCGGTCACATTTGCGTTTACATAGGTTTTTTGCACATAAATGGCGTGCAAACAAAACTTCTTTTATTACTTGAATGTGTTTTCAACGAGAAAAACAAGACTTCTTTTAGTTTTTTCTATATTTTTTTCATTGCCATGTACACACGAGTACATACACACACGCATGCACGCACATATGCGCTGATAGATGAGAATAAAAAGTTCTCTGAGAGTAAAAACAAAGACTATAATTTACTCTCACAAGTGGATTTAGCGCCTAAATCCACCAGAAAAATTAATATAGACAGAAAAATGTATGAACTTTGTATGGCAGTGCAATATCTTTATAAATCTATGTATAGCAGGGGTTTCCATTTCTTTGCACAATTGTGCGCACCACTACTAACACACATTTTTATACTCTTCAATTTAGTCGTCGATGTGACTTCGACAAGTGTGCATGTCTAGCGGATGCTATATTATTTTGTTTCAGCTTACACTCAAAAAATATTGTGCGGTAAAAAATGCTTTTGGTAACATCCAATGCGTTGCGTGCAATTTTTATTTAGAGTTTAAATTTTAAGACTAAAATGTAGAATAATGTAACATTTCATAAGTTAACATGCAAAGCAAAGAACTTTGTAAAATGGTAATTATTTGAGATTTAAAAGCAATTTTTAATATTTCAGATAAAAAATTTCAAAATGTCTAACAGTCCTATGTGGAAGAAGCTGATAGTCACATTTATTATAGGTTTTATTTAACATACGTATATGGATTCGGTTCTTATAATTTTACAACACTTTCTTATTTTTTCTTATGCAATACTAAAAATTATTATTATAAATTATTATCTGATCACTAATTCCACTAACACCGTGGTAATCGTTATAAAACAGATTACCCAGTTTTGGTGTTTAAAAATATAAATGTGTTCTTATAAAAAGAATTAAAACCTCTGCTAATTTTTTTATTGAGTGTGATTATACATTATGCTGTTAAAAAAATTATAAATTTATTTGATGATACGTCATTTATAATTTTGTAAATAACTTAAAATTATATAAAAATACATATGTAACGTGAATCCAAATCAACAAAACTTTCAAATTTTCAAATAATGTCTACATTGTTTTGCATTTAAGCTAACGATATGTGTTTTGTTTGTGAAAAAAAATCTTTGATGCCTGTAAAAGGGTCCATTTTTCTTTCGTAAAAAAGACGTACCTAAATGCAGAAATTATTAAGAAAAAAAATTGCCACAAGAATTTGTTGGTATTTTGTGCTTGTAAAAATATTTTTGTTTCTGTACCAATCGCGTCGGTAGGTTTTTTTCTTTGAAAACACTTTTTTAAGTAAGTAAAAATATTTAAAAAACAAGTTAAAAAAGTCTTGTTTTCCTACAATTTATGTGTAAACCTATACATATAAAAGCAAATGTGACAGCATTTTACTAATTTATGGTATTTATTTAACGTAACTTTGATCTGTTACAATGACTATACATTTTTGCAGGCAAACTCAGGTGCGCATTTGATATTTTGTAAAAAGTTATGATATACTATTAGCTAGAATTAAAATGTATGCACAGATGTTTGAAGTATGAGTAACCCAACAACGTGAATACCCTTTCTATTTTACTTACCACTATGAACCACCTAACTTTTTACTAAAATAACTTTTTCACGTTATAATTATCATGTAATTTATTTTATTTTTGAAAAAATAGACCAGGGAAATCCATTTCTATGCACAATTGTGTATACCACTACTAAAGGTACGTTCAGACTGGTGAAATATTTGAAAGCAAACATCAAATATTTCATTAACGTAGTCTGAACACAAAATATTTTTGAGTATCAAATAAAATAACAGCTGATTTTGAGCAAATAAAAGTATTTGCCGGCAAACAAATATTTGTCCAATGTGAACATAGTGTGAACACAAAAAATCAAATATTTTAGTAATTTTTGAGCAAACATTTATTTGAAATTACAAAAAATTGTAAGAGCAAACAACGACAAATAATTTTAGCCATGTTCCAAATAGAAGCAATTTTTCCTGTAAGTTTTTGGATTATTTACAATTTTAAAGATTTTTTATAATTATTAGACTTTGTATCGTGCCGCTATTAGCAAATGTTTGCCATTCCTTAGTTTTAGGCACTTTTACTAAATTTTATGGCTTGTTTGAAATATTAAAATGGTTCGCGATTTTCGCTATTTCTGCAACATTTTTTTTTGTATTTCCCCTACATTTTGTTTTTTAACCGATTTAGCAATTTCAAATATATTTTAGGGTTTGTTTCCAAGTTTGCAATTTTTCGCGAATTTTAGCCATGCTCGCGAAGAAGCGATTTTTCACTGTAAGTCTTTAGAGCTTTAACGATTTTTAATAATTATAAGGCTTTGCTATCATACCGCTATTATCAAATTTTTGCGAATTTCCGCTAATTTAGCAATTTTTATCGAATTTTTGCCATTCCTTTTAGTTTTAGGCACTTTTAATAAATTTTATGGCTTGTTTGAAATATCTAAATTTTTCGCGAATTTTCGCTATTTTTGCAAAAATTTTTTTTCCCGACATTTTGTTTTTTAACTGATTTAGAGACTTCAAATATATTTAAGGGTTTATATCCAAGTTTGCAATTTTTCGCAAATTTTAGCCATGTTCCCGTTACCCATTGTCTTCCAGTTTTTTTTTATATTTTACATTCTCCTGTTCTAACACTATGAAAGATGCTGCTCCACAGAATAAAAAAAATACATTAGCTTTTGCGCTCATTTTTACTATTTGTGAAATATATTATTATTTTTGAACACTTTCATTAAATAATTATGTGATGCAAATATTTATTTTAGTCTGAACGCATGGCAAACATGAATTAATTTATTTTATTTAACACTTTTTGCCAACTGTTTCATCAAACAAAAATTGTCAAATATTTGAGCTTAGTTTGAACATTAAACAAAATATTTTTTTGTTTCACACAGTTTGAAGCAAATATCAGAACAAATATTTTCGTCAAATATTTCATTAGTCTGAACGTACCTCAATACATATTTTTGTTTCAGGTTAACAGAAAAAACTTTATGATGGCACTTAAAAAATATTGTGCGGTCAAAAACGCTTTTGGTAACATCCAATGCCTTATATGGTATGCAACATTTAAGGAAGGAACGGAATATGTTATTAAACGTGTGATTTGCGTGCAATATTTATTTTTTATGAATTTTTAAAACATAAAAATCTTTAATTTTTTTACAATTGTTTGATAAGATATTTAAAACTGATTTAGAGTCAAAAAGCTTCCGAATGAAAAAAAAGTGCTGTTTTAAAATCAGCGACATTGAATTGGTAAAGAATTGCTACAAATTTTTTATCAACACAAAAAATTTTTAATTTTGTACCTTTGTGTTATACAACTTATAAAATATATTACTAACATTTTATTTCGGCTGTAAATGAACGCATTCTCTCAATTTTTTTACTCTCTGGTACTCACTAATACACAACCAAAAAATTTTTGGAAATCCCTGCTATAGATCAGGGGTTTCCATTTCTTTGCACAATTGTGCACACCACTACTAACACATATTTTTATACTCTTCAATTCAGTCGTCGATATGACTTCGACAAGTGTGCATGTCTTGCGGATGCTATATTATTTTGTTTCAGCTTACACTCAAAAAATATTGTGCGGTCAAAAATGCTTTTGGTAACATCCAATGCCTTGCGTGCAATTTTTATTTAGAGTTTAAATTTTAAGACTTAAATGTAGAATAATGTAACATTTCATAAGTTTACATGCAAAGCAAAGAACTTTGTAAAATGGTAATTATTTGAGATTTAAAAGCAATTTTTAATATTTCAGATAAAAAATTTCAAAATGTCTAACAGTCCTATGTGGAAGAAGCTGATAGTCACATTTATTATAGGTTTTATTTTACATACGTATATGGATTCGGTTCTTATAATTTTACAGCACTTTTTTATTTTTTCTTATGCAATACTATAATTATTATCTGATCACTAATTCCACTAACACCGTGGTAATAGTTATAAAACTGATTACCCAGTTTTGGTGTTTAAAAATATTAATGTTCTGCTAATTTTTTTCTTGAGTGTAATTATACATTATGGTATTAAAAAAAATTGTATATGTATTTGATGATACGTCATTTTTAATTTTGTAAATAACTTAAAATTATATAAAAATACATATGTAACGTGAATCCTCATCAACAGAAATGTCAAATTTTTAAATAATGTGTTTTGTTTGTGAAAAAAATTCTTTGATGCCTGTAAAAGGGTCAATTTTTCTTTCGTTAAAAAGACGTACCTAAATGCAGAAATTATTAAGAGAAAAAAAATATCCACAAGAATTTGTTGGTATTTTGTGCTTGTAAAAATATTTTTGTTTCTGTACCAATCGCGCCGGTGGGTTTTTTTTTTTCTTTGAAAACACTTTTATTAAGTAAGTAAAAATATTTAAAATACAAGTTAAAAAAGTCTTGTTATCCTACAATTTATGTGTAAACCTATACACATAAAAGCAAATGTGACAACAGGTACAATTTTTGGGTAAGAAGATGTGTTTTATTAATCTATTAATGAAACTTTATTGTTTGGCACTATTTTTATTGCTTACTTTTTTATGCTCAAATTATATGACCGAGTCCAAAGAGTTAACCTTACTAATTTATGGTATTTATTTAACGTAACTTTGACCTGTTATAATGACTTTATACATTTTTTTGCAGGCAAACTTGCATTTGGTATTTTGTAAAAAGTTATGATATACGACAAGTATGTTAAATGAACTTAATTTGGAATTGCAAGGAAAGGAACGCAATATAGGCGACTTGTCAAAAATCATTCACAATTTTAAAACAAAACTTTCTAATTGTTTCCCAAATTAAACCTGGTGATTTTTCCAATTTTCCAAAAACTTCACTTGTTTATAGAAATCTCGAAATCGACAAAAGATATGAATATGCCGAAATATTTGAAACACTTTTCAATAATTTTCAAGACAGGTTTCAAGATTTTGTAATTTTACAACCGCTATTAGATCTTTTCGAAAACCCTTTTCGTTGCCATGTAAGCAACTACGAATTTGATATTCAATCAGAACTAATCATACTACGAAGCGAAGTAAATTCTCCAGACGAAAATAATATTGTAGAGTTCTGGAAAGATTGGGATGGCGAGTTCTATCCTGAGCTAAAAAAAAATTCATTTAAGTGCCTCTCTTTATTCGGCACTACTTACCTATGCGAACAAATTTTTTCGGATTTAAAATTTATTTGTTCCAAGCAACGTAATAAATTAAGTTCATCCCATTTGAAAAGCATTCTACTATTACGAAACTGCCAAATAAGAATAAATTTAGAAGATTTTATTTTATAAGTTGTATAACACAAGGGAACAAAATTGAACATTTTTTGTGTTGATAGAAAATTTGTAGCAGTTCTTTACCAATTCAATGTCGCTGATTTTAAAACTGCACTTTTTTTCTATCAGCTGTGATTTGCGTGCAATAATTATTTTTTATGAATTTTTAAAACATAAAAATCTTTAATTTTTTTACAATTGTTTGATAAGATATTTGAAACTGATTTAGAGTCAAAAAGCTTCCGAATAAAAAAAAAGTGCAGTTTGAAAATCAGCGACATTGAATTGGTAAAGAATTGCTACAAAGTTTTTATCAACACAAAAAATTTTTAATTTTGTACCTTTGTGTTATACAACTTATAAAATATATTACTAACATTTTATTTCGGCTGTAAATGAATGCATTCTCTCAATTTTTTTACTCTCTGGTACTCACTACTACACAACCAAAAATTTTTTGGAAATCCCTGATCTATAGTCTTTGGTTTGGGGGTTGGTTCTTTTCTCTTTTTTTTTTGTTAAATAAAAACACCTTTTTTGCTGTTTGTTTGGTTGTTTTTGTATTCACACAATTTATGTTTTATTTAAGTTTTTTAATGCTCGTCTCACAAAGGTCGCAACTAGAGTAAGTTTTTAATGTTTTAAAAATGATCTTACAAGCTAAGTTTCAGTACATAGAAAAATAGTGCAATGACAAATGTGAAAAAGTAAATAACAATTTAAGGACCGTTACTATTTTACAGGGTGCTGTGTTTATAATGAGTCATCATTAAACAGTGTATGTATAGCTAATTGGGCAACTGGATAATAAAATATGCACCGATACTAAGAAAATTAATTATTTGAATTTCTGATAAAATTAAACTAATTTGTGACAAATTTCAAGAAGGTGGCGTTATGCATTACGACTTTGTGCTTTTTAAAGCGCTTTTTTTAGGAAAATATGATTTTATTAAAGTGAAATTTTTACAAAATGTTTAGGATAATATGCATCATAAAACTGGTTTTGGCCAAATTTTATGATAATAACAATAAATTGATCTCGAGCTTGTTACATCTTTTTTGGAAAATCACGAAAAACCCATCCCGTCATTTGTGATTAAATGCAAACCATATCAAAAATATGTGAATCGGTGGAACAACATTTTTCCAAGTTATAATAACCAAGTTCCAAGTTATAATCAATATGGTATATATTTTAACAACATGACAAGTTCATAAATTTTTTAGAGATTGACCACATATGGCTTGCCAACTTTTTTCTACTGAACTAATTTGGCTGAATTTCAATTCCAAGTTGCTAAAGAGAACTACAATCCAAAAAATACTCTCCGGTTAGTTTTTCGGAAGTAAGCGTATTTTTCATGGACTGATGAAAAGAAGACAGAATAAATTAAATCGACTAGGAGTTTTACTTGGCCTCCCAAAATATAAAAAAAATTATGTTGTCTTGAATGAATTAATACAAGGTGATCTTATCTTGAAAACGGATACAACACTGTTAAATACTTTAACGCTGTGTCAAAATAATACAACACTGTAGTAAACAAATTAGCTGTGTGTCAAAAGAATATGATGCCAAATTTAATTTTGTTTTTAATTTTAAATTGTGTGTTTTGAAATATAATAGTTTAAAAACCTTTTAAATTTCACAATTCTAAGTGAAAAATATCGAATTTATGAAAGATTCCCCAGAACCATCAGAACGGTATACCATTTTGAGGTCACCTGGTGTGAATTCGCCTTGATGGGGTCTTTAATAACATTTACTGTCCCCATGTCCAGTAACTTTGTCGAGAACTTCTCGCATCGAAAACATGTGAAACAAAATATTCCATCGTTTCTCGGAAAGTGTGTCTCATGTCGAAAACTCTCAAAAGAGATTAATTACATCGTTACGTTATAAATGTCATAATATTCCACTCGAAGCCGATATGAAATTGCAGATGTTGAGAGCGCTAGTCAAACATATCGTTGACGGCGACCATATTTGACTACAATTGCAAAATTTTCAACGACGGCGAAAAAACTACCGTCGGCTATACCAAAAAATGTAAAGTGCGACTTTATTGTTTGTTGATTACAAAATTGCTTTGAAAATATTCGTATAGTCTACATTCACGCGTTTCATCTTTTGATGCTGAACTCTTGTGTTTTAAGGAGAGGGAAGCAAAAAGAAAAAGGGTTGGTACGGAGATGCCTGTACTTGGGCAGTACGCTTTGTGTTCTCATTCGTAGGTATATGCACTACATGGCTGCATTTTAATTTTTTTCTTTTCTTTTTCTCGTTGGTTCGCTTTGAATAAAAGTGTTGTTGTTTTGAAGCAGAAAAAGTTGAAACCGGTTGCTGCGTGTGAACATAATGGCATCTTCAAAAGGGAATTTAAAAGAAGTTGAGCATCAAAAGATGAAACGTGTAAATTTAGACATATTTTTCAAAAATGTTAAAAGCAATATAATTAAACAATGAAAAAAATCTGCCAGGAACAAAAAACTTATCTCTACCGTGTTAATATTCATTACATTTTGCATTTTTAACTTGTTTTTAGTCTTAAAAATTCTTCTCACCCCATTTTTATGAGTGAGTTTATTTAACAGTTCAAAGCGGGAACTTTCTCACCAAAATTTCATAGACACACTTTTTCAGTTTATTGGCGAGAAATTTCCTTACGTGACAGTTATTACTCGCCAAAAATGTTACAGACGCAGTTAAGTAAGAAAAACAGCTGTTTGTCTCAATTTATGTCTTTTTTGTTTTATTTCTCACATTTCACTCGAAAAGTTTCTCGCCGCGGAAAAAAAGTACACTGGTAAAGTGTATAAAACCTGGTATTGATGTTTACCCAATGCCACTTTTTTATAGAAAATATTTTATTTATACGTTTTTATGTATACGTTTCTCTCAAAATTAATCATATTTCGAAATGAATTTTTGATGAAGCACTGCAGTTTTTTATGTGCAAGAATTTTTTATTACCATATTTTTATTTCTTATTTGTATCCTTAAAGTAGTAAATTTAAATTCAGTTAAATAAAAATTATCGTTTGCTTACACTTTCATAGTTTGTTCCTTTTTGCTTTTGTCACACTCACTCATACTCTTATCGAGCAGATTTATTTATTTTTTTATAAACTTTTTTAACAATAAGAAATTTTCATTCAACGCCTTGTTCTTTTGTGCAAAAAAAAAATCATAATATATTGCAGCTGTTGCCAACTTCTTTTGTTTTCCGGCACTCTCTGTTTGCCATTAATGAGCAAAGTGTTCTGGGACACCCTACATTCAAGCATAAGTAGTAAGTAGTAAAAGGATTGTATAAAGAATATATGTTAAACAAATTTCAAATTAGGAAACATAAAATTAAAATGCTTTGGAAATTCCAATTATTTAAAATTATGAAAGATTTTGCATTTTGAAAGATTTTTTGGGGGGAAATTGTAACAAAGTGAAAAAAAAAATTACGTTTATCAGGAGTATGGCTTATTTGGGATCTATTAAAAATAAAAAAAATTAAACTAAAAAAATGTTTTTAAGCAGTTGGTCTTATAAAATAGTAAATTAACCACATTCGCCTTTTCTTCGTTTATTCAATTCACTTAGGAACATAGGGTTTCTACAGGATGACTCTAAGAAACTCGTTCATTACAAAATATTTTATCCAACTTATTTTATCCAATAAAGCTTAATCTCTTCTTCGCTATTCATGCCTTGGTCGTCCTCGTCTGCGGCTGCCCTGCGGGTACATTACTCTTTATGCTATCCCGTGTTTTAAGTAATATGTGGGCTAGTCATCTCCAATTTCTTTTTACGATTTGTTGGTTTATGGGTTCTTAAATCGTCTTTCTCCACCAATTATTAGGTCAAATTATTTGGCATTTGCTGATAGATGTTTGCAGTTTGCGTGATATTTCGTTATTATCTAAGTTTCACTACCGTAGAGTAAGCTGGATTTGACACATGCATTAAAATTCTAATTTTTATTCTCAAAGAGATATTAGATGATTACCATATCTTATCTTAACGATCAAAAACCGATCGCGCTTTACTTAAAGGCAATGTACGTCAACTTTTACGCTCCACATCAACAGCCATCATGATTTCAAGGTAGCAAAGTTTTCACCATAATTAATTACGTAGTCGTCTATCTTTGACTGGATTTCGTTATTAGTGGGTTTAATTCGAATTTCGCAGGACTTTTTCGTAACCTCCAATCCAATTTCACTTGATAATGCGATAAGATCATTAATTTTCTCTTTCATAGCATTAATATTGGGGAAAAAAAGAATTTTGAACTCCCAAGAAAACCGTTGAAGGCAGATGTCGTTTTACAATTCGAGAGTTTCAAAATGGCAGTAAAAACCGCAAGATATTCCTCTTTAATATTTGCACTTATTTGTGCCAAATGTTGTGACACTATCGATGTTATACCCCCAACCATTGTGGCAAGGATATATGAAATTGCAACAGTAGTAATCTTAGAGCATATAAAATATATTCATATATATTCGGTGTCTTAATAAGTAGTTGATTAAATGATGTATGTCTGTTCATACGTCCGTGTGTATATTCAAAAAGATTTTTATATATATAATACATATACTCCACTTAAGTTTGCTATGAAAATTCAGCCAGTTCCGTCCAAAACTGACTGAGATATAAGCGGAAAAATACAATTGCCTCTTAATTTTGTTGTTGTTTTTCATTACTTATATTTATTTTAATTTGTATACTTTTTTTGCTTTTTACCTTAATAGAAAAATGTTATTTAAACGAAAAAATTAATCAACATTTTTTTTTATTTTTTTAAATCTGTTGGATAATGTGCTTAAGTGAGTGACTGATCTAAAATGTCGCAATACGTTAGGTGAGGGGTATTAAAGATTAGGCTGAATAAGGCAATCTTACTTGTTTAATCATATTATTATCATGTTAATCATAATAAGTTAAGAAATGATCACATTTTATCATGTTAATCATAATAACATGTATGTACATTAAATCTAAAACCGACAAATATTTTTAATATATATTTATGCTTATTTACTTACTGGCAACCTCAACGTTAAAGTGTTACAGATATTTCACATTACAATATGATGCAATCTTACAACATAATATTATTAACCTATTTTTGTCATTGGTGGCAATTATTTATAAATTATTTTATAGAATTTTCATTCTTTTTCTCTAAAATTACACAAAACAATGGTCAATATTTTTGCACCATTTTTAAACAATGTTAATATTTTATAGCATTGATATTTGATTTTGTGACACCTCACAATTTTTAATGTATACATTTGAGTAACAAATAATTCGACAGGCATATGTAAAACAAACGACATAACTGTTGCCAAATTATTTTACAAATGGCGATAACAAAATATTATTAGAGTAAAGATATTTTGTTTGCATCTTAAACATATTATGAGTACACGTATAGAAAGTTATTGTGTTATGGCTATTAAATATCATTAAATGGTTGTAAGGAATATAATATGTTTTCAAAGTTATCATTATTTAGTTGTTATAAAAATTATTATTTTTCAGTGAACCATACTTAAATTTATAATAACGATAAACATTGAAATGTTTACAGTAACTATAATATTGTTGATATTTAATAATATTGTTATAATAAACATAGTGTAGTTGCCATAACCATGCCCAATCATATTTTTTCTCTGCGTGTAGTGCGGAATTATTGCAATGCGGAACAGCCATTTTGCGGCCTGGAACTTTGTGTATTTTTTTTACTAATTTGAGGTCGCTGATTCCAAATCTAACCTTCATTTTTTCTATCAGCTCCAGTTTTAGAGATATACCGTTATGTCCAAAATTAAGGCACTTTCAGCACATATATTGAAATAACATGAAAATGGTGCATCATATTCCCTTAAGAAAAAAAACCGAAATTCGCTTACAATATTATATTTAAGACATTTTTTTTTTTTTTTTTTTTTTTTTCTCAGTATTTATTTATTGAATCTTCATATACTAAATATGAACTAACAATAATTAATCAAATCTTAACCTAATATTTGATTTATGTCCTGCCAGTGCCGGACAAAAAAGATTTCGTCATCACGGTTTCTGTTCACATATGTAGGTGTTTACCGCTCATCTGATTGGGTGAGTGCTGCAGAGTCTCTTCTTCTTAATCGAGTGTGGCCGCCATAATTTAAAATATTTCGTGCTAATGGGTTTGGGTGCAGTTCAAGCCTTTTTAAATATTTTACTGCATATTTCGTTATCATAGTTTTTACTAATGGCACATTGAGATCCTTGTGGATATTTGAGTTTTTGACGTACCAGGGGGCGGCTGTGATTATTCGAAGAAGTTTATTTTGGCGCCTTTGAATTTTTTCGATGTTAGAAGCCGAGGCAGTGCCCCATAACTGAATACCGTAGCACCAAATTGGCTTTAAGATAGAGTTGTAAAGTAGAAGTTTGCAATCGAGGCTGAGAACAGAATTTCTTCCAATAAGCCAATTTATTTGAATTGCTTTTAGTTTCATTTGAGTTAATTTAGCTTCTATATGCCATTTCCACGTTAAACGCCGATCTAGATGTATACCGAGGTATTTTACATGCGAGTGTTGGGGTATTATTTGATTATTGATTTTAATAGGGGGGCATGTTTCCCTACGCAATGTGAATGTTATATGTGCGCATTTTTGCTCATTGATCTTTATCCTCCATTGTTTTAACCACCTTTCCAGTTCAAATATGTGATCCTGTAAGTAACGAGATGCTTCTTGACAGTTTGCGTGTACGCTTAGGAAAGCTGTGTCATCCGCAAATGTTAAGGTTTGTGTGTAGCTGTTTGTTGGCAAGTCCGAAGTATAAATTAAGTATAATAGAGGGCCCAGGATGCTGCCTTGTGGGACTCCGGCGTTAATTGGCTGAGGAGAACTTAAAAAATCGCCTTCTTTAATAATAAAATGACGCCCGACTAAGTAGCTTTCTAACAGCTTGTGTATGTTTGCTGGTAAGTTTTGCTGCAACTTCAGTAGTAACCCTTTATGCCAGACTTTATCAAAAGCTTGAGACACATCGATGAAGAGTGCAGAGCAATATTTTTTTTCTTCAAAGGCTTTTCTTATGACATTTACTATTCGATGAGTTTGTTCAATTGTGCTGTGTTTTCTTCTAAAACCGAATTGATGATTGGGAATACATCTGTTTTCATTTAAAATCGGCGTTAATTTTGACACTAGTAGTTTCTCAAATAGCTTTGATATATTAGACAATAGGCTTATAGGTCTATATGACTCAACTTTTGTGGGATCCTTTCCTGGTTTAGGTATCATGGTAACTAAAGATACTTTCCACTCTTGTGGGTAGTATTCAAGGCGTAAAATAGCACTAAAAATTAGTAGAATAATTTTCTTTGCTATGCGGGGTAGCTCCAAAAGCATTTTGTTACTGATCTTATCAAAACCAGCGGCTTTCTTGGGGTTTAAATCATGAATAGCCTTTTCGATTTCTCTTATCTCAAATCTTAGTGGAACAGCTGATCTAACAACAACAGGTGGTAACTCGACCGCAGTATCGAAAGATGTATGAGGGGTAAATACGGTTTTCAAATGATTAACAAAAATATTTCCTTTTTCTATATCATTTCGTGCCCAACTTCCATTTAAGTTTCTTAATGGCGGTTTAGTGATAACTGGTCTTTTTAGATTTCTAGCTGCACGCCATAATGAGTAGTCAGATTGAGGAGTTGCATCAAGTTCCTTAAGATATTTTTCCAGAGAAGCCGTTTTTTGAGACTGCAGTAAGATTCTTAGCCTTTTTGTACACTCTTTTAGTAAATTTTTAAGTTGAGGGGATCTGTGCAATTGCCACTCCCTTCGAGCTCTCCTTTTTTCAGTCAAGAGACGCTCGACATCTGTAGAATGTATTTCACTATTTTTGATGTTTTTGGGGGCTATGCTAGAATGTTGAACAGCTAGTTTGAGATAACTGTCAAAATTAACAATAGCGAGATCCACGTTCTCCGGTGTGCTAAGCGGAATATTTTCAGTGCAGTGGGTACTGAGATATTTTTTATATTTTAACCAATTTATTTGTGTTGCTGACGTCACTAAGTATCCACACGGAGATACAATTCTATTAGGGTTTGCTATAGTTAGAAGTGTAGGTGTGTGATCAGAAGATAATTCTAAAGAAGCTTCAACATGAATCGTTTCTGCGGGGATGTTTTTAACCACGCCAAAATCGATGACATCTGGAATTTTTTGCTGATCAGTAGGCCAATAAGTTGGTTGACCACTCGCGACCACATTTAAATCCATTTTAGACATTGTATTGTACAAAACACGACCCTTTGGTGTTATGAGCCGTGACCCCCAGAAGGTATGTTTAGCGTTGTAATCGCCAGCGGCTAGGAAACAGGGTCCTAATGATTTAAAATATTTATGATATTGGCATTCTGATATTGAAAATCTAGGTGGAGAGTATAATGATGAAAGTACTAAGTTTCGATTTAGCTCTTCAACACAAATGTTCGTTGCTTGCAGATAATCTTCACGATAATCACACATTAAGTAGAGTTTGATTCGGGCTTTTATCAAAATAGAAGAACCTCCACAAGCTCTATCTCGAGGGTCCTTGGTATCATATAATATATAACCATTAATATTAAACGTATTTCTTGAGGTCAAATGAGTTTCAGAAACCATTATTACATCAATTTGTTTACTTTTAAGAAAGTATTCTAGTTCATTTTAAGACATTCTAACATTGTTTTAAATTTGGCCAGTAATTTCAAAGATATTGTTGAAGTTTTTAAAAAAACCAATAAAAATTTAAGAAAAAAAAAATTTTTTTGTTCTTTAAAAATTCATAAAAAATAAATGTGCAACAAAAATCACAGTTTGGGTCTAAAAGCATTTAGTTCAACATATTTCGAATGAAATGAGCTTTATTTCATTGCATTCGGTGCACAACTTTTGATTGTGTTCACAATTTACCGAATTGATAAAAATTTCGATTTCCATAAAAAAAACGTATTTTAATGTGTATGTGTGAACAAAAAAAAAAAAAAAAAAATATACATTAAAATATGTTTTTTTTTGGATAAATTGTGAATACAATCAAAATGGCCGTTTTTTAAACAAATTTTTATTTTTGTTTATGAATTTTCTGTGGGATTTACCTACGTAATATTTTGAGTGTATGTATTTGTTTTCGTCACACAGCTTTAAACGCGTCTAAATGTTTTTTTTTATATAGTTGATTTAAATTAATTTTTAAATGGAAATAGACTTAGATCTAGATAAGGGGTATTCGTAGTATATTGGTTTGGGGACGGTATTCGGTATACGAATTGTTTTTTTTTTCTATTCTTTTGCGAACCTCCAAACATAATTGGCTAGCACAATTTAATTACCAAATTTTGTAACTAAATGCATTCGTATCTTAGTGTTTTCAATATAGAGATGTATTTGTTTGATTTGGCTATATTTTTTATACTACGAGTATTTCGCCAAGAAAAAAAAATTTTAATTTTTCAAACAAACTATTTTTGTTTTACGAACATTTTTACAAGCACATCTTGAATTAGGATATAATCCAGAATTGTGTTTATTAATAGTTAGCAATAATGACTATCCACTGTCTATTTAAGGGATATCAGCCGCTTTTAAAAAGATAAAACGTTATATCATTCGTTTAAACGTAAATTTTTGCAAAACTATATTGTTATTTGTTCATATTTGAAAAGCTGTTTTCTTTAATTTGTTTAAACTGGTATGTACACTGAACAGCAATGCTTTATATATATTGGCTTAATTAGCGTGAAGCTCATTTAAAATCCTCAACAGCCAACTCTTTTAATGCATACGTTTTATCTGTGCCAAAGTAACAAATAAAAACATTACTCATATTTATTATTTAAATTTTTTTCACTTTCAGTGTGAGTTGCAGTAAAAGTACTTTCGTTGTCACTTTTTATATTCTCTCGTTGGGTGCCTTTTCGTTGCATGAGCTTGAAATACTACATCCCAGTGCAGCAATTTTAGCACGCTTCATATAATTTATTCAATCTTGACGAATTTAAGTTTTAGTGGAAATCTTGTATGATTTTCGTTTGATTAGCAAAATAATTTATTCTTTAATATAAATTTTATATAATAACTGAATATGTATGTGTGGCACGAAATAAAAAAAAAACAAGAAAAAAACTAAACATATTAACGGCCAATTTCACATAGTTCGGTTAAAACTCACTATTACTTTAACTGCCGGTTAACAATATGTTTTTGACAGCTATAACTGATAGTTAATTATAAATGAACTTGGTAAAATAGGACTTTAACGTTTTAAGTCGTATAAATGCTATGTCCTTTAAATACTCGAACAATATCCTTTGCAAAATTATTGCAAATAATTTTATATTATTTTTCAGCTTTAATATGGATAAAATCTTTTAAAACTGACTTAATGTTATTTTTAAATTGCACAATCACCCTTAACCCTAGCTCTGGCACCAATTTTTTTCTACGAATTCTGGCACTATTTACATTTGTAAATATGTTTACTGTCAAGTGCTTTTCGTTTGTGGCTTTGCAAACTATTTTGTGTTTTTATTAAAATGTGTTCCCGTACGACCAAAACTCTGTTGTTTCTATCAGGCGCGGAAGCAGGGGGGGGGGGGGGGTGTTAAATGGGATATTCCCATTTAATTTTTTTTTATTTTTCCACGAAAGATAAGAAATTAGTCACTGAGTCCAAAAAAATTCAAGATCGGATCAAAAATATAAAAGTTATTGCGTTTTTAAAATCCATATATTTACATATGTAAATAGTGCCAGAGCTAGGGTTAAAACTCACACATTATGCTAAAACGAAAAAAAAACTCTGATGAACATAGATAATGCGCTTAGACAGTTTTTGCACAGGAATAAGGTTGAATTTCCCTGTTTTTCCGTTTTTCTAGGATATCAGTTCCTGGGAATTTAAAAGAATATAAAATTAACATTTAAGAGTGCAATATTTGGCTATGCTGAATCTTATATATCCTTCACCTTAGTGCGATAAGAACAGATACATAAAAATAAATAAATATATTTTTCTTACAGTTCTTTAAATAGAAAAAAAAAACCCACTTCTCCAATCCCGCCCACATTTTGCGAGATGTTGTGTTTTTATAACCGAGATACTATACAAAAATTTATAATATAATGGGAAGTGCCCATTCTACTTCTCTAATCCAGCCCATTTTTTTTTAACCCTAGAACGGTACACATTCGTCGAATCGACGAACACCTATACTTGGGTTTTCTTTTGTCTCTTTACGCGTTACACTCTATGCGTAAAGTACAGATATATAGATGAAATTTGTAAATACATTTAAATATTAATATTAACCAAGCCTATTGACAATGGTCCATCTTTCTTGGGATAGAGTATTTTGCCCATAAGTCATCTAATTATGTTGGCATCTACCAAAATCAAAATCTCAAATACAAATACCATTCCCGAAAATAGCTTTTAATGCCATAACTTCTTTGTATATATCATAATTGATGTTAGCGGCATCCATAACAGCTACTTCGTCATGTCAAAATTCAGTGCTAGTTAATCCAGAATTGGCCATAGGACCCATGTTAATTAACCCCATCCCTAAAATCACTTAAAGACTTTTATGAATCATACTATTTTATTTGGCCGATGAGTCCCAAATAGGGCACACTCTCGAATATTTTCCAAAAAATAGTGCGGTGTAGGATTCCATATGGTCGGGCTTGACCGAACTTGTTATAGAGCAATTCCATATGAAAGCGATCACCTTTTGGACGACCCCTCTCCGATTTTAAAATAAATAGTCTCAATCGATTGCCCAGCAAAAAATAATGTACCTACATATTTTTTTTTTTTTTTTATAGTGACTGGTTTAGTGGTGGTGTACACCACTGTCATGTGAAAAATTGAAGAATTCTTCATAAGGGACCTCATTGAAAGTTGTTTAAAAAAAAACTACTAAAGCGATCGCAACGAGTGATAGTATATAGAGGTATTGAATCAGGCTTTAATTGAAAAATAAAATTTTCCTTATTTTTCTTAGAAATTTACCTTTAAATTTTCCCAAGAAAATTAAATTTTCCGATTTTCCACAGAAGCTCCTAAATTTTCCGGCTAATTTTTTTTTTTTTGGATTCCTCATAATTTTTGCTTTAAGAATCAGCAATAAAAAAACGGGCCCCGACTCCTTGTTTGGACAGGAGAAGAGCATTTAAGAGACCACCTTGTTAAAAATACATTTTAAAAATTATTTTACAGTTAAAAATACATTTATGAAGAAAAAATCAATTTTTTTTTTAAGAGCCCCAAGTTGAGTGTGTAGTGAATATGGTCCGCCTGCCTTCACAAGATCGGCCATAAATCCATGGATAATAGCAGCAGTGGCATGTAATGGCACACCAAACCCGACTGAGGCTACAGGTCATAAAATGTTTTGTAAATTACCAGGTAATAAATATTTCGCCTAAAATGACACATGCAGAAACAAGTCATAAAACACGGATTTTCCATAAATATGGCGAAATATTTATTAGCTGGTAATTTAAAAAATTTGCAAAACATTTTATGACCTGTGGTCGGCTTATTTTCAGTAACCAATTAAGTCCCTTTTAAAAAACATTTTATGACCAGTAGTTCACGCAAATTTTCCTATTAAAGAAAAGCAAATATCGCTTATTTTGTTTACCTATTTTTTACCAAAAAATAAATATAAATACTTCACACACTCTGAGTCAAATTTCAGTTGAATACTAAACGTGAAAGTGTTAAAGTGTTTTTTTTGTAAAGTAAAGAGTGAAGCTGTAAAGACAATTTAAAGTAAAATGAATAAATGTTGCTGCAATCCGTTTAACAAGAGTGGACATCGTTCGAAAAAGATAAAAGTATTAAAATTAACTGGTGTTTCGAAGCGATACATGAATGAATTAAATATACAATACGGTGAAGAAGCAGAATTCGTTTGCCCCAAGTGTAAAATCGATTTGTCTCAACAAGCAAATGCATTGAAACAAATACAGCCACAATCCGAGAGTGAAATGACAAGTGAACAAAATGTTTCATCTGATAGTGAGGCAGACATTCCGATGGTCAATATGTCTTTGAGTCCTTTGAATGAGGCTATTACCACTTTAGGTAAAACGCCTATTAGAAAAAGAAAGTTGCGAAGTGAAACATAAAGGAAAGAGAAAAAAGGCAAGGTTATGAGTGCAATCGCGACAATATTTGATGAAGGCTCTGATAACGAATGCAGTCAAGCAGATGACGTTGATGACGGCAAACAAATGATTGAGCAGTTGAAAAGAAAATTCAATTTAGCGACCACTTTTCCGGAGAAATATCTCATTTTATCTGTGCTGCCTCAATCATGGTCTATACGCAAGATTTCTGAACAGTTTCAAACATCTTTTTACATCGCGAGAAGAAGCAAAGAATTAGTTCGACAGAAGGGCATATTGGCGACTCCCACCAAGAAATTTGGCTCAAGGACCCTCAGCGAAGCAACGGTGAAATTGATTCAAGATTTTTACTGCAATGATGACAACAGCAGCGCCTGCCCAGGTACACGTGACTATGTTATCACACGTGAAGATGGAGAAAAAGTACACAAGCAGTGCAGATTATTATTATGTAATCTATCCGAAGCATACCATCAGTTCAATGAGAAATACCCAGCAGAAAAAGTGGGATTTTCTAAGTTTGCCATCCTACGACCAAAAGAATGCGTGCTGGCATTAGACAGGCACGGAACGCATTCAGTCTGCGTTTGCATGTTTCATCAAAACATCAAATTAATTTTCTTTCCATGCAAGAAATTGAAAGTATTTCACGGTGAAATTGAAACATATAGGGACCTCCTGTCGAAGTCGTTGTGCGCATACCCCACGGAAAATTGTCATCTGTCCAAATGCGACAATTGTCCGAAGATTGACGAGCTAGAGCAATATTTGGCGGAAAAGTTTGAACAGCTGTTAATTCAGGAGGTGCATTTCAAACAGTGGATAATTAGCAGCGGCAGATGTTCCCTTGAGACCGTGGTAAAGCAGATTCCGGAATTCATCGAGGAATTCGGATTCAAGTTGAATGAACTGAAGGCGCACCATTTCATATCCGAGATGCAATCGAAATTTCTAAAGGAAAGTAAGGAGAAATTAGCCCAAAATGAATTCATTGTGATAAGCGACTTTGCCGAGAATTACACTTTTCTCGTTCAGGATGAAATTCAGGCTTATCACTGGGCAAACGACCAGTGCACGGTGCATCCTTTTTGCATTTATTTCAAAAACGAAGATAACGAACTACAGACCGTAAGCCTTGTTGTTGTCGCGGAGAGTTTAGCTCATAATTATGTGTCCGTTTATTTATTTCAAATGAAACTGTTTGAATTCTTAAGATCAAAATTCGATGCAATCGACAAAGTAACGTTTTTCTCAGACGGCGCGGCTTCTCAGTACAAGAATAAAAAAAAATTCTTACAATCTTTGCATAATTGAAGAAGAACAAAACTGCAAGGTCGAGTGGCACTTTTTCGCGACGTCCCACGGTAAGGGCCATGCGATGCGTTAGGGGGAACCCTAAAACGCATGGCGACTAAGGCAAGTTTGCAAAGGCCATATACTGACCAGATCTTAAATGTACAACATTTGTTTTCGTGGATTCAAAGCAAGGAAATTGCCATTAACACAGTTTTATGCACTCAAAAAGAACACGATGCCATGGAGCGACGAATTCAAAACAGATATAATAATGTCAAAACTATAACTGGAACGCAAAAGTTTCATTGCTTCATACCAAATATTTCTGATATGTCAATTAATGTAAAGCGGTACTCTTCGTCTGCCGACGTGCTAAATTTAAAGTTACTTTAATTTTATAATGATGCCAAGACAATTGAAATTTTTAATAAATATTGTAATTAAGTATAAGCAGCAAAATAAGAAAGATTTTTTCTTCATAAATGTATTTTTAATTGTAAAATAATGTTTAAAATGTATTTTTAACAAGTTGGTCTCTTAAATGCTCTTCTCCTGTCCAAACAAGGAGTCGGGGCCCATTTTTTTATTGCTGATTCTTAAAGCAAAAATTATGAGGAATCCAAAAAAAAAAAATTAGCCGGAAAATTTAGGAGCTTCTGTGGAAAATCGGAAAATTTAATTTTCTTGGGAAAATTTAAAGGTAAATTTCTAAGAAAAATAAGGAAAAGTTTATTTTTCAATTAAAGCAACTTTTAATGAGGTCCCTTATGAAGAATTCTTCAATTTTTCACATGACAGTGGTGTACACCACCACTAAACCAGTCACTATAAAAAAAAAAAAAATATGTAGGTACATTATTTTTTGCTGGGCAATCGATTGAGACTATTTATTTTAAAATCGGAGAGGGGTCGTCCAAAAATTTGCCAATTTTGATCGTTTTCATATGGAATTGCTCTATATATAAATTGCAAAAATTAAGAAATTTTAAATGTCAAAGGAATTTTACTTTAAGATGTCATGGTCCTTTGCAGATGTAAGAAACTTAAATTGAAACACTCCTCTGTTCTTCATATCGATGGTCATAAATTGACACCCCGTAACCTGCAATAAATGCCAATTAAATTACGATGAGTCACCATATCACACTCTAAATAATAAATAGCCACAACTCAGAATTCACAGATGTTCGGGAGAGGCTTTTTCAAAAACAAATTTGTAATTCTGTATCCATAAAAATAGAGTGACGCAACCGAAATGGTCTTGGTCGTTAAAAATTTGATTTTTGAACTGGTTTCTGAAAACTAAATCATTTCGATAAATTTTGAGTTGTGACTATTAATGATTTAGTGTGCGATATTTTCAATATTAAATTAAAAAAAAACGTACTCTGCATTACTGTGTATTTTATTCAATAAAATTGTTTAATTCCATTACTTTGGGAACTAAGCAAATATTATTAATTTAGAATATGATAAATAAAAATAAATCCCCAGATAAAATAAGACTGGTATTACACAAATAGTTTCTTTTATTAACCACGTGTTACAAAATATTGTTTTAAGTATGGATTTATATATTATCGGAACTGCAGTTGTCTTCAATATTTTGCTATAAATGATTATTGGATGCGACTGTAATTATACAGGGTGGTGCATAAGTAACGTTAGGATTTATTTAATTGATCACCAATGCTCTTTCAATTACATTTCTTAGAATTTTCGGACCCAGCTCTTGATGGCTCTTGGTTTATTGGAATATATCTTACCCTTAAGGTTAGCCCAAAGAAAGAAATCTGAAGCCGTTAAATCGAGCGAACGTGTTCACAAAGACGAGATATTTTTCGATCGCCAAAAAAAAAGAAAACATAGTTGGACAGGCTGTGTGAGCTATGGCCCCATCTTTTTGGAAGCACAATTCTGAATTCCTCTTTACCTCGATTTTTTACAACATTTTCAGTCGTTGCCCGGTATTGAATGCCATTCACAATAACCACAAAATGTGCGGCGTTTTCGCAAAAAATGGTCGAATGATATTTTCCTTTTTTGCATTTGATATCCAACAATTATTCTTAGATTTTGTGTGCCCCATATTGTGCAATTTTGTTTATTCTCGTGCTCGTTGAGGAAAAAATGGGCTTCATCGTTTATTATTCGATATGACATTTGTGTCTGAATGATCGAATTTTTACTTTTAAAATAAAATTGAAATATCTTTGTTATTTTTTCTGTGCTGAGTCTTTCCATCATAAATTTTAAAATTTTCAACGATAATTCTAAGACAAACAAATAAAAAACGTGAATAACAATTTTATTCACTTATAAAATAATGACGTTTCTTATGCGCCACCCTAAATACATATATAATTTTCTATAAAATCATAATCAATACTTATCAATATGTCAACATTTGCTCTAGCACATCAGTACGTATGATTAATGAACATTTTGACTGATGTTCTGTAGTTTATCTCTGTTTAAAATTTGACTGTTAAAATTTAATGTTAAGGAAGAACCGTAATTTGCACACATTCTCAGATACTGTTAAAACACAAAAAAACTTTAATGTAAAATAAAATGTTTCATTCATAAAATGTTTTGTTTATTTTAAATCTTTAAAAATGCTAAGAATATATGAGAACATTTAAATACACAAATGTTTATGAATTGAAAGTTAATCCTGAGTACATTTGAAAATCAAAAAGTTAACAAAAGTTATTTTGGGGAATACAAAGTTTATTATTAATAAGATTTATTTATAACGTGCTAAAGTAAACGTTTTTAGTTATTTTATAATTTGAGCTTTATTATATAAATCTGAACAGGCACTTTTTATAATTTTGAGAATTATTTTAAGATAAATACGTACACTAGGGTGGGTAAAAAAAAATTTTTCTCGTAACTACTTCTAATAGCGTAAATATGTTATATATTTGTCTGCATTATACCCCTGTAAAATTTTATTAATTTATTCATTTTGTTAAATTTGTTATATAAAAGCAATAGCATTGTATTGCAAAAACCATATTACTGTATCGTAACGATTCTTAAGTTCCCTAGGATTCAGATACAAGCAATTCATTCATTGAAAAGAATATATTCTTCAAGGAAATATTTTTGATAGAAAACATAAAAATAATGCACAATAAAAAGTTCAGTTTGGGTTTACTGCGCGGACAGTGAAGTTGTGTGTTTATTTTTTTATTTGAACTGTTTTAACTTCTAACCGTTACTATGGAATCCAGAAGCCAAGTTTATGTTACGAAATGCTATGATTGGAATAGGGAGCAACTAAAAATAACAAGGAATACTACCAAAGAACTTGTAGCTCAAAGGATAGAATGCGTTTGGAGAAAAACATCTCTTCCTACAGGGTTAAATACAATAGTCATACAAGTAATAAACGGTTATCATATAAATTACAAAATCTCATAATATATTTTCCTTTTACTCCTCTGGGGAGCATAGGGCCGCCACAAGTTGATTCCAATGATCTCGATCATCAGCGCGATGTTTGACTTCGTTCCACTGTAGTCGTAGCTCGTACAGTTCGGTTATGATTTGGCGTTTCCAGGTGTGTGATGGTCGTCTGATGCGCCTGCTTCCCTGTGGGTTCCAGTCTATGGCCTTCTTAGTGATATCGTCTAATGGCTTGCGGAGAGTGTGTCCAAGCCAGCCGTATTTGCGTTTTCTTATTTCCATCTCAATTGGGTGCTGGTTGGTATCTGTCCAGAGTTGGGCATTTGATATTAAGGAGGGCCAGTAAACACGCAAGACTCTACGCAGGCATTTGTTAACAAACACCTGAAGGGACTGGATATCGCGCGGTGCCATATTCCACGTTTCGCAACCGTATAGCATGTTGCATTGCTGTACAGTGTCTTTATTAAGTTTATTATTTAAGTCGTGACACCCTTGCATGCCAGTGCGCTCCATATGGCCGTGTGACTGAGAGTATCAAAAGCCTTTTCGAAGTCAACAAATACCAGATAGAGAGGCGATCTCCACTCAACGGACTGCTCCACAATAATTCTAAGACTATTGACCTGATCGACGCCAGATTTGTTGGAGCGGAAGCCAGCTTGTTCCCTTCTGAGAGGAATTGCTTTTGACAGCCTTTTGTTTATTATATTCGCAATAACTTTGTTGACCATACTCAACAAAGTTATACCTCTCCAATTCTTTCTGGCGGTTAAATCACCTTTTTTGGGAAGATTTATAATTGCGCCGGAGGTGATTTCGTCGGGTATGGATTCTTCATTCCAGAATTCTCTTATGATGGGTTCCAATAAGCGAGCGCTAGTAACTCGGTCGATTGTAAGGAGTTCTGGGGAAATATTATCCAGGCCAGGGGATTTGTTGTTTTTCACTGAACAAATTGCTTCGCTGATTTCCGTGATTCCTGGACACACAGAAGATATGGATGGATGCATTACGTGGGTAGTGCAAGTGCAGATTGAATCTTGTAAAGCGGACATTGTATTCAGCATATTCTCGTAAAAAAATTCCCATAAGCTGAGTTGCTGCGTTTTTGATGTTACAAGTTCCCCTGCATCATTATTCAGGGGTCTGCCAGACGAAAATGTTCTATTAGTTAACTTGTTCACAGCGAAGTATAGGTCTCTCGTGCGATGGGTTGCTGCTTGTGGTTCGTTTGCTATATTGTTGACCCATTTCCGCTTATCACATCTCGCATTACGTTTAATATCTCGGTCAATTCGGTTATACGTTTCCTGATGTTTAATTTTATTCGAGCGAGTTTTGCTCGAGTTAAGGGCAGCTTTGGCCTCCTTTCTGTCCTGAATTAATTTCCATGTGATATCGCTAATCCATTCCTTTCGGGTGTTGTTTTTGAAACCAAGGTGATGTTCTGCAGCTTTGATAAATATATCTTTGATTTCTGGCCACGTACGTTCAGAGTTGTTATTTATTATATAAGTTTTTAATTCGTTGGTGAAAGCGTTGGAAATTACCTCATTTGTGTCACGAGAGAATTATTTTTGATGGCAGCGATTTTGACGCGTATATGAGCGATTATAAGATGGCGATCACTGTCCATATCAGCCCCACGTTGGTTTCGCACATCTAGCAGCGAACCTCTCCATTTCTTGCTGATAATGATGTGGTCTATCTGGTTTTCGGTCACCCTATCAGGAGATATCCAGGTAACTTTATGAATCCTTGGATGGGGAAATAGAGTGCCGCCAATAACAAGGTTATTTGTTCGGCATGCGTCTAGAAGCATCTTACCGTTTTCCGTCAGACGCACTAATCCATGTCTTCCCATGGTGCTCTCTGCTGTTGAGTTATCGGGTCCCAATTGTGCATTAAAATCGCCCATCATTATTTTAATATCACCCTTGGGTACGGTTGCGAGTACGCTGTCGAGTTGATTATAATACGCTTCTTTCACCGACTTTTCAGATGTATCCGTAGGGGCGTAGCACTGTATCAGCGTGATATTTCGAGCATGGCCACGCACTCTGGCAGTGACAATTCTATCTGAGTGTGGGTCCAGTCCATAAGCGCATGTTTGGCCTGCTTAGAAAGGACAATTCCAACTCCACTGGATCAAGGAAGCTCATTCGATGGTTTACCAGAGAAGAGAATGGTGAGGCCATTTGATGTTGTGAATTCCCCTGACTCACACCAACTGATTTCACAGAGCCATAGCAAGGTAAGTTTGTAAGTTACAAACTCTTTGCATAGCTGTGCAAGCCGTGATGGCTCCAGTAGGGTACGTATGTTCCATGTTCCAATTCTAGTCCTTATTTTCATGCCAAATTCCGTCATCTTTATATCTGGTTCATTAGTTTTCTTTCTTGTGTTGGTTTCGGTAATAAGAGTTATTTAAGACGTACAGCTTATTAGGCTATAGCGTCCGATCCTGGTGTTGGGGCTGCCAACATTGCCACCAGGCGTGCAAAGTAAGTGCCGGGATTAGCCGTGCAAGTATTAAGGTTATAGCACCCATTGTCGGTCGTCAGAGCCTCGTTAGCGTGACAGGGGACACCAAGCCCGTAAAGGACAGTGGGTGAGGTTGACTTTTGGAAAGGATTGGCTATGTGAAAAAGTACGTGACTTGTGGACGCATCACTTTCCCATTAGTCCCAAAAAAAAAAATCTGCGTATTGGAGGAGTAGTTCAAGATCATCCAACTAAATTGAAAACAAGAGCAGCCCAAGCACCAAATACAGAGAAAACCATAAATAAAAGTCACGACAAAATTAACTTAAAACAGCAGGAGTTATCTGTAAGTAATTCCAGTGCTTCTTGTGACGACTCTTTTAATTTACCTTCCACGACAAAGGCAGAAAGAAAAAAATTTTAGTTTGCCTATATTGTCAAAAACTTGTAACCGTTACAGTGTTTCCGATAGCGCAGCGGCTGCTCTTGCTTCCTCTGTATTGCAATATCTCTCTCCTAGCAGTGAACCAATTGATAAATCAAATATAAGACCGGAAAGAAAAAAACCACGTAGTGAATGTATTCAAGACCAGAAGCAGCTACCCCACGACGGTTAATATCATTTAAAAGGGAGCTAGGAAATATAGACATGTATCTGTCAAGGAGCCAGATTCAGTTTATGTTGGCTATGCAACCCCAGATCGAAGTACTTCTAAAAATATTAAAATGTCAATTATTGCCAATTAATGCATAAAGATTCGGCTCCCACTGTAATGGATTATTTACATTTGAACGAATTGCCATTAAAACATCTATTTAACAAGCTATATGGTGTTACCAAGGAACCATATTCGCATGCTGGTCCCATTGGCAACTTATTAGAAATCTGAAAAACTTGCTTCTGTCGATGTTGTTGGGTGAAACAGTGAGAGAACTGGCAGCCAGACGTGTTCATGAAGCACGAACCTCATCTCATACCCGAAAGCAACCTCGCGTCTTTGAGGCCCCTTCAATCAATTTCGACGCATGTAACTACTTGAAGCTATAAATTGGAATCAAAAGTTTTTCAATCCACCAATTCTTCGGAACATCACTACTGAAGAAATAAATGCCGCAGTTGAGTGTCAAGAAGTGACTTGAGTGTCAAGAAGTGACAATCTAATTTTTTGAAATACCCAGATTTAACAGTATTTTTTTTGCTTTTGTGACCAAAAAATAACTAATAAAATTTCGTGTTTTTATTTTTTTATGTTGTATAGGAACCAAAGTCTTAATTTTTTTATATGTGTAATTAAAAATGTGTTAAGTTTTTATTAATAATAAATAATTTATACTAGTATTGTGGTTATTTTGTTGAACTGTTAATGGTTTTTAATCCAAATTTAGATTTTTTTTTTAATTAGGCTTAAGTTCATTGAATTTAATTTTCATTAAATTATTTTTATGAAGACAGGACGTCGCCCGGCCTCAATAGCCGAGTGTGTAAAACGGCAAACCCCACTGACGAGATTGTGTGGTTACAATCGAAACTAGTATGGGCAACCTGTCCGTGAAAGCCTGGGTTCAAATCTCAGCGCAGTCAAGAATGAAAAATTATCAATAAAAATTTTAATTGATTTCATGTTGTAAAATTCCTGTCTTCATAAAAATAATTTAATGAAAATTAAATTCAATGAACTTAAGCCTAATTAAAAAAAATATATAAATAATTTATTGTAAATAATATATTAAAATTTAAAAAATTGCTTTGTTTAAAACACTTAATTCTTAGGAGCTCCGCTTAAGCGCGGGCTCAAGATGTGACTTTTTTGAGCTTTTTTTAGCATTTTTTATTTGTTTTATCGTAAGACAACAAAATATTGCTTTTAGAATATGATTCGAAAAGTTTCAATTGTTCTCATACATCAGTCACCCACCCTAACGTACACATTTAATTAACAAAAATTTTTGTTGCAAAAAATAACAAATCGTTACCTTAGTCGGAAAAAATGCTAAGTCCACTTTTCGTCGAAATTGAGATTTTGATGTAGCTTGCTAGAATAATTCAAAATACATCATTTACAAGCAAAAATAATACCATTATTTTGTTTTTTCTTGCTGGAATGCAGTAGTAGGCAAATATGCTAAGTCCAAAAAAATTTTTAATAAGTAAGAATATATGACAGTCCAATTGAATGGAACAATTTTTTTTTTTTTTTTTTAATAAAGTCTTTTCCTTTCAAGTTGGATTATAAAGAATTATAGCAATTTGGCAATAGTTACAATATTAAACATCTTCTTTGCATTTCATATAATTCGTTGTATGAAAGTGATTACAGTTAAATGCTTTTGCATGCATTGAGAATTTTGGTTATTTTCAATATCATTTTCGTCCTTGTTATAACCACACATCTAAATGCAATCTTAAGTATTTACTGTCTTCAGTCGAATTTTGTGAATTTTAAAAAATTTAAAATATTGCAAAATACCATAATTATACAGTTATTTGACGCCGAAGGTAACTATTTATTGTATTGTATTATTTATTGGCAAGGACGAGGTAAAAATTGTGAAACAAAGTATAAACTTCGTTTCACCGAAGAGTGGAAAAATTTACCACAGAAAATAAATAAAAATATAAAATCTATTTTTTCGAGTTTGGAACCACTCTATAACGAAAGAAGAAAAGTAACGGCAAGAAAATATGAAGACCTGCAGTTTTTAAAACTGACTTTACCCAAGGACCATCACCGTTTTTATGATGATATATCTCATCTATGATTTGTTTTTCTAAATATTCTGTACCTATTTTTTTAACATAGGAAGCTTCTGCTTAAAAAAACACACTATTGAATTCAACATAATCGTATAATTTTAAGCAATTGGATGTTCCCTATATCGCAAAAATTTACCTTTTTATTATTATTTATTGCTTTTTCTTTAAACTAATAATTCTTATTCTTATTTATTGTTAACAAATAAATATTTTGTTTATCAACACCGATAAAATAACTACATTCTGGTAAAAACCAAATACTTTTACTTTTTTATTAGTTTTATTGAGCTTTTTAGTTACAGCGAACAGCGCTGTAACTAATTACCCTTTATTAGGAGCAATTCGTTATATTAAATTCCAGAAATGAAAGAAAACATATTTAAGCAAAATATGCTAAGGCCCTACTAAAATAAGGAAATTTCAAAGAGCAATTGTGCTAAGTCCAAAAAAGCCTATAAGTCCGCAAATGATTTATTTTAAAATCCTACGACTACTGGTAATTTAAGAGGATGGACTAAAGAAATGAACTGCATGTACAGATTATTAATATGTCTACTAAAAAAAATTAAACAGTTTTTTGTCTCTCCTGAATAATTTGAAAAAAATGGACTTAGCACTTTTTCCGACTAAGGTTAAGAAATGTCTATATAAAAAAAACTAATAAAAGTAAACATTTTTCTTCAGGAATGGTTACAAATTTAATCTAAATAACTTTCTCTTTGAGGGCGTTTAAAAGTTGTAAATTTGTTATAATTGATAACTAATTTGTACAATTGAGAAGGCAATATTCGAAGATACATTTGTACAGAGGTTAGGTGAGAAGTAACACATTTATTTAATTTTCAATACCGACCAAACTACATACAAAAAAGGATATTGCCTTAATTTCAGTCCTCTAGATCATTTCGGTCCAACTTGGGTTATTAAGTATAACAAATGCTCTATTATCCAGACCCTTTTTTTGCTTTGTTCAAAAATTGCGACCAACAATAGAAAGAAGGACGGTTGAAATTAGTTTCTCGCAAAGTTTTATTAGAGCCCAGAATATTTATGTGCTACAAACAGAACAAAAGAACTCTATCTCTTTACATGTCATTCAAAATCGTCTTTCAACGTTTCTGAGGTTGAACGCCTGTATTACTCAAATTGCTAGCTTTCGATAAATTTTGTTTGTTGCATCTTAAAATTATTGCTTAAATGGCTGCCAATAAATCTTGCAAGCTCGTTGTCAACATTGTAGGCTATTCATTCGTTCAACAGTTAATCGGTTAACCGATTAATTCCTACCCGATTAACTGATTGGTCAATTTAAAATTGGCTGTTCTCCATTAACGATTAAACCGGTTAATTTTAGTAGATTAACCGATTAACCGACGCAACAACATTTTTAATTTTTTGTAGCATTATAACATATTTTTTTGAGATTTTAATTATTTGTTTCGTCTCATGAACAACAGGTATGTGTTTAGAAAATGTTTTTTCATACAAACAAAGAAGGTGTTCGTTCAGTGATCTTCATTTTAATTAATTTATTTTTGTACTTTTTTTATGTTTTTTGTTTTTTTTTTTTTTGCAGTATTTATTTATTGAATCTTCATATATTAAATATGAACTAACAATAATTAATCAAATCTTATCCTAATATTTACTTAATGTCCTGCCAGTGCCAGACAAAAAGATTTAGTCATCACGGTTTCTGTTCACATATGTAGGTGTTTATCGCTCATCTGATTGGGTGAGTGCTGCAGTGTCTCTTCTCCTTAATCGAGTGTGGCCGCCATAATTTAAAATATTTCGAGCTAAGGGATTTGGGTGCAGTTCCAGCCTTTTTAAATATTTTACTGCATATTTCGTTATCATAGTTTTTACCAATGGCACATTGAGATCCTTGTGGATATTTGAGTTTTTGACATACCAGGGAGCGGCTGTGATTATTCGAAGAAGTTTATTTTGGCGCCTTTGAATTTTTTCGATATTAGAAGCCGAGGCAGTGCCCCATAACTGAATACCGTAGCACCAAATTGGCTTTAAGATAGAGTTGTAAAGTAGAAGTTTGCAATCGAGGCTAAGAACAGAATTTCTTCCAATGAGCCAATTAATTTGAATTGCTTTTAGTTTCATTTGAGTTTATTTTGCTTCTATGTGCCATTTCCACGTTAAACGCCGATCTAGATGTATACCGAGGTATTTTACATGCGAGTGTTGGGGTATTATTTGATTATTGATTTTAATAGGGGGGCATGTTTCACGACGCAATGTGAATGTTATATGTGCGCATTTTTGCTCATTGATCTTTATCCTCCATTGTTTTAACCACCTTTCCAGTTCAAATATGTGATCCTGTAAGTAACGAGATGCATCTTGACAGTTTTCATGTACGCTTAGGAAAGCTGTGTCATCCGCAAATGTTGAGGTTTGTGTGTAGCTGTTTGTTGGCATGTCCGAAGTATAAATTAAGTACAATAGAGGGCCCAGGATGCTGCCTTGTGGGACTCCAACGTTAACTGGCTGAGGAGAACTTAAAAAATCGCCTTCTTTAATAATAAATTGACGACCGACAAAGTAGCTTTCTAACAGCTTGTGTATGTTTGCTGGCAAGTTTTGCTGCAATTTCAGTAGTAAACCTTCATGCCAGACTTTATCAAAAGCTTGAGACACATCGATGAAGAGTGCTGAGCAATATTTTTTTTCTTCAAAGGCTTTTCTTATTACATTTACTATTCGATGAGTTTGTTCAATTGTGCTATGCTTTCTTCTAAACCCAAATTGATGATTAGGAATACATCTATTTTCATTTAAAATCGGCGTTAATTTTGCCACTAGTAGTTTCTCAAATAGCTTTGAAATATTAGATAATAAGCTAATAGGCCTGTATGACTCAACTTTTGTGTGATCCTTTCCTGGCTTTGGTATCATGGTTACTAAGGAAACCTTCCATTTATGAGGGTAGTATTGAAGTCGTAAAATAGCATTAAAAATAAAAAGAATAATTTTCTTTGCTGTACTTGGTAGCTCCAAAAGCATTTTATTACTGATCTTATCAATACCGGATGCCTTCTTGGTGTTTAAATTACAAATTGCCTTTTCGATTTCTCTAAACTCGAATCTTAGGGGAATAGCTGCTCTAACATTTACAGACGGTAAATCGACTGCTATATCGTGAAATATATTATGGGTAAATACATTTTTTAGATGATTAGCAAACAGATTTCCATTTTCAATATCATTTCTTGCCCAACTTCCATTCAAGTTTCTCAATGGTGGCTTAGAGATAACTGGTCTATTGAGGCTTCTAGCTGCACGCCATAATGAGTAATCTGATTGTGGAGTTGCATCAAGTCCCTTGAGATATTTTTCCAGGGAAGCCGTTTTCTGAGACTGCAGTAACTTTCTCAGCCTTTTTGTGCACTCTTTTAATAAAGTCTTAAGTTGGGGGGATCTGTGCAATTGCCACTCTCTACGAACTCTCCTTTTTTCAGTCAATAGACGCTCGACATCTGTAGAATATATGATTTTGTTTTTGGTTTTTTTGAGTGTTATGCTGGAATGTTGAACGGCTAGTTTGAGATAACTGTCAAAATTAACAATAGCGAGATCCACGTTCTCCGGTGTGCTAAGCGGAATATTTTCTGTGCAATGGGCACTCAGATATTTTTTATATTTTAACCAATTTATTTGTGAGGCTGATGTCGATAAGTAACCAGACGGAGATACGATTCTATTTGGATTCATTATAGTAACAATTGTAGGTGTGTGATCTGAAGATAATTCTAGGGACGCTTCCACATGAATCGTGTCTATGGGGATGTTATTAACCACGCCAAAATCTATGACATCTGGAACTTTTTGCTGATCAGTAGGCCAATATGTTGGTTGTCCGCTCGCGACCACATTTAGGTCCATTTTACAAATTGTGTTAAACAAAACACGACCCTTAGGTGTAATAAGTCGTGACCCCCAGAAAGTGTGTTTAGCGTTATAATCGCCAGCAGCCAGGAAGCAGGGTCCTAATGATTTGAAATATTTATTATATTGGCTTTCTGAAATTGAAAATCTAGGTGGGGAGTATAATGATGAAATTACTATGTTTCGAGATAATTCCTCAACGCAAATGCTCGTTGCTTGGAGATAATCTTCACGATGATCGCACATTAGGTAGTGTTTTACTCGGTTTTTTATCAAAATGGCAGAACCTCCACAAGCTCTACCTCGAGGGTCCTTGGTATCATATAATATATAACCATTGACTTGAAACGTGTTTCTTGAGGTCAGATGGGTTTCAGAAACCATCATAACATCAATTTGTTTATTTTTAAGAAAGTATTCTAGTTAATTTTTATGTTGGCGGATGCCGTTTGCGTTCCAAAAGCAAATTTTTAAACAGTTCATGGCTTGTTTAGTACAGCTTGCAATAACATCGATTGCATTCTTAACATTTCCTGCATCATATTACCCATTGTATTCGTAAAGTTTGTTACTGTTTGTACTAATGTTTCCATGGTTTTCTCTAGACGACTTAAGTTAGAAACTGGAGTTTCATCATTATTTGGCAACTCACCTTGCATTGGCATATGGTTTGATTTTAGGACGTTAGCGTAGGATGTTCTGTTATTACTAGGCTGCGGTACCTGAACGTCATTAATGTAAACTGGATTTGTTGCCTGCATTTGAGGGGGATTAGGTTTCGGTCCAACCGAGCGCTTGACGATAGAGTATACAGGGCATCCTCTATAGTTGGCCGTATGATTACCACCGCAGTTGCTACATTTTTTTACATTGGGGTCGTTTTTAGACTTATCGCAGAGAGCTGTACCATGCAATTCTCCACACTTTTTTTATGTATGTGCTTAATTATTTGTTTCTTCTCATATTTTCTCATATCAAATTTTTAACAAAATTAACCAAAACAATTAGAAGAGCTAAAATTAAAAAAAAGTTAAAACAGGACTCTACACGTTTTTCTGTTTGCTCGTTTAAGTTACTGAATTGTTATATTTGTTATGTTATGGTTTTTTCTTACTAATTAATTCCAAATAATAAATAGTTTATACATTTCTATTTTTTGAAATTACTTAATTTATAAAACTACTTTATTAATCGGTTAACCGATCAATTACAAAATTAACCGATTATTAACCGATTAAACCAAAACCTTGGTTAATTAATCGAGTAATTAACCGATTAAAGCAAAAGCCCGATTAAATGAATACCCTAATACATAGCAACCTTTTAGTCCTTCAGAAAGATTAGGGCTGTACCATGATAATTCCATTATATTCGTTGGTCGGTGCTATGTTTCACTTTACACCAACTTACAAACCCATTTTATGGATTTCTTCAACACAAAATTTTGCTCAATTACGATCTTCAGCGTATAGATGATAAGAATAAATGCATGTTTGTCTGTCTTGAACGTTATTTTAAAATATCAATAAAAGCAAATTAAAATTTTTACCGTTAGTTATTATTTGTTTGATCATTTGCATTTATTTAACGATGTAATGTTACTGTTGCAATAGTTTGCGGTTAGAGTGCAATTGCACAATTACTCTTATAAATCTAAATTGTACAGAGAAGATGTCCTTAGAAATAATATAAAACTGACATAAACATATTCAGGTATCTCGCCATCGCAACTAAGAAAAGCATTGCACTCCTTAATTTAATTAATTTAAAATATTTCTCTGTTATAATACACAAAAGAAAAACTTTCAGTGGAAATGCACATATTAAATAGTTTTAGGTATACCAAAAGTTGCCCTGTTTATAAGTACAAAATAAACGCAAATAAATATTTGCATACTAACTCAAGTTAATAAAAGCACTTGTGTTCGGATCAGCTGCAAATAAATTAAAGAATTAAAAAAGAACTTAATCAACAAATTCACCACCGAAGAAATTAGTTTTTTTGGAAAACTTTTGAAGAATTACAATAACAACTTTCACAAAAAGTTGTTCCGTACAACCCCACCGTTTTGATAGTTTACTTAATTTTAACACTCAAATAAATCTGAAATACTCTTTAACAATAAATCCAATTAAAGTACAAAATCAATTCTTCTTTATTCCCAAAGAAAACTACAACCAACCAGCCAAAGATTTGCACTTTCAGCATCAGGAAGTAAGAAAAAAAAATATTTTTAGAGCATTTCGAACATTTAACATTTTGCACAAGAAAAATTTGCAGCATAACTTCTATGAACATCAAAAGAAGTGTGTAAAAAGGACAAAAGAGAAATAAAAAATAAATATAAAAAATAAATAAATAACAATTAAAGTGAGAGCAAATAATAACTTAAAAAAATTACTTTGTATACAAAAACACTGCTGGAGAACTGCTGGCTAAATCCAGCACGTGGACATTAGAAAAACTACCAAAATCAAAAAAACCACATCAGCCGCACACGCAAAATCATAAATATTAAGTTTTTGTTGATGTTAATTTGTTGTTCTTGCAGAATAGACTTTTCTTTAAAGGGAACACCACCAAAACCAAAACACATCATAATAAAAGCCACCAAACTAACGCAGAAATCACTGGGGAGCCTAAATTTACAACAATTTACTACTGAGATTATTAATTATTATTTAGTCATAAAATGTAACAGGAGAGATGCACAAGTTTACATTTCTTATTTCTATTGTTTTTTCTCAAATAAAAATATTGCACAACAATCATGTATTTAAGGAAGAAAAATGTTGGCATCCATCACACAAGTTTCTATTATATATTATATATTTATTTAGTGCTTCAAATCCTCCAACTGTTTCGGAAATTGTACTAATTGTTGCCAATTTTTTTCTACACAATCGAGGACAAATTTGTGCAGACGTAGTGCAATCTAATTCAAAAAATATTAGTAGCGGCTTTAGGGTGGTACGACCTGTGCGTTTGCTGTGGGCGTTAAGCAATATAGGCATAATTCGTGAAGCGGACAACTCCAAAAAAAAATATTTTGCCGAAAATTGGCAAACAATTAAATTAAATTTAAGAACACAGAAGAAAATAAAAATTGGTTTCAATTAACAAATTTGTGATATTAATTAAAAAATTAAAATGTGCACCAGTAAACAAATTAACAGTATCGATTAAACGTTTAAATCACTTGATTACACTTTTAGTTCACTTGATTAAACGTTTAAACTTGATTATATTATTAATTAATGCCTTAATTGTTGAGAAACTTTGGAGAACTTTTTCTGTGTAGATATGAATGTGCGTGCCAAGAATTTTTCTTTTTATTTGTATGGTATTTCCTTTTCGAGTTATGGGGTGCTAAAGTGTTGCCGTTTCAAATATTTTTTTTCCAATGATGGTTTCGAACTAGAAATAGATAGAACAAAAAAAAAGTAAGATTGCTAAATTCGGCTGCGCCGAATCTTTTATACTCTGCGCCATACCACTCACCTACTAACGTACATTGTGAATCAGAATTTAAAAAAATATATGATGAGTATTTTGTTCTATGTGTAAAAGAGCACAAAACAAAAAATATAAAAAACAACAACATGGGATTTTATGGGAAGAAATTTAGAGGCAGTCGTGGTTTTCTGCTCATTTGTGGACCGATCTGGTTAAATTTTATTTGCTTAAAATTCCTGACTATATGTTATATAGTATGTTCGGAATTTATAATTTTTGGCGCCTCGTTTGTCGCGAATATCTCTAGTAATGTTGGCATCCAAAACGCCATTCGTAGCTTGCTTTTCCCTGAAGACCTCAGGCCTTACAAATACCCAAAGAAAATAGTCCAAAGGTGTGATTTCGCACGAGCTAGGTGGCCAATTTACCGTAGCAAAACGTGAAATTATGTGCTCACCAAAATGGTTTCGTGATTTCAATTTCAATTTTTTTCAGTATAGGGAGGACACCCAATGCTAGTTTTTGCAAAAGAATTAAATAAAAAATTCGTCGAAATTAGAAAAATTTTAATTGAAATTGGAAATTTCCGGTTTTGCAGATGAAAACATTTTTTTTTAAATTTTTTTATTTGTTTCTAGTTCGAAACAATAACGGCCTAAGTTATAAAAAATAAAACCGGTTAATAAAGGATTTATGAAACGGATTAAGTAATATTGTATTTAAAACAACATATACATTTTGTGATTTTGTCCTTTTTACATCGAAAGCGAAATGATTTTCACATGAACTATAATGCGAATAACATTTGCTTAATGATAGAACTTAAAGTGTAGTTCATAAAAGGAAAACGTATAAATCTATGTTTTTAAATGTGAAAAGTTAAATAAAAATTTTTTCTTATCGAGTAAATTTTCGAACATTATTCCTAATTCCTTAGGACTTTTTTAAGCATCAGAGTGGCTTATTATTTTTAATATTTTTCGTATTTTTTTTGGCCTTATTTTAATTAAAACTTTATTTTGACTATAGTAATACTGTCTTATGATTTAAAAATCGATAGAGAAATGGATAATTTATGCTCGATTTTTTGATAACAGGAAACAGAATTTATATCCATGCATGGACAAAACTTTGACTGCATTGAGTAAAAACAAGCAATACACAAGCATTTAAACAAAAAACTATACAAAGTTTTTAAAAGTTCAGCCTATTTTGGACTCAAAGGCAATCATGGACCCGCCAAGGTAAAATAATGTTTTGCAGTTAAGCTTCAGGTTCAAAGTTCTTTGTGCCGAATATTATACAGAAATCGGCATCTATGTGCGACTTTTTATTAATCAACAACGTTAACAAATCGCAGAAATTTATTTCCGAAATTCGTGCTCTGTTCGCTAAATTTATGGAGAACTTCATCAGTTTTACGGTGCGCAATCATCCATCTGAGCAGCTAATACGCAATACTACGAATCGATTCATGACCACATTTACTTTTTTGATAATCTTCATTCAAATCGAGCCCGTACTGTACGTACAGAAGAAGCCTTTGATGAAAGATCTTGGCGTATGTCCATATAAGATCCAACTGGTGTAAGAATAAAGCCAGCGGACCATCAATTGCTGGAAATTCTGGAAGTGTAATAAAATGTTTATCGTTAAATCATCTTTAGCGACGGGGCTCATTTCTGGCTTTACGGATAAGTTAACAATGGCAAACAGCGCGTGAAACCATCACTTTGTGGAGCCAAACGTTTGGTGGCCAAATTATCGCAGGAAATGGAACTGTGAGTCAGCCACCTCGTTCGTGTGATTTGACACCTTTGGACTACTTTTTGCGGGGAAACGTCCAATCTCTGATCTATTTATGATGATAAGCAAGCAACGATGTTTATTAAGAAACCAACATTCGACTTACTGTTGACGAAATAAGACGGGGCATGCTCGAAAATTGATGCAAAGTTAGAGCTTCAGGATGGCGTTTTTAAGGCGGAGTCGCAGAGGCCATATGCCAGAAATTATTTTTAAACATTAAATGATATGAAGTTTAGTTTAGTACGCCAAAATCGTAATAAATAATGCTATCATACTAATATTTGGTACGTCACAACTTTATAGGACCCATATAAACCCTACTCCCGGAAAACAGTACAGTACACGTGAATCCGTAAAAAAATAACGCTATCATAATTCAATTCGGTACGGTACAGTTTTGTAGGACTAGAAATAACACTGTCAAATTTCGTGAATATCGGTTCATAATTTACCCTAGGCCTATAACTATATTCGTCTAAAATCGTAGCAGTTATAGATATTGAGGCAAAATTATTTTCCAACTTAGATTCATATGGCCAGAAAAATATAATGCCAGTTTGTGATATACGGTCCATAATTAACTTTAAATTCCATATTAAGCAGCCTTCTAAAAATCACTGTAACCGCTAAAACTAATTTCAGTACTGTTTTGAAATTTATTCTAATTTATGTTTTTTAATACCAGAAATCACTCAACAGAATTTTACCATGGGTCCAATATAAATGCCTCTCCTGAAAATCAATTTAGGTTGGCTAATTACGATTCATGATATGACTCTCAAGCTAAAAGGTCCGCCAAATAACTTTTTTTTTTTTGAAAATGCTATAAAAAAACTACTGAATATTTTCTCAAATTTCTTTTTTTATTTGAAAGTACAATCCTACCGGTTAATAATAGAAAATAATTTCATTCAAATGGCGTCATACCAAGGTCTTTATACAAAATTCGTCTCAATGATGTCTCCGAAATGTTCAATTGTTGAGAACGACGGTGAATTGACTTTCTGCCACAGCAGCAATATTCTCGGGTGTACGCACTGTTTTTGGCTTTTCACGCTTTGGTTTATCGATGAGGATGCCAGTTTCTTTCACTTTTTTCTCAAGATAACGAACATACGGAGCTGACGGTGCTTCTCTTCTTCCAAAATCCGTACGCAATTTTCGCACACATTCTGCAACATTTCCATGATTTTCAAAGTAATGTCGCAATATTTCCCAGCGTTGTTCAAGCGTATACACAACCATATTCGTTCAGCGGAAGGATAAAACTAATTATCTGTCAAATCAGACATAAGCTAAGTGTTACCATTCACGAAATAAGCAATGGTTGAAAAAAAACGTTAGATGGCGGACCCTTTAGTTCAAATTTCTAAAACGAAAAGCATAAAACTTTATGATTGCAGGTCAATAATTTAGTATAGTATATATATATATATATATATATATATAAACCGCAACCAATTTTAATGCTGACGTTCGTTTTTGATATTTTATTTGTGCAAAATAGTATCCTTAAAATATAAGAACGAGTCCTATTTTCAACGCCTTCATCTTTTGCTGGCGAGTGACTGCTTAGCATTTTGTAATATTACAAACAAAAACAAGTAAGAAAGTAAAGTCGAGCCTGACCATATGATACCCTACACAACAGTATATACGAAAATTTTTTGCCAGTGTACACGTAATCGAGAGAAGTTTTTATTCCTGTTTTAATCTGGGTTATTGCGAATATTTACATGAGCCTTTAGAATTAAAAAGTAAAACTTAAATTGCAACTGTATTTCTTTAGATTGCATTAAATTTCCTAAAAATTAATTGGCACAATTCAATATAATTATAAATTAAAAGATTAAAGTACAGCTTACATTTTAGTGATACAGCCAAGACTATTCGTAAAACAAATTAAGGCCCTAATTGTGTAAAGCACAACGCAAGTTAAAAATATTTCATAATTTTGTTGTTGCTCTCTACAGAAATTCATGTGCAGCGTTTGTAATTTACAAATTCAATATAAACTGCTGCAGAATGCAACAACAAAATTAAAAAATATGTTTGTCTTTGCTTTCATATAATCTTTGGCGTTGCGTTGTGTTTTACACAATTTGGGCCTAATAAGTCTCATTTCTTAACCAGTTGTCTTTCCGGAATGAACTTTAAGAACATTGACGCAATATTCATAAATTTTTGCACGTTTCAATAAAGGATATGTAACCTTCATCCTTTTTTAACAAACGTTTTAAGATTGCCAACTGTGCTTGTAATATTACAACGCAATACAAAAAAATAAAGGCAGACATGTGAAAGCATAAAGGGACCCATGGGCAATCATGGACCCGCCAGAACAATATTATGTTAGGAGGTTAAGATTCATTGTGCGGAAGATTGTTTAGATATCTTCATCTTTATGAAATTTTTTTGCCTTTAGGGGATTTTCGGAAGGTGGTTTTGCCTTTAGGGGATTTTCGGAAGGTGGTTAATTTTGGACCCACCAACACAACATTTTCTCACGTCTTAGTACCTATCGTAATTTTTAAGCAAGCTATGTCATTAAAAGCTATTTTCGGGAGTAGTATTTGTGTATGAGCTATGGTCAAATAAGCACCGATTCCAATAAAATTTGGTGACCTTATTTAATCTTAATACAAACACCCTATTCCGGCATGAATCTTGAATGGGGGCTATGTGAAATTATGGACCGATTCGCCCAATGTTCAAAAGATTTGGTGCTTGTGACAATTAGCACCTGTGTGACAATTTTTATCAAACCTGTGCTTTGGGTACAAGGTTTACATGGACAACAAGTTAGCCATAGAGCCGGGCGGGCATCATCGATCGATTCAGAGTGAACCAATATTTAAAGGTGTTACAAACAGCAGCATAAATGCATAATACCCTCTCCACTATTGCGGTGTGGGTACAACAATCCGTTTTGTATCGCCCCATTGAGCCACATATCGTTAAAAACCCACTTTCGAAGCAGTCATATTTCTGATTGTTGTAAATTTTGTTATTGTATTTTTCAATTACTCTCATTGAATTGGAAATCACGAATCATTATCGGGTAATAAGTCCGGTTTTAGTCATCAGGAGTATCTAAAAATATGACTCTTCTCAGTTTTTATACCCTCCACCGCCACTGTGGTGAATGAGGGCATACTACGTTTGTCATTCCGTGTGAAATTTTTTTATAATACATCTAAGACCCCATAAAGTATATACATTCTGGCTCCTTGAATAATTCTAAGAACAAACTTGGTCTCAAATTGCTTGTAGTTATCCTAAACAGTTTGGGATTGAAATCCTGCAACATCGGTTTAGTAGGATCAGAACTATGAATCAAAATGTGGAACCACTACCCAAAAAAAATTGATAATTTTCATACAAAAACTAACATAAATGGTGGAATAATGTACGGAATGATATACAATTTTGCACGAATTCGCTTTATACGACTGTCAATCATACTGTTAAATTTCGTGAAGATCGGTCCATAATTGACCATAGGCCTCATATAAACCCTTCTCGTGGAAAACAGTTTAGTACGCCTAAAACCGCAATAAACAACGCTAGCATATTAAAATTTGGTATGTCACAGTTTTATAGGACCAGAAATCACACTGTTAAAATTTTTTGAAGATCGGTCCACAATTTACACTATGCCCCATATAAACCCTACTCTCGGAATACAGTTTATTGCGCCTAAAACCAAATAAATCCCACATTGGGAAAATAATTAAATTCACCTAAAACCATCACAGATATAGATATTGCGGTGAAATTTTTTACTTTAATTCATATGGCCAGAAAAAATATCATGCAAATTTGTGAAATTTACTGTTAACGCTTAAACTAATTACACTGCTGTATTGAAATTTATTCTAATTTATTTTTTGTAATACCAGAAATCAGTCTTCAGAATTTTGGAATGATTGGTCCATAATTTACCATGGGTCCAATACAAATAACGCTCCTAAAAATTATTTTAGTTCGGCTAAAACTTTTAGGAATCATGATATTTTACTCAAGCCAGTTCAAAGTTCTAACAAGAAACGCATAAAATTTTCTTATTGTCGGTCAATAATTTAATTCAGGTCTAAACCGCAACTAATTTTAATGCTGACGTTCGTTTTTGTGAAGCTTAGTTAATAAGATATATTTATGTATTTATCATATAGGGCCCACTCCTGCCGGTGGAGGGTATCAAAGATTCGGCACAGCCGAATGTAGCACTCTAACTTGTTTTTCTTTCAAATATTAACACATACACATGCGAAATATTAAAATATGTGTTTTGTCCACCACAAACTTAAACCAGAGAATTAATTAGTTCATTTATTAATGATGTGCTAATAATCCCAATTTTTTAAATGAAAACACTGAAATTTATTGTTGTGGGAAAGCTAGTTCCTATGCGCATTTCGCTGGTTGCTTAGGCCAGCTCGTCAGGAAACTTTTTCCAAATACTTTAGAAAAGCTAAAAATATTATACAAGTAAGACCATAAAGTGAATAAGAATTTTAAAACACTCTGGTCTTAAATGTAACAATATCAAAGCTTCAACAAAGTCACAACAATAAACCGTCAATTTTTTCTTTCTTACATTCCCCTACAATTGGCTGGGTTTTTTCCAACACAAATTGTAGTTGTAAGAGGATAGAAAGAAAAAACAAAAATTAAAAAAAACAAGTTACTTAAATAAAGCAGCTTGCCATTTCAGTTTTTTATTTGCCGGGCACATGCAAATTTATTATCAAAAATTATTTTTGGGAATGAAATATTTTATTAATTAGTTCATTTATTAATGATGTGCTAATAATCCCAATTTTTTAAATGAAAACACTGAAATTTATTGTTGTGGGAAAGCTAGTTCCTATGCGCATTTCGCTGGTTGCTTAGGCCAGCTCGTCAGGAAACTTTTTCCAAATACTTTAGAAAAGCTAAAAATATTATACAAGTAAGACCATAAAGTGAATAAGAATTTTAAAACACTCTGGTCTTAAATGTAACAATATCAAAGCTTCAACAAAGTCACAACAATAAACCGTCAATTTTTTCTTTCTTACATTCCCCTACAATTGGCTGGGTTTTTTCCAACACAAATTGTAGTTGTAAGAGGATAGAAAGAAAAAACAAAAATTAAAAAAAACAAGTTACTTAAATAAAGCAGCTTGCCATTTCAGTTTTTTATTTGCCGGGCACATGCAAATTTATTATCAAAAATTATTTTTGGGAATGAAATATTTTATTAATTAGTTCATTTATTAATGATGTGCTAATAATCCCAATTTTTTAAATGAAAACACTGAAATTTATTGTTGTGGGAAAGCTAGTTCCTATGCGCATTTCGCTGGTTGCTTAGGCCAGCTCGTCAGGAAACTTTTTCCAAATACTTTAGAAAAGCTAAAAATATTATACAAGTAAGACCATAAAGTGAATAAGAATTTTAAAACACTCTGGTCTTAAATGTAACAATATCAAAGCTTCAACAAAGTCACAACAATAAACCGTCAATTTTTTCTTTCTTACATTCCCCTAAAATTGGCTGGGTTTTTTCCAACACAAATTGTAGTTGTAAGAGGATAGAAAGAAAAAACAAAAATTAAAAAAAACAAGTTACTTAAATAAAGCAGCTTGCCATTTCAGTTTTTTATTTGCCGGGCACATGCAAATTTATTATCAAAAATTATTTTTGGAGAAATTTGGTAGCAAAGAATCAGCATTGCAGAAAAAGTGATGAATTGTCAATCAATTTAATGATTTCCTTTAGCCTGTAATTTTAACAGCTTTTTTTTATTATTTTTCATCACTTCAAGCTGAAACGCTGAATGTATAAATTAGGGTTTTCGCTTTATGACGAACAACACATTGTCGTCGCTTTATGACGAACAACAATGTGTATAAAAAATATAATATAAAAACACAAAATAATTTTAAAAGTTTTACGTATTTGAGAAGAAATACAGAATGCGGCAGAAATTGATCTGACGACAAAAGAAAACAATTTTATTCATACGCATCATTTTCAGAAAAGCAGGTCAGTTTTCTGAAACAAAAAATTTGCCATATATGGCTTCATATGCACTCCAATCTGTATCACCCTAAAAATGTATTGCCATATATGGCGCTTCATGCAACAAAGATAATATAATTTTTGTATTAATTTTTATATTTATATTTGATTTAAGCAATCAAAAGTAGTTAAAATGTAAGGAACATAAGTAAAAAATACAAAAGTAACGCTTCCATGGTTGTATATTTATAAGATTAAAAGTAATTAAAAGCACAGTAAAGAAAATAAGTATTGCAAAATCGAAAACCGATCGATCTACTTATGCGTGGAATAAAGGAAAGCAATTTCTGTTTTTGTTCAAACAAAGATGGACCCCGCATCTAGTACAAGTTATATATGATCGAAATTTGCAATTATTTTGACAAAGCTGGCGTACTGTTTTCCATTTTGGCAGATGATCTGTAGAATCCAGTCTGACAGCACTTAGTGGAAAGTCTTGGCGGCGAGCTTTGTTTTTTGAATATTTCTTTGGCACGTTACAGGAACTCGGGGTTGAACCACAGGAATCTGAACCTCTTTTTCTATTTGCTAGAGTAGTTGGGGTGGAAGCAGGTACCGTAATGTTGATCCCTAAATGCATGAGAAGCCAAATATGGCACGGAAAATTTGGACGAATTTTTCTGTGAATGAATGAAAGGCCATATTTGGCTGTTCTAAAAATTGCGTGATTTTACGAGTTCTACATGCACCATTAAAAAATATTCACATAAACACTATTCACAAAGCTATATATTCTACAAAAAAAAAATTATATAAGCATACCAACTTACTTGTAATTTAAAAAATATATGTTTTATTTTATATATTTTTACTATACGAAGTGACAACACTTACTTATAAACAAGACTGAGGTTTTCTATGCACCTAAGTAAAGAACAGAGAAAAAAACATTCGTCTCATAACCACAAAGGCCTACTTATGTCTTTCAAAAACTTTTATTTTTCGTAACTGTTAGTTTTGGTTGAGAATGTGCATTTGAAATTGAAAAGCCATATATGGCTGCATATGCAGTAGAGGGTTAAAGTTGTACAGTTTTAATCAAAGCGATATTTTATTATGATTTCAACAATAAAGTACTGTTTATTTATATAGAGTTTTTATTGAGACTATTAATAAAATTTACAGGTACACTGCCAAAGTTGAGGGGCTCCATTAGGGAGATCGAACGGTTATTATTCTGCGGGTTTAAACCGGCTATTTTAGTTCTTTTTATTTTTATTTTTGTTAAATAAGGTTTTTATGGTTAACTAAAAAAATTTATTTTGTTAATTAATTTTGAATTCAAATTTCAATTATTCCTCATAATTCATTTAATAAAATTTTTAATAGAATCTTACAAAAAAATCAATTACTAGTTTACTCTATTCAATTACAATATTAATTAATTTTTATTAAGTTTGAAAAAACTGATGTAATTGGTTAAAATATAGACTTAATGTTAATTATTTTTTAATTGAATCAATTAACACATTGTTCGAAATCGTACCTTGTTTTTTTTTATAATATTTTAATTAAACTAATCTGGAAAAAAAATCACAATTTTCAATTTTTACAAACTTTAGTAATCATTTTGTTTGTAAACCTCTTTTGAAGACTTTTTTTAGATAAATATATATCCCGAAAAATCCCGGGATCCCGAAAAACTAGATTTTTTGAAATCCCGCATCCCGGCATTTGCGAAAACCAGTCCCGATTTTCATCCCTAATATATATATACCGCATTATTCCCTCTGTGTAGGCATTTTTATACGCTGTTCCATGAGTTGTAAATGTGTACCACCAAGAAATATTTATCCAAGACCTCAATATGTACATTAGTGCATCCCAGAAAAAAATTAATTTTTTGCTTTTCATGGCTGCTCAAGCATAATTAAAAAGCTTAGAGGGTAAAGTATTTTTGAGATTTTTTTTCAGATTTCCCAGAAGAGGCTAAGAGGTCGCACAAGTTAAATTTTTTCCAAAAAGTTTTCTTCATAAGTTTGTCAAAAACAACCATTTTTTCACTTTTGAGGAAACCATTTAAAAGTAGTAAGTGAGTTTGTGTATTATGGACCAAGATGCTTGTATCTAATTTGAAAACTTTCGCTCTTGTCGTTCTCCAGATATAAAAAAGAAACAACAAGAACAAGGTATATATGGGTTAAATTAGATATACTTGTGGTATTTTGCTCATATCTCAGTCATTTGTGGATCGATTACGCTAAATTTTAATAGCTATATTAATAAATTACAAACGAAATGACAAACTTGTATATACCTTTAAAATGCATTAACAATAAAAAACGTAGTATTTGACCCGTTCGTACATTTGAATATAAGTCCAGTCCCTGGTGCTGATTATTCTTATTTAATATTTATTGAATTTGGTATGTGCACAACACAGCTTGCGGCAACAATTTTAAAATTTTCCATTCACATTTCATGTTGGGTGAAAAATATTTCATCAAATCAATTTCATTTTTCACGTTTCAAGTTTTTAATTGTTAATGTTTTTTCAGGTTAATTTATTGCAATTAATGTTTCTTCTTATACCCATCAACATTGTGGGAAAGTTTGTCCTTTCGATTGTTATATCATAAGTAAGCAAAACTATCACTACTGGGGTGTATCGAATCCGAAACACAAGCATGAGAAGTCACTTCATACACCAAATGTCGCAAAATATAAATTTTATTTTGAGACATTTTGTACTATGGTGAAGCGTATAAAAGATTCGTTATAACCGAATATAGCACTTTTACTGGTTTCATGTTAAAATTGTCTGTAATTAATTGCCACCGTTGGTCGAACAAGTATCATTATTATTATGCCCGTAACTGCGTTAGTACTTTGAGGATTGTTTTCTTTTTTACAAGTTTTTGTAATTTCATTTCATTTAACTACAGTGCAGTTTTGCAGAAATTTAAAACAAAACAATCTTTTCATGATATCTTTAACAAAACGTTATTTAAGGAATATAAAATGATTTCTCTATTTTCTTCTTTTTAAATTAATTAAAGAATTTGTAAGTATTTTCCGCTAATTGGCATTGTTATAATGGCAGTGTAATCAAACTAACTTTCGAAAACTACATAATTGTATTTAATTCTTAGTATTATTACAATCATAGAAAATAATTTTCTCCATATAAAATTTGTTTGTTTATTTAATTTCTTACAGTCGAATCTAGCATTCCCACTTATACGTAGTTTCCTTGAATTGAGATTGGTGGATATAAAAAATTCGGTACGCGCATCCCCCATAACTGGTTGCTTTAACAACATTTTTATGCATCGTAAACCATCCACGAAACTTCACGCACTTTTCGTGCGTATTGTCAATTTATATTCTTAAGATTTTAATTAACTTGCAAAGATAAAGTGAAATTTTCTAATCATTAGGTGGTACGAACCACTTTGTTTTATACTCATTATGAAAGTCAATTTGTCAAGGTAGAAAAAGTCACAAGTTAATTTTGTTTAAAAAATAGAACTGAGCCACTTCCTTGAATAGTCCTTGTTGTTTTAGTATTTAATTAAAAAAATTCACTTTGAGCAGAAGCAAAATTTTACACAAAAAGAAAAAACAGCTCGTAGACAACATAAAAAACATTGAAACTGCTTAAACCAACGCATGTGGTTTAAACATTCAAAACAGGAACTTTTCTTTAAGCCCACAGTCCCACACAAGCATGTTCTAATTCTATTTCTGCATTTTATGGTTTGAAATGTTTATGGCTTTTTGCAAAAATCTACTGCAAATTAGGGCGTTCATATTCTTACAAAATATTTAAATAAATACCCCCATATTCATAAATTTTTATTAAATTTAACAAACGTCAATTAAAGAAAATCTGTTTAGTAAGCCTGTTTATTACATTTAAAATATTTTTTATGAATATACAGAAAAAAGATTTTATAAATTAAAAGAAATGGTTTAAAAAGTATTTAAATTTAATTAATGTGATAATTGAATCAATTATTTTTTTAGTTGAAAGAAAATTATATATATAATTTTGATTTAATTAATATTAAAGTTGTTTTGAAATAAATTTTTAATTAAAATATTAATTAAATATCAACAAATAAAAATTGGATATTTTCGTTTAAAATAAATTAATTTCAACTTGTAGAATTGTTGTTGGGAATTTTTAATATTTAATTAAATAAATTAACACATTTTTTGAAATGGCAAGTCTTTTGATCATATTTTTAATTAATATTCAAAACATAATTTATTAAAAAAAAATTTTCATAATTTTACAATTTTTAGTAGTCAATATAATCATTTTGGTAATAGGTGCAAAATTAACAACTTGTTTGGTTGATATTATGAATTTGGTATAAATTTGGTGATGAAACACAATTTTTAATTTATTCTGTGTACGGCAGATAGACTGGAATTTTTTTAGATATGTCATTATAAGGAGAAACGAAATAAGATTGTATAGTCGAGCAAGCACCGCTGGTGGGAGTTTGTATGCGTTGTTAGTAATAAGCTGAGTTTACTACACCTGCGTTTTCTCTGGTGTTTGCAACACCAAGAAATATTGGTCGCAGACTTGAGCTCGACAATCTGCATAAAATATATATATGAATTGTATCAATGACTATAGAAATTACTGCATGCTGTGTATTCAAAGGACTTCTGTGGCTATTCAAAATTCATAAACGGCTTAAATTTTGCTGAAACAAGTTAAAGTGCTATATTCGGCTGTGCCGAATCTTTGATACCCTCCACCGAAGGTTGTAATATTTCAGGAGTGGGCTTATGGGGCCTATGATAAATTATGGACCAATATGTTAAAAAATTGACAGTGTGATTTGTGCTCATATAAAACTGCGAAAAGTCAAAACTTATAACATTATCGTTATTCGTTGCGGGCTGAAGCGCACTAAGTCGGGAGATCGAACGGTGATTATTCGACCTGTTTTAACCGGTTATTTTAGATTTTCCCAAGACGGCTACTTTTAAATGTCCATTTTTCGAATAAACCAGTTATTTTGGTATTAAAAACTGGTTATTTTAATAATGTGTAATTTGTATACGTTTTCCTTACATTTGTTGTAAATGTACCAGTAATTTAAATAATGAGTAATGTAAATTCAACTAAGAACAAGGTAAATAGCAACTTGTGTGTTAATTTTCTATATATTAAATATATCCTTATACACATGTCATCTGTGGAGATAATTCGAAGAGAATTTAAAAGACAAAGGTGCTTGCAATGCCCTTAAATGATAAGTTGCAAAGGTTCTTCGACGTTACGAGTTATTAATAACCTTTAATTGGTCGACAAGCTTAACATAAATGTGTGCCAAATAATTCTTGACTCCGTTCCAAGTAGTTCTTAAGAGACCGCAAATAATGCATTGCTAAAATACGCTGCCAAAAATGAATCATTGGGTAACGTTCTAGCCCGCTGTGTTGGCGAGGCCGGAAAAGAAGTTTTAACTTATCTTCATGCGAAGAACTACAACATTTGAGCTCAATCAACGATATGGGTAAAAACACCAGTTTTATTAATTAAAACCCCAAGAACTGAAACACAAAATTAAAGAAATCAAACAATATCACGGATGGTTTTAGATTGCGGTCGACTAATGGACAGATATTTCATACAAAAAACATGTTCATAATACTATTCGTTTCTATAATGCTGAAACAAAATCATTTGAAATAAATACAGCCTGGATAAGAGGTTTTGATTATAATTTTTCAAAAATATGGTGGGAGTCTACTGATTGTTATAGACATGCTTGACCACCAACAAATTAAATCTTATTTGAAATAAAATTGGGAGAATATCATAAATAATAAATTTATAAAATTCCTATAATTACTTAAAACCAAAGTTCTTTAAAAATTCTAAGTTATAACTATGTACTTTGGTAGTTCCTTACACTCAAGAGAAAAATCAATCCGTCCGTACTCAAATCAATCCGAAGCGGAATCAATAGTACGGTGAGTACAGATTTTCATGAATCAAGTACAGAAAGATTGATTCAAGCACGGGTTATTCAATACCGAAATATTTAATTTATCTATATTCAATCCCTTAATCGTACTTGAAATAATCCGAAAATTAGATTGATTGAAGTAGAACTGAGATTGAATCAATCCCAAAATGCACTTGATTCAAGAATTATAAGTAGATTTAATCCCGAATTCGTACTTAAAATAATCCGAAAATGTAATGGATTTAAGTAAAACTGAGATTGAATCAATCTCAAAATGTGCTTCATTCAAGAGTTATCAAGTTGATTTAATCCCGAATTTGTGCTTGAAATAAACCAAAAGTGAAATTGGAAGAAGAATATTATTATGATCGATTTACTTACCCGTTGCACAAATTACAGAGTTCCAATTATAAAACACCCGAGTCATGCCCGATATAAGTTTTACTTAATTTCTACAAAAATATATCTGTATTCTTATCTAACAGTTATGTTTACCTATTTCAAGGCTTATTTGGCCTACAAATCTTTACCCCAAGTTTTATTTTAAAATTGATAGCATTTACACCATAGATTTCTATACAAAGCTAGATTTATATTTGTAGGAATTGCGGGCATTAATGTAAATGTTCAACTAAAAATATAAACTGAATGAGAACTCTTGATTTCAATTTTACGTTTTTAGTTTAAAAAGTAAAATTGATTAAAATGTAAACATGAAAATAATGTGTTTTCTTCTTGTTCTGTTGTTTTTGTTGTTTCTACCATTGTAACCAGGGCTAAGAAGCCAAAAAATGCTAAAAATAATTTTAAAAAAAAGCTAAAAATAATGCTTAAATATTTTAAAAGCTTTTTGTTAAAAATTTATTACCAGTATAAAATTTTATTCGAAACTCAATACATTTTAGTGACTTATTTTTTTACGAAATTTAAATAAATGGTTATATTTAAATAAGTGGAGAGATTTTTGTAAAGCATTTCATACATATAAATATATAGCACTGGTAGTTGAGATTAATTTATAAATTAAGGGGCCCGCAAACCCCTGATACATGCATCATTTAAACGGTTTATTTCTATGGTTGTCTGAACCTACACAGAAAAATTTAAAAATTTTCTCTAATTACCAAATTTATTCCAAATTCATAATATCAAGCAAACAGTTTGTTGACTTTGCACCTTTTACCAAAATGATTATATTGATTACTAAAAATTTTTAAATTTTTAAATTTTTTTCAATAAATGATATATTTTATTTTAATTAAAAAAGTGATCAAAAAACTTTGCCATTTCAAACAATGTGTTAATTTATTTTATTACATATTGACAATTTCCAACAACAATTCTACAAATTTCAATTATTTTATTTTAAACGAAAAAAATCAACTAATATTTTTTGATATTTAATTAAAAATTTATTTCAAAACAACTAAAATGTTAATTAAATCAAAATTATACTTTTGATTTTCTTTCAACTAAAAAAATAATTGATTCAATTATCACAATAATTAAATTTAAATACTTTTTAAACCATTTTTTTAATTGATAAAAAACTTTTTTCTGTGTACGTTTAGACAATATCTGTGGTTTTCATGGGTAAAAACATTCTAGATCGAACTATGGGCGAGGTATTGAACTTTTTGAAATTGGTCATTGCATACAAAAATCGGAATTGGTCCATATTTTTTCATCAGGAGTATCTAAAAATATGACTCTTTTCAGTTTTTATACCCTCCACACCACTAGTGGTGAATGAGGGCATACTAAGTTTGTCATTCCGTGAGAAACTTTTTTATTATACATCTAAGACCTCATAAAGTATATATTCTGGCTCCTTGAGTAATTCTAAGTCGATTAGGCCATGTTCGTCTGTCTGTCCGTCTGTTGAAAACACGCTCACTTTCGAAAAGCGCAAAAGAAAAGAACAAACTTTGTCTCAAATTGCTTGTAGTTATCCTAAGCAGTTTCGGATTGCAACCTAGCAACACCCTAAAAAAAAACTTACATAAATGGTGAAAAATTGCACGGAATTATATAAAATTGAAACGATTTCGCCTTATACGACTGAAACTCATACAGTTAAATTTCGTGAAGATCGATCCATAATTGACCATGGGCCCCATATAAACCTTTCTCCCGGAAAACAGTTTAGTACGCCTGAAAACATAATCAATGACGCTATCACACTAAAATTTTTTACGTCACAGTTTTATTGGACCTGAAATCACACTGTAAAATTTTTTAAACATAATACCTTTATATCCTTTGTAAAATTTATTATTTGAATAAAATTACTTTTTAAGTAGCTACTCTAGGAGCCATGCTACAATATACTTAGATTATACCATCGTACTTAGTTGTTTATTTTTTACTAAATTATGTTTACGGAAAAAAGTCTTTAAATTGTGTATTAATTTTATCCGTTTGCATGCTGTTTCCGTATGCTGGTAATATATATTTAAGCAAAGTAGCACAACATGAGTCGTCAATGTTAAACCATACAAAGTCTAAATATTATAGCATGGCGTCTGTTTCATTTGCAACGTCATAAAGAAATTATTAAAATACCAGAAGACAAAAACAAAAAAGAAGGTGTACTTGTTTAAATTAGCGTAGTCGAATAGCACAGAAACTTGAGTTAACTTTTTTTAAAGTGAGTGAGATTAAACTTTTTAGGACTATTTAATAGGGATTAAGGTTAAAGAAATTCAATTCTTTTGTATTTAAATAAAACATGAAAATATGAAAAATTATTAAAAAAGTTTGTTGTAAAAACATTTTCATTACGTGTTACATACAACTTTGAAAATTAAAATTACCAAAAACTCGTTCAAAACTTGTTATATATGTGTGCTAACACTATGTGCCATATATAGGGGCTAAAATTATATGCAAATGCATTATTTATTTTAAATTTAAATGCAACATTTTTAACTTGTTTATCGGTATTACAATTTATGCTGAGCATATTTTATTGCTAACGCATTTTTAGCAAATGTTGTTTATTAATGCATATCGTTGGTCTCATGTAGACAGGCCCGTGCTCGATAGTATCAAAACTAGCGGCTTACAAGCTATTTTAAATGTTGGTACATACAGTTTCTATTATGTTTTTACCTTTTTCTATAAGGTTCTAATTATGTGAGTTAGGGCCTTTCTACATGACACCAACGATATGTATACAGCATGGCACACAACTACCATTATTTCTTAATTATCATTTATCTTTTCAATTTTATTTTGAAACTCAGTCTGTAGCTTTAAAATTGACCTCAAAATTTCTTTCATGTTCGAACAGCACGTTCGGCATAAAGGAGCCGCCTGTTTTCTTTCGCTTGCTGAAAGATCATAGATCGTGTGCAAGCAAGTATTGCAAAAAACTCTAAACCTTTCACTAGGCCACGTTCTCAGAAGGTGGCGAAGTCTTTGCAAAGAATTCACAATAAGTTACTCTTTTCCTGTATAAGATTCAAATAGTTCACAAGGGATAACTTTGCAATAAATTTAGTCACCGATTTCAATAATTTTGCCCGAAAAAATGAGTTTATTCTGAATCTTAACGCTCACCTGAATAAACAAGATTGCCATATGCGGGGCACCCAAAATTGTGTCTTCTTACTGAAAACGGATTTGAAGTATTGCTTTTTATTCCATATATTTTTATTTAAAGGCGATTCTTGCTGCAAACCAGTGTTAGCAATACAAAACATTTGTCATAAAACTTGATGAAGAGTGAGCGTGGAACCTCCCATACAAGGGCAATATAAATTTCTAAATATCCACACGCAGAGAAAATCATGTTTTAATATGGTCACCCCCAACAAAACTATTAAAAAAAATTTAAACATATTATGTCTTATTTAACCGTATTATTATCACCAACAACCATATTATGGTTACATTAGTCTTTTATCAAAAAGCCACAGCCATATTATGATTGACTCTTAACATTTGATGGTCAAATATGACAATTATTTGTTTTTAAATTAACAAAAGTATTTTCTTCTTTTCCAACCAACCACTCTATTATAAGTTTTAAACATATTTAAGCTATTATTAACCATAACATGTTTAAAGGCAACCATAATATGGTTGTAGCTTGTTGATGGAGGTCTAATGGAACCATAATATGATTGTCGGTGACAATTATATGGTATAATTACACATATTATGTTTAAGATTTTCTTTAAAAATAGTTTGGTTGGAGGTGACCATGTTTAAACATGTTTTTCTCTGGGTGTAGAGATGTATCATAATTTGGTTCAAATTGCTTTATTATTAATACACGAGATCTGTTTTTAATAAAGTTTAATAAATCTTGTTTCAATAGGGGTAGCAAAGCGCACCTGGTTAAGCTTGTATTTTATAAATATTTAATGAATAAATTTTTAATGAATAAAGGAATAAAACTCCGGCCCTTAGTCATATGTCCTTCATAAAAGTAAATTTGATTCAAACATATTTAGCTCTTAGTTACAGCAATTGCTGCATTCTGTTTCAAATATGATGATGATGATAAATAACTTGTGTATTTGTTGTTGTTGATAAACCCTTTCATAGTGGTACTTTTTGTCTACGATTTTTTTATTGTACAATAACGACTAAATAAAAAAAACTTAAAAAAATAGATAAAACGGTTGCAAAATTCTAATTTTATTTATGAATAGTTGCTCTCAGCTCCTTCAAAGTAAATTTGAAATATTTTCTCTGGAGCATATTTTTGCTTTCATACCATCTACAACTTTATGTTAAGTTTGGTTGTAAACTAATTTCATATCTCTTTACTATTTTTTATGAAACTGTAAAAAAGTGTTTGTAACTTAAGAATCAATTTTGGGTTGTAAACAGGAAGTTGGCCTTTCGCAGACTACACTCTGGCAAGTTTTACGTTAGTATGTGTTGTGTTGCTAAATGTCAAAGATTACTAAATTTGTTTGACCTACACGCAAAGAAAAAACATAGTTGTGGTAAACATATTCTAAGACCAACATATTATGATAAGATTCATGATTGTAGTCAACATATTTCGATTATTATTGAATCATATTATCACCATAAATATTCGTAGTATTACATCATAATATTTTTCCCTTAATCTCAATTTGTTCTTTTTACATCATATTATAATTTAATGTAATCATATTAGTATCATGTTAATCATAACAAATTAAGAAGTAATCATATTATTATCATGGTAATCATAATAAGTTAAGAAGTTATCATATCATTACCATGTTAATCATAATAATATGTATATTAAATCTAAAACCGACAAATATTTTTAATATATATTTATGTAAACGTGTTACAGATATTTCACATTATGATCATTTTTAAATTTTTTTTTATTAAATAGCATTTTCCGTAAAATTTAATGATAGTTAAGCAACGGTCACACTAATTAAATATTTGACCAAATAAGCAAAGCCACTAATTTTGTTAATAGTTAGTGAGATTTTACATGGTCTTAATATCACAAAATAAAACTAAATATACTGCCAGTCACAGCAAATAACTGTGTTTTGTATGATGAAGTATTATATATTATATTCAAAATAAATATCGCATTTAAAGGAAATTATATATAAGTTTGCTTGTTGGTTACGTCTCTTTCGTCAAATATTTGCCAAGTGTGACCGTAGCTTTACATTAAAAAAATATAAATTAAACGACAAAAAATCAAACTGCATAACAATATAAGTACGGAAAAACATAATATTTTGCTAGTTTGTTTTTTGAATTACATAAATGTTAAAAAATAATGTTCTTCGTAAAAAATAACTATAATTTTAATTAAGTTTTAACATTATGAAATACTAATTTAATAACCCACAATCAGTTGCTGTAATAATTTTATGAGTAAAATAATAAACTTTATCGATTTAAATGATTTTACTACAAAACATTCTTTATACAAACAAAAGTATTAATGCCAAATTACGTTGCATTTGCTTATTCTGTGAGACCGCTTTCTTGAAAAATTCTTATACTGGGACCAGATTTGTTTGAGGTTTAGGTAAATTCAACAGTTCATTTCAAAAACTAGTCAAGCAAACACAATTTTATTTTGAGTAAATCAAAGAAAATTTCTTAGCAACCTTTTACAAAACAAATATTTTTCGGATTTCTCTGCTTTACTTCCCCATCACATGGGGACAGTATTGGATTTTTTTGCATAAAACGATGTATTGTGACTCAATTTAGAATGTTTTGTTCCTTGAATAATTTTTGATATAAACGATTTAGCCCATTCTTAATATCAAAGACATTTTGTACATACAATGTACTTAGGCCGAAATGAGTTATTCTTAATCCATGTGGCTAATCATGCGCTAAAAATCTTGTTTAAGGAGAGATTTGAATGGGGACTAGATCAATTAATTCATCTCTTAGCCTTTTTTCCAGTTGTATTTGCTTGATTCTATACGTTTTTATGAGCGACTACAATGCATGTGTCGTTTGCATGGTTAATAACAATAATAATATGTTTACAAATCTACGTGTATAATTAACCAATTATAGCCCAGCCGGTCATTTTACTTACCAGAACTTTAATCGATTATAAATCCTATCGTAAAATAAATAACTAACTTTAGTTTGGTTTATACTATTACTTAATGTCTTTGAAGAACACTATTTGAAAGATATTTATTTTTTGTTATTATTTCACGATTAGAAGGGATTTTCGCTAAGTTCCAAAAAGACGATATTTTGAATCAAATACAAAAATTATATAAAAAATAAAATTAGTTTTTTACTAACTGTTTCTAAACCCTTATTTCAGCTACTTTTAGTATGTACATAATTCAATTTAATTTACTTCTACTAAAAGTTTTGAAATACCATCAACTATCCTGGTGGTAATTTTACTTACCATTGGGCAGAAACATATTGCTTTATATACTATATTAGGCAAGATTTAATAGAATCGTGGACAAAAGCACTTTTCACTTTTTTTGATATATTATAGTTGGTTCAAGGCGCATTCGCTAAGGTAGTGGCAATGGCGAATTCAATTCGCCGTAAGTTAAATTCTTCAGTACTTTTACATGGTATTCAATGCAGATTTTCAACATGTGAAATCAAAAGATCAGCTGACTATTTTTTGCTCCGTGTATTTTGTTCTAATTTGTCTTAGAAGTTTGCCTACATTTGACGTTTGATTTCTAATAAAAAATAAAACACATACTTATATTTGTAAGTGAGCTTAAAATTGTTATTATCGGTTGAAAGAACAATTTTTGGCATTTACTGTTGGAAAATGATATCATGTAAGTGTTGACCATGACTACGTCTGAGTTGGTCCATTCGAAAGGTATAATTTAGGGCGACTCGTTCGAGCATAGTGACAGGTATCTCACGAGTACTTTTGGCTTCCAACGCGTCAATCGTAGCCCAGAGAAAATAGTCCAAAGGTGTGATATCGCATGATCTAGGTAGCCAAATTATCGTAGCGAAACATGAAATAAAATGCGCTTCAAAATGATTTTTCCACAAGGTAATTGTTTCACGCACCTTATGGCTCGTAGCGCCGTCTTGTTGAAACCATGCCGTTAACATGGTGCAATAACGGTTACCAATGACGGAAACATTCTGATCTTCCTCATTCCATAAGCCACATCATGCCGTTATTTTTAATGGATGTAAGGTTAGCTCTGGGTACTCTTCGGGTTCAACGTATCCATTGAGCCAGAAATGTGCTTCATCACTGAGAAAAAAATGCACGATAAAACACCGGATTTTCATGGAGTTCCTCAGACGTAGTCATGGCTTATATTTACATGATATAATTTTCAAAAAGTAAATGCCATAAATGGTTTTTTAACCGATAATAAAGATTTTAAGTTCATTTTAAAATTTATGTGGTTTATTTTAAATTATAAATCAAACATCACGATGAACCACCCTATAATCCGTTGGCTTAATAACGCTACATAGGTGTCAGTTCTCCTTAGGTGGATTGATTCTCACTTAAATCGACTTGAAAAACGGGGAATTTCCTTTTTATAGCTTTTTAATCTGCGAAGTTGGATTATTGTATTATTCCAAAAATACTTAACATATCGGCCCACTGGTAAGTAAACTTACCAACTATTTAAGTTAGACCCAAAAAATCATATGTGCAAGTTTCAACGAAATTGGTGCACGTTTTCCGTAACCGAGCAATAATGGGTTAAGTATGCATTTATCACCAAACTCTGTGTAATTATAAAGGTATATACTTTAGTAATTAGCTATTTATGTTGAGGCTAGATCAAGTTATGGACTGATTTTCAGCAATTTATAAAGGCATCGTTATCGACCCAAAGCACGCAAGAGTTTAAAATTAGCAGAATGTAATTCCATTTTTTTCTACGTAACAAATATCAAATGTTACCTTCCTTACTATTTAATGTAAAATTCCTATATAACAAGAAGAGTTTGTATTTAAATTTTACATTGTATTTTACACAGAATATCACTACTGTACTCACGCACCCAGCAAAAACTTACATTGCAAAGTAATGAGTTAAAAACCTAATATAACTACTCTTCATCACTTAAACATTGGCATTTTAACTCATTATTTTAACACGGTGATGTCATTGGAGGCAAGTACTTACCACCCTCGCTTACAAATAGGGAATTAAATAAGTAATTACCACGTTTGCTTACAAATAGACACTGCACATTGTTATTAACAAACTGAATTTGTCAAACAAATTATGTCTTTAATTAAATTTGCTTTCTAATGCAAAATTTTACTACTCTGCAACGAGGACATATTCATATCTAATAATAAACCAGAGAACGATATGATTTCAAAAACGATATGATATTTTCAATGAAAAACGATATTATAAGGAAATGTACAATTTAAATACTATCGTTTATGAAACAAGAGCGATATCATATATTATAATTTATATCTCCTAGACGATATCGTTTGGTGGATTGATTAGTATAGTTTTTATTCAAAATTTTAATATTAAAAAACATACCAAAATCCATTAAGTATTTAAATTTTTCATATTCAAATTCTTATGCATTTATAACAAATAAAAAAAAACCAATTGTAAGAACAAAAAGATTTCAGTTCAAAATATAAATTAATATTTAGTTATACAGTGTTACTTGTAAAACAATACTTGTACAGATAAATATGTTTAAAAAATGAGTTAAAATTGAATGTGGAATAACTGAAATCACTCTAAATCCAGCATGAAAGTGTCAGTTATATATTTTATAGAAAAGCTTTTTCATAATTAATATTTCATTAACAAAGAGCGTGTAATAACAAGGTCAGCTGGAAAAAGTTATTCAGTCATGCTTTTAATATATTTTCTTAATTATTTAGAAAAGCAAAAGGCAACATTTGAAGATTTTAAAGTAGGAAATATGTACTATATAGTTCAAATATTTTATTCAGCATAAGTAGAATGGAACGAAGTAATATTTGCATTTAAAGAAAAAAGAAATTTTGTACCGAGAGGCGGTGCTAAATTAGTACAAAAGAACTGAAAGAGAATGTTTTCGCATTATTTATACATATGGTGTATTAATTTATACACTATGTTGTTTCTCTTTGCTCAGTGTGCGTATTTTTTTTTTTAATAGTCGATGTTATCACTATTTTTTATATACACGGGAAGAAAATGTTTAACATCTGATAACAAAAACACGCAAAAAATATATATTTTCATTTGGTTGCTGCTAACAAATCTATATTAAATTTAAAATAAAGAAAAATATCATTATTTTAACCATATTATTATCACTTGCAAGCTTAATATGATTTGGTCAGTCCTCCATAAGGAAATCACAGTCATATTGTGGTTGCCTTCAATCGCATTGTGCTAAATAATAACATTAATATGTTCACCATAAATATTTTTTTCTTAAAATATGATTAAAAAACAATTATTATTACTGCTAACTTACATTATGTAATGATGCACAGTGGGGTCTATAGCAAGAAAAGTGCTAATAGATCTGAATCTTCTAAACTACTGGTCGGACTCCGAAATCATCTTTGCGTGTAGTCGAAGAGTGGGACATCAACTTTAAGAAAATTTTGTTAACAACCATTTTTTTAGAATGCAAGGTGAGATACAGGGTGTCAAAGTTGACCACTTAGGGTTATGCAAACTTTGTAAAGCCTATAACTTGTGTAAATTTGGACAGATTTCAATAAATAGAACTTTATAATACGCTTGTAGGAAGACAAAAAATTCCGGTCACTTAATTATCTCTTACAGTTTTGAAATATTTTAGTTACAATTTCTTTTATCGTTTTTTACCTTGACTTAATTTTGTTTTTCAAAAATGTATTCGGTAATGAAGGTTCAATTATTTTTCTAAAAACATAATTTTTTCAAAAAACATTTAATATCTCAGTTTGCCTAGTCATGAGGAATAAGCAAAGTAGAAGTTTTGAATGGGTTTGAAAAATGGCTAAATTTCTACAAACATTATTATGCGTCAGCATTCTTTGTGTCTTACAGGATATTGATACTTTATTGTTGAGTTAAATACGTACATCAAATTTATATATCCCGGATAGTCAAATACCAAAATATATACCCTGAATACCTCAACCTGTTAAAATTTGTAGAGCAGCTGCATCAATGTACCAACCGACAAAAATCACGATTCCATTCAAATTCACGCCAATTTTTTTCAAGTTAAGCCATTAATCGAAAATAAAATTAGTCTTAAATAAATATTTAGTAAAGTGAATTTAACGTATTCTATATCAACAATATAACTGCAGAAAATGTTGTTTATATCAACAAATATTTAATTAAAAATATAAATTTATTTTCTGGTCCAAATTTAATATATTTCTTAATTGAAATCAATTTCTATACCAGATGTACAAATATATGGGGCAATCAATCGCCATAGTCGACTTACAAATTTTTGTAGATCTAGTGAGAACAATTCACTCGCGTATAGTTTTAAATACGCAACATGGTATAATCCTGGAGATTGGCGCTTATTCATTGATTTGTCCGAAAGTAGCTTAAAAGCAGTTTTGCTACATGTCACTAATTTAACAAATGCAATTCAGATAGCACAAAGCACAAATACTAAAGAGACATACCCATGAATGAAAAAATAATTCAGTTAATTATAAAAGAAGACAACAAGTGGAAAAAATGCGCAGGTCACAAGTTGTGGACTGGGTTTTTATCATTTACGGCTTCTTTTGCTTGGAACTTTTTTTGTTTTATATACGCTTAGAAAAAATTAAGAGCGTAGCAACATTTTTCAATTTTTTATGCAGTTTAGAAAAAACTAATATTTAAAAATTTTGCTTAAAATTATTAAAAAAAATGTATATATCTAAAAGCCCTGCCTTTCCTGAAGGTAATTTTATTACGGAATTTCGAGTTTTTAATTTGTTTCAATAAAATGAACTGTTTTTGAGTTACGCGAAATAACGGTACATCTCGAAAACAGCAGCAAACCTAATAAAACGGTAAGCACCACTGGATTCACCGTACTCTAGTTAGGCTTACCCGCAGTGTGCCTCCCTTGCCATTTTTATTTCAACTAGCACATTGTTATTAGCCTTTTTAAAAAAATTCTTCAATTATAAGAATTCCTTTTTTAATTTCCAAATAGTTTAAATTTAATAAGAAAACATACCACGAGGGGAGATAGGGGGCACTTTCTGTCTCTCAGAAACTATCAAACCGATTTTCATGAAATTTTAAACATAGATAGATCCCTATTCATATAACCACATTACCTATGCATTTTCTAAAACTAGGTCACAAATAGGAACACTTGCAAAAATTTGTTCTCGTATACTGTGGTGTAGGGTATCATATGGTCGGGCTTCTCAGACTATACCTTCTTACTTGTTTTTTTTTTTTTTTGTATGGGAGGTACCACTGCCACTTCTCCACTACCGAACATTTTTGTTGCGTATTGATAACGCTGCTTTGTGTTCCAAATTGCGACAATTCTTGTCTTACCGTTCTTTAGATATAAATAAATATATAATGTGCCACGGCCACTTCCTCAATCCCGCCCACATCTTGTCGGATGTTGTATTACGAAGACGCTTGTATCTAATTCTGAAACTTTGGCTCTTGCCGTACTCCAGATACACATAAATATAAACAACAACAACAAAGAATTTGTGAAGCCGCCGTGGTTTTTTGTTCATATCTCAGCCATTTGTGAACCAACCTGAATTTCAGAAACAAACTTTTCGGGCATATCTGAAGTCTTGGGAAACCCTATTTCAATGGACACACTAGCAGACGGACAGTTTTAAATCAACTTTGCTACTCAGAAGGACCCTGAATATAAAATAAACTTCATATGCTCTAAAATCAATATTTACGAAATTACAATCGGAATGACAGCCTTATATATACCCTTTTCACCTGTAATGAAGTGTATAAAAATATACTATGAGTGTACAAAAATTAGATATAGAAGAAAAGGCTTATTTTTTTATTGCATGATGATTTCCAGTTACATTTTGATCTTAAATGGGGAAAAGATATACCGAACGAAGCAAAAAAGGCTACATCAAAATTTAAAGCTGAACTAAATATTTTCCAAATCAAATATTTTTTTAACCCAAAAAAAATAAAAATACGTTTGCATTTTTCTGTTCGTTTTTAAAGTTTGCACAATTAAAAATAATGCTTCTTCATTATTTAAGATATTAAAATTAAAAAGTTTTTTTTTCTGCTTTTCTCTATTTCTTTCTATTGTTAGGACGAAATTATTTTCAAAGGAATCTGCAAAAAAAAACCCATCAATTTGTTGTTCTTCTTCTGTAGTAACGGAAATTGCTGGAAAAGTTTGCCAAGTTTAATGACTCAGATAAGTGAAACAACATAATTTTACTCCGAAAAAAAGTACGAAAAAGAAATTAAATTTATGTGCAGATTTAGAGAAAAAGAAAGAAGAGTTCAATGATGCACAACAATTTTAGTTTTCTTTTTCTTTTTGTACTTATGAAAGGAAATAAAACTTAATTTTTTCACGAAATCCATAGCTCATTTTTTTCTAAAGCCAGAGAAAATTTTATAGAAAATTAACATAATCCTTGATAAATTCAAACCATGCAATTGTTCAATACTTACACAAATTATTCAGTTTGCACAGTATCTTTTTTTGCAGCTTATAAGTGTTTGGTGCTAAAAACTCCCCCATTCTGGTTAAACGGATGTACGAATTTATAAAACAACTTAAAAATGCTATTAAGTCTGCAAAGCTGTATTGAGAATGTAACTTTGACGAACGTACCAAGCAAAAAATTTTATTAATGGAAATTTTATTTGAATCCATAATTTTCATAAATGGGGCAGAATATTAGTATAATATTAAAAAGGCGTTAATTTTAAGAGAAAACTTTAGTTCTTAAAAACTTTTGCAGTAGTGAATGAAAAAAAGTATGTAAGTTTGTATATATAAAATGCGCTCTGTAGAATTCTTGGTTGATTATCGTTATTAAAATTAAAAGAAACATCTGCTGCACTTGAGAGTAATACAAATTAATTATACTGAATTATAATTTAAAATAGCCTTGAGTCCTTACACTTGCAAAGAATAATATGTTATCATACAATTTGATACATTATGGTTGGAGAACATTTAAAATATTCTTAACACTTCAATATTGATTGATATAACCGAAAACAAATTAGAATTTGATCCTCCAAAAGTTCAAAAGTCGGATTAAGTGGATCGGTACACTCCTTGATAATGTCTTGATAATGTATGTCGAAAGTCGTTAAAATTAAATAGTTCTAAAATACGTTTTCGTAAAAAAGTCTAACTTTCAATTTTAAAGGTAGAAGGACATATCACGCTGTAATTCGTCGACGTGTCATCAAAAAGAATTTACAACCCACGCTACAAAAGCCTTTTTCTGTCAGATGTTTTTTATTTATTAACTTATTTGTACATTGAAACAAGTATAATTTAAAAATTGTTATTTTTTTTAATTGAACTGTTGGTTGTTGATTGAAATTTTTAATATTTCATTATCAAATTTAATATTAATTTTAAAAATGATCTTTCGTACAACCGAAAACAAAGACAAACGCGCCTTGTTTTTTTATTGTTGTAGGATTGCCGCCACCTTATATTTAACTTGCCTTTTAAATAAATTATAAAACAAAAAACATTGAGTGTTCAAATGTTATACTTTGGTTTAAATGATTAAATAAAAGAAAATTATATACTTTGGTGTGATAAAAAGTACGTGATCCCTTAATTAACAAGAATGTTAAAAAAAAATAATACTCTAACATCTCCTAATGTGTTCAGCCTTCAATTGGTCTTTAGCAAAATTTCTTTCTATGTTCTAAATAAGATAATTTAAAAAAAAAACATTTACATTAATAATAGTGTTACGTTGTTAATTTACGCTTTCGGCTTATTAAGACTCCATATTTATTAAAATTAAAATTATCTTTTTATTAACTTAGTTTATCTGGCAACGTTTTTAACGTGAAATGTTTTGACAGTTTTTCTCACATCATTCCAGTATTTTTTTGGAAAAAAAAAATTACAGATCATTCTCGCATTGTGGAGATACATAAACACTTATATGAGAAAATCCATTTTTTGTTTTAATTTAAATCGTTTTCTTTCAATTCACTCGTTCCATGCGAAAACTTTTTCGATGTGAGTAATACAGAAACGAGGCACTGAGTTCCTTTTTTTACACTACAGTATGACTTTTAGCTACTTTATTAAGTTTTTCTCAAATTTACAAATTTGGTTAAATTATTCTTTTTCATTGTAAGCTGATGGCTTGTCAAAAATACACAATACGTCAAAAAGTTCAAAGTTAAACAACGTTCTACCGCAAACACGTCAAAACCCTTTTTAGGCAAGTTGTTGTATGAAAAACGCTAGTAAGACTTTTTTGACAGAAGTCTACAGCGCGCTCGTGCACTAACGCGTGATTTGTACTTTTACCTTAAACGTTAGATGACAAGTGTAAAGAATCAGTGTTGCCGATGCTTTAAGCATAAATAGAATAATAGAGGATAACCATTCGATGTGTCAATGAGAGTCATCACATTTTAAAAGGAAGGTATGGCTTTAAAAGCTATGTTAAGGAGTGGAATTTATATGGATGCTTTGGTCACATATGGATAGATAATAACAAAATTTGATTATTTGATTGGGGTTCTCTAATGAAGCGTCTGTATTAAGGTCAATTCGAAGGTCTCCTTTTTTTTAAATGGATATATTTTGGACACAAAAAGAATTTACGAGCCTTTGCGTTTGGCTAAATACTATTAACAAAAAATTCAGAAACTTAATACGAATAATATACTTTAGACATTAAGGAATTCGAAGGATTTGGTGCTCGGCTAAACACGATTAAAAATACTTCAGACACTAACATAATTCGGAGTATTTGGTGCTTAGTTTTCAATAATAATAAAAGCTTCGGAAACAAGAATAATGCAGAAGCTCTTGAGTTTGGCTTAATACGATTGAAAATACTTCGAACTGAAAAGAATTCGAAAGCGGCTTAAAACGGTTAAAAATACTTCTGATGTGCTAATTATGGACCGATTCTCACTGTTTTTAATTGGCTTGGAAGATTTTTATCAAATCATCTATAAAATTTCGACCTGTAAATTGTGCACACGTTTAGAAGAACAGACAACCTGTTAGCCAGTTGAACGAACGGGCAAGTAAGAAAGTGTAGCCGGTGAAACCAGACTTCAGTTGATATCCTATACCACAGTATTCTCAGACACATTCTTGAGTGCTAAAGATTTTACCTAGCTCTTATATAAAGTCCACTTTAAATAATATTTAACCTATGACTTCTTTTCAACTCACTTGTTTGCAAGCTGATGATACAGTATCGACCTTAAACTTTTTTAACCTTAAAAATAATGAAAATAGCTTATAAGAAGCAAAATAAAGTAAGAAAGTTTTTGCCTTTCTTACTTTATTTTGCTAGTTTTCATATATTGCTACTGTACTGGCAAATGTAAACGGCGTGTAAATGTATAAAGTCCACTCGTAAAAAAAGCACATAACAATGTGGATGCGGTGGATATAAAAGATTTTTTAAATTGTTTTAATGGTAAAACATGCACAGAAAAAATGATCACTAGTTTGTTATCAATTACACAAATTGTTTAAAAAGTATTACAATTTAATTAATGTGATAATTGAATCAATTATTTTTTTAATTGAAAGAAAATTAAAAATTTAATTTTGATTTAATTAACATTTTAGTGGTTTTAAAATATTAATTAAGTAACAGAAAAATCAATTTTCGTTTAAAATAAAATAATTTAAACTTGTACAATTTTTGTTAGGAATTGTCAAATCCTGAGCTATAATTAAATTTAATTAATTAACATATTGTTTGGAATATTTTTTAATTAAAACTAAAAATATCATTTATTGAAAAAAAATATTCACAATTTTTACAATTTCTAGTCATCAAATGCTTATGAATTTGGAATGCATTTGATGACTAGAGAAAATTTTTAATTTTTTCAGTGTGGCGAAATATATATATTCTCTGAACCCATGTCCCTCTGGCATTCTTCTTTTACAAATCTATTCTAAAGTTATATTTGCAGATTCAATATAAATTTTTTTTTAAATATCGCATTTTTTCAATAAAACCATTACTCAAAAATAAAATCAGTTTTAAGCAAAAATTTATCAAATTAATTAAACTTTTAATTATATCAACAAAATTACTGCAGAGAATGTTGCTAAATTAAAAAATATTTAATTGATATTGTTAATTTGTTTAATGGTGCAAATGCAATTAATTTTTTAATTAAAATCAATTTTTATTTTTTTCTGTTTAATATTATATGCACTTTTATATCATAAAGGGGGATACAACTGCATTTTTATTTTTTATTGCAAGATACTGGAGAAATTGATCTTAGATTTTTACAGTGTGTAGATTAGACCGTCTCAGTTTTTCTACTTTTTTCCAAATTCCTTCATGAACATCGATTTTCTTTATCTACTATAAAAACCAAGAAATTTGGTGTATAACACTTAAATATTGATGAATGGGAAGTGGTCTCTCAAATCGTTTTTTCATTTTTTTAGGCAAAATACCTTTTTTTCAAAAAATGGAAAAATCTTGATTTAGTAATTTGCCTCAAACTCAAGCAGTTCTGAATGGATTTGAACATCATTTCATGCATTAGAAAGCTTATTAAATTTCCTAAATGTTTCTTAAAGCAACATTGCCATTTTGTTCGATGGTTTTTTATTCATAGCACTACAAATTCAGATTTTCAAATACAAACTTAACATTTTTTTTAATTTTTGCTTACCTTTTCATATATAAAAATTGAACGAGGCAAAACTTTTATATTCTGTAAATGCAGTATGGTAGGAAATTTTAAAATAAAGATTTTGGTGTAAATAACAGTCGTATTCTGTTAAGAAAAACTGCAGTTTTAGTTGAAATGTTGAAAGTTGTTTATTTCTAAATATAAAAAAAAAAAATAATATTTTGGTAATAACTTTTTTGTATCTGAACCGATTTTTCCGAGTTTTTCAGCAAATATGTTTTACTAAAGATTTCCGATCTTTTGATTTATTAGACGTATCCATAGGTCACATAACAGCTCTAAAATTTAAGTTTTTATACAAATGTGGATGCTTTTTAGCCCATTTTTGGAGTATTTTGCTAATAACTTAACCATTTCTTAACCGATTTGGCAGATTTATATACCCACGTCTTAAGGAAGAAATTTACCATTTACTTAGATTTAATTTTAAAATAAAGATTTTGGTGTAAATAACAGTCGTATTCTGTTAAGAAAAACTGCAGTTTTAGTTGAAATGTGTAAAGTTGTTTATTTCTAAATTTTCTTCTATTGCATAAATATATTATAAAGTAAGAACATATTGGTTTTTTTATTTTTTAAAATTTGGTAAAATTATGCTTTTGTTGGAGTTTGGATGCGTTTTGTGAAAATGCTCGACGACTTAAATTAAATCATTTTGGGTGTGGCACTTCCCATACAAAGACGTTATACATTTCTGTATATCTGGAGAACGAAGCGAGCTAAAGTTCCCAAATTAGGTACAAACATATCGGTTATCAATACACAGCATCCCTCAAAATATGGGCGGGATTGGTAAAGTGGGCATGGTACCTCCCGTACAAAGATATTATTGAAAATACTCAAAATTTTAAATTTTAGGGCTCTAGTATGACATATGAACACGTTTTATATATCAAAATATCAGAAATTTTTAGCAGAATATATTTCCCGAAAACCCTGCAAGTTTTTTCCCAAAAATGGAAGAGTAATGCCCAAAATAAAATTTTTTATTTAAACATACCCATTTTCGGAAACAATAGATCATTCCGAGTCCAAGCGTTACAATCTAAGTAAATGGTAAATTTCTTCCTTAAGACGTGGGTATATAAATCTGCCAAATTGGTTAAGAAATGGTTAAGTTATTAGCAAAATACTCCAAAAATGGGCTAAAAAGCATCCACATTTTTATAAAAACTAAAATTTTACAGCTGTTATGTGACCTATGGATACGTCTAATATATCAAAAGATCGGAATTCTTTAGTAAAACATATTTGCTGAAAAACTCGGAAAAATCGGTTCAGATACAAAAAAGTTATTACCAAAATATAATTTTTTTTTTTTATATTTAGAAATAAACAACTTTACTCATTTCAACTAAAACTGCAGTTTTTCTTAACAGAATGCGGCTGTTATTTACACCAAAATCTTTATTTTAAAATTTCCTACCATACTGCATTTACAGAATATAAAAGTTTTGCCTCGTTCAATTTTTATATATGAAAAGGTAAGCAAAAATTAAAAAAAATGTTAAGTTTGTATTTGAAAATCTGAATTTGTAGTGCTATGAATAAAAAACCATCGAACAAAATGGCAATGTTGCTTTAAGAAACATTTAGGAAATTTAATAAGCTTTCTAATGCATGAAATGATGTTCAAATCCATTCAGAACTGCTTGAGTTTGAGGCAAATTACTAAATCAAGATTTTTCCATTTTTTGAAAAAAAGGTATTTTGCCTAAAAAAATGAAAAAACGATTTGAGAGACCACTTCCCATTCATCAATATTTAAGTTTTATACACCAAATTTCTTGGTTTTTATAGTAGATAAAGAAAATCGATGTTCATGAAGAAATTTCGAAAAAAAATGAAAAGTGAGACGGTCTAGTGTAGATATAACACACTTTTTCGATTGCTTGCAAAGCGTGAAAATGTGTAAGTTTTGAGATGACTCCCTTGAGAGAAGCCAGTGACATATGTATTTCTTTTTGCTTAAATTCTTATTTAAATTCTTAACAAATTTCACAACTAAAACGACACTAAAAGCAAAACGTGATGAGAAAATAATAAACAATTAGAATAGAAGACAAAAGTTAACACAACTGCACATGCAGGACGAAAACAGAAAAGTTAAATAAATACCTTCACTTTGCAATCCAGTGAAGAAAAACGAAAAACTCAGCTGAACAAATATTGATGTTGTGTTATTCCGGTGGCATTTCTCTGTTTCGTAACTGAACAAAAACATTTTAAGTACAATGACATGTTCATACGTGAATGCAATTTATCATCCTCAACATCAGTGCAGCAGTATTTAAAAAGTCACAGTAAGTTTTGTAACTGTAGCTGATGTGCAACTCGTTGATTTCATTTTGGATGAAATATGTACACATAACATTTGACAGTAGAAAGTGGAATAATAAAGCTCATATATATTTTTGTTTTATAGAATTATATAACATTTAAAGTTGTTGAAATTTATAGATTGAATTTGTAATTTTTACGAAAAAATTTGTAACAAATATTTTACAAGAAATGAATATCCCGCTTTTAGGTCATTTGGATTTAAAAATGTTCTGCACCAAACACGATTGCTAAAAGAAAGACTATTTTATTTATTTAAGGTTTTTATTTTGTTTAAAGTATGTGACAAAACTAACTGGCAAAATGTGTTGCATATGCTATACAGATGTAGCTCCGCTGATCTTCCGAAGTAGCTGAACGATAACGTAACAGTTTTCCTGAAGATATGAAAGCTCAGCTAAAATAATAAAATAATGTAGTACAAAAATATTGCATTAAAAGTGTTAAGGTTAGTGGTAATGCAATAATATCCACTTAAATAATTGTTGATCAATTTAAAGGTAATGCAATGGTAGTGCAAATCTCCCAGGTCTTATAAACATAAGCCTTTTCTTTTATTTCCTAGACTAATTACATCAGATATAAGCCAGAACTAATTAAACGATTATTTATTTACCAAATTCTGAAAGACGTATCAATCCTGATCACAAAATTGTACTTATTTTAATTATTACAGTGGTACCCTGCTTTAACGAACTCGCGATTAAACGAACCCTTAATTCGTTCTTATTGAGTATCGTATATAACGAAAATACCAAAAAATCGGGTCGCGATCAGGGTTGTCAGATTGATTTTGACCTATTTCGCCAAATTCAATGTCAAAAATCGCCAAAGCCTTTATTTTTTAGTTTTTGACAACAAAATTTATATTTTTTAAATTATTAAAAATATTTTTTATAAATCCTGAAAAATAAATTTGTTCCAAATCGCTAAAAATCCGCCAAAAATTAAAAAAATATAATAAAATAAAAATATGATAATATTTTGTTAATTTTTATTTAGAACAAAATAAAAATGATTATTGAATACAAAAAAAGGTATAATGTTTGCTATAAAATAGTTTATAGTAGTCTACTTAAAGCAGCAAAATTTTGTTTGGTTAGTATTAAACAAATATTTGAAATACATACATAGTTAGTCAATTCACAAGGTATCCTAACATGTCATATTGTCAAAATGTCCTAATATTTCACAATGGTTTAAAAATATTGTTGTACGGCTCAGCCGCTCAGCGCTGGACTTTTCTGATTAATTACGACAGCACAATAAACACAGCAAGCAACGTTCTATTTATTTAAGACACTTTTTGTTAACAAACCAACAACAATATTTTTAAACCATTGTGAAATATTAGGACATTTTGACAATATGACATGTTAGGATACCTTGTGAATTGACTAAGTATGTATGTAGTTGAAGTTCTCTTATATATCTAAAACGCTATACACTTCATCCTCAAGGTATTCCTCATTGTCTTCTTTTTTGGAATACATTGTGTGGGAATTAAATTTATTCAACATATCTTGTGAAGGTATAAAATATGTGCAACATGTTCTATTTACATTCATATAATTTATAACTCGTAATAACGCGTCCAGAAGTTCGTACTGCATTCTATTTTGAAGGCGAGTTTTAGTGGAGTTCATTATTGAAAATACTCTTTCTACACAGGCATTACTAGTTGGAATTACCAACATATAAAGTACAGCCATAGCAAGCTCTTTGAAATGGTACGTTCCAGCCGTATCCTTATAGCTATACACTTTTGGCCAAAACTGATTTAAATTAGATGGAATATCATCATTAAAATACTCTTTCCTATTAACGAACGGCAATTTTGTCCATTGTGTTTCATAAATATCAAACGGTACGTTAGGATTCATAAAAATAGCTAAAATACCTTTAACAACGACGAATTTTGTTTGTGATAATAAATTGCCACATTTAATAATGGAAAAATGTTCGTAAGCTTTAAATATATTCATGTTTTCAGGAATTCTATTTATTAATTCTTTTAAGAGCATCTTTAAATATGAAAAACATTCTTCACGAAGATTTTCAATATCTTCATCAGCCATTTCAACATTATTTAATTCAGTTTCAAATGATGAGTCAAAATCAATGGCATTTAGTTGGAAGAAAAGTGTTTGGTGTATCAATAGCTATACTTACATTAGTAATCAGGTTTTCACTATTATGTGTTTCATTCAAAATTGATGGTTTGAAAATTTTTGAGGAAAATGAAAGAAGAGTAGAATACAGCCTCTGATGCATACTTCCTGCGTCCATATTATCTGACTGAATTTCAAGTTTTAAATGGTTCATTTCATTTACTATAGGACTTACATATAAATATCAAAAAAAGTCTCGTTTTTTCGTCACACAATTCCTTGTAAATGTTTTGGGCTGTCTTATCATTTTCGGCTGTTGAAATTAGTGAAAAATGATACTTAATCTCCACCCATTGCGCCAAAATTCGTCTTATAGCCGCTCCATAAGATAGCCAACGAGTTGTAGAAATTTGCACAAGTTTTCTTAAGCTATTGCTGTCAATACCAGTATTGATCAAATCGAAAGCACGCTTATACAATAACGTACGTAGTGGGCTATGGCTAAAATAGTTATAAACTTCCTTTATTAAAAAATCAGCATTGTTTGGAATCGTTTTTGAAGCTTTCGAACAGCATAGATGTAATGAATGGCAAGTGCATTTTACGAGCATAATTTGAGGGTTTTCTTTTTTCAAAAGAGGAAACAATGACTTATTTTTACCACATAAATTACTAGCACCATCCGTTCCAATTGCAATCATATTCGAGTTTTCCATGCCAATTTTTTTCAAAAACAATGATAAGCTGTTGTAAAGGTGCTCGGCTGTGGCTTCTTCTACCAAAAAAATCCCCAAAAAATTTGTTGTTACTATGAGCTTATCTGGTCAAAGAATTTTACACATACACTCATCCACTTTGTTTGCGAAACATCTGTAGATTCGTCGACAATAAGACTGTATTATGTATTACCAATATCCTTTACAAGGTTTTCCAACAGTGCAGGTGAAACAACCCTTTTTATAATGCTGAACACTTAGTTTTGTGCAATTTGAGCTCTTCAAATGTAGTATCTGATGAACTATTCCGCAGTAATGTGCTTAGATGATCTACAGATGCAATCGAACTATGTTTTGCTATGAAAAGAGCTAACTGTATGTCAATGATTTTAGACTCTTTAGATTGGGAGAGATTTACTAGAAGCAACAATAAAATTTGTTAATATATAACATACAAACATATTTGAAGGGAAATACTTTACTTACCAAATTGATCAATTCTGTTTTGTTTGAAAAATACGGACATGTTATTTTTATGCTTGGTTGATTCAGCATGTTTCTGTAGGTCAATTTTATGTGGCCTTAATGCAATTTTGCATGCAAAGCACCATGATGTATTCATTGGACTACTTGTGGTCTGATAACTCAATGGAGCATCTGATATTGGTTTCAGCCAACCTGCAAATTTTATAAAAATTTAATAAACTTAAAAACTAAAAGTACCTATTATATGTACCTTTTGCCCAGTTTTGATTTTCCCATTCCTTCTGATGTCGACGATCTATTATTGAAATTTTCGTTGAAAAAGCCATGATAAACTTTTAATTATTTTGTATAAATTTACGCACAATATTAATGAAAATATCTTCTGTTTACCGTTAGTTTTTTTTAAACAGGGGAAAAAATTTTTATGTACATATGTATATATATACATATGTACCAAGGCGAATTCAACTACAGGTGGTGTCGGAACTACAACAATCCAAAAACAACAGAAACAACATGGGGGTTTTTGCATTGCATTGTTAGTGTTTACGGTCCACAGTGTCAAAGATTCCTAACAAAATACTAACAAATCAAAACAAAGTAGCTCAAACTGTCAAAATCAGATGGTGTTTCGACATTACCTGTAGTTGAATTCGCCTTGCATATGTACATACATACATTTATTAGTGTGCATTCACTATAATGTGATAGCAAACAAGAAAATAAACGTAAATGCCTGCCAGACTATAATTTTTACGTAAGAAAAGACACTATACTAAAATGTTCTTAACACAGCATCTACACGAGCCATAAAATTGTACGCATATATATAAATGCCTCAAATTACATACATAAAAATACCAGAATAGAAAGAAGATCTTGTATTATTTCGTGGCTTATCAAAAATAGCCAACTATTTTATAAATCGCCAAAAAATCGCCATGTCGCCAAATCGAAATTTTGGTCGCCAAACAAGTTTGAAAATCGCCACGTTTGGCGAGAAATCGCCACATCTGACAGCCCTGGTCGCGATTTATCGAATTTTTTCTAATTACATGCATATAAAAGATATATAAACAAGAGAATACATATGTTCTAAAACTTTCTTACATTCATGCATTGTACACAGAAAAAAATCTGGAAAATTGTTCACCAATTAAAGCATTAATCAGGAATAAATTTAATCAAGTGAATTAAACGGCAAAGTTTTTTGGTCATTTTTTTAATTAAATTTAAAAATTTTATTTATTGAAACAAAAATATTCACAATTTTCCATTTTTAAAATTTTTAGAAATCAATTTAATCATTTTGGTAATAGGGCAAAACAATAAATTATTTGTTTCATTCTATGAATTTGGTAATTAGAAGCAATTTTTAATTTTTTCTGTGTGTTTTGCGAGAGTGAGCTATATATGGGACCCATGATTAATAACATAATGATCTCCACAAAATTTAGTTGTGTGATTTTGTTTAATATTATATTAGAATCGACGCATTATGTTACCAATTTTTATTGTTCATTTTTTTTTAGAAGACTGTTCCACATTTGGGTGCAGAACTGTTTTGCTACTGCACCGATTAGTCTGGATTTTACCTTCAAGCTGCTTAGGAGAAGTAAAAGCAATTTGATACCAAAACTGCCTTTTTCTATTGAGCATTTTAAAAGGGAGCGCGGTTTCATTAGACAGGCAGACAGGCGGTCAACTTAAAATTACTCAAGGGCCAACAATATATATGAGGAGCCGCCGAACAAAATGTACTTTTTTTTGATCATTTAAATTTTGGAAAATTGAGATTTATTAATTTTGCCTCCTTAAAAATCTGCATGAACCTGGATATGGTAGCAAGTCGTTAACTTATCAATAGATGCAACAAGCTGTTATAAGTCACCACATTACAGATTTCTAGGTAAATATTATAAAACTTCCAAAAATGAATTGGTCAAAAAATGCGAAAAAGAACGGTTTATTCTGCTCCCATATATTTAACAAACCGTGGAACGCAATGGCAGCGAAACTGCAACTTCAAGTAGTTTTTACGCGACCATTTTGAAACCGGTTTGATACGCATTGGAAATCAGTTGCATTGAAATAGGCGTGCAAGACACTCATGCTTCATCTATTCTTAAAGAAACCCGAAATGATTGCATCACATTGTGGTACAATTTAGATTGCGGAGTTTGTTTAAAACTAGATTCAAACCAATAATTTCAAAAGGGTTTCATTGCAGTTGCGTTCCACCGTCTGTTCTGGTCTTTAGATAACTATTTAACAGTTTCATACGAATGAACAAACTTAGTATACAGTATACTAGTGGGGGAGGGTACAAAAATACTACAACCAGTTTATGTGGGTAGTAAACAATGTACCATTGGGAATATGCAACACTTCGTAGATTTCCTTAACAAATTTTAGTGCAGCAACATGCAGCTAAAACTATAACGGTTTGTGGCGGCCTTAACTTTGTTTGACGCCACTTTACGTCAGTATTTGTGGTTTCGTCCTAGATTCATTCATTCGAGTAAAAGGCCGGCTATTGTTAAATGAATATAAATGTTGTTAAAAGAGAAACAGTTTGCTTAAAGCGTATTTAACTAATAGACACCAATCAGTGTTCCTTAACGGTGGATATTCATCTTCCATCCCAGTAACTAAAGGAGTTCCCCAAGGTTCAATTTTGGGGCCTCTTCTATTCTCCTTGTATGTTAATGACCTGCCTCTATTTTTAAAATACACTAAGGCACATTTATATGCAGACGATGTTCAAATATATAGAGTAGTTAAATTCGGTCTGTGGAGGAAAATGTAGCCAAGGTTAATGATGACTTAAATAATATCTACAAATGGGCTACTGCAAACAAACTTGTAATAAACCCTCAAAAGTCAAAATGTATGATTATCCACAGAAAAACTACCAGGGTAAACTTAAACGTTGACATTATGTTAAATAATAATAAAATTGAATATGTATCATCTGCAAAAAATTTGGGTGTTATTTTCAATGATAATTTAGACTGGTCCAGCCACATCAGAAAAGCCGCAGCAAACACTTATCTAATGTTACGGGGACTCTGGCTCACTCAACATTTTACACCGAAAAATATAAGAGTTCTAATAGCCAAAACATATCTAATGCCACGATTATTATATGGTAGTGAACTCTTTACTAGCTGTGATTCCGGTAGCTACAATATATTACGTAAAACTTATAACAAGATAATAAGATATGTATATGGTCTACGAAAATATGACCACATTTCATCGTTTTCAAATCAACTGTATGGAATGTCCTTGAAAAATCTATTGGACACTAAAGTATTAGTAATGCTGCACAAAATAATATACACCAAGGAGCCATCGTATCTCTACAATCGACTTGTTTTTGCTAGATCTAATAGAGGCAATAAACTTATTCCTCCTAGACACCGTAGCCTTGTTTCTGAGTACCAATTTTTTATATATTCTGTTCATCTTTGGAACTCTCTTTCGAATTCCCTGCAAACAAACAACAATGCTAAAGAATTTAAAAATATTTTGCAAACTAATTTAACAAGCCGTTAATAATAAGAATATATTCACACTAACAAACTAAATTCCATTTTCTTTTGCTGTTTTAAATTATTATTTTAATTATTATTTATTTATTTTTTTTTTTTTTTATAATTTATAATTTATTTACTATTTTTTTTTTTTTTTTTATATAAATAGTCTTAATTATTGATCCTTTAGGTATCACCTATCATATTATATGTGCCTTTTTATAATGTTGACAAATTAATTCGCACACTGTAATTATAAGATCTATATCTTGTTGTGTGCGTCATACAAATATATAAATATAAATACAAATACAAATACAAAAACAAATACAATACAATCACTGGTGCAAAACCGATTTTAACATTCAAAACACGGCTGCTGCTTGTCTTTCAATTTAAATTATGTTAAAAGGTTGTTTGTAGCTATTGGGCCATTTGATGTTTGAATGTTGGAACTATTGTATTAAGATATCAATTAAACAAATATATAACAATTCAATATGAACTTTAAAATGAAATGAATGGTTTCTTTTAACTGGTAGAACTGCGAGTTTAAAACAAGGTAAAAAAACAAGCCACTTGTAGAGGAATGAAAGTAAACATAAACACACTGTTTATTGTAGTGGCTTTGTTGAAGTTTGATATGGTTTTAAGTAAGATCTAAGTGTTTATAATTCTAATTCACTTTATAGTCTTATTTGTATAATATGTTTAGCTTTTCTAAAGCCTTTGGCAAAAGTTTCCTGACGAGCTGGCCTAAGCAACCAGCGAAATGCGCATAGAAACTAGGTTCCCCACAACAATAAATTTCAGTGTTTTTATCAAATATACGAGGGCATTAATTTGCCCCTTTTTGACACTTTGTAACAGGTCACTGAAAAACCTACCAATTTCGGTTAAAATAATGCCTGTCGAGGATATTGTCCCAAATGAGCCATGTCAATATGATAGATCCCCTTCATATAAAGTAATATAACTAGAGAGAATCAGTCACTACCCGCACAAAATCCAGTCACATGAATAGTTTTGTGCCAATTACCTTTCCTCTGGACTAACTACACTCTAAATTCGTTCCTTTTAATTATAAAATGTTGTTCACTGGTCACGGGATAAGTGGATTAAAATGTATTTCTTATAAAATTTTACTTTTTAAATAGAAAATTAAGTTTAACAGTCCCGCCTGCAAATAATTGCATTTTATCAATAAAATAAAATTAGTGGACTCCGATTGCTGCTGAACCAAATGAATATATTAAATATTGGCTTTCAGATCATTTTCAACCGAAGAAGTCTTTACTTTGCTTATAGCTTATTTTTATTTTATTTCCTTAGTCTTGTGTCGGCCTCCTAAGCGCCTTAAAAACTGTATGATTTGCAGCAGAGTTGTTGATTTTTTAATTATTTAGTTTATTTACAAGCTTTAGAACTGTATACGTGGTATAAATGAATTGTTATTTTATTGTTTATTGTTAAACTATATTTTTATTTTATTGCTTTTTTCTGTTTATTAATATAATAATAGTATCAAATCAAATAGAAATGTATGTTTTTCCCATTGGATAACATTATTCGAGCTATTCGAGATATTCGAACATATTACAACTCTTATTCGATTAATTCAGCAAAACTAAAATTTTAAAATCGATTAATTCATTATTCGAATAAATTCAAAAATCAAATAATTGGATACTCTAGTCAACGACCAATATTAAAATTTATTACATACATCAGCACAAACACAAAATTCCACCAGCTTTGGTGTAGGGTTTAACGAACTTTTAATGTTGTATAAATGATTTCAATTAAAAAATTTGTACTACTAATCAATTATATCAATTAAACATTTAATTCACTTTATTAAACGCTTAATTCACTTAATTAAACGTTAAATTCACTTGATTACATTTTTAATTAATACTAAATTTTTTTTTTGATTAATGCTTTTTATTGGTGAAAAACTTTAGAGAATTTTTTCTCTGTCTGTTAAATTATTTGTGCATTCTTAAATCGTGGCACACTTTAATATTTTAATTAAATTTCTTCTTAACGACTTGTTATCTTTGTGTTTGTTAATAAGCTAAATTTGATTAATAAAATTTTTAATTAATTGAATAATTTTATATTGATCAATTCATCAGAAATTTGAATAATAAAATTTGTTATAATTGATTAATTTGAAATTTTTTTCTTTGTTTTACAAGTTTGTGTGTATTCTGTTCTTAGAAACACCATTTTCAAAGTGTGCCATTTGGCAGGGCCTTATGCTATGTCCACACTTGGGGTTTTAAACGCGTTTAATTAAAATGTTGATTAAGTTAATCAAAGCCGTCCATTAGATTTATGATGCTTAATTTATATTTCCTTTAAGTATTAGATATTGGTTAGAATACTCATATAAAGCTAAATACTTTTCAAACATATTAATGATAAAATTGTGAAAATGTATGGATTATTTAAAAAACATTAAGAGGAAATCGTGGTCAGTTGCACACGTAAATATAAATGTTAATTAATGTCGATTAATCGCGCTATGTCGATATATTTGTGTTAACAGATACTTTAAATGTGTATGTGAAAATGTTGCCTACTGTCATTCTTAATTTTGTACGAATGAAGTAAAATTGTAATTTGTAATATTATCGTAAGTATTTTGACGTACTACGGATGTAGAGTAGGTAAGTGTATTTAAATACTGTTATCATGATGTATAAAATGTTGAAAATATTGAAGTGTTTGCATTTTTTTTACTTAATTATGCACGTAAAACAGGCGTTCCCATACATATTCATATACATTTATATTTCATTATAATAAAGTACATTCATTAAATGGGGAAAGGCAATTTGAGATCAAATTGTTTATACCCATAACACCATAGGTTGAAATGGTATAACATGTTTATTCTAAATTAAAGCTTACCGATTATTTTATACCATATTTCTAATTTAATCTAAAGACGTCCGTCCGTCTGTCCAAATAAACTTTGCGAGCAGAGTACAGGTCGCAATTTTTTGGATAATTTGAAGAACTTTGGAACATTTTTTAATTATCACAAAGCTAAAGGTTCATAATTCTCTAAACTGATTGGTATGCACTACCTCCACGATTAATAACATTTTTACAGCCAAATTTTTTTGGAAAAGTTACCAAATATGAAAAAATATAAAGAATAAACATTAAAACTAATATGAAAATATTAATTACAAATTAAGAAAACAAAACAAGCAATGAATTCTTGTAAATATTATACAAACAACGAGAAACTTAAATTAAAAGGTTTTATTTATTTGAAACCTTTTTCGTAAAAATATTTTTATTTCAGAAGAGTTAATCCCGTCAAATTTCCATACAAAATTTAGTTTATTGAAAGTTAATAAAATGGATTTTTTTTTAAATATCCTTTACAATAAGCGAAATTTGTACTTCACAGTTATAAATAACAGAAAAGGAAAAATTTGATTGTTTTCCGCTTTTTAACTTTCAGTGGCATGGCTGTCAAATGTTGCGATTTTTTTAATCCTCTTGTTGATGGAAATTTACGTTTGGCGATATAGCGATTGTTGTCAAAGGTTTCTTTCTATAAATTATAAATACTGCCAAACAAACATCAAGTAATACATACCGACAGATTATAAAAAGTAAAATTTAAAATTTTTTAAATTCTTACAGTAAATGCCAGAAATCTAAATTTATAGATAATATATCAGCTAATTTTTAAAAAATCTTTAAAATTTCTATGTTTATATCAATGTATTAAAATATACTACTGGAAATAAATTTAATTTAGAACATTTTACTTCTATTCAAGTTTTTAGAAACACTAAAACCACTTTTGTGTACTTTTTCAGTCGTGTTCTGAAATCGATTCCGCGTGACATTATTCTTTTTCTACTTTGAGTGCCACTTATCTTTACTATTCTTAAAATTAAGAATATTAAATTAAAAATATCTGGTAGCTGTTTTGAAAGGGATTTTTTGTTTTCGATAAGTATAAAAAACTTCAGTTCACTTGAATATCGTAGTGCACAAAACACTTAATTCGAATTCGTTAACAATTTCCTTCGAATCGAAATACGCGATAACCCCCAATGTAAATAAAAACGTTAAAAGTTTTTAACCCAACTCGGCGTTTTTTACCTCACGCTGAATCCAGTGGTGCTAACCGTTTTTTTTTAGGTTAGCTCTGGTTTTCGAGATATACCGTTATTTCGAAAATGGAGGAGGTTGCACAACATACATATGTTCGCGTCACTCAAAAACTTTTTAGTTTATTGAACAAGTTTATTGAGTTCCGCAATCAAATTTCCCTTAAGAAAAGGTTAACTTTTTTCCCATAAGTGGCGTGTTAGAAACCAAATTTTTTTTTGCAAAAAAAAAAATTATTTTTTAGCAACATTTTGATATTTTTGTTTTTTAAAAATTCATAAAAAATGGGAAAGTGCAGCTATGCTTCTAAATTTTTGCAGACATATAAAATCAAAGTTGGAAACAAAACAAGATTTGATTTCTAACACGACTACACTTATGAGAAAAAAGTTAAACTTTTCTTAAAGGAAATTTTATTGCGGAATTTCGGTTTTTTAGGTTGTTCAATGAACTAAAAAGTTTTTGAGTAACGCGAACATATGTTGTGCAACTTCCTCCGAAATAACGGTATATCACGAAAACCAGAGCTAACCTCAAAAAACGGTAAGCACCACTGGATTCACCGTGCCCGAAATAGGTTAAAACGCCAGGTCCCCGGCTTGTCTGTTTTTTCAACTACCACTGATGTGCCGAATAATCTCATCCTTTAGCTCTTGAATTGTTCTTGGCTTATTGACGCACACTTTTTCTTTTAAAAATCCTAAAGAAAGAAGTCGAACGGTGTCAATTCACATGATCGTGGCGGCCAATTAATAAGAGTATATGTATAATGAGAGTTCTACGCCAAATTTACCCAAAAAGCCATTAAAATCACCCAAAAGCCATTAAAATTACCCAAAAGCCATTAAAATTACCCAAAAGCCATTAAAATTACCCAAAAGCCATTAAAATTATCCAAAAGCCATTAAAATTATCCAAAAGCCATTAAAATTTTTCCAAAGCCATTAAAAAGCCATTAAAATTATCCAAAAGCCATAAAAATGTCATAAAATTTTTAAAAAAGCAATAAAAATGTCATAAAATTTTAAAAAAGGCAAAATTAGGGGGGAAATTCCTGAACACGTGTTAAAGTAGGTGAAATGAACACGTGTTAAAGTAGGTAAAATTTAAAAAAAAAAAAAAAAATTTCAAAAACAAAGTAATAAAAAAAAGTCGTTAAATTTTATAGGATAGCAATGCACAAGTGGTGGGTGCATTGTTGAAGCCTTTCTTTTGTTGTGATCGATAGACAGACAGCCAGACAGACATAGAGATATGTAGATAGATAGACATACAGACCTTGTAGAAGCAATTGGAAAATATTGTTGATAATTCTATCTTTTTATTTTCTTGAATTATGTGAAGAAAAAATTTTTGTTGAGGAAACACACAAAGCTGATAAGCGCATTTTTTTATTTTTTTTTATGATATTAAAATTAATAATTTATGGGGTGTGAGATGATAAGGGTATTGTATTGGAGTGTGTCTTGAATATAGATAGATAGATACACAGACAGACCTTGAGGAAGAAATTGGAAAAATATTTTTTTTATTTTTGTGTGTGTTTTGTGGAAGACAGACATACTGTGTACTTGTCGATGCACTTGTTGAAGCCTTTCTTTTGTTGTGATCGATAGACGGACTTACTGTGTAGATGCACTTGAGAAAAGATGTGATTTATTTTTGTGTGTGTTTTGTGGAAGACAGACATACTGTGTACTTGTCGATGCACTTGATTTTGAAAAAAAATTTTGTGGACAATTTTTTCAAAGCGCTGATATTAAAATTAATAATTTATGGGGTGTGAGATGATAAGGGTATTGTATTGGAGTGTGTCTTGAATATAGATAGATAGATACACAGATAGACCTTGAGGAAGAAATTGAAAAAATATTTTTTTTTATTTTTGTGTGTGTTTTGTGGATTGTTGGGAGAAAATACACATTTCTGATAAAAGTCCTTTTTTTGTTGTGTGTGTTTATGGGTAACCAGATGGAGGGTTGTTGTTATTTTGTTTGTTTGGGTGATCGACGAAAATATTATTGGATGGATAGACAGACATACAGACAGACTGGCTTCGTAACAGCAAATGGTTTTTCAATTTTATTTGGGGTTGAAGAATAAATTCAAAGTATCTATAAATTATGATTTTATTTAGTTATTAAAAAAAAAATTGTATAGATGCAATTGGTGTTTCTATTTAAATTTTTATTTGGGTGGAAGAAAAATTCAAAGTATTTATTTATGATTTTTTAAAAGAAAAGAGAAGATAAAAAGGGGGAAAAGGAAAGTTAGTCAGACAGATAGACAGACAGACAGTCTGGCATTTTATTTGTTGATAAGTAAATTTACGATTGTATAGATATTTGAAAGTATATAAAAGGTTTTAAATATATTCTATTCATTAGTTTCTAAAGTAGACTTGCTTAAGAAAGTTTGTGTTTTTTTTTTGTGAAAATAAAAAAAGAAATTAATATTTAAAATAATAATAATAATGGCTAGTGTACTAATTTGTGAAATTTGCCAAAACCAATATAAAAAGAAACAAAAATTAAAAAAACATATTCAAATTCATGTGCCATGTGATGTGTGCAATCATATATCCCTGACATCAATGGAGAGGAAAAAACATATGGAAATCCATCTAGATTTCCTTCAACAGCAACAACAGCAACAAAAACAGCAGCAACAACAACAACAACAACAACAGCAACAACAACAACAAGTAGAAGAAATGGATGAACATCCTTCAACATCGGATGCATCTAGGAAGCGTCTATCGATGTTACAATCAAATATACCATTTAAACAACAAAAGCCTGAGTCATGTTCAGAATCTTTTATTATGTGTGAGGATTGTAATGTTAAAATTCAACCACAACAGTGGCTTATTCATTGCTCCCAACCCGAACACAAGAAAAATGTACAGGAGAGAATTGGAAACCGGATTCAATTGATAAAAAATTCATTTAAATCTCGACTTTTGACGTACCGTTTCCCGAAAGGAGATTTGAATTTGAATGTAAATGAATATTTGAAAGAGGGTCAAATGTATGTTCAGAAATTATTAAATAATTGTCTGGCTGAGCACATAATTGTGAAATTTAATTTGGAATTGACAGCTCGATATAAGCTACCAGCACATCCTCTTAAACCAGAAACTGATATGTACCACAATACGGAAATGATACGCTTATCAAGGGCAGACAATATTGGCTCAGCTCTCACACTTCAATTTGAAAAGATTAAGGCGAAGATGTCTGAGTTTCAAGAAAGAGATTCTGGTTGGACGCTTATCCAAATTAAATGGCTGGAAATAAACATAAATAAAGCATCACCATTATCAGGATCCCAATATATACCTACACCCGTAGAGCTGGCGAGGAAGAAAGCTTGTGTCAACATTCAAAACAATGATATATTTTGCTTTAAATGGAGTGTAATAGCAGCATTTTATAATGGTGATGACAGTCATGTATACAGACAGACAATTTACAATATACCAAATATTGCTGACAATAATATTAAGCTTGATTGCGGTAGAACACTTAATTTCACATCAATGCAATTTCCTACTGATGTGAAAGATATTAAAGTATTTGAAAGAAATAATACTGATATAAGTGTAAATGTGTTCGGGTTTGATAGGAAATCCAAGGCTGTTATTGGACCATACTACATTACCAAAAAGGAAAAAAATATGCATATAAACCTTATGCTGCTGGAAGACGAATGTGGTGATAAAATGCACTACATTCTAATAAACAATATTTCAAGGTAGTTATCAAAAACTTATATAAAATTTTTTAAAAAAAAAAATCTATTCAATTTAATAAATTTATTTCTTTTTTTTAGACTACTTTCAAGTCAAATATCTACGCATAATGGAAGAATTATATTTTGCAACGCATGCCTTTACCACACAGATATACCGGAAAAAATGATTTTTCACAAAGAAAAAGAATGTGGAGAGTGCATTCCCAAGATGCCGGAGGGAGACAAATCCATCATAAAGTTTTCCCATCATGAGCGACAAATGAATCTCCCGTTCACTGTGTATGCGGATTTTGAATGCGTTCTCGAGGAAGTAGATGTAAGTAGTATTATTGAAAATAGTAGATTTACAAAAAAACATGTTCCATGTGCATATGGTTTTAATATTAAGTGTAATTTTAATGAAAATTTAGATAAGTTTAAAATGTTTAGTAGTAGTAGTAGTAGTGTTAATGTAGGGCAACATTTTGTAAATAATTTAATAAATGAATGTAGACAAATTTATAAGAAGTATTATGAAAAAATTGTCCCCATGCATTCATTAACCCCCTTAGAAGAAGAACAATTTTTAAACTCTATTAACTGTCATATTTGCGGTTTAGCACTAGGCGATGAACTAGCTGTGAGAGATCACTGCCACTTATCAGGAAAATATAGAGGGGCTGCACATAATTCGTGTAATTTAAATTTTAAAATTCCAAATTTTATTCCTATATTTTTCCATAATTTTTCGAAATATGACTGTCACTTATTTATTAAAGAATTACTTAGTATTAAAGGGGAGACAAATGTAATTCCAATAAATAAAGAATTATACATTTCTTTGTCGCATACTGTTCGGGTATATACTGATGAAGAAATTGATGATTATATAAATGAGTTGTATATAAGAAAAGTGAAGCAAAATATTCCTCAGCATATTATTTCAAAACAACTTGAAAAGGTGCGAGTTTATAAAACTGGAAAAAAAATTGAGCTTAGATTTTTAGACTCTTTAAGATTTATGGCATCTGGTTTGGAATCATTAGCTAGTAACCTCAATGATCAAGATTTAAATGCAGTTAGAAAATATTTTCCAGATGCTGAGAAGTTTTCTCTTAGAAAGCGAAAGGGTGTTTTTCCTTATGAATATTTAAATTCATTTGAAAAATTAAATGAAAAGAAACTCCCACCAATTGAAGCATTTTATAGTAGGTTAAATGATAAAAAATGTTCAGAAGAAGATTATTTGCTAGCACAAAATATATGGACAAAATTTGATTGCGAGACTATTAAGGATTACATGGAGCTGTATTTAAAAACTGACGTGTTGTTACTTACAGATATATTTGAAAACTTCAGAAAGCTCTGTAAGAAGATTTATAACCTAGATCCTCCATATTATTATACCATCCCAGGGCTTTCTTGGGATGCAATGTTAAAATATACAAGAATTGAGCTAGAATTATTAACAGATCTAGAAATGTATAATTTTATTAAACGAGGAATTCGTGGTGGTCTTTCACAATGTAGTAAGAGGTATAGTAAGGCGAATCATAAATATCTTAATGATTATGATCCTACAAAACCCTCCGAATACATTTTATATTTAGACGCAAATAATCTTTATGGTTGGGCAATGTCAGAGTCACTACCATATGGAGGCTTCAGTTGGACAAATGACTTCATTCACCCCAAAAATATTCCACATAACTCAGATGTTGGTTATATTTATGAAGTCGATTTATCATACCCGTCTAGCTGTCATGATTATCATAATGACCTGCCATTCTGTGTGGAAAACAAAATAATTGGTGGGAGTAAATATGAAAAATTAATTGCTGATCTATCTAACAAAAAGAAATATGTCATACATTATAAAACATTAGAGCAATGTTTAAATAATGGATTGGTTTTGGAAAAAGTTCACCGAATTCTGAAATTTAATCAAAAGCCGTGGTTAAAGACATACATAGATTTAAATACGACACATAGAACAGAAGCTAAGAATCAATTTGAAAAAGATTTCTATAAATTGCTCAATAATGCTGTGTATGGTAAAACTATGGAAAATGTCGATAAGAGAAAAGACGTTCGGTTGGTTAGTGAATGGGGTCGTACTAATCGCAATAAATTGGGTGTAGGTGAACTTATAGCAAAACCAAATTTTCACAGTATTTCACAGTTTACTGATAAATTATGGGCTGTACAAATGAACAAAACTTTGACATATTACAATAAACCCATTTATTTAGGCTTTTGTGTACTTGATCTATCAAAATGGAAAATGTATGATTTCCATTATGAGTATATGAAACCTAAATTCGGAGATAATATAAATCTCAATTATATGGACACTGACTCTTTTATTTACTCAATTAAAACTGATGATTTCTATGATGATATAAGAGGAGATTTAAAAACACTCTTTGACACATCAGCATATTTACAAAATAATCCATTTAACTTTCCTCAATTAAATAAAAAAGTACTTGGAATGATGAAAGATGAAACTGAAGGTAAATTCATCACTGAATATGTAGGCTTAGGACCCAAAGTTTATTCTTTCACAGTTGAAGATGATAAAGATGTTAAAAAAGCTAAGGGGGTTAAAAAATGCGTGGTAGACAATTATACTATGGATCATTATAAACATGTCTTATTTAATAAGAAATCAGTAGGGGCATGTATGTACACATTCACATCTAAGTTACACACAATACTAACAAATAGAGTTAATAAAATAGCTTTAAATTTTATTGATAGTAAACGTAAAATAAGAAATGATGAGATTAATACACTTGCATGGCACCATTATCAGTTAGATACTGATAATGGTGATTTAGAATTAAGTAGGTTAATTAGTGATATTGAGTCACTAAATAATTAGTATAGAATATGTAAATGTAAATATATGTAAATATATACACCTATATACACATAAAATAAAAAAAAACCAAAATTTATTTAAAAAAAAACCAACAGTTTTATTCTTTATTTAATAGAAATTAAATGAAAAAAAAGTAAGTATTAGAATGTATTTTAAAATAGATTATATAACTTTTCGAACAATTCCAGTTAAAGGTGTGTACTCCATCATACGATCGTGTAGGATTAAACAATAAGCATTTGTATTTTTTGATACTGGACTACTTGTCTCGAACTCAATTTTCACATCGATAGGCCCATTTTTAACAATTTCATTTTGATAACTAACATCAACTACTGCAATTGGAATATTTTTAAATTTCTCACATGAAAGAAGAGGTTGTGCTTCTCTCATATAGTAATTTTGTTGAAACTTAGCATACATATCATACAAAATAGGGTATCGATTCTCCTCAAATTTTAAATTTAAATCATCATATGGATATGATTCTGAATTTAAATGCACTTTAACATTTTTCAAATCTGAATGTATATATTTATTATCGTTTTCTAATACGAATAAAAGAAATCTTGGCCTTTCTCTATTCACTGATAGTTTAATATTCCAGTTGTGATTTCTGCCTCCGGAAAATGTTGGATTAAAATAACAGTCCCAACTGCGAAATGCTATGGGTAATGAAACACCCTCCTTTATAATCTTCATTATTTGTATTTTTCGTGTATCTGATAGGTGAATATGTGGTATTCTCCATGTTATGTTTTTAATCGATAAACTTAATTTTTCATTAGCATCTGTAGAGTAATACGCCTTATCATCATTTGAACTTCGTAAAAGAATAAGTTCATGTTTACTATTTAAAATTATTTTATTGAAATCCTCAGCAAATCCCAATAGTAGTTTAAGGGGAATATAAAAATTAAATTTTCGCATTGACAGGTCTTCAGAAATATTCCACCCTGCATTTCTCATCATATTGCTTTCAAATTCATTTAGTGAGACATAATTCTTAATTGTACTGGATATTCCCAAGTATCGAGTACGATCAATTTCAACACCATTAATCTCATACCGTATTTCATCAAATAAGTATGCAACACAATTATTCCTCAATCTAGTATTTTCTGACGCTTCTTCACCTTTAGTGTTTTTTATGTTTCCTTCTATATATAAGTAGCTTTCAGACGGAAGAACATATAAGTCTTGATTTTGTAGTGTAATTCGAATTTCATCATTGTTTTTAAATGATTGAATATAGGGCACATAGCTGTGATAATCTTTTTTTATTATATTTTCATCAGAATACGGTTTTTCAATGACATTGAGTATATCAGACATTTTTCTTTATTTTTAACTTAAGCAATTTTAAAAAGGTGGTGTTTTCTTTCGATAATGATGGTCTTATAGCTTTAATATGATTAGTAGGAATGACCCTATTAACTTTAATGTGCTTAGTTTTATTGTAAATTATCATTTTTTTCTGGGTCTTAGATGTAATCTAAGTGTTATTTCTTCACCTCTGAAATTAACTGCACGATTTTCTTGGTCAACAATCCAAATTTTGAGATATGTTATTTCTTTGACGTTTACTGGTAAATAAATTAGGTTATTAGCAATAACATCTAATTTATAGCCTGGTGGTACGTCTAATGCGAACTCGTGTAGTATATGTGCGGGAGAATTATTCATATATGCTCCTGTTATGATGTTACACTGAATTTGTATAGCATTCACTTTTAATATATTTACAGGTTGATTTGATATATGTTTCATACCAGCCTTTAAAATTTCTTCACTAAAACCTAACAGCGTACCAATGGATCGTTTTCGATTAAATAAAATTGCATCGTGGGATGAAGTTATTTCAATTTGTAAAGTATTATTATTAGCTTTAATGAGAATAGATTTATTATAATTTTCTGCTTTATACTGCCCAACTATATAATCAACAATATCTTGTAACTCGTATGATCCAATAGGAATTTCAATTATTTTATCTCCTATATGAAATAAATTATTATCATAATCTACATTAGGAATAGAGTTATATGAATGAAAATCAACTAGAGAACATTCATAGTCATCTTTTAGATCTATTGGTGGGAAATAATTTGCCGTTAGGATTGATGAATTTCCACTTAAAGCTAAAGTAATTGACATCCTGAATGGTAAATTGTAAATGAAATGAAAATGCTTGAGTTTTTTTGTTTTATTAAATTTATACATTTATTAGAAAAACTTTTTTTTTGTATTTGTTTTCTTATAATATTTCATTTTTACTTATCCAAGAATTATGTTGGTTTGGAAAACCTAACCATTTAACATACGCTTTATCACCTTTTTCTTTTAAAATTTTTTCCACCAGAAATGTATTAGGATAACGTGTACGACGTATTTCTTCCTTGTAAAATGCGCCTTTTATAGGATTTCCTTGATAGTCTTCAAGTAAAAATGTTATTGGGTAGGTGTTCTGTATCGATTTTATTTTAAATATTTCTGTAGTCCAATTTGGTGTATAACCTTTTTCAAATATATGTTTATATTTACTTATGCGAACATAGTCCCCAACCTTAAACCTTGATGATTTAAACATTTTTAAACTGCTAAATGCAGTTTTCAGTAGATGTTGTTCATGTTCACGTTTTACATCAATAGGCGCCATTTTAATTTTACTATGAGTTTTTCTGTTATATTGATCAACTAGTTTTTTATAAATATCAATCCAGTGAAATGTTCCATTATAACTAAATTCTCTCCACATCATACCTTTTAGTGTTCGATTAAAGCGTTCAACAATTGAAGCTTTCATTACACTATAAGTAGAGTAATGATTAATTGAATATTTACGCATTAGTAAACCAAACTCCTTATTAAAAAATTCTTTTCCGTCATCTGTTTGTAAATTTTTAGGTATTCGCCCCTTACTTAGTATTTCCTGGAAAGCTTTGGAAACTTCATTTGCGGTTTTTGCTTTAATTGCTGCAGCCCAAGCATATTTTGAAAATGTATCAATAACTGTTAGCATATATTTGTATCCGTTGTTTATAATGGAATAGTTACCCATTTCTACTAAATCTGCTTGCCAAAGATCATCAATTCCCTTTGTTATTACTTTCCGTCTTAAGAAATTTTTGCGTGCTCTAGAATGTAGTTCATTTATTATCGTTCTTTTTTCCATTATGTTGTTGTTGTTGTTGTTGTTGTGATGAAAGTTTGTTGTGATGAATCATTGCACTATATATATCAGAAATTTTCTTATTTAAATCCTTTATTTCATTTCTTACAATTAAAACTTCTTTGTTTATACCCCTTTTTAAATGTTCTTGCATATGGGTCATTTGTATATTCACATAATTTTTGTTAACAGCATCTGTCCCATTCATTGGAGGTGACAAATTTAAAATTCTTTTATTCTCTATATCAATATTATTTACGTTGAGTTTGATACCGAATTTTTTTGAAATGTTGTTTCTTGTTATATCTCCTATATATTTTTGATTATAGTAATGACCAAATTTGTCAACAGTCATAATTTTTTTTATTTATTTATTTATTTAAAAGTTATTCAATTATATTTGCTTCCCTTAGTTCTTCGATTATAGATATTATTTCATTAGAATGATTATTGTTACCAGCATGTTGTGATGCTATTAACAGCCTCAATCGGTCTACAATTTCATTAGGATTATCCCAGTATATATAGTTCGGTTTATTAAGATTTACCTCCATTAAACCCTTACCAACGTGAGTAGTTGTAGTAAACAATTTATTTATTATTTTTTTATATTTATAACCTCTGTTTCCATTGATTTGATTATTAGGATCATAGTTTCTTCGATGTGCATTTGTATCAAGTAAAATATTTTTATATATTGCTAGCTCTGACGAATCAAATTGTTTTGGATTTTTATGAAAAAGTAATGAGTATAACCCTGGGGTTAGTGCCCAAGATTTTTGACCTATTATTATTTTATCATCGGTTAGCTTTAAAATAGAATTTCCAAATTTCCAGTCTCCATTTTCCATTTTATGAGGTCCAAATATAGTGTCAAGCTTTTTATTTCCATTTAGGGTTGATAAATCAAACTCCCAATCCGATGATTGAGAATAAAATTGTTCATTTTTCGATTTATCATTTACTTCATCTTCACTATTACTATTATAGTCTTCTTCTTCTTCTTCTTCTTCTTCTTTACCCCTTTTTATTTTATTAGGTGCTGAATTAATGCTGAATTAGTTTCTTTAGAGGTTCTGTTAAAGGTTTAAACGTTCTTTCTAAATTATTAAATTTTTCCAATTCTCCCAGTCTTATGCTTTGAAATTTTTTCTTTAAAATTTTTTTGGATTTCACCAACTCTTTTAAAATATTTTCTTCCATGATTATAACTTTGATGGAAAAAAAAAAAAGCTAAACAGCTTCTTTAAACAGCTAAACAGCTTCTTTAAACAGCTAAACAGCTTCTTAAAACAGCTAAACAGCTTTTGAAAACAGCTAAACAGCTTTTGAAAACAGCTAAACAGCTTCTTAAAACAGATAAACAGCTTTTGAAACCAGTTAAACAGCTTTTGAAAACAGCTAAACAGCTTCTTAAAACAGATAAACAGCTTTTGAAACCAGTTAAACAGCTTGTGAAAACAGCTAAACAGCTTCTTTAAACAGCTAAACAGCTTCGTGGAATAATTTTGACAGTTCTCCAAGTATAAAAAAAAAACGTATTTAATATTAATAGGTATACGTCTGATGTAGTTAGTAGTATTTATATGACTAAATCTGAATGAATAGATCAAAGCCTTTTCTATAACGCCCTTGCTTCATTTCATCATCTTTACTTATTATAAGAAATCCATATTTATCCTTCCAACATTCTCCGCAAATGTAACGAAACATATTTAAACTCATGTCACTGCCAACATGATCATTGTAGATGTGCTTTAAATTTAATTCATCTTGCTTGAATAAAATAATCATATTTGCATTATCACGTACTAAATGTTTTGGAATATGTGTATAAGTCTGACATAAATAAAAAGAATCAATATCCTTATGTCTCCCCATACAGAAATATGATCTTATATTATTTTGCTTTTCACTAGCAACATCGTCAAATATCATAATAGAATTTACTTTAGCTTTTTCGGGTGGTATGACATGTTCATTATCTGAAAATGTGTAAAGTCCCATACCCTTTACTGATGAAATTAATCTTGATAGATATTTATATTTCGGTTGATTTAATGATTTTGAGTATATATAAATATTTTTAAATTTTAAACCATTCGGACTTTCAATTAAACTTAGCATTATATTTGTTTTGCCACAGTTTGAGGGACCAACTATTAGTGCTCTAATAGAATTTGGTAAAAGGCAGCTATGCTTAAAACCATTTCTGTTTTCCGTTAAATCCAAGTTTCTCACTGAAATATTCGATTGTTGTTTTACCAAACGCATCTTTATAACTGAAAGCATACGTTTGCTTAATATTGCGTTTTATTTACTTTTAGATTTTTTATTTATTTTTTATTTTCAGAAAAGCAATTTTATATATAAATGATTGTGTATAAAAATAAAGAATTTAGTAGAAAACATTTCGTCCTTGGAAAAGGACTTGTAAATAGCTTAATTAATTCACTACCACTTGAACTTCATTTACCGGGTTATCAATTTTGTGGACCAGGCACTAAATTGGAAAAACGATTACAAAGGGGTGATAAAGGTATCAATCCGTTAGATGCAGCTTGTAAAATTCATGATATTGCTTATGCCCAGAACACTGATATTCATAAACGACATTACGCAGATAAAGAACTAGCAGAAAAAGCTTGGAGTAGAGTTAAAGCTAAAGATAGTACATTTGGAGAAAAACTCAACGCATACCTTGTCACTAACACAATGAAGTCAAAAGTTAAATTGGGCTTGGGAGTAAAAACTGGTAACCAAAAGAAAAAGTGTAGACGAAATATTTTTAAGAATGCCGTTAAATCAGCAACCGATATTTTAAAAAAGGAAAAACCAAATGACATCAAAACCGCTATTAAAACTGCACGAAAAGCTATCCAACATTCATTTCTTGGAAAAAAATCTATAGTAAAAATTCCTAGAATTATCAACATACCTAAACTTGGCGGTTTTCTTCCACTTGTCCCTATTCTAACAGCACTTGGAGCATTGGGAGCAATAGCTTCTGGTGGGTCAGCAATCGCTAAAACTATTACTTTAGCTAAAAATGGTAGACAACAGCTCGAAGAAAGTAAGCGTCATAACAAAACATTAGAGGCAATAGCTATGGGTAAAGGTCTATATCTTAAACCCTATAAAAAAGGCTATGGAATATTTTATACCTCATCAAAAAACTATTAAAGCAGCTACCTAATAGACCGCTAACAGATGTGGACTTGAGAACATTTGGGAAGAAGTATATTCCATATTTTAGAGGAGTATATATGAGGGATAAACTTCCTAAAACTCCACACCGAATAGAGAATGGAATTATAAACTTGGACTCAAATAGAGGATATGGAACACATTGGGTAGCATTTTATAAAAATAATGACAATGTAGAATACTTTGATAGTTTTGGTAATCTCCAACCACCTATAGAAGTTTTAAGATACTTGGGTAAAAACATTAAATATAACTATTTAAGATATCAAAAATTTTATACTTTTATTTGTGGTCATTTATGTTTAAAATTTTTAATAAATTTCAAAATAAAGAATTAATAAAAAAACTCAAATATTTGTTTGTTTTTATATATTTTTTTTTTTTTATTATATATTTTTTTTTTTTTTATTATATATTTTTTTTTTTGTTTGTTTTTTATTTATTATCCATTCTTAATAATAATCTATAGATTTTAACATCTGTTTTAATTTTATTTTGCATTTTTTTTCCAAACTCATAACAAAGTCTGGTTAAATCAATTTCTATATCTCTTTCATTTATATTTTTAATTTCATAATATTGTACATTTGTTTTATTTAAAATAGAGCAATTAGGAATATAATGTTCATAATAAAAATATAAGATTTGCTTGCGAAGAATTGTATTCCAGGTTAAAAATGTCGTCAAGAATATTCCAATTTGAGTCAGAGATTTCCAAGTTTCAGGATCAATTTTTATTTTATGGTTTCCCTGTTGTAGGATGAGATAGCAAATATTATTCCTATACTGAAATGTATATTGAACATCCTTCTTTTCATCCTTATTAATTAGATTCATACAATCTTGGAATTCATACTGATTAAGTGTTGCCTTAATATCTTAATATCTTTAATTTTAAATTTATAAAATATTCCAACTCAAATACACAGTCGTATATTTTCGGGCTTCTTACAAGATTGAACATTCTCGATGAATTTTAAATGTAAACTAATAATATTTTTGCTTTGAAACTCTCTATTTAAAGAAAAAAAATGCTTTTATCTTTTTTTTTTTTTTTTTTTTATTTTTATTTAATTATTTTTGTTTTCTTGTACATAAATTTAGACTTCTAAAATATTTTAATATCTTTTTATAATTTTCTATAATTCTTATAACCTCCTTTTTCCTCTTATAGAAAAAGTAGCATCCACACAAACCCACGACATCTCCACTTGTACTTTCGTGAGAGCAAGGCATATTATATACATTAAAATTTGTATATTCTCTTTTGAATGTACATAATAATTCCAAATGTTCTTCAAAGATTACACTTCCAAATTCTTGTAGAAAAGCTTCAATAACCTCCATCTTTCCACATTAAGATTTCAGTTACAACTTATTAAAAATATTAATATTTCTATATTATATTTATATATATATATATATATACTAATAAAATAAAAAAAAAAAACACTAGAATCTATAATAATTTTTTTTATTGTTCAATCATTTTTTTTTTTATTGAAAAAATTATTTTATTTAAATGTATTAAAATGAGTATAAGGGTAATATCCTTTCATAGGAGCAGCCGTCTTAATTTCTAGCTTATAATTAATGCTATCCTTTTCGTCATCTAAAGGAATCTTTGAAATTATATATGAGCCAGTTGATAGGCTCCCAACATCGTTTTCAGTTAAGACATTAAACCTTTTAGGAAGATAAAGCATAGCTCCATCCAATTCCAAGACAATGGCATCTCCATATTTTGTAGTTACCCGTTCAGCTCCTGTAATAGGATAGTCCTTTCCACCTATCATATTTTTAACACTTAAAATATGTTTTATATTTAATTTGTTGAATGAAGCAATTAATTCCGCGTTAATATTCATCGTTTGATAATTTATAATGAAATGTAATAAATTACTAAATAAATTCACAATTTATAGAAAAAATTTTTGTTTTTTTTTTTTTGGTTACACTTAGTTTTAACATATGTTGTTTGCTCTAATTCATTAAAATTATCGATAATGTTTTTTAATTTTACCCACCACACCCATTGTAAAAACAAACAAATTCTAATTTCAATTTTATTAGTTTTTATTATTTATATTTATTTATTAATTTCTTAAAATATATTTTGAATTAAAAAAATCACTACTACATCTATAAACATAAGTCTACTTCCCTAATATAACGATCTCCATCTTCGTCCAAATAAAAACCATCATTTGCCTTCAAAATGATGGTATCTCCCTCTTCATCGCCCAGAAAATCCTCAATTTCCCACAAAAAATCATAGTATGCCAGCTGGTTGTTGGGGATTTCAATTCCTGGGGTTTTTAGCATATTCGCTATAGCTTCGTCGATTAACGCATTTGTACGCGTCTGTGTAATGTCTTCTTCTGCTGCTTCCATAGAATTTTCGTCCACAAATTCAATTTCCAACAGGCTCGAATTCATTCTTTATATCTTCAGTGTTCAAATGTAAATAAAAGTATTTTTCAGAAGTATACTCCACTAAGCCTTTTTTTTACTTTTAATACTTACATAGGAAAATCCATGCAAACTAGTATAAATACTATCTGTCTGTCTGACTAACTTTCCTTTTCCCCCTTTTTATCTTCTCTTTTCTTTTAAAAATCATAAATAAATACTTTGAATTTTTCTTCCACCCAAATAAAAATTTAAAAACCATTTGCTTTTACAAAACCGTATGTCTATCTATCTACATATCTCTATGTCTGTCTGGCTGTCTGTCTATCGATCACAACAAAAGAAAGGCTTCAACAATGCACCCACCACTTGTGCATTGCTATCCTATAAAATTTAACGACTTTTTTTATTACTTTGTTTTTGAAATTTTTTAAAAAAATTTTCAAGAATGGTTTCATATTTCCCTATCCACTCCAAAATAAAAATAGAAACACCAATTGCATCTATACAATTTTTTTTTTTTTAATAACTAAATAAAATCATAATTTATAGATACTTTGAATTTATTCTTCAACCCCAAATAAAATTGAAAAACCATTTGCTGTTACGAAGCCAGTCTGTCTGTATGTCTGTCTATCCATCCAATAATATTTTCGTCGATCACCCAAACAAACAAAATAACAACAACCCTCCATCTGGTTACCCATAAACACACACAACAAAAAAAGGACTTTTATCAGAAATGTGTATTTTCTCCCAACAATCCACAAAACACACACAAAAATAAAAAAAAATATTTTTTTCAATTTCTTCCTCAAGGTCTATCTGTGTATCTATCTATCTATATTCAAGACACACTCCAATACAATACCCTTATCATCTCACACCCCATAAATTATTAATTTTAATATCAGCGCTTTGAAAAAATTGTCCACAAAATTTTTTTTCAAAATCAAGTGCATCGACAAGTACACAGTATGTCTGTCTTCCACAAAACACACACAAAAATAAATCACATCTTTTCTCAAGTGCATCTACACAGTAAGTCCGTCTATCGATCACAACAAAAGAAAGGCTTCAACAAGTGCATCGACAAGTACACAGTATGTCTGTCTTCCACAAAACACACACAAAAATAAAAAAAATATTTTTCCAATTTCTTCCTCAAGGTCTGTCTGTGTATCTATCTATCTATATTCAAGACACACTCCAATACAATACCCTTATCATCTCACACCCCATAAATTATTAATTTTAATATCATAAAAAAAAAATAAAAAAATGCGCTTATCAGCTTTGTGTGTTTCCTCAACAAAAATTTTTTCTTCACATAATTCAAGAAAATAAAAAGATAGAATTATCAACAATATTTTCCAATTGCTTCTACAAGGTCTATATGTCTATCTATCTATCTACATATCTCTATGTCTGTCTGGCTGTCTGTCTATCGATCACAACAAAAGAAAGGCTTCAACAATGCACCCACCACTTGTGCATTGCTATCCTATAAAATTTAACGACTTTTTTTATTACTTTGTTTTTGAAATTTTTTTTTTTTTTTTAAATTTTACCTACTTTAACACGTGTTCATTTGACATACTTTAACACGTGTTCATTTTAATGGCTTTTGGATAATTTTAATGGCTTTTTAATGGCTTTGGAAAAATTTTAATGGCTTTTGGATAATTTTAATGGCTTTTGGATAATTTTAATGGCTTTTGGGTAATTTTAATGGCTTTTGGGTAATTTTAATGGCTTTTTAATGGCTTTTGGGTGATTTTAATGGCTTTTTGGGTAAATTTGGCGTAGAACTCTCATTATACATATACTAATAAGTGTGAGATAACACGGCCATTGAATTTCTTGTGCAAAAGAGCCACCATCCTGTTGGAACCACATATCTTCGAGGTACATATCCTCAATGTCTGGCCACAAGAAGTGCGTTATCATCTCGCGATAGCGAACACAGTTTTCGAAGAAGTGTTTAGAAGAATATTACGCCGCCAACCCATAAGCCGCACCAAAGGGTCACTCTTTGTGGATGCGTTGGCTTTTCAACTATCAGTCGTGGATTATTTTGCCCAAATGCTGCAATTCTGGTTATTAACGAATTCACTGGTTTCGATTATGCTGACCAAAAAAATCACGAAGTGCACGAAGTGATTTAGCGCCGATTTTCGTCAAAGGTTCAGCAATCTTAACGCGCTGCTCAATTGTGCATCTCTCCATGGTTCAATTTGTCAAATAATAAAATAAAGAAATGTCAAATTAAGTTGGCAAAAAGACTTGACATTTAGGTGTGACTTACGGTTAACATCGTTGGACCATAATTATGGTTGGATCACCATTTATAAGACAGCATATTTAAAAAAAACCAGCTTTTTCCTTTAAAGGAACCGGTGCGATATGTGTAATAGTGGTTGACTTAACGTTAAGCAATCGACATATTATTGCCCAACTTGTATTATAAACCGGATCAAGAATAAGAAGTCAATAATTCAGATGTTTCAACGCGAGATGCTCTACTTTAAAGCCACTTTACATTGCATACATAGATATCAAATTTAAAACTTTAATCCATCCAAATATCACCATCTATTTAAAAACTTCAGACTTATTTGCCCACTTTTTCATTATTTACTCTGAGGAAGTCAATAGATCTCACAGATTCAATTAGGGTTTGCCTCTTTCTTGGAACAAAATTGTAAACCATTTTTTGCCGAGCGGTGGTTATAATCACCAGCACTCATACAATTTTTTTTTTTTTTTTTTTTTTTTTTTTGTTGCAATATTTGTCAGTTACTTAAAATCTCATTTCGTTTTTATATTGTCAGTTTACTTGGTGCGGAGAAAAATTGCTTAAATTAAACATATGCATATGAAATTAAAGGACGATATAGCGAAATTCATTCATCTGACTGTAGAAACAACAGCCCACGGAAGAGAGCACTAGTATTGATGAAACCTGTTTAGAATAATTTATCGACGAATGATTATTTTGAAAATTTGAAAACTTAAAGGCTTTATATCATATAGGAACGATAGCAAGCTTAGGATCACAATGTGTGTTTGGTAAAAAAAATTATACCTATCCTTTAACATGGTTCGCATAAGCTGAAATCATCGAAATAAAAAATTAACTTCTCTGACATTTTTTACTGCACCTCGTAATTTATTATCGATGGTTAGGAACTAACGATTTTAAACATTTTGTTTCTATTTTATTGTTCACAAGAAATTTTTTAGAAATATTCACATAAGTCATTACTAAAAACGTTTTAAATCGAACAGTTTCCCTGCGGGATATTTGTGTCAATTATTCTTAAAGCACTAATCCCGTGACAAGTAAACAAAATTTTATAATTAAAAAGAACGAATTGTGGTAAATGAAAACAAGACCTATCACTTAACTGGTGATAATGTGTTTAGAATGTAGTTAGTCCAGAGGAAAGGTAATTGCCACAAAACTATTCATGTGACTGGGTTTTGTGCGGGTAGTGATTGATTCTCTCTAGTTATATTATTTTATATGAAGGGGATCTTTCATGTTGACATGACTCTTTGAGATAATATCTGCGAGAGTCATTATTTAAACCGAAATTGGATGTGTCCATTAAGGTTGTTTCTGTGGCCTGTTACAAAGTGTCTAAAAGCTGCCAATTAACCCTCTCTTAGGACATCGCCATATTAAAGTGACTTGTCACGTGACAAGTTTAGTGTTAGTTCCCTTTCCATTAGGGTGATTACTAATGGCAATAATTAAAATGCTACTTTGAGATTTATTAAGCCCTCTAAAAGTGGTAAACGAGGATAGATAAAGTTTATCATTTGGTGTGTAACACCAAAAAATTTATATCATAGACCACATAAAGTGTACATATTTTAGGTCCATCTTTTGAAAATATGTTCACTTCTGAACAACTGAATAAAAAAAAAATTACTTTGGTGTCAAATCGTTTCGCAATTAAGAACTAAACTTCAGCACAATCGTAAAAGAATTCCATTTGTATTCTCTTTACAAAACATTTACTATTAAGGCCCAAAATTAATTGCCTATTTTAATGTATCCTGGTGATACATTACTATTTTAAGCTCCTCTCGCAATTTGGTAATATCAAGTGATTCATCATGAGGCTTAATTTATAATGTAATTGAAAGTCAATTTATAATTTTTATTATCGGTTGAATTAACACTTTATGGCATTAACTGTTTGAAAATGAAAGGGTGGTCCATTCGGTAGGTCCAATTTTTGGCCACTAGTAAGAGCATGACAATTGGTATCTCGTGAATAACACGAGTTATGTCGCCTCCTAAAGTGGCAGTCGTAGCTGGCTTATTCCTGAAGACCTCAGACCTTACATATCCCCAGAAAAAGTAGTCTAGGTGGCCAATTTACCGTAGAAAAACGTGAAATTAAGTGCTTACCAAAATGATTGCTCACAAGATCATTGTTTCTCGCGCTCACGCGCGCCGACATGATTCTGATTGATTTTAACAAATAATTCGAATACTAGTTCGTTCAATTCAATTACTTTATTAATGATTTTTTTATTTATTTTCAATCAATATAGGTAATTGAATAAAATATAGATTTTTGGTTCATTATTTATATAACTGAATCAATTAATATATTGATTGAAATGGCACCGCCTTTTGATCAAAATTGAAAATATCATTTGTTAAAAAAAAAATTCACAATATTAAATTTTTACGATTTTTAGTAATCAATATAATCAATTGGTGTAAGGTGCATAATCAAGAAATTGCTTACTTGATTTTACGAATTTGGTGATTAAAGTCACTTCTTAATTTTTTCTGTGTAGCTTAATACATATATTACTTGAACATAAATTTTTAATTAAGATCAAAAACAAAATGTGATGTGAAAACAAAAGAACTTTAATTAAACATTTTTGTAAGGACCGCACAAATCCAATAACAAAATATTTAGCAATTTGATCCACAAAAAAAATTAGTTAAACAAAATCGTATTTAAAAATTGCAACTAGCAGAACATCAAGTCTTAAATAGGCAGCAAGTAAATAATTTTGATTACATTTGCCGCTGTCTGGATTCTTTAACAAAAGTCTTTTTAAAACAACTTGAGTGGAAACAAGGAGAAATGCTGACCTTTGTTGTGTTTGATAATGAAATGGTTTTAGAAATTTTTTATCGTACACAAAACAAATTGAAAACGAAAATGTAAAAATGTAACTAATTAAATCTTAAAGTAACGACTCTTGAAAGAATTTCGTAAATTAAAGGGAATACTGAAATATAAATAACTAAGCAAATGGAACTATTATTTAGTTTTTATATATTAATTTTTATATTAAACATTTTTCTTAGTTCTAATACTTTAAGCAGAGGTAGTAAGTAAGCGTTTTTTTAACTATAAGACATATACTGTCGTTGAAGCCCGAGTATAAGATACTCTATACAAAAGTATTTTCAGACATATTTTCTAGAGTAAAGCGTATTTAAAACAAATGGATGATCATGGAACCGACAAAATAAAATTTGTTTTCTCTTTTAAAGTGATACGGCTTATATGGGACTTATGATCAATTCTAGGCCTACTAGAATATGCTTTGGTAGTTATCATTATTTGCGGGAGCTGTGGTCAAATATGTACCGATTTCAATAACATTTGTACCGATTCCAATAACATTTGGCATATGTTACAAGAGAATATTTTTGGGACGAATTTTATCTAAATTGCAAGATAATAAAACGGCTGAGCCTATAGACCGATTCTTACGGTTTTCATTAGGCTTAATGGATAAATAAAAACGTATATACCAAATTTTGTTAACCCATTTTGTACCAGCGGTCGAGATGTCGACCACAAATTTTTGCCATTTTTCATTAAATAATTTAAAATATTAGGTAGTGTAATTATATTAATTTTTATTATTAATAATTAAGTTTGGCTTTTGAGAACCCCACCGGGGAGCACAAAAATAGACTAAAAATAGGCCATTGCTAAACCATTTGTAACGACTTATATAAAAAAAATTATTGATTTAAATAGCGAACAAATAAAATGAATTTTAATGTACAAATTAAAATTGTCTTGCTACTCCTGCTGGCCGCCAGACAGCCTTGAACATAGCTGGTCGAGATGTCGACCACTGGGATAATTAGTGCACTAAATTTTTTTCTTCTTATCTATTATTCTTTATGATTTTGATTACTTGTTGAAAAAAAATGTGGTAATATCAACTTTAGTACTTTTTTTAATGCGAATCTTTAACATCAACCAGCTATTCTGCCTATTTTTTGATAATGAGGTTACTCAATATTTAGGGGATGAGACAAAAAGGTATGCTGCTCAACATAACAATTTAATTTTGCCAATAACAACGCAATCGACAAAGATGACAAACTCGACAAAGTAAGACAACTGTTCGATCTTTTGAATACTTGGTTCATACAGTTTGGTGTTTTTGAACCAAAACTGTTTATTGATGAGCAAATGGTATCATATTTTGGTCGTCATAACTGCAAGATATTTTTTTGGGGGGAAACCAATTCGCTTCGGATACAAATATTAGTGTTTATGTTCTATCAAAGGATATCTTTTCCAATGTCAACCATATGCTGAAGCATCAGATACCTATGATGAACAACTGGGCCTTGCTGCTATTTGTGAGAATCCAAGGCAACATAGCGTTCATTTCGACAATTTTTTTTACCGGATACCATTTGCTTTGCCTTCTAAAAGAAAAAGGGTTTTGTGCATCTGGCACAATCCGCGCAAACAGATTGGTAGGCGCAAGCCTGAAAACAAAATAATCTTAGCATGATATGGACTATGCCTTTGAACAACAACATAAAATTGCATTGGTTCGATGGAGATATAATGCAGAGGTCACTTTGGCTACAAATTATGGTCATATCGATCCGATAAAAAGTGTAATGCTAAAAAAACGGGTTCCTCTATTATTGCCAACTATAATAAGTATATGGGCGGCGTAGACTTACATGATAATGCTATAGCTAATTATTGGATTAAAATAAGAGGCAAAAAGTAGTGGTGGACACTTTGGATTACTTGCTTGGACAGCGCCTGTGTTAATGCACGGAAATTGCATTGCATTATTACTGACAGAACTAACGAGAAGCCCATGAGTCAAATTGATTTTAAAAACTCAAAAAACAAAAACGCTGTTACTATCCACCGATGCAGAAAAGGAAAGTGAAGAAGAGTTCATAAGCCGCTCAGAATCACTGACCAAAGTAAAAGATATGCACATGTCTGCATGTTTTAAGCGCTACTATCGCCGATGCAAAATATGCAAGAAGTATACTGCCTATATTTTCCTAAATGCAATGCCAATTTCCATGTGGGAAATTGTTTCGAGACTTACCACAAAAATTTAAAATAACTTGTTTATTCAATAAATTAAAATATTTAATAAATTGTTCAATCTTTTCACTTATCTTTAGGCCTACACTCATAAAAAAACTGACCCATTCATACTAAAATTTTGAAGTTCGGTTTTGACTATCTATCAGTGTAGCTTTTATATATGCTTATTTTATGGAAAACCATTTCATTACAACATAATTTCATTTTATTTTGTATCACAATATATGGTATCACACAAAAAATATTTGGTTCTAATTATCCCAGTGGTCGAGATCTCCACCAGCATATCTCACGGGGAGTCCCCGGCAAAAAAAAAAAAAAGTTACAGAAGTTATTTTTGGCCGATTTCTTACTAGCCATAAAAATTTGTATAAGAATATTCAACCATTGTATGTAGCTTGGTATAAAATGGGTTAAATAATCTCTTAAATTGCCACCTATGTTTTGCGATCAAGGTTTACATGGACATACATAAAGCCCAATGAACCGCTATCGTTGATCGATTCAGACTAGGAGTCGAAAATAATTGACGTAATAAAAAACAAGTGACAGACTAACATATATTAGCGAGTCCAGCTTTACCGCCGAGTAGACATACTTAAATAAAAGCGTCAACATTGTGTCATAAACAGTAATAAGACCCACAAAATATAAATAAAAATAGAGGCAAAACCGCTGGATTCATTGATTAATTCTAAGTCGATTTAACTAACTAGCTCCGTATGTCTGTCCGTATGTTACAGTTACGCTCATTTTCGCAGGACTCAAAACAAAACCACAATGGTGTCAAATTGTTTCTAGTTTTCCTAAGCAGTTTAGAATTAAAATCCACCAAAATCGGGTCAGTATGATAAGATTTATGTATCAAAATGTTGAACAACCACCCTAAAATATTGATAATTTTTTTTACAAATTTTTTCTATATGACTAGAAATCATAAATTTCGTGAAGATCGTTCCATAATTTACTATTGGCTCCATATAAAGGCTACTTTCGGAATACCGTATAGTACGCGTAAAACCGCAACGAATAATGCTATTCTAATAAAATTTGGTCAGTCATAGCTTTATAAGACTAGAAATCGTGCTGCTTTCGTCTAGATTGGTCCATAATTCACCGTAGGCCCAATATAAAGCCCAGACTCGAAAAACACTTTTGTGCGCCTAAAACCATAACAAATAATGGCATTATAATGAAATTTGGTCCGTCATAGTTAAATAAGACTACAAATCACGTGAAGATCGGCGTATAATTTGTCATAGGTCCAATATAAAGCCCTCTCCGGAAATATTCTAACTGTAGTTGGAGTGTATTAATGATTCGGCGCAGTCCAATATAGCACCATATCTTCTTCCCTTAAAAATGTGTATGGTACTTAATATTGTTTGCAATAGTAAAAAATATGGAATCTGGAGAACAAAGTATTTACTTAGTTTTAATAGATAATATATGAAGTTATAATGACTATTCAGTATTGTCAGGGACCAAAATTATATGCAACAAAATTTCTGAGTTGTTTTATTTTTAATTAGTGTTTTTGGATTAGGTCCGAGTGAGATCGGCTATGAATTTATTTCTTGAATAAATCATAGAGGTTTACCATATCATACCAGTTAAAAGCTTTTCCAGATCATTCCACTACTTCAAAATAACCCAGCAAAAACTTAACTTACAATGCTACTTTTAATGACTTCCTGAATTCATTACATTGTAGCTTTATTCGCCACTTTTTGCATTATTAGTTATATATAAAATAATAACTTTATTATTATATCTTAAATAAGTCATAATTATACATTAAAAAAAATTCTTTGGTGTAATGACTTAAATAAGTTATTATTATATGGTTTTAAATAATTTTTAAAATTAATTTGCAATATGTTATATTAATATTTGTTAGATATCCGGCAATATTATAAAATTTTAAGAATAATTTCGATGTAAAATACATGGATAGTCCAAAAATCAATCAAAAGCATGTAAATATATACATAAATATTTTCCAAAATTAGCAACACAATATATTTTCGTTATTAGAATACTAGTAGTGGTATCAATTTAAATTGTTCGGAATTGTTTTGAATCTGTATTTTCATTTCAATCGATTTTCGTAATTCCGACAAATTTTAATTTTGTTATTTTTAAGTTAAATGTGGCAATATTTTTCCAACCAAAACAAAAACCTTTTTCGATCGAAAAATTAAAAGTGATTTCATTCCGAGAAAATTTATCGGTTTTCGTTTTCTGAATAAGCTTTCTCGGAAATAAAAAAACTTTCGATCGAAATTTATTTCTGAGACAGGCCCATATATTGACATATATTAATACACACATTGCTATTACAGTGTTAGAGCTATAAGTGATTTTGTGCAGCAAAATCACTCTTTATTAAATATGTTCTTACATTTCGAAAAATGTATTATTGTGTACACTTTTTCAACATCAATTCCATAAGATTTGAGAGAAATTTTAATTTGTGTGTTTTAACCTTTTTCAAAGTTAATTTGAAAGTACTTATTTATTGTCTCTTTTGGTAACAACATATTTTTTACAACATTTAAGTATAAAATAAAGGTATTATTTTTTAGGTTGTAACTGGCCAAATTATAAAGGATTACTTTTGGGACATCGCGAACAAAAATAAGTACTTCTTCTAGTAGAAAAATAAGTGCTCCTTTCCTCAAGTTCTCATTATTTTTCTGCTTATTTTGTAAGCAAAGTTTTTGCTGGGAAGGTACTCTGAGAGGTGTTTTGCAGGTATTTTTCATTGAGATCGCTCATTTTTTTTAACTTTTATATTTCTCGATTACCATTCCCTTTGGAAAAAGGGGTAGGGAGTGTCCCCAAGGTTTGAAGGTTTGATATTGCCCTCTTTCCCAAAGTTATTAAAACTTCCTTGTGTTTGGAAATAAATATTAAACTTGTCGGCTTCAAAATAAAGGCAAAACAATGTAAATGTGGAATTGATACATATTGATTTGCTAAATCCAATCAGAATTTATCTAACATGTCCAGTTTTGGTGCTATAAGCAAGTTTTGTTTTCATTGGAATTGTTTATGTAGCATAGTGGGTATATGTATGTATATTAGTGAAGGCCGATTTGGAAGGACAAATTTCAAGTTTTTTAAACACATGAAATTTGGGCGTCTCGAAAAGGATTTTTTTTAATTAATTCGTAGTGGAACTTTTTTTACCCTCATGCCAAAAGCTGTCGAAAAATCGATGGCACAATATCGATTGCTTAATCGAACCACCCAATATGACTTTCTTTGTTTAATTAGCTATAACTTTTATACGAATGAAGATTTGGTCAAAAATTAAAAAGAGTTAAAATAAAAACTTCTCACACTCTAAATCGATTATTCACAAATTTTCAGAAGCCAGCAAATGGCTTAAGGAATTTGCCATAAAATTTCAATTACTTTCCGTAATAAATAAAAGAAAACAATTCTCATCAAAGTTATTTTTGAGAATACAAAATTTATTATTACTAAGATTTCTCTTATTGGGAATTCAGCACGTCATTAAAACATCTTTTAATAAAGCAAATTCTGCCAGTTTTCTTGAGTATGTTCGCATGTAAAATATTTTTTATTTAGTAATGAAATACTATTTCTGACATATAAATTTAGCCTTTTAAAGGATATGTTGATATTAAAACCAGGCTAAAAAAGCCAATCTGAAAGGAAAATTTAGAGGCTAAATGATAAACAAAGACACCTGCTATACAAAATGGCAAAGAAGCCCCAACATTGCTTATAATTATATGGCAATAAAGTGACGCCAAAACTTAAAGATTTGAGTGGGTAATAAAAAAATGTAATAACAGTAATTCCATCATATTGGAAAATGTGGCTGCTCCTACTTGTTTTCTTGACAAGGTGTCATTTCGCATAAATTAATTGCATTTTAATACACGCATAAGTATGTTTTTTTCCAGTTATTCCCATTACATGTTTCCCTTTAAGTTTGAAGTAATTTAAGACTCTAGTGTAATTAATTTTATGAATATTTAAGCACCACTGAACTGTAAAAGTTTAAATAATTTTTTCGCATTAAAATTTTTATAGAAAATTGAAGCGAATTTTTTTATGGGGGAGAATAACAGAATACAAAGTTTGAATGAAAAAAAAAACTTTAAAATTTTATAACAAAGTGTCTAAAATACTTTGAGCACATAAATAGCAAAATAATGAAAGCAAAATTCTTTATATATTCTTTTTTATTTTCCATATTAGTTCTAATATAAGTTATGAATAAAATAGCTAATATAAAATTACATATGAATGTACAACATTTAAATTTAGTTCTTATTGAAAAAATTTGTTTCGAAGACAAGTTAATTTGTTCCAATTCTTTAAAAGCGAAGTGTAATGAAACTTGAAACCTTTTTGTATCAAACACTATTCAATTTGAACTCTTGTAAAGGGGAGAATTTCAGCTCCCCACATAAGGTATAGATAAAATAAGCTAATCTTCATACATATAATTGCCTTTATTTCCCAAAACACCTTTTATTAAAACTACTTCAATTGAGTTATTATAATTAAAATTCTTTTTAAGGATTGGCCCGTACTATACTTTCCTTCCCCTACCGAAAGTGCAATCTGAAAGGGAATTTATATACTGCTATAATATTCAAAGTATATAGTATACTTTTGAGTTTAGTGATTTTGTTTGGCCAAAGCCTAAAACATATTTAGATTCAACATTAAATTCGAATATAAAAAATATGGTTTAATGGTATATCACCAGGGAAACCTAAAATATGCTCCAATAAATATGGAGTAAAACCTCGAAAATATGCCCTGAAAATGGTTAAAAATATGCCGCAAAAAATCAAAAATTGCTCATTTGAAAACATAATATTCAACAAATTAAAAACATTTGCATTTAGAAAAAAACAATCCTTAAATTATAGTCGGTAAAGCCCAGACATTATAGTATTTACAGACAAATTTTCGGGACTTTACCCTATTTGAAAACGATAGGCAATTATAACCTCACAAAAACAAAGTTATATTATGAGGTTTAACTTCATATAAGAGTTATTTGTAGCGAATATTATATAGATATTTACACCCATATGAGATTTTTTGTCTGATAGGGATTTCAGGGACGGTCGCTAAATTGTTTTTTAATGTTAACATTTAAAAGGAAGTCAAAGCTATTTATGTAAGCCGGTTCGAAAAGAATTTTATTTGCAGTTAAATATTTATGCGGCGAATTTAATCTAAATACCAACATAATTAGATGGTGTACGGACATAAAAAGTCTAATTTGTAAATAAGTTTTTATGGTCAATATGTGAAATTATAGACCGATTCTCACCATTTACACAAATACTTAGTACAAATACATGTATTTACCAAATCTGATAAAATTACCTACAAAATTGCAACTACTTTCCCCACAATTTATTATTATTATTTTTTTTTTGTTACACATTTGAACAACGTTCCAAAACAATTAGATTTTATTATTCAAACGAACAAACCATGGTACTAACAATTTGAATTTACCTAGCTGTCATAATCACTCGATTTAACATACTTGACAATCTTATTTGGGTATATTCCATCCTAACCATCCTAAATTAAAAACCAACATTCAAAATATAATCATGGGCATTACATCCAAAATTTTCGTTTATTTAGGAAAACATGTGTTAGAAAGAGCACGTATGTGCGTAACAGAAAATGGACAACACTTATAGAATAATTTTTTTCAAAGCTAATAAAAAAATTACTGCCAATTCTAAATAGCTTATTGACTTAACATGAAGAGATAACCCAGATGTATTCAAGTTTTATTTTCAAAGATGGATATGGCATATGTGCTGCGACGTAAAACTTCTTAAATCTTTGTATAGGAATTTAGGAAGTGGAATAAATTCCCAAAAATAAAAAATACCAAGAATATTTTTTTTGCATTTTGTCTATATAGTTCACATTAAGGGAAATGCGAATTCGAAAGTTTTTGATTTCTAATCACAGCTATGGGCGTTTTTTTACATACCGCATAATCGAAATAAAGACAGTTCGAAATGGTCTAGTGGTAGCAACATAAACCATTATGGTTCAAATTATCATATTTTGTCATAGAAAATTAAATTCGAATATTCGTCTGCCAGCCCTGTTGAAATTGAATAACTTAATTTGGTGTTGCACTGGGTGCTGGAACTTAAAAGTAGATACTAGATAAACAGATGTCAATAATATATATTTATATGTATATGTATATATGAGTTAATGAGAACAAACCTCATTCATTTAACTTAAGATTCGTTCCTACACATATTATAATAAGTACCAGGTAGGCTCATTAGGGTGTTCAGTCGATTAATTTCTGTTCGAATAATCGAACAATTTTAGACGATTAATTGTGCGATTAATTTAAAATTGCTGATTTCGATTAAAGGAATAATCGAAGAATTTATGCCGATTAATCGAAAAACAATACATAATTGAGAGAGTATGGCAAACTAAAAGGAAAGACAAAACGTGATAGTGTGTCTTCCAAGTAAAGCAAAACATTTAAACAACATTTAATTTTTAAAAGATCCGTTTAATATATAACATATAAAATTATATGAGCTCAATCTTATTTTTTTTATCGTTGTAAAGGTTTTATCAATTAATATGAACAAACGTTAGTTTTGTTTTTTTTTTGTTAATAAAATATTTGAAATCAATAATGTATATTTACTCAAGTACCAATTTTTTATAAAATTATAGAAAACAAATATCTTAATTTATAAAATTTCTGGATTTTAAATTATTCGATTAATCGATTAATTTTAAAATTTTATTTATTTATCGAATAAGTCAAAAATGCCAAATATCGATTAATCGTTTAATCGAAGAAAAAAGGCGATTAATTGAACACCCTATTATTTACCCATGTAATGTCAAACAACGAAGGATTACTCAATTGCACATATTTAAATTTTAATATACTCGTATTACGCACTTTTTAGATATTACAACTCGTTTTTTTATATAAAATTAAAGTTTATTCAATAGATTGTCCATTTGCAATTGCTTTTTGATAAAAATTTAGTATTATAAAAGTTTTATATGTATTAAGAAATTTAAAATAAAATAAAATTAATTTATTTGGTTTTTGACGCTTGTTTTAATTTTTCGTTATTTTCTTTTGTTCGACTTTACATGGGTTTTAAAATTTAAAACAAACTTTCTAATGACTATACCTTGTATTATTCTACCATGTTCCGACCTTAACATATTTGACGAAAAAATCCAAAAAAAGGTGTGACCAGAGCAAACTAGCTTATTTTTTAACAATGTCTAATGATTTACAAAATGTTTTTCGTAAGAAGCTTATTGAATAATGTAGTTTAGAAACTGTTAAATGATGTTTGATCTAACCAAACGTTTAGCAAAAACCAAATATTTTTTAATAAAACTTGTAGTTACGTGTAGGACGTTAAATATTTAATAGGTGTGAACACCTATAATATAACATTTTTTTCAATTAAACGACAAAATTTAATCTTAAATTAAATTATATTTTAAAGACATTTATCGCACGCAATTAAAAATGTTTATGGCTCGCAATTACGAATTGTAAATTCCAAAACACATAAAAATATTTGTTAGAATAAAACAATCGAATAAAAGTGTATCGAAAGGCTTTTCGACAATATGTACTTTTTTTAATTTTAAGCTTATATTTTTTTTTATTTAATTTTGTTGCCATAGAAAATTTTGTTAAGATTAAAAGGCAAAATACCCTGATTTAAACTCAATGGGTGTAGATTTTTTAGTACTCACAGCTACAAAAAAACACTATACGACCTTCTAAAAATGTTCTAAATTTAGTTTAGTTTATTTTGAAAATGATCACTATGAAATGGATATTTATGTGATGTAAAATTTTCAATACCAAATGAACCTTCTAAGTCTAAAGCTTCCAAATCAAACCCACTAAGCTATTTCGTTAACACATTCAATGAGTAAATTTTAGTCAAGATTTACATTATGAATATTTTCTTTCAGAAAGTTTGAGAGGGGAGGCAAGAATAGCATTGGGTGCAGATTTTTGTCTTGTGTTTTTGAATTCGTTAATATGAAATTTGGACGTTGGACATGATTTTTGCTCTTTTTGTTTTAATTTTTAAACATTTTTTGTTGAAAAATATTATAAACAGACAAATTCTTTTAAAGTAAGTCTGTAAAAAATAGAATTTAATTAAAAAAAAAAATTCGTTGTGTAGACGGGAATAAAAATTAAAAAGAGTATTAAAAACCATTCAGAAAGAAAACATTCATAATGTAAACCGTGACTAACTTTTGTTTTTCGTCTTGAAGCCGCAAAATTAGTCAACTGTAAAAATGTGGTTCATTGGATAAAGAAAAATAAAAGTTAAATTTTATTTGCAGACACATGCTAAACCACACACATACATTATTAAATATTTTTTATGTTCAACCAGGACCTTTGGGACATTGTTTGGTATTGTCTAGATTAATTAAATAAAACCTGAACCACAATAAGGCAAAGACAATTAAATTTAAGGAGTGGAATGAATAAAACATGTAACAAATTTAAGAACGAAAAGTTAAATCGAAAAGTTAAAGTAAAATCTTTATGCAAAAAATTAAAATAATCAATTTATCTTAGATATAAGTTAACTCTTATATTATTTAGTTTCATTTCTTCGTCCTTTTAAATATTAGTTCTTCTTAATAAATTTTCCAAGCTCAGTCAATTTTATAAAACAATGTGTATAAGTTATACAATATTTCGCTATCTCTAATGGATACATTCTTTAAGGACATTTAGTTTTTTCAAATTTCAGGAAATGTTTTAAACAAAATTTCAATGAAACAACAAAATTGTCAATTATGGAAAATAATAGGTGTGTTCATTTGCTTTTAAAGCAGAAACTTGCAACAGAGGTAAATTTAAAATTTAAAAAATGTTTTTCCTAATTACTCAAAAAAAAAAAGTTTAAGTAAATGAACGTTTTACCAGCAAAAACCAGCTCGTTAGGCATATCGACACTATTTAGCTGAAAGATACGAGATTATTTCTTAATAACTTAAATTTTTTTAACTATTAGCGCAAGAATATTGTTCTTACATTTCGGAAAAATAAATATTTAATTTTATTGAACAACTTTGAATTTAAAAACTATTTTTGTTTTGTTAACAAAAACATAAAACAGGTGGTTGAATAATTGTTGCTAGTAAAAATTTAACTATCAGAAATTATCAAAAAAAAATTTGTCTCTCAAATTTCTGTGCTTTTTTTCGCTCTCTCGTTGCTAGTTTTTCGGGTACGTGAACACTTACTAGATACAATTATTGAAAATAAGCAATAAATTTCTTTAAATGAACACACCTAATAAAAATTATAGCCAGGAAACAAACATTTTTCTATTACATTATTATAAACTTATTTAATATTCTTTCTTATTTTTATATATTAAATATCTGTAATTTTGGTCTACATTGCACAGTGTAAGATTTAGCCATTCTAAAGAGACAAAATTAAATATCTTGGAAAAAAATTAACCTAGACTTATGAATTTTGGTACAAGGGTTACTAGGCTACTATGTACCATTGTCAAAAAAATGGGCGAAATTGGATCACTGCCACGCCCATCTCCTATATAACTGCAAAAATTTATATCTGATATATTCGCGTTGGATAATTAAAAAGTAAAAAAGCGGCGAGTATGCATGAGAATGTCTAAAATAAATAATAAAGAGGTAGAAGTAATAATAAGTGTTTAATTTTTCTTCATTAATTTTAAAATAAGAATATATTTCATATGTACATATAAATTATATATATATATATGTTCCCGAAGATCCTATAAGGAGCATAGGGCCCACATATAATTTAGAGTAAGAATAAAATTCAATATTTTTTTATTTTTCGAATTTATTCTATGAGTTAAATTTCAGTTATGTATTTTATAAAGCTTTTTCTAATAGTTCTATTCCTTAAATTTTTTAGAAATGACTTTTATACACTACCAGACTATTATCTTGTTTCTTCCTGTTACATTTTACCTTAGCTTTCCGTTGGATAGCAATGAATTATATTGTATGTACAAAAAATTTTTTTTCAATTATTAGACTCCATCAGAATGTAATGCATTTTCTGGCCCGCTACGGCCTTCGTCAGCATTCTTTGTGTCACACTGGATGGTTATACTTTATAAATTGAATTTATTTAACTCAAATATCTTAACAAATAGATATTGGGAATTATAAATGTTTCTGTTGTTTTAAATTCACCCAAAAATATTCAAGTTTAAAGTAACGTTATATTGTTGTTGTTAACAAATTTAGCAAAGTTTTTGCATTTTCTTATTTTATAACAAGTGCTCTTTCATATTTGATAAATATATTTACTCAAATTTAAACTCAAAAAAACGACTTTTGTCCAGCTAGATTAGCAAAATCTTACACTGTGCATTGTCTGTATCTGCTTTAAAATTAATTCCATTAACATAGCGAAATATTGGACAAATAATAAATATTTTTTTTAAATTGACCTTGAGTTTGGAAAATTTTATATTATATGTCTTAAAATTTTACTTATTGAAGAATTTATTTCGTTATGTCATATAATACTAAATTTTCCAGCATGTCCTCGTTTGCTTGGTTTTGTCAATTTTTCCCACTTTTTTGCTTTTATATATTTAAGTTTTTCGTTTCCATAAATTTTATTATTTTAATTGTTAGCAGTCGTATTCAAAATAAAAAGCAAAATTTAAACAAGCTTAGCAATAAAATGTTCTGCAAAGCTCACAACCATTAAGTAACTTTGTTAGACTCAACAAGGCCCAAGAGCCATCCCTTAATAATGGCTGCAGTAACATTGAAACACAACATGTTTTCAACATTAACTCTTAATTTAAGGTCTTGAAAGACCTTAAATTAGTTAACCTAAAATAATGGCAGGCTCATAGAAATATGCATGATACAAATAAAGAAGGTAGTTCCACTCTCTCTTTTTGTCGGCATATTAACGTTTTGACGTTTATTGGAATTATGAACATTTGTGCTACCATATTTCATTATATAAATATATTTTTTCTGTTTTGGTTTATTAATTGAAGTTTTAAAAAATTTTATATACATAAGCATTGAAAAAAATGTATGTATGTATATTAAAAAGCTTAAAAATTTTTCTGTGAGTTTTGTAAATAAAAAAAAAAATAAAATATAAATATTGTGAAGTTAGTTGTTTTGGTGCAAAAGAGTTTCTGCTTATATGTGTAACATATACAAATATTGGTTCTACATCCAATTTAAGTATTCCAATCAACTTATGGCTGGCTGAACATGTAAACTGTGTGCGCAAAGTTATCCCGTACAATGTACGCCTTATAGAAGATCGTTTAATGAAATTTGATATACATATGTATGTATATGTATATTCGTTTAGTTATCACAATTGATTATTATCGCAACATTCCATAATTGTACAAAAACTTAATACAATTCTGGAATACTCTTTGTGCCCATATATACTTTAAATTCGATTACTTTTTAGATCATCCTACAAAATTATATTCAAATCGGCTCCTATTTGATCATAGCTTACATAACTGCTTTATTAAAAGCAGCTATGTCAAGGCAAAAATGTTATTCTGGTACGCTCAGGATGAGCCATAGATCGAATATAAACCCCCTTCATCAAATCGATATAAGACTAAAAATAATATATATGTATGTAGATGTCTAGATAATAGGCAAACTTCACGGGAGAAGAGTTTTTCTTTCTTAAGTAGTGCAATACTTAATTTGGCTTTAGATATGCTTTTCTTCTGCAACGGTAAAAATTCAAAGTAAATGAACTTGTTCATCATTGTAACGAGTACCTATTTGCAAGAAAACAAAATAAGTTTCGTTCGATATGATACTATATGGTCGGGCTTGACTGAGTATAAATTTAAAATTTAATTACTAATTTCGAAACAATAGTGTGATATAAATGCATCATTTAACATAATTGACCTATAATCAAAATAAAATATTGATAATTTGTAATACGAGTTACTTATTTTAACTTATAATTTCCAGAATGAATTTATTGTCTTTTTATCTGTGGCAACGCTTATTTTAATGTTTACAAAAAAACACTTATAATAATTCCGATAAACGTCAAAAAAAATATTTTGAGAGAGAAGCGGAACCATAGTATATAACTAGTATGCCGACTGGTGAGAACGTTCTCTTCATAGTATACAACTAGTATGCCGACTCTTTGACAGGTACATAACTCAACTGTCAGTGGTACATTTTTATGTTTGTATTAGTAAGATTTTTTTCAAATGTATTGGTGTATAAAACTATTTCCACCACTAAACATAGTTGCATAAAATCGTATAGAATGTGGCAACAATTTTTTTTTCCAAAATAAAATTTTCTTAGTTCAATAAATTTTCAATTTATTGAATGCTGGCTGCATTTATAAGCTTTTAAAAGCCATGTTTGCTAAATTTTTATTCTGCAATATCTGATAATATATAAATAATTAATGATTTTAAATATTATTTTTATACCACAAAATGCTATTCTGCTGGCTTTAATAATATTAATAACAGAAAAAATTTAGTGTCAAAAAAATTTATTTAAAAATTTTTAGTTTGTGAAAAATAAAAACATTTTGCAAAAGCAAATTAGCAAAATGTATTGAAAAAAATTATTAATTATGTGTTTAAGTCATAAAATTAAACATGAAGTGTTATATTGTGAAAAACATAGTATATAACTAGTATGCCGACTGGTGAGAACGTTCTCTTTTTTTTATAACTCTCATCACACATACAGGTTCTGTGTGAATTCAACACACTTAAGAACAACAAAAACAAAACAAAATTTGAAATTTTTTAATATAAAATTTTTCACAATATAACACTTCATGTTTAATTTTATGACTTAAACACATAATTAATAATTTTTTTCAATACATTTGGCTAATTTGCTTTTACAAAATGTTTTTATTTTTCACAAACTAAAAATTTTTAAATAAATTTTTTTGACACTAAATTTTTTCTGTTGTTAATATTATTAAAGCCAGCAGAGTAGCATTTTGTGGTATAAAAATAATATTTGAAATCATTAATTATTTATATATTATCCGATATTGCAGAATAAAAATTTAGCAAACATGGCTTTTAAAAGCTTATAAATGCAGCCAGCATTCAATAAATTGAAAATTTATTGAACTAAGAAAATTTTATTTTGGAAAAAAAATTGTTGCCACATTCTATACGATTTTATGCAACTATGTTTAGTGGTGGAAATAGTTTTATACACCAATACATTTGAAAAAAATCTTACTAATACAAACATAAAAATGTACCACTGACAGTTGAGTTATGTACCTGTCAAAGAGTCGGCATACTAGTTATATACTATGGTGAAAAATTTTAAATTGAAAAATTTCAAATTTTGTTTTGTTTTTGTTGTTCTTATGTGTGTTGAATTCACACAGAACCTATATGTGTGATGAGAGTTATAAAAAAAAAGAGAACGTTCTCACCAGTCGGCATACTAGTTATATACTATGGTTCTCTTTTTTTTTATAACTCTCATCACACATATAGGTTCTGTGTGAATTCAACACACATAAGAACAACAAAAACAAAACAAAATTTGAAATTTTTCAATTTAAAATTTTTCACAATATAACACTTCATGTTTAATTTTATGACTTAAACACATAATTAATAATTTTTTTCAATACATTTTGCTAATTTGCTTTTGCAAAATGTTTTTATTTTTCACAAACTAAAAATTTTTAAATAAATTTTTTTGACACTAAATTTTTTCTGTTATTAATATTATTAAAGCCAGCAGAATAGCATTTTGTGGTATAAAAATAATATTTAAAATCATTAATTATTTATATATTATCAGATATTGCAGAATAAAAATTTAGCAAACATGGCTTTTAAAAGCTTATAAATGCAGCCAGCATTCAATAAATTGAAAATTTATTGAACTAAGAAAATTTTATTTTGGAAAAAAAAATTGTTGCCACATTCTATACGATTTTATGCAACTATGTTTAGTGGTGGAAATAGTTTTATACACCAATACATTTGAAAAAAATCTTACTAATACAAACATAAAAATGTACCACTGACAGTTGAGTTATGTACCTGTCAAAGAGTCGGCATACTAGTTGTATACTATGAAGAGAACGTTCTCACCAGTCGGCATACTAGTTATATACTATGGTTCCGCTTCTCTCTCAAAATATTTTTTTTGACGTTTATCGGAATTATTATAAGTGTTTTTTTGTAAACATTAAAATAAGCGTTGCCACAGATAAAAAGACAATAAATTCATTCTGGAAATTATAAGTTAAAATAAGTAACTCGTATTACAAATTATCAATATTTTATTTTGATTATAGGTCAATTATGTTAAATGATGCATTTATATCACACTATTGTTTCGAAATTAGTAATTAAATTTTAAATTTATACTCAGTCAAGCCCGACCATATAGTATCATATCGAACGAAACTTATTTTGTTTTCTTGCAAATAGGTACTCGTTACAATGATGAACAAGTTCATTTACTTTGAATTTTTACCGTTGCAGAAGAAAAGCATATCTAAAGCCAAATTAAGTATTGCACTACTTAAGAAAGAAAAACTCTTCTCCCGTGAAGTTTGCCTATTATCTAGACATCTACATACATATATATTATTTTTAGTCTTATATCGATTTGATGAAGGGGGTTTATATTCGATCTATGGCTCATCCTGAGCGTACCAGAATAACATTTTTGCCTTGACATAGCTGCTTTTAATAAAGCAGTTATGTAAGCTATGATCAAATAGGAGCCGATTTGAATATAATTTTGTAGGATGATCTAAAAAGTAATCGAATTTAAAGTATATATGGGCACAAAGAGTATTCCAGAATTGTATTAAGTTTTTGTACAATTATGGAATGTTGCGATAATAATCAATTGTGATAACTAAACGAATATACATATACATACATATGTATATCAAATTTCATTAAACGATCTTCTATAAGGCGTACATTGTACGGGATAACTTTGCGCACACAGTTTACATGTTCAGCCAGCCATAAGTTGATTGGAATACTTAAATTGGATGTAGAACCAATATTTGTATATGTTACACATATAAGCAGAAACTCTTTTGCACCAAAACAACTAACTTCACAATATTTATATTTTATTTTTTTTTTTATTTACAAAACTCACAGAAAAATTTTTAAGCTTTTTAATATACATACATACATTTTTTTCAATGCTTATGTATATAAAATTTTTTAAAACTTCAATTAATAAACCAAAACAGAAAAAATATATTTATATAATGAAATATGGTAGCACAAATGTTCATAATTCCAATAAACGTCAAAACGTTAATATGCCGACAAAAAGAGAGAGTGGAACTACCTTCTTTATTTGTATCATGCATATTTCTATGAGCCTGCCATTATTTTAGGTTAACTAATTTAAGGTCTTTCAAGACCTTAAATTAAGAGTTAATGTTGAAAACATGTTGTGTTTCAATGTTACTGCAGCCATTATTAAGGGATGGCTCTTGGGCCTTGTTGAGTCTAACAAAGTTACTTAATGGTTGTGAGCTTTGCAGAACATTTTATTGCTAAGCTTGTTTAAATTTTGCTTTTTATTTTGAATACGACTGCTAACAATTAAAATAATAAAATTTATGGAAACGAAAAACTTAAATATATAAAAGCAAAAAAGTGGGAAAAATTGACAAAACCAAGCAAACGAGGACATGCTGGAAAATTTAGTATTATATGACATAACGAAATAAATTCTTCAATAAGTAAAATTTTAAGACATATAATATAAAATTTTCCAAACTCAAGGTCAATTTAAAAAAAATATTTATTATTTGTCCAATATTTCGCTATGTTAATGGAATTAATTTTAAAGCAGATACAGACAATGCACAGTGTAAGATTTTGCTAATCTAGCTGGACAAAAGTCGTTTTTTTGAGTTTAAATTTGAGTAAATATATTTATCAAATATGAAAGAGCACTTGTTATAAAATAAGAAAATGCAAAAACTTTGCTAAATTTGTTAACAACAACAATATAACGTTACTTTAAACTTGAATATTTTTGGGTGAATTTAAAACAACAGAAACATTTATAATTCCCAATATCTATTTGTTAAGATATTTGAGTTAAATAAATTCAATTTATAAAGTATAACCATCCAGTGTGACACAAAGAATGCTGACGAAGGCCGTAGCGGGCCAGAAAATGCATTACATTCTGATGGAGTCTAATAATTGAAAAAAAATTTTTTGTACATACAATATAATTCATTGCTATCCAACGGAAAGCTAAGGTAAAATGTAACAGGAAGAAACAAGATAATAGTCTGGTAGTGTATAAAAGTCATTTCTAAAAAATTTAAGGAATAGAACTATTAGAAAAAGCTTTATAAAATACATAACTGAAATTTAACTCATAGAATAAATTCGAAAAATAAAAAAATATTGAATTTTATTCTTACTCTAAATTATATGTGGGCCCTATGCTCCTTATAGGATCTTCGGGAACATATATATATATATAATTTATATGTACATATGAAATATATTCTTATTTTAAAATTAATGAAGAAAAATTAAACACTTATTATTACTTCTACCTCTTTATTATTTATTTTAGACATTCTCATGCATACTCGCCGCTTTTTTACTTTTTAATTATCCAACGCGAATATATCAGATATAAATTTTTGCAGTTATATAGGAGATGGGCGTGGCAGTGATCCAATTTCGCCCATTTTTTTGACAATGGTACATAGTAGCCTAGTAACCCTTGTACCAAAATTCATAAGTCTAGGTTAATTTTTTTCCAAGATATTTAATTTTGTCTCTTTAGAATGGCTAAATCTTACACTGTGCAATGTAGACCAAAATTACAGATATTTAATATATAAAAATAAGAAAGAATATTAAATAAGTTTATAATAATGTAATAGAAAAATGTTTGTTTCCTGGCTATAATTTTTATTAGGTGTGTTCATTTAAAGAAATTTATTGCTTATTTTCAATAATTGTATCTAGTAAGTGTTCACGTACCCGAAAAACTAGCAACGAGAGAGCGAAAAAAAGCACAGAAATTTGAGAGACAAATTTTTTTTTGATAATTTCTGATAGTTAAATTTTTACTAGCAACAATTATTCAACCACCTGTTTTATGTTTTTGTTAACAAAACAAAAATAGTTTTTAAATTCAAAGTTGTTCAATAAAATTAAATATTTATTTTTCCGAAATGTAAGAACAATATTCTTGCGCTAATAGTTAAAAAAATTTAAGTTATTAAGAAATAATCTCGTATCTTTCAGCTAAATAGTGTCGATATGCCTAACGAGCTGGTTTTTGCTGGTAAAACGTTCATTTACTTAAACTTTTTTTTTTTGAGTAATTAGGAAAAACATTTTTTAAATTTTAAATTTACCTCTGTTGCAAGTTTCTGCTTTAAAAGCAAATGAACACACCTATTATTTTCCATAATTGACAATTTTGTTGTTTCATTGAAATTTTGTTTAAAACATTTCCTGAAATTTGAAAAAACTAAATGTCCTTAAAGAATGTATCCATTAGAGATAGCGAAATATTGTATAACTTATACACATTGTTTTATAAAATTGACTGAGCTTGGAAAATTTATTAAGAAGAACTAATATTTAAAAGGACGAAGAAATGAAACTAAATAATATAAGAGTTAACTTATATCTAAGATAAATTGATTATTTTAATTTTTTGCATAAAGATTTTACTTTAACTTTTCGATTTAACTTTTCGTTCTTAAATTTGTTACATGTTTTATTCATTCCACTCCTCAATTCAAATAGTGCAAAATTTGTACTTTGAATCATTTAAGATTCTTGTTATGATATGCATAAGAAATGAAATTAAACAACATGTAAATAATTTGTCAATAACGGAGACATGTTTTTTCAATAATCATGAAACAACAAGTTTTTTGTTTGTAAATTTAGTGCAAAATTTTAAGTTGCACTTAAATGAGTGAGGAGCAAAAAAGTTGAAATAAACTTAAATCAAACTATTTTTTTTTTTTTTTTTTGGTGCAAAAGTTTTTTAGCATCACTATCACTTATGTTAAGAGAGGCGGCTAATTTTCAATTCATCACTCAACATCAACAAAATGATTGCAATAATTTTGAAATATCACTAACTGTTAGTTTAAACTGCAAACTGAGTGCACTACCCCCATCTGTGTTGCATATACAGTATTGTAGCGGTAAAGTTTTATTGTAAATACGACATTACGAAACTTAAGTCGTATATTTGTATTTACAAAACTAAGGTTGTAATTTTGTGTATACAGTATCGTTATGGTACAATATTTTTGGAAGAGTCATAATTTTAGATTTACTGGGTCGTGGCGGTACATAATATTTAGAAAAGCCGTAATTTCTGCCTGGTTGATGACACATTTGAAAAGTACTTATTGTATGTTAATTTTTTCAGTAATATATTTCTCTTGTGACAATTTTATGAAATAGTAAATAGTGTCATCATATTTGTGCAATTCACAAAGTTTTCTGTTGTGTCGTATTGGTTGTATTTGCTATAAATTTATGACTGTCATTTAAAATTTTGTTTTATTTGTATGTTAAAATATTATATGACAATACAAATTTGTTACCTTTGTACATACAACTAAATTAATACAATTATTTATACTTATATTTATTTTTATTTATGTATTTTCGAAGTGATATTTTTTCGGAAATTGTGTTTTTTTAATTTTTTTATTCTACCTAGGGACTTAAAATAGCAATGATATTTTTTAATGAAAAGGAGAACAATTTCTTTATTTTCAAATGGGAATATTTAACTAATATCGCTATATATATATTTAATTTTGGTTATCGTAACTAATTAAAGCATAAGATATTTTCTTGATTATAATTATTTAACCTTTGTGTCTACAACCAAAACATTTCCGTTAAACATACCACCATCATATCCGGGTAAGTCGTACACTTTGCTAGGGAATTTGTTCATATGAACCACTATTTTTTGTTTTTCTCAGCAAATTGAATGATTTGCATCGGTTATTATGAAAAAAAAAACGTCGTCGTTTATAACTAGGTGACTACGTATTTCTGTATGCTTTTAAAAAGGGGATTCCCATTGCTTATCTTAGCTCGTATGTTTAAACTATAAAACAAAGTGAAAACAGCATCGTAAAGACAATTTGTTAGCAAATAAAATTAGATTTTATTTGCATTTGTAATGTGAGGTGGGATTGCAGAAACACAAAAATGTTTTGATTTGATAAAAACCCCAGTAATTTGTATAATGGCTGATGGTAAATGGTTAACTCCCCGCCAATTACAAGGGCTTAGCCTCGAAAGAAGACAGCAATACATAAATCGAAAATTAGAAGAAATGTTGGAAACTGATAGTGAAGATGAACAAGAAATATTTGCACATATATAAGCAGATGAAGAGGGCGACGTGAATAATTCAACAATTGATGATTCAGATATAGAGGAATTAAAGTTACAGAATATACACCTGCTGATGAGACGGATTCGGAAGCAGAGTATAGTGATCCAGTGGAATCTTCTGCATTAAGTAGAATTTGTATGAAAACCCGAAACAAAAATATGTATTTAGTTAAATGTCTCAATAAGTTGTTGAGAGTCACCCTCGTACATTATAAGTCTTATTTTATTTAGAATTAAACACTGAAAAATTATGCTGACTCAATTATGCGAGTCAGCACTTTAGGAAATACTGACTTTAGTGCAGTCAGCATTTTAGTTTAATTATTAAGTTTTATTTTATTTAGAATCAAACAATGTAAAATTATGCTGACTCAATTATGCGAGTCAGCACTGACTTTAGTGCAGTCAGCATTTTAATTTTAAGAACTAGGTATAAATAGTGGATAAGAATAGTTTTAAAACCAGAAGTTGTAATTAGTGAGACAATAAAATACCTGCGATCTCCACGGAGCACTCCAGGTTGAAAAAAGAAACTTAAATTAATAAAACAACTTTTTAATCAATACATATAAATTGTTTTTTTACAACCCCAACAATTGGCGCAGCCGGTAATTAAATAAAGATCCTGCGATTCCCAAGGGACCCTCCAGGAATAAAATTTATTTATTACGCGAAATTTTTGCCGGACTTAGATCCCTGCCTGGTATGGTGACTGGTTTCGAGAGCAACGAAAGTAATGGAAACCAGTAAACACGGAAGCGAAGTGCTAAAGGTCTTAAGCAGCCACATTCTGGTACGCCTTTAGTGTCTTTGAACAAGTGCGAATTGGTGGAATTGCAAGTAACTTGCCACGGACTTTTCACCGCATTAGGAGGCGATTTATTTCGGTTGGTTTTTTCATCAAAACAAAACAAAATCGGTGAAGACGGTGGCGAAGAAAAACGTTGAGGAAACCACTGAGTATAGAAGCAAGGTGCTGAAGGTCTTAAGCAGCCACATTCTGGTACGCCTTTAGTATCTTTGCGAAAATATAAAGTGGTGGACGTACAAGTAGTTGCCACTGCCACCAGCCTTTAGGAAGTTTTAAGGAAGGATCACTACAACGCGGCAGTATTGGTTTTTAGTTAAGAATTGAGTTTTTTTTCCAAAGTTTAATGATGGCACAAGTCGTTTTAATACTGGTAAGTATTATTTTGAAAATTTTGTGGTTAAATGGACAACCCGCAGTCAAGGACGGACGAACTCTTGACCAAGCTTAACAAATATAACTATTCGGTGGACAGTTTACAGGTGCTCGCGTGGACAGAATTGAACGAGCTACGACTAGGCAAAGAATTTACGGAACAACATAGGGAGATTATAAGGCAACAGAGATTGACCAAGTTAGAAGAGGTTGGTTATGTTTTACAATTGTTAGGTGACCTGAACAAGGACCAATCCGGGGACTTAATTAAGAGGATAGAAGACTTAGAGAGAACAAAAAAACTGTTGGAGAAGCAAAGTCGTAAGCTTAGGGAACAAATAAAATATACGGACAATTTGCTGGAACAGGTAGTACAGGAAAACGTGGCGTTGGGCGAAAAATTGAGACAAAAAGGGTTGAGTGAGAAGGAATTCACGAAACAACTAAAACAACAACAACAAATAGACGTACAAGACGACACCGTGCAAAGACTACAAACTGCCTTGGAAAACGCGCATCGTGAACTCGACATTATACACAAAGCCAGGTCACCCACTCCATCCCTAAGTGAAGAACTGGAGAAAGAGGGTTTTAGAGTTCCGAGGATAGTAGTAGAGCAAGCAGACGGCAGCCATACAGCTTCGGGTGGACGGACAGAGTGCAACGAAGAAGTCCAGATAGACGAGGAAGCAGCGGCTCTTGACTTGATAGCCAAAACACGGAATATTAAAGTAAACGCAAGAAAGGCGGGTAGCAGAGGATATACAGCAGAAACATTAAATAGGAAGTTAGCCGATTTATCGCAGTACGAAAAGGAATTCAAACAGCTTAAAATCAAATCACCTCATATTAAAGCGGATTTCGATAGCTATATAGAGGAATCCCGGAGGACGCTCCAGAGACTGATATCATCCCCCACTTCAAGCAACTTAGTTATTAACACGCAAAACATGGCGTCAATATCAACCATCACGAAACTTGTTAACAATATAGTCCCTACCTTTTTTGGCACCGAAGGACCGGATTTGACTTCAGAAGTTTTCCGTTTTATTCAAGGATGTAAGTTGGCAGAGCGAGAACTGATTACTGACGATAGCAGAGCTATAACTCCAGAAGTCATAGAGTGCCTTAAGTTACGGTTAATGGGTTCAGCTTACGTGCGAATAGCACCCCATTCCTTTGGAACAGTAGATGCTCTCTGTAACGCGATAAAAAAACTGTACCTAAAGACGAAAACGCTAGACCAGATCAGGGAACTTGTTACCTCGTGCAGGCAAGGAGCAAAAGAACCAGCAAGCCGTTTTGGAGGCCGAATAGAAGCATTACTTAATGAAGCAGAAGGCATCGCAGCGAATGAATGGAGCGATGTGAACAGTAGACAAATCATATTGAAAGATTTTAAGAGATTGGCAGTAAAAAGTTTCATTAAAGGGCTCCGGGATCAGGCACTTAGAACAAGGTTTGTAGGCGAGGAAAATGAGGATTTGGAAAAATTAGTTCAGATAGTGGAAAATGCAGAAGACCTGTTTGGCGATAGTCAGATTGGGATAAACACGGTGACCATAACAACAACGTGTAGTTTCTGTAACCAGGAAGGCCACAATAGGACGAATTGCGAACAGAGATTAAACACACCATATTGCGTAAAATGTGGCACATATGGACATGAGATAGGTCCATCGTGTAGGAGTAACGCAGAAGAAAAAGTAGAACAATGCGATTTCTGTCACCGTATGGGCCACAACCAAATGGAGTGCCTAAAAAGGTTACGCACGTTGACCTGCAGGATATGTAGAACAAATGGCCACACGGAAAACAAATTTTGTCAGCAACCACAACAGAGATATCCCAACAATCAAGTACGTGGCCAGAATACGCAACCGAGTACCGATTGGCAAGGGGCTAATAATTTCGGCTCCAGAGGGAGTAATAATATGCCAAGAGAACGGCAGGACCATTCACAAAGGGGACAACAGCCCGCGACTTCACCACATGATGAGCCAAATAGGGATCATTTCCGTCATGGCAGAATGAGGAATGAACCCATAAGATGCTTCGGTTGTAATGGAGCAGGACATATAAGGACCAATTGCCCATTGGGAAACCCGGGAAACTCCAGGCGGCCCAGCCAAAACTAAATGGCTGGGATGCCGAAAAAATTCAGTCACCCTCAGAAAGACTTTGTAATAAAACCCCTGGTAGTAGTGTCAGGAACAAAAACAGAAGAGTACGCTGGAGGGAAAATATCTACACATACATTCCGGAGCCTAATGGGAATTTTGTTTACAAATCGGAGTCACAGAAGGAGCAGAAACTACGCATGGAAAGCAAAGAAATTATAGGAAGAGATGACGCCTTCATACAATTCCCATGTGATGAAGCGCTCAATAAAAATTTATCCTTGCTCGTAGACACGGGAGCGGATACCACGTTAGTAAAAGTGGAGGCTGTAGCACCACACATTCAGATAAATGCGAACGAACAAAAAAGTCTGTCAGGAGCTTTTGGGGGAAGTATTACATCCATAGGAACAATAACCGCACGGCATGCAAGTATAAGCAATTTGTCACTACAAATGCATGTAGTACCCGAGGGAAGCCGACTCCCGGCAGATGGCTTGCTAGGCAGAGATATGATGTGGAACAGAACTGTTACCGATACCATCAGTAAGAACATAAAATTTTTTGATAACGAGCAACAAATAGCCTCCCTACCACTCACATCTGAGGAAAAACACCCACAGCTATACATACCGGGTAACTCGTCTATAAAAGGACGCTCTCACGCGATTGTGTCAGCAACAGTTGCCTCGGCCAAAGGGGATATCATTGTGAATAAATCGGAAATATACCCAGGAGTTTTCGTGGGGGAAACCCTAACATCAGTCAAAGCTGGCAAGGCATTTGTCCCCATCCTTAACACTAACGATTTTGCTGTAAGACTAAGTAAGAGGGTAATCCTGAATTACGAAAACTACAAACATTTTGATGAAGACTCCACAGCAGCAATAAATGCGATTAGTTCGGCGGAAAAATCAAGAAGGGAAATACTGCTTTTAGAAAAAGTGCAGCTAAGTCAGGATTTGAATCGGGAGGAAAAGCTCGCGATAGAGGGCATCTTGAAATCATACGATGACATTTTCCAACTACCAGGAGATAGTCTAACCTACACGGATGTCCTTAAACATCAGATACCCACACATCCCGGTCAACCTTCAGTAAATACAAAGCAGTTCAGATTGCCCGAAGTCCATCGAAACGAAATCAACAGACAAGTAAGCCAAATGCTTAACGATGGAATCATATCACCGAGTAACTCCCCTTGGAACTCCCCGATCCTGTTAGTTCCCAAAAAAGCGGGACAAAATGGCGAGAAAAGATGGCGTCTAGTGGTAGATTTCAGAAAGCTAAACGATGCCACAATAAAACAGGTTTTTCCGATACCAAGGATTGATGAAATCCTAGACCAGCTAGGATGCAGTCGATACTTCTCTACCCTCGATTTAGCAAGTGGATACCACCAAGTTTTAATGGACCCAAAGGATAAACAAAAAACAGCATTCAGTACCAATCTAGGACATTTTGAATTCAATCGTATGCCTTTCGGGTTGACAGGTGCGCCAGCCACTTTTCAAAGAATAATGAACTCAATATTAACCGGGCTGCAGGGAATCGACTGTTTTGTCTATTTGGACGATATAGTTATATATGGCAGAAATCTAACGGATCATAATTCACGTTTGATGAAAGTTCTGGACGTTTTGCGAAAATACAACCTTAAATTGCACCCCGATAAATGTAATTTCCTGCAAAGAGAGATAATTTATCTAGGCCACCAGTGCTCGGAAAGAGGAGTGTTGCCAGACCCGAATAAGACTAAGGCAGTGAGGGATATACCACCCCCTAGAAATATCAAGGAGCTACAAGCGTTTCTGGGGCTGATGAATTATTACAGAAAGTTCATACCAAACTCGGCCAAAATCTCTCTACCACTTAACCGAATGCTGAGAAGGGACGCAAAATTAGAATGGACACAAGAATGTCAGGAAGCAATGGACAAGTTAAAGGAAGCCGTAACAAATCCTCCTCTGCTCCAATACCCCGACTTTAACAAGCCTTTCATTCTAACAACAGACGCTAGTAATGGCGCTCTGGGAGCAATTCTCTCCCAAGGAGAACCTGGAAGTGACCTACCAATCTATTTCGCTAGCAGAGTGTTAAGCGATACGGAGAAACGATACTCCACAATCGAGAGGGAGCTGCTAGCCATTGTATGGGCAACCAAAACGTTTAGATCATATCTATTTGGCAGACATTTCACAGTATTTACTGACCATAAACCGTTGAAGGGTATAGCCAATCTAAGGGATCAGGAAGGTAGATTGGGGCGCTTAAGACTAAAACTATTGGAATATGATTTTGAGATACGTTACAAACCTGGCAAGACAAACCAAAATGCGGATGCTCTCAGCCGCCTGCCAACTGAAGAAGTAAACATAGGTGCAATAACCAGGTCGAGAGCAAAGAGTATGGAAAACCAAAATGGGCAAACCAGAGGGGTGCAGGAAGAAACGGAGACAGATAGAAACAGTTCGCAAGAGGATAATACGACGTACCTAACGGACGCAGGGGATATACAAAATGTAATTAAAACATTTCACGACACCCCGTTGGGAGGACACCAAGGCGCACTTAAAACATATTTCCGCATAAGATCACAATATAAATGGGCCGGTATGCAGGGTCAAATTAAAAAGTATGTTGCCTCCTGCAAACTTTGTCAACAGAATAAAAGTTCGAGAATAGATAGGGTGCCAATGACCCTGACCACAACCCCTAATATGCCCTTCGAGAGAGTTTTCATGGATATTGTGGGACCTTTACCCGAATCTTCAAGTGGCAACAAATATATAGTAACCTTCTTGGACGATTTTTCTAAATACCTAGCCTGCGCAGCTATTCCCGACATGGAGGCGACAACAGTGGCAAGAGAGTTCTTCAAGGAAATAATTGCACGATTCTTCATCCCCAAGATCCTGGTCACAGATAACGGAAGCAACTTTACTTCGAAATTATTCAAAGAAGTTTGCAAAATGCTTGGAGTGAAAAACATATATACCACACCGTATCATCCTCAATCCAATGGTTCGTTGGAGAGGACGCATAGACCCCTGGCGGAATATTTAAGGAGTTTTGTGAAACTTGACGGAACTAACTGGGATGAATGGCTGCATCATGCCATGCATGTGCACAATAATACCAGACATTCGTCCACTAAACAAACACCGAACAGGGTCCTGTACGGATTCGAATTTGAAATACCGGTAAGGCTCAAAAAACGGCCAGCGCCTCTCTATAACATAGATGACTACAGTAAGATCCTAAGGTATCAGATTCAATGAAGTTATGAAGTCGTGAGACAAAACCAGGTTAGAGCAAAGGAAAAATCAAAACAATATTATGACAAAGGCACGAGAACTAGACATTTTAGGACAGGACAAATGGTTTGGCTAAAGAATCAGGCGCGAAAAAATAAATTCTCACCTATATGGTTGGGACCCTACGAAATCACGGGAATACCAACACCGGTCAATGTGAGAATAAGACATAAGAACTCGGAAAAGGTTTATCACAACAATTTGATAAAGCCAGCGAATTAAGTGCTGGTAAAAAATGGTAAAGTGCAAGGGGATAGATTTCGATACGTTCAAGGTTAGTTTTCATTTTTTTTTATCTTCTGGATATTATATTTGATTTTAAAGAGTATGAGTTACTCCCTTTTTTGGTTTCAAGTTACTTTGGCTCGAAACCAAAGGTACAGGATGAAGAGGTAGTACAAAGAGGATACTAAGCAAACATTGATTAGGTTCCTATGCTGCCCCGCTATGGGTAGTGGCCTACAACAGGGGAGATTAGTGCGAAAATTCGATACGATTTCAGCTGAAGGCAAACGCAATGGGTGGTAGAAAGGAAAAGTTTGGGGTAGACATAAAAAGGATCAAAAAAAAAAAAAAAAAAAAAAAAAATATCAAGAAGATAACAAAGAAAGGTGGTAGCACCCTAATAGTAAACTGAATATAAGGGCAGTGTATCAGTCAACTCATTCTCTAATTCTAGGTACTTTGGCTCGAAACCAAAGCTACGGGATGAGGAGAGAATGTAAGGGCGATACTCGAGAAAAATAGCAGAAAATGTGAGTAAAAATAAGGAGATAGACCAAGGGAAAAACAAAAGGGGGAATATAAACAGACGGGTCAGAAAGGAAAAAAAAAAAAGGAAATAACCTAAAAGAATGATAGAAATAAACACAGGACCTGGACGGTCACATAATGAAGATAACAAAAGGAAAATATAAGCTAGATACTAGAGAGTACAACTAAAATATATAAACAGAGGGGCGGAAATGACCAGAAGGGTCGTATAACGAAGGTAGAAATCTAAATAAACTCCCCATTTTTAACGCACTAAAGCACTTTGACGGGAGCTCCTTGGCTCATATATAGTAAAATTACAGAGGTACATTAATTGCGAATTGGGGGACTTACCCACCAATTTCTTGCCAACCAATTATTATCTCCAATTGAAAGAAAATCTCTTCCGCAAACGGCTTGTCTACCTGAAATAAAAACCGGACTTTAGTATAGGTTCCTCTATAATTTAAAAATACATTAAAATATAACTCGCAGTTTTTTCTGATTCACTCGAGAGTGGACCTACGGTGGGAAGGGCAACAGCTCCAGAAGGCTAAAAGAAGATAAGAAATTAGTATAGATTCAATAATAAAAGTCAATTGAAACAATACGGACCTGCTAGGGTCCATTCGGCCGGGCGTGGTCTTTAAACCCTAACGGTGCACCATCCAGTCACATGATCATCCTCGGAGCATTCTGGTCGAGTAAGAATTTCCTGCTAAAAGTAGCAAACATATATATATGGGAAAAAAAAAAGAAGGGAAGGGGAATGAAAAAAGACCTAGAAATAGGTCAAAAAACCTATAGGTTAACGGTAGGCCGATCGGGAAAAGCCTGTATAAAATTGCTCTAAAACAGGAATTCTAATGTTCATGTTTCAGATTTCGGAAAAATGATCCATTGCAACGTAAAATTACTTACCTTTCCACTTTTAAAATTATATAAATCCATTTTCTAAATTGTTTCATTTTTTTTGTGGAGTTTTTGTTTCATATATTTATATATAATTTTTTGTTGCTCTTGGAAACAATTGAAAAATTTTTTTCATTAAAAATTGTGAAAAAAATATTAAGGAGGCTTTTTAAATTATTGAAAGCTATAAATTATTGTTAACCATAAATTAAACCATCTTTTTATAAGTGCCTCAATAAAATATATTGAAAAGTTAAGAGCCACAACAAAATTTTCTGTCAACAGCGACGTTGTTAATCAATGTATTAAAATAATAGAAATTCATGAATAAAATTGGTGCAAAAAATAATTACAAAACCTTAAGAAATAAAAAACGCAGAATTTAGGATTGAAAAGCTTTAAATTGTTAAACACTGCAAAATGTTTGATTAATTTTGATAGTGAAAATAAAAGGCATTGCAACGTAAAATTACTTACCTTTCCACTTTTAAAATTATATAAATCCATTTTCTAAATTGTTTCATTTTTTTTGTTGAGTTTTGTTTCATATATTTATATATAATTTTTTTTTTTAATTTATAAGTTGTATGTTTGTTTTGTTTTTATTTTTTTAAAAGAAACTTCTTACAGTACTTTACTACAACTTTTGCAAATTTTGAATGCAATTAATGTTTAAAATATTTACTCTTTTCATTGTTTATTTTCTTTTTTTTTTAAAACTTTTAAACTGAAGTTTAATCAAGTAAAATTCAAAGTTAACTCAACAGAACAGTGCAATGTATGTATATTTTAAAATGTGCATACCTAAGCACTATAACACAGACGTTGGAGTATTGTATTTCTTTAAAATTTTCATGTTTGTGTAGATCTCAGCAAGCATTCCATACACAACCATAAACATAAACATAAATACTTGTTGCTACTCAGTGCTAAAATTATACACTGGGAGAAACAAATTTGTCAACGACAGGAATTTATGTGATTCGGGGCATAAAATATTTGCAAAGAGTCAAGCTCTTTGTACATATTTACAATGCCCAAATTGAAAAAAAAACTTTTAATTAGTTTCGTAAAAAATTACTACAAAAAACACTTTTTAAATTTCTATAACTTTGAATATAGGAGGTTTTCCTTAGGCAAGTATTGATTTTATAACAGAGAATTTAAAAGGTTACCTATTCCTTTTTTTTTCCTATAAATTTAATACTTGCGCGATAAAACTTTCTGCATGCAAATAAATAATTTTATTTTTTTTATAACAACAAAAAAACTACTTAAAAATTATTTAAACTGAATTAAAAAAAAAAAAAATTTTAATTTTGCAGAAAAATTAAAATATTGAAATTATTTATTTGGATTTTAAATTGTATCACGAGAACGTTTTTTATACATATTACTTTAAAAAAAAAAAAAAAAAAAAAAACTGCATTTCAAATACAAAAAAAATCAATTTCTATAATTCATACATAATTATACTTAATCATTAAAATAAATAACTTTAATTTAAAAAAAAAAAAAACAAAAAACTGCATTTTAATACAAAAAATGCAAATTCATACATAATTATACTTAATTATTAAAATATTTTGTTGAAATATAAAATCTACAAAGTTTAAGAATGCCTAACACAAATAGGAATCCAACTAGAAGATATGAGTTTATGTTGATATTGTTTTATATGTTATGTTCTTTACACCTATTGTTTACTTTATTTTGCATTTTAAAGTGCGTTTTCGTCTGGTGTTCGTCAACATAAAGACGCGTTTAGTCCACTAACGGCAACAATTCCGATGGGTATCAATTAATACCCTGCTCTCATCCTGCTCAACAACCGACGGGGTAACCGCGCAGGAAGGTATAACGATGCGGCATTATGTCTCCACACATGGTGATTTTCGTTCGGATGTCTTGGATTATGGTAATTCTGACGTATATGATATGAAGGATAGTTCAGCTCTGCAAAACGATGACTCTGGGGGATTTTAATACATGTCTTAGGAACTTCAAGATCATAAGACGGAAAACTGTGATGATAAAAAAGTTTCGATTCGGATGAAAAAGATAAAGAAAACCCCCCCCCAGATAGCCAGCAACAAGATGGTCAAGCCGAGAGCAGCTCTCGCGATTGCATCGGGGTAGCAAATAATGCTAATAATAATTTAACAGATGAAAATGTCCATTACTCTGAACCGCATATAGACTTTAATGGAAGTCCAGCCAAACAAAATTCTTATGAAACAAGGACTAGACCTCCAAGTCTACCTTCGGTCCTTTAACAGGTATGTTACTATGCCTCTGCCCGCAAAAGGTGGACCAGAGGGTTCCGAAGATTACAATCTGAATACGCGGCCCATCTAAAACAAAATACCCCTGAACACAAATCCACAGAATCCGATACGCAAAATCATACACATCTATCAGAATCACCACTACTGGAACAAAAACCTTTTCCTTAGAAAAAGCTTAACGGGATCCCAGCAACAACAACATATTAAGAGATTGGTTCACAACAATGGAGACGCAAAAAGAAGAGAATGTTTACACGCCAACACGATTAAAACGCAGATCCATCAAGAACAACATCAGCAGCATCTACCATGAATGCATCAACACCAGATGAAACCGCACTTTTTCATAAAGGGGGGAGGGATGTTGAGAGTCACCCTCGTACATTATAAGTCTTATTTTATTTAGAATTAAACACTGAAAAATTATGCTGACTCAATTATGCGAGTCAGCACTTTAGGAAATACTGACTTTAGTGCAGTCAGCATTTTAGTTTAATTATTAAGTTTTATTTTATTTAGAATCAAACAATGTAAAATTATGCTGACTCAATTATGCGAGTCAGCACTGACTTTAGTGCAGTCAGCATTTTAATTTTAAGAACTAGGTATAAATAGTGGATAAGAATAGTTTTAAAAGGAGAAGTTGTAATTAGTGAGACAATAAAATACCTGCGATCTCCACGGAGCACTCCAGGTTGAAAAAAGAAACTTAAATTAATAAAACAACTTTTTAATCAATACATATAAATTGTTTTTTTACAACCCCAACAAAGTAGGTCGCAAGTGGTATACCATTGGATGCTGCTTCAAAAACCCTTTTCGTTGATAACAAATTTTAGTTATGCCGTCTTGGAGCAAAGAACAAAAAAATTCGAAAAACTGAAAAAGAACTTTTTTAAAAATGGTCCAGCTCACGGATGGTCAACGCTAGAACCAAAATATTTTGGGAATCATCATTAAACATATCAACCTTTATATTCAGAGGGGTAACTAAAACACTTTTTTCGGCTCCATATAACTTGAGTCGGTCTAATGTGCAAACTAGAAAAAAAAAACAATATGATTATTTATACGTACAAATGTATGTACATACACACAAACTTGTGATTCTAAAATATTTTTATTTACGTGTGTAATTTTTACTAATATTAAAACGGTTGAATTGGTTTAAATTAATCATTAAAATAATTCTGTACATTTTTTTTTTTTTTTTTGACTTTGAATCAAAAAAGTTTTTGAATTGTGCTTTGCTTACCTGGGTATGTCGGATGTATGGTTAAGGGGTAAATCTCAAAAAGTTCTTGTAGATTTCTTCCAAAAAACAATTTTGTTTTAAATTACTTTTTTAGATGTTGAAAACCCATATTTTAGGCACATATTAAAAAATTCAAGTCGATACCTTATCAGATAGCGAAAATATATTGAACGGAATATGAAAAACTTACCCAGGTAGGTGGTTGTAGACATAAAGGTTTTAAACCAAAAAAAAATTTTAATTACAAATATCCATTATAAACAAATAAGAAAGTATAGTGCAAGGCGAATTTATTCCAGGAAATCTCGGTAGTACAACAAGTACATTTCGTACAAAAACCACAAGCAATTTGTAAAATCATTGTACAATGTCAAAAACCGAAACAAATGAAAACAGAAACATAGATAATAAACAAAATATTGACATCAAACAATTATAAAGCTAAAAAAAAAAAGTTATCAGCAGGGCTTTTAGGATCAACTGTAATGAATTCGCCTTGATATAGTCGGTAAAGCTTGAGTGTATGATACCCAAAACCACAATCTTTAAAGACACATTTTCAAGAGTGTACCCTATTTGGGCAATCATGGATCTGGCAAAACGACGTTATAATTTCAAGTTAAGATTTATGTTAAAGTTGTCACCATTTTCAATAGACTTTGTACTTATTACCAGGCAGAGGGGTTTCATGCAAATGCATGTTTTTCCCCTTAAGCCTGAAAATGGCTTTATATAAATTGACTCGTATTCGACCTTCAAAAATTTTTTATTAATCTTTTTTTTTAAGCTTTCTTGAAAAGAAAAAATCGCTGAAGAAGGCTGGATTTAATAAATTTAATATTTTTTATAAAAAAAAAAGAAAAGAGACCTCAACCCTAAATAGCTTACTGAAGCTATGAATTTGCTTCAAAATGACATTGATTTGTTAGTGCATATTTTGATGATATTGTATTTTTTTTTTGCATATTTTTGTTTTATATGTTATTATTATAAATGCATATTTAGTGAAAAATTCAAATTTAAAAAAAAAATTTTTTTGAAAAATTATTTCTGAATTACAATTGACTAATCTGAATTACAATTGCCGCTTTCTTAATTGCAATTAAAACTTTCTGAATTACAATTGGATAATCTGAATTATAATTTATACTTTTTGAATTGCAATTGACTAATCTAAATTACAATTGACGCTTTCTGAATTACAATTGTATAATCTGAATTACAATTTATACTTTCTTAATTACAATTGACTAATCTGAATTACAATTGCGCTTTCTTAATTGCAATTGACAGTTTCTGATTTACAATTGACGTTCTCTGAATTACAATTGACTAATCTGAATTACAACTGTCGCTTTCTGAATTACAATTGATTAATCTGAATTACAATTTATACCTTCTGAATTACAATTGGCGCTTACTGAATTACAACTGGAAAAGGTGTAGATGCCGTTACAAAAAAATATTGGATATCAAAAAATTAAGCAAATATGTATACAGCTAGCTGGTGTTTTTGCTTCAATAGCATATGATGATTCAGATAAAGAAATATTTTCCATTAAATAATTAGAATCATTGAGATATGCACTTATTGCATATGTACAAATGTACAAAAGTTTTCTAAAACCAAATAGATTGTGCTTTATTTATTAATATATGTATGTATAAAGAAAATTTTACTTTTATATGTGAATAACCTTGGGCTAACACATGCAAGTGCAAGTTCTAAGAACTCAATACACTCACACTTTTTCACTAATGCCATCACATTTGACAAGTGAAGAAACAATGTTACCGTAGATGAGTTTTATATTATTCTACTACACCTTTTCCAGTTGTAATTCAGAAATCGTCAATTGTTATTCAGATTGGTCAATTGTAATTCAAAAAGCGTCTATTGCAAATTAGAAATTGTCAATTGTAGTTCAGAAAGCAAAAATTGTAAATCAGAAGTTGTCAATTATAATTCAGATTAGTCAATTGTAATTCAGAAAACGTCAATTGTTATTCAGAAATTGTCAATTGCAATTCAGAAAGCGTAAATTGTAATTCATATTAGTCAATTGTAATTCAAAAAACGTCAATTGTTTAACAGCAGTTGTCAATTGCAATTCAGAAAGCGGAAATTGTAATTCAAAATTAAATAAATGTAAAAAAAAATTCTCTTTAAACTTTGTGAGGAAAAATTATAAACATACAATGTTCAATCCTTAGATCACTAACATAATTTTAATTTGTTTTGCCTTCAATCGAGAGGTCGTGCAAGAGCTGAGGATAGCGTAATACAACACCTTCTAGCATCAAGAGGTCCTAACATACATTTAATAGGTGCATTTTCACCTTCAGGAATCATACACATGGAACCAAGCAAATGACTGGATAATTATTTTAATGCAAAAGTGGCAAGATATGGGTAATCAGCGGGAAGATTTGTTGATTGCCAAAAGCAACATTCGTGTTTCAAACGTTGTAGGTCCTGGCGTGATAAAACAAAGATTTATCTACTTGGAGGATATTATAGATCGTGCTCGGGCTGTGCAACGCTGTACAATTACTGCATTAGCAATGAAAAATATGGCGGTCGGTCGATAATCATACACATATTCCGTTAAAAAATACAACGAAATATATAGAAATATATACCAATATATTTAGCGCTTTAGTGCAAAAAAAATTTTTTTTGTTATAATAAAATAAAAAATAAATACTTAATAACATTTTTTTGCTTTCTGAATTATAATTAGCAATTGACGCTTTCTGAACTACAATTGACAATTTTCGAATTACAATTGGCGCTTTCAAAATTACAATTAACTAATCTAAATTACAACTGACGCTTTCTGAATAAGAATTGACAATTTCTTATTTACAATTAACGCTTTCTGAAGTACAATTGAATAATCTGAATTACAATTTACGCTTTCTGAATTACAACTGACTAACCTGAATTAAAACTGACGCTTTCTGAATTACAATTGACAATTTCTAATTACAATTGACGCTTTCTGAATTACAATTGAATAATCTAAACTAAAATTGATGCTTTCTGAATTACAACTGACTAATCTAAATTACAACTAACGCTTTCTGAATTACAATTGACAATTTCTGAATTACAATTGACGTTCTGTGAATTCAAATTTACTAATCTGAATAACAACTGAGGCCTTCTGAATTACAATTGACAATTTCTTATTTACAATTGACGCTTTCTGAAGTACAATTGAATAATCTGAATTACAATTTACGCTTTCTGAATTAGAACTGACTAACCTGAATTAAAACTGACGCTTTCTGAATTACAATTGACAATTTCTAATTACAATTGACGCTTTCTGAATTACAATTGAATAATCTAAACTAAAATTGATGCTTTCTGAATTACAACTGACTAATCTAAATTACAACTAACGCTTTCTGAATTACAATTGACAATTTCTGAATTACAATTGACGCTCTGTGAATTACAATTTACTAATCTGAATAACAACTGAGGCCTTCTGAATTACAATTGACAATTTCTTATTTACAATTGACGCTTTCTGAAGTACAATTGAATAATCTGAATCACAATTGACGCTATCTGAATTACAACTGACTAATCTAAATTACAACTGACGCTTTCTGGATTACAATCGGAAAAGGTGTAGTACTAAGTAAATTAAAAATTATGCTTATAGCTGATTTTCTGTGTATTTATAAAAAACAAAACAAAAACACTATTATACAGCAACATATCTTAATGGCATTTTTAAAAATAAATCGCAAGCATTTTGGAAAAAAATTGATAATCAAAATATTTTCTCAGAAATATTATGATACGGCAATATTGGATTCACATATTTTAAAAATTAACATAATTTTTTCATCAAGATGGACCAAAAAATAAAAAAGAAGAAATTATTAAATTAATTTCGTGATATCGTTAACATGATAATGTTTTTTAAACCAAAAAATAAAGCTGTTTTTATAAGATATTTTCGCCTCGAGAACATTACTAAACTTTTTTTATAAAATGTTAATAGTATAATGTAATTTTGAACTTATTAAATGATGTTTGATCTAGACAAACGTTTTGCAAAAGCAAATTAAAAATTATAGAAACTTTATAAATTTATTATTTGAGATATTCCTCCAAATTTATTTTAAATGAGTGGTAATTTGTTGTCTTTATTAATCAGTAGACTTCAACCATATTTTTGTATAGCTGCAAACACAATCCTTTTGCCAGGACTATATATTTCCAATTATTTTGATTCGGCATTATAGAAAAGAATACGAGTAGTAATATGAACATGTTTTTTGTATGAAATATTTGTCCATTCGTCGACCACAATTTAACACCTCCTTGAAATTGTTTGTTTTCTTCAGTTTTATTTTTTAGTTCTTGGTGTTTTAAGAACTAAAACTAATGCATTTTTCCATACCGTTGATTCCGCCAGAATGTTTTAGTTTTAAGCATGAAGATAAAACACTTAAAATTTATTAGTACCTTAACGGGCATTCCGTCCTCGGCAGCACAACGGGCTAATATTGCACCCAATGATTCATTTTTGGCAGCGCATTTTAGTTAAGTATTATTTGTCGTCGAATAGAGTTTTTTTTATGGAGCACATGAATGTCGAGCATGTGGACTGATTAAAGGAGATTAATAAGTCGTGACGTCGAAAAACCTTTGCAACTTATAATTTAAGGGCGCTTTAGGCACCTAACTTTGACCTTTTAATCCCGTTCGAAATATCTCTGGAGATAACATCTATATAAAACATATTGAAAATTTACAATACTGTCGCACAAATTACTATTTTCTTTTTAACTGAACACTTTCTTGTAGTATTTTGAGTTGTTTTTGATCGGTTTTGCATGAACACACTCTTTTATAAGCGATTTGTGTTGACATTGTTCATAATGTTTTTTGACTTTTGTTACATTTTGCTTGGACATTCTTCATAAAAAGTTTAAGTTTGCCCAGTATTCAATTAGAAAAATACTTAAGTCACGGGTAGATTTACAACAAGAGTAAGAAAAACGTATATAAATTACACATTATTAAAATAATCGGTTTATTATACCAAAATAACCGGCTTATTTGATATTTGAAAAATAGACATTTCAAAATAGCCGGCTTGGGCAAAACTAAAATAACCGGTTAAAACCGGTCGAATAACAACCATCCGATCTCCCTAGTAAACACTCAAGCTACTTGCAAGACTTTCGGCTATTTCATTGCAAGTAATTACTTACATGCAGTGTGACCAGAACTTGAAAAATGCTAAAAAATAATGCTAACATTTTTTAAAGGTTTTTGCTAAAAATGTATTACCAGTATGAAATTTTATTAAAGCTAAAAACATTTTAGTGACTTATTTTTTATCGAAATTTAAATAAATAAATGAAAAAAATGGTTTAAGCAAGAAGGTGGATTTTGGTAAAGCATCTAATGCATATAAATATGTAGCACAGGTAGTTAAGATACAATTTTTAATTTAGGGGGCCCGCAAACCCCTGATACATGCAAAATTTAAACGATTTTATTTCTGTGGATATACAAAAAATTTTTAATATTTTTATTTCTTATAGTTGAAAGTTAAAGAAAAGTTGAAGTTTTAAAATTATTATTTTTCATCCGTTTAGAGCAAAAAAATTTTCCAAACATTTATTATATAGAATTGTTATCTATATAAAAAGTGAAATTTTCTTTGTACTTTTATAACGTAACATCAAAGAGCAAGTAATATTTAAAATGGACATGATGAGGGCGTTTCTAATATTCCCTGAAAACTCTATTTTTTTTATACCTGTCTTGTTAAAGATGTTTCTTAACATAAGAATTATAAAGTTTTATACTAAATTTAATTTTGGGTACAACTATTTATACACCCAGACAAAAACTATGTTTAAATATGGTCACCTCCAACAAAACTATTTTTAAAGAAAATTGTTAACATATTATGGTTAAATTTAACCATATTATTATCACCGACAACCATATTATGGTTAAATGTGTCCTCCATCAAGAAGGCACAGCCATATTATTTAAAGTGAAAGAAATTCGTTTATTAAGCATAAATTCGTCCAGATTTTTTAAATACATAATGCTAAAAAAAGCTAAAAACATTTTCTAAAAATTCTAAAAAAAAGCCAAATGAAAATTTTGCAGCTAAATAAAAAACTTTAATGCTAAATTTAGCTGCAAAAATGCTAAAATGGCCACACTGCTTACATGTGTAACTGCATGGTAAATAAGAATAATTCTTTGAAGTTGGGCAAAATAGTTAAAAAGTCAGAAACTGAAGTTGCTCGTAATGTTGAATTGGAGATTATTTCATTACTTTATTTAATTGATTTATTTCATAAAGAGCAAAAGATAACAATTAGAAGCAGTTGGGCTAGATTTAAGCTATTTATACCAAACGAAAGAGTAAACAAATTGAGTTTCACCTAATCAAAAGCTCAGAATGTATTTTTTTTTTTTTTTTTTTTTTTTTTTTTTTTTTTTGTCTTAACATCGGCTGTGGGAAAAATCGCCCAAAGAAAAATGGCCCAAAAAAAGAAATGAAAAATCGCCCAAAAAAATTCCATGTAAAATTGGGCCTAATTTCATATGAAAAGTGACCTAAAATTTTTGGGCTATTTTTCGTTATTGTTGGGTGATTTTTCGTTTTTTAAATGTTGTATGAAAAATGGCCCATTTTTTTGATTTTCTCCTCTATGGTATAACAAACACCGGCTTCGCTTACTAAAGCTTCTCTGCACAGCCGGCCTTCCGCCGGGCGCAAGGATTTTATCCTCTATGGTATAACAAATACCGGCTTCGCTAACTAAAGCTTTTCTGCACAGCCGGCCTTTGGCCGGGCACAAGGATTTTCTCCTCTATGGTATAACAAACACCGGCTTCGCTAAGTAAAGCTTCTAAAATCTGCCTTGTTTCCAAATGAAAGCCGACTATGCAGAGAAGCTTTAGTTAGCGAAGCCGGTGTTTGTTATACCATAGAGGAGAAAATCCTTGCGCCCGGCCAAACCCCGGCTGTGCAGAGAAGCTTTAGTTAGCGCAGTGTCCATGGACACTATGACACTTTTTGGAGTGTCATAACGTCCATGGACACTATGACACTAGACGTTATAACATGCCACCGGGAAAAAAATTAGTTTTTGCTTTTTGGGTCATTTTTCATTTTTTTTTTGGGCCCTTTTTCGTTTCTTTTGGGCAAAATTTCATATATAACATTTTGGGCCATTTTTTATGTTCTGTTGGGCGATTCTTCATTTGGGCGATTTTTCATTTTTTTTTTTTGGGCCATTTTTCTTTGGGCGATTTTTCCCACAGCCCTTAACATCTAACATCAAAGAATTTTAAATTTACACATATATATATATAGTATTTTTACTTTTTGTACCTTCAATTTTTATTTTTCTAAAGATACGAGTACTTTATTAAAATGTGGTTTTGAAAAAAAAAAGTTTTTAATTAAGTGCATGTTTCGCGTTTTTAATGACATATTTAAGGTGCCTAAAGTATTTTTTTTGAGTGCATGAAGTCCTTGTCCCTGTTTTTAATATATAGAAATAATACTTTTATTAATAAACCTCATTATTCTTTTCCTTTTTTTAGGCTGTTCCTTTCATTATTAAACATACCGCGTAAACAAACCAAAAAAAATGCTTAAACACATTTTGCGGAAAATATTCTAAACAATACACGAAAAAGTCAGTTACATTTTTTACACAGATATTCTAAAAGCTTTTCCATAATTATTTTTTCTTCTGCAGACAAAAAGCGTGTATTACAAGGTCAGTTAAAAACTTTTTTTTTCCCTTTCTAGTATTAATAGTATTCATACATTTGGCTTAAAATTTCGAAATACTTTTGCTTTTGTAACATATTTGGAAATCCGCATCCTTGACCTTTAAAGATTTTTAAGGAAAAACTTATTTGTATAGATGAATGAAGTTAAATTTATATGAGCACTTACATTTAGGCCAACACGATTTGAATAAATAAACTTTCCTCAATATATTTAAATATCCCAAAATTATTTAATTCAATTTATTTATAAATATTATATATGAAATATATGCTAGTAGACTAAAATTTGAAAAATTTACAGTAATTTGTTCGGAAAAATTTGTATGGGAAACAACGTTGACAACATGTAATCTAAAATTTAAATTTTTTAATTATTTGCATAAAAGTTTTTATTATCATTATTTGTAATAATCTAAAAAACAAGTTAGAGTGCTATATTCGGCTGTGCCGAATCTTTGATACCCTCCACCGACAGAGGTGGGCTCTATATGATAATTACATATATATTATTAACTAAGCTTCACAAAACCGAACGTCAGCATTAAAATTGGTTGCGGCCTGAATTAAATTATTGACCGACAATAAGAAAATTTTATGGGTTTCTTGTTAAAACTTTGAACTGGCTTGAGTAAAATATCATAATTCGTAAAATTTTAGCCGAACAAAAATAATTTTAAGGAGCGTTATTTGTATTGGACCTATGGTAAATTATGGACCAATCATCCCAAAATTCTGAAGACTGATTTCTAGTATTACAAAAAATAAATTAGAATAAATTTCAATACAGCAGTGTAATTAGTTTAAGCATTAACCCATTTTCGGCCACTGTTCGTACTTGCGAACAGTAAATTTACTGAATTTGATTGACAAGTTACAAAGTTTTGTACATTTATTTGTTACAATTTAATGTTTTCATTATTTGATATAAAGTCTTAATTTTAATTAGCCGTTATAAAAAAATTAAAATATGTGTTTTATGTTTTGCCTGCAGAGGTATTTTTGGGGACGCGTTTTAGGAAGATTTTTATGTAACTGCAAAAAAACATAAATTGCTAAAAATTGCTCAAACTAAATAAAGAGAATTTGTCTAAATAATTAAAATTACCAAACAAAAATAAAAAACCTAAATAAAAAATAATATTTCTACTAAATTATAGCTGTTTGTTTCACTGTTCGCAAGCGCGAACATTGGCTGCTATTTGGAGAATACGCTTCTTTGATACAATATTGTTTTAAAGCTGTGCTGATAATAAAGAAAAACAGAATCCCCTGTCACGCAACTAGCCACAATTATATATCCGGAAAAAAACAATTAGTTTTGGGTACAAGATTTGGTCTTTGTGTTCGAGTGGAGGATATTTGTTTAGTAGTATACCATATTCTGGTTCGAGTGACAACTACGATCGTCAAATTGGCTTGGGTGCAGAGGTAGTTTTAAGACTATTGCGATTTGCAAAAGATCCTATTATCTATCAAATTTATTTTGACAAGTTTTTCAAATCATATTATTTGAGGTGCCTTTTAAGTGAAAAAAGGTTTTGCGCCACGCGAACCGTTCGACCCAATCGAATTGCAAAAGCCGCACTACGCATAGGAAAAAATCTGAAGCGGGGAGAAAGTGACTATCAATATGATAGAACAAATTCTATGTTGGTTTGTCGTTGGGCAGAGAATACGGTTCTCACCAACTTCGAACAAATTGAACCGATGCACAGCGTAAAGCGATGAAAAAGGATGTAAAAAAATACGAGAATGTACCACAACCATTGCTTCTCAACTTCTACAATAATATGAGGGGGGCGTAGACCTTTACGACAATGCCGTCTCAAATTACAGAATAAATATAGTTTAGGTTAGGTTCCATGGGCAGCCATCGAGAGGCAGCTCACTTGGGTCCTCCAGCATCATCGCATTGAGGAGGTGGCTCTGGATTCTCCTTGAGGATCGTCCAGAACACTCCCATTAATTTTTGTTTCACCAGGTCCCACTTGGTATGAGAGATGGCACCATTATCAATACTTCTGTCGATGATAGCCCGCACAAGGTGACCTTTTGCCACCTCGCTGAAGGAATTGTTCATCGATTTCGATGCAATTTTTGGACGTTTCGTCCCTGATTGCTGTTTCACGGCTGCAGCTTCCTCCTCCGAACGTTGTCTTTTAGACATTGTCACCTTCGCAGGAACTGAAGGAGTAACACTTGGCAAAGAAGTGGTATTGACCTTTATTTATTTCTGAGCTAAGCTCCTCACTCACTAATGCTTGGAAAAACTGCTTCTTGAAACAAGAATACAAGAAAAATATGTTATCTCAAAAACAATTCAGAGTAAGCGTAAGCAAAGCTTTGCTACTTAGCTCTCAAAGATATGCTGAATCCGCTCAGGAAAGATCCGACAAAAGCGTTCGTTATCAATTGCCAAATATTGTAGGGGAGCATATGCCAATAGTTCAGCCACAAAGGAAACCTCGCAGGTGCCAACTTAAAGGATGAGGCAAACCAATCAAATGGATGTGCCATAAATGCAAAGTGCATTTGCATCCAAAATGCTTTGAAAAATTTCATATAAAATAAGACATTGTTATTTTATTACCCTAATAAATATATTTTGAAACATTGCTCAATTGCTATTATCTTACTTTTAACATTTTTATAAATGAACAAAAATTTGTTGATATTGCAAATTCATGTCAAATAGCAGCCAGTGTTCGCACTTGCGAACACCCATTTCCGGGACTCATGGACAAGGCAGCGTTAAACCGACATTTGGATTTGGATTCAGAAGACCCAAATTACTATAAAAAGAGTATACATTTTTAAAAATATCACGTTTGAATTTTCTTGGCCGAATATGGGTTAACAGTAAATTTCACAAATTTGCATGATATTTTTTCTGGCCATATGAATTTAAGTAAAAAACTTCACCGCAATATCTATATCTGTGATGATTTTAGGTGAATTTAATTATTTTTCCCAAAGTGGGATTTATTTGGTTTTAGGCGCAATAAACTGTATTCCGAGAGTAGGGTTTATATGAGGCCTAGTGTAAATTGTGGAACGATCTTCAAAAAATCTTAGAGTGTGTTTTCTGGTCCTATAAAACTGTGACGTACCAAATTTTAGTATGCCAACGTTATTTATTGCGGTTTTAGGCGTACTAAACTGTTTTCCGGGAGTAGGGTTTATATGGGACCTAGTGTAAATTATGGACCGATCTTGAACAAATTTTACAGTGTGGTTTGCGGTATTATAAAACTGTGACGTACCAAATTTAAGTATGCTAGCGTTATTTATTACGGTTTTAGGCGCACTAAACTGTTTTCCGCGAAGAGGGTTTATATGGGGCCTATGGTCAATTATGAACCGATCTTCACGAAATTTAACAGTATGATTTGCAGTCGTATAAGGCGAATTCGTGCAAAATTTTATGTCATTCCGTGGATTATTCCACCATTTATGTTAGTTTTTGTATCTAAATTATCAATTTTTTTTGGGTAGTGGTTCCACATTTTGATTCATAGTTCTGATCCTACTACGCCGATGTTGCTGGATTTCAATCCCAAACTTCTTAGGATAACTACAAGCAATTTGAGACCAAGTTTGTTCTTTTCTTTTACGTTTTTCGAAAGTGTTTTCAACAGACGAACAGGCGGACATAGCTAAATCGACTTAGAATTACTCAAGGAGCCAGAATATATATACTTTTTTGGGTCTCAGATGTATTACAAAAAAGTTTCATACGGAATGACAAACTTAGTATACCCTCATTCACCACAGTTGTGGTGGAGGGTATAAAAATTAAAATAAATAATCGTGGGATCAAATTATGGCAGTAGTGATCGAAAACTTTTGCGATTCGAAGGAAATTTTGTTTCGCATTCTTTCAGTCGAATCGCAATTATTTTTCATTGTTGTGAAAACTGAAGTTAATGCTTCACAACACTGACAAAATAATTTCCATTCGTTCAGTATTAACTGAAAGAATTGGAAATAAAATTTCTTTCAAATCGAAAAAGTATTCGATCTCGACTGCCGGATTTGCCTCCCGCCTGTTAAAAACATTTTTTTGCTCTCCTGAAAAATAATTATTTTGTAACTTAAACGTTATTCGCGGCTGTGATTCAATTGTTAAAAGACCAGTACATTCCATTGACAACACAATTTTTTATATACCTCGAATCCAAAACTTAAACTTGATACAAGGGCTTTATTGCCACCGGAAATTTTATTCCAATCGGAATTACTGTTTACAAAATCCAGAATTATGCTTTTTAAAAATTTCCAACTGTGCGGTATTTAAATGGCATCGGTATAAATTACGGTATCTATTTTCAATCTTGGTATTCATTGATTCTATTGCAAAAAAAAAATAAATAAAAATTTAAAAATTCATACAAAAATTAAGACCTAGACTTTATTAAAGTTTTGGATTATGTTGGTAGTTTTATCACAAAGTATCGATATCACACATATCGAATAGTTGTTCAGCTTAATGACAATCGCCTAATTCTAGATAAATACAAAATAAACATTTTGTATTTATATGTATATGTGTGTAAATGTGAAAAAGATTTACATGAGCAACTGCCATATCGAGTCATTACCGCAAAAAAGCTTAAGCGACAGAAACCAAATTTTACAGGAGAAGGTTTTTTTTAATATATTTCATAAAAATTTTGTATGAAAATTGGCGCTTAAGATAAAATGGTTTTTACAATATCGTAACGGTACTGTCTGTGGCCATGAGATTTTAGGAGATGATGCAAGTGTTGCTAATATATACATTCATTTATTAAAAAACGAAAATTGGAAATTTTGTCGCTTGATCTTTTTTTGCGGTTATGCCCCGATATGACCTAATCTCATGGTGGATCCAAACCACTGGGTGATAAACTCTGTTTTTACCAAACGCACCCGTCACTGGGAGCAGCCAACACACGCAAGTAGAGCTTCTGAGTGTATAATCCTGCAGAATGATATAATCGCATCGAGAACACATACCCTCAAAAACAAATCCCATGAGTGTAGTGAAAAACCTACGCACAACCAACAAACACCAACGTAAGTCGTAACCAACATTTTTCATTTGCTTTGTATTTCAAGTCTTTACCGTTTATCTTGAGATCATAGATAACAAGTACCTCGACCTTACTCCCTACTACCAGACTACTAAATCTTCATCATACTATCATACCAACGCAATAACTTATATGGCCATCTCCCAAAACTTGCCAAAAAAAAATCAGCCTTCCATGTGGGACTCGGTCCGTAGGGTGCAGGGTATAATCAGTTGGCTTTGCCCAACACGTACTAAGTTTTCTTGAAAGAACTAAAGATTACAAAACACAAAATTACGTGTATATAAGACAATCATCCTCAAAAAAGAAAAAAATCGACAAAAATACCAACATCCAAATGTGGCAGTAATAAAGAAAGTTTGGAAAAAAAGTGGTAGAGGGCACAATAGAAGAATAAACTATTTATATACCAATCAACGAAAGCCGCAGTGCTACATTGTTGCCTTTCAGATTTCCACACTGAGTGGGAAATATAAAATAATAGATGAAGCAGAAAAGGCAACAAAGAAATTCTAAACCAAATATTTTCAAATTAAATATTTGTTCTCTTAGAAAAAAGCAACTGCACGAGTAAATGTTTGTACAATTGTTTTTTGGTTTAAAAGTTTGTAAAAAATTGAAAGTAATGAAGAAAACAATTCAAAGAATTGTAATGCTGAAGTTTGTTTTTTTTTTTTTTTTTTTTTTTGCTGGACTTATATTTTCATTTTTAGGTCGAAATTATATTGAAAGGAATCTGAAAAAGAAACAGGAAAAAGAAACAGAAAAATGTTAGTTTTTAGTTTTTTTTTTTATATTGTAGCAACGGAACTCTCTTGAAAAGTTGACAAAGTTTAATGACTTAAAAATCGCAACAAAAAGAATTTAAGTTTATACGCAGATTGTGAGAAAAATAGAAAAGTTTAATGATGCATATCAATTACAACTGCTTGTATTTAGAAAAGAATACGAAAGCTTATATATATATATATAAATATATATATATAAATATATATATATAAATATATATATATAAATATATATATATAAATATATATATATAAATATATATATATATATATATATATATATTACAAAATCAGTGGAAAGAATCTCGTATACAAAAACTCAGTTTACACATATGTATGGACTCCGAGCCAAATTAATTTTTTAGGCCAAGAACGGATGACGCCAATTTAAGATACCGTGTTTTGCTGTATTCCTGTGAGAGCGTTTTGCATCGATCTAAATGAATAGTTGTCGGATGGGGCAAGTTTCGGAATACTACTAACTTTTAAATAACTAGCATTTAACCCGCTACTTCGTTAGCATCTCCTTTTCTTTCGTGGACATATTTTTTCGCCAAAGCTTATGTTTCTAGGTTTTAACCCGCTACTTTGTAGTAGGTACGATTTTCACCTCTTAAACGTTCGAATTTCGAAAATGTACCAAATTTTTATTTCAATTTTTAGATACGTTACGAATGTGATATTTTTTTATTTCAATGTTTATTGGTTAAATAGATAGATTGCGTGGCAAAAAAGTTTTAAAATACAGGTTTTACCCGTTTACTCCCCAAAAGGGTCGAATTTCAAAAAAGTACCAGACACCTATCCGCTTATTTTGTTGATGAACATGAGGTTAGGGAATTTACCCTTTTTTAGCTTTTTTAACCTCTAACCATAAAAATTTTCAAAACTCTCATCCTAGGGAATCGATTTAGCGAGAGACCAACCTCCCGGTCAAATTTCAACATTTTAGCTTCAGGCGTTTTGGACGTGCGATGATGAATCAGTCAGTAACTTTACATTTTTATATTATATAGGTAGATGAAGAGAAATTTTTTGAAACAAAAATAACAGAATTAGGTACCCTTAAACGTTCGAATTTCGAAACGGATCAAATTTGTATTTGTATTTTTTAGATAAGTTATGAATGTGATATATTTTTTATTTTATAGCAAAAAACTTTTAAAATACAGGTTTTACCCGTTTACTCCCCAAAAAGTCCGAATATCAAATAAGTACCAGGCACAACAATAAGTACTAAATTTTTGAAAAAAAATGTTTTGTAAAAAAGTTCCCTTAAATGTTCGAATTTCGAAAAAGTACCAAATTCGTAGTTGGGTTTTTTAGATAAGTTTCAAATGTGATATAACCCTTATTTCTATGTTTATGGGTTTAAAAGATAGATGGGGTGACAAAACAAGTACCGAAATACAGGTTTTACCCGTTTACTCCGTTAAAGGGCTGAATTTCAAAAAAGTACCACACACCTGTCCGCTTATTTTTCTAAAGAACAACGATAAGTATTAAATTTTTTTTGTATCTCTTTTAGTTTTAGAGATATAAGATAAACGAATATACCCGTTATAACCCGTTTTTACCCTTTTTTACCCCCTAAACATTCGAATTTCCAAAAATCCCGTCTTAGTGGATCCATCTGGGGAGAGACCAAGCCCTGGTCCCTTTTTCAAGTTTTTACCTTCAGGCGTTTAGGATGTGCGATGATGAATCAGTCAGTGAGTGGGTGAGTCAGTAACGTTACAATTTTATATATATATATATAGATTTTTGATGATTATCATTCTGATATACATATGTATGTACTAAAGAGCTGCACAAGCATAACAAATATTGCTTACAAGCAATTTCATTAAATTCAGATAGTAGGTGTATATTACTCTCTCATTACAAAACACATACTTCCAAAAACAATTGTTTTGCTTTACGATCAAAATATAGAAGAATAGAACAAAACTGCACAAGAACAATGCTGAACTAAAATAAAGCTGAATTAGAACAAAGATGAAGTAGAACATTAAAACAGAAATAGAACATTCCAAGCATGTTTGAATGTTTTGATTGCAAACATAAACCAAAGATAAAATTGCAAAGGGAGAAACTTTTGATTTAATTTCGTTTGAGTGGTTTTCAATGGGTTCGGTTGTAGGTTCCTTTAAAATATTATTAAAAATTTAGGAAATAATATAACTAAATTATTAAGCTTAAAGTCTTTTTTTTATTTTTATATAAAACTTTAAACGTTTATTTAACCAATATTTCGGCACTCCTTTGAGTGCCTTCTTCAGGGTTTTTTCTTCCTTATTTTATAAGTTTTCAACAATTTTTAACAACTTTAACAATAACTGACAAATTAAAAAATTTTTTAATTAGAAATATTGGTTAAATAAACGTTTAAAGTTTTATATAAAAATAAAAAAAGACATCAAGCTTGATAATTTAGTTATACCTAATATAATAATAAAGGTCGACTAAAATAAAATATACATTTAGGAAATAATTCAAAAAAATCAATTTTGCTTACATTTAATGCATCCATTTCTGTTATAAGCTAAGATCACTTTAAATTTTTTAAATTCCTAATTACGTGCACTCGATGCTTTTACTATAATTTACCGTTTCTTTATTTCATTGTCTGTTTTTGTGTTGATATTCTGTTTGTTTTGATAATACAAGCACTAACAAAGCAGAAGAGAAAAACTTTTCAAGTTATGCTTGTTTTGTTTTGGTGAGAGTAATGTGTTGTTATGTTTGTTTTGCTATGTATGTTTACAGTGAAATAATATGATTGATAGTTGTGTGAAGTAGAACACAGAACATTAAGAATATTTTGCGCAGCCCTTTAGTATGTACTCGTATTATGGCCTTATGTCTGGTCGCATCTTCAAGCCATTTTTCAGCAAGTACTCCCTTTGAAGCAAATCAATTTTGTTTAGTATTGGGCCCCCAAAGTATGCAGCTCATAAAAGGTGGTCCCCACTTTAGGGATATTCTACTTTGGCGTTATTGTTTCGTTATCAGCCATGTCACAGAGTACAATTCCGTACGGAAACTAAATACATTCCGTGTTTTGGTGCTTTAAAATATTACGAAAAAACTTTGCGGAATGAAACCATTTTTTCATGAACGAATGGGAGTTTTCTGTATATTAAAGGCCAAAAAACTATCAAAATAAACTTCCTATCAATAAACAAATATGTTTTCTGCGGTTCCGAACGGAATCATTCCGAACGGAATTGTGCACTGTGAAATGGCTGTATATATCGGACTATTAAACTCGTTTTTAAAAATCTCTTAGTGATACCCGATTTCCTTGCATTTAGATGTATCCACCTCCTTACGAAGGTATTATGGCAAATTTTCAGGATAGATTTTAAAACACATTTATGTTTAAAATCGTTTTAAATACAAAAATCTCTTCTTCACTAAACCCTTAAATGAAACTTAGTTCACAGATGGGGTACATTTAAATTCAACTTAAGTTTCCATTGGATTAACTTAGCAAGGTGGCCTCAATATCACAACAATACAACAACAACAGGCAAAGAAATAATAAGCATCTTTTTTTAAGACCTATAACTACATTTTTTTCTGATATTTTGTTATTTAGTAGTGCTACCATACTTTTATCTTAATTAAATTAGACTTTTGAAATAAAACTCAAAAAATCAATCTGCATAGAAATACGATTTAAGTTCATATGAAAATTAACATACAATTTATTTACATATATACTATCCTGAAAATTGGACATGAAATTGTTCGATGAAAAAATTTAAAATAAGTTTCGGGGAGCCATCAGCATATTGGTCAGCTGCACATTTCTTAATTGAATTTAACTATGGAGGGCTCAGAGCTGAAGCGAACCAAGTCAAAAAAGAAAATTCGAAATTATTTTCAGTTTGAGTTAGTGAACTGCCTGCCATATTAATTTCTAGAGCCATTGACTTGGGCTTATGACCGTTACCTTTGAAACGAAACACTTTATTTAGTCCGTTACAGAAATGAATAAAATTAAGCTTTGAGAAGACTTTCGCACCATTTGAAATACTAGGAATATGTATTATATTTTATAACTTGGTTTGGTTCAGTTCTGAACCCTCCATATGATTCTAGCTAAATCCGCTGCGCTTCGGTGCCCCCGTTGAAATAAAATTAGTAAAAAAATTTTATAACGGATCTCGTGTTTTGATAACGAAGCTTTTTTTTACCAAATGTAGAAGCTTTCATTTTTACTGTTACCACATATACATAAATCTTCTTTTGCATTTGTATGTTAGGTGCAACGCCCATTTATACGATCGCATTAATTTTTTTTAAGATGCTGTGTAACCGATCTATTTGTACAAAAATTGAACACTTACCGTTTTTGAGACATACAAAACTCTATATTGTGCTACGCCCACTTATCTAACTACGCCAACTTTTTGACAAATGTTGAGCATTTACAACCAAGCTGTTTGAACCGATTTTGTAACTGTAGCTATTGCCGTTCTCTTGATATACATAATTCTAGTATGTGCCACGCCCACTTATTTAGTACTGTCCATTTTCTATGTGTACCAAATTTGGAAACTTTAGCTGTTACCGCTCTATATAGAAATATAGAAATCTCATTTGTCTTTGCATGGGAGTACCACGTCCACTTATCCAATTAAACGAAAGATATAAACCAGTCCTATAAAAATTATTTATTTTATTTATTTAATCCTGAAAAAAATGTTACAAGGAGTCTAAAAAAAAGTTAACACTGCTGAAGGAAAAATTATTGTTTATCTCCGGAGGAAGATCCCTTAAGAGAGATGGGAGAAGTGATGGAGATTGCCCATTCTTTTAACAAGAGAATTAAAAATAATGTTCACATATTAAAACATTTAAAATCACATGTAGAAAAAGGTTGAATCTAAGTTTTAGGCCCTAATCATGTAAAATGCAAGCCAATGCCAAAGAATAACATTGAATTGTTGCTTTCAACAGAAATTCATGTAACGTTTTACAATTTTAGACGCCTCAAGCTATGCAGCGTTTGAAATTTTAAAACGCAATGTAAATTTCTGTAGAAAGCAACAACAAAATTACAACATATTTATGACATTGTTTGTGCTTTCAATGTTATTCTTTGGCGTTGCGCTGTATTTTATATGATAAGGGCTTTAAGCTTAGCTAAGAGCTTTCCTCGTCTATCCTTATGTCACATGAATCCAATAATAATTTGATGCATTCGTATAACTTTGATAAGAAATGTATTTTTGGCGTTGATTAAATTAAACAGTGGGAAATATATTGATGTTCTCACCCTGGTGTTTGTCCATGATTGATGATGGGGTGGTGAGAATCTAAGCGTTGCACTACTGCGACTGACCGAATATGTAAACATTATACATCCGAGTTTAAAATAAAATATGAACTTAATCCGGCTACCCTGTCCAAAATTGTGGTTGGTTATCCAGTTCAGGAACCAAGTTTTAAAATACAACAAGATATCGTATACAATAACCAGACATAACGTATCGTCAAGTTTGCTTTTAGTAAAGAAAATTACCAATAATTGGTTTTTTTATTTTGCTTAGTACAGACGACACACACTGTCCCGAGCTTGCAATAAGTAATGAGTGCTGCCACGACTACATAAAATTTTTACAACCAAAATTTTTGAAAAATGTACCAAATGTGAAAAAATATAGCCAAATTAAAAATGCCTTTTGTTAATTGAGAAAAGCAATACAATTTATTTTAAGTTGCACTCAGAGCGGCCATTCTTGGTTATTTCTAACAAAAATTGGTTATTTTTTTTCTCAATGTGGAGATATATTTTTTATATTTATATTTTTTTCATTTTGGGTACTTTTTTTCTAAAATATAAAATATGTATGAATATGTTTTTCTTGTTACACTTTTAATTTAGATTTTATAAATTTTTAACCTTTTTATTTACATGGGGGGTCAATTCGAAGGAAATTTTTTACTACTTCGAACAATGTGTACTTTGCACTACGATTTTCTCATTATTTGATTCAAAAAATCCCTTTCAAATCAGATACCAGATATTTTTTTAAGTATATATGTATGTTAAGAAAAAAATTGCGGAATGTGATTTTAATATTATAAACTGTCTGTGTTATCTTCTGAAATTAAAATCAAATGAAGTTTTATTGATGGAGATTTTCAATTAATTTTTTGTTAATGAGCGTAGATTTTCCTGATTTAAGGAGTAGTAACGATAACTAGTATTTAAAGTAGAAAGTGCATACATCACGCGGAATCGATTTCAGTACATGACTGAATAAGTACAAACAAGAAGTTTTAGGGTTTCTAGAAACTTGAATATATGTAAAATGTTCTAAATTTTTATTATTTCCATTAGCATATTTTAATATATTGAAATACACATAGGAATTTTATTAATTTTTAGAATAAATTGATATAATCTACAATTTAAGAACTTATGAAATTTACTGTAAGAAAATGGCGTGAATTTAAGAAATTTTAAATTTTACTTATTATAAACTTTAGATATGTATATATATTTAATGTTTTTTAGATAATGTTTTAGCAATAGTTTTAATTTATAACAAAAAAAACCTTTACGTTTTGAAACACGAATTTGACAATGATTCACAAAATATTTCAAATAGAACAATTATAAAACAGTAATAATAACAATAATAATTTTAAAATACAAGTTATAAACAAGAGGAACAAGTTATACCCATTAAAATAATATTTTAGATATATGTAAATTGGAAAATATTCACATAAAATGCATTTCGTATAAAAATTTAAAAATCAGCACATTTCACAACCCTGCCACTGACAGTTTAAAAGCGGAAACACATTAATTTTTATCTTTCTTGTTTTTTATAACTATGAAGTACAAATTTCGTTTATTGTAAAAGTCATATTCCAAAAAATTTAATTTACTTACTTTCAATATACTGAATTTTGTATGGAAATTTGACGGGTTAAATCTTAAAAAATAAAAATATATCTTAAAAAAAGGTCCCAAATATATAAAAACGTTTAATACATACACAGAAAAAAGTGTTTTATCAATTAAAAAAATGGCTTAAAAAGTATTTAAATTTAATTTTTGAGTGTTTGTAGGTAATTCTCATTCTCTCTGTAGTTTTGTTTGCTGATAGGTTTGGCTTTTCTAAAATTATTTAGGAGAACGTTTCCTGATGATCTGGCCTAAGCAACCAGTGAAATGCGCATAGGAACAGCTTATCCTCCAACAATAAATTTCAGTATTTTTTATCAATTATTTAAAAAGGGAATTAAGCACAGCAAACAAAATCTTTTAATAAATAATAGTATTCCCACAAACAACTTTGATAATAAAAATATATCTTTTAAAAAAGGTCCCAAATATATAAAAACTTTTAATACATATACATAAGTTTTTCGTTATTTTTTTCAATATGTACAATAATTACATTTCTTGTTTTGTTTTCTTAATTCGTAATTAATATTTTCCTATTAAGTGCAAATTGTTTTTTGTTTTCTTTTCATTATTTATTTATTGAATCTTCATATATCAAATATGAACTAACAATAATTAATCAAATCTTATACTAATACTTTTTTTTGTCCTGCCAATGCTAGACGAAAATTTTTCTCCTCACGGTTTGTGTTCACATATGTGGATTCTTAGCGGTCTTCTCGTCGGATGAGTCCTGCAGTATCACTTCTCCTTAATCTAGAGTGGCCGCTGTCATTTAAAATATTTCGAGCTATTGGATTTGGGTGCGACTCAAGCCTTTTTAAATATTTTGCTGCGTACTTTGTAATAATAGATTTTACTAATGGCACATTGAGATCCTTGTGAATATTTGAGTTTCTAACATACCAGGGAGCGACTGTGATTATTCGAAGAAGTTTATTTTGGCGCCATTGAATTTTTTCGATATTTAAGGCCGAGGCAGTGCCCCATAGCTGAATACCGAAGCACCAGATTGTCTTTAATATAGAGTTGTAAAGTAGAAGTTTGTAATCGAGGCTAAGAACAGAATTTCTTCCAATAAGCCAATATATTTGAATTGCTTTTAGTTTCATTTGTGTTAGTTTTGCTTCTATATGGCATTTCCATGTTAAACGCCGATCTAGATGAATACCAAGATATTTTACATGCGATTGTTGGGGCACTAATTGATTTTAATAGGGGGACATGACTCCCGACGCAAGGTGAATGTTATATGTACGCATTTTTGCTCATTGACCTTTATCCTCCATTGTTTTAACCACTTTTCCAGTTCAATATGATATATGATCCTGCAAGTAACGAGATGCTTCATGACACGCTTAAACAAGCTGTAGCATCAGCAAATGTTGAAGTAAGGGTGTGGTTGTTTGTTGGCATGTCTGAGGTATATATAAGGTATAACAGTGGGCCCATGATGCTTCCCTGAGGGACTACAGCGTCAATTGGCTGAGGAGAACTTATAAAATCACCTTCTTTAATAATAAACCTTTGACCGACTAAGTAGCTTTCTAACAGCTTTTGTGTGTTTACTGGTAAGTTTAACTTCAATTTATGTAATAAGCCTTCATGCAAGACTTTTTTAAAAGCTTATGGCGTTAACTATACGATGGGTTTGTTCAATTGTGCTATGTTCTCTTCTAAAGCCGAATTGATGGTTAGGAATACATCTATTTACATTTAAAATTGGGGCTAATTTTGATACTAACAGCTTCTCAAACAGCTTTGATATATTAGACAATAAGCTTATAGGTCTATATGACTCAACTTTTGTAGGATCCTTCCCTGGCTTAGGTATCATTGTAACTAAGGATACTTTCCATTCTTGTGGGTAGTATTCAAGGCGTAAAATAGCATTAAAATTCAAGAGAATAATTTTCTTTGCTATGCTGGGTAGCTCTAAAAGCATTTTGTTGCTGATCTTATCAAAACCAGGGGCTTTCTTGAAGTTTAAATCATGAATAGCCTTTTCGATTTCTTTTATCTCAAATCTAAGTGGAACAGCAGCTCTAACAGCAACAGGTGGAAACTCGACTGAAATATCGGGAGATGTATGCGGGGTGAATACGGTTTTCAAATGATTAACAAAAAGATTTCCTTTTTCTACATCATTTCGTGCCCAACTTCCATTTGAGTTTCTTAATGGTGGTTTAGTGATAACTGGTCTATTAAGATTTCTAGCTGCACGCCATAATGAGTAGTCTGATTGAGAAGTTGCATCAAGTTCCTTAAGATATTTTTCCAGGGAAGCCGTTTTCTGAGACTGCAGTAACTTTCTTAGCCTTTTTGTGCACTCTTTTAGTAAATTCTTAAGTTGTGGGGATCTGTGAAATTGCCACTCTCTTCGAACTCTCCTTTTTACAGTCAAGAGATGCTCGACATCTGTAGAATATATTTTACTATTTTTGATATTTTTGCGGGCTATGCTAGAATGTTGAACAGCTAGTTTGAGATAATTGTCAAAATTTACAATAGAAAGATTCACATTCTCCGGTATTCTAAGCGGAATATTTTCAGTGCAGTGGGTACTGAGATATTTTTTATATTTTAACCAATTTATTTGAGTGGCTGACGTCACTAAGGTACCAGACGGAGATACAATTCTATAAGGATTTGTGAAAGTAAGAATTGTAGGTGTGTGATCAGAAGATAATTCTAAGGAAGCTTCAACATAAATCGTTTCTGCGGGGATGTTTTTAACCACTCCAAAATCTATGACATCTGGAACTTTTTGCTGATCAGTAGGCCAATATGTTGGTTCACCGCTCGCGACCACATTAAGATCCATTTTACGAATTGTGTTAAACAAAACACGACCCTTAGGTGTAATAAGTCGTGACCCCCCAGAAAGTGTGTTTAGCGTTATAATCGCCAGCAGCCAGGAAGCAGGGTCCTAATGATCTTCTATATATATAAAATTGTAACGTTACTGACTGACTGACTGACTGATTCATCATCGCACAGCCTAAACGCCTGAACTAAAATGCTGAAATTTGCCCGGGAGGTTGGCCTCTCGCGAAATCGATTACCTATGATGGGAGTTTTGGAAATTGTTATGGTTAGAGGGTAAAAAAGGTTCAAACGGGAAATTCCCTAACCTGATGTTCATTAAAATAATAAGCGGTTAGGTGTCTGGTACTTTTTTGAAATTAGACCCTTTTGGGGAGTAAACCTGTATCTTTAAACTTTTTTGCCACTACATTTATCTATTAAACCAATAAACATTGAAATAAAAAAATATCACATTCGTAACGTATCTAAAAAATACAAATAAAAATTTTCGAAATACGAACATTTAGAGGTACAAATCGTCCCATTACAAAGTAGCGGGTTTAAACCTAGAAACATAAACTTTGGCGTAAAAATATGTCCACATAAGAAAAAGGGGCGCTAACGAAGTAGCGGGTTAAATGCTAGTTTTAAATATTTATTATATTGGCTTTCTAATATTGAAAATCTAGGTGGGGAGTATAATGATGAAATTACTTTGTTTCGATTTAATTCCTCAACGCAAATTGTCGTTGCTTGGAGATAATCTTCACGATGATCACTCATTAAGTAGTGTTTTACTCGGTTCTTTATCGAAATGGCAGAACCGCCACAAGCTCTGTCTCGAGGGTCATTAGTATCGTATAATATATAACCATTGATTTTAAACGTATGTCTTGAAGTCAGATGAGTTTCAGAAACCATCATAACATCAATTTGTTTATTAAGTGCAAATAACATTTGTTTTACTATGCAACTTAAAATAAATTTTAATGTTTTTTTCAATTAACAAAAGGCTTTTCTAATTTGGTTATATCTTTTTACATTTGGTAACTTTTTCAAAAATTTTTGTTGTAAAAATTGTTTAACTCGTGGCAGCATTGCAGTGCACTGGTTGCATTGTAAAACAAAGGTGATATGCACTTAATAGGAAAATATAAATTATAAATTAAGAAAAGAAAACAAGAAATGTAAAGTATTAGCAACATGCATGTAATTTCAAGGGTGATAAAAAAGATTATATTAATGCATATTGTAATTTAATAACTCTTTTAAAAAAAGTAAATTATATATATATAGTAGTATAGTAGATTTTATTTGATTTAAATGTAATTTTTGAAAAATTTATGAAGGTATTAGATTATTTTATTAATGTAATTTGGATTAAACATTTTTCAATCATATAAATTAGGTAAGAATTTTTAGTTTGTTTAATTTTAAAAATATTTATGTATATAATAATAGCCAATTTACACTACAACGAAATCTAGTACTTTTGAGATTTCGAGACAAATCTAGTTGTTTTTGGCTAGATTTACCGTACAAAACAAAATCTGCTCCGTAACTAGATTTTGAGAAATCTAGTAGTACATATTGATGCAACTATGTTTTTCCCCATATAGCACTAAAAACTACTTCCCTGCACAAGAAAAAAATGACATTAAAAAAAAAAGCAAAACAAAAACAATAATAGCTGCTTGTTAAAATTGTTCAAAAAAATTCAAAAATTTTGTAAAATAGTAAAAAAAATGCAAATGACAAATAATATTGATAAAATAAATGAAGTTGATTATAAAGAAAATGTAATGCAAATTTTTAAATGCCTATTCTTTTATATGTAAGTATGTGTTACACAAAAAACTTTCAGTCGGCGGTTTTTGTTGTGAAAACCAAATCTCGCTTATGTCATACAAGTATAATGTAAACGAACTAGATTTGGAAGAAGATTTCAAATTAAATCTACTAGATTTCGATGTAATGTAAATGCCCTATAAGACGTATTATTGCTATAAATATAGATCCTGAAGATGAACTGTTAGTTCGAAATATTGTCGGTTGATAATTTAAATGCCGTATGGATTTTTTTCGGTTTTGAGTTAACATCGATTCCTTAGGTTTTCCGACCTGATCTTTCATTTGGTGTAATCAGTTTTTCGATACCCCATACGGATTTCGAGATATGGGGTGTTGAGTTTGTCGTATGTGGTATTTGCTGAAGCAATTTTCAAATTAAATGTGTTCAAACTCAATTTACTCGAAACTATCGGAATCCACATACGACAATTAAATTATCAGCCGACGATATATCGATCGGAAAATATTATAACGTTTTTTAATTTATATGGATTAGGAAGAGGCAAGACAAAATCATAATGTAAGAAATGTAATTTTTGTTCATATGAAAAAAAAAATATAAAGAAATTCAAATTAAAAGTTTTTATTTATTTGAGACTTTTTCATAACAAATATTTTTATCTTATAAGAGTTAAACCCGTCAAAATTCAGTACATATATTGAATGTAAATAAATTTAATTGTTTGAGTAAACGAAATTTGTAACTTTCAGTGGCACAGCTGTAAAATGTGACGATTTTTTAAACCTTTTGGCGATGGAAACTTACGTTTGGCGATATGGCGATTATTTTGTCAAAATTGCAACTGTTGACAATATGCGAAATGCATTTTTTGTGCATATTTTCTAACTTACATATATCAAAAGTATTATAAAAACGGGTAAAATTTTTTTCTCTTCTTTGTAAATTGTATTTTAAAATTATAATTGTTATTATTTCTGTTTCAAAATTGTTCTATTTAAAATATTTTGTGAATCATTGTATGGCGAATATAAACAAATTCGTATTTCAGAACGTTCATTCAATGAGCAAAAAGTATATCACTGACAGTCAAAGATTTTTTTTTAATTAATGATATTGCCAAATCATTATCTAAAAAAACATTAAATAAATAGACATACCGACAGGTTATAAAAAGTAAAACTTAAAAATTCTTAAATTCACGCCACTTTCTTACAGTAAATTCCATAAATTCTAAAATTAAAGATTATTTGTCAAATTATTTTTCTTTAAAATCTGTAAAATGCCTATGTATATTTCAATATGTTAAAATGTACTACTGAAAATAAAACTAAAACTACTTGCGTTTACTTTTTCAGTCATGTTCTGAAAGCGATTCCGAGTGATGTTATGCACTTTATACTTTAAGTACTACATATCTTTACTACTATTAAAATCAGGAAAAACTACGCTCATTTGACTTAAATGCCAGAACATGGGCGTTTGTAATATAAAGATTTATTTTGGCAATTTTTTCTTAACAAAAATATCTGGTATCTGGTTTGACTGCAATTTTTTGTTTTCGATAAAGTATAAAACTTCTGTTCATTTGAAACAAATAATAGGAAAATCGTAGTGCAAAGTAGACATTATTCTAAATAATTTCCTTCCAATCGAAACACGCGATAGCCCCCCATGTAAATAAAAACGTTAAAATTAAAAAAAAAAAACGTAAATTGCAAATGTATCAGGAAAAACGTGTTCAGACGTATTATTTTTTTTTCAAAAAAAGCAACCAAAATTAGAAAAATATTCACATCTCCAAATTGAGAAAAAAAATTACCAATTTTGGTTAGAAATAACCAAAAACGGCAGCTCTGCTAGCGATGGTTCAAATCGAGGTGGGAAATTTTGATTATTTTTGAACTTTTGTTTATAAAAACACTTCCACCAGTTTACATGTCAAATATTACCCAAAAGTTTTGCGAAGTTTTTGTATCATTGTTGCTCGAAGTTAAGGTATGCATCAGGGATGGCATTGAGAATTTTAAGATTGGCATTTATTGTACTAAAAGGTTTTTTTTAGCTCAAATTATTTTTGTTTATTAAAAACAACACAAATAGGTATTTTAAATCTTAGAGCCTATTTCCGGTGTGCGAAAGAATTCTTTCGTTCGCATAACTATATTGAAAACAAAAACAAAGTCTAAAAATTTGTTTTTGTTTTCAATGTAGTTATACGTAAGAAAGAATTCTTTCGCACATCGGAAATAGGCTATTATTCGTACTTATACACTTAATATAACAAACAAATTCGGTTTGGCATATAAACTATTAAGATAAAGAAGGTACGCTTTCTATTAGATTTGAAGATCAGAGTTACAAAATTCATAATAAATTTTTTGGTACATTTAAATCATAACAATTGCAATGTTATGAGTTCGATAAGTCCTTTGTTTTTATTTAGCCGTAAGGAGTTGTGGACTTTAGTATGTTTCTCTCTTTGGCTTTGATATTATTTTGGTAAGAAAAGATTCTTTTCACATTTGCAGACAAATGTGGAACTAATAATATACCTCTTACAATATTCGAGAGCTCAAAAACTTATTCATTTGCCCCATTTTGTACATTCAAAACTGTTTGCCAGAGCATCACTAATACTTAAACCTTTGTCAGAGTTTAATATTTTAATGTCAGCAAGAGTTCTAAATTAGGAATTTATGTTATCAAAATGTTGGTATTCTTTTCGAAATATTTGTACTAATAGGGGTACAATGCCAAAAAAGCTTAAAGCTTCGCGGGATTATTATGAGAATTGTTTGTTATCCAGAAATTTTCAATAAAAAAAATAGTTTTTCCATTGATTACATTTCTCGACTTAATCTATTAAGCCATTTTAAAGATTAATTTTCAAAGCCAAATTTCGTTCTTAAAACTTCGCAAAACTTTAAATAAAAGTTTATTGCAATTGTTTTAAGCTGGATTACTTTATTATTTTCAATACAACAACTTAATTTTATAAAAAAAGAGTAAATACAATAACTTGATTAAATAAAAAAGACTAAATATTGGGATTTACGTATTTTGGTCATAACTCGGGCATTTCTCAACAGAAATTTACCATTTACCTAGGTAATACAACTTGGACTCGGAAAGATCTACGGTTCCCGAAAAATGGTATTTTTCATTAAAACAAATTATATTTTGGTAATAACTTTTTTGTATCTGAGCCGATTTGTCCGAATCTTCTACTAAAGATTTCCGATCTTTTGATATATAAGACGTATTCATAGGTCATATAACAGCTCTAAAATTTTAGTTTTTATAAAAATGTTGATGCTTTTTAGCCCATTTTTGGAGTATTTTGCTAATAACTTAACCATTTTAACCGATTTGGCAGATGTATATACCGATGTCTTTAGGAAGAAATTTACCATTTACTTAGATTAACTTATTATCCATAAAATGCCTTATAAAAAAATCGGTTATAGTCCAAATTCGCTTATAGTCCACAAAAGTTGTGCAAATATAATAGCGAAAGGTACTGTACTTTGCTTCTAATTTAAGATTTAATACAGTTATGTTAAATTCATCTACCACATCTTTTTAAAAAATTACGTAAATTTGACGAAAAAAACGTTAATCTTTCTAAAATAATATGAACGAGCATCTTCTGCCTCCATTTCTATTTATCGTTACCTAAAACGCCAAAGGCTCTATCTTACGTTTTGAAAATTTTACTGGAGAAGCAAAAAATTATTTAAATGATAAATTGCCTAAACTGCTTATAATTTTATTTTTCTCTATATTTCTTATAAAACCTTCCAGTTGTTTTGAATATTTACAATTTTGCAATTCACTTAGTTAGGTCTCTTAGCTTTTATCATATTGTTACGAAATTAGATTTGTCTAAGAATTATTTATGGTTTTAGTTATAAGTTATCTTGTTAATTATAGTTTTACTAGCTGACCCGGTCCGCGTTGCTGGCCCTAAGCAAACATTAGTGTTGTATTACCAGACGATTTAAATTGATCTTTAAACGAAATTTACGGCCTTTAAATAAAAATCCATGAAATACCTATCATAAAGTTTTTTTACAGAATAACTTACATATGGTGTAGATATGGGTTCAATGAAAAAAGAAACACATGTATTTAAGGCAAATTAGAAATTATATTTATTGATTACTTCATCTTAAGGCTAGCGGATAGACAATGTTTTTTGTTTTTTTATTTGGTGTAAAAACGTATAAATTTTTTGGGGTGCCAACTCGGGATCAAGCCACATAAAACTGGCCGTGTGAAAAACATGAATTTTCCAAAATTAAGCCAGCAATAGTCAATGATTGGCATTGTGCTTTGTTGATGGTAATAGCAAAGGCAAGCCGCAAAGGGAATTGGAGCCGCTTGAATTCAAATGGTAAATCGTTAGAAATCATCGGAATTCATGGAATAAGTACGTCTTCGCCTTTGAATCTGTCACCGATTCAAATTTTCTTTTCGTAAAAACATAAGTTGGACCATGGCGATCATTTTAAAGAAAAAAATCGTTCAAATCGGTCAAGCCGTTTTCAAGCCCCTCCGCCCCCAGACCGAAAATCAGAAATCAGACTTCACAGTGTCACCCGCCTGAATATTCTGAAGATTCCCTGAAAATTTCATCAAAATCCGGCACAGCCATTTTGGAGTCCATACGTTACATACACACATACATACATACACACATCCTATTTTATATATATAGATAGATAGATGTCATATTAGTAACTATTTTTATGAACGCCACTGTATCTAAATTTTCTAGTAATATCAATTGTAAATTTTAGATTTAAAATAATTCGAACACAATTTTCTAGAAACTACTAGACGGTTCTTGAATCAATTAGGAATAGTTTTGAACTATAAATACAGGCTTACTCATAAAAGCTTAGTTTAGTTTGATTGGAGACATTAAACGGTTCAGATCGCTACTTACAATAGTGGTTAAATTTGGTGAACATTATAATTAATTTCAATAAAGTTTGTTAATTTGAATTCGTGTGTGTATTTATTTTTATTTGCAATTAAAAGAACTCAAAGGTTTATTATAAAGGGAATAAACCTTAACCCGTTTTATTAAGTAAAAATGTAACAATTGGTGTCAGAAGTGAAATTGCAATGAAAAAAAAAAAAAATTGATAAACAATGAAATTCGATGAGCATAAAGTTGAGCAGCTTAAGAAGGAGTTGGGCAAGTTGGATCTGCCGACTGCAGGAAATAAAGCTGAGCTGCAGAGAAGATTAATCGATGAATTTAAGCGACGCAATATTGACATCGCAGCTTATGAATTTGACGAAAAAGAAGAAATAGAAGTTGCTACCCGTGCAGTAACAAGCAACATGGATCTTAGCACAATGTTTGCTGCTATGATGGAGAAGATGGAAAAAATGTTTGCAGAAACTTCTAAAAAATGGAAGAAAATTCTAAGATCATGGAGAGAATGGTAAATGAAAATGCGGCTGAAAATTCAAGAAGCATGGAGAAAAGGGTTAAGGAAAATTCAAGCACCATCCTTGCCGAAATTCAAGAAAATTCAAGAGTGACGAACGAGAAACTCCAGGCTACTAATGAAAAACTTGAGAAGCTTCAAGAAATTTCTACTATTATAAATGAAAGAGTAGACGATATGGAGATAGAATTTAACCAAAAGCTGTTGGATGTAAAAACACAAGTCACTGTTTTTGTGTGATAAGTATTCACGATTTACTTTATTTTATATCGACAAACTACTTTGTTCATTTGAAAATAACGGCTAGATGTTAATTTCATAATTAAGTAGATGCATAGTGCAGTATTTTAATAACGTACATATGTAAGATTACTGACGTAACCCAGCACAGAACCGAAGTATGTACTAAAGAAGAATATGAAAAATTGGAGAGTACGCGACTTTTATTTGTTCTTAACTCATTTTTTGCATAGGCTAGCGGTAAACCGTTCTTTTATTGAAAAGCACATTTTAATAAAAGTAATCGGAATATTACTTAAAAATAAAACTGGTGTTAGTTAACAAATTTGTTTACAGTATATGTGCAAGATTAAAATATTTGCTTTATAATATACAATTGTGCCTTACCAGGGAATACTATAAGTATTTTAATATCATCTAGCCTAAAAACGCTCCTAAGCCCATAAGTAGGTTCATTCCTCAAGGGGTATAGAACCTAGTTTCTTTGTGTACCCACACCCGAATACTCTGTTGGACCCGGTGAGTTAATAAGTCATTAAAGTTAAGGCAATACATTTGTAACACCCACAATATCTACTACCACTGTAGGAAAATTTCTGCGCCGGTGTCATTTAAATATCTCGTTCGTGCCCCGGAGTAATTCACCTTAACCTTACCAGGGGCCACGTTGCATAATACAATTGAATCCGCATTAATTAAAACGTTACCCAACAACTACCAGCCTGAAAAGTTCTACTAAAACCTCAACCTGTACATGAAAATATACCTCTGTGCTTACAACTAATAGCTAATTTAAAAACCCTTATGCTGATCCAATTGAAAACGAAGTGTCGTGAAACTGGAAAAAACCCCTTTTAACACACTTGATTGCTAGAATCACTAATTAATAAAAGACTATTTTTCTTTTACTAAACACAATTAATAAACTAATCACATAAGAACCAAATTTACTAATGTAGGTATATAAATTGAAAAATAAGAATTTAATTATTAAATAATGAACCTTTTAATCTAATGTTATTACTTTTTTTTAATTATACTAACTTACAACAATTTCTAATTGGAAAAAAATAGCAAAGAAGAAAATATTTATACCTACGTATAATAAAAATTTAATTAACACAATTCTTAAAAAACCTAATCCTAACAAAACCATCGGCAAAAAGTTGTTCTCACTGAACACCCTAATTACAACAATTAAAACAACTTCATAATGCGTATTATATCCACCAAATCAACAGGCCTGCTGACGTCGATGGATGCAAATACTACGTAAGTTCACAAAATTACAACTTAATTTTAATTTTTTTTATTTGAACACTTTATTTAATTGTTGTTGTAGAGAAAGAATACATATTAATAACTGAAGTATTGATAGTTATAAAAAAAAAGAGAGAATAAAATGTATGAATGTTTTGATTACATTAAAAATATCAACTAGTGATCCACTTTATTTACAATTTTTTTTATTATATTTTTTTTGCCTAATTAATCAATCTACTTAGATACCTATGTACATCCAGTTGTCATTGAATGATATTTATTTTGTTAAATTTAAAGGGATGTAACCCTAGACAATAAATTGAAATCCCCATAATACCCGAAATTTTATATATTTACTTTGTGTTTCGAACATAATGTTTGCCAATAAAGTTAGTTATGCAATTTACTAGAAATTAAAATGCATTGGTAAAATCATTTAAAAGGGTTGATGAAATGTAGTGATTTTTAAATAGTAGTTAATACAATGGGCTGATAGGAAATTATGATAGTCAGCATGGTAGGGAGGGAAACTGACCAAGGGGGCAAACCTACACCATTCGATCCCCGTTTTAGCAGCAAAATTTAGAAAATAGTTCACCTCTTCTTTGGTACATCTGTTTTAATTTTTTTTATTTTTGTAAATACTGCACACATAAAAATTTTTAATTAAAGTAACGTTACCCTTTATGTTATTATCGCCACCTACGCCCATTTTCCCTGAGCTAAGACCGAAGCATAGCTAGGTGTGCAGACGCGTGATAATAAAAAGGAATAAGTTGTTTGTTACATTTGATGGAAAACTACATCATTTGGAAGAAAAAGTAATTAGTCTTCAATACCAAGAGGGAGCGGTGCGAGTTTTTCCAGAAGTCTCGAATAGAATAAGAGCTCCGAGTTTTGACGGCAGCTCACCATTGAATGTGTTCAAGTTCTAGTTTGACACAGTTGCCAGTAAAAATGCATGGACCAATGAAGAGAAAGCCATAGAGTTGATTCTGGCTTTAAAAGGAACTGCAGCTGAAATTCTAGAAAGTTTACCAGTAAGTTGCAGAAACAATTATGATGATATTATGGTAGCACTGCAACGCAAGTATGGTGGTGAACACAGAAAAGAAATATTCAGAATGGAATTACGGTGCAGAGAACAAAATGCAAACGACACGCTACAGGATTTCGCACTAGAGATCGAGCGTTTGGTGCAGCTTACTTATCCAGGTAAAAGTCATCCATTGTTCGATCACTTTAAGACCGAAGCATTTGTAAATGGTATACAAGATGCTGATGTGCATCACATAAATCATCGTTTGCAGAAACGGTATCGTTTGCCCTAGCCCAAGAAACCGCCAGGATAATTTCAAGGCCGCAAGCGTATAAGGTACGAACGCTTGATTTCTGTGCTTAGGACGAAGGAGATATTTTAAATGAAATGAGAAGCATGAAGGAGGCAGTTTTGCAAGCTTTGGGCGACAAACAAAATAAAACCAAAAGCAAAGTAAAATGCTATAACTATGGTAAGATTGGTCATATTCAAAGAAACTGCAAGCCACCAAGAAAACGATCCCGATCTGCTTCGCCACAAAGAGACAACCAAAGTGCTTATCGACATTCATCACAAGAGTCACTTTTAAACTAGAAAGAGCTAGCGCTGCGGGGCATGAGCTAGCTTCCACATCTGATGGCCCCACAATTTCTATATCGGTTGTGCAACATAGTAACAGTAATCTTACTGCTTGCGGTTATATTAAGGGACGAAAACGCATTTTTACTGTGAAAACTGGGGCATCACATTCTATTATAAGGCCCAACTTAATACAAAAATCTATTGAACCACTGAGCGGGGTAAGTCTGCGAACAGCTACGGGAGAGTCTGCCACAGTCTACGGAAAAGTAAAAGTACAATTAAATATGGCTAATACAATCGTCCATCACGTATTTATAGTGGCTGATATTGTAGACGAGGTAATCATTGGCGCAGATTTTATGATTGGACAGAGTATTCATTTGGATATGAGTCAGCAAATTATGTATTGGCGTGATGTTGAAATACCCCTTGAAGTTGGATACGAAATCAAGGCTCATGTAAGACAATTAATCGCCCTTGAATGTGAAAAATTGCCACCCAAATCAGAAACTTTGGTATGGGCGCGAATGGATGGAGAATGTGAGGACAACAGTTTGTGGGTGGTGGAGCCAGCAGGCGATGTCGTAACAGCAAATGCCCTCGTAAAACCTAGCAAGAGTCTAGTTCCCGTGAGAATATTAAATTTATCCAGTAGTGAAAAAGTCCTTGCGCAGAACAGCAAGATTGGAAAATGTACTTCAACAGAGGCAATAATTAATTGCGAGCAGCATCAAGTCGCAGCAAGAAAGAGTTTTAAGGACCACGAAACACTAGAGGAACATGTGCGAAAATGGACCCAAAAACTAACGCCGCCTAGTAAAAATAAGGCCAAAAAACTACTACGTAAATATGCCTCTGTATTTGCTTTGAAAGGTCAAAAACAAGGTAGAACTTCTATCGTAAAACACGAAATCAACACCGGCGGCGCTAAGCCAATAAAACGGGCACCTAGAAGCATTCCTCTAGCAAAGCGAAATGAAATAAGAGAGCTGGTTAGCGAGATGGAAAAGAGCGGAGTTATTAAACCATCATCAAGTCCATGGAGCTCACCGGTGGTGTTAGTGAAAAAGAAAGATGGAAGTACCAGATTCTGCGTAGACTTAATGACATCACGAAAAAAGATAGTTATCCATTGCCTAGAATTGATGATACCTTGGACACGTTAGCCGGAACGGAATGGTTTTCTACATTAGATTTCAGAGCGGTTATTGGCAAGTAGAAATTTCAGAAAATGATAAGGAGAAAACTGCGTTTAGCACAAGTGATGGTTTATGGCAGTTTAATGTGATGCCATTTGGACTCTGCAATGCTCCGGCCACATTCGAGCGTTTAATGGAGCAGGTGTTAAAAGGTCTTCACCAAAAGACATGTTTGGTGTACCTTGACGACATTATTGTCATGGGGAAAACATTTGATGAACACCTGAAAAACCTGGAAGAAGTGTTGAAACGTGTATCCATGGCAGGACTTAAGCTAAGTGCTAAGAAATGTTCACTGTTCCAGAAGGAAGTAAAGTACCTGGGACATCGAGTAACCTCTAAAGGCATTTCAACGGATGACGATAAAATCAAAGCTGTAATGGATTGGCCTCGTCCGAAAAATCTACATGAATTACGCAGTTTTCTAGGCTTTGCAATTATTGCTGCCAACTTACACGAGTTGACTAAAAAGGCGCAAAAATACATCTGGGGTGAAGCACAGGAAGCAGCATTTCAGAGACTGAAGGCGCTATTGTGCTCAGCACCAATTTTGGCTTATCCCATTACTGGTGAGAAATTTGTGTTAGATACCGATGCGTGCGGATACGGAATTGAAGGTGTGCTTTCTCAAGTGGTCAATGGCATAGAGCGAGTCGTAGGCTATCACAGTCGAATTCTAAGTCTATCGGTATACAAAAAGTTAAGTCCAGATCCATCTATGGTAGTGCGGGCCTGAAAACTTTACTAACTGGTAGTTAAGGACCTCCTTAATATTGGTTGTTGCAACTTGAATTAAAATGCAGTTTATTTTAACGTAAATTCAAACACATTTATAAAGCCGCCTCTTTTAAATTCGCACAGAAAGGAAACTCGCTATAGACCATATAAACATAAACAACTCAAGTGGCATAGAGGTAAGAAATACCCAAATAAAAGAAGTACGAGTACACGATTTTAAATCACCTTTAAAATTGAATTAAACATAAAATTGCTGCACATACAGATTATAGATCCTGTGCGCATGTTTGTGTGTGACTTTAAAATGTTGTGCAGATGTCGATAGATAACGTAATCTCTTCTAGCAATAACAACAATAAAATAAAACTCAAACTGTGGCAACAACAAGTGGCTGTTAGTAGCAACTGTGGCACAAGCTGATAATCTAAAGCCCACCGAAATAGATTGAAGTTTAAACTAAAGCAACAGATATCAAGAAAAATATAAGAAATTTATTTTGCTAAAATGTTTTATCAAAAGAGTATATTCTTTAAATGCGATTTAGTCTTGGAACTATAATAATGTTGATATTCGCCTAATATTCTCCACAAAAAATTATAACTACATAAATAATTTTAATAATTTGGTCACAATATATCCATGATTTAACGTATCTCTTATAAAGAAAACAACTCCCGCTTTTACCGCTCAAAATCGTATATCAATGCTGGCATCGAGATACAATTTTGCACAAACAACTCTCTTAATATCTTATATATCAACCTTCCGGAAATCTCATTCTGGCAGCTGAACCAAATTGATACAACGATGTTTGTCCGCTCGTCCGGGGGGGCTGGCTGGTTACCTGTTTATGTAATCCTTGTGCGCTGAGTACAGGTCGTCATTAAAAAGATATGCTATTTGAAATGAAACAACCGGTCTATAATTTTACCAAGACCCAATTTAAACTTCTTTCCGTAATAGAGTATTTGTGCTCATTGTATTGGTATTTAGATACAAAATGGCCCTAAAATATCTTATTGCAACCTTAATCATCTTACGAGATATAAAGTAAGTATAAATATTGGTATTGATATAAAATTTTGCGAAAATGGCATTTATAAAAGGTACTATGTCCTGGCAAAAGCTTGTGATGGTAGGAGCAGAATTTACAATAAGTCCAATATTTCAATAAGTTATTTGATAATAGTCTGATGCAAAATAAATGAATTCTTTTACATACCTGTTCTACTAAGTATCTAACTGATGTGTTGCTAAATTTTCACATTAACGCACGATATTTGTTCGCAGCATGAGGAAATTGTTTACTGTCATGACCCTTGTAATATTAAAAGCAAGTTTTATATATTCAAGGCTTTTTGCTGACTGGTCTTTTCCCTATCAAAGATTCCATGGTGGCAATGAATTTTTATCTGTAAAACATTTACACAAATATGTTTTACTTTAACAGTGTTAAAAAATGTTTTTGTAATAGATTTTAAAAAAATTGCCTTTTGCTTTTAAAAATTAAATGTGTAACAATTTTTTTTTGGATTTAAACTAAAGACAAACTTGGGAAGAGATTTTTCTTATATTCATTTTGTCTGAGCCCTTCAAAAGCATAAATATAGCTAAAATTTTAACCGTTTAATTTATTTTTCAATAAAAATAATATTAAGGAAAAGGTTTCTCTATTGCTGGTCTTCTAAGAGACATTATTCCAAAGTACGGTGACAGTAGAGATAGTTATAATAATCCCTTTGATCTGGTAGGGAAAGAGATGGCGACGAACTCGGCAATTCACCTCAAATGATCCTAACAGTAAAGTGGAAGTAGCTGCCGACGCTGCAGGGCTACAAGCGCGACAAACTCAACACCTCCCCAGTTTTGGTTCAAGCCGGAATACATGGAGAAACGATGTTTCAGGCAGAAGGAGAAGCGTGAAATTTTACTCGGATGTCTCTATGTCACGAGAAGGAATGAGCTTCAGAGTACACTCAAGGGCACCTTAATGGGCACAAAGAACTATTAAATGAATCTTAACCTCATAACATAATTTTGTTCAGGATTGTCCATGATTGCCCATGGGTCCTAAATATAGTACACTCTCAAAAATTGTCGGGCTTGTCCGACTTTACCTTCTTACTTGTTTAAACTATAATTTAACGTTTAAACAATCAATAAAATATTTTTATGTTACATATGTCCTTACCATTTGTTTTCCATTTTTATTTACTATCAATTTAAATTACTCTTAAATATTTCATGTTTTTTTAAAATTCAACGATTCGACAACAACACAACAAGTGAGTGGTTTTGAGTTGTTCTTTTTGTCTTCGTAATCTTGACAAAACCTTCGATATTGATAAACCACTTTTTGAATGAAACTTCTTACGTTTTCTTTGGAGTTGTCATTCATATGAATGTTCGTATAGAATAGAGTTAGTTGAAACCAAATCAGTTTTCGGTCGCTTAGAATGCGATCGAAGTCGTTCTTTCGAAATCGTTGAACAGGCCATTAATGTTTTTTGAGATCTAAATCAAACCTCGAGTACCTTTATATTATTTTTTTTTTATATTATTTTATGTTTGTTTTTATTAAATGAATTGTTTTGTTTTTGTTAATGTTCACCTATATTTGTAAGTTTACTTTTTAGATCTCATACAGCAAGAATACTCGTATTGAAAAACTCTTTAAAAAATTTAAAAACTAAAATTAAAAACAAATTAAGTTCCAGTTTTAATACCCAATTTAAGTTAGCATATTCATGTATCATTATAACATAAGGTATGTTTAAGTAAGTGTTTTAAGCTTTCTAATAAAAATGTTGGTTATTCCTAGCGAATTTAATTTTTATTATTTCTATGCAGCGGGATCCCGGGAAATTTAAAAAAATTTCCCGCTTTCCCAGGAAATGAAAAATGGCGGGAAAAAAACTCTAACTGTAGATCAATATCTACAACTTCGTCATAGTTTTTAAACGTTAGGAAATTAACTCCTTAGTGATTTCACAAAGCACGTGCAAGTGCATATTTTGTTAAAAAAATTATTACGAACCATAATAGTTCTATACTTAAGATTCTTAAGTTTTTTTCACCTAGCGGCAGTATAACAATAAAATTTTTTTTGGATAAAAGTATGTGGATTATGTTCTGTCTTGTTTTTGCTAATAAATATTGCCTGTGTTGCCGCTTTTTAAAATTTTTTTTATAAATGCTCTCAGCTTTTTCAGATATCAAAAAAAATCTTATTTTTTTTCAAATATTCAATATTGGCAAACATATTAGAATTTTAGAACAAATTACCAACTTTCTTGAAAACTAACTCTACGGTATTGCAATATCAAACAGAAAGGACTCTTCCTTATTGGCAACCAACATTCGATTTGCTTGCGGAAAAAGAATGCGTTTAAAATCGTAGCAATTAACTGAGCTACGTTAACAAGGCCGGCAAGCGTTTTTTGTTTCAAAACTTCTCATCATTTTCATACAGTTTATACAAAACAAACCTTTTAAACGCAAATTCAACACCACCCGGCTAAGAAATCTTATTTCACAGATCGCTAGGTCTGTTTGTTTTGTTGAAAATGTATTGGCAATAGAATTATTATGCTTAAAAAAAGCTTTCTGCTCTTGTTTAGGTAGGTCAGTAACGCAATTTCCTTAAAATTTCACACAAATAATTTTCATTGAAATAAAAATAATTTCCATAAAGATTTGTTAATAATTGGTTATGGCTCTTACTAAGGGTTCTCAAATTTTTTTTTATTTTAGTAGTATCATATTTAAGACCAATTATACCATCCAGTTGATTCTAGATGTCACAAAATTAGGTTAAACAATTTTCATAGAAATAAAATATACGTAGTAAAATTTTATGAAGATTTTATATATTTGGCTACAGTTCCAATTAAATAAAATAATACAATTTCGCAGATCAGATTTTTTTTTATATTTCATGTTTATTTTTAAAAAAAAAAATCGGTACTGTCAAATAACTATAGTGCCTCAGCCAATTTATTTAGGCCACTACGAACAGCTTCAGAAAGGCAGAGATGCAAATTCTTTTCAATTTGTGTGGTATTCTTAAAAAATCTAATTTTTTAAAAATACTACTTACCAACAAAAAAAAAAAAAAAAAAAAAAAAAAAAAACTATCATAATGCTAAGTAAATATAAGACTTCTTTAATTTTAATATTATAAAATTAACCAAAAATCTAGAGCACATCTGATTCGTTACATGTCTAATTGGCCAACTATACGAAAATAGTTATTCAGCAAAAGAAATTCTTTATTTTGCTGTAACACCAAAATGACATAAGCACGATTGTAAGCATAAGTTCAAGTTTAAAAGTTCAACAATAACTTCCTAGACATTGTTTTTGGATTGTTGGTTAATCAACACAAAAAAGAAATTGTTGGTTTAAAATTATAGACATACAAATATATATAAACTGAACATATCGCTGATATAAAAAATGTGAATGTAAACGCTGATGGCGATGATGGTGTTGTTTGTGGTAACACTACATTAAGGTTCGAAATTGAATCGAAATTACGTGTGACTGTTGGAAGTTTGTTTGGTTAGTTTCTTTAATGCTGCACAGCAAGCCATAGCTAACATTGTTTGTGTGTTTGATTTCATGGAGTCTCATGTAATTGTTGGAGTAGGTGAAAGAAGGAGGAGTTAACCAGGTCACCCTTTTGTTGCAAATGAAATAAATTTTATATAATTTGTTATTGTTGTTTTTGCTTCGAGAAGTTTTCGGTCATATTAACGGTATTAAATAATATTATTCTTTTTGTATGCATTTAATTCCTTTTTTGACATTTATGATTTAGGATATAAAATTATTCCCCAAAAATTGTTAATGGTTATTTAATTTTATTTAAAAATCATCAAATTCGTTTTGTGTGTTTTTGATTTAAAAAAAAAACAAAAGACTTCGGAAACAAACTTGTTTTAATATAATGTGTGTGAGTGTGTTGTTATTTTATTTCTAATGAAATTCTCTCTAATGTCTTCTAAGGTGGTCTTGTCATCTATTTTGCATGTTTCTAATCGCTGCTTTGCTATATCACTCTTCTTCTTATTGTTGTTGTTATTGTCTATGTTCACATTTATTTGAATCATGTGTCATTCTTAGAGGACGTTTGTCAGTTGTTTGTTGAATTTATGCTCCATAATACACAGTCATACATGTTTATTTGAATGTTCCAATATCTCCAACTTTGTTCATGATGAAGAAATGTTAAATGGAGAATTTAAATGTTACTTTTAATAAAAACATTCTACATAACATGTGTCTCTGACAATGATGTTTTTGTCTTTTTTGCTTTTAAAAAAATGAATTCAAATGTTTTCAAATTGATTGCAATCAAGGAAGTGCATAAATGCAAACCATTCTTAATGACATTTCTTGAGAATACAAAGAAGAAGAAAAAGAAGATGATGAAAATTGCTAATAGAAACAGAATCATGCAGTGATTTTATTCTTATATATTTTTTTTCTGGCTTAAAAATATGTCTTTCAACGATTGCATGTTTTTTACTTACGATGTTTTAGTTAATGACTATAGAAAGTCATATTGACCAAAGTTTTTAATTTTGAATAAATGAACAATTTTGTTAATCATTGGTAGGCAGTATGTGCTAAAATACCAATAATTTAATACACTTTTTTAATAAGACATAGCGAATTTTATAGACATTGCAGCGTGGATTATTATGTAATTTTTTTATTTCACATTAAAATCGAAAGTTGAAGAATAGTCATTCGAAGTCCATGAAAAAACTTAGCATGTGTTACGAAAAATGCCCGCCGAATTTAAAAATCTGTGGTATTGAGCAGAACTGCTACATAACCCAACTACATGACCGTCCATTTCTGAAAAAATTAAGCAATATCCTTTCGGGTGATATACCACACTAAATTTAAAACTTAAGACAGTGCAGTTGCAGCAGATGTAGAAAAGACTTACATGAGCATCTGCCGTGCCTGCCTAATGTAATGGTAGATCTTAACCACTGGTTTACAGTCAATGCGTTTACCAACCGCCGTAGGAGTGAGAAAGTTCAGAATCCGGCAATATTATTAACTCGATACTTGCTTTGGAGCTGAAGCTATCTAACATCCTCTGCCATTTGAAAAATATCATCAGCTTCTAAGGATAATCCTCTCTTAGGCCGAACTCTCCTATAAGAGGTAAATAAACACACCTATAGAGGGATTTTCAGGGTATCCGTTTCTACGACTTTGGGTGTAAACCACAACTGCTACGTTATCCCTGAAAGTATCTATTTGTCCAAAAAAACATTTATCCGTTGCGCCCCATACATCCTGCTCTACGTAAGCTCAGCCTTGGAAAATGCCAATTATCAGAAAAGTAAGACTTCCCTAAACACAATGACCCAAAAACATTTCTCGAAAACATATACGAATGGAGCCCTCAACCAAAAGTCTTTCCAATGCTGCTCACCACTAGGGCCACCGACTCCTCTGGTACCAAAAAGGATGTATGGTCAGCCGCGGTCGAAAGATATCGTGAAGATCACCTGTGATCAGGAAATTTTGAGCGAATCCCAGGTATTGGCTGCCCCTTATTTGAACTGCAGGATGTAACGCCAAAAGATAAAATATCCTTAAGATGATCCTTACAACCTCGGGGTGTAATTGATGCAGAATTATTGTGTTAGGAGTTTTCGTTGCCCATAGTCTGCAATTTGCTTATTGATAAAGCCATTGCATTTAAAAAAGAGCTTCGTCGCTCATTGTCACATTTAAAAAAAATCACGATTTTCTTTAATTTAATTGTTTAAGGTCCTTGCTTAATAGTGTGCCTTTACATTTAAAATTTTTAAATTTCACAACAACCTACAAAAGTTAAGATAAAACTCTTTTTTGAATAATAAGGTTTAGGCCAGTCAGAATCAGAACTTTTGCCAACTTGCTTTAAGAAAAGTGACTTACCAAAATATGTTTTCATCCATGAACTTATGAAAAATCGTATTCTATTGTAAAGTTCAGATTTAAATTTTAATAGGATTTTTGAAAATTATCATTCTAGAAAACGCAAAAAACTGTTTATTTTATTCCCAAAAATTTACGAAATTTTTTTGTAACGAATGATACGAGTTGCAAAGGAACAAATGTGATTATCTCCACTTTTTAATAAATTATTCTAGTAACGCCATACAGTTACACTTGTTAAATTCTGTGTCAATTTGGCAATACCAAAAAAAAAAAAAAAAAAAAAAAATGATAGCTTTATTCAATTTAACTTCATGTTTTTAGAAAATGAAAGCAAAATTTGATGTGAAAAATTATATTGAAAACAACAATAAAATACGAAAAATTATTTTTTATTTTCATTTTCTAAAAACAAACATTAACTGCCGTATTCATAAAAAACTAATTTGGATATGAAATATATTTTAAGGAAAATTTGTATGGAAATTTTGTTTTAAAATACGTTTGAAATCTATTTTATTTTTTGTGAATACGGCAGTAAGTCTATTGTCAAAAATATCGATTGAACAGAGATAGCAATATTAAATTGAGATTGCTGTATGCTCTCATACTAAAATGCAATTTTCCCCCATTTCCCGGAAAATTGCAAGATTATTACTTTTATTTTTGACATTTTTGAAAGAGCAAATAAAACTAAATGAAAGCCATTAAGAGTGATTATTCGGCTACTCGGAACCTTATATACCCTTTACCTTTAATACCGTTATTTAGATATAAATTCAACTATTTTCCTCCACGCCCACTTCTCCAATACCGCCCATATTTTGTCGGTTGTTGTGTATTAATAACCAAGATGCGTGTACCTAATTTGTAAACGTTGGCTCTTACCTTTCTCCAGATATGAAAGATAGCTGACAGACAGACGGACATCGTCAACTGCGGTATACATATATGTATGTATTTTTATGTGTACAAAAAGGCAAAAACAGTCGACATTAAAAAAAATACAAAAAAAAAATAATAATAGAAGGTTACTTTCGGTGATGGGTATAAAAAACAACAACAATATGGGATTTTATGAATACAAATTAGAGGCAGTCTAGGTTTTTTGCTCATATCTCAAACATTTACCAAAAGTAAGCGCAGCAGATGTTACAGAAATATATAGCAACCAGGTCCCCATCATATCGTGGATATTCGGAAATCCCATTTCAACAGACAGACGCTACTCATAAGGACCCAGCAGATATACAGTTTATAGGGTCTAAGATCAATATTGTAGAAATTACATACGGAATGACAAACTTGTATTTACCTTTTCCACCTATGGTCAGAAGTATAAAAACGACATTTGCTAGTAAATATCAAAATATTAGTCCTGCATCTTCATGTTCTCTTGAAGAAGCACACAGAAAAAAAACTTTGACAGAATAAATTTTGCTGCAATGGCATGATTCGTTACAGTTTAAGGTCTACTAAAGTATCATTTCTTGTCATATAAAACAAATCTGTGTAACCAGAATCGTTGCTTTCTGTCACCAAATTAACCTGGATTTTGCAACAAAAATATAAATTTTTGAGGGAGGTTGTTCCACATTTGGGTTCATAACTATTTTCATTTACCACTTGTGCTGGTGGAGGGTAAAAAAATTGTTTCAAAGAAGATGATGGTTGATTAATTTTTTTTATTTATGTATATTTCACTGTCTTAAACTGACATTTAAAATTGTACCAAATTAATATACTTCGACTGTTATCCTCTTCCAGATATTAAGACATTTATATTGTCCTTGTGAGCTTCTTCTCTGTATGTGAGGTTCTACTCTCAGTTTTTCAATTTTGTGCATTTCAAAAAATGTTTTGTAATAATAACCAAACTATTTGTTCCAAATTCGGTTACTTTTACTATAACCGTTCTGTAAATAGCTGATCCTACAGTGGGATGTATTTGGTGTTTACCGTGCTATCACCTACATGCTGGTATTGACATTGGTATGTTGGCGTATTGATTTTTTCCACCTGTTTTTGGTGCTGTTATCTACACATGACTAGTGGCGTGTTGTATTTTTCCAACTGATTTTTGTGCTGTCAAGTTTTGCTGGGCTTTGGCACCAGTTCTTCGTGTGATTTCTTTTACTGTATGATATACTTGATATTTTACAAATATTAACTTCCGGATTAATAAAAAATAAAATTAGTTTGAAATGTGTTTTAAGGCAAAATTTTCATTCAAATTTTGCTTAAAATACAATTCAACTCAATTTTAATTTTTTGTGAATACGGTAGTTAAAGCCTATGGATGGTTAAGGACCAAGTTATCAGACAATTATTTGGAAAATATCAGGAAAATCGGTTCAGTAGTTTAGAAGTGTGAGAACAAACCAACACACAAATAGGATCCTGATTACGCCTATATGGTTCAATTTTAATATAATATTTTACATATCATGTGCTTAAACTCTTTAGAGTGAAGCAGGTTGAATGGCATCCTTAAGTTCTTAAGTTATTTCAGTTATGCTGAGAGTATTCAACATTTTAATATTTTAAATCTTCCAAGACTTTTCCAAAGAATTTATTAAAAAAGTACTAGATTTAAGGCCCATCTTTAATAGGCATGACTAAAGCCCCAGTTAGTTGACAGTAACCGTACAGTAAAAGAGTAAGAAAAATCAATTTTCTACAGATTTAGGCGTTACGGTTAAGTTACATCTTACTGCTAAATATAATCGTTCTGATTGATTAACATACAACAAAATGAAGCAGCTTAGTGGAACTTCAGCCTTAGTAGATACTGGCCCAAAATTATCTCAAATTAATTAAAAAATAAAAAACATCTGATTTCGTGCAGAATGTATGTTCAGTTTTGCACTTTGCTTAAGCAAATGATAGTTGCATAACACTTAACAATAAGTTTCCTTAACTTCGATACATTTAATTGAATTCGCACAGCTGCTTTAGCCAGCTTCTGCATATTATAGTTAGTGCTTTAAGTTTATTTTTTTCTACACAGAGTTATTTGGAATCCACAATATCTATCAATTTCTTCTGAGAGAGGCCGATTTCATTGTTTAAAATTGTCAAAAATATCATTAAAGCTAAACGCCGTTAAAGCTAAACATTTTATTTTCATAATAAATAGTAATTTATAGATTTTTTTATGGATTCATTTATAATTTTACTTTAGTGCACTCGCCTTTTTTTTAAATTTATTTGTCAAATATTTGCTTGGTGTGAACATGCATTTTATTTAAATTGTAATAATTTTCTTAACCTGTGCTCTACATTATTTCCTAGGAAAGTACCATAATTTATTAATACAGCAATATAATAAAATATGCAAGTTTCCAAAATGAGCCAGCCACAACCGCCAACTGTATTGGAGGTCAGTTTTTTGCCAAGTGCTAATCCAAATGTATGTCGTTGACTGTTTATAACACTTCCTTTAAAAAAAGATAAATGAAAGACAACAAATACTTTGTAGAAGAAGTGTTTTGTTTAAGAATTATATTTGAAAATTGTAAGTTTTTTACTTCGTTTTTCCTTAAAAGTATTTTATAGGGTTATTAAACTCATTCTTTGCCTACAAGTTCGTTGGATCGTTGAATTGGTTGTTTGTTTCTTCGTTTGTTTGTTTGTTTGTTCATTTGTTTGGCTGGTTGTGAGACAAAAGTAGCCTTTTGTAACAACTGTGAAAATGTGGTAAACAATCTGGCAGCTGGAGTCACATGGACGGAGCTGCTAAGGAAGTGTAATGCAACAAATTTTTGCGTCATGCTATTTAAGTAGAAGTTATACAAGAATATCATAAAACCAACAATAACAACAACAAAGGCAAAACTAAAAATTTGTTACAAAAACAAAACAAAAAACTTAGAATGAAATGGAGCGAAAAACTGCTTAGCACAAGTTTTAGCCAGAAGCCAACCCGAAAAAAAACAACTCAATGGAATATAATAGAAATAAGGAAGAACTTTACTAAATGCAGCAAATAGTTGTAGTTTTAGCAAAAAAATGAAGAAAAAAAGGAAATATATTTGACAGTTAAAAGAAAAGAATCATAAATTTAAACAACTTTTATATTTGTTAGATTTAGTATTTTGTTTGGTGCTTTTTGTCTATTCTCAACTCAAAAATTCTTAAACGTATAATAAAATAGTTAGAGAAGAGCAACAGAAAAAAAATAAATTATAGTATTTTCCTAAAGGTGATGACAATGGGAATTTTCATTTTATGATGTAAAAGAAGTCTTGAGAAAAAAAATCCGATATAAAGCTGTTCTCGTTAAAAGAACTAAATTCCCCCGTAAACAATTTTTTGTAACAAGAAAAGAAATCTGAATTAAATGATTATTAAAATTTAATTGAAAATGATTTTTAATGAGCAATAACTTAAAGAGCTGTTTAAAATCCATATACATAATTTTGCCATTATATTAAAGATTATATCTCGAATAAAAGTAATGAAAATGTTTGTTAATTTAATCAATAAGTTTTGGAAAACTTAATACAGTGTAGCCCATAAGTTAAATTACTATTTTTTTAATGATTAACTAGTTTCTTTTTAATTTTGTTAATGCTCTGAATGTGTACCTCCACTATGGCTCAATCTCGTGCTGGTTCTTAGCCACTGGGTGTTTTAATATAAAGCACTTACCAAATGCGCCCGTAATTTGTTTAGGCTAAATCCACATACAGGTTAGCGAACCGCACACACAACCTCTTGCTTAGGAGTTGGATCTATCTAACCTCCGCTGCTTAGGAAAGCCAGCCGCATCTGTTAAATAGCAACAACACACTGATTAACCCTTCTCGCAATTTGAGTCACTCCACTAACTCTCAGAGCAACTCAGGAACATTCTATCCGCGTAACTTTGGGTGCTAACCACATCAACCACTTGTACCAAACTCTCAATGAGAACAGCATTATTTCTCCATAAGCATCGTTATGTTCAAAACGGATTTTTTTTTAAGTGGCCGACGCGCTACAAGCTAAGACCAATACGAACGCAACGCAACATCCAGTAGATCAGTCCTTTCGCCATTTTTTAAATTTCAAGATGAAACTGTCATCGGGTACAGAAACAACTCTACTCTCTACTAAATGACTACTAAGTCCTCACTACTTAACATCACACTGCATTGCTACAAACCAGGACCAGACAAATAAAGATAAGCATTCCATGTCACATAACTAGATCTATAAGTAGATCAGTCTCTTCACCAACCTTTCGTATTTCAAGATGAAACTTCCGACGGTGGACCAGCAGTAACAACTCTACATAATACTAATAAGATTACCAAGCCTTCACTACTACGCCATGAATCACCAGAACTCCACTTCACATCACCACATGTAATAGTAGATCAGTCCTTTCACCAACCTTTCGTATTTCAAAACCACTAACAAGAACACCACTACCAACAGTAAGAACTCTACTTACTACTCGGAAGATTACTAAGGCCTCACTACTACGTCATGCATCACCATCTCACAGCAACAACTACAAGCCTATACCATACAATAACAGACAACCATTCCACTTCACAGATGTGTTTTAATTGACAGAACCTTAACTCAAGAGAGTTCAGCCAACAGAACCGTGCCATGTCACCGGGGACTACTGACTCCCGTGGTACCAGATTATCACGGGTACTCTGGGGATATTTAAGCTCCTGGGGAAAAGATGCAGTTCATAGCCGTTATTCTTTCCGCTGCTAAGTGTTAGGCCGAAGCGGCAGTTAACCAGGTAAGTTTTTCGTATCACTTCTAATGTAGTGGTGCAATATTTGTAGTAGTTTTTATGAATGAAATCGGAGTTATAAGCGTTCAAGCAGGGCGAATTCATACAAGGTGGTCTTATTTTGAAAAAGGATACAACACTGTAAAATACCTTAACGTTGTGTCCAAATAATTAATATTGGTAAATTATTTAATAAAGTATAAAATAATAAATAAATTTAGATATTTTTAACTAGGCTTAATTTCATTGAATTTAATTTTCATTAAATTATTTTTATGAAGCCAGGAATTTTACAACATGAAATCAATTAAAATTTTATTGATAATTTTTCATTCTTGACTGCGCTGAGATTTGAGGTCAACAAGAAAAAAAGACAAACACATGAAAAACAAAAATGTACTTTGGATTTCAAGAAGAACATGTAAATCAATTAAAATAGATAATCATTAATTCAAAAAGCAAATTTCGATCTACCAAGGTGAAATACCACTTGGTTTAAAGATTGATGTTTGGCTATTGACGTCATCCGGCTTTGGGTGGGTTAATTTGTTCGGGCCCAAAAAAAGTCACAAAGCGTATAGCAAAGTCGTAACGGAAAATTCTAAGAACTTTTCCTAAAGGAACCATGGTTCTAAAATTAAAATCGAGCTTCCGATTTTTGACTTGAAAACTTAGTGCTCCGGAAATCTAAAAAATTATACTTTTTTGGAAATATGTATAGCAATTGATGAATAGGTGACCTGTATCGCTAAAGGAGGGCTTTCTTTAAAAGAAAATTTTCTCAGCTTTCTATATCTGTACTCATTTTAAGAAAATTCTCTACATAAATAATTGGTTCAGAGGTTTTTGTCAAAATAATCATAGTCAAGCTGGTAAAAAACCTAAAACTGTTACAATCTTGCTACCCAATAATTAAATTAAATAATTTAACTAAATTTTAATTTAAAATTTATTAAAAAAACTATTAATTCAAAACTTAATTAAACAAAAATTTATTAAAAAAAATTACTGGCCAAACCGCGTAGCCTTTACGCTGATATGCCATACCTACACAAGAGCGTCGGCGTTGTGTCACAAACAGTAGTGTCAACGTTCGTGCTTACTAAACCCCGCATAAAAGAAATAATAAATGGAATTAAAACCGCTAGTTTGATCAAAAAATAGCTAATTATTTATTATTAAAAGATTAAAACAGGGCTGTAAAAACCACAAATATAACAACCCTGCTTATTTTAACGCGCTGTCAAAATCGGATTTTCCAATTGCAATGCGTTGACGCCGCGCTATTTAGGGATGCTTCATACAAACTGTATGGGCATGAGCATTTTTGAAAGTTGGAAAACGCGTTCCGCTCTTGTATAGGTATGGCTGTAAGTAGGTAATGGGAAATTTAAGAAGTTTGTAATTCTCTCGTTGTATCACACAATTTACCATTTCTAAAAGAGAGAGAAACACGTTAAAATTCTCACGTTAATTCCATTTTAGAAATGTATGGTAAATAAAAATAATTTTTTAAACTTTGTTTTAATAAAAATTTTCTCGTATTAAGCGCATAAGTTAATGACTGCTGTTGTGGTTTAGTGGTTATCTCAGGATGTCATAGTTTAATTCTCGGTTTGGCCAGTATTTTTTCTTTTAAATACTTTTTTTTTATTGAAATTATTAATTTTATTAAAGATTTTCATTCAGTATCTTTTTTAAAAACGTAGTGAATTTTTGAAATAGAAAAGTGAGTTTCAATAAAAAATAATATACATTTTTTCTTATTTTACCAGCTTGACTATGATAATTTTGACAAAACGCTCTAAACCAACTATTTATGTACAGAATTTTCTAAAAATGAGCACAGATATAGAAAGCTGAGAAAGTTTTCTTTTAAACAAGCTTTCTTTCAGCGATACAGGTCAACAATTCACCAATTGCTATATATATTTTCAAAAATGTATTACTTTTTCGGATATCCGGAGCACCAAATTTTCAAGTCAAAAACCAGAGGCTCGATTTTAATTTTAGAACCATGGTTTCTTAAAGAAAAGTTCTTAGAATTTTTCGTAGATTACGATTTTGCTATACGCTTGGTGGGCAAAAAAATTGACCCACCCTAATGTATATACTTTATGGGACCCTAGAGGAATATAACAAACTTAGTGTTCCTTTATTTACCACTAATGATAAGGCGAATAAAACTGTAAGCAATTATGTTATTAAAAACGGTAAATTTAATTTTACCTTCATACTCGATTGTATAATTATCAATTATAATAGGTGAATTTGTTTCAGAATTCATAATTCTAGTGCTGAGCTTTCAGTTCCAATTCGCCCTTCCAGAAATTAGATTCCCCTTAAACTTCAGTACTTTCGGTCTAATAATGCAAAGTTTGATTCTTTCCGCAGAATGAGCTCTGAACTTTCGTAGACATACGAGTACATATTTATTTATTTATTTAAATAAACGATATTTCACTCAGGCTTAAGTTCATTGAATTTAATTTTCATTAAATTATTATTGTGAAGAAAGGAATTTTACAACATGAAATTAATTAAAATTTATTGATAATTTTTCATTCCTGACCGCGCTGAGAATTGAACCCAGGCTTTTACGGACAGGTTGCCCTGACTAGTTTCGATTGTAACCACACAATTTCTTCAGAGGGGTTTGCCGTTTTAGCACTCACCGCCATTGACGACGGATGACGTCAATAGTCAAACATCAATCTTAAAACCCAATGTTATTTTACCTTCGTAGATCGAAATTTGCTTTGAATGCATGATTAACTATTTTAATTGATTTACATGTTCTTCCTAACTTCTGTTTTTTCGTACTTTTTGTCAAGAATTCTTCTTGAAATCCAAAATACATTTTTTTGTTTTTCATATTTTTGTCTTTCTTTTTCTTGTTGACCTTTTTTTAGCACAACTTGAAGTACCAATGTAAACATATAGCTCGTGCCTTGGCTGTTAACAATAATTAGTATTATTGTAATTTTATTGAACTGTTAATAGTTTTTAATCCAAATTTCGATTTTCTAAATTAATGTGTTTGGATTGATAAATACTGAAGAAATATCCTTTGCTTAAGCAAATGACATTTAACGAAACTTAAGGAAAAGTTTCGTTAAATACATTACAGTTGACCACATATGTTTTGTATGTATTCGCACAGTTGCCTAAGTTGACTAAAGCGACATCATGCATAATATGGTTAGGCTTTTGGTTCCATGTTTTGTTAGTTGCTTCATATTCCTGTCTCACTGATCTTATGCAGGTATGCCGGGGTCTGCCTGGTCTCCGATGCCCCTGGGGATTCCATTGTAGTGATGCCTTTGTAATATCACGATCTGGTCTTCTAAATATATGGCCAATCGACGTCTATTTACGTCTTCTGATTTCCACTTCTTATATTCTTGTAACTCGTTGATATGATGTTGGGCCAGTAAATACATAAAATATGTTTAATGTTAGCCTGGGTGATACTCCACGTTGTTGAGCCATGAAGTAGTACTGATTTGACAGTTCTATCAAAAAGGCGTGGTTTGATTTTACGCCTAATTTTGTTGGACCGCCATACTTTATGCAGCGATTGAAATGTACCCCTTGCATTATTTATTCGTGCCTTAATATCGTCTTCGGAACCACCATTACTGCAAATGATGCTTCCACAACAGCAGAAAGATTCTACTTCCTGGATAATGGTGCCGTTAATAGTGAGTAATTTTGCCAGGTTTCTACCAATACGTATTAATTTTGTCTTGGTAAACTTTACCTTTAGCTCAATTCGGGCGGCATTTATTGATAGTTTACGTTGTTTATCATCGATGTCGTCGAAGCGATGTGCCACCAGGCAAATATCGTCAACAAAGTCGAAGTCATTCAGCCTTTTCGCAAGATTCCATTGAATCACTTTTAGAACTTCAGCGATACGAAGTAAAGTTTTAGCCATACATAAATTTTTCTGATTCCATTGGCAAAAGAAATAGCCTCCTAAGTGTGTTAAAATAACTTTTATCTTCAATATTTCCATTATTTTATATACAAGATACTTAAGATTTAATTAATTAGCCAAAAAAAAAATATAAGTTTCATTTGCGAATTGGGTAAATAAATAAATAAAACATTTTGGGTGGGAATCCCGGAAATATGATTTTAATACAAACAAATCATAACAACAAAAAAGTTTCTTTTTCTCCTTATCATAGTAATGCCTAATTCGACAACAACAATTATTTTTATACCAAATCGGCAATGAAGTCAATTTTGTTTTTCGACTACTTTATTGCAACATCATATGCTACTTTTATTGTAGAAGTGGAAATTAAAAAATTTACTGCAGGTCAAGAAGAAAATGCTTTAACTTACAAACTTCTCTTACTATTTGCAGGTTTGTGTTTTATTATTTTTGTCTCATTTCGAATTTAATTTTTTAACATTTGCCAAAGCCAGGGAAACCAGAAACTAGCTCTAAAAAGTGTTTTATGCGCATTAAATATGCAGTCAAAACTTGAAAATATGCCATAAAAATCTTTTAAAATATGCCCCAAAAAATCAAAATGTCTTATTTTAAAACCAAATATTCAACAATTTAATTATCAGGTATGTGATGGAATTCGACTTTAAAAGCGAAACGATTTGAAACCGAAAATATTGTTTTCAGTATATTTTAAAATGGTTTTTTAATACATATTCCTTTTATTTTCTATCTTTATTCTTTTAAATTTTATATTATATATGTTAACTGAAGCGTATTCTGAACAAAAATTTAAGACTATAAGTCAGAAATTGATTCTAAAAACACTCATAATGCATCACACCTTTTAAAAACGTTCGTTGAAATCGATCGAATTTCATCACATACCTTTATATTTACATTTAAAAAAACTTGTTAAATATTATAATCGGTAAAACCCATACACAATGGTATTTACAGACGAAAATTCAAGTTTGTACCATATTTGAAACCATTAGGCAGTCATGGGCTTACCAAAACAAAGTTATGCTACGAGGTAAATTTTCAGTGTTATTTGTGCTGAATATTATTTATATACATCATCTGTATGAGTTTTCTTGTCTTTAAATCACTTTAGGAACGGTCACTTAGTTTTTATTATATTTATATTTACATATTAAATGTAGTAAAAGCTATTTGCAAATGGGAGCAATGGTCAAATGTGAACCGAAAAGAAATTAAATGGCTGTAAAATATTTTTCGGACGAATATAACATTAGTACATAGACAAAATTACGACAAATCAATTGTCATATTTAACACCATATTCTTCAATACAATTAAGTTTTTTAATGAAAATTGTTTAAACTCAACAAATATTTTTAACAATGAGTTTGTTATATTGAATAAATAATTTGGTAACAATTAAACATCAAATTTTTTTTGGAGTTTGTCATATTAACAAAATATTTTGTTGCTAACTAATTTGAATAATAAATTGCATTTAAGAGTTGTTTTTATTTATTTTTTAGTAAAATACATTAAGAGTAAGATTACAAAGAACATTATAACCTATTTCAGCCATAGACTTATACCTTAATGCACAACAAAGTTCTAACATCACCACAAAATGAATTTTTAGACCCATTGTTGGTAATATTTGAAATTCTAGAATATATACGAATCATTAAATAATAACTTTACTTACCCTGTAGATTGATAAAATTTCTCCCTTTATTCCTTTAAAGATTTTAAACCAAAAATGTCAAAATATATTAAACTTTTTGACACAAATTGGTTTTTTCTATGACATACAAATTAATTTTCTACAAAAAAAAAAAAAAAAAAAAAAAAAAAAAGTCATTTCTAAAAAAAATTTAAGGAATAGAGCTATTACAAAAAGCTTTATAAAATACATAACTGAAATTTAACTCATAGAATAAATTCGAAAAATGAAAAATTCAACATAATAAAGTTGCTTATGAAAAGAAATAATTCCCAATATCTATTTGTTAAAATAGTTGAGTTAAATACATTCAATTTATAAAGTATCACTATCCAGTGTGACACAAAGAATGCTAACGAAGGCCGTAGCGGGCCAGAAAATGCATTACATTCTGCTGGTGTCTAATAATTGTAAGTTTTTCTGTACATAAATATACTTCATTGCTATCCAACGGAAAGCTTAAGTAAAATGTAACAAGAAAATACAATATAATAGTCTGGTAGTGTATAAAGACATTTCTAAAAAAAATTTAAGGAATAGAGCTATTACAAAAAGCTTTATAAAATACATAACTGAAATTTAACTCATAGAATAAATTCGAAAAATGAAAAATATTGAATATTAGAAAAGTTAAAAAAAAATTTCTTCAATTACTTAATGACTTTTGTTAGTTTTTTTCTGTGTACAAACATAATTCAAAGACTTTTGAACACAAAGAGTCTATTTTGAAAAAAAAAGTTTATATAAGGACTTTGTGAAATTTTGGGCCAATTCTCACCATTTACATATGTAGGCTTCGTCCTAAGTGCAATTTAAACGTATTAAACAAATTTTTTCGAATTATCTACAAAATTGCAATTTGTGCTTTGCGCATAAAGTTTAAGGCCCTAATCATGTATAACGCAACGCAACGCAAAAGAATTACATTAAAAGCACAAACAATGTCATAAATATTTTGTAATTTTGTTGTTGCTTTCAACAGAAATTCATGTACCGTTTTAAAAATTTAAACTTCTAAAGCTATGCAGCGTTTGAAATTTTAAAACGCAATGTGAATTTCTGTAGAAAGCAACAACAAAATTAAAAAATATTTATGACATTGTTTGTGCCTTCAATGTTATTCTTTGGCGTGCGTTGCGTTTTACGTGATTAGGGCCTAAATGTACACAAAACAAGTCAGATGGACGGATAGACATCGTTAGATCACTTTACAAATTAATTCTTATGCCAGTAATTTCTACTAACAGATATCTGGTCGTGTTCGTACCTAACACTTATCTTTAATTATTCAGTAACATTTTTTTGTCAATTTCAACGTTAAATTGGCCCACGTGAATTAACTATCGAAAATCGATGGTTTAAAATACACTACACTTTACCCCGTAGATAAGAAATAGGTTTTAAAATACGTCACACAATAGATATCTATACGCAGCTAGATATCTATTTGTAGAAATTACGGGCATTAGTCGATCTACGAGATTGGGTTTTCTTAAATTTTTGCTTTTGTATAAATTATTTACCTTTGGTGACAACACGCTTTGGCTTACAATTGTGGAGCGAAAATTAAATGTAGAAGTTGAAATTGAAGCAATGCGTTAGATATACAGATAGACATTTGAAGCAGAAAAGCCATCTGTTAAGCAGAATTTTAAAGCAATTTTTTGATTTGCTGCGAAAGCATTTAGAAGCATTTAAAAATAATAAACTTGTATCAAAATATGCTTCAAAAGGGCCAAATATGCGCTATAAAACTAAAAAAAATGCGCGACTAAAATATGAAAAAAGGCTGCAAGGAGTAAAATATGACAAAATATGCCACAATTCATAAAAAGCTTTAAAACGGATAATTATGTATATTGTTTCTGGCTTCATTGGTCACAAAAGGCAAAATATGCAATTGCATATTTAAGGTTTCCCTGGTCATAAAAATTAAACAGCTACAAAAACTTTTTATGATATTGCTACTGCTACAAAATAGTTCAAGAAACAGTAGTTATAGCAGTAAAATTGGTACTAAATATAACATTTTAAGCACTGGCTTTAAGCTATTGGCTTACTAACATTCATTTTGTCCTTAAGACAGTCCAACAAAAATTTAAATCGGGCGAACGGGTTGCATACTATATCTGGTGTTACTATATCTGGTATTAAATGCCATTTAAATTAATCGTCACTTATTTGTTGTTTTCATAAAAATATGGTCCACAGCGTAAAAGTTCATCTAAGTGGGTGTATATTATGTTTAATAATTTGTCTTGGAGTTTGGGTGTTCTTAATTTTGCAGTTTTGCTTAATAATGTGAATTTTGAGGTGAAAATGCGATTTATCGCTAATTAAGATTTTTAATACGCTCGTTAAACTCAGAAATTCGCCTTGTGGAAGTTTCAGTTATTTCAGTTATTTTCTTAATAAAAAAACTATTAAGATGATAATAAGAATTTGCATAATTTTTTCCAAAAGTATAGGCTTGGCAGGTTGGCAGCCGTTATCAACAAAAAAGTGCTCATGGTCCAATTATGCGGTCTACGTGAAACGCTTGCTGATTTATTTTGCAGAGTTGTGTTTTTTTCGTGCAGTTGGTTTTTGCTTTTGATGTCTTACACAAACAATATGCGTGTTTATATTGTTGCGTTGCTGTATTTTTGCGCAGACCTAGTAATTGGACCATGGAATTAATTTTGAGGCAATCTGTTGTTATCACAAAAAAAAAAAAAAAAATATCGGTGCTTTTTTCATATAAATCGGGTGAGGTTTCTCTAAAAAAAAACTGTTACTGAACAATTTTGAATGTTTTTTTATAATAGTGATTTAGTTAAAAATGCCAACAGAAACTAAAAATGATTTTAATGCTCGTAGGGTGAGAGATAACTTAGGTACTTTAAGAGTTGATTGTTCCGTTCTTTACATGAAAGTTTCTCAGTGATATAAGGCGTAAAAGAAGAAGTAAGAATAAAATATTTATTAGAAATGTTAACAAAGTTTTTAAACGAAATGTTAAGGCTTCTTAAAGGAAAGCAAATTTCTGCTTAAGCCAAGTGATTAAGCAAAAGTTTTCTTACGTACAACATGGTTTGGAGCATCTGATTTACAAGTATTTGCATAGTTTGTCTTCAAACGTTGACAAAGTTAAAAAACAACATATATTTTAACAAAGGCGAGCCCAATGAATATATTGACACACTATCTCCATTAGAAATAATATAATTTAAGTATGCGGCAGTAACATCGACTGATGTTGGACGTATATTTTCAATATATTCGTGTTACAAGCGGATATCAATATATTTGAAAATTTTAAATAAATACATGATTATACTTTGTAATAAAAATATTTGTTTAAATAAAACTAATTAGAAATTAAAAGTTTTTACATTTTTTACTTCTTTCGGTGTTTTTGCATGCACAGGTTGAAAATTGTTGTGCATATTTTAACTTCCCCTAGTAATTACAGTAACTAACATAAAATTAAAAAAAAAATACGAACATTTTTTAATATTTGAATTTCTCAACAATAACCCCTAAATTCATAAAAAATATTTTAGGTTTATAGCAGGTTTATGAATCGAATTTTCTATGAAAATTTGTTTAATAACCCTTTTATTAATCAAAAATATATCTTATGAATATTGGGGTTAATGTTTATTTTTCATTAATTATGTTGAGCTTAATTCTTAATTTTTATTCTTGATAAATACATTCCAATTTATTGTTGGGGAATAAGCTAGTTCCTATGCGCATTCCACTGGATCTTTATAAAGGTAATTTAATTTGAGATTATCGCTTAATATTCTAGAAATCAACAATGTTGTATAATACCAAAAATAGAGTATTTACATATTAGCAGCACAAATAATATGTAACTGCTCGACTGAGAAACAACTGTGTGACAACAGACTGCATTTATCTGTTGGAACATTCTTTTTTTTATTATTGAATTGAAAATAAAAATTGTTATTTCCAAAAAAGTTTTTTTGTGCAGATATGTAGTTAAAACACGTCGAAAAGCTTCATAAAACAGAATCGTTACGAATTGAAAAATTCTATGGGACGCTGAGTAGTCAGAAGTAAAGCGGAAAAGGTAAAAAAATTGAGCTATTTAATAGAGGAATAAAGAGAAAAGGCTAGAAAATAAGACAAAATACGGGGTTATAAATGGCTTTATTATGCGCAACTAGTGAACATTATTTGACATATAGGGATTTGTCTACCTCCTATTCCGTCTTTTATATGTTTTTATTGAAGAAGGCCTTAATCATATATAAACTTAAAAGTAGAGAAGTTTCGAAACATTTTAACCATTAAACAGTATAAACTCCACAATTAAAGACAATTATGTAACGCATGTGTCTTGAGTCTTTTGAATTTGATTTGAATGCTTGTGTACCTCAATCATACACAGCTAAATTTTTTAATGTGTATTTTGCATTTTGCCAATCATAGCTTTCATAGCATACATTTTTTCTTTATCTCATGTGAAGAAAATGACATTGGATCATGCAATGCAATTAAATGATGCGCAGTATCCACACGTCATATGTGTGATAAAAATAAATTACAACCATGACATGTTAACAACCAAACATCATATCTTTTGTTGAGAAAAAGTACTTATAATAAAAATAAAATACTTATTTAAAATGCCCTGACATGTTTAAGCACCGCATAATTATAAACTTATACATTCATTACAATAGAGAAAATAACTCAAAAAAACAACACACTTCAATCAATACAAATATACAAATATTAAAAATAATCTATCGATTAAAAAAAAATTTAGATATTTTCTTCATGTTGCTGTTTAAATGTTCGCATCATTATAAGTTAAAAAGTTAAAGCGCCCAACCATTTAGTACCCTACATCACTTGCAAATACATATAAAATAATTTTCAAAAGATGCATTTAATTGCCATCCAAATTTTTTCTGACAAGATCGCTTGTGGCAAACTTTTAGCGTTATAAATATTCATACGAAACATTTTTGGGGAATGAGTAAATTGTGGTGTATGGGTAACTATGGCTCTAATAATATTGTAGGGTTAAAATTAATATTTATGCTTATCCACTTATCAACATTTTTATAACTTTTTTTTCGTGTCAACGTGATTTTCGGAAGGTGCTCCATATTGCTACTAAAGATTTTTTAAGCTCAATAAAACTTGAAATTTTAAAAACCCACAAAAAAATTTAATTCTAATCAAAAAAAAAAATTTGTGTTCGAAAGATTGACATATGGCATACACATTTAAAAATTATTTCGGACATATGCGCCACGCGGCTTTTCTTGGCAAAGCGCATTCTAGACGTCTAGGTTTGGGTCACTTGGGTCAAGCATTGTTGGCGGTTTGTAACGAATAACATAAACAATGTTGGCTTTCAACAAGCAAAAAAAAAATTTGGTTGGAGGTAACCCTATTCTAAGAGCAACATACTATGGTTGGATTTTAACAATGTTTATGTTTGACATTAGTATATTATGGTTAGATATTCATTTGTTCAAAATTAGCCATATTTTGGTTAATATTAACCATAATATTGGTCAAAATTAGCCATATTATGTTAAAATTTAAACATTTTATTTTCAAAATGAACCATTATATGGTCAAAACTTTGCAGTATTCGGACAAAAGTAACCAAACTATGGTTAGAATTAACAATATAGTGGTCAATGTTAACCATATTATCGTTATTTATTTAAGTCATTTTAGCAATTTGGTTATTAACTGTAGATTTTGAATTCCATTTCGTTTTGTATTCCTGTTAATAACACCTTTATAACAAACCTCCTTTTAATTCAGGTTCCAGCCTTCATTAGCCTTCATTCTGTTTTAATGGTAAATTTATGCATGTTAATCAGTAATTAAAGTAAAGTGATTGAGAATTTTAAGCAAAAGAAGCAAATATGAATTTAAAGGCATTCAACTATTGTAGAGAGCAATACAACTTTAATTTTCTTCCTTTAAAAATTGTATTTTAAATTTAAAATGAAACATATAATGATATAAAATATTATAATTTCAAACATATTATTGTTATTATTATTAGCCATAAAATGTTTGGAGACAACCATAATATGGTTACGGCTTTTGGATGGATGAATTTAACTATAATATGGTTGCGGTGGCAATAATATGGTTAAATTTAACCAGAATTTGTTTATGTGTATAGTTGTAGCTTTATTTTATTAAAACATTATATTGTTAAATTTAACCATATTTGAAGTTTAAAGGGTGGTAAACACTTTATTGTTAAATAGAAATAAAATATTATAAACCGTGAAAAAGGTAATGTTAAAAACAACAATAGGTTGTTTGCTGCCATTGCAGGGAACATAATATGTTTTTTAACCATACTACAACTACTTGTTTTTTCTGCTTGAAGGGGGATAATCGTTGGCAATTTGTCAGCACCACAGGAAATAATTAAGAAGTGTCAAACGGAACGATCAAAGAGGTCAAATGACAGGTCTATTTCTGGAAATCAATTCATCGCTCAATTCTGATTTCAGTATTTGCGGCTGCTTTGTGGCGATCACCATTGACCATAACGCGTAGTCTGGCTTAGTTTTTGAAAAAATAATGTCGACAGAAAAGATCAGCATGTAAACCTTAACGACCGGTGCATTTTTTTTTTGGGTGTAGTGAAGTCTGTATTATCTGCTGTTTACTGGTAATTTTGGTTATTAGCAAGCCTATAAGCTGCCCGAATCGAAGGCTGATTTTTAAGCTAAGTTTAATAATTTAGTAGCGTCGTTCAAGCATGAATCTTTTCGTGATGATTTGTCAACGTTAGTTATCATTACCCTAGAGGGAAGCGAACTGCAACCAAAGTAGTCCCGTAATAAGTCGCTGGTGGTAGCAAACGGTTCACTTTATATTAACGTGACCTATCACTTTTACATCGGGTTGTCAATGGAGGGGGACAATAGACACTTAACAGCCACCATATGACAAGTCACACATCTATTCTCCATGAACGTGTTTAGTGTTAGTTACTACAATGTAGTATTATTTCAATTAAACAAGTTTTAAAACTAAATTTAAGAACCAAATTTTAGAAAGTCCCAAAAAATTTGTTTAACCACCGGTGAATACTCTACTGTAATTTATTATTTTTCTACCTTTTGCTTCTTTATAAACCAGTTAATGGATTGGTTCGACTTTCACTGGTCATGCGTTCTTTCTTTTTGTACTTGTTCTATTTTCACAAATCCCAGCACCAGGCTGCTGGAACGATTGACACAGGGTAATATCAAAACGTGAGTACAGTATGACAGCTAACCCTTTCGTAAGTTCTATCGGGCTCAAAAAACACCCTTTATTTAAATTATATCTACAAAATTATCTAGAGATTCGTAACAGTATTAGGGATTTTGATCAAACATGAACCGATTCTCAAAAAAAATTTGTAACATAATTTGGGATGTAATAAAACATAGTTTTACTAAGTATCAATTAGCACTTTTATTGTTGCTAAGGCTCTTTTGTATGGTGAGTAGCTGTCATCGTGGTTTTATCTTTGTAATTTTCAAGAGGTTTTGTCTTGACTAACAAATTATGTTACACTAATGTACAGAATTTAATCACATTTCCATGAATATTACAACCTGTACTTTGCACACAAGGTTTGTATGAATATCTGAAACAAAAGACAAATATTTTATTGTGTTACATACTTCAGGCATTAATGTATAATACCCTCCACAACTATGGCAGTGTAGAGTAAAATGACACACGTTCTTTGTACTTAAAAATACACATTCCCCGTTGCTGCTTGAAATATTGGCACATGCTATTGCAAAAACCTTAACAGAATTCTAATAGAGGTTTGAGTGAATTTAATAGTTAATGACATGTCTGTATGTTTGTCTGTCTGCCTGCCAGTTCAGCAGTCCAAGTGTATGTTTACATCATTAAAATGTTGAAATTTACTTAAATGTGTTTTTTTTTCTTATTTTAATTTTCATAAAATATTATAAAATATTCTAAAAATAAATAAATTTATTAAATACATACACATGCTCTTAACAAAGCCTGAGTTTAGAGATGACATCATCTACACATCTGTACCTGACTACAAGTTGCATCTTATGGTAGGGTTTTGAAAGTTTCTAAACGACCTTGCGCGCGGTGCGAAGGGGGGAAATTACATGATAGACAAACGTCTAATCAACCACATCCATTCATTGTTTTTCACAAGATTTTTGTTTATTTAAATCCAAACATTCATAATTTTTTTTCTCCCGTTCAGTATGTACATTAGAAAATTTTAGCTATTTTATACATAATTCATACATCATCACACTACTGAAAAAAGAACAGTTTTTGCTTAAAGCAACACTTTACCCATTAATTTTTTATTTATTACTAAACAGTAATTAATAATATTAATTGCTGTTTTTAAATTATAATATTTAGTAAAATTTAAACATATTCCTATTAGTGCAATACGTCAAATTATTACGAAAAAAATATAAATATAAATTTATTGACAAACAATTACTCGTATGCTAATAATGGGAATTAAGAAGAAAATTACAATAATAAATTAAATGAAATAAACACCAGGTCGAAAGGGGAAGGCTAAAATTTAGAAAACTTCAGTTGTATTTATTAGATACAACAAGGTTAATCTTTTTAAAGATACGACAAGGTTAATCTTTTTAAAGCACTTTCTGCAAATCTACTGATTTGCATTTACTTATTTCCATTTCTAAAACTTTAATTGACATAACAGATATAATTTTTAGTCTGTCTTTCATTACTTTGTTAGAGTAATGTATAAATTTATAATATATATTTGAAGTTTTGCAAAAAGTTCTTAAGTCAGAAACTAAATTTATTCGTAATGTTTAATTGAATATTATTTAATTACCTTAGTGAATTGACTTATTCCTAAAGAGCTATAATTACGATTAGTACAACTGCTTCGGATCGTAATTATTTGCTCTTTAGGCAATAAGTAAATTAAATAAGGGAATTAAATAATTTTCTATTTAACATTACGAATAAATTTAGTTTCTTACTTAAGACCTCTTTGTCAAACTTCAAAGATATGTACATGAATTGAGTTTTTAATAATTCGGTTTCCTAAAATAAACAGAAAAATAGTAACAGTCAGCTTAATCGTATACGGATTCAGTCTTCAGCGTGAATAGTGTTTTATAGATTACACTATGCGACAGTCAAAATCGGGATGGGATGAAACCAACGGGAAATGTAATATAGGTAAAAAAGAAGTTATACGTGTCCCGGCGTTTCGCTGGGTCACGTCTAGGAACCTAGATATATCGATTTGAAGTTAGTAACTTTGGTGGTCTTTTTTTTTGCATAGTTTTAACAAGTTGAGAAAGCTGGGCAAGTTTTTCTGCTTCACGTTGAGAAAGGTTTAATTCTGCAACAATCTTGTCCATTCTTGCTTGTGATATTGGAATTATTTTCTTCGATGGGCCGGCCGGATGAACATGGCGAGCGCTTCCATCAAGTGGCAATGCCAATGGAAACGCGACATAAAGGCAAAAGGCTCGATTCGTGGCTGAAATTTGTTGGTGGTCGCAAAAGACGTACGATCCCGACAATGAAGATGAAGAAGAAGAATATACAATGGGAGTTTCCTCCGAGGGTAAGTCACAAAAATGAAGTTAACTGACTGGGTGCCCCGGTAGGCTAGCTGGTAGTCTTTCAGTACCGGGGTTGCGGGTTCGATTCCCGCCAGAGACTCTGAGGGATTTAAAGTAGGAATAATACAAAAAAAAAAAAAAAAATTTTGATTTTTTCCAGATGAAGACAGATCCTCATCCGATACAGACTCTGAACAAGTGGGCGAACCACCACGCAAGAAAGTAAAGGGCGCAAACAAACGAAAATAAGTTTTGCGTTTATCGCTTTTTATAACCTATGTATCTATGTAATAACCTAATAATTACCTGTAATAATATTTAATTTTACGTGTTAATAATTATAATAAATAATATATAATAAATATTATCCAAATTCATTGAAACATAAAATCAATATTCTTGTCAAAATGAGATGCCTTCACTTAATTGTGAATAAAAGCGAAACGCGTCCATCGATTTTCATAATCTATGTCTCATTTTGTTTAAAGGTTATGTGACTTTACGTGAAAGTAATATGATTTGACACTTTTTTACCGTTTTGGATTTTTTATGAATTAAAAATAAAAATATTCAATTTTTAAGGCAAAAAATAGTTTTTTTCTTCATACATTTATTTATAACTGCGAAACTGTTGCTTATGTAGCGAAACGTTGTATGAACAGATTAAAGGAATTGTAATTCCTAATTTTGTTTCAGCAAAATCGGACTAGTGGTTCTCGAGTTATGTCAAAAAAAAGACCACCAAAGGTGACAATTTCCCCTATATGATAGTTACTAACTTCAAATCGATATATTTCGATTCCTAGACGTGACCCAGCGAAACGCCGCACAGTGGCGCCCGTAGAGCAAGCGAGGTTGCAAAAATCAAAATTTTCATGAATGCCGACGAAGTTTTGAATAAACCCATGTTATAGGAAACTTTTCAACGATTTCAAATATGCCACTCTTAATAATATCACATTTTTAGTTTAGAAGATATAACCGTTCAAAGTTGACCGACTTTCGGTTTTCAAAAAAACACACAATTTTTAGTCAATTTGTTGCGATTTCAGGTGTAATATCACGAAAAATAGGTAACGAATCGCCTTATTTTTTGTTTGTATTGATTGATGTATTTATTAAATGTATAATGATAAAAAAAAATTAACTGTTTGCTTTGTGTTTCTCCTGGTAAATCACTATTTAAAAACTATCCGTTTTTTCACTATTTTTCAACTTTGACGGAAAATAAAAAAAAACTATATTTTTCTATATTTGCCATATTTGCAAAACCTGTTCTTTGATTATTTCTTTACATAATTCAAAAGGTTTTATCTGCCCGTACGTGCCCGTTTGGCTTCTAGAGGTAAAAAAGTTTAAAAAGACATGGTTGCAGAAATTGTATGGCGTCCATCCCTTATATGTTTTGACTGACAGTAGTTTGATCTAATAGTTATTATATTAGCAGGTACGTACCTCACATAAACAATACTTTGGCGTACAAATGGTCAGGAACAATATTGACTTATGGTCCCTACAGGTAGGCACAAATCTTATTTGGACACGTGCATAATATCAAAATTGCATTATTCAGCATAAATCCATATGTATGCAGGGAACAGGTAAATTTTTAGGCATGGTAGCATAAGCCTATATATTGCAAAATAAGCATAATGCCTGGATTAGTCTACGCCTGAAAGTTGGCGCAACAATTACTGAAACCATTTAACAATTTAAGTACTGAAAACATGGCGTTGTACAATTTAAAATTATTTGAACTGTTTAGAAAGTCAACCACACCAAAGTTTTTCACGGAAGTGAAAATTCTTCCTGAGAAGTTGACATTGATCAGCAAATGAGGCTGCGATGGATCATCCGGACAAAGCGTTTATAAGCAAAGGATATCTCCCGATGACGCTACAATATCGGACGGAAATATGTTTATGGCATCTGTTGTTCCTTTGCGGCTAAAATCGGATGATTCCCTACACTGGAAAAATCCACGTCCGTCATCAGTGCATTATTGCCGACCAATAATGTTTCAGTTTGCAAGGGAATCGGCAGAACTCATAAGGACTACGGTGAAGGACATTAAAGAACAAATAAGCAAGATTAAGCCTACAAAGCTGCAAATTGGAGAAGGAAAATATATTGAATGCAATTACGAGTTCCACCTGACCATGGTTGACGGAAAAGTCGTAAACGAACTGACAGGAACAACCTCAACAATGTCATGCCCGATTTGCAAAAAGAGTCAGAAGAACTTTTTTCAATTCAATTCAATTTATTTCATATATAATATGTTACATCTCAATTTTATATAATTAGTTGTAAAGAGTTTAAGATTAGTATCTTTTTCTGCTTAATTATAACATATTTCAATTAGTTATCATATACATATATATAGACAGAATTATATTGGAGGTAAAAATTTAGCAAAAACCTATTTAAACCCCTTTTTTCGTTTTATTTTTATATTTTTTTTATCGATTTTATATTATTATTTGTCAGAAGAACTTTGGTAATTTAAACGATTCTACAAATGAGGAGAATTACGAATATGGAATGTCACCATTGCACGCAAGGATAAGGTGTATGGAATTCTTGCTAAAACTGGCATATACCCTACCACAAGAGGAAGAAAACTTCGATGAAAATACATCAATAAAGGATAAGGAAAAGATCAGAAAGAAGCAAATACAGGATGCTTTTTTTAAACAAGTTGGACTAAAAGTAGACTGTCCCAAGCACGGATACGGTAACTCAAACGATGGAAACACTTCTAGGAGATTTTTTGAAAATGATGAGGCAGTAACTAGAATCATTGGAATTGACAATCAAATCGTGAAAAGATTGGGAACGATCTTGGATGTTTTAAACTGCAAAGAAAATGTCAATTCTACAAAATATGGAGAATATGCGTCGAAAACTGCATCTCTTTTAGCAGAAATGTATCCACAGAAGAAGTTGACCCCGACCGTCCATAAAATATTGGCGCATGGTAAAGATATAATTGAGTACCAGTCTTTGCCAATTGGAGAGCTTTCTGAAGAAGCACAGGAGTCTCTTAACAAATTTTATAAAAAATATAGATTGCAGAACACATTCAAAGCATCAAGGGTGAGGCAAAATGAGGACCTCTTCAACATGTTGGCAGCATCTTCCGATCCACTTATTTCTTCCCTGCGGCATGTGAAGTCACGAATAGAGTTACAAAATAATTATAGTTTAGAAATGGTTAGTCTTTTGAATATTTTACAGAAAATTGAAAAAATAAATTTAAAAAAAAAAATAATTTTTTTTTTAATTTGTTGGGTAATAATTTAAAACATAAAACCCTTAAGAAAAAAAATAAAAACAATCTAAAAATGTAAAAAAAATTTTTTTTAGTTACCATAAAATTGATTTTTCTACTAATTTTAACTTTGATAACCCATAAGTAGGCCCCTACAAAGCGTAGCACCCTTTCCAAACGCTCATTTCATAGGCTGAACAGTTATCTATCATATGCTGTTTAAACTGTTCAATTATCTTATTCGGTTCAAAAGATATGATTTTTGCAACGAAAAAACTCAAATGGCGCCACTGTGCGCCGGGACACGTATAACTTCTTTTTTACCGATATAACTTTCCCCGGTAGTTTGAACCCTTCCCGATCACTGACCCCTACCATTTGTCTCACAGTGTTATATACAATAAGCTTGGAAATACATATGTATTTATAACGAAAGCCGAGGCAGCCAGTTCTTAATATTACAATTGTTAATATATAAGTTTATATTGGGAATGATTTCTTTTTTTTATAAGCAACTTTATTATATTCAACATTTTTTATTTTTCGAATTTATTCTATGGCCCGCAGCGGGCCAGAAATTGCATTACACTCTGCTGGTGTCTAATGATTGTAAATTTTTCTGTACATACAATATACTTCATTGCTATCCAACGGAAAGCTAATGTAAAATGTAACAAGAAGATACAAGATAATAGTCTGGTAGTGTATAAAGTCATTCATAAAAATTTCAAGGAATAGAACTATTACAAAAAGCTTTATAAAATACATAACTGAAATTTAACTCATAGAATAAATTCGAAAAATTTAAAATGTTGTATAAACTTATATTTTATATGTCAATAAATAAAAAAATATATCGAGGGTTTATATTCATACAATTTTACAAGAAAGCGAAAAAAGGATTTTTTCGATATCTCTAAGGGCCATTATTACAACTTGCCGGTAGTTTAAGGTAGGATTTAGTCTAGAGTATTAAAAGTTTTTCTCTGTTACAATTTTGTTTTAAATAAAGTGAGCGATACGTTTAAGGCAAGTTCATCCTACCAGTCATGTTAAAGTTTAGTTGAAATAATAAATAACTTGTTATACGACCGACAAAATCCTATTTTTAACTAACAGCAAGTTGTAATAATGACCCTAAGAGCAATAAACCTTATATTACAATTTTACTTAAAAACAATATCTAAGTCATACATATTGTATTTTTTTTTAATTGCAGATATTCCCGCTTACATGTCTGATTAAATAAGCTGATACCACTATTTAAACAAAAACCAAAGATGAGCTGTAATTAAAACTATTTGAGACTTTAATTTAAGTAACACGAATTTTTATTAAAATATTTAGTGTTTTTTTTTATAAAACAATATATATGCCCCATATTCATAAAAAATATTTTAGGTTTATAGCAGGTTTATGAAACGAATTTTCTATGAAAATTTGTTTAATAAACCTTTTGTTAATCAAATATATTTTTTATGAATATGGGTGATAATATGTTATTATAAAGTAAAATATTCCAAAACGCGGACTAAGTCGATTTGTAAACTAAAAGGGGGGTCCAGAACTAATGTTTTCATTAGTTAATCATCTTACCAAATCGTTTTGGAAACGGTCCCTATTTGAACATAGCACCCATACAAAACCCACTATCGAAATTTCTTTTAATGCCATTACTTCCTTAGAAATATTGGTATCAATATACAATTTGGCAACGATAACTTTTATAAAAGCTGATATGGGAATTTTGTACTGGTACGTCCAGATTATTGGGACAATAATTTCACATAGCCCTCATACAAAATTCTTTCCGGAATAAAGTTGTTGTTGAATTCGGCTTACATATATCGTAGTGCATCGCTTTTAAGAAATTACCTTGATATCTAAAAACAAAACTGCCTGTTTTTGAAATAAAAATATATAAACGAACATTTTTATTTAATCAAAAACAGGCAGTGTATTATACGTCCATAAATTTTTTCATGACATGTAAAAGAAAATGTATACATGTATGTGTGTGTGTTTGCAGGCAAATTTTAAACGCGTTTTAAACACTTAAATCGTAATTTTAAATTTTTTTGTGCATATATACACACAAATACCTTTAAAACGATATACATATGTTTCATTAAAATCGGTGAACGATAAGATACTTTAAAATCAAGTTTTTTTCTGCATTTCCATTAACATTTCTCAATTTCAGACTAACTCAATTTGAACCATTGAAAGATATGCAATCGAGCAACACGTTATAAGATATACGCCTATGTGCTAGAAATCGCAAATCGCAAGAAAGTTGTGATTACGATTTGAAATCGCAAAGAAGGTGTGCTGGAGTTCGTAATCGCCTTAAATTTGGCGATTTTAAATCACAAGCCTACAGTAATGTGATCCACATGTGAACTTGTAAATTTCCTTTAAACTTTATTTTCAACATCAATAAATAGCATATAAAAAAGAAATTTAATGTTTTTCTTTTCCATTTATTTTAAAAACTCATAATACTTTGAGAAAATTTTCATAGAAAATATAAAATTAAAAAACAACATTGTTTTAATACTGATTGTTGTTTAACAATTTCTTTTAAATTTGCGTTTTGATTGTGAGCAGCTGTTTCTATACAAAACTATGAAACTAAGCATAAGAAATTATAACCATTTATCAACAACATGTACTTATGGTACTTACCATTGTTCAGGAATATCTCTTGGGTTGCAAGACGTTTTCTGATACGTTCTTTTTTAAAATACAGTTTTTTTAATGAAATAACACGTTATATAAAAGCTGCCGGCATTTTTCATGCAAATAATTATTTTTTTTTGTTCAAATTTGACAGCTAAGACATATGTTTTATTTTTTGACCACTACTTCGAAAAAAAAAAAAAAACGCGTGAACTCTAGCACATGCTTAAATAAAATTGGCGATTTTCAGATCGCATGTGATTTTCAAATCATGCGATTTTCAGCACATGGCCGATAGACATATTTTAAGTTCCGGTATTTGTGAAATTATATGTAAATATATAATACGCTTTAGTTTGTTCTTATTTAATCAAAAATAGAACAAAATAGCAGGTTAAGATCAAGCGTCATTGTTACGCAAGATATTCTTTAATGAATGTCAAAATATGATTCACTTTCTAAGGCAACTCATTTTTTTAATATTTTAGCATTTTTTTTCGCAAAAATCTTTTTGGAATTATTTGCGCATTTTAATGTTAATATACAAATTTCACTTAAATAATACAATGTCACTTAAGAATAAGGTCGTGCGGGAAAAGATAATACAAAAAAACCACCTCATCACTGCCTATTTATATACAGTATTTGTCGAGAGTGTTCTAGATAAAAGTGAGTACCTGCTATTGCGGTTGGGCTGAACTTTATGTAATATGAATACATAAACACCTACCTTATCTGTGGTCTACAGAAGCCCCATTTCAATGGACAGACGGACGGACAGACAGACATCGTGATGTGAACTTCTATTCTCATTAGAAGCCAACAATTATATACTTTATGGAATCTAGGATCAATATTGCAGAAACTACAAACGGAATGACAAAGTTTAATAAACAATTAAATTTTATGTAAAGGGTATAAAAATAAAAATAAGAGGGAGTCCTTGGTTTATTGCTCATAGCGTTCTGAGAGAATTTAAATATAATACTATTCTGGACTTTTGAATATAATTTTCTTGGAAAAATGCAACTTAATTTAAACGAAGTGCTTAATATTTTGAATGGTCGCAATTATCTTGCTTTACACAAATACATACAAGTATGTTTGAAATATAAAAAATTGTTAACAAATGAATTTGATTTTTAAATATAAGTATTCACTTGCAAATAAAGTAAATGTATATATATATAAACTTGTAAAACCAATGAATTATATAAATACAAAAGTATTCTGCCAATCGGACTTACAACCAGAATGTTCAGCATAATATAGATAAATAACATAAATTAATTTATTTTTAATAATGTACATATATACAATTTATTTAATCTATTAATAAATAATAATAAAAATATTCCTTATCATATTTCGGGTCTTTAAAAATCCCATTTTAACAAACACACGCACAATGTTTGTTTTACTATCTTATTAAAGTAGTTATATGATTTTGTATTAAAAGTAATATAAAAAAAATATTTAAACAGGTTAAAGAAAGGTACTTTTTCTGCCTAAAATATCGCTTTTTGATCAAACTTTTATGCAAACTGGTTTGCTATATATAAGAAAAATAAAAAAATAACTCATTCAAGACAAGAATAACTGTTTTAGTAATAAGAACATATATGAAAACAAAACTTCATCTCTTCCGGTGCGGAAACTTTTTTCACGCTAGAGGAAAAGTGACACCATATTTTTTAATATTTTTTCATGCCCCACACAGCAATGCGGTGGTTATATATTTGCATAAATTAAAAAAGTTTTGTCCCTAATTAGGGAGGCCGATTTGTAAGGACAAAAATTTGTCGATATTGTTCCATCGATTTTCCGATAGCTTTTCGTATGAGGAAAATAAGTTCCACTACGACATATCAAAAAAATCATTTTCAAGGCGCCCAAACTTAAATTTTTTGAATTTTTCCTAACTATTATTTTTAAGGTTTCATTAGTAGGTAATAAAAAAATTGGGTGATTTAATTTTTTTTTAAATATAACCTTTCCAAGGTGAAATTGTACGCTAAATATGATGGCGATAGCAGTTTTTCCATAAAATGTTTTTTTGAGGTTTGGGACGAGTTTTGGTCGAAAATATTTTTTTTACGCGTTAAGGTTTAAGGGGTTTTTCGTCGAAACTCGCCGATTCCAAGTTTTTATATACCATGGCGATTTTTTAATTTTTTTATATTCTTTTATCGATGGCACAATATCGATTGCTGAATCGAGCGACGCTAATGTATATACCCTTTACTTTCCGTGAAGGGTGCAAAAAACAAAAACAACATGGGGTTTTATGACAAAAATTAGAAGCAGTCGTGTTTTTTTGCTCATAGCTCAGCCATTTGTCGACCGATATAACTGAATTTCAATCTTTAACAACCTTATCCCAATCATCCCATTTCGACAAACGCACGAATAGACAGTCTGAAGGACAGACGGACGTGGTTAAATCAACTTCGATACTCATTAAAACCCAGTATATATATTCATTTGTACTTTATAGGGTCTAAGATTAATATTGTAGAAATTACAAACGGAATGACCAATTTATGTATACTCCGCGGCGAAGGGCATAAAAATCACTTTACATATAATTTATCAAACATCTTCTTAAAATATGTAATTTTCCATTTCCTGATATTGTAATAATTTTTCTTTTTACTCTTATGGCTTATTTTTAAAATGTAATTTATATTCAGTTCAAACAAATCATTTTTTTTTTTCTTGAACTGATTATTATGATGACAATGATTACGATGATGCTATCAACATAAACTCGTTTAGCATATTGTTTTCTATCCTGCTTTATTAAAAGTCTTCCTTGACCGCCCACTAAACACATCACCGCCACCACAAGCGACTATAATAACAGGAACTATACAACGACAAAAGAAAATAAATAAACAAAAAAATAAAATCGAAAAAAATACAAACAAAACTATAGAACAAACAACAACAATTTCGAAACAAATGAGAACTTTTTCTAGTAAAAACAAACAGTGGAATTTTAACGATTCTGTTTTGCTCCTACACCAAATGCAATAAAAATGAATCTTAAGTTCTTATGAAAGCCGTCTAAGACTTTGCCAAATCTTAGCCCTATATAAGAGGTAAGAATCTTGTTGCTCTAATACATATTCTTCCGACTGTCAATGAACCCATTATTTTATTTCGGTTTTTAACTTGCAATTGTATCTAGCCCGCTAAGCTCAAAGCGAAGTTGAGTTGACTTTGATTATAGTTTATTTTAATTTTGTTTGCTTTTATTGTCGATCTTGTTTTGGCCTTTTCAGTGCACTAATTATAAATTGTTTTTGTTGCAGTCGGGCTTTTCATTTTTAAAAGTCTAAGAGTTGTTTTTTGGTATCTCAATTAAACTAGGCTTAGTCAATCTGAAAACAGATTTGTGCCGCCATTACAACATTTTACGGAACAGTTTAGTTTTACTTAAAGAGTTGGCCTTATATGAAATAATAAAAAAATCACATTTTGCCGGAAAATCCGATTTTAAGACTACGATAAACTAAGTTTAAACTTAATCCACATCTCAAAAATCCGGTTAAAGACAGTTTAAAAATGATCTATACTTTTATTAAATAGTTATATAAATTTTCTACCAAAAATAGCACTTACTGCTGCTTTTGTGTTACAACTATTTAGGCCAATTGTATCTCAGAAATTTGTGCATCTAGATCCTAAAATGGTCATAGCTGCTTACTTACTTCCAAAATAAACTATTAGGCAATTTACAGAGTGTTCTTTTGTGCATATTGGCTGTATTTGCTATATTTTTATTAATGTCACATTCATAAAATTATTGCATAAACAACCAATATAATATAATAGAACTTCTTGTTAATTGCCAACATGTAACCGTTAAACTCATAAAGATGTTGATATCAGAATTTAATTTAATAGAAACAAGACTCTTGTTATTTTACGAAAATTAATAATGAGGTTCAAGGTCTAAACTTGATCAAAAGTCGCATATAAGTTTCTCCAACTCATTAAAATTTGGGTTGACCAAGATGTTTTGTGAGTTATTGTAATTAGGAATATTTCGCAAGCGAAAGCGTCTTTGCTTTAAAGAAGTCATTTACTAAGTGAAGCTATACCGACAGCGGTTCGATGTGCCAATTTATCGCCGCATATATTGATTTATAAAGATCAAAACACCACAAAAAATTATGTTTGAGAAATTTAAAGTGTTTCACATTTTTTCATGGCCTGTAAAAATAAATCTCCGTTTGCTATTTTTTTTTAATTTCATGGTTCTTGTGAGCAGATATGTATGGATATAACATTCACTTTGCGTCATAACGTATTAAAATCACTAAGCAAATAATACGTTAACAGTCTCATGTAAAATTCTACGGTATACATCTAGATCGACCACTTTTCTAGTTCAAATATATGATCCTGTAAGTAACGATATGGTTCATGACAATGAAGGATGAAGGTCAACGAGCAAAAATGCGTACATATAACATTCACATTGCGTCGGGAGTCCTGTCCCCCTATTAAAATCAATAATTAAAAAATACTTCATTATTCGCATGTAAAATAATTATCTCGGTAAACATCTTGATCGGCGCTTAATGTGAAAACGGCATATAGAATCAAAATTAACTCTTATGAAACTAAAATCAATTAAAAAAATCTAGATCGACGTTTAACGTGGAAATGCCATATAGAAGCAAACTTAGCTCAAATGAAACTAAGAGAAGCTCCAATTAATTGGCTTATTGGAAGAAGTTCTGTGCTGAGTCTGGATTGTTAACTACTACTGTACAACTCTATCTTAAAGCCAATTTCGTTCAGTTGTTCACTTATGCTTTACTGAACAACTGATTGAGTGTATTCACCCAAATTCTTAAACTTGAAATATTTTATGTGATGCAGGCAACAATCGCATAATAAAAAGAGATACCAGAGGACTTATCCGCATATAAGAACGCTAAACACTTACATATGTATGTATATGTGAACGGAAACATAATGGGACAAACTTTCGTCCAGAAATAAATACGGTTTGATAAATTATTTAAATATACATAACGCACTTGTTCAAAAATACTGTATTAATTAAAATTTTTTATTTTTTTACGTTTTGGAAAAATATGGTAAGGTTTTTTTTAAAAAATTTGTTTCTAAAAATTTAGATTTTTAGATTATCGTAAATTTGGAACGACGTACCCGATTTTGTTATTCAATCCGTCAAAACATTTTAAATTATGCCAGATTTAAGTTTCTCCAATATAATTTTTTAATTTAGCCACTATTTTTGGAGTTATTGAGGCCGAAGGGACAATTCAAAAAATTCATAAAAAATTGAAATCAACAAATGCTTACCAGTTTTAGTACTTAAGCTCAAAGCTGCATGTATTAGAAGTAAAATAAATTTTATTTCATGAAAATCCATGGATAAAATCCTATTTTATTCTTGATAAAGTGAAAGTAACTACTTTGACATTTTTTATCGCAAATTTGTGTAGAGCTAAAACTTTTGTGATTTTCTAACGGTTTTACCCTCCTTATTGCACAGTATTTTTTTAGTCCTTTATTTTAATTATTTTTTATAAAACTGAATATATTAGAAAAAAAATAAATTTTATTTCATGAAAATCAATGTATAAATTCCTGTTTTATTCCCGATAAAGTGAAAGTACCTACTTTTGACATTTGTTATCGCAAATTTATGTAGAGCTAAAAGTGTTGTGATTTTTTTAACGATTTAATCCTATTTATTACACAATATTTAATAATATTATTAATTTTTCTTAAAGCTACATGAAAATCGATGGGTTATTTATTATTTTATGATCGATAATGTAAAAGTACCTACTTGTGAAATTTTTAATCGGAAATTTGTGTAGAGCCAAAAATTTCGTTATTTTAAAAAGGTGTATAAAGGCAGAACCTTGTACGTTCTGCATTACTCAACAAGTGATTGTAGATAAGACAAAATATAAAAATAAAAAATGGGCAAAAAACTTAGAAAAATGTCGTGTAAAAATGAGCCCGATATATTTAATTATGAGTGCGGCAAATTTATGACCAAAAATAAACGGCGCAATTTCTCAATTGTGTACCAAATTAAATACGAAGATTATTTTCAAATAAAGGTAGAAAACATTAACCAATACTGGACACCCAGTTCAATATGTGAAAATTGCAGAGTTATTTTAAAAAATCAATCTTCATCGATCTCTCAGTAAGTACTTCTAAGCAAAGTTGTTAATATGTGTATAATGTTACTTTTTCCTACTTATAGAACACACAAGTAAACTATACAAACTATTGTGTGGAGAGAAACATCGAGCCATGGATCTGATTCCTATGTTTGTTTAAGTAGTAAAGGCGGTTTTGGAAAATATATGCAATGGTCCTACCCCACCAGTTCTGCATGTGCATTTACACTTCCCGTTTTACATAGAAGATAGAAAGTCACTTCTTGAAGATCCGTGTGATATACCATGTACTAACCTTTTATCACTTAGGCCTACATAATGTAAGGTACCCTGCGTTGAATAAAAAGGACAATGTAATTTACAATTTTACTCCCTCTGCATATAAAGCTCGGCTTAGTTAGTGAAAGCATTAGATACGGAGAGTAGAGCCTTTGTTTATTTGAAAACAATATTTTCAAACCTTTCGTGTGCAAAAATTGGCGAAGGGGGTTTCGATGGCCCTCAAATTCGAAAATTGCTTCTAAGTTCTAACTTTGAAGAGTTATTATCAGCAGATGTGCAAGCTGCGTGGAATTCATTTCGACAAATTGTTTCTAACTTTCTAGAAAATATCAGGAATCCAAACTACAAAGAAATCGTCCGTGATTTGCTTGAAAACCATTCAAAAATCGGTATATATTAAATTAATTTTCTTATTCATATTTGTTTATTTTTCCTAATTTCTTATTTAAGGTGTAAATATGTCACTTAAAATATATTTCTTGCACTCGCATCTGGACTTTTTTTTCCGGAAAACCTTGGTGTCGTAAGCGACGAACATGGTGAACGATTTCATCAACAACTTAAGACCATGGAGCAACGTTATCAGGCACTAGGAATAAAAATATGATGGGAGATTTTATTTGGTTTCATACAAGAGAATCAAACACAGAAAATCATAGGCGACAAAACAAAAGTCGAAATTATTTTTAGATAATGCTTTGTAAATCTTGTTGCTTAAAAATAACTACTTGATAGCTTTGGTTGTACTTTCTCTTTATCGGGAATAAAACAGGAATTTATACATGGATTTTCATGAAATAAAATTTATTTTTATTTCTAGTATATGAAGTTTTATAAAAAAAAATAAAAATAAAGGATTAAAAAAAATACTGTGCAATAAACAGGGTAAAAGCGTTAAATAATCACAAAAGTTTTAGCTCTACTCAAATTTGCGATAAAAATGTCAAAGTAGGTACTTTTACTTTATCGGGAATAAAACAGGATTTTATCCATGGATTTTCATGAAATAAAATTTATTTTACTTCTAATACATGCAGCTTTGAGCTGTTGATTTCAATTTTTTATGAATTTTTTGAATTTAAAAATTTTATAAAAAAACAAAAATAAAATATTTTTTTTGCCACTTCGGCCTCAAAACTCCAAAAATAATGGCTAAATTAAAAAATGATATTAGAGAAACTTAAATCTGACGTAATTTAAAATGTTTTGACGGATTGCATAACAAAATCGGGTACGTTGTTCCAAATTTACGATAAGATGTAAGGAGCTGCCTTTTCAAAAATCTCAATTTTTAGAAAAAAAATTTTTTAAAAAAAACCTAAAATTTGAAATAATGATGATTTTTGCAGTTAGGTGACTATAGCGGATCAAAAATATATAGTGGTTATTCAAGGAAAAAAAACTTCCCATATGTTGCATAGTGTAATCTTCGTGTTTTATTGTTTATAAATTTAAAAAGTCTATGTTTTTATAATAGAATGCTAAATAAGATATTCTATGATATCTTAGCTGTTTTACTGAAGGAAATTGGGCTGGAAACTGGAAAATTTAATATTTTCGTTTTAAGCTACTTCTAAAGACATGTTTATATTTAATTATTTTACATTTATAAAAAATTTATGTTTGCACTCTTTCTTTAAAATCTCTCTATTACAATCAATGAAGATATTTTATTGTGTAAATACTTGATAGAGACCTACATTAATACACTTTTAAAATAAATTATTCACTTTTGAATATTCCGTTCCGTTTCGCAGATTTTTACATTTCACTACTGTCAGGCAAAGTTGACTTCTATTTTGCGTACATTCGTGACCACATGTTTATAACTATCCATCTTTTGCACTAAACATAGAGCTACCAAAATGCTTTCGAATCGCAAAAGAAATGCTAGGGAAAGTTTTGTTTTCTATGTTATTTGTACATCAAAAGCGTACGAGCGTACGTTCGTGACCCCAGGAAATGCATGTATATTGAGATATATGAAAATTCAATAAATAAATTCCCAGCCAGTAAAATTGTCCGACGTCTTCCATATATCTGGGAGAAACGTCGATAAAAAAGTCGGACTCGTATACGAATTCTGTTGGATTTCTAACCCAAAATGAATGAAGTGGTTGACACGAATTCTGGCAGACATGTCGTGGGAACTTCTGAAGAAATCTAACATAAATCTAGTGAAAAATGCATGGGAGATTCTGATGTGTTAGCCAGACATTCTTATGGTTATCTGACAGATAATTGACAGAATATGGAATAAAATTCTAATCAAATTATCGCACAAATTTTCTGTAAGAAGTCTTTTATTTTAATGGAAAATCAAAGTTTATAACTTAAAATTTTACATACATACGAACTATTTTTAATCTTTTTTTAAACTATACATATAAAATAAAAATATTTTCAACCTAATAAAAATTCTTATTATAAACAACACATAACAACTTAGAAACATCTATATGACTTCAGTCAGAAATCTATTAGACATATCAGTACTAAAATTCCCTCCGATATATCCATGCGAAATCCATCAGAAAGCGGCCAGACAGTACGTATAATCAATGTCTGTCAGAAATCTGAACGAAGTCTCAAGGAATGAAGTCAGACATTTGTAAGAAATGTCTGATTCAGACAACGTCGGGTATTTTGCTGGCTGGGTTTATATTGAAAAAATGATTTTAGTCAAAACTTTACTTCACTTTTACTCTACAGTTTGCACGAAAAGCGTACTCGTAATTTAAATTTGTGTAAATGCTTCTGCTTGCATGAAACAACCCAAACTTTTTCTTGGTGCAAATTAAGTTAATTGTAAAGCACAAACAGAACAAAAAAAAAAAGCAAAGAAAATAAAGTTCATGCACAAAATTCTGGAAATTGTTGTATAATAAAATAGTGTAAAGCTATGTTCACACCTATTAAATATATGACGTCCTACACATAACCCCTAGTTTTTGCAAAATGTTTGGCTAGATCAAACATCGTTTAACAGTTTATAAATTTCTTTCTTCAATTATCTTACAAATAAAATTAAAAAATTAAGTGCAGAATAATTTCAAAATATGCGCAAACTTTTATTGTTTTGTTAAGACTGTCATAACCCTTGACTTTTTTTTCCGAACTTTTGTGTAATTTTCTCTCTATATGAAATAAATTATAAATTTATGCTTGCTCTCAATTTCTCGAACTTTATTAAAAAAAAATAAAGAAACAGTTTATCATTTTCCATTTTTAATTGTGCGTGAACATAAAAAAAGAAAAATTTGGGAGTATTGTAATTTTCTTAACGGGAATTTCGTCAATTTGTTACAAATGTACAATATAACTCTAAAAATAACATGCCACAAACTGCTATCTTCTATTTTAGTAAAATATTCTTAGAACGATCACGTAAGAAAACACGAGCATTCTACAAAATTTGTCTACTATAACACGATTATGTAGTGAAAAGATTTGTACGTAAAATTGGGCAAGCGGTACCTTACACAATTTAAAAGTGTATAGAGGTGTGTGAAGCACGTATCGTATGAAAAATATATTCAAAATAAAGGACAGATTCCAAACAGTGATGTTAACTTTTATTTTTCCAATATCGGACGTCCCTCTAAAAATTACCGTTTTTAAGAAAGAGTTACCGTACACAAAGGCTTTTAATCAAAACTGTATTCATAAACTTTTTAAATTTCAAATGTGTTGGGTATTCGAACTTGATCATAAGGAGGTTATTAACTCAAAACTAGGGATGTAACGAATACCGATACATTTGCCGATATATCGGTATCGGCGATATTTTGCTGTCGATACGCCGATGCGTTTTTATAGTTTGTTTTTTTTTTTTTTTTTGAACCAACAATTTAATTTTCGATGCTTATTTTTTGCATAACAACTGATAGCAAAAAACCAAGCATAATAGTAAATGGTTTCTGGGGTAAATACTTAAGGTCTCAAAGAGTTCAGTCACATCTGAGATACGATTTTTTACTGCAGGTCTGCTTCAAACGGAGTTTCGAAATTATCTGCGCAAAAGTTGACAATATTTTGTTTTTTTAAACAAAAATCTTATGAATATTAATTTTGAATATTATGGATCGACAATATAAAATCGACACGTAACACCCGCTGTTAAAGTATCGTGCTATTTTGACTACTTTTTAATAATGAAGTGGTTGGCTTAAAAATTATTTTTCATATGCCTTTAATTTAATATTAAATTAAAAATTGTTATCCTTCTTCTGAAAATATTTAAATTTCGTTTTGATATGTAGTTATGAACATTAAAAAAATCAAATAATATATTGTATAATTAATTTTTACGGCCAATTTCTCTAAGTTCAGTTAAAACTAACTATTGATTTAACTTCCAGTTAACAATATGTTTTTGAACGTTATATCTGATAATTAATTATAACTGAGCTTGGTGAAATTTATATACATTAAAACTAAGTAGGAATACATACATATGAATGAGTGTATAACATCAAAAGTGTATAATCATTTTTGTATTTTTACACTCGAAAGAAAAATCAAAATCCATCCGAACATGAATCAGGCCAGAGCGGTGTCAAACGTGCGGCAAATACGGATATTCTTAAATCATGTACAGAATGCTTGATTTAAATATAGATTATTCAAGGGCAAAATACTTAACTTTTCCAATACTTAATCCCTGATCCATACTAAAAATAATCCGAAAGCTATGGCTAAATTCATCACATTTTAAACGGCTATTTTATATGATTAAAAAATTGTAGATTATTAAACAAGCAAAAAGTTTAAAATAAAATTAATAATTTCATTTTTCATATTGTGCAATTATAAGTGTAACCAAAACATTTGCAGAAACACAACATTCTTAGTTTTTGGGTATAACATTTATATATTTTAAAGCCTCTCAGAAGTTAAATCATAAAAACTACATATCGTTGGTCTCAAGTAGAAAGGCCCTAACTCAAATAATTGTAACTGTATAGTAGAAGGTAAAAACATAATAGAAACTGTATGTATCATAATGTAAACTTGCTCATACAACTGCTTTTAAAGCCGTCTTTACAATATTGCAATTAATTTTTGTGGCGAGGTGTATTTGTGCAAAATCTATTGGAATCACTGGAAAACTCAATTTTGTAAAAAATGCGAGTTAGGGCCTTTCTACTTGAGACCATCGATATGTAAGTATATGTCTGGTTTTCGAGATATACCGTTATTTAGAAAATGGAGAAGTTTGCATAACATATGTTCGCGTAACTCAAAAACTTTTTAGTTAATTGAACAAACTCGAAACAAAACGAAATTCTGCAATAAATTTTCCTTTAAGAAAAGTTAAAATGTTTTCTCATATGTGCAGTCGTGTTAGAAACCAAATTTTTTTGGTGGAGAAAAGGTAAAGGACAACAAACTCATTGAGGTCGGTCAGACATTATATCCCACTAGGGTCGACTCCTGGGTATTTATGGCACTTTTTCTTCAATATATTTCTAGTCTGTATTGAACATTATGTATGGGAGCCCCCTTAGGGAATGTAGATAGCTGGTAGGTTTGTTAGAAATAAATAACGGCGATGAAAAATAAAGCGGGCTTGGTCATACATTTTACCCATCTAGGGGCATCCTAGGCACTGCAGGGGCCAAATTTAAGAATTTCAACCATACAAATATGGCGGCTTAATAAAATTCTCCCCACTTTGTTTTTTATCGCCATCATTTATTGCGGAATTTCGGTTTTTTGTGTTCGTTCAATAAACTAAAAAGTGTTTGAGTTACGCGAACATATGTTGTGCAACGTTCTCCATTTTCGAAATAACGGTATATCTCGAAAACCAGAGCTAACCTTAAAAATGGTTAGCACCACTGGATTCAGCGTGCCCGAATTAGGTTAAAACACCAGGTCCCGGCTTGTTCTGTTTTTTCAACAAGCACAGTGTAATATTTACATTTGCCTTTTTATACTCCCCACCACTAGTGATGAAGGAGGGTATACTAAGTTTGTCGTTCCGTGTGAAAAATTTTCAATATTCATTTAAGATCCCATAAAGTGTTTGTTATCTGGGTCCTTTGGTAATTTTAAGTCGATTAAGCCATGTCAGTCTGTTGAAAACATGCCCACTTTCAAAAATTCAAAAGAAGAAAACAATATTAGTGTCAAATTGTTTCTAGTTATCATAACTAGAAATTCAGCAAAATCGGTTCAGCAGGACAAGAGTTGTTGAACAACCACCCTAAAAAGTAAATAATTTTGATACAAAATCTAACATAAATAGTGTCGGATTGCACATATTTATACAACATTTTGCAGAAATATGTTTTTTATGACTAGAAATCAAACAACAAAATTTTAAGATTGGTCCATAATTTACCATATAAACCCCACTCCCATAAAATACTTAAGTATGCGTAAAACTGGTACGAATAATTCTTTAGTAATAAAATTTGGTGCGTCAAAGTTTCATTTGACCAGAAATCACACTGTGTTGAAGGTCGGTTTATAGCTTTTCATAGGCCTCATATAATGCTTACTCTCAGAAAACCGTCTAGTGCGTGTAAAGCCGTAACGAATAATATTATTATAATAAAATTCGTTCAGTCTTAGTTTGTATGACTATAAATCATATTGACGAAATTCGGGAAGATCAGTCCATAATAAGCCATAGGCTCCATATAAAGTCCACTCCTGAAATATTCTAGCTGTCGGTGGAGGGTATCCAAGAATCGGCACAGCAGAATATAGCACACCTCCTTTTTTTGATTAGCTTTTGTATAGTTATAACAAAACCGTGAGGAAATTTAAAATGTATAGAGGGGACTACATAATCAAACAAGCACTTCCTCTTTTATTTTTAAGAAGAATAACACTAAATTTTATATATTTCTCATCGAAATAATTTAGTGCGCTATATTTACGTGGATATCCAACTGGATGGGAGAATGCACACAGTTTGGCTCAAAAGTGGCGAAATACAGTCTTTGTTATTCGTTGCCACCTAACGCTAGGAACAAAACTGGGACGAACGACGAATTTTCGGCCGCGAATATTCGTCGACGAAATTAAAACATATTGGTGTATATAAAAATACACACAATAATAGCTTCTGACGAAATTCGTCATACTTAGCAATAGATTTATTTCTATTTCATACACCAGCGAACGACGAACAAGTCAGTACCAGGTGACCATGTTTGGTTTTAGTTTAGTAGTATTTTAGTAAATAAAGATACTTTTTACTTTAATAATTATTTTTTTTTTTATTGTACAACATTTAAAATAAATATACAAAGTGTACTTTGCTATACAAATAGTTTTAAGTTGTGTTTTTGATTATGTTTTAATTTTAAAGCATTATTTTTTTAATATGGTTACACTATTTCTCTCTCTTTGCACAAACAACAACAATCAACTTTCTCAATTATAGAAGCTGCCAGTTATTCGTCGTTATTGTGCTTCATACGACGAACTTACTGTGCGAATTTTTACTGAAATATTCGTCGTTGGGCGAAATTCGTCGTTAGTCCCAGTTGTGTTCCTAGCATAAAGTACAAATGTGTAATATATTAAAATTGACGCTCACCAATATTTCACTTAAAAGTATGCGTTCACATGTAATATATCTTTATTTGGGATTTTTACTCCAGGAAGTGAAGAAAAAATATTATAAATTGCTGAAGAAAACAGCTGATTGTATGACCTCCATTAGACAAGAATATCAATTATACTCATCTTTTAACGAACATTTTTGGTATCCCTTAAATAAAAATATTTATATATTTAATCAAATCAAACAATTATTTGGAAGTTCCACTAAAAATATTGAAGAACTACCTTCTTTTAAGGAGATAAAACTATAGGTTTTTTTTTAAAAAAGGATCTCTTGTAGAAGAAAATAAAAGACCTAAGTGTGTAAAATACACTTATTTCTACATACTTATCATATATTTGTTATTAAAAAGACGATTTAATTTTAGGCCAGTATTATCAAAACATTTATATGTTACAAAGCGTAAGATAAAATTAAAATACTCCATCTTCTTGATAGCAAGTAAAAGCATATTGTAGCTAAACTCTTAGGAATAAGTACTCGTAGTACAAGAGATGCAACAAATGGCAACAATAATAATACTTAAAGTCAGGAAAACACAAGAATTGCAACTTCCTTAGAAAATTCTAAACAATTTGAAGATGTGCAATGAAACATTTACAACATAAAACAACAATAACGAACAAAAAAAAAATAACAAAAAGTATGAAGGAACAAATGGATAAAAATACTATGAAGGTAAAAGAAATCATGAAGATTGTTGCTGTTATTATTACAAATAGACAAAAAATGCAGAATGATGACTTGAATGATAATGATGATGATCATGGCCACGATGATGACGACTGTGACTGTGATGACGATGACCAAAACGACAACTTAACAATGACGACAACTGCAATGATGATAACGATGACGACCTTTAATGCTCAAGCATTTGCAACATCATCTGCATTAAAAGTCATAGACGTTATTTGTTGAAAGAAGACCCATCATATGCAACATTTGTATATTTTTTTGTTATTCTTTTATATGCGGTTGTTCGTGTATGGGTGTACTGGGTATACTGGGAGTAGTGACTGTGTTTTAGAACAATATGTTAGCTATTGTTGTTTGGTGTAATGTACTTTTTGTAGCTGTTGGTTTTGTTGCTTTTGCTTGATGAAGCCAAAAACAGCCACAACATTACATGCCCATCTTCTTGTTGATCGAGCACTTTGTTTAAAACAAAAATAATAAAATGAACTAATGGTCGCAGTGGTATTCTATTGCTGCTGTTATTGTTGTTGTTATTTGAGTTGCGAAAACCGCTCCCTTAAGTGGAGTAATGAACTTCAAAAGGTAATTCCAAACTTTTGTACGGGCCCGCATAAACGAAGGCTTGTTGATTTCATAGACTGCGGATAGTACAAAACTTGCGCTCATACTTTTATACTTTTTTTTGCCTTACATACCAATTTTATGGAAGGATATTTTGCGATTACTTTTGTAACAAATGCAAATTATAAGTATTAGTATATTAATTATTGTATTAGAATTATTTTCTTAGGCGATCTAACAATGTCCTTCTCTTCTTGCGTACAAATTAAAGATATTATGAAATTTGGTATAAGCTTAACTAATTGTGTGAGGTTAGGATAAAAAAGTTGACAAAAAATTGAGCTCGATAGGTGAAATAAAAATTGGAGTTCCGCACGAGGGTTAAAGTTCGTGAGAAATAAATTTGGGGAAAATGGATAGAAAAAGGCATGTTGCTACTCAGGAGCCACCCCTAGGGAGGTAAAATGTATTGGAAACCCTCATTATTGTTGTCTAGAAAAATGTATCTCTAGAAAAACTTGCCCTCGTTTTATACCACACGAAACATCTGAATCACTGATGGCAAGCGGTGAAGCCTCCTCCTTTAGATATAACAAATGTCTGATAAACTTTGCCACCATTATATTCAACAATTTGTTGGTTTTGAACATTATTTTTTTTAAGAGAAAATTGCCTTGAACATTCTTCGTGAGTGGAAAATGGGCATGAGTTCTTTAACTTATATAGGACTAAAAAAGATTTTTGGCAAATATCCGAGCTCGGTCAGTTAAAAATTGGCGTGCCGTCCGATGTTTAAAGTTCTTGAGAACGAAATGGAGGAAAAATGGATAGAAAAAGACTCGTTACTACTCAGAAGTCAACCCAAGGGTAGTTAAATGTATAAGCAACTCCCATTATTTTTGTTTCTTCATTTCTCTATATTTCTCTAGAACAAACTTACCTTCTATCTCCAATATTCAGCAGGTCCCCAAACAAAACACTGAATTTGCACAAAAATAAACCAAAGTAAAAACCAATGGAATAACACAAATTAAAAAAGCATTGAATATGAATTGGATCGTACCCTGCAGCTACTGCAACCATTAATCTCAAATCACCCTTGTGTGAAAACCGCACAAAAGGAATAATTTTTACACGATAAACAAAAAAATTGATGGGGTACACAAAAGAAACGTCTTGACCTTGTTAGCAATACAGAAAACACATTTTTTGACTTAAAATATTTTTTAGTGACAAAATATTTCATAACTTACGCAAGTAACCCTCGTGTGTGGTTTTCCACACATATGTAGTTTCTATGTAATTTGCACTAGAGACAAAATTTTCTGACGGAAAGTATGAATATTTTTATTTATATTATATTAATTATTATTAATTTCATTAGTCCCTTGTATCGCCGTTGTTCTTCTGCCTCTGATCGTTCCAATTTTAATGTTTCAATACCAACACGAATCATGTCAAGGCCAATCATGCTGCCTGGATGGCCTTTTTCCTCTGTGCAAGCAAAAACTCTCTATCCTCCTCTAGTTTAATCGTTGTTAATGCAATGACATGGGCAATACCGAAGATATCGCCTAATTCTTTGACAAACTTTTACCTTTTTCGACGGTCTCCTTCTGTTGTGCTCTTGTTAAATTTCCTTTACTCCTAATATAATTCTTTAACTTGCTTTCTGACCGAAGACTTAACTCGCATCGAAATTCGTGCAGCCATTGTTGTACATTATCGAAATTCTTATTTTATTGCCAATTTCACCAATTCCATTTAAATATCAATGCGCAAAACTACAGCAATGCAACAATAGAAAAAACAACACGCATTTTGTTACATCCAATTTACATGATGAATTTTATGACGTCCAATTTTGTCATTTTTTGTTTGGTAGCAAGCAATGTAGAGAAGAAAGAGGGGTAGAAAAATAGACATGGGTTCTGTTTTCATGTTTCTTTTTTGACACTTCTCTATACACTTTTTTCTGTTATTTCTGTTACGTTTTATTTTTATATTCTCATCAACTGGATTGAATGAAAATGAAAAAAAATTAGACGTCCAAAAAAACCATCGTATGAATTTGTGTAGTTTTTGGTAGCAACTTTAAAAGAGAATTAAGAAAATTGGACGTCATAAAATTCATCATGTAAATTGGGCGTTACAAAAACAATTGCTACAAAAACAATTTCGCTACAAAAACGCAACTTTAAAAAAAATCAGCAGGCGTTTCGAACAGACCTTCTAATTGGGCCATAATTTAAATATAATTTTTCATATAATTTTGTTTTTATTTGACATGAAAAACTAATTTTAAACATATGTAAATTGATATTTAAATATAATTGGTGGAATAAGTGAACGAATGTGAAAAAATTTATTTTTCTTTAGATGTTAATTTTGATATCCACAGCTGCGGAATAACTATTTTCACCGAATAACTGTTGTGCTATTGCGATCTCAAATTAATTTTTATCGTATATGATGCCATTGAAAATCAAATGCGTACTTGTTGTTTTAAAAATTTTTTAGTTTTATTTTCCTTATACTCACTATTTTCCTGGCTGTTTTAACTGAAAAGAAGGACTATTCACTCTCACAACTCAAAGAGACACAGTTTCTTCTTGGCTTTTCACTCAAAGGTTTAATTTTTTAATTACAAATGTTATAAGACAACTAAAACATCAATACGTCTATGTACATAAAATAAATTGTTTAACCAAAACAAAAAATGTGAACTATAATTCGCGGATTCTCCAAATTAAAAGAGTATAACAAAAAATTCTCCCAAAAAAATTTTCACGTTTAAGAGCAGTGCCAGCCAAGGAATCATATTCGGCTCTTCGCATGTATACAGTTAACTTTTTACAATAGCCATGTTTCTGGTAAAAACAAAAAAATTGGTTCAACGATTCGCTTCAGTGTCCAAGCTTTTATTCTTGGAGTAATTGCATTATTTTATATTTTTGTTTAAAATCCAGTTTTTATACCCTCCACCACCACTAGTGGTGAATGTGGGTATATGTATTAACTTTGTCATTCCGTGTGAAACTTTTTTACTATACATCTAAAATACCATAAAGTATAATTCTGGCTTCTTCAGTAATTCTAAGTCGATTAAGCCATGTCCATCTGTCTCTTCGTCTGTCCGTCTGTTGAAAACAAGCTCACTATCGAAAAACGCAATAGAAAAAAGAAAAATTGCTTGTAGGTATCCTAAGCAGTTTGGGATTGAAATCTAGCAACATCGGCTTAGTAGGATCAGAACTATGAATCAAAATGTGGAATCACCACCCTAAAAAAATTGATAATTTTTATACAAAAACTAACATAAATCGTGGAATAATGCACGGAATGACATAAATGATATTTTGCACGAATTCGATCTATACGACTGCAAATCATACTGTTAAATTTCGTGAAGATCGGTCCATATTAAACCCTAGACTCCTTATAAACCCTTCTCCCGGAAAACATTTAAGTACGCCTGAGACCGAAATAAATAACGCTATCATATTAATGTTTAACACGTCAGAGTTTTATAGGACCAGAAATCACACTGAAGATCGGTCCATAATTTACACTAGGCCCCATATAAACCCTAGTCTCGGAAAACAGTTTATTGCGCCTAAAACCAAATAAAGTCCACTTCGGGCAAATAATTAAATTCGCATAAAACCATAACAGATATAGATATTGCGGTTAAATTTCTTCCAACTTAGATTCATATGGCCAGAAATATAATGCAATTTTGTGAAAACCACTGGTAACGCAAAAGCTAATTACACTGCTGTATTTTAATTTATTTTTTGTAATACCAGAAATCAGTCTTCAGATTTTTGGGATGATTGGTCCATAATTTACTATAGGTCCAATATAAACTACCCTCCCAAAAATCATTTTAGTTCGGCTAAAACTTTTACGAATCATGATATATTACTCAAGCCAGTTCAAGGTTCTAACAAGAAACGCATGAAACTTTCTTATTTTCGGTCAATAATTTAATATAGGTCTAAACCGCAACCAATTTTAATGCTCACGTTCGTTTTTGTGAAGCTCAGCTAATAATATATATGTATTTATCATATAGAGCCCACTTCTGTTGGTGGATGGTATCAAAGATTCGGCACGGCCGAATATATAGCACTCTAACTTGTTTTTATTGAAAATGCCTGAAGGGTTGGAGGAAAAGGGTAAGTATGTACTAGTACTAGAGAAATATTGGGGACAGAAAAATAATGGAGGCTATTCATACATTTTATCTCCCTAGAGGCAACTCTTGAGCAGTACCGAGCTCTTTTGTTATCTATTGTCCCCTTATACCGTTCTCACGAACTTTGACCTTCATGCGGCATTCCAGTTTTTAACCGACCAAGATCAATTTTTTTTCCCTAACCTCACAAAAAAGTGGTGCCCTTCGTTTTTGGAACAACTGAGTTTTAATTTTTTCATATATTGAGGTGCACCGTAATTTATATGTAAGTCCGTAATATTCTGCTTAAGGAAAAAACAACTTTGGATAACAAATATTATTTACCGTAACATAGGTTGGAAAAAGAAATTGCCTTCCTAAACAAATGCATTCATTACGTCAACAATTGTTTTGATTTTGTTGTGGGCTGTTGCTTGTGGTATTCCATTATTTTTTACAATTGAGAAAAAAAGCAGATGAACAAAAGAAAAAAAGATCTAGAAAAACCATTCGTAATTTCTAACAAATTTACAAACATAAAAGAAATAAAAAACGCCAACGAATGAAAATCAAGTGCTTCAAGTAGTTGGCTTAGAAATACCGAAATGTTGTAAAATCTCCTTTTTTCTATTTTTGCTTCAACATGAAGATTCTTTCAAGATTATTTTAGAGAAAATTTGTTATTTTTTTTGATTTTACAAAAAAATAGAAAGTTACGTGCTTAAAATACACTATTAGTGGTCCAAAGAGTACAATCTTCTTTATCTTAGTATAACTCAAAAAAAAAAAAAAAAAAAGTAAAAGAGGAAACAAGGAAGGCTCAAGATCATGTTTGATCTTGTTAAAAACAATTTACTTTTATGTAAAAACAAATGCACAAAAATAACTACAGCAAAAATATAATAAAATGCTTAGTCAAATGGTAATAACAGTCATTTTCAATTTTATGTTTTTTTTTTTAAATTTTAGGTACAAAATTTTTGTTGGGTTACATAGTTAGTTATATAGAACTATGAGTGCTTTTAATTTGTTTTACATTCAGAAAATTATTAGAAATATTTATATATATCGTAAGTTTTAAATAAAAGCTAACATTTCATGTTTTTTGAGGTCCAAAATTATAGACTCCAAGGGGAGCGGTATTATGCGTTTGTGCTGATGAGTAAAAGTATTCGTCCCAGACCCATATCTATTGGCCTGAAACTATCGATGGTCTAAACTATCGATAATATGGGATAGTTTTCTTAAAACCCTCGATAACAATCGATAGTTTGCGATAGTCTTAAAAGCTTACAATATTGCCTACAAAATAGAAAGAAATTTTAACGAAATCAGTAAAGGCACATTTGCAATATTCTTTTTAATAATGGATACTGTACATTAAAATAGGCTATGTGTTTATCACATAAGTAGGTGGCACAAAATATTGGATTTAAATCAAAAGTCTTTTAATTATAATTCGCAACAAGAAATATTTTTTAATGTGTTGACAACATCGTACAATATGCACATGTGTGCGTTGGTTTTTTTACGTTTTGTTTACGTTCAATAAAACATTGTGCCATATATTTGTTTTTTTATTGCCCAACTTATTAACTAATGTGAAACAATTCGACAACAACAACAGCGATAAAGCACTCAATAATATTGCAAATGTATGGGTACTTAAGAGACGTTAATGGGTCGATTACGGATGGCAACACAACTTCAGTTTGGTCGCCAGCTGTATGGCAAACATCGACTAACAGCTGGTTATTTCCATTATCATATTGTTAATATATTGGCAACCACAAATTTGTAGTTGCTGGTAATATTTTTAAAAGTAAAAAAGGCGGAAATATTTTTTAAAAAATTTGTGTATTTTTAAATTCAAGTATACATTTTAATTATTTTTTTCTACGCTAACCTCGCGAAGCTCTTCGCTTGCCTGCAGGAGACCAGAGTCTCTGGCGGGAATCGAACCCACAACCCCGGTACTGACAGACTATCTCACTACCAGTTAGCCTACCGGTGAACACGTAGATTTTAAAATGGTAAAATTAAACACTGAACTTTAAATACTTGAAATGGAAAATAATAGTAAAATTGCTCGTGGTTTTCGGTCATTTGGGGAAACAAAATCCAGCACTGAAGCTGCATGAAAGCATAGCGCAGAAAAGTTTAACAGGTTTGGACCTCCTTTAAGTACACATGATAAGTGGCCACGAGTGTGGATAGATTTCAAGGCAAAGCTAAAAATCGATGTTCCCAACAACACCAGGAAACTTTGTTTTTGAAAAAAAATAGTTTTTGTTTTGGGGTTTTTATTCATCCGTCATTTTAGATATAGTAAATTCCTTACATATCGAGCCATAACCGCAAAAAAAGCTTAAGCGACAACATTTTCAATTTTCGTTTTTTTTAATAAATGAATTTATTGGCAACACTTGCATCATCTCCTAAAATCTCATGGTCACAGGTACCGTTACGATTTTAGAGCAAAAATAATTTTAGTTTAAGCGCCAGTTTTCATACAAAATTTTTATGAAAAAAAACCTCCTGTAAAATTTTGTTTGTGTCGCTTGAGCGTTTTTTGCGGTTATGGCTCGATATTTTTAGTACCATTAATTTTAAAACTTCGGACATAATAACCGAAAAGGTAGGTTGCGCCATTCCTAAATTGAAATCGTTGCCGTGGGAATTTTGGAAACTTCCTTCCGTAAAATATCTTAAGACAGCACAGACTTTAAACATTGGAGGAATTGTTAATGACCGGTGATTCACTCTCAAATCTTTATAAAGGCCGTACACCTCTCCGTCTTTCGGCAGTCTAAAATAAGCTTTAAAACTAAGAACAACTTACTGAATAAAATATTTTAACTAATATACATTAGTGTTTCCCAAAAAAAATGTTTATGGATGCTCAAGCATAATTTAAAAGCTAACAGGGTTGTTTAGTATTTTTGACATTTTTTTCGCATTTTTCGGAAGAAGTTTAGAGGCCGGTTTGCATGTCGTTTTTGAGTTTTCCTCATAACTTTGTCAAAACCCATGATTTTCTTCACTCACATGGAAGTAATTTAAAAGAAAGATGTCCAAGCTTTATTTTTGTGTGCAAAAACTATAAGTTTTTGCAATGAATTTGCAAATTTAGGCACCCTACATTACAATATTTTCATATTGTTTCCATACATTTTGTAAATAACGCATTATAACTTTTAAAATTTTTATGAAATTGAAAAAAACTAACAATGCAATTTAAATGACCAACTAATTATGAATAATTTGGGAAAAACTATTTTTGAATTTGCTCTTACCGTTCCTGAGTTATACCGATTTACAGCTTTTTATCTAGGTTATGATATTATTACTCCTTCCAAACAAGCATATAAAAATTAAGCGTTTTGCTTTTGCTTCGTTCAAATATCATTTATTGGAGTTCTTACGATGTAGTTCTATGCCCTGCAAAAATCAGTTTCAGAAGTTGTAACATTGATGTAAGTTTACATAAATATGCATCTAGTAATCTACTTCCAGTACAGTCGGTAGCTCTAAAGGATTTGATTTGTCTCTTAAATAGCGTCTAATAGATGCCACGTTCACTGCTTCCTTTTGGTCTGCGAAAAATAGGTCCACAGAACTAATCATATTTTTTAGTTTTACTTTATTTTTTTTATATAATTTATGCTCTTTATTTACTTTCAATCACTTTTTTGTTTGTTATTTTTCGTTTTGTCATAGTTATTTGTAGTTGCCAAATTGGCAAAATGTTATTATCGATAAATTTTTGTTAACTAAACAATGTTGCCGTACGTAATACCAATTTAAATATCAGTTGCGTTTCTTTTTTACAATGCAACTGAAGTTGTGTTGACATCCGTAATCGACCCATAACTGTATAATGCAACGCAAATAGTTAAAGGTTACATTAGTTAACCCTTGTACTTTTGCTAGGCTAATTGTAACGCTTAACTAATGTGAACTTTTACTTTGTTTTGGCATAAGACAGTAAAACATAATACCATAAAATACATAGAGTTAATCGGCAGAAAATCCGGCCAAAAATGTTTTATTATTTTTTTTTAATTTCAATAACATTTTGATGACAGATTTCCCTGTGGAATATTTTGTGTCAATTGTTCTTACAGCACTTATCCCGTGACCAGAGAATACAATATTATAATAAAAAGGAACGAATTGGGATAGATGAAAACAAGATATATCACTTGACTAGTGACAATGTGCTTAAAGTGTAGTTACTACAGAGCAAAGGTAACTGACACAATACCAGTCATGTGACTGGATTTTGTGCGGGTAGTGGCGGATTATCTCTGTTTCTGTTATTTTAAATGAAGGGCATCTATCAAATTTATATGGTTTATGTGGAAAAATATCTGCGACAGGCACAATTTTAACCAAAATTGAATGTATCCATTAACCCCATCGTAGGACATCGCAATGTTAAAGTGATAAGTCTGCTTCATATAACGTGTTATAACTCGAATCGGTCTCTAACACTTTAGAATTGTCACTTGACAAGCTTGGTGTTAGTTTGCTTTCCCCTAAGTTATAGCTAATACTTCAAAACATACAACTCACTTTGTAATTTGGCTCTTGGATAAGTGTGTAACTGTTAATACTGAAGCAAAGTGGAAAATTTTTTTTAATTTTAGGGTTTTAAAGTTGATTTTTGTTCTTTGAAATAAAAGTGTGCTTTGATTTTTCCTTGAAAGTTTTCTTTGTAAATTAGCACGTTTTTTAAACCGTCTTAGTAGTTATTCATTCCATGTGAAAATTGTGATTTTGTAGGCGTTAGTTTTTTGGATAAGTGAAGCGATTGTGAGTTACTTTAAAAAAAAATTAAAGCTAAATGTAACAAAATTTAAAAAGATCGTAACAAAAAAGTTGGGGCTAGGGAAGTCAAGTGCTAATTACATCTATTAGTGTTAAGTATCAAAAGTAAGTATTATAAATCTCAGCTGCCACCATGTGAGACCCTAGTAAAAAGAATTTTAAGTGACTTCGTCTATTTATAAAAGATCAGCGTGACAGGCAGGATGATTATCGCTCAGCCGAAACAACTAAAGCCAACGACTTGAAATTTTGTTTATATATTCCCCTTCCCATGTGTAGATGAACTAATTAGGGATTTTAAGAAGTTCAATTCCTAAGGTGTTAGCTAGAATTGGGTAAAAACGGGTAAAATCGGAAACCTTATATCTCGTGATCTAATAGAGGTAGTCGTAAAATTCAAAAAATATTAAATAGAAAATTAAATTTACATGTGCTTGGTAGTTTTTTGAAATTTGTACATTTTGGAGACGAAAAGGGGCAACAATATAATTTTAGTAGTTTTAAATAAAGATGCTCTTTTTCACTCTCTCGTTTCAAGTTTTTCGGGTACGTGAACAATTAAGTAACGTAAGTAACAATTATTGAAAACAAGCAATTATTTTCGGTAAATGAATACACCTATTGTAAATACGATACTGCTTCCAGAATAGAGTCTTCGAACTTATAAACAATCTTGTTATGTTTGTATTTGTGTTGAACTTGGTCCTGAAATATCTAAGTGATCTTACAAAATGTAATTGGATTCGGTCCATATATGGCCACAGGTCCCATAGAAATATCAACCCCGAAAAAAGCTTTTAACTTTAACTTCCATATATTCTATATTATGGCAACAGGTTGCGCTGGTAGGTCGAAAATTATTTCTATATTCTATATAAACCCCCGTCTCTAAAACCACTTAAAGCCAAAAAAACTCTTATATGATAAAAGTTCTCTGGCGAGTCCATCATGTGTCGGAATACTGTACGTCGGCCTTAGCCATATTAGATCCGGCATTTAGCATTGTTTTTGGCTAAAACATGATTCTTTAAGGCGAAATATTGTCTGATACATTACATTTTATATGTAGTTCAGAAGGAGCTACGAGTACTTTGGGAAATAAAAAAAATATATTGCAAAAATGGAAGATTTATGATTTTGTCTAAATTTTGATCTACTATTGGTCACCAAATTTTTTTCAGTGTACATTCCTTTTGAATATTTAAACGTAAATGTTAAGGATTATTTAGATTTTATGGTTATTCAATTGCCAACGTTTGGTGCACGAGTGTTTGTTACCAAAATAATGATTTCCATTGAGATTGGGTCGTTGTCAGATGCACTCTCTATGCAACGAATAAAAACGGTTGAGTGAATACTTAATGATCAAAATAATTAGACAAGCATGGTTTTGGATAGGGCAATCAAATTATAGGTAAACAGTAGGTTTAACAATATAGACTATTAATTATCGATGTTTTATCACATCTTTCTTGCTACTTAAAAATACTTGAAAATGTACAACTAAAACTTAAAATTTTTGCCATAAATATTCTGCGAATCTGTGTACAAAGTCTCATAAAATTGTTCAGTGTTAATGGTATTTTTTATTACCCCCAGCCTAATTTAAACAAATTAAACCCATTATCACAACAAAAATATTTTCTTGTAAGTACCAATAGTAATTAAAAAATTAGAACCTTGCTGTTTTTCTCCTTTCATTCGCCTTCTTCTCAAAGTGGGTACACGTGTATCCAATAAGACAACAAATTTCCACTTTGTCGGCAAAATGGAAAATGTATTTTCATTCCTTTATTGTAAGTAAGTACACCTTGGTGCTGCTGTTAGCTTTATTTACACACATATCTATTTTCTTAATTTATTTGCATTTTAAAACATTATCATGCAGCAACATCAAACGTCAATATCTATTAAAATTTACAAACCTAACAAGTTTATTTAATATTGTATAATAATCATGAAGAAAACAAAAAAAAAATTAAATTATACATTAAGTAACAAATATGAGAAACCGCTTGAGATAAACTCCTCCTCTTTGGTCACACTCCCTATCCTGATACACACAATATTATGGAGGGAAATTCTAACAAAGTTGTATGTTGTAACAAAGTTAAGAAATTAATAAAAAAAGCCTTTGGAATAAAATAAAAAATAAAGTGATCACTAGACCACAAAATGATTGAAGGTCTGAGAGCGATGTTGTTTTTAGGTCTACAGGAAAATACACAGACGAACAGACAGACAGATTGGCATACATATTTGTCTTAAGGGCTATAGTTTGAAACGTAACGAATTTGACTTTTTTTACTTTAACGCTTTAGCACTTAAACAAAAGAGCAACAAAAAAATTAAACTGCACGTCAGGAATCTGCAACTGCTTGAAGGATGAGTTAATGGACTTGTCTTTTAAACATATGTATGTATTAGAAGGGATAATGATGGCCGATATTAACCAAATTGAAAATATATGATATTATTGATTGGTGTTATTGTTGCTTTTTAATAAATATATCTCTGCTTAAAAGAATGAATTTCTTAACTTGTTTTTTAAATAAAATTAAATATTGCAGAATTGCAAATTTCTCATTCTAAAAAATTAATTAATTGATCAATTCGTTCCTTACACCAAGATGACAAAATGATCCATATGTACTTAAATCAAGCTGAAGCTGAGTGCGGTAAGTAGGATTTCCTTAAATCAAGTATAGAATTCTTGATTCAAGTATGGATTATTAAAGTGACAAATACTTAACTTGGTCATATTTAATCCCTAATCCATACTCAACATAATCCGAAAACCGGATTGACTTAATTAAAAGTGAGATAAAAATTAATCCCAATCTGTGCTTTGTTCAACAATTTCTTTCTTTGGTTTAATTCCGATTCGTACTTGAAATAATCCGAAAGTGAGACTAGAGAACCAGAGATAGAGATTATTTACTTTCCCGTTATACATGTTTGTTCCAGTTTGTTCCGGCCTTTTTTTACAAAAGAACTCACAACTACAATACACCTGCAGAAAGCCCGATATGGTTTTCGTAATAACTCTACTTTGAAAATTTGATGTACATAACTAAAAGATTTAACAAATAGAATATGGGAATTATTGCTTCTTATTTTACTTTTTAAACATAAAAATAAACTGTATTTTTCTTCTTGAAGTGTTGTTGTTGCTTCTAAATACAACAAACTTTTACGAACACACTTATCCCATTTTGGATTGTTTTAAGTATTTGTTAGTGTTATTCGTACTTAAATGTTCCAGAAAGACTCGTAATAAAGTAAGTAGAAAAAACTTTAATTTAGAATGAGTTTTTTCTTTCTGTGTAGAAATGCTCAAATTATACCGCTTATATACAAATTGAGTATCAAAATTTTTCTGTTAACTCCTTTGAAATAATAACCCTTATCGTAAAAATAAATTTCGTCCCAAATTTATTCCCTGTTCACAAAATTACTTTCGTTAATGTTGATCACCAGAACATATGACACCTTCGAAAAATTACCCATCTATATCAGATAAAAACGCTGCCTGCCTAGAAACAAATTTGTAAAGGAGATGATCATACAGAATCACTTACCAATGTGCATTTACAAGGCATGGTTTTTGTTCGGGATGAGCTGCCTGCACGCAGAGAAAAAACTATGTCTAAGTATGGTCACCACTTTAAGAGAACATTTTAAACATATTATGTTTAAATTTAACCATATTATTGTCCCCGACAACCATATTATTGTTATATTAGTCCTCCATCAAGAATCCACAACCATATTATGGTTGCCTCTAAACATGTTATGGTTAAATATAATAATACTTTGTTTTTAAATTAACAATAGTATTTTCCTCTTCTCCAAGAGCAACATGATATGGTTGAAAACCACCCATGCTATTATAAGTGTTAAGCATATTTTAGTTATTATTGGCCAAAATATGTTCGGAGGAAACCATAATATGGCTGTGCCTTTTTGATGAAGGACATATTTAACCATAATATGGTGGTCGGTGATAATAATATGGTTAAATTAACCATAATATGTTTACAATTTTCTTTAAAAATAGTTGTGTTGTAGGTGACCATATTTAAACATAGTTTTTTTCTAGGTGTGTTGGCTAAAATTCTTAAACTATTAACTCGTTCCCTTACTTTATCGCATCTTAAAAGCAATTTTGCGATTAAGTAATCAATGTATTGCATTTATGAGCTTTAACTTTGTCTCAATAATTTTTGCTCGGTTTCCTGACTGCTTTTTTAATGGTAATTTGTTAGCCATTTTAACACTTTGAGTTGTAGCGGCGAACTGTTAAAAAGTAAAATATAAGTGACGTTGGTATTCTTTTTTTTTTTCTAATAATAACTTTATCTTAGGAGTAACTCATCAAATAAAAAAGAAATTAAGATTTAACGGCTGTTAAATTGCGAACGAACACATACATATGATTCGAATAAAATATTCTTATTTTTTTCCAGGATAAGGGCGATTAAATTCTTTTGAATTTTTTTTAAATAAAATCTACTACAAACTGGGTTCAAATATTTTTGTTTATTTCAATTCTTAGAAGAATGGATGAACAGTTTGTATGATAATTCATTTAAGAAATAATATTTTTTTAGAAAAATTCCTCACTCTAAAAGGTCTTCCAATAGGGACTTTCAAATTTTGACAGTTGATAGCAGTAGATTAAATACGGTTGTAGCGTTTACAACACGCATTTGTATCAAAACATAACCCTAATTTTCATTCAAAAATTATTTTCAGCAAATTTTGTTGAATTTGGGAAGATCCACATGAGACCCTTGGGCCCTCAATTCATTCAAAAAATGTCACTGTTTAGTATGGATTTTGGGCTATGGGCTGAGGACTCTAATGACCTCCAACTTTTGGACTGAATTGGATAATATGGAAACTAACGGTATGTGGTTTCAACACAGTTGCCACACAGTTAATATTACATTGGACATTCCGCACGATCAACTTAAGCGGTATGGCCATCTCACGTTGAGGTGATGAGGCCTAGCTTCGGAAATCGTTAGATTTTATCCTTTTATTCTCTTTCTTGTGGGGAATTGTTTAGTTGCAGGTTTGTGGTTCATAAACTATCAAATTTTTTCTGAGTTATGCAAATCGTACACTTCGGATGCACGCTACTTAGCGAATCCGCGGCGGATATTTGCACGATGGTATATTCCAAACCTTTTTTATAGCATATGAAATGTGTTTAACGGTCATTGCTGCCAGGTCTTTACGACCAAAAATGTCTGAAAACTGTGTAAAATGTTGGCAAACTGCATTACAAAAACACAAAAAATATTTTATAATTTGTTTTTGCTTTAAATGTAAGTTAAGCGAATGAAGTCTTCGTTCGGAGATAGATGAAAAGGCAGGTTCCTTTTCTATAGAACTACAAAGAATGGATTTTTGGAAAATAAAAAAAATGGATTAAAGGACTACAATTTATGTCTTTTTATCTAAGAGATTTTCTATTGAGCTTTCTAATGTAGTATATAATCGTAACAAGTTACGTTATTGATAATGTTTTTGCACGCATTTAAGTCTTTTTCGATGGTTTTAATGCATTCCAAGCGAGCTATGACTAATTTTAAACCGATCTAAATAAAATTATAACATAATCAGTATTAGTAAGTTGGGAGGTCCAGCACCCACCTCCAATACAATGATGTTGATGAAATTTAGCGTGTATATTTTACGTATTCTAGAAAGTGTATGTTTGAATTTTGAAGGCTTTTACTTGGTAAGGTAAATTTTTATGCGAAAAAATCGAAGAGGATTAAGTGGGCGGTGGGCGCATTATATATTTTTCTTAATTTAGTGAATATTAGGGTGATCGAACGATTAATATTCGACCGGTTTTGACTGGTTATTTTAGTTTTGCCCAATTCGGTTAGTTTAAAATGTCCATTTTTCGAATATTGAATAAACCGATTATTTCTGTATAATTAACCGGTTATTTTAATAATGAGTAATTTATATACGTTTTCCTTAGTCTTGTCGCAAATGTAGCCGTAATTTAAATATTTTTCTAATTGAGTATTGCGCAAACTTAAACTTTTTATGAAGAATGTCAAGACAAAATATAACAAAAGTAAATACAAATCGCTTGTGTTCTTGTAAGAAAACCAAAAACAATTCAAAATACTACAAAACTGTGTTCAGTTAAAAAGTAAACAGTAATTTGTGCGAGAGTATTCTAAATATTTAATATATTTTTATATAGATGTTACCTCTGGATATATTTCGAACGGGATTAAAAAGACAAAGTTAGGTGTCTGAAGTGCCCTAAAACTATAAGTTGCAAATGCCCGCCACGTAACGACTAATTAATCACCTTTAATTAGTCCATATGCTTGACATTAATGTACCCCAAATAATATTTAACTAAGTTCGGAGTAGTTCTAAACAGTCGACAAATAATACTTTACCAAATTACGCTGCCAAAAATTAATTATTGGGTGAAATATTAACCCGTTGTGTGGCCGAGGACAGAATGCCCGTTTAGGCACTAAGAACTCTTAAGTAGTTCTAGCATATCTTCATGCTTAAAACTACAACGATAAGGAAAACATTCACCAATTTTATTTATTAAAACACCAAGAACTAAACTAAATAAAATTGAAGAAATCAAAAAATGTCATGGAAGGTTTTAAAATGTGGTCGACGAATTGACAAATATTCATACAAAAAGCAAGTTCATATTACAACTCGGTTCTATAATGATGAAAAAAAATGATTTAAAACAAGTTAGAGCGAATCTTTGATACCCTCCACCGACAGAAGTGAGCTCTATATGATAAATACATATATATTATTAACTAAGCTTCACAAAAACGAACGTCAGCATTAAAATTGGTTGCGGTTTAGACCTATATTAAGAGAACTTTGAACTGGCTTGAGTAAAATTTCATGATTCGTAACAGTTTTAGCCGAACTAAACTGATTTTTAGGAGGGTAATTTGTATTAGACCTGTGGTAAATTATGGACCAATCACCCCGAAATTCTGAAGATTGATTTCTGGTATTACGAAAAATATATTAGAATAAATTTCAATATAAAACTAATTACACTGCAGTTTTAGCGTTAACAGTGGATTTCACAAAATTGCACGATATTTTTTCTGGCCATATGAATCTAAGTTGGAAGAAATTTAACCGCAATATCTATATCTGTTATGGTTTTAGGCGAATTTAATTATTTTCCCAAAGTGGGCTTTATTTGGTTTTAGGCGCAAAAAACTGTTTTTTGTAGGGTTTATATGAGGCCTAGGGTAAATTATAGACCGATCTTCAAAAAATTTTACAGTGTGATTTGTAGTCCTATAAAACTGTGACGTACCAAATTTAAGTATGTTAGCGTTATTTGTTACGGTTTAAGGCGTACTAAACTGTTTTCCGCGAGTAGGGTTTATATGGGTCCTATGGACAATTATGGACCGATCTTCATTTAGCAGTCGTATAAAGCGAATTCGTGCAAAATTGTGTAGCATTCCGTGCATTATTCCACCATCTATGTTAGTTTTTGTATCAATATTATCAATTTTTTAGAGTGGTGGTTCCACATTTTGATTCATAGTTCTGATCCAACTGAACCGATGTTGCTGGATTTCAAGTTTTCAAAAATGTGGTTGAAATCTACTGATTCATTTTGTGAATTTTTTTTATTTTTATTCATATTTTCGTTTTATTACAAAAACTTATTTGATTTTTGTGTGTTTTATGTATTCGAACTAAAAACGGATAAAGGATTATTTTAAAAATGCTAAACCGAAAACCGGGTTATTAAATAGCAACTATTCGGACTTTTCGAAACCCGGGAGTCGAATAATCGATCTTCCTAGTAAATATAATGGTTGCGTCCAACTTTCGATGATCCCACAGTGCACCATATGGATAATATTTCACATTACGGTATTGCATCCTCGATGGTATAATCAGGATCGGATCCCAATGCTAGCTATATGGTGCCGAGGGAGTCATAAGCCCCCGGTGAGCAAGCAACCGGTCTGACTGATGGCTGTTGCTGTTGGTATCCTTCATGCGAGAAATGCTTCCTGTCTTTCAGCATTATTGTCTTTGTGAAAGCGTTACCTTTCAGATTATTAGTACCTTCCCAATGCTCAGCCTCCGTATAGCATGATATATTTCAACGGAACGTCTTCAAGTGATATTTTTTTGATATGGGGACACTTTCGGGGATCACGTGTTAGTTGTGGATGAAAGATTAAGGTATCATTGGTGGTTGCTGGGTGTGCGTTGGTTTTTTACTTTTATCATGAGATGTTTTTACGAAGGGAAAGTTCGGCCTGTGGCGGTTCTCCCTAGGTGCTGTTTCTACTCAACAGGTGCTGCCGGCTATTCCTAAACAGCGGAGGTCAGATAGTTCCGGCTACTAAGAAAGAGGTGGGTGTATAATTTTTGTTGCCATATAAAAACAAATTGCTGCCTGTGTATGTGTTAGCCGATTGCACAAGAGAGGGGGGCGGTTGGTAGCGGTTCAGCTCCTTCACGTGATTAGGCCATATATCAGGTGCTCTGTAAAATAATTTCCAAAACTGTGCACCATATGCATGTTGTTGAAAATACCTTAAAAGGCACCAACTGGCTGGATCCTTAACAACGAATCTTTTTTCAAATAGTCTAAAATTAGTGGCTATAATTATTTGCTAATGTTAAAAGTTATTTATTTTTTTGTTGCTATTTTCTAACAGATGGTTTGTTTTTAACCGTTTTGCAAAACTACAAGTACTTATCATGATTAATTTTATTCCGTTTATGGGGATTATTATTCCAAACAATTAAAATTTCATTTGTTTTATTTAAATTTTTTTTAAATGGTTGTACCGGTAATTCATACTTAATATTTGTGGCTAAAACGATTTACTCAAACAAACGCTGAACCACGTGTTAATTAATATTTTTAATAATGGATATGAAAACGATAATTTCACCATAATGGAAATTATTTTTAGATACATAATAAAGTAAAAAAAATACTTTAAAATAATTTATTATTTGTTATTGGCAAAAACAATTTACAATAAGATGTTTCAAGTTTAGTTGACCATAAAAAGATAAAAAAAATTTACTTCATAAGTTTTCTACAGAATTTTTATTAACCACAAAAAAATGTTTACAATTTTGTATTTTTTCTAGTAAGAGTAAGTGGCTTTGAAAGCCTTAAAATTTTTACTTTAAATGGCTGATATCATCATTGAATTCAGTGATTAAAAACAAAAGTATTTGGGAAATATTTCTGAGTAATTTAAGCAAAAATGACCTAGACAATACCATAAAATTTATTTAGTTAATAATTAATTTTTATTTAATCTTTGTGCATTATTTATTTTTAATCTGAGTGCATAATTCACTATTGAATAACACACTTTCAAAATATTGCCAAATTTATATTTTAATTATTTTTGTATTGCAATTTTTAGCTGGGTGCGTTAAAATTATTCTAGCCATGATATAATTCAGCACCCAAGGTGAATAAAATTATCGATCCCATTTCGGCACATGTTGCATATGAAATCAAATAATACAAATACAACTGTAATGTGAAAAAATTTTAACTTGCATAATGTTCTACTCATCAGGGAAGGAGGGAACTGTGCATTTCTGTTGATATCGGTTTCAGTTTAATCGGTTGCAGTTTAAGAATTAAAGACCAACATTAACGGTTAAATATAATTTAACACACAACAAAATTCAAATGATTGTAAAAAACGTTTGTCTATAACCACAATCACAAATGCTATGCGTTACTGTTTGTCGCATATTTTAAAAAGGGTTGTAAGGGTACAAGAATTCAAAGAAATACATTCCAGGCAGTTTTTGTTTCTTTCAAAGCCTTTCAATACAGTAAAAAATTTTGCTTATACTCCTAGAATTTGATTATGGACATGTCTCATTTGTAGGCGGACTCCTAAATTGTGATGTTTACTTTTGTGTCGTATGCATACAAGGATATATTTTCAGAAATAATTAATATTGCAATATTTTAAAGGATCTTACAAACATACAAAATATTTCGCACATACATTAGATCGATTGAAAAAAAATGTGCTTTTATTACCCCTCTGAAAATAAAGCTTGATTTGTTTTATGATGATTCCCAAAATATTTTGGTTCTAGCGTTGACCATCCGTGAGATAGACCATTTTTAAGAAAGGTATATTTTTAGTTTTTCGAATTTTTATATCCTTTGCTCCAATATGACATAAATTTTGAGAGTCCATATGACTGATTATTGTACTGCTGTCGTAAAAATAACAAATGCTGGATTATGTCCCAGTTTATCGGAAGCTTAGTTTTCTTCAGCTGAACAGGAGAAAAATCCATTTTTATTGTTTTCGTAAATTTATTTTTAAATCTAATATTATAAATTTATGGTGCACCTGTCATTAAGAGATTAATATGTTTTTAGTTAAAAAATTAATATATAAAAACTTAAATCTTCTAGGGTTTGAAAACGGATCTTTTGCTTATCACCAGGTTATTTTAATTGAAAAATGAAAATTTTTTATACCCATATTGCCTGTATATGAAAACAGATAAAATATATCGCGATTTTTGCGTTCTATGTGAATAATTACAAAAAATAAAATTAATTAACATTATTTTAAAACGGATTTAATTTGAAAAGCAGAACATTATTTCAACATACGTATATTTTTGTATGAAAATCTGAAACGAAAATATGTATTTAGTTAAATATCTCAATTAGTAGGTCGCAAGTGGTCAAGTTTTATATACCGTTGGATGTTGCTTCAAAAACTCTTTCGATGATACCAAATTTTATTTATGTCGTCTTAAAGCAAATTACAAAAAAATTTGAAAAACTGAAAACGGGAACATTTTTAAGAATGGTCCAGCTCACGGATGGTCAACGCTAGAACCAAAAATTTTGGGAATCATCATAAAACATATCAAGCTTTATTTTCAGAGGGGTTACAATAACGCTTTTTCAGCTCCATGCAAGGTGAGTCGGTCTAACATACATATCTGAAGCTCACATAAAAAATAAGAGCGTATATATTTTTTGTTCTCTCTCCTATTACCGCAGGTATTTTTGATTTCCTTGTTAATTTTTAAGAGTATTTTCCATATAGTGCTGTAGTTTTTTTTTTTTTTTTTGTTTCTACACGTTTACATACTTACGTAAATTGGTCGTCTAGACTTCTCTCGAGTACTTGTTTTTGTCAGCGATACTACAGTATATTGTTTAAATTTTTTGTTATGATTAAAAAGTGTGTTGAAATGGAATTGTGCAAGGTTATACTAAGAGTCACTTTTTGAGTGGATTATTCAATCATATAATTTTTTTTAGTTCTTAGCAAAATCTGTTTCCAGCTTAATAAACCAGCGAATTCAATAGCTTCGATACCATGTAAATAATAGGAACTGTCTAGCTATTTGAAATAGCCTTAAGCCACACACAACACCTCTTCATTGTTGCAAAATCTTTTACCATTGAACTATTTTACTTCTAGTTTGGAAAAAGCAAATAGTTCGAGTGAGCTAAATCTGGCGAAAAAGTGTGTTATTAAGCAATTCCAACTTTAAATCATTGGTTTCAGTCATCGCAATAGTGGACGTTTGAAATGGCTTATAACTTTCTCATTTTCAAGTTTTTGATCAATACGCAGTATATAGAAATTTTTAAAATGCTTACGCACCGTTATCCGATTGACATCCATCCAATGCCATTTTGTAGATTTTCTTAACCGTTTCTGGAGTGAAAACCTCAATTAGTCGACCACTACCGTGTTCATCTTGACAGTTCGTACGGCTCATTTTAACTCTGCCATCCAATATTTTATAGCCTTAAACGAACGAACAGATTCTTCTATAGTAGAATCTAGCTCGGCTTTAATATTGGTTGGTCCGAAACCTTTTAAAGGATTTTATTGAATTATATAGCAGTGACCAATTTTTCCATGTTTTGAAATTTATTGGACCGTTTATATATGATCACTTAAAAAAAATACAATATCACGCTTTTATATATAACTAGCCTAACCCGGTGCGCCTCGCTACCCTCTTAAAACAATTGCACCGATTCTGCCCCTTTTTATTCTCTAACTATTTAAATTTCCAAAAGTCTCTTTGCAGTGGATCTATTCGTTGGGATACTTATCCACTGTCCAAACTTCATGACTCTAACTTTGTTTGGGCTGCGCCAGAATGAAAAAGTCACTTGACTAAGTTATAAATTTTACTCAACATTTGTGTCCTGCTCCCCGGCTCCATCGACAAAATAAGTAGTATATTTTATGTTTGGGGCTCACAGAATGCGAGCTGCGAACTGCTCACCGGCGCTATCGACAAAATAAGTAGTCTATTTTATTTTTGGGGCTCACAGGATGCATCAGTAACAATTAATTTCTACCCCTTTATTTTTATTTTAAAAGGTGTAGTTTACCATAAGAGAGGGTCCTACTTAGCTTTGTCTTCTGATATGCGGTATTTAATATTTTCGTTCTATGGGGTACTGCTTCCTCCGTCTACCCCACCCATTTTTATTTTAAAATTAATAGTTTGCCATAATAGTGGCTTTATAGATTGAAGACTCTCGCTACTTCAGTTACGCGATATATCCTATGGGGGTATTGCTCCCTCTGTATTGGGCCCCTTCTGTCTATTCCCTGTACATCTGATATGCCTATAAATGAAATCAAATATATGGATGATACGGCAATTTTAAGTTTGCACGAATCCCCGCAACGTCATCTATTCATTTACAACGCCATATTGAACAATTGAAAGTATGGTTGAATAAGTGAAGGATTAAAGCTCATGGATAAAAGTGTATCCATATAACTTTTACTCTCAGAAGGGAAACTTGCCCCCGAATTCGAATTAAAAACCAGTATGTGCCCTAGCATTCCAAAGTAAAAAAACTCGGTATTCACCTTGATCACTGGCTTAAATATAAACCTCACATATAGGTAACATTGAAACTGGTACAACTCACATGGCTAATAGACAGAAACTGAAAACTTGACCTTGATTGTAAAATTTGATGTATAGCTCGGAATACAATTATGGGTAACAGCGTTGGCCTCTAATATAGAACAATTTCAGAGATGCTAAAATAAGATTTTTAGAATAATAGGAAGCACTGTGTGCTTTATGAGACTCCAAAAGTTACACATAGATTTGAATGTACCTCTACTAAAAGAGAACATTATTAGACATGGCGAAACATATTTAGGAAAGTTGAATATCACCCGAACTTTCTGGCTCGAAACTTACTCAGCGATCACATATACCTACGACTACTAATGAGGGAGACTTAAATTCTCATTGCATGAAAATTAAGGAAGCCAATCCACTTACACTTAATTATAATTATATTATATAAATTTATATTCCCAATAAATTTTTGTCTGGCACTGGCTGGACTACACATGTTTAAGCTGAATAATTATTGTTTGTTCGCAAACATCAAGTGAAGATCCAATAAATAAATATGTGAAAAAAAAGTTTAAACTTTATAACAAAATTTTGGGAGAGAGATCTAGGTTTGGTCCTAGACGTATTTTTTTAAATCACTTTAACTCGGATAAATGTTGCATCATAACTGGTACTAAAGAGAAATAAAGAAATCATTTAGATAAAGCTAAAACATATTAGAATGTAAAATTACGTTCATAATTAAGTAAATCTTGGGCATATGCATCATAATACTACCATTTGGTAGGGTATAATCTAACCAGTCTTAGCCAATAAAACTTACTTCTTTTTTTATTTGCGGTTAAAATTTTCACACCTCTTTAAGCGTTTATCATTTTACACACAAATCAATTTCAATTATAATAAATTTACTCAATTCCTCCCCCTACTTTGTAGTATTTTATACCAATAAAACCAAAAGAAAACCAAGCAATAACCTCAAAATATGTACAGAAATAATAACATGCCTGCATCATTTAAATTGCAAATTTAATTCAATCATTGTTAGAACATTAAACGGCACAACGTAACAATCATGCATCGGCATCTTTTAGTTTTTGATGCATGACAAAAGTCAAACTAAGTGTTGCAACTTCTTTCTACCCACCAACTTCCAACAATCAACAACAATATCAGCTACAGAGCCCAAGAAACACAACTGCTTTTTTAAACTGCTGATCATGTCAGTGCACAAAGAATATTTAAGGTAAGCGCAAATTACATGTCCCACGACAACATCATTATAAATACTCTATTAGGCATGAGTGTACTTTATTCTTTAAATCTCTAAGTAACTAACTAAGTATAGTTCAGAAACAAAGTAAGTAACAACTATTTTTAATACGAGTATGTATGATTTTTGCTCGAATGTGGGTCTTTAAGGTGTCTAAGTACCCTCTAACTTGTTCGTGTTCATACGTGTATGATCGAAAGTTCATGGTGAAGATGATTAAGAACAAGACAAACTTCTAAGCACAATGTACATTATGTTGTTGTAGTTGTTTAGATTTGGGGTTTGTTATTGTTTGTGTGCCCCCATAATAACTTGCAAAGAGTATAAACCTTAAGTGGCAACTTAGAAAACTATTAGAATTTCTAATTTCTCATAGAATAGAAAATAACTTTTTTGTTTTCACTGTGTATTTTTAATATGATTGTTTTTGTTTTCGAATTGAGAAAAAGAAGAAAAAAAATTCCCCCTTTTTTACACCGTTTCCTTGCTGATTTTTCCTCAATATATAAGATTTGTTTGGTTTAAAAAAAAAATCAAATCGATTTACTTAGTATTTCACCTTGCGCCTTGGCACGATATCCACCACCAGAAAAGTATTAGGTCGTTCAAATTTTATTTAAATATTTTCAATTTACAAAGTTTATTTTTGGATGAAAATAAACGAAGTAATTATAAAATTTTTCCAGGTCCCTTTTAAATGTTTTTCAGAAATGAGGAATTTTTTATGACGGTATTAAAAGTTAAGCTTCAATATTTAGTTTATACAATAGGTCCAAAAGGTCTATTGTTAAACCTTGCCCAGATTTAATTCTCCTCCAAAATACCGATTTTTTAAATCGACTTTTGGGCGTTACTATTCAACTTCCTCTGTATTTTGTGGACAATTGTAAAAAAATGGATTTTTTTTTTCAAGAAAAAATAATATCGGTTCAGAAATTGCCGAGTTATAAAATAAATACCAAACGCATATAAAATTTTAGTAAAAAACATAGAATTTGTTATAACAATTTTTGCCGCTTAAGTATGAGTTACAGAACATTTTTTGCTTAAGATTTCATGAGAAGGAATATTTTGAAAACTTTTGAAACCAAAAAAAAAGAAAAAAATAACAATAAATATTGAAACTCCAAACAAGTACTAATGGAGAATAAGGTTATACTCAGTTTTTCATTCCAGATGAAATTTATTTAATATTCATCTAAGACCCCATAAAGTATATATATTCTGTGTCTATAAAAAATTCTAAGACGATTTAGCCTATCTATTGTAAACACATTTACCATCGAAAGACACAACCAAATGTTGCTTGCTTTCCCAAGCAATTTGGGATTGAAACCCAGCACCATCGTTTTAGTTGGAAAAGATTTATGAATCCAAAGATGGAGCAACCATCTTTAAAAATTTATACTACTGTTAAAATAACTAATATAAATTGGTGCCAGAATGTACCGACTGTTAGTAAATTTTTCACAAACTAGTTTTATATGAGTAGAAATTATGTATGTTGTTTTCTTTTCAGCACAAAAAATATCACCTTCTGAAAAGGTGCATATCGATACTTATATAGAAAAGCCCTAAGTAATGTTTTCCTTACTTTACAGGAGAAGAAAAAAACTTAATACAAACTAAAGTTTTGCAGTGGATAATTTTTTTAAACGCAGTTTTTTATTAAATTCTTTAAGCAATTTAATGCTGTGACAATTTTTTTTAAATTTTATTTTTTTATCAAAGTTGCTTGTGGGAATACTATTATTTATTAAAAGATTTTGTTTGTTGTGCGTAATTCCCTTTTTAAATAATTGATAAAAAATACTGAAATTTATTGTTGGAGGATAAGCTGTTCCTATGCGCATTTCACTGGAAATGTAAGAAAAGATAAAACTCATCACTGATTTATTGTTTGGTATTTTGTTTAAGCTTTGATATCGTTGCAAACAAGACTTTTTGAGTGCTTGTAGGTAATTCTCATTCCCTCTGTAGTTTTGTTTGCTGACAGCTTTGGCTTTTCTAAAATTATTTAGGAGAACGTTTCCTGATGATCTGGCTTAAGCAACCAGTGAAATGCGCATAGGAACAGCTTATCCTCCAACAATAAATTTCAGTATTTTTTATCAATTATTTAAAAAGGGAATTAAGCACAACAAACAAAATCTTTTAATATTTTATTTTTTTAATAAAATTGCGTTAGATAGTGCTTTTTGTGAGTACATATTTTGCAAGTTATTGCAATAACAAAATTAAAAAATATTTTTGGCTATGTTTTTGCTTTCAATGTTGTTTTTGGCGTTGCGTTTCGTTTTACACAATTAGGGCCTGAATATATTTTCGCTATCTTTGCAAAATATTACCATTTTTTTTTTAATTTTCAAGTACATTTTTGGCAATTATCGCCGTTTTAAAAATAGCCCCATATATAAATCGAAGTCACATTTTTTCAGGGCACTATAAGCACTGCCGATGCCATTCTTAAGGGTGCATTTTTAAGAAAAAAAGGCAACCCTTTGGGAGTGAAAAACATTTTTATGCACCGAATAGCAAATAAAATTTTTTAAATAAAATGTCAGATTTTTTTGTAGAAAAGAAAATACCATTAGATTAATATCTATCATGATGATCAGTCTATAATTTACCATAGGCCCCAGATACAGCTTACTCTCAAAATAAAAAAAACTTTAGTAAGCATAATACCGCTATTGTAGTATAAACTTGGCCTGCCATAGTTCTTCAAGAGAAGAAGTCATACTGCCAAATTTCATAAAGATCGGTTCATAATTTACCACAGATCCCATATACTTAAAATGTACTTTGAAACAAATTTTTTGGTGTCTGTATTTATATGTAAGCAAATGTTCATTGGAGATTTTAACTTACCAAAATAAATTATTTAACGCATGATCGATTTAAAATTAAATTTCGGCTGTGCCGAATTTTTAATACAGTTCACCGTACTCAGTAGATTTCTGTTTTTAAGCGAAAAATCATGTATGATTTGTTATGTGCAAACAAATATATCCTCATTAAAATACAAAAAAAAAATTAAAAAACAACAACAAGGGATTTTTTGACAAAAGTTAGAGGCAGTCGTGGTTTTCTGCTTCTATCTCAGTCATTTATGGCCCGATCTGGCTTAATTTCAATAGCAAACTTTAGCGGAGTAAATGGGACATTTAAGTATAACAATCCTAGTCCCTTTCACTTCTGAGGTATTTGGGAAACCCATTTGAACATACACACGGACATGCGGATATCATTTAAGCAACTTTATATACTTTATAGGGTCTAAGACCAATATTGTAAAAGCTATAGCAAATACAAATGGAATGACAAACTTATAAACTGTGCGTCATCAGGTAAGCGAAACAAATGTCGGCGTTGACCACAGATATATGATATGGAACTAAGAAAGAGCACGAACAATATTCTTCCATCATGATATCTTCTAGTTTTCGTCCCGTGGGTGTTTTTATACGTATAGAAATTCCGATAGAGATAACTGTAAAACTAGCTGTCAAACAAATGAAATATGTTTGACTTTTTTCAGTTTACTTTGGCAAATTACCATACAAAGACTTATACCAGAACAACGCTTACATATCGCCTCATGTTATTGCCTCATGTTATTGCAAGTCATTTGAGGAGATATGATTCCTACAAGACAGCACAACATGCCATACATCGCGTGAAAATCTCACTTTGTCGAGCTAAATATTTAGTAACCGAATTATCTCAAGAAATGGACGTGTGAATTAGCTACCTCTTTCAAGTGATATGAGAAGTTTGGAATACCTTTTGCGGGGTGCATCAAATGCCTGGTCTATGCTGATAAGCTTGCAACGACTGATCATTCAGAACCCAAGATTCGATATACGATTGAAGAAATAAGATGGGTTATGCTGGATAAAGTGGTACAAAATTGGACCGACTGTGTGGCGTTCATAATGCTCAGTCGCGGTGGCCATATGCAAGAAATTGTTTCTAAACATTAAATTCCCTGAAATTTGGGAGTTAAAAAAAGCCATAATTTTGGTCATTCCCTTGAATTTGTTGTGCTATATATGTATTTAAATCTAATTATACATATATATCTATATATCGTCACCTTAAATGCAAAATGGCGTAACAACAAAATAATTCGAAATAAAGGTTTTGATTGATTTTTGTTCGTGTTATTTTACTACATTTTCACAAAAAATTTAAGATCACTGCCGTCAAGAATTGCGACTTTATTAAAGAAATTCAAACGCCAAGTACACCTTGATGTAATTGATTTTCTAAAGTGGCTTGCTACTCATGCACAAAAATAAAAAGTGTTGTTACGCCCTTTTGCATTTTAGGTGACGATATATACATACATAAAATCTTTGTGTCGGGTACGTGTTCGTAAAACTCAAGAACCGCAGGACCGACTGACACCAAACTTGGACAATAAATTAGTTTAGTCTGAAACCAGGTATTTCTTAAGTTTAATCCCAATAGGTGGTGCACTTGTCGTGATATTAAATTTTTTTTATGGTACGATTTGGCTGAAATTCACAAAATATTTTTATTAAACAAAAATAAGTTTAGTTTCCTGATAAAATTTTAGATCCCAAACATCTTTAAAATCAGAAATACTTATGTTTTTCATTAAAAACTGTCTTATTAGATATCAATTTAAGCATTAAATTATCAACACTAAAAAATTTAATTTTCAGAATGTGTTTTTGGGCTGTACTCGTGCGAGCACAATGGGACAATGGAGGTGCGTAATAAAACGATTTAATTAATTTTATTTAAAAACTATTTTTATTCAGATTTAAAGAATTTTTTAGTTATATATAAGATTAAAAGATAAATTTATTATTATGTATTAATATTTGTATGTGATTGGGTATGGAATTTTTTAAAGCAGTCTTTTTCTACGCAAAGTGCAACGTTGCAAAGCTCGCAAATCCACTGAATTCTACTGTGACAAACTTTGCATCTTATTTGATTGGAAATGCGTTTTGGGTAGTGATTGCCTGCCGATATTGCAATTGACGTTGTAGTTGTACGCCTTGGTTCTACTTCAACTCTCCAACATAATGGTAAGTGTTGTTTGTCAACCACTTTGGCGCCACAATAAGTGTCAAACTGATAAAGATGGCCGCAGCTACTGGTAAGCATCCGATTTTTAAAACCAAACCTAACAGGTTTTCCTCTAATAAATTGTTTGGCCGAATGACCTCCGAAGTATTTGACCATTGACTTATCAATCGAGAGATTTTGGTGTATGTATGCAAACTCACAAAACTTTTCACATAACATTTTTGATAATGGTCTGATTTTCGCCATTCTATCACTCAAATCGAGTTCCGAGTTGTCGACAAGATATATATAACGTCTTATTTCTTGAAAACTGTTACGTGAGATATTGTTAGAATTAGGTGGAATATGCGTGTCCTCGTCCAACTGCCAATGCATACGTTCCCTCGGTAATGAATGATAACCGCTGAAGAGGATAATTCCAATAAACACCTTAAGCTCTTCAGCAGTAAAGTACATATTAAACATTACTGCTGAAGAGCAAAAGCATGTTGTGTTGTGAGGCGTATTTCACCGTTCGATAAACTATTAGCTGCAAAACATCATTATCAAAAAGTGTTTCAAATACTTCAAGTGGAGATATGCCTTCTAGTGAAGTGTTCATGTCATTTTTAAAAGATTCAGAAAATCTAGGACTAGGCATATCCATGTTCATGGCTCTTTTCCTCCACTTTCTTGCCAAAATTTATTGATTTTCTTAAATCAGCGAGTGGATTATCTTCTCCACTGTCGCGAGTGGATTATCTTCTCAAGGTCGTTTGGCAAATCATTCCGTAATAAATTAACTTCGTCAATTTCATCATCATCTGTTTCTTGGTCAGCATTAGGAGGAATTATTGTAAAATTCAAATTTTCACGATCATTACTTCTAGCATAATCAACTGCGGCAGCAATGTTTTCAAATTTTTTAACATTAAACATTTTAGCATCCATCGAAAATAACTACAATTTATTTAAATATTTTACACATCCCATTGTACTCGAACGAGTACACCAATTTTTATTCTGACCAAAAAATACTTTTTTAAACATTTTCAAATACATTTTTTTAATACTTTTAAAATTAATTATATTTCATTTATTTTTTACAAAAACTCGTCAGCGCTAAGCTTATTACAAAAAATATATAAGCCAAAATGTAATGATAGGTACAGAATATTGAAAAAACGATAAACAATGTTTATGAAAAGGAGAATGATAGTTTACCGTTAGACATTTTTTGCTCACTTTTGATACATATTTATTGCTTACACTCTTAAGTAATATTTAGAAGCAAAATCTACCAAAAAGTAAAAAGATTTATTAGAGTTTTGGAGTCATAAAGTTGAGTATTTTTTTGAACTCATGCGAGTACAGTGGGATCAAATAGGTTCACCCTAGAAAACTAAACCGTTTTCTTTAACGTTTAAAGATAATTTTTGATATATATTTTTTTATTTCGAAACAGCTTATATTTAAACGACGGCAAATTAAATTATGGAACAAACATACTTCAAAAATTTTGATTGTAAGTCAATTAAAGGCTCACTAAGCACACACTTATGTTTTTTTTTACAAGAGATACCTTTGAAAAAAATTTTGCTTTGTACTTATAAAATTTATATTATATAAAACTTATCTCAGACCTTTTTTTCCATAGCAAGTTGGAGATCTGTATTCCAGACAGTACGTTTTATTTGTGGTTCCCTTACATTATTTGTGGTTCTGAGCTTGTTTGCTGGTCCTGGGAAGTGTGAATTTATATCTAGTCAGAAAAATAGCATTAAAGCTAAACATCGCCTCTCAGTCAACACGAAGTAGTATCTCCTTCTCAAAATTGTTTTCCGAATTAACGCTCACACGATAGGCTACTGCGGTCGTTTGAAAGCTCGTGCTTTTACTTGCACGCGACCGTATTTAAATACATAAAAATAGCATTCTTTGCACCTCACAGGCAGGTTTAAGTCTTCATTTTAGTCTAATTTGCAGGCACTTCAGAAGATATGTATGTATTTTTTGTGTATGTATGAATGGAGCCGATATGAAACGCTATGGTGTTTCTACATTCATAAAAAAATGCAACTTCATATTAATGATGGCCTAACATCAGAATTGTGAAATCAATGTTATTACAAATGGCATCAATGAGGCAAAAAGTGACATAAATCCAATAATGAAAGGCATCCTAAAATTTTGTCATATTTTATGCGTCATCTACGCTATGACTTCAGTGACATCAATTCGATGCCAAATTCTGTGTACACTGATAGAAAAGGCGTCATGACGATGATGTATTTTGACATCAGTACAGACAAACTGTCATCAGTGTGATGACGTACTGTCATCAGTGTGATGACGTACTGTCATCAGTGCGATGACATAATATATCATGTCATCAGTGCGATGATGAACTGTCTTCAGTGCGATGACATAATATATCATGTCATCAGTGCGATGACAAACTGGCATCAGTGCGATGATATAATATACTATTAACATTATTTTCATGTTTAAAAAGTAAAATTAGAAACAAAAATTCCCATATTCTATTTTTTAAATTATTTATTTAAAAACATCAAATTTTTAAAGTAGAATTATTTCGAAAACCATATCGGGCTGCTGCTGGTGTCTTATAATTGAGAGGGCGGAATACAACAAAAGCGAAACAAAAATGTGTGACGGGTAAGTAAATAATGATATTATCTCCGATTCGTCATTTTTGTGATGCCAATGTGTTATCCCGTTGATGACATAATTTTAATTTTTGACCCTGATGACAAGTGATGTTAAGGCTGACATCACAGTGATTTAAAGTGTCATTCGGTAAAAAACGAAGACACTTGCCATAGTACTGATGTCAAAATACATCACCGTTAACAGTATATTTATATATCCATATTTTCGAAGGCATTTTCCTTAAACTCAGAATTTGTGTATTTTCCCTTATGACAATTTGTTTTATGGACGTTCGAAAAAAAAATTGTCAAAATATTAAAATTTTCTTTGAAAAAATCAATTTTAAATTCCGGAGAATTCAATTTCGTTTACAATAATGCCCACCCAGGAGGAAACATTGGTTAGAAATTGATTCTGAGTCTATCGGTATACTAAAGGCTCAATACCTTCTTTGATATTATAGTGTGGGTATAAAGAAACAGTTGAGTGAAGACAGCCTTTGCCGGGCTCAGCTAGTACATATATATGTATTAATAATATCAAACTATAATTCTTAAAATAAATAACAAAATTGTTTTATATGTCCCTAGATCGAGTTTGAATCTTTTGCTCGAAATTTCTTGCACTAGTGCCTGTGGAAATGGTGTACTGATATAACCTTATAATTTGCTTTGTTTTTCTTTTAAATGCAATTTTTGTACCATTTTGTTTAGGAAAAAATAAAATCTGAACAATAGCAAAGCGTGCGAATTTCTCACGAAAATTTTGTTTTAAGACAGTTCATTTCTTCTTTTCAAATTTTTTTTCTTCTATTTGGAAATGTTAAAAATATATTGCGCAGTTGTATATTGAATAATATTATACTTATACTTCAGCTTTTTAATGGCTTCATATTAAGTGTTATAATGAGATGCTTTTATCAGTAAGTATTTTGCTGGTTTCAATGAAATTTATCTAAGATTAAAATTGAATTGTTTTTTCCTCTTTCTCATTTTAAAAACCAGTACGAAAGCATAGTAGGTCATGCCACCCAACAACTGTACCTGTAAAGTGCAAATTTATGATTAATAAATCGAAAACAATTTTTGGAATGATATGTTTGTATTGTTAATTAAATAAGGAATTTCGTCTCGTTAGCGATTTTCTTCAGTGGTTCTATAGTAATTTCCTTCTCTGTGTTCAAGTGATTTTGGGTAGTGGATCTTATAACATCTTGTCTTAATAATAACACTTTTGTTTATAAATCAAACCGATTATTGGCATAGGATCTTACATGAGAGCTATGAAAATGTATCATAAAAACATTTTATTGGATCAATTAACGTTTCTTTAAGAGTAACTTTCGGTAACTGTAGTTATTTTTAAAGATAAAAACTAATCTAAATCGATTTTTGGGATTTATAAAATTATCTTTAAATTACGATATTAACATTGATCCTTAGCTTTAAATTTACACTTTTTGCGCCCTATATTCCAAAATGATGATCCCTATGAGACAATTATATATGTAAATGCCATTATTATTATGAACTACGCTTCGGTCATCAGGGGCTCCCCAGTATGAGGTACATTATACAAAACTGGGATCCGTGAAAGAGCAATTTATGTTATTTTGTCCCCGAGCACTACATTAAAAACCAAATATCAACTTTCCTCTATATGAGAACCGTTTGAAACTTATTCATCTTTCAACCCTTTAAAATCGAAGGATATATATGAACATATCCTTCATTCTTGTTAAACGTTGAAATAGGAATTCCTGCATCGAAAAATATAGTATGCAATTGCTAGCCGCTATTCCACAAATTATATTCCCATTAGACTTTAATACTTTTGGTCTAATCTTGCAACTTTTGATCTTGTCCGCAGAATGAGCTCTGAATATAAAAATTGGTAAACATACATATGTGACGCGTAAAATAGAAAGGGACCTAAGGTTTTTGTTCAGGAGAGCCATTTTAAAGATTCAAATACGTGTATCTTTGGTATACCATCACTGAGCGTGTTGGTATTGGTCTCATTTGAAAGCGACACATTTCATGACGTCAGGAACGTGTTGGTCAACCTTGAAAACGCGCGTAGGTCGTCCCTACCTCTTGTTTTGTGTAGTTGGTTTTTACTGTTCCCTTTACCTTACTGGTCCCTTTCTCTATGCGCTGTCACATATATTGATTTCTTTGATTCTATTGGCATTTAGAATTACCCCTTAAGTGCCTTGTTAGAACAACTAACTTTCAACTAAAATATATCTTTTTGGTTTTAACTAAGAATTAATTATTACGATTGCAAAAACAAGTAGTTATAAATTTTTTCATTGACTTCTTAGGATTTTGGATTTTCTTGTGGCTTCGTGTTCCAATAATGTTCCAATCGACTTAGAAAGTGATGCTAGGTCGTTTGGTATATTGGTATATTTTGCTCAAAATTATTCTTAGGTCTTTTCTTTTAACTCTGCTGTAAAGTTAAGCCCATTTGATCCAATTTTTTAATTTTTTCCATTGTAATTTTTGAACTGACTTAGTTTTTAGCTCACGTGGTATTTTTATAAAATAATGTTATATTCAAAAATTCCCGGTTCTGACCGGGAAAGCTAAATGTCATCTTGGTACTCTCTATCACCTTCGCAAGAATTTTTTAAAACTGAAGCAATTCTGGCAATAAAAATTAAAGATAGTACAAATTGACGGTAATGAAATATTAAAATGTGTAAAAAATTTTAAATTGGAAAATTAAAATAAAATAAATATTGATGATTTGCAAAAAGGAAAAAATAAAAAATTGCGAAAGATAAATGCGCAAACGCATTTAAGAGTACCAATCACAAGATTTGCTCACATTTTCTTTCGCATCGCAATAGAGAGTAGCCCCCAGGACTGAAAAAAATAAAAAATTACGTATCTTATGTTAAGGGACCATTTGGTCCATAGTATATTTTCTTTGGTTTTCTTTGATTTTTTTTACATTTATTAAAAAAAAGGATATATTAGTTTGTATTATATTAATTGTCATTGCATGATGAGCAAAATATTTTTCGGTTAGGTTTGCAAACAAACTTGCTGTAAATGGATCATTTTATGTCAGATTTAGACTTGCAGCAACTAAAAATTCCACGCTTTCGAGGCCCTGAATTAGAAGTATAATTATTTAAAGGCCACTATAACTATGCATGGTGAACGTATTTCATTCAATAACTATGCTGAGAACTCTTGTTGAGGTAATCTAGTCCATTTCATCATATAAGCCTTAGCCAGAAAAAGTGCTAGTTGTCGCAAAAGCATCGATTTCAGGAAAAAGTATGCACGCATTCAAAGCGGATATATCAAGAAATACAATGTTTGGCCATCGATTTGTTTTGCGTTTTGTGCTGTAGGAACCAGCCAAAAAGAGCTGCAGCTTTCTTGTGCATTGAAATAATCCATATTGTTGCTTTATACTTGTGGCTTATGTATGATACTTATGTCGCAATGCCATTGAATGCAAATGTAGAATTGTACAAAGTAAGTTTTTTGACGATCAGCAATTTCGGAGGACTGATCATATTATTTTTGCGTACTGCGTACCACATATGTAAGTTTCTTTCCTTAAGTTTTTTTAAAAACTCAAAAGTGGAAAAAAGTTCTCGCTTGTTATATGTTGCCCTTTCGAGCCTTCTGTCAAGTCCAATACAATGTGTTGCTCTTGGTTCTCTTCAGGCTGTGCATTTCTAGGCTTACCAAGGTATGGTTGTATTTTCCATACGTAACCTGACTTAGAGTCCACTGATAACCAACATTTCCAACAATACTTTGCTGGTTTTTATGGAATAAAAACATTTTCTTAGCTATTGTAAAATATTGGAAGAAGTTTTTGCCTACGGTCCCACAGTTCACGAATAGGAGCAAGTTTACCGCAACTACGTATTTGTCGTGATGTTTTGGGTCCATATGACTATTGATCATATGGAATGCATATTAAGTCATAAATTATCGGAGAATGTGCCGGTCAAATTTTGCATCAAATAAACCATAAATATCTTCATTTTTTCCACTGTCAGGAATAGATTTTATATTAGCCAACTATTTTTCTGAAATAAAAAAACAAGATTATACATACCGACATACGCAAGAATGAGCGCAGAAATATATGCGCGCTATGCGTCTTCATCAATATTTTTCCATTTGCTACCAAACTTGACCGTGCCGTAATAATAAGTATTTTCGATGATAATTATGAAAAACAACAAAAAAAGTCAGTGCATCTGGATACTGCCAGTCGAGTTGGTCCTGGTTGTGTTGAGATAATAAGATAACAGACTGAGGTAAGCCAAACAATTTGGCTTGTAGCAAAAAAAAAAAAAAACGGATCAACAGAGCTAGCTGCAGCTAGGACGGGTTCCCGTTCGGTATATGTTTGCGAGGAACTTGTTTTGCTATTTCCTGAAATATAATCAATTTCAAAATATGAATCAGAGTCACTTTCTGCATTGAGCAGTTCTCGTATCTCATTACACGTCTGATTAATTGAAACTAACACACAAATTAAACCAAGCATTGCAAATATTTGAACTGTTTTACAACAAAAATCAAAAAGGGGGGATCCCACAATTGTCTTTTACATACATATGTATTTAATTTATGTATATTGATTAAAAAACCAAAAAGGGGAATCCCATACTTGTTTTTTACATTAGCACTTTATATGGTACATTAGCCTAACATTCGTAAGTTTTTTCTAACCTAACAGCAGGGTTAAGGTAGTTCTGGTCGCTTAGTGGGCTGCGAGTGGGATATGAGTAAAAAAGTAATTTCTAACACAAGACGAGAGTTTTTCATTTTTTAGCATATGCACTATTTTGAATTTTTTCCTATTTGTGTGTCAGTGTTTCAAAAACCTTAAAAATGAGCAAACTAACCTTTCCGACGGTATAAGACATACCTAACTATCATTTCATACCTTCGATACTGTAATACCCACAATATGCAAATCCCAGGAATAATATCACTTTTTTCAATAGCAATGTTGACAAATTGTTTGTTTTTTTATTTATTTTTAATAATAACACTGTGCTAGAAATTGACACTTTTTTTTGAGACAAGCCGTAGACCTAATTCGAGCACGCTGAATCCAGTGGTGCTAACCGTTTTTTTTAGGTTAGCTCTTGTTTTCGAGATATACCGTTATTTCCAAAATGGACGAGTTTGCACAACATATGTTCGCGTAACTGAAAAACTTTTTAGTTTATTGAACAAACTCAAAAAACAGTGCAGGGGCCAAATTAAAGAATTTTATTAAACCGCCATATTTGTATGGTTGAAATTCTTAAATTTGGCCCCTGCAGTGCCTAGGGTGCCGCCAGATGGGTCAAATGTATGACCAAGCCCGCTTTATTTTTCATCGCCGTTATTTATTTCTAACAAACCTACCAGCTATCTCCATTCCTTAAGGGGGCTCCCATAGATTATGTTCAATACAGACTAGAAATATATTGAAGAAAAAGTGCCATAAATGCCCAGGAGTCGATCCTAGAAGAATATAATGTATGACCGACCTCAATTATTTGTTTGTTCTTAACATTTTCTCGAGCCAAACTTGCCCTTTATCACCACTTCTTAGGGGGGCTCCCATATAAATATAGCGTTTTATGAATTGCTTAAATTAATTAAAATTTTTGGTCTTTTGTGAATAAAATCAAAAGTATTCAAAAGATTTTAATCATTTATGGTTTTTTTTGGTTTCCAGCTTCGATATTTATATGTCTGGTACAAATTAGAAGCATAGCTGCACTTTCCCATTTTTGATGAATTTTTAAAAAAATAAAAATTTCAAAATGGCTTGTCTGTTTTTTTCAACTAGCACAGTGTTATTAAATTAATATATAATAATAATAATGCTAAAAACAAAAAGATAAATAATCTAATAAAATGTATTAAATCCCCCATATATAAGTTCGTTTTGAAATAATTTTGCCCCTATAAAGTATACATATACAGGGTGGCGTATAAGTAGCGTTATGATTTAATAAGTTTATAAATTTTTGTTCACGTTTTTTTTTCAAAAATAACTTTGAAAAACTTATGATGGAAAGATTTAGAAGAGAACAAAGAACCACAGTTTATCAATTTTATTTTGAAAGTCAGCATTCGATTATTCAAACACAAAGATCATATCGAATAATGTGCGATGGCGCCCATTTTCACCTCAATGGTCAAGTGAATAAACAAAATGGCTTAAATTCAAGAATAATTTTTGAACAGCAAATGCACCCAACATTTTTTTTGACCATATGATTTCGAAAACGGCAAGCAAGTTTGAGTTAATGTGAATGGCATTCAATACGGGGCAATGACTGAACATTTTTAAGGCTCGAGGAAGAGATGATTCCAGAGTTGTGGCTCCAACAAGATGAAGTCACAGCTCACACAGCTCGACCAACTATTTGTTCTGCTGCGCGAAATTGTTGATTAATTCTAATCAGAAGCGGACGATGTCCTTTCATCTGTTCCTTCGTCAGTTTGTCTTTCCATGTGTATGATGTAATGGGATACCCAAAGACCTCTGATATGATGGGGACTAGGTTGTTATATGTGTTTAAAACAACGATTGTCACTAATTTTTACCCAATAATCGCTACTCATAAGCCTTTACTCTTTGAGCTCCTCTTATAATCTATGAACTTTATTTTTTCTGTTTCAGCTGAAAACTTAGTAGCATAATGATTGTAGACAAATAACTACTTTCTTCCTCCCGAAAAGTTTTTGCCACAATCCATAAACACTAGGAGGACCATATGTGGCTCAGATATTTTTAATATGTGAGGAGTATTAAATATTATGGACAAAATAATCCTAATCGGGACCCATACAAGTGCATTTTAAGGATTTGGTACGATTTGTATACCGACGCCCTATTAGTGGAGAGGGTAGTTTGTGCTGATGTTTGTAACATATTTAAATATACTTAGGCCTTTTTGTATACTGATCGAATCAGAATCAGCTTCTGAGCCAATCAAATGATGTCAGTCCGAATGGATGGCTGTCTATGTAAACCTTGTACGCAAAGTACAGGTCGAAATTGTGGAGATAATTTGATGAAATCTGTTATAAGGTTCCAATTGTTACAAGGACCAAGGCTATAAAAAGGGGTGAGAACCAGTCCATAGAAGCTTTTTATCGGAATAGTATTTGTGTCCATAAGCAATCTTTTTAAATTGGTATTTAGATTTAATTTTTCCAATATTATTTTATTGCAATCCAACCAATCTTTACAAATTTGAGAGGCATGGATCCATCTTTGACCATAGCTCCCATAAAAATACTACTTCCGAAAATATGTTTTAATGCCATAACTTCCTTATAAGTGTTGGTATTACATAAATTTTTTCGGCAGTTACTTTGACGATAGCTTCTATGGCGTGTCAAAATTTTGTCTTAGTGCGTCCAGAATTTAACTTAGGCAAAACAATCTCAACCTAGATGAAGACATTTAAATAATAAGCGGCACAAAGAACTTTTAAATGAATCTTAACCTCATATCATTATTTAGTTTTGGCGGATCCACTATTGCCCAAAGGTCCCAAATAGGGTACAGTCTCTAAAATACGTCTCTATATTCTGCTGTTTAGGGTATCATCAGGTCGGACTTAACCTACAATACTTTCTTGTTAATGCTACTGTGAAGGGTACATAAGATTCGGCATACCCGAATATAGCGCAGACGAATATAAGATAATTTTATATGTGTAATATAAAACTGAAAATACGATATCATTTTCTAAATAACGGGTTATCCATTTTTCGGATTAAAAAGCAAAGTTGAATAAATTGTAAAAAAGCGAAAAATGGCTATGGACAAATGCAGTTCTACATAACTTAACACGACAAAAAAAAAAAAAAATAGCAACACTGCCTATTTCCTATGATGGTGTAGGGTAGAATTAATTATTATACGAATTTGTTTCTGATAAAACTTTAGTTTTTCAAAACTTTTTTTAACTTATTAAACAAACTTCACTTATTAATCTTGCTACAGGATCACAATTTTGCTAGCCACTAAAATAAAAGAAAAAATTTTTCAAACAATAGAAGACAAATGACAATAAATCAATTTCTGTTCTTTGTAAATGCTTCATCGTAAATCCTAATGATCAATTGTATGTTTCATGGCAATATTTTTAATTTTATTATATCTATTTCATGTTTGTCTGAAGGATTTATGTCGACAGAGCTTTTGTTTTCTATTTCTAAATTGTAAAGAGTTTTTAAAGTTAAATTTTTATTTTGTTAAATAAAATATTAAAAAAAAAACTTGTGTATTAAAATTCTTTATGCATTCGATCACTTATGATTTCATAACAGACATGTTTAACAGTCTCTCTCAGACGATCGTTAAAATTAATAAAGAACTTTAAATTATAAGTTTTGACTATTATGACTGTAAAAATCGTAAAAACTAATATTTTTTAAAAAACCTATAACACAGATACGTTTGACTCTGCCGAATGCATTGAACTCTAATATTGTGTGACTTCAGATTTATATTTAGCAAATCCTTCATAATCTTAAAAACCACATGTCTTTAATGAGGTTGACAATATAAATAATAATATTCATCTAAGGTTAAAATGTGATATTGACAACCATCTTATGGAATCTTTAATGTTATAGTAAAGTTTTAATAATATCACAGTATGATCTAGTCCCATTTCAAGATGACTTCTGAAGAGGTCATAGTGAGATAGGTGGTAACATTTGCTCCATTTTCGTTACCAATCAGAACTGATATTTGAATACCAATAATTTTCGTAAGTACTACTAAAATTAAAAAATTCATGACATTTTAAAAAATTAACTCGAAAACTTGTCATAAAAGACTTTGCTTGGCTAACATCCTAAAAAGTAAAAGTCTGCTCGGTCAGCAAATGGTAAATAAAATTCTGTTTGTAGTATATGGAAAACATTTTGGAGATCACATAAGATATTTATATTCAGGGCTCCAGTAAATTTCTTAGACGCTCTAGCGATGTCCATTGTCTTTTTTTTAAATCATAACGATTCAAAGGAAATGATTTAAATATATGGAACTTTTCAGGAGTAACTTCTAGACAAAAGACTTCTTTGACATTACAAACTAATGTTATCGCTTTCACTCCCTCTCTTTTTATACCCTTCACCACAGGCGGTCGCCTGTCCTTATCAGTGATGCTGTTTGATCACATTTGTGACATTTTTTCACTTTTGAAGACCCAACGTAACATGTATAATTTTGTTACTTTTGGCCAAATTTTGGTAATTTTTGATACATGGCACAGAACGAATACTTCATTCATGAATAAACCGATTGCAATTCAATGTATTGTTCAAAAATTTAAAAAAGCAAAATGCTTAATTCTTAGATTTACGTTTCCACACGTTCAAAACGCTGAAAAATTAGGTCAATCTAGCGGCGGAAAAATCATATCTTCTAAACCAATATTCCGATCCACAAAAAATGTATGGATGAATTATAAGCCAGGATATAGGTTGTAAGCTCCGTTAAAAATTAGACAGGTTTTTTTTTTTGATACAGTGGGCGCTAGCTGTTGTTATATAAGGCAATTTTACCGATAGAATTTTTAAGTTGGCTGAAAATTTTTATTATAAAAATTTATGCATGAATAAAAGGGATTTTTGTAGGGATTGGTGTTCGGTTTTACCCGAAATCAAAACTGCGGTTTTTTATGCCTGAAACCCGGAACCGAAAACCGACAAAAAAACCTCGGTTTTCAGCTATTAATTCAAAAATGTATTTAGGCTAAAAGAAAATTCAATTTTTGGATTAAACTCGTACTTCTCATAAAAAAGCAGGTAAAAATCAAAAATTCTTAAAACAAAAAAGTTCTTAAAAGAATCATACCGTTACTGTTTAGCATTTCTCTTTTGTTACGCGTACCCAACAACAGTTTGATCGTATTTTTAAAATTAAACGTGAAAGACTCAAATTTGTATTCTAAATTGCTAGGGCTTAGATTCTCATGCACTAAAAAATCGAAAATATGCGCTTAAAATATGCACTAAAAAATCCAAAATATGCACTAAACATATACACTAAAAACTTAAGCAATTTTCCATTAAAAATAATTTTTTAATTTTAATAAAAAAAAAAAAACTCACCCCCCATATTCTATGAAAATATTTTTTATTAATATAGGGGTAAGTCTATTGTTATTAAAATATCATTAAAAAACTTAAATAACTAATTAAAATCTTCATTTGTTTAAACAAATATCTAAGTACTGCTTAACCTTTATTATTATTATAAATTTCAGTTAAACATACAACCATCATACCCAGGTAAGTCGTGCACTATACAAGGGAATTTGTTCAGATGAAACCACTATTTTTGTTTTCCTCAGCAAATTGAATGATTTGCATTCGTTTTTATGAAAAAAACGTCATCGTCGGAAAAAGGTCAGGGTGAACGAGTAGTCAAAGATTTGTGTTGCAACCGTTTTCGTGGAAGTGGACAAAACATCGTCTGTGACAACTGTTTTACATGGAACAACTTGGCCTCTTCTTTGATGTTAGACTACCACTTAAGAATCTTCAGTCTTTGGATTAAGCAACAACATTAGTATGTGCTCATATATCCCGAAAAAAAAACAAATCGGTTGTGCTACTATTAACATCTCATTATAATAGCGAGGTTGAAAGTGAAAAAGGAAGCCAGTAATGAAACTGGATTATAATAAAAGCAAAGGTGGAGTTGACAATATGGATAAATGTCTGGGCGAATATACGACAAAGAGAAGAACAAATAGATGAACATTAGCGTTTTTTATAATACTATTTGCAGCTTTAGTCACCTATATGTAGAATAATCCCAGCCTTGAGTCCTCAACGAGCCGAAGAAGACTGTTTCTTCAAAATTTAAGTACGCAGTTGGCTCTGAGCCGCCCAGAAAATCATCAAATTATGAGACATTTTTCATCTCGCAGTGGAATTGAATGCATGTTGGGCCAAACAGTAAAGTGTTATAACGTTACTAGACTTTACGCTTACATATATCATGGCAAAACTTCTGACGGAGATGGTCTGACAATCGAAGAAAAAGTCTATTAATACCAACACAAGCAGTAATAAGACTACGTAAAATTATAGAAGGAAGTAATAGAAATATTTATAACTGCTGACAATTGGTTTTCTTCAATGCATGTTATAGAAGAATTAAAAAAAAGACAACTTACCAAAAGGGAAATACCCCCAGTTTAATCGTTTTTATATGATTTTACCAAAGACGTTACCATTCTATCATATGTGCCGCATAAAAATAGAGCAGTTATTTTATTATCTTCTATGCATCACAAAAAAGATAACGATATTCAAAGTGGAAAACCGGCAATTATAGCAGACTATAATAATACAAAAGGGGGAGTTGACGAACTTGACGCTGCTGACTTGCAATTTTTTTATAGATTATTGGATATAAGTGCTGTAAATGCTTATGTTATATATCAATCTTGTGACGAGTTTGATGGTAAATCGAGGGCAGACTTTTTGAAAAATCTACGCCGGTAACTGGTTTTACCGCATTTAGGCGACAGCATAACACACAGAAAAAATTATTTTTTCAATTTAAACAAAAAAAATTTTAAAATCAAAACCTATTTTGTTTAAAACAGGACCTACAAACGAATTTGCACATTCAAACAATTTATTTTGCATTTCGTTTATTGAAAAAAATCTCGGATTTGTTCAAACAAATAGTTGTTATTGTTGGTTAAAATTGTGTTTGATATTAAAAAAATTTTCAAACAAATAATTTAGCTGAATCAAACAAAAAAGTTTACTGAAATTAATACAAATTTAAAAACTAATAATTTTGCTGAATCAGTGAAGATCGGCTGGGACTTGGGACATATTCTTATTTTTTTTTTATTAATAACTTCCGAACACCATTCGTCTTGTTGTACACAATGTTTCTTTCCCCCTCACTGTCGCTGTATCCTTTCCTTGGCTACAGAAGAAATATTAATTGAAAACAGCAGCATTACGGCTTATGTAAATATTTATGTAAATAAAAAATTAAATTAAATAGAATACGAGATTTTTTTCATACTTTTTTATCAACTTTGTAACCAACCAAAACATTCTGTTTTTTTTAGTTTAGTTTTTGTGGTAACACAAGCATTGAATCGTTTTTACCTACTTTTGTTATTGCTTTAATAACAAAGTTCGCCACGCTATTTTATCATGTTTTTTATTGTTGTACTTTTTTAATGCGTCCAAAATTTAAAAAAAACGACCAATTTAAAGAGCGTTAAATATTTCATACAAAATTATGAAAACTTAAAACCAATCATATCATATTTTTGTATAGTTGTCAACATTTTTGTTGCTAAAATAAAAATTAAACAAAAATATTTATAGAAACAGCAAACAAAATTTGTTGAAATAAAAAAAAATTTTAAACAAGGGTTTTCTTGAAAATATTTTAGCAATAATTTATTCTGTGTAGCATCTTAGGACCAGACTCCGTAGCTCCCTCTCTAGTAGAGCCGACTACAGTTGCTTAGAAGTTATGTTACATTTTGGTTAAAGCGGAAGACTACACATGTTTTTTTGCTCTGTACTAAGCCTATGTATATGGCATGCAGTAAGCGCGTATGCATGAATTTTGCAGATAAGGAATTTGATGAGTAAAATTCCTCCAAATATATTGATCTCAATTTTTTTCGAATATAGTTTTTGTTTGTTTTTTTTCTATTATTTACGTTATACATTTGGCTGTGAAAAAGTGCCTCTTATGATTTAGTTTTTTTTTTTTAATACAATTTTTTTCAAGTTATGTTTGTACTGTTTTTTTAGTTTAAAAGTGACTATGAAATAAAATCCTTATTCTGTTTAACAATAATATCGATTTCTTTATTTTTATTATTTTATTAATTTAGATATGTTTTGTCTTATTCCAATTAAAAAGAAATAATTCAAAATTTCTTTTTTTTTTTTGGCAAAAATTTTTAAAAATTAAAAAGCGGTAAAATTAACCACCACCACACCGACTACGTCAAAGTATTTCACCTCAGTAGTTAAAGGCTAAAACGCTAAAAAAAGCTTGAATTAGTTTCATTTAAACATTAAAATAATTATGTACATTTTTTTTGACTTTGAATCAAAAAAGTTTTTGAATTGTTCTTTGCTTACCCGGGTATATCGGATGTATGGTTAAGGGGTAAATCTCAAAAACTTCTTCTAGATATTTTCCAAAATTTTTTTTAAATAATTTTTTTTTAGATGTTGAAAAACGATATGTTAGGCACATATTAAAAATTTCAAGTCGATACCTTATCAGATAGCGAAAATATATTGAACGGAATATGAAAAACTTACCCAGTTTGAGATAAAGGTTAAACAAAAGTTAAACTTTGTCTGTTAAAACGCAAAAAACTTTTGTTGGCGGAAAGTTATCTCTCCACGTCAACCGAAGTTAAAGGATAACTAGACCTGAAGCATGTCAATGCATTTGGAAAAAAACAGAACCCACTTTGATTTATTTTATTTTTTGAAATCCTTAATTTTTTTTTTCAAAATGTTTCGGATTTGTTTTAATTTGTCAGGTAATTCCTCCTTCCACATTTTTAATTTGACTTGCAGCAAAATCAATTAATTTAACTTGAGCATTAAGTGAGTTAAATCACTCCTAATAAGTTATTGTTTAGCAATATATCCGTAGTTCGAAAATTCAAAAACTACTTGACTTCTGATGTTATATACGAGCTCCAACCACTATTAATTCATACAACAAATATTTTTTCACAAATTTACATTTAAAGCTCCATATTTTAGAAAATGAAATAGATTACGCCTAAAAAGTTCAATTTTCTCTAAGCGTGTTTTGTTGTCTTTCAATTTATAAAAAGATTTTTGCATATATTAGAACAACTGTTTAAAAATCACAAACTTAAATCAAAGTTTATTATTTTATACCAAAATTATTTGACCATTATTATTTCGAACAGTCTATTAATTCGTCGAAAGAAAAATTTGATCATGACTAAAAAAATTTCAATGTGCCAATAAAATTAAAGTAAAGCAATATCAGAAAGTAATTTTTTTTTTATCATGGTTTTATTTTAATTTTGACATTTAAGCATGGGAATCCAGTTTGTAAAGAAATTCAAACTTTGATTGTTAATAAATAAAAATGGGAGAGGAGCTATATCGAAAGAGCGACTAAAATTATCTTCCCGACTAAACAGTTAAAAGTATCGTTAAAAAATATAAAAAAGTAAAAGTTGTTGCAATAACTCTAAGAAAGAGGATCGGTCTTCAAAATAAGGTTTAGTAACAAAGGAGCTTTAGCTCGGTATAACCCATGTGCAAAGCAAGTAACTTGTAACAGTTTGGGATAAAATACTTTAAGCTAATTGACAGCCTATTCCATGTTAAGAACTGCATCGATTAAAAATAAAAGGATCTTTTGTCGAAATCTTAATATGCATTGAAAACCGAAATATACATTTTCACCAAAATATGCAACAATATGCAAAAACAAATCGATAGCAAATTAACGCAAATTTAATAATTCAGAAAGATAATTGGTCGACATCGTTCTTAGACTATCGACATGCAAAACATGCATTTGCATGGAAATCGCAGCCATATTAATTACCAATAAAATTTGACAGCATATGAAACCTTTTTTTACTTATTTTATAATACTAATTTTATTTCAGAAATGTCTGAACTAAAATCTGGAAATATTTCAAATTATCTGGGCACCAGTTATCGGCATTTTGCCGATTTTTTCCTTAAAATTAGTAAAGTGTCAATTAGCCGATTTTTTGATAAACACTTAAACCACGGTAACTTGGCTTGTTAACGTGTAATTTATTAATGTTGGGCAACTTTGGAGCACTTGTCATAACTTATACAACCAAATGTCTTTTTAAAACTGTATCAACTAATTTAATAAAAAACGATTGAAAAACTTTGATGAGGAGTATTTGGGCTTATTGGCTAATGAGTGACTATCAAAATCAAAACTCAACAAAAGCGAAATTAACAATATTATTAATACTGCATTAATTTTTATATAGAGCTTGCGAATCAAATATTAAAACATTTTGATTTTGAACAAAAACCTTATAAATCTTTAAACATGATTGACCCTAACAAAATTATGAAAAAGGAAAATATTTCTTTATGGAAATTCTGAAAGAGTTCCCCAGTTTTTTTTTGAAAAAGAAAAACAAATTTTAGACACTGAATTTAGAGATTAAAAATTTGTAAAAATATTTAGAAGGAATTGAAGTAAATTTGCTGGATTTTTGGCAAAAAAATTCAGACTTTAAACGTGGGGACTCTACGGATGCATTTGCAGTGCTGTCAAAGTTTGTACATCAAATTAGGGTCCTTCCACATTCTTCCGAAAATGTGAAACCCTTAATAACACCAAATTTCGATGTTGATGAATCCTTGCAAGGAATTATTTTTTCTAAAGATTACTTAAAATATAATAATGCAAACTGTTTTGATGTTAATATTAAAATGGATTTAATTAAACTCAAATATGTGTCTATAACATATTTGTTAAAATAAAATGTTGAAAAAAAATTTTATCTATAAAAAAATGTTGAAAAAAAAATTTTATCTATAAAAACAATTTTAACCTAATGTACAAAATTTTTTTTTTATTAACTACAATTTATTTATAAAAATATTCTTTTTCGTTAATTTTTAAGTTTTTAATAAAAAACTTTTTATATGGTTTATATGTAAGTTAATGCTGAATTATTCTGTTTTGTTATTTTTATGTTTTATTGTTCTTAAAATGGATATTATTAAAAATCGGCAAGGAATCTAATGAGGCTATGTATTTTAATTGAAGTGCCGATAATGCCGATTTTTTTTTAAATATGCCTACATTTTATCAAAATTATCTGGCACCCCTGGTGAGATTAAACCGCTTCCTTTTTAATGTTACTCTCAGAGTGGCACTAATAACGAAAAGTTCAATCTGTTTTGTACTTGGTTTAAGAATTTTATCCTTTTTTTAAGAAATTCCGGGATTGGTTTTCGAAACTTATCCCATTAAAGATTGGTTTGAGTACGTTTTAGTATTATTCGTACTTGAATTTTTGAGTACGACTTGTACTTAAAGTAATTATAAAAAGCTTAATTTATCCCGATTGTTTTTCTTTCTGCGTAAGAAACCCTGTGAGTATACGTTTAAGCGTCTATAACTTTGTCGCTATTCCAAAATTAAGACGTAGACATGCTTCCGATCTAAGGATATAAGTATTATCTTTGAGAATTTGTAAAAAAAAACTAAAGTTTAATTAAAAAGATAAACAAAAACTAATTTGGGTTTCCAAAAAGCCTTATTTAAGCTCAAATACAAAAGTACGTGTTAAATTTAATTTCAATTAAGCTTGTAAAAATAGAACACTTTACTGAAGTGATCTTAGTATGGGACCTTTTAATAGTTGGTTGTAAAGTTTCCCTTTTATTAAAATTACAATTTACATTTGTATTGAAATTATTATTGAAAATTTTAGTCCATGTAAATTTTTGGTTTTAGCTTAAACACAAGCATTAGAAGAACAACGCTTTGGAAGAGCATGGTAAATGAAATAGTGAAATTTTCAGTCCATTTTCATTTATGGCATATGTGATCTTCTAACATTCTCTGTGTGAAGGAAACTTCATAGGACACTAATTGAAAGAATCGCCTGGCTAATATAATATCAAGCAAACTTTACTATACATCAAAATATATATACTTAGGCCAAAGGGTGATCTGGAAAGATGAAATGTTATGGCAAAATTTCTATTCCAAAGAAATTATTTTTTTATTGTTTTTTTTTTGCAAAAATAGTTATTATTTAACTACTCTGCCTCTCATCATTATAACTTGGCTGGATGATTAGTTGGCCGGCATATTTATTTATTTTATTGCCATAAGTAGTTTACAACCACTTGTTTGTGGCAAAAGTATCATCGTCATCATGGCCATGGTCATGTTGCTAACAAGCAGCATTTTAATCATGATCACTTTCAGCCTGTCTGCTCTGCCAACCACAAATCCCTAACATTCTTGTTCAGAATACAATAAAATTGCAGTTTGTATATTTATTTTACAAGTTAATTAGTTGTGGTTATGGTAATTCTTGTTTTTCTTTTTGCCCATCATTTTTTCCCTCGTTAATATTTTTATTTTTTCCATAAAATTATTCCCTCGCAAGTTTTTTATTTTCTTTAGTTAATATTATTATCCAATTTGTGGCCAATGTTCAAGGTCACACTATTTGTTCAGTCGTTGGCTGGTTTGTTAAATGGTTTGCCATTAGTTTGTCTGATTATAGTTAGACGTTTTTCCCTTTTCTCAAATCCAGCTAAATATAAGATTAAGGTAGTAAGCTTTAATTATAATTGTATTTTTATTTTTAACCTTTTAATTGTGATATTGAAAATTTTGAAATATTACTGTTAGTGTAACAGTTGCCTATATTCCGTACTTGCTCCCATATAAGGCCCCTTCCGGCCCTTATATGGGAGTGTGTGCTAATAATCCCAATTTTTTAATGAAAACACTGAAATTTATTGTTGTGGGAAAGCTAGTTTCTATGCGCATTTCGCTGGTTGCTTAGGCCAGCTCGTCAGGAAACTTTTTCCAAATACTTTAGAAAAGCTAAAAATATTATACAAGTAAGACCATAAAGTGAATAAGAATTTTAAACACTCAGGTCTTGCATGTAACAATATCAAAGCTTCAACAATATCAAAGCTTGGTTTTTTTTTAATTTTTCGCCTCTTTACTGGAAGGGCAATACTGCTCCTATCATCTGTCAGTTGACTCCTGTTAAAATTTTGACAATCTGGCCTTACACATGCAAGTTATTACTTGCAAGTAGTGTATACGTATTATCAACGAAAATATCGAGGAAAACGCGGAACGTTTTGCAAAAAGCTTGAGTGTTTGCACGGTCAGTTGTAGGTTTATTTTCAACATGTTGTTTAAGTGTTAATATCTTTTGAAAATAGTTTTATGTTTGAAGTTAATACACACCATCATATGAACGATTGACAAGGAAATTCTCTTGCAAGTAGATCTACAAGTACGAAAAATGTGATGGTGCTATTGAAGAAGCGTAAGTGTATGTATATGTGTATGTGTAAATGTCAGGTAAGTTGTGTTTGATAGCCATTCTTAACAAACTAAAGGTATGTTTAGACATAACAATTATTTGGCGAAAAATTCAAAAAAAAGCGTGACCACTAAGTTAATCAAACTTAATCTTTGTTTAAACAATTTTTATTAATTTACTTAACTCTATTCTTAAGAAGATAATTACATAATGTAATTTATAAACTGTTAAATTACGTTTGATCTAGCAGACGTTTTGCAAAAGCAAATAATTGTGCACATAGCTTAATTAGCTTGTAATTTAAGGAAAAAAAGGTAATTTTGTGTGCTCATTAAGCATTTCATGGCAAAATCCAGGACTTAGGCTACGAACTGCCCCCTCATCCTCCATATAAACCAGATTTAGCACCGAGTGACAACTTCTTGTTTCCAGACCTGAAGAAGAGGCTCGGCGGAAAGAGATTTGACTTCAACTATGAAATTATCCCACAAGCGAATGCCTAATTTGATGACCTGACAAATTTTATGATTTGAAATGGATAAAAAAATCGAGAATCGTGGGAACAAGTGTATAGAAATCAAAAGAGACTATGTTGATTTTTATATCCAAAAACCCGTGTTTCATTTTAAACAGTCACGAAGTTATTAACCCATTCCTGCCTAATGGGTATTTTAGGTTAGGGTAGGTCGACAGCAGGACGAAGGGATCGCAATCCCAACATTTTTTTTTTTTTTTTTTTTTCATTATTTATTTATTGAATCTTCATATATTAAATATGAACTAACAATAATTAATCAAATCTTATCCTAATATTTACTTAATGTCCTGCCAGTACCAGACAAAAAGATTTAGTCATCACGGTTTCTGTTCACATATGTAGGTGTTTATCGCTCATCTGATTGGGTAAGTGCTGCAGTGTCTCTTCTTCTTAAGCGAGTGTGGCCGCCATAATTTAAAATATTTCTAGCTAATGGATTTGGGTGCAGTTCCAGCCTTTTTAAATATTTTACTGCATATTTCGTTATCATAGTTTTTACTAATGGCACATTGAGATCCTTGTGGATATTTGAGTTTTTGACGTACCAGGGGGCGGCTGTGATTATTCGAAGAAGTTTATTTTGGCGCCTTTGAATTTTTTCGATGTTAGAAGCCGAGGCAGTGCCCCATAACTGAATACCGTAGCACCAAATTGGCTTTAAGATAGAGTTGTAGAGTAGAAGTTTGCAATCGAGACTAAGAACAGAATTTCTTCCAATAAGCCAATTAATTTGGATTGCTTTTAGTTTCATTTGAGTTAATTTCGCTTCTATATGCCATATCCACGTTAAACGCCGATCTAGATGTATACCGAGGTATTTTACATGCGAGTGTTGGGGTATAATTTGATTATTTATTTTAATAGGGGGGCATGTTTCCCGACGCAATGTGAATGTTATATGTGCGCATTTTTGCTCATTGATCTTTATCCTCCATTTTTTTAACCACCTTTCTAGTTCAAATATATGATCCTGTAGATAACGAGATGCTTCTTGACAGTTTGCGTGTACGCTTAGAAAAGCTGTGTCGTCCGCAAATGTTGAGGTATGGGTGTAGCTGTTTGTTGGCAAGTCCGAAGTATAAATTAAGTATAATAGAGGGCCCAGGATGCTGCCTTGTGGGACTCCAGCGCTAATTGGCTGTGGAGAACTTAAAAATTCGCCTTCTTTTATAATAAATTGACGACCTACTAAGTAGCTTTGTAACAGCTTGTGTATATTTGCTGGTAAGTTTTGCTGCAATTTCAGTAGTAAACCTTCATGCCAGACTTTATCAAAAGCTTGAGACACATCGATGAAGAGTGCTGAGCAATATTTTTTTTCTTCAAAGGCTTTTCTTATGACATTTACTATTCGATGAGTTTGTTCAATTGTGCTGTGTTTTCTTCTAAAACCGAATTGATGATTGGGAATACATCTGTTACCATTTAAAATCGGCGTTAATTTAGACACTAGAAGTTTCTCAAAAAGCTTTGATATATTAGACAATAAGCTTATAGGTCTATATGACTCAACTTTTGTGGGATCCTTTCCTGGTTTAGGTATCATGGTAACTAAGGATACTTTCCACTCTTGTGGGTAGTATTCAAGGCGTAAAATAGCATTAAAAATTAGTAGAATAATTTTCTTTGCTATGCTGGGTAGCTCCAAAAGCATTTTGTTACTGATCTTATCAAAACCAGGGGCTTTCTTGGGGTTTAAATCATGAATAGCCTTCTCGATTTCTCTTACTTCAAACCTTAGTGGAACAGCTGATCTAACAGCAACAGGTGGTAACTCGACCGCAGTATCGAAAGATGTATGAGGGGTAAATACGGTTTTCAAATGATTAACGAAAATATTTCCTTTTTCTATGTCATTTCGTGCCCAACGTCCATTTAAATTTCTTAATGGTGGTTTAGTGATAACTGGTCTTTTAAGATTTCTAGCTGCACGCCATAATGAGTAATCAGATTGAGGAGTTGCATCAAGTTCCTTAAGATATTTTTCCAGAGAAGCCGTTTTTTGAGACTGCAGTAAGTTTCTTAGCCTTTTTGTGCACTCTTTTAGTAAATTTTTAAGTTGAGGGGATCTGTGCAATTGCCACTCTCTTCGAACTCTCCTTTTTTCAGCCAAGAGACGCTCGACATCAGTAGAATATATTTTACTATTTTTGATATTTTTGCGGGCTATGCTAGAATGTTGAACAGCTAGTTTGAGATAATTGTCAAAATTTACAATAGAAAGATTCACATTCTCCGGTGTTCTAAGCGGAATATTTTCAGTGCAGTGGGTACTGAGATATTTTTTATATTTTAACCAATTTATTTGTGTGGCTGACGTCACTAAGTAACCAGACGGTGATACAATTCTATAAGGGTTTGATATGGTAAGAATTGTAGGTGTGTGATCAGAAGATAATTCTAAAGAAGCTTCAACGTGAATCGTTTCTGCGGGGATGTTTTTAACCACGCCAAAATCGATGACATCTGGAATTTTTTGCTGATCAGTAGGCCAATAAGTTGGTTGTCCACTCGCGACCACATTTAAATCCATTTTAGACATTGTATTATACAAAACACGACCCTTTGGTGTAATGAGCCGTGAACCCCAGAAAGTATGTTTAGCGTTGTAATCGCCAGCGGCTAGGAAACAGGGTCCTAATGATTTAAAATATTTATAATATTGGCTTTCTGATATTGAAAATCTAGGTGGAGAGTATAAAGATGAAAGTACAAAGTTTCGATTTAGCTCTTCAACACAAATGTTCGTTGCTTGCAGATAATCTTCACGATGATCACACATTAAGTAGTGTTTGATTCGGGTTTTTATCAAAATAGCAGAACCTCCACAAGCTCTATCTCGAGGGTCCTTGGTATCATATAATATATAACCATTAATTTTAAACGTATTTCTTGAGGTCAAATGAGTTTCAGAAACCATCATTACATCAATTTGTTTACTTTTAAGAAAATATTCTAGTTCATTTTTATGTTGGCGAATGCCGTTTGCGTTCCAAAAACAAATTTTTAAGCAATTCATGGCTTGTTAAGTACAGCTTGCAATAACATCGATTGCATTCTTAACATTTCCTGCATCATATTACCCATTGTATTCGTAAAGTTTGTTACTGTTTGTACTAGTGTTTCCATGGTTTTTTCTAGACGACTTAAATTAGAAACTGGGGTCTCATCATTATTTGGCAAATCACCTTGCATTGGCATATGGTTTGATTTTAGGACGTTAGCGTAGGATGTTCTGTTATTACTAGGCTGCGGTACCTGAATGTCATTAGTATTATTTTGATGTGTTTCCTGAATTTGAGGTGGATTAGGTTTCGGTCCAACCGAGCGCTTGACGATAGAGTATACAGGGCATCCTCTATAGTTGGCAGTGTGATTACCACCACAGTTGCTGCATTTTTTTACATTGGGGTCGTTTTTAGATTTATCGCAGAGAGCTGTACCATGCAATTCTCCACATACAACGCAAACAGGTGTTAAATGGCAGTATGCCTTAGTGTGACCAAATTCTTGGCAGTTTAAACATTGCACGGGACCGTTCCTTTTATGCGGCTCCTCTATCGTTATTTTCCTATACAGGATATATCTCAGACTGTAAATGGGATGAGTTTCGTTTTTTTTAAGCTTAACGTCGCCGGGTTCTAACTCCACTCGAAATAGTGGCTGGGGATTTTTTTCTCTATTTTTAATATTAACTACATTTTTAATTTTAAAGCCCTTCTCTTCTAAAAACGTTTTTATTTCACCTGGGTCTACGCATGAATCAATGCCCTTTATCACTACCTGAAGACCTTTACTGCTCTTCAGTTGGTATGTATAAAAGTTTTTTTTTAGTGCTTCTAATTTAGTTATTACTTTACGAAAATCATCTTCACGATTAACTTGTATTTTAGTTTCATTTATACTACCACGTTTTATTGCAGCTACATAAAAAGAATTTTCACCTATTACCGAAATCAAATTCTTTATTAAATCACTTGAGTTTTGCTCTCTAAGATATATCGGGGGTGGCTTAGAAGATTTTGTAACGTTTTGTGCTTCCGAGGATTCCTCTTCCAAAATTGCAAACCGATTTTGAGAACTTATTCTATCAGCTGTACCCTCTTTTAAAACTTTTGGGACAGAAGCAACTGCAGAAGAAGTTGGGCTGCGACCCCGTTTTAGCACTGTTATGTACCTATCCATTCCAACTTGTACTTGAGGCTTTTGACCGCTTTTCACCTGTGATACTGAGTTTTCCATCATGCCTGATTTGGGGGTAATCTTTTCATCACTTGTTAAAATCGTTTCTGCCACTGAGGCACCGCTTGCAGGTTTTATATTTTTTATTGTATTCGAATCAACCGTATTATTAGACACCGAAGGTGATACAGAGTTTTCTATTGTGCCTGATTGAGGGTTAATATTTTTATCACTTATTAAAATTGTTTTTGCCGTTGAGGCAATGCTTGAAGGTTTTATATTTGTTAGTGTATCACCCGTATTATTAAAAACAGAAGGTGAGAGGGATCGCGTACGAGTAATAGGTTTAGCCGTTAGGTATTTGCTATCATCGACTCTTTTTTTTATTTCTGCATTTGTTTCGTTAACACTCACTGTGATATATGCATTTCTATCATTATGCTTAATTGTTTTTGCACTGTTTGCACTCATAAGAGTTTTTTTTTTTTACTGTTTACAGTTGTGCTCTTCTTATTTGTTATTGTTTATCAACACCGAGAATAAAAAATGTGTAATCCCAACATGACATCGCTCCCGAAGTGTTTGGATCGTAGTTCGACGATGGGCTGGCAGTAGCAGAAAAATTGTTTAACCGTCTCACTCTCCTCGCCACACGCTTTACACTCGTCAGATTCTACCCGTCCAATTTGGAATAATTGTGCAAGTAGTCCCGCATGACCAGTCAGGATACGCACCATCATATTATCTTCGGATTTCCTCCCGTCAAGGAGGCTTCTTATCCTCCTCTTGGCTGGGTTACCCCATAAAATCTTAGTGGTCCTACCCACAGGCCCACTATTTCAACTGGCCGTGTGGGTCTCCATAGCTCACCTGCAATTCTGCCTTTGTTGCATTCGCCAGGTTAACTGCTTCGAGTTCTCTTCCCCCGATAGCGAATATATTGGCCCTTTCGTTACCGATTATCCTCGAGTGGTCCGGCACCCATATGATACGGATCCCACTACCCGAGGCGAATTCGGTAATGAACCTCCTACAGTGTAATAAGGTCCTGGACTTAACCCCATTAACTAATAACGCGCTTACTGTAAATATGTTAGCGTCCTCCCGCCCCATATTCAATTCAATCCATCTCAAACATTCCGTAATAGCATGGACTTCCACCTGGAAGTTTGTGTTGTGATCCGGTTTCCGGGTTTTCAACATGGGGTCTATGTCTATGTCTATGCCCGTTTTGTTCCCTAGCTCAGAGCCGTCTGTGTAGCAACATATTCCCACAGGCGTTTGCCCTAAAGTTCCACTCGACCAGAATACCCTTCAGGGGATCATAGTCTTGCAGTCTTCGACAATTTCCATCTCTGGTATTCGGTCGGGCATGTCCGGTGAACGTGTATATCCAATCAATGTATCCAATATACACTCATGATGCCCTGTAGTCACCTATATATAATTCGAAGAGAGATTAGAGCCACGCGGCAGCGATAGCCGCCTCGAACCTTACCTGCATCTCGATCGCGGGTATATCCAGCAGTGTCTCCAGAGCTTTGGTTGATGTGGTGTACATCGCCCCACTTATTCCCTAGCAATATGTACGCTGGACCCCCCTTGGGATTTTAATATCCAAAAAAATTAAGACAGGAAGCAAATTCTAGCAAAGGCCAGGTAAAAGATAAATGCTGTCACTTTCTTTTTCATCAAAAAGTAGGTATCGGTTAACCTGAGAAAATTAAAACAATAAAATCTTTTATTGATTGCATTTAGTTATCAATAGGGAAAATGCTCGCAAATACTATTTCCAAATAAAGCACAATGCTAAAAATTAAAAGCGATTGGTTAACACACCTGACCGGCACACGTTTTATAATAAAAATGGGTATTTAAATACCCAACAGTCTATAATAATTTCCAAATATGGCACATTTTCGCAATATCGCAAAAATCAATTTTGGCGTAAATTGTAAGCAAAAAAATTAATTTTGGTATAAATTAAAGCAAATTTATATTTTTAAGGTTTATTTGAAGAAAGTTAAAAGTTCTTGCTATTTTAGAGTCATGTGGGCCAGTTACATCGTGGATGAAAACTCTCGAGGTACATCATGCATTCGTATTATGTATTGCCACCACACTGTGAAAAACGATGACGTGTGAGTAGTTTTCTTATCAAATATATACTCTGCGACCTCTTGTTCAGGCACGACATATCCCATGACAGATCTATAATACAAACGAAGGTGGATGAGAAAGAACTAATTTCGGTTGGATCTCGCAGAATCTGCAGTAATGTAATTACCTAATAAAGGGTGTTTTTTTATTAAGGTATACTACTTTAAGCTGGCAACACTTTTTAACTGGCGGCCATTTTGTCAGGTGTCAAGTGAGTTATGTTAACTTTGATTTGGCATTTCTACATGAATAAACTGACGCCTGAACGCGTTGTTCCAATTTGACCAAATTTATTTTATAAATAATGATTTTATTCAAAATACGAATTTTGGTTAGCGATAAAGCTCACTGCCGTAGTTGGGGTGATAATAATCCTCAAGTGTATTTTGAGGCACCTTTAGATCCAGAAAAACTGACTGTTTGGTGTGCTTACTGGCTGGTGGAATAATTGGTCCATACTTCTTTAAAAGCGATGCTGGTCGGAACGTTACAGTCAGTGGTGAACGCTATAGAGACATAGTTACTGACTTGAAACGCTTGCTAGCCGCATAGTTTCACATTTCGCACCCGTGAATTGGCCTCCAAGATTATGCGATTTAACGCCACTAGACTATTTTCTGGGGGGTATGTGAAGTCGCTAGTCTAGGCCCGAAACGATTACCACTTGGAGGACAACACTCGCCGCGTTATTGCCGATATACTGCCACAAATGTTGAAAAAAGTCACCGAAAATTGGACCTCCAGATTAGATTACGTCAAAGTTAGCTGTGGGAGTCATAGGCCAGAAGTCATATTAAAATTATAATGCAAGACTATCATCTTTTGAATAAAGTAAATTTTATACAAATTTTAAAAAAAAATCATCTTTATTTTATTCAATTTCAAAGTTATATAGCTCTATTAAAACGCCGTTTATAATGTGATGGTATCCGACACCGCAGTGCCCAGTGAATAGGCCAGTAAGTGCCCTTTGTTCACGTTTTGCAAGCAGAAGAAACTTACTAGATTACCATGGAATAAAATGACAAATCTTTTAGTAATCCGAAAAAATTAAGTAAATTCTCGTGCGGATCATGAATTTATCGTCTTCCTAACGTAATACCAAGTTCCCTGTCCACTTTTTTAAATAAAACTAATGAAACAATATTTATGTCGCTTTCAACAGGGCAATGCAAATCAATGAAATTTGTTGCGTTTATAATATATAAATACACATAAAAATAAGCAACATACTATCTATACTAAAAAAAAAAAACAAAAAAAAAAATTTTTTTTTTATATAAAAAGAAATATTTCACACCAAAGCCTGTTGGGAATATGAATTCCCATGTCCTATCCCTGGAGTGGGAAGAGGTACATTTTCTTGTTCGCTCCATGCACCTTCTACGGACTCCCAGGTACAAACTTTAAATTTTATGGGCATGGCATTAATGGCCCTCTAATATATTAACCCTTAAGTAGATAGCAGGTCCTAGACACACAGAAAAAATTTAAAATTTCTCTAATCACCAAATTTATACCAAATTCATAATATCAAGCGAACAATTTGTCGATTTTGCACCTATTACACAAATGATTATATTGATTACTAAAAATTAAATATTGGGAATTATTTCTTTTTCATAAGCAGCTTTATTATATTCAACATGTTTTTTTTTTATTTTTTCGAATTTATTCTATGAGTTAAATTTCAGTTATGCATTTTATAAAGCTTTTTTGTAATAGCTCTATTCCTTAAATTTTTAGAAATGACTTTATACACTACCAGAATATTATACTGTATTTTCTTGTTACATTTTTACCTTAGCTTTCCGTTGGATAACAATGAAGTATATTTATGTACAGAAAAATTTACAATTATTAGACACCAGCAGAATGTAATGCATTTTCTGGCCCGCTGCGGCCCTCGTCAGCATTCTTTGTGTCACACTGGATAGTGATACTTTATAAATTGAATGTATTTAACTCAACTATTTTAACAAATAGATATTGGGAATTATTTCTTTTTCATAAGCAGCTTTATTATATTCAACATTTTTTTTTTATTTTTTCGAATTTATTCTATGAGTTAAATTTCACTCATAGAATAAATTCGAAAAAATAAAAAAAAAAATGTTAAATTACTAAAAATTGTAAAATTGTGAATATTTTTTTTTTTTCAATAAATGATACTTTTAAGTTTAATTAAAAAAATTATCAAAAAACGTTGCCATTTCAAACAATGTGTTAATTTATTTAGTTAAATATTGACAATTCCCAACAGCAATTCTTCAAGTTTAAATTATTTTATTTTAAATGAAAAAAGTCAATTAAGATTTTTTGTTACTTAATTAATATTTTAATTAAAAATTTATTTCAAAACATCTAAAAGGTTAAGTAATTCAAAATTAAATTTATAATTTTCTTTCAATTAAGAAAATAATTGATTCAATTATCACAGTAATTAAATTTAAATACTTTTTAATCCACTTTTTTAATTGTTAAAAAACTTTTTTCTGTGCATACATTTTTGAACTTTCTCCTTATATGTTATGCAGAAAGTCCCGAAAGACCCTCCCAACGTTTTATGAACAAATCTTTCAATGTTTTTAACTGATAAGGTTAGAGAAATTTTTTTTTTGTATCTGTGGGCGTGGTAATCTTAGTCAACACATTTTTAGTCATAATTGTACCACCAGGGTCTGGCCAGGTCCTGCACTATCATGTATAGACTGTAGTAAATAATCGAGGCACTGGAGTTCCTTTGTGTGACTACACTAAAGTATTTCCTTAAGGGTTAATACCAAGAATGATCAAAAACAAGATAACGCATTCAGCTTTTAAAAATGAAATGTTTCTGCGCATGTACGTCACAGCAGCATATAAGTACGGATAATACATATAAACAAACATGTGTATAATGTCCTGATGTGACGTCATATTAAACAGTTGAATTTTGTAAATAATAAAAAAACATACACAATGCGAAGTCTTGTTTTTTTACCATTCTTGGGTTAATACAACATAAATAAAGATGTTAAGGCCAATATTAATATTCTGTAGCCCATAACTTAGTATACGAATTGACTTAACAGGTAGATCGTCTTCGAACTTCACAGGGATTAAGAATATATACCCCAAATAGGATATCCCTATAATTTTTTTTTAAGTGAAATTTTAGTTATGAAACATTGATAAGTCCAAATTTAAATAATATAGTTAAGCATAAATATGGCTACCTAAAACGCAGAAGGCCCTTTCTAAAACTTTACAGGAGAAGCAAAGAACAATTTAAAATAATAAATTGATAATTTGCCCTTTACTCTTTATAATTTATTTTCTTTTATTTTTCTTACAAACCTACCAGTTGTTTTGACAATGTTGCATACTATTAAAACTGTTAGTAAGGTCTTTAAGCGTTTATCGTATAATATTATGTAGATACGGCCGTTTGTTCGTTGTAAATAAAATTGCTAATTTTGTTCGCAAGATTCCAAAGTTTTTTGTGGACATTTGTGTGAATGCAATAAGTAAAAATGTTAATGCAATAAGTAAAAATCAATGAAAAAGTTGTTTGTTTCAATTTAGGTTAGTTAGGGTCTTTTACGTTTTATATAACAATATATTATGTTTAAAATAAATATTATAATGTTTTTTTTTGACTAGTATACATTTACTTTAAATTCTTACAATACCGGTATAAGGATTGCGATAATAATTATGTCCTGCAGTAAGTGTATTTCAGTTCTCGGTTCTCAATTGTGCATAAATCCCATATGAAACCCATTTCCTGAAAACGTTCACGCAAACGTAGCTAAAATAACTACGAACTTTGATCTAAACAAGTTCTTCTTAATTTCTATTTTAACCATTTATACTGCTTACTAATTTAAATTAAGTTAAATATTCGAGACCTTCCTGTACTTTTAATTTCCGGCAGTTAGAAAACCCAATGACAATATCCATCTAAAAAATGCAGAACTTATGATGGGTGCCTTTAGTTTGTAAATGATTGGTTTATGTGCATTTTATATATTTATGCATTTAAGTTTTTAACATCATAATAAAATAAAAAAATACAAATTATTTTTGTTTTGTAAATTTTTTTTAACAACTCCCGACAGCCAGACACTTTGCCTATTATCATTATAATCATTTATTGCATAATAAAAATGAAATGGAAAACTAAAACTTTAACATGCACACCCAACAATAATATCAGATAAAATTTTTTACAAAAAAAACCCTTTTTGAAAGTTTCTATACGGCGGTATAAAACTTAACAAGCAAGAAAGTGTTAATCGCACATACCGAATTATCAATACCCTTCACCAAGAATTACAATTGCTTCGTATTGAATTTTAGTAACCAGTCACAATTTTTTAGGAACCAATTACAATTTGTAATCATATAAAACTACTATTTGCCGGCGGTACGCACAATGACCGCAGGAAATATGGCCCGAAAAAGAAAATGAAGAATGGTCCTGAAATTTTATATGAGACACAACAACACGAAATTTTAGGCCTATTTTTTTGGGTTTTTTGTGGCTCTTTTTCATTTTTTCGTTGGGGTGTTTTTGAATTTTAAGTGACATGAAAAATTACCCCAATATCACGGAATGAAAAATACCCCAATATAATATCACAATTTTTACTTTGGGGCTATTTTTCATTTACTAATATAAATTGTAAATTTTAAGAAAAAAAAAAAATTACCCCAATATCACGGAATGAAAAATACCCCAATATAATATCACAATTTTTACTTTGGGGCTATTTTTCATTTACTAATATAAATTGTAAATTTTAAGAAAAAAAAAATTACCCCAAAAAAATTTATATAAATTTTTTATAAAAATTCCTAGGAATAGTATTAAAATCCCGATTTCTTATACTTAAATGAAAAAAATTCATGCCGGCTATACAGACAAGATTTATTTAGCGAGGCGATTGTTATGGCCTATTTCCGATATGCGAAAGAATTCTATCTTTCGAATAACTACATTTAAAACAAAAACAAATGCTAAAAACTTTTTTTGTTTTAAATGTAGTTGTACGAATGAAGGAACTCTTTCGCACATCGGAAATATGCAATAAGTTATACCATAGAGGAGAAAATACTTGCGCCGGACCGAATCCCGGCTATGTAAAGAAGCTTAAGTTAGCGAAGCCAATGTTCGTTTTAAAACTAAAACTGTATAATTATTCAGGTTATTAAAAAAAAGGATTTTGAAATTCTGGATTTTGAAATTCGGGATTTTAAATTTGGGATTTTAAGTTTCTGGCATATTAACCCAACCCAAATTTTGAATATAACTTTCTTTGTGTTTTTTCAATGTGAACTTTTTTGGGTTTAAAATTCATTAACAATTTTGAGGTGATTTTAATAATGATGAATTACTTAAATTTGGGTTATATTTCATTTTGTTTTTAGGGCTACTTTTCATTTTTTGGGATAATTTTTCATAAAAAATGGGGTCATATTGCATTATGAAAAATAGCCCCAAATTTGGCGTCCATTTTCATTTTTGTTTTGGGGCCATACTTCGCAGCGCCATGTGTAACAACTTTCGTGTATTTGTGTTCAAGAAGTGTATTTAGAGAGCGGAATTTTTATGGGGCTTAGCTATATATTTATTAGACTTCACAGAAAAAATTAATAGTTTTCTCTAATCACCAAATTTATACCAAATTAATAATAACAGGCAAGCAAGTTGTTGATTTTGTACCTATTACCGAAAATGATTATATTGATTGCTTAAAATTGTAAAATTGTGAATATTTTTAATTTTAATTAAAAATATTATCAAAGAACTTTGCCATTTCAAACAATGAGTTAACTTATTTTTTGTACGTCGCCACTGAAAACATATTTGTACCTTCTCCATTGTCGTAAGGCTTCCATTTAAGAATGAATATCCTGAAAAAATCTTCCTTGGTTCATCGCGGTTCGTAGCTTTAGCCCAATTTTCCAGAATGGAAAAAACTTTGTCGAAAAATCCCGATCTTCTTAATCAATATAACGCAGTTCTTAACGAATATTGTACACTAGGCCATATGGTTGAAACTTCGTCACAGGAAATCATGTCGCAAGGGAAATACAGCTCTTTTTATCTACCCCACCATGCAGTAGTACGCCCAGAACATAAAACCACAAAGGTTAGAGTTGTATTTAATGCGTCAAGCAAATCTAAATCCCAATTCTCTCTTTACGACGTTCTCCCCTGTATGGAGAACGTAATACTCTTCGGAATGAATTAATAACCATAATACTCAATTGGAGCAGGTACAAATATGTTTTCAGTGGCGACGTACAAAATTTAAATTAAATATTGACAATTTCCAACGACAATTCTACATGTTTCAATTATTTTATTTGAAACGAAAAATGTCAATTAAGATTTTTTGGTATTTAATTAATAATTTTATTTAAAATTTATTTCAAAACAATTAAAATGTTAAATAAATCAAAACTAAATTTTTAATTTTCTTTCAACTAAAAAAATAATTGGTTCAATTATCACATTAATTAAATTTAAATACTTTTTAAACAATTTAATTGATTGATAAAACACCTTTGTCTGCGTTCTTAGCTGCCGCACCAATTTTCTTAAATTTGTACAGTATTTTCCTAATTACCTGGTGATCAACTTAGGCAATGAATATTTGTTAGTTTTTAAGTAAACGTGGCGGCTCTAATATAAGGACAATACAAATTTCGGTATATCTAGAGATCCGTAGCAGTAAAAGTCTCGAAATTCGGAACTAATAGCTTTATTATTAATACACAACAAATATCAGAAAGTTAGCTGGACTGAAGAAGTGGGCGTGTTATCTCCCATACAAAGACAAAATAAATTTTTTTATAGCTAAAGAACGTAAACAATAAAAGTATTCAAATTTGGAACAAATATTTTGGTCATCAATACAGAAAATCTCTGAAAAAAGCAGCTAAGCTAGAAAGGTTGGCGTGGAAACCATAATACAACGACAATATTAATGTCTAAATACCTATATCTTCAAAGGATAATAGTAAAAGTATCTAAATTTGGTACAAATTGCTTCGTTATCAATACACGAGGTCTGGGGGCTTTTTCTGGCAGTCGTGATCGAATAATTTTTTTCGATTCGAAAGCCATTTTATTTATAATTCTTTCAGTCGATACTGAACGAATCGAAACTATTTTTCTTCAAAACTAATGTGTTGTTTCCAGGTGACAGACAACTGATTGTGTAGGAAAATTTATATGAAAAGCACTCAATAAACTGAGTGGTTTTCATACAAATTTTACTACACAATCCATTTCCTGTCACCTGGAAACAGCACATAATGCTTTACAGCTCTGAAAAAAATAGTCTCGATTCGTTCAGTATCGACTGAAAGAATTAGAAATAAAATTTCTTTTGAAACGAAAAAGTATTCGATCACGACTGCCACAATTAGCCCCTTGTTTTAAAATAATTTTATATCAACTAGGAGTATCGAAGTGAGCTATTAAACTAAATCAGACTTAATTTTTTCACAACATCGTTATTTATTAGCGATTATCCGTATTACTTTACAAAGTTGAATTTTACCAAAATATTGCTATTTCTTACGGTTTTAAGCGTATTTAAGTGTTTTCCTATATCAGGTTTTATCTTAGGAAAATTATGGACTGATAATCACAAAATTTTATGGTTCTATATGTATTAATATAAGAGTAAGTTAGACTAAGTTTCATCACAATATTATATTTCGTTACGATTTTACTCTTATTAAAAAGTTATTTGAAAATTAACATTCTAGGGACTTTCAAGGACGAAAGCTCGTAATATATTTTCAAGTCCTATTTTGTCGTGTAATTACATACAATGAAGTTTTTTGTGATGTCAAAAATTTTGTTATATATATATATATTTTCTATATATATAGATAAATATATTCAGGTGCTTTATTCCATTCAATTAGGTCGTTCCAAAGGGGCCGTGTTTTCACGAGGAAGAACCCAGAATATATGCATATACATTATACAGTTTAAGGGCCACTATTATAACTTTGCATTAGGTGTTATCGGACAGATCGGACAGATGCTTTTTGCCAGATTACACATAACTATCTGTCAACTAAGTCCCAAGTTTACCTAACGCACAAGTTGTATTAATTTCCCAAATATGAATATTTCTTAGAGTTACACACGAAATTTACCACTGCATATTGAAATGGAGTTATTAATGTCTGTCTGACACATGGGACATGAAATATTTGCCACAGAAGCTGGAGATTCTGAAATACCGAAACAGCAGATTTAAAAATAAATTCTACAATTTATAATTTCGCAAATTTAAGAAGCGATACATGAATGGATGGTAAGTTAAAATATAAAATTAAGTTCTTATAATGGGTATACACATGCTCAGAGTAATTATAGTCCGACAAAACCCAGATCTCTATACTATAAGAAATTTTTATGTTTCCACACAAAACATTCAAAGAATGAATAACGAGAAAATATTCAAATATTTATTGTGACAAGCAAGCAAACATGTCTGTCTACATCATGTACTAAAGCACCGAACGATCGTCCAACAAGCCTTCATGAGTGGACAATGTTTTAGGAGCAACAGTGGCAAATATTCAAACCAACAAACAAATATCGAAAACAAACAAATAATGTTTTATGCATTTTTAAAACTTTATGATAATTTTTTTAGTATCGCTTTTAGCAAGTAATTTCATTACACAAACATGTAGAGGAAATGGTCAGTGTATTTTAGCAAAATTTCTAAGATGTATGGGGAAGATTCGATAAGATAAGAATTTCATGGAAACTTTTTGTTAAAAATTTAATAAGAAATAGACATTACCGAATTTGAATACTTTATTTGACTGAAATGTTGACATTTCTTCACCTTAAATAATTTACTTTATTTTTACTAAAAACTATTTAAACAAGATTTTTTTTACAAAAACTCATCAATATCTAGCAAAAAATTATAATATTTTTTTTCACGTTAAAAGTGTAAATAAAAGATGATTTGCTTTATAGCAGTAACAGTTTTGGTAACCTAAAATTTCAACTCATTAATAGTTAACAATAATAATTGATTTTTTTCCATACAAAGAGTGATTTTTTAACCGTTTGTGTTTTGAAAACGAATGAAAAATTTATTTGGGCTGATAAATGAATGCCTGCTATTTACAATTTAGGTGGTCCATCCGTAGGTGGTTCATCGGTGAGTTAAAATTTTGGCCTACTTTTTCCAGCATATCGGCCAGTTTCCCACCTAAAGCAGCTGTAATGTTGTTTTCCAGGTCTAGAATTGAGGCTGGCTTGTCCCTAAATTAAAAACCACATGGTTTCCAAGTCTAATTCTTCTATTCTATGCAAAAAAAGTAAAATCAAATAAAATGGTAATACTAAAATTTATTTATTCCAATATAAATGACAATAATTGTCATGTAATTATTACTGTATTCTTCACGACTCTTTTTTGCGTATTTTCATAATTAACCCATGTGCCATAATTGTATGAGAACGTCCTAATAGTTTGTTGTCTTATGAAAATTATACTAGCTTCAGCTAGAAATTTCAGATGGGCCAATTAAATTTTTACCCTAAAAAGTTATCTTCTGCCGTAGAAGACGCAAAATTATAGTAACACCTACCCTTTGGTCACACTAAGCAAATATTTGACGTACATGTGCATACGTCAAATGGTTATACCATCCACCATAAGCGATAAAGAGGGTATAATAAGTTTGTCATTCCGTATGAAACTTTCCCATAAAGTACATATATTCTAGGTCCTTGAGTATTCTAAGTCGATTAAGTCAAGTCCTTCGGCCCATCTTTGAAATCAATTTCAAAGGACTCAAGATAAAATAATAATATTTATTTTATTTCTACTTCTCATACGCAGTAAAGCCTTGAAATGGAGCAAAATCTGTCCTGAAGGAAAGAGCTAAAACACCAAATGTGGAGCAACCTTCCTAAAAATTGATATATCTGATACAAAATCTAACATAAGTTAGTAGTGAAAAAAGCGATTGTTATAAAATTTGGTCAACATTCGTTTAATATGACTTGAAATAATACTACACTGATAAAAAAGGCGTCATAACGCTGATGTATTTTAACATCAGTACTATTAGAAGTGTCTTCGTTTTTACACTTTTGATTATTGTGAAAATATTTTTTGATGACCCTGGTCGTTGGATTATTATCACTTTTTGCCTCATTGATGCCGTTTATAATAATATTGATGTCAAAATTCTGATGTTATGGCATCATTAATATGAAGATGCATTTTTCTATGAGTGTGCTAAAGTTAGTGAAGATTTGTCAATAATTTACCATATTATGCCCACTCTCGAAAAAATACTTTAGAATGCCTAAAGAAGTAACGAATAATGTTGTTTTGTATAATATTTCATAAAGCAAGAAATCACACTACCAAATTTTGTGAAGACTGGTCCATAATTTATCAAAAGTTGAATGTTAACTCTCCTCCCAAAAATAACTTTAACACTCGTAGAACTGAAAAAATCATGTTCATTGTGTTTTATTAGATCAAATTTGGTTTAATATGACTGAGAGTAAAACCACAAAACTTTGTTATGTTCGGCTCATAATTTACAATAGGACCCATATAAAGCCGACTTTGGAACAGTACGCAATACGCAATGAGTATTTTTTTTTAAAGATAGATCCCATATAAAGCCTTCTCTTAAACTATTCTTACTTTTAAATCTTAAAACGTCCCACCAGACTTCCATAATTGATATTACGTCGTATATAAAATAAAAAAAAATAAATAAAAAAAAAAAAATAAAATATTACGTCGTAAACAAAAAAAAAACTGACACTCACTGTCTTTATAAATATTATTATTCGCAATAAATAAATTACTTAAAATCAAAATCTTATCACTTACCGCCTTAGAAACAATTTGCAGTTGAAAAGTAGTAGAAAATGGAATTTGTCTCTGTCTGGTATTTTAAAACTTTTACTTATTCACTCACTAAAAATAAGGACAACAATAAAAATATATCTACTCTTCTCTGACATTACTGTCAAAGAATTTATGAGTTTATCTGTATTGTATACCCATGACTTAGCGCTGATTAGTTCCCATAATAGTGTAAACGTTTGATTTTTGCAAATGAAAATTTATTTTGTATTTACCACAACAAATATTCAAACCTTGTTGGTGTATGATTATGATAATAGCTGTCTGTCTAGATAATTCTGCCAAATGGCTTAAAAAAGTGTGTGAGTATATACATAAGTCTTCAAGTCTTACAAAGGACGAATATTTGTACATAAAGCCATATGTACATTTATGTGTAGCTATATGAAAAAAAACATCATCAAGAGACTAACAGCATGTTTTATGATATCTTCATGGTGATTTATTATCATTTGATTTTAAAAAGGCAGACGCCTAAACATAAAATTTATATAAATACACTCACTTAAATAAACGCGCATTGAATCTGCCAAACATTTATGTCTTAGAAGCATCCATCCTAAAAGGGCCCAGGAACAGCCAGATACTATTATCAAAACTTAAATAGGTTTGCAAGTAGACATGTTGTATTTATAGTAGAATTTATTACAAATTACAAACAGTTTTATTATTTTCTTTTTTTTCTTTTATTTTTAAATTTTTTATTCTCTACGACTTAAATAAAAACATAAATTTATTTTAACTCTCTAAGAACATTTAACTTATTGCTTCATTCTAATAAACATGGCAAATAATGATTTGGAAAAAAATTTAAAAAAATAAAAAAAAACGAAAGACTCAAGCAACAAACTTCATATTTTGCGTTTTTATTTCCTTTGGTAATAATGTCTCTCTCCATGTGACTTTACTTTCTTCTTCCCTTTTATTGTAGCTGCAGCTGTTGCTGTAATTGTTGTTGTTTTTATGTTTAGTTGCTAATGCTTCTCACAATCTTGTCACTTGTATAAATTTTCTTCTAACCATTTCATTTTCATGTCCCAAGGGCCAAGAGCGTGTCCATAAGTTCAACATTCTTGTTGGGTTTTTTTAGTTCGTTTATTTTACTTATAGTTAAAATGTTCGAACAGTCAAGAGTAAAAGTGGTAAAGATTTATAAATTCTAATTCTTGAATTAAATTTTGTTGAAATGCTGTATTTGTGATTGTCGAATCTTCAATTTCCTTCAATTACAATATTAAAATGGATTTATAATATAAGAAGGCATAATTATTCGTAAGAACTTAGTACCTAGTAAAAACTTTGCTTACAAAATAAGCTGAAAAGTAATGAGAACCTGACGCAAATCTACTTATTTTTGTACTAGAAAAAGTACTTATTTTTGTTCGGGATGTCCCAAAAGTAATCCTTTATAATTTGGCCAATTACAACCTAAATAATAACACCCTTATTTTAAACTTAAAAGTTTTATCAATATATGTAGTTACAAAATGAGACAATAAATAAGAATTTACAAATTAACTTTCAAAAAGGTTAAAACTCACTGACTAAATTTTTCGAAATTTAAGGAAACATTTAATAAAGAGTGTTTTGGCTGCACGAAATCATATATATGTAGCTCTAACCCTGTAATAAAAATGTTTGTAAAAATATATGTAAATATTTTGTTGTTCAAAAAACATTGTTGATATTGATATCTAGAGTTCTAATAACAAAAATATATTGTGGGGGTAACTTTGGAACATATTTATGTATATATTTACATACATTTTATAGATTTTTGGATTTCCCATAGATTTCTCACCGAAATTATTCTTAAAATTTTATAGAATTACCGAAATTTTAATGGACTATATTGCAAATGGATTTAAGTAATTATTTAAAATCATATAATAATAACTTTTTTAAATCATTATACATATTAAAGAATTTTTTTAATTTATAATTATGACTTATTTAAGAGTGGCTAATAAAGCTGCAAAGTAATGAATTCAGGAAGTCATTAAAATTAGGATTGTAAGTTAAGTTTTTGCTGGGTAGTTGGGCGCTTAAGTCTTATTTGGAAAGAGTGGTCTACATAAAACCCACATATAAGAATCATATGCGAAAAGTTTTATGACAATAAATCTGTATTAGATATGATTTGTAAAACGGTTAATTGTTTTCCTGTAGTTGATCGTATATGGATACAACACACTTACTTTTCTTTATGGGTGCCCTGTTAAGTTAGTTGGTAGTGTTCTGTCAACACAAGGGTTGCGGGTGCGATTCTCGCCGAAGAATCTGGTCTGTTTTACTACAATGCATTAACGGTCTATATTACTATTGCTTGGTTAATTAAGTTAGAATATACTTAAGAATTGTATTTTCGAAATTAATGAAGTAATTGGCTTATCTGGTGTATTGACAATGAAACAATTTTTACTAAATGTAGATACTTTAACTGTTATACTTCTTCTTAGGGAGGTACCACACTCACTTTTCCAGTTCAGCTCTATTTTTGACAGATGCTTTGTATTGATGACTAAATTAAGAAGTTTTTACGGTAACCATTCTGAGTTAAGTTGGCCTCAAAAAGAAGCTAAAAAATGCCAAAAAAAAAAAACAATTAAAGTGCCAAAACATAGTGCTAGAATTTAATAGTACTTCTTTATAAGCAACTATTTTCTTATAAATTACTTATTTTCGCCATTTCGGTTTATATTGCCTTAAAATTTTTATTACATTTAAGTGATACAAAATTTCTTAATCTAAAACAAATTATTTATTTAACATAAAAAGTATTAAAAACATAACAAAAATATTAAGGGTTTTTTTGAAATCGCTTAAAATTGCAAAACTTAAAATGTGTGTCTAAAAGACGAAATACGTTTTTAAAAATGCATTTAAAATACCAAACTACTAACTGCTAAATTTATTCCAAGAAATTGTTGTTTGTGATTTGTTGCCACTTGAACTTTTCGTTTAAATTGAAGGTTAGCGTGAAAAATCTGTCTGTATAAATGTACAATTGAACAGCGAAAGTTTGCGAGACAAAATTGTTGAGCCAATTTAGGAAGTTTATGTAAATGAATTCTCATACAATTTTAGAGAGTTCATTTGTGAGGGCGTAAAAATGCACAAATGATTGCTTGACTTTTAAGTGATATCATGAAAATCCTTATTAATTCAAACTATAGTTAGGTTTTTGCATATGTATGTATGTACATGTAACTCAAACGTTTCGACGGTTGCACTATTTATTGTTCGCTTATTTTAAGAGTAAAGTTCAATATGAAACACTATATTCGGCTGTGCCAAATCTTTGATACCCTCCACCGATTGTTCGAATATTTCAGGAGTAGGCTCTATTTAATATCTACATATATATATTATATATTAATATTTATAAAAACGGATGTCAGCATTAAAATTGGTTGTGGTTTAGACCTGTAATAAATTATTTACCGAAAATCAGAAAGTTTTATACTTCTTTTTTTAGAAATGTTAACTAGCTTGAGTAAAAACCATGATTAGTAACAGTCTTAGCCGAAGTAAAATGATTTTTAGTAAGGGAACTTATATAAGCTCCATTTTAAATTATGGACCAATCATCCCAAAATTCTAAAGAGTAATTTCTGGTATTAAAAAATAAAAACGAGAATAAAGTACAATACAGCAGTGAGATTGGTTTTTGTGTTTAGAGTAGAGGCTGCTTAATATGAGTAAATTATGGATATCTATATTTGCTTTATATATATATATTTTTTTTTTATTCCTACACTAAATCCCGCGAAGCTTTTTGCTTGTCTGCAGGAGACCAGAGTCTCTGACGGGAATCGAGCCCGCAACCCCGGTACTAATAGACTAGCTCACTACCGGCTAGCCTACCGGTAAATGATGGACCGGTCTTCACAAAATTTGGCAGTGTGATTTCTAGCACTATAAAACTCTGACGTACCAAATTTTATAATGAAAGCAATATTTATTACGGTTTTGCTGAATTATATACCAGTCTTTACGAAATTTAAGAGTTTGATTTCTAGTCGAATAAAACATCTTATTTCATTCCGTGCATTATGCCACCATTTATATTAGTTTTTGTAACGAAATTATCAATTTTTAGGATGGTGGTTGAACATTTTGAATCATAGCTCCCATCCTACTGAACTGATTCTGCTGGAGTTCAATCTCAAACTGCTTAGGATAACTGCAAGCAGTATTGCACCAAGTTTTGTCCTTTCTTTTGAGTCTTTTGAAAGTGAGCGTGTTTCCAACAGACGGACATGGCTTAATTGATCTAAAATTACTCACACAGAAAGACTTATTGCTAAAATATATTCAAACAAACCTTTCTTACTGTTTCTATTAATATTTTTGTTTGATTTTTATTTTAGAAACAAAAATGTTGCTAACTACACAAAAATATGATACACGCGCTATTGGTTTCAAGTTTTAATAATTTTTTTTTAAATATTTAACGCTCTTTAAAGTGGTCGTTTTTTTAAAAATTTTTCTTTGATCGTAAGCAACACTACTTTAAGTGATAAAAATGAACAAAAAACACATACAGTCTACTTTTGAACGCATTGAAAAAGTACAACAATAAGAAAGAGTCAAAACGGAGTCACTGTCGATTCTACTTGCAGCACGCCTAGTTCTGTGCGTGCTACCACGTAAACCAACCAAGACAGATGAGAAAATAGCGTGGCGAAGTTTTTTATTTAAGCAACAACAAAAGTAGGTCAAAAACTATTTCAAGGCGAATTAAACTACAAGTGGCGTCGAAATGCTATTTGATTTTGTCAGTTCGAACCATTTGGCTTGGATTTGTTAGTGTTTTGTGAGGAATGGTTGACATTTCGAACCGTAAATACTTACAATGCAATGCAATAAACACTATGTTGTTTCTGTTGGTTTTGGATTGTTGTAGTTCCAACTCCAACTGTAGTCGAATTCGCCTTGATGGATTAAATGTTTGTGTCAACACAAAAACAACACTATCAAAAACAACATAATTTTTTGGTTGGTTTCAAAGTTGATAAAAAAAAAAGAATGAAAATATTATATTTTTTTTTTAATTTTTTAGTTGAATACATCAAATTTTGAAAATTGAATGATGATGAAAACCGTATCGGGCCGTTATCCCAGCAAAAACTTTTCTTACAAAATAAGCAGAAAAATAATGAGAATTTGACGAAAAGACTACTAATTTTTCTACTAGAAATAGTACTTATATTAGTTCGCGATGTCCCAAAAGTAATACTTCATAATTTGGCCAACTACAACCTAAAATAAAATACCTTTCTTTTATACTTATAAGTTTTGTAAAAATATGTAGTTACAAAAAGAGACAAAAAATAAGTAGTTACAAACTAACTTTCAAAAAGGTAAACACACTAACTAAAACTGCTCTTATATGCATGGGAAATCTTATTGAATTTTTGTTGAAAAAGTGTACACAATAGTAAATCTTTCGAAATGTAAGAAAACATTTAATAAAGAGTGTTTTGTCTGCACAAAATCAATTATAGCTCTAACACTGTATTAACAATGTGTGTAATAATAACAATATACATATGCAAATATTATGTTGTTCAAAAAATATTGTTTACATTAGATCGATATCACCACTACACTCAAAAAAAAGTTTACTAAATTTAAGTTAAAGAAATTCGGGAATGATTTGGCTCCAAGTAAAATATAACTTATATCAAGTTTAAAATTTTCTTAAACAATAGTACATATTATTTTCTTGCATTAACTAAAAATAAGTAAATTTTTACCAAACAGTACATCAATTGTACTTTTAACTAAATAATAATTGCTAAAAGTAGCTTCATTTTCTACTACAATTGACTACGTTAATTACATGGACTGAGTAAAAGTTGCTTAATATCAAGTTTAAAATTTGTCAACCTAGTCCCATTATTAGTTGAATTTTTCTTATTTATAGGAATGCTTATAACTTCTTTTAAGAAGAAAAAATCTTGTTTGAATTATGTTTCAAAAGTTTTTTTGATGATTTATTTTAATTGGAGTTTTAATGATATATTTTTTACTAAAAATTTCCTAAACTCAATCATATAGTTATACTTAATATTAAGAAGTTTTTTCTTAAAAGAACAAAAAAAAAAAACTTAATTGTAGTACAAGCCATTTACTGTATTTAAGTATAATTGGTTCTTCGTACAAGAAACTTGTCCTAAATTTGAGTACAAATTAAAACTCAAAGTAAGTTAGATATACTTTAAATAAAACAAATTCTTTCGTTATATATGTTAAAAATTTACTAATATCAAGTTTTGATTTTTCTTAGTGAAAGTACAGTGAACTTACTTTTAGTAGAATAAAGTACTTCATTTCAGCACTAGTATATAGTAAAATCTTAAATAAAAAGTCGTTTTTACTTTATTTTTCATTTGTTCTTTTTTTTATTTGTGGAAAATACAATCACTTCATAAAATAATATATACAGTACAATTTTTTTATTAACAATTACATTTAGTATTTACATTAATATTACTGTTATTATTTTTATTTTGATATATTTACATTTCATAGTTTATTTACATTCGGTTCTAAAATATCTTAAAATTACATACATTAAAGCTATTTATATTAAACAAATATCGAAAATGTTGAGTTAATTTTATAAAATTTTTATATAACATAAATGCATTAAAAAAGTGACAGTTTTTTATTATGTTGCTTATTTTTTAGTAATATTAGAATTATTATTGTTTTTAATATTATTACAATTAAAACCATACAAAATAATCACCATTCTTTCAGATTTTTATAAAAAATACTTTAACACATTAAAAAAAAATATTTTGTATTGTGCCACTGTTGCAGCCGGTGAGCGATATGTCGACAAAACTAAAATAAAAAACGGGATTGATTTTGGCGTAAAAATCAATAATTCTATAGCCCAAGTTTAAAATGTTAATTAATTTATTACAAGTTTAAAATTTAAAAAGATGTACTCTGGAAACCCTACAGTAAAATAATTAAGGGTTAATAAAACCAGCCTTGTTTTGGTCTGTTAAATGCTACCATGTATTTGCCAATCACATTTGTGATCTTGGCTCATTGAAATAAGCGAGTGGGCATTTAGTTCTAGAAGACATTTTTACTCGTCAAATTGCAATGTTGTAAAATTTGGACAAGTGGAAAGTGTCCCATTAACTTAACTACGCAACACTTACCCTCATGCGAGATTATAAATGGGGATCGATAAGAGCAATTGTGCTTTGACGTGCATCTACAATCCTTTAAACCAATAATTCAATTGCCTAATGTAAATGCTGAACCTTACAGCAAACAGAACCAATTTAAAGCAAAACAAAACTATTTTTTGAAGCTCAACTGTTTTAATTTTTAAACTTGTAATAAACTTTATTCCGTAATCCACTTGAAATCAAAACCTGTAGAATTATCAAAGCAATGTTGTAATAACTTTAAATTTCAAGCAACAATGCCATGACAATAGTCAAAGTGGAATAGAGAATATGGGATAGAGGTATATGATAAAATTTGTGCCAAAATCAAATTCCCATAATATCATATTATACCTTGAACATCGTCTTCCTCACAAATAATATTTTCTTCATTTCTATTTATACCACAACTGGTTTCATAAACCCCTTCTTTCCGCAACTTTGAAAGGGAGTTATGGTACTTGCTATATAAATAGCCCGCAGGCTTTATACATACATATCCTAAAAATTTAATTATTCTTTCTATAAATTTTCTTAAGATAACTTCTAAATTTAAGTATCTTACTTTATTTTCAGTAGGAAATAGATTTTCTATTTTTTCAGAAAGGCTTTGAAAGGTTTTGGGACTGGGTAAACAATTAAATACTCCACCAAACTACTTGAAAGCAATTTTCGATGAGTAATGTTTAGAGATTTATTTTTCTCGAAATATAAAATAATCTGCCTTCCATTAAGAGATGACTTTAAAATATCTTTAATGGAAATCTAAATTGTATGAACATACAAAAGTATATGTAATCTTAAAAATTTAAAAGAATTTTTTTCTACATACCTCAAAGTCAAAATTGTCTAAGATTTGCGAAGAATTTGTTGCAACTAGAGAGGTTGGCTGAAGCAGTTCAAGGTTGCTATCAATACGTTCATGGCGAATAGACAGTCCCTGGAATATATTACAAAGGCATATAAATATTAATACAGAGAAAAATATTCAGCCTTATTAAGATTTTGGTTGTCGTATACGACTGTGTCCTGCTTTGTAGCAGATAAAAGAACACAGGTTTTACTTTAATCTATTACAAAAACTAAAATTTCCAATTTAACTATGTCATACCTGATCTTTCTGACACTTTTTCAAATGGAATTCAAATTCCAATCTGGGGCCATACAAATTCTGGGGAATTATTTCGTCCAAACATTTACTCTTCAAATATTTAATATTTTTCCCATCAAATCCATGTTCTATAAAAAACGTTTAAATTTTTCTAATATAAAATCGCTTTTTTACAAACATAGCATTTATCAAAAATTTTTTTTACATAAGGAATTTAAAATAATTTTCATCCACTTGTTTTTTGTGCACTTACCTTCAAAAATTTGCAGGAATGATTCACCCTTCAAAAATACTAGGACTTGAGCCAAATGACAATCCAAACCAATAAAAAATACTGTAATATAGACAATTTATTTATACAATTATGAAACTAATATTTATTTTTAATAAACTTTTTGGAATAAAAAATTACTCCAATATATACCGTAGATAGAAAAACTTTAGTCTAATAAAATTTCTATATTATAAGTTAAAGTTACGATTTTTAAGTAAATTTCTAAGTTCAAGAAAATTTCATAAACTAAAATTAAGTCATATTTTTTTTTGAGTGTAGTGTTCTAATAACAAAAATTTATTGTTGGGATAGTTTGGAACATATTTATGTATATATTTACATACATTTTATTTGTATTTGTATTTGTATTTGTATTTAGTATAGTATATAGTATATCCGGTAATATCTAATAAATATTAATGAAATATATTGCAAATCGATTTATATAATTATTTGAAGTCATATAATAATAAATTATTTAAATCATTATATATAAAGTATTTGTTTGTAACTTATATAATGACTGGTTAAGGATATAATAATAATAAAGATATTATTTAATATAAAACTAATAATGAAAAAATTGGGGATTAAAGCTACAAAGAATCGTAAGTAAAGTTTTTGATGGGATGCTGCTGTTTTTAAATGATATTTTTTCTTTTGTAGCCAAGGAAAGGATAAAGCAACAGTGAGTGAGAAAGAAACATTGTTTACAACCAGACGAATGGTGTTCATAAATTATTAAAAAAAAAAAAAAAAAAATTATGTTTCCCAAAGCCAGCCGCCTCCTTGCCTACCCCCCCTTCATCATCTCTTCACTGTTTGCTGGGTACGCGCCATTGCCCGTGCACAAGGAGTTAACATTTTTGTCTGATTCAGCTAAATTATTTGTTTGAAAATTTTCAACGCAACTTTAACCAATAATAATGACAATTATTGGTTTGATAAACGGGGGGGTGCTTTAAAACCATGTGAGATAAGGCCATTATGACTTTATTGCTCAATTGAATGGGAGATAAAGCCATAATGGCCTTATTGCCCAATCATTGAGAGGTAAGGTCATATTTAAAATTTTGCGAAATGAGAGATATAGCCATACTTTTTTTTCGCAAATGAGAGATAAAGCCATATTTTAAACTTTAGTATGCGAAGCCAGATTCCAATACTTTACTTTAGTGTTTCCGGGAAAAGAACTTTTTTTATTCTTGTGACGCACGCAGGAAAACTTTATTCAGCGAAGCCACCTGCCGCGTCCTACTGGAGGAGAAAACCCATAAGCACGGCCGCAGGCCGCCACGCAGGAAAACTTTAGTATGCTAAGCCAGATTTCGTAAAAGGGAAAATCTATTATTAATCAATGTAAAATGCAAAAGTTCTTTAAAACTGAAGTGAGAGATAAAGCCTTTTTCTAATATTGCTAATGTGAGCTAAGGCCATGATGGCTTTATCTCCCATTCAAATGAAAAAAGGCTTTATCTCCCTATTGAATGAGAGATAAAGCCATCATGGCCTTATCTCACATGGTTTTAAAGCCCCCCCCCCTTGAAAAACTCCGAGTTTTTTTTAATAAACGAAATGCAAAATAAATTGTTTGAATATGCAACTTTGTTTGTAGGAGCTATTTCAAACAAGAAAGGTTTTGATTCTAAAATTTTTTTGTTTGAATTGGGAAAATAAATATTTCTGTGCAAGCAGCCAGAATATATGTAACTACTTTCTGGGGTCTTAGATGTTTAATAAAACAGTTTCACACGGAATGACAAACTTAGTATACCTTCATTCACCACCAGTGGTAGTGGAGGATATATAAATGTTCGTACACACATGGCTGTATGTTTGCGTGCGGAATTTATTTTGCAAAGGATCATATAAACTACACAAATTGCTTGGCAAACACACACTTAGTTTCCATTTTGTGTTCGCCAATAAACAGCACAAACATTTTTCTTACAAACATTAGTTTTTAATTTTTGGCAATATTTCTCGCTATTTGTTTGAAACGGAGGAGATATATAAATTTAAATAGAATACTTTTGCATAAAGTATCCTATTTACTTTTTCATTAAGTATTCTATTATTTGTGGCAAACAGCACAGCTTAAAAAACTTAGAATTTATCACTAAAAATAATTTTAACACGTTCGCCAGTCAGCGTCACATATTCGTTTTTACAGTAACTTATGTCACATATAAGCGTCGGAGTTGAAACTTATTTGCCTATAATTTCGTAAAAGTTTGTTGGGCGTTTCAGTCACTGTTACAATGTGATATAAATATATTATCTACGGTTTGTGTGTAGGCTAAGTACACCCAGAGAAAAAATATGTTTAAATTGGGTCGCCTCCAACAAAACTATTTTTAAAGAGAATTGCAAACATATTATGTTTAAATTTAACCATATTATTGTCACCGACAAACATATTATTGTTAAATTAGTCCTACATCAAGAAGGCACAGCCATATTATGGTTGCCTCCGAAAATCTTTTGGTTAGTAATAACTAAAATATGTTTAACATTTATAATAGCATGGTTGATTTTCAACCAAAGCAGGTTGATCTTAGAAAAGAGGAAAATACTATTGTTAATTTAAAAACAAATTATTGTCATATTTAACCATAACATGTTTAGAGGCAACCATAATATGGTTGTGGCTTCTTGATAGAGGACAAATTTAACAATTATATGTTTGTCGGTGACAATAATATGGTTAAATATAAACATAATATGTTTAAAATTTTGTCTAAAAATAGTTTTGTTGGAGGTGACCATATCTAAACATATTTTTTCTCTGCGTGTAGTTATTTAAAAATTGGCTCTTATTTTAGGTACTTCCTGAAATGTTATTAGAAGAATATTATAGAGGGAAGTTCTACTGCAAAATAAATTTATATATAAAACTTTAAATTGCGTTATACAGAAAAAAATTCTCCAAGGTTTTTTACCAATTAAAACATTAATCAAAAATTAAATCAGTTTTAATTTAAAATTTAAACAAGTGAATTAAACGCTTAATCAAGTTTAATTAATTTGTTTACTGGTGAACATTTAATTAATATAAATTTTTTAATTTTTTCTGTGTAGTTTGTGTGTTTATTGTTCCCTTTGACCTTCTAAAATCCTCAAATTTTCATAAAATTTGTATAACTTTCCGTTACTTTAAATTGGCTACAAATATTTGTGAAATTACAAGTGGGCGTGGTACCTACCATCCAAAAATAATATAAATATCGTATACCGCTTATTTGCTGCAACATCGTCATAATTAGTTTTACAGAAAACGTCTTTAAAGTTTTAAATATACACAGCACGATGGAAAAAGAAAATTTAATTCCTCTCTCAAGAGAAGAGTTTACAATATTTTCATATGATATAATTACCAGTTCATACCACACCTTAATTACTATGCATTAGTGATATTAAGTTAAAATTTTCAATTTTTTTCTTCTGACGTTGCTGCAAATGAGTGATATCTGGAGAGCGGTAACGGAAAAAATATTTAAATTTAGTACAAATAGCTTGAACACCAATACAACACATCTGTTACATCTGGCTGGACTGGAGAAGTGGGCGTAGTTTTCCAATACAGAGAAACTTTAAATGTTTGTATATCTGGAGAACGGATACAGTAAAAGTTAATTAATTTGATGCACAAACAAAACATCGTTCAAAGTGGATTTTTGTATACATAACAGAAAAATTATCATAATAATCAAAAAAAATAGTCAATAAACTGTTAAATATATATGTAAATGGCAGTACACTTTAAAATATTTTTTAATGTATAAAAATCAAACCATTTAGTGACTCATATATGTGACACTAATTTTACTCAAAACTAATGTTACTATTTGCGATTTAACGTATTTTACAAAATGTGACACATAGTTTCTATTAGGAAAATATTTTGGAAAATCCGGTCACATATGTGTAACAACCATTTTTTGTTTCTGATATTCTGTAGAAAACTCCAAAATGGTTGAGTGACGAATGTCTTAATGCTTCTTCATCAAAGTCTTCACTCAGCAAACTATTCGCTGAAATTAGTAAATTTAGCACAAGACACCACAAACAGTTTGAAAAATATCCAACATGTCTGAAAAATATTCCAAAAATTTTCAAATGCTTGCACCCCAATAAACAACACGAAATATTTGTACAAACGTGAAATTTTGACATGTTTGCCAAGCAATTTGTTTGGTTTATTTTAAAAAATTGTGTAAATTCTATTACAAAAAATGCTAGAAAATGCTTTATAAAGAATTTGATAAGAAAATGCTAACTGCTAAATCGGAAGTTTAGCAGCTAATGCCCAATTTTATCAAGTTCGATTTAAACTTTATTGCTTAAGCTTCCAGTTAACAATATTTTTTTGACAGTTAGAGGGAGTTCATACGGTGTTTTTTCAGACATGGCTAGCATACACGTTTGGTTCGTTTGTAGGCGAGCGCGTTGTCAAACGGACACGAAACGAGTTTTCATGTTTGTTTTTATGAATTTTCATGTGTTTTTAATTTGTATGTATATGCACGCAGAGAAAAATATGTTTTAATAAAGTGACCTCCAACAAAACTAATTTTAAAGAAAATTTCAAACAAATTATGTTTAATCTAACCAGTTTATTGTCGCCAACAACCATATTATGGTTAAATTTGTCTACAGTCACAATCATAGAATGATTGCCTCTAAACATGTTATAGTTAAATATGACAATAATTTGTTTTAAAATTAACAATAGTATGGTTGAAAAACATCCATGTTACAATAAGTAGTAAACATATTTTAGTTATTATTAAGCATAACATTGTTTTTGCACTTATTATCAAAATGTTTTTAGTGATTACTAAAAATGGTAAAATTGTGATTTTTTTTTCCAATAAATGATATTTTTGAATATAATTAAAATGATCATAAAACTTTGCCGTTTCAAATTAATAATAGCTCAGGTTTTGACAATTCCCAACAACAATTCTACAAGTTTAAATTATTTTATTTTAAACGAAAAAATCAATTAAGATTTTTTGTTATTTAATAAATATTTTAATTAAAAATATATTTTAAAACAAAAAAAATGTTAATTAATTAAAAATAAAATTTTTAATGTTCTTTCAACTATAAAAATTTTTGATTCAATTATTACATTAATTAAATTGAAATACTCTTTAAACAATTTTTTGATTGATAAAAAACTACTGAATTTTTTTGTTTCCAAGCATAATGTTATTTTTTAACTAAACATAAGCTATTTAGCAAGTTATCATTGCCCTGATAAGCGGAGAAAAGGTAGATCCCAAGTGTTGTTCAAAGATGGTGTCCGACTATTTTTAAATCATACTCATCATAATTTTCGGACATTCGGGGGATGGAAGTGGGGGTTTCATTTCATGCCTAACTGCCAGGGGAAAGGATGGCTGCCGCTCCTCTGGAGATAGGCGCAGACCATCAGCCGCTCAATATGAGAACAGATGCTGGTGGATTTGATTGCGGACCAACAGCCTTTAGAAGGCTAACAGTTGACCGTTGACCGCCAACGGACGCGTTGTCATTAGCCGCTCCAACTAGGAGAAACAGACACTAATAGGCAGGTAGCTATTTCTTGCTTCGTACTAGGTCAAGACCAATCTGGCATGGGAGGTCCTGCCGGTCTTGACTAACGTCACTACCGCTAGCATGACTCTAAACGTCCTTTTACTTAAGCACTTAAGTACTTCGCATCAAGATTGTTTCCCATTCGCGAGACTAGTTTTTGATAAAATAAATATTGTATACTACATCTTTCTAGTTATACAATTTTTGAAATTGCATTAAACATTTTAGTTTAAGTTTTCTTCTTTTTTTTTCCTTTAAATACATTCTATGCCATACGGCATGATGCTCATAAACCTATTTTGCAACAAAATTTACAAAAAAAATCTTTTTAATGGGCTAACAGTTATAAAATAAAAAATAAAAAAATAATTTAAAATCAAAAACAAAAAAGAAGTACCGAAAGGGTTAGATCAGATATTGAGGTTATTATCTGCAACATCGATCATCAGGAATGCGACGAAAAATTGGTTAACCAAGTGCTTATTAATTCAATTTATTTTAAGATGCAATTTTTTTTATTAGAGCTCTGGTGATTGATTTATTTATAAGGTCTTATCGATTTTCGATAATGGGTTCAATATGCGAACTCTACTCAATAATGGTTCAACCAATATAATACTTGTTAAGGTATTGATATTTGTACAGAGGCTACAAGTGCTCTGAAAAGAGTTTTAAAAGTTTTTGTTGTGAATGAGACCTTTATGTAAACTATGGTTTTTTTGGAACTATTCTCACCAAATTTGATGAAGTTATTTAGTTTTATGCAAAAGTTACACTAGAAAGTTACACTTGGAAAGATAATCTATGTTAGAGTTATGGTCAATTGTGAACCTATAACAGATTTTGAATATTTTAAAAAGTAAGTCTTTTTAGGAATTAAAGGGTATGAAGCCTATTTCGAAAGATCATTTGTACGGTTGCTAAGAAAAATTAGCCCCAATTATATAACGCTTATCTTTAAATAATTGAAAGTGCTCCTTAGATGTAGTTTTTTTTCAAGATTTCTATTATAACTTTATTATCATTTAAGTATTAACCGCCACTGTTTAATGGCATAACTTAATTTTTTCTGCTATTTTTTCTTCTTCTAATATTAAATGTTTGTAATCTCTTCTTTTTTTTAATTTTTTTTTTTTTGTTTGCAAATCATGTTAACCATCTCTGTTTGTAGACTTTTTAATGTAACTTTGCCCTTTGCATGTTTACTTTTTCTATCGTCGTCGTTAGAACCATATTTTTTCTTCTAAGGTCCACTTGCTGCATCTTCAAGCATTTAACTGTTTTAGTAGCTTTAGAGCAATTGTTTAGCATTTTAACTTAAAAAAATTTTCATATTAAACACGATTTTCTATACGAATAAACGAAAGGCAGCGAAATATTGTTGTGTTGTTTAAATAATTAATTTGAATATTTTGCATAAAGTATGGGTACGAGTATATTGACCAAATGGACAAAATAAATGATTATCTTTAGCTATGAATTTTATGCTTAGAATATCAATCTAAAATGTGTTGAGGAAAATTTGTGAATAAATTTGTGAGGGCAGTTTATTTTAAACACGAAAAAATTATGTGAACAAAGATAATAAATTTTTTTACTGGCTTATCTTACTTGACTTCATGAAGCTTTAAAGTATTGTTGGTTGCATGAGATTAATTCATTATTAAGGATTTGAATGCTTTAAAGGATTATTTGTTAAATATTTTATTTTATGATATTTACTTTGGATTTTTTTTGCAATTTCAAAATGAAATTTATTATAACCAACATGAATGAGGCCCATACCAACAATTAAACAGTTCGTCATCAAAACTGATTACCAAATTTTTTCGACCAATACACTATGTTTCCGTTTTATTTCCGAATATTCTTATACATAGAGCAACATAGACATTTACAGCATGGACCCCGATTTCGACCGACAACTTAAACGAGCGACAACAAGTCAATCATTATCGTTCTCTTAAGCAGCCCACTACTTATCGACTGGTCGGTCGACAGGTTTTACGTTTCTAACGCAAACAATTTATTTATTGTCAAATTTCTGTATTGCCACATTAACAATTCCACAAATAAAACGCTAGTTTGAAAATAAAAATCGGCAATACACATAAATTGAGCAATAAACACAACTCTGTGCTACAAACAAAACAGAATAGAAAACAAAAGAGTAAACAAAAGATAAACGAAGCAGTAAACAAAAAATGTAGAATAGAATTTTGTGCAATATATTATAAAAAACTATATAATTTTACAAGTGGTGGTATTTAAAAAAATATATAATTATAAAAATGTTGGTGTGTAAAGAAAAATTTGGTTAAAAAATATAACAAAATGTCTCTGTCGACAACTACAACACAAGTGACTGATTTTGAGATTTGTGGTCGCATTGCATTTTTTAGTGAGCCGCAAATTTGTATGAAAACTGCTACGTTAAATAACTTGCAAAAAAGTTCTTCGGGTGAAAAATAAATCTTACTGATTATAATGGGTGATTCATCGTGAGATTACAATATGCTTTTTTACAGATCACGCGTGACTCATATCAAACTACTTTGTCATTTATGTTCAGTATTGTTTGGCAAGTCATCATGGAAATACTCGCACCACAACAGCGTCTTAAAATTGTTCAGCTCAAACTCAATCAAAATCCGGTGTTTTACCGTGAAATTTTGTTTAGGGATGAAGCACATTTCTGGCTCAATGGATACGTTAATAAACAAAATTGCCGTATTTGGACTGATGATCAACCCGAGGAGTACCAAGAGCTACAATTACATCCATGAAAAATATTGGTATGGTGTGGTTTATGGGCTAGTGAAATCACTGGTCCACATTTCTTCAAAAATGAGGAAAATCAGTATGTTACCGTCATAGTAACCATTATCTCAGCATGTTTACGAACTATGTGCTTCCTGAAATGAGCGTATGGTCTCGGTGAGCTATGGTTTCAAAAATAATATGTTACGAGCCATAGAGCATGTGAAACAATCATCTTGTTGAGAAATCATTTTAGTGAATTTCTCGTATTGCTAGGGTTAATTGGTCACCTAGATCGTACGATATCACACCTTTCGGCTATTTTCTCTGGGGATATTTAAAGTCTGAGTTCTTCAGGAATAAATCAGCTACGATTTGGAAGCCAACGTTACTTTTTTTTTTTTTTTTTTTTTTTTTATTCCTACACTAACTTACTCGCGAGATACCAGTCGCTATGCTTGAACGAGTCGCCCAAAATTTGACCTTGCGATTGAACCACCATGGAAAACATTTACATGATATAATTTTCAAACAATAAATTCCATAAATTGTTTTTTTAACCGATAATAAAAAGCTTAAGTTCACTTTCAAAATTTATGCATTTTTTTACATTATAAATCAAACCACACGATGAATCACCGAATATTTATATAAACAAAACTCAGATATAATTAGTACTATTATTTTAGATTAACGATATAACTACATAAAATATACTTTCAGTCTAAGATATATGATTCTTAGTGTTCGACGAAGTCACTTTCTTAGGCTAATGCCGATGTTCGGCCCAATTGGTTAAATTCCGCTAAAGCGTAACCGAAGCCGAACTTCACTTATCCAAATTTACAACCAAAAAAAACTTTGAAATTTTTGAGATCAATTAATTTATTAAACAGAAAAAAACCATTTACTTATTTAAAAAAAATGTTGGTAGTAAAAAAAAAAACAAACAAAAAAAATCATGAATTAGTTATATCGATGTTCATATCGCTTCACTAATGCAAAGTAGTCATATGCACAAAAATTTATTGTTGTGTTTAATTCCCTATTTTTATTCTTGGTAAAAATACTGAAATTTATTGTTGGAGGATAAGCTGTTTCTATGCTCGTTTCACTGGTTACTTCAGAAAAGTGCTCTTCATACCTTCTCTATATCAAAAAAAGATCAGTATTATTTCTCAACCTGAACCCTCCACCACCACTAGTGGTGAATGAGGGTATACTAAGTTTGTCATTCCGTGTGAAACTTTTTATTTATACATCTAAGACCCAATAACGTATATATATTCTGGCTCCTTGAGTAATTCTAAGTCGATTTAGCCATGTCCGTCTTTTGAAAACACGCTCACTTGCGTAAACCGCAAATGAAAAAAACAAGTTTGGTCTCAAATTGCTTGTAGTTATCATAAGCAGTTTGGGATTGAAATCAAGCAACATCGGTTCAGTAGGAACAGAACTATCAATCAAAATTTGGAACCACCACCCTAAAAAAATTGGTAATTTTGATACAAAACTAGCATAGATGGTGGAATAATGCACGGAGTTATAAAACATTTTGCACGAACTCGCTTTGTATAACTGCAAATCATACTGACAAATTTCGTGCATATCACTCCATAATTCACCCTGGTCCCCATATAAACCCAACTCCCGAAAAACAGTTAAGTATGCCTAATACTGTAATTAATAATGCTATCATAATCAAATTTGGTATATCATAGTTTTATAAGACTAGCAGTGTCAAATTTCGTGAAGATCGGTCTTTAATTTACCATAGGCCCCATATAAACCCTACTCTCAAAAAACGGCTTATTGCGCCTAAAACCAAATAAAGCCCACTTTGGGACAATAAATAAATTCGCCTAAAACCATAACAGATATAGATACTGCGGTAAAATTTCTTAAAACTAAGATTCATATGGGCAGAAAAAATACCATGCAATTTTGTGAGATTAACTGTTAACGCTAAAACTTTATTTTTTATTTATATTATAAATTTATTCTAATTTATTTTTTGTAATACCAGAAATCAGTCTTCAGAATTTTGGGTTTATTGGTCCATAATTTACCATAGGTCCAATACAAATTACCCTTCTAAAAATGATTTTGTTCGGCTAAAGCTGTTACAAATCATGATATTTATCACTGTAAATTGTTTTATTCAATCAGTACATAAAGTTACATTTTAAAAATTTTAATCGCATTTTGTTTTTTTTTTTTTTTTTTTTTTTTTTTTTTTTTTGAGATTAATATTCTAAGTTCAAAATTTATATGTTTTAATGCCAAAACAGTAATTTTTATGCATTGATACCATAAAGATTATTTCTGCGATTGGAATAAAACTGCCCAGCTGCACTAAACAGTATCTCTCTGGCAACGCTAGTTGGTGGTGCTGACATATATTTAGTTGCGTTTCAATACTCAAATATATTAATGCTTTTGGGCTTATGTACATAAATACTAAATTCCTCTTTGAGAATCTTTTCATTAGAAGCTTTAATTTGTTATCCTTAATTTTTTCTTTGACTATTGTTTGCTTGTTTACCTTTTTACAGGGCTATGGAGTCGTCAAAAAAAATTCTAACTCCGACTCCAGCCGCTGTAATTTTTGAAGTACGGCTCCGAATTTAACTCCGACTCCTACTCTAATCTTGATGTTAAAGACTTTCCTTTATTTGACTTTAAGATCTTTTTTTAATATATTTCCTTTTTAATGGTTAAATATAGAAAAAAGATGTTGTGTAAAAATATCAAATCGATATTTTAATTCTAACACGTGCTGCATTGAGCTTAAATATTGTAATTAACATATGTAAAGTAGAAAAATTGTTGAGTCGGAGCCGCGAGTTTTTGTGGGTACTTCGACTCCGGCTCCGGTACAAAAACCTCAACTCCGACTCCACAGCCCTGCTTTTTTATAAACAATCACTCTTATCGTGGTTGGCGAATTTAAAATACGTCTAAGACTGTTTGGTAATAGATTAAAGAAAATAAGTTCACGCTCTCTTTGATCTATTAGCAAACAGTCGACGGCGTATTTTAAATTCGCCAACCACGATAAGGGTGAATATAATTTAATACAACCGAATTTTGGAAAAAAGTTTTAGTTGATTATTTTTTGCATGGGTTTTTAACTTCGGCAAAAATCGGCCAAATTAATGCCGAACTCCGATTATCGGCCGATTAGCAATTTTTGGCCGATACCAAAGCCGAAAACGATTAATCGGTCAGACACTAATAATTATATAACAGATATAAAAGTTTCATCATCATCTTAAGAATCAGAACTAGAATTTGCATATATATCACACGAGTCAAATACTTAACCTTCGCCTTACCAATACCCACCCGGTTGACCATTTCGGTTTTATTTCTTTAATAACTTCTTAAATTCGCTTCAGTTGAAAGGAAATTGTTACTGACTAAACAAACTGTTTTCTTAAAAAAACTGAAAGAAAACAAGTTAGAGTGCTATATTCGGCTGTGCCGAATCTTTGATACCCTCCACCGACAGGAGTGGGCTCTATATGATAAATACATATATTAACTAAGCTTCACAAAAACGAGCATCAGCATTAAAATTAGTTGCGGTTTAGGCATGAATTAAATTATTGACCGATAATAAGAAAATTTTATGCGTTTCTTATTAGGACTTTGAACATGCTTGAGTAAAATATCATGATTCGTAAAAGTTTTAGCCGAACAAAAATAATTTTTAGGAGGGTAATTTGTATTGGACCTATTAAATTATGGCCCAACCATCCGAAAATTCTGAAGACTGATTTCTAGTATTACAACACAGCAGTGAAATTAGTTTTAGCGTTAACAGATATTTTCACAAATTTGCATGATATTTTTTCTGGCCATATGAATTTAAGTAAGACATTTTACCGCAATATCTATATCTGTGATGGTTTAAGGCGAATTTTATTATTTTCCCAAAGTGAGGTTTATTTGGTTTTAGGTGCAATAAACTGTTTTCCGAGAGTAGGGTTTATATGTGGCCTAGGGTAACTTATGGACCAACCTTCACGAAATTTGGCAATGTGATTTCTCGTCCTATAAAACTGTGACGTACCAAATTTTAGTATGATAGCGTTATTTATTACGGTTTTAGGCGTACCAAACTGTTTTCCTGGAGTAGGGTTTATATGGAGCCTAGTGTAAATTATGGACCGATCTTCAAAAAATTTTACAGTGTGATTTCTGGTCCTATAAAACTGTGACGTACCAAATTTTAGTATGATAGCGTTATTTATTACGGTTTTAGGCGTACCAAACTGTTTTCCGGGAGTAGGGTTTATATGGAGCCTAGTGTAAATTATGGACCGATCTTCAAAAAATTTTACAGTGTGATTTCTGGTCCTATAAAACTGTGACGTACCAAATTTTAGTATGATAGCGTTATTTATTACGGTTTTAGGCGTACCAAACTGTTTTCCGGGAGTAGGGTTTATATGGCGCCTAGTGTAAATTATGGACCGATCTTCAAAAAATTTTACAGTGTGATTTCTGGTCCTATAAAACTGTGACGTACCAAATTTTAGTATGATAGCGTTATTTATTACGGTTTTAGGCGTACCAAACTGTTTTCTGGGAGTAGGGTTTATATAAGGCCTAGTGTAAATTATGGACCGATCTTCAAAAAATTTTACAGTGTGATTTCTGGTCCTATAAAACTGTGACGTACCAAATTTTAGTATGATAGCGTTATTTATTACGGTTTTAGGCGTACTAAACTGTATTCCGGGAGTAGGGTTTATATGGGGCCTAGTGTAAATTATGGACCGATCGTCACGAGATTTACCAGTATGATTTGCAGTCGTACAGACCAAATTCGAGCAAAATTTTATGTCATTCCGTGCATTAATAACCCAGTTATGTTAGTTTTTGTATCCAAATTATCAATTTTTTCAAGGTGGTGGTTCCACATTTTGATTAATAGTTCTGATCCTACTGAACCGATGTTGCTGGGTTTCAATCCCAAACTGCTTAGGATAACTACAAGCAATTTGAGACCAAGTTTGTTCTTTTCTTTTGTGTTTTTTAAAAGTGAGCGTGTTTTCAACAGACGGACAGACGGACAGACAGACGGACATGGCTAAATCGACTTAGAATTACTATCAATACGAATAGTATAAAGAGGTAATATTTGTTTGTTTGTAGGAGGTAATCTCTGTAACCGCTGAAGCGATCGTTATAAAACTTTAACAATATATTACTTATGGTCCGGGAGGTGATATAGGCTATATATTTGTATGAAATTTTAAGTGGGCGGGGCACCTCCCATACAAAGACATTATAGATTTATCTATATCTGTACATCGACAAGAGCTAAAGTTTCCAAATTTAGTACGAATATCTTGCTTACCAATACACAACATCTAACAAAATCCAGGCGGGATTGGAAAAGTGGACGTGACACCTTCCATACAAAGACATAAGTGATCTCTGTAACTGCTGAACCGACTTTATGAAAGTTTAACAGTATATCACTGATAACATATAGGCTTTATACTTTTTTTAAATTTTAAGTGGGTGGGCACCTCCCGTATAAATACAATATATATTTCTGTATATCTGGAGGATGGCAAGAACTAAAGTTTCCAAGTTTAATAAGAATATCCTGGTTATCAATACCAACATCTGACAAAATTTGTGCGGGATTGGAGAAGTGGGCGTGGCAAAAAATAGATTTTTTAAATATGGAAAACCTCAATAGGGGAAGTTTCCAAATTTGGTACAAACAGCTCTGCTATCAATACACAACATCAGTCAAAAAGTTGGCGGGATAAGAAAAGTGGGCGAGGCACAAAATATAATACTGTATCTCATCAGAACTATAAGTGTAAAATTGTCCAAAGAGTTGGGCTTTTATGCAATTATATTTTTACAAAGTGTTAAGGGTTAGAAAATTGAAATTCTATACTTGTTTTACCCGGGCAGCGCCGCACAGTGCTTTGTCCCCATATAACGAAGGGGCAAAAATAGAAGGAGTTGCCAGATATTTTTGAAATTTGGCACACTATCATAAAATAGCTTAGTTAAGAAAAATATAAATTTTGGAGAAATCGGTCCAAGGTCACGCCTACCTCTCATGTGTCCTAAGATTGAAAAATGTAATTTTAGTTTTAATAATGCCCATAAAATTACAAAAAATAGTTATGCTGGTGTACAAACAATTTTCACCGTGTGTGTAAATTTACATTTAAATCGGAACAAGGACTCAAGGTCCTGCCATGTACACTTTTACTCAAAAACGCTATAACACCTACAAAATAAAATCTTAATAAAATTTGGAATGTAAATTAATATTTGTAAGATATAAATTTATGCCAAATTTAGGAAAAATACAGAAAAATCATTTACTGAAACGCTTAAAATGCTCTTGTAAAAATAACATGTAAGGAAGTATAGTCGGTTAACCCGAACATATGATAATCTTCAGCACAGTAATTTTAAACAAATTTTTAAGAGTGTACCCTATTTGGGACCCGCCCGAACAAAATTATGTTATAAGGCTACGATTCATTTAAAAGTGCTTTCTGCCGAATATTATTTAGATATCTTCATCAATATGAAATTTTTACATGGGGGTTTATATGAGACCTATGGTTTATTTTGGAACTTTGTCATGATATAGTAGCTATCGTAGAAGTCATTGTTGCCAATGTTTATGTAAATACTAACATATATAAGGAAGTTATGGCATTAAATGTTATTTTCGAGAGTATTATTTGTATGGGACCTATGGTCAAATATGGACCGATTCCAATTAAATTTGGGAGGATGATTTCAATTACATTACAAATAAGTTTGGACTAAGCTAAATCTTGATACCAATATAATAAGATCATTTATCGGCACAAGGACCGTATTCGAAAAGAAGCTTGTATGGAGGATTTTTAATAAGCAGAACCTATGTGTCAAATTTTATTAAATTATCTACAAAATTGCGACATGTACGCACAAGGTTATATAGACCGCCAGACAGCAGGAATGCCAGGATATAACAAGTAAGAAAGTGTAGTCGGTCAAGCCCGATCATATGATACCCTACACCACATTATATAAGAATAAATTAAATAGTATCTATTTGAATTTATTTCTTATTATATTTCTAGTTTTTTTCTTGCTATGGAAATTTAAGCAATTTTTTAAAATGAATTTTTGTTTAAGTTGTGGTAAAATTTTTTTGTTGTTTTTATTTATTTAATAGAAAGCCGTTAATTTTTACGAAAACAGCAAAAAACCCCTTGGATGATATTTTTCTTTTTTTTTTTTAATTATTCATGAAAGTTAATAATATTTTTAAAAATATGTATAAGACATTAATTCACCAAAATTTGTTTACACTTGCTTTAGAATATAGTTAGATGTCACAATCTCCTAATTCAAAAAATGAATTTTTAACAATTATTTTCTTGAAACAATAAAAAAACCAAGGTAATTTGTGAATTTATCGCCCTCTTGTACCGTAAAATACAGACAAACCCAAAAAAATTTTTATACATTTTTCAATTTTTGTTGTTTTTTATAAAAGTATTAATTTCAATTTATATTAATATTATATTGTTAGTTTATTTTCTTTTAAAATCCTGAAAACTATGGAAATTTTAGCGAAAATCACTAAAATAGCTATTTAAAAAAAAAAAAATTTATGTTGTAAAAATTTTTCAATTGTTTTTCTTGAAGGTTTTAGAAAACAGTGAAAATTTTCGAAAACAGAAAAACCCCATAGAAGATATTTTTCTTTCGTTTTTAATATTCCATCGAAATTAAAAAAATTTTAGAGATTAAGTAAGTAATAATAATTTTTTAAACGAATGAAAAAATACATATAAGAAAATAATTCACATGACAATTTTTCACAGTTACTTTAAATATAGTTCTAATATAGAAAAAAATTCCAATCCCGTACTCCAAAAAATAAATTTTTAACAACAGTTTTCCTGAAGCCTGTAAAACTCAAGTAGTTTGTTAGCCATTTTTACATCAATTGCTCTGACTTTGGCATCCTCTAGCGCCGCCAAAAATTTTTAAATCTAAAAAATTCTTCATAATTAATTTGAATTTTATTGTTATCTATCGATCTATACATTTGTTTGTACAATATAAGACTGGTTTTTTATTTTTGTCTATGGGACACAGCACTTTGCGCCGGGACTTAAAAACTAGATACTTGTAAACATGCCAGAACACCCGGATAGAAATTGGTAAACGATGTACATAAAAATCTTTGGAGGAGCGAAGGTTAAAGAGATCATTAGAAATTTCAAAGCCGTAGAAACATTTATATAATCTTTTTAATGAAAATCGAATATTCAATAACGCATTAATAATTTTAAATTTTTTTGACAATTTTCATTGAACACAGAAAAAAGTGTTTTATCAATTAAAAAAATGGTTAAAAAATATTTAAATTTAATAAATGTGATAATTGAATCAATTATTTTTTTAGTTGAAAGAAAATTAAAAAAATTTATTTTGATTTAATTAACGTTTTAGTTGTTTTGAAATAAATTTTTAATTAAAATTTTAATTAAATAACAAAAAATCTTAATTGACTTTTTTCGTTTAAAACAAAATAATTTAAACATGTAGAATTGTTGTTGGGAATTTTCAATATTTATTTAAATAAATTAATACATTGTTTGAAATGGCAAAGTTTTTTGATCACTTTTTTAATTAAAATTAAAAATATCATTTATTGAAAATATTTTTTGAAAATTTTAAAATTTTTAGTAATCAATATAATCATTTTGGTAATAGGTGCAAAATCAACAAATTGTTTGCTTGATATTATGAATTTGGAATAAATTTGGTGATTGGAGAAATTTAATAATTTTTTCTGTGAAGGCGTTCATTTCTTAAAGGACGTATTAAAAGTTAAATACTAGATTAACCAAATCAGAAAATTTATTTTCTTTTAACGCAAGTTTAGGCAATCTCAAACGTCGATTTTTCGATTCTTTATTTGTCCATTTGTTGGTTAAAATATTACTCCACAAAAAACAAAAAATAATTTTTCAAAGGGTTCCGGTATTCCGGTGTGCCAATATCAATAAAAATAACGATAACGAAATAGCTAATAGTTTAATGCTGATATGACAAAAAATATAACCGTTATACAAAATTCTTAAATACTGATAACGAATTTCGGATGCCAACCTTGGTAAATATTGTGCTGTAGGGTAACATACGGTCAAGTTTGAGCCAACAATTGTTTTTGTGCAGTGTTACTCGCACTCTATGTAAAGTATTGTTAACGCTTAATAATCCAAAATACGCTTATGATAATTAAAAATGCATTTTTTAAATATTTAGAAATAATTTTTAACCTAAACTACAAATATTTCTCTTTTAAATCTACTTTTATTACTAAAGCTTAAGTTAAGCCATTTCTTTGAGAACCATATAAAATGCAACAACAGAGTACAGCTTACAATTATTACTATTAACATTTCTACACATTTACGGTTTAAAAAAAAAACCGATTATAAATGAAAGAAAAAAAAAATAAAATTTTCTCATAAATTTTCTATCTAACTTTTGGCCCCAATCAAAGCACGTGGATTAAGCTAAAATATCGTTAAGAAACTTTCCGTTTCTAATCTTTAAAAAAATTGTTAATTTCACTTTTAAATGAGAAAAGAGAAACACTTCCAACCATCACCTTAAGCCCTCAAATAATCAGTGAACATTGCACCCATCAAATGCGGTTTATAATCCGTTGGCAAACATATCGCCATGTATGTTTAAGTAAAATATTTTTAAAGTTTTTTAAGTAGGAAAAATAAGAAATGAATTTAAAGCAATTTAATTTTATTAAAAAAACATCTAAGCGGTTGGCTAGAGAAATGTAAAGCAATAAATTTAACAAGTGGATGGTTTAGAAGGTTTAATGCGAATTTTGTAAAAGCTACTTTAACAATTTTGGTTGTTGTTTTTTTTAACAAATATCTTATAGCTGGGTGATAAGGTAAATCTCTCTTTTGTCACGAAAGTCAGCGCATTCTACTTCTGCACGTGATCGTCTTACGGTAACTAAAGGTTATAATTCTAAAGGTTTTTGTAATGACATTTTCCGACTAATTGAAAATTTTGTAATGAATTTACTGAATTCAATTTATTCTTGCACAGAACTATAAAGATAATTGTATTAACAACAAAACTTGAAGTGATTTCCATCAAGAGTAGTGACTTACAGTTCGGTTCACCGATTTGTACTAGGAACGTTACGATACGCCGTGTTTGCTGATACCATACAGATACTTCAAAAATAAATGACGGCGATACCGATACTCATATTGAATTTGAATTCAAGTTAAAACAAGTAATAGTTCTATATTCGGCTATACCGAATCTTATTTACACCTCACTATGGTGCGATAAGAACAAGGTCGTGTTTTTTTTTTGCTAATATCTGTTGTCCGATCAGGCCAGTGATGTAAACTTTTATTTTTTCATTACCATACAGAACTCTAAAAATTAAATTTTTTAAGAAGAAATTACCTTTCGCAAAGGTTTTTAATTAAAAAGTTAAATGCAGTGGTCATAAACAATTTATTTAAATTTTAATTGACCTCTTTTTTCGATTAGATTTTAAGCCAAAATTATTGTACTTTTTATGACTACGGGAGAAAAATCTTCATATATACATCTATGTATATACATATATATATATAATTGTAACGTTACTGACTGACTGATTTATCATTGCACAGCCTAAACGACTGTAGCTAAATAGTTGCAATTTGGACCGGATACTATTCTCTCCCCAAATCGATCCACTATGATGGGATTTTTGGAGATTAGTACATTGCACTAGATCATAAAGAGAGTATTAACTCAAAATATTTATTTTTCCACTTTTCGATACGTAATATTAATATCTACAGACTGTAAAACTATCGTGCTATTTCGTCTACTTTTTGGTAATGAAACGGTTGTTTTAACATTTTTTTTTCATTTGCTTTTTATCAGGCGTGTTCTGAAAATCACTTTAATTCAAATCACGTGATTTCAAAGCGTGTGATATTTTGGTGTTCCGTCTTATGTGTTTCGGTGTGTTTCTCAATAGCCGAAAGCACACCGAGAAACACAAAAACCGAAGGATTTTGAGTTTATACTTCATAATTTGTTTAATCCATCTAATTATAAACATTAAAAATAAGTAGAAATACAAAAATACTTGCAAACATAAAAAGTATATAATCATTTTTGTATTGTTACACCCAAAAGAAAAATCAAAATCCGTCTGTAGTTAAATCAAGCCCTAGCGGTGTCAATGGTACGGTAACTAAAGATTTTCTTAAATCAAGTACGAAATGCTTTATTCAACTATGGATTATTCAAGTACCAAATACTTAACTTTGGCCATTCATTTTTCATATTTTGCGCTAATTAGTGTAACCAAAACAGTTGCAGAAACATATCATTCCTCTCAAAAGTTAAAATCATAAAACCTACATATAATTAAGTAAATGTTTACCAATATCCTAAACTTCTTTAAATTACCGTATTTTAAATTAAATTACCTTGCTATCTTTTTGGGCTCAGCATTACAGTAATAAACAGTAATTACCAAACGGCTTACGACACTGGATCAAGCTGAATTTCAATAGCAAATAATTCCGGACTATATGTGACATCAATATATAACAACCTAGTAACCATAGTAAATTGGGTCTTCGGAAGAGTAATTTCAACGGACACACGGGCAGCTGGACATCGTAAGGACCAAGAATATAAACAGGTCATAGGGTCTAAGACCAATATCGTAGAAATTGCAAACAGAATGACAATCTTACACATATATGTATATAAGACTAAGTATATATACGACTTTACTTTCGGTGTAGGGTGTAATTAACAAAACCTATTACACTGTACGACATGATTTTTCACCCATGATAAAATTGAGCACATTTTGAAAATATAGTTTAAAAAAATATACGTATGTATGTCTCAGTTTTTCAAGATCAATTCATTTCGCGTTTTTACGCGCAATTAAATTTTTAATGTTAATCCACCTGTCTAACACTTGGTGATGTTTCGATTATACCCCAGTTGATACCAGTTGATCAAGATGCCATATTTTTTTTTGCTAAAATACTTCATACTATTCGCAGCAACTCGGACCGTTATCGTGCCATGATAACCGACTATTTGATGCCTGAAATTGAAGCTCGTGATCTCGGAGACATTTGGTTTCAGTAAGACGGCGCCACTTCCCACACATCGCATCAATCAATGGATTTATTGAGAGAACACTTCGGTGAGCACATAATTTCACGTTTTGGGCCGGTAGATTGGCCACCAAGATCGTGTGATATCACATCGTTAGACTTTTTCATGTAGGGATATGTAAAGTCTAAAGTTTATGCGGACAAGCCCGCTTCGATTCAGGCCTTGGAGGAAAACATCACGCGTGTCATTCGCCAGTTACCAGTCGAAATGCTCGAACGAGTCATCGAAAATCGGACTCAACGGATGGACCATCTTCGACGTAGCAACGGCCAACATTTGATAGACATAATCTTAAAAAAATAAATGCCAAAGAATGTTCTTTCAAATGATGATAATCATTCTCCATTAAATTTTAATTTTCTGTGTGTTTTTTTTTTAAGTAGGGAACCTCGAAATGGATCACTCTTAATTTATTTTCAATTATTTTGTCCAAAGTTTATTTACAAATATAAAAATTAAAACTAGAAATAATATTAAACATTGAAAATTTTAAATTAAAAATTGAAACATGAGGGGTTTGTACATGAGGGGGTTGTGTATCACGGCCGACCGACCAGCAGTATCCAGCCTGTATATACCGTATGTCATTACCTTTATGTTGGTTTTCGATGTGCGCGATATCTTGGTGAATCCTCTACCATGCTCGTCGCTTAAGTTCGACGGGAAATAATCAAAGGATTATGAAGGAAATAGAAGAATTATAATTTTTGTCCCTCTTGTTTCCAAGAAAATTATTTATTTCGTTTAAGCGATTAACCGATTAAAGCAAAAGCCCGATTAAATGAATACCCTACTAAGCACTAATATTTCAATGAAATCTATAGGATGACAGAAATTTCAGTCAATGATATTTATAGCGAAGCTATAATTTGGTTTATAAAAAAAATTTATAATGATTTATCATGAATCAACCAGCATATAAATTTGCGGAATGAATCTTCTTAAGATTTTGATTAATATTCTAGAAAGCCGTGTGTATGGGGGGATTGGTAAAATAATGGGCCGACTTGAGAATATCAAAAATAGGAATTGTGTTTGGACAAAATTTTTTTAAAATATTAAAATAATAATATTAAAAATTTTTTTACTACTTTAAAATTTTGAACTGAAAGTTGACTTCAAGGACAAAAATCCTAATATGTTTGATACCAGTCGCTAATAAAGCAATGGAATTCTTATAAAAAACATTGTACAGTTGGGACGGCTCTGTCATATGGTACGGAACACTAAGTAAGTGTATAACGAGTATTGCATTACAATCAAGTGTTAAATATTTAGTTTCGATACCATAACTTTAAAACATATTATTGAACTAAGAGTAATTTTCAAAAGTGATTAGATGCCGTTTATTGCAGCTATGGATGATGGAGTAATTTGTATTTTAATAGATGTAGCTCCGTATTAATAACTAATATTTAATAGTTAATAAGCCTTTGTAATCCCATTAGTGGTTTCGAAACGTCATCTGATTTTGACAGTTCGAACCAATTTGTTTTGTTAGGAATGTTTGACATTTCGAACTGCAAATACTAGCAATGCAATGCAGAAAACTCAATATTATTTCTGTTGTTTTTGGATTTTTGTAGTATCGACACCACCTTATATTGAATTCGCTTTGGTCTAGTTAATAGCGAGCTAGATTATCAGTGCAAGGGTTGCGGACTATTTTCCTGACAGAGATTATGTTCTCTTTCATTGCAAAGGGCTAAAGGTCAAACTTACTATTGCTTGGTTAATTCTTGGTAAAGTGTGCCCCGGTAGGCTAGTCTATTAGTGCGGGGGTTACAGGTTCGATTCCCAACAGAGACTCTGGTCTCCTGTCGACAAGCGTAGAGCTTTGCGGGATTATCATAGGAAAACAAATTTAGTTATCATTGTATTTATAACTCTTTATGAGATTTATTATGCTTAAAAGATCTTAGGATATGTATATCCTAGAAGGAAGTAATAATTAATAGTAAACCTCGGTTTACGAAATTTGATAAAATCACTTTTGTTTATATCTTTCTTTTTTTAGAATTTAGGCTTAAGTCTTTTTTGTAAGATAATTTTTATCAGAGATGGCTTAAATCTTTTTCAATCGACTCAAGGATGATCGGAATACTAAAAGGATTTTTCAATGTTAGAAACTATTTCGATGACCAAAAAATTAAAAAAAAAAACATAATACTCAAAGAAGCTTTAATGGTGTAGAATATGAATGCTCTCGTTATTGCAAAATAAGTGTAGAAAACCCGATATATAAACTTACTTAGCAACAGAGTAAGAAAATTCGAGCTCATTGAATAAAACAACAATTTAAGTTGTTTAGTTTCTACACGTTATTAATGTTTAAAAGTTTAAGGCAAACGTGAAGATAAAAAAGTAAAAACATCATTTCTTCATAACAATCTGCAAAAGAAAAAAACACTTGATGATGACCCATAGCAGACACCTTAATCCAAACTAAAAAAAGGAGAGAATTTATTCGAAAGTGTTTGAACGAACGCTTATACTTGTCAAGTGTCTTGATAGTGGCTAAAGTTCTTGCAACATCCCTAACAAATTTTACTCTTCTAAATCCTAAGCATTCAACTTATTAAAATTAATTTAGAGAGAAGAAAAAAAATAAATAAATAAGTAAAACAAAATACCTTGAAAGTTTATCCCATCATCTAAACCCCATATTCCACACACACCAGCTCAAGTCCAAGTGACCATACTTGGAATATGATGATCATTTCTAGACATACTTCTGCTATACATGATACATTGATGGGATGTTTGTATGGATGGATAAAAGGAACGCTTGAATGCGTAACAGACAAGTTAAATTGCAAACAAATTGTAATTATTATAATTTATGCTAACAAACATGTTAAATTATAATGTTCTTTTTAGTTTTTTTCTCCCTATTCTTTCTTTCCCAAACTCTAACAGTTGGCTCTGAAAGCCCTGGAATTATTTATACGTGTTTATCAAATAGTGGGAACTTTTTTTCCTGTATTTATTTAAGTTGGCAGTAGGTGTGTTTTGTTTGTAGAAAACACAAAAGACAGACAGACAAATCATATAAATCATCATGATATGGGATTAGTTTTTCTCATGTTTTACATTTAAGAAAGATTAATTAAGGAAACGATTGAACTGGAATAGATTGAATGTACTTATGTGTACATTTTCAAGTGGCTTATAAGGAATTAAAACAAAATTTTCAAAGAACTTCTTAATTGGATAAGTATTTTGTTTAATAGCTTAAATAGTCCGCTTGACAAATCTTTTTTTTATACTCGTAGAAATTAATATCCTATAAATAACTTTAATTTAAGGATTTGGATCTAACTTCAGAAAATCAGTAGGAAAACCAAATCGGCAAGTTCTTCCGTTGAAAGGCATATATTTAAGTTTTTGTATAAAACAACTTGTAAAATTTTTTATTAAATAATTTTGGATTAATTTTAAAACGATCATTTACGTAAGTTTTTTTTATTTTCAAAAATCTTTAGCTACTTTAAGAGGTCTTCCGTCATCAATATATTAATAACCAAAAGCTAGATAGTGTTCTTGACTGAGCAGGGAATTTAACCCAGATTTTCACGGACAGGTTGCCCATTTAGCTCACTTTAGCTGTAGTTAGACTGATGCCTGGGCTACATTACCAGGTGATACTTAGTGTAAACAGGAAGTAGTTTTATTTATATAGTAATACACAAAAGTAATCCAAATAAAGAAAGTTAGAGAAATGTATATCGTTACCTACAATGTAAAAAGCCCTAACTAACAAAAAATTTAAATGATTTTTTTAATAATTAATTTATTTTTTATTTGAAGTCTATTTTTAATTTATTATTCTAAAAGAGCCTTAACTTCGTCGCTTATATCACTATGCTTTTTCTGTCTAAATGAAGGAGTCAAGTGTGAGATCATGGGATCTGATGTTACCATCATTCGGTGCATAATATCATCGTTTCTGGCAATTCGACTGCATTTTCTGGAGTATCTATAGCGATATTTTTTATAGTCTTTGTTACGACTTTCCTGAGCCTCTTCGGATAGTAAGCCTACAGAAAAAATACACTTTTCAATTATATATTTTCCATGAATCAGAATTTTGTGGAGTATAGGTGGCATACTGTACCACTCGTACAGTGCAACAAACTCTTTTGCCGTCATCAGCCTAATACGCGCATGAAGTTGTGACATACCAAATTGCAGTGCTTGTTCATTTATGGGCATAGCTTGAACTTCTTCGATTTTATTCATCTTGGATGTTGTAGCTCCTCAAATAAAACAAGAATATGCTGCTGATGTTTCTGTTACTGATTGTACTGTTTTGCCGTCAATCATTGTAAAATATAATTCATGTTTTACTTTAAAGTTACGATTATTTACTGTTAACTCAAATTCTTTTAATTGAGATATCTCCTCATCGACACTTCTCTTTTCTTCTCGTATAACTTGAGGTGTCTACAATACTGTGTGGAAGAAGATTTATTGTTGTTCCATACTAATTTATTTATGTCATCACTTAATAATAATTTAAGTGGTACAACTGATGTCATATATAAATGAGAGTCATAAATTTATTCATCTGAAAACCTCTGTTGGTATTCGCTTTGAGCAGATGCCCCATCACATCCCCATTTAAAGTACATTGTTAGACTTCCGCTTTAAATTTTATTTATTTCCTTTACTGACTTGGTCTCTAGGACTCTTTTAGCAGTATGAACCAACAGATTTTGCAGAGGTACACTGCCTGAACTTTCAGTAATAGAAATTCCTTGAGGACAACTGTTGGTTTTTTTCTTTCGTGAGTTGTTTGTATGGTACGAGTATGTTATATCCTTCATTTTGTAACCAATGCATAAGATACTCGTATTTTTCTTTTGTATGTTCAAGCTTTGTAAACATCCCCAAAGTTTTTAATGTACAAATTTTGTGGTTGGTTTTTGAAATACTAGAAGAAAAATCAATTATTTCTTGAGGAAACATGGCACGTACTTCATCCCTTTTGTATCGTTTGGCGCGATCACAGCACTCTTCAAACGATTTGCGTGGGCGACCAAGCGTAGAACTGGTAGAACATTCAGCCTCAGCAAACTTGATTGCAAATGTGCCGTCAAGCCAATTTGCATTCTTTTTTTCAAATCGCGACTTCGTACGATTAGAATCCTGCCATCTTTGTTTGAAATTAGAGTAAAAGCTTTTATATATTGTATCCAAAATTTTACATGCTCTAGTATCGTTTAAGCCAACGTACGCTTGTTGCAAAAACTGTTTTAATTTTGTTTTGTCTTTGTCAAACTCCAGAAGCTTCGAGCATAAAACCCCATGAGAAATAGAAAAACTTTCCATTGCCGTAAAACTCTTGGGCGTTGGTTTCAGTTATAATTAAAAAACCGGAGAAAAATTGCGTTTGTCAGCAGTTGTTGAATGACAAAAATCGTACAATGAACACCTATAAATACTATGTATTTTTCAATATTTTACTGACAGGTACGATCCAAAACATGAGCACTAACATATGTGGGTGGAATTTCTGTAAAAAATCATACAGGTAGACAACGGAAAACCCCAAATAATTATAAAAGTGCACTTTCCTTTTTTCCTTTCAATTGTCTACGCTCATTTATTACCGCTTATTACTTTGCTACCGCTATCATAATAATCAAATAACCTTTTGCTTATTACTTTTTTTTTAATTCTGAGAATCATAAAAAAAGTCATAAATGTTTTTTCCAAAGAATTTTGAACATATATATCGAGCAAATTTTTTAAATGTATACCTTCACTTAATTGTGAATAAAAGCGAAACGCGTTCATCGATTTTCATGATTTATGTCTCATTTTGTTCATAGGTTATGCGGCTTTACGTGAAAGTAACAGGACTTGACACGTTTTACCGTTTTGGATTTTTTTATGAATTAAAAAAAAAAAAATTTTAATTTTTAAAGCATAAAATATTTGTTTTCTCTTTATACATTTATTTATAACTTCGAAACTGTTGCTTATGTAGCAAAACGTTATATAAACAGATGAAAGTAATTGTAATTCTTGATTTTTATAAATTAGTTTCAGCAAAATCCGAATAGTAGTTCTTGAGTTATGTTAAACAAAAGAGCCTTATCAGAATTGAGTCCCAAATCAATCAGCTGTAAAATGTTGTACTATGTAATGCAACAAATTGAGAGGTGGCACTTGAAATTGATTAAAAATGTAAAAACAGATATGAGATAATGTATTAGTAGAGATTTCCAACTGTGGGAAAGTAAGGCAAAAATTGCAGGTCCAAATGTTTGGAGAAAAAAGGGATTTTTGTTATATGTTAATAAAAATACACAAAAAAAAAACTTAAGTCTGCAGATTTTTTTTTCAATTTTAGTACACTGAAATATCCTACTTTAAATAAAAAATAAAAAGAAAAACGTTAGCTCACATAATAAAATAATATTCGTTTTTAAATTATTAGGTTTAAATTAAATTGGTAAAAAATTACAAGTACTGAGTTTGAGACGGATATAAAAAAAAAACTGGAAGTCAGATCGGAGTAATTCTTTTTGATTTGATTGTACCATTTAGTCTTAAATTTCAAAATATCACTGCATATTGCATGAAGAGTATGTTGACAATTTGACTTTTTTCCGCGAAATCCCCAGTGTGCGCCGCAGTGGTACAAACGCTAGAACGTAAAGAATTCTGATGATGGGAATGCGGTTATTCTCGAAACATGTAAGTTCGACCCGTGTTCAATCCCGTGTTCAGTCAAGAATTATCAAAAAAAAAAAAATGTTTAATGCATTTCATTCCCTTAATAAAAATTATTTAATGAAAATTAAATTTGATGAACTTAAGCCTTATTAAAATACCAAAAACTTCAGTTATTAAGACATATTTTAATAACTTTTCTTATAGTATTAACAATTTTTTAATTTACATGTTTGTAAATTGTCATATTAACAATTTATTTTAGTTGAAGAATAATTTTGTGTCAAAAAATTCCAAACATAAAATGAAAAATTCAATATTTTTCGGATTAAATCGCTAAAGGAACAGTCCAATCGTTTGACGATTATTGAAAACTGAATTCATCTTTGGGATAAGCAATATTAAAATATTTCATTCTGGTTTTTAAATTCTTATTGATAATAGTGTATGTAGATCTTAAACCTCCAATTGCGTTCAGTTCCGAGTCTGTAATGAGTTATGCTTATAATATTTTTATTATCTTTAAATTAAATATGAATTAAAATAATCAACGTTTTTAAAAAGCGCGATGAATTTCGAGCGATTTTCCATTTCTGACTTATAGTCTAAAATTTTTGTTCAGAATACCCTTAAGTTAACATAAATAATATAAAATTTAAAAGAATAAAGACAGGATTATGTATTAAAAATTCATTTTAAAAGATACTGAAAATGAAATTTCAGGTTTAAATCGTTTCGTTTTTAAAATCTAATTCCATCACATGCCTGAATATTCTAAATGAATTTTCTTCTTTGGATATGCAAAAAATTAATTAGCAACAAAATATTTTGTTAATATGACAAGCTCGTAAAAAACCACAATATTCGATTGTTAAAAAATATTTTGTTCAGTATTAGAAGCTCATTTTAAAAATATTTGTTGATTATTAACAATTTGGATTATAAAAAGTATTTTTAAAATTTAAATTGAAAAGACACTGTTGTTGGTGTCTTTTCAATTAAAACCTTTTTTATTCAATATGTATTCAATATGACATTTGACTTGTCAACATATTACGATTATTATTGAATCATATTATTACCAAATATATTCGTAATATTACATCATAATGTTTTTCCCTTAATCCTAATTTGTTTTTATTTGATCATATTATAATTTAATGTAATCATATTATTATCATGTTAATAATAATAAGTTGATAAGCAATCATATTATTATCATGTTAATCATAATAATATGTATATTAAATCTAAAACCGAAAAGTATTTGAAATATACATATATTTAGGCTTATTAACTTACTGGCAATATTTACATAAAACTGTTACAGATATTTCACATCGTAATATGATGCAACTTTAACCATAATATTTTTAACCTATTTTTGCACCATTTTCAAACAATATTAAAATTTTTTTAGCATTGATATTTATTTTGTGACACTTTACCATTTTTTTAATGTACCAAAAATTTCTTTATTTTCTTATTTCTTTAAACTTGGGTTTTTATGGGTATTTTTTTTAAATTGTTTAACCACTGAATAACGAATAATTCGATAGGCATATGTAAAACAACCGACACAACTGATGCAAAATTATTTTACAAATGGCGATTAAAAAATATTATTAGAGTAAAGATATTTTGTTTGCATCTTAAACATATTATGAGTACACGTATAGAAAGTTATCATGTCGTCGGTTGATAATTTAAATCCACATACGAGATTTTTTGCGGTTTTGAGTTAAGATCGATTCCTTAGGTTTTCCGACCTGATCTTTCATTTGGCGTAATCAGATTTTCGATACCACATACGGGTTTCGAGATATGGAGTGTTGAGTTTATCGTATGTGATATTTGCGGAAGCAATTTTCAAATTAAATATCGTATGTAACTGCCACATACGACAAATTTCCATATAAAATACCAAAAAATTAATTTATTATTTAAATGTCGTATGTGGATTTTATAAGAGTTCAAACTTCAAACTCAATTTACTCGAAACTATCGGAATCCACATACGACAATTAAATTATCAGCCGACGATATAATGGCTGTTAAATATCATTAAATGGTTGTGAGGAATATAAAATGTATTTTAAGTTATCATTATTTAGTTGCTATAAAAATGATTATTTTTCAGTGAACCATATTCAAATTTATAATTGCGATAAACATTGAAATGTTTAAAAATTACAATATTTTGTGTACGGCAACAATATATTGTTACAATATATATAGTGTAGTTGCCGTAACCATTCCCAACCATATTTTTTCTCTGCGTGTATGGCCGCGTTGTCGGTATCATTCCATTTATTCCGGACGGGCATTTGTAAGAGGGATAAATGAAATAATATACCTACTCGATCTATTTGCAATATCCAACTTTGAATATGTTGTCAAAGTTAACCAAATTCAATCTTTCTTCTTATGTAAGATCTATGGTGATTTCAACATGACGGTCATGGATGTGTTGCATTAGAATTTCACAAAAACATTAAAAGACCTACCGTAGTCGATTAGGAAAACTTAAGCTTTACACTTTTATTTAGTGTTCGATACATAATTCCCAATTTGTTCAATTTAAATTTACTTCAAGCCATTTCCTGGAAAAAAATTTTATATTAATTTTATATTTCTTTAACTTTAGTTAACTACAGATGTTAAGACATCTCAGTATGACACCAAAGTGTCTCTTAATAAAACTAGCAATTTAACAGAAATTGCAATTAATTTATAATCAAAGATTATTTAATTGTAAAAACAAACGAATACCCTGTGTCTTATGTAGTAACAAATTTGATTAAATTTTCGATTTTCATTATTTGCGATTCATTTAAAGATATTGGTCTGGCTCCATTAACACAAGAACTTTACCACCCGCTTTTAAAAACAATTTCTTTTTTGATTTATATAGTAAATCGAAAATCAATATGAGATCGAAAACATTACGAAAGAGCTGCCTTTTAAACTAAATTTTGCATGTGGTTTTTAGCCATAACAATTTTTTTTTTGTTTGTTCTTTTTCGTTAATTTATTTCTTAAGGAAAATGTATTTTTTTTTAATAATAATTCAGCCCACTTTTTGCCGAAGTTGATTTTGTTTTTCTTTTGTGTCGCTGATGTTGCAATATAATAAATACCGAAACACGCATAACACGCATTTTGTTGCGACCTTCTTTTTTGTATTTATTGTAAAAACACACGTGAGGTGGTGCTCAAAACTCTGGTACTTACGAAACTATTTGCAACACAAAGATGTTGCACTTAAATGCCGCTGGTCTTAAATAACATGCTACTGCTGATGTTGCTGTAGCTGTTGCTGTTATTTTCACTATTGATACTTGAGTTGGTGACCATTTAGCCAAAACATCCAGAGATTAATACGTGCAGTATCCCGAAAAAAGCAAGAAGCCCTTAGGGGAAAACTCTGTTCAGAAATGAGCCATACAAATGAAGAACTCGTTCCTTTCCAAATTCAAACGAAGGAATGAAATTAATAAACAAAAATGATAAATTAATATCGTTTAACAGAACCCTTAGAATAAATCAAAGTATTTCTTATACGTTTAATGCAGTTTTATAGAGGAATTAATTCTTAGTTTTTAATTTAAAGTTTTTACTAATTGAATTAAAAATCTTTAAATTTTTTTTTTTGCAAAAGTTATTTAAATCTGTTACATAAATAAAAAATAATAATTCTATGCAATTTTTGATAAAAAGTGAAATTAAAACCGTTATAACAACGTCTCACAAAGACCGTAGGTACATAGTTGCACTATGGCCCCATACAGGCCCTAAAAAAGAAGCTTTTAAATTAGGTCTATTCAAAATGTACCGCACAGAAAAAATTAAAACATTTCTCTAATCAACAAATTTATACCAAGTTCATTATATCAATCAAACAATTTGTTGATTTTGCACGTATTACCAAAATGATTATATTGATTACTAAAAATTGTAATATTGTGAAAAAATTTTTTCAATAAATGCTATTTTTAATTAAAAATATGTTAAAAAAAACTTTGCCATCTCAAACAATGTGTTAATTTATTTAGTTAAATACTGACAATTCCCAGCAACAATTAAAATTATCAGTTAAAATTATGTTTTTTAAACGAAAAAGTCAGTTAAGACTTCTTAACTGCAAATGTGTGTGGTTACGAAAAAAATTGTTGCTCTATTATGAACAACAGTGAAAATGTCGCTGCCTATTGTGAACGAAGCTTTATAATAAAAAAACATTTTTTGCTTCTGGTAAAAAAAGTTACTACACTGTCTGACAGCGAAATTTTTGAAGCTATGAACATGAAATTCAATTTTGATTTGACTAGTGTTATGTAAACGCGAAAGATGAAGCAAATTTATTTATCTACTTCAATGAACTTAAATTTAATGTGAATCATCATCATCATCTTTTAGCGTTACGGGTTGGAGTGAGCTTTAGCCTGATTAGTTATTCTCATCCACTGTTCTATATTTACGGATTTTTGTTGCCAGTTTCGAACAGCTAATATTTTTAAGTCGTCTTCCATACAACGACTCTTTCGCGGTCGTTCTCATCGCCTGTCGAATCTGACACCGTAGTTTAGCATTACCTTTAGCGGCCTGCTGTTGCCCATGTGAGCACTTTAATGTACTTTAAGATGTCTTAACCTTGACATATGTACAGAAGTTTATCGCTGGCTCTTTGAGCGTAGTCTATTATTAGTATCACGCGTAGGGCCGAACATTGCGTAAAATTTTTCTATCAAAAATTCTAAGTTTTGCACCCATACGTTGCCAAGCCGCTGATGATCGTTTTGCAGACGCTTAATTAAATGATTTTGAGGATAGTGTGGACGTGAAGATATTCTTGTGAGCATACAAATATTTATTTTCACCCGATATTCTATTACTTATGCCATCCAGCATATTGTTACCGTTTTTTATAAGTGGTGGCCAAGTATATGAAACTCGATAAGCGTTCAAAATTATAATCTCCGATATTAATATTTTGTGTATGTCTTCTATTCACATACGTCGACATTTTCGTGAATTTAGCTTGGTTTTCATTTATACCGATGCCTAGTTCCTTTGCTGATTTTTCATTATTAGTGAATAGTTCTTCTTTGTAGCTAGTATTTCTAGATACAATTGCGATATCTATTGCATAGGCTATTAGCGCTTGTCCTTGCAATATCTCTAATTGCATAATGTAGCATCAGATTGAATACGACAGTTGATAGTGTTACTCTCCGTTTAACCCCACTTTGAAAAAAAAGAAAGCTTCGGTTTCTATTTCTTGGACTAAAACTTTGGCAGTTGTATTCATTAAGGTAGCGCATGCAAGCCTGATTAGTGTTGCAGGAATTCCCAGAATACCCATGATACTTTCCTTTTATTTATGCAGTCAAATGCCTGTATATGGTTAATAAATAGCAAATGTATATCTATGTCGCATATCGTAGCATATAATTTTAATACAAAAACATATATAGAAAAAACATGCAAGAACGCATAGTCGATCGAACCCAACCACAGTAAATACAGAAAAATTTTCGAGAGTATTCCCTGTTTGGAACCCAATACAAAACTTCATCAAATTATCTTCAAAATTGCGCCCTGTACTTTGCGCATAATGCAACATTGATAGAAAGCCAGACAGCCTGTCAGCTGGCCAGCCATGCGGTCGGACGAATGGACATCGTAAAATCGACTTAGAAGACTTTCTTAGTTTACAAGAATAAGCGGTTCATTTGATTCATTTTAAAAGTGATTTTGAGTCGATCGGTATACTAAAAGGTGGGTTTAGGACCAAAATGTTAAAGTGTAAAGCCAAGTACTCGGTTCGAACTTGCAAAAAATGTTGAGCAACATCGATTATTTCACACGAAGATGTTGACATGTATCAATATTATCTGTCTCGCGATTTGATATTTTTATTAGTTGCAAGTGTACATTGTTTTGCGATGGTAAATAAAAATCATGTTTTTTTAAAAAGTAAAGCTCAATTGGACAATTAATGTCATATTGGTTGTATTTGGTAAATGTAAGGAATGTTACATATATAAAATTATACCAAATGCAACCAATACGACACAATAAAATACTTTGTGAATTGCCTTAAAATTTAAATTTTTTTAAAATTCTAATTTTTTTAAAATTCTAATCGTATGAATTAATTATTTTAAGTTCATGTTTAACTTTGAACGTATTTGTTATAAATAAAGTGTTTGGTCAAGTTAATACATTATTTTCGCAGAACTCTTCATCACATGGTTTTGAGTTATTTTAATTTTAGCTGATAGTGTTACATTTAGGCCTCAAGATATTGGACTTTTTTTTTGCTTAAATATACATGCATATAATTTTTTTAATTTTGTTTTGTTTTTGACTTTACACAAATCAAAAAAGAGAAATAATAGTTTTATAATTAAAAAGCGCTTTGATACTTCAAAAATATGACATACCAAAGGGCATTTAAATAATACTGCGCTACATACATATATTACGCGTAAATGTAAATCTGCCTACATTTTAATACTAACGAACAAGTAAGAATATATAAGCGGGCAACCCCAACCAAATAATACCCTATACCAGGGAGTTGTCCATTTAATGCAATTGTGGAACTACCAGCACAACATTTTTTAATGACGGTTAGAATTATATAAAAGTTATTTGCGCTGAATTTAATCCAAGTACCCAGATCTGTATAAGATTTATTAGTTTTTAATGTGATTTATGGTAAAAAAAACTGGACCGGCCACCATGACGAAATAAGCTTACTGGATGCCACTAGAAACAGAGAACTTCTTACTTTATAAGAATATTATCAATATACATGGAAAATATTTCTGTTTTGTTACATACCCAGCAAAAACTTACATTGCAAAGTAATGGGTTAAAAAGCTAATATAACGACTCATCACTACTTATACATTGGCATTTTAACTCATTATTTTAACACGGTGATGTCATTGGAGGCAAGTACTTACCACCCTCGCTTACAAATAGGGAGTTAAATAAGTCATTACCACATTCGCTTACAAATAGGGAGTTAAATAAGTCATTACCACATTCGCTTACAAATAGGGACTTAAATAATGACTTAAAAAAAAATTTTTTTTATTATTTTTTTTTAATTATTTTTTTTTTTCTATTTTTTCTTATTTTATTTATTTTACCTTATTTTATTTGTTTTTCTATTTTTTCTTATTTTATTTTACTTTGTTTTTTTTTTCTGCCTCTGGCGGGATTCGATCGCGCAACCTCGGTGCTGATAGACTAGCTCACTACCAGCTTGTCTACTGGGGCATTGTAGTTTTTGCATAAAAAAACTATGTTTTTTACTCAATTATTAAGAGCGTAAATATGAGATTAAATTATCCATAATAACAATAAAAACGCTGATTGAAAGTGGATTGAAAGTTTTTGTTTCATTACTAAAATGACATTTTTATTGTCATAATGAAAATTTAAATTTATGAAGGCAATTATTGAAATATGTTGCTTTTATAAAAAAATTTTTTGATTTCATAAAATTAATGGCAAACATGTAACATTAGATGTATGAAATAATTAAATCTTACATTTTTTTAATTAACAATTAAACATTTTTTTAAGGAAACTATAATTTTGTATTAATTTATGAATATAGTTATGTTTGTATATTGTTTTTTTATGTTCCCAATTAAAATTTTTTGTTTAACTTGGACAAACTTAAGTTTTCATATATCCAATGAAAATTTTTAACGTAATTACGAAATCCAATGAAGCGATTTTAACGAAAATACTTCATTCTAACTATGAAATTCTATTTAGACTATGAAAATTTTCATTTACCCAAGGAAAATTTTTTTATGAAAATGATTCATTAAATATATGAAGCATTTTCTTTCAGTGTAATAAAAAAAAAAAAAAACAAATTGTAAGAATAAATATTAAAAACCAATTTGTATTAGATTTGAAAAAAATTAAACCGTAGATGCAATTTATTATGAATGAATTATAAATTTCCATAATCAACTTATAAACAAGTACTTATGTAACAGATTATATGTCAGCCATTACTCAACTACTTCTATGTAATGCAGATGGTATGAAGTAGTCATTGAAAAGTAAGTTGTTCAGTAATTGCAAGTCATTACCAAGTTTTTGCTGGGTACGTTGTCAAACTTATTGTATGATCGCATATGTATATCCGAATAACGGGTGGGCAAATAGAATAGAAAGAAACATGGTCAATTCTGAATCTACCGTCGCAAATTTTTTTCCTCATTGCTAGTTACTGTAAAAGCTACTTTCCCCTAACATTCCAAAATCAAGGTTGTACTCAAATGGAAGCTATGAACATATCGCACTTAATCAACAAGAGGGTGTAAACTCAAAATGTTAAAATTTTCAGTAGAAGCAAAACAAATTTTAATTTAACATTGAAAGCATTTGAAAAACAATTTTAAAACCTACCTTTTCATTACTAAAAAAGTAGACAAATTAGCACGATATTTTTTCAGTGGGTAGATACCCAGTAAAAACTTACATTGCAAAGTAATGAGTTAAAAATCTAATATATCTACTCTTCACCACTTCTACATTGGCATTTTAACTCATTATTTTAACACGGTGATGTCATTGGAGGCAAGTACTTACCACCCTCGCTTACAAATAGGCAGTTAAATAAGTCATTACCACATTCGCTTTAAAATAGGGAGTTGAATAAGTCATTACCATATTTGCTTACAAATAGGGAGTTAAATAAATTTAAATAAAATTTTACTAACCTGCATCAAGGACATATTCATATCCAATAAGCCAGAGAACGATATGATTGCAAAAACGTTATGATATTTTCATGAAAAAACGATATTATAAGGACAGGTACAATTTAAATACTATCGTTTATGATATAAGACCGATATCATATATTGTAATTTATATCATCTAGACGATATCGTTATAATATCGTTTGGTTGATTGATTAGTGTGAATTTTATTTTAAAATACATACCAAAACCAATTAAGTACTTAAATTTTTCATTCAAATCATCATCATTATATATTAATAGGCAAGTGGATTTCTTTGGATCCCTTTTACGCCTAAACTATATATTGTATTTTAACAATACATATATCATTCGAAAGATATTTTTTGGTAGATTATGTTAATGTAAATTTTGTTAAAATCGGTTCAGTTTTTTACGAGTTATATGCGTTAGAAAGTGGTACTAATACATTGAAACAATTCACATACGTGTGAGCAAAAACAATGTAAACATATAACAGAAGCAGTATGCTTTGTTTTTGTGTTCACATAGTAAAAAGAACAAAAAGAACATGCAGAGTTTTCTGCTATGCATTAAATTGGAGAACAGTAGAGATTAAGAAATAAAAAAGAGAGAGACCATTTTAAATATTTTGTTTTCTTTTTGGGAGAGTTGTTGTTTTTAAGTGTTACCGTTGATTTCTTAAATTTTTGCGCTTATGAATAATTTTAATGTAATTGTTACATTATTAATATGGTTACATTGTAAAGAATGTGTTTATTGCATTTTTTTTTTTAAATAAGGTGCGATCTTCTGATGGGCTGCGATTTTATATAACAGACACTACCGATCATGGTCATTTGTTATATGATAATCATGTATTTACAAAACATATATATATAGAGAGGTTATAACAAAATAATTCATCAACGAAATAAACATAAATGGAAAATATATAAAAGGCTTTGTTATAAACATTGAGATTAGGGAACTTATGTTATATATACATTTTTAGAAAAATTGTCACTAAATTTCATATGTCTAAAAGAAATACATATGTCTCATAAAATTAAAAATTGTTCTGCTCTACTGAGAATTATTACATTTTGAGTTACTACTCTGTTTATAATCAAGTGCGATATGTTTTTTAACATTAAATTAATATATTTCTACATATGTATATACATATTTAATAAAGTTTTAGATTAAATGAATATTAGAAATAACGGTACAAATAAGTTATTTCTAGATTGCATGCGATTGTGTCGACTGCTGGCCCATACTAGTTCATATTCATTTATAACTAATAAAAAAAAAAAACAAATTGTAAGAACAAATATTTAAATATCAATTTGTATTAGATTTGAATAAATAAAACCTTTAATGTATTTTATTATGAATTCGTTATAAATTTCGTTAATCAACTCATAAACAAGTGCTTATGTATCAGATTATATGTCAGCCATTACTTAACTACTTCTATGTAATGCAGATGGTATGAAGTAGTCATTGAAAAGTAAGTTGTTCAGTAATTTCAAGTCATTACCTAGTTTTTGCTGGGTATGAATACAACGTATCGATTTTGTCGAAAAAATTAAAAAAAGAAAATTTTGCGTTAATACTAGGGTATTCATTCGGTTAACCGTTAATTGATTAGCCGATTATTTACTACCCGATTAACTGATCGGCTAATTTAAAATTAGCTATTTTCGATTAACGATTAAGCCGGTTAATTTCGGTCGATTACACGATTTACCGATGTTATAACATTTTTAATTTTTTTTATAGTATTGTAACATATTTTTTTGAGTTTTTAGTTAAATGTTTCGTCTCATGTACAAAAGGTATGTGTTTAGATAATATTTTTTAAAACAAACAAAGAAGGTGTTTGGCGATCTTCATTTTTATTAAGTGTTTGCTGTCAACACATTTTTGTTTCACGTAATTCTTATATTTATGCGTTTAGTTATTTGTTTCTTCTCATATCTTCTCATATCAATCTTTTAACAGAATTGACCGAAACAATTAGAAGCGTTAAAAATGAAAAAAAAAAATTAAAACGGGACTCTAATGGCATACTAGAAGACTTTTTACTTTTAGAGAAATCCAGAAAAAGGACTGAGAAATTAGATACTTTGTATAATTTTTCCAAGTCAAGTTTTATCAAAACTAAAGAAAAAAATCGCTTAAATTCTAACAGCCGTATTCATAACAAAAAGTTAGCTAAGTTTGTACCCTACGTACAACGACCTGCTAACTAGAATATCAATTAAGCTTAGCAGCTTGTTAGCACAGATTTTATTCATAACATATAAAAATTTTAAATGTAAAAATTTTAAATGTTTTTAAATTAAAATTAATTTGAAAAAAGACAGTAAATTAAAAAAAACAAACAAAGTTATTTAACATTAAGACGCTGTTTTTCACAAGTTGGCAAACGTTTGCTGCTCGTTAACAAGAGTTTAGCAAATCGTTAGCCACAGCTTGGAAAGTGTATTATGAATGAACTTTGTGCGAGCTTCATTCCAAATTTTCGTTATGAATACGGCTGTTAACATTTAAGCAAAATTATTTTTCTTACCGATTATTTTTTAAAGGGTCCGTAAACTATTGAAATAACTAATAAAATTATCTTACAGTTTTTTTTTAATTAATACATAATATTTATGTATTAATTAAAAAATATGTATTACATATTTATGAAATATTTTTTTGTTTGCTCGTTTACGTTCAAAAACTAATTATGTTTGTTATTGTATTGTTTTTTTTTACTAATAAACTCAAACAATAAACAATTTATGCATTTTTAGATATTGAATTTACTTAATTTATAAAAAAAAATTATGAATCGTTTAACCGATCAATTACAATATTAACCAAATAATAACCGATTAAACTAAAACATCGATTAATTAATCGAGCGATTAACCGATTAAAACAAAAACCCTAGTTAATACCCTCTTGTTGATTAGGTGCGTTATGTGGTCTGATTCGCACAAAATTAAGTCATATGATTACGGTTGTTATAAGAAATTTAATATAAAAAAATGCTCTACTTGGGGATACTTTTTGTATAGACGCTCTGTGATATCGAGGATCGATTATCACTATTTTCAATAGGTTTCGTTCTTGAACAACAAATTTCATCAAATTATAAATATCTTTCAAATGCGACCAGTACTTTGTGCGTAAAGCTAACATCGTTGCATATACAGACAGACAGATATCTATCCATCCGACAAGATAAAGGGAAGAATGGACTTGCTCTAATCGACTGAATATGCGATTCTAAGTAGATCTTTATGCTAAATGGTAAGTCTAGGTCTTATATTTTTATGCATTACAAACTTAATCACAAACGCATAATATCCAACCAATTTGCGGTGGCGTAGGGTGTAAAAAGAAACACAAGATACATTTAGCTCATATAAAACCACTAATTAAGTCTAATTTGCATTATTTTCTAAATGATCCAGCTAAACAGAATAACTTTTACTTTTTATAAATAGAAATATCAACATCAAAATATACAAAACGTTAGCCGATAATTTACATTAATTTGAATAAATTTATGCCTTCCCGTTTCTAGTTTAGACTATTTTTGCAAATTAATGACTATTAAAATTTCTGTTATTTATTTCATTTTTATTGGCTAAAATTTACATGTGTTTCGTACGCAAAATATATAAATTTTATGTTTAGCATTTATTTAAGTTTTATTATCTTAATTAAGGGGAAATCGTTGTCCAAAAGTGATTTATTGTATAAGGGATCATAAAGTTCAGCTGTGTTCATCTACAAAAGATCAGCAACTGAAGAATTTTTACAATGGCATATAACAAGCTGAGTGTGATCATACAAAGATCATAGTGTTGTAATGACTAGATTCTGAAAACCAAATCACTAGGGGAGAAGTTATTATTATTTAAAATGGATTGCTCTAAAGAATTTTTAGTGATTTTGTTTTACTCGCTATTGCTTAATTAATTATCACATGATTGGTAAACCTTTTAATTTCCAAAATACTTTTATTGCTTGAATAAATAATTATAAGATCGGTAAAATTATCAAACAATCATAAAGTTATTACTTTTTTTTTTAAATATTTTGCCAAGTAAGCAAATATTATATTTTAAAAGAAGTACAAAACTGTTAAATTTCATTCCTTTCAAATTTATATTTCCCTATTTACTTTTTGTTGACAATTTACGTATTATTAACAAGTTAGAGCGATATATACTACTGTTCCGAATCTTGGATATCCTCCACCTAACGTAATACAGCGTCTTAGACATTAATACACAAAATTATGTTACATTTGGTGGGCAGGCGACATGAGGACGGCTCACTTGCGTTTTAATAGCGGTGCCTTTGTGATGCACTGAGCCAATGACCAGAGTCAATCTAGTGTTCAGGAGATTATTCCCCAGACATTACTGCAGCCTCGATCCATTTCGATTCCCTGCAAAAAAGAGAGATTGATTATTATCCCACATGAGATATAGAATCAATGCTCTGGGTCACTCTTATAACCCCCGAGACCGGGGCATTGGCAGAGAAAGTGAAACACCGTTTCCTCCTCCTTATCATGATAACTTCAGCAGTTCAAACAGAATTCAAGACAAGTAAGAGTGCTATATTCAGCTAAGCCGAATCGTATATACCCATCACCATGTTGCGAAAAGAATTGAAGTTATATAAATACTGCTCTTTAGATATAAATAAATCAAGCTCACTTCTCTAATCCCACCCACATTTCGTTGGATGTTGTGTATTGATAACCAAGGTGCTTGTACCTTATTTGGAAACTTTAGCTTTGGCATTCTCTAGATATACAGAAATCTATAATGTGAGTTCCCACGCCTATTTCTGCAATCCCGTCCATATGCTTGGAGAGGTTGTGCATTGATGTGTGTACCAAATTTAAGCCATTTACCTCTTACCGTTCTCAAGATATATAAATATTGTTTATGCCACGCCCACCTCTTCACTCCCGCCCACGAATTGTCAGATGTTGTCTATTGATTACCAAGATTTTTGTACCTAATTTAGAAACTTTGCCGTTCTCCAGATATACACAAATCTATAATGTCTTTGTATTAGAAGTGCCACGCCCACTTTACCAATATCGTCCACAGTTTTTGGAATATTATGTAGTGAAAACCGAGATGCTTGTATATATTATGGAAACTTAAGCTCTTGCCGTTCCCCAGAGGTAGAGACAGTCGTGGTTTTTTGTTTATACCTTACCCATTTGTACACCGATCCTGCTAAATTTCCTCAGCACGCTTTTCAAGGCTCTAAGTGATGCAAATATATAACAACATAGTCCCTATCGTAGCTAACGCCAATAGATAATAAATAACATGGATGAGAAAGAACACCTGTTTGGCCAAAATGCCAAATTTTGACCCCTCTAACTCATAAGCTTTTTGACTGATCTTGTTGAAAATTTGTGTCTAAACTACTATCCAATAGGACTAACCTTGGTGCATATATTTTCATCCAAATCGGAAGACATCGATTTCAAAAGTTGGGTCACTTGACATGAAATCCCCCATATATATATATATATACATATATGAACATATATATATGTATTCTTTTTCCTCCCATGCTAATCTGCAGAAGATCAGAGTCTCGAGCGGGAATCGAACCCGCCACCCCGGCACTGATAAGCTAGCTCACTACCAGCTAGCCTACCGGGGCCCCCAAATATATACTTTATAGGATCTAACATCAACCTGCTGTGAATGGTATAAAAAGATAAATTCGCAGTTGTTCATATAACGTTAAATCAATAATGGAAACAGAGTAATATTAATCTTCAAAAATAAAGTTTTGTTGCGTCTTTTCTTTTAAGTCTATTGCGATGCTGGAGTCACTAAATATTGCCTGGCTATTTGGTTACTTATTTTTCTTTCCACAATGTCAGTAAGTATAAAAGCAGTAAAATATTCAGTAGTGGCGACAGTTTTTTTTTTTAATTTTAGTGCTTAAACAGAATTGAGTCTTCGACTTCAAGCAAAGATTCTAAAACTCATAGTTAAAACGTCGGCAGTAACTTCAAATTCTCTATGATTTTATTGTTCTAATTTTTTATTTTCTCTTGTTTTTCATATTTTGTAAACAAAATTTAATGAAAGTATGTGAGAGTCTTAGAAAAAACGTTCTCAAAATAAATAGATTTTTATTCACGATGGCTTTATACTACAGATTTGTATATCGAATTGTGGTCTCGACGTAGTTCTGTTTGAACACTTATTGTTATTGGCGCTAACTTGAGATTTTTTTCTATTAAATTTGAAATACCGAGTGGCACTAAATTTCAGGTTGGATATTCGTATTCAGCGAATATTGGCGCAGATGTTTGTATTCGTTTCCGTGAATATTAAAATTGATATTCGCTACATCACTAGTAAGGTTTCTAAAGCCAGTTAGTCGGACGGCCATCTATAGATCGATTCAGGTAGGTGGGTATAGAACCAAAATTTTTAAAAGTTACACAACTAAATACAAACGAGTTTTACCATCTCCCAGGGTTGTCAGATTTTTCCCCTTTATTGCCAAATAGTATAACGAAAATCGCCAAAAGTTATTTTTTTAAGATTTTTGGTAAAAAAAATTTCCAAAAATCGCCAAATAGGAGTACAATTGTATTAACCTTTAGTAAAATTTTATATTATAGTATTTTTAACGTTTTGAAATAAATTTGGCATGTTCTGGCAATCGCAAAACGATCAATATTCCTTATTCATCTTTGAAATAGCATAATAAGTATTAAGAGAATTAGCTTGTTGTGCTTAATTCCCTTTTTTTAATAATTGATAAAAAAATACTGAAATTTATTGTTGGAGGATAAGCTGTTCCTATGCGCATTTCACTGGTTGCTTAGGCCAGATCATCAGGAAACGTTCTCCTAAATAATTTTAGAAAATAATAAGTAAGTAAAATAATAGTAAGTGTTCTGTTAATCGCAAGAAGTTTGGCGATTTCCAATTGCAAAAGAACGCTGAAGGGAACTTGAAACTATGGGTGATGGCAAGCAAAACGCACGAGTTTAACAACACCGTAAAATCAATTTGGCGTTTGGCGATTTTATATCGTGCGATTGTCATAATAAGGTTGAATGTCTTAAAACCCAGAACTTGTAAGATCAGTTAATTGAATTTTGCAAAAATAATAATTTTAGCAAGTATGCAAAATGAGTAGAGCTTGATGAAAAAAAATCAGTTATTATAAGCGTAGTTTTCTATGTGAAAATAAGTGAGAATATGCTAAAATTTCGTATTCGATTCTCAGTGAAACATAATGTTACTTCAACAAGAGATGAGGCAAAGGATAAATGTCCTAAAAGTTGTATTTAAACTGCATATATTGAACTGGATTGGAATACTTGAAGTCAACTCAGTCTTCTAAGCAATTTTATTACATGAATTATTTTTAAAAATTAACTTCCACCCAGATTCGTTTTCGACTCTGTATAAAATCACGGTTTCCAAACATTTTTTGTGAATATTTTTTTTTTTTTTTAATATCGAAGTAGTTTAAAAGAAGTGTTTAAAAGAAATTTTTGATTTTATTTCATTAAAAATCGCGTCAAAATATATTAAAAAACTGTGACTTTTTTCGCTCTGAGACCGTTTAACAAAACCTGATATCAATTTTTTTTAAAAGTGACTTACTGCCGCTATTAATTGAACTAATTTTACTACTACCCAGTAAACACTGTTATTGTTAAAATTCCAAAAATTCCATTTCCTATGCAATCAAAAACGATTTAGCTCTTAGAATCTATTTTCCAAAATAAATTGCAAATGTACTTGTTTTTCGGTGCAGATGCCATGATTGATAATTTCTGATAAGGACAATGTCTGGTCTGAAAATCTAAAAAAGCCAAAGCTGTACTCCAAATTTCTATGGAAATATTTTTTTAATGTAATGATATGGCGATATTATCAATTTTATCATCTAAACTAATCGCATTCGTATTCCGATTTTAAAGTTTGTCAGAAATTCAAAGAAAAAACTCGAAATTTTTTCTATAAGTAAGAAAATAAAGAGGTAAAATGCGTTTTAGAAATTTTTTTTTATATCGCCATGTCGCCAAACACAAATTTCATCGACAAATAGATTTATGAATCGTTTGGCGAAAAATCGCCACATCCGGCAGCCGTGCCTTCTCCATTTGTTAAGGTAACTATAGATTAAATTTTTAAATGTAACATATTTCAGTACAAACACATTCTACCCACTCCATCTATTAGGGTGTGAGGTGTGAAAAATATCTGGTAAGTTGGACTAAAGCTTAAGTTCACGACGGCGGCCTGTGATAAATAGTTAACCGCATAAGTTTAATTCTCGATTTAAATGTGCATTTGCTTATAAGATGGGTACATAATTTAGTTTATAATATACAAAGTTATTAATAGTCAATCTTTTATATAAATTTCCTATAAGACATCGTACTCTTATATACCATGATTTTTACAGTACAGCCCAATTATTTCTAGATATCGTGCAACAAATAACATTAGTTTAATAGTTTTTTCAATATGTTCGCATAAAAGTTTGAATTAAGTTAAGGAACATTCTGACCTAGTGGCATATTTTGGGGTTAATAAAATAAAGTAAATTAATAATAAAGGTTTAACCAACAATAAAAACTTTATTCCTGTTTAAAAATAAATAAAATTTTATTGGAGTAACAACCCCAAGATCTTTTAAGATTTGTTTCTGTGCGTAATAACGTATGAAGTCTGTAAAAAGAAACTGAATATTGATCTGAAAATAAAACAAACAAATAAAAGAGGAATTTTATTAAAATCAAATTGGTCAAAGAGAGAGAGAGAGAAAAAAAGAAAGATATAAAATTTTAATAAGGTTACATTTGCGAGGCGATTTTGGGGGGCATGTTTATGCATGAGTATGCCAAACAAGTTTTTTTATTCTTCTTAAGAAAATACGGTAAAAAAATGGCTATAAAATTTTTTAGCATTTTACGACAGACTTAACAGTAATAAAAAAAATTTAAAAAAAGGTTAAGTGATTTCCAAAACACTGCGATAACTGTAACATTTTTTTAAGAAATCTGCAAAAAAAGAAAGATAATAAAAACAAAGAAAGTTTAAGAATATTGATTTGAATTTGGAAATATTAAAAAACCATAATCATGATGTTATAATTACAGTGAAACTATAAGAAGAGGCGGACTTAAATAAAATTTCAACATTTCAACTGGGCCTGCGAAACAGCTCAGTTGTTGAAGATAAAGAAAATATTTATTTATTTTTTAGACAAAAGTGAAGTCTTTGGGACGATAAAATGAAACTATTTATTTTAACTATCGGCTGTGTTTGGGCCTTGACACAGGCTGATTATGTGTACGAAAAACCCAGAGATAATTTTGTGATTAGCACAAATGCATTGAATAGAAATTACGAACAAATGCTTAACAACATTGGAACAGTGGCCGGTGAAAGTACAGATACATTGTTTGCCCAAAACGGAACATTCAGACAAGGTGAATGTAGCAACAAATGCTGTAAGTTGGTATTTTATTTCTGTTGCAAAAAAAAAAAAAAAAAAAAAAAGACAATAACGCCTTTAAGAAATTGTAGTAATTCTTAAATTTATATTATTTGCTTTCTTACAGTCTGTGGTACCCCGAATGTAAATCGTATTGTTGGTGGCACACAGGTGCGCCAAAATAAATATCCCTGGACAGCACAGTTAATCAAGGGTCGCCATTATCCACGACTCTTCTGCGGTGGTACTTTGATTAATGATCGTTACGTGTTGACTGCTGCACATTGTGTGCACAATAATCGTGATCAGATAACAATACGCCTTTTACAATTGGACAGATCATCCGGTGATCCTGGTATTACCAGAAAGGTGAGAATAAAATAACGAATAAGCAAACCCAAAAAAATCTTGCAGTAATCCTTTGTACAAAAAATTTATTTGTTTATAAATATTGTGGAAAAATTACAGTGACAAAAGAGCATACCTTGCAGAAATAAAATCTCAAGTAGATACGTTTATCAATTCGTTTAAAGCACAGCAGTTTTGCGGGAAAAAATTAAGTTTCGCTAGAAGTAGTTACAAGTATTCAACAGTTTGTTTAACACATTTCCGAAATTTTTAAATAGTTAAAAAAAATGTTGAATTTAAGGGCCAAAATTTTTAAACCTCATATGATTTTTATTTTGCAAATAGACCCTCCCTACACCAGTGTGCCATTACTTGTCAATAGGAAAGAAATATAAGACTTAGGTAACAAACTTGCCGGAAGATAATACTTTGAGCAATTTCTCACATTTATAAAATTCAGTCTGTTTGGCGGCTTGTGAATTCGTGTCCTTACTATTTTGTTCAACAATCTGCAAATAATTTATTAACTCCTCTTTACAATAGACAAAAACTTGCTACAATGTGTTATAAAATGACTATTACAACTATTTTTAAACATTTTAGGTTTCCAGGGTCATCGTTCATCCCAAATACAGTCCTACCACTATTGTCAATGATGTAGCGCTATTGAAACTAAAAACTCCTATACAAATAAATGACAAAGTCCGTCCTATTTGCTTGCCTAACAAAAATCACAATTTCGATAACAAAGATGCCATCGTAGCTGGCTGGGGCTTGATTAAGGAGGGTGGTGTTACCTCCAACTATTTGCAAGAGGTCACTGTTCCTATTATTACCAATCAGCAATGTCGTAATACCAGATATAAAAACAAAATTTATAATGTTATGCTGTGTGCCGGTTTAGTTAAGCAGGGTGGTAAGGATGCTTGTCAGGGGGACAGTGGTGGTCCTTTGATTGTCAATGAAGGTCGTTTTAAATTGGCTGGTAAGTTTGAATAGAATTTTATATTAGAAATATATACAAATATGTGTTATTTTTTTAAATTTCTTAAGGTGTCGTTTCATTTGGCTTTGGTTGTGCGCAACCTGATGCCCCTGGTGTTTATGCTCGTGTCAGTAAATTCTTGGATTGGATTTATAACAACACCCGTGATGGTTGCTATTGCAGCAGTTGATTTCTTTATCGCTGACTTCTGTATTCAATCAGATTTTTGTGAACACTTTATGATACTTCTGCAAAAAAAAAAAAAAAAAAAAACCTTAGTCCTATTTATATAATTGCTTGAAAATATAAAATATTTTAATGTGTAGAATGTTTAATATATTCCGTGTGTATTGTGTTACAGCTTTAGGGATACACCTTAAATGGTAGTACTATCGATATAGAAATTTTTCGTAAGAAAATTTCCCACTAAAGAATTTCATGGCAATAGATCCTTATTTACCTAAGACTTCCGAATGTACTGGAAATATTGTCGTTGCTCTTTACCGAGGTTGGTCATTGGTTCATCACCATAACTTAGAACACTCATTATACGAATTTTCTGGGAGTCTACAAAAACGTGCAGCGTAATTTGTACTTAGCCGACGGCTTAGCATACCTATCTGATATTTACTTAAAGAAACATTTGCTATATGGTTACAAAACTTTTTTTAAACATATTACTCTTACATCAATTATATTATTTCACTTTCACTGATATTGTAGCTAAATTATTCCCAAGTAAAGTAAAGCACAATAATATTATGGTTGCCCCAGACCATGTTATGGCAAATAATAACAGTAATCTGCTTACCATGAATAGTTGTATGTCTGTCTATTAACAATAATATGCTTGGCGTTACCATTATATGTTTAAAATAATTTTTACTTATTGGCCATACTAAAAAATATGTTTCTTTGCATGCACTAAGCTCGCAGTTATACATAAGAAAACCTTTAAATTGATTCACATCTCTAATACAGTGTACCATTATTAAGACGCATGGAACGATATAATTTGGTCAGAAGAAGGATTCCACTAGATACATAATGTTTCTCCAGTTGTCATGCCATATCATCACTGTGGTAAGGAGCGCAATAATATCATGTAATGATGCATGAAGAAACAGTATTAAGTGCAGAAAGGGGGTAAATTTCTATACGGTTACATGAAGGAGAAATGCTTTAGGCTACGCTCCAGCCAAATTATTTCTAATATAATCCAAGCTCTTCTGACAAAAATATTTGTAATCAACAATGTTGTTAACCGGTTAAAATTAGCTATCTACAACTATCATGAATATTTTCACAGATAGCGGTTTCGCTCTCAATCCTAAGAAGTTTTCTTACCTTGAAGCAAAAACTACCATTGAATCTTGGTTATCTCTTAACGAGTTAGCTAAGAGTCGAGTGTCAGGCTCATTAGAGCATAACATCGGAGGGTCATAGGCAAAAATATTAGGATATCCTTTAAGTTCCTATAAGGAACATAGGACGTAAGTAACCGATCTCCGAGTTCTATTTAATGATGCTCTTTTGGCTTCACTCCAGGTTAAACCAGCAGTTTGTAGTTGGGCTTGAACTTGGTACCTCCATGTATTTTAAAGTCGTACCCTTCTTCTTGCTCCCTGTGGGTTGTAATCAAGGGATTTCCTATTGATACAATTGGCTGGCTTACATAGGGTATGACCTAATCATATATATTTGCGTATTTGGATCTGGAGGTCAATTGAAAGTTGTTCCGCTATGAACCAAAACTCAGCATTTATTATAGGTTGAGGCCAAAATATTTTGAGGGTTTTGCGAAGGCATTAATTGACGAAACCTGTAGCTTTTGTATATCAATATTCGTAAAATTCTAGGTCTCCTAGCCTTAAAGCAGTACTGACTTTGCATTGCTATTGAATATCATAACTTTTATAGATACTGCAATGTAAGCTTCCCTCCAGAACTAATTCAACATTCCAAACGCTTGCTTAGCCTGAGTCAGTATATTTTAAATATCTACGCTATATCCACTGGAAGTAGCAATAATGCCGCCCAAGTAGCAAAAGGTTGTGACATCTTCAAGGTGTTTTCCCATTAGAGAAAAGCGATAGCTGTTCGTTACATTGTTTTGTTTTCGAGGTATTTATAATTAGTCCTGCATTCATCGCTTAAGCTGCGGTGCTACTTAGCATTTGTTGCATATCTTTCTGATTGCGTGACAGTAAACAAATGTCATCAGCATAGTCAAGATCTGTAAGCCTTCCAACCATGCCTCTTGTTATCCCATGCATGGGATCACAGATTGACTCATAATAATATCAAGCACGATGTTGAACAGTAAGGGGGATAAGACACACCCTTGTCTTACACCAGTTTTAACGCTTAAGTTTTCGCTTATTTGACCTTCGTGTAGCACTAAGCAAGTTGCATCCATATACAAAGCATCGCTCTCCATATGGCGGAGTGATGCAGTGAGTCAAATGCACGTTGGAAATCTATAAATATCAGGTACATTCGGTTGTCTGCTCAGTAATTATGCGAAGACTGTTGATGCAGTCTATCCAAGATCTATTTAGCCTAAAGCCTGCCTGTTCAAGTTTAGTTCAAGCTCTAGCACCTCAGATATGCGATTAAATCAGATTTGAGTTATAATATTGGTAAGCATATTTTAAAGGCTAATGCCCCTCCAATTTTTGCACTTCATCTAGTTTCTTTTTTTGGGATATTAATTATTACTCATTCCTTAGGGGCATTTGAAAGCGTTTCACTCTGCCAAAAGTGCTAAACTAACGGTTGGATTATACTCGGGCTCTGCAGCCTTGTGGTCTTTTAGCGATATTATTATTGCTTCCATTATTTCTTCGTTCCATTATTTCTACGTTTGTGCTATCAAGTATTTTCCGATTATGGTCTTCTCATACTCGCAGTTGACCTTCCTTTGTGTATTCTAATTTACCATTCGTATTACGCAAGGACCTCATATTGGAGTGATTATCGCCAGCGAGTAATATCGTGATCATATACATATCTTTCGGCCCGTTCATTTCGTTGGCCTTTTGCGCCTCTGTAGCCATATTTTCTGCCTATTTCTAGCACTTTGTTTTACCTTTCGATTTATGGTATAATAATCCTTCTGCAGATCCAATTTCGCTAGCCGGGTTTTGTTGTTGTTGATACGTAATTTAGCCTCCCTTCCATCCTCAATAATATTCCAGATTTAATCTGATATCCATGGTTTCAGGTTTTTAGTTGGATTACCGAGAGAATTTTTAGTTCATTTCCAGCCTGTTTCCAATACGTGTCGAGATTTTACACATTATTTCTAAGTGGCTCAGTTTTTAATTTGAGCTAGTTTGAGAAATTGCGTAATGTTCCTCTATTCGCCAGCCTCTCAAGGTTAAATATGAGCATTGACTTGGCACCACCCTATAGGGTTCGCTAGTTTATAAAAAACCGTTAGATATTACCATGACTGTAAAGCGTGTAAGCGCCTGTCTTGTCAAGCAAGCGACTAATTGGATTTGCTTCATTCGCAATGTAGATTTTTTAGTCCTGGAATCTACTAGTCCTAGATTACTTCCACTCTTCCGATTACCCGAAATATTTTTTAGATCGACATTTCTTTGGAGCTTGGTACGAAATAGGACTTAATTGCAATTCAAAGTAGCTATAAGTGTAAGCTATGACTTTGCTCTATTTCTATCTAGCTTATTACTGCCATATCAGGTAGTTTTTGAACAATATCTTTTCTTGTCATAAACAGTTTAAAAATACAAATACTGTTATAAATCTCGGCACACACATCTCCTTCAAAAATGATTCATACTCATTATTATTTATCGCTAATAAATATTGGTATGAGAATAAAAATCTGTACATTTTCTAAAATATAAAAAAAGATCGGAAACATTCTACCGCCAACTCCCACATATTAACATTATTTTAAGGTTCGTATCTTAAGTCTTTTGTTTATATCCTTCATTAGACTGATTTATAATCTACATATAAACACAATAATAAATTTCAATTAGTCGCTACAATTTATGTTATATTTACATAAATTCCCTTATCATTTTCATAAATACTGTATTTTATGAAGCTATAAACATGTTTTATGTGCATATTTAAACAATTGCATACAAAATGCTGCTTAAATGAAATATTTACTACTCACATGAAAAAGGAAGAATTTTTTATTAAAACAAAAAATCATGCAAAGTAATGCGAAAATGAAAGAACCAAAAAAAAAACTGTGGAAAATCATTGGCTCTTTTGCGACTATTGAATGGAAGCGGCTTTCTGATTAACTTTAGAATAACTATTATAGGAAATAAATAATGCATGCATTGCAAAAGTGCGGCAAAATAAATTCATAAAAAAGCAAATCTTTTTAAAATGCCCTAGAGGAAAATTCAAAATCTCCCTGTTCAAACAGAAAAACTGATCATGACTAAAACGTTGATCATGAGGATGATCATCAACATTGAGATTTACCACAATGGCATCTTTATCAGCTTAAGAATAAAACGAAAAATGACATGCTAGCTGTTGATTTTTGTTCTCTACGAAACTGACACACTTTGATCTTCTTTCATTGTGGCCAACATCAAACCAAATTTATTCGAAGGAACGAAGAAACATCTACTTTCGCACTTGTAAATAACTTACACGCCAGTCCATACAAACCCATCAGTTAGTCATTGAGCCACAGTGACGCAGCTTTCTGTACGATAGTTGGGTTAGATGACTAGTCAGTTGGTCAGATAGCTGGTTGTGCTGTTTGGTTGACGGGTTGGCAAGACAACTAGCAAAAGTTTGAAGCATTGTTTGCATTTGTAATTTTCACACCTACTTCACTTATATGGTCATGCTTAGATTACTGACAGTGTGAATTGCTCGTGCCATTCTTTTCTATTCTATTCATACAGAAGAAGCGCAACAAATACACACAAACATACGCTGTTAGAGGCACATAGGCAGAAAGTACAAGTACAAACGTTTTTAGTAACGCTTTAGTTTTTCCGCATTTTAAACATGCACGTATTCATTATGGTCATACCGTTGTTGTTGTTGTTGCTGGCGATGTAACTTTCATTGTTCTGGCCCAACAATCTAAACTCTTTTACTCCATAAAAGGTTCATATTCTGGTTGTATTTGTTGTTGTTTTGCTGTGTTAGCAGTTAGTTACTGATTTGAAATTCAGAAAAAAGAGTAGTTCTCAAATGGAAACTTTATTTGTCTCTTACATCTTGACAAACTTCAAATTTTTTTTATTTGTTTTTTTTTTCTTAAATAAAATCGGAAAAGTTTGCAAAAAATAATGGAAGTTTAAGCAACTCAAAGAATTTGTCGTGACTTGATAATGATACTGTTTTACAAACCTTGACTTAAACCTAACACGTTTTATCTCACTTGAAATGTGATAGCAAGGAACAGTGGTTCGGTCATCCATCTAACATATAATTTTTTTTTTCTCTTTTCTAAAATTTTTTTTATAAACCAACAAGTTTCGAAAAGTATTTGAACGTTTTTGTGAGGACGTAAATTGTTTAAGGGCCTATTTCACCAATTTATTTATAGATCCTCAAAATTGTTCTCATTGACAAAAAATTTCACAGAAATCAATTCTTAATGTTATTGGGAATGCAACATGATTGCACGAAAAGGTGAATGAAAAAATTTTTTAAATAGATTAAAAAATACAAACTAATATTTTTTTAAGTTGTTTTTATACTTCTATCTAAAACAATAAATTTTCGTTAGAACTTAAGAATTTTGTTAGTACGTAAATTTTTTAACTCGCAGAATAATTAACCGAATTAGTAAATGTTTATTTTGGTGAGAACTTTTAACGAATAACATAAAGCAGCTCAATTCCTAAATAATTGTTTTAATTAGTGATTATGAGTATTTTGAAAATTACTCGGTAATAAAAAAATTACGGGATAAAGTAAATCTGCTTTGTTAAAATCAACAGATTAGGAACCCTGTAGTCAGCCTAGAACCATATGTCTCTTTGTCACCACACTTTTCTCTTGCAACAATTGCACTAGTTAAAATGTCGTCAGCTTTCCCACCACTAGTGGTGAATGAGGGTATACTAAGTTTGTCATTCCGTGTGAAACTTTTTAATTAAGTATTTATATTCTGGTTTCTTGAGTAATTCTAAGTCGATTTAGCCATGTCCGTCTGTCTGTCCGTCTGTTGAGAACACGCTCACTTTCGAAAAACTCTAAAGATAAGAAAAATGTTGGTGTCAAATTGCTTCTAGTTATTCTTAGCAGTTTGGTATTGAAATCAGTAAGATCAGAGTTATGAATCAAAGTGTAGAACCATCACCCTAAACAATTTACAAATTTGTTCATAAAACAAACATAAAAGTTGGCATAATGCACGGCATGATATACGATTTTGCATAAACTAGTTATATATATGACTAGAAATCATACCGTACGTTATAGATGCGCTACGTTATAGTTTTATAGGACTAGAAATCAGACTGTCAAATTTCGTAAAGATCGGCCCATTATTTACCTAAGGCCCCATATAAAGATTACTCCCGGGTAATAGTTAAGAGCGCCTTAAACCAAAATAAATAACATTATCATAATAAAATTTGGTACGTCACTGTGTTATAGGACTAAAAATCATACTGTAAAATTTAGTGAATATTCGTCCATAATTTACCATATGCCCGATATAAAGCCTACTCCATGAAAACTTAAAACCGTAACAAAAATAAAATTTGGTACGTCACAGTTTTATAAAAGAAATCATACTTTAAAATTTCGTGAAGATCGGTCCATAATTTACCCTAGGACGAATATAAAACCAACTCTAGGAAAACAGTTTAGTATGTTAAAAACATAATAAATAATGCAATTGTAATAAAATTTATTACGTTAAAGATTTCCTGAAGCTTTAACCATATAATGTCCAATATAATGATCACTTTGGGAATAATGCACCGTAGCAGATATAGATATTATGGTAACATTTGGTCCAATTTTGGTTCATATGGCCAGATATATTATCATGCAATTTTCTGATTATCGGACCATATTTACTTTAGATCCAATATTTATCAGCCTTCTGAAAGGCACTTAAAACGCTAAAAAAAATTTCACTACTGTATTAGAATTCGTTCCATTAAGATTTTTAATAAGAGAAATCCCTCTACAGGATTTCGTGATGATTAGTTCATAGTTTACCATGGATCTTATATAAATTCCCCTCCTGAAAATAATTTTAGTTCGGCATAAACTGTTGCGAATGATGATATTTTATTCAAGTTAGTTGAAATTGCTAAAATAAAAGCATACCGCCATCTGATTGTCGTCCAATTGGTTTAAACCGGAACCAATTTTTATACGGACTTCCGTTTTTATAAAGATTAAATTATAATTTATAGCTCTCATATATTCTAACTGCCGGTGGAGGGTATCAAAGATTCGGCACGGCCGAATATAGCACTCTAACTTGTTTTTAATGCAGTTGTTTTAAAATGGTTAAATATAGAAAGAAAATGATTCTGTAAAAGTTTCAAATTGATATTTGAAATATTGCATCGTCAATTACGAAGAATTTTTATTTTGGAAAATACACAGAAAAAAGTGTTTAATCAATTAAAAAAATGGTTTAAAAAGTATTTAAATTTAATTAATGTGATAATTGAATCAATTATTTTTTTAGTTGAAAGAAAATTAAAAATTTAATTTTGATTTAATTAACATTTTAGTTGTTTTGAAATAAATTTTCAATTAAAATTTTAATTAAATAACAAAAAATCTTAATTTACTTTTTTCGTTTAAAATAAAATAATTTAAACATGTAGAATTGTTGTTGGGAATTGTCAATATTTTATTAAATTAATTAACACATGGTTTGAAATGGCAAAGTTTTTTGATAATTTTTTTAATTAAAATTAAAAAATTAATTTATTGAAAAAAAAAAAATATTCACAATTTTAAAATTTTAAGTAATCAATATAATAATTTTGGTGCAAAATCAACAAATTGGTTGCTTGATATTATGAATTTGGTATAAGTTTGGTGATTGGAGAAAATTAATAATTTTTTCTGTGAATTAGAAAATTTTTTAACATATTTTATGCCGATAAATCTTGGAGTCTGGGGCGCGAGTTTTTTTGGTTACTAGACTTCGACTCCGGTACAACACCTTAACTCCGACTCCACAGCCCTGTGGATACAAAATTTTAGCATACCGACCGACTAATAATCAGTTTGTTGGTCGACCTAACGATGTTTTTCCGTCCGATTGGGTTGCTGGTTATCTGTCCTTGTAAAGTTTCGCCATTTAAAGAATAAATCCTTGAAGATTCTTGAAGTTGATTTCTGTAACACTATTTTTTTATTCAAAAATTCAAAATTGTGAGAAGTGGAACATTTTTTTTTATCCTGTCCTCGGGTGATGTCATAAGCGGAGAACATTTTTGAATTTCTTTTAAAGTCTTTAATTTCAAATGTTAATACATTTCTTCAGCAAAATCGAAAAAATTGAGATTTGCACACCGGGGACCTGTTTAAAATGTCTTAGATCCTATTTCACCCATTCTATTTATATAACGATTGATGTTTAAAATTCGTTTTTCATATCAAATAAAAAAAATATATGAAAAACTATTTTTAAATATGATTTTTTTTTTTGTTAATCCAAATTTCGATATTTTAATCAGGCTTAAGTTAATTGAATTTAATTTTCATTAGATTGTTTTTATGAAGAAAGGAATTTTACAGCATGAAATGAATTAAAATTTATTAATAATTTTTCATTCTTGACTGAGCTGGGAATTGAACACAGGGTTTCACAAATAGGTTGCCCTGAGTAGTTTCAATAGTAACCACACAATCTCTTCAGAGGGGTTTACCGGTTAGCACTCACCGCCATTGACGACGAATGACGTCATTAGTCAAACATCAATCTTTAAACAATCTTTAAATGGTATTTTACCTTGGTAGATCAAAATTTGCTTTGAATGAATGATTACCTATTTAATTGATTTACATGTTCTTCCTTACTTCTGTTTTTCGTACTTTTTGTCAAGAATTTTTTTAAATAGAAATTGTAAAATAGGCCTTTAGAAAATGAAAAATTTTTCAAATAGCCCCAGGTACACTTGAGTATTTTTCTTAAGGAATGCGTGGAAAATGCTTATTTTTTGCACAAAATTTATCAATAAAGTTCATCTATTTTTATTAAAAACAACGAAATTAACCCTTTTATGCACTTAGCGGCAAAAATTACCCATTACTATTTTAACGTTAAAAACGCAGTTTCATTCATATAATAAATGTTAAAATTTGTAGTTAAAAATAGAAAAATTTTAAAATTTACAGCTATTGTATTTTTTTGTCACAAATTTTAAATTTCACATCTACGATGTAAAGCCTGGTACTCGGTTTCACATATGAATAAAACATGTGGGGATTTTGTATGAAATTATATTGATAGAGTTGTACTCTGTTTAATTTGTGAAAGAGTTAGGAAATGTTTCTAGCAACATTTGTTTACAACTGCGAAATAATAACGGTTGGTTAAATTTTAAGGGCCGATGTTGAATATGAACCACACCTAAACGTCAAGTTTTTTTCTGCAATTCAAGTTTTTTTCTGCCGTATTTTTTCCAAAATGAAGCCGGTCAGGCAGTTACTGTGAATGGTGTTCGCTATCGTGATATGATAACGAACTTTTTATGGCCCGAATTGGAAGACATGGATGTGGACGATATGTGGTTTCAACAGGACGGTGCCACTTGCCACACAGCTAACGAAACAATGGCTCTTTTGCGCGACAAATTCAATGGCCGTGTTATCTCACGTGGTGGCGCTGTCAATTGGCCGCCAACATCATGTGATTTGAAACCGTTGGACCTCTTTCTTTGGGGTTATGTGAAAGAAAAGGTGTACGTCGATAAACCAACAACAATTTAAGAGCTAAATGATGAGATAATTCGGCACATTAACGGCATGAAACCTCAATTATGCCTCAGCGTCATCGAAAATTTGGACCATCGGATGGAGGTGCGCCGGCCATTTGGCCGATATTTTCAATGCATAATTGAAATATACCAATAATTAGTGTTTTAATCAAAATCAACATCGGCCCTTAAAATTTAACCACCCTTTATAAATTGCACTTATTTCACATGGAATTTTTAGCAAATGAAAAAAAAGTTTATTTTAATTTTTTTTTACTTTAATTTTTAAAAAAAAAAAAATACTTTTCAGTAAAATACATGTGGGTTTTGTTTACATTCGCAAAAGAATGTCGCATACTTTGAAGGATTAAAGACGTCAAATTGTGCAAACTCTAGAGATAGGTGACAAAATTTTTTGTATAAAATATCAGATGTTGCTGAACATTTTGCACGAAGAGAATGGTGGGCTTAACACGGGACAAATATTATATTAGTACCGACATCGCAAACCATCTTATTACTTGACATGAATTTTTTTATTTTTATTGCACATCAAAATTCTCTATTAAATAGTACTCAATATTTGAAGAAATTTCTAAATGAACGTTCGACGCATTGATAATAGATGATATTTTTCATTGTTGCACGGGACAATAAGATTAACAATAAAGCAAAGCAAGCAAAATTGTATTATTATTTGCAATCGCTTTGTTTCTAATATATTCTTTTTTTAATCTTTTTATACTTATAGAAACATTTTAGAAGCCTCCCTTTAACACCTTTTTTTGGTATCAGCAGAACTTTTAACAGATATGAGCATGTAGAATATTTTCTCATGTTCTGTATAGAATTGTTCCATGAGCACAAGATTAACATGGACTTCACACTTGCCTTATAAAAAGTTAAGTTCGTGCAGAAATCGATTTATGTGTGGTTGTCACAACACGAGTGCTTGGACGAGTAGTAAAATTTATATGAAAAACACTCAATAAACTAAGTGCTTTCAGTAAATACATGTGGGTTTTGTTTACATGCCCAAAACAATGTCGCATACTTTGAAGGATTAAAGACGTCAATTTGTGCAAACTCGCGAGATAGGTGACATTGATACATGTCAAATTTTTTGTATAAAATAACAGATGTTGCTAAACATTTTTCACAAAGAGAGTGCTGGGCTTAACACGGGACAAATTGTACATCAAAATTCTCTATAAAAAAGTACTCAATATTTAAAGAAATTTCTGCATGTACGTTCGACGCATTGAAAATAGATGTTGTTTTTAATTGTTGGGGACATTGGGACATTGAGATTAACAATAAAGCAAAGCAAGCAAAATTGTGTTATTATTTGCAATCGCTTTGTTTCTAATATATTCTTTTTTTTAATCTTTTTATACTTATAGAAACATTTTAGAAGCCTCCCTTTAACATCTTTTTTTTGGTATCAGCAGAACTTTTAACAGATATACGCATGTAGAATATTTTCTCATGTTCTGTATAAAATTGTATCATGAGCACAAGATTAACATGGACTTCACACTTGCCTTATAAAAAGTTAAGTTCATGCCAGAAATCGATTTATGTGTTGTTTTCACAACACGAGTACTTGGACGAGTAGTAAAATTTATATGAAAAGCAAACACTCGGTTTTTTGAGTGTTCAAGAACTTGTGTTGTGAAAACATCACATTAGTATTCCGAAATTTAGAAAAAATACAAATTTAATTTCAAGAGAAGGTAAAGCAAAGAATATTATATAAAATGTTATTCTAATTCTATTTATGTATTTAAACCCACTGTTCGTTTAGAATATTAACGTAAATAAACTGAAGAGACTTTGAAAAGTTTAAAATGCGTGTTGTTTCTAAGTGTTGACCAAACACTACTTCGTTTTTGTTTTAGGATTTGTTGCTAAAAAAATTATTTCCTTATTTCTTCGTTTATTATTTTTATTTTTTTTTATTCTATTTAGCTTTAGACATTATTTAAACTTTATTTTAACTTTTTCGACTATTTTCTTCTTTTAAGCTTAAAGCAAAGGCAAACCCAAAGTGTGTATATAAAGTGTGTGTATAAGTATTTTGGCTTATATGTATGTGAAGAAATGTTTTGTATTCATAGAGACTTATATATTTATAGGATTATGTATGGGCTTTTTATCCCTTTTTCTTACCCGCGGGAGTTTTTTGTCTTTATATAGATTTCTTCCTTTGTTTTTCGCGTTTCCATTGAATGTTTTATAGATTATTTTTCAATTCACCCATCACGAGAGCAGACGGTTTAGAAAACGAAAAAAAAACCCTTAAACGGAGGAATAGAGAAAATGGAATATATGTATTGAAATGAAACTTGCAAATTATGGTGATTTTAGCAATTTGGTTAGGTGATAATGAATTGGAAAGTTACCTAAAGGTTTGTTCGCCTTCTATGATCACTGGGTTTAGTAAGACTTTAAATGTTGCAGTTTTCTTATGCCTTAACTATGTTTTACTTAAAACAAAATTATGTATATCTTCATTATTATAGTGTAATGGGTAATGTATTTGTAAAAGTGTTTACGTTATCTTCAAATAAATGAATAGTTTAGGAAAAATATATGAATATTTAAACAGGTCGATTAATTTATGTTCAGCAAAAGGTTTACCAACTTTTTAACATTAACTATCTTTGCAACTTTAAACAAAATTCCTGATCGCAGCATTACATTACAAAAATATATAAAGTAGTTCCTCGTAGCTTAGACAGTGACTCGGATATGTACGTGAATCAGTTGGCTTGAATATTAAATTTTAAGAAACAACAATAAGATTGTCGTATATAACATAAACATTTTAAAACACTAAATTGTGTCATTACACAGTACAACCCATGATTTTGGGACTCAATTCTGACAATTGCGCGTGAAAGAAGCCCCAAAAATTAGAACTTCTTCATCATTGGGTTTGTCAAGTGGGCTGCATTAATAATTTAATGGCCATACGAATTTGTTTTACTCAAGGTGGATTTTTATCACTTTTTCTATATTTTAACACGGTTATATCCCCGTATACCGTACGGAATACCTCTTTTGTATCTGAAGCAAAGTTGTAGATATTGAATAGGTGAAAAAACATCGGAACATACCTACCCGAAAAAAGCGCAACCAGTGCCTTAAAAATCGCAAAAGAGCCAATTTTTTTTTACAATTTTTCTCCATTTTTCACCTTTTTGCTAAATAACTGGATTATAAATCCACAAATATGCTGTTTTTTTTATCAGTCAATTGGTTTGACTGTTTTGTGTTTGGTTTTTCTCATTAACCTGAAACGGTTGTTGAAAATTTATATCAGCGTTACCTTCTTGGTTTTATTTTTCTATGTATGTCTTTTGTTGTGGGCATTAAAAACGAAAATTATTCTGAACTTTTTTTTTATAAAATTTAATGGTCCATAACTGTCTCAGAAGATGGATTACATTGTGGCTAAGATAGGACTATCACAAAATCTGAATTTTTGATATCATTTATGAACCCTAAAAACTCACAGAGCAAAATGTCAGCGCAATAAAAATCTCATATTTTCTGTGTAAGAGTAGCTGTTATATGAATCGGAATTTTGATTTTCATGCAAAATAAAGCTTATAAAGAAAAAAATCAGCATATTTGTGAAAAACGGGGTATTTTTGCGATTTTAAAGGCACTGGATGCAATTTTTCCGCTTTTTTCATCTCTACAATATCTACAACTTTGCTTCAGACACAAAAGAGATATTACGTAGAAAAAGTCATTAAAATCCACCTTGAGCAAACAAAATTCGTATGGCCATTAAATTATTAATGCAGGCAACTTGACAAAACTAATAATACAGAAGTTCTTATTTTTGGGACTGCTTTCATGTGCAATTGTCAGAATTGAGTCCCAAATCAATGAGCGGAAAAATGTTGTACTGTGTTATTTTAATCGTAATTGCATAAAATAAAAACCAAAATTTTTCACACTTATTGAAAAGAGTAATAATATACAATATTCCTTACTTAAGCTTCAATTTGGTTTTTCTTTTATTTACATTTTTTACAAATTGTTTTATATATTTTCCTCTAATTTGTTAAACAAAACTTTAACTAAAGTTTTTTTAAGAAAAAGTGTCAGTCATATTTTTCTGCCAAAATTTTTATTAAATTTTAAAGGAAAATCTTAACAATTAGGCAATTCACAAAGCGTTGTATTGTGTGTTATTTTGGTTGTATTTGCTAAAATTTTATGAATGTCACATACAAATATGTCACAAATACTTCGATTTGTTTTGAGAATAATAGTTAAGGTTAGGTCCAAAGCAAAGGGATAATGCATTGTCCATACCTATTTGGGAATAAGCCTATGTCAATTTGTCATATTCTTCGCTCTAAAGGGAGATTAAAGGGATAGGGAATCATAAGCCAAAAAAAATTTTAATACCAGCTTAAGAGCTACGTAGCACCTACTTAGTTTCCCAAAGGTTTCCATATAACTTTCGCTAAAGAACTTCAGATTTGGTATAGTATCCCTTTTAAATTTTATATCAGAAGCGGGACAGTTTAACAAGAAGTGTTCCAGTGCCACGTCGACTTCGCCACATGCTCAACATATTGTACACTGGGATAATCCTTTGCGAGTTTTTAGTTTCAAGTGACCTGTTAATAGCTTAACTATTCTTTTAAGTGATGGCCTTTTTAATCGTATAATCTCTTTTGTTCTATTAAAATTTGGGTTTCCCAACAAATTAGCTGTCCTGATGGCGGTAGTGTCCAGTCAGCTTTCAGTATGTTCGTCTTCTACCCATTCTTAACGTTCACTTTATATCCGGTTCTTCGTTCCCTATAATACCTTCTTAATAAGAGTTGACCTCCCCCTTAAAAATAAGAATTTATACGTAATAATGTTGGGGGAGATTTTGCAAAAGTTTGTTACTGAAAATATGCTTGCTCGTTGTGCTTTCATTATGAACACCCAGTGAAAATGTTCCTGTCATTCTGCTTCTGGCTATTAAAGTGATATTTAAGAAAAATAATATGGCGCAGAATGTGCTATATGGTTTGAATGCCTTATAAATTTCTTAATTATTATTTTTCTTTATTTTTCCAGAATTTTATGAAAAAAACCTTGATAAATTTAATATCGAACAACCTTAATACCTTAACACCTTAATAACTAAACATTATTTTTCGAATCAACAAACCATTGCATACACAATATGATAATTAGCAATGAATCCCATTTCTATTTCTACGTCAACAAGCACAATAAGGCGACAATAACGCCCTCCTAAGCGCTGTTTCGTGTGGTGTATCATCCGAAAGGATAATTGGCCCACAATCTTTAAAAATTACATAAGTGTTTCAATCTCTGTCAAGAGTGGTACATATTAGATGTTAAAGCTTGTAGTTTAATCAGATAAAGTCACAGCTTTGCTGTTCTCGGCGTTCATCCAACTTAAGAGCTAATTTTCTTTGGGGACATTTTAAAAAAGCATATGCTAGCAACCGAAGAACAACCCGCAAACTTAAAACAATCGTTCGAAATAAAATCTTGCGAGCACTTATGTGCGAGGCAGAAAAAGCCCACCACTAGCAGGATATAATTTTTCTAAGCTAATCAAATAAAAAAATTCCCCAACTTGTACTATATGAAAAATAAAATAATAATAATGGCATGAATAAAAAAGATACAAACAATGTCAACCATATGGTTAACTCTCTGCCACCCTGTAGGATTTGCAATACTTAACAATTTTTTATTGAGTTTAATTTCTTCGATATCTTTAATATTGATACCTCTTAATAAATTCTCCAAGCTCAAGGTCAACTTTATTAAAATTTTTTTTAGTTATCCAATCGCTATCTCACTAATCACATAGTAAATCATCGGTGCACTGCATCAATCGTGTACGTATGATGCTTACCATCATAAAACATTAAAATGTTAAAATATCGTAGTATTAGTTAATGTTTTAAAGCAGGATTGAATAAAAGGGCGTGGCACAAAATATATTTCTTTATATCTGGAGAACGGTAAAAATTGTCTCAATTTAGTTCACATAGCTGGGCTTTAAATACACAACCTCTAAGAAAATAATGGGCGGGATTGGAGAGTGAGGCGTGGCAACTCCCATGCAAAGACATAACAGATTTATGTTTATCTGGAGAACGGCTAGAGCCAAATAATAATAAAACTAATAATATTTTTTTAGCCTATTCTTATTTATTTCTGCGATAAATTATGTTTCTATGCATAGATAACCAATAAGAATAGCTGTAATATGAATCGGAATTTTTATTTTCATGCAAAATAAAGTTTATAAAGAAAAAAAGCAGCATATTTGTGGATTTGTAATCCAGTTACTGAGCAAAAAAGGTGAAAAACGGGGTATTTTTGCGATTTTAAAGGCACTGGATGCAATTTTTCCGCTTTTTTCTACAATATCTACAACTTTGCTTCAGACACAAAAGAGATATTCCGTAGAAAAAGTCATAAAAATCCACTTTGAGCAAACAAAATTCGTATGGCCATTAAATTATTAATGCAGGCAACTTGACAAAACTAATGATACAGAAGTTCTTATTTTTGGGGCTGCTTTCATGTGCAATTGTCAGAATTGAGTCCCAAATCAATGAGTTGATACATTATATATAATATAATATATTTTAGCCTATTCTTATTTATTTCTGCGATACTTAAGATATTAATAAAAGCTTATTTTAACATATCGCAAGCCAATTTAGTGTTGCAGGGCTGCAAATCTTGAAACCTTAATACATTGATTTTCAAAAAATAAAAATAGTAAGTACAAATTTACGCAATGCCAACAATTGATTACTTTTAATAACATTTTAAAGGTTTTCTGGTTATTGCACTAGACCGAATAGACAGTTGTTTCATTAAATTTGTCTTAAAGATTATTTTGTCTTGAAGAATATCATGTGTTGTCAATTAAACACAAAAGAAAACATAAGTAAATAATGCAATACTAAGTTAGTAACTCATTAGCGAAAGTAAATATTGATTTAAAGAGAATATGAATTTATTTGATATTTTATAGTCTAACAGATAACTAGTTAACGCATTGAAGTCTAAGGTCTGCTTGTCTAACATAATTCGTGCCTTATAGAAATTAAAATTAAATAAAAACAGAAGACTTAAGCTACGTCACACTTGTCAAATATTTGACGAAATAACAGGACCAACAGGCAAACTAAAATATAATTTTCCTTATTCCAATATTTATTTTGTTTATAATACCACATCTTAGATAAAACAGTGTTTTTCTATATCTAGCAGTATAATTAGCTTTGTTTTGTGATATTACGACGATGTTAAATCTCACTAACTATTAACAAAAGTAGTGGGTATGCTTATTTGGTCAAATATTTTATAAGTGTGACCGTAGCTTTAAACAGCAAACCTTTTGAGACATGGGAGTTACGTTTTACATTTTGTTATCTTTTCCCTCTTCGACTATTAATCATTTGTATACCCTCCACTACCACTAGTGATAATTAAGGGTATATTAGGTTTGTCATTCCGTGTAAAACTATTTTATTATTCTTCTCAACACCCAGTAAAGTATATATATGCTGGCTCCTTGAGTAATTATAAGTCGATCTAGCCTTGGCCGTCTGTCTGGCAGCCTATCCGCATGTTGAAATCACAATTCATTTCGAACAACTCAAAAGAAAAGAACAATGCTGGTGTTAAATTGCTTCTAGTTTTCTTAAGCAGTTCGGGATTAAAATCCAAGAAAATCTGTTGAGTAGGATAAGAGTTATGAATCCAAATATGGTACCACCACCCCTAAAAAATGTATAATTTTGATGATAAAACTAACATAAATGGTCGTATAATGTACACGGATAGATATAAGCCTTTTCACATATTCGTTATATACTATGACTAGAAATCAAACTGTTAAATTTAATCAAGATCGGTCAATAATTCACCATAGCCCCATATACAGCCTACTCTCGGAAAAGAGTTTAGTACGCATGTAGCTATAACAAATGATGCTACTGTAATGAAATTACATAAGTCAAAGTTTTAAAGTACTAAAAATCACATTGTTAAATTTCGTGAAGATTGGTGTAATTTATCTTTATTATGGCAAGAAAAAATACCATGCAATTTTGTGATAATCGGTCCATAATTTACCTTAGATCCCATATCAAGCAGCCTTCTGAACCCCACTTCAAAACTATATATCGCTATAACAAGTTTCACTACTATTATCGAAATTTGTTCTAATTTAGGTTTTAAAATACCAGAAGTCACTCTTCGGAGTTTTGTGATGATTGGTCCATAATTTACCATGGGACCAATATAAATTCCCCTCACGAAAATAATTTTAGTTCGGCTAAAACTGTTTGCGAATAATGATATTTCCCTCAAATTCCTTCAAATGAAGTTTTATATGACATGAAATAATAGCATAATACCCAGTAAAAATGTGCTCCAAAAGAAGCAGGTTTTATGTATTAATTCATATCTCAAATCGCTTCAAACATGCTGATGGCGTGCCTGATTTTTTATGGGGTGTTCCCGGTTTGGAGGACTATTTTCTAGCGCTTCATAACATAATATAAGATAATAAGACATGCAAATTAAGCACTCGTAAAGTGCTTTTTTAAGGGCTTACTATATTAATACATTCATTAATAGTTTAAATGCCTTTTTTCAAGCATTTTCGAAAACCATAATATATTTTTAGTTTGATTCGCTTTAAAACCTTCTTCATTGTCAGCACTAAAATAGCAGCTTTTTTTTGTATATTTTATTCGTTATCATATACTGCTCTATAAGAGCACTCTTATTGAAGCGCTCGATTATGCGCTTTTTCTCTTAAGTGCTTCAAAAACACCAATTTTTTTAAGGGGTACTATCTGATTGATGGTCAGTTATGTAACATCGGTCTAAGCCGTAACCAATTTTAATATTGATGTCCGTTTTTATAAAGATTAATTAATAATTTATAGATCACATAAAGGGCCCACGCCTGGAATATTTGAACTGTCGGTGGAGGGTATTAAGGATTCGGCATAGCCGAAAATACCAGTCTGACTTGTTAACTAATAATTTGTTTTTACTTTTAATACGTATACAATCGTCCATCAGAAATAAAAAGGATCATAAATTTATTTATTAGTATATTTCTTGGTTTTTAGCTCGATTCTAAGTACCATTAAACCATCTGCGTATAATTTAAGCCTTTTGGCGGCAGAATAGTTAACAAAAATTCCAAAACTCAAAAACTTTTATTTCAAGGGAAATACAAACATTTTTGCAATCTTAAACTGTTCAACTTATGTCTACGATATTTTAACATTTTAATGTTTTATGATGGTAAGCATCATACGTAGACGATTGATGCAGTGCACCGATGATTTACTATGTGAATAGTTAATGGTTATTTAAAGTTGTTAAATTGAATTAAGATGGAATAAATTTGTTTGAATTTTGTATGAAAAAGATTTATGAAAACTGCACTTAGTGGCATATTATTCAAATAAATCCTCTTCTCAACTTAGAAGGCTTTAATGGTGAAAGTTGGATGAATTTAATGGATTGTCCATAACATTTTTGTTAAATCAAAATTACCAGCCTTAATAATTAATTTAGAAAGATTTAAATGTAATCATTAAAAATGCGATTTAAATAGATGCAATATCTAGAAAGTGGTAATCAAAATAGAGCTTTCAATTTACTGAGGCATTTTGCATTAAGCAAATTAAAGTCTGTAGACATTTGGAAATACTCATGCTTTATTATAACATAAGCTACAACTTTAATGTAATAAGTAGGATATTTATTTAATCGGGCTTTTGCTTTAATAGGTTAACTGCTCGAATCATTAACAGGGGGTTTGGTTCAATCGGTTAATAATCGGTTAGTTATGTAAGTAATCGGTTAACCGATTAATGAAGTTTTTTTTATAAATTAAGTAATTTCAATAAATAGAAATGCAATAAAATATAAGACAATTTTATTAGTTTTTTCAATAGTTTATGATCTTCTAAGATAATCTTGGAAAAATAATTTGGTTTAAATGTTTAGGATTTAAGCGATTCTTTTCATTAGTTTTAATAAAACTTGACTTGGAAAAAATTCTTTCACTTATGGTAGATGTTGGAGAAATCGAAAGCAACCCATAAGACAGAATATTTCTCAATCCGTTTTCTGGAAATCTATAAATGCATAACATTTTTCATTATGCCATTAGATTCCTGTTTACATATTTTTAAATTTTTAACTTCTAATTGTTTCGGTTAATTCTGGTAAAAGATTGATATAAGAAGATATGTAAAAAACAAATAACAAAACAAATACATATAAAAGGTTCACGTACAAACCCCAACAAACCAAATCGAATTCGAAAGAGCTTGTAGTAAACTAACTAACATAAGCCTTAGGCGTATTAATGAAAGCTGATCCCTTGCGACAATAGTACTTGTCTATAATATAATGTGAGCTAAGAAGTCTAATTATATAATAAGCTTACAGAAAAATACTTTTTTAACATATTGTTACGAAATTAGATTTGTCTAAGAATTATTTATGGTTTTAGTTATAAATTATCTTGTAAATTATAGTTTTATGTCATATTAGTTATTTTTTTTATGAACGCCACTGTACTAAATTTTCTAGCAATTGTAATTGTAGACTTTAGTTATTTTAAAATAATTCGAACACAACATTCTAGAAAATACTAGACGGTTCTTGAATCAGCTAGGAATAGTTTTGAACTATAAGTACAGGCTTACTCATAAAAGTTTAGTTTAGTTTGATTGGAGACATTAAACGGTTCAGATCGCTACTTACAATAGTGGTTAAATTTGGTGAACATTATAATTAATTTCAATAAAGTTTGTTAATTTGAATTCGTGTGTGTATTTATTTTGATTTGCAGTTAAAAGAACTCAAGGGTTTATTAGAAAGGGAATAAGCCTTAACGCGTTTTATTAAGAAAAACGAAACATTATAAAATATTACACTGCTTATGAACACTCTGTTTAAATTTATATTGCATATTTACAAAAAGTTTTTTACTTATATAATATTTAATTACTTTTTTTTAAATTGTGCACTGTTTAAAACACTTTAAAACACTTCTCTCTTCGAACAAACACACAAAGATTTAAAAAATTTAAAAAATAATACAAAATCTTGGCACGCGGTAAATAAAAGGACATCATTATCAAAAACACTAAAAAACTATAGCGAGAATAAGTCATTTGCAATTATATTTGTTGTCATGTTTTAGGAAATCTTTTATGATAAGCTTATTCTACAACTCATTTACATATTGCTCTGTTGTGGTCTGTTGGGAAAGCTGTTGACAACAAACAATTATGTATTTAAAATGAAGATCACTGACCACCTTCTTTGTTTGTATGAAAAAATTTTTTATTGTATAATACTACAAAAATTAAACATTTTGTTATATCGGTTAATCGACTGAAATTAACCGGTTTAATCTTTAATCGAAAATATCCAATTTTAGATTAACCGATCGGTTAATCGTGTAGTAAATAATCGGTTAACCGATTAAAAGTTAACCGAATGAATACCCTAGTAATAATGCAGAAAAACAGAAAAATCTATTGGGACTATAAATGTTAACCAAACACAAGTAAGAAAATAAAGTCAAGCAAGCCCAGCCATACGACACCCTTCACCACTGACTGGTCACCATTTGGAATTTATGGGCATTTATGATTTAACTGGAACACAATTTTGTTATTAATTTTATCTAAATAACAAAATCCAGTAGAAATTTAAAAAAAAAATCCCTACATGTCTTCAAATAATCCCTCTTTTCCCTACAACCAAGCAAAAAATTTCCGTATACTTTCCATACGTAAGAAATTAATTGTTTTTAGCAACAGGCAAACAAATACCATATATTGTTTTGTTAAAAAATGCTTTAATTATAATAATTAAAGCATTTTTCAACACATATTGTGAAAGTATTTATTATCGATTTTTCGATAGCATTTGGCATGAGGAAAAAAAGTTCAACTCGACATATCAAAAAATAATTTTCGAGGCGCCCAAATATAAATTTGTTGACTTTTTGCAACTTTTATTTGTAAGGTTTTTTTGAGTTGGTTATAAAAAAAATCGGCTGATTTAATTTTTTTTTTTAATTTTACCTTTTCAAGGTGAAATTGTACGCTTAAAACGATGGTGATAGCAGTTTTACCAAAAAAATGTTTTTCTTGAGATTTTGGACGAGTTTTTGTCGAACAAAACTTTTTTACGAGTTGTTTTTTTTGGGTTTTTTTTTAGTAGGTATGCTAAAAATAAATCGCCAATATCAAATTGTTTAAATATATCCTACTCAACCTAAAATTGTAAGCTTAAAACGATGGCGATATCATTTTTTGTCCTTACAAATCGGTCCACCCTAATGTACATGCTATATCGTCCTCTATAAGTATCTTATATTTTTAGCAAACTCGGTAATAAATACAAGGGAAAGATCTGTAGAATTTTAAAATATTTTTCCTTACATCTTCAAAGCCTTAGGACTGATTGTCGTTAATTTTTTTTAATACAGGTCTACTTCATTACTTTGCGAATATAAAAAAAAAAAACTTTTTTACAAATTTGACTTCTTCATTTGATTTTTTTTTACCATTTTGTCGTACAAATATCATGTTACATCACAATGGAAATGCCCATATTCACTTTTAATATTCGCATATATTTCAGCGAATGTGAGTGCGAATGCAAAAAGCAAACATTAAAGAATAGTTCGTAAATGCGAAGATTGTTGAAGATTGCCAGGCTTTTAGGATTCATTGTATATGGTTTTTGTTAAAAAATTCTACATTTAATGATATTTTATACCAAAAATTTTAATTTTTAAATAAAAATAATGGGAATATTTACTTATTTTTCCACACTGTATTGAAAATTAGATAATATTTTGAAACTGCCCTGCATTTGCCTTTAAATAAAATATCTGTCCTTTTTTTCGAACGCTTGAAACTTTCCGAAAAAATCCCTACAAAAACCGAAAATTTCATACTAATGGCATCACTGATCGGCGGATACGTATACGTTTAATGATTTATTTTTAGTAGAGGGTGATTCACTGTGAGGTTTGCTTTTCGATTTGTTTTTTATTACAGATCACGCGTGACTCATATCAAACTGCTTTGTCATGTTAGTTCTGTATCGGTTGGCAAGTCATCATGGAAAGACTCACACCACAACAGCGTCTCTAAATTGTTTAGCTGTATTACCACGAAAATCCTGTTATTTATCGTAAAGTTTTGTTCAGTGGTGAACCATATTTCTGGCTTAATGGATAAGTTAATAAAAAAATTTTCCGTATTTGGGCTGATGAGCAAGCTGAAGAGTACCAAGAGCTACCATTATACCATTGAAAACAGCGGTATGGTGTAGTTTTTTGCTGCTGAAATCTTTGATTCATATTTCTTCAAAAATTAGGCAAATCAGAATGTTACCGTTAATGATAACCATTATCGCACCATATTATGTGCTTCCTAAAATTTTAACGCATGACCTCGGTGAGCTCTGTTTTTAACAAGACAGTGCTACAAGCAATAAAGCGCGTGAAACAATGACCTTGTTGAGAATTCAATTTGGTGAGCACATAATTTCACGTTTTACTACGGTAAATTGGCCACTTAGTTCGTGCGATATCAGACCTGTAGACTATTTGCTCTGGGGATATGTTAAGTCTGAGGTCTTCAAAGGTCTTCGAAAGCCAGCTACGATTGACTCTTTGGAAGCCAACATTACTAGTGTAATGTTATGTATTCTGGAGATATCAGTCGCTATGTCGCCCAAAATTTGACCTGCCGAATTGATCACCTCAGACGTAGGCATAGCCAACATTTGACATGATATCAATTTCAAACAGTAAATGCCATAACTTGTTCTTTTAACCGATAATAAAAATTTTAAATTTACTTTCTAATTTATTTGTTTTATTTTACATTATAAAACACCTCACGATGAATCACCCGATATAAGGGGAGTTAAAATAAAGAAAATATGTCTTAACCGAGGACTTGTTTGCTTGATATTGGAAATCGTTTCTATCGGTCCATCTTTTATTTTTGATTAAAACGTACATTTTTATTATTAATTGTTATATTAACATGAAGGCTGTGCTCTACTTATTTTTAATAATCACAAAAATAAGCAGATTAGATGAAACTTTATAATTTCCAACAAATTCCATTTCAATGCAATTTGAAAACGTTGATTGACCTTTAAGTTATTAAAGTTTTAGGTTAAAAGTTTTTCAAACTTCAATTTAAATTTGTGTAATTAGTGCAATCTAATGGCAAGAAAAATTTACAAATTTAAACCTAAAACCTTTGAAGTTAAACATCAGGAGGTCATGAAATATTTTTTTATGATTTAATAACAACATTTTACGGCTTTTATTTTCTAAAGTTAAAATTGGTTTAATTTTATGAACACAAAAAAAAAAACATTTAAATTTTTCAACATCTTCATAAAAATGATTATATACTTACTAAGTACACTCATTAAAGTCACACTTTTTGTTAAATAAAAATATGAAAAACATTTATGTTTTCAGTTTCTACGCCATGTTAATTTTTACTAACTAAAAATTCTTTGAATTTTGCTAAAATAAAAAGTACAATTTCCTATGAATTCATCTCTGCTTGTCAGAAGATTAATTTTATTTTTATGCTAAAGACCAAAACAAAAATTTTCAGTAGTTCTTTAAAGATTTTTTTTATTGTTTTTTTTTCAGAAATAAATGATACTTGTTATTTACAATAAAGACAATAAGATTTGAGCAGAAGTGCTAATTAGTTTTACATACAACTAGATTTTTATAATATGTAAATAAAATTTATGAATAATAAGTAACAGAGTAGTAAGATATAAGGCACCTTCCAAATACCAAGGATCGCACAGTGGGATGAAATTAAAAATGGTGAAATAAAGGTATAAATATGAATTTACATTGCTATTTATTGGGACCTATTTTGGGACACCCCATATCCTAACTTAATGGTTGTAAGACAGTCTGACGGGACAGACAAATTCGGTTAATGTAAGCCGATTTTTTTTTCATTTGCATGAAAAACAAATTACATTGCTATATATTTGATACCAACCACCGACAATTAGAATATTTAGGCATTGGTAAAGTGTGGGCCGATATTAACGAAATTTGACAAATGATTTAAAGTCTTATAAAACTATGACTGACCAAATTTTATTATAATAGCGTTGTACGTAACGGTTTAAGGCGTACCGAAGTGTTTGTTCGAGAGTTGGATGTATATGGGGGCTATGGTAAATTATGGACCGATCTTCACGAAAGTAAACAGTGTGATTTCTAGTCTTATGAAACTGTGACGGACCAAATTATTACAATATCATTATTGCTTACGGGTTTACGCGTACTTAACGATTTTCCGAGAGTAGGGTATATATGGGGCATTTGGTAAATTATAGACTGATTGTGACGAAGTTTGACAGTTTGATTTCGATTCAGTATGGTTTTAGATGAACCAAAGTGTTTTTAGAGAGTAGGCTTTGTAAGGAGTCCATAGTAAAATATGGACGAATTTTTTCAAAATCTTATTTAACTACACGCAGAGGAAAAATTTGGTTGGGCATGGTTACGGCAACTACACTATGTTTATTGTAACAATATATTTTTGTCGTACAAAAAATATTGTAATTTTTATTTAATATCAACAATATTATAGTTACTGTAAAATTGTCAATGTTTATCGCAATTATAAATTTTAGTATCGGTCATTTTTATAACAACTAAATAATGATAACTTTAAAAACAAATTATATTCCTCACAACCATTTAATGATATTTAATAGCCATAACATGATAACTTTCTATACGTGTACTCATAATATGCTTAAGATGCAAACAAAATATCTTTACTCTAATATTTTGTTATCGCCATTTGTAAAATAGTTTTGCTTCAGTTGTGTCGTTTGCCTATCGAATTATTTGTTATTCAGTGGTTAAACAATTTAAAAAAAACCCTTTAAAAAACCAAGTTTAAGGAAATGTAAAAAAAAAGAATACGTACATTACGAAAAGAATGTAAAGTGTCAAAAAATAAAATTTCAATGCTAAAAAAAATTTTAATATTGTTTGAAAATGGTGCAAAAATATTGACCATTGTTTTGTGTTATTTTAGAGAAAATGAAGGAAAATTCTTTAAAATAATTTATAAGTAACTGCGAACTACGACAAAAATAAGTTAAGAATATTATGGTTAAAGTTGCATCATATTATGATGTGAAATATCTATAAAAGTTTTACGTTAAGGTTGCAAGTAAGTTAATAAACCTAAATATTAAAGCGGGTTGATTTGTATGGATGAAAAAAAAATTAGAAATGATATAGCAAAAACGTAATCTACATAAAACTCTCCGAAGAAACCATGGGTCTAAAACCAAATCCCAATCCGCGCCTCTCGACTTGAAAATTTTTTTCATCTTCTTTCGCTAAAATTATTTTCTTTTTTTTTAAATATTATGTTTTATTATATTATAGTTTATGCAAAACAGGTTTTGTTTTGAGACTAATCAAAATATTGAAATTTCAAAAAAGCAGTTGAACCCCAATTTGCATCTCCTCTGGTTTGCGTTCTATATAAAAAATAGTTAGAACACGTTTTACCTAAAAAAAATTCTGTACTATCGACAGCAGCTGTATGATCCAACTAATCTTAGAGTTTATAAGAAGCATGCAATTAATTTCGATTCTGCAGATTATGGTTATTTGGTGGATTTAGATGATGACAACATATTATCCGAGCCTTCATTCACTGCAAGCATACCATACGAACACTTGTTGGAATACATAACATTTGATGACCCACCATTGCCTGACCAACAAATTCCATCGCACATTCAGAGAACTGAACGATGTGTGCAGTTGTTAACCAATGTTTCCCGACGTGTTACAGAAAAGAATAGAGATGATGTTCTGGCAGTAACTACAGAAAGTCGTGCCAAAGTACCTAGATTGGAGAGTTAAAAAGACTTAAAAAGATTAACAACTAACCAATAACTAAAGTTTTCTTAGTATTCTGTAATTGCTTCTTTGTATGTATTATTAAAGACCTTATTTGTTTTAATGAAACAAAATTTGTTTATGGTAAAAAAATTACTGAAATATTGTTTGAGTGAAAACACTTTTTTTGTTTGTTTTTATTTGCATTATAAAATAAGAATTGTTTATCGAAACAAAAAAAAGTTACTTTATAAATACTGAAAACAATTTTTTGAGTGTAATTTTTTTTTTTGTATTTCCAATCTTTTTCATTAAATTATGAAAGAAATTCTTTTTTATCTATGTTCCTTATAAAAATATTAAATATAAAATTATATAAAAAATTTTTTACTTGGGTGAATATTTTCAAGTCGAGAGGCGCGGATTAGAATTTTATTTTAGATACATGGTTTCTTCGGAAAATTTTATGTAGTTTACGTTTTTGCCCTAATAAATATATATTAAAAATATTTTTCAGTTTCATTATTATGATTAAAATGATAATAATATGATTACTTCTTAACTTATTATGATAAACATGATAATAATATGATAACATTAAATTATAATAGGATGTAATAAAAACATATTAGGATTAAGGAAAAAATATTATGATGTAATATAACGAATATATTTGGTCAATAATAATCGTAATATGTTGACTACAATCATGTATCGAATTACAATATGTTGCTCTTAGAATATGTTTACCACAACCATGTTTTTCTTTGTGTGTATGTGCATTCCGACAATATTAATGATAGTTTTTTGTTACAAAATGAACAGTAGTTTAGGGTGGTTTTTTCTCTTTTTGATTCAAAACTTGTATCTTACTAAACCGATTTTTCTGGATTTCAATCTAAAATTGCTTTGGAGAGCAATAAGCATTTTAAAGCATTTTAATTTCTTTTGAGTCGTTAGAAAATGAGCGTGATTTCAACAGATAAACAGACAGACGGGCATGACTAAATCGACTTAGAATTTCTCAAGGACGCAAAATATATAAAGTTACTTTATGGCGGTCTTAGATAAATATTAAAAAAGTTTTACACGGAATTACAAACTAAGTATACCTTCATTCACTACTAGTGGTAGAGGGTTAAAAAATTCCGTTATTAGTATTGTGGTTATTTTATTGAACTGTTCAACAAGAAAAAAAGAAAGACAAAAACATGAAAAACAAAAAAATTTACTTTGGATTTCAAGAAGAATTCTTGACAAAAAGTACGAAAAAACAGAAGTTAGGAAGAACATGTAAATTAATTAAAATAGATAATCATTCATTCAAAAGTAAATTTCGATCTACCAAAGTGAAATACCATTTGGTTTAAGGATTGATGTTTGACTATTGACGTCATCCGGCTGCAATAGCCGAGTGAGTTAAACGGCAAACCCCACCGACGATATTGTGTGGTTACAATCGAAACTAGTCTAGGGAACCTGTCCGTGAAAGCCTGGGTTCAAATCTCAGCGCAGTCAAGAATGAAAAATTATCAATAAAAAATTTTAATTAATTTCATGTTATAAAATTCCTGTCTTCATAAAAATAATTTAATTGAAATTAAATTCAGTGAACTTAAGCCTAATTAAAATATCTAAAAAAATAACGCCAAGATTATGTATATAAAGATGCAAAGGAAAAAACTGAGTAACTAAATATAAAAATTAAATGCCTTAGAGTAGGGGCAAAACAAACTAATAGATCTAACAACTAATCTACTAAAACGGCTAAAGCTTAATTCCGCAGAGTTGTGTACATCCCTGTTCTGTATTCGGCAATTAATGCGCTACAAGACCGACTGCCTCCTGACATCCATAGTTAGTTTCAAAAGTGGCATATACTTAAAACTGAAACTGAACTGGACGTAAAAACTGGTTAGACAACTCGAAAATTACTGAAAACTGCTAACAGGCAAAACTACAATTTCTGTTAAAACTAAAAAATATCGGCTTGGGATGCTTAAATGGCAATTTAATCAGAATATTTTCCTATTAGCTTCTGAAATAGCGAAACAAATATTACGCGGATATATATCCTTACATAATTTGTTTATGCATTCTTGCTACACTACCAGTAAGTGTAGCCACTGCAGCGAGATCTGTTTGAGTTTTCAGGTGGCCCAACCTATTCTTGTTATTACATTGGGTTTGGAGGCTGTCTCGACATAGTTTCCACTACAGTTCCGACAAATATAAATGCTACTTAAGTATGAAGTTTACAAAGGAAATACTTCTAAATACCATTAAAAAGATCGTTTTCGAAATTTGTTTGATTTTAATTTCACTCGTATTCGATTTCCGGAACAGGGGTGAATGTTATACATTTAAGTAATATCAGAACAGGCAGAGATTTCTATATATTGATATTGTTACGTTTAAGCTTTATAAATGTTTATTCCCTTCATAATAAACATTTGGGTCCTTTTAATTGCAATTCAAAATAAATACACACACTTACTGCCAGGCCCACAATGTCGACAAGAACATTTCTTTCGCATACTTATATTGAAAATATAAATAAAAAAATAATTCAAGTTAACAAACTTTATTGAAATTCACAAAATGTATCCACTATTGGTGGTAACGAACTGAAACGGTTAATGTCTTTAAACACTCTTTAAGTTTTTAGGATAGAGAGAGGAAAAGAAATGGCATTCTCTTTTCCCTTCTCTCCTAAAAGCTCAAAACTTGAAGGCTATAATTTGAACAGTGTGAATCAGCACACACTAAACTTTTATGACTTAGCCTGTATTTATAGTTCACAACCATTTCAAGTCGATTCCAGAACTTTCTGTTCAAATTATTTTAAAATAATTTTATACATCTAAATCTAAAGTCTATTTTTAGGCTTAGCAAGCTTTTTATTCAATTACTAGGAAGTTCAATACAGCGGAGTTCATATAAATTTTAAGCTTATACGACATAAAAGTATAATTAACTATAACTATAAAATTATTTTAGAAATACCTAAAGCCTATAGTACACGGCATGTAAAAATACACATGCGCATGTGGTTCTGACGTAATTTTGACGTCAATGCAAAGCCACAATAAACATTGCATATTGTATGATGACGTCAAAATTACGTCAGAACCACATGCGCATGTGTCTTTTTACATGCTGTGTACTGTAGGCTTTAGCATAAACACAGGCTCGAATTCTTGGCAAAAAAATTTTTTTTTTCGATTTTCATTCAGGGGTTTGGAGTTTCTAAATGGATTTTGCACTCGATGTTTTCAGTACATCTCTAACCTATGCGATAATAAGACTTAACATTATTAAAACCGAAGGAGCAAAGTCCAAAGTAAGCTACAACCTCCCATACTTATAAATTTTTCAGTAATTTTTTAAATTGACGCCACTGTGAATTTTTAAGTTTATGACTGAGCTACTTTTCAGACGTTTTAGATAATGTAAGCAGATTTTTATTTTATCATTTAGGAAATTTTAAACAATAAAAATTTTTCTTTAACCATTAAATTTCTTAAAACTGACTAATTTTTTATTTCTATTAAAAAGAAAAAGTCACATGACATCATGTATGAAGTAATATAATACTGTTCAGTGCTCTAATATCTAAATATCCACACAAAATGAATAAAAAAAAATACGTACGTTTTGCAGTAAATCATGGGCAATATATAATTTATGATTTATTACCAACATGAAGAAGTGAAATAACAGCTCACCAGCGACAGCGACTCATTCACTCGGGTTATTAAAACAAATTTTTCAAAGAAAAATTAAAACTGAAATATTTATTTTAAGGCGTATAAGAAAAAGTACTTAAATGTTGGAAAAATAACAAAAAACTTTATAGATAATGTGACCTTGAAAGACTAGAAAAGTACAAGTACATTTTTCTTTTTATTATCTAAAAAAAAATAAAAAATTAACGTAATGAAAAGAACTACTGGTGCTGAGTTGAAGGAAATACGAGTAGTTAACCATCTAACGGCTGCAGTTTTGTCTTGTTTTACTAAAATGGTAAAACAAATACAAAATAAATGGTTGCGACTTACAGTTTTTTTTTTCATTAATACAGGCCTGAAATGAACCATATTATGTACACGTTAATGATTATTTTACAGTTGTTAAAACCATTTTGTATGCTCTTAAAAAATATGCAAATTATATGATTTAAATTCAGCGTCATGTATAACAACGTAGAGCTCGAGGATTTGCAATCATTATACTAGTGAGGAGGGTCTTATCCTCCACGGGCGGATCAGGTGATTATATTGCGTATCGTATAAAAAATGCAAAACAGTCGTTTGGTGCATTATAAAGAGTAAAGAAGTCATCACAAACACATACAGGTGCTCCGCTTCGCTTTCTCTTTTTTAATGTTCGCTATTCTATGCTATATAGATGTGAATCGTGGAACTCTACTTCTACACTGATAGAAAAGGCGTCATAATGCTGATGTATTTTGATATTAGTACTATTACAAGTGTCTTCGTTTTTGACCCCATGACACTTTACATCGCTGTGCTGTCAGCCTTAACATCACTTGGCCAAATTGTCATCAGGGTCTTAAATTTAAATTATTTCATCAACTGGATGACACGTTGACAGAAATTGCGAATCGGAGTCGGCCATTAGTGCGATGACAAACTGTCATCAAATTGAGTTATTGTAATTGACCTTAATACAAATTGCGAGAATATCATTATCTACTCACCCGTTACACATGTTTGTTTCACTTTTTTTTTTATTCCGCCTTCTGTTAACAGACGAACTCTCAATTATAAGACACCAGCAGCATGTCCCATATGGTTTTCGTAATAATTATAAAGCGTGATCAATTTCTAGGTTCCCTAATTTTTTAAAGAAAAAAAAAACACAGAAAACTAAAATTTAATGGGGAATGTTTATTATCATTTGAAAGAACATTCTTTGGCATTTATTTTTATAAGATTATGTCTATCAAATGTTGGCCGTTGCTACATCGCAGATGGTCCATCCTTTGAGTCCAATTTTCGATGACTCGTTCGAGCATTTCGACTGGTAACTGGCGAATGACACGCGTGATGTTTTCCTCCAAGGCCTGAATCGAAGCGGGCTTGTCCGCATAAACTTTAGACTTTACATATCCCCACAGGAAAAAGTCTAACGGTTTGATATCACACGATCTTGGTGGCCAATTGACCGGCCCAAAACGTGAAATTATGTGCTCACTGAAGTGTTCTCTCAATAAATCCATTGATTGATGCGATGTCTGGGAAGTGGAGCCGTCTTGCTGAAACCAAATGTCGCCGAGATCACGAGCTTCAATTTCAGGCATCAAATAGTCGGTTATCATGGCTCGATAAAGGTCGCCATTGGTGGTTATGTTCGCACCGGCATCATTTTTAAACAAATATGGACCGATGATTCCGCCAGCCCACAAGCCACACCAAACCGTTGTTTTTTCTGGATGAAGTGGCAGTTCTTGAATTTCTTCAGGTTGCTCTTCGTCCCAAATGCGACAATTTCGTTTGTTTACATACCCATTGAGCCAGAAATGGGCCTCATCGCTGAACAAATTTTGCCTCGAAAAGGTCGGATCTTCTTGGAACTTTTCAAGAGCCCATAGAGCGAAGTGATGTCGCTTGGGAAGGTCGAGCGGCTTCAGTTGTTGCACAAGCTGTATTTTGTACGCTTTGAATTTAATATCTCGACGTAAGATGCGACAAGTCGTTCCATACGTCAGTCCGAGTTGCTGCGAACGGCGCCGAATCAACTCTACACGGTCTTCGTGTACACTCTCAGCTACGGCCGCTATATTTTCTTCACATCGTGCTGGACGTGGTCTATTCGGTCGAATAGTATCCAATAATGAATGCTGGGTCTTAAAATGGGTGGTGGTGTTGCGAATAGTACGCTCAGTAGGCCGATTATGTTGACCATAAGTTGAGCGAAGTGCACGAAACACATTCCTCATAGAACGTGACAAAGTTAAACGATTTGTAAACGTTGTTCAGGCGTAAGTCTTTCCATTATGAAATGCCAAACAATACTAAACAAAAATAACATGACAGGATGACACGACTCACACGTGATCTGTCAAAAAAAGGCTTTTGAAAAAAGTATATCTACTTGATTCACCCATTACTTGAAAAATTTGATGTACTTAAATCAATAATTAAAAAAAATAGAATATGGGAATTTTTGCTTCTAATTAATTTTTTAAACATGAAAATAATGTTAATAACATATAATGTTATCGCACTGATGACAGTTTGTCATCGGACAGATGACAGTTTGTCATCAGACTGATGACATGATATATTATGTCAATGCACTGATAACAGTTTGTCATCACACTGATGACATCATATATTATGTCATCGCACTGATGTCAAAAAACATCAGCGTTGTGGCGACTTTTCTATCAGTGTACACAATATGTGGCGTCTAATTGATGACACTGTAGTCATAGCGTAGATGACACATAAAATATTACAAAATTTTAGGATGACGTTCGTCATTGGATTGATGACACTTTTTGACTCTGTGATGCAATATGTAATAACATTGATGTCACAATTCTGATGTTAGGACATCATCAATATGAAGATGCATTTTTCTATAAGTGAAGCTGCAATACAAGACTGCAAGTAATCATTTACCGTTGCTAGCGAAAAATATTACGAATTTTTGGCCGAATGTATTTTCTAATGGAGACATATAGTAAAGAACAGGCAAAATACCAATCCGCATAGAAAATGCAAAAAAAAAATAATCTTGGCCATATTTTGAGAAGACCTCATGAACCCTTAAAGCAGCAGAAGAATAGATAGATCCGCGTATGGTTACTGTGCTTTCTTTAAGTATGAGGACGTCTATGTAAATAGTTGAATATGCAGTTCTGAATATTTTGAGGCGGTATTATAGGTAGTAAACGCAGAGAAAATACATTTGTAGATATGGTCACTTAACTATTCATAAACTATTTTAAGTGAACATTTTTTAATAGTTTTGTGGTTCCTTTAGCCATATTATTTTCACGGGCAACCAATTTATGGTTTGATTATTCCTCCATTAAAAAACCACAAACATGTTCTGGTCATCTCCAAACGTGTAATGGAAAAAATGCTAACTTTACTATGCTATTTTTGGTTATTAATAATAACATAACAGCAAAATATTATGCTCCCTCGGAAACAGTAAATGTATTATTGCATGATTTTTGTTTTAAATTCCCCTGAAATATTCTTATTTCGCTCTTTAAAAACTGACATGATTTATATGAATAAGTTCAATGAAATAATAAAGTATGGAAAAAATTGTTATTTCAAAATATTTTTTTGGGAAAAGAGGATTATAGTTTTATATGCAATAATATTTAATTGTTGTAAAATCTAGTTAAAAAAATTTTTTTTTTATCATAAGATTAAATGTTGCACTGTTTCAGTGAAGCAGTAGAAAACGGAATCTAAAAAACCGAAGAAGCAGCAATTCTGTTCTAGTGCTTAGCACTGCATTTAAAAATTGTAGAATTGTATGCGTCATCTTAGAGCACTAGAGTAAGGCAGTCATTTGTAGAAGCAAATGCAGTATAGGTACATGTATTCATGGCTTCGAAGTCCTATAAATTTTTTCTGGAATGTTACACTTGAAAAAAAGGAAAATACTATTGTTAATATCAGTCCGCATCCCCCGCGATAATCTTAAGGATATATCACATTTTGATGCTACATCCTCCGGGGCACATCTGGTTGAGTTCTATACTTGGGATCCTTGCCTTTGTTATTTGCTTAACATTGGCGCTTAAGTGTACTGGCATTCTGCGGAACCTCAAACATTTTTCATAGAAGTGAATCCTATAAGTTGATGGTGCTACGGGAGTCAGTGGACCCGGGTACAAATCGGCTTATTTACTGCTGACGTCTCCGTTTAGTATGCTTCTTGTGACAAATACTTCCTCACTTTCAGGAAAATTGACTTTGCGGAAGCCCTGCTTTCCTAATAGAAGGTTATTTCAGTCTTTTTTATGAAGAACGAGGGCAAGTAGCGGCTGTGGCCTAAAACCAAAATCACGGGTAAGCGTGACGTCCTGTGAAGGACTGATGGTTACCCTCAAGGTAAAGTTAGATTCCTGGAGACATCCCTAGTTCCTGTTGCTATTCGCCAGAAGCTGACAGAATTTGATGGAAGGCAGCGCAGGTTAGATAGCTCGGTCCCTTAAGCAGGAGGTGAGTGTATAATCTTTGGCGGGATTATACACTCGAAATAACTGCCTGTATGTGTTTGAGATCTACCATAAGATAAGGACATATGGCAGGTGCTCATGTAACCATATTTGTTAAAATAAAACCATTCTCAATAACATATTCAAAGGTGACTATAATATGGTTGTGGCTTCCATATGAAGAATTAATTAAACCATCTTTTGGTAGTGAGTGACAGTAATATAGTTAAAGTAACCATAATATGTTTAAAAAGAAAAATGAAAATTGTTTTATTTGAGGTGACTATATCGAAAAATGTAGTTTCTCTGCCAGTACAATTGAAAAATGTGGTTTCTCTGCCAGTACAATTTTCAAAAATGTAATAGACATTAAAGATAAATCAAATGTATTCCTTCATAACATTTAATGGTTAATCAATATTTACCACAAACTATACAAAGTATTAAAAAAGCGTAGGTTTTTAAAAGATTTTTAAAATATTTTTGTAAAAAAAAACACACTCACTCGCACACACTCTTATACATAGAGATACGCATAATAAATATACAAACATTAATAAGCCTTTAGTGACGAAAGTTTCCTTCAAAATATTGAGTAGGAAAAGGAGACACAAAAAAAAACCAAGCGAGACTGATAATAGTTCCATATACCTAGTTTCTGGAAAAAATTTAATGCGAAAAATGTTTCTTTTTCTTTTGCCGCTGTTAGGAATTGTATGGAATGAGCCTATAAAAAAGTTACTAAAATAAGGAAAAAAAAGTATTGTGTTTTTTACATTTAATGGGATTGTCTGGGTGTTTCTTCTTGTATTTTTATATTGTTTGGTGAATATACTTGGCGTTTAACAGGCACTTTATTATTGAGTTAAAAATCAAAGAGGCGTAACTATTGGCTCTTTTTTCGTTCAAAGTTTTAAACATGAAAACACATAAAATGCAAACCACATGAAGTTTGCTGTTTGTAGACTAAATGGTTTTTCTATAAAATACAAGTGTTTTTAATTTTTACAAATATTTTTTGGTTTATTTATATTGTTATTTTTTTCTTCTTTTTTAAATTTGCACCCTATATTAAATGGAAAAATGTATTATTTAATATATATAAGATATCGACGTTTTTTTTTATTTTTTTGCAAAAACTATGGTTCTTTACGGAATTGCCTGCCGATGGTTAGCAATGGATACATTTCAAAAGAACTTTTAATATTTTTAAGATCAAAAAAGAAATCGAAAAATGGTAGCCAAAGTGCCAAGTTCCGGGATTTAAGGCAAGTAAGAATAATATTCCATCCGCATTTAAACTTTTGTTACCTAGAGCTATCTGGCATTCGGGGATTTAAGCCTCAGAGAACCCTTAGAGTTAAATCCAGTCTGTCAATACTGATTTAGTTTTGACTCATTCATGAATCGACTTATTGTCAAAGTAATTAAGCAGTAAATAAGCCATGTAATTTACACTCATAGAAAAATGAATCTTCATATTGATGATGCCCTAACATCAGAATTGTGGCATCAATTAAGCAAAAAGTGACATCAATCCAATGACGAACGTTATCCTAAAATGTTGTCATATTTTGTGCGTCATCTACGCTACGACTACATCATTTGATGCCACACTTGTGTACACTGATAGAAAAGGCGTCACAACGCTGATGTATTTTGACATGAGTACAAACCAACTGTCAGTGCGATGACAAACTGCCATCAGTGCGATGACAAACTATCATCAGTGCGATGACATAATACATTTTTAAAATTTATTTTTATGTTTAAAAAGTAAAATAAGAACCAAAAATTCCTATATTCTATTTTTTTTAAATTTACTAAGTTAAATACATACAATTTTTCAAGTAGAATTATTACGAAACCCATATGGGGAATGCTGCAAGTGTCTTATAATTGAGAGTTCTTCTATTAACAAAAGGCGGAATACAACAAAAGTGAAACAAACATGTGTTACGGATAAGTAAGTAATGATATTCTCTCAATTTGACTTAAGGGCAATTAAACTGACTTAATTTGATGACATGCTTTATAAAACTGACTCCGGTTCATAATTTTTGTGATGCCAATATGTCATCCCATTGATGACATAATTTAAAATTTTGACCCTGATAACATTTTGGCCAAGCGATGTTAAGGCTGGCATCACAGTGATGTAAAGTGTTATGGGGTCAAAAACGGAGACACTTGTCATAGTACTGAGGTCAAAATACATCAGCGGTATCAAGAATGATAGAAATAAAGATTACGACATCAGGCAGGCATAAAATTATTTTACTGCGCATGTAGTAACTCTGACGTCACACAACCTGTGTTCTCATTGGCTAAATTTTTTTTGCTCTCAAACTGATATATTTATGTGTAAGCAGTGGGACAATTTATAAGTTTTCTATTTAAATTATTTAAAATAAAAGAATTTTTGTTAAAGTTATTTTTTCATAGTTTTATTTATATCATAAATATATACATACATAATGTACATTAGCTCTATCTTTACTACATAAATTAAAGCAGACAAAAAAGGGAAAATACTTTTATATAAAGAATTTTAGTTTCTTATTTTATTTAGTTTCCCCTTTCGCTTATTGGAATTTTAAGCAATCTCGGCAATTAGTAATCTCCTTCGAAAATACTTCCTACATCTTAAAAAAGTTTTTTCATGTCTTAACTAACTTCAATTTCCTTTCCTTCTAACAAATGATATTTCAAATATTTTGCTTTTAAGCAAAAATGTTTCCCATTTAATTGAAAGAAGATAGAATCACATGATCTCAACGTTTCCATTACTTAACCCACCTTCACTTGGGTGGTTAACCCATGAATAATTTAGGTTATCGATTATTTTGTTGCTCGACGATTGCTAAATCTTATTCAAAATAATATAGTAATGCAAAAATTTCATTTTAGTTAACTTAACCATTTCAAATTTTAAGTTTCTTCCAAAATTTTCATGTGTGAAATGTATAGCACAAATTTTTTCTTTATAAAAAATTACTGATTTCACTCGCTTGCAAAATATTACCCATAGCTTAGTTTGGGCTGCATCTTTTGGAAAATTGTAAAATGATACAGCTATAGTCAAAAATATTAACACATTATTAAAAACACGCTAAACGTTATTTTTTACACAATATCTCACTTGTTTTTTGCTGTTACTTTATTTGCATTTGCCCACTACACACTTCATATTTTCACTCTTTTTTTTTACTCTCTTCAATTTTTAAAATTTTAATTCTTTTGCTATACAACTTTAAACACACAAGTATTAACGTTTTAATATTAATTTATTAGTTTAAAAATATTTTAAATATAAAACATTTTTTAAAATTATTAGTTTGTTTGACAGTTAATATAAAATTTATTTGAAAACTCTCTGAGCAAATTTATTGTAGGGTAGCCAACTATCACGCAATACATAATTTTTTTCCACGAAATTATGAATTTCACATATAAAAAAGCCGCCCATGTGCAAGGTGTAATCTTTATTTCTATCATTCTGGAGTGGTATGACGCCTTTTCTATCAGTGTAGGACTTATAGAAGAAAGTGACACAACAGGAATTAATTACTGGACTCACATGAGCTATGCTTTGTTGCGGAAGCCAATGCCACCAAACTGAACCAAATTTTAGCTATGACTATTTCTGATCATTTTCTCTGATGAATTTCACACCAAATTCAAAAAAAAAACGGTAAGCAGAGTTTTTCTGAATTTTCAAAAAAAAAAAAAAAATCGAGTGCTATTTTTTTTTATTTGGTCTTCAAAAAGTAAAATTCACCCTTGATAGTAAAGTCCCTTGTAGACCTTGTTAATCTTATAATTTTATTAAAAATACTAACATTTACAACACTGCAACAACAAAATGTATTAGACTAAAATATTCTACGCTGTGGCCAGAATAAAACAGTTGAAGAAACTTTATCTGTCTCTTTCTCTCACTTAGCAAATTCATTAATTTACAATGCATACGAAAAAGACACTCACGCTTTGAAGTATAAAATCGTATTAAATATAACAGAGTTGTACACTTAATACAAAGGGTAAAAACCGCTATTATGTTGATAAATGTTTTAGATATTTTTAATATTGACCTTCATAAATGGGGTATACAGTGCATAAAAAAACCTAAAGGATGGTATCCAGAGGCATAAGATAATAACAATGACGCGCGAGCTATATCTCGGTCCATAACAGTTTTACGATTGTTATGACATATAAAAAAAATTTGTACTTAATACACCAAAAAAAATAAAAATTTTCTCTAATCACCACATTCATACCAAATTCATAGAATCAAGCAAACAATTTGTTGAGTTTGCCCCTATTAACAAAATGTATATATTAATTACAAACAATTGTAAAAATTTAAAATTGTGAATATTTTTTTTTCAATAAATGATATTTTTAATTTTAATTAAAATAATTAAAAAAATGACCAAAAAATTTTGCAAAAAATTAAGATTTTTTTATTTAATTCATATATTAATTAAAAATTTATTTCAAAACAACTAAAATGTTAATAAAATCAAAACTATATTTTTAATTTTCTTTCAACCAAAAAAAAAATTAATTGGTTCAATTATCACATTAATTAAATTGAAGTAGCTTTTAAACAATTTTTTTCATTGATAAGAAACTACTGATAATTTTTTTGTGTACAGTTGTCAGATGTTTAAACTTTTAGACAAAAAATTTTAAATGTAGCCATCTCCAGATCAAAATATCTTACCGACAACGCTTCCCTTAAGAAATTTTTATATTGAAAGCGTTTTATCAATCAGGCATGTTCTGGAAATGGAATTTAAGTGGAATTTCCCTATATCCTTTGACATACCTAATACTTTGTGTACCACTTATCTGTACACTTATCTTCACTCGATTTTGATTTCCAGAACTTGAACAATTGCCATTAAAAATTTCATAAAACTGTTATATATACAAGTCTAAAATTGATCACGTTATATATTGTAGTACCATCCTCTTTTAGACCAATGCCATCCAAAATCGTTTGTTTTGTTTTTGGTTATGAGGGATGACAGGAAGTCATGTTAAAAGTGTTAAAAGTTATAAGAATACACACACACACACACAGACACTGTGCACATCAATTTTTCTTATAATTTGGTTTTTGTGTTTTGGCATAAATTAATTTCATTTGTTAGCTAGAATTTCTGAACAAACATGGACCAGCCAAAGAAATAAAAAAAAAAAAAAAAAAAGCAAAAAGAAGAATCATGAAATCAGTTTCCTTCCTTTAAGTGACTTTTTATTTAATTTGGAAATTATTTTTTAAAGTTGTGTGTTTATTGTATTTCTACGTGTTTATTTTAGTCTTAAGATTAAGCCAACAAATATCCAAAGTTTTTAAAGCCCAGCTAATCTAAGACAACACAAAGCCAAGTTCAACAAAGCATGAAACGGTAATCAACATTTTTTAACTTTTATAAGCGGATGTTGTACCGTTTGTGCTTTTTTAAATTATTTTATTTAAAACAATTAAGATTTTTTTTAATTTTTTATTAAAATTTGGCTAAATTCCAAAACATCATAATACTTTGCAGTCAAAATCAAAAATGAATCATTAAGTTTTACGATGCTCAGTTTGCTTATTGCGTACGCATCGATAACTTTTTTTGGTGCACTTGCGAAACTCTAAACGGTTGCATTTAAGAATGCTAGACTTTGGTTAAGTTGCTTTAAAACTGACGCACAGATGGTTGAAATTGTCTAATGAGAACTTATTCAAAAGCTGAACTTTATCGTTCTCATTCATTTTTGGCATTGGGTAAAAGAAAACAAAATTCTGCTACTGCTTTAAGAAATTTACTTTATTGGCAGTAAGCGCTTAAAGTCAAATAATTTTTAAAAATTTTGCGTACCGTGGTTAAAATTAAAATCGAGTGCAATAAGTAAAAAATACGTACATATACCATTCAATTTGCGTCGGCAAACATGCCCCCTATTATATTAAAATCAATAATCAAATAATACCCCAACATACGCATGTAAAATACCTCGGAATACATCTAGATCGGCATTTAACGTGGAAATGGCATACAGAAGCAAATTAACTCAAATAAAACTAAAAGTAATTTAAATTAATTAGCTTATAAATTATTAGTAAGAAATTCTGTTCTTAGTCGCGATTGCAAGCTTCTACTTCTACAATTTGGTGCTACGTTATTCAGTTATGGGGCATTGCCTTAGCCTCTTATATCGAAACAATTTAAAGGCGCCAAAATAAACTTCTTCGGATAATCACAGCCTCCCCTTGGTATGCTAAAAACTCAAATACTCACAAGGATCTGAATGTAAAAAGCTATACGAAATATGCAGTAAAATATTATAAAAAGCTCGAATTGCATCCTAGTACACTAGCTCGAAATATTTTAGATGATGGCGCCGACACTCGCTTAAGGAGAAGTGCTATTACAGTAGCCCTTTTCTGTATTTCTCTCATTGTAAAATTTCCCGCATGAAACAAGTGAATTATGACAAAAACAGTGCAATTTGAAACAAAAAATGGTTTTTCTCACATAATTTTCTCTGTACTTTTACTTTGGGAGAATTATCTGTCATTTAAATAATTTTCCAGCAATTATTGGAAGGATGTGAGAAAAAGTGTTTCTGTATCAATATTTTGCTAAAAGTGTCTCACAAGAACTGTCAAAATAAGTAACATTTGAAATTGATGCGAGAAAAATAAAATTTTAAAAAATGGAGCATAAATTATGTACATATGTATGTACACAAGAATGTGTATTATTTTTTTTTTTTTTATTTGAAGAGAAAGAATTTAAATGATGAAAATAAGTAAAACACAATTGTTATATTTTGTTATATTAATTTTTTTAAGCCCTTTATTGTTTTCGTTTTATGCAGGGCTGCCAGATAAATTTGTGAAAAAATCGTTAATTTCCTAAGAAAAAATAAAAAAAATCGTCTATTTTGTTTTAAAAAATCGGACAATTTAAAATTAATTTTTACAAATTTTGTTCGATTTTTATCAAAACATAGTCAAAAAAAAAAAAAAAGTTGTTAAAGTTCATGGGTAAAATACATATTTTATACATACATACAAGCTTGAGGTCTATTTAAATAAAATTATTTATTTTATATTTTCTTTCATCCGATAACAATTTAAAATTTCAGATTGTTTTTTTTTTCCTGAAAAAATCACACAAAGGCGTAACAAAATATCATATTGAACTAAAACTAACACTTTTGGCCAAAAAAAAGGCAAACATTTCCTTTACTGCATTGACTGAAAAATGGGGTAATAGTTTAATGTTTTGATCACATAAACAAATGTGTAAAATAATCTAAGGAAATAAATTTAACAGTTTTCCTTCGAAATTTTGATTTTGCCGATAAATTTTTTAAGCTGTCTTGTTTTTAAAGATATCGATTTTCAGTGGTGCCTAATATACAAACATATTAAACTTTTTAAAATTATTTTATTTCGCAGACTGAGTAATATCGTCACTAGAAAAAATCAGCAAATCGGCACTTTGCCAATTTTGGAACAAAAATCGTCAAAATGACGATAAATCGTCGAATCTGGCAGCACTATTTTTATTAAATCTATTTCTTTCGTTGACGTTTCGCTTGCATTTGACACTTAATTACTGGAAGTATTCCAGTTAAAATAGAATCTGTGTTGTCTGTTCTCGCATTCAAATACAGAAACACTTTTTTCTCACAAATCGAGAAACGATGGAATTTATTATCTCACACTGAATGTGAGAAATTTTGCGATGCGAGAAATACAGAAAAGAGCGGTCTATTGTGAATTCCTTCAGTAAAGAGGTAGAGAAAAGAGAGAATTGAAGAAGGAAAGAAATAAACAGACACATAGAATAAAAGATATTAGTAGGTACTACGTAGGACAGATACTCCCTCTGCAGTCCCCTCAGCAGAAGCAGCCATCCTATTTCCCTGACAAACCCCAGTAAATCGACTGGATTACATCCAGCGATGCACCCCAGTTCGTCGTGAAATCTATCCCCCCAGCCATTTCTGTCTGAGAACCTGCATCCTAGGACAGTGGCACAGTACATGCTCAATCGTCTCTAGCGCTATACGCTTTAAATTGCTTACCTCCAACCTAAAATTAATGTAATAAGTCTTCATGTCTGTATCAAAAACTTGAGCGACATTCATTCATTATTCTTCTTTTTCTGGCTTTGGTATCATGGCAACAATGAGAGGTAGCTTCAAAAACATTTTGATACTGGAGTTACTATCACAAACAGCCTTTTCTATATCTCTTATCTTAAATCTAAAGGTTCTGACAGGTGGTCACTTGACTGTTATATCGTTGAGATACATTGGGAGTAAATACGCTTTTCAAATGTTAAACAAACAGGTTTCCTTTTTCAATTTAATTTCTTGACAAACCTCCATTCGAGTTTCTTAATGAGGGTTTATATATAACAGGTCCCTTAAGATTTCTAGTTACACATTATAATGAATCTGAAGTCTGATTATGGAGTTGCATCAAGTTTATTAAGATATTTTTCCAAGGATGCTGTTTTCTGAAATTGCATTAACTTTATAAGATTTCTTTTTGTGCACTCTTTTATTAAATTTTTAAATTGGCACAATTTTGTTGCAACAAAAAACATTCTAAGTTGTAGTTGTATTTTTTTTAAGAAAATGTAGACCTTATCATCGGTCAATAGCTTACAAGAAGTTTCAAACTGCGCTTTTTGTCTGAGTCTAATGCAAACTCAAACCTCTTCTAATACGGTTTTTCCAAAATTGGTGATAAAAAAAATTAATTTATTGTTCGATTCAGCTTAGCTATTTGATAGATGGGCTTACATTGAATACTTTAAACAGAATTATAAATTCGGAGCCACCTTCAACCACATTCACTCGCTATTGTAATACAAGGTTTACATATATTTCTTAAGAAATAGTTTATGGTTTTTATTGCCACTTTAATTTTGTCTAAAATCTTTTACAGATTTCATGACTTTAACTTAAAAATCATTAATAATTTACTTAAGAATTTTCCAATCCAAAATTAATTCACATGTTCTCATAACTCCTACTGTTAATTATTGATATGAATCCATGGAGTCGCTGGCACATTTTCCATCTTTCGTACATGCCATATGAGTTGCAAGCTGAGATTAAGATCCCGCTAAGAAAAAAAAAGGAACACCATCGTACTTATGAAGTTCAGATGTACCGCCAGGCAATACTCTCGTACAAATGGGTGACGACATGTTTTCATTTTATTGTTGTTTTTTGGTATCTTAACATATGCTGCTGCATCACCTTTAAAACTACGTGATTTAATAATATTTTTTTTTTAAATTTTATTTAATTTTTTTTTATTTTAATTTTAATTCGTAAAAAGTTACAGTGGCTGTTATGTATGAATACGAGCAGCATTCGGTAAAAAAAAATGGAAACAAAAATTAAAATAAATTGTTGGAGTGCGCACAAATATGCGTTTTTCCGTTCAATTCTGTCGATTTGTTTTCATATTTCATTCATTTTCAGTCGCAATACTGAAGTTTTTAGGCGTGTTTAGTTGGCACGCATGCCCAGCCTGTATCCGAGACAAGACCAAAGAGCATTTTGATACTTTGTGAAATGAGTATGTGCGTTTGTGTATTTGGATTCCTCTTGATGGTGGGCGTTCTTTATTTGCTAAAAATATTAAATTTTGTTGTCTACGTGACTATAATGCTTAAGATTGTATGGAGGAGATGGCAGGATGACTGTATGCGATGATGATGCATTGCCAAAGATATTTAAGGCCACAAAAGAAAACGAAAAGCCAACAAAAGTAACCACAATAGCAACAGCGACATCAACAGCAGCAGGAACACAAAAATCGAATTTGTGAAAGATTTTGAAATTTCAAATATGCTGACAAGTGAAGAAGGTTGATAGGTTGTGTTTAAAAATAGATTTTTGAAATATTTATTAAGGTTTTAATCCACAGGTATTTTTTCCTTATCCATTTTGCAATTTCTTGGACGTATTCATATACATATACAAATACAGGAAAGCCTTTTTGTGTTTAGAATATTTTATTTTGTGTGAAATGAACACACAAATACATTTCTTGTTTAACTGATTTGCTTAAAAGGTTCTTTTAAATGTTTTGAAACGTCAGCTTGCATTAACTCTTAAAGAGTGGAAAGGAGGCAGAAATCTATTTTCGGTTTTTGTGTCAAATTGTTGATTTAGCAAAATGTGACATAATTTATAAAAAATTTGTTTAGCTGTGTCCCTTGTTTTTAAAATATGAAATATTTACAAATGTACATAATATAACAACAATTTACAAATCGAGCTCTAAAAATAAAATGGTTCCATGCAACTTTATATAAGTAACAAGAAAAATGTGATCACAGTTCTGAAAAGCGATAATATTGTTATACACTGGAGCCTCATTTCTAGTTCTACGTTGCGTATTTTAAACCTGTAAAAGTTAATAGTATTACATCGCATGCTATTTCGCTTGGTGGTGCTTATCACCTTTGCAAGCAAGAGCGCTCCACATCGCATCGTGCCTTAAGATATCGAAAGCTTTCTCGAAGTCGATGAAGACCATATACAGAGGGGATTGCCACTCGTTAGACTGTTCCGCAATCATCCGCAATCTGTTGATTTGATCAATACAAGACTTCTGTGGAGGGAACCCAGCTTGCTCATGCCGGACCTCCAGCAATATAGCCCCAAGCGACTCCTTGGCAGTCATGGGACTTTTCTTCAATATATTTCTAGTCTGTATTGAACATTTTGTTTGGGAGCCTTCTTCAGACACGGAGATAGCGGCTCGATATGTTAGAATAAAATGATGTAGATAAATAATAAAGTGGGGTTGGTCATACGTTTGATCCGTCTAGGAGCATCGTACGCGCTGCAGGGGCCAAATTTAAGAATGTCAACCATATGTATGTCGGCTTAATGAAATTCTTAAAGTATGAAAGCTTTATAAATTGTAGTTGGACTAAGAATACACATTCGAATTAATATAAAAATTTATAATAAAAAGGAAACTCAAAATGAGAATTAAAAATCCCAGATTATATTTGTTAAAAATAAATAAGATAATTTTATATATTTGATTAAACAGATATTTGAACAGCCTCTCTTTTGCACATATTTTTTTCCATATAAAAACTTTTGGGCACACAGGTACCCCGGTTATGTGTTTGCGTAGGTGTCATCTTTGGAAACTTATAGTTATGAAAACCACTCAAAAAAATTTAAATAGAGTTTGAATACACTATTAGTATTTGTTTTCAGATAGAAGCGTTTAAAGTTGCTAGAGGGCACAAGGGTACCCGCTTATGCTTTCTACTTAAAAGTTCTAAATTAAAATATTTCCAGCATATTTGAAATATAAAACAAAAGTATATTTTAAAACTTTCTGAATTATAGAAAACAAAATTATAAAATATTCCAAGTATTGAAATACAAGAAAATTCGAATAATTATAGGTCCTCACAACGAACAGATGGACATCGTTAAGCAAACTTCGCTCCTCATAAGGACCCAGAATATACATTTCGTCTCCGATAAATATTGTCGAAATTACAAGCGGAATGACAAAGTTATATATCGTTAGCTTAAATGCAAAAAAGCGTAACTAACAAAAATTTCAAAATCACGTTTTTAATTGATTATTATGAGTGCCATTAAAGTACATGCCCTCACAAAACTTTACACTTCTGCGATAAAAAAATGACGCTTTTATTAACAAAAAAAAAAAAAATTAAAAAAAAAACACAAAGGGGCTTAACTACAAGAGTGTTTATTTCATAAATGCAAAACGACGTAATTACACATTTGCATTCTAACAAAATATAATGAAATGGTTTTCTTTGAAAATTGTTTAAAGAATTCCATGGACGACTTATCAATGCATGATACGTTTATAGGTTTTATTTAAGAATGTCTTTTGCTTCTCCTGTAAAATTATATGTTGCAATCTTAGGAAATAATATTATAAAGTTTATTTTTATACCCTCCACCACCACTAGTGGTGAATGAGGGAATACTAAGTTTGTCACTGCGTGTGAAATTTAGCCATGCCCATCTGCCTGTCCGTCTATTGACAACACGCTCACTTTGGAAACCCGAAAAAGAAAAGAACAAACTTGGTCGCAAATGGCTTTATGGTTAATATAATGGTCATGTTTGTGCTGATAGGTCCAGAATTACCCATACATTGTATTTATTCCTTTTACTCTTCCAGGGCCAAAACAAGATTTTTCCAAAAAATTCGATCATTTGCCGGATGGTGAACTTCATTTCAGTTCATACGTGCATTCACAAATTTTCTATTTTTTGTTGCGTTTTCAGGTATGAGTGGGTTCCCTACTCGTCTACTTCCTTGCGGGTTCCACTCATTGGCCTTCTATTTCGATTTCTATTGACTGTTGATTTGCTCTTCTCCTTAGCTCGATGTTTGACACTATCCGTTGCCAGAAAATGCGTAGTATTAATTACAGATATGTATTCGTAAAAACTCACAATCCCTTTATGCTATATGGGTTTGAGATATGGTGCCATGCTACATGTTTCATGACATAGAGTGGAGGGAGTGTTACACTGGAATTGAGATTTTCAGTATAGTATTTTCTAAAATGTTTGATGAGGACCACACTCGTTTTAACTATGCAAACGTATTTCTGGCTCTGTTGATCCTATTGGATATGTCAACCGATGACCCGCCTGACTTATCGATGGGGCTGCCCAGGTAGCAGAACGAAGGTACATCATCTATATCCTGGCCGATGATAATGAATCCACGCTATATGTTACAATTGGGACGCAGTGATTTAGTTTTAGTTAGATTTATTTTTAAATGTCCCTTTGTATTGCTTCCTGTACGGCGTTTAGACTTGCGTATTCTAGGTCTCCCAATCGCCTTTGTTGTCCCCTCACGATTCCTCTGCTGTGTATAAGAGCTTTGGACAATGCTACATCTAGGACACAGTTGAACACAAGGAGAGGACAACACAAATCTACAGTACTGTTGCTCAGATAGTTTTCATCTAAGACTTGGCATATGGTATTGCTCTATGAAGCATTGACCAATTAGATTGGTTTCGTGGAGATAACTGTGCACTCCAAAGCATCCAAAGCATTGAGTTGAAACTGGGGATATGATTTTTTTTCTATGAACGCCATATGGAACCAATTAGCATTTGAAACGAACCACTCGAACAAAATTTTTTTTAATAATTTTTTTAATTAGGCTTAAGTTCATTGAATTTAATTTTCATTAAATTATTTTAATGAAGACAGGAATTTTTACAACATGAAATTAATTAAAATTTTATTGATAATTTTTCATTCTTGACTGCCCTGAGATTTGAACCCAGACTTTCACGGACTGGTTTCCCAGACTAGTTTCGATTGTAACCACACAATCTCTTCAGTGGGGTTTGCCGTCTTTATTCACTCGGCTATTGAAGCCGGATGACGTCAATAGTCAAACATCAATCTTTACACCACACATTGGATTAAAAACCATTAAGAGTTCAATAAAATAACCACAATACTAATTATTTTTTTAATAATGTTACAACTAGATATATGCTATATATATAATAACTATACGAACATCTGTGGGAGGTTTAAATTTTTTTTGTTTTTTCAATTCTGAACCTACCACCAAACAATTTTTTTTGGTGTATCTTTTACGGTATTTTCACAAATTTAGGTAATAACGTGTTCAGATCTGCACCTTAATTGAGTTTTGCGCAATAAGCGCCACAATTGAGCTCAATCATCCATATAAAACTTCAATTAAGTTATTGTTCAATTTATACGAAATTATTATAATATTAAGTCAAATTAAAATGCAACACTGTAAGAAGTGTGTTTAGTGAGGAAACCGCAACGTACTTAACAAAGTGCCTTGACATTTGGCAACTGAAAAGCCAACAAAACAAAGGTCCATCGATTAGGTCTGCGCAAGAAGCCAGATGTGTAATACCTTAAGATGGCAAACGTTGTTTACATTTTGCTTATACATGTAAAATTTTATTTGCATTTTTGGTTTTTTGCCACACATACATGCATACAGAAAACGTTTTCCTTTTTCACACTGTCAAACGCTAATTGAGTAAGCTAAATTGTGTATGTGTGAACAGAAAGAAAATGTTAAGTCCGGTTGTATAATTTATTGGGATACCATTTTTATTAGACTTCGACTTAGAATAAGGATCAACTCTTTTTTTTCTATTTAACTGCTTAAAATTATTTGCAAAATACAAAAGTTTTAGTAACCAACATATATCGCACTTGATCATAAAGAAGGCACTAACTCAAAATTTAAACATTTTCTATAGAAGCAAAACAATTTTCAATTTAACATTGAAGGCATATGACCATTTCATTACCAAAAAGTAGACGAAATAGCACGATATATTTAAAGCGGGTAGATTTTGAGTTAATACCCTCTTTAAGATCAAGCACTATAGGTATATAAAAATATCAAAATGAAATTGCTAAACTATATTTTTATGAATATCTACAATTTATCAAGGAAAAAACTCAAAAGCATTCCAAGATATAGATGGGCGTAGTGTTAGATTTAAAGTATCGAATTAGTTGCGAAAATTTAAAAATAAATTTGTTACAAAATAAAATTTATCGATCAGCCCGTAACAAATTGTGTTTTCAGTAGTTTCTAGTTATTGACTAAGTTTATGTTTTTTTTTAATTTTTCATACAAAAATTAATTTATCATGTTTGTTAGGTATTTTTTTTTTTTTTTTTTTTTGCAGATGAATCTGTTGTAGAGGGCAACAACCAAAAGCAGCACAAAGTTCTTTTACTCTATAATTTCATATAATTTGTTCTTGTTCGTTTTTTTTTTTTTTTTTTTTTTGTTAAAGTTCGTACGAGCATTTGTCTGCTCTTGTCAGATGGCTTTTAAATTACTTTTTTCCTTTGTAATAATAATTTAAGCCGTTGTGATTTTAGTTTTACTATTTTATTTTTTTTTTATTTTCGGTTTTGTCCAATAAGTCTTTTAGCGCCTCTCCTCGAATCGAAAATTATTATTTTTTAAAAAATGATTATGTATACACAGGTTTTAAATTAACTACAACATGCATTAATCTCTTTATAATTGCAAAATTATTCCTTTGTTGTAAAAAAAACGTGGAAAAACTAGAAATTTTATTTCTAAATTTAGTTAAGATTGAAGTCTACACTTATAAAGCAATTGATCAGAATATTTTGTTGTACCCAACTGTATAACTATATATTCAATAGACTGGCAAACAACAGACTTTCAAAATGTATTAAATTTAAAATATAAATACATATTTTGCATTTTGCTAGCTAATAAGAAAATAACGATGATTCGGCTACACCAAATAGAGGTAATTTTGCACCACCATAAACCATTTCTCGTATATAAAATTCGACCGATTTCAATCCAATAAAAACTTAAATATTCTACAAAACTATTTTTCAGCCAATTTCGCTTCAACAAATCTTATACTAGAATAAGGAATAATTTAGAAAATTCTAAGCGCTTTTAATTTTTGTACAGTTAATTCATAATAAGCCCTAACTCCCGTATGGGTCCAATTTCAGAGTCAGTAGTGCAACTTCTATGTGGGAGTTATATAACACAAGATATCTTAATAACTTGGAATAAAAAAAATATATTTTTACAAACATTAAATGTGTTCATTCACAGAAAATTATTGCTTATTTTCAATAATTGTTACTAGTAAGTGTTCACGTACCCGAAAAACTTGCAACGAGAGAGTGAAAAATGAGCATACAAATTTTAGAGACATATTTTTGTTGCTTAATTTCTGATAGTAGATATTGGCTACGTTCATAAGACGTAACTGTTGTGCAGTTGTTAAGTGTTTTTCATATAAAAACACTCAACGGTTCCGCAACAGTTACGTCTTATGAACGAGCCCATTCTAATAGCAAAGGCTATTCAACCACCTGTTTCATGTTTTTGTTTACAAAACAAAAATAATTATCATAATTTTTAAATTAAAAAATTTTCAATAATATAAAAAATTTTTTTTTTCCAAAATTTAAGAACAATATTCTTGCGCAAATAGTAAAAACAAAAATTGAATTTATTAAGAAATGATCTCGTATATTTCAGCTAAATAGTGTCAATATGCCTAATGAGGTAGTTTTTGCTGGTAAAGTGTTCATTTGCGTTTTTATTTTTTGAGTAATTGTTAGAAACATTTTGTAAATTTTAAACTTACTCTCTCGTTGCAAGTTTCTGCTAGTAAAGTAAGTGAACACACCTAAGATCTCAATAAACAACTCACGCGATCACGCACCGACCGCAGCAGCACAGGCAAAACAGTAAGCTCGGCACACGTATCGAGGCACGCAGCACACAATATAAAAGCGACACAACGTACACATCGAGGCATTATACAGCGCGACGTCAACGAGAGCTCAGAGGTGAAAATTATAGAGAAAGTGCAACAGCAAAATTCGCACACAACAATGGCAACTGACAGTTGCGTACAGTGTGAAAAAATTGATTTATTTTGCTAGGTTTGCGGCTATCAAATCAGAAAAAAAAGTTGAAAGGAATGTTCTTTATGTCAAGAGCTACAACTTTGCCTCAGAGAGTAAATCAAAATTCCGAACGGCTTGCAAGATATGTGCTTAACAAAATTATCACTTTTTTGCAAAAATGATGCCGAGGCCCCAAATCTTTGGGCCTGACTTTGGGCCAAACTGGGAGACACGGGTTTTTGGTATTTATCACGTAGTGGTGTGTCCGTATATGGTTATATTTTTTCATGTTGCACTGTGATTTTAGAGCAGGCTCTTTGCTATCCAGAAAACCACTTTTTTGAAACGCTAACAATTATGATTTTTTCCAGTTAGTGTGGGGAATTTGTAGGGATCACCGTAAAGGCATTCAACCTTTTGGTGTTACATCCTCCGGGGAAATCTAGTACAGTCAATACCTGATATTTAAAAATAGTCCAAAATCTGGTGCCACAGTGGCCAGTAGCCCCCAGTGAGTTAACACCGGACTGGCTATAAGTTGAGGCCTCCTTTAGTATGCTTCTTGAAGGGCCATGATTTCTACCTTTCAGTTTTGATTTTTCGTATTTCGTTGACAAGATACGTTGAAAAGACGACGTGGAGCTTGTGGTTTACTTCCCAAGTCGCGGTTAGGAAGCTCCTAAAACCCCAGCTCAAGAGTTAATTTTGCACAACTTGTGGTGGAGTTCGATCTGAGGGAAGATCATCCCTAGGTGCTGTTGCTACTCATCAGATGCTGTAGCTTATTTCCAAAAGCAGCGGCAGTAAGATAGCTATCGCTCCTTAATAGATCCAGCTCCTAAGAAATCTTGCTCGTCTATGCACTAATATCGCTACCTGGGTATGTCACCCATCAGATTAGGCCACATGTGTATATATGTGTGTACATATATTTAACAGAAATCAAAAGAAAATCATATATATTTTCGAGAATAGAAAAATGCGGGACATAAGAAATACTGCAGTCGAACCTAACGGTGCTGTTAAACCCAAGATGACTCAAGATGTTTGCAGTAGTAGTAGTATTACAGACCCGGGATGGATGAACTATTCAAATTTATTTATTTTACAAGTTTTACTCCTGAGTGCCATAGTATGCTAGTTCTTAGTCAGCTTGTCTATCAGCGTGAAGGTTACGGGTTAAAGTAGCGGCAGAGTTTTATTCCTGCAGAAGATTTTTATGTATTATTGGAAAAACAAAAGACCAATTTCGTTTTGAGTTAAAAACTTCTTTTACAAAATTTTCAATAATCATCTAAATGACTCACACAATTTAAAAAAATAGAGTAGACATGAATAAATTGTTATTGAAACACGAGGTCATTAAACACAAGTTTTATTAAAAAAATTAACAAACAAAGCAGAAAATATTAAATTCTAAAGTTTCTTGTCTAAATCCCACACAACATGTTAAAGAATAAAAAAAACTCTTTTAAATCAACAACAAACTACATGTCGAGATTTATTTATATGTACCAAGCCGAGTAAGTACTTCAAAGACTTGACAATCTGGCAAATTATTGACAATATTTGTGTGTGTTGTCTATCACAGACATGTCAGAAATAGATAAATGCTAATTAGATAAATTGATCAATGATCATACTTTTGTTTATTTTAATGACAAATTTGATATTTAATTTTTTTTTTTAACCACCAACGAATGTTAAATTTCCATAAAAGATTTTCCATTTATATTTTAAAACTCATAAGAGACAAGAACTTATACATAAAGTTAAAGAAGGTCTTTGACACGCAATAATTCTTAAATTACATAACATTAATAATTATAGAGGCCTATTTTTATAAAATTGCCTTTTAAATAAAGAATAAGCCATTATTTTATAAATTGGCTATTAAATAAGGCTAAAAGAAATTACTCAACTGCTGTTGTTTTCTTAGACGTAAATAAAAAAACCTAAAAACATTGATTAATTAGTTAAAAATAATGTGCAAAACTTAAAAGGAATATACATAAATCCCATGCATAAATGATTAATTGCAAACGATTAATTAAAAGAAACTAAATGTATGAGCGGTACGTAATTATATTAAACATCGCGATGTTTAACGAGGGTTTTGACAAAATATAGGCTCAATAATTAATCAGCAAACAATTTCACATCGCTTGATATCGTTCTCTCCCAGCAAATATTCAAATTAGTTTTTTGATGGTGAAGAAATTTTTTTATTTCTAGGATATCAATTTTTAATATTTGCGAATACGAATTCTTGCGCCAATATTCGCCGAATACGAATATCCAATTTGAAATTAAGTGCCACGCCATATTTCCATAACAATAAATTCGAAAAAACAAAACCGGCACACGACTAAATGTATTTAACATTATTTTGACATTCTGAAGACTGAATTTGAAATCATCAAGCTTGCACCTTAATACCACTACTAACATTATTATTATTACTCGTATTATTATATAACAGCCATAAGCACCGTGGCCCAAAGGGTCTTATGAGCGGCCGAAGAATTTACTGAAGTAGATTTAGGCTACAAATGAAGCCAATTATTCTACACGGTGAAAGATTGTTTATTTTACGTATAGTCATAAAGATAATTTCAAGGAACTTTTTGCATACTTATCAGTGTGACCAGATTTCAAAATTGCAAAAACGGCTAAATCTTGCATTAGACAAGGCCAGAAAATGCTAAAAGTAATTGTAGAAAATGCTAAGAATTTTTCCAGATATTTTTAACCAATTTAAGCGGCCCGCAATACTCCTGATTTGCTGCCTGTTTTTATAAAATAAAAACAAAATTTCGAAATTATATTGAAAACAGAAACAAATTTTCGTATATTATTACTTTTTTCAAAACTATTTTTAACACGAAATTTTTTTCCATTTTCTAAAAACAAGCAATTAAGCAAAATACAAGCAATTTTATCTCTATGATTTGCTTTGATTTAAAAGATTCTATAAACAGACATTTTAGACCAGCGTGTTTCTTAAAAAGTAACAAAAGTTGAAACTTCAAAATTATTATATTATCAAAATTATTATAGCAGTTAACAGCAAAAATTTGTTCAGATATTTCGTTGGATTAACATTAAAAGCAAGTTATTAAAAAAGGCATAATTTTTTTATTTTTCTAATCGTGTTTTCGTTTTGCATATTGTTTTACATGTGGATAAATATTTGAATGTTTTTTCCCCTTTTTATATTTTAATTTATATATTCTTTTTTATTTTTATTTTTTCTTTATTAACTTTTATTTAATTTTATTAAATTTTTAATTTTTTTTTTTGGTTCTTTTTTTTTTTATTCGATTTGTGTTTAATGAACTTTTCTAATTATTTTTCGATATATTGTATAACGTATACTCAGTCCTATACTGAAATATAAAACATCAAGTCTTGTGCATGGGACAACAAATAAATAAATAAACTAAACTTAACTACACATTTACACCATAGAATTTTTATCATGCGATCGTTTAATTCAATTTTCAGATTACAATTTAAAATTTTCTTATACTTTTCACGTAATAAAAAAAATGGAAAATAATTTTTATAATCCACATGATTTGGACATATCTAGGATTCCCTAAATATTAAACAATTTTTTAAAATAGGTATGACGTTTCTTAAGATAAACCTAATCAATTTTTATGCGAAATTTCTTTTTGAGTGAAACTATTTGTAGTACAAATCTACAATAGTTTAAAAAAAAAAGTTCAGTTAATCAATAAAACTATTCCTCCAAACTTAAAATAAAACTAAAAAAATAGAATTCTATAAAAATCCTAAATAAAATGCCGAAATGCTAAAAGAAAGTTTTGCAGCGAAATCAAAATTTTGAATGCTAAGTTTAACTTAGGGATTGCTGTTCGGTTTTAACCGAAATCGAAACCGCCGGTTTAAATGCCTAAAAACCGAGGTCGAAAGCCGACAAAAAAACCTCGGTTTTCAGCTTTTGCTATAAAAATATATTTATGCTTAATGAAATTGCAAATTATATATAACACTCGTACTTCTCATAAAAAAAGTTTCTTGAATAATTTTTTTTTTATAGTATGAAAATTAAAAAAAAAATCACTCACAAATGTCAAAATATGCAAAAAAAATATATGCATTGAAAACCAAAATAGGCATTTTCACCAAAATATGCAACAATATGCAAAAACCATAAGGCAAATTTAATGATTCGGAAAGTAAATTGGTCGACATCGTTCTTACATCATCGACAAAAAACACGCATTTGCATGGAAATCGCAGCCATGTTAATTGCCAATAAAATTGGGCAGCATATTAAACCTTTTTTTACTTATTATTTTACTTATCTGGAGTTTGGAAATATTTCAAATTATTAGAGCACCAGTCAAACACAATATGCAAGATTTGCAAACAAAACCGAAAACCGAACCGAAACCGACCGGTTTTAATCATTTTAAAGCCGAAACCGCGGCTTTACATTTTTACGGTTTTAAGTAAACTCTAGTTTAACTGCAAAAATATTAAAATGGCCACACTGATACTTATACTTAAATACTTTTAGATTTCGTTTTTCTCACACTTTTTGCGGTTTTACTTCAACGACCTATTTCGGTGGTTTTTTACATATTTAATTTAGGGTTTTTACAGCGTTTAAAAAACTGCAGTCAAAGTAGAAAACCTGCCATTTCTTTCACTTCTTCATTTGTCATTGGCCAGAAAAAACTCAAAAAGCGAAAAGTTATACGCAAAATGTTATTTTTTCCTTAGCAGTTTTTGGTTTCGACTGCAGTTTCTTAAACCCTGGTTTTTTTTCTTTATTTGTCTTAACTTTATTTTGCCTATCTTTGTTTCTCACAGAGTTTGGTAATGGATATCAAACTGTTTAGCCTCCCACTCCTAATAATTCTATAATAAGCAGAACGAAATAATCTCTCCGAGTTTTTTTAATGTTTTCGTACGATAATTAGGCACTTGCTGCAAATGATTGTTTATCTAGGAATGCTTAAAATCTACTTGAGTAATTTTCATAAATTATTTTTCTGGCGACACAATATTTCTAGTGTTTGATTGTTTTTTACTTTACTTAAGCAAGATTTTATTTTGCATTAAAGAAAAAAGGTTATTTTGCAATAAAAATAATGAGGAATTTAATCCAAATTTAGATATTTTTAATTAGGCTTAAGTTCATTGAATTTAATTTTCATTAAATTATTTCAATGAAGACAGGAATTTTACAACATGAAATCAATTAAAATTTTATTGATAATTTTTAATTCTTGACTGCGCTGAGATTTGAACCCAGACTTTCACGGATAGGTTGCCAAGACTAGATTTGATTGTAACCACACCATGTCTTCAGTGGGGTTTGCCGCCTTTAGTCACTCGGCTATTGAAGCCGAATGACGTTAATAGTCAAACATAAATTTCTGGTTTAAAGAGCAACCTGTCCGTGAAATTATATACAATTAAAAAGATCTAAATTTGGATTAAAAACCATTAACAGTTCAATAAAATAACCACAATACTAATTATTATAGTGAGGAATTAATATTTTTTGTTTCATTTTATGTATATTTACACTTTTGTATTTTATTCTTTCTTTTGGAATGTATTAACAAAGTATTCGTGAAATATTCGCTTGAACTTGGCCAATACAAATGCCGTAAAATAAGCGAATATTCGGCATTTCGAATACGAATAAGTAAATTTGTAATATCACTAATTATTAAAACTCGCCTTACTTTACAATTTGGCAATTTTATCTAAAAAGGCTTGAAAACTACAGAGAAAAAATATCTTAAGAAAATTTTTTGTTAAAAATAACATTTTAGGTCAACAAACTTTTTATTTGATTCAATGAAAAAATTTATCAAAATCGCAGTGTGCAAAATAGCACTCAATAAAACATATTTAATAATGAAATATTCCTGCATATTCAATAAAAAAATATTTGAATTAAAGTTTTGAAGACAGCATTTTTACAACTGTTGTTAATTTTTTTGATATCGTTGCTAATAAGAGTCAAGTGTTTGTAATTCTCATTCGCTTTACAGTTTTATATGTATAATATCTTTAGTTTTTGTAAAGTCTTTGGAAAAATTTTAAATTTTAGTGTATATATCAAAGAATAAAAAATGGGAATTAAGCACATCATAATTAAAGAATAACGTATAACTTAGGCCGTAAATAAATAAAGATTCAATAAACATTTTGTTCTATTTACTCATCATTTCCAAAAATTTATTTTAAAAAATCACGTAAACATTTTGTTAAGAAAAATAATTTTGGGCAACACCTTTTTTTATTAACTGAATAAACTTGGATGTTGACTTAAAATTCAGTAACTATACCAGTGATGGAAAATTCAGTACGATGGTACTTTTTTCAGTACTTTTTCATTCCAAAAATACCACGGTACCCCCACGTCAGTTTTAGTACTCTTTTCTTGTTATGCTTCTTTGTTGAGAAATTTAGCGTTTCTAATTTTTTTTAACATTGACAACATTGCCTACACAAATTTATTGTTCTTTTTTTCGTTCATGTTAAGCAAAATTAAGAACGAAATGGACGAACTTATGTTTCCTGATAGTTCACGTATTGCTATTGGAATTTTGTCAATACCCCATTTATCAGCAGCAGTTAAGCGCACGTTTTCAGTGCAAGATGCTATAAAAACGAAAAAAAAAAGAAATCGTTTGCAAGTACAAACTCTTTCAAATTGAATTAAAACTAAAGATCTATTAATGTCAAATGATTCTTGTTGTTACAATTATAATATTACTAATGATATCATTAAGTAAAATAAACAAATTGCCTAACAGCCTTAGACATCTAAACGTGTGTACCTTATATTAAATCACAAGCAAATACATATGAATGCAATAAAAAATATGTTTGAAAAAAGTACCAAAATGTTGAAAAAATTACTCTTTTGCTTGATGGTTAGTACCATCTCAATTTTGAAGTTTTCCATCACTGAACTATACCTACAAACTTTTTTATCAATACCAAAAAAAAAATAAGTAAGAAGTCTATATTTGGCTGTGACAATTCTGATACACATCACTCACTATCAGGTAAAAAGAAAAAAAGATCATTGTTAAACATATTAAAATAAAAAATCAAACCAGAACTTATTTGAGAATATTCGACCGATTTGGCCCATTTTCACCACCAAACAAGCTGTTTAGAGATGACCCCTACCAACAACGACGACCCTGCCTACCCACAACTTGTTATATTTTACTTTCTTTAATCTGCATATTCATATTCATATGTAAACATTATTAAGTTAAATTGTTGTTACATTTGCACTCAGTATATCCCGTTATATTTAGTACAAAACTTCTTTTATAATATGTGACCCTTTTTTGTATATTGAAAAACAATTTAAAGTCAGTCGATCAGTAAACATTAAACAGTGAACAACAAACAGTAAAAATACAAAAACAAAACATAAATTGTGAAATATAAATACAAGAACAAAAACATACATATGTAAAATAAATAAACAAACAAAAAAAAAAGAAACAAAGTGTAACTAAAACTAAATGAACTAAAATATTAAAATTAAATAAATAAATTGTTAATTTATTAAAACCTAAAAGTGAATCGTGTTTTTATTTAAGACCCATTCTTAAACACGAGCTAATTGCTGATAAATTATTTTTTACCAAGTTTTATCTCTCTACGTTTTCTCTTGAGACCCGTTTCTGGATTTAAATCAGGGGTTTCCATTTCTTTGCACAATTGTGCGCACCACTACTAACACATATTTTTATACTCTTCAATTCAGTCGTCGATGTGACTTCGACAAGTTTGCATGTCTAGCGGATGCTATATTATTTTGTTTCAGCTTACACTCAAAAAATATTGTGCGGTCAAAAATGCTTTTGGTAACATCCAATGCCTTGCGTGCAATTTTTATTTAGAGTTTAAATTTTAAGACTAAAATGTAGAATAATGTAACATTTCATAAGTTTACATGCAAAGCAAAGAACTTTGTAAAATGGTAATTATTTGAGATTTAAAAGCAATTTTTAATATTTCAGATAAAAAATTTCAAAATGTCTAACAGTCCTATGTGGAAGAAGCTGATAGTCACATTTATTATAGGTTTTATTTTACATACGTATATGGATTCGGTTCTTATAATTTTACAACACTTTTTTATTTTTTCTTATGCAATACTAAAAATTATTATTATAAATTATTATCTGATCACTAATTCCACTAACACCGTGGTAATCGTTATAAAACAGATTACCCAGTTTTGGTGTTTAAAAATATAAATGTGTTCTTATAAAAAGAATTAAAACCTCTGCTAATTTTTTTATTGAGTGTGATTATACATTATGCTGTTAAAAAAATTATATATTTATTTGATGATACGTCATTTATAATTTTGTAAATAACTTAAAATTATATAAAAATACATATGTAACGTGAATCCAAATCAACAAAACTTTCAAATTTTCAAATAATATCTACATTGTTTTGCATTTAAGCTAACGATATGTGTTTTGTTTGTGAAAAAAAATCTTTGATGCCTGTAAAAGGGTCCATTTTTCTTTCGTAAAAAAGACGTACCTAAATGCAGAAATTATTAAGAAAAAAAATAGCCACAAGAATTTGTTGGTATTTTGTGCTTGTAAAAATATTTTTGTTTCTGTACCAATCGCGTCGGTAGGTTTTTTTCTTTGAAAACACTTTTTTAAGTAAGTAAAAATATTTAAAAAACAAGTTAAAAAAGTCTTGTTTTCCTACAATTTATGTGTAAACCTATACATATAAAAGCAAATGTGACAGCATTTTACTAATTTATGGTATTTATTTAACGTAACTTTGATCTGTTACAATGACTATACATTTTTGCAGGCAAACTCAGGTGCGCATTTGATATTTTGTAAAAAGTTATGATATACTATTAGCTAGAATTAAAATGTAATCACAGATGTTTGAAGTATGAGTAACCCAACAACGTGAATACCCTTTCTATTTTACTTACCACTATGAACCCCCTAACTTTTTACTAAAATAACTTTTTCACGTTATAATTATCATGTAATTTATTTTATTTTTGAAAAAATAGACCAGGGAAATCCATTTCTATGCACAATTGTGTATACCACTACTAAAGGTACGTTCAGACTGGTGAAATATTTGAAAGCAAACATCAAATATTTCATTAACGTAGTCTGAACACAAAATATTTTTGAGTATCAAATAAAATAACAGCTGATTTTGAGCAAATAAAAGTATTTGCCGGCAAACAAATATTTGTCCAATGTGAACATAGTGTGAACACAAAAAATCAAATATTTTAGTAATTTATGAGCAAACATTTATTTGATATTACAAAAAAATTGTAAGAGCAAACAACGACAAATAATTTTAGCCATGTTCCGGATAGAAGCAATTTTTCCTGTAAGTTTTTGGATTCTTTACAATTTTAAAGATTTTTTATAATTATTAGACTTTGTATCGTGCCGCTATTAGCAAATGTTTGCCATTCCTTATAGTTTTAGGCACTTTTACTAAATTTTATGGCTTGTTTGAAATATTAAAATGGTTCGCGATTTTCGCTATTTCTGCAACATTTTTTTTTTGTTTTTCCCCTACATTTTGTTTTTTAACCGATTTAGCAATTTCAAATATATTTTAGGGTTTGTTTCCAAGTTTGCAATTTTTCGCAAATTTTAGCCATGCTCGCGAAGAAGCGATTTTTCACTGTAAATCTTTAGAGCTTTCTTCATACCGCTATTATCAAATTTTTGCGAATTTCCGCTAATTTAGCAATTTTTATCGAATTTTTGCCATTCCTTTTAGTTTTAGGCACTTTTAATAAATTTTATGGCTTGTTTGAAATATCTAAATTTTTCGCGAATTTTCGCTATTTTTGCAAAAAATTTTTTTCCCGACATTTTGTTTTTTAACTGATTTAGAGACTTCAAATATATTTAAGGGTTTATATCCAAGTTTGCAATTTTTCGCAAATTTTAGCCATGTTCCCGTTACCCATTGTCTTCCAGTTTTTTTTATATTTTACATTCTCCTGTTCTAACACTATGAAAGATGCTGCTCCACAGAATAAAAAAAATAAATTAGCTTTTGCGCTCATTTTTACTATTTGTGAAATATATTATTATTTTTGAACACTTTCATTAAATAATTATTTGATGCAAATATTTATTTTAGTCTGAACGCATGGCAAACATGAATTAATTTATTTTATTTAACACTTTTTGCCAACTGTTTCATCAAACAAAAATTGTCAAATGTTTGATCTTAGTTTGAACATTAAACAAAATATTTTTTTGTTTCACACAGTTTGAAGCAAATATCAGAACAAATATTTTCGTCAAATATTTCATTAGTCTGAACGTACCTCAATACATATTTTTGTTTCAGGTTAACAGAAAAAAATTTATGATGGCACTTAAAAAATATTGTGCGGTCAAAAACGCTTTTGGTAACATCCAATGCCTTATATGGTATGCAACATTTAAGGAAGGAACGGAATATGTTATTAAACGTGTGATTTGCGTGCAATATTTATTTTTTATGAATTTTTAAAACATAAAAATCTTTAATTTTTTTACAATTGTTTGATAAGATATTTAAAACTGATTTAGAGTCAAAAAGCTTCCGAATGAAAAAAAAGTGCAGTTTTAAAATCAGCGACATTGAATTGGTAAAGAATTGCTACAAATTTTTTATCAACACAAAAAATGTTTAATAGTGTACCTTTGTGTTATACAACTTATAAAATATATTACTAACATTTTATTTCGGCTGTAAATGAATGCATTCTCTCAATTTGTTTACTCTCTGGTACTCACTAATACACAACCAAAAAATTTTTGGAAATCCCTGATTTAAATAGACAAACGAACGGAAATTGCAAATTTTTTTGATATTTTACAAAGATATGGAATATTTTCATCCGGTCTCCGATATAATGCAATCAATATAACAACATTTTCCAAATTCAAGAACAGTGTAATTTCTATTCTTGAAGTTATGACCAGAATATTTTAATTGGATTGGATTAACGATGTCCGTATGTTGAAATAGGTTTTCTGAAGATACCAGATTAGAAAGGAACCAGTACCCATGTTCTGCAACTTTGGTTATCGTTTCTCGAAAAGTGAGAAAAAAGTGTATCTGTAACTCATGTCGAAAACTATCAAAAGAGATTACGTCGTTACGTTATAGATGTCATAATATTCCACTCGAAGCCGATGTGAAATTGGAGACGTTTAGAACGCCAATCACACATATCGTTGACGGCGGCCAAAATTTACTAAAATTTAAAAATTTTCAATGACTGCGGCGGAAATACAACCGTCGGCTATAGAAAACAATGTATAACATTCTACATAAATGTGCTGAACATATTTTATACCTAAAATGTAAGGGTCACATGGTTTCTTATGCCGATTAACAATAAGAATGTGTCAGAGCTGGGAAGTTTTAACCTCCCCTCAAAATGTCTTTTTTTTGTCTCCTCTATAAAAATTTATAGGCCGGACCTTGTAATTTTGGGAAAAATTTGATTTTGTTGTACAGTGTTATTATTTTCCCGAAAGTGTCCTGCCAAACTAGGCGTCTTGGTTTTGGCTAAAATACTCTCTATTTTTGTGATTGTACATAAAAACGATCGTCGGCTAAATGCCGGGTTTTCAAAGCTAAAAACGATTCGAGATCCATATAATTTTTACATGTTATTGCTGCAATTGTTTACTAAATAAACAAATAAGAAAGTTTAGTCGGTCAAACACCACAGTATATAAGAACAAATTTTTGGAAGTGTACCCTTTTGGACCCATGGCCAATCATGGCCCCCCGCCAGAGCAAAATTATTTAATTGAGTGCCGAAAATTTATGTGAAAATTTATGAATTATTTAAAAACTATAACCTCGAGCTCAAAATAAGTTCTTTTATTTATATATTATAAAGGTCAAATAAAATACAATATAAAATTTATTTAAAATATTTAAGAATAAATCGTGGTCAGCCGAATCTTTTTAAATGACACCTCTTTTCAAAATATCCATAGTAATATTTCTTAGCACAGGGTTATCCATTTAGTAGTTTCAAAACCGCCGTTATTGCAAGGCAGCTATTAAATATATGTCATCTGAAGATTAAATATGTGGTATCTGATGTGTCATTTAATTAGTGAATGGTTTGCCATTTACGAATACGGATCGTTATACAAGTTAAGAAAATAGTTAAAACTTACTACAAAAGTGTGGGAAACTGCGAGACAATGATCCCCGAAAGGGGATCTTGGTCTAGTGGAACCTTGGTGCACACGCCTGTGGGGATATGTTGCTACACAGACGGCTCTAAACTGGGGAATAAAACGGGCAAAGGCGTATATGCTGAGAACCTGGAAACCGAGATATTCTACCGTCTTTCGGATCACAACACAAGTTTCGAGGCGGAAGTCCGTGCTATTACGGAATGTGTGAGATGGATTGAATCGAATATGGGGCGGGTGGACGCTAACATATTTACCGACAACCAAAGGGCAATAAGGTCGTTATCAGTCAATAGGGTCAGGTCCAGGACCTTATAAGAATGTAGGAAGGCCATTACTGAATTCTCCTCGAGCAGTGGGATCCGTATTATATGCGTGCCGGGTCTCTCGGGGATAATCGGAAATGAAAGGGCCAATATACTTGCTATCGGGGGAAGATAGCTCGAAGCAGTTAACGAATGCGAGGCCGTTTGAGGCATCGAAGGCAGATTTGAAGACATGAGCTAGGGAGACCCACATGGCCAGTTGGAACGATGGGACTGTGGGTAGGACCACGATTTTATTGGGTAACACAGATGAGGAGGGGGAAAAAGACTCCACAGCGAGAGTAAATCCGATGTTATTATGATGATGCGTATCCTGACTGGTCATACTGGACTACGGCCACAACTACACCAAATTGGATGGGCGGAATCTGACGAGTGTAGAGCGTGTGGCGAGGACAGTGAGACGCTAGAACACTTCCTCTGCTACTGTCAGGCCTTCGCCAAATTACGATCCAAACACCTCGGGAGCGATGTCATGTTGGGTCTGGAATCCCTGAGGAACGTTGACTGGAAAATTTTAAGGAATTACGTCCGGGAAACTGGGATTCTTAACGCCGGACATAAGGTGGTGGCAGCACTATCCACCTAAATCCCCCATGTTTCTTCATCTAAAGGAGCGCACAACAGGCCCAATAGTGGCCTTGGTATATATCGCAACAGATATGAAGTTGCATCTTGATGCTTTGTTCTCTTTTCGACCTAACCTTATCCTAACCTACTACAAACGTGATGGCTAAATCGTGGCACACTTTTCGCGCTATATGGGGTGATTATGGTCGTCATAATCATTATACAAGTTATCGTTGACAAATTTTATACACGTGCGAGGTACGTTTTTTGTGGCCGATACTACAGCATACTCAGTTTGAATTTGAGTTCAGAAGATTCTATGTGATTAATGAAATGATTTAATTTAAAACATGTAAATTTTAAGATAAGAGCTTAGTCACATAAGTGTGAACATAGCATTAGTTTCATTGGCGAATTAAGTAAATAAATAAATAAATGGTGGTGAATAAGTTTAATTTTTTTTTTTGGCAATCCCCTAAAGCCGTTCTCTGATGTGGCTGTGCTAAGTTAATCAAAACATTATCAACACATACAATAAATTGATGGAGCAGTTTGTTTTTGGCCTCGGCTTTTAAAGGTTTAAAAACGAGTTAAAAAAACATGTTTTCAAACCAAAGTTTTTTTCTTGGAGTTGTAACTGTAGCAGTGTCTAATGTATAATTGGCAATATGTTTAAAATATTTTGATAACTTTATTAAAGTATTTTTTTTTATCAATTTCTAATAATTTAAAGATATATACATTTTTTGTTGTGTTTTATTTTTTAATCAACTGTCATCTTAACCATCTCATATGTAATGTGAACGGCTTTGATAAACTTAATAAACATTTTACTTAAACGCGTTTAAAGCCCACAGTGTGAACATAGCATAATATTTCTTAAAGGTGCTTTATACTATCACACAAGTCTTACGTATTTTGATTGAAATACAATCCTCTAATGATAAGTTGTTAAGATTTTTAGATTAAAAACATAAAATACTGAAGCTTTTTCAAAGAGATATGGAGAAAGTGATTAGAAATTTACAAAGATGTTTAACGGAAGAGGAAATAAGACATTTTCTTAAATTTAAAGAGATAGTTAAGAAAGAAAAGGTAAGGCGAATTCGTAAGAAAACATATGATAAACTGAGGGAATTAAAGAATGAAGAATTAGGAATTAGAATAAATAATAAATTTTCTGTAAATAAGACTGAGGATATTCTAAGGGATGTTATGTGGATGATCTCACTAGGACCGAAATATGTTTTACCAGTAAGGAGGGAAAATTTCCCTAAGCTAAGGATGATAACGGAAGGGGAGGATTTAGTTCAAACCATGGAGGGGAAGGAAGATCAAGAAATAGCTAGAAATAAACTATTCTGGAAAATCAATTTAGCAAAATGAGATAAGATAACAGAAATAAGTTTATATTAGATATATTTAATGAGACGAAAAATTGTTTTTAGGAGAAATAGGAATATATTAGTATTAAAGGCAGATAAGGGTAACACAACTGTAGCTATGTATAAAGGAGATTATGACATAATAATTAATAATATCATAGAAGATGATACAAAGTATAAGGTAATCAGTAGGGATCCTACGAATAGGTTGGCCAAAACTAATAACGAAATTATAGAGGAACTTTTTAGGCAGAAAATTATATCCGTATCCGAAAGACATACACTAAAAACGAATATTGCTACTTCTCCAGAACTTTATGGGTTACCAAAAATTCGCAAGGTTGGTTTTCCCTTAAGACCAATATGTTATTTTATTAACTCACCTTCTTATGAATTGTGTAGATATTTAACGAATATTTTAAAGAAAATAACTGAACAATATATATATAATGTTAAAGATTCAGTCCAATTAAAGAGAAATTAAGGAATCATTGTATACAGACAAATGAAAAGTTAGTTTCATTAGATGTGGTATCGCTATTTCCTAGTGTAACTGTCACTTTGGCACTTGAAATAATAGAGGAAAAATGGAACATAATAGAGCGATATATGAAAACTTACAAGGGACTGTTTTTAAGAATTTTAAAATTTTGTGTAGAAGACAACAGATACTTTGGTTGTAATGGGAATGTATATACACAGCTGAGGTGACTTCCAATGGGATCTCCTGCTTCTCCAATTGTAGCAGATATTGTTGTGGAAAGGTTACTTGATACATCCATTGAAAAATTGAATATTAAGCCTAAGATAATGATGAAATATGTTGATGACATATTCTGCATTATTACTGAATGTGGGATAAATTGTTAGAAACATTTAATGAGTTTAATAGTAATATTAAATTCACTTTAGAAATGGAAAGTAATTCAAACTTACCTTTCTTGGATACTTTAATAACAAGAAAGGGTAATAATTTGTTAATAGATTGGTATCAAAAACCAACAGCTTCAGGCAGAATTGTAAATTATTATTCTGGACACAGTAAACAGATTATTACAAATACTGCTAGAAATTTAATTAAAAGGGTTTTTACAATTCGTGACAAGGTTTATCATAGGAAACACATAATTAAAATTAGAAATATATTAAGGGTAAACAATTTTTCAAATAGTTTGTTTTATGGATTAATTAATCAATATAAAGATAGGAGTAATGGGAATGCAGGACTTATGAGTGCAAAAGAACCATGATATAGAAATCGTTATCATACATATCTAATATTTCGGAGAGAATAAAAAAATCAAGAATCTTTGACACTGACAAATATAAGGTAGCATACAAGGCTTATAAGACATTGAACCGCTTATTTAGCAAGTCAAAGGATAGAACTAGTAAATGGGATATGTCGAACATTGTCTATAAAATTGCTTGTAGGGGAAATAATAATGAAAGATGCAACCAGGTTTACATAGGTACAACCAAGAACAAATTAAGGACTAGAGCTGTAGGGCATAAATCGGATCAAAAATATAGCGACATTAATTCTAAAAAAACAGCCTTTAATCATCATTGCCATCAATCTAATCACTATCCAAATTTTGAAGAAGCATCGGTTTTAAACACTGAAACTAACTACAAACGCAGATATATTTTAGAAATGTTACACATAATTAATACACCAATTAAACAAAGAATAAATTTTAAAGCAGCCACAGAACATATAGCGAATAATTATAGGAATTTAGTTATTAAGAGATAAAAGATAAGATATAATATAAATATACCAATCGTAGCCTTGGAGCAAGAGGGTTCAAATTGCACCTAAATTATATAAAATTTAGGACCTTCTTGACCTTAGGTTACGATATACATAAAGGGATGTTAGATTAAAAATAAGTTTAATTAAATATGTTTTAACAAGTATGAAATATAAAAATAAGTTTAGTTAAAAAAATTATTACATGTTATAGAAATTTTCTTTAGTGAAACTATTTTTTTATTATTGTAAATATAGTTTTTGAATAAGGTTTATAGATAGGAAAGTTTTTCAGTTTATATGAATTGTTATACTTTAGTTATATATTATTTTTTTGTTATTATGATTTTGAAATTTTTTTTTTTATGACAAATGGGTTTTTGAATTTAATTTATGACAAAAAATTTTCCATAATTTTGTAATTGTTTGTTTGTTAGTTATATAAAATGTTGTTAATTTCCTGAAGATACTAACCAAAGGTTAGCGAAATATTGATAAAATTATATATACATAATATTTTATAAATAACAAGACCTCAAGCTTAAATAATTATAAAAATAGAAAGGTCAAATAAGACTAAATAATATTACTTTAATCCAAATTTTTACATTTTAATCAGTCTAAAGTTTATCAAATTAAATTTTTGCGAAGAAAGGAATTTTACATCATGGTAATTTATAATCTCTCGTTCTTGACATCTTATTAAATTTGATGAACTTTAGCATGATTGAAATGTAAAAATTTGGATTGAAGCCCGCAAGCAGTTCAATAAAATAACCACTATGTATGTAGGTAGGTAGAAAGGCTGGTGTGAAGTCTCCTTCACACCTTCAACCAGAGACCAATATGGTCCATTGTGATGCCATGTTTAGAAATAGATAGCTGGAAAGTAGGTGAAATAAAAAGTGAAAGCATTAGAAAAGATAAATAACCACTATACTAATTATTTATTATTCCCTAATTTTTTTTAGCATGAATTTTTATTTTGTTTTTTTTCTTTGTTTGGATTTTCTTTTGAGAACTAGATGGGAGATGATAGTTAATTTTTCCCGTTTCGCAGCATGTTTCAAACTGAGACAACACGGTTCGCTCTCAAAACTTTGTATGGCGAAACATGTTGTTTCCCTCATGATTGTGGCACGAAAGACGAGTGGGAGACTAAACACGAATTATGCTGTCCATGTGAGCATAATGAGACGGAACTAATTTTGAAAGCCTAACGCCTGTCATAAATCCTTGCATACTCGTCTCGTAACTGTGGGAATACGAAAGTTAAAAGTATCCACTCGTGGTAGAAAGCATTGCTGAAGCCAGTATTTGGTTTAATTTCGAAATATTAATTGATCCCATTTTTTTACATCAAGAGTGGGAGGTAATTTTTACGGGTCATAGGTCGGTAATCGAAAAATGTATTGTTAGGGAAGTCGATTTATTGGCCTCTCTAAAAAGTGTTTTTTTTTTCTATTGTTATTTTTTTAAACTGAGATTTTTTTAAAGCTTGGTGTGAACCTAACCAACACATCACTAACATTGTTACAACTACATTGTTCCGGTTACTTTTGCGGGACACACAATTGCTTCTGTTTTTCTATACATTGATTTGCCTTTTGCACACAATCTGGTATTGGGTTCAATCTGCATCCATTTGTATCGCTAAGTAAGTTTTTGAGTAAATGTATTTGAGTTTCTTAACAAGTTGAATGATGTTTGAGGTGGTTCATGTTGTTGGTTTTCATTTGTTTGTTATTTAGTTTCAGCATTCCAAACAAGGACGTTTTTTAATGATTTTGTTAACCAGTTGATCGTGTTTACATCCATATTAACGCATATGTAAATTTGAATTCTTGTGTGGCTCTTATTAATTTTATTGAAAAAGAAGTGTGCATACATATTTCAAATTGATAATTACGATAAATATAATTAAATTTGAATTAAACAAGAATAATTTCTAACTGCATGTAAAATTTATTTTTATGGTATTGTGTTGAATGGAAGGCAATTGTACTTGTTTGATTTCTATTTCTATTGAACATTTTTTTTTTCAAGTTAATTCATCTTGTCAACCAAATGATCATTTCAACACATTCATTAAAATCACATTTATTTTTAAATTAATTAATAAAATTTTTTACAACACATTTAAGAAAAATTGTTCAAAAACTTTTTTATATTAATGAAACAAAGTACAGAGAGCATTGCCCGGGGCTAATAAATCACACTTTATTATTATTATGGTGTATAAGGGTATAATAAGCATATCGTTCTGTGTGAAACTTTTTAAATATAAATTATAGACCCCATAGAGAATTAAGAGAAGTAAGCCGATTAAGCCATGCCCATCTGTCTGTCTATTAAGATCACTCTATACTCCGATCGACTTAATAGAAAAACAATTTTAGCTTTCCATCGCGTTTGGAATTCAGCAGTTTGGAATTAAGATCCAGAACTATATGTTTAGTAGGAAAAAAGCTCTGGCCCCAAGTGTGTATCAACCACTTTAAAAAATTAATACTGTTATTATATATACAAAGCAATTACGATTTATTAACATTAATTTCATTTTTTAATGTATTCAAAAAAGCTGTCACTTGATTAAATTTTTAAGTAAAACTGATTTTCTTTTTGATTAATGGTTTAATTGAAAAAAAGCCGTGCATTTTTTCTATGTAGTTTTATATGACTGCAGATTATACATAATACCAACCCGACTTAACCTGGTGCGCTTCGCTTCCCCAATTAAAATTAGAAGAATGAGGAAACTTAAGCTGTAACTGTTCTTGGATATACATAAATTTGAATTGCTTTGTTTGGAAGCGCAAAAATGCTGTAAACATGTAACGAAAATCGGATCTGGAGTTTAAGAGTCTGTAGGAAACAAGCAAATGCATTTCCATTTTTGTTTGTGTTAGCATATTTTCGAGCTTGTTCTAGATTTTAAAACTTGCCCTAGTCATCATTAATATTATAATTATAATTTTATTTGTTTAAAAAGTTTGATATCTGAGTTTGTTCGGGTACAGATAGACAAGATTCAAACTTTATTTAATAAGAGACCCGATTAATTTTTCTTTTATCACCAAATTCATAACAAATTCATAGAATCTGGCAAATGATGTGTTGATTTTGCACCTATTAACAAAATGGTTATATTGATTACTAAAAGTTGCAAAAATGGAAAATTGGGAACATATATCTATATTTTTTTTTCAATAAATGATATTTTTATTTTTAATTTAAAAAAATTATCATAAAACTTCACCGATTCAAACAATGTGTTAATTGATTTTATTAAACATTGCTCATGTTTGATAATTCCCAACAACAATTCTAAAAGTTAAAATTATTTTGTTTTAAGCAAAAAAATCAATTAAGATTTTTTGTTATATAATTAATATTTTAATTAAAAATTTATTTCAAAACAACTAAAATGTTAATTAAATCAAAATAAAATTTTTAATTTTCCTTCAACTAAAAAAAAGTTAATTCAATTATCAAATTAATTAAATTGAAATACTTTTTAAATATTTTTTTTAATTGGTAAAAAAAACAACTCATGATTTTTTCTGTGTATTTTGCTAAATAAATCATTTGTTCCAATTTTTTTTGATAGACTAAAAAAATTATTTTTTTTTTTTTTACATTAAAACTACAACTTGCAGCATTAACACACAAAAAAAGTTTATAGGTTTTAACGATATTTATAATTTATTTTTTTTTCAGGTTAATGATAATGAGATTTTATAAATTTTTTATTTTACAAATAATGATAAACTTTTTATTGGGGTGTGTTTTTATCGTAAAAGTTTCTGTGTTGATTGATTAATTAAATTATGATTTATATTTCTTAAAATAAAAATCTTTTTATTTTCAACAGTATCATTAAATTTAATCGGATGTAGGTATAATTTATAAAACGTGAGATATTTACATTTTATTTTTATTAATTTTTTTTTTAATGTGGGTACTGTCCTAAAATTTGTATGAGTATTCACTAAATATGTGCACAAGACGCTAAAAAGTGTACAGCATTTATTTTTTTTTTTCAATCACAAATAGTGATATTTTAATAGTGGAAATTTTAATTTAGTTTAAAGCGAATAAAGAGAACAAAGAAACAACAAAGCAATAAAACCATGTAAGGTGGACAATAAAATTACAATACAGTCCATAGTGCACCTAGTTCATTTAATATTTAAAGTTAAGTGTTTTTGCATTAGAATTGAAACGACATAACCCTCTACAAGCAGCTGTTGACTTTAGGTAGTTCAAAAAAATTTATAATGAAAAAAATGGCAACTGTTGAGTTGAGCGTTTATAAGATAAACACCTAACGGTTGCGCAGCAGTAGCGTCTGTGAACACATAGTGTGTTTTTTTTTCTCTCTATCCTCTTACAACTACAATTCGTGTTGGAAAAAAACCAGCCAATTGTGGGGGAATGTAACTTGGAGGCCACACGATCAATTTTTGTCTTTCAATTCCTTTCAATTTGCTCTCACTCTCATTTTTTTCACTAACACACTCACACTTTTTAAATTGATCACGAGATTGCTCTCAATTTTAACTATCCATTTGTTTGGCAATTTTACGCTCAATTTAACAGCTGATTAGAAGTTTAGTGAGCTAATTTTTCGTTTGTCAGTATAAATTGTTTTCTTGATGACATCTTGAAAGTAAATTGCTTAAAAATTGCGTGCAGCCTACGTCACAGCTTTCAATTAATGTAAATTTTGACAAACAGTATATGTAAAAGACTATCAACAAAAAGTTGATCGTGTGGCCGCAGTGTAAGAAAGAAAAATTGACGGTTTCTTGTTGTGTCTTTGTTAAAGCTTTGATATTGTTACATGCAAGACCTGAGTGTTTAAAATTCTTATTCACTTTATGGTCTTACTTTTATAATATTTTTAGCTTTTCTAAAGTAATTGGAAAAAGTTTCCTGACGAGCTGGCCTAAGCAACCACCGAAATGCGCATAGAAACTAGCTTTCCCAAAACAATAAATTTCAGTGTTTTCATTCAAAAATTGGGATTATTAGCACATCATTAATAAATGAACTAATTAATAATAAATATTTCATTCCCGAAAATAATTTTTGATAGCAAATTTAGTTAACACTATTGTCAATTAAAATACAATAGTGAAATTTGCTTCTAGAGTACAATATATAATGCCATCGGTTGGCTGATGAATCAATGTACTGCACATTATGAAACTTTTCCATCAAAAGGTTTTGTGCTCACATTTATGTAATTTTAGGTAAAAGTAAGTATGATTAAAAAATATTATCAAAGTAGTAAAGTCTAACAAATAATATAATGTGGTTTAATACCAAGAATTCTAGTCTGAATGAAAATCTGAATAACCTTGAAAATTTTTGTTATAATTTTATGGAAGAAATTAATAATTTTGTCATTTCTTGGTAAATAATATTTCAGCTAGTGGCACAGAAAAGCAATTATTACAAAAAATATTGCTAAAAAATATATTCAAAAAAATGTTGGCCATAAAAGGGTTAAATTTTGTCACTTTTTAATATTAACTACCAGGCCCACAATGTCGACAAGAACATTTCTTTCGCATATATATATTGAAAACTAAAAATTGTTTTTGTTTTCAATATAAATATTCGAAAGAAATGCTCTTGTCGACATTGTGGGCCAGGCTGTAAATGAAAGTATTTCCTTAACAAGATACACTTTTTGGAGATAAACAACTGGTTTTAATGATGTCTTGTTAAATGTGTCTTGATAGCAATTATATATTATTATTTTTTTAATATCCAACTACACTTAAATTGTTTGCACAATTTTTTTGATGTCCTTTTAAAAATGATGGTCATTTGGTTAATTTGAAAGTAGCTGCATTTATTAACCCTAGGATTACCGTCTTGGTCTGGCCAGACCAAATTTGTGTTTAGCTTGCAATATTTTTCGAATATACCAAAAAAATCGAAAAAACAGGGACGTGTATTCTATAAATGATATGTGCCGAATTGAATGAAACTTGTTTATATTCGATTGGAGCAAATAAGCAGGGTGAAATTCGATTTTTATGTGAGAGTCTTTCAAATTACCCTCTTTGTCTGGCTAGACAAGAATTTTTTTTGCATGCAATATCTTTCAAATAGAACAATATATAAAAAAAAACAAAAACGTGAATTATATTAATGATATGTTCTGAATATAATGAATCAAGTTTGAATCATATCGGAGAACTACGGCCCACTATTCGCTTAGTTCAATTTAACTTCAAAAACCAAACGCAAAACTCGTTTCATCTGTTGTCGGAGCGAAAAAGCAACTTGGGAAATTAAAGACTAAATTTTCGATGACTTGCATGTAGAATAAAATTATAAAAAATTAATATTATGTGATAAATTCGTATAATCTTACAAAATAAGCACACGATCAATAAAAAATATATGTATTTACTTTTTATTTAATTGGGTTTTTTAGCTATTCTAATTGTGGTCTGGCCAGACCAAGAGAAGAACTTAGTGGTAAAGAGTTTCCGATAATCGTAGGGTTAATAAAACGTGTTTTCTGCACAAATATAAGCCTTTTGGGGTTATAAAATGGGTTTTTAATGCTGTCTAAATGAATGTTATAACAAAGTAATGTAGTGCAGTTAAGGGTTAATTTTTTAATTTAATCTCAAGCGGACAAAAAATGGATAAGTTATTTAAATTTTCATAAAAATTGAATTGAAAATCATCAAAAAACTGACCTAAATATCTCGAGTCTGTGGTTAGATTTTTAACATGTTTTAATACAGAATCAAAGAATCTCTAAATGCGTATTGTATTTGGGCATTCATTGGACAAATCTTGGGAATCTTCAGAAAACATGTCAAAGTTAATTTTCAGGGGGTACAACTTCAACTTTTTTTTGCCGGTCTAATGTATATACTAGTGTATTTAAATAATCAAGGTCTTATATTAATCGATTAATCGCGCGAATAATTCTTCGAGCTGAAAATGTAATCGAAAAGTAATTCAACAATTTAATATTATTCGATTAATCGAATAATTTTAATTTTGTCTAGCTTAGTAGTTTAGAAATAAGATCAAATATAAGTTTTATTAAAATAAAGAGCTTATTAAAAAGTAACAACAATTAAAAAAATTTACTTAATGTAACAAAAGAGGAAACCTTTTTAATTAAATTAAAAATACATCTAAGTTTGAGCTAATCTTCTTAAAAATTCTTTCAAAAAGAGTTTACGCTTTAAATATGTAAGCTTAAAACGATTTCTTTATTTTGTTTTGATGAAACTTAATTTAGAATAGATTCTTTCACTTATTGTTGACGTTGGAGGGATAAAAGTATGTACAAAACATTCTTAAAAATAATTTATACCCAAACTTCTTGGTTTCAAACTAATGGTGTTTTCTTTTCTACAAAAAAAAAAAATACCACCTTGTTAAAAGGTACATGTATAAAATGTCTTGCCGAACCTGTAATAATGCAATTTTTTATTTGACGAGAACAAAAAAAAAAAATTGGACCGCCCTGTTTTTAACAGCTGCAAAAAGTTTGTTCTTCAAAATATGTACAAAAATTAAAAAGTTTGTTCTTCAAACTGTAAAAAGAAATATACATAAACCAAAATTTGTTAATAGATTGATATTAACTGTCAGGCCCACCATGTCGACAAGAACATTTATTTCGCATAATTATATTGAAAACAACCATAAAATCCTAAAATTGGTTTTTGTTTGCAATAAAAATGTTCGAAAGAAATGTTCTTGTCGACATTGTGGGCCAGGCAGTAAATAAATAAATAAATGAACAAAATGAATGACGAAATTCCAATTTATTTAGTTTGTTTTTTGTAAAATATGTAAACAAGAAAATATCTTTGCCAGATTGCCGATTTATCAACACCAAGTTTTGAAGATTTCTTGATCAGAAGTTTTTTTTCAAAATTTTATATCACTGTCAACCTATCAATAACAATGTAATGCTTTCTTATGTTTTTACTATTAATAGAAAAAATAACTATTACAATTTTAAATTTTTACTGTCCTGATTAAAGGCGATTTTTTCCCAACTTCGTCTGGTAACCCTATATGTATATATAAACAGAAGCTATCTTTTTACATGGCATAATCAACACTGTCGATTTATACGGGGCGTAAAGTGCAACGCCTAATGCCATTAGTAAGGGTGATTTTTTTAAAATAAAACATGCTACCCTTTAAGCGAGCAAAACATTTTTAAGAAACGAACACCAAATTGCATTTTTTAAATAAAATGTGACATTTTTTGTAGAAAAGAAAACGCCATCAGTACTATATTTAAAAAAATTGTTTCTCGAAGGAAATGTTCCTAAGTTAAGAAACAAAAAAGGGCATTTAAAACTTTTATCTGCCTTTCATTAAGTCTACATTTAAGATTTTCTATTAAATCATTCGCAATAAAATAATTAGCTTTCATCAAATTATTTATTAGACAAGTTATGATTACCTCAAATTCAATATGTGCTGCGGAATCTTTACTTAATTGCGTCAAAGCCGCAACGTTTGGAAAAAACACTTAATGTGTTCTAGGACTTGTATTTCTAAATTGAAAATAAAATCAAGGATAATTCATAACAGATGAGTGAGTGCAAGGCAAATTGAAATATATTTTTGGTCCCACATTTCATATGATGTGCCCGTACTGGGTTGTTCTTTTATTTTCGATTAATCAAATAATCGAATAATCGACATGAATTATTCGAATTATTTGTTAAACCAAAATAAGCAATTTTGAATTATTCGAACAGTTAATCGTTCAAAATTAATTGATTAATCGAACAACGGTTAACCGTTTGATAACCCTAGTACATACATACATACCTATCGCACTTGATTATAAAGAGGGTATTAACTCAAAATGAAAAAAATTTCAGTAGAAGAAAAATAATTTTATTTTAATATTAAAGGATATGAAAAATAAGTTTTATACCAACCATTTTATTACCAAAAAGGCAAAATAGCACGATATTTTAACATCGGGTAGATATAAGTATTTGGTGTCGATTTTTAAAAAAAAGTAAGAAAATAAAAATATTGAGTGAACAAGTGTGATATGTATTTACACAATTAGTTGTGTTCACGTACTACAACAAAATTATCCAAACTTAATCACTAACACATCGGTGGCAATGCCAGTGCTGAAATGCCTGAGCTTTGTACTTGGTGAAGCTGTCGTACGTCATTTATTCTACTTAATAGTTGGCGCATTCGTCTTCATCCGATTTCCCTTTAAGCGATTTGGGTTTAAACCACAACCACCACATGATTTCAGAAATTCCCTTGCAAATTATCACTCTAGGACTTATCTTTACCCGTTGTGTCTTCCAGATAAGACTCTGCTAGGCCGCGAAGAAAGAGGTATAGCTGGAGATATAGTTTATTTTATATTCCAAGATAGATCAACGTCTAAAGGTGGGTGCTCCTCAAGACGCTTTCTTACAATACCCTGGACAGATCTATGTTGACACTGGTATTGGTACCTTATACAACAAAAAATTGATTTGATCTACTTCTGGACATTTACTGAAATTATATGATTATTATAAGAGAGACCACCCATTTTCCACAGGAAACAATGGGGACATAGCGGTTTCTATTTTAACATTTATTACGCGTTTTTTAAATACTTTTTCATTAAATAGGACATGTCAGTCTTTATGCCAAAAATTACGCATTTCTCACGATTCCAATAAAAAATACAAATTAAAAATAAATAAAAATGTAAGCAAATTGTGTTTTGAATATTAAATCATTCAGAAAAAACGAAATTTTTTTAACATTTTTCGTTGTTTTTTTTTAGAAAACTATCAATCATTAAGACAGTTAAATGCAGTTAGTCAGTATGTCAGTCAGTCAAAATATTTACACAAAACTGTTGTGTAATACAGGTAGTAGATGTTTTAGAGTGAAATAAAACACAAATTCGTACAAGTCGTCAAGCACTTAAAGCCAAGACACCACAAAAAATAATAAATAAATTTTTATTAAAGCTTTAGGTAAATATTTACAAACAAATGTGTGTATGTGTATGTACATTTGTGTAAGTGTATGTAAATTTAAAATTTCTAATTTATTTCCGGGTTGAGTTTATGCAAAATTTTAATTCAAATCAAAAATAATATTCTAATGCTTAGTAAAAAATTAAATAATACACCCTCTCATGATTTTGAGGATTGTATTTTTTTTCGAATTTAAAATATTTATTATTAGGGCAAGTTTTAATATCCGCAAGAAACTGAAAAACATATTACATTCTGCTGGTGTGTAATAAATCCAGGGACTGCAATAACGATTATTTCTCAAACTTATACTAAACAAGGTAGAGTGCTATATTCGGCTGTGCCGAATCTTTGATACCCACCACCGACAGGAGTGAGCTCTATATAATAAATATATATATATTATTAACTAAGCTTCACAAAAACGAGCATCAGCATTAAAATTAGTTGCGGTTTAGGCATGAATTAAATTATTGACCGACAATAAGAAAATTTTATGCGTTTCTTATTAGGACTTTGAACATGCTTGAGTAAAATATCATGATTCGTAAAAGTTTTAACCGAACTAAAATAATTTTTAGGAGGGTAATTTGAATTGGACCTATGGTAAATTATGGCCCAATCATCCCAAAATTCTGAAGACTGATTTCTAGTATTACAAAAAATAAATTAGAATAAATTTCAATACAGCAGCGTAATAAGTTTTAGCGTTAACAGAAAATTTCACATATTTGCATGATATTTTTTCTGGCCATATGAATTTAAGTAAGACATTTTACCGCAATATCTATATCTGTGATAGTTTAAGGCGAATTTTATTATTTTCCCAAAGTGAGAATTGTTTCGTTTTAGGCGTCCTAAACTGTTTTCCGGAAGTAGGGTTTATATGGGGCCTAGTGTAAATTATGGACCGATCTTCAAAAAAATTTACAGTGTGATTTCTGGTCGTATAAAACTGTGACGAACCAAATTTTAGTATGATAGCGTCATTTATTACGGTTTTAAGCGTACTAAACTATTTTCCGGGAGTAGGGTTTATATGGGGCCTAGTGTCAATCATGGACCGATCTTCAAAAAATTTTACAGTGTGATTTCTGGTCCTATAAAACTGCGTTTTTCAAAAGTGAGCGTGTTTTCAACAGGCGGACAGACAGACGGACATGGCTAAATCGACTTAGAATTACTCAAGGAGCCAGAATATATATACTTTATGGGGTCTTAGATGTATAATAAAAAAGTTTCACACGGAATGACAAACTTAGTATACCCTCATTCACCACAGTGGTGGTGGAGGGTATAAAAAACCAAAATAAAAGACAACTGCTAAGGAATACACCAACGTTACCCTTGTTACATGGACTACCTTTAGATGCATTAATTTTTTTTTTTTAATTGTTATTACAAAATTCAACTTTGCCAATTATTTACAAGTTATTTCTTGAATTTTATTTGTTCCTCAGAAATAAAAACTAATTTTTTAGTTTTATTTTTTGCTTAGAAAATAAAAATTATATTTGATTTTTTTTCTTTTTATTTCTTATTCTAATCTACGCTTGTCTTCAGGAGACCAGAGTCTCTGGCAGGAATCGAACCAGCAAACCCCGCACTGATAGACTAGCTCACTACCAATTAGCCTACCGGCTCCGTAAATAAAAGTAAGTTTTGGAATTTTACTTTTTTGCTTTGAATAAAGTAAGTTTTAAATTGAATAAAATATCGGGTGATTCAGCGTAAGTTTTGACTTATAAAGTAAAATAAAACCATAAATTTTAAAGTGAACTTAAAATTTTTATTATCGAGTGATTCAGCGTAAGCTTTGACTTATAATGCAAAATAAAACAATAACTTTGAAAGTGAACTTAAAATATTTATTATCGGCTAAAAGAACAGTTTATGGTATTTACTGTTTGAAAATTATTTCATTGTAAATATTGGCCATTACTACGTCTGAAGATAAAATTTTAGGCTACTCGTTTGAACATAGCGACTGGTATCTCGCGTATATCACTAGTAATGTTGGCTTACAAGGCGCCAATCGTAGCTGGCTTATTCCTGAAGACCTAAGAATTTACTACGCCCAGAGAAAATAGTCCATAGGTGTAATATCGCACGATCTGGGTACTCACCAAAATTATATCTCAAAAAGGGTACTGTTTCACGCGCTGTATGGCTCTAGGCGGCGACTTGTTGACCCAAGAGCTTACTTAGACCATGAATTGAATTTCAGCAAGCACAAAATGGTGCGATAATGGTTACCATTGACGGTAACATTCCGATTTTCCTCATTTTTGAAGAAATATGGACCAATGATTCCAATAGCCCTTGGTTCTCTTAGGGTTGCTCATCAGCCCAAATACGGCAATTTTGTTTATTAACGTATCCATTGAGCCAGGAATGTCCTTAATCACTTAACTAAATTTCACAATAAGGCACCGGATTTTCATTGAGTTTTTCCGGAGCCCATTCGCTGACGCTGTTGTGGTGAGAGTCTGTCTATGATGACTTGCCAAACGATACTGAACAAAAATGATAAGGCAGTTTGATATGAGTCGCGCGTGATCTGTCTAAAAAGCATATTGAGAATTATACATCATGATGAATCACCCTTTACAAACAAAATTAATTTAATTTAACAAATAAGAGTTTTGGCATGAAATCTAAGGAAAAATTCGCCCTTAAATCACTTAGTAATAATTTTACTGCAGATAATTACTTGTTTTTGTAAACAAAAAAAAAAAAAAATTTATTAAACAAGAAACAGTTATTTTCTAAGCCAAAAATAAAACTAAAAAATTATTTTTATTTTCTTAGAAAAAAAAATAAAACTCAAAAATAATTTTTTATTTCCTGAGGATTAATTTTTGTTCATTAAGAAACATAATAGAGGTCCTATGTTGCTTTTCTGCAGGACTACAGTATAAATCGATTGAGGAGAACTAAAACTTCGTTTATAATAAATTTTCGACAAACTAAATAGCTCTCCACCAGCTTGTGAGCATTAATAGGTAAGTTTAGCTTGTGTTTAAGTCCAAAGCCTTCATGCCACACTTTTGCAAAAACTGGAGAAACAGTAAAATAATTTTTTCTTCGAAATTTTTCCTAATGGCCTTCACTAGTCTGTGTGTTTTTTGGATTGGGCTGCGTTTTTTCCTAAATCTGTATTGATGATTTAGAATATGTCCACTTTTATCTGGTATTGGGGTTTATTTAGGAATTTATATTTTCTCGATCAGGAACTTAGGAATTTATATTTTTGTGAGTATGCGGCATCTTTCTCTGGCTTGGGTTCCACGATGACTAGCGAGACCTTTAATTCTGGAGGGAAAGATTAAATTCGTAAAATGGTATTACAAATTAAAAGAATTATTTTAATTGCTATGCGAGGTATTTCCATAAGCTAACTTACTTATTTCATTAATACCACGTGCTTTCTGGGTCTTTAAATCAGCAATAGCCTTTTCAATATTCTGAAAATATGAAGAGGATTTTTTTAAGTTTTAAAATTGAAACAATTTATTGCCCCATATATAGCAGCATGAAATCAGTTTGGCAATAGTATCTTGATAGTCTAAAATTCCCAATATTGTCGTTAATGAAAAAAAAAATTATATCTTTATTAAGAAATTTATTGCTAAATTGAAAAATATGCATTTATGTGCAAAAAAAAATCTTATTATCGACCGAAAGCAAAAAGTTCGAAAAACATGCCCCGCTTTAAAAATAATATATTTTAAAGAATAGCGAATAACAAATTAAATTATTATTGTTCAACATAATGATAAAACTATGAAATCTTTTCAGACGCTTTACTACAGATGTGAGTATAATAAGAGCAATGTGAGTCGAGTATATATTAGGCAAATATTCCATTATGTCACACGTCCAAACTAAAGATTACGAAATAAAATTGAAATATTTGCCCATGTTGGTCAAAAGATTCATATTTGCTAATAATTTGAAGCTTGCAATTTTAAGATAATTGTTAGTTAATTGCAGTGTTGCCAGATTTTAGGAAGTACACACATTTGTCATAAAAAATATTTGAACTTGGTAATCCTTGCCACCGAGGTATCATGCGGGATATCATATGCATGGCGCATCTTTTATTCTATCATTCTTGCTATGAAACATTTGCTGCAAAAAACTATGTTTAAATGTGAAAGGTTTTCCCAGGTGGAAAAATGTATAATCATTTTTTGTGAGTTCGTTATTAGGGTAACTTCGAAATTAATTTCTGATTCTCCTTTTTCCTAAAGTTAGTCGAACTTTATTTTAAATACTATATAAACACTTATTACACGCAGAGAAAAAAACTTTTTCAATATGGTTACCCCCAAGAAAACTATTTTTACGCTAAAATTATACCTTCATATTTGAATATTATATATTGGTTATTATATTATGGTTGCCTCTAAGCATGCTATGGTAAAATATGACAATAAATTGTTTGGTCGAAAATTAACCATGGTATTTTCCTCTTTCCTAGAACAACAAGTTATGGTTGAAAAGCAACCATGCTATTTTAAGTGTTAAACAAATGATTGTTATTATTAACCACAACATGCTAGAAGGCAATCATAATATTCTTGTCAGTGGCAATAATATGTTTAAATTGACCATAATATGTTTAAAATTTTTAGTTAAAAATAGTTTTGTTGGAGTGACAATACTGAAAGATGTTTTTTTTTTCTCTGAATGTTGTTGCATTCTAATATTAATTTAATTGTTATTACATATAATTTTTCTTGTGGTGAACCCAAGTTACCCTACGTCTTACTTTGCGTTGCAGATTTTCTTTGTTTAATTAGGGCCACAAATGGAAAACCGCAAATAAAAATAATCCGAGACAGATAGAAGACCATTTGAATGTCAGAAGTAACAGTGAGGAGAATCCTTATGGTTCAGATGGCAGAGTGTGACAATGATAGCTCTACTTTTATACCTGATATTTATGCGAGTTAAAGTGAATCAGTTTGAGGAACTTGAAGAAGATATTCTTTCGGATATTGATATTCGCGAAAATACTGTTGCTTTTCTTTTGAATATATAATATAACACTGCCAAGTGAAGTCTTATTTGGCCTTTGAAGCTATTTTCATATACACGTAGCTTAGCATGCAATAGTGTAAACGAGGTCCAGGAGTAAAACCTTACATGAGTACCGCAACCAAAATTGATGGTATATTCAACCATCTTATAACACCAATGTCTTCATACTAACAAAGAAGCCAAAATATTATTTGAGAAGTGCACTCAAAACAAGTAAGAAATTATAGTCGGTCAAACCCGTGCATATGATACCCTACACCACAGTATTAAAAACTTTTTTTTCGAGAATGTATCCTATCCCGAAATGCCTTAACCTTATATCCCCGAGCCCGGGGCATTGGAAGAGAAAGTGAAACACCGTCTCCTCCTCCGCCTCATCATGGCAATTTCTACAGCAGTCATTGTTATCAAGATCCATTTTCCGCGCATGAGTTCCTATCACCCAATGATCCGTAAAGACAGATATCACTGTCCTTATCCGGTCCCTACCGAGACCAAATAGCACACGCGTTTTTGCCGCGTCGTAGCCAGGCCATAAAGTTCTGGCCATCGAGCAGGTGTGTCCCGCTGCCATGTCTCCTTGCAGCGAGCGATTGGAATGCCGATCAGGCCGTCGACGAAAATGTCGTCCAAGAGACATCCCTGTTTGGCCAGACCGTCTGCAATTTGGTTGCCCGGGCATACACTGTGCCCTGGTACCCATACCAGCGTTACCCATAAATATACATATATCCCTCGATATACGATAGTACATCAGCCAGTTCGCCGCCGCCTTATGGCAGAGATTTCCGCCAGAAGCACACATTCCTCCCAATTACCCAGACGCTTAGCCATATTGAATAACCTACGACAGTCTTTACGAGTCTGTGCGACCTTAGGGATCCACCATGGTGGGTTGCCTCCCTCCGTTCTTACCACTGGCCAACAGGCCAGTGCCGTTGCCTGACGCAATGTCTCCGAAAAGAATTCCACCGCCATTTCAGTCTCCGTAACTCAACTAATGACTGGGACTGAGCCCAGAGTATCAGCGAGCAGACTAGACTGATAGTCCCACTTCGTTCTTCTCCTATTCACAAAAGTACACGCCCCCAAGGGGCGTAAATCTATCTGAAACTCAACATATCTGTGGTCCGAAAAGGAACAGTCATTAGAGCCCGCCCAATTGCTAACTAAGTCGGAGTGCTCTGAGCTGACCAGGGTCATATCGAGAACCTGCTGCATATATAGCCGTCGGGGTACCTACGGCTCTTCCGTGGCTTAGTAGCCACGTTATCTGTGGGCTATATGTCGTGCGCCAAATAGCTCGAGAGGATCCATATTGACCTATCGGCCATCTCCAGGACCGCTGATGTTGTGTCTTCATCACTGAAATCAGAAAGAATGAAGATATCTAACGGGTTTTTAGCCAAAATACAAGATCTAATTTTACCTGTTCCTTTGGCATATAGTAGCTTACAGCCCCTAAGGTTTAATGCGCAAACCCGATCCTTGTGGGTCCGTGGTTATTGGATCATCACAATCGTGAGATAGGCGTCCGCCATCTGTGAAGTATAATTTGTTGTTGTATTGTCCCAATAATTTTCTGATTTTCTGTAGTCAAGCTTATAGAGAAAATATGTATGGACTTAGTAAATATGGTCTAAAATTGAGTATGTCAAAGTTTAATTTTTGCATAGCATTTATGCTATTTTAATCTTCCTAGCTGTAATAGCTTCCAGCAATGAAAAATTATGCTTATTTATGCTTTATTATAAATTGAATATAATAAAATATTTTTAAACCTGCGATTGCTATTGGGTTTTCTTTTTTTATTATTCTAATTTACCATACAATAAAGAAAGTCAATATGATATTGTCGACTTCATCGTCATCTGCATCAATGTGCATAAAATCAGATCAAATTTTACATTTTCTACAAAAATAAAAAAATAGATACGAGAGTAACTAAATTCAATGTTAAGACCACTAAATGCAATTTGAATTTAGAATATTTGAACTGTAACTGCCAATCGTGCATGAAAATCTCAGAAAAAATGATATAATAATAAAAAAGCACAAATAAAATAAGTGGAAATAAATATGTAACATTAATGTTTAAAACATTTTGTATTCAAATGTAATATCATAATCCGTTTAAATGCAATCTTAATGCCGGAGTGTGGAATGGAAAAATAATAGCTGATCATTGACATCGTTTTGAAACGCTACGCTACAGGTTATTGGATTAAAGTAATCCAAAACTTTTCTCTCATGTCCCGTACTATTAAGAGCATATGTACTAATTTCAATAGAAGTTATTTTTTTAGCTGTTTTTATTCATAGAGACTAAATCTCGTATTACCTTTAGATTTCTTTTTTAATTGTCTGTCTTCATGTTTATATCTGAAAAATCCACCATATTAGAACGTAGTGTGCCCAAATCCTTTAACTCATGAAGCGATGTTAACTAAATGTTCTTTTATTATACAAAAGCTCAGTATGCATCCTACTAAATTTGTGTGCATCATGTACAAAAATTCATACGTGTAGTATGCAACACTGATATACGGGTATGTATGTATGTTAGGAATGAAATCGTAAATATTATAAAATAGTTTAAATGTGGCAAACACCGTCATAAAATAGTTAAGCCTTTTATACAGTAGTTCTTCAGCAGTTTAACTGGTTTATGGTTGAAGAATTTTTATATGAAATTTCCATTTCGATTAGAGGTGAGTGCGTGACTTAAATGGTTCGAGTCACGAGTTTGTCATACTTGAATCACTAGAAATTGTGAATACTTTAAATATTATTCATCTGTAAGAGAGTTTTGAGGATAAAACATTAATAAAATCATTAAAATAACGGTCGTGAGTCAAATCCTCTCACTTGCACAGTTCTAATCTGAATTAAATTTATACCCCCTACATTCAGTAACACAGTTCATAAATAATAAAGGAACATCTCATAAAAGAAAAAAAAACACTTATAAGTAAGCATGACAGAAACGCCTTGCCTGTAAAAGAAGAACACTTAAAAGAATAAACTGATACAAGACATACATAGATAACCATGAAAATACGCACTAAAATATTTTTATAAGAACATTATCTGCACAGCAATACTGGATTTCCATAAACAAAATATTAAAAAACTTAGGGGTTATTTTGTAAATTCCTTTAGCTTGCGATAAGTATACATTTTTTCAAAATTTGTATCAAAATATTTTAGTGTTTTAAAGGAAAAAAGTGTTAATTTGTTTTACTAAAAAACCAAAAATAATCTTATTAAAGTATGCTTGTATGTCTTCAGTATATACATACTCCCATCGCACAGTGGTCCAAATTCTCCACCTAGCCGGAAGAAAGTAATTGTTTTTACTATTTCGTAACTAAATATTTTATTTGATAATAAGTTGACAAGTGCCAACAGTGCATAGGGTAAGTGTACCAGTAGTCGGCAGTTTAATTTTTTTTTCATTTTCAAACTGGTGTCCTTACGTATATAAACGTGATATTGGGATGGCAACTATTTACTACAGTTCAGTAATGTCTATTTGTTCGATTCATATAACAGTTTTTAGACTAATTTTTTATTAAATTTGAGCAATTTTACTTTTTTCTAAAATATAGCTCATTTGCCAGTAGTCGGCATACAATGTACCAGTCTTCGACATGTAATGATCCTGTTGTCGGCATGGCTAGTTTTTAAAGAAAAAACCAATTTGTACAGGAATGCAATTGTTCATTTATTGAAAATTAATGCTCTTTACTTACTTAAATGCTTAAAATGTACATTTGTACGTTTATATAGGCACTACACGCAGAGAAAAAAAAAATTATTCAATATGGACACCTCCAACAAAACCATGTTAAACAAAAATTTTAAAACCTACTATGCTTATTTTAACCATATTGTTGTCGCTACAACCATATTTTTTAATGTAATGGAACGGATTACAGGGTGTCGAGGGCCTTATGGCCCGGATTGGACGCAGGGGCAACCAGGGTTCTATTAGGACAGGATAGGAGTAGTCTCAGGACCTTTATAGGGTTCCTGACGGGGCATTGTTCTGTTTTTTTATGGATAAATGGGACATTGCGATACCGGACTTCTGCTGGCTGTGTGGGGATGCCGAGGAGCTAGGGACGGTTGAGCATGTACTGTGTCACTGTCCTAGGATGCAGGGTCCCAGGCAGAAATGGCTAGGGGCTAGATTTCACGACGAACTGGGGTGTATCGCTGGATGTAATCCAACTGATCTACTGGGGTTTGTCAGGGAAATAGAACGGCTGTTTCCGTTCGGGTACCATAAGGGGGATTTGTCCTACGTGGTATTTATTTATCTGTACCAAACCTTAGGTCTATTTTCTACTTTCCTTCTTTACTTCTCTTTTTCCTCTTTTCTCCTATACTGAAGGGATTCACAATGAACCTCATTGGTCTCCGAGTGGATATGCGACCATGGGCGCATAACCCTTCTTAGCCTAACCTAATGGTTATATATGACAATAATTTGTTTACCACCAATAATTTTTTTAATATAAACTAACAATAGTATTTTCCTCTTTTCCAAGATCAACATGTTATGGTTGAAAATTAACCATGCTATTATAAGTGCTTAATATATTTTTGTTATTATTACCCAAAACATGTTCAAAGGCAACCATAATGTGGTTGTGGCTTCTTGATGGAGGACTATTTTAACCAAAATCACCGATGACAATTAGTTTTTATTGGAGGCAGAGCTGTAAAAACTACAATCAAACTGATTGCAACCAACTTGATTTCATTTGTAAGATTACAATACTTTTTAATTGCAATCTTTTTTAATCCATTCTTTTTACATATCATTGAATGCAATCAATTCGATTGCAATCAAGTTTTTACTGAAATCTTTAATTCTATTACTTGTGTTTTTGTTTAATCTGTATGATTGAAGCTTATCAAAGTTTTCAAAACTAGCTGCCAGTTTGTGCCCAAACGCTTTTTATTTGGTTTACAGTTTCAAATATCCATTACTAAGAGGGAACTATTTGATGCTTGGTATAGTGAAAAACAACAAAATAAGAAACGTAATGCTGTTGTATCATATGTTTTTGATCGGGCTTCAGAATAATGAAACGGATAGCTATTGCAAACAAGCGAAGCAATCTGCTCGAATGTTTGTTTTATTTCTGGCTAAGAAGTGGGCTCAAGCCAATCAAACAAAGCTAGTTTTCGAGGCTACAAATAAATGGGAATTTTGTAATTCCAATTAAGCGGATTACTGACCTTCTAAATAATTCTTTGAAAAATTGAGCTTTTCTCCAAAAGTATCAATATCATACACAAATGAGGAGGCGTTAGTTTTGTATATCGATACTGGATACACAAGACACACTTATAGTCTTTTGCGTGCAGGTGCTTAAAACCATAACGCTGATAAATACCCTTCATTCATACCATAAACTTTTGGCTGCGAAAAGGGAATGCTATCCAAATGAAATATCAACGGAAGTGTCTTTGCAAAGCTTTAGTGTAATTTTAAACACAATGGCATGTGGCTTTGCTATTAACGTGAATGCATATCGTACGTATGGCATGGATACAGCAAAAGTATATATACAATTGTATTCATGGTATTACATGCCATCGAGTGTTCACAAAGTCCTCATTCATGGTACAGATATTATCCAGCATGCAGCACTTCCTGTAGGAATGTTGTCGGATGAAGCATTGGAATCTCGAAACAATGACTTCCGAAATATAATAGAAAGTGACACCCGAAAAATGTCCCGCGATCAGATTAAAATAAACATATTGTCTTTTTCGAATTGTTGTATTTGTTCGCCATTGTTTTTTGAATAAGTTTCAGTTGTCTTTGATTTGCCTTTACATTTCACTTGCCTTTAACATTTTGAATATTTGGATTAAATATATATTAATATTTCATTAAATTTAAAACATTATCGGCCTAAGTTATAAAAAATAAAACGGGTTAATAAAGGGTTTATGACATGGATTTTGTATGAAAATTTATAACTTAGGCGGTATTTCTTTAAATAGCCCCTATTAATGTAGATTAAAATTTGTGATAAAAATTCTAAATTTAAGATAAATTTAAATAAATAAATACAGGTTTATTATTTGTTTTTATTTATTTAACAAAAAATCTGCCACGCCCATTTTAAAGATTGCGCCCATTTTTTTGGTGAGTGTTTTTATTGATAAAATCTATGAACGTGCAAAGTTTCATGTCAATGCGGCCTTTCAAAAGCGAGTTATGACTTTTTTCCGGCTAGGTTGAGCATTTGGACCACTGTGCATCGGGGATGTACGGATCAGCTTAATCATAGATGGTTACTGTTCGTCGAAACGACGAAGTTCATTTACACTTTATCATATAACTTTTTTATGTGTATTCAATTTACGAGCTTTTTCAACAACGTTAGCTGATGACGAAAGCTTAACAACATAATTAATTTGAAAACACAGAAAAGAGTTCAAGCTCGTACCAGATTTTGAGAGAGAAGAAAATCTTATATTTTTTATGCTTTATTTAATTTTATTTTATTTTTTAGTAAAATGCTTAACTAAAAAACTTTTTATCTTTAAAAATCGTTTCGCTAGAATTTTTTGAAATAGTTCGTCGATTTGACGAAGAGTAACCAAAATGTATGAAGAGTAACCTTTGGTGTAACATTCTCCGGGCATAAATATGTGTAGAAACTCCGTGGGATTCATCAAAAATCCAAAATTGTGCCAGAGATCTGGTACTACGCGAGTCAATAGCACCCGGTCACAAAGCACTGAACTGACTATTGGTCAAATCCCCCATTAGAATTATTTTTGCGAAAAGCTTCCTGTCTTTCAGAATGATTTTCTTTTCTTCTGATAACTGGCACTTCCAATGTTAAGCTAAAGTAATTTTGTGTAAAAGTTCAACGGATTAATGTTTGTTTGACCAAGGGATAATTTCGGGGATAACAATGTGATTGTGTCCCACTAGACGTTTACAATTTATGGGAGTGTTTGGTCTAGGTGCTGTTGCTACTCAATAGCTGACGCTGGTATTTTTGTCAAAAGCAGCCGAGGTTTGATAGTACCAGCTTCTAACCACGGGGGCATATATAATCTTACCGAACTATATACTTAAATTGCTACGTGTATCATACACGATGTTGGGGCAGATGGTATTTACTTTGTTTGTCACCTAAGTGAATAATATGCACCATGAGATTAGGCGGACACGTCAGCTGCTCATGTTACACATATGTACAAAAAAAATAGTTTCTTATATAAGTATAAACCTTTAAAAGAAAAAAATATAGAAAAACACACCCATAAGAAAATTTTTCTTTTCCTATATGCGTTTTGTGCTGTAGTGAGCAATACATTGCTTTTGCATTATTGCTTAAAACTAAAGTCCAATCACGCGGCCAGCTCTAATTTAAAGATAATTTTTTACCCTACATTTAGTACTACTGATTAATACAATAATTTTGAACTATTTTTAAAAAATTAAACAATTTTAAAGCGTATAACTTTTACTATTTAGAAACGCAAGATAATCTCATGTACATATCGCACGCTAAATCATTAATAAAAAAAACTCAAAGTTCAAAACTTTAAAATAGAGAAAAAAAATTGGCTTCAGAAACATAGTTGTAATTTTATGATCAAATTGAGTTCCACAAATGTTAAAAAAGACAGTGACGTAAACGAACTTTTCGTGATCGTAAGAGATATTATTTTGCACTACTTAATGAAGGAAAAAACAATTTTGATAAATTTTAAGTTTTGGCTATTTATAATATAGTGTGCCATGTGTCGAAGATGCTAAAAAAAAAATATTATAATCCTTAGGATACAATTAATAAGGTATCCCTAGTTCTACAACAAGTACAACAAGGCAAACACAACATGTATTTTGTTGGTAGAAATATCTTATAGACTGTCAATAAATATGTTTATTTCTTGCAACAATAAATATTATTATATGTAAACAAACATTTGTAAACCAATATTGGCATAATGGCCACGTCCATAAGCCGTTACGTCTTATAAATGTGTCCAATGTAAGGTGCATAAACCATATTCAACTGGGCTTCTGGGGTTACCTTATATTTATATTGTACCATGACAAACCCGATAGAGCTAAAAGTTATCAAAAATATGTTAAACAAAAATTTAAATTTTAATCAAAAACATTTGTTCATCAATATATCAGTACAAGGCATTAACATTGGAAAATGTTTTTTGGCAACGTAGCTGTTCTTAACGAAGCGCATTCTGGCCTACTACTTTTAGGCCAATTTTTGGATCACTGCTGGCCATGTTGTATGTTCATATGGTTCATCAGCATAAGCCAGAGAAACAATCGAAAGGTGTCAAATTGCAAGGTCTTGCAAGACTATTGGCAGGTCAAATTCTTGAAATCAACTTATTTCCAAATTTTGATTTCAATTAGTCGATAGTTGCGGTCGTCGAATGGCATGTATCGCCAACCTGTTGAAGCCACATCTCGCCCAGCTAAAGCTAAACTAGCAAAATCAATTTCGATAAGTACTTCGAGAATTTTCACACGAGAAAGAGTTTATATTTAATGTGTTGCACACAGAAAAAATTAAAGATTGTGTATAATCACCAAATTGATAATATCAAGCAAACAAGTTGTTAATTTTGCACCTATTACCAAAATTATTATATTGATTACTAAAAACTATAAATTGTGAATATTTTTTTTCCAATATATTATATTTTTAATTTTAATTAAAAAAAAGCTCAAAAAACTTTGTCATTTCAAGCAATATTTAATTAATTTAATTAAATATTGACAATTCCCAGCAACAATTTTACAAGTTTAAATGGTTTTTTATTAATTCATTTATTAATGATGTGCTAATAATCCCAATTTTTTAATGAAAACACTGAAATTTATTGTTGTGGGAAAGCTAGTTTCTATGCGCATTTCGCTGGTTGCTTAGGCCAGCTCGTCAGGAAACTTTTTCCAAATACTTTAGAAAAGCTAAAAATATTATACAAGTAAGACCATAAAGTGAATAAGAATTTTAAACACTCAGGTCTTACATGTAACAATATCAAAGCTTCAACACAGACACAACAATAAACCGTCAATTTTTCTTTCTTACATTCTCCTTTTTTAATTCCCGAAAATAATTTTAAATTGTTTTATTTTAAACGAAAAAAGTCAGTTAAGATTTTTTTGTTATTTTATTAATATTTTAATTAAAAATTTATTTCAAAACAACTTTAATATAAATTAAATCAAAGTTATATTTTAAATTTTCTTTCAACTAAAAAAATAATTGTTTCAATTATTACATTAATTAAATTTAAATACTTTTTAAACCATTTTTCTATTGATAAAAAAAACTTTTTTCTGTACACTATGTTATCATATTCGTTAACTCGTCTGTTTGTAAGAAGATCCCTGAGTACCTTCTCGATTTTCATGCTCTCACAACTCATTATTCTTGTATGGATTGGTATGTCTCGGGGTACATACATTTAAAAAAAGGTGTGTTGAATCAACTAAAGCTAGCTCTGAAGCGAAACGAGCAATACTTTATATTTTGTTGAGGTTAGATGACGTAAGTACGTGAATTAGCTCAATTTCGATCCCTGCGCATAGAGACTATTATGGCAACGAACAGACTGGAGCTGCTCTTGATATATCCCAGGGTGTGTCAGTCGCAACCCCCTGGGAACTATCAGCAGCAAAAACTTCAGACACTAGCTGTATATGGCTAACGAAAAATGGAATAAACGACATAGGTCGCTCTGAGCGACTTCTCAACTTCAGTCGCAAGGACATGTCGAGACTGGTATACGCATGATGAAATAAACAGGTGGCATTACTACGCCAGATGACGATTTTTTGCTCTTGTATTGTTTGTCTAGTCTTACGTCAAAGTTTTGTTTATGTTTATAAAAAGTCCTCGTTTTGTGCTGTGATTATTGTATTGTATTAAAGTTTTTGATTATTTAAATTAAAATTAAATAAGATAGTAACCAAAGTGAAATAAAAATTGGCTAAAAATTAACTTATTTCATCGCGTTCGGCGGCAAAATTTGATTTTAATTTAATATAATTTTTGACGTATACGGAGACTTATTTTTAATTTTTGTTGTAATGTTGTATTTATTGCCCTAGTACTGCCACCTGTATTATTTCACCATGGGTATACGTACTTACTGATCACTGGACGATCGGTAAGCATGTAGTGAGACTTGGTCCCCATTTTAATGAATGCTGCCGTAGCTGCAGGGAACATGGCACTGAGGAGACATTATTTCAACTCCTATGTGATTGCCCAGCGTTTAATTCAACACGACATGGATTATTTAGGAATTACCTTCTACAGGGGCAATCTAAGATAACGCGAGTCAGACTCGGCAATGTGGTGAAATATCTCAACGCAACGAGCTGTCTTTAGCCACCTCAGTATTGTCCTGGTCACGCTTGATCCGAAATTCCTCTTCTTGAAGAGTTGTGTGGTGTCAAAACGGAGTCACTGTCGACTCTACTTGCAGCACGCCTAGAGTTGGGCGTGCTACCACGTTAACTAACCAACCAACCAACCATCGTGGATTACCAAAAAGTTCCCTACGGACCTTGTTCTATTGTTAGAAGAAATCGCTAATAAGTTTTGTTGAATCGTGTTTTTTTTTACCTGATTTTTTTTTTTTTTTTTTTTCATTAAATGCTTATAACAGTGATTTGTTTGCTAAAACCAGATTTGCTACATCTGGCCTTCCCTTGAAATGTGTTAAAGGACCACATTTCTTAAGAACTTGGTCTACTTCACGCATATGAAATTTCTGTTTTTGGTAACCTGACAGTTATTTTACATCTAGAAATTACATGAAATGGATCAAAGTTGCCCCACCGAATACCCGCAATCGAGCCCATAGCGTGGTCGACTTATAAAAAAGGTACCATAGCCAGTAAAAGACACACAATCCCTACGCCATATTCCGCACGCTCATCACAGCATATATGGCATGCCGAATCTCTGATACCCTCCATCCAGACGTGAGCCCTTATGGGATCTATAAAGTATTAAATAATCTTTATAAAAACGGACATAAGCATTAAAATTAGTCGCGGTTTAGAGCTTCATATAGTAATTTATTGAACGACAATCAGAAAGCTTTATGAATTTATTTTTTTAAATAATTTCCCAGAATGGGCATTATAATGGGAATATAGTAAATTAGCGTGATCATTTGTTACGGTCTTAGACGTACTTAGCTGTTTTTCGGGAGTAGGCTTTAAATGGGGGCTATGGCAAATTACACAATGCGACAGTCAAAATCGGGATGGGATGAAACCAACGGGAAATGTTATATCGGTAAAAAAGAAGTTATACGTGCCCCGGCGTTTCGCTGGGTCACGTCTAGGAATCGAGACATATCGATTTGAAGTTAGTAACTATCATATAGGGGAAATTGTCACCTTTGGTGGTTTTTTTGACATAACTCGAGAACCACTAGTCCGATTTTGCTAAAACAAATTTAAAAAAATTAGGAATTACAATTCCTTTAATCTGTCCATACAACGTTTCGCTACATAAGCAACAGTTTCGCAGTTATAATGTGTATGAAGAAAAAAACTATTTTTTGCATAAAAAATTGAATTTTTTTATTTTTAATTCATAAAAAATCCAAAACGGTAAAAAAAGTATCAAGTCCTATTGCTTTCACGTAAAGTCACATAACCTTTAAATAAAATGAGATCATGAAAATCGATGGACGCGTTTCGCTTTTATTCACAATTAAGTGAAGGTATCTCATTTTGACAAGAATATTGATTTTATGTTTCAATGAATTTGGATAATATTTATTATATTATTAACACGTAAAATTAAAAATTATTACAGGTAATTATTAGGTTATTACATAGATACATAGGTTATAAAAATCGATAAACGCAAAACTTATTTTCGTTTGTTTGCGCCCTTTACTTTCTTGCGTGGTGGTTCGCCCACTTGTTCAGAGTCTGTATCGGATGAGGATCTGTCTTCATCTGGAAAAAATCAATTGTTTTTAATCAGTCAGTTAACTTCATTTTTGTGACTTACCCTCGGAGGAAACTCCCATTGTATATTCTTCTTCTTCATCTTCATTGTCGGGATCGTACGTCTTTTGCGACCACCAACAAATTTCAGCCACCAGCGAATCGCGCCTTTTGCCTTTATGTCGCGTTTCCATTGGCATTGCCACTTGACGGAAGCGCTTGCCATGTTCATCCGACTCTGAGACTAGGTGCTTGCTGAAGTATTCGAGATGGTGAAGAAGTGAATTTTAAGGGACATATTCACTCCAATTTTCTGGAAGTAGTGCAACATCTTGGTCACAAGAGCGGGGTAATTGTGTGCTCGCGTACTTCCCAAAAAATATCGTATGACTTTCTTCACTGACCTCCACGCAAAGTAATCCTTACCGTCTAAAGCACCTTTTAATTCCTTTGATTTCATGAGCTTTCGTATATCCGGCCCATTCAGAACACCTTCCTTCAGTTTTGCTTCGCTGATTCGTGGGAAAATATTTTCCAAACAATCGAGAATTTTCGGTTGCTTCACAATGGACTTAATTAAATTTTTAACGATTTCCAGTTTGATATGGAGAGGGGGCAATAGGACTTTCTCCATTGGCACCAGTGGATCATTTACGCAGTTGTGTCCTTTCTCCGTTGGATCTCGAGCAAGTCAGTCATGAGTTTCGTATTGGTTTCCTTTAAATCGGGTATCCCAAAGACACAAGAAACACATGTTTTTCGTATAGCCTCCTTGGAGACCTCTTAGCATCGCCACGACTTTCAGATCACAACTGATCCGCCACATGTGATCAGTGTAGCAAACTTTATCCAAAATTATTTTCATGGAATCGTATGTTTCGCTCATGTCTGTGCTGTACCCAATGGGAATGCTTGGTTTTTTATTTTATTTATGTAGCAATTTGTGTAAAAAAAATCATGCAGGTAGCCAACGGAAAAAACCCAAATAATTAAAAAAGTGCACTTTCCTTTTTTCCTTTTAATTGTCCACGCACATTTATGACCGTTTTTTAGTTTGTTACCGCTAACATAAAAATCAAATAACCTTTTGTTTATTACTTTTTTTTTAATTCTGACAATCATAAAAAAAAGTCATCAATGTGTTTTCCAAGGAATTTTGAGCATATCTCGAGCAAATTTTTTAAATTCATACCTTCACTTAATTGTGAATAAAAGCGAAACGCGTCCATCGATATTCATGATCTATGTCTCATTTTGTTTAATGGTTATGTGACTTTACGTGAAAGTAATAGGACTTGACACTTTTTTTTACCGTTTTGGATTTTTTATGAATTAAAAATTAAAAATTCAATTTTTAGGCAAAAAATAGTTTTTTTCCTTGTGAGAAGCCAATTTTTTAAGTTTTTAGTATTTAGTTAAAAAAAATAATAATTTTGTGATTAATGTAGGAAATTTCTTCTCGTCTGATGGTAGTTTCTTGTGTTTCCCCTTTTCTTTTTCTATAGATATATACATACTTATATGAAATGGCTTAATACTCGTATCTCTTATTTCTCAAGGCGTCACAATGGTCCAGACACTCTACCTACCTACCATGTAGAAAAATACTTTTGTTGGTGCATCCTTTGCTGATCTATATTTATTTTATTAGTAAATGTACTATTCATGAGATTTTCTGGAACTTGAAACATCTTAAAAAGAAGTATAGTCGCTTAAGCCAAGCCATATAAAACCATTTACAAAAATCTAGGTGCATCAACAAAATAACGGTATGTGGCTACTTAGTAAAAAATCTGTTCCAAAAGGAGCAGGTTTATGTATGCATTCATACCTCAAATCGCTTCAAACCTGCTGATGGGATGCCTGATATTTGTATGGGGTATTCCCCGTTTGGAGGATTATTTGCTGCTGATAATAATCGCTTCTTTTAACCTTATAAAACATGCAAGCAAAGCACTTCTAAAGTGCTTTTATAAAAGCTAACTATATTAACATATTCATAAATGTTTTGCTTTTACTTGCTTAAATGCCTTTATTTCAATAATATTCGTCATCCATAATTTATTTTTTTAGCTTTAGAACATTCTTTGTTATCAGCACTAAAATAGCAGCTTTTTTGCATATTTAATTCGTTATCATTTCCAGCTGTTTAAGAGCTCTCTTATTATATGAGCACTCGATTATGCGCTTTTCTCTTCAGTGCTTTAAAAACACAAATCTTTTTACTGGGTCAGATTTATGTGCGAGACTCCCGATTTATAACATCCGAATTATGACATTAATGCTATTACAAATGGCACGAACAATGAGGCAAAAAGTGACATAAATCCAATAACGAACGTCATCATTAAATTCTGTCATATTTTATGAGTCATCTATGCTATGACTACAGTGACATCAATTCGATGCCACATTTTGAGTATCATTAACATTATTTTCATGTTTAAAAAAGTTAAATAAACAGCTAAAATTCCAATATTCTATTTTTTTAATTATTTACTTAAAAACATCAAACTTTCAAATTAGGATGAATACGAAAACCATATCGGGCAAACTGTTGGTGTCTTATAATTAAGAGTTATTCTGTAAACAAATGGCGGAATACAACAAAAGTTAAACAAAAATTTGTAACGGATAAGTAAATAATAATATGTACTCATTTTAAATTAAGTCAATTCAAATGACTTAATTTAATGACAAATTGTCTAAAGAGTCCTTTCTACGATGTTACTGAGTCATCGCACTGATGACAGGTTTTATTAAAATGGCTCCGATCCTCTGATGACATAATATCCCGTTTTGAAACTTTTGAAAATTTGGCCAAGTGATGTTAAGGCTGACATCACAATGATGAAAAGTGTTATAGGGTAAAAAACGAAGACACTTGGCATAGTACTGATGTCCAGTGTGGCCATTTTGGCATTTTTGCAGCTAAATTTAGCATTACAAATTTTTATTTAGCTGCAAAATTTTCATTTAGCACTTGGCATTTTATTTAACATTTTTAGAAAATGTTTTTAGCTTTTTTAGCATTATTTATTTTAAAAATTTGGACGAATAGTTATATTGATTTTACTAAAAAAAAATTTATAAATTATAATAAATATTGACTAAAAATAGTTGTACCCAAAATTAAATATCTTATTAAAATGGACAATCCTTATGTTAAGATTCATCTTACCTGTCTTGTTAAAATAAATAGAATATTCAGGGAATACATATTAGAAATGACCTTATCATGTTGACTGTAAATATTAGTACGATATAAAAGTGCAAGGAAATGTTATTTTGTATTAAGATAAAAATCCAATAGTGTAAAAAAATTGTTTGCTCTAAGCTGCTGAAGAAATAATTATTTTAAAGCTTTAACTTTTCTTAAACTATAATAATAAAATGATCTAAAAATTTTGTATATTATAGAAATAAATCGTTTAAATTTTTCATATATCAGAGATTTGAAGGCCCAACAAATTTAACACTTAATCTTAACCCCCTGTGCTACACATGCCTTACCAAAATCTAGCCATTTACTTAAATATAACTATTTATTTCAATTTCATTCAAAAATTATTTAGTATTTAGTTTCAATTACAATGTCATAATGGTAATACATTTTTAACAAAAATCTTTAAAATATTTTAGCATTTTTTGAAATAATTTTTAGCATTTTTTGGCCATGTCTAATGCCAGATTTAGATTTTTTTGACCTGGCCACACTGCTGATGTCAAAATACATCAGCGTTCTGACGCCTTTTCTATCAGCACTAAGAGAAAAACTATGTTGAAATATGATCATCTCCAACATAACTATTTTTAAAGAAAATTGTAAACATTTTATGGTTAATTTAATCATATTATTATCACCGCCAACCATATTGTGGTTAAATGTGTCCTCCATCAAGAAGGCACAACCATTTTATGGTTGTCTCCGAACATGGTTTGGTGAATAATAACTGAAATATGTTAAACGTTATAATAGCATGGTTGGTTTTCAACCATAGCAGGTTGCTCTTGGAGAAGAGGAAAATACTATTGTTAATTTAAAAATAATTTATTGACATAACACGATTAGAGGCAACCATAATATGGTTGTAGCTTCTTGATGGAGGACTAATTAAACAATAATATGGTTGTCGGTGAATATAATATGGTTAAATTTATGTTTAAAATTTTGCCTAAAATAGTTTTGTTGGAGTTAACCATATTTAAACATGTTTTTTCTCTGCGTAAGCGTATATGCTATATACAAAACTTTATCAAAATGTTGACCAGTAATTTGCGCACGGTTAACAAGGAGATACAACCAGTCAGCTTGCCGGACGGTCATCTTTAGAGTCGATCGGCTTAAAAAGGGTGGCTCTGTAAGCAGTATTTTTATGTGTTATGTATAAAGACATAAAAGCATTATACCCTTCATAGTTATTGCGGATTAGGGTATTATAAAATTGTATGTGCTAAATAATAGTATAAATTGGATCATTATTTCACAAAGTCCCCATACAAAAACTCAAACAAATGCTTTACAACACTGAAAAAAAAAATTTCGATTCGTTCAGTATCGACTGAAATAATTAGAAATAAAATTGCCTTAAATTGAAAGTTCGATCACGACTGCCATAACTAGCCCCCAGTTCATGTAATAAATGCATTTATTGACAATTTTGAAAGATTTTTATCAATAGATTAAAATGTTTTAATAATAACAACCTTATTCGATCTTCATTATGACTTTTTGGCTTGGGTGACCAGGCAACATTTTGAAGTTTGTAAATTTGATTTCCGAAGATGTGTGAATTTGTATTTGCGATCTTTTTAGAATTGGATATGTACTACGCACCATTTCGAGTCAATCATGTAGGTTATTTTGCATATCAATTTAACACCCTTTTTGCAAGAAGATACAAGTTCTACACTTCTAAAGGTTTTTTTAAAGAGTACTTTTTAATCGGGTTTGACCAACTCAAATTCTGTTATTTAAATATTCTATTTGTACTTTTACATGAACTCACGTGATTTTACGATTTTACATTCGTTATTGGATTTTGTTCTACCTCTTACGTTTTCATTATTATTTAGTTTTATGTATGCCTTTTATTTTATAACTTTTTTTAACGTTTCGTAAAAAATTGACATCATAAAAATTTAATTAAATACATGTTCACTGCAGGCAGCATGAAATTCTATACAGTTTTGTTTTTCACTTCTTATGGAATGAATTCAAAGCATAAAGCTCAAAAGTTTTTAGAAGCTAAATCTAGAAAACAAGCAAGAGGTATGAAAAATTGAGAGTAAGTTTTGAATCCTTTGTCTAGGGCAACGAATAAATTATTTTATTATCTATAGATAATAAATGAGTTCTTGTTAGACTAATTAGTAAATTTTTTTGTATTTAACACCATCCAATTAAAATCTGTTTAGAATTGTATATTCTGAGTTTCGTATATCTTAACTCAGTTGCGAAATAAGCATCAATTTTCATTTATTTTTAAATATTAAAGATGTGAATAGAGGTTCAGAGTGTATAGTAGATTAAAGATATTGTCCCATAATCAAAGTCAAAAATAAAATCGTATATTTCTAAAGTACTTATACTTAAGAGAAATGGTTTTCACATGCATTCAAAGCCGGCTTGAGTTTAAAGTATATATTATTTTTACTACGAGTATGGGCGACTCGTATTTTTGCACTAGATAAAAGATTACTAAAGGTTTTATACTTTTCCAATTTAGAAAATCACAGCTGTATATATCCTTTTTCAATAAAATTCGAAAGAAGATTTTAAATTTCTGAAATGCTACTTCAGCACTAAAATTCGGAATTGTTTTTGCATTAAATTGTGCAAAAACTCGTTTGTTAAAAATGTATAATCAACACCAAAAAAGGACTTAGTTCTGACTCACACGCTTCCGATTTTAGTCAACAAGTCTGGATTTTTTTTGGAAGGAAAAAAGACTTTAGGAGTAAACCCTATCTGGCGTATTCATAAAAAACTAAAATGGATATCAAATCTGTTTTAAGAAAAATTTGTATGGAAATCTTGTTTTAAAATACGTTTGAAATCTATTTTATTTTTTATGTGTGTATGTATATATGTGAATCAGCCATTAGAAGACAAACCGAATAAAACTATAATTTTTAGCAGCCCTTTTCATCAGTGATGCCAATTTAGCCATTTATAGGCTAGACTTAGCCATTTTTTAGTTTGTTTCGGCCCTAAAAAATGAGTTCAGCCATTTTTCAACTTGTTTAGTTTAGTTTACTTTTTTTTGCCATTTTCCTTTAAAATAATCATTTTGATCTTCTTATAAAAATTTATAAAATTGATAAAAGTAAAATAAACATTTTTAGCAATTACATCGTATTTAATTTAAATCACAACTTTTCTAAATGTTGAAAAATGCTATAAACAATGATGATGATACATCTTTCAAAATAAAGGAACAGTATTCTTTCTCGTCGAAAGTATTTCAATCTAAAGATGCAGGCTTTGCAACTTTTAGAAACTTCAGAATTTTCTCGAAAAATGGTCTAGTGCTGAAGTAGAGAGGGTATTTAGCCAAGTTAACATCGTTAAAAGTTATTTGAGAAATAAATTTAATTTAGCAACGGTGAATTAGATTTTATCAATTATGGAAATATTTTTACCATAAAATATTTTATATCTGCTTTAATTTTTTATTGCAGATTTGGACTCAAAAAGTTGGATAAATGCTGTCAAGATTGTGATTTACCTTTAGCATATTCAAACTAACTTCCCAATAAAAAATTTAGCTTCGGGCGAAGCAGGTTTGTAAGGGAGAAACGTAAAAGTTTCGCTTACCATATCGCTTACGGTAGACATAAATTTTATATGGCGAGTTCCCACTTTGAATACATTTTTGACACAGAAAGCGTGTTTTTCATGGCATATAATGGTTGGCCACATTCCATAATTGTGGCAAAATATACTTTGATATAAATATCATCATATATATACTAGAAATATAAAAATTGGTGAATGTAACGATCAGTTTTGCACACTGAATTTTTTGTTACCTTTATACTTAAATATGCTCCCTTACAACCCTGATTCGTAGTAAGGCAACGTCGCACAGTGCTTTGTCCCCATATAACGAAGGGGCAAAAATAGAAGGAGTTGTCGTAGACTTTTGAAATTTGGTATGCCGATATAAAATATCTTAGTTAAGCAAAATTAATTTTTGAAAAAATCGGACCAAGGACTCGCCGCCTACCTCCCATATATGCCAAAAATATAATTTTTAATATTGGCTATATAATTGATCTAAAGATCATGAAAATCCGTATTTGTTATACGTACTTAGCTTATAATCTTTATGTTAATTTTGGGTAGCGACTACAGCAAGGACTCTAGGCCCTGCCATATATCCTTAATTGTAAAAACTCTATAACTTTTGCAAAAATGATCCGATTGTAATGAAACTTGGTATATTTATTTGTATTTACTTAGTATTTTTTTGAGTTGAATAAGCTTTGTCCGTCCGTCAGTCCTTCTGTCTCCATCTATTTGTCCGTCCGTCTGTCCATGAAAATTTTTTAATCAAAGTACAGGTCACAACTTTTAACATGATATTTGGTGCACAGTACTCTTTGGGCCCAAGGACAAACCCTTCTAACTTTGGTTATAATCTGTTCATGAATTCACCTCCGTACAAATGTCCTTCCGGAGTTAGACTTTAACGAATATAACTGACTAATAATTAATCGCATTTTAATAAATTTGAACAGAAACAAGTTTTATATAAAAGCAAATGTACTTCCCAATTTTTATGGTGGTCCATTAATGGTCCTAGCTCTCATAAAGGAATGCGAAAAAAATTCTAAAAATTAAAAATTGTATGCGTTTTCCCGTGAAGCACTAAATTGTAAAATATGAAAACATATATTAATGCCATTATTTGGCTATATTTATAAACATGTTATTGTCAATAAGTGTTGGATTTTTCTTTTAATAAAAATAAATAAAACCAAATAATACTTAAATAATATACATATGTAGGTTAAATAAATGTGAAAATTGCGATATTTATATTTTTTCAATTTTAGTTACACAATAACTGAGGTAATAAATAGTTAATTTAGTTCTTACACATGTTATATATCATCATAACTACTAGCGTCTTCCGAAAATGAAATTTCGCACAACGAGGAACTTAACTCGTGCGTTTCAATTACTTCATCTTACAGATCAACATTTTCCTTTTGTATATATTTCTCAATATCGGCTGAAAAAAATTTATGTTTACTCCTTATGTTCCTTTTTAGAGACTGTGTATTATACCATTTTTCTCTTACTGTCCTTTAGATATTAGTAAATATATTTTGTGCCACGCCCACTTCTCCAATCACGCCCATATTTTGTCAGATGTTGTATATTAATAACCAAAATGCTTGTATCTAATTTGGAAACTTTGGCTCCTGTCGTTCTCCAGATATACATAAATACCAGCAGCATGCCCGATTTGGTTTTCGTAATCATTCTAACTTGAAAATGTTATGTATTTAACTAAATAATTAAAAAAAAATTGAATATGGGAATTTTTGTTTTTGATATTACTTTTAAAACATGAAAATAATGTAAATAATACACAAAATGTGTCATCGAATTGATGCCACTGCAGTCATAGCATAGATAACGCACAAAATATGACAAAATCTTATGATTACGTTTGTTATGGGATCATTGTCACTTTTTGGCTCATTGATGCCATTCGTAATAACATTCATGTGACAATTCTGATGTTAGGGCATCATCAATATGAAGATGAATTTGTCTATGAATGTAGTTTTATATAATTATCACTTCCTAAAAAACCTGAACTACTATGCATTAGTCATATTAAGTCAAAATTTGCAATTTTTGCGATATGCAAGTAATTTTTTTAATTTGCTATACATTTAAAAGCATTTTTATGTCATTTCTTCGTCGGAATTGGCAAGATAAAATTAAAGTTACGAAACCGAGTAATTAAAATCTGAAAAATATTAAATCTGTTAATTGACTTTGAACTTAAGTTCCTTAGGAATGAAATGAAAAAACTAAATTTCCTTATAAAGTTATAATTAGACTTTAAAATAGTAAAACCATCAACAACAATAAGGCTATGATTTAATTAATGTAAATAAAAAAATATCAAGTTTAAATAATTTTGTTCTTTAATACAAGCTAACTAATCCTTTTAAAAGATCATCTTATGAAACATTAACGCTCTCAGAACTTTTAAGGCAATTTGCTTATTAAATATTTTATGATCACATTAAATTATAGTACTAACTAGATATAATAAAATGTTATTTTCAATAACTCTATACTAAGATGGTGGCTACTAATATTTATATTAAACCAAAAAGAGAACATAATAATGTTCTTAAAAGAATAAAGAAGCTGAAATAATATCTTCGACAACACCGAATCTTTGTTTTCATCCACCAACAGAGTAATAATTATTTAAAATATAGGAAGATATCGTTGCGCAGCTGATGTATTCTACGTATTGCAACAAGTAAGAAAGTATTTTGAGGCAAATCCGACCATATCGTATCCTACACCACTAGTCATCGTACAGACTTGCAATTTTAGTTGTTGCAATTTTTTTTATATTTTTTTTATCATGCCCTTTTTATACTTTTTATATACAGTAAAGTATATAGTGTGAAAATAACAAAACAAAACAGAATTTCAGAGTACATACAGCTGTGTACCCCTCTCCAATCTTCTCACCACCCCAACCATAAACTCAATAATTGCTGCAACTAAAATTGCAAGGCAGAGCTGCCGTTTTTGGTTATTTCTAACAAAAATTGGTGATTTTTTTCTCAATGTGGGGATGTGAATATTTTTTTAATTTTGGTTACTTTTTTTCTAAAATATAAAATAAGTATGTATATGTTTTTTCTTGATACACTTGCAATTAACGTTTTTTTAAATGTTAACGTTTTTATTTACATGGGGGGTTATCGCGTTTTGCAATTCGAAAGAAATTATTTACGACTTCGAATAATGTGTACTGTGCACTACGATTTTCTCATTATTTGTTTCAAATGAACGGAAGTTTTTATACATAATCGAAAACGCAAAAATCTGCTTTGTAGTAGGGAAATGATGTAGTACTTTTAAAAAACTTGTTCGATCACTTAGGCCCAGAAAAGACGGTGCAACGCAACTGCAACAAAACTGAAACTTCTACTGTTTTTCGAGTTTCATTTGAGTTTATGCCAAAAACTCCACATGACCTGACCATTTTGAGACCGGTTTGAAAAGCATTGGGAATCAGTTGCATTGAAACCGGCAGACATGCAGGAAACTCGTGTTTGCGTTTCAGCTGTTCTTTTCTTGAAAAAAGTGCCAAATAACTAAAAACTTTTAATTTAAGTATCTCATTGTTTTTTTGTACAATAAGTACAAGAATTATGTAAATTTTTCTTAATCTGTAATTAATATTTTCCTATTAAGTGCAAATAATCTTTGTCTTAAAATGCAGCTTAAAATAAATCTTAATGTGTTTCTCAATTAACAAAAGGCACTTATAATTTGGTTATATTTTTTCACATTTGGTAACTTTTTCAAAAATTTTGGTTGTAAAAATCTTATAAGTCGTGGCAGCACTGCTAGAGATGTTACAAATATTTGCATTCGTATTGCCGAATATTCACGTATTTTACGAAATTCGTATTCGCCAAATTTAAGCGAATATTTTGCGATAGGTTCCAAAAAAAAAAAAAGTGCGTAAAACAAAAAAATTAATTAATTTATTTATTTAACATTAACGGGAAACATGTCCCCCTATTAAAATCAATAATCAAATAATACCCCAACACTCGAATGTAAAATACCTCGGCATACATCCAACGTGGAAATGGCATATAGAAGCTAAATTAACTCAAATGAAACTAAAAGAAATCCAAATTAATTGCCTTATTGGAAGAAATTCTGTTCTTAGTCTCGATTGCAAACTTCTTCTTTACAACTCTATATTAAAGCCAATTTGGTGCTACGGTATTCAGTTATGGGGCACTGCCTCGGCTTCTAACATCGAAAAAATGCAAAGGCGCCAAAATAAACTTCTTCGAATAATCACAGCCGCCCCCTGGTACGTCAAAAACTCAAATATCCACAAGGATCTCAATGTGCCATTAGTAAAAACTATGATAACGAAATATGCAGTAAAATATTTAAAAAGACTGAAACGGCACCCAAATCCATTAGCTAGAAATATTTTAAATTATGGCGGCCACACTCGCTTAAGAAGAAGAGACACTGCAGCACTCACCCAATCAGATGAGCGATAAGCACCTACACATTTGAACAGAAACCGCGATGACTAAATCTTTTTTGTCTAGCGCTGGCAGGACATAGAGTAAATATTAGGATAAGATTTGATTAGTTCATATTTAATATATGAAGATTCAATAAACAAATACTGAAGAAAGAAAAAAAATTATTAATGACGTGCTAAACTCCCAATTTTTATTTTTGATAAAAACACTGAAATTTATTGTTGTGGGAAAGCTAGTTCCTATGCGCATTTCGCTGGTTGCTTAGGCCAGCTCGTCAGGAAACTTTTTCCAAAGACTTTAGAAAAACTACAAATATTATACAAATAAAACCATAAAGTGAATAAGAATTTTAAACAGTTTAATAATTTTTGATTGAAAAAAAACCTTTGTCTTTAACAAATTCGATATGTGTTCGACAGTGGATTGAACAAAGAATATCTGCTATTGGTAATAAATTGGAAAACATAACCGAAATGCATGAAACTCGAAGAGATATTTTCGTTCTGCTTATTATATAATAATTAAGGGTGGAAAACTAAACTGTTTAAGATTTTTTATTAAACATTGCGAAAAATAAAGTTAAGCAAAATAAAGTAAAGAAAATCCCCTTTATTTATTGAGTGAAAACCGACTATCATACAAGTCTTACGTATTTTGAGGAAAATAGAAAACTGTCATGATAAGTTGTTATTGTTTTTTGAAAATGTTCAAACAATAATCAGATCAGGAAAGCATTTGCGTCAAAATACGTAAAAACTTGGGTGATAGTGTAAAATACCCTTAAGTTAAATCGCAAAAACAGTCGGAAAACGAAATTTGCAACTAGCATTTACCTTTTTATTGCGGATTTTTGTAAAATGTTTTCAGTTTTATTTAATTAGTATTGTGGTTATTTTATTGAACATTTAGGGTAGGTTTTTAATATGAAGATCAGAGATTAAGTCATCTTTAATCTGTACTTGTAGTTTTAAGATGAGGATCAATGTTGGTGGCTTAAATTTTATCAACAAATGACAACACATACTCATGTTTGTATGTATAAAAATGCAGCTATTTAAATGTAAGCACAGAAAAAAATACACATACATAAAAGAAAAGATTTGTTTAAAAACAGAAAAATGGTTCATTCTAGTGAATATGAAACATATGAAAACTTAAATAAAACAATTATATGAAGAAAGTTTATTTTTAAAAGAACTAAAATGGTGGATTGTCTTCTTCTTCTGTATAAAATGCAAAGGGCACTGGGAAAAAGTTGACAGTTTAAAATATGTTTGTTGTCATTTTTGTTATTCCGTATGGCAATTCTGCGAGGTTTAAGCTTCCACTTAAAAACGGCAAATTAATTATAGTTTGTTGCGAAGATTAAACTCGATGTTAAAAACCCACTCTTAATGGTTTTCAATCCAAATTTCGATATTTTAATAAGGCTTCATTCAGTTCATTGAATTAAATTTTCATAAAATTATTTTTATGAAGAAAAGATTTTTACAACATGAAATTAATTAAAATTTATTAATAATTTTACATTCTTGACTCAGCTGAGAATTGAACCCAGGCTTTCACGGTTAGGTTGCCCTGACTAGTTTCGATTGTAACCACACAATCTCTTCGGAGGGTGTTGCTTGTTTTAAATTTTATTTTAGAAGTTTGGAGGAAAAGTTGTATTGATTAACTGATTTTTTTTTTTATAACTTATTATAAATTTGGACTACAAATATTTGCACTCAAAAATAAATTTTTTATGAAAATGAATAATTTGTCTTGCAAAAAAAAAAAAATTAAACATTTCTTAAAAATGGCCCAATCATATTGATTTTAGAAAGTATTTTCCATGTATTTATTACGTATGAAAGTATAAGGAAATTTTACATTGTAATGTAAAAAATTTAATTTATTGACCTCAAATAAAAATTCTATAGTTTAATTATTTGGACATTTCGTCTAAATCCAGCGAAACAAATGAAACAAATTTTGGCTGTAAACTGCTGAAAAAATGGTAGCTTTAAAACTCCAACTTTTCTTAAACTGTAACAAATAAACTGGTGTAAATTTTTTTATTAAATGTTTTAAATCAGTGCAAAGCTGGAAAATCGTTTGTACTTTGCTTACACCAGTGGTCTCGCGGGCCGCCTTAAAATGTTAAAATCAGGGACCGTAACAGTTACTCCTTTTTTTCATAAAAGTCAGATGATAACAGTTTTTTTTTGATTTTTATTTTTTTGAACAAAAATAACAGTTATTTTTTGATATTTATTTTTTTGAACAAAAATAACAGTTATTTTTTGATTTTTATTTTTTCGATCAAAAATAACAGTTATTTACTGATTTTTATTTTTTTTAACAATAATAATAGTTATTTCTTGATTTTTATTTTTTCCATCAAAAATAAGAGTTATTTTATTCTTTTTATTTTTTCAAGCAAAAATAAAAGTTATTCTTTAAGATAATGTACGTGCGATAATTATTTAGTTGACTTTAAATTTTTATATTAATGCGCATAAGATATCCCAATGATGATCACACATTTAAATAAATATTTAAAGACAACTCAATAATTATAACACGTACATTTCTTTAAATAATGACTTTTATTTTTGCTCGAAAAAATAAAAATCAAAAAATTATTATTATTTTTGTTCAAAAAAATAAAAATCATAAAATAACTGTTATTTTTGATCGAAAAAATATAAATCAAAAAATAACTGTTATTTTTGTTCAAAAAAATAAAAATCAAAAAATAACTGTTATTTTTGTCCAAAAAAATATAAATAAAAAAATAACTGTAATTTTTGATCGAAAAAAAAAATCAAAACTTTAAAAATCATAATATTTATTCATAGAAAAGTTCATAGGATCAATATGTTATTCTTGAATCAGTTTGCCAGTATTTACTTCTATATGCTTTTTTTGTTTAAAAATTACAAAATAACTGTTATTTTCGGTCCCTGGTTAAAATATTACCAATTATTAAAATTTAGTTAAAAATTATTATTCAGTTGTAACAAATCATATATACCCTTCCCCATAGTATTTAAAATTGTACCAACAACTTAAATTCCGGAGTACGCTTGTATTGTTACTATAACGCATAGCTGTTCATTGTAATTAAAACTATTTTAATTTTGTATTTAATTCTCATCTTACAGATAAACTGCCAATCTTATTTCACATGGAAGGAAAGTAATGAGTTTATACACGCAAAGAAAATACATGGTTGATACAGTCACAATCGCAAGCTATCATTAATGTTTGTGGTTATGATTGTGTCAAACACGTCTTAAGCAACAATTTATGTTCAGACACAATGTTTTTACCTAATTATTGTCTCAAACATATTATTATGTTTAGAAGAACAGCGCAAACGATCTTTCAAACAATGTTTCTATATTTCACAATACCATGCAAAATGCCTTCTGCAACATGTTTATGGTGCTCACAATAAGAACAATAAAAATGTAATGTCAAAAATTTATGTTTTATTAAAAATATACAGCATATATTAATAAATCAAATAAAGTATCCCTGCCGGAGATTGAACTAGTATCTAGCTAGTACTAAATTAGTACAAAAATCACCAGTACTAGTTCTCGATTGTAAACTTTTGTATACCATCTTAATGCTCAAATTAGCATTGAGTGTGCTTGGAAAGTCACTAGTACTATTAGTTCTAGATGTTCAGTAGAACACTTGGACCCAAATGGTTGCTTAAAAACCAGTTTGTTACTAGTTATTTTGTATAGAAATTTAAGCAGCATCAATATACAAATATGTACGCGAATTTTAGTTTAAAAACAATTAATTGTAAAACAAATATTCTATCAATATGCAAACGGTGCCCTTGTACTACATCAAGTCCTAGTACAATAAGCACTAGTATTTTTATATAAAAACTCTAACCACGTTAGCACTAGTGCGACTTGTTTTAGTTATTGTACTAGTGGCTTTTGGAGAAGGTTGTAGGTTCTTTGGCTGCAAAAAAGACAAAGTAATTGCTTATTTATATATTTTTATAATTAAATATAAATAACTTACCTGTTTCAATAAACGTATAATAATTTATATCTTTAATTTTGCAAGGTAGCATTGCCTTTTTCTCCCCGAAAAATGTTTTAATTATTTTGTAATCATTCATGTTTCCTGATTAACTGACACTCGCGGACGGAGACAATTTTTTTCTTTATATAAGCACAAACGGTTTGTTTTGACAATAAATGTTTGCACGTTAAGAGAATGTGTTTTAATGCAAACAAAAATCATGGTATTAAACATAACTCCTGTGTGCAACTCATATTAAGATTTTAATTGTATAGTTGAATATATATGTGTTATAGTAGTAAACATATCAAATAAAATGTTTAGCTAGATCAGAGTAACTTTTTAGGTGTAAAAGACCATAGAATATTATTATAGCGAATTTAGAAATGTTAAGGGCAAAAAAAATTTTTTTAGGTTATATTGTGACTATAATAAATTTATTAGGGTAAACATGTTAGGCAAATATGAATAAAAATGGTCGTAGTGACCATTCCTTAGTTATGTTTTTTCTCTGTGTGTAGACTATAAGAATAATTAAAAAAGTAAATGTTTATGGGTAAAATATAAAGGCAATCGTCGTTTTTTGTTCATATTTCATCAATTTGATGACCGATCTAGCAGAATATTAATATCAAAGTATTCCGTACTATATGTGATTTTAATATATAACATCCTTTTTGGAGTCTTCGTTAAACCCATTTAAACATACAGACAGACCGACAAACTGACGGAAAGAAGGACATCATTAACTCAGCTCCGCTACTTAAAACGATTCAGAATATATATATACTTCTTAGGTTCTAAAATCCATATTGTAGAGATTCAAAAAGATATGACAAACTAATCTATAAACGAACTTATATGTATATACCCTTTCCACCAGTGGTGAAGGGTATAATGAGTGGTTAAAATTTGTTTAGTTTTAAAACTAATTTTATACTGTTAATAAATTCTTAACAAAAATTTTACAAATTTTAAAAATAGTTTTTAGCATTTTTTTGACCTTGTCATCTGGTCACACTAAAAACTATTCAAGCAGAATCAAGTTCCTTGGAGTTATCTTAATGACTTCCGCTGAAGTATACAATGATTGACTTTAACTGTAGTTTTAACCCAATAAAAAAAATTTCTTCTTTTGCGAAGCGCTAATGGTACATTTTAAAAAGTAAGCACACATTTATGCGCTACGCAATAAGACATACAGAGATGCAGTAAGTTATGTGAACGAATTCTTAATAAATTAAAAAAAAATATATACAACACAAAATTCAATGTGCAAAGCTGATCGTTACATTTACAAATTTTTATATGCGCTGAATAAAGCGCTTTCTGTGTCAAAAATGCATTGCTTCAAAGTGGGAACTCGCCATATAAAATTCATTTCTTCCGTAAGCGATTTGGTAAGCGAAACTTTTACGTTTCTCCCTTACAAACCTGCTTCGTTGGAAGCTCCATTTTTTTTATTGGGAATCTACTTCAGTGAACACTTGGGCTGCACAAAAGATTCTTTGGGTCGCGGTGCTTTTTAGCTCTAACATAACAATAATATTATTGTTATTATAAGGACAAAAATTTAAAAATGTTCAGAAGTGGAGGTGCAAAGTTGAAAATTTAAAATTAAGTCATCGGAATATCATAAAATTGTTTAATACATTTACTAGGGTGACAGCATTGGTAAATATATTAATGATTGATATTCGTAACATCACTAGATTAGTCTACTCGTATATGGACCAATGGGAAATTATAAGTTAATTGCAAAAAAGAAATTGTGTAGCAATTCACAAATTTCTATCTATATGTACACTTAAGCTCTTCTAAAATATTCATTCGATGAACACATTTAAAAGATATTTTGGCGGTAGATTTTTTCAAAAGGTTTATATTTATCGGAACATCGGTTTAATATTAATATATGCTATGTCTTTACTATGAGCAAAACAACTTGTTATTTTAGTATATGACTACCGAATATGTCACTTTTTCGAATTTGTCAATCACCATTAAAGGCTTGTTTACACTTTTATACTTTGTATTAATACATCAAACTCAAGTAATATGTTAAAGTGTGATAGTGTGAATGCAATGTGCCACGAAATGGAAAACATTTGACATCCCATACGACATCATCTTTTTTTGGAATTTTTCTAAACAATAATTGTTTTTATTTGATCAGGACAAAAGCATGTTTATGTGTGATACTGTGACTACAAACTGTAATGTTACAATAAATTTTTGACAGTCACAACAGAACTCATTAGATTTCGATCTCACAAAGTATTATGGAATACGTAAGACTTGTGTCATAGTGGAACCAAGCCTTAATGGATAACCCAGAGTTGTACCTAAACTCATAAAAGTAATGCAGTCTTGCACAGAAATGTTAAGCATGTTTTTCAGCAAACTCAGTTTTTGTTTGAGTTTTTCGAAGAATGTATAAGTAAGTAAATAGAAAGATACTTGGTTTGCCGCAAAACTAGTATTGTGGCCCATAATACGTAAGTTAAAACTTACTTTAGGAGATTCTTACCAAATTTGATAACAAATAGAATATGGGAATTATTCCTTTTCATAAATTATTTTAATTATATTAATCGTTTTTTCGAATGTCTTCCAGTATTTAAATTTATAAAGCTTTTTACAATAGTCTTATTCCCTCAATATTTCACATAAATTTTTGCTGAAGCCAACCTTTTGTTAATATTGAAGCTATATATTTGTACTTATACTTGCATCTTCATGTTACGTGTTTTTACTTTAGCTGTCCTTTGGTTAGCAATGACGTAAAGTGAAAACATGTAACATGAAGATGCAAGATATTATTGTATACAAAATTTTGATGGAAGAGCTTAGTTTTGCTTAAAACGTTGGTCGGTCTTTAATGAAATAATAAAACGAATCAAATTATCTGAAAAATCCGAGTTTCAGAGTCCACTAAACAAAATTTAAACTTAACCCACATCTAAAAAACCCGGCCTTAATGGACACACATAGCAAACCAAAACAATTTGGAAATAACTTGTAACAAGCTTACCAACATAAACCTAAAGCTTAGAAAAATATTGTAAATACTTTGTAAAACGCTTTTTAAAAAATTTTAATACTAAAAACAAAATCCTTGCGATTATATTGCTTGTTTGAAGTATACAGTAAAAAGCTAAAATAGTTGTCTCATCATGCTTATAATAAGTTTACATTCGTAATATTTTTACAAACAAATAATATTTCTATACTAAACTACGGTTGTAATTTTTTTTCATTAGAATTTAATGTTTGGATTCTTTCAGAAAGCATTATTAGTAAATTCATAAAGTGCTCTAAAGCGCTAAGTACTATATTACTATTTAATGCACTGTTGTGAACAGCTTCTTGTATTGTTGTATGATAAATTAGTGTAAACGTCAAGATTTAATGAGAAAAAAAATAGAAAAATAATTTTTTTTAAGTGAATAACTTAATAGTTAAAGAAAAATAATGAATAAAAATTGTGAACAACAAACAGCTGGAAAAATAGCACAATAAAAATACATAGGTAAGAAAGTTAGTTGTATTGTCATATAATATGTTGATATTAAAAATAAAACAAAATATTTTAACAGTCATTAAACTATTACAAATGCAACCAATACGACACAATAGAATACTTTGTGAACTGTCTATAGTTTTTACAATCAATTTTTTTTTGTTTTATCCATATATTTCTTGATTTGGCTCGTTTTACAAATTCGTTCACTCCCATTCCAATAAAAATATCAGCATCTGCAAAATTTAAGAAATAAATGAATATGTCAATGAATACAAAAAATTATATACATTACTGGTTTTAGCTTTAGCCATACTCTAACTCCGTCCACTCTTTTCAGGCATAGATACTCTGCCACTTATTTGCGCCAACAGGTTTTTGGTTTTTTCTACCATAATCAGGCATTTCTCCTAAAAGAAAACCGCATATTTTAAGACACTAACTTAGGAGAAAGTGTTTTTTTACTTACATACGCTTTCAATAATTTTAGAATTTTTTTTACTAATAATTAGTTTTTTCTTTATATTGTACACGGTTTAACTTGGAAACAATTCATTCAGTCTTTAAACCACTAAGACAATTTAACCATTACATAATGCGAAAATCAGGCACGCATAAAATAAGAGGACATTATTCTCAAGAGCACTTATAAAACCATAACGTAATTTGCAAACATGTTTGTTAAACTGTTATTTTAAGGAAGTATACAGGAATTATTATTGTAAAAAGTATTGTAATGTGATGCATTTTTAAAACTCTATTTAAAATCTGATGACTTAAAAAAGCTTTTTAAAAGTAGTAAGCTTAAAAAAAGCTGTAGGAAATCTCTTATGATAAGCTTATTCTACAACACAGTTACCTTTTGCTCATGGAATGGTTTTATTTTCTGTCACATTTTTCACCTAAACCTTCTGCGATGCGAGCAAAAAATGGAAAATATAAAATTTGAGATGGTACTGACCACCAAGCAAAAGAGTACTTTATTAAACATTTTGGTACTTTTTATATAATACATATATTTTTCTTTTTTTTAATTCATTCTTAATTCCCGAACAAAAACTGTATTACATAGTTTCTAGTGGTGTTCAAAATATGTTTGTTAACTGGTGAGTAAAAATAGGAAATTCATACTAGTATGTTATACCATCATAGAAACCGCGAATGGAATACAACTCTCATGTGTGGGCCGGTGCTTCAAAGTCTATTTTGGAGCTTCTTGACCGCGTGCAGGAGAGAGCGAAGGTTCTCATTGGCGACAGTAGGGTATCCAATTCTATTGACTCACTTGAGCATCGTCGCAATGTGGGTTGTACTTTGCCTATTATATCGTTACTACAACGGGATGTGTTCTGATGAAATTAGGGATTTGGTTCCCGAAACTCATAGCTTTGTTCGTAATACACGTTTTTCCTCAAGAGCCCATCCTTTTGTGGTCGATTGGCCGGTGAATCGTACAACGCATTACAGGGAAAATTCGTTTTTGCCCGGACTGTTCGTATGTGGAATAACCTTCCTGCTGAGCTCTTCCCTCTCACTTTCAACGTGAATAAATTCAAGTCACAAGCACTACTCCCTCTTTCCTCCTTCCATAACCTATTTTCCTAGTTCCATCACAATGCAACGCATTAGTAGGGGTCATCCACTGAGTGCTCGTCCTAACAAAAAAAAAAAAAAAAAAAAAAAAAAAAAAAAAAACCATGTAGTTAAAACGCATTTAAAATGCTTGAAGAATATCAATATGTTTGCAACAAAAGACATGAACGAAAAAGAACAATAAATTTTATGTGTACCCTGTATGTGATTGTCAGGTAGGAAATGTTGAAAAAAGAAATAGCAACGCTGGATATCTTAACAAAGAAGCATAACAAGAAAACAGTATTTAAACTGACGTGGGGGTACTGTGGTAGTTATGAAAAGAAAAAGTACTGAAAATAGTACCATAGTACTGAATTTTCCATCACTGATCCAGATGGAAGCATATTATAACTCGATTTACTCTTAATACTTAGTCACCGAAAGTTTCTATATAAAACCAATTAAATGTTGACTGTCTTTATTATTTTTATACAGTTAATAATAAACAGACAGAGGAACCCATTATAACAAAATTAATGACACATCATTACGCTAATGTTGCAGTACGCGATCATGTTGCAAGTAGCACTAAATTACAACTTTAATAGGAAGCTGCAACAAAATTCAACAAGTATTGTAAAAAAATAAAAAAAAATAAAGCTTCAGCAACTGTCGCAACAGATTTATTTCTGTTGACCATATTTTTTTTTATTTTTTTGAGGCACTGCCAACAGAGCGCATTGGGTCAAGAAACAGCTACAGTGCACATGGAAAACATTTAAAAAGATAAAGTACCTAATAACAAGGAAAAAATAAAAAATAAAAATGCCAAAGTATATATTTAAGAAAACGATTAAGGAATAAATACTTGCAAATTTTCAAAAACAAAATATTAACTATCCTTTGGGCTATTTACTCGTAGTTAGGTGTGTGGTAAAGATGCTGTCTTAATTTTATATTAAAATTTTTGGAGTCTTTAAACTTCAATTTAACCATTCTATTTTTAGAAAGTTAAAAAAAAATTTGTTTTTTATTTTCATAAAAGAAAAAATATACAAAATATGTTTTCAAGGTGAATATGAAAGCAAGTCGGTAATTAAATTTTAAATCGAAATAGTTTTGTTTAAGATTTGGAAAAAGTTACACAGAACAAATAATCAGTAGTTTTTTATAAATTAAAAAATGGTTTAAGAAGCATTTAAATTTAATTAATATGATAATTGAAGCAATTACTTTTTTTAGTTGAAAGAACATTAATATAATTTTGATTTAATTAACATTTTAGTAGTTTTAAAATACATTTTGATTATAAATCTTAATTGATTTTTTCGTTTAAAATAAAATAATTTAAACTTGTAGAATTGTTGTTAATAATTTTCAAACCCTGAGCTTCATTTAAATAAATCAATTAACACATTGTTTGAAACGGCAAAGTTTTTTGATCATTTGTTTTAATTAAAATTAGAAGTATCATTTCTTGACAAAAAAATATTTACAATTTTTAGTAATCGGAATAATAATTTTGTTAATCAATTGCTTGATTCTATGAATTTAGTATGAATGTGGTGATAGAGACAATTTTTAATTTTTTCTGTATGCATGGTTAGGTTAGGTTAGGTTAAGAAGGGTTATGCGCCCAAGGGCGTACATCCACTCGGAGACCAATGAGGTCCATTGGGAATCCCTCCAGTACAGGGGAAAAGAGGAAAAACAGAGAATTAAAGAAGAAAAGTAGAAAATAGAAAAACCACAAAAATTAGTTTTTGCCGTTGGTATCACTTATGATATATATTATTCGTCCATGTTCAGGAAATTGAAATCGGGTTATATTGAAAAAGAAGGACATTTTCAGTTCAGTTCTTCATGATTTTGACAATAATTCTAATACAAATAAGTGTTAGTCAAGTGACGTATGTATATAAAACGGAATATTTTTATGAATTTTAAAGGCAGCATTGTTTTGAAAATTTGTTCAATTTAAAATCCACTCGAATTCTGACTTCCGGAACATGGCGGATTATTATTTTAACTTTTTTTTTTGTGAAGTATGCGACTCTGTTGAAAGCCCATAAGCTTGCTGTCGGTGTTATTTATATAAATGTTTTATTATCTATAACTATTTACATAACTTATATGCCACATAGTGGCATATCTCTGCATTAGGCTTATTGTCAAATTAGCGTATAGTCCACGATGTGACTGTAACTAAAAGATGTGACTGTAAGCGAAAAGTACTGCAGTCGCCATACGTGTTACCAATTTTAAAGTGAAGCTCTTACTGGATATTACATTATAGATAAAAAGTTAAAAAAACGTTTTATTTATTTAAAATCTAATAAATGGAATAAGCTGTCAAAAAATATATCCTTTTACATAAATAATTTCAGTATAATATTGTCACACAAGCCAAACATTTGCAAAAAACAAAATTTTAAAATCGTATGGTTAATTTTTGAGATGTTATAACAATTTTATTTTCAGCCCAAAAAAACGAGGTGTTCTTAGGAGCACAGTGAATTGCCCATATTACGGTTTACAACTCAACTCAGTTGTGTGGAATCTTAACAACTTATCTTTATGCGTTCCCTACAAGTTGCGATTTGTTGTGCAATTTGATCAAGTTGTACAACCAATTGCTACGTTAGAGGTGTGGTTGGTCTGCGGTTGAATAAAGAATCGAAAATTTCAGCTAAAGTAGAGTTGAGCTGTTAGCCCTTATAGGGGCATAAATAACTTAATGGAAAGAAGCTAAAAGCAAACGATTTATATACCCATCACCAAAAATTTAAATGGTGAATATACGATATTAATTCTTTTCCATTCCGTTTTTTATCATATCGGAGACTACTTATGTAAAGTATATATGTAAATCGCACTTGATCAACAATAGGATATTACCTCGAAATTTAAAAATTTTCAGTAGAAGCAACACATATTTTAATTTAATAGTAAAGGCATATAAAACAGAATTTTTAAACCAACCTTTTCACTACCAAAAAGTAGGCAAAATATTTTTACAACGATTAGATATGAATTTTACGTGCCGATTTTTTAAAAAAAGTAACAAATAAAAATTTTCAGTAAATCCCATCTTGTTGATCAACAGTGATATTCTGGATCCTTATAAAATCTTATGGCGATGTAGTTATGTCTGTCCTTTTGTACAATGGAGCTCGTAATAGTTCAATTCAGAATTGTTTAGTATTACAAATGGGCTGAATGAGATCATTATTTTATCTTGTACATCCAGGACAGGACTATAGTCTTAGCAAAAATAAGAAAATTTGGTCCACCATACTCATCGTTTAAGCACTGAGCTAAAACAAAAACTTTTGTGTAATTTTGTAAAATGATGGTACTGAAATTGGATTATTATTTCACATATATATATTTTACATATATACCCATTGATCCTATAAGGAGCATAGGGCCTTAATAAATTGGTTGAGCAGATTCCTGTCTTGTACCAACGCTCTCTCTTCGCCCCAGGCTTTACCCATTCCGGCCACTTCTACATCCATTTGCCTTCTTCACGTATGAGCTGGGCGTCCTCTTCTTCGACTTCCTTGCGGGTTTCAGTCCATGGCATTTCTTGCATTAGTGTTGAAGATTGTTAACATTGTTAGCTACGAGAGTGAAGACGGATTCCAAATGGGTATTAAACGACTGAAAGTTTGTCGCGTTGTTGTACACGGTTGTCAATGTCTTCACTTTACTTCGTATTATAAAAAGTCGCATTAACTCGCAGTGTTTTGGTTTAAGCAGTGTTGATTTAAAGTCCAGCCTCATCTGTTGTTGTTGTTATACTTCGCGATATCATCTGCGTAATCGACATCGTTTTAACGATCTTGCTGTCCCTAAGTAATTCCTTTTCCGTTCTGTAGGGTACTTGGTGATAAATTACAGCCTCAGAGAGCACCGATTTCCTCTTTTACCGTCCTCCTTAACGCTTTGCCATGTTAAATTCGCCAGCTGGCATTGTATTAGAGGCAATTAATAAGTGAAATAAGTTTTAGCGGGACGTTTTTGCATCGAAGTGCGCTCCAAATCACGCAGTGAGGCTTTTTCGAAATTGATAAATTTTACATAGCGGCCATCAAAATCTACAGAAGTAACAGCCGTACTTTAAGAAGAGCGGAGGGCGGAACGTTTTTTTCCGCGTAGCTTTTACGCTGATATGACATAACTAAACAAGAGCGTCAGCGTTGTGTCACAAAGACTAGTGTTAACTTTCGTGCTTACTAAAACCATCATAAAAGAAGTAAGAAATGGAATTAAAACCGCTAGTTTGACCTAAAAATATCTAATTTGCCATTATTTATTAACAAATGATTAAAACAGGGCCGTAAAAACAACAAATAAACAACCCTGCTTATTTTAGCGCGCTGTCAAAATTAGATTAAAGCGTTGACGCCGCGCTATTAAGGGATGCTTCATACCAACTGTATGGGCATGAGGATTTTTGACATATAGAAAACGCGTTCCGCTCTTATTTAGGTATGGCTGTAAAGGGTCAATTGAAAAACAGTGATTATTTGATAATTCTTCTATTTTGTACCCTTCACTTCAGGTGGAAAGAAAATATATAAGTTTCTCATTTCATATGCAATTTCTACAATATTGATCTTATAAACCATTGGGTATATATTGGGGTATTCATTCGGTTTTAATTAATACAGATGAACTGATCGGTTAATTTAAGATTGCAAATTTTCGATTAACGATTAAACCGGTTAATTTCAGTCGATTAACCGATGTAACTAAATTTTTAACTTTTTGTAGTATTATAACACATTTTTTTAATTATTTGTTTCGTCTCATATACAAGGGTATGTGCTAAGAAAATACTTTTTCATACAAACTTTTCATTTTAAATAAGTCTTTACTGTCAACAGCTTTTGGTTTTACGTACTTTTTATATATGCGCTTAGTTGTTTGTTTTAATAGACTAACTTCGGTTAGTACAATTAGAAGTGCTAAAAATTTAGAAGAAATAAAACAGTGCCCATGTTCTGTAACTCTCGCTTCGAGAAGCTTCTCCATTGAAATGCAAGAAATGAAACCAAAATGCCATAAATTAAAACAAACAACTGTTTTTCTCACTTAACTGTGTCTGTAGCATTTTTAGCGAGTAATAGTTGTCACGTAAGGAAATTACTCGCCAATTTACAGAAAAACTGCGTCTGTAAAATTTTTGTGAGAAAGTTCCTGCTTTGAACTGTCAAATAAATTCACGCATAACAACGGGCTGAAAAAAATATGACCACTAAAAAAATATATTAAATATGCAAAATGCAATGAATAATAACATGGAAGAGATAACAAAATACTTATCTCTTCCATTTTGGCTGATTTTTACATTGTTTAATTATTTTGCTTTTAACATTTTTTAAAAATATACGAATGTTTTCAGAGCTATTTTTTAAACAACAATAATTAAAGTCGCACTCTACATTATTTGCTATAGCCGGCGTCATTGAAAATTTTTCAATTTTAATCAATTTGGACGCCGTCAACGGTATGTGTTACTGGCGTTCTCAACGTCTGCAAGTTCACATCGGCTTCGTGTGGAATATTATGACATTTATAACGTAACGACGTCATCTCTTTTGATAGTTTTCGAATTAAGTTACAGACACACTTTTCTCTCACTTTGCGAGAAACGATGGAATATTTTGTTTCACATCTTTTCGATGCGAGAAGTTCTCACCAAAGTTTCAGAACATGGGTACAGGGCTCTAACGACATAAGGGAAGATTTTATATGTTTAGAAAAATCCAGGAAGAGGGCTAAAAAATTAGATATTCCGTATTATGGGTTGCTCTTGATTTTTCCAACATCTACGATAAATGAATGAATTTTTTCAAAGACAAGTCTTATGAAAACTAAAGAAAATAAACGTTAAATTCTAAACATTTAATCCAAATTATTTGTATAAAAGATTACTTTATAAGATCTTCTTAAACTATTGAAATAACTAATAAAATTATCTAACAGCTTATTTTTTAATTAATACATAATACGTATTAATTAAAAAAATTTGTATTACATATTCATGAACTATTCTTTTGTTTGCTCGTTTTAGTTCAAGAGTTGTTATGTTTGTTATGTTATGGGCTTTTTTTACTAATAAACTCCAAATAATAAATAATTTATGCATTTTTATATACTGAAATTATTTAATTTATAAAAAAAAACTTTGTTAATCGGTTAACCGATCAATACCCAATTTAACCGATTATTTACCCATGAAACCAAATGCTCGGTTAATTAATCGAGCGATTAACCGATTAAGGCAAAAGCCCGATTAAATAAATACCCTAGTATATATGCATATTCTGGATCGTAATTAGTAGCAAAAAAAATTACTTTAGTTTTGTAGGTTAAGTTAAGAAGGGCAATGCGTCCAAGGACATACCTCCACTCGGAGACCAATGCGATCCATTGTGAACCCTCTCAAAATATAACAAGAAGAAAGAGAGAAGTAGAAAAGAATGTACAGATAGATTTAAGATAGTCAGTAGACAATTGATAGAACAAAAATATCCTTACAGTCCCCTATTCAGAAAAATATGTACTATTTATATCCCTGACGAACACCAGCATATCGACTGGATTAAATCCTGTACCCCAGTTCGTCGTGAAATCTATTCACCCCGCCATTTCTGACTGAGACCCTGCATCCTAGGACAGTGGCAAAGTACATGCTCAATCGCCTCAAGCTTCTCAGCTTTCTCGCATAATCTGCAAAGTCCGGTATGTTATTATTCCATTTACTAGTAAAAGCCCTAACAGAACAATGACCGGCAAGAACCCTATAAGGGTCCTGATGCCACTCCCCGGAGTCCAATCTGGGCCATAAGTCCCTAAACACCGTGAAATTAGTTCTATCCCTCGAACCGGGTAACGGTTTCGCGAAATCTTTTCCGTATTACCTCGAAGTAGAGACATAAGGGGGTTTTAAATATATAGTTCAATATAAGCGTCCATACTATATGACTAAGAATATTTTTTAAATATAAGGAATATTAAGTGCTAGAAATATGTCTAATCCGCCAATTATTTTACCTCGGCCCTATTCAAGCGTCCTCTCGAATTAATAGTTTTGGTAGTATAGGGTCCACTATTAGATAAAAAAATTAAGCAGCGTTTAAAGTTCTGCATAGAGCTTAAAAATTGGAGTGTGGAAGATTAGAAACGGGTAACATGGTCGTATGAAATCAAAATAAACTGTTTTCAGTCAGATAGAATTGAGTATTACTGGCACCGCCCTTACGTTATAAATATGGAGGTGGAAGCTTGATGGAGAAAAACGTCGATGGTATAAGGAAATAAGAAAAATACCATCGGAAAACAATTTATACGCTTTTCTGGACAGCAGTGCATACCCAGAGGAAGAAGTTGTGTTTCAAGAGGACGGAGATCCAAAACATACGTCCTAGATCGTTAAGGATATGGGCTTTTTTGAAGAAACAACTTGCGCGATTCGATTATGCGCCCACAAATTTAAATGAGTTTTGGATGAGAGTTCAATCGTAGTTAAAAAAAATTCCGGAACAATACCATCAAAAACTTGGTTGAAAAATACATTACAAGCGTTATTAAAGCAAAGGAGTTTTGGACAAAGTACTAAAAATTTCAACAAAAATTAAACTTTTCTTAAACGTGCAAAAGTGGATACTTTGGATTTTTAAATGAAATTGCATTTATCTTAACGTTATCTTTAACTATTCCTGAAATTCTTTTGGTTTTCTTATGCTAATACTCTGTTTAGTGTTATAAATAAAATTCCGAATAAGTTTTATTATATTTGATGTGTTTTACTTCACTTTGAAATCTTAACAAGTAATCATGTATCCAATACTGCTCGCCAGTGTACAAACATATTTTTTTGAAAGAGAATTTCGAATTTAGTTTAAAAAAGTTTGTAGATCCCTGCAAATGGGAAATCTAAAACCACAGGAACCTATCATAGAATCAACAGCAGCATTGAAGTTTTATTATTGCTCCTAGTGAAGTTTTGGGCTTCTAAAGTATGATGATCATTGGCATTTCCAAATACCTTTTTGAGTGTTTTATGTTTGTTGTCAAAACATTTACTCATCTTCCTTTTCACAAACATCTTTTTAACACAAAAAAAAAAAAAAAAAAAAAAAACAAAAAGAAGACAAAACTGAAACCTAAAAAATTGGACAAAAAGTCCACAACAGTATACAAGTATAATTCATACATCATCATCCGCTAATGATGATCATCAGCAGTACACATTCCTGAGTCAATAAGAATTTGATAAAACAGCACATGACCACAACGCGTACGCATGTGCAGCATAATTATGTATTGAAAAAGTGGCCAAGAGAAAAGGAGAGATTTTAAAAAAAATCATAACTTTAGAAACCAAATGTTTTGTCGTATTGTGTTGAAGTCCAAATAGTATTTTAACACACTACTAAGATCCCTTGAAAATTTGCTATTGATTTTTTCATTTCGTTTTTTGCTCATTTCATAATGCGAACGTATGAAAAAAGCTTTTCGTGGCAAATAACCATAAATCGTAAAATCTGCCATTTAGTTAAGTTTTTGCCAATACTTAGTGTTTCCTTTTATTGTTATACCCTTTACTACCACAAGTGGGGAGTATTTAGTTTGTCATCTTGCATGTTACACTCAAAAAGATTCATCAAAAAACCCAAACAATTTATTTTCTAAAATTGTTAGTTCAATTCAGAACAGTCTACACAATACAAACCCTGAAAGTGCCGGAAATAAAATTTAAAATTTAACAGGTTTCCAATCGGCCAGAATTTATTTAAGGTCTTCTCACCCCCTAGAAGTTCCCTAGGGAAAAGGGAACTAACTTCAAACTAGTCGCGGGATAGTTTTAAATTGGTAGGGGCCGGTTCTAGTTCTAACACTTTTTATGAATGAGACTTGTCTCTTTAACATTGCGATGTCCTAGGAGGAGGTTTATTAACAACTTTTTAACACTTTGTAATAGATCACTGAAATACCATAAATGGACACATAAAATTTCGGTTAATATAATGCCTGCTGCAGAAATTGTCTCGAGTGAACAGGACACTAGATCAACCAACTGGGCTCGTTCAAAGTCGGTGAATCAAATACGTGTCACAGGTATTGTCCCAAGTGAACTGTTGCAAATTACATATTTAAGATCTAACCATGAATAGTTACAAAAGATCTAACTAAGCAAAGATAATTTACGTATATATTAGCGGCACCATTAAGACCACTTATCTAAACGAACATTTTTTAATCTTAAAAATAAAATTTTATTGTCATTAAATAATAAGTAGTAGTTATATATTAAAAAGCAAAATGTGGATAGAATCAGCCATTACTTGCAAAAAATCCAGTCACATGACTAGTTTTGTATCAATTACACTGTGCAAGAAATTGACACTTTTTTTCGTGACAAGCTGGGCATCTGACGTTTTAACATAATTCGGGTACGCTGAATCCAGTGGTGCCCGCGGTTTTTTAAGATTGGCTCTTGTTTTCGAGATATACCGTTATTTCGAGGAGGAGGTTGCACAACATATATTCACGTAACTCAAAAACGCTTTAGCTCATTAAAAAAACTTAAAAAACCGAAATTAGTGTTATCTTTCCTCTTGAGTAAATTTACTTTAAACACATTATCGCCAGCTCTGATCCAAATAAAATTTAATTCGCATGGCGTGAGAGCTTTAGAATGGTGGATTCGGGATATTAAAGTGATTTTCGGAAGTTGGTTTTTTTGGACCTAACAAAACATCACAAACTTTGGTAGAGTGATTTTAAGTATTAAAGAAACTTATCTGGAACGAATTACAATGCAGTAATGCCATTTGTTAGCGTTTTAGGTGTCTTGAATTGTTTTTCGAAGGGCCAATGATAAATTTTGTTCTGATCATCACAAAACTTTTATACCTACACTACAATAGTGGAGAGAGTATTATGCGTTTGTATAGATGTTTGTAGCAACTTTAAATATTGGTCGTTGACTCACATTTAGGTATACCGATCGAAACAAAAGCCCTTTCTGAGTCGATCTAACGATGTCCACCAGGCTAGTTGGCTGTTCATATAAACCTTGTGCTTAAAGTGCAGGTCGCAATGTTGGACCTTACGTATTTAAAATGGTGCGGATCGCTTCACAACTTTACATAGCACTTATACAGATCTTCTTTCCGGAATATAGTCTTTGTGCCTATAAATTATATTATTATGTTTTTATATAGAATAAATTTGGTCCGAACTTATTTTATTCCAATCTTAATCATCTTAACAAATTTTATTAGAATCGGTCCATATTTGACCATAGCTCTCATTCAAAAACTATTCCAGAAAATAGCTTTTAATGCCATAACTTTCTTATAAATGTTGGTATTGACATAAAAATTGGCGACAGTGACTTTTACAAAAGCCACTATTGTGGTGGTGGGTCTAAAATTAACCATAGGTCCCATAAGGCGAAAACATCTCATATATATGAAGATATTTTAATTATAGTTCGGCACAAGGAACTTTTACATATTTAATCTTAACTTCATAAGATAATTTTGTTCTGGAGCGGCCATTATTGCCCAAGGCTCCCAGGGTGGGTTTGTATGGGGCCTATGGCAAATTAAAGACCGTAGTTTACTATAAGTTGGTAGCGGATTATTAGTAATGGTTTATGAATCTTTTACTACTGAACTAACTGTGCTAGATTTTAACCCCAAACTGCTTGGGAGAACTAAAAGCAAATTTGTTTATTCTATTAACTCCCTCTGGAGCATAGGGCGTCTTCCATATAACTCGATTTTGGTCATTGTATCTAAGTTGATTACATATTAACCCGATACATCTCATTTCGGCTTCAATGAAACATCTCTAAATTGTCCGTGGCCTACCAACTCTTTTTCCTGCTTGGCTAAACGGTTTCCAATGCAACGCTTGCTTCGCAATGTTATAATCCTCGCGTCGTGGTATATGCCCAATTCCCTGTCATTTAGGTTTTCGAATTTCGGAGGCCACATCCATATAAGAAGACTGATGTAACGGTGGCATTAAATATTCGCAGCTTAAGCTGTTGTTCTGCCTAATTGGCGCCAAAATTCCAAATGCCGTTCTTGATCTGCTGTTCTGAACTTCTACAATAAACTCTCTGCCACCGCATGGTTCGGCCATACTTCCAGTATAACAGAATTGTTCGACCATAGCCTAGTTGTGGAAGGTTGCCATGCATAGTCAGACATTTAGCTTTAGTTGCATTTATTTTTATATATCAACCCCTTTGTTTGACGGTATGCAGATGTCATCCGCATAGGCCAAGTAGTTTAATAACGTGCCATCTATTCGCCATTGGAAACCTCTACGATGGAACGAGTTTGAAGATACTACGTCTTCGATGACAAGTAAGAACAGAAGAGGAGATAGTATACACTCTTAACCTTTAACTGTCGAGGTGAAATTTTTGGACGTAGTTAATGACGTGGTAGTAAATTTTACCCCTCTAAATTTTACTAAACAAAATTTAGATAAAAATATTTTTTTTTAATTATTTGTTCTTGAAAAACAAGGTACCACATGTTTAATCACAAAAAATAAAGAAACCAAAAATTATTTTTATTTGTTTAAACGAAAAACGTACTTTACTTCACAAACCTTTTTTTTAATATAAAAAAACGTTATATAACAAAAATTTATTAAAAAAATATGAATTAAAAAAAAACAAAAACTTAAAGGGCATTTTTTTCACAGCCAAATGTATACACTTAAAGATATAAAAGAGATCATGAAAAAAATAATTAGGTGTAAAAACTACAGGTCAACATTTTGGAGGTTTTTTACTCATCAAAATCTGCATCCCATACACATTGGCTTACTACATTGCAGACAAATCGGCAAACGCTAAAGCTTCCAACTTTGATCGAAATATCTTAATAAGAGTCAAAGTTTTGCAATGAAGTACATTCATCTTGGTTAGCAATACACAACATCCGACAAAATGTGGGTGCGATTAGAGAATTGGGCGTGGCACAAAATAAATTTTTTTGTATCCAATGAGCGGCAAGAAGAAAATTGTTCATATTTGGTACACACAGCCAGGTTATCAATAAGCAACCCCTCTACAAAAATGGGCGGGAAGTGGGTGTGGCACCTCCCATACAAAGAGATTATAGATTTCTGTATAACTGGAGAATGGTAACAGTAAGAGTATTCAAACTTCCTAAACAATGCACAGCTTCCTAAACAATGCACGAGACCTGTATTTAATAAAATGTACTTTTTTTTTAATTAGGGTAGCAAAGCGCACTGAGTTAATGAGCTTGTATCATATAAAATATTTTTTACTAACAAGAAAACGAACGAGTGGTAAAAATAATTCCATGAAAATAATACGTTAATTTTGATGTGGGGTAAATTTTTTTCTACTAAATACTTACGCTAACGCTGACGTGGTGGTAAAATATTGTTAAAGAAAAATTTTCGTAAATGATGACGAGTGGTCATTTTTAAACCAGCATGTCCATAGCTCCGCTCGTGCTAAGTCGAGCTCAACCAAAACACAAGAGAATAACGACGATCCCGATATGAGAAGATACTAAGAAAATTAAATTTATAGAGCGCAATGGAACAGAGTATTTTGAAAAAATGTAAGGAGAGGGTAAAATTTACCACCACCTCCACAGTTAAAGGTTAACGTACTCCTCTCAATACTAGAAAAGCACATAACACCTTGTGCCGCTGTAGTTCTCATTTATAAGGGTTATAAACTTCGGCAGAATACCTCTTCTATGCAATGCGTTTCAGATGCAGTCGAGATTAAATCTGTCGAATGCCTTTAGCAAATTGATGAACAAAAGATGTAAGCTTAAATTAAATTCGAAGCTTTGTCTAATCGGATGGTGTTAATACCCATTAAAAAAATTTTTGTTTTTTTAAGCACTTAAGAGAAAAAGCGCATAATCGAGCGCTTCAATAAGAGAGCTCTTATCCAGCAGTACATGATAATGAATAAAATATACAAAAAGAAGGTCTCTTTACGAAAATGCTTAAAAAAGAGGCATTTAAACCAGTAAAAGCAAAACGTTAATAAATATGTTAATATAGTTAGCCCTTAAAAAGCATTTTAGGAGCGTTTTAATTGCATTTTTTATTGTGCTCAAAGAAGCACTTATTGTCAGCAGAAAATAGTCCTCAAAACCGGGAACACCCCATACAAAAATCAGGCATCCCATCAGCAGGTTTGTAGTGATTTGAGGTATGGATTCATACATAAAACCTTCTCCTTTGGAGCACATTTTTTATTGGGTATGATCAGCATACAATCATAGAAAAATGCATCTTCAAACTGATGATGCACTAACATAAGAATTGTAATATCAATGTTATTACAAATGGCATCAATGAGGCAAAAAGTAACATCCATCCAATGACGAACTTCATCCCTACATTTTTTCAAATTTTATGCGTCATCTACGCTATGACTACAGTGACATCAATTCACACTGATAGAAAAGGCGTCATAACGCTGATGTATTTTGACATCAGTACAGACAAAATTTCATCAGTGCGATGACAAACTGTCATCAGTGCGATGACATAATATATTATCTCATCCTTGTGATGGCAAATTTTCATCAGTGCGATGACAAACTGTCATCAGTTCGATGACAAACTGTTATTAAAATTATTGTCATGTTTAAAAACTAAAATTAGATGCAAAAATTCCCATTTTCTATTTTTTAATTATTTACTATAATACATAAAATTTTTAAAGCATAATTATTACGAAAACCATATGGGGCATGCTGTTGGTGTCTTATAATTGAGAGTTATTCTGTTAACAAAGGGCGAAATACAACAAAAGTGAAACAGACATGTGTAAAGGGTAAGTAAATGATGATATTTTCTCAATTTGACTTAAGGTTAATTACAGTTACTCAATTTGATGACAGTTTGTCATCGCACTGATAACATGCTTTATAAAACCGACTCCGATTCTTCATTTCTGTGATACCAATGTACCATCCCTTTGCTGACATAATTTAAATGTTTGACCCTGATAACAATTTGGCTAAGTGATGTTAAGGCTGACAACACAGTAATGTAAAGTGTCATGGGGTCAAAAACGAAGACACTTGTCATAGTACTGATGTCAAAATACATCGGCGTTATGACGCCTTTTCTATCAGTGTAGGAAAAGACACTTCGGAACCCGGCTTGTGCGGAGTAAATGGAATCTTCAACCCTGCACTAGTTGCGGATGGTATAAAAAGTTGTCGCAACTATTTGGGTGCTGCAAAAGTTCTTACATCAAGAAAATGTAATTTATAGAACTATCGCTAAATTGGCGATTTTCGGAACGGTTTTAGGCGTAAAACGTATATCCTGCGTTTAATCATATGCCTAAAATATAGTTATTCCTTTGCTAATACTCTGCACAGGGATCAGTTTATTTTGATGGGTAACCGTCTCTACATGACGTAAAAAAATAAAAGCCTAACTGTACTGGACATTTTTCGAAATATATAGTGATTCATTGTATTTAAGTGTAAACTATCTTACAAAATTTTGTTTTCGTATGACCGTAAAATATCATAAACGAATAAAGATTTGAAAAACTTCCCATAAATTTTGTTTTAATTTTGGAAGTTTATCACATTAACAAAAGCTACACCAAAATATCAGGGTGTAAATACCCAAAGATTTCGAAAATAGTAATTTTTAATCCAAGTTTTTATATTTTAATCAGGCTTCAGTTCATCAAATTTAATTTTTATGAAATTATTTTTAATGATGAATGGAATTTACAACATTAAATGAAATAAAATTTATTGATAATTTTCCATTCCTTACTGAAGCTGGGTTTGAACCCACGGACAGGTTGATTTGTAATATATTTTTTTTTTAAATTTATTTAGAAAGTTGAATTTAAACATTGTAAGAAAATTAAAAGATTTTGTTTGTTGTGCTTAATAATTCCCTTTTTAAATAATTGATAAAAGATACTGAAATTTATTGTTGGAGGATAAGTTGTTCCTATGCGCATTTCACTGGTTGCTTAAGCCAGATCATCAGGAAACGTTCTCCTAAACAATTTTAGAAAAGCCAAAGCTGTCAGCAAACAAAACTACAGAGGGAATGAGAATTACCTACAAACACTCAAAAAGTCTTGTTTGCAACGATATCAAAGCTTAAACAAAATACCAAACAATAAATTAGTGATGAGTTTTATCTTTTCTTATCTTTTCCTCTGTAGTTTTGTTTGCTGATAGCTTTGGCTTTTCTAAAATTATTTAGGAGAACGTTTCCTGATGATCTGGCTTAAGCAACCAGTGAAATGCGCATAGGAACAACTTATCCTCCAACAATAAATTTCAGTATCTTTTATCAATTATTTAAAAAGGGAATTATTAAGCACAACAAACAAAATCTTTTAATAAATAATAGTATTCCCACAAACAACTTTGATAATAAATTGTAAGAAAATACTAAAAAAAATTTGGTATAAAAGCTAAATTTTTTTTGTAAATAAATCCAATTTACCGAAAGTGAATTCAAAAAGTAATTTATATAACCATGCAACCATCAAGCTCAGGTATTTATTCAAATAAAAAATTATTTGTGCAAGTGCTTATATTTTTTTTAAGTTTATATGGGAAATTTTATTTTCTCAATTTAAGTGGACATAAAGTTATTATATATATATGTGTTCCTCTAACTCCCATTGGAGCATAGGGCGCCAAAACATAAAGTTATTAATTAGGCCTAATTTAGTAGAGATTTTAGCTTTATTTTAAAGGTTCAAAAAATCAGCGTTGTTTTAGAAAAAAATAGGCTGCGCATCGGTGCGCCTCAGAAGTTATGTACGAATTAGTAGCAACCCGCGTTGTGACAAAAAGCGCTTCACGACTTCTGCTAAATTTTTTTAAAGATGTGCAAATGTCGGGATTTCTTACGCGTGAGTCACACATGAGTCACGCGTGACCGTGATTAAATTTATATATTATATATTTTAAATGTTGTTTTGTATATTTCAATGTAATATGTTTACATTTTGCAGGAACAAGTTCGAGCGTTGTTTTTCCTAGCCGCCAAAGCTTGTATGATATTTTGAAAAATTTTAATTGTAAAACAATAGATGAAAAAATGACCTATTTAAAAGAATAACTAAAAAAGATTTCGTTATTCGGTGGGCAACTCTCAAGTTTTCAATTATACTTTTAACAGTTTCGTTTTGAGTATAAGACTAAATGGAATAAAGCTCACAGAAACGAAGACCGATTTTTCAGTGAAACAAATAAGAATTGGCTCCAATCATCAATTGCATTTCCGTGTGCTACCACCCCAAAGCGTGGTCGAAAAGAAATTTCTTTTAGTGATTCTAGCGACTCATGTAAATTGAAAAAAACAAAAGTTTTAAGGGATACTACAGAGTTACAAGTTTTAGTACATGCTGCACAAATCAAATAAAGAACGACTGGTTGCGTAGAAAAATTGAAAGCATTGCATAGTATCATAAATTAGCCACCATCAGCATTTTAGCAGGCGTGTGCTTCAATAAAAAATCATGTTGATTTTTTTTATTTATAATTTTTTTGCATGGGAGGTTGCCGTCTCCTCCCTCGTATACCTCCACAGTTTTGTTGGGACATGAAGTTGGGTTTAAGAGTTATGCACATCAAATATTGTATGCTCCACTACTGTAATTCTTCAGATATAAGGAAAAAACTATTTTTTTTTGTATGGGGGGTACCCGTATCCCCATTCTTATAGCCCAAAGATTTTGTTAGAACATGAAGTTTGATCTAAAAGTAACCCCCATCAACTTTAGTGTGCTCGAAAAAAATTGATTTTGGCCCCAGTGTGCGCTGCTTGAAAGACAGAAACTAGCACAAATTAAAAACATTTCTATTATGTTTTAGATTTTTTTCAAAAGCTCAACGAAATCTTAACTAGTTCTAACTTAGACGATCTGTTAAAAATACAAATACGTATGTACATACATATTTGCAAAAAAAAAAAAAAAAAAAAAAAAAAAAAAAAAAAAAAAAAAAAAAAAAAAAACTATAACTATAAAATTAGGTGTTTAGTGTTCAAACTGAATTGAGTCTTCAACTGCAGGCATAGATCCTAATGCCTATAATTAAAATGTAGGCAGTAACTTCAGATTCTCTCTTATTTTATTGTTTTAATTTTTTCTTTCTTTTGTTTTTAATTTTCTGAGAAAAAACGTTCTCCACATAGGTTTTATTTTACGACGGCCTTCTACGACATTTTTGTATATTAGATTGTTGTAGAAAATGTGGTATCGACGCAGTTCTGTTTGAACACTAAGGCTAAATAATTCATTAAAACGTGATAAATGTGCCTACCATGAAAGAAGTGATATCCCTTAAATAAGTTATAAATATGTAAAATAATTGATAAAAATATATAATCTTGACTACAATTGAATGTATCTTACAAGCCAATTATTGTAGGGCAACAAACGTTCGAACTTGCCCACATGCATTCCCTATTCGCTTATTAATGTTTTACGATCGGCAGTGAAGAAAAAAAAACTTTTAATATTTTCAAATCTATATTTCACCTTTATTGATATTCTATTCGTACTTTAGTTTAGTTTATTTTTGTATTAAGATTTTTACATTGTATTTGGAGAAGCCTCATTGTAACCATGCTCTGGACTCATTGTTTAATCATAAAGATAGTTAAAGTTTTTTCCTTTAAAGAATACAAGCAAAAATGAACAGAAAATGCGGCAAAAACAATTCATATTTATTTTGTATTTTTGATGATAAGTTGTTGATTTTTATTCGTTTTTTTTTATTGTAATTTTAAGTTGTTGTTGTTATTATTAGTGCCAAGGAAAGGTGTTCTTCATCTGAATTGGTACAAGTATTTACTAGTTTATTAAGTACAAGTAACCATGTAAGTTCATCATTAAGGTTCAATCGAAAATTATAGTTTTAGGCCTAAATAGTCTTCATTCGAATGTGAGTTTTTTCTTGTAATTCTCAAAACTTATTAAAGATTAGCAACAATGTAGGTAGTGAAAAACGCACAAGGAATTTTGTCCTACAAAGATTTTGAATTATGATGTTATTAAGAAAATTTTAGCGCTATAGCAGCCAAGTGTACTACAAATTTGTTTGCCTTCAAAATAACATTTAATGTATTCCCAAGTACTCGTAATAAGAGTAATAATATTCAACTTATTTTTGTATTATCCACACAAATTTGCCCATATATTTTTCGTGCCACTGTTAGTTTTTTCCTGTTACATTCTCTTTCTGTGTATTGATTGATAAACCATGTGATGGGGGAATACATTTGTTTATTTGCAAATTTGTAGCAAAAGTTCTAAGGGACATTATTACAACCTAATGATAAAGTTCCTGATAGTTAACGTGAACTATAAAGTGTCCATAAAGTTTTCTCCATTATTAGAACTATGCGATAAAATGAACAATATAATTTATATACCGAATACTTTTGTTTGTTTAAAATACGTAGTGGCAACGACTTACTCTTATTTATTTCTTGAATTGAAAGTAGAAGTAAATTTTTTGTGCTTTATTTTTGTTTTTACACTGGTAGAAAAAGCGTCATGCTGATCAGTAATATGACAAGTGTCTTCGTTCTTGACCCCATGACACTTTTCATCATTGTGATGTCAGCCTTAACATCACTTGGCCAAATTGCTATCAGGGTCAAAAATTGAAATCATGTCAATGGGATGACACATCGGTATCATAGAAATGATGAGTCGGAGTCAGTTTAATAACAACATGTCATCAGTGCAATGACTCAATAACATCGAAGAAACGACTCATTAGGCTCAATTTAATGAAAATTTGCCATTGGGATTGACTTAAGCCAAACTGAAAGAATATGTATTACTATTCACTTCCTTGTTACACAGGTTTCATTCACTTCTGTTGTGTCCGCCCTTTGTTTACAGAATAACTCTCAATTATAAAACACCAGCAGCATGCCCGATGTGGTTTTCGTGATCATTCTACTTTGAAGATTTGATGTATTTAACTAAATAATTTAAAAAACATGAGAGTAATGTTAATAATACACAAAATGTTGCATCGAATTGATGTCACTTTAGTCACAGCATTGATGACGGATACAATATGACAAAATTGTATGATAACGTTCGTCATTGGATTAAAATCCCTTGTTGCCCTATTGATGCCATTTGTAATAGCATTGATGTCACAATTCTGACGTTAGGGCATCATCAATATTGTATTTTTTTGAAGAAAAAAAAAAACAATGTCAAATGTTATATATATCATTAGTAAGACCTATTCTGGAATCCGCTTCGATCGTCTTTCTTCGAAAACTGCATTAGGATCCAAATATCAACTTACCTCCGTATGACAACCGTTTAAAAATATTTAATAGTCCAACCATAAAAAATCGGAGAATATATATTTTTTTTTTTTTTTTTTTTTTTTTTTTCATTATTTATTTATTGAATCTTCATATATTAAATATGAACTAACAATAATTAATCAAATCTTATCCTAATATTTGCTTTATGTCCTGCCAGTGCCAAACACAAAAGATTTAGTCATCACGGTTTCTGTTTACATATATAGGTGTTTATCGCTCATCTGATTGGGTGAGTGCTGCAGTGTCTCTTCTTCTTAAGCGAGTGTGGCCGCCATAATTTAAAATATTTCTAGCTAATGGATTTGGGTGCAGTTCCAGCCTTTTTAAATATTTTACTGCATATTTCGTTATCATAGTTTTTACTAATGGCACATTGAGATCCTTGTGGATATTTGAGTTTTTGACGTACCAGGGGGCGGCTGTGATTATTCGAAGAAGTTTATTTTGGCGCCTTTGAATTTTTTCGATGTTAGAAGCCGAGGCAGTGCCCCATAACTGAATACCGTAGCACCAAATTGGCTTTAAGATAGAGTTGTAGAGTAGAAGTTTGCAATCGAGACTAAGAACAGAATTTCTTCCAATAAGCCAATTAATTTGGATTGCTTATAGTTTCATTTGAGTTAATTTCGCTTCTATATGCCATTTCCACGTTAAACGCCGATCTAGATGTATACCGAGGTATTTTACATGCGAGTGTTGGGGTATTATTTGATTATTTATTTTAATAGGGGGGCATGTTTCCCGACGCAATGTGAATGTTATATGTGCGCATTTTTGCTCATTGATCTTTATCCTCCATTTTTTTAACCACCTTTCTAGTTCAAATATATGATCCTGTAGATAACGAGATGCTTCTTGACAGTTTGCGTGTACGCTTAGAAAAGCTGTGTCGTCCGCAAATGTTGAGGTATGGGTGTAGCTGTTTGTTGGCAAGTCCGAAGTATAAATTAAGTATAATAGAGGGCCCAGGATGCTGCCTTGTGGGACTCCAGCGCTAATTGGCTGTGGAGAACTTAAAAATTCGCCTTCTTTTATAATAAATTGACGACCTACTAAGTAGCTTTGTAACAGCTTGTGTATATTTGCTGGTAAGTTTTGCTGCAATTTCAGTAGTAAACCTTCATGCCAGACTTTATCAAAAGCTTGAGACACATCGATGAAGAGTGCTGAGCAATATTTTTTTTCTTCAAAGGCTTTTCTTATGACATTTACTATTCGATGAGTTTGTTCAATTGTGCTGTGTTTTCTTCTAAAACCGAATTGATGATTGGGAATACATCTGTTACCATTTAAAATCGGCGTTAATTTAGACACTAGAAGTTTCTCAAAAAGCTTTGATATATTAGACAATAAGCTTATAGGTCTATATGACTCAACTTTTGTGGGATCCTTTCCTGGTTTAGGTATCATGGTAACTAAGGATACTTTCCACTCTTGTGGGTAGTATTCAAGGCGTAAAATAGCATTAAAAATTAGTAGAATAATTTTCTTTGCTATGCTGGGTAGCTCCAAAAGCATTTTGTTACTGATCTTATCAAAACCAGGGGCTTTCTTGGGGTTTAAATCATGAATAGCCTTCTCGATTTCTCTTACTTCAAACCTTAGTGGAACAGCTGATCTAACAGCAACAGGTGGTAACTCGACCGCAGTATCGAAAGATGTATGAGGGGTAAATACGGTTTTCAAATGATTAACGAAAATATTTCCTTTTTCTATGTCATTTCGCGCCCAACGTCCATTTAAATTTCTTAATGGTGGTTTAGTGATAACTGGTCTTTTAAGATTTCTAGCTGCACGCCATAATGAGTAATCAGATTGAGGAGTTGCATCAAGTTCCTTAAGATATTTTTCCAGAGAAGCCGTTTTTTGAGACTGCAGTAAGTTTCTTAGCCTTTTTGTGCACTCTTTTAGTAAATTTTTAAGTTGAGGGGATCTGTGCAATTGCCACTCTCTTCGAACTCTCCTTTTTTCAGCCAAGAGACGCTCGACATCAGTAGAATATATTTTACTATTTTTGATATTTTTGCGGGCTATGCTAGAATGTTGAACAGCTAGTTTGAGATAATTGTCAAAATTTACAATAGAAAGATTCACATTCTCCGGTGTTCTAAGCGGAATATTTTCAGTGCAGTGGGTACTGAGATATTTTTTATATTTTAACCAATTTATTTGTGTGGCTGACGTCACTAAGTAACCAGACGGTGATACAATTCTATAAGGGTTTGATATGGTAAGAATTGTAGGTGTGTGATCAGAAGATAATTCTAAAGAAGCTTCAACGTGAATCGTTTCTGCGGGGATGTTTTTAACCACGCCAAAATCGATGACATCTGGAATTTTTTGCTGATCAGTAGGCCAATAAGTTGGTTGTCCACTCGCGACCACATTTAAATCCATCTTAGACATTGTATTATACAAAACACGACCCTTTGGTGTAATGAGCCGTGAACCCCAGAAGGTATGTTTAGCGTTGTAATCGCCAGCGGCTAGGAAACAGGGTCCTAATGATTTAAAATATTTATAATATTGGCTTTCTGATATTGAAAATCTAGGTGGAGAGTATAAAGATGAAAGTACAAAGTTTCGATTTAGCTCTTCAACACAAATGTTCGTTGCTTGCAGATAATCTTCACGATGATCACACATTAAGTAGTGTTTGATTCGGGTTTTTATCAAAATAGCAGAACCTCCACAAGCTCTATCTCGAGGGTCCTTGGTATCATATAATATATAACCATTAATTTTAAACGTATTTCTTGAGGTCAAATGAGTTTCAGAAACCATCATTACATCAATTTGTTTACTTTTAAGAAAATATTCTAGTTCATTTTTATGTTGGCGAATGCCGTTTGCGTTCCAAAAACAAATTTTTAAGCAATTCATGGCTTGTTAAGTACAGCTTGCAATAACATCGATTGCATTCTTAACATTTCCTGCATCATATTACCCATTGTATTCGTAAAGTTTGTTACTGTTTGTACTAGTGTTTCCATGGTTTTTTCTAGACGACTTAAATTAGAAACTGGGGTCTCATCATTATTTGGCAAATCACCTTGCATTGGCATATGGTTTGATTTTAGGACGTTAGCGTAGGATGTTCTGTTATTACTAGGCTGCGGTACCTGAATGTCATTAGTATTATTTTGATGTGTTTCCTGAATTTGAGGTGGATTAGGTTTCGGTCCAACCGAGCGCTTGACGATAGAGTATACAGGGCATCCTCTATAGTTGGCAGTGTGATTACCACCACAGTTGCTGCATTTTTTACATTGGGGTCATTTTTAGATTTATCGCAGAGAGCTGTACCATGCAATTCTCCACATACAACGCAAACAGGTGTTAAATGGCAGTATGCCTTAGTGTGACCAAATTCTTGGCAGTTTAAACATTGCACGGGACCGTTCCTTTTATGCGGCTCCTCTATCGTTATTTTCCTATACAGGATATATCTCAGACTGTAAATGGGATGAGTTTCGTTTTTTTTAAGCTTAACGTCGCCGGGTTCTAACTCCACTCGAAATAGTGGCTGGGGATTTTTTTCTCTATTTTTAATATTAACTACATTTTTAATTTTAAAGCCCTTCTCTTCTAAAAACGTTTTTATTTCACCTGGGTCTACGCATGAATCAATGCCCTTTATCACTACCTGAAGACCTTTACTGCTCTTCAGTTGGTATGTATAAAAGTTTTTTTTTAGTGCTTCTAATTTAGTTATTACTTTACGAAAATCATCTTCACGATTAACTTGTATTTTAGTTTCATTTATACTACCACGTTTTATTGCAGCTACATAAAAAGAATTTTCACCTATTACCGAAATCAAATTCTTTATTAAATCACTTGAGTTTTGCTCTCTAAGATATATCGGGGGTGGCTTAGAAGATTTTGTAACGTTTTGTGCTTCCGAGGATTCCTCTTCCAAAATTGCAAACCGATTTTGAGAACTTATTCTATCAGCTGTACCCTCTTTTAAAACTTTTGGGACAGAAGCAACTGCAGAAGAAGTTGGGCTGCGACCCCGTTTTAGCACTGTTATGTACCTATCCATTCCAACTTGTACTTGAGGCTTTTGACCGCTTTTCACCTGTGATACTGAGTTTTCCATCATGCCTGATTTGGGGGTAATCTTTTCATCACTTGTTAAAATCGTTTCTGCCACTGAGGCACCGCTTGCAGGTTTTATATTTTTTATTGTATTCGAATCAACCGTATTATTAGACACCGAAGGTGATACAGAGTTTTCTATTGTGCCTGATTGAGGGTTAATATTTTTATCACTTATTAAAATTGTTTTTGCCGTTGAGGCAATGCTTGAAGGTTTTATATTTGTTAGTGTATCACCCGTATTATTAAAAACAGAAGGTGAGAGGGATCGCGTACGAGTAATAGGTTTAGCCGTTAGGTATTTGCTATCATCGACTCTTTTTTTTATTTCTGCATTTGTTTCGTTAACACTCACTGTGATATATGCATTTCTATCATTATGCTTAATTGTTTTTGCACTGTTTGCACTCATAAGAGTTTTTTTTTTTTTTACTGTTTACAGTTGTGCTCTTCTTATTTGTTATTGTTTATCAACACCGAGAATAAAAAATGTGTATGTTTATGTATGTATGTACATACATGTATTTTTTTCTTTTCTTTTATTAACTTTTTTTTTTTTTTTTTATACTTTATTTGTTCACGTTTTTATAAAAAAAATAAACCGTTTGCCGAGCTTAGAAAACACGTCTATCTTCAACGAGCGCGACAGACTGAATGAGCATCACATCACCTTCATGCTGAATTTGTTTAACGCTGAAATTGTCTCAAAATTCCAACTTCGTAAGGTTGAGTTTTCAAATCCTGTTCGTCCTTCCAGAAATTGCATACCCCTTAGACTTCAATACTTTCGCTCTTATTATGAAAATTTTAATTATATCCGCAGAATCAGCTCCGAATTTAACAATTTTTATACGTATATTGATCGCACTGCTCCTATTGGCGTCACAAATAACCTCTCAAATGTCTTAAGATAAAGTTAGTGCCAAATTGTTCCTTTTATCTAATGTACTAAATATTAGCCAGTAAGAAGTATTAGTGTCATTAGCGAATTAAGTAAATAAATGAAAATAAATTAATAATATAATTTGAAGTTAAACTGTCATTGAAGTTACCAAATTTTCAGCAAAAAATATGGCAGCATCAAATTCTCAAAGTTCACCTGCTAATTTACCATGAGGATGAATGGTCTGTTAGCTTATTAGTCACTTCTTTGATTAGTTAATTTCAAATAACCAAAAATGTATTTCTGTACACGTTCTACACACAAATACATATTACATTTTGTAGTAATTAAATGCGTTATTTAGTACTTTTTAAAAACATTTAATTTGTAATTCTTAAACGTAATTTGTAAAACATGAAATATGTAATATCTAACCGTAGAATACATAGCAAAAAAAAAAAAAAAAAACACGCACTCTTTGATTTAAGGCCCGCTTAATTAAAATCTAACAAATTAATTTTTTTATATTTGATACAATTTTTTATTGTTTATTAATTATTTAAAAAAAAAATATGCTAGCTATAAATCAATATACATACAGTAGGCAAACAACAAAAGAATACCACGCAAACATACAACCGGTTACATTTATATCCCATTTTACCTTCACAAAAAATATATTTATTTAAGAGTCCATTCTATGAGCTAAATATCAGCTTTTTGTAATAGTTCCATTCCTTAAAATGTTCTGGTAGTGTATAAAGTCATTCCTAAGTCGTCATAGTAAAGTCATAGAATAAATTCGAAAGATAAAAAAGTTGAATATAATAAAGTAACTTATGAAATATAAATAATTACCAGATTCTATTTATTTTAGAATCCTTTAATTAAAAGTTTAGAAAAAGTTATTAAATAATTTAATCTATTTGATTAATAAGATCTTTGAAAAGCCACTAATTTGCATATTTTTTCATATGAAAACTATTGGGTACACGGGTACCCCGGGTATGTGTTTGCATAGGTGTCATCTTTGGAAGGTTATGGTTATGGAACCGCTAAGCCGAATTTCATAAATTGTTCATAAAACGACTCAAAAAGACTTGAATTGAATTTCTTAGATCCAAAGATTCAAAACATTTTGCAGCTAGAAAAGTTTAAAGTTGCTAGTGGACACACGGGTACCCGATTACCATTTTACGGTTAAGCCCAAATCACAAGATATCGAGCCTTTGTTACAATAGAGTCATAACTCAAATTTGAAATTCTTACACAATATGAAGAAACGATGAACTCTACATTATTAGCTAGTAGGCGGCCGTATGTTCCACTGGGAATTAAAGAATTAAAAACATTAAAAATCAGGTTTTTCTAGTTATGACTCTATTGGATCAAAACATATCAAGTTTATACCATCCACAACTAGTTTTGAAGAGGGTATAGAAAGTTGTTCATTCCGTGTGACAGTATATACATATATTCTGGGTCCATGAGTAATTCTAAGTCGATTAAGCCATGTCCGTCTGTCCATCTGTCTGTCTGTCATTCTGTCTGTTCGTTTTGTTGAAATCATGAGATGGGTAAATAACTGACCATAAGGATCATAAAAAGGCCACTCCTTAAATATTCTAACTCTCAGTGGAGGATACCAAAGATTCGGAGTAGCCGAATATAGTACTCTTCCATGTTTGAAGTTTGAACTGTGGCAATTTGATTGATCTCTCAGATAAAAATAAAAAAATTAATTAATGTTTTTGAAAGATTTTTTTATAATAGCATGTAATTAAAGTAAACTGGTGCAAAATATGCTTGAACATTTTTGAAATAGATTAATTTTGAAGAAATATTTTGTATTTTAATTAATCATTTCCTTTTAGAAGTTTCATGAACAATAATGCATCTTATGAAATGTTTTTGAAATCGGTTAATTTATTATCATAGATATTATACAAATACAGGGTGGCTGATGAAAGCCGCTACCAAAAGAAAACTGGATCTGAATCGCAACGTAAATAAACAAAATTGCCGCATATGGAGTGGTTTCAACCCAGAAACACTGCATGAAAGGAAATTGAATCCAATTCGCGTCACAGTGTGGTGTGCAGTTTCTTCGCGCTGTATTGTCGGGCCATACTTCTTTGAACAAAACTGGAGACCGTTACTTGAGAATTTTTCTATCCGGAACTATGCCGAAAGAAAATTACTTTAAACTCTGTATGGTTTCAACAAGATGGTGCAACTGCACGCATATCTCAGCCGTTTATGGCCGAATTACGCAGAAAATTTCTTAACGACTCATTTCAAGAAACTTAAACTTCCGTTGGCCCCCTAGCTCGCCTGACCTAAGGACGGGCAATTAAGTTCTATTATCTTTAAGACAAATTAAAATATTTTTAATACAATTTAATTGGCTTTTAAATGAAAAAAGATTGAATAAATTCCACGCACTACAAGAAAAGTTATTCCAATTTCTTAATCAAGCAAAATTCATCAGCTACCCTGTATTACTCCCGAAATTAGTTTTAATACCCTAACTTTTTTAATGTTTGTAGTGTAAAGTTTGGACCCAATTACTTTTGAAATAGCAAATATTTGGTGCTGGTATGTCCAGAATTGACATACTAAGATCATTTTCAGACGAAAAAAGCTCTTATATGTAGATGAAGATATTCAAATATTATTTAGCACATCAACCTCACAACATAATTTTATGTTGGTGGGTCCATGATTGTTCATCGGACATAGATAGGCTTGACGGGTTTGTTTTTGTAAATACTTAAATGTAGGGTAACAGTAACTGCACTTTTTTACTCTTAATTCTTTTCAACACTAGTGGCGATTTCTTTTCTCAGAAAAAATATGTTAGGGTATATACATTTAACACTTTCTAATCACTGGAAGTGTTACATGTTGTGCAACTTCAATAGAACAAAATAAGCTGCTTTTATTTACAACTATTACTCTTTTATAATTAATGTACTTCATTCGCGTTTTTCAAAGCTCTTTGAACGGTTTTTGCACGCTATTACGACTTGGAGACAAATATTGACACCACTATTGGCTTGGAAAAAATTAAAACGATAATAATACACATAGATTTGTATATGTAAGCATTTTTATATATTGATTTTAAATAATCTTATCATAAAAGTATGAGCGGTATTAATTAAGACAAGCAAAATAAAACATTGGTTGTACCAACAGAGTAGTAAGTACCAAAGTTGTAAAACAAGGCAGTATGAACAACTTAAGTAAAAGTAAGGGTAAAATATGCAACATGTTTTGCATGTTTTTCTTTAACATATTCACAAAAGAACTTGAAAATTTTTCTCACAGTTGTATTTTTTGTACAATCTAACACAAAAATGTAGAATACGTAACATTTATGCTACAAATTTATCAAAAAATAAATCGCCATTAGTTTTTCATTCCGTGTAAAACTTATTATATATTCATGTAAGATTCCATAAAGTTTATACTATCTCTGCAGGAAATTTGCATCAATTGTTCCAACAGATCTGGTCCTGGGATTTGTGAAAATAGAATAAAGAGAAATAACTAATGGCCTAGAACTAATCACTTAACTGGTATATTACGTAAGTGCAAAAAGTTAGATTTTTTAATTTTGTATTGATTTTGTTTTAATAATTTGTTTATATAAATTATTTTTTGTTTATTTATTAGGACTGTTTTTGTAACACGTTCAGTATTTACCAGTTGTGTGATAAATTTCTTTGGGACTATTTAAAAATTTGTTTTTAACATCAATTCCAGGACTTGATTAATTGGAAGAATACCAAGGACTAGCATTGTAGTAACTAACACTAAACACGTTTATTGAGAATAGATGTATGCCTGGTCAAATGGCGGCTGTTAAGTATCAATTAACACCCTCCAATGACAACCCCATGTAAAAGTGATAGGTCCCATTCATATAAAGTGGTAGAACTAGAACCGGTCTCTGCCCCCAAAGAACCTATCACGGGTCTACTTAAGTGTCAGTTCGCTTCCCTCTAGGAATACTAAAAGTTCTTGATACTGCTAAGCCGATTTAGCCATGACCGTCTGCCTGTCCGTATGTTAAATTACCGCTCACTTCCGAACGGTTCAACAAAAAAGAACAATTTGTGTCATTAAATTTTAACTCCTTTTATATTCGTTTTGTATGACTAGAACAAATTCCGTAGAAATCGGCCTTTAATTTGCTAAATTCCCCATATAAAATATCTTCGTGCACCCAGAGAAAAATATGTTTAAATTTGGTCACCTCCAACAAAACTATTTTTAAGGAGAATTGCAAACATATTATGTTAAAATTTAACCATATTATGGTCAACGACAAACATATTATTGTTAAATTAGTCCTCCATCAAGAAGGCACAACCATATTATGGTTGCCTCCGAACATCTTTTGGTTAGTAATAACTAAAATATGTTTAACATTTATAATAGCATGGTTGATTTTCAACCAAAGCATGTTGCTCTTAGAAAAGAGGAAAATACTATTGTTAATTTAAAAACAAATTATTGTCATATTTAACCATAACATGTTTAGAGGCAACCATAATATGGTTGTGGCTTCTCGATGGAGGACTAATTTAACAATTATATGTTTGTCGGTGACAATAATATGGTTAAATTTAAATATAATATGTTTAAAATTTTGTCTAAAAATAGTTTTGTTGGAGGTGACCATATCTAAACATATTTTTTATCTGCGTGTGCGAGAAAATAAGTCATAAATAATGACATTCTGGTAAAATTTGGTCTAACATAGTTTTATAAGGCTAAAAATCACACAACCAAATTTTGAGATGTTCCGTCAATAATTTACCAAACATCGCATAGAAAACTAACTCTCAGAGCACACTTAAGTACGCTTAAACCTTAACGAATAATGCTATTTGGGTATATATTTGGTCCAATAAAGTGTTATGCACCTAAAAAACACTGCCATATTACGCGAAGAACAGTCCATAATTTACCTCAAGCCTCATATAAAGCCCACTCTCAGAAACCCCTTTAGTACGTCTTATGACGTAATATATTTATTTAGTCCTTTAACTGCCATCGTAGCGTACGATGTCGTAGCGAGTAATGATATTAAGGGGAAATTTAGCTCTATTTGCCTTTATATGGCTAGAAATAACACCATTCAATTGTAATGATCGGTCTAGCTTACTCCGTTATAAGGCCCATTCCCTCATATTCTCAGAATAAATTTAAATACGCCTAATACCGCAACGTGTTACAATACTATGAGGTCGGATTTAGTAAATATTGGTTCATAATTTATCACAGATAATATATAAGGCGCACTCCTTAGTAATTCTGATTTTTGATGGAGGAAATCAAAAACTCAGCACATCCGAATGTAGTGCTTTTAATTATTTCTATCAAATTTGTAAAAACCTATTAATAATGAATAACTTAAGCACGAATATAAAGTTATTTATTGATATGCAGTGTTAATCATTGGTTTGCTAAAATAATAACTGATATTAAATTTTGATAATTTACACGTCGTATTAATTTGTTTATCAAGTGTTGTTTGAAAACATTCATACCGTAATAATTTGTAAATACTTTTCTTTAATTTATTCAAAACAATGAACAATAGAATGACGAAATATTTACAAATCTAAAATTAAATTATTAAAAAATAAAAATAAACAAGTAAGAAAGTACAGTCGAGGCATGCCCGACCACATGATACCTTATGCATACTAATAGTGGGCTTAAAAACTTTAATTGTTAAACTTATTTAAATAAGTATCCTAATTTAGTGTTTTTGTAAGTTTCATAATTTGTTTGTTATAAGGAAATTTTGATATTTTTATGAGGAAAGGAATTTTACAATATGAAATGAATTAAAAGTTATATGAAATGAATTAAAAGTTTTTGATAATTTTTCATTCTTGACTGAGCTAGGAATTGAACCCAGGTTTTTACGGACAGGTTGCCCATACTAGTTTCGATTGTAACCACACAATCTCTTCAGTGGTGTTTGCCGTTTATCTCTCACCGTCATTGACAACGGATGACGTCATTAGTCAAACATTAATCTTTAAGCCAAATGGTATTTTACCTTGGTAGATCGAAATTTGCTTTTGAATTAATGATTACCTATTTTAGTTGATCTACATGTTCTTCCTTACTTCTTGTTTTTCTTACTTTTTGTCAAGAATTCTTTTTCCAAAGTACATTTTTTGTTGACATTTGTTAGATCAACTTGAAGGACAAATGTAAACATATAGCTCGTGCCATAGCAGTTAACAATAATTAGTATTGTGGTTATTTTATTGAACTGTTAATGGTTTTTAATCCAAATTTTGATATTTTCATCAGGCTTAAGTTCATTGAATTTCATTTTCATTAAATTATTTTTATGAAGAAAGGAATTTTACAACATGAAATGAATTAAAATTTATTGATAATGTTTCATTCTTGACTGAACTGGAAATTGAAAAAAAAATTGGATTAAAAACCATTAACAGTTCAATAAAATAACCACAATACTACTTATTGTTATAAGGAAATTTTTCAAATATTATCTACTGGGATTCAGGCACTGATCCATCTTCACCGCTTGAGGGCGAAAACCTCGCTCTATAAATCCCCCTACATTATGAAGCGCACTCTTACACAGAAAAAATAAATAAAAATTGATTTCTATTAAAACATTTGTGATATTAATGAAAAAATTAATTGAATTTGCACCAGTAAACAAATTAATACATGCATGTTCTGAAATCACGGTAACTTTAAATCACGACCGATTTTGAAATCACGTTGTGAAAATCAGGAGATTTTTAATTTTTAGTTGTGATTTTCATTCTTCTTTTAACAACTTCTTTTAACAGTGCTGCCACATTTACTTAGTACTAATTGCTGCCATTTTCATTTATATTTTACCCTTGTATATTAAAATTTAACAAATCAAATTATAATTGTGGCTTATTTTTAGTTTTTTTTTTTTTTTGTAACAAATTATTAAACTTTTTATTTTTAACGATTTATTTAATTGAATAAATTAGTCTTATGCTACACGACTTTATAACTTTGTTGCTCTGTCAACCGAATTTGATGAACAATATCAGCTGACGACTAAAAAGAAAAAGTAAATCACGAAAACTGTAAAAAAAAGCTAAAACAGCGTCTGCAAAAAATACAGCGGCTTCCTAAATATGTAAATTTTAAGGCTCATCCGTGTAAAATGATTAATTTGATTGCAAAAACAAATAAAGAACAAATCATTTAAAGTCCCAGTATAAAATGTGCATCAAAAAAGCAGGGTTTTATGTATGAATTCATACCTCAAATCGCTTCAAACCTGCTGATGGGATGCCTGATTTTTGTATGGGGTGTTCGCGATTTGGAGGACTACTTTCTGCTGACAATAAGCGCTTCTTTTAACACAATAAAACATGCAAATAAAGCACTCCTAAAGTGCTTTTTAAGGGTTAACTAGATTAACATATTCATTAATGTTTTGCTTTTACTGTTTTAAAAGCCTTTTTTTCAAGCATTTTCGTAAACCATAATATATTTTTATTTTTCGCTTCGAAACCTTCTTTGTTGTCAGCACTAAAATTGCATCTTTTTGTATATTCTATTCGTTATCATTTACTCTTGTATAAGAGCTCTTTTATTGAAGCGCTCGATTATGGGCTTTTTCTCTTAAGTGCTTCAAAATCCACAAATTTTTTTACTGATTTTTTTTTAAAGATCTTAAAGAAAAATGCTAAAACAAATGTTAAGTGATTTGAAATCGTGACCGGTTTTAAATCGCGGGACTTCAAAGAGTTTTTTGCACAGAACACATTTTTAGTGATTTTAAATCACTTTACGAAAAACTTATTTTCAGAACATGCCTGATAGTATCACTTAAGTGTTTAATTACCTTGAATAACCGTTTAATTCTCATGATTAAATTTTTTGTTAAAACAGATTTTATTTTTTACTAATGCTTTAATTGGCAAACAAATAAGCGAGATAAGCATGTGCGAGATCAGATGTGGGTTAATCATTCTTTCTAATGTCTTCAAGAGAAAAGACGATAGGCTAGTTGGTCTAAAATCTTTGGGTCTCGAGTAACCGGTATTACCCGCCATAAGGTATGAAAATAACTGTAATCCTGGACGAATAGCTCCTTAAGAGTTCAAATACCAACAGAAATGATAATCCTATGATATTCTGTAATATGGCCGGAATGATGCCATCCGTTCCAGCCGATTTGTATGACTCAAAGGTATTAATCGCCCATGTAACCTTATCAGGAGTGATTATTTCCTCTACAACTTCATTTACCTCAACTCCCGAACTTGATCCAAGATTTATACATCCCGGAAGGGAGCCTCCATAAGTAAATAGAGAGATTCCGAGCTCGTTTCTGCAAACGAATTATCCAGCCTCTGAATAAATACTAAAACACTAGGGCCCTTGGATAAAAATCTTCTAAACCTGGACATCCCATTTACGGATTCTACTGACTCGCTGAATTTGATCAACGAGTTCCTTTTTCGCTCTCTCAATATCTAAAGTTACTCCAAATCTCTATATACGTACATCTTAAGTACAAAATCTTCATTTTAGACAGGCCGATTGTGACCATTTTGATTAGGATGCATCCATACGACAATTGAAATATATACTCTGCTAACGTGGAAAGAAAACCAGCCAGCTATATGGATGGGCAAACATCCAACCCATCCAACCTTCAGTTCCCCCCATGAATCCGCTCTTGGTTAGAAGGAGGGTGTGCAATCGCTATGTCTATATGTTACAAACATCACCTAAATCAAATAAAACCATTCCCACCTATGGTGGTGTAGGGTATAATAAAAAAGTTTCTAACTGTTTATTTGCTCATACCATTAAATAGGCGATGATGGCTGATCCATTGAACGAATGATAGGCAGACGGACACATTATTTCATCATAAAACCCTAGACGTTTAAAAAAAACTAAATGAGATGTTTAGATTTTTAATAGAATTAATGATGCCACAAATATCAAAGCGGATGCTTCCAAGTCAATTTTTACAGCAATTTTATTGCACAAATCAAATGCTGTAACTGAAGTGCTGAGTAATTGAGGGAATCAGTTTTGCTAAAAATATCAATGGTCTCAATACAGTACTCGAACAAAATTTGCAAATTTCTTTATAATAAAGGTATTTTAGAGATGCATAGAATAAATATGAAATAAAAGAAGATCCGCAAAAGTGATTGAAAGCCTTTTTTTTTTTTTTTTTTTTTTTTTGGGGCTAATCAATGCATTTATTCGATTGTGGTTTAGAGACAGATTTTAAAAAGTATTTAAAATTCTCGAAATATGTACAACTTAATCGTGATTAATTTCTAAAAATAGGTTTTGAAGAATTGTTTGTTTCTGAGCTTCTTTGTTGTTGTTGGTTCTTGCACATTCGTCTAGCTCGCAACACTTTTGATCTATTGACTGTCATTTATGGTGATGTGTAATTCATTTTGGCTCTCTGTCCAACCCGTCCGTCCGTCCGTTCGTTCCTCTATTAGTCTGTAATTCAGCCAACCAGCATGCATCAGAAACATATTCAGCATTTATTATATTACAAAAATAAAAAGTGCTCTGCATTTTTATTTGTCGACCTCAATCTGTATAGAAGTGCTTGCGCTAAATGCGTAGTGTCCTTTATGAATGACAGAGTACTGCTGTGTAGCGAATACTAAAATTTTTTGTATGAAAAAAGAAAAATAATAAGATTTACTTGAGTTATTTTTAGTGCAACAACAAAAAAGAGAAAAAGTGACATAAACAAAGATTTCTTATAAATAACCCAGTTAAACCAGTGGAATTGCTGATAAAGATTCCTTTTTATTTGTTTTTTTTTCCATTTCCATTATTTTTTCGTTTGTGTCACTAACTCCATGTGATATTCATTTGCAAGTTTTTGTTGCCCATGTTTTAATTATAGAATCTATTTGTGGCAGTGGGCACAACAAGGTACATCAACAACATTTCACTGACTGCTTTCATGATTGTTTTCTGTTTATTGTTATTAAGTTTTCTTGTAAAATTGTAATATTTGTATTTAATTTATCAGTAGTTGACATATTTATTTTTCTTTTATTTTCGCTAAACAATCATCTTTGTGTGTGTGCTTTGATAAAAGTTTGCTTGAGGCGGCAAAGGTTTTTATAAAACTGGGAAAGTTGCATCGCAGGGAGTTTTTTATTACCTATTTATATGTAGTCAAGCAATAATTTTATTTCACTAATGAAATTAAACCTAAAAAGCTATTTTGTAAATCCCTTTATCTTGCGTTAAACATTTTTCTATATACATTCATACATATTTACATTTTTTTAATATTTTTTTTTTTTGGTTCAAAGCAATGGGTATTGTACTTACAAAGAAAAAAGTTTTTTATCAATTAAAAAAATGGTTTAACAAGTATTTAAATTTAATTAATGTGATAATTGAATCAATTGTTTTTTTAGTTGAAAGAAAATTATAATATAAATTTGATTGAATTAATATTTAAGTTGTTTTGAAATAAATTTTTAATTAAAATATTAATTTAATATAAAAAAAAAAATTTTAATTTATTTTTTTGTTTAAAATAAAATAATTTTAATAATTAGTATTGTGGTTATTTTATTGAACTGTTAATGGTTTTTAATCCAAATTTAGATATTTTTAATTAGGCTTAAGTTCATTGAATTTAATTATTTTTATGAAGACAGGAATTTTTACAACATGAAATCAATTAAAATTTTTTTCAAGTAAAAATAGATAATCATTCATTCAAAAAGCAAATTTCGATCTACCAAAGTGAAATACCATTTGGTTTAAGGATTGATGTTTGACTATTGACGTCGCCCGGCCTCAATAGCCGAGTGAGTAAAACGGCAAACCCCACCGACGAGATTGTGTGGTTACAATCGAAACTAGTCTGGGCAACCTGTCCGTGAACGCCTGGGTTCAAATCTCAGCGCAGTCAAGAATGAAAAATTATCAATAAAAATAATTTTAACTTGTAGAATTGTTGTTGGGAATTGGTAATATTTAATTAAATAAATTTATACATTGCTTGAAATGGCAAAGTTATTAGATCATTTTTACACCCTCCACCACCACTAAGGGTGAATGAGGGTATACTAAGTTTGTCATTCCGTGTAAAACTTTTTTATTATACATCTAAGATACCATAAAGTATATATATTCTGGCTCCCTGAGTAATTCTTAGTCGATTTAGCCATGTCCGTCTGTCTGTCCGTCTGTTGAAAACACGCTCACTTTCGAAAAACGCAAAACAAAAGAACAAACTTGGTCTCAAATTGCTTGTAGTTATTCTGAGCAGCTTGGGATTGAAATCCAGCAACATCGGTTCAGAAGGATCCGAACTATGAATCAAAATGTGGAACCACCACCCTAAAAAATTATAATTTTGATACAAAAACTAAAATAAAAGGTGGAATAATGCACGGAATGATATACAATTTTGCACGAATTCTCTTTATACGACTGTTAATCATACTGTTCAATTTCGTGAAGATCGGTCCATAATTGATCATAGGCCCCATATAAACCCTACTCCCGGAAAACAGCTAAGTACGCCTAAAACCGTAATAAATAACGCTATCATACTAATATTTTGTACCTCAAAGTTTTATAGGACCAGAAATCACACAGTAAATTTTTTTTAAATCGGTGCATAATTTACACTAGGCCCCATATAAGCCCTACTCTCGGAAAACTGTTTATTGCACCTAACACCAAATAAAGCTCACTTTAGGAAAATAATTAAATTCGCCTTAAACCATAACAGATAAAGATATTGCGGTAAAATTTCTTGCAACTTAGATTCATATGGCCAGAAAAAATATAATGCAATTTTGTGAAAATCACTGTTGACGCAAAAACTAATTACACTGCTGTATTTAAATTTATTTTTTGTAATACCAGAAATCAGTCTTCAGAATTTTGGGATGATTGGGCCATAATTTACCATAGGTCTAATACAAATTACCCTTCTAAAAATTATTTTAGTTCGGCTTAAACTTTTACGAATCATGATATTTTACTCAATCCAGTTCAAAAGTCTAACAAGAAACGCATCAAACTTTCTTATTTTGGGTTAATAATTTAATATAGGTCTAAACCTTAACCAATTTTAATGATGACGTTCGTTTTTGTGAAGATTAGTTAATAATATATATGTATTTATCATATAGAGCCCACTCCCGTTGGTGGAGGGTATCAAAGATTCGGCACAGCCGAATATAGCACTCTAACTTGTTTTAATTAAAATTAAAAATATCATTTATTGAAAAAAAACTATTCACAGTTTTACAATTTTCAGTAATCAACATAATCATTTTATTTATAGGTACAAAGTCAGCAAATTGTTTGCTTGATATTATGAATTTGGTATAAATTTGGTGATCAGAGACAGTTTTAAATATTTTCTGTGCATGTAAACTACGAGGGCGGATCAATAAGTCCGTGAATGAAACACAGTTTTTTTTACAAAAAAAAAAAATTTAGTATTCATCATAATCCCCTTTTAGCTCAATACACTTAGTCCAACGTTTCTCCAATTTGTGTATCCCTTCCCAAAAATAGGATTTTTCGAGGTCCATAAAATAGGAGCTAAGTCTCTTTCCACCGAGCCATTTTTTTAGGTTTGAAAATAGTCACTGGGTGCTAAATCCGGAGAATATGGCGAATGAGGTGCCAATTCGTAGCCCAATTCAGTAGTCTATTAACAGGTGGTACTTGATGGGAGCAGTGTTGCATTTCATATAACTACGAGAGAAATTTGATCCGCCCTCGTATTTATACTCGAATTAAAATATAATAACTACATGCAAGAAAAAAAATTCTGTTGAAAATTTGGGAAATCGAAGCAAAAATTATAATTCATAAATATAATCTAAATGGAGTAAAGGCATTGACAGTTATAAATTTTATCCAATATAAATGCAAAGCATTTAATATATAAAGTATATAAAAAAAATTATTTTCTTTTTACAGTTTGTCATTCAATTTGTTATTTTTACAAAATTGATCTTAGACCCTATAAAGTATTTATGGTCACCTAAAAGTCAAAACAACGTATCATCACTTTCCACAAGTTTACAGAGAAAAAAAGAGTTATAAAAGGAAACTCTTTACATATGAAAAAAAATTTATCTGATTCTGTGTGATACAATAAAAAAAAATTATTTCTTAGCTTTAAATTAAAACAAGTAAGAGTTCTATATTCGGCTATGTCGAATCTTATATGTCCTTTATAATGGTTTGAAATATACGGTGACTTATTATACAGATTAGTACTGTATATCAGTTATTTGTTTTATATAATGTTCTCTATTTAAACTTGGGTATTTTTCACCGATTCGGCAGATTTTAATACCGACGTGTTAAGGAAGAAATTTATCATTTACTTGGTTTACAAAACTAGAACTCGGGAAGATCTATTGTACTCGAAAATGCATATGTTTCAGAAACATTTTATAATTTTGGCATAACACTTCAATTTCTCGAAAAAAAATCCGACTTTTTTGGGAAATATATTCTGCAAAATGTATTATTAAGATGGTCTTAGTTGTGATGCATGCGTGCATATATATATGGGCATTTCCAGCGAAAAGTTTTCTTTTTTTGACCTTACTCCAGCAAGTAATAAGAATTGTTTCTCAAAATATTTTATATGTTTGTATGTATAATTTACTTTTTTATATTTTGGTGCTAAGCATATCTAGCTCTACATTTAGTAAAAAAGGGATTATAGTTGACTAGCATGGGCTGAATATACAAGGTTCCTAGCTTGCTGCCGTTAGATTAAAATAGAAAAATTGACTTTTCGCTGCAAATAGGCATATACATATATTTTGGAAAACTTAATTATAAAATGAGTACTTCTTAAGATTTCAGTACATTGGTCGTAGCAGAGGTATTTTTTCACTGTTTCGATAGATATTAAAACCTAAAATATATTCTCTGCCACTCCCTTCTCTAGATAATATAATTCTATAATGTCCTTGTGTTGCAGGTACCATGTCCACTTTTCCAATCCCGCCCATTATTTTACAGAAGTTGTATATTAATAGACTAGCTGTGTGTTTCAAATTTGGACAATTTTTCTTTTACCATTCTTTAGATATAAATAAATCTATTTCGAGCATCGCTCCCTTCTCCAATCCCATCTTAATTTTGTCTGATGTTGCGTATTGATAACCAAGATGGTTGTACCTAATGGTTGTGAACTTTAGGTCTTGCCGTTCCCCAGACATATAAAAATCTATTATGAATTTCCCCAGAACGACCCTGTCAAAAAAATTTGCTAATTTCCGCAAAATAATATTTTTGAAGCTTTTATGTCACTTTTATGTATTTTATAGTTTTTAATTTATCTGAAAATAATTTATTTTATCATAATTACAACCTGAATAAAAAAGTTACAATAAATTTTATTATAAGTAATAACAACTTACTTATTAAGTTGTTATATAGATGTTGATATGTCACTAATTATTTGACACATGAAATGTCAAATCCAGCAACAGCGGTTCAGTAGGATCAGAACTATGAATCAAAATATGGAACCACCACCCTAAAAAATTTATAATTTTGATACACAAACTAACATTAACCCATTCGTGGCCAAACAAAAACTATAAGGACAAATTAAGAAATTTCATTTTTTAATTATTATTAGTAATACAAATAAACAAAGGAATAATAAAAAATTAAGAAATAAATACTTTCCTGGATTTTACAGGGGTGTGCCCAAATTGGCACACTGACCACTTATGAGTGAAATTTTGCGAAACAAGATTTTTCAATGCAAATTGTTTTTTTTGCACTTTTTGCAACACCAACGGCCTCTGTCGTGGCAGATGGAGCAACGCAAACGATGTGAAAGCTTTTCAGGAATATGATAAACGCCGTCCAGTTTGAGGCCTTTGATATTTGATGAGGAAGGGCGAGTGAAGATTCTTCTGGATGAATGGTTTAGGTAAAACCTAGGTATAGTTCGTCGAAATAATAACTGATCCATGGGGTTTTCATTAGTAAGAACATGCAAGCGCCACGCATTTGATATGGCCATATCAATCATGTAAGTGAATAAAACCCACCACCATTTTTTGCCATGCATGACAATTCTATACAATGATATTGATTGGTCCATTTCATCTACTCTACTCATGCCCTTGTTGTAGTTTTGGAATAAAAGTGGAATTTGCATATCAGTTTTTTGCTTTTTAGCTGAACACCACATTTTTACATTTCCTACCGGCTCATAGGAATCATAATTGGTAGCAATAGTGCAAATACTATTGTCTTTCCAGCGGACCAATAATAACTCATTATTTTTATCGAACCTGTAATCGAACTCCGCTCTTGGTTTCTTACTCATCTCCTTTGCATCTGGTAGTGGACATTTCTTGGTGCGATTTTCTCCAATGGTTCCTGTAGCACGGTAGCCTATGTGGCGTAAATCATTTAGAAGGTCGCAACTTGTGAAAAAGTTGTCAAAAAAAATTTTGTGGTTGGCAGGGTTTGTGGTCAAATTATTTAGAAGTGTTTTGACAACTCTAGTTCCTAAAGGCTCTGTAGCAGAATTAGTTGATTTACCACAATAAATATCGAAACAGTAGCAATATCCAGAGGAACTTGCTGCCACCCAATTTTTGTAACCAAATCGAACAGGCTTACCTCGAATAATCTGTTTTGCTGAATGATGACCATAATACTTCACCATAGATTCGTCAATAGAAATATTTTCGTGGAAAACACCCCACTGGTTTAACTTTTTAATAAGTATATCGGAAAGTTTACGTACTTTAAACATTTTATCGGTAGTGTTCGGAGCATCGTTATTATCAACAAGGTGTAGATTTCTTTTTATTTCCAATGGTGGAATAATGTACGGAATGACATAACACGAATTCGCTTAATACGACTATAAATCATACTGTTAAATTTCGTGAAGATAGGTCCATAATTGGCCATATTAACCCTTCTCGCGGAAAACAGCTTAGTACGCATAAAGCCGTAATAAATAACGCTATCATACTAAAATTTGGTACGTCATTTGAAGATCGGTCCTAGCCCCATAGAAACCCTACTCTCGGAAAACTGTTTATTGCGCCTAAAACCAAATAAAGTCCACTTTGGGAAAATAATTAAATTCGCCTAAATACGTCACATATATAGATATTGCGGTAAAATTTCTTACTTAAATTCATATGGCCAGCAAAAAAATATCATGCAAATTTGTGAAATTTACTTTTAACGCTAACACTTATTACACTGCTGTATTGAAATTTATTTTTTGTAATACCAGAAATCAGTCTTCAGAATTTTGGGACGATTTTCTTATTGTCGGTCAATAATTAAATTCAGGTCTAAGCCGCAACTAATTTTAATGCTGACGTTCGTTTTTGTGAAGCTTAGTTAATAATATATATCTATTTATTATATAGAGTCCACTTCTGACGGTGGAGGATATCAAAGATTCGGCACAATCGAATAAAGCACTCTTACTTGTTTTAATTACATTTACAATTTAAATAAATCTATGAATAAGTATTAAAAACCAAAATATTTTATGACTGACAAAAAGGTTTTTTACTCATATGTACCTGTGAAAAATAAGATAAAACTGAAAAAAGTGAAGTTTTCAAAAAAATCACCAACAGTGGAGATATTAAATTTTATCGTGATGTATAACAATTTTCGGCTAGCGATTACTTTCTCTTTACAAGATCTTTTAATTTTTTTTTTACAAAAAGTGAACAAAAAATTGTTTTTTTCAGCTGTTTTATCAAGAATAAAAATTAAATTTTTCCAAAAACTTCTTTAAGTAGCTGTTTTTAAAGTCTCTCACAGAAAAAAATCAATGTAATAAAATATATTAAGGGTAATCACGATGGTCATTGTGAAAATTTGCACTTTGCAAATCTTTAGTGCATATTATGATTGATCGTGAGAATACCATTATTATTTTTGGTGCGAATTTGCGATTTTTTTAAAAATTTGTTCTGGGAGGACTATCGTAAGTTGTCAAAACTCTTCATTTGTTTACAATTATGCACAAGCATAGGTTTTAAAATAAATTCTTTAACAATTAAGAATGCCACAACCGGTGAAAAATTATTTTCTTTTTTACAAATAGAAAAAAAAAATGGCGGCCAGTATGTCAAAAGTTGTTGTTTGCTTTTATTTGCAACTGAGCAAATATGCACTACTATTTTTAGTCAAGGTTTTTTTAATGCAAACGAAGTAAAATGAGGCAAATTGCCAATACGTACATTTTGTTGTTGTGTTGTGCAAATGTGTGTTTTTTGGCACACTTTGCACTACCCATCGTGATTATCCTTATTGTAAACTTCTCAAAACCGCAACAAGTCAATGAACACACATGCAATTTACTCAACTATCCTGATTGGGATTTTCGGGATTGGGATTTTCGGAATTCGGCAATCCCGAATATCGGGATTTCTGTTTTGTAATCCCGGGATTTTCGGGATTCCGATTTTTTTTTATATATTTATTATTGTTAAATTTTTCCCAATAATTTGTATAAAGATGTTTTTTACGTGCATTTCTTATCAAAAAAAGTTTTTGATACACCCTGTTTACATAATTTTAAACGATTTTTATATGATTAAAATATGTATTTTCTGGAACACAAATCAAAAAAATCCGACAAAAGTTTCGTCAGATACAACATTGGATGCTTTAATATTCTTAAAAAGCATCTGAAAATGTCTTTTAAAATTTGGCATTTTAAAATTTTGCAATTTTTTTGTTGAAATTGTCCAATTGTATTTGAAAATTGTCTTTTTGTTTTCTTGTACTCATTTTTTTTTAAATACATTTGAAAAATTTTAATATACAATTGGACAATTAAAAAATCTATTTAAAAAAATTTTGAAATACACTTGGAAAATTTGTGAATACAATTTAACAGTTGTAAAATACATTTGTGCAATTGTAAATACATTGGATAGTTTTAAAATACATTTGTATAATTTTGAAATACATTTGGAGAATTTTAAAATACATTTGGAAAACTTTAAATTATATTTGGACAATTTTAAAATATATTTGGACAAATTTCAAATGTTTGGAAAATTTTAAAATTCATTTGGAAAATTTTTAAATATATTTGGTAAACTTTAATATGCAATTGGAAATGTTGTAATTTTTTATATCAATAATCAAATATGGATAGAAATAAGATTTTTCTGTTTTATTGTTACGTTTCTTATTATATGATCTTTATGAATTGTGATCAGTTAATAATTTCAGTGTGTTTTTATTTTATATTTTACAAATAGATAATACATGTGCATAAAATATGTATTTTCAATGGAAAATTAAGTTGTTTCTAATAAAGTTTAAAAAATTTTTATATATTGGGTATAAATAAAAAAAAAAAATAATTTAAAAAAATCCCGAAAAATCGCGGAATCGGATCGCGAATTATTTTCTTCAATCCCGAATCCCGGGATCCAGAAAAACAAATCCCGATTGGAAGCCCTAGTTTATAGGGAACAAACCAACACAAATTCTTTTTTCGTATCTGTAGCTAAATTGTAAATGTCTAAGTATTCGTGTAAGTATTTTTAAGGTTAATTTATAATTGCTTTCCTATTGTTGGCACGATTAAAAAAACGACTGTGTAACGTTCATTGAACTTATCACATCAAATTTATTTCAAATTAAATGAATTCAGAAACAAATTTTCTATAATTTAAAATTAATTAGAATTTAAAAGTCGTAATTTTCTTAAAATCACAATGATATAGTTCTACTGCTTGAAGGTCTGGATGTCTTAAACAAATCAAAAGAATCATACAACCAGAAATCCTCAAATGGCCAAGAAATAATTCTTTGTCTTCTTTCTTTTTTTTCGTATTGGATTTATGATTTTTTTACGAGTTGGCTATGAGATCATTGGAATTTAGTGCTGATGAAATGTTTTTTTCTGTGTTCATTTCCTGTAAAATTTTAATTAGGTGCACAATTTGCTTGGCCAAAATTTACATAAATTTAATTTTTTTCATTTTGTTATAAATAAAATGTTTGATTAATTTACTTATATAATTTTTAAGTTTTTGTTAAGTCATTTGTGGTTTGTGCATGACATCAAGTTTTATTTTGGTGTTTATTAATAAACCATATAAATTTCCAAGTATTTTGTCCAAATACAGAAAAACAAGATTCGAATGATAAATTTCGATTAGGATTAAAATGGATTTTATTATTGTAAAATGACATAAAATAAGTAGCCGATCCGCATTGTAAAAGCTGGGTCTAGAACCAATATTTTATGGTGTTACAAACCTCGGCACAAATGCAAAATACTCTTTCCTTTATTATGGCGTGGGTATAGTAAACACTTAAATTTATTTTTGGCTTAAATTAACGACATATCTATTAAGACAAAATGTCTGCAAATTTACTCTTAACAAAAAGTTTTCAAATCCAAAATTATTAATGAATATTGGTAAGTTGGTAAGAATATATATATTCACACGTAGATTAATATATTTCACAATATATTATTTTAAATCACATATTATCCTAAGCAACATTAAGATCTCGGAATTATTCTGAACAACATGCTAAACCCTAGATAGATAACCTGCGTATATTTTACGCATGTATTTCGAAATAATGCGATTTCTTTTTAGTTAGCATGATTACGTGGATATACACTTTAGACATTTCAGTCGTTACGTAGACCTTCTGTGAGGCACACAAGTCGCTGCGGTATATATTGGCAATTTCGAAATATGGCCAGTTTCTGACTCAAAATGACGTAGATTAGTGATCAGTTTTCGAAGAAATACGATTTTTAGTTTTGTTTTTTTTTTCCTTTCTCATAATAAATTTATTCAATATATATTTTAAAATATAATCCACATTAATTTGTTCCTAATTAATCAAAAAATGCATATAAAACCAGGTTAAAATAATGCGTCAGTTGTACGCATGATTATCTTTAACATATGTGATGGTATTATTATCTGTCTAGGGTTACTATCATTGAGATAGTTAACTTAAAAAATCATTTAATCATTATTAGGTAGTGGTTGTGATATAATGGGCCACTTTTAGTAAGCAGAACTGGCGCTGTGGGATAAACCAAACGTAATGTTACGGTGCCCAAATTACCTCATTATGTATACCAGAAAATGTGCCATTCGTACTGAGCATACAGGCTTTAAGTCTCGTAGTTAAAAAACTTTGACAAACTCTGCAACTCGCCTAAAATTAACCGTACAGTGGAGGCAACATTCAAGGACTTTTCGTGACTATGGATTAGTGTATCATAAAAATTTTTTTTTTCGATTTTTATAGGTACCCCAGCATTTTTTGAAAGGGTAAATTATTTTTGTGAATTTTTTCAGATTTTTCGGAAGAGGTTTAGAGGTCGCTAAAATGGAATTTAACCCAAAAATCGGGTTTTCTTGACTTTCTTTGAATTTTGGTCATTACTCGGCCCATTAGAAAGATTTGCTTTGTTACTAAGTAAATTTTTTTTAAAGAAAACTTCTCAAACTTTACTTCTCTGTGCAGATATTATATATTATACAATGCTTTGTAACTTTTAAAATTTATATTGAAGTTAAAAAAACTATTGATTCAGTTTAAAGAGTGAACAAATTCTGAGTATAAAAATGCTAAATAAAATGCCAAGTGCTAAATGAAAATGTTGCAGCTAAATAAAACATTTTAATGCTAAGTTTAGCTGCAAAAAATCCAAAATGGCCACACTGCTATGGATGAAACAATCTGTAACTCTTCTCCGGTTGTAATGTGTAATCGACATCACTACAAGCTTGTACATTGTGGGAATGCGTCCGGAAACGGTATTCCAGACAAGAAAAAAGGCACTATTATTGTGATGGCCTTACGCAAATTAACCCTTATACGGTCTTCGGGTGAAATTTCACTTATTTTATGTTTCAAATTTATATCTCTTAAACATTTAACTTGAACTAAATGAGACTTTTTTTTAAATTTTCAAATTGATGTTTTGCATTAATAACAGTAAGCCTTCTTTATTTTATATCTAAACGTTACAAAATTATTTGAAGAATTACGAAAAAGTCCCTATGGTGAAATTGTGTAAGTATTACCTACATCCGATTGAATTGTTGGGATACTTTTAGTTTATTGCTTGTTTTCTTATTAAATATTATTCTGTCTAAAAAATAAAATACACCTTCAGTAAAGTAAAATCCCCTGTATATTTTTATTAACTAATCAATATGGGTGAACTTTCCTGCAACTTATTTGAAGGAAGGTATGAGGGTTAAAGTATATATATTGCAGAAAGCTTAACGTAAACATATCTCAGAGTCTTGCGGTTTGTTGTAAACTCACCATAAAATATTTTTTTACTCGAGTGTTGTTAATTTTCACTACAGTATTTTACTAACTTTATTTCAGGTAAAAGTGAAAATATAAATTCATAAATTATAAATAGACTTCAGAAAGTAAATGTATAAAACAAATTTTTTGAGAAAAAATTAGAAAAGTTAGAAGCAGCCGTGTTTTTTTTTTGCTTATCTTAGTCATTTGTGGTTCGATCTGGCTAAATTTTAAGAGCGAACTCTAAACACAAGGTGGAGGACAATGAACATTATGATAAAATAAGTGAATTGATTTTTTGATTAGGTTTTTTTTTTGCTATACCCTCCACCACCACTAGTGGTGCATGTGGGACCACCACCCTAAAAAAATTGAAAATTTTGATACAAAAACTTACATGAATGGTGGAATAATGCACGAGTTCGCCGAAAATCATACTGTTAAATTTAGTAAAGATCGGCCCATAATGGACCATAGGCCCCATATAAACCTTACTACCGGAAATCAGTTTAGTACGCCTAAAACCGTAATAAATAACGCTATAATACTAAAAGTTGGTACGTCACAGATTTATATGACCAGAAATCACAGTGTAAAATGATTACAATAAATTTTTTTTTTTTTGTTCCTATCAATGTGATAATTGAAGCAATTACTTTTTTAGTTGAGAGAAAATTAAAAATTTAGTTTTGACTTTATTAACATTTTAGTTGTTTTGATGAAATAATTGTTTAATTAAAATATTTATTAAATAAAAAGAAATCTAAATTGATTTCTGTTTAAAATAAAATAATTTTAACTTGTAGAATTTTTATTTGGAATTGTCAAAATATAAGCTATATTTAATTAAATCAATTAGCACATTGTTTGAAACTTTTGAAAAGTGTTTTGATATTGTTTTTTAATTAAAAATATCATCTTTATAAATTCTCAGACAGCATCTTTATAAATTCTTTAAGTTTCATGCAAATACTTGAAGGTATCATCCCTCATGTCCAAACAATACAAACGACTATATATATAAATATGTTCCCACGGTTCCTATAAGAAGAATGGGACCTTGTCTGCTGCCATGTACCTGTCTTTACCCCAACATTTTCTTGACATCGTAATCTTTTTCTTGACATTTGCAAGGATGTTCTTTTCTCTAGATGCAGGTTGGGATATGTGTATTTTCTTAGGGTGTGAAAACTATGCAACAATACCGCCATTTTTAATTTAGTTTTTGTATTAATGACCGTCGATACAAAAAACTCAAGGCTTTTCCTGAATTTTTTAATAAAATTCACAATACACTCTTATTACTGACCACTGAGCTTAAAATAAAACCAAATGGGAATCAGTGATCACTTGAATAATCCCTCTTAAAATATTCGTAAAAGATGGACTAAAATGAAATTTAGTTTTTATCTTTTAGAACAGCAAAACTTCTTGTAACAAATCCTTAAAAGAAATATTTTCCATAAAGTAAAAAAAAAAAACAAAATAAAAACTATTTTTAAACGTTTTACCTACTGACCTCAATATAAGCTTTTTAGTTCAGCATAAAATCGCAATAAACTTTTTCCATGTACAAAACGAAAACTGAGTATTTCTGACTTTTCCTTGTAATGGCTACTTTTTATTCCACTAAATAGTTACCAAATGCAAAAATTATAGCTTATTATAGCATTTCTGAATTGGCAAAAAAAAAAACTAGTAACATAGTACATTTTCCACTCCTTGGTATTTCATACGTAAGACACGATTTGGAAATTGCAACAAATATGAAAATTACCAACAACAATGCAGCAATATTATAATCGTTATGAGAGAAAAGAAAAATAAGCCAAGTTTTATTCAGAGAATTTAAAACAAAAAACTTTGATTTCATTTTGATGAGCTTAAAATGCAAACACGACTCAAAATTAACAACTAAAGTTGGAAACTAAGAAATAGATTTAATGATGGAATGAAAAATCAACACTATACCAATAACAGGAATTATGGAAAAATTGCCAGAACAGACAGCAGGCGAAAGTCTGACCGACCGACCGACCAGCAATGATAAAAATAGAACATGTTTATAACTTTTCATGTCTTTCAGTTCATTTGTTTGCAAGAATAAAAAAAACTGCAAGAAAAACCATGGCAGCATTTTATAAATAAGGAGTTTTACAGCAAATTGACACAGAAACGTTTTTTATAATGCAACTAAAGAAAAATTTAAAATAAAAATAATTTGCATTTAATGGTGATTTTTCAAATGTGAATGTGCCAGGCAACACAAGCAAAGACCGGCAACACATCAACTTTGGTGCCATACCAATGATGAAAGAAAAACCTACAGCAAGACACCCAACATCATGCAGAAAGAGTGATGATTTTTAGCACTTAGCGAAAATACAAAACAAAGTGTTGGAAATTTATCTATATACATACTTAAAAAAGTAAATTAAGATTAAAAACTATAATTTTTTTCCCAAAACCCAGCAGATGGTTTCTGAATAGTTTCTGAGTTATTGGCTCCATATCGCAATTAAACTTAAACAAAATATCATAGTTATTGTACTACACGAGGACGGCGGATCACTTGGGATTTTACAGTATTCCCTTTATGATACCATGAGCCAATGACTAGTGTTAGAGCTACACTGATGAAAAAGGCATCATAACGCTCATGTATTTTGACATCAGTACTATGAAAAGTGACTTCGTTCTTGATCCCATGACACTTTTCATCATTATGATTTTAGCTTAACTTCACTTGGCCAAATTCTCATCAGGATCAAAAAACTTAAATTATGTCATCAATGGGATGATACATCGGCAGCACAGAAATGACGAATCGGAGTCAGGTTAATAAAACATACCATTAGTGCGATGACTCAGTAGCATCGCAGAAAGGACTCATTACACAGCTTGTCATTAAATTCAGTCACTGGGATTGACTTAAGACAAAGTGAGAGAATATTAGTATTTACTTACTTTTTTTCACTTTTGCTGTATTTCGCCCTTTGTTTACAGAAGAACTATCAATTAAAAGACACCAGCAGCATGCCCAATATGGTTTTCATAATCATTATACCTTAAAAATTTTATGTGCGTATTTAACTAAATAATTTAAAAAAAATAAAAAAGGGGATTTTCGATTCTTATTTTAAATTTTAAACATGAAAATAATGTTAATAATACAAAAATGTGGCATTGAATTTATGTCACTGTAGTCATACACAGAAAAAAGTGTTTTATCAATTAAAAAAATGGTTTAAAAAGTATATAAATTTAATTAATGTGATAATTGAATCAATTATTTTTTTAGTTGAAGGAAAATTAAAAATTTTAATTTTGATTTAATTAATATTTTAGTTGTTTTGAAATAAATTTTCAATTAAAATTTTAACTAAATAACAAAAAATCTTAATTGACTTTTTTCGTTTAATATAAAATAATTTAAACATGTGGAATTGTTGTTGGGAATTGTCAATATTTATTTAAATAAATTAACACATTGTTTGAAATGGCAAAGTTTTTAGATCACTTTTTCAATTAAAATTAAAAATATCATTAATTGAAAATTTTTTTTTCAAAATTTTAAAATTTTTAGTAATCAATATAATCATTTTGGTAATAGGTGCAAAATCAACAACTTGTTTGCTTGATATTATGAATTTGGTATACATTTGGTGAGTGGAGAAATTTAATCATTTTTTCTGTGTAGCATAGATGACGCATAAAATATGACAAAATTTTATGCTGACGTTTGTCATTGAATTGGTGTCACTTTTTGCCTCATTGATGTAATTTGTAATAACATTGATGTCACAATTCTGATGTAAGGCCATCATCAATATGAAGATGCATTTTTCTATGAGTGTAAATTCCTTCAAATTGTATCATTTTCAGCCTCGGATTTTTTTGAGTGTCCAAATATCATTCTAAACACGGAATATAAAACTTTTCGCAAATAAATACTATCAAGGCTTATTGTATTAAATTCCTTTTAAGCACTGTCGAGATTCATATTTACTTAGCACCGAAGAATAAGATTTGTGCCAATTACAAGCTCAATTGTGTAATGTTGCCTATGGGAAACAACGGGGCTAAATGGATTAATGCAAATGTATTATGTGTGCTTGTAATTGGGTCATATATCTTAATTCACTCAAATTTGTACATTAGCATTAATTCATAACAGTTTTCATACATTTGGCCAATAGTGATGCAACAAACACGCTGTCTACAACATTTGTAATATTATAAAATAAAATAAGGGCTTTATATTTTAAGTTTTAATTTCATTTTGTTTATTTTTTTTAACTTGTTGCCGTTGTTTTTTTTTCAACTTACAACAAATTACTGTTACACGCTTAATGCCGTTTACACTAGAAAAACATTCATCGGGTGTTGCCGCAAACTGTGTTGCAGAAATAACCTGAAACCTTTTTCTTTCTGGATTTGTGTCAGAGATGGGAAATTACAATTTTGAAATGATACCTAAAGAGTACTTTTTTGGAAAGTAAAGTACCAAAGTAAATTTCACGAATTATTTTTTTTAATTAATTAACCGGTATTAAGGTATAAGTGCATAACACGATTTATATCGTCAACGATATGAAAAATGATAGGTTAAGCAACGCGCGTTATAAAAGCCTTTTCTGTCAGCTGTTTTTTAATTGTTTACTTATTTGTATTTGGATAACTGTACACTTTGCTAAAAAAAGTTCCAAGCTTTGATTCTTTTAGTTTGTTTTGGTAGGTCTCTCTTAGTTTTTAATACAAGACTTTATGTTTTTTAACCTCTTTAACAAGTTTTTCTCCATGATTCACTAATTTGTTTAAATTATTATTTTTTTTTATTGTCAGCTGATTAATTGTCCAAAGTACACAAAAGTTTTTCTTCCAAAAAGTTTTTGTCCAAAGTACACAAATGTTTTTCTTCCAAGATTCACTAATTTGTTTGAATTATAATTTTTTATTGTCAGCTGATTACTTGTCAAAAGTACACAATTCGTTAAAAAGTTCAAAATTACCCAAATTTCTGCAGCAAATGCGTCAAAATGTTTTTTATATAACTTTCCTAGAGGGAAGCCAACTGACACTAAAGTAGTCCCATGGTAGGTTCGTTGGTGGTAGAAACCGGTCCTTGTTCCAACACTTTACATGAATAGGACCTATCACTTTTAAATGGGGTTGTCAACGGAGGGGTTTAATTGGCACCTATTAGAAACCATTTGACCAGTCACACATCTATTTTCAATAAATGAGTTTAGTGTTAGTAACAACAATGACACACTCATAGAAAAATGCATCATTGATGATGGCCTAACATCAGAATTGTGACATCAATATTATTACAAATGGTATCAATGAGGCAAAAATTGACATCAATCCAATGACGAACGTCATCATAAAATTTAATCATATTTAATGAGTCATTTATGCTATGATTACAGTGACATCAATTCGATTTCACATTTTGTGTATTATTAACATTATTTCTATGTTTAAAAAGTAAAAGAAGAAGCAATAATTCCCACATTCTATTTTCTTAAATAATTTAGTTAAATACATCAAATTTTTAAAGTAGACTAATTACAAAAACCATATCGCGCATGCTGCTGGTGTCTAATAATTGAGAGTTCTTTTGTAAACATAGGGCGCAATAAAGCAGAAGGGAAACAACCATGTGTAACGGGTAAGTAAATAATAGAACTCTCTCATTTTGAATTAAGTCAATCCTAATGACAAACTATCATTAAATTGAGCCTAATCAGTAATTTCTCCGATGTTACTGAGTCATCGTACTGATGACAATTTCGTATTAAACTGAATCTGATTCGTCATATCTGTGATGCCGATAGGTCATCCCATCGATGACATAAGTTCACCTGATGACTATTTGGGCAAGTGATGTTAAGGTACCACAGTGATGACAATTGGCATGGGGTCAAAACAAAGAAACTTGGCATGGCACATATGTCAAAATACATCAGCGTTATGACGCTTTTCCTATCAGTGTAGTCCTTGGTATTCTTCCAATAAAAAAGTCCTGGAATTAATTTTAAGAACAAATTTTTAAATAGTTCCAAAGAAATGTATCACACCACCGGTGAATACTGAAACTGTTAAAAAACGGCCCTAATAATAAATAAAAAATCATTTATACAAAAAAATTATTGAAACAAAATTTATACAGTATTAAAAAATCTACTTTTTTGTTCTTCGAAATATACCAGTTAAATGTTAGAAACTGCTGGTCGAAATAATTAAAATACATAGAAACATATAAAATGAAATGTATCTGTTGTTCTTTATAATGTAAATTATGCACACATTTTTAACTCTTCCACTCAAATAACCATAAATGAACTCGTTATTGACAACATATTCATAGCGTGGGATTTCCCAATTTACTTTACAATAAATGCACTGCAAACGGCCACAAACGGGTTGTGATTAACTTTGATATTGCAACATATGCATAGTTTGGAGTTGACCTATTCTTTTTTTATAGCTTATAGGGATTTCAATGTAAAACCGTAGTAGCATATCTATGTAGAGGTTAAATGACGATTCCAAAAATTTCAATTAATCACAAGCTAAGTGACCTCTGCTGGAGCCTAAAGCAGGTGCTAAACAATATAGACGACTTTTCAGATTAATCATATTTTGTTGCATAAATCAACCACTGATCATAAATATTCTTAATTTTACTTATGTTGTCCCCGGAAAAACTGTAAGAACTTTCTGAAATTTATACCTAAAAGTCTCTCTTAGCCGTTATTTTAGCTGTGGTAAACTGGCTTAATTACCAATATATTGTTCCGTTATGGCTTGCAGTGACGGTTGTAGATGCAGAAAGACAACCTAATGAGCCATAGAAGTCTATACGTCACCATAGAAGTAGATACACTATGCTCCTCATCGGAGTCACAAAAGTCATCATTAATTGGTCTAGTCAAGACAAGTACCTTTTTATAGCCCATTGACTTATAATTAGGGGTATTTGTGCCCTTGCATCTGTATGTCTTCAATGTAAAAAATGTTTATGCTCAACCTCTTCCTAGTTCATGGTATACCGTTCAAGGTCTCCAAACCTCAAGACAATCTTTTTAGTGTCAGTTAGAAAAGAAAAGTTATTGAAAACAATGTATGATATATTAAAGTTTCGAAAGTGTGTGTAATTAGGACATGATACGTTCTTTTTCTCCGTGAGGGTATTGCGGTATTTTTGATTTTTTTAAAGTACAACAAAGAGAGCAAAAGTACTAAAATATTTAGTTTTGATTTGTGCTGTTTTGTAACTATATAATCTTGGTAAGTTCAATCGCTGGCGGTATACGTTCGGCTGAATGTTCATGTTAATTTGTGCCTCAACGCCTCAGCTATATTCTTTTAATGGGAATGTAACTGAAAAAGGATCATCATGAAATTGCTGTTGATCTTAAGTGTGTCTCTTAGTATACATATCTTTTGTGACTTTGCTGTTAAAAAGTCCAAATAATGATTTGGTATTTTATTATTTTAGGTTTTTAATATTATCTTGTTTTCATACAAAAAAAAAAAAAAAAAAAAAAAATCGCATCGTATTTACTTGCATGTCATTGCAGTACAGTTGTTGTAATTTTTTGTACTTTTCCCATTCAGTTTGCGTATCAGCAAAATAAAATAAAACAAAAGAAAAAGATATTCTTGTTATTCCCCCTTTTGGAAATCCGAAGTTTAAGATCTTTTGTTTCTGCTTTATCTAAGATAAAACTTTGACAGTTAACTTGCTGCAAAAATGACTTTCAGTTGTTATTGTAATCTTATTATGTTGTTATTGTAAGTTTAGGTGCATTATTATACTGTAAATTCATTATTGCGTATTTTACTCTACACCACCATATAAAGAGGGCAGTGGTATTTGTTGATGGGATTTTGAAACTTGGCGCGAAAAACATCTTCCTACAGAAGTTCTTTTAAGGATACTTAAAGGTTACAATAATATCATTGCGGTGGTGAGCCGAGCTTATATTCTTGTTTCAGGCCGGTTCTTTGCTGTTTACAAATGAAAATGAATTTTTTTAAAGCACTAATTCTTGAAATTTTTGATTATATTTCTGTTTTTTCTGTTTTCTAGTTTACAAAAATAGAAATTAGTTTAATTTGACTACAACAACAAAATCAGCATAGACAAAAACCCGCAGCCATCTAGCCGTGTTGTCGTGAATGTGTTTAATGCATAAGAGTTCTTATTCGGCTGTGCCGAAGCACTGATACCACGGCTGCCAGATTACACGACATATCATCATCTTGACGACATTTAGGTACAAAAATAGACTATTGACGATTGGACGACTTACACCCTTAATTTGATAATTGTTCAAATGACAAATTTTGTACAAAATTTTGTTTTAATATAATTTCATATTGTATTGGTATTTTCATTTATTTAATTGGCAATAATTTTCATGTCTTAGCAGTTCGTAACATTTTAGCGCGATGCATATTTTTTGGCGTTCCATTTGATCATTGGTACCTTTTTATTAGATTTATTAGGTTTAAAAACAATCCTTTTTAAAGCACTTTAACAAAATTTTCGACGTGAAAAAGAGGTGTTCGATATCGCTGGGCTTTAGATCATGTGGTACGTGTAATTGTCTTACTTATTGTGAATGCCAATACTTTTGAAAAATTGTTAGTTTTAATACTTCAGTAGTTGAATATCTTAATCAAGTAAAGTCTCCAGTTCTTAATTCTAAAACATTTATAGCCTTTCCGTATGTAGTAGAATCATCTATTGATTTTTTAAATATTATTCTCTTTTTTATTTTCGGATTGTATTAATAATATATTTTAATTTTTTAGAGACGGAATTTAATAAGTCCATTTGAGGATTTTTTCCACAACATTTGATGAATTTCAACAAATTTTATCTGGCAACTATGATCGATACCCTCCACCGAGAGTTTGAATATTTATTTTAGGAGTGGGCTTTATATGGAAACTAAAAATTATAAATTAATTTTTATACAAAATTGACACCACAGTATTATAATTCGCTGCGGTTTTAGACCTTTTAAAGACTATTCCAAGAAGTCGTAAAAAACTTTGACCTAATATTAATAAAATATCATGATTTGTTTTAGAAATATTATTAGGCGTATTAAAGATTTTGAAGAGGGAATTTAAGAATGGACCTATTGTAAAATATTGTCATAACGGAGTCACTGTCGACTCTTTTTGCAACACGCCTAGTTCTGTGCGTGCTTCCACGTTAACCAACCAACCATTGTAAAATATGGGCGACATTATGTTTTTCTTAAAGGCTACACTCAAAAGAAAAATAATTCCACTCGTACTCAAATCAATCCGAAGCGGTATCAATAGTACGGTCAGTACGGATTTTCTTGAATCAAGTACAGAACGATTTATTCGTGTACGGATTATTCAATCGCGTAATACTCAACTTATCCATATTCAATCCCGAATTCGTACCAGGCCTGTCAGATGTGGCGATTTATCGCCAAACGTGGCGATGTTCAAACTCGTTTGGCGACCTAATTTTCGATGTGGCGGCTTATAAAATAGTTGACGATTTTGTTGGCTATTTTTGATGAGCCATGAATTTATTTATAGAGCAATTCCATATGAAAGCGATCACCTTTTGGACGACCCCTCTCCGATTTTAAAATAAATAGTCTCAATCGATTGCCCAGCAAAAAATAATGTACCTACATATTTTTTTTTTTTTTTATAGTGACTGGTTTAGTGGTGGTGTACACCACTGTCATGTGAAAAATTGAAGAATTCTTCATAAGGGACCTCATTGAAATTTGTTTTAAAAAAAAACTACTAAAGCGATCGCAACGAGTGATAGCTCGTTGGAAAGGTATTGAATCAGGCTTTAATAAAAAATTTTCCTAATTTTTCTTAGAAATTTACCTTTAAATTTTCCCAAGAAAATTTAATTTTCCGATTTTCCACAGAAGCTCTTAAATTTTCCGGCTAATTTTTTTTTTTTTGGATTCCTCATAATTTTTGCTTTAAGAATCAGCAATAAAAAAATGGGCCCCGACTCCTTGTTTGGACAGGAGAAGAGCATTTAAGAGACCACCTTGTTAAAAATACATTTTAAAAATTACACTGTGCACGAAATTGACACTTTTTTTTCGTGACAAGCTGGGCACCTGGCGTTTTAACATAATTCGGGTACGCTGAATCCAGTGGTGCCCTCGGTTTTTTAAGATTGGCTCTGGTTTTCGAGATATACCGTTATTTCTAAAATGGAGGAGGTTGCACAACATATGTTCGCGTAACTCAAAAACGCTTTAGCTTATTGAAAAAACTTAAAAAACCGAAATTCCGCAATAAAATTTTCTTTGAGAAAAATAAAACTTCGTTCTAATATCCGCATTTGTTTTAGAAACATAATTTTTTTTTTGAAAAAAAAAATAATTTTTTTTATCAAAATTTTGAAATTTTTGTTTTTTAAAAATTCATAAAAAATTGAAAAATGCAGCGAGGCTTCTAATTTTTTGCAGGCATATAAAAAACGAAGCTGCAAACAAAACATTAACTCTCATTTTTACTTTGTTCTAAATAAACATTAAATAAAATATATCATGGCGACTTTTTTTGAATTTTTGGCGGATTTTAGCGATACGGAACAAATCTTTTTTGGGATTTATAAAAAAATATTTTTAATTATTCTAAAAATACCTTATTATTGTCAAAACCTAAAAAAATTAATGCTTATAGATTTTCACATTGAATTTGGCGAAAAAGTTCAATATCAATCTGACAATCCTGAGTCGTACTGGAAATTAGCCAAAAGTGAAATTAGAAGGAGAATATTATTATGATTGATTTATTTACCCGTTTCACACCTTTTACAGAAAGAATTCCAATTATAAAACAGCAGAATCATGCCCGATATGGTTTTTACTTTAAAAACTTAATGTACATATTCCACTAAAAATATATACTAAATGAGAACACTTGCTTTCAATTTTACATTTTAAGCAAGAAAATAATGTATTTTCTTCTTGTTCTGTTTTTTTTTTTTTTTTGGTGTTTTTACACACAACAAGCAAATCGAGTTTTGTCTACGTGTGTGATGTTGTTGTAGTGGCTACAACCAGGGTTGTCAGATTGATTTTGATCTTTTTCGCTAAATTCAATGTCAAAAATCGCCAAAATCGCTTTAGCATTTATTTTTTTCGATTTCGACAATAATTTAAGTATTTTTAGAATAAAAATATTTTTTCATAAATCCCAAAAAAAATTTGTTCCGTATCCCTTAAATCCGCCAAAAATTCAAAAAAAGTCGCCATATATTTTGTTTAATTTTTATTTAACAAAAAAGGTGCAATGTTTAAAATATTTTATAGAAGTCTACTTAAAGTAACAAAAAAAGGATTTTGCGGTAAGTATTAAACAAATATTGGATGTACAATATATTTGTATGTAGTTGCAGTTCTATTATATAACTGAAACGCTATATAGTTCACCAAGAAGACTAAATTGTTGTCTTCTTTTTTGAAATACATTGTGAAGGTAGAAAAGAAATGCAACATGTGCTATTTATATTGATATAACTTTTGGCTCGTAAAAACGTGTCGAAAACTTCATATCGCATTCTACTTCAAAGCAGATATTTAGTGAATTTCAATATTTCAATACAGGTACCTGCCGTATCCTTGTAGCTATAAATTGTTGGCCTAATCTGATCTTAATTAGATTGAATATCATCATTACAATTTTCTTTTAACAAACTGTATTTTTTCTATTGTATTTCATTAACATCCAAGGGTAAGTTAGGATTCATAAAAAATCTTTAAAATATATTTAAAAACAACAAATTTTATGTGATAATTTGTCACATTTTATAATGGAAAAATTTTCATAAACTTTTATTATATTCATTTTTAAAGAATTCTACTTATTACTTCTTTCAAGAGCACATTTAAACGTGAAAAAAAAATTTCTCGAAGATTATCTTCATCAGCCATTTCAACATTATTTAGTTTTAAATACTGGTCATACATATGAATGCATCAAATTTCATACATTGAAATACTAGAATAAAAAAAATATTATTTCTTCGTTTTGAATTTAACAAATTTCAAAACAAATAGATGGCTCATCAAAAATAGACAACAAAATCGCCAACTATTTTATATGTAAATCGCCATGTCGCCAAATCGAAAATTAGGTCGCCAAAAGAGTTTGAAAATCGCCACGTTTGGCGAGAAATCGCCACATCTGACAGCCCTGGCTACAACAATTTTTGTTAAGTTTTATGAGATTAAAAAGCTCACTTTGTAACTTTAATCCCAGAGTGGCACTACCAACAAAAACTTCAATCTTTTTTGTACTTGGTTTATAGGGGTCGGTATACGGTCAAAATGCTTGTCATGCCGGCGAATTCTTTCGTGTACGTGTAATGGACTTAATATTCGCCGTCTATCTAAATTTTTTTGATTTGCCATCCAGCATCGTCGGTGTCACACATAGAACCACATTTTCACTAATACTACCATAGCGCTTGATGAGAAATGCTTGACCGTTTACAGACCCCTTAAGAATGTTATACTTATTTTGAGAAATTACGGGATTGATTTTCGAAAGTTATCCAATTAAGAATTGTTTTGAGTACGTTGTAGTGTTATTCATACTTGAATTTTTGAGTACGACTTGTACTTAAAGTAAGTATAAAAAACTTAATTTATCCGGAGTGTTTTTCTTTCTGTGTAGGGCTTTTTTTTAGTAAAACTTTATATTAAAAAGTTTTAGTAAATTGTTTCTCAAAAAAAAAAAAAAAACTGTTTCTACTTCTTAACAAAATGACATGAACTTAAAGTAACTTTGTTATGATAGATCGCTTGAAAAAAAAACTACTTTCTACCGTGTAAAACAAAAAGAGTCATTAACATTTTAAAGAAAGATGTTTCCCCCTTGTTTCTTATCAGAAATAAAAATCTTTAAAAAGCTCTTTTATGCAGTAGAGTGAAAATCTTTCGACTTTTACCAAGCAAAACTATAATTATAAATTTCTCTGGAGTTATTTTACATCTGAGTTTCACAAAATTCTTTCACTTTGTTGTCTTTAAGCTTCTGCAGTTATCTTTTCTTATAATTTTTCTAGTGCGAAAGGTTATACTCGTACTTTTATCAAATCTAACAAATCGCTTCAACATTTCAACAATTTGTATAATTCTCCATGATGTACGCTAAAGATACGAACAACCAACTATAATAAAATGTTGCAACAATTGATTTAAAATTATAAAGAAGAAATCAAATTGAACCAAACCAGAACCTTAATACGAGATCACCTAACTCAGTTTGAATTTGAGTAAATTTAAACATTATGAAAATTTTTGTTTGAAAAATATTAGCTTCAGTGGTATTATTTAAGCATTAACTTCTTTATACTATTTAATTTAAAAATACGTTTATTAGAAAAATTTTTTCTTTTTCATTTAATGCATTAAAACATTATTAAATTCCTGGAATGTTTTTGCACAACTTTAATTTACTGTACAGAATTCATAATTATTATGTCGCCAACTTCTAAGACTTAATAAAAATTTATTTTCAAATACATAAATTTAAACATTATTCCGCATTATATTTTCTGCTTAAGATTGCAATTAACACAAATTTCATTTAAATTATAGACCACAAATTTTTATTTCGCTGTAAGAAGCTTCTTGTCATGGCACGAACTGTATAATTAAAGCTAAAAAGCAAGGTCAATTTTTGCACAAACATCTACAATAACAAGAGTCTTAAACAAAAGAAAACAAAGGTAATAATAGTGGCAAGAGATCATCATCGTCATCATCCCATTAATTCCCACACCAAATATGATAAAAGAAAAAAAAATTAGACAGGCTAACGCAGATACGAGCAGTTAGAAAACTGAGAAAAAAATTATGTAGACTGTTTTAGATACAGATAAATTGAAAGACAGACAAACATACATACGAACAGGCGAACAGACGAATAAACAGACAGATGAATAGATTGATACACAGATATACATCTAGAAAGACCGAAAGACTTCTTGCGAAATTATTTTTCAAGTAACATGTTGTTTGTGGAATTGTGTATGACTACTAGAGTACAATAACATTTTAACAAGCTTAGCTCACGACACAGTTTTGACCAGAAGTTTAAATAATTAATTTCATAAAGTAGTTTATGATCATCGATCTTTACCGGTAGTATTTTTTAGCCCTAGAATATAATACTTATTTTTATGACGTTAACGTCATACTTCATCAAATGGACGACGGTGATATTCACAAGAGCAATAAGGATGCAATATGTACAAAATATAATTGAAATTTCGTTTGTTCAATAATTTGTTATTGATATTAATGAATTAAAATAAAAAAATACTCTTATTTTAATTTTATTTAATTAAAACAAAAGGTTTCAGAGTACAATTTTGTTTAGCTTGTTTTTCAAAATATAACAAAAAACATTTATGAAACTAGTTAACTTTAAAATATATAATCCATTAAATTTGTTAGCATCGTGGAGTGGAATTAACTTATTAAAGGTATTCACGTCAACAGTTGCACTCTTGCGAAAAAGCATAAGTGCAAAAACACAACAACAACCAAACTGACAATTATTTCTTCCAAACGATTCAAAATTGTCAGGGTCTAAGTAAGTGGAAGATTATCAGAGTTTTTATGATATTGCCAATTTGAAAATAATGTTAAAAAAGTACTCATAAAATCAGCTCTACACTAAACAACATCGTAGGAATTCTATATTGACGTCAATTTTTTTTTTTTTTTTTTTTTTTTTTTTTTTGAATTGAAAAATATAATAAATTGTAGTGTTCAAAGATGAACTTTGTAAAAAATAAAAAAGCGTCAACAAATTCAAGAAGCAGAAATAATAAAAATACTGGAATACTTATCTGAAAAAATTCTTGAGGTAGAAAAGTCATAAATTCGAATTGTAAATTAATAAAATTACTAATTTTGTGTACTTTTCAAAAAATTACGGTTCAAATTTATAAAAAAAATCGATATTGTCATATGGAAGGTGCGTTGTTAAAAATATTTTTCGGAAAAGCTGAAAATTGAAGCTGCAAACAAAATGCGTTGCTCACGTCAAATTAATGCAAGTATGCTATTGTGCACAGTTGCAATGGTAACAAAAATTTACGTGAATACCTTTATTATAAAAAAAGGAGGACGGAAAGGTTTTCAGAAGGCTTAGTCGTTAATTTGGGCAAAAGGCACAAGTTCTATTTTGTGCTCCGCACATAGGCATTTTTGCCTTTTTAGCACACTAATTTTATCCTTTTTCGTTTAAACGGAGGACAAAACACATATCTGCAATTTCTTTATCGGTAAAAAATGCTCTATTTATCCAATGCGTAGAAAGCTATAAATACGCACACATCAATAGCCTATCAACGGCTGCTGCTTTACGAAAAATCAGCTTTAAAAGAACACAAATACAGAAAAAGAAATACACAATAGAAACATGCGTCATCCATTCGACGAAGTATGACGTTCTAGGGTTAAAGCACTTTATTGTTATCAAAATTTCAGTTTTGATATAATCAGTAATATATAATTACAGCATGCAAAATGTTGAACTAGGAGTTGTAATCGTAATAGCACAAAAAGTTTACTCGTAATCGCACAAAAATCTTGCGACAATGGTTAAAAATTCAAACAAAGATAATATTTAAATTTTCTCCAAGACCTCCCGTTTTTCGTAAAAGTATAAGACCATATATTTGTTAAGAAATTTTTTACTAAGTATAAATGCAAAAAAAAAAAAAACGATTTTCCAAAATTCTAGCACAATATGCAAAAGCTTTTCTTCAAGCGAAAAGCTTAAAAAATTTATCCCGATTATAAGATTTCCGTATTGGTTGGTTTCAATTAATATTTGTATTAAAATAGGGGTGTTCACGGAAGGCATATTATCAATATAAATCCATGTAAAATCGTCGAAAATAAGGCTGATTTTACATTTTTCGGTGGTGTTTTTGCTTCATCGTTACTTCGTGCTAATTTAACATGATATAACAATTACTTGTGAAGAAAATATTTTTCCTTTAAAATAACTATAATTTATGTTAATTTAACACTCCAGTAAAGTTAGAGCAAAATTACATTGATATTGAAATAACACTTCGATTCACGTTGAACTGAAGTAATTTCAAGTTGAAATTACATGAATTTAATTCTACATGAAATCAAATTGGAATAAGAGTGAAATAACAGTGAGAAGAAGCTACAGATACAACATATGGAACCAGAGAGAGAGAGAGGGAGAGAATATTATTATTTATTTTCCTGTAACACTTCTTTCACCTTTTTTGTATTCCCCTTTGTTTACAGAAGTACTCACAATTAAAAGACACCAGCAGAATAGCCCAATATGGTTTTCATCATCATTCTACTTTGAAAATTAAATGTATTTAACTTAATAATTTAAACAAAAAGCATACGGGAATTTTTCTTCATTGCATAAATTATTTTAAACACGAAAATAAAAAATTTATGTTGTTCTTCTTGAATTGTTGTTGTTGTTTCTATACAAAACAAGTAAAAAAGGATCTTATGAATTCAATATTGAACAATGCTATTTTTTTAAATTAATATGATATTAATAGGATAATTTAAGTGAAGACTATGCTTTTGCAGAAATTTACTATGATTTTCAATTAACATTGCGCCATGTTAATTTAACATTGATATATTTTCTGTGTGTGGTAATTTAGTTATATAAAAAACAACAAAATACATTTATTTATTGTCTTTTGAATGTATATTTAATTGTTAATATAACTACATAACCATATAACCTTGCATGTAAAAATACATGGAATAAAGACTGGACCAATATTTCGCCCGAAATAAAATGGGTATATTAATTTTCATTTCATATAATTGCATTTCATCATAACTTGAGAAGGTTTAGTCAGATTTTGATCACTTACAAATGATTAGGTATAAAATTTCCTTAAAGTCATCCAAATAAAATTTTTTGTATTTTCAACTCTCTCGTAGTGATTCAGAAATTACCGGCGATAAATGTTTTTCATGCAAAATTAGTAATTTTTTTTTTGCTTATAAAAATTATAAGGATTTTCAAATGGTCAGGTATATTACGAATAAAATAAGCGATATTTCATGAAAATCGGTTTACAATTTTTAATTTTGTTCATTATTCTTTGTTATGGGATTGACTTATATTTTGCCCGAAATGAGGCGGTTGTGCTTATACATTTCATCATTACTTAAGAACGGTTTGTCCGACCTGGGTAAAATTACCAGAAAATTTTTTGGAATAAAATTCTTTTTTAGACGATTAATCATTTGTACGTACCTTGATCAAAATTTAACAAATCGTTCTCAAATTATGGTGAAAGCATAACCATATTTCGCTAAATTAAACTAACATCACATAACAAGGTTCCTACCACCATTTTTTTTTTCTTTTTTGCCGAACAGTGTAATCATACTTCTGTGACAAACCCAAATATTTCTCGAAATTAAAAACAAATATGCAAAATTATAAAAAGTGTGTGTGATTAGTCGTAAAATGATTAACGGAAATATGGCAAGCTGCTTTATTTAAGCAACTTGTTTTTTTTAATTTTGTTTTTTCTTTCTATCCTCTTACAACTACAATTCGTGTTGGAAAAAACCCAGCCAATTGTAGGGGAATGTAAGAAAGAAAAATTGACGGTTTATTGTTGTGTCTTTGTTGAAGCTTTGATATTGTTACATGTAAGACCTGAGTGTTTAAAATTCTTATTCACTTTATGGTCTTACTTGTATAATATTTTAAGCTTTTCTAAAGTATTTGGAAAAAGTTTCCTGACGAGCTGGCCTAAGCAACCAGCGAAATGCGCATAGAAACTAGCTTTCCCACAACAGTGGGAAAGCTAGTTTCAGTGTTTTCATTAAAAAATTGGGATTATTAGAACATCATTAATGAATGAATTAATTAATAATAAATATTTCATTCCCGAAAATAATTTTTGATAGGAAATATGTTTCATCGCCATTATGAAAACTTCGTCATTTCGTTTGTAACAAATCTAAATAATCGCAGGTCCTATGAAGTAAGTGTGTGCACTTAAATTCAAGAATCTTCTAATATGGTAAACTTCTTAGAAAAGTTTTGCTAAGCATTAAAAAAAGTCAAAATTGATTAATTATTTCACCAAGCACCCTCAAACAGTTTCAACGTAATTGGTAAACAATTTAATGTAAGTGAAAACCAAAGTTCAAAGTTGTATTCTGGACTAAATTAGTCAAAACTTAAGTCCAAATCTAATTATTGATTTCCGAATATTTGATAATTCTTAGAGAAATAAAAAAACTAAATGAAAATGTGTTTATCTAAATCCAATTGACTCTTTAAAGGTACTGATCAATTCTGACTTAAAACACCCGCATTAAGTAGTCATTAAACAAGCCAACAACAATAAACAGCCAAATCAGCATCAGTTAAAAGCAATGAAGAGAAAGAACGCCTACAAAATACGAGAAAAAAATAAAAAAAAAATAAGCGATATACCGTTTTAAGTTGAGCTCATTTGGACGATATGAATTGCGTTAAAGCTTAACTTTAAGACATAACTTGGATTAATAATCTCTCCAAATCTGGCACTAATAATCCATGGCAGCTGACTAAGCTCAAGTGTAGCGCGAACAAATCGAAACACGTACTACTACTGGACTGAACCAAAACTTGTAATTGGAGTTTTCCTTTAACATTTCTTTTCCACACTCCTTTAAAAAGAACTCTAAAATTACATTTATTTTATTATTATTTTTTTAACTATTACCAGTTTAACAAAATCTTGTTTGAATAATGTTTTTAAAAAAGATTTTTTTTCGTTTTGCTGTTAATTCGGTCTCGTTTATTTGTGGAGTTTCGGATGCATGTTCTAAGTAATAAACAAATAAATTCGACATGAAATAAGAACAAACTAAAACAAATAGAAATCCAGCAGTATGAACAACAGTATATTACATCGAACAACTTGAATTTAACAACAAAAAATAGAAATTATTATTGTAGATTGGCAAAAAGAAAGCAAAATTATGGAAAGAAGTTGTTTGAAAAAGTGGTAGAACTATTAATTTTCACAACGAGTTGCCAATGTATTCAATAAGTTTTGGTGATAGTAGAATATCTGTAGTGGACTTTTTAGAAGCAGTAATTTTTAAGTAGTTGTCATGTTTTATTAATTTGGCATATACAAGTTGAAGTAGATGAACTACTATTACATACTTAGTTTGGGCAATATGGGCTAGAGTCATAAGCGAGTACATCTTTAGGTCCTTTATAAAAGTTTATTTTCGAGCTTAAAACTTTCTCATTTTTAGAAACACGTTAGATTTAACAAATATTAAGAGGCAAACCAGCAATGCGTCATAAAGATAGTATCGATGTTGATAGAGAAGCCTTCCTATATATCTCAGATGCATTTAATGACAAAGTTTCATAAATCTCTATATATTTAAAAACATGTAAGAAAATATAGTAAGAACAGCCCCCATATGATACCCTACACCATAGTTTTTACTTAAAATTTTTTTTAAGTGTTTGGATCCCATGGGCTGTTCCATCAGAACAATGTGCTTGTTATGCCAAATCAACATCTATAAGACATTTAGCAGCCTAAAAGTGACTTTCGCTGTTAATATGGGACTACTGGTCAATTCTGGACAAACCATCACATATTATCACTATATCCTCATCCTCACATCGTGATGTAGGATGTAATAAACCTCTAAGAATTATTTACATACTAATTCTTAGGTTTTTAGTTATTTAGTTTATGACCTGGCAATGCTAGACGAAAAATTTCTCAGACAATGCGCTTTTCAATTCGGATAAGTCCAGCGGTATCCCTTTTCCATAGATTTGTTTGACCACCATCACTTAAATATGTTATCGCATATTTGGTGATCATACTTTTTATACCCACGCCACATTAGTGGAGAGGTTTAATTCGTATACCGATTGAGTTAGAATTACGTTTTGAATCGGTTAACCGATGTCCGTCCGTCAAGCTGGTTGGTTGGGTGGCCATGTAAATCTTGTGCGCAAAGGTTACTCCATTTACGAACAGTCCGTCCAAAAACGAATTTTCCTTGCCTTGTACGATGCACCGGCCAAAAAAGGATGGTGGACGTGTATTACTAACAAAAGTACGGGTTTCGAGAACCAGATCCCAAATTTCATCAGATCACATCCCATTATAGTAACGATAAGACAGGCAATTACAACCCACATTGCTTCGGTGCTGCGGGGAGTCAATATGATTGGATTCCCTACTGCCACCAATGAGAATCTTCGCGCGAGGTCGGGAGGCAGGAAAATATACTTCGAAGCGTCAAACAACATATGAGACTTGTATTCCATTCGCGGTCAGATGTAGGCTCTCATTTTTACAAGGATTAATCCTTTTAAAAATGGTGAGAATCGGTCCACAATTTGCCTCTAAAAACTGTGGTGTAGGGTTTATTATTGTCGGACTTAACCGAAAATACTTTCTTGCTTGTTAATTATAGCACATTAAACTCCTTTTAAATATTTCCGATTTTAACATACCGACAGCCGGCTCTAATAATTCAATGAATTTGATTTTTCTAATTCTGGATTTTCTCTAAATTGGATGCCAAGGCGATACCCTATACTAGTACCGAACTTACAATCTAAAACATCAAAGTTACAACCAAACACGATAAAATAATTGGATTTGCGAAATGTGGCCCCAAGAAATATGGCCAAAACAGCAAATGAGAATTTACCCAAAGATTAGGGCTTTCCTTAGTATGCAATGTTACCAAATTTTATAATGAAATAACGAAAAAAAGCCGTTAAAATAAAATGAAATAACCCACTAAGTTGAGGGTAATTCTTCTTTATGAAAAAACACCTTAAATTTTTAAACATATATTTACCCGAAAAAAAGTTAAAATTTAAACAAAAAAGACCAAAGAAAGTTATATTATGCTGGGTACATACTATGCAATGCATTTACGCAATTTGGCAAATTTCATTGTAGATTGCATCGTTTGTATTCGTGTTTGTGATCTCAATGCGGATTGCATTCGAGACTTCATCAACATCAAAATATTTTGATATTTTGAGATTGCATTGATGTAGATTGCACTGTCTGTATCGTAATTTCATGTTTTTATCTGTTAAGTTCATTCAAAACAGACAAAATGTAAGCACCAACATAAATAATTTTCATGACTTTTTTTTAACCGTATTTCTATCGCGATGCTTATGATAATATAAAAACCAGAACAGATATTGCAGTGTGTGTGTCAAAGCATGCAATCTGAATGATAAATGCGTTGCGTAAATGCATTGCATAGTGCATATCCAGCATTAGAAACTTATGTTGGACTTATACGCCCTTAACGTAAATTTCCGAATTCTAAAATCCTGAGCTTCAAGATCTCGAATTCCAAAAAAATTAACTTTAATATCCCGAATAATTCTATGGGTTTGGTTTTAAAAATCGCGCGATAGATAGCATGGTTGGGCCTTCAACCAGCTTCGCTATCTAAAGCTTTGAATGTTAGTAAATAAAAAATATGTAGCCGAAAAGTAAAAATTGCGATTTTATTTGGGTGATTTTTTACTCCTTGGTTTAAGGATAACTTTTCAATTCAATAAAATTCCAGCAACATCCCAACGAAAGAATGCAATAAAACCCATAAAAACCCTAAAATACCCTAAAATTGCATGTTGTCACGCTTCATTTAAAGTTTTGGGGCCATTCCTCATTGAGTACTTTCAGGTCATTTTACCTGGTGTCACATTTCGCAGCACCAAATTAATTTAAAAGAAACACAAAAATTATTAATTTGTGACTTTTTTACTATGTACTATGATTTCTTCTTAATCCAAATTGTTAATTTAAAATTCATTAATTCTCATTTAGTATCGACGATAGCGTAAAAACTAATAGTTTCTCAAATAGCTTCAATATGTTAGATAATAATCCTTCATGACTCAACTTTTGTGTGATATTTTCGAGGGGAAATCTTTAATTTTGAAGAAAAATAATTATTTTTTTCCATACACCGAGTTTCTAAATTATTCATTACCGAAGAGTCTGATATTTGAGAAAACAATTTTTATTTATTCTAAGATTTGGCAACTCTCCCTTTACAAATGCCTTTAAGCTTCCTCTTAATTTTTGTTTAACTTACAACTCCTTTCGATATTGATTTCGATATGAAATATTTACAATTTTATGGTTAAAGTTTGCATGCCAGTAAGTAGTTGGGAAGCGATTTTGTGAGAGAAGTATTTATCATGCGATTGCTTCGAGAAATAAAATCATTGATTTAAAAACTAGAAATTTATTTATTATAGCCACTCTATGAAAATTTGAAACTAATGTGTATTTTATTTACCTTTGAACAGCGTCTAATAAATATTGGTTAGGTAAAAAGTAAAATATCGTTACCTTCACTCGAAAAAGAGCTAAGTTCAATTTAGTAAATTTTACAGGATAGTGAAAAAAAAGTTGATAAAATCCTTAGCTCTTAATATTTTTTTAAATCTGAAAGTGCAGTTTAGTTTTATTGTTGACTCTTGTTTGACATGCAATATGTGGACAACTAAAATTATGGATTTTCGTTTTAGAAAGGTTTCTGTGACTTATCACCTTTTCTGTAATATATTTTGTACTTCTAATGAGGAATTAGTAACTTTTCTTTCACTTGTTTTGAATTTTATATTATGTAACTTTCATGCTTGCAGAGAAGCTATTGATAGGCACTGAGGTACTCAAGCCGGAAGAAGTGGAATGGCTTTACACATCGAAGGTGATACCTATTATTACGTATGAATGCTGCACAGAAAAAATAAAAATTTATTTCAATTAAATAATGTGTGATATTATTTAAAAAAATAATTAAATTTTCAGCAGTAAACAATTAATTAGTATCAATTAAACGTATAATTAACTTGATTAAACGTTTAAATCATTTGATTAGCGGTTAATTCACTTGATTAAACGTTTAATTCACTTGATTAAATTTTTAATTAAAACTGATTTTATTTTTGATGAATGCTTTAATTGGTGAAAAATTTTGAAGAAGTTTTTCAGAGTGTGTTTGGTGGAAGGCAATGAGACTGGCAAGTCGAAGGAACCTTTTGTCTAAGGCTCAGAGGTGTGCTTCGAGCGGCAAGACATGAACCATGAGAAGAATTTCTCAAGCAGCTTTGGATGTTATTCTGCATCTTCTGCCTATTGAGTAGTATGTGATGGGAATAGCAGCAAGAATTCCTCCTAGACTTGGGAACTGGGACTGTTAGGGAATTTCGCTATAGGCTGCTTGCGGATCTTGGATTAAATTGCCATTGGTGGTTATTGCCTGGGCCCGCCCGGGTCGACGGATTTCGTGAGAACTTGGGTCAGCCTTGAGCATTTGACAAGGGTGGAATTATCATCTAGAGCTAGTAAGGCAGATTGTTGATGATGAGCGGCACAGGGGCAGGGATCCACCTTGAGGATCTGAATATTAGAAGGTCATAAAGGCTTCCTATCGACTGCGGTGTATTTTTAGCGGAGGTTCTAGGCATCTTGGATGCCGTAGAATTGATAGAAGGTAACATTTCTGGGGGCTCAAAGGTTACTATAGCGAGGTGGATATTAGAGCCTTGCCGGGATGTTTTGTGAAATCCCAGCTAGTGGCCGATAGTTGAAGTGCTCTAAGGGTAACATGTAGTGAGACTTTGTTGGGTACGAGGTAAATGCAATATCACCGGTAATCAATGGGCCGATGAGTTGGCAGAACTGGGCTCGGAAGTCGGGGATACTGGGCGTGTAGAGACGGTCTAACTGTTCAATGGGCTTTTATTTGGGAAATATTTGGAAATGAGTTCTAAATTTCACATATGGTAACATAGAAAGCAGGGACCTTAATCTGTTTTGCACTTCATGGTCCTTCAATTAACGTATATACAATTTAAAGAATCGTATGCTTAATAGTAACTTTATGCTGGACTAATACATTTAGCAAAGCATTCCACATTACACATCGTTTAAAAAATATGATTTTTAAAAGGGTGTTATTTTTCGATGAAATTAGCTCACATACGAATTGTTCAGCATTTAATTAAATACAAAATGTTAATCAAGCACTTTAAACTTAAAAAAAAAAATATGAAAATTGGTAGATAAGATTTTCTTAAAAGATCCGAACAAAAACAGCAAAAGTTAAAAATGTAGTCTGATAATTTGCCCAGAAATTATAGATTAATCTTATTTTACTTATTTAAAAGTTTACAACCAATATGTGTAAATATTTTGTTATAAAATGTCATGGTAAAAGGGGACTTTATGCTCGTCCATATTATGGAACATTTACTGTAAAAACTTCCTTCAATTATCTTTTGAAACTGTAATCTTGTATATACAATGAAACTTTTGGTTTGCAGCATTTAGGCGTATGTCTTCTACCTTTCTTCCTCTTCCTTTCAATAGCAAACTCACAAAAACTGCTTGTACGCGAAACAAAAAAACTTTTCCTTTTTTCTTTCCCTTTCCACTATCAAACTCAAATATTTCGCAGCAAATGTTTCATAATATGGACGGGGACTTAGCACTTTTTCTTTAAAATTATTGGATTTAGCATTATGACATACCAATGCAAAACAACAAATAAAACATATAAAATAGTATTTTTTCTGCAAACTATTTATTTTTGTATACTCTATTGACCTGCATCAAAAACTGAATATTCAAAAAATGTGGACTTCGCTCCTTTACAAGTGAAGGTAACGATATGCATAACTTTGAAATATGTTACAATTACGTTTTTAATAAATTCCAATCATTTTTTTTCACTTGAATATAAAAACAATGTTAATTGAAATATGTACTTACTTGGTTGCAATCATAAATAATTTAAATTTAGAAAATTTCAAACCCCTTTATATGCAACTTGGATTACACTGTAAAAGATTGCGGTTGTAAATGAAATCTTTATTTAAATATATTAAAAATATTTCTATATTAATAAAATTTTAAAATACATACATACCTATACTGCCGTGCTTAGCAAATAGGCAGTAAAGTGTAAAAATTAAAATCAGAAAAAACTGAAATTAAATTTTTTTTTTGTATTTTGTATTTTTTTATAAAGGATTTTTTTTGTCATCATAACTAAAAAAGGCAGTAAGTGCATTTAACTGTATTTCTCCTAAGCACAGCAGTATACTCGTACATTTGCCTCTTTTTATTATGATTGCCATTTAGGACAATTTTTTTTGGGTTTTTAGTAGCACAAGTACAGAAGCTTGTTTTTTTTAGGGAGGTAGGAATATAAATGCCCTAACTAAGGATTTGAGCTTGGTAGTAGAATACTAAAAAATACAAGGAGATTTGTGTTCTGCACAATAAAAAGGGTAAAAAATTTGCACTTGTATGCAATTTCAACTTTTTTTTTTAAACTTTGCGAAGTATGCAAATGTGTATTTTCAAGCAAAAGGATCAAAAACATGTCCTTGTCCCAACATATAAACAAATTGATATAAAAACGAACTCATTCTGGTCACAGAGCAATGTTGACCCTTCGTTATTTAAGTCTTCATTGAGAAGTACTACACTCGTAGAAAAATGCATCTTCATATTGATGCTGCCCTAACATCAGAATTGTGACATCAATGTTACTCGTATTACAAATGGCATCAATGAGGCAAAAGTGACATCAATCAAATGACGAACGTCATCCTAAAATGTTGTCATATTTTATGCATCATATACGCGTTACATCAATTCGATGCCACATTTTGTGTACACTGACAGAAAAGGCTTCACAACGCTGATGTATTTTGACATCAGTACAGACAAACTGTCATCAGTGCGATGACATAATATATCATGTCATAATATATTATTAACATTATTTTTATATTTAAAAAGTAAAATTAGAAGAAAAAATTCCTATATTATATTTTTTTAATTATTTATTTAAATACATCAAATTTTTTAAGTATATTTATTACGAAAACCATATCAACAAAAGAGAAACAAGCATGTGTTACGGGTAAGTAAATAATGATATTGTCTCAATTTGACTTAAGTTCAATTACAATGATTTAATTTGATCACAGTTTCTCATCGCACTGATGCTTTATAAGACTTATGTCATGAGATCTTACTTTCATTACCAAACTCAGGAAAATAATATTGCAAATTATTGCAGATAGGTTCTTGTTTAGATGCTTTATCTGTGATACAACTAATTAACTCCTAATTTTAATAAGAAAAATGGAAAGGATTAAATATGCATAGCTGGAAAATAATTCTCCTGTTAAGAGCACAATAAAGCTAAATTAAATTAACGAATTTCATAAAATTACCCCTAATAAATACTATTTCGTCAGTTAGTGAGTTTCTGGATAAACATTTTGCATGAGGATACTTGTGCTTTTTGTTCTATTCTTAATTTTTCCGTTTGAAAAACAAACTGTTTCTTTTATTTCTGACTTTTAAGACTTAAACAGTCGCAATTAAGTCAAAAGAAAAAATGAAGACTTATACAATACAAAGTACTTCGCAAGGCGAATTCATTTTTCAGGTGGCGTTAAAAGCACACAGCTGTGCTACTTGTATTAGTGAAAAGCTTTGGTCGTATTAGTGAAAATGTGGTTGAATGTGTGACATCGACGATGCTGGATGGAAAATCAAAAAATGTAGATATGACGGCGAATATTATTTCCAGCCCACATACACGAGTGAATTCGCCGGCATGACAAGCATTTTGACCGTGTATCGACCCCTTTAAAAGATGAATGTCTAAAGTTGCTTGTATTATGTGATATGTCAAATATCGACCAAGGAAAGCAACAATTAAAATAAAATGTTGTGTGTTTGGTGTTGTACTTGTTGTACATGAATTCGCCTTGGTACTTCGACTGTCGACTTTTTCGGAAGTTTTAGGTTTGACTGACTGGAACTTTTAATAAATTCCGAAGTCAAGGCAGAGGAGATGTTATGTGTTTGTGTGTGTTTTTTATGTATGTACTATGAATATATATACATACATATAGGTATGTATGTATGGATGTATGTATGTATGTAACAAAAACACACACACACATCATCCCTTCTGTCTTAACTTCGGAATTTATTAAAAGTCACCGTCAGTCAAACTAATAACTTCCGAACAATTCGACAGTTGAAGGACTTTGTGTTGGACCCCTTTTAGATTCGGCAAGTTAGTTGCGCAAGTCACTTGCCCAGTAAAACAAAGTATGTACTCAATTTTTCCCCCTTAACCCGATCTTACCGCTGATATCAACAAACCTAGAGTTCCGCAAGTAACTTGCCAAGTCTGAAAGCGGTCTTGTATAACTTTTCGTTGGTTTGCCTTGGCTTTGACTGCAACTGTTTGTATTAAATGAATTAGAAGTAAAAGCAACAGCTTGTTTTTTAAAATGAAAAAGTCAGAGAAAAAGAAATTTTGTTTAAAAAACTGCAGTTTTTTAAAAATTTAAATATGAATCGACTATAAAAAATAATTGGTAAGGCGACTTAAGTTGCAATAACATATTTTTAGGATGAATTTAATCTGAAAAAAAACAACAAATGACAATCAAAATAATGTAGCGAATTTCATCAAATTATCTCCAAAATGCGACTTGCACTTTGCGCACAAGGTTTACATGAATATCCAACCAGCCAGATGGGTGGATGGATGGTCCGTAGGAATGATTCATGATGTAATTATCAGTAGCTTGGTATACTAAAAGGTGGTAATAAAATCAAAATTTTGCATAATCAAAGAAACAGTCTCCCTATTGTGATGTTCACCCATTTTCATACGTATTTTTACGTCTCTCTTTAAAAGAGAGAGAGAGAGAGAAAATATTTCCTTAGAACAACTCTTAGCTTAAATTGGTTAATATTTATATATTGTCTGGACAAACTTAAACCACAGTTGGGATCTGACAATTCTTAAATTGTACCGTCTCAATAGCAGAATTGAGCCAAATTGACATAAATTGTACTAAAATTTCGCTATAAAATAAAAAAGCATACAAAGTAAGAATTTATAACATCTTTTTATTCAATAAAAACAAAAACATGTAAGAAAGAATAGTCGGCAAGCCCGACCATTTGATACCCTACACAACAGAATATAAAGACAAATTTTCGATTTGTGACCCATGGGCGATCATGGATCCGCCAGAACAAAATTATGTTATGAGGTTAGGATTCATGTAAATGTTCTTTGTGCCGAATATTATTTAAATATAAACATCGATATCATATTTTTTTGCCCTTATGTGATTTTAGGAAGTGGGTTAATATGCGACCTGTGGTGAATTTTGGACAATATTTTGTCCTGATATAAAAGCTATCGAACCAACGTTTATAAGGAAGTTATGACATTAAAAGCTATTTTTGAAAATAGTATATAGACGATAGCCAGTATGGACCGATTCTAATAAAATTTGGTAAGAGGACTTACATTGTAATAAAATAAGTCTGGTCCAAATTAAATCTAAATGCCAACATAATAAGATGGTTTATTCCGGCCATGTGAAATTATGGACCGATTCTTACCAATTTCAGTGGGTTTCAACCTTATATATTAAAGCCTATGTATATACAAAATGTCATCAAATTACCTTTAAAATTGCGACCTGTACTTTGCGCACAAGGCTACATGGTCAGACAACCAGCCAGCCAGCCAGACGGAGGGACATCGGTTAATCGACTCAGAAAGTGATTTTGAGTCGGTGTATGTATTTAATTTGTGACTGCCTGTTCATCGATTTCGGACGGTAACGCTTGCATAGAAAATTACATTTAAAACAAAAACAAATCTTAACATTTTTTTCAAAATCAATAAGTATTACCATCTTAAACATAAATTTACAATATTGCAATTTTTGGCAGTTTTGGTCAGGGCTGGAAATATGTAATTAGAATTTTTTTATTCAAAAGCAAAGTGGGTTAATCCACCTCAAAGTAATGATAAAACTTCGTGGGTATTTTTTTTACATTGCACCAAAAAAGTATGAATTGTATCAGTGTACTTATAACGTTTTGATTGTACCAAATTTGTACAATTGTACCTCAAATCCCATCAGTGACTTGAACTGAATGGCTTACAGATTAAATTTTTTAATACAAAAATTATGTTTATAAAACTAAATTGTGAGTGATCATCGTTTTTTTGTCATCTATTATTAACAATCTTTAAAAAGAATTTAAAATATGTAGATATTCACCAGAAAAAAACAGAGCAAACTATAGTCCATCGGTAAAGTGCTGCCACCTTTAAAAATTAATAGATTTTGTGTACATATGGCAGAACAAACTCCCCTAACTGAGTTAACCGTGGTGCAGAAAATTCCTAGAAAAAAAAAATTCTCAGGGCAAAAATTCTGTCCGGTAGATTCACCCACCTTAAGTTTAGAGTAGTAAAATTTAAAAGTATATCATCAGGTATATAACGTATACCGTTTTAGAAACCCAATCAATTGCAAATCGATAATATCGTTTTCAGTACCTTAAAACATTTATTCCAAATTAATTTCCTGCCTATATTTTTTAAAATTTTATAAAATATTTATTAGTTCAGTTGTATGGACACAACATTAAGTCCTTAATTAAGAAATGCATTTTAAACCCGTTCGAAATTCATCACACATTTTAAAAACGATCATTTTGAAATCTATTCATTCTCTTCATATACATAATAGTTTTATAAGATTTTAATTGTTAAATTCTTTTCTTTAAGTGCATTGAAATATGTGTTCGACAATTAAGTATTTGCTACGTACACTTTGTATGTGTATAAGTATCAATTGTTACTAATTTATTTTTACCATCTTCAGTCATATTTTATTCCCAATTGCAGTTGGGTGAATAGTAATTTAAGATGTAGAAGATTTTCTTCCTCGTTAGTTCTAACAATATGTGACAATTGTTACACGCATCTTTAAAAAAATGTCGTTTATCATTAAATATGGTTATGACCAGTAGCGTTGTTTTCATTCAATTCTCTTCTGTTTAGGCTTGTCCACCAAAACGAACTTATGCCACAATTATAAATGTGTCTGCAACATGAATACAGCTTGGATTTCTGCTTAGATTTAAGATTTGTTTCTGGCCACTAGCCATTAGTGCTCGTACTCGTACATGCTGTTGGCATTCAAACGTATTTGTTAGATCAGGGAGTTAGAGTATGTGTTCTTATTTCTATTTTTCACTAAATATTTCTTTATGGTCAAAAACACTTAAGTGCCAATTGAAATTTTTAACAAGTTGCTGTTTTTAAAGTTTTACTTGGTGTTATTACGCGGATGCTGTCGTCGTTGTCGAATGCGTAAATTTTGCTGCTATGCAAACGCAGGTGGCGTAGAGACATTGGTGCTGCTGGTACGTAAAAAATCTTGTTGTAGCTGCATTTTTAATTAGTTGTAAATATTTTATCTAATTGCTAGTGGTGCGTTTTTCATGTTAGAAATGTTAGACGGGAACATTGCTAGTGGTAAATGGGCAAAAGTGTTATAAAAATCTATTTTTATAAGGATATAAAATGTAGTATTTGCTGTTTATATATTTATCTTTTCCTATCCAATTGATGCAGACTGTATTTAATGTTTTCTGGATTTTGTTTTCATTTAGAAATATGATACAATAAATTATACGCTAATTTCCTTTCAAAGATCAGGATTATAAATTTTATTTCTTCCTAGGAATTCTATAAATAACCAAATACAATCACTAGAGGAAAAATGCAAATGCCGATTGCAAAGCACTAAGAAATATGTGGTTAACGGCTCTAAGGCTTTTAAACTGCCTCAAAACTTAAGAATGAAAGATGTTGGTTTTTAATAGTCCATGTCTTGATTTAAAGTGTAATTCATACATTCACCATTTGAGAGCAATAAAAAGGTTCATTTTTTGTATTTACTTAAAATATTGTAATGTGTATATATTTAAAGATATAGTTACAATCAGTGTTGCCAGAATTAAGAAAAAACAATAGCGAAGGAAAAATCGGAAAAATTTTTAAATACTAGGAAATATTAAATTTTCCATTATTCATATTTATATGCCAGTGCCTAATTATACGCCAATTTTGCAAGTAATGAAAGCCATTTTTGCAAGTTTAATAATTAGCATTTTCAATTGTTTTTAAAAATTTAAAGTATATTAAGCTTGATAGTTTGTATCTTGAAGTCTTGGGCATACAAGTTAAAGTCACCATATACGACATGTTATTTACATTTGACTTGTCAACTTTACAAGTCACATGTAATTGTGTATGTCTGTCAAAATGGATGTGTTACAGAAGGTCTATAACACTCAGTCTCTGTTTTTTCCGCAAAGGTCTTGGAGAAATCAAAGTAGTTCTCACAAAAATGATTCTTTGCGCCGTAGAAGACTTCAGTTATCTTAAAAATTAATACAGTATTGTTAAACAAGTGCGATATATAAAGTTGACCCACAAATACCACAAGGGTGGTGTGATATATTTCTTTGGGACTATTTGAAAATTTTTCCTTGAAATGAATTCTACGACTTTTTTATTGGAAAAATAAAAATACCACTGTAGTAACTAACACTTAACACGTTTATTGAGAATAGATGTGTGACTGGTCAAATGGTGCCTTTTAGGTATAAATTAAACCCCTCCAATGACAAGCCCATGTAAAAGTGATAGGCCCCATTCATATAAACTGTTAGAAATAGGACCGATCTCTGCCACCAAAGAACCTATCACGAGCCTACTTTAGTGTCGGTTATATACAGAATATACAGAAATGTATAACGTCTTTGTATGGGAAGTGCCACACCCACTTCTCCAATCCCGCTCCAATCAGCAACATGTGTGTACTAAATTTGAAAGCTGTATCTCTTGCCGCTCTCGAGATATGCAGAAAAAAAGAATTTAAAAAACAACAACAACATGGGATTTATGGAAAAAATTAGAGGTAGTCGTGCTTTTTTGCTCATATCTCAGCCATTTATGGACCGATCTTCCTGAATTTCAATAGCAAACAATTCCGGACTATATGTGACATAAATGTATAAAAACCTAGCCTCCATCATATCTGGGGTCTTCGGAAAACCCATTTCAACGGACGGACAGACGGACAACCGGATTTGAACTTCCCTTCTCATAAGAAGCCAGAATATATATACTTTATATGGTCTTAGATCAATATTGTAGAAATTACAAACGGAATGACAAAGTTATATATACCCTTTTACCTTCGGTGAAGGGTATAAAAAGTATATCGTCAGCTCAGAATTGGTTTGGCGCATATGCCAAAAAGTCGGAGTGGAGAAAAACGACAAAGAAGATTTGCATGAAGATTTCTCAAAATGTACCCGATAGAATTTTTTTATATTTTTACCACTGCTTCCGGTATATGTTATGAAGAAGAATGTAAATTTTTGCTCACTTTCATGAATAAAGTTAGAATTTAAAAGTATTTTTTTGAAAATGAAAAAGATTGTTTTGTGCCGCATACGCCACTTTTCTAAAAAAAAATTAAAAAAATGGCTTTTTGTGCTGCATACGTATACTTATTGCTGTGTATTGAGTAACTTATTGTTGAAATGAATGTTTCTATATTTACAATCTAATAAAAAGTCAACATTAATGAAATTTTTTTTTTATTTGGTTTTATTTTACAAAAACAGAAAAAACAGTTCTACTGTTATGAAAAGGTACATAAAAAGCCACAAAGTAAACAATTTAAATAATACAAAAGTAAAATAGAATCAAGAAAAAACACTTAAAATTTAAAACTAAATATTGAGTAAATTTTTATAATAACTTTTATCAACATGTGGAAGAAATATAAGCAAGTCTTTTATGTCTCTCTTTTTATCGCTGGAAATAATTGATGGTTTCGATATTTTCAAAACGTGCGTCAACAAATTCTCAGGAGTTTTCAAACAATTTTTTGATGCAGACTTAACCAAAATTGCATTTTTATATTTTTCCTCTCGTCGAAGTTTTATAATGTATACATAAATCATTATTTTTACTGTATAGAAGTACTTTAATTTTAGCAAAAGGGACTTGTCGAAAGTCCATTTTATTTGCTACCAACGAGTATGTGCGAAAATCTTCCGGAAGTATTTCCATAACTTTTAATTTTGTTTTATTATTTGGCATTGTTTTAAGCATATTTAGTAAATGAAGAGGACTATGAATTTCAATATTCTTTAAGTACCGGTTAATAACACCATGAACACAGTCCACTTCTTGAATTAAAGAATGTCCTGGTCCTGAAAACTTTTGTATTACGGTATCAATATTATTTTGTTTAATAAACATTTTGATTGCGGTTGAGTTAATTCGATTTTTATTTTGAGGAGTTTTTGCTGGAGATTCTTTCTTATTTATAGAAACGTAAGCTTGTCCAGATTCTCGAAGCCGTTTTCTTACGTTACGTTCCCACAGTTCAGGGTTTGTTTGCCTTTTCTTTGATGACGAAGGAAGGATTCTGAATAACATATGAATGTATATAAGTAATGAACTTTTATTTTCAAATAAAACAAAATAATATTCAAGTATGTACCTGTTATTGTTTTCCATTTGTGGAGGGTTTGACGCACATTTAAATGGTAGCTTTTGAGTTAAAGATGTGTCATATAGGTAAGAATCGGTCCAATTTTCATCATCCTCAAAGTATTCATAAATCATTCTAAAAGCATTAAAAATTTAAACAAATATCTTAATATGGTAAAAATTTAAATAATACTTACTTAATTTCATCTGGAAGTGTAGGAGCTGGTGAAGAAGATTCCATTTTTATATTTTTTTTTTATAAATTTATACTATTTATTAACACGAGGTGTTATTATTTTATAAAATTATTTTTCCCAAATTTATTTTCTTGTTGTCATTTTATTTTGCTTTTGCTTATGTTCTTATTATTATATTTTGTGCTTGTAGGTCTATGCAGCAAAGCAACAGTAAAATATATCTTGTACGTTTTTGTATGAAGAATTTGCTGCAATCGCCAAACAATGGCTTGTAGAGCAAAACAGTACTTAAAAGATTTTGAAACAGTTGATATGCAGCAAAATTAATGCTTTATATCTCAGAAACCATAAACATTTTCGCGAAACAGGTTTTTGATTTAGAAAGAGGGTATTCAAAAAATATATTCCTCATACCTAACTCATTTTTTTTAAAAATGGTCGGTAGGTCAAACCAGTAATGAGCTGACGATATAGTAATTAGAGTTTTTTTATTCCCGCACTTTTTGGATTCCCGGGAAAGCGGGAAATAAAAATCGAATTCCCGGGATCCCGGGATTCCCGCCCAAATTTTTTTGTTTATTTATTTATTTATTTCTCTAAAGAAACTAATATTTCTTACTGGCTATTACGCTTAAAATAATTAAATTTAGTATCTTTTATATACCAAAAACGTAAATAATTCAAGATTAAAGTAATTTTAGGACACTTAAGGGGTAATTTTAATACCAATAGCATTTGTATAATTGGAATGAAAGTTTTAAAGTCTTAGTGGTATATAGTTTTCGGAAGGGCGATTAGGAACTGAAACCACAACATTACGAAGTAGGAATTCTGAAATAATTTTACGGTTTAACAAATTCAGCAGAAAGGAGAAATTTTATTTACTACATATATTTAATAACATATTTTTTACAATTTTATAACCCTTAATCAGCAGTGGTGTATGAAGGTATACTAAGTTTGTCATTCGATGTGAATATTTTTTTTTAATATTCATCTAAGGCCCGATAAAGGATTTGTATTGTGGGTTCTTCATTCGTTCTTAGCCGATTTAGCCATTGTTCAGCAAATTGTTTCTAGATCTTCTAGGCTGTTTGGGATTGAATTCGTGGAGAATCGCTTCACTAGGAAAAAAGTTATGCACCCAAATGTGGAACTACCTTCCTAAAATATCAACAAAAACTAACATAAATTTGTGGCGAATGCACCTTTTGTCATTAAATTTCAACAAATTCGTTTTATAAGGCACCAAATTTCGTGAATATCGGTCCATAATTTACCTACGGCTCCATGTTTAGATTAATCTCGTTAATCATGAAAGTATGGCTTAAAGCGTAACGAATAATGCTTTTGTGGTGCAATTTAGCATAATCTACTTTCATAAGACTCAAAATTACTCGAAATGCCGCATATAAAGCACAATCGTGGAAAACACTTTACTACGCCCTGAACCGCAAAAACTTATACATAGTATTATTGTAAAATTTACACTTCAGTTTGATACGACAAGAAATAAAATTTCGTAAAAATAGGTCTATAATTTATCATTGGCCCTATATAAAGCCCATTCTCAAACGATTAATAAGCCTTTTACTGTAGCAAATGTAAATATTGTGGTGATATTAAGTTGGATTAATCTACTAATCCGATTAATCTATTAATCCGACATAGATTTACTAAAGTTTAAGAAAAAGATTTTCTTCAAAAAGCGGGAATAGAAATCAGTTGAAAATAGTAATAGTAAAACTCTAATAGTAATTCTTTAAAATGCGTTACGTTACTGGTTAGTTGATAGTTTTCTGGTAGTAGATTCCAAAGACGAGCAGCATTCACATAAAATTGCCATTCAGATACAAGGGTACGATGTCTCGGAATAATCAACTTTTTACCCCTACTGGATCTTGCATAGCGGATTTTGTCAAAGAGGTATTTAGGCCTTTGTGTATAGATAATCTTATGAATGAATAAAAGAACACGTATTTTAATTAGGTTTTCAAACGCCACTCCATAGATATTCCTAGAGAATGATGAAGTGTGAGTATATCTTCTTAGCCCATATACATATCGAACAACATTGTTGTAGATAACATCTAGGCGGTGTTTACTAGTGGAATCACAATTCGCAAATAGTTCGCAGCCATATAGTAAACCAGGGACAATGTATGTTTTTGCAAGAAGCAATCTAACATTAAGTGGAGTGAAAGATTGAGTAGCCCACAGTGATCTTAACTTTAAATAAGACTGAGCAACTAGAGAATTAACATGACTAGTCCAAGTCAGAGTGCTATTAAAAACAAGGCCAAGGTTTTTTACCGTTGGAACAATCAAAATTTTTTGGTTATTTATCAGAATATCATGTTCAATCACTGGGCTAATTGTCCTTTTATGTATAAGGAGACATTTAGATTTCAGAGGATTTAAGAAGAGACCATTGGCCGTAGCCCATTGATGTATTCTATTCAGATCGGCGTTAAGTCTGTCAATATTATCCCTAATCGATTCCCGAGGGCTACTTAGGTAAATTTGGACATCGTCCGCATACATATGTACTTTACAATGTGACAGTTGACGGGGGAGATCATTGGCATACATAGAGAAAAGAAGAGGTCCCAAAATGGAACCCTGCGGTACCCCTCTGTTGAGTTCTAGAGGTAGAGAAGAGACATTGCCCACAAATACGGATTGTGTTCGATTAGCGAGGTATGAGGTAAGGAGTTGTGTCGAACTTGATGAGAAACGGAAGAAGTGACGGAGTTTCATGCACAAAGTATGATGATGAAAAGTGTCAAACGCCTTAGAGTGGTCAAGTAGAACTAAGAGATTTAGTTTACCAACAACAAGTTCCCGCCTTATATTCTCACTTACATCGATTAGAGCAGACACACAACTGTGATTAGGGCGAAACCCTGATTGCATGTCGCACAATAACCTGTGTTGAGTCATGTAATCCCTGATCTGAGAGTTCAACAATTTCTCTAAAACTTTAGACAGATAGCACAGCATTGCAATTGGTCGATATTCCTCCTTAGATTTTGGTATGGGTATTATCTTAGCATGCTTCCACTTAGCAGGAAAAGTACTAGACATTATAATAAAATTAAAAATATGAGTCACAAACGGAAGGAGAAGCGGTAAAAGGATTTTGAAAAATTTAGGATTAATATCATCATGCCCGATAGCATTTGACTTTACTGACACAAAACTGGACAAAACATCAAATTGATTGACGCAAGAAAACTCAAAGCCAATACCACCTATTGTGTTATTATCTGTAGAGTTAAAGTCGTAAAAATTATTGTCCATCTGGGTCAATGGTATGTTTGTAAAAGCTGTATTCAAGTCATTTACACCAATCGGGCTGATATCGTTGTTAATGCCTGCTTTACCAATACCAATATCACGAATGGTTTTCCACGTTTGTTTTGATTGCAGAGCGGAACCAAACTGCTTGGAATAGTACTCCAATTTAGCTATTTTAATTTTGCAATTAACGTCCTTTCTCGCTGCACGATATTTATTCTTTAAATCAGGTGTTTTGAAACGTTTCCACCTAGAATAGGCCAGGTCCCTTATCTGAATTAGCTGTTTAATGTGCGTAGTAAACCAAGGTTGTGTCCTCAAAGATCTAGTCCTACTCTTAATGGGAACAGTTTCGTCATACAAACGAAGTACATTATTGTCTAGAAATGATAACTTATCATCAATATTAGGTCAATAGTAGATACTATTCCAATCAATTTGGGAAAAATTATCATAAAGCGAATTGAAATCTATGTTGTGGAAGTCCCGGTATGAATAAGTTGTTTCCTCTGGTTGGATTTGAAAATTATATGTTAAAAAGATTAGGTCATGCTTTGAAAAACACGAGGCCGAGATTTGATCATAAAGAAGTACATTTTCCAAATTACTAACAAAAAAAAGGTCTATTAAACTATTAGAGGTAGTAGTGTAATGCGTGGGATGAACACAATTGGTCGGTTCGAGTCCAAAAGGTACCATGTTGTCAACTAAAAAAGAGTGAACTAGTATATTAGCATTAAAATCTCCACATATAACTATATCACGATAACATGCTGTTAAATTTTCCAATTCACTAAAGAAAAAACTTGAGTTGACCATTTTATTTGGTCTATAAACACAGCCAACCAACAGTTTGCTCCAGAAGACAAAACTTCAATGAATAAGTATTCGACCAAATTTTTCCGAGGTGAGCCATCACTCTCATTCTCATTAGCATTTTCGTTATCATTGCCAATTAAAACACGTGTCTTACAGCGAAGTTTACAAGCTATATGATTCTTAACGAAAATAGCGACACCACCTGCATGACTATCTCTATCATTACGAAAAGTTGTATAGCCCCCTAAGCGAATTAAAGAGTCGGGAGTTGATTTATCAAACCAAGTTTCAGAGACACAAATATTGTCGATGTTAGAGTTTTCGAAGATTAACCGAAATTCGTCCAATTTGTTATTCAAACTCTGCGCGTTTATATGGCATAACGTGAAACCTTTCCTTTGCACAGCCAATATTTTTACCAAGTTTACCGTTACATCATTGTTCGCTGCATAGGCTTAAATTTTTCAAGTAACTTTTCATTTAACTTCATTAAGAAATCTTTTTTAAAGAGTCAGCATGAGTTCCGATTTTTTAGCTCGTATCCATAAAGAAAGTTTTGATGATGAGCAAAAAATAAAGCAAAAATACCTTCTTCTTTTTTCAACATATTGGCTACTTCGCTCGATGTTGCTCACAAAACGCAAGAATGAAAATGAAAAACGAAAGAAAAGATCTCCATCACACGTACATACCAAATTGATATCTAAATGGATTATCAGTTGAATAAAAACTATTTTATCATACCCTCCACCACCACTGTGATGAATGAGGGTATACTAAGTTTGTCATTCCATGTGAAACTTATTTATAATACATCTAAGACCCCATAAGGTATATAAATTCTGGCTCCTTGAGTAATTCTAAGTCGATTTAGCCATGTCCATCTGTCTGTCCGTCTGTTGAAAACACGCTCACTTTCGAAAAACAAAAAAGAAAAGAACGAACTTGGTCTCAAATTGCTTGTATTTATCCTAAGCAGCTTGGAATTGAAATCCAGCAACATCGGTTCAGTACGATCAGAACTGTGAATCAAAATGTGGAACCACCATCATAAAAAAATTGATAATTTTGATACAAAAACTAACATAAATGGTGGAATAATGCACGGAATGACATACAAATTTGCACGATTTCGCTTTGTATGACTGAAAATCAGACTGGTAAATTTCGTGACGATTGGTCTATAATTGACAATAGGTCCCATATAAACCCATCTCACGGAAAACAGTTTAGTACACCTAAAACCGTAATAAAAAACGCTATCATACTTAAATTCGGTACGTCACAGTTTTATAGAACGAGAAATCACACTGCCAAATTTCGTGAAGAGTGGTCCATAATTTACCCTAGGCCCCATATAAAGCCTACTCTCGGAAAACAGTTTATTGCGCATAAAATCAAATAGAGCCCACTTTGGGAAAAAAATAAAATTCGCCTAAAACCATGACAGATAAAGATATTGCGGTAAAATTTCTTACTTAAATTCATATGGCCAGACAAAAATATCATGCAAATTTTGAAATTTACTATTAATGCTAAAACTAATTACACTGCTATATTGAAATTTATTCTAATTTATTGTTTGTAATACCAGAAATCAGTCTTCAGAATTTTGGGATGATTGGGCCATAATTTACCATAGGTCCAATACAAATTACCCTCCTAAAAATCATTTTATTTCGGCAAAATTTTTACGAATCGTGATATTTTACTTAAGCAAGTTCAAAGTTCTAACACGAAACGCATAAAGCTAATTTTAATGCTGACGTTCGTTTTTGTGTGAATAATATATATATATATTTATAATATAGAGCCCACTCCTGTCGGTGGAGGGTATCAAAGATTCGGCACAGCCGAATATAGCACTCTAACTTGTTTTTTTTAATTTTAATTCAACCGATTCGGCCGTGGGGATCGTATTATTCCCCATTTCACCATACTTTAAGAAATCAAGCTAAAAAGTTTTCGTCTAAATCCCATATAAAAGTATTTATGTAGAACATAAAAAATTAAATTAAAAACTTCCCAAAATCATGAATATTAAGCAACATAAAATTACTAGTATTATTACATAAAAAATGTTTTTTATCAATTAAAAAAATGATTTAAAAAGTATTTAAATTTAACTAATGTGAAATTGAAAGAAAATTAAAAATGTAATTTTGATTTAATTAACATTTAAGTTGTTTTGAAAAAAAATTTTAATTAAAATATTAATTAAATAACAAAAATCATAATTGACTTTTTTTTAAAATAAAATAATTTAAACTTGTAAAATTGTTGTTGGGAGTTGTAAATATTTAATTAAATAAATTAACACATTGTTTGAAATGGCAAAGTTTTTTGATCATTTTTTTAATTAAAAAATTTTCATAATATTACAATTTTTAGTAATAACTATAATCACTTTGGTAATAGGTGCAAAATCAACAACTTGTTTGCTTGATATTATGAATTTGGTATAAATTTGGTGATTAGAGACAATTTTAAATTTTTTTCTGTGTAGGAAATTTTTAACAAACTGCAAGTTTTTCGTTAATTTACAACTATAGCAACAAGATTCATTAGACTGTAGTTAATCTATTGTCTGAATTTAATTCGATACAATATTTACATAAATACAGGGAATAACTGTTATTCCTTTTTTTATAAAAGGCAGATGATAACAGTTATTGTTTTGTTTATATTTTTTTGAACAAAGATAACAGTTATATTTTGATTTTTATTTATTTGAGCAAAAATAACAATTATTTTTTGATTTTTATTTTTTCGATCAAAACAAAGAACAATAATAACCGTTATTTTAAGATTTTTATTTATTTGACCATAAATTACAATTATTTTTTGATTTTTATTTTTTCGAACAAAAAAAAAGTTATTCTTTAAAGAAATTTACGTGTTATAATTATTTAGTAGACTTTAAATATTTATTTTAATACGCATAAGATATCCCAATGGTGATCACACATGTCTTTAAAGAATAACTTTTATTTTTGCTAGAAAAAATAATTGTTATTTTTGTTCAAAAAAATAAAAATCATAATATATAGATATTTTTAATTAGGCTTAAGTTCATTGAATTTAATTTTCATTAAATTATTTTTTATGAAGACAGAAATTTTACAACATGAAGTTAATTAAAATTTTATTGATAATTTTTCATTCTTGACTGCGCTGAGATTTGAACCCAGGCTTTCACGGACAGATTGCCCTGACTAGTTTCTATTGTAACCACAGAATCTCTTCGGAGGGGTTTGCCGTTTTACTCACACCGCCATTTAACCCGGATGACGTCAATAGTCAAACATCAATCTTCAAACCAAATGGTATTTTACCTTGGTAGATCGAAATTTGCTTTTGAATATTTTAATTGATTTACATGTTCTTCCTAACTTCTGTTTTTCGTGCTTTTTTCAGTTCAATAAAAAAATAACCACAATACTAATTATTAATATAAAATAACTGTTATTTTTGTTCAAAAAAATAAAAATCAAAAAACAACTACTACTTTTGTCCAAAAAAATATAAATCAAAAAATAACTGTAATTTTTGATCGAAAAAATAAAAATCAAAACTTTGAAAATCATAATATACTCGTATTATCATAGTTCATAAGAATCAATATGGTATACTTGAATCAGTTTGCCGGCATTTGCATTCTATATGCTTTTTTGTTTTAAAATTTCAAAATAACTGTTATTTTCGGTCCCTGCATATATACGATTTCATCGCTTTGTTTTTGTCATACACTGGAGCCCCGATTCGCTTCGTTGATGGCGACCGGGGAAATTGGATAATTTTTTTTTATTTAATGCACTGATTTATTACTGAGTAGGTCAAAATTTTAAATACTTTGCAAAATATTTTTAATAAAAAAATAGCATACGGTTACGTTTTATTTTATTTATTTCAGCAAATGGGCTAAATTCATTTAAAGAAAGAAGAATAAAAATATATAAAGATATACATACATAAAAAAAATATATTTTCCTAAAATACTTTTAAAAAGCGACGCAAATCGAAACGGGCGCTTATGTATTTTGGTATGAAGAATCCTTTCCACATTCACCGCAGAATGTGGTAACACAATATATCTTTGGAAATTCTTCTGATATATGAAAATGTTTATATTGCACCAAAACTGTCTTTGGAGTAATTCAGTACTTTCCCAATAAAAAATTTTCTTATTTTACGAAGCACTAATGGTACATTTTAAAAAGTAAGCACACATATATACGCTACGCAATAAGAAATACAGAGATGCAGTAAGGTAAGTGAAGAAATTCTTAATAAATTAAAATAAGTAAAAAAATTTGAAGAGCTACGATATTTCCTTACTAAGAATAAGGGTAACAAAAAATTCCGTGTTCAAAGCTGATCGTTAAACACGCCAATTTTTATATGCGCTGAAAAAAGCGCTTTCTGTGTCAAAAATGTTTTGCTTCAAAGTGGGAACTCGTTTTCTAACATATAAAATTCATGTCTTCCGTAAGCGATATGGTAAGCGAAACTTTTACGTTTCTCCCTTACAAACCTGCTTCGTTGGAAACTCCATTTCTTATTGGGTTTTCAATGCCAATACTTTATCATCCCTGTTTGGCATTATCAAAATTTTTGACAGTTTGTTAATTAGAAAACATGGATAGGGTCATAAAATTTTAATTTCAATCATAAATGTTTTCCAAATGTCGCTTACGAGGAGTAAATATCTTTTAACCGAGCTCCGACAACGACATTGAACGCGGACGTTCGATTGGACTCTATTTATATTTATTACGGCTTGATGTAATTAAGTTTCAAGAATATTAATCCAAATTTTTACTATTTTTAATTAGGCTTAAGTTCATTAAATTTAATTTTCATTAAATTATTTTTATGAAGAAAGGAATTTTACAACATGGGAAATTAATTAAAATTGTTATTGATAATTTTCATTCTTGACTGACCTGGGATTCGAAGCCAGGCTCGCTGACGTGTGATTCGAACCCAGGCGGACTGCTCATCGATGGCTGCGAGTGTAAGACGGCAAATCCCTCTGAGGAGACCTAGTGGTTGAGGTCGAAACATGTCAGGGTAACCAGACAAAGTTTTTTGATCATTTTTTTAATTAAAAAATTTTCATAATATTACAATTTTTAGTAATAACTATAATCACTTTGGTAATAGGTGCAAAACCAACAACTTGTTTGCTTGATATTATGAATTTGGTATAAATTTGGTGATTAGAGACAATTTTAAATTTTTTTCTGTGTAGGAAATTTTTAACAAACTGCAAGTTTTTCGTTAATTTACAACTATAGCAACAAGATTCATTAGACTGTAGTTAATCTATTGTCTGAATTTAATTCGATACAATATTTACATAAATACAGGGAATAACTGTTATTCCTTTTTTTATAAAAGGCAGATGATAACAGTTATTGTTTTGTTTATATTTTTTTGAACAAAGATAACAGTTATATATTGATTTTTATTTATTTGAGCAAAAATAACAATTATTTTTTGATTTTTATTTTTTCGATCAAAACAAAGAACAATAATAACCGTTATTTTAAGATTTTTATTTATTTGACCATAAATTACAATTATTTTTTGATTTTTATTTTTTCGAACAAAAAAAAAGTTATTCTTTAAAGAAATTTACGTGTTATAATTATTTAGTAGACTTTAAATATTTATTTTAATACGCATAAGATATCCCAATGGTGATCACACATGTCTTTAAAGAATAACTTTTATTTTTGCTAGAAAAAATAATTGTTATTTTTGTTCAAAAAAATAAAAATCATAATATATAGATATTTTTAATTAGGCTTAAGTTCATTGAATTTAATTTTCATTAAATTATTTTTTATGAAGACAGAAATTTTACAACATGAAGTTAATTAAAATTTTATTGATAATTTTTCATTCTTGACTGTGCTGAGATTTGAACCCAGGCTTTCACGGACAGATTGCCCTGACTAGTTTCTATTGTAACCACAGAATCTCTTCGGAGGGGTTTGCCGTTTTACTCACACCGCCATTTAACCCGGATGACGTCAATAGTCAAACATCAATCTTCAAACCAAATGGTATTTTACCTTGGTAGATCGAAATTTGCTTTTGAATATTTTAATTGATTTACATGTTCTTCCTAACTTCTGTTTTTCGTGCTTTTTTCAGTTCAATAAAAAAATAACCACAATACTAATTATTAATATAAAATAACTGTTATTTTTGTTCAAAAAAATAAAAATCAAAAAACAACTACTACTTTTGTCCAAAAAAATATAAATCAAAAAATAACTGTAATTTTTGATCGAAAAAATAAAAATCAAAACTTTGAAAATCATAATATACTCGTATTATCATAGTTCATAAGAATCAATATGGTATACTTGAATCAGTTTGCCGGCATTTGCATTCTATATGCTTTTTTGTTTTAAAATTTCAAAATAACTGTTATTTTCGGTCCCTGCATATATACGATTTCATCGCTTTGTTTTTGTCATACACTGGAGCCCCGATTCGCTTCGTTGATGGCGACCGGGGAAATTGGATAATTTTTTTTTATTTAATGCACTGATTTATTACTGAGTAGGTCAAAATTTTAAATACTTTGCAAAATATTTTTAATAAAAAAATAGCATACGGTTACGTTTTATTTTATTTATTTCAGCAAATGGGCTAAATTCATTTAAAGAAAGAAGAATAAAAATATATAAAGATATACATACATAAAAAAAATATATTTTCCTAAAATACTTTTAAAAAGCGACGCAAATCGAAACGGGCGCTTATGTATTTTGGTATGAAGAATCCTTTCCACATTCACCGCAGAATGTGGTAACACAATATATCTTTGGAAATTCTTCTGATATATGAAAATGTTTATATTGCACCAAAACTGTCTTTGGAGTAATTCAGTACTTTCCCAATAAAAAATTTTCTTATTTTACGAAGCACTAATGGTACATTTTAAAAAGTAAGCACACATATATACGCTACGCAATAAGAAATACAGAGATGCAGTAAGGTAAGTGAACAAATTCTTAATAAATTAAAATAAGTAAAAAAATTTGAAGAGCTACGATATTTCCTTACTAAGAATAAGGGTAACAAAAAATTCCGTGTTCAAAGCTGATCGTTAAACACGCCAATTTTTATATGCGCTGAAAAAAGCGCTTTCTGTGTCAAAAATGTTTTGCTTCAAAGTGGGAACTCGTTTTCTAACATATAAAATTCATGTCTTCCGTAAGCGATATGGTAAGCGAAACTTTTACGTTTCTCCCTTACAAACCTGCTTCGTTGGAAACTCCATTTCTTATTGGGTTTTCAATGCCAATACTTTATCATCCCTGTTTGGCATTATCAAAATTTTTGACAGTTTGTTAATTAGAAAACATGGATAGGGTCATAAAATTTTAATTTCAATCATAAATGTTTTCCAAATGTCGCTTACGAGGAGTAAATATCTTTTAACCGAGCTCCGACAACGACATTGAACGCGGACGTTCGATTGGACTCTATTTATATTTATTACGGCTTGATGTAATTAAGTTTCAAGAATATTAATCCAAATTTTTACTATTTTTAATTAGGCTTAAGTTCATTAAATTTAATTTTCATTAAATTATTTTTATGAAGAAAGGAATTTTACAACATGGGAAATTAATTAAAATTGTTATTGATAATTTTCATTCTTGACTGACCTGGGATTCGAAGCCAGGCTCGCTGGCGTGTGATTCGAACCCAGGCGGACTGCTCATCGATGGCTGCGAGTGTAAGACGGCAAATCCCTCTGAGGAGACCTAGTGGTTGAGGTCGAAACATGTCAGGGTAACCAGCCGCCTGGGTTCGAATCACACGCCAGCCAGCCTGGCTTCGAATCCCAGGTCAGTCAAGAATGAAAATTATCAATAACAATTTTAATTAATTTCCCATGTTGTAAAATTCCTTTCTTCATAAAAATAATTTAATGAAAATTAAATTTAATGAACTTAAGCCTAATTAAAAATAGTAAAAATTTGGATTAAAAACCATGAATAGTTCAACAAAATAACCACAATACTAATTATTGTTAAAGCTAAGGCACAAGCTCTATTTGTTCATTTGTCCTTCAAGTTGTGCTGAAAAATGTCAACAAGAAAAAAGAAAGACAAAAACATGATAAACAAAAAATGTACTTTGGACTTCAAGAAGAATTCTTGACAAAAGTACGAAAAAACAGAAGTAAGGAAAACATGTGAGATCAATTAAAAATGGATAATCATTCAAAAAGCAAATTTCGATCTACCAAAGGTTAAAATACAATTTGGTTTAAGGATTGATGTTTGACTACTGACGTCAGCAGTCATCGATGGCTGCGAGTGTAAGACGGCAAATCCCTCTGAGGAGACCTAGTGGTTGAGGTCGAAACATGTCAGGGTAACCAGCCGCCTGGGTTCGAATCACACGCCAGCCAGCCTGGCTTCGAATCCCAGGTCAGTCAAGAATGAAAATTATCAATAACAATTTTAATTAATTTCCCATGTTGTAAAATTCCTTTCTTCATAAAAATAATTTAATGAAAATTAAATTTAATGAACTTAAGCCTAATTAAAAATAGTAAAAATTTGGATTAAAAACCATGAATAGTTCAACAAAATAACCACAATACTAATTATTTTCAAGAATATTTTTATACAAATGGGTTAAATATTGTAACATACTTTATTGCATTTTGTACTATATTTTTTCGAATTTAAGTTAAATTAAGTTTAATATAAATTTTAAGTTTTATGAAAGAGAAATAGAACTTAGAAGAAAACCAATTATTTTCCACTATGCGTCTACAAAATTATAATGATTTATCGACAAAATTGGCATACATTTAGTAACATTAGTAATTTTATATTAGAATTATTACCTATTCATATGATAGATATTTAATTATAATATTTTAAGTTTAAATATTTAATGTACAGTTTTACTTTTAATTTCTTGGAAATCAAGCAAGATATTTTATGATATTTCTTTTTTTTAATTCAAGTGTCGCGTACAAAAAAAAATTGTGTTGATTTTAATTTTTTTCACTTAAAATAATTTAATTACACAATAATTATAATATGCAATATCTTTATATGACAAACATTTTATCCATATTAAATTCCTGTTAATGACTTTAACACAACCAGCAAACACAATCCTTGTACAAGCTTGTGTCACTAATTATCTATTCAAGTGGAATGGATGACAGAGTAGTTGGAAGAGAAGTGTAATTAGTAGTACATCTGTAGCTCGTTTCTGTATTTCTCGCATCGCAAATTTTCTCATATTAAGTGTGAAACAAAAAATTTCATCGTTTCTCGATTTGTGAGAAAAAAGTGTTTCTGTATTTAAATGCGAGAACAGACAACACAGATTCTGTTTTAACTGGAATACTTCCAGTAATTAAGTGTCAAATGCAAGCGAAACGTCAACGAAAGAAATATATATAATAAAAATAAGGCTGCTAGATTTAAAGATTTATCGACATTTTGACGATGTTTTTTGTTCCAAAATTGGCAGAGTGAAAATTTGCTGATTTTTTTCTAGTGACGATACAGTCTTTGAAATAAAACAATTTTAAATAGTTTTATATGTTTGTGTATTAAGCCTATAGTACACGGCATGTAAAAAGACACATGCGCATGTGGTTCTGACGTAATTTTGACGTCAGTGCAAAGCCACAATAAACATAGCGAGTTGTGTGATGACGTCAAAATTACGTCAGAACCACATGCGCATGTGTCTTTTTACATGCCGTGTACTATAGGCTTTAGGCACCAAAGAAAACCGATATCTTTAAAAACAAGGCAGATTAAAAAATGTATCGGCAAAAGCAAAATTTCAAACGGAAACTGTTTAATTTTTATTTGCTTGGATTATTTAATACATTTGTTTGTGTGATCAAAAGATTAAATATTACCCCATTTTTCAGTCAATGCACTTTAGGAAATTTTTGCCTTTTACTTTGTCCAAAAGTGTTTATTTTATTTCAATATGATATCTTGTCACTCCTTTGTGTGATTTCTGCAGGGAAAAATAACAATCTGAAATTTTAAATCTTATCGGATTATGGAAAATCAAATAAATAATTTTATTTAAATAGACCTCAAGCTTATGTATGTATAAAATATGTATTTTACCCATGAACTTAATGTTTTTTTTTTTTTTTTTTTTTGATTATATGAAATTTGTGATTATATGATAAAAATCGAACAAAATTCGTCAAAATTAATTTTAAATTGTCCGAAAAAATAGAACATTTTTTTATTTTTTTTTAGGATATTGACGTTTTTATTACAAATTTATCTGGCAGCCCTGCATAAAACAAACACAATGAAAGGTTAAAAAAATTTTAATAACAAAGTATAACAATTGTGTTTTATATACTTATTTTCATCATATAAATTCTTTCTTTTAAAATAAAATAAAATAATACACATTCTTGTGTACATACATACATAATTTGGGCTCCATTTTTTTAATTTTTTTTTTCTCGCATCAATTTCAAATATGACTTATTTTGACAGTTCTTGTGAGAAACTTTTTGCAAAATATTGTTACAGAAACACTTGTTCTCACATCCTTCCAATAATTGCTGGAAAATTATTTAAATGACAGATAATTCTCGCAAAGTAACTGAGCTACCTAAACAAGGGCGGCAAGCGTTTTTTAAACATGAAAATTCTATTTCAAATACATTTTCAATAAGACAAATCGACATAGCGATTTGTCAAATAGGAGTTTCCAGCCGGGTGGTGTCGAATTCGCGTTCTAAAGGTTTTTTTTCGTATAAACTTTATGCAAATGAAAAGTTTTGACATACAAAAAACGCTTGCCGCTCTTATTTAGGTAGCTCAGTAAAAGTACAGAAACACTTATGTGAGAAAAACTATTTTTTGTTTCATATTGCACTGTTTTTGTCATAATTCACTTGTTTCATGCGGGAAATTTTACGATGCGAGAAATACAGAAACGGGCTACTGTTATAGTAAGATTGCAATTTATATTTTAATACCCTCCACCACCACTAGTGATGAATGAGGGTATACTAAGTTTGTCATTCCGTGTGAACCTTTTTTATTATACATCTAAGACCCCATAAGGCATATATATTCAGGCTCCTTGAGTATTTCTAAGTCAATTTAGGCATGTCCGTCTGTCTGTCTGTTCGTCTGTTGAAAACACGCTGACTTTCGAAAAACACAAAAGAAAAGAACAAATTTGGTCTCAAATTGCTTGCAGTTATAGCAGCTTGGGATTGAAATCCAGCAACATCGGTATAGTAGGATCAGAAATATGAATCAAAATGTGGAACCACCACTCTAAATAAATTGATAATTTGGATACAAAAACTACCATAAATGGTGCAATAATGCACGGAATAATATAACATTTTGTACGAATTCGCTTTATACGACGATTTCGTGAAGATCGGTCCATAATTTACACTAGGCCCCATATAAACCTTACTCCCGGAAAACAGTTCAGTACGTTAAAACCGTAATAAATAACGCTAGCATAATTAAATTCGGTACGGTACAGTTTTGTAGAAGTAGAAATCACACTGCTAATTTTCATGAAGATCGGTCCATAATTAACCCTAGAGCCCATATAAACCCTACTCCCGGAAAACATTTTAGTATGCCTAAAACGAAATAAAGCCCACATTGGAAAAATAATTAAATTCGCCTAAAATTATATAAGATATAGATATTCCGGTTAGATTTCTTCCAACTTAGATTCATATGGCCAGATAAAATATCATGAAATTTTGGGAAATTTACTGTTAACGCTAAAATTAATTATACTGCTGTATTAAAATTTATTTAAATTTATTTTTTTTTTAATACCAGAAATCAGTCTTTAGAATTTTGGGATAATTGGTCAATAATTTACCATAGGTCCAATACAAATTACCCTCCTAAAAATTATTTTAGGTCGGCTAAAACTGTTAAGAATCATCATATTTTCTCAAGCCAGTTCAAAGTTCTAAAAAGAAACGCACAAAACTTTCTTCAGTCAATAACTTAATATAGGTCTAAACCGCAGCCAAGTTTAATGACGTTCGTTTTTGTTAAGGTTAGTGAATAATATATATGTATTTATCATATAGTGCCCACTCCTGTCGGTGGAGGGTATCAAAGATTCGGAACAGCAGGAAAGTCTGAGAAAATAATTTTTTATCTTCTGTTTCTAACAAAATGTTTCGCACTGTTACATGGAGTTATTAGCTTTTAAAAATGTAGGCAGAGAAAACATATATTTCATATGGTTACGCTGTTTACAATTCTTAAAAGATAAAACTGAAACATATTATGGTCACTTTAACCATATTATTGTAGACTGTATATTGTATTTTCCTCCAATCACGTAATGGTTAATAATAACAAAAATATGCTTACCACAAATAATTGTATAGTTATTTACTAATCATAAGATTTTGCTTTTAAACTATGGCTAAAAGAGCAAAATATTTTTATTATTAAATAACCATACGATTATTTGTGGGGAAGAACTAATTTAACCACGATATGGTGACACGTGGCAATAATATTCGTGATGTAAAAATGGTTTTGCTAGTCGTGACCGTATGAATAAATATGTATTTGTTACGTGAAAGAAATCCTGTGAGAAAGTTGCATTCGGTCGTGTCAAATCTATGATAAATTTAATAAGTCTCCGATAATTCAGTCTCTAACATATTCTTCAGTTGTTATTCGTTCTGAAGTCTTCTCAAATTAATAATGATAATCCTGTGTCATTTTCGCCTGTAAATGTGATATCGCCGCATGTTATCATTATTGACAATAGTAGTTCTCATAATAATTTACAACCACAAGAGTCTGAAAATCAAACTCCAATGGATACAACATAAAATAACCAATTTGTTCGTAACTCGCTGCGATCTGCTCCATCAAAAAGATGAACTTTCATTTTTCGTCTGGCAAGTTCTACGTCTTCAAATGATATAGATTATTATATTAAATCTAAAGTTGAATATAATTCTGATGTTTTGATTCATTAATTTTAATACTCTCAGCCAAGGTCTATTACATCTTTTAAATTAACTGTGTCTACTGATCTTTTCAATCAAGTTCTGGATAAAAACTTCTGGTCTGAAAATACATTAGTTCGCGAGTATATTTATAAGTATAGATTGAATGTTAATAATTTAGTCTTTAGAATATTCCTAAAGACTAAGTAAAGCTACTGGTGATTCAATATCTGAACCGAAATGTTCGTAGTTTTCGATCAAATCTGTCTAATTTGTTTATGCAAAGCTTCAACTTTAATTATGACATATAAATATAAATATATAAATCTTTACTGAAACTAGGCTCAATGCTAACTTTCTAAATACTAGGGTATTCATTTAATCGGCTGCTTTAATCGGTTTATCGCTCGCTTAATTAACCGAAGTTTTGGTTTAATCGGTTAATTTTGTTATCGATCGGTTAACCGATTAACAAAGTTTATTTTGAAATGCATAAATTATTTGTTATTTATTTGTTATTAGTAAAAAAAACAAAAACGTAACAATTCTTGAACTAAAACGAGCAAACAAAAGAATCTATATATATAAAATTGTAACGTTACTGACTCACTCACTGACTGATTCATCATCGCACAGCCTAAACACCTGAAGCTAAAACTTGGCCTCTCCCCAAATCGATCCACTAAGACGTAAATTTTTGGAAATTCGAATGTTTAGGGGGTAAAAAAGGGTAAAAACGGGTAAATTCGGTAACCTTATATCTACAAAATAAAAGAGATACAAAACAATATTAATACTTATCGTTGTTCTTTAGAAAAATAAGCGGATAGGTGTCTGGTACTTTTTGGAAATACAGCCCTTTAACGGAGTAAACGGTTAAAACCTGTATTTTGGTACTTTTTTGTCACCCCATCTATCTTTTAAACCCATAAACATAGAAATAAGGGTTATATCACATTTGAAACTTATCTAAAATATCCAAATACGAATTTGGTACTTTTTCGAAATTCATTTCGAAAACATTTAAGGGGCAAAAACCGTAACTATTTTTGGTACTTGTTTACAAAACATTTTTTTTTATTCAAAAATTTAGTACTTATTATTGTTCAATAAAAAAAATAAGCGGACAGGTGCCTGGTACTTTTTTGAAATTCGGCCTTTTTGGGAAGTAAACGTTTAAATACTGTATTTTAAAACTTTTTTGCTATGCCATCTATCTTTTAAAGCAATAAACATTAAAATAAAAAATATATCACATTCATAACTTATTTAAACAATACAAATACAAATTTTATGCGTTTCAAAATTCGAACGTTTAAGGGGTGAAATCGTACCTAATTCTGTTATTTTTTTTCAAAACATTTTTTTTTCTGTAAAGTTACTGACTGATTCGTCATCGCACGTCCTAAACGCCTGAAGCTAAAATGTTGAAATTTGGCCTGGAGGTTGGCCTCTCGCTAAATCGATTCCCTAGGATGGGAGTTTTGAAAATTTTTATGGTTAGAGGTTAAAAAAGCTTAAAACGGGTAAATTCCCTGACCTCATGTTCATCAAAAAAATAAGCTCGTGTTCAATAAAAAATAAAAATATCACATTCGTAACGTATCTACAAAATACAAATAAAAAGTTGGTACATTTTCGAAATTCGAACGCTTAAGAGGTGAAAATCGTACCTATTACAAAGTAGCGAGTAAAACTATGTCCACGAAAGAAAAGGAGACGCTAACGAAGTAGCGGGTTAAATGCTAGTAATTAATATATATGTAAAACATATTTTTTAATTAATACATATTATTTATTAATCAATTAATTTATTATTTAAAAAAATACATATCATGTATTTATTAAACTATAAGACCATTTTTTTAGTTATTTCAATAGTTTAAGAAAATCTTATAAAATAATCTTTTACACAAATAATTTGGTTATTAAGGCGTTTATTTTCTTTAGTTTTGTTAAAACTTGACATTGAAAAATTATTTCATTTATCGTAGATGTTGGAGAAATCGAAAGCAACCCATAATACAGAATATCTGATTTCTCTGTCCTCTTCCTGGATTTTTCTAAACATATAAAATCTTCCATTACGTCACTAGAGTCCTATTTTAATTTTTTACATTTTTAACACTTCTAGTTGATTCGGTTAATTCTGTTAAAAGATTGAGAAGAAACAAATAACTAAACGCATACATAAGAAAAGTACGTGAAACAAAAAGCTGTTGGGAGCAAACACTTATTTAAAATTAAGATCACTAAGCCCCTTCTTTATTTGTATCAAAAAAATATTTCCTAAACACATACCCTGCGGGAAATTTGACCAGTGGACCAAATTTTATAATTAAAAGGAACGAATTGTGATAGGTGAAAACAAGACATATCACTTAACTGGTGATAATGTGTTTAGAGTGTAGTTAGTCCAGAGGAAAGGTAATTGGCACACAACTATTCATGTGACTGGATTTTGTACGGGTAGTGGCTGATTCTCTCTAGTTCTATTACTTTATATGAAGGGGATCTTTCATATTGACATGGCTCATTTGGAGCAATATCTGCGACAGGCATTATTTTAACCGGAATTGGAAGGTTATTTCAGTGACCTGTTACAAAGTGTCAAAAGGGTGCCAATTAACCCCCTCGTAGGACATCGCCATGTTAAAGTGACTTGTCACATGACAAGTTGAGTGTTAGTTCAACAATTAATTAAAAACACAAAAAATTATGTAATAATACTACAAAAAGCTTAAAATTTTGTTACATCGATTAATCGACTGAAATTAATCGGTTTAATCGTTAATCGAAAATAGGCGACTAACGGTTAACCGAATGAATTCCGTACCAAATACTGAAATCCTGTGTGACAAATGCAACCTTTTCCATAGATATCGTGCTACTTATGGAGGAGGTGTTCTTATTGCGGTCTCTAGCAGTTTTCCCTCTGATCATTTAGTGGTTGACACATAGTTTCCGTAGAGGGAAGCGAACTGAGACCAAAGTAGTCCCGTGATAGGTCTTTGGTGGTAGAGACCGGTTCTAGTTCTAACACCTTATATAAGTTAGACCTATCACTTTTACATGGGCTTGTCATTGGAGGGGGTTAATTTACACCTAACAGCCACCATTTGTCACACATCTATTCGCAATGAACGTGTTTAGTGTTTGGAGTATTATTTCAATACAATGTAGTATTATTTCAATAAAACAAGCCCTAGAACTAAGTTTAAGGAGCAAATTTTAGAAAGTCCCAACAAATGTGTCACACCACCTGTGAATAATGTACTGCAGTTCCTTACTTTTTCTACCTTTTGGTTCTTCATATACCAGTTAAATGATTGGTTCTCCTTTCACTGGTCATGAGTTCTTTCTTTTTGTACTTGTTCTGTTTTCACAAATCCCATGACCAGTCTGTTGGAACGATTGACACAAATTTCCCGCAGAGTTGATATAGAATTTACATCTGTTATTGTTAAATTGAAACACAAAAAAATAATACTAAATTGTTCATATATGCCTCCATCATTCCCGCGGTTTCTACATTTCCATCATGTTGAGGCTATTAGGTCTGCTTCTCTCTCCGATAATAACCATGATTCTATTATAATTATAGGTGACTTTAACATATCTTCAATATCCTGGAAGTATTCGCTGGATGATAAATACTTCGTCTAAATGAAATTTAGTGAGAATTACATGGACTTTTTTTTTAAGGGCAACTAAACGATTATGCTTAAATTCTAGATTTAGTTTTTGTAAATGATATGACTGTTTTATTAAACGATCCGTTCCTATTATTCTGCCAGAAGATCGATATCATCCTGCTATTGAACTTATTGTATCCATTCCTTCAGATTTCTTTCGAACGAGCTAAATACTTTATATTAAACTAGCTTAACCCGGTGCGCTTCGCTACACTGATCCCGCACATTTTTATATTGAAATTTATAGTTTACTATAATAGTAGCTTTAACCACGTTTGAAGACTCTCCCTTTAATAGTTCTTCAGTTGAGCGATATTTAATGTATGCATCCTATGGGAGGTATTTCCCCCCCTGCGCCTACCCGCTTTATTTTTATTTTCAAAAGTGTAGTATACCATAAGAGTGACTTTTAGAAAGTTTGAACATTCTCACTATTACAGTTCTTAAGATATGCGATGTTAAACATTGGCGTCCTATGGGGTATTCATATACCCCCGCTGCTATTTTATTTCAATTCCGGGGCTCAGAAGATCCTACTACAAAAAGTTCAGCAAAATGCGTGCAGCGGCTCTTAAGATATGCGATAATTAATATTGGCATCCTATGGGGGGTACCAATTCCCCTGCCCCTATCGAAAAAATAAGTAGCCAATTTTATTTTTAGGGCTCACGTGATGTTACTGTAAAAATTTCAGGAAAATCGTGCGATAATTAATATTGGCATCCTATGGGGGGTACCAATTCCCCTGCCCCTATCGAAAAAATAAGTAGCCTATTTTATTTTTAGGGCTCACGTGATGTTACTGTAAAAATTTCAGGAAAATCGTGCGATAATTAACATTGGCATCCTATGGGGGGTACCAATTCCCCTGCCCCTATCGAAAAAATAAGTAGCCTATTTTATTTTTAGGGCTCACGTGATGTTACTGTAAAAATTTCAGGAAAATCGTGCGATAATTAACATTGGCATCCTATGGGGGGTACCAATTCCCCTGCCCCTATCGAAAAAATAAGTAGCCTATTTTATTTTTAGGGCTCACGTGATGTTACTGTAAAAATTTCAGGAAAATCGGTTCAGTAGTTTCGGAGTCTATAAAGCGACAAACAAACAAACAAACATACATAATCCATTTTTATATATATAGATAGAAGATAGAAGATAGATAGATGATCTTTTAAGAAATACAGACTGGAGTAACTTCTTGGCACTTTCTTCTAAATCAAGTGATTTAAAACAATATTTTATATATCGCACTTGTTCAGCAATAATGTATTAAATCAAAATTTTTATTTTTTCACTTGATGGAAAAACTCGACACATTTGCTATATTGCCTCCTTTTTGTTTATGAAAAGGTTGTTTAAAAAATTGTTTTTGATATGATTTTAGTGTAAAATTAAAAATACTGAAAATTTTTAAATTTTGATTTAAAACAGTATTACTGAACAAGTACGACATATATAATTACAAAAGTGTTAATCAAATTTATATGGTTTAAATACATAAACATTAATTACCACTAATATGCGTTTGTAGATTTACAAGACTTTGAGTGCAAATAAATAGGTAATGAATAAATAAAAATTTGGTCTTATTCATCGGCATTGCTTATTGAAAAACTCACCTAATTTTATCGGTGGTGCATATATAAAGACTTTGCTAAGTGCTTAATACAAAAAAACCAAAAAAAAAAAAATAATAAGAACAAAACTTTTGTTTTCTATTTTTATACCCCTCACCGTAGGTAAAAGGGTATATTTGTTTGTCATTCTGTTTGTACAATATTGATCTTAGACCCTATAGTATATTATATATATATATATTCTGGCTCATAATGGGGATCAAAGTTGATTTGATGATGTCCGTCTTTCGGTCTGTCCATCTGTCCGTTGAAATGGGTTTTCCGAAGACCCTAGATATGATGGGGACTTGGTAGTTATATCATTAAGTCACATATAGTCCTTCTTATTTGCTATTGAAATTCAGCCTGATCGTTCCACAAATGCTGAGATATTAGCAAAAAACCACGACTGCCTATTATAATTTTTCCCAAAAATCCCTTGTTGTTGTTGCTTTTTAAGTTTATTTTTATGTATATCTAGAGAACGGCAGGCGCCACAGTTTCCATATTAGATACATGTGTCCTGCTTATCAAACCACAACATCAAACAAAATGTGGTTGGGATTGTACTTGTGGGCGTGGTACATCCCATCCCATACAAATACATTATATATTTCTGTATATATGGAGAACGGCAAGATCCAAAGTTTCCAAATTAGGTACAAACACCTTGATTATCAGTACAAAATTTGGGCGAGATAGAACAAGTGGGCGAGACACACATTTGACTCACTTATAACCAGGGCTATGGTGTCGTCAAAAAATAGTTCTAACTCCGAGTCCGTTTCCAACTCCGGCTCCTACTCTTACATTGATGCTAAATGTATATAAGGCTGGTCCTTATTTGACTTTAAACTCTTTTTTAATGCAGTACCTTTTAAATGTGTAAATATAGCAGGACAATTATTCTATAAAAATTTCAAATCGATACCTTAAATATTGCATCGCCAATTTCAAAGAAATTTAATTTTGGAAAATTCTAGAAACATTTTTTTAATTTATTATGCCGAAACATCAACTCCGACTCTTTAACTACGACTCCGACTCCACAGCCCTGTTTGTAACTAAAGAATGGTATATATATAACTTTCTGGTTTTATCGCACCATAGTGAAGGGTATATAAAATTCGACATAAAATTGTAACTACATATATAATAAAAAAAATAAACACATTTAAATATTTCTCTTGTGGAATTTTACATAGTACTCGTCGAAACCAAAAAAACCCTATTTGGGTTTTACTAGTTTTGCTGCCGCACAATGGGTTCGATAGTACACAAAGTGGCGATTAATTCATGGAAGCCGTAGTTTTAAAATATTATATATTTTTTATTGATGAGTTATTATAAAACACAAAAAAACACAGCATTTAAGAAAAAAAAAATTTTAAAAAATTTGTTTAACCCTTTAAGCGCATTATTGTTTTTGGAAAAAAAGATCTTAGTTTACAATTTATACTGTAACTTTGGAATGAAAAGCGATAAATTAATAAATAAAATTAGAAATTAAAGAATACTTTATGTGCAATTAAAAAATTTAAATATTAAATTTATTATATGTATTAATATTAGTTTAAATTTAATTTACAATCCAATTTTTGTTTTTCAGAAAATTGTACGAATGTACATTTTTTTCAAAGAAGTCACAAAAGAGAATATTATCATTTTTTAATAACACAGAAAAAATTAAAAATTTTCTCTAATTAACAAATTTATAATAAATTCATAATATCAAGCAAACAAGTTGTTCATTTGGCACCTATTACCAAAATGATTGTATTGATTACTAAAAATTTTAAAATTTTGAAATTTTTTTTTTCAATAAATGATATTTTAAATTTTAATTAAAAAAATGATGAAAAAACTTTGCCATTTCAAACAATGTGTTAATTGATTTAATTAAATATTGACAATTCCAAACAACGATTTTAAAAGTTTAAATTATTTTATTTTAAACGAAATAAAAACAAATAATATTTTAATTAAAATTTTATTTCAAAACAATTAAGGCCCTAATCATGTAGAACGTAGCGCAACGCCAAACAATAACATTGAAAGCACAAACAATGTCATAAATATTTTGTAATTTTGGTGTTGCTTTCAACAGAAACACATGTACCGTTTTAAAATTTTCAACGACACAAGCAATGGAGTGTTTGAAATTTTAAAACGCAATGTGAATTTCTGTAGAAAGCAACAACAAAATTACAAAATATTTATGACATTGTTTGTGCTTTCAATGTTATTCTTTGGCGTTGCGTTAGTTCTATGGCGTTGTGCTGTGTTGTACATGATTAGGGCGTAAATGTTAATTAAATCAAAATTATATTTTTAATTTTCTTTCAACTAAAAAAATAATTGATTCAATTATCACATAAATTATATTTAAATACTTTTTAAACCAATTTTTTAATTGATAAAACACATTTTTCTGTGAATGAATATTCATAAATACTTAAAAACACAACTTTAAATAAAATGGAAAAAAATTTTTTTTTACCTGTTAGCCGTTTTTTGTTTTTCGGAAAAAACATGATCCAAAATTTTCTCTTCAAATTTGAAATCACAATAAATTTAAAAAATATGTTAATAATATGTATTCCTATTATTATAAATTTTAATCCAGTTTTTGCTTTCACTAAATTCAGTAAATGTAAAAATTAATCTGAAAAATAACAAATTTAAAACTTTTTGGGAAATTTTTGTTTTCGAGAGTTTTAACACAAAAACGAAAGTAAAAATCGGGCCCGGCAGTATCTGGATTTTTTTTTAATATAAGCTAAAATTCATAAAACTAATTCCAACTGTTACTAACTTAATACTTGTGGCCCATTTAATGCGGAAAAATTATTAAAAATATTTACACATAATTTAAAAAAAAGAAAAATTACTATTTACTTTAATACCTGATGTTGAAGGTACCATTATAAAATATTTACTTTTAATAGATTTAATACTAATAATAATCTCTTGAATTGTAAAAATTTCCAATTTTTTCACTTGTTTTAAAATCAGCAATAATTTGCTAAATTTGACCGCTCACTTAAAAGAAAGTAAACAACTTAGTTGATTGATTTTTACAACTAGTGATGCAGAATTTTATCTATACCAAAATTTATTATAAAAACTTTGTTTCTAAATTGTACAATATTCATATCTTTAAAAATTTTATTTTTGCAACTGATTATTGATATTATTCCGAAAATAGAATTTAAAGAAAACTTTTTTGAACAGTCGTACAATGTTGCAATAATGTGGTATTTATGATGTTTACTCTTTGAAAACTTTTCACAGATGAGGTTATTGCACCATACACAATACCACAAACGGGTAACATCAGTTAAATATCAAACTCTGTTTGACATCGCTACAGCAAAGCGTACAATCTTACAAAATATACATACACGGTGAATCTGCTCTAGTTCACCACAGTTGCTCTGTCACGGGTGATTAATCCTCTTGACGACGACAGATGAAAATAATATCCCTATTGAACAATTGACAAACGTTTCTCTGATAAAATATTCGAGAACGACTATTGCTAGTGAAACGAAAAAAGAGCTCGTACAGTTCTCTGGCCTTTCGGATTATGGCAGCAAACCTTCGAAGGTTTGCTTTGAAATTAATAGCCAATTTTAAGCAATATATATAACGGACAACTTCAATGATATCACTTAATGTGCATTAAAAATAGTTCCAGTTATTCGATTGTAATGTCGCTAAAAAAAAATTTTTTTTGGAAAAACGTACGTTTGGCTTTTTTTATTTTTTGAGAGAGGCATTTTTATTTTCTTAATAAATACCGCAATATAATTAATAAAGAGATTCGGTAAAAAAATTATGAAAAAACGTTTTTTAACAAACATTCTCAAAGGTTATTTCGTCACATCTTCGCAAAAAGTTGTTTTTTATTTTCGGACATTTAGCGAATATTGTTGATTCGCTTATTCTTCGCAGTGATGAATTTTCGCTTTTTTAAATCTCAGGTCAAGCGGGAAGTTAGAATAACACTTTTACTTGTATTTGTTGCTCTTAATAAATAGATAGATAAAGGAAATAAAAAGTATTTGGGCCAAATTATGTTATTTTTGCTAACTTTGTGAGGTGAAACAATAACCATATGTGAGCCATTTTTATTACCAAATGAATCTGCCATCTAAATTGCATTTTTACCAAAATTTCCTTTTCCTGACTCTTCTATTGCAAGTTCGCTTAATAGACGGATATACGGACGGACATAGCAATATCGTCTTTAAAAATTAAAATGTTTAATGGTGTCTCCAACGAAATTACAAAATTAACATACAACATGGTATAATTCTTACAAAAATTAATAAAGATTTGCTTTCTTGCTTTATGTGTCTGTCTCAAAACTTAAAGTTGGCTACATCTTAGCTGTATATGGGCACTTACACAGATGTGTCGCATTACGCAACCAAGCAATTGAACATTTATTTTTGAGCCATGTTGCTCAAATTTGTTCTCTCTTTCACTAAATTGCGCTTATAACCAAAATACAAAAAAATTAAATAATATATACATAAATTATTGTTTGAGAAACAATTTAAAAGGCTTGATTGCGTAAACTGACAAATACTAGACTTTTCTGTGGAAACCCCCATACAATTTATTAAATCTGGCTATTTTTTTAAAACTACTAGATTTATTTGCCAATGTTTTCTCACCTACAAATCTGATACAATTAAAGAGTTCTTACACTCCACCACGTATGACAATTACTTGGTCGGCAACCTGTTTGATATATTGGACATTTAATCATAAAATCTATGTTCTTCTTATCCTTTCACAATTTAACGAAACACCCTGTACATCAATTTAACCACAACATTAACAAAAAATATACAATAAAATCGAAAGAAAAAAAAACTTAACTTCTTATTAAATTACCATCACTAAACTTGCAATTAATTACAATTTTATTATATTCTACACATCAGCATGTTTAAGCATGTTTAACATAATGATGGGTAGAACAATCAAATGGAATGACATGACTCTAGGATTGTGAGTAGAAAGAAGTCTTATTTTTTTAAGGCTTTTGTTTTTTAAAAAACAAAATTACATTATAAAGTCCTTGCAATACGAATAAACATTAATTTTTGCAACATTTATGTGTGTATTTCAACGTACATCTATCCATCCATCCATCCCTACTGCATGTCATTCAAAATGTGCTGAAATGTTGAGTGCAATAAAATGAATGTTTTTTTTTTTTTAGGAATTATAGTGGATTTCTTAGGATAAATCGGAGTTGGTATTGTACAATTTGATTGATTTCTGCTATAATTATAAAGTCATTGTAAGTCGACGAAAATTTACAAAAACTTCAACTGTTAAGAAGAGTTAATCTAAAGGTAAGAACAGAGTTAAAAAGGAATTCGTTTTTTGTTGTTTTTTTAAGCGATTAATAAAACCTGTAAGAAGAAATGGTATAGTATACAAGAGAATATATAAAAACCGCTTTTACAATAATTGGGGTTACGATGTGAGGGATCAGTAAGTTCCCCACAAATATCAAGCCGACAAATATAATAGGTTGGCCTAGGTTCACTTTGGCTTCAATTCGTTCTGTCTAAGCTGAACATTATTTCAAATGACTTTATCACAAACAAATTAAAGAAAAGGCTATAATCACCTGACCAGGCTGTACTTATCGAGAAATATAAAATCTTCTTCTTAATAGGCTAAAGGCTGTATAGTGCCAACTTCGAAAAAGGGATTTGATGGATGATTATTTTATAACCCTTTTTAATAATTTTTATCAGGTTAAATATAATTTAATCAAATTTTATAATGTCATCATATAAGTCATCATCATATTAAACTTGCTCAATTTGATTATGTTTCCGAACGATCAATGGTTCCACCACAAAGAAAATAGCGTCAACATTTTAATACTGCATCAACTCCCAGTATGAAAAAGATAAGAAGCTTAATTAACCGTTCCGAAAATCAGAATCCAGTAGGTAATAAAGATCGGTTGCTAGACTTATTTGAACTGGAGAAGCTGTACGAGAAAGTATGCACATGGATTTACTCGTTGACGTGCTTCACAATTAAAAATCTCGAGGACATCGTTGAATCGGCGAATTCTAAAAGTTGATTTTGGGATGTTTTCATACAAAATTATATTGGCTCAGAAATAATTGTCTAGTGATGGCATGACAGCGGCTACAGTATGACAGTCGAGGTTTAATAGACAAAGTATCCTCAAAAATATTATGGTAGGTTTTGGCAATGTTTCAACTTGCTTCGTAAAGTTATCGAATATTACGCTCTCATAGCAGCATAATTAGCAATGATAATCTAAAACATTTTTAATAATATACACAGTTTTTATCGTGTTTTTTGTGAAAATAATTATTGAATTTTTAAAATGGATACAAACTGCAATGTCGACGAAGACTCTAAAAAGTACACTAATTTGAAGATAAAGAAAACCAAAGGACTCGATTAGATTGATTTCCTGAATTGTACGAGACTTGCGAAATGGTAATAAATAAAGATAGTAATGAATAAGGTAGCAGAGCTCCGAGGATATGAATTGTCATACTGAACGTACAGTTTCTAGCAACTTTAAAATGAAAAAGTTTATATTCATACTTCAAAAATTAGTTCCTGATCACAATCGAATTGGCAGGAACTCTGGCACTGGAAAACCACATCATTTATAGCTCTGCAAGAAAGAATTTACATTCATATGATTGCTCATTTAGCTGAATGTCTGTCTGCTTGTTTGTTGGATTCATGTGTTTCTTCCTAAACAAAATGAGTAGCGTTGTGATGACGATGGCAGCAGATGATGATGACAGAGTATTAAACGAAAATCACAAAAACCGAAAACTATAAAAACAAAAACGTTAAGGAAATAGTAACAATACAATTATTTTAAGAGGACTTACTAGATTCATTCAAAGATGACGATGATGATCACCTGAGTAGAACAATACAAATACATTGCAAAAACAAAAAGCAACAATAAAAAAGTGTTGAACCAAGTAGACATACTAAATCAAGCAGAAGATGCTATCAACACCAGCTATGTTAAACAAAAGACTTGATGTTCATGATGACTTACAACAACAACAGCATTATCGACTTTGCAAAGCCATCCATGTAGTAGGTAAATCCTTCCTTCTTACCAATCAAAAAGACCACAAGTAATTGGCTTTATTCTCTCATCGTACTCGTTTATAGTATTCCAAAGTATGACTTTTTGTTCCTCCACTTTGTCTCGAGTCATTTGAAAAATTTCATCATCATAATGATCATCTTTACCGAAAAAGTTTACAAGTGTGTAGAATGTATGAAATCTTTGTATATTCACAAAGAAGATATTTGGAGTTAGAGGTTATACAACTTATAAAGTGGAAAGACAAAATTAAAATCCTTCTTAATAAAAATATACCTACATTAATTTCGGTCATTGCACAGTGGGCCAATATAAATGGTCAGATTATATTAAGTTAGATTTAAATGTAATTGTTTTAAATTTGATTTAACAATTTTTATGTTCAAGTAATTAACACATGTTTGGATTTTTGAAAGTCATGATATTGGCATAACAATTTCTGCACAAATTCATAAATATCGTAAACTTCCATGTATAAGGAGGGGCCAAATCATGTCATTCGATAACGATCGAAATGACAAAAAAATTCAGTTTGACCTCCAAATTTTTTCTTATTTGTATATTGATTATCATCAACTTGTTTAATTGTACTTTTTGATTGCAACACGGTTCATTTATGCCTTAACTTAATAACAGTTTTTATATTTCTTATTCCATTCAAGTTGTGAGTAAAAGTATTAAATACTTGGGGGAGTTGCCACTCCAATTATGTATATCTGATTTGTTGTAAAGTTCCAGGTTACAATAATACCACAAAAAAACGGTGCAATAAGGTCACGAGGCCTTGTTGGCCAACTTAAAATGGAGCTTCAGACTATCCGCTTATTGTATCATTTTGGGATAACTAGTCCGGCTATATTGCAAGTTGCAGCATCTTGTTGGAACCACATAGTATTGAAAACGATTTTCTTTCGGCCTAGTTCGGTAAAGAAAAATGATTTTAACATGTTTATGGAACGGTCTCCATTCACCGAAACAGTAAAACCGTTTGCTTCCAAAAACCAAGGCCCCAGAATGCTTGTTAAAAGTGCACACCACACTGTTTTTCGAGCTGAATGGAATTGTATCTCATGAAGCATCTGTGGGTAATCGTCGCTCTGTACTTGGCAGTTTTGTTTGCTGCTTAAATCAAAATGGACCTCGTTCGACATAAAAATGAAGTTCAACATTTTTTTGAATGAGATTCTGACAAAATTCCAAGCAAATCAGCACTTCTGCAGCGATCAGTTTGCTTGTTACTAATATTTTATAAGGAAATATACGAACGTATACCCTTTAAAATATTTTGTCTCTAGTAACTGCCTTCTAATACGCGGATAAACTCCTTGTCAAAACTGTCAAATAAACTTTTATAACAACAGCTTAAGTAGTAATAGTTGCCTGTGCTAAGTCCAAGGGATATTGATGATAACGCCGTCTTAAAAAAGTTTAATACTCAGAAAATTGTATAACTCAATACTCAAATATGATGCATTTAGTCTGTGCCGTCTCTAGGGTTGTGCGACATTTGCGGACACACAGCGGGACCAGCATTTAGCGATGGCGAAAGATTTTTGTCTAATCGATAATAATTTCTCTACGTGAAAATATCATCCTCTATTATGTATTCCATCTGGAGGACATACACTGAAGAGAAAAATCAATCCTTAAGTTCTAAAATCAAGCCAAAGCGGTGTCAGTAGTACGGAATTCCTTAATGTAAGTACAGAATGCTTGATTCAAGTACGGATTATGCAAGTGTCCCATACTTAAAATAATCGGTAAACAGGATTGACTTAAGTAAAGTTAAGATAAAAGCTAATCTCAAACTGTACTTGATTCAAGAATGTTTAACGGTACTTTTGCATGTATTTTGCACCTCCTTCGTCAGATGTAAAGTCCATATGTAATTGTACATGTCTGTCAACATAAACAGAAAGTTTATTATTTTTGCTTCTGATTTTAATCTGACACCTAAAATCGTTCATAACAGAAAATTATATACTAATTTCTATTCGCTTTTTATTGTAGTTCAGCTTATTAAAGATTTTGTTCCTTTGAAAAATATGTATGTATTTAAAAATTTTTTTTATTCGAAATAAATAAAATCTTGAGAAAATAAAAAATTAATTGCTATTGTTAAAATACATACACATACAAATTTAAAAAAAGTAAGTTAATAATATAAAACGTGAGAAGAATGGTGAAAACAAAAGAGAATTCATATGCGCAGAAAACCGAAGCCCCCCAATCCAAGTTTCAGCAATTGCGTAAGTATGCACAGCGGACCTGAAACCCAATTTAATCACGACGAAAATCTGGAAAATAACAACTGCAACAAGAATTTCCAGTAAAAATTTGAATTAAAAGATGAGTTAGCTAAATGAACAGTTTCGTTTATCAAAGTCAGTGATGCTACCAATAATCCTTTAAACATTTTGAAGAATCTTGCTGATGGTTTGTCTGCTGACAGTCGCACCTTAAAGCCAACTCCAAAGATAGATTTTTATATTTAATTTACACGCTCTGATGATAAATATAAATATTTTGAAGTTTCCAACAGAGAAAGGTAAGTATCGCACATAACAATTAGTATTATCGCATTTTTTAAAATGTACGATTAAAAGTTAATTGGACCTTTTAATCGTACAGGGCCCTTAAAGTTATTACAGCTAAAATTTAATATCTCATTTCACACAAATATCTTATTTCAGATAATATAAAGCTCGAAGACTTATGCAGATAATGTTAGAAAAAATTAAGTTGGTACAAACCAATCAACCACAAATATCATAAAATCAAACCAGAATTCTAATTAAAACCACCTTTCAAACAAGGGATTCTATTTTAAAATTTGAAAACAAAATCCAAGAGTCTGACGATGACAATTTTTTACGTTCATTACTGTGTAAGAAACATTTTTTGTCTTTATTTTTTAGGTAAAATAACTTAAAGAGTAAGTGGACACTTCGCGAGTTTAATTACAAATTGTTGGAGCTTGCTTACAAAGGTGAAGTCACTAAGCATTTTGGTGGTAGGCTCTAAGGAAAAACTGAAAATGTTTTTTTTTTCAAAAATGTAAGCCATTAAATGTAAGATGTGAAATAATTTTACTTTATTTTTAATTGCATATGTATGTATATTTTAAATTGCTTCAGTGCATATATTCAAAAGTTTGCTGATTCCAGTGCAAACCAATTGAAAAACTTTCAGGCGGCAAAAACTCGTTTCTTCAAAAAAAGTAAGTCATAATATAATTTTTTATTTGTAACATTAATTATTGACCGCAGTTTGTTATTTTAACCACTTCTATTTTATTATTCTTAAAAAGTTTTTTAGATATTAATTATTTTTGGGAAATAACATTATAAATAATTTATTAGAAAAGAAAACTTGAATTGTGGTGAGCTTGAATTCAAATAAAATTCAACTATAATTTAATTGTTATTCAAGCTTTAGTTCAACTGTAAATCAAAACTTCAATTTAGCTTCAAGTCAATGCTTGAATTGAACTACAATTGATAGATTGAATTGAACAGTATTTCAAGGCTTGAATTAAACTATATTAAAACTGTATTAATCCACTTGATCTCAAGTTCCCATTTTACTGGAGAATTCTATTGATATAAATTGTGACAAAAGTATGTATATCTCAACCCTTGAAACTTGACATTCGAACTTGAATAACAAATGTTTTGGTAATTGAATGCATAAAATCTGCAGTCAATTCAAATAGTAAAAATTTTAACCTGCAATCAAAAAAGATGCATATAAACATACTCTCACTAAAATCTAAACAATATAATTTTTTTTATGATATGCATAAGCAAAAAATTAAACTAATTAAAATTTTGTCAATAACGAATAAATTCTGGGTTTAATCATGAGGAAACAAGTTTTCGATTTTAAATTTAGTGCAAAATTTTTAGTTACACTCAAATGTGCAAAGAAAAAAATATAACTGATAATTGTTTTTTTTTTTGAGTGCAAAATTTTATAACATCACTATCACTCATGTCTAGTGGTTAGATGGCTAATTTTCAATTCCTCAGTAAACATCAACAACATGATTGCAACAATCTTGCACTGTCACTAAGCGTGAGTTGAAAATTAGTACACTACTACCATATTTTTCTGAAATTTGAGTTTCATGGTCTATAGCTAATCGGAATTTTAGGAGACCAGCGATTCTGCGGCAATTGAAACGTACTAGATTACTTCAACAAGTGTTCTCAGCACAGCTATTGTCTGAAATACGATGTCCATGCATAGTTCCAGTGGCCTTCAAATAACAATACTTCTCATTCAAAAAATGCTTAATTTGCGAAAGTTTATTTTCCAAACAAACCGAAAGACCTTTTGCTCATAAATTGTTGTAAAACAAACTATTAAATAATGTTTTTTTTTTAATAAATGTACAAAAATCGAAGAAAACCAAATAAAATATATTATGGAGCAAATGGTTTCTTAACATAAGATTCGTAATTTTTTATTTTTCTCAGTCATGTTCTAAGTTAACATTGTTTTATAAAATGACCAAGTGAGCTAAAAAAAACTAAGTCAGTATATATCACCATTCAAAAATTACAAAGAAAACAATTAAAAAATTGTACCATATGGGCTAAACCTCCCAGCAGGAATATCTGGAGAACGGTTAAAGAAAATGTTTTTAAATTTGGAACAGATAATTTGGTCACAATAGAAAACATCTGTCAAAAAGCGAACTGAACTGGAAAAATTAGCGAAATATATAAACAACCATAGAAGGATAACAGTAGAAGTATTTAAGTTTGGAACAAATTGCTTCGTTATCAATATACAAGATCTTTAAAAAAAACGATTTTCTTTTCCTTTGTTGTAAATATTGGTGTAATTGGCGTCAGATCTTTATATATAAACACTTATTGTTGTTTGAGTCGCCCAAGAAATCGTAATCAAAAAGGTTTGATTAGGAAAGTTTTCCAAAATATTGCTTGAAACTTTGTGGAAACTTTAATTGTTATGGTAAAGATATTGTACGCGAAATTGAGAAACTACGCCGATATTGGATGTCGTTAACGCCATTACATACACCTCTTTACACTTTTAAGCCATCATGAACGAATTTTGAGATAAAATTTGCCTAGAAAGGGGCACCACTCGATAAATGGACGCCCTGCATGTAGTTACAACTTCTGATATCAGCACCAGTTAGATTAGAATTAAACTCAATAAAACAAAATTACTCTTAGTTCACACAGTACCTTATTGCCCTCCCCTCCTCTCCCGGTGGTTATAGTGATCATCTAAAGGATATTTCACCTTTTGGTGTTACATCCTCAGGGGTAAATCGGGTTGAGGTGAGTTCTGGGATCCGCAAGGATTAAAATTTGATCAATCAATAAATAGCTGGCAACAGTTGACGCACACAGGGAGAAACAGTCTAGAGGTATCGGAAGATTTATTTTTAACGCATACCTAAGATTCGCCAAACATCCAAAATGACTGTGCTCTTTGGGGTCAAATGATTTCAAAGAGTCGATAGTTGTACCTCAGTACTTGCCTCTGGAGTCAGTAGCCCCCGGAATAGCAAACCGGTCTGACTATTGGTAAGATCTCCGTTAATATATTAATCAAGATATACTTCCTGAATTCCAAGAACTCGGAAGATGGTATTGTCCTTCTTCGAAGCAATACTTTCAGAGAGCACGCGGTGGCTTCAGTTAAGCCCAAGCGGGTTGTCATTATTCGAAGGGGAGTCCATGTGGATTGGGTACCTGCGGCAATTTTTAAATCATCTTATGGTTCTGTTGCTATCAGTACGAAAACTGCCTTGAATAAGTTTGGCAGTGGTGGTTAGACAGCTCCAACAAGGGGGAAAGTGTGATTTGCCGGCTATACTCTCAAAATGTAACCTGTGTAAGAAAGATGATTCTCGCATACGCGGAGGAAATCGGTAAATGCATATAAAAATCAACATGTGGTTGTGATCAATCATGAGATTAGGCTATAGTGCAGGCGCTCATGTAAACTAATATTACAATACCATAATGAGAATAGTTAATTTTTAATTTTTTGTTACTGCCTCTTTACCTCTAGATTTGTAGCCGCACTTAATTTTTTTTTTTCATCATTGTGCTTAGATTTTCAATGAAAAGAAAAACAGTAACAAAACACGGTATTAAACTTTGTGTCAAGAAGTTTAATTTGGATTTTACTTTTTCTTCATTTGGCTATAGTTAAGGTTGGTCGAAAAGTTACAGTGTTTTTTCTTCTGTTTTTTGTTCTCATAATGATTATTATACGTAGTTTAATAATGTTAAATCATATTAGACATGGTGCCACATTTGTTGATGTTTATTATACAAATTTAGCCAACAAATTTTGTGTCTTCTTTTGCATCTTCTTGTGCCTTTTCAGCTGTAGCAAATTTAAACTTGAACTTCACCCATGCTGAAGATCGCATTAATGATGTTGGCGATGCTGATGATAATGACGTTGATGCCATTCAATATATTTTGTTTTTTATGTGTTTGTTTGTTTGTACACGACCTACCGAAGATTTCTTGCAGCTTTGTGTAGCTTGATTTGTTGTCTGCCATATCAAATCATTAAGGTCAAGTTCAAGGTTTTGATATGCAATTAAATTAGTATTTTTTCTTCTTCTACTTACAACTCTCTTCGTTGCAAGTTGCTTTTGAGTAGGATGAACAAATTTTAGATTTTTTATTTATTTTTCATTTTTAAAATGTTTAATGTTAAAACCAAAATAATTTTTATTTTATGGCTTTGAAATTTATTTGACTATTTTTATTAAAATATGAGCGAACATCTTAAAGTTTATTTAATTTGTGACACACATCACTTTTTTCCAAATAAAAAAAAAAAAATTATTTACGAATCAATGAATAATTCTATTTCCAAATTTGACGTGTTATATGACCATAAGAACAAATATTGCAACAATTTATAATTTTTGTTCTTTTTTTGAAGATTTATTTCAGGCAACAAATGCTGACTGACATGTGTGTGGGAAATTTGAATTGATTAAGAGAATGCAAGAAAAGAAAAATGTTATATAACATTTTAGATGTCTAGAAAATGTCGTTTTATTTATGTTTTAAAGTTTTTATCTGTATTGTGATTAGAAAACATTTTTTGTGTCATAAGTTTTTAATTGGCATTTAAGCAAAACAGTTAATCTTGTAATCCGTTTATTAAACTTATATTCAAATTTTAAATCAATAACTTGTTTTATGAAAAAACACATATACGATTAAATTAGTTTGTATATTTTCTTACGCTCTATACCACACTAAGTGGTCTATTAAAATTGGATTTCCGTTTGTTTTCAAAATAAATGAGCATTAAAAACACCACAAATAATACTTTTTAAATCGTTTCAAAATTCTAACTTGATTTAATTGTATCTGTCTCGCTCAATTTTGCTAGACGTGGTACACATTGATAGTGGTGATGTGCACTTAATTAACATAATAAATAGCACGATGTGTCTGCTAACGCCCCGGATACCACAACTTATAAAGAAGTCTTAGTACTTGATTGAAATGGACCATGGACTTCATTCAGAACAGGTGCAGGTAGCTCCAGCTCCTCCTGCTCTTTATTTTGCATAACAGCAGCATACAGATACATCTGCCAGCAGACCGAACATAACTCCAGGTTGACTGCGAAACTTATCCCCGAATCCAGCATTTTATAAAACTCGCTTTCGAACGAATTGGGTTCTAAACACAGCTTCTACTTGAGCTCTAATAGTCACGTATATTTATTTATTTCATCTTATTGAGTATTAAGAAATACCCTAAATTGTTATCTCTTTTTTTTAAAGACATTATCAAATCGTTTGAAATACCCTACACCACCATAGGTACTAAATTTTGGTTTAAGCTATTACTTAATGGTAGGTCCAGAATTGACCACAAGTTTAATATAAACCCCATCCATAAAATTGCTTTAAGATGAAAAATAACTCCAATCAGACTCCTAACATTATAATTTAATATTGGTTTGGTGTGTGGCACATGACCAAATGGGGTATTTTAGAAAATTCGTCTGCAAATACTGTGGAAACGGTATTGTATGGTCGGACTTTACCGACTTAATTTCTGAATTGTTATAGTCTCAATTTGTATTTTTTGTATTGGGAGAGGACGCCAAAAAAACCATAATTTTGCCGTTGATGACGGCAAATTGACGTCGATTTTTCTAATAAAGGTAAATATATCGTACTTGATCATAAAGAGGGTATTAGCTGATAATTTTTATTTTTCCCTTCACTTTATGGATCAAAATCGACAATTCATATATACCCGCTATAAAAATATCGTGCTATTTTATTTAGGTTGTGTTAATGAAACGATTGGCTTAAAAATACTTTTCCATATGCCTTTAATATTTAATTAGAAATTGAAATAGTCTCGGAATATTGTTACCTTGGTATGATTATAACTCCAAAATGTGTTTTCACAAGGCATGTAGAAAAAAGAAACAATGTTGCGAAATCCTGCCTCAATTCAACATGGAGTAGCTTTCTAAGTAAAACAAAAGACATTTGGAACAAAAATGCACATTTTTGATTCTGTCTACAGGTTAGTTCAATCATACGGTGCACAAGTATGGGGACATTCTCACTTTGATGAGGTGGATAAACTGCAAAGGTATTTCGTAAAACGCATTCTTAATTTACCAAAATGTAATCCCAACTATGCCCTTCTTCTGGAATGTAGAATCAACGATGGCCATTTTGTTATATTTAATCTTCATACACTGATAGAAAAGGCGTCATAACGCTGATGTATTTTGACATCAGTAATATGACAAGGGTCTTCATTTTTGACCCGATGACACTTTACATCACTGTGATGTCAGCCTTAACATCACTTGGCCAAATTTTTATCAGGGTTAAAAATTTAATTTAGAAATGACGAATCGTCATCAGTGCGATGACAAACTGTCATCAAATTGAGTCATTGTAATTGCCCTTAAGTCAAATTAAGATAATATCATTATTTACTTACCCGTTACACATGTTTGTTTCGCTTTTGTTGTATTCCGCCCTTTGTTAACAGAAGAACTCTCAATTATAAGACACCAGCAGCATGCCCGATATGGTTGTCGTAATAATTCTACTTTAAAAAATTTGATGTGTGTATTTAACTAAATAATTTAAAAAAATAGAATATGGGAGTTTTTGGTTCTAATTTTAATTTTTAAATATAAAAATACTGTTAATAATATATTATGACAAGATTTATTATGTGATGACAGTTTGTCATTGCACTGACGACAGTTTATCACCACGCTTATGCAATGATATATTATGTCATCGCACTGATGAAAGTTTGTCATCGCACTGATGACAGTTGGTCTGTACTGATGTCAAAATATATCAGTGTTATGGCGCCTTTTCTATCAGTGTACACAAAATGTGGTGTCGAATTGATGTCTCTGTAGTCATAGCATTGATGACCCATAAAATATGACAAAATTTTATGATGACGTTCGTCATTGGATTGATGTCACTTTTTGCTTCTGTGATGCCATTTGTAATAACATTGATGTCACAATTCTGATGTTATGGTCTCATTAATATGAAGATGCGTTTTTCTATGAGTGTATGCGATACATATAAATTAAGTAGACTGGCATTGGAACATAATATATCTTTGGTGAAATGTTTAAATGCGATTGGTATAAAGTTTAAAATATTATGGTCAACAAATACTTCTCTAAGGGAGTGGATTGAAAAACAAACAGTATTTTTAAATTGTTTAGAAAATAAATAACACCAAAGTCGATTGACTCGAGCAAATCAAAGCAAACGTTTTACAGTAGAATAAATATTTCAGTGGCACACTTATATTTCCACGGCAACAATGATCAGTCGAATACCATGTGGGTATTCAAGGCTCGATGTGATATAATAGTATTAAATGGTTCCCCTTTCTCAAGGACAGTTGTTAAATATTGTTCATTGTTTAATAAAAAGAAGATTATTAAATATTTTTCGGCAATATTGGTTCCCAAAAATAACAATAACAGAAAATGAGCTGATTAGGATTTTAAATGGTGAAGAAAATTGGGAAAAACTTGTTAAATATATAATTAATGCTTTGGCTTATAGAAAACCCTAAATTATTGAATAAAAAAATTAATTTTTACGAACAAAAAAAAAAAAAAAAACAATTGCCGAATTTACAACACTGTGTAACGTGTATAAACTTTTTCTTCATTTGTTTGTGAACACCTTGTGTATATTGTATCATTGTATTTAAGCTGTCAAAAACCAAATAAGAAGATATGAAATTCAAAAGTAAATTTTCTAAAAGCAAAATGAAAAAAATAGAACTGATAAAAGTAAATTAATTAGCTTTTTTTACGAAAACTTTATTTTTAAATTGTTAATGGTTGTCTTAAGTGCACTATATTATTTTTTTATTTGTTTTAATATAAGACAATTTGCAGGTGACGAAGAAGACGAGGATGAAATTCAAGAAAATTTTAGGATAAACTTAAAAAATTTATTTTTATAGAACTTCCATCCATAGTGCCGATGCCTGTAAATCCCTCCCACGCTTTGGCTTTATTGTAGCCAACCCGAAGATTCCTAACTTTGGATCGCACTTGTGGCCATTTAATAATCACATTTTTGTCAACAAAAAATCTGCGTAATATAATTGAGCTGTTGGTTTCTGAAATACATTCATATATTTATATACATACATACATGAAAACAAATTAAAAACAATTTAATTTTAAACAAACCTCAACCTCTCGATTTTCCATTAAAAACTCTAAAAGCAGCTTCTTTTTTGTAAGTGACCACTTTCTCGTCGGATTAACTCGCACTTGTTTTGATTTTGGCTATCAAAGAAAAATATTTATACCAATACTCGTAAAAAGCATTTTTATTTATAATCGTCCCTCATTAATTGCGCTAATTTCCATTATTAAACTAGTTTTTTCCACAATTATTCACAAAAGGTTTTAACTTAAATATGCATTTCTTCTTTTCAATAACTGGTATTCACATTATATTGACATCACAAAGGCAATACAAATTTTCAAAAACATATGAAATAAAAGTGTAAAAGTGTATTTCAGTTTTATATGAAAATTCCCAACAACACTTTTACACTATTGTATTTTAATACAAAAATACAATCGATACAATGATAAAAAGGGTTTTGTGAATATGGCAAATATATTTAAATTTTTTTTATATGTCTATAAACTTTCTTTTCCGGCTAATGACATAGTCAACGCCATACATGCATTTAAGTTTTATAGTGTAGTTTGAAAAAAAATCTTTATTGAATAAAGAATTCTTACTAATACTACTACTATTTACATCTAATTTAATTAAAAATGTTTTTGCTTCTACTTAAAATTTTAAATTTTGGGTTAATGCCCTCTTTATAATCAAGTACGATATAACATTTACAATTTATTGTAGAGGAAAATGCTGAGGTAGCCTAATTCCAATTTCAAGACAATATTTGTATTAGTTCACGGTGAAATATATTGTTGATTAAATATATTGTACCTTTATTTCAATAAACGAAAACTTTTATTATAAAGAATATTTGAAAACCGTAGCGGCTATTATAGTTAAATGTTTATTACTGGCATAGTGCGTCTTTTAGTCCCATTTACAGTATCGTACTTGCTAGAAGTTCAAGAAAATTTAAATTCAGGATTACCCCAACAGATATGACTACTTCCTTATGTTATATCGAAAAGTCTACATCTAATTATAAAAATCTGGATTGTACAATTTAAGCAACATCGGATATATTCAGTAGGGCGTTTATTTAAAATTCTCTATTAGACAGACAAAACAGCCTTCTGGTTTTAAATAAGTTAAAGTTCAAAGAAGTACACATACGATTATGTAATACAGATTTGTGTGAATTTTATACAACTCCCTTTCAATTTTAATTAAAAAATATTTTCAAGCTTAAAAACTTTTGAATGCTTCTCCAATTTTCTTAATCATTTGCAAAAGGCCTTATTTTACTTGAGCAAAAAATATTATTTTATTACAATATTTAACTCTAAAGTATTTTTATAAATTTTATTTTGGCTTGGTTCATAAGCCACTTGATACGCATTTTATTATTTGCCCTATAGTTTATTATTTAAAAGATTTACTCAATACTCATATAAACACACATACGTATGTACGTATAAATTTATTTTAGTAACTTTAAATATCGTTGGCTGTTGCCTGTTGCCTGTTTCTCCTACTTATATATCACGTGTCCAGGAATATGACATATACGCGCCACAACTTAAACCTGTCAAAAGTGTCAGTAACAACAAGTGCGTGTAGTGCGTATATAACAGGGTTTATTTTATAAAATATTACAAATGCGCTCATTCTTATTATTAAAAATTTTTTAACTTTTAGCCAATTCACATAGAAGCAAAAAAAAAAAAGATCTGTCTGCTGTTTTTTTTATTTTCGCAGAGAGAAGAAACTTGGATTAACTCAATTATAGAATACAACTTTTTTCCGTATGACGGACAAAGAGTTTTTATTTTTTATTTCAAGTTGGCACAAATTGAAAGTTGTTGTAACTGCTGCTGTAAAAGAAACACCCTGAATCACGTTTTTTAAATTAATTTTGATTTTATAATGATTGTGTCGAAAAATAATTGCTTAATGAAAAAAATGAGGACTTCCCAAATAGAACAATAGAATTTGTCTTGGACCATTTTTTGGATATAAAAATATACATAACATAAGTCCAAGAAGATATAATGAATTTTTTAAACATTTTGTTGTGATATAATTATTATAGAGGAACTATTTAGATCATTAAAAAAATCATATATCAAGATGTCACCTTTAAAGTTAATTAAATAACTGATTTGGAAATGTTGCATTTTAATCATGAGTGGGCATATTGAATTATATTTTTACTGACTTATGTGTAGCACTAACCAGTAAAGCTTTATTCGGCTATGCCGAATCTTATATACTTTTTACCATGGTGCGATATGAACAGAAAGTTATAAAAAGTTTGTGCCTTGTTTGTGCCCCTTAAACTCAAGAACAGCTGGACCGATTGACACCAAACTTGGACAATACATTATCTTAGTCGGGACTAGATTTCTCTTAAGTTTAATCGCGATAGGTGGCGCTGTTGTCGTGATATTTAATTTTTTTTTATGGTACGATTTGGCTGAAATTCGCAAAATATATTTATTAAACAAAAAAAAAAAAAAAAAAGCGCTAACAAAATTCTCCCGTATTTAATTTTGTATTTTTATTTAGAAAATTTCGAGCCGCGCTAGGACCAAACAGCTAGTACACTTGAGGGAAGCGAACTGACACTAAAGTAGTCCCGTGATAGGTATTTGGTGGTAGAGACCGGTTCTAGTTCTAACACTTTATATGAGTTAAACCTATCACTTTTACATGCACGCAGAGAAAAAATATGGTTGGGCATGGTTACGGCAGCTGCACTATGTTTGTTGTAACAATATATTGTTGTCATACACAAAATATTGTTATTTTTATTTAATATTAACCATTATATAGTTACTGTAAACATTTCAATGTTTATCGAAATTATAAATTTAAGTATGGTTCACTGAAAAATATTCATTTTAATAGCAACTAAATAATAATAACTTTAAAAACATATTATATTCCTCACAACCATTTAATGATATTTAATAGCCATAATATGATAACTTTCTATACATATACTCATAATATGTTTAAGATGCAATCAAAATATCTTTACTATAATAATATTTTGTTATCGCCATTTGTAAAATAATTTTGCATCAGTTGTATCGTTTGTTTTACATATGCCTGTTGAATTATTTGGTATTCAGTAATTAAACAATTTTAAAAAATATACCCATTAAAAAACCAAGTTTAATGAAATTAAAAAATAAAGAAATCGTAGGTATGTATGTACATTAAAAAAATTGTAAAGTGTCACAAAAAATATACAATGATAAAAAAATTTAATATTGTTTAAAAGTGGTGCAAAAATATTGACTATTGTTTTGTATTGTTCTAGAGAAAAAGAAAGAAAATTCTATAAAATAATTTATAAATAATTGCGACCTACGACAAAAATAGGTTAAAAATATTTAGTCAATTCACAAGGTATCCTAACATGTCATATTGCCAAAATGTCCTAATATTTCACAATGGTTTAACAATATTGTTGTTGGTTTGTTAACAAAAAGTGTCTTAAATAAATAGAACGTTGCTTGCTGTGTTTATTCTGCTGTCGTAATTAATCAGAAAAGTCCAGCGCTGAGCGGCTGAGCCGTACAACAATATTTTTAAACCATTGTGAAATATTAGGACATTTTGACAATATGACATGTTAGGATACCTTGTGAATTGACTAATTATGTTTTAAGTTGCATCATACTATGATGTGAAATATCTTTAACAGTTTAAAGTTAAAGTTGCCAGTAAGTAAATAAGCATAAATATAAATTAAAAATATTTTTCGGTTTAAGATTTACCCCCATATTCATAAAAAATATGGTTCATTAATAAAAGGTTTATTAAACAAATTTTCATAGAACATTCGTTTCATAAGCCTGCTACAAACCTAACATGATAATAATATGATCTCTTCTTAACTTATTATAATTAGCACGATAATAATATGATTACTTGTTAACTTATTATGATTAACATTATAGTAATATGATTACATTTAATTATAAGAGGATGTAATAAAAAACAAATTAGTATTAAGAGTAAAATATTGTGATGTAATACTACGAATATATTTGGTTATAATATGATTCAATAATAATCGTAATATGTTGGCTACAATCATGAATCCTATCATAATATGTTGCTCTTAGAATATATTTACCACAACCATGTTTTTTCTTTGCGTGTGGGCTTGTCGTTGGAGGGGGTTAATTGACACCTAACAGGCACCATTTGGCAAGTCAAACATCTATTCTCAATGAACGTGCTTATTGCTAGTTACTGCAATGGAGTATTATTTCAATATAAATGTTGTATTATTTCAATAAAACAAGTCCTAGAACTAAATTTAAGAACCAAATTTTAGAAAGTCTCAAAAAAGTGTGTCACAACACCAGTGACTACTGTACTGTATTTCATTTCTTTTTCTATTTACCTTTTGGTTCTTCATATACCAGTTAAATGATTGGTTCTCCTATCACTGGTCAAAAGTTCTTTCTTTTTGTACTTGTTTTATTTTCACAAATCCCACGACCAGTCTGTTGGAACAATTGACACAAATATCCTGCAGGGTTTAAATTAGAGTCCCCCACAAAATTTACTTGTATACGAGTTTTTGTCTTCGTAGGGTACCGTTAACCTATTTGCAGGTATGATCAAAGAAATATAACTTTTTACGGCTGTTTCAATACTCCATTTTAAATTTTTAAGAATTTCTAAACTTTTGGGCCCGCAACCATTTCCCCTACCCTACCCAATATTTTCTACATTCTGGTATTGAAATCGAAGCTATTTGCACTAAGGCCTAATAAATCAGAGCAAGTTAAACTCTGTTTTTGTTAAAAAAGGTGTTTAAACCAGCGCATCTATAAATCAGTAAACATAAAAACCATTATTAAACGCATAAAATTGGGCGTTTAAACTACTACTGCAGATCATATGAATTTGATAACATTTATCATAGTGCTGCCACAAGTTACATTTTAAATTACATATAATACAGGGGACACCGATTTACAACTGTTGAGTTTAAACTAAATATAAATTTAAGTTTAGTTCAACTAAACCAGCGTTTAAACACTCACTGATTTATTAGCCATAAATTTTGTAACTTTTACTGTAATTGATCTGTTGTGTATTTGTATGGGAGGTGACACGCCCACTTATCCAATAACACTCACTTTTTGACGGATTTTGTGTATTGAAAACCCAGCTATGTGTCCCAAATTTGGGCAATTTTTTTGCTATCGTTCATTAGATAGAAATATTTTTTTGTACCACGACCACTTTTCCACTCCTGCCCAGATTTTGTCGGATGTCGTATATTCAATACCAAGATGATTGTACCTGATTTGGAAGCTTTGGCACCTACCGTTCTCCATATATATACAAATCTATAATGTTATTATATTGGAGTTACCATGTCCACTGTTCCAATCCCGCCTATTTTTTCAGAGAGTTTGTATATCAATATCCCAGATATGTGACCAATTGAACAGTTTTTCTCTTATCCTTATTTATATATAAATATATATATTTTGTGCTACGCTCACTCCTTCAATCCTGCCCTCATTTTTTCGGATATTGAGTATTTATAATCAAGACGATTGTACCAAATTTGGAAACTCTAGCTCTTTCCGTTTTCCAGATATACAGAAATCTATCATGTCTATGTTCGATACATGTCACGCCCACTTCTTGTATTGATAACACAGTTGCATGTAACAAATTTGCACAATTTTTCTCCTACCGTTCTCCAGACACAGTACAACATTTTTCAGGTGATTGATTCGGGACACAATTCTGATAATTTTTTATGAAAGTAGACCCAAAAAGAAGAACTTCTGCATCATTAGTTTGGTCAAGGTACATCAAATAATAATTTAAAAATTAATTTGAAGTTAATAAGTATCGTATAGGGGAATTTGTCACTTTTAAGGCTGTTTCTTTAATTCCTTTAATCTGTTCATAAAACGTTTCGCTACATAAGCAACAGTTTCGCAGTTATAAATAAATGTATGAAGAAAAAAAATATTTTTTGCCCAAAAAATTTAAATTTTTTATTTTTAATTCATAAAAAATCCAAAACGGTAAAAAAGTGTCAAGTTCATAATCTATGAACAAATTGAGACATAAATCATGAAAATCGATGAACGCGTTTCGCTTTTATTCACAATTAATTAAAGGTATGAATTTCAAAAATTTGCTCGAGATATCCACAAAATTCGTTGGAAAAACATTGATGACTTTTTTATGATTCTCATAATTAAAAACAAGGAATAAACAAAAGGTTATTTAATTTTTAAGATTGCGGTAGCGAAGTAAGAAGCGTTAATAAATGTGAGTGAACAATTAAAAGGAAAGAAGGAAAGTGCACTTTTTTAATTATTTGGGTTTTTCCGTTAGTTACCTGCATGATTTTTTTTACAGAAATTGCACCCACATTTATGAGTGCTCATGTTTAGGAACGTTTCGCAATCATATTTCATAAGTACCTGCCAGTAAAATATTGAAATATTTGTAGTATTTATAGTTGCTCTTTCATCGTTTTTTGTCATTTAACAAGAGTCGACGAACGCGACAAGTACAAGTGAATTTCTGTCCGGTTTTTAAAAGTGAATAACAACAAAACATATAATATATGGAAAATAACAGTGCCCACAATTGGATAATTTTTGTTACGTTTGTGGTCATATCGTCCCAAAAAGAGGCCTACTGGATCGAAAAAAATTGATTATTGAGGAACTCAAAACAGCTTATTGTCATTTGTTTGATGAAGCAGATTTAAGTGGTGCGTGCAAATTTTACGCCGAACACAGTGTGCAAAAAGTGTTATAATGCCCTTATAATGTGGAAAAGGTGGACAGTTTTCTTTTATGAAGCCAGTAATTTGGGTGGAAGACCTAACTGGACATGATCCAGGTGCTACGCATGCATAAATTCTCGTCATGGATTAAACAGAAAGCAATTGAAAGCAAAAGAATACATTGTTGCTTTTACTGCCACACTTCCAGTTAAACGCGCTGCTGGTACCGATACACCTAAACCTCCGAGTCTGGATACTGTGTCCCTGCAAGCCGAAACCGTTTTCACCAATCCGACCAATTTGAATGATGCTGATTGGACACCCGATATTAAAAATAATGGACCACAACTGCTAAAACAAATCGAAATGGATTACATTGTGGCTAAGATGGGACTATCACAACAAAACTCCGAATTGTTGATATAATTTTTGAAAAGCAGAAAACTGACACAGCAAAATGTCAGCGCAACATCATACCGACAACGCCAAGCTGATTTTAAGAAATTTTATTCCGTTGACGAAGCAAATACGTTCACCTTCTTCCATGATATCCCAGGTTTAGTGGCGACTGGCGTTTATTCATCGATGGTTCAGTTTCAAGTTTGAAGGCTGTGCAATTGCACAAAACGAACAAAAAACCGTCCATTCCATTGGGATTCAGCACAACTATGAAGGAAATGTATGTAACATTGGGCGAAATTTTGTAGAAAATCAACTACAATGTACACAAATGGAAGATTTGTTGCGATCTAAAGGTTGTCAACATAATACAAGGCATTGTATTAAAGGGCGGTTTTCCAAATACTTCTGCTTCCTTTGTAATTGGGATTCACGATACACAGGAAATCAATATCAATTTAAAGATTGGAGAGCAAGAACTCCCGAGCTCGAGAAACAATTAAAATTACGGAATAAACCTTTAATAAAGGATCTAGATGATATTTTGTTGCCATCGCTCCACACGAAATTAGGAATAGCTAGGAAATTCGTCGAAGTGGTAGTCAAAGATATTGATGACGCCTATGACTGTTTGCAATCCATCTTTCCAAAACTCAGTGAAGCTAAAATTAGAAAAGTTACGTATCGTTGTCAGTATTTAAATATTGTCATATCTAAATTCGATATATTCGCATTACCAATAATTTTTTCGTATATGTTTTTTTTTTTATATTTCAAATAGCTATTCTCAGGAATCGGACGAACAAGGAGAGAGGTTCCACCAGGTGACCATGCCAATGGAAAAGCGATTCAAAGGCAAGAAATTGGATGCATTGCTGGCGGAGGTTTGTTGGTGGAGTTCTAAAATTATGCAGTCTGAAATTTGTGGACACACTGAACAAAACATGCCCTTGAATATTACGTCTATCTCGGATGATGATGCAGACTTAGAACATGAATATGAAAAACCTACGAAGAAAATAAGGTCATCAGAACCACAAGCGTCAACTTCAACGAGGATGGATAGTGACAATTATTGAAAATGTTCTAAATTTTGTTTCCATGCATAGATAACATATAAAAATCGCATATTTTCTGTGTAAGAATAGCTGTAATATGAATCGGAATGTTTATTTTCATGCAAAATAAAGAATTAATAAAAAAGTCATCAATGTTTTTCCAAAGGATTTTTTATGAATTAAAAATAAAAAATTTAAATTTTTTGGGCAAAAAATATTTTTTTTCTTCATACATTTATTTATAACTGCGAAACTGTTGCTTATGTAGATTAAAGGAATTGTAATTCTTAATTTTTTTCTCGAGACAAATTTCCCTATACGATACTTACTAACTTCAAATTAATTTTTAAATTATTATTTTATATACCTTGACCAAACTAATGATGCAGAAGTTCTTCTTTTTGGGTCTACTTTCATAAACAATTATCAGAATTGAGTGCCGAAATTATGTGTTGTACTGTGAGATATAAAAATTCATTTTGTTCCACGAACAATTCCCTAATCCCGCCCAAGCCCATGCCATAAAATCAGTTTAAAATCTCATATATTATATAACTCTTAACCCCATAACATAATTTTGATTGCTCTTGGATCCGAATAAGGTAAACTTAAGAACATTTTACATATATTAAAATAAGTAGGAAACTTTATTTTTATTGGAGCTATGGTCGAATATGAACCTATTGCAATAAAATATAGTATTATTTGTTAGTTCGCAATAAGTTATTTTTGGGCCATATTTCATTTAAATACCAATATAATAATTTGGCTTAGAGGCGCAAAGGATCTGTGTGGGAAAGAAAATTGTGCGGAGACTATGTAAAATTATAAACCATTTCTCTCCATTTTCAATAGGCTCCGTTATTGGGACAAGTAAAACCAACCTACCAAATATATTTAAGATCGATTCAGAAAGTGATTATAGACATTGTGCGGATGGATGTCTAGAACATCCTATTGTCCATATTTTCAATAACTCTGAGACATAATTAAGGTTCCATGTCGTTAGTGTGCCGAATCATCTCATCCTTTAGCACTTGACTTGTTCTTGGCTTATTGACGTACACCTTTTCTTTAAGTGGCACCATCCTGTTGGAACCACATATCGTCCAGTTCCATATCCTACAAGAAGGTCGTTATCATCTCGCGCTAGCAAACAGCTGTACGCAGAGAAAAAATATGTTTAAATATGGTCACCTCCAACAAAACAATTTTTAAAGAAAATTTTAAACATATTGTGTTTAAAATTTTTATTATGTTTAGTCCTCCATCAAGAAGTCACAACCATATTATGGTTGCCTCTAAATATGTCATGGTTAAATATGGCAATAATTTGTTTTTAAATTAACAATCCAATAGCAACATGCTTTGGTTGAAAATCAACCATGCTATTATAAATGTTAAACATATTTTAGTTATTATTAACCAAAAAAAGGTTCGGAGGCAACCATAATATGGTTGTGCCTTCTTGATGGAGGACATATTAAACCATAACATGGCTGTCGATGACAATAATATGGTTAAAATAACCATAGTATGTTTAAAATTTTATTCAAAAATAGTTTTGTTGGAGGTGACCATATTTAAGCATATTTTTTCTCTGGGTGTGTTTGGCGGACCTCATTTTTAAAGAACTGCGATGTTTCCGCAGAACGAGCTGGGCGAGCATGCACCCGTGCCTTCACATATCCTGCAGACCCGGTTTGCTGAAATTTGCGCACACTTCTCACGATTGTGGACACATGTGGTCGATTATGCTGACCAAAAAAATCACGAAATGCATTTTGATTTGAACGCTCAAACACTAAAACAAAAAATCTGTAATTAAGTTGGGCAAACAACTTGTGGTTAAGGTGAGACTAACAATTTACTTTGAGTATTATGGTTGGACCACCCTTTACCATAAAAGACAGCTACGTTTTTGCTAGCATATTACTGCATACAAATGAACGAATAAACCCTCTGCGACTGATATGGTTGTCTAATAGACACCAATGAAAGAAAAAAGGGATTTTCTCCGTTCTTTTTTAAACATCGCGATCAAATAGAGTGTAAGCGTTCGCTGAGCAGAAAAGTGTATTCAAGACACTCACGTCGATATTAAAGTAGGTGTCTGAGAAATAAGAACATCAATATTTTTGTTATATTTTTGTAGGGTCTCCTAGACAACACGTCAATAAAATTTTTTCAATATTTTATATCTCTTGTTATTTTTATTTTGCTGGGTCACTTTATTAAAAAATAAATTCTTCATTGCTCTAAGAGCACATCATCTGGAACTTTTGAAAGCCGTAAAGAGCAGATTCTGAGCTTTGGATCAAACAATTTGACATATCTATGTTAAAGTGTCGGTTCAATGCACTAGATAAAATCAGTTGTATCTTTTTATTTAACCATTAAAATGTTCTCATTTTTTCTATACTGGTCAGCTCAGATGCGAACTCAACCTAGTGCAAAACTTGTAAAAAACAAATAAGAAATTTTTAATTTTTTTGGTTTTTGAATAGATGTTAGTTCTTTAGTGGCATTTTGTGCCATGCATTTAAAATTTATTGTCAACTTGTTCTCAAAAATAAATTACAGCAAATCATAAGCTTTAACATTAATCTAAAATAAAAAATTATTTCAGAAGGTTTACAAAACAGAACTTGGAAAATATATGACATTAATATGGTGTCTAGCGTACTACCACGTCACTTATTACAAAGTCACGTTAGTCGCAGAGGGTTAAGCTGCTATGAAAAGCCGCGTTAGATAGCTCTAAAGAAAATGCCATCTAGTATATTTCCAACTAAATACTTGTTACTTTGTCTGCAAAGACCCTCTTCACTATGATGTGTGGGTATAACAAGAAAACTTAAGACTATATATTATATCGTTTTGATATGGAACTTCTCTTATCATTTTAAAAGTTATATAATTTTGTAGGCTTGGAAACTTTACTGTAGTTAAGAAATTGCCTTTCAGCTTTTTTAATTGTAGACAATAAAATTAGTGAAAACTTCCTTAATTTCACTTTGTTGGCCCAGTACCCAGTGACGGCAGTTTTTGAACTGCCAAAATATTAGCCACATATCTTGTGTCAAACGTAGAGTATCCACTCATTTAATCGTTGTTCGATTAATCGAAGAAATGTTTCGCCATTATTTTATCGAATAATTAAATTAGCCAATTTCAAATAACGAATAACTCGAAAAATTTATGTCAATAAATCGATTAAAATAGTTTTCTTAGAAAATTCTACTTTTTTTTTTTACTCTATTTTCAGGAATAATAAGTTGGTTTAATTGAATAACGAATAAAAACTTGGTATAGATACATTTTCATAACAGGCTGGTACCTCTCATTATAAAAATATGAGCGGAAAGCCTATGTTGAATTCCCATATTAAGCTTAGCAGGCGGGATATAATTACAAATTATACACTGAAATAAAATTAATGGTCCCCGGCTGCTGTTATACCTTATGCATGTATTAAACTTTGGCTTTCAAATAATTTTACAGTCTGCTAAACTGAAGTAGTGCTTACTTTGTTAATAGTTTACTCAACCCTTCACCACAGATGGAAGGGGTATACATATACTTATATAAGTTCGTTTTTTATGTAAGTTCGTCATTATGGTTAAATTTCTACAATATTGTTCTAAGACCATAAAAAGTATATATATGATGAATCCTTATGAGCAGCGGAGTTGATTAACCGATGTCCGTCTGTTAGTTTGTCTAACCTTTGTATGTTAAAATGTGTTTTCCGAAGACTCTAGATATGATTGGAACTACATTGTTATATCTAGGTTGCCAGAGCAGTCCAAAAATGCCTGATATATGATCAGAAAACCACGACTGCCTCTAATACTTACCCATAAATCTCTTATTTTTCCCATTAACCTTTACTTTTTGAAGTCTTCCAATAACATAAGAACTTAAGTTTTTATATAAACCTAGTAGACTTACAACTTTGATAATAAAAAAAAATATTATTAATCGGTTAACCGATCAATAACAAAATTAATCGATTATTAACCGATTAAACCAATTAATTGATCGAACAATTAACCGATTAAAACGAAAGTCCGATTAAATGAATATACTACTAAAGACAGTGTTAATTAAAAATAAATAAAATGCTATTTTTGTAAGATACCTTAAATCTGGATCATTTTTATAAATGCAAAATATTACATTAGATTTATTATTATTTAGCAATAGCAAAATTTGGTACTGTGCTATCTTGTAACTATTGTCCTATTTCCTTGAAACTAAGAGATGCGGAAGAAGAGATTTGACAGTTTTTAATTTTTACAATATTTTTTAATGTGTTTGGAAAAGATAAATAATTATAAATGCTTTATGTATTTTTAGGAAATTTAATTTTTTAATGTAAGAACTGGAAGGACATCTCATATAAGAAATGCGTGAGGTCTGGCATAAAAGTATATACATAAATTCATTATTAAATTTTAAATTGATGTGTTTATTTTGCATAAAATTCCATCAACATCCAACATCAACATTATCACCATTATACCAACAAAAACGTTCCTCTAGATATTTATATTGTTCAAGAGTACATACATATATGGGCGAGTTATAAACCTTAAGGGCTCTTTAGTGTTATGTTTACAGTTAAATTGAATTTAAAATATTGCATGCTAAAACTCAATTAAACTGTAATATTATTATAATGTGGAAAATTATTATTTCGCATACGAAAAAAAAAACTGATGCAAAAAAAACTACAAATGAAATAACCGAAAGCCCTTAGCCCAACATCAGCTCTACACAAACACGCAGTCTTGTAGCCAATTCATCATACTCTGTGTGAGTTCAATTCGTGTATTTCGATTATTTTGTGATGGTACTTAATGGCATGAACATAATGTGAAAAGGAACTGATTTAGGAGGGGTGTTTTCTTCTAGGCGTTTATCAATTAAGAATTTCATTGTGGATAAATTGATTTGTTTAATGTTAAATTGTTGTATTAAATAAAGCTAAAAGATAAAGTACCTAAAGCGTTTAAATGAGAACAATTATTACAAAAACCAAAAACAAAGGACTTGAGACACGAACCTGATTTTTGTTTTAAGGAATTGACTGTCATACAGATGAACGATATTAATTGATTTTTTTTCAAGCCTTTAAAAAACAAACATATGTGATTATATACAATCCTAAATCTCATTGAAGGCCGAAATTCTTGAAGCCAGAAAACTTTAGAATATTAAATTTTACTATTTGTGGGAAATTTATAAAAACTTTATTATTTTTCGGAAGAAATCAAGCAGAGAAAAAAAAATGTTTAAATTTGGTCACCTCCAACAAAACAATTTTTAAAGAAAATTTTAAACATATTATGTTTAATTCAACCATATTATTGTCACCGAGAACCATATTATTGTTAAATTAGTCCACCATCAAGATGCCACAACCATATTATGGTTTCCTCTAAACATGTTATGGTTAAATATGACAATAATTTGTTTTAAATTGACAATAGTATTTTCCTCTTTTCCAAGAGCAACATTATATGGTTGAAAATCAACCATGCTATTATAAATGTAAAACATATTTCAGTTATTATTAACCCAAACATGTTCGGAGGTAACCATAATATGGTTGCGCCTTCTTGATGGAGAACTAATTTAACCATAATATGGTTGTCGATGACAATAATATGGTTAAAATATTATTGTATATATAGTATGTTTACAATTTTATTTAAAAATAGTTAAAATAGTTTTGGTCACCTCCATTTTTAAACATATTTTTTTCTGGGTGATTTTATTTCTCTATTTATAGATAATTTTATGTTTTTAATTTATTTTTTTATAAGAAACTTTAACAAAACTTAAATTTTTATAGCCAATTTGTAAAATTCAAATACAAAACTTTAAAGCTTTTTCACTATTTTTTGCAAGATTTTACAACGACAAAAAAATTTATTTAATGTTAAATTTTATATTTTACAGGAAAGCTTCTTCAAACTAAAAACCGTTATTTAAAAAACTAGGAAAAAGGGGAAAGCTGACATGTGTTTCTACTTAAAAAAAGAAATAAAAGGAAATTTTTTTCAACCCCAAAATGATAAATATAGGTTTTATTTATTTCGCTAATAAACGACTTGCCAATAGTAAAATTTTTGTTATACGATACTTTTTTGCAAATCCAAATATGTGCCATCTTTGCATATGCGAAGAGCAAACTTATGTAATTTGTTGTTTATTTGCAAAAATTAAAGTTCCTTAATGATTTAAGCTTTCTGAGATTCACTTTTGGCATTCTTAGGGCTAATAAATCAAAGCAAGTTAAACTCTCTTTTTGGTTTAAAATGTGTTTAATTTTTATTAAAATTTATCGTAGTGCTGCCACATGTTACTTTTTAAACTACATATAATACATGGGACACTGATTTACAACTCTTAAGTTTAACAAAATATAAATTTAAGTTTAGTTCAACTAAACCAGCGTTTAAACACTCACTGATTTATTAGCCATTAGGCCATCAAATAAATAATTAGCTTAAACTCAAAACGAATTAAACTTAAAAAAGGGGGAAGTGATATAAAATTAAATTCAGAAAATCCGGTAGTGATGGAATTCGATTTTTAAGACAAAATAGTATCAGTATCTTTAAAAATTTGCTTCTACTAAATTTTTCTTTCATTTCCTGTCTTCATTCTTTTAAGTTTTATGTTATATAAGTTCAGGAGGTCCATAACATAACGCAGCAATTCCAATATAACAATTTTTTGGATAAACGAATAATATTAATAAAAGTCAGTACGATGTATACATTTTTTAAATAACACTTGTTGTTGTATATTAATGTTCTAATGTTACAGAAAAATACTAAATAATTTAATTTACCTGCCAGGTAGTTTCTAAATTCTTTTGAAGACAATTTGGAATTTTTCGTTTTTTCCGATTCAAAGTAATAAATTCGATATGAACCCAATGGAAATTATAAGTTTTAAAATAAGCTACGTTCAGAACTATGATTTTTTCCTTTTAATAATTTTTATTTTTTTGCCTTTTTGCTGATACGATATCGATACTCAAAATAAAATATCGCCGATAACGATTCCGATACCGATACGCATATTGAATTTGAATTCATGTTAAAATTGAAAAAACTCAAATATTGTATATTTTTTATTACACAAAATTGCAGAGTAAGAGGTTATTAATATTTAAAATTTTAAAAGATTTAGAACAAAATTTGAATTAATGATAAAAAGACCTCGAATTTTGCATATTTAAATGATTAAAGGATTAAGATACGTAAATTCCGATGTTACCAAGTTTCGTTTCATTGAAAATAGAGTTGTAAACGATATGCATACTTTAAGTTTGCATATATAGCATATATTTGCAAATACTGCACTTAATATGTACGAAAATATGCAAAGTATGAATAATATTTAAATATGCAAAATAAAAATTTCTTATGATAAACAAATCAAATAATAATATAAAAGGGATATTGAAATTTTATTACTTATTGTCAAATATTAATATAGAGCAGATAATACAATATTTTATAGGTGTAAAAACTATTCAAGAAAATCGATGTTACAATATACAACAATAGCTTTCTCTAAATTATTAATTGAGAAGTATTGACGTTTCTCTACAAAAGTAATTTTGTAAGCGAAAAACTTCTTTCAACGTCACAGGAAGTAACTGGAGCAAATTTATATTTAATGATATTTTCAGTTGCAATGGGTTCAAGGCCAGGCAAATCTTCAGCATTTAGATATAAAATATTATTTATTTTTAAAATGATATCAAAATCTGGATTTCTTTTCGAAATGCCTTAAAATTTCTCTTTTAAACCCATTCCAAAATCACCAGTTATGTTATAAACAATATTTTCAGCTTCCTAAAATAATTGCATTGACTTGGCTAATTGCAGACCCTTCGATTCTAAGGAAGTTATGATTTCGGCAACTTTCTAGAAATTTGAATTAATATATAAAAAATCACGGTACAGTTGGGGATTTTTTTTATCAGCTCTTTTGCCAGCTTAATAGATCCAGCATCTTCTGCGTTCAGTCTTTCAAGAAATTGAAATTTTTTTTCTTTAACAAACTAAAGTAAATGCATGGTCAAAAAAAAAAAATACGATATCGGTAATACACCATATTATGTGTCAGAAAAAGCATTTAGATTTATTAAAACTTTATTTTTTTTGGGAAAAGCCCATATTAATTTTTTTGTTTTAATTTCAAACAACATTCTGTCAGCTAAACCATTATCCACCGCTTAAACCAGAAAAGAATTGAAAACACCTTCTTCAGAGGTATAGTTGTGGAATTAAGAGATTCTTTTTATGGAATAAAAAAGTTTTAAATTGACCGATGACCGATGACCCATTTTTATGACAACGATGATATATTTAAAATGTTGTTTGTTGATGAAACTTATCTAACCTCTGTTATTCCCTCCATATTGTCTACATAAAATGATGTCGCCTTCAACTATGTACCCCATGTGCTTAATATCGGTTCTGGTAGTAAATCCTTAGTTAGTATTTGCTTGTCACATTGTACTCTTAGCGGAGCTTTTATGAAATTTTTATAAACAAAATATGAACCGTTTAGCGACAGGAAACGATGTACTTACTTTTTCAGCTATTAAATTTAAACCGTGTGCCAAACAATTTATGTGTTTGAGATTGGGATTAAAAACTCTGCAATTTTTACCAGCTTTGATCATATATGTCGCGGCATCCTTTAAAACCAACACGAATGCTGTCGTTTACTAATCGAGAAACAGATGCATTACTGACTTCTTCCAACTCCTTATACGACAATAAACATGAGCATGCAGGTTCATTTTCGCAAAATGTTCCAACAATATAATTCGCGACATTTCGGACTCGATTGTCCGTTATTTCGTCCACTGATATCCAAACGTTTTCATATTTGATACTGTCGCGAGAATTTTCTAGATTGATTGTTGCTCTTTCTGAGAGTTTCATCTAGAATTAGTTATCCCATTTATTTTTTCAAAAAAAATTATTAAATGTAGCATTGCTATCCACATTCCATGGTATATTTCCCGAAACTAACGCTGCACATAAATCCATTTTAAATTTACTATTGGAATTATCGGAATAGTTGTTGGACATCTTGTTAGAATTGCGCGCATTTTCGTCATTGTTGTTATGTGATGCTTTTGATGGCAAAGTTTTTTTTTTAAATTAAAAATATGATCTATTGAGAAAAAATTCACTATTTAAAATTTTTTTAATTTTTAGTTGTCAATATAATCATTCTGGTAATAGGTGCAAAATCAAAAAATCGTTTGCTCGATTCTATGATTAGAGACAATTTTTAAATTTTTCTGTGAAATGTTGAAATTCGTAAAAAAAATTTAAAATTGGTTTGCATAAGCCTGAATATTAAAATGTCACCATTATTTCTGCATATTTTTTGAATGTATTTAGTATATTTGTTTGCATATTTTCTGCATATGTATATTTTGACTATTTTCAATATGAACTTAAATTTGTTATATTTAACCGAAATTTTGGTACCAAATCCAATATCCGAATTCAAAGGATAACATTTACAAAAAAATAAAAACAAAACTTTACAAAAATAACAGCGTAAGAACTTAAATTTTAATATTCAAAATTGACATTTAAAAACAATGACTCTCTACTTTTGCGGATATAGATGATTTCACAAGTCCGTTGGAACCAGACCTGCAGTAGAAAATAGTCTCTTAGATGCGACAGAACTAACTTGAAAATCTTAGAATCTTTGCGCTATTTGCTTATGTTTGGGTATACCATGTCTTTGCGGCCGTAAACAAGTTGATCTGCGACTCTGGGATTATAAGAAGTATCTTTTTAATTATATGGTATCTTTTTACTTATTCTAATTGTATCTTTTTACTTATTCTTTAGCATAATCACAGCAAAAGATGAAAACAGGCTCATCCTCCTCGGATTCTCTTATAAAATGTTTACAAACTTTCTAAAAGCCAGTTGTTTTGGATTAGAACTTGTACCACCTGTAGGGGGACCGTGTTTTCAACACTTTCGGAATGTAGAGACATGTAAGACATATAAGACGTTTTTTCGATATGATTAAAGTGGATTGTCTTTGAAATATTCGCTCATAGGTTTCATTATTTTTTAAAGCATTAAACTCTTTATTTATATCTAATGCTAATACATCCACTAAATTTTGGGACATTTCCGTTAATTCATATGTTATATGAAACAATTTCACAGGCCTGCAAGGTTTGCAAAAAGTCAAAGTCCTGGGACTAAATAATTTTATACTTTAATTAAAACTTTTCAAATTTCAGCTTAAGATATCTTAGAGAAGGAACAAAACATTACAAAGGTTTCAGACGATTTTCCGGTCTAGAATATGGCAAAAATTAGATCATTTTTTTTAATTTAAGCTTAGATATCTGATGACTCTGAGTACAGAATCGGATTCAGCGCAACTAAAATCCCAAGAAAATTATACTATGGTCTTTGGTTAAATTAATATAATTTTTGGGCCAGTGTTATTAAAAAATGTATATAAAATGTTTCAAAAATTTTAAGTTTTTGCACCAAGTTTCTACTATTTAGCAGACATTATTTAAACTCTCAAAAAAAAATTTCAATAGCTATAGAAATTTTCAGTTGGTTAACTCAAAAGAACATAAGAATGCCATAGTCGGCTTTGCCACAGAAGTAGAATTTTTAATAAAAAATGGGTCAATCATAACTTAATTTAATGGTATTGCTAATCGACTTGTTGGACCTAATTGACGCACATTACACTATAGTTACCTTGAATCAAATTTTATAACACTATCGTTATTCGTTAGCGTTTTTGGCACATTTAAGCGTTTCTGATCTTTATATGGAAACTATGGTAGCGTACTGACCAATGATAAAAAAAGTTGATTGTGCAAATTCTAGGCATAAACAACGAATTTGTACTAAATTTTGCAATAAACATACATTCCGTATTATACTTATTTTGGTATTTTATCGAGTAAATACTATGGTAATCATTCGGTTAACCGTTAATGGGTTAACCGATTAATAACTACCCGATTAACTTATCGGTTAATTTAAAATTGTTTTTTTTCGATTAACGATTAAACCGGTTGATTTAAGTCGATTAACCGATTGTAACAAAATGTTTAATTTTTTGTGGTATTATTACATATTTTTTTGTGTTTTTAATTATTTTTTTGTCTCATATACAAAATGTATGTGTTAAGAAAATATGTTTTAATACAAACAAAGAAGGTGTTCAGTGATCTTCATTTAAAATAAGTGTTGGCTGTCAACAGCTTTTTGTTTCACGTACTTTATATATATGTATGTGTTTAGTTATTTGTATCTTCTTATATCTTTTCCAATCAACCGAATAAACCGAAACAATTAGGAGTGTTGAAAATTTAAAAAAGACTTTAGTGGCATAATGGAAGATTTTATATATATAGAGAAATCTAAGAATCGGTTGCCTTGATTTCTCCAACATGTACGATAAATGAAAAAATTTGTTCCAATTCAAGTTTGATCAAAACTAATGAGAAGAGTCACTCAAATCCTTAACATTTAAACCAAATTATTTGCCAAAAGATTATTTTATAAGATCTCCTTAATCTATTGAAATAACTAAAACCATGATCACACAGTTTATTTTTGTAATTAATAAATAATATGTATTAATTAAAAAATATGTATTACATATTTATGAATTATATTGTTGTTTGCTCGTTTCAGTTCAAGAACTGTTAGGTTTATTATATTATGGTTTTTTTACTAAAAAAAAACTCCAAAAAATAAATAATTTATGTGTTTTTATTTATTGAACTTAAAAATTTTCTGGGCCGCTGCTGCCTCCCTCAGCATTCTTTGTATTTTATAACTCGATCGTGCTTATTGTAAATTTTATGTATTTACCTTTAAATAAGTGTTTGTACTGGTGACCACTTATTGAAAGCTTCTTCTAGGTTGGCTATGGGTTGGAGTTAGAATTAACAAGGTTGCCAATCTTTGAAGAATGTGACCGATTACAATTGCTCTCACATAATTGACCACAGGAGGAAAATGTGTAAAAGAAAGAGGAGGGGAAGGCCGCTGGAGTTAAGTTACATATGCTTACCTTTTGTAGGGGACACTTACTAAATAAAGCCCTGGGGGCTTAGATTAAGATGAGTATTTATCTTACATAGGAAGCTCACACGGAGGTTGATGTATACTTATCTACAGCAAGTAAGGTTGAGGTAGGTATCTTTTTGTAAAATCAAATACACGAGTATGACAAGGGTTTGGTTAAATTTATTAACAAAGAGGTGTAGAACTTATCGCTTCTGGCTAAGTTGAATTCGTACAAGCAAGTGTTTAATTTTTGTATCTTTTAAAAGTGCGTAATTTCATTTTTTATGGTTTACTACATTTTAATAAAAGTGACATTTAGAATTTCCAACGAGTAATAAATAAATTCAGGGATGGAAACTTATATTACATTTAAGTAATAGAAAATTATATTCTTCAATTCATATGAATATTATTAAAGTGTTTAATCTACATTAAACAACCTTAATTATTTTAACAAATAGAATCTGGGAATTTTAGTTCTCATGTTGAGTATCATTCTGATAGTAAATAGAGAATATTCCTGGAATATATTGAAGAAATAAGACTATTAAGGCATGAGCCTTAGAAATTGTAATTTGACTTAGAATACACATTCGAATTAATATGAAAGCTTATAATAAAAATGATACTCCACATAAGAATTAAAAAAAAATCCCAGATTCCATTTATTGAAATGACTTAATTTATAAAAAAAAAACTTTATTAATCGGTTAACCGATCAATAACAAAATTAACCGATTATTAACCGATTAAACCAAAACCTCGGTTAATTAGTCAGGCGATTAACCGATTAACGCAAACCCCGATTAAATGAAAACCCCAGTAAATACTCAAAATTAAAAAATTATGTTGCTGAAGTAACAAAATTTCATAATAATAAAGAAAATGTTGGTTTAAAATAATAAATACCGTTTAAACAAATTAGAAGTATTTTTTTTTTTGTGAGGTTTGGATCCACAATTAGATTGAATTTTAAGTTAACCTGATTCTTTTTCATTCTGATCTTTGAAAGTTATCGTGGCTTAATCAGATAGACAGTCAGACAAATATGACTAAATTGAATAAGAATTACTCAATTTCCCAAAATACACAATATACTTTATCTAGTCTTAGATAAATACTTCTTAGTGTTGCAAACCTAATTTACCTTCCTTCACAATTTGTGTTGGTAGATGATATACAACTTTAAATGATTTTATAATGGCATATAATATTCTATTCGTTTAGTAATGCTAAATAAATGTTACCATTTGCTATTGGTAATACCACAAATTCTAGGAATGCCAACAAGTATTACAATCTGAATTAATAGTAACGTGGCTAAACGTTTCGGTCACGTAACACAAAAACAAAATACGAATTCATGAATGACAGTTATCAGCGGAAGTTCTAAATAAAACTATTAGTGCATTATCAGTAACATCATGTAGTAGTTGCAACACAACTTAATGTTAAATGGAAATAGAATCTTTAAAAGACTTCTAGAAATAAATACTCAAATGGCCTGTTTAGCATTTCATTTACATGTGAATGAAGAAAATGTATAAAAACTTACTACCATTTACGCCCTGTAGACTTCTACATACATACACTCGTAATTGACAGTTAGAAAGAAACTACTTCTTTTTTTCTTATTATTATATTTTTTTTTTTAAATAAAATGCAAAATGATACCACTCTGTTGAATCTTTAATTTTTTTCGCAACTCCCTTTTAAATAATTGGCTTTTTACTTGTTTGCCATTATTATGGAATAAAATCTTGAGAAATCATTCGAAGTATTATGAACGTATCATAATTTTAACAGAGTAGATTGAGAAAAAAATATAGAATTAAATGCAATACAACATTGTCCGTATTACTTTTATATGAGATAGTAAAGAAATTTCTCATAATGCTAAAAAGATCAAAAGCAAGGTGAATTGCTTGTATGTGTGTGTGTGTGTTTTTTTCAAGAGACCAAGATAAGACATGATATCACATCACATCATAGGTATCATTTATTATTTGATGTTATAATATAATTTACTTTTTCTATTCCTTCTAAGATGACAGTTAATTTACAGTCTGTTAATTGGTTGAAAATATTAAATTTTTCATTATTATTTGAATACCCTACAAACCATTGTTGTAAACAATATTAGAAGTTTGTAAATATAAAGCAGACATTATCACGTTTTTTGTGTATTACTTTAAATTGTTTATTGTAAAACATTAACCCAAAATGTATAGAATATTATCCATGTTTTTTAAGTATCGGCCACCATGAGCTTTGGCCTTTTTGCATCTTTCTGAAAACATATGGGCTCTCATCAAATTAACTGTTTTTTTTTTTTAAATACTCGAGCCAATATCGGATACCTTTTTACAGTAGAGCTTACTTTTATGTTTTTTTTTTTTTAGGACCAGCACTCAGGGGATGGCCCCTACAAATGCAATGCATTGTTGGAGGATAGAGGGAGTAGTGTTTGTGAACATTCGACTTGAACTTATTCATGTTGAAAGTGAGAGGGAAGACTTCAGCAGGAAGGTTGTTTCACATACGAATAATCCGGCCAGAAGACGAATTTTCTCTGAAATGCGTTGTACGATTTAGCGGCCAATCGACCACAAAATTATGTGCTCTTGAGGAAAAACGTGTATTACGAACAAACGTATGGGTTTCGGAAGCCAGATCCCTGAATTGATCAGAACACTTCCCATTGTAGTAACGATAAAACAGGCAAATACAACCCACATTGCGACGGTGCTCAAGGGAGTCAATAGAATTGGACACCTTTCTGTCCCAAATGAGAACCTTCGCCCTCTCCTGCACACGGTCGAGAAGCTCCAGGATAGTTGTATTCCATTCGCGGTCGGATATAGGTGGTATACATAGTAAGTAGATCAGATGGAGTGAAGTATATCATACAGCGTTTCAAGGAACCGAGGCACTTTATTGCTTCTTTCGATACCTTAAATATATGTTCTGTCCATCGGACATCACTTTGTATCCTCATGCCCAGAACATCAAGAGATTCTGATTATACCACCAGATGAGGCTCCTTGATCCATAGCGCGCTTATGCTACAGCACGCAACAATGGGTTTTTCGGGCATTAAAATCGACCCAATTTGAGCGCCAACATTCCGAGACAATATCAAGGTCTCGGCCAAGCGTATCATTCATGTTCTGTCTCATAGCACCAACAACGATACGCTTGGTCTATAATCAAATGAATACGATTGGCAAAGGTTGCTGTCATCTGCAAAAGAGTAGATAGGGTTGGAAGTTTGACTTAGAAGGTCATTTAGAAAAATAAGAAATAGAGTAAAAATATATTTATAATATTGTCATCTTAAATCTTATAAGATTCTGTTTATAATAAGAGATATTCCATACTTTTTTTTTGCCCTAGTCTCATTTTGTACAACATAGCGATAACTTTTTCTCTGTGTTTTAAATTTGTTTCATTATAATTTGTCGTATATTTTTCTAAAGGTCAAATGAAACGTACCATACTATAATGCCATATCCACAACAGCTGTTTATAGTTTTGGCAAAAACCCAAAATTCGGTTGGTATAGCAAAAACTAATGTAGTGTAAGGGAGAATTCGGAGCAGAGCGCTAAGACTTCTTTGAAATATGACATGATTTTTGTTTGGAAATAAAGCACTAGAAAAATATTTATTTGATACGTTTAAAAAACCTTTTATGTGTATCAAAATATTTTTTATGATTAAGGGGGTTAACATTTTTTAGAAAATTGTATTAATTTTTTGTATAGTTCAGTTAAAACTTTATATTTTTCATCAAAAAAATATTTTAACTTAAAAAATAGCAGTACAAAAGGTGCTTTTAAAAACTCGAATAAATAGTGATTCTCTTCTAGTATTAACACCGCATTTAAATGTTGTAGGATAGGATGCCTTATCTTATTGTAGTAAGGCAGTAATTGTTAGATACAAAAAAAGGAAAAGCGTCTGGGATGCAGTATATGTTGCTTCCAAATCTTAAAATATTTTTGCAGGGATATAGGTCTAACACAACGCCAAAAATTTCATTGAAAGCAAAACGCAATAACAAAATTATAAAATATTTTTGAATTTGTTTTTACTTTCCATGAGATTTTTGTGTTGCATTTTACACAATTATGCCCTAAATACAGTGTTGCCCATAAGGTTGCTTGAAAGATCTGTTTTTTATGGCTATGTCACGTCTAATTTATGCATAAGGCTAGATTATTATTATCACGTTTTGCTGAGGGAAACAGGTGTGACTGTCGAGAGGCTTACCTAGTTCGCATGTCTCTTACTCCCGTCGGCCACAAAATTTCTAAGTCTTGCCAGTTCCTTCAAGAAAAAAGTCAGAACCTATTGCCAGTTGTGGAATTTCGATGGTTGAAGTTTGTATAGAAAATTTCTCTAAAAAACATAATTTTAAAAATATTTTTTTTATGAAATTCTATGCAAACTTTACCGATCAAAATTGATTAACAAGCAGTAAAATCCAGTCTAAGTTTTTTCTTTTTAAACACTTATAAGTAAAATAGAATATACAATACCTTTCCATATTAAAAATAAATAGCGAAATCAAAACAATCAGACAGCCGTCTGATCTACATTCCTCTACCACATTGGCAGTTTCGCCAATTAGCAACTTCTCGCTCTAAGGTTCCTAAAAATTTCAAGTTATTTTGTTTTTAATTATATACAACTTACAGTATTTTTAAGTCGCGATTGACATTGCTTAATATTTTGCATCTTAAATATCCAAAAAAGTGTTCTTTTTACATAAGATAAAGAATAATACTTACAAGACATTTAGTTGTTTTAAGTATAATAAATATATGACGAAATTAAATTTTTAATTTCCTATCGCTTAATGCAACATTTTCAAAGAACATGTTTGCCATTTAAAACAACACGATAAGTCATTAGTGGAAAGGCAATAACGAATTTTGCAACACAACATGAATTGTTGATATTGTTGCAAACCCAGACGAATTTATAGAAACAAAAAACCACTAATTAAGGAGTAGGTTTTTACTTGGAATAAAATCAAGCTTCATGTCCTTAGAGTGCAAGCAAAATAAGATATTAAATTAAAAAAGTTAAAAAGATTTTCGTAGCAAGCCCCAAAAAAGTTTTTATTTTATATTCTGTATGACATTGAGAACAACCAAATAACATCTGATATCTCTATAAAAAACTTGTCTTAAAAAAATATGTTAGGCCAAGCATAAAATACATAAAATCCAATGAAATAACATCAGCTGTCTTAAAACGAGGTCTAACACTATTTTTAGCTAATTTAATATATATAAAATACTTTTTTTTTGTGAAAATTAAGCAAAAATGCAGCGACAACGTTTTTAATAAGGCGGCAAGTTTTTGTAACATGAGCAAACAACACGTCAAAACAAAAGACTTAAGTGACAAACTTGCAAATGAGTTAGTAAAACTAAAATGTGTCGTCATGTTTTTGTTTTCATACTTTGTACGGTTTTTTTTAAGTCTAATGGCTTAATAAAACACTGCATGACACACTTTATGCATATTTATACAGATGCAAAAATAAATTCTGTAAAAACCATTAAATGCTCTTAAGGCAAATGCGTTGTTTATTAGTTGGCTTTTATTTGAACCAATAGACGGATGCATAGAACGATTATATATAATCAGAAAAATGTTTATGTACATAATTACCACAGAAAAATTGAAAATTAAATTTTCAGCTATGATTTTCCAAAAGCAAACTTCATCTTAAGACTCACTATCTTTTGTTGTTGTAATAGAACAATTATATGGAAAGTATTTAAACTACTTTCCGTGCAAATTTTTCTTTAGCCTCAAGTGTAAATGGACAAAATGTATTCTTGTCTATCGAAGTAAATGTATGACAATGATTGGCAACAAATTTTGAATTTTCAAGTCTACTGACCTACTTAAAAACAAAATATGTATGTAATATCATAAACAAAATGAATATGGATAAATAAATTTTTCTAAAAATAACTTTTAATAAAACAAAATCTTTAAATATTAAACTTTTTATACCCTCCACTACTAGTGGTGAAACTTTTTTAATATTCCTCTATGACCCCATTAAATTGTATATATTCTGGGGCCTTAAGTTATTCTATGTCTATTTAGCACAGTCCGTCTGAGTGTCCGTATGTTGAAAACAGGCTCCCTTATGAAAGACTCAGCTAAACAACAATTTTCATTCCAGTTCTCCCTAGCAGTTTGGTATTGAAATCAAGCATAATTCGTTCAGCACGCAAATAGTTATGAACTCAAATATAGAGCAATCTCTCTAAAAGACTTATATTTTTATTACAAAAACTAACATTCATTGGTGACAGAATGCACCAATTTGCATTTTATTTTGCACAAAATTGTTTTATATGACTGGAAATCATACTCCTAGATTATGTAAAGCTCGGTTTAGAATTAAACAAAGGCCCCATAACCAAGACCATAACGAATCACGCTATTTAAGTAAAATTAAATCTGCAATAGTTGCATAAGATTCGAAATCACTCCGCTAAATTTCGTGAAGATCGGTCCATAATTTATCATAGGCTCTATATAAAGCTTAGTCTGAGAAATCATTTAAATACGATTTAAGTCTTAACAACTATGGATATTGCGGTAACAATTGGTCTTTAACTTTTTATGCTAGAAATATCACTATGGAGATTTGTGATAATCCGTCCATAATTTACCATAGGTCGCATATAAAGCGACCTTCCGAAAACAATTTAAGACCATTAAAGACCAAAAAATTGTATTACTGTATTGGGATTTGGTCTAATGGTCTAATAAGTGAGCTTGCCGAAATTTTTGATGAACGATTCATAATTACAGATAGGCCTAATAAAACCCCCTTCCAAAAAATGTGAACTCTCACTTATTTTATAAATAATAAAACACTGAATTTCACTTTTAAGCTCACCAAAATAATATTTAATAAAGGAGTATAATCGAGTTATTTTTCCTATTAAACTTCCCAGAAAGAAAACCGGAACATTTGCATGGGAATTCCAAGGATTTTTTAATTTAAAATTAGCAACTTTACTGATGATATTATTGTATATAAGTTATGCCAAGTTGTATATGTAAGTTCAAATTCGATAAGTAAGGCAATACTTAATGTTTGATGCTGTTAAATTTCGAACTAGTGAAAGAAGAGAAGAAAAATGCACACAATCTTAAATTTTTTTAAAGACTCAGATATATTTTGTAAAAACAAAAGAAATTGTTTGTTACTTGTTTCAAAAAATTGAATGATTTTATTAGCAGAGCAGCTGCATAAAAGATATTTTGTACTAGATTCTGAAAATGCAGTAAATACTGTTTCCGTAAGTCATCGTCCTGATTTGCAATTTTTGTTGCAGCTATTCTTGAGTTTATTGGCGAGAAGGGTGAGAAGATTGGGGAGCGATACACAGTTTAATGTACTCTGCAATTCCGTTTTGTTTTGCTATTCTCACATTTTTTAACTTGAAGTTGGCTGTAGGTGTATTTATATTTATATATAAAATATAAAAGGAAGAATAGGAAATACAATATAAACATACAAAAATTGCAAAGCTATAAATTCATAATCTGGCCACTAATGCAATTTCAAAGCAGAATGATGACAAAAGTGAAAAATTACCATTTCAGAAAGTGTTGAATGCAGCAATTCGGAAAGGAAACGCTAATTCCCTTCAAAGAAAATAATTTTTAAACACAGAAAAAAGTTACAGAAAAAAGTTTCTTATCAATTAAAAAAAGTTGTTTAAAAAGTATTTAAATTTAATTAATGTGATAATTGAATCAATTATTTTTTTAGTTGAAACAAAATTTAAAATATAACTTTGATTTAATTCATATTTAAGTTGTTTTGAAATAAATTTTTAATTAAAATATTAATTAGATATCAAAAAATATTAATTGACTTTTTTGTTTAAAAAAAAAATAATTTAAACTTGTAGAATTGTTATTGGGAATTGTCAATATTTAATTATATAAATTAACACATTGTTTGAAATGGCAAAGTTTTACGATCATTGAAAAAAAAATATTCACAATTTCACCATTTTTAGTAATCAATATAATAATTTTGGTAATAGGTGAAAAATCAACAATTTGTTTGCTTTATATTATGAATTTGATTATAAGAGAACATTTTTAATTCTTTTTGTGAAAAAAGACTTAAGAATTGTTTAAGGATGTGGTGAGAAAACTTAACCCTTTAACTACCGTGGGGATCATGCATCCCAGCCGAAATTTAAAAAATCGTCAAAAATACAATTTATGCTCTATTTTAATAAAATAATGTCCCATTATTACTTTTAAGTGTTTTTTGCTAATAATTAGCTGTTTTGAGTGTGTTTAGTGAGTACATTGTAGCTTATTTCAATTATTTGGCGGCAACCTCAATTGGACGTGGTTTCCAAGTTTTCAGTGTGAATAAGTGTTTTTCCTTTTTATGTTATTTTGTGCAAATAATGAAAGTTTTTTGTGTTATAATGAAGTGAGTTGGCAACAATATGCTCTAAATATATTATTTTATGTGGGGCTTGTTTCCATTTGGGATAATGGATCCTACTGGGTTTGCTTGACCCACATAAATGGTATTCATTATCCCATTGTAATAAATTTGTAAGCCAATTTGTAGGTTTGCAGAATGAATAAAAACAAATCTGGTAGTAGACTGAAGGAAGAAGAAAACTTAATTGTGGTGACTCTGATCTTGGAGACTTTAGGACTTCTGATTCAGAATATATTCTCAAAGGGAATATTGCTGTCGTAGAAAAAATACCAGTGGGATATAAAGTCCCAATTTATGAGGTTTAAAAAACCCAGCGGAACATATAATCCCTCGACATAGTATTTAATCAACACGGAAAAATAACATAGATTTTTCAAAAAGCACTCCTTAAAGTACGGTAGGGAAAAAGGTTAAATTGTATAGGGATATCATAATGTTCCTTTGACTTGAAATGCGAACATACGTAGACATCACTTTTTTTGATTGAAATTAAAAAAAGGCTGTCAAACTATTTTGTACTAAAAATCCTATTTTTAGACAAATACTTTGTGATAGTGTGTTTAAATAATTTTTAAAGTTAATGCTGTTGTTGGCTTTGCATAAAATGCAAACTCCTTCTCATGTAAAATTTCTTGAAGCCGTTCGGATTTTATGACCCCATGAAGATTTTGGCTAAAACTTGATTTTTTCGAAGAACATGCAATTTTCTCGGACACCAATTGCAATTTTGTTATCCTGTCTTAACAAACTAGTCTTAACTAATGCAAAAAAAAAAAACTGCATATACAACACAACTATTGACAAAAAGATGGTCATTTGCTTTCTATTGCAGTATTTTGGACATTTGGCAGCCAGTGCCAGCCTATTGTATTTGCTTGAAAAGGAACGATGCTTGAAAATTTTCAAAAGAATTTGGTTCTCTCCACGACCTTATTTTTCAGCTTTTAGAAATATTTTGATAGCTCAAAATATGTTAATTTGTATATAATAAATAAAAATAATATGCATATATACGCGTATTAATTTATTTTTTATTTAAAAATTATAAATGTGTATAATACAACATTTAATTAAAAACAGGTTACAGTGCTATATTCGGCTGTGCCGAATCTCTGATACCCTCCACCGGCAGGAGTGGGCTCTATATGAAATCTTTATATTATTAATTAGTCTTCATAAATTAAAATTGGTTATGCTTTAGACCATTATAAAATTATTCACCGACAATCAGAAAATTGTATGCTTTTATTTTTAGAAATTTGAATTAGGAGTAAAATATCATGATTTGTAACCGTTTTTGCCAAACTAAAATTATTTTCAGGAGGAGAATTTATATTGGACCCATGGTAAGTTATAGCCCAATCACCCAAAACTTCTGGAGAGGAATTACTGGCATTAAAAAATAGAAATTAGAATTTCAATAGCCTGAATTTCAGAATGCTGCTGAGATCTAGGGTAAATTATGGACCGTATATCACTAAATTGTATGATTTATTTCTGGCTTTATGAATCTAAGATGGAAAAATATTACCGCAATATCTATGTCTGCTGCGTTTTAGGCGAATTAAATTATTTTCAAAAAGTGGGCTTTATATGAGGCCTATGAAAAATTATGGATCAACCATCTCGAAATTTATAAGTGTGATTTCTAGTCCTGTGAAATATTTAATGTTATTGTGAAAACATTATTTTTTATGGTTTAAGGCGTACTAAACTCTTTTCTGCGAGTAGGGTTTATATGGGGCCTAGTGTAAATTCCGCTCTCCACTTTTGAATGAATGATTATCAATTTTAATTCCTGTATTCATAAAAATAATTTAATGAAAATTAAATTCAATGAACTTAAGCCTAATTAACAAATATCTAAATTTGGATTAAAAACCATTAACAGTTCAATAAAATAACCACAATACTAATATTCCTTCAAGTTGTGCTGAAAAAGGTCAACAAGAAAAAAGAAAGACAAGAACATGAAAAACAAAAAAAAAAAAAAATGTACTTTGGATTTCAAGAAGAATTCTTCACGAAAGGTACGAAAAAACAGTAGTTAGGAAGAACATGTTAATCAATTAAAATAGATAATCATTCATTCAAAAGCAAATTTCGATCTACCAAGATAAAATACCATTTGGTTTAAAGATTAATGTTTGACTATTGACGTCATCCGGCTTCAATAGCCGAGTGAGTAAAACGGCACACCCCACTGACGAGATTGTGTGGTTACAATCGAAACTAGCATGGGCAATCTGTCTGTGAAAGCCTGGGTTCAAATCTCAGCGCAGTCAAGAATGAAAAATAATCAATAAAATTTTAATTAATTTCATGTTGTAAAATTCTTGTCTTCATAAAAATAATTTAATGAAAATTAAATTCAATGAACTTAAGCCTAATTAAAAAACCTCTAAATTTGGATTAAAAACCATTAACAGTTCAATAAAATAAACACAATACTAATAACTAATAAAACTAGTTTCTTTATATGTTAGATTAAATAAGGGGATCCCGTGGACGTACAGAGTTCTTCAGCAACATAAGTTTGGGCTATCAATTTTTATCATTCAAAAGAGGTTTTAGCTAGATAGAATTCTAAATTGTAAAAAAAAATAGCACGAAATTACAAAATGCTAATATACGACATTTCAAAATAATTTTTGTAGCTTTTAAACGACGTTTATGATCGATTTCAAAATATATTTTTGTATATGGGGGCTAAGTGAAATCAAAAACCTAAAGTTGCTTTTTTGTAAAGTTTGACGTATTTAAAAGTAATTAGCTTATTTTCAAATATATTAATAATTTATAAAAAACTTGTTTGATATTCTACACTTTCTTATAATTTGTAACTTAATATTCTAAAAAAGCAATAAATAACAATTAAATCTTATGAGGTGAGTACAAAGTGATTTGCAATAATTTACATATTGACAATATTTCATTGAATATTAACGAATATATAAAAAGAAAACAAATAAAAAGTGTATTTTCAAAACCGCAATTATTTGAAAAAGATTGATCAAAATTAAACCTTTCTTTAGTTGCAAAAAACATAAATTAAAAAAAGCTATAAAAATCTTTTAACAATATTAATTTTAAAGCCACAATTTTTTTGTTTAAGGCAAATTTATGAGTTTAATTATTTTTCGGTAATTTATGGAAATAAATATTTTGTTAAATAAATAAAATTCCATTGGGAGATTTGCTTAAGAACTTACTGAGAGTTTTAAATGGGCAAAAATATAAATTAAATTCAAAGAAGATTTAAAGTATTAAACTTTACTTAACCTACTCAAATTTCTTAAGGTTTGCTGCTAAAGTCTTTTGATAAACTTGTGTTCTATAGAAAGAACTAACCCAGCAGATACATTCCCTTTCGCCATTAACACGTTTTTAATATTCATTCGACTTTTAAACCATTTTGAGAAATTTGTGTGTAACTTAAGAAGTTTTTGTGTGAACATAATTAAAAACGTAAAGTTGACCAAACCCCTTTAAGTACAAATATTTTTTAAGCATAAAAAGGATTAAAGTAGAATTAAAAACTATCTCAAATGATTTATGTAGGGTTTCAGTTCGGGAAAAAATTGCTGGGAATTCGTGGGAAAAAATATTTTGTAAATTATCGAGAAATTTTTTAGACGGTTATGTCCTTCCAAAGTTTTTGATACTAAATGACACTAACTACCGATTTTCCATCTCGATAAAAATTTACGAACTTATTAAGACCAGCGAAAAATTACATATCTTACCGTAATTGAAGTGCTGAACGTTTTATTAATTTGTAAAGATATGATTTAAACACCATTTTAAAAACTATCGGCAAAATAAGGCAATATAAAGAAAAGAACACGTATCATTAAAAAAAACTTAAAGCATGACCTTGGCCTAAATTTCTTATAGAATACATAATGGAATAGAAATGTCAATTCTTCTCAAATATGGTTGGTAACATGGCTATTTCAACTAGATAATTATCCACGGTCAACTGATTAACTGTCATGAAGCATCTCTTTACTTGCAGAATCACATATTTTAAATGGAAAAGTGGTTAAAACAATAGGGGATAAAGGTTAACGAGCAAAAATTTGTACCAATAACATTCATGGGAAACATGCCTTGGGAAACATGCCCCTAATCAATAATCCAATAATACCTCAACACTCGCATGTAAAATACCTCGGTATACATCTTAATCGGCTTTTGACGTGGAAATTTCATATAGACGCAAAATAAACTCAAATGAAACTAAAGGCAATTCAAATTTATTGGCTTATTGGAAGAAACTCTGTTCTTCGTCTCGATTGCAAACTTCTACTTGACAACTATATATTAAAGCCAATTTGGTGTTACGGTATTCAGTTATGGGACACTGCCTCGGCCTCTAATATCGACAAAATTCAAAGGCGCAAAATAAACTTCTTAATCACAGATGCTCCCTGGTATGTTAAAAAACTTTAATACACACAAGGATCTCAATATGCAGTGCAATATTTAGGAAGCCTACAAGTCTACTAGCTCGAACTATTTTGAATTATGGCGGCCACATTCGCTTAAGGAGAAGAGACACTGCAGTACTCACCCAATCAGATAAGCCATAGACACCTACATATGTGAACAGAAACCGTGATGACGAAATTTTTTGTTCGACACTGGCAGGACATAAAATAAAGCATTAGGATAAGATTTGATTAATTATTGCTTGTTCATATTTAAAATATGAAGATTCAATAAATAAATATTGAAAAACAATTAAAAAAATAATAACTAAAATCTCCTGCTGTACAAGTTCAGCAGTGGCTGGTCACTGTATTGGATTTGACATCATACAGCCATCATCTCAACGCAATTAAGTATCTGTAGAAAACAGCCTTAATTCATTAAAGATCCAAAGAAGTTATTGGCAGCAAGGGGTTCGATACAAAATATTAGCTTAATATTAAACAAAGTATTAAATAAAAAGTTTATAAAACAAAACTAACCGAGTCCTTAATTATATGCACGCCCCAACTTAAACTTTTGGTAGAAATATATCCAGACTTAATTTATTATGCAAGGAAATCTTTGTATTTCAATACACGTGTTCAAGACAAAGTATAAACATTTATTTTATGTAAAGAAAACAAATATGTTTCTAATTTGTATACCATAAATTTAAAATTTACAAGGTGTCCCCAATTGTTTGCACGTAGCTGTATCATGAGAACTAACTAAAAGAAACAACTAGTATTGATTTTAAATAGTAAATACTGTGTATACATACAGCCGGGGAATGTGATACACCACTCAGGGGGTGTTGTAAACCATCTTGATATATCCACTGGGGAATAATAGTAGGATAATTGAATTTTGAACCTTTTTCAGCAACCGGTTTTCTTATAATTTTGATTTATATTTATTTTTTGATTTAATTATTCGGCAAAAAAACCATTGATATATTATATGGCAAATGTACAAATTGAACAAGAATTTAAATTAAACCAATTCAAGAAAAAATTTGCCGAACAACATCATTTCTCTCTCTTTCAAAAGCAAGACGTCAAACTCAATATAAAAAAAAAAAGAATTCCGGATTAAGGAAGAATAAATACAAGGTATAGTCCATAGTATACAACTAGTATAACGACTCTTTGACAGATACCTAACTCAAATGTCAGTGGAACCTAGCTCATGTTTGTATAAGTAAGATTTTTTTGTAAATGGATTGGTGTTTAAAACCATTTCCACCCATTAACATAGTTGCATAAAATCGTTTAGATTGTGGCAAAAAAAAATTTCTAAAATAAAATTTTCTTTACTAGAAAAAGTTTCAATTTATTTAATGAGGTTTGCATTTATAAACTTTTAAAAACAGTATTTGTTTAATTTATATTCTACAATATCGGAAAATATTTCAATAATTAAGGATTTCAAATATTTTATATTAGTGTCAAATAAATTCATTTGAAAATTTTTAGTTTGTGAAAAATAAAAACATTTTGCAAAAGCAAATAAGCAAAATGGGTTGGAAACAATTGTTTATTATGTGTTTGTGTCATAAAATTAAACAAAAAGTGTAATATTGTGAAAACTTTAAAATAGAAAAATTTCAAGTTTTGTGTTTTTTTTTGTTGGTCATAGTATAGAACTAGTATGCCAACTTGAGAGAGCGTTCTAAATTTTTTAGTTCACCCCTCACACATATGCGTTTTGTTTGACTTCAACCCACATCAGAAAAACAACAAAAACAAAACAATATTTGAATTTTTCTATTTAAAATTTTTCACAATATAACACTTTTTTTTTAATTTCATGACACAAACACATAATTAAATATTTTTCCAACACATTTTGCTTATTTGCTTTTGCAAAATGTTTTTATTTTTCACAGACTAAAAATTTTTAAATAATTTTTTTTGACACTAAATTTTTCCTGTTGTTAATATTATTAAAGCCAGCAGAGTAGTATTTTGTGTAAATAAACTATTTAAATATTTTCCGATATTGCAGAATAAAAATTTTAAAAAAAATTTTTTTAAAAGTTTATAAATGCAGCCAGCATTAAATAAATTGGAAATTTATTGAACTAAGAAAGTTTTATTTTAGAAAAATTGTTGCCACATTCTATACGATTTTATGCAACTATGTTTAGTGGTGGAAATAGTTTTATACACCAATACATTTGAAAAAAATCTTACTAAAAAAAAAAACATAAGTTAGGTACCACTGACAATTGGGTTTTATACCAGTCAAAGAGTCGGCATACTAGTTATATACTATTTTGTATACTATGACTATGGTATAGTCATTATAAATTTTGTTCTCAATTATAAAACATATAACGTCAAATAAAAAAATATAAGGAACAAATTAAAACAAGCTTCCAAAATCAAATAAATCAATTTTATTTTTTGAAAATATTCGAAAAATCAATTTCAAATAAGCAAAATATTGAATAAAATATAGTTTTATATAAAAAAATAAGTATGAAATATCTAAATAGTGCAATATATGTATGTTGAAAATCAAATATTTGCAAGTGAATAATATTTCGTCGTTTGAAATTACATGAGTAAATATTGACAACTCTCCCTAACGAACATACCTGGTACTTATTACACTATGGTCCGGATAAAAATATTGTTCGGAACGCATGGGTAGATCGAGCTTTTGTGATGCGGAATTATCTTTGCTTTTCTTTGGATTGTGTATAAAATTCATCTTTAAATCTTTTATTCTTTTTGTGTCGTTTTTTCTAAGTGATGTGAGCAAATAAAAAACTTTTAACACGTTTTTTTTTCGAAATCTATGTTTTTCAGTTATGACGGCGTTGCAGCAAATGAGCGGTATGTATAAAGTACATGTAAGTAATACTATACAATAATTTCGAACTGTTTCTAAATAACGATGATCTGACGATGGATTCCGGTAGAGGAAACCAAAAAAGAATACACGTGTGTCAGCGTTTTGAAAGATCACCTCGAAATTTTATTTTAGGGGATTTAAAGTTTTACCCGTTTTGCCGGTTCGTGCATCATATCGGTATATGAAACTATGCGTTCTTTACGTTCAGCAACTTTGTAGAAAAGGTCACGGCAAATATCTTAACATATAAACCCTCTAACTACCCCTTATAAAGGCAATTTTTGGCTGTATTTTTGTAAATCGTAAAAAAATACCCCTAACAAGCTCCAGGTCTGGTATGTAATATTTTACAAAAATATTGTCCATGATATTTTACTCCATATGTCAGAAAACCCCAAAGACGAAAACTTAGGGGTGTTTTTTACGAATTGTTAGAATAGAGAAAGCCAAAAAGTGCCGTTCCAATTTTTAAGGAAATTTAAAGGCAGAAAGACGAAGTTTGAAGGCGAAAGAGGAAAAAATTAGAATGTATTACGCATACTGCAACACACTTCGTTGGTTTGCCTTTTAATTTCCAATATGTAAGCGGAAAACTTTATGGCAAGGGGAAGTAACACTAAACTTGTCATTAGCTAGTTTTAATGTGGTAGGAACCGGTTATAGTTTTAAAACGTTATATGAAGGGGGCTTGTCACTTTAACATGGCGATAACCTAGAAGGGATTTAATTAACAATCAGCCACTACCCGCACATCCAGTCACATGACAAGTTTTGCGCCAATTTTCATTCGTTTAACCACACCTTAGACGCATTTTCGCCGGTTGAGTGATATGTCTTGTTTTCATCTATCACAATTCGGTTCATTTAATTTTAATGTGTTCACTGGTCACGGAATAAGTGCTTTAAGAACAATTAACACCAATTTTCCGCAGGGAACCAATAGAAGAAGTTCGTCTAAGTTTAAATATAGTAAAAAATTAATTTATTGATTAAATATATATATCGAAAAGTATTCAACTGAGTTGAATTTTAAATAAGAAAACACCGAACTATTCGACATTCGAAAAATCAGCATTTAAAACAAAATTATTTTACAAGCCGGCAAGAAAGCCGATCACCCTAGAAATTCGAAATTGACCCAGTCCTTGGCAATAGTATACGTCAATAGAGAATCCATCGAAAGGTATCGGAAAATTTATTTTTTCTGTTTAGTAGTCGTACTGCCATTGAGTACTTTTAAGATATGGTAGATGTGCTTGAGGAACATGACAGTTTATGTTGTGTTCATTCTTTCCGCGGAAATTGAAAATAAAGGATGTAAAAGTTGTATGCATACATACATATGTTATATGATCCTACAACAGTCAGTAGCCCCCGGTGAACTAAGGCCTCCGTTAGTGTACTTCTTGCAAGAAATGATTTCTGAGTTTAAGGATGTTTCTCTTTGCAGAAGCCTTGCCTTTCTTACAAAGAGACACTTTTAGGGGATAAATTATTGGCTGTGGCTTATACCATAAACCGAAGGAATGAAGACTTCCTCATTGCAGGCTGAGTTTTCACCCTTTTGGGAAAATTTGACCGGTGAAGGTTCCCTAGGTACTGCTGCTATTCGATAGATGCTGCTGGAATTTATTATAGCGGTGTAGGCTAAATAGATTCAGCTCCTTTAAAAAGGGCGGGTATATTGCATGTAGTGCAGATCACATTTTGAGTCCAAATGCCTTACGCTGGAGCCACTCCTTAGACTTCAAATTCAAACTAAATTCAAATACATCCAATTTTTTTCTCCTTTAATTAAAATTCACTGCTATACAGAGTTTTTTTTTAATTTAAGCTCTTAATAAATCTGCAACTTGCACATCCTGGCGAAGGGTGTACTAGCTACATAATAAATTACCTAAGTCGTTTATGTTTTCACTCTTTAAAAGAAATATGATATTTTTTTAAATATATATTCTTGTTTATTATTATTTTCTAAATGACTCAAGAGATATTATACTGAAATTTATATGCAAACTTTAAGTACACATTGGCCATAAATGTATGAATCTTAGTTTACATTAAGACAATGTATTTTTATTATGTCTTCTTATCGGAAATAAATAACAAAAAAAAAAAAAAATGAACACATTCTTCTACACACAAACCTACATTGATTTTATACTTTCTAATTATATTATTCTTGATTTTTGCACAGCCCATCTGCAAAATTCATTACCCAGACTTGTGGTGTCATCATTTTATGTGGCACTGTTGTGTTTAGAAAATAAACACACAATTCATCGTACAATAACAGTGATTACTTGCAACAATGTTATTTTATTATATGCCACAAAATGCCAGAAGGTGGTGAAAGAGGGAAATAAATTGAGACTACAAGTAGGGAATTTTATTATGGTCATATTATATTCTAAGGTTCTAAGGTTGGTTAAGAGTAATAGGGCTTTTTTCCAACTTCTACTAATTATTATGGCTTACATTCGTATTAAAATTCTGTGGCAATAAAAAAATTTATTATGGATATGGAAGAGATGTAGAACAATTGCAGCTGCAAAACTTAGAAGACGGCAATAAAATTTGAACAAATACACACATGTAAATTGCATTAGTTCCCATTAAGTAACTTTTTCTCAAAGGGCAGTTTATTTTACTAAAGATTTTTATTCATCGGATGCTGCGTTTAATTGGAAAATTAAAATAGAATCATTGGCATTGGGTTGTTAAATTGTCGATTGTTTTTTTTTTTATTTTTTATATTTTATATTAGAGGCTTTGATTTTCACATAAAACTTCATACTTTGTTTAAAAGGATAAGATCCAATTAAAACTATTAGGTAGACATGTTTTCAAAAAGTTTACGAAGCATATGCTAATGAAATTCGATCCGTTTAATTTTTAACTGAAATAATCGCAACGGTAAATAATTTAGTCTTTCATGGAAGCAATAATTAGAGAACACTCGGTGGAAATTTTTGTAGTAAGCCTGCGGGAAATTTGTGTCAATTTCTCTTAAAGAACTTATCACTTAACTGGTGATAATGTGTTTAGAGTGTAGTTGGTCCAGAGGAAAGGTAATTGACACAAATCTATTCATGTGACTGGATTTTGTTCGGGAACTGGCTGACAATCTCTAGTTCTACTACTTTATATGAAGGGGATCTATCATATTGACATGGTTCATTTGTGACAATATCTGCGACAGGCATTATTTTAACCGAATGTGTCCAATAAGGTGATTTCAGTGACCTGTTACAAAGTGTCAAAAAGGTGGCAATTAACCCCTCGAAGGACATCGCCATGTTAAAGTGACTTGTCACGTGACAAGTTAAGTGTTAGTTCCCTTTCCCCTAGGGAATGGTCATTAATAATCACGGAAGAAATGATTAAGATTTTGAGCCAATAATAACGTTTACTGCATCTTAACCGCTTCCTTTTTTTCTTAGAATTACAGCCTAAATATATTGCTGTAAACTGAGGCATGCAATCCTACAATTTTTAAACGTAGTGCTAAAAACTAGATGAGAAACGATACTTATTCGCTTTTCAAAGGCACATTTTTCACTGCGTTAGTGAAAACAATCAATTAATTTCTTGAGGAAAAATATAAAGTTTTAACTGAACTAAAGAAAAAATTAATATAAGTTTATACAAAAGTTTAACCCCTTATTCATAAAAAATATTTTGATATACATCGCACTTAATCAACAAGAGAGTATTACCTCAAAATTTAAACATTTTCAGTAGAAGCAAAAAAATTTTTAATTTAACATTACCTGGTACGTCAAAAACTCAAATATCCACAAGTAAAATATCCATTAGTAAAAACTATGATAACAAAATATGCAGTAACATATTTAAAAACGCTGGAACTGCACCCAAATCCATTAGCTCGAAGTATTTTAAATTATGGCGGCCACACTCGCTTAAGGAGAAGAGACACTGCAGCACTCACACAATCAGATGAGCTTTAAACATCTCATATGTGAACAGAAACCGTGATGATGAAAGCTTTTTTGTCTGGCCCTGGCAGAACATAAAGCAAATATTAGGATAAAATTTGATTAATTATTGTTAATTCATATTTATTATATGATGATTCAATACATAAATATTGAAAAAAGGCATATGAAAAACAATTTTTAAACCAACCGTTTCATTACCAAAAAGTAGACATATAAGCACGATATTTTTACAGTGGATAGATATGAATATAACCCCTAGAGAGAAGCGAACTGACAGCAATGTTTTTGGTCTTTGGTGGAGGAGACCGGTTCTTGTTCTAACACTTTATATCAATGGGACCTATCACTTTTACATGGGGTTTTCATTGGAGGGGATCAACTGACACCTAACAGCCACCATTTCACAAGTCACACATCTATTTCCAATGAACGTGCTTAGTGTTAGTTACTACAATGGAGTATTATTTCAATAAAACTGTGCTGTAATTCATTAATTCTTCTACCTTTTGGTGCTTCATATACCAGTTAAAGGATCCACTGGTCATGAGTTCTAGCTTTTTATACTTTTTCTATTTTCACAAATCCCATGACCAGTATGTTGAAACAATTGACACAAATTTCCCTCAGGGACTTGTCCATTTTTTCGAAAAAATGGTATAATAAATATTTTTAGTTAATACCCTTTTGTTGATTAAGTGCGATATATAAAAAGTTTTTAAGCGGATGAAATAAATATATTTCTAATACTTAATTTCTTCACTTACATAATTCACGTGAATCATTTCAGCTTTCAAAGCTTGAAATAAGGGCAGTCCAGATCTTTAAAACAAAGCTTCTATGCGAGGAATTACTGCTTCCGACGAAGCATATTTTTTGCTGGAAATTGGGCTGTAAATAATGGTAATTGTCCATTACTTTCAAAATTTTTTACACGTCATTAACATGATGGTTTTCTAGAAGTCTGTTTTTCGACGTCTTTTTTGGTTTATTGGTGTAGACCCCATTTGCCTATTTATACCCACGTCATAATAGCGGGGAGGGTATAATGCATTTGTGCTAATGTTTAAAATACCTTTAAATTTTGGTATTTGACTTACCTTTAAGTATACCGGTCCCCTTAGAATCACTTTTTGAATCGATCTAACGATGTCCATCCATCCGTCCTGCTAGCAGGCTGGCTGTCAATCTAAGCTTTGTAGGCAAAATGCATGTTTCAATGTTGCAGAGCATTTTATGAAGTTAAAAACAAATTTTCAAATTGTCACAAGGACCAACCTTATTGTAAATGGTAAGAATCGGTATATAATTTCACATTGCCCCCATACAAGTTTTTTTTCCGAAATAGAGACTTTGTGGCTATAAACCATCTTAAAATGTTGGTATTTAGATTGAACTTTGTTTAAATTTGTTTTATTGCAACAAAATCATCTTAAAAAATTTTACTGTAATCGGTTTATATTTGACCATAGCCCCCCGAAAAACATCCGAAAAAAGATTTAAATTCTATAACGTCCTTATAAATGCAGGTATTGACATAACATTTGGCGATACTAATTTTGACGATAGATGCTATGGCGTGTGTTGGTGTGTTCAGAAATTATGTTTAAGTCCAACATAAACCACCAAAAAAATGTCATATACATGAATATATCTGAATAATATTCGGCATAAAGAAGTTATACATGAATTTTAACCTAATAAAAAAATTTTGTTTTTGCGGGTCCGTGAGATTTGATTGCCTTAAAGTGATTATAAAAAGGGGCGTAATATGGGACATGGTAAATTTTGGACCTATTAGCACAGAAATTTGTAATGACATGTTAGCAGTCGTAAAAGTTGCTGTGGCCAGTTTCTATGGCTATACCAATATTTAAAATAAAGCTGTAGCATTAAAAGCTAATTTCGGGAGTTGTGTGCGAGCTACACAGCAAAAGCCTTGCTTACCTGGTAAGTTAGCAAGTAATGTTGAACACATATGAACGCAACTTATTTTTCGGCTGAAGAATTACTTATTTTTGTTCGAGTTGTCTACAGAATTCAGTACTTACAATACATTTACTAGAAGCCAAAAAATATCTAGTTATAATTTAACTACCAGTAAGTTGATTTGTAAGTACTTACAATATGCTTACCATAAGCCAAAAAATGACTAGTTTTTATTTTATTATGGCTAGTTAATAGATATTATAAGTAGTTATTGAGCTGGTAACCAGTAAGTTAATAATCTGTACTGAAAACAGCACAACTAATAAGTAGGTACTGAGCTGATTATTAGTAAGCAAATGTTAGTAGTGAAAACAATAGAAGAGCAAGTAGTTAGTGATGTAATAACTAGTAAGAGGTTTTCAGACTAATGACAATTGTGATGACAATTACTTACCAGGTAGTTTACCAAAATTCAAAAAGTTTTTCCTGGGTATAGTCAAACATGGACTGAATCCAACAAAATTTGATAAGTTGTGTCAGATTGCAATAAAATAAGTTTGGACCAAATTTATGTAAAATTACGGACCGATTCCCAATGTTTTTAATATATACCGTACCTAAGACTAGCAAAGTCCATGTACCAAATTTCATTTAATTATCTCCCAAATTGCGACCAGTACTTTGAGCACATGGTTTACATGGACAGCTAGCTAGCTGGACGGACGGACATCGCTAGATTGATTCAGAAAGTGATTCTTAAGGCCAACCAACTTCACCAATTTATTTAAATATTAATTTATGTTTAAAATTTGGTTTTCATTGCAAATAAAATTAAATTTTTACGAAAACCTATAATATTTAAATAGAATTAGTGAAATTGGCCATGAGTCGATCGGTATACTAAAAGGTTGGTATAATTAATCGATTAAAAAAAAATAAGCATCCCTTATTGAAAAACACATGTTTCAGCAATAGATTTTCGGTAGAAATTTCAAAAGGAACTTAGAAACAAGGGATGTCACCGTGTATATTTGACCTTTTAAAGAGCATATGGGTGCAATATTTTCTATTAGCAGCAAACTGCGCCAAAATTTCCAACAAACAGCAAAATATTATTAAATTTGGTTGCAAATTGTTGGCAAAATTTACTATAGATAGCAACGTTTTTTTATAGTTTTAAGATTTTTAGCAAAATGTCTTTTTTTCACCCATTTATTTATTATTTCATTTATTTCAATTACAGCAACCCATTGTACATAATAGTTAAATGTTTGCTAAATATAAATCTAAAAAAAAAACAATTAGCATAATTTTCTAGATTAATTGAAACATTTGGAATAATATAAATTCTATTATGTCATCTAGAATACATACATTTTCACATTAAAGAAAGAAAGAAAAAAAAGTTATTAGTGAATATTTTTTATTAGCCATTAAATACTGTCCATAACTTCAATAGTCTTTATTGTCCACCCACATGTGTTAACAAAAAGTAATACTACCTAGCAACATGCATGTTAATTTTATAAAATGACTAATGATCGTTGTAAAAAAATTAGACCATTAAATTTGTTTTCTAAAAACTTCAAGTAAAATTTAAATAACTGAAAAAGTTTGTTGTTCAAGTCTTTTGATATTTGTCTTTACCACGCATGTTAAATTTTTAGCAAACGAATTTCAACACACTCACCACTAGTGGTGTTATTAAAGTCAATCCATACAATAAAAACTGTCAAAACATGGCAAAACAAAAGTACACAATAACAAAAGATAAATGCGAAATAAATAAACAAAACAAAAAATAAAAACCGGCAAAAAATACCAATCAACCCAAATGTAGCCACGTGAGTTGCAAGCAAAACAATAAAAAACTGACAGTTGGTTACTTCCAGTTTTCTATATTGGAAATATTTGTTTACAAATGAGAACGACCAAACACAGGTGAGCACAACAACTAACTGGTATTAACGACTCACACTCTCCTTAGATTGGGGAATATGGGTTGTTTACCTTCACACAGACACGTTCCAAATAGCGTACATATGTATGTGCATATACATATATATACATACATATGTATTGTGTGGATACAAGTCTTCGGCAATTTGTGCATTTGGTCAAGTTCAAGCGTGGTGAAAAATCAGACAGACACTCTTTCAAGCAAAATCAACCAGCAGTTTTAACTATTTCTTGAAATAGATTATTAACAGCGCAGCGTTTGCAATGCAGGCAAGTGAGTATCAAAGAAAATGTAAGAATTTTCAGCAAATATTTTTATGGGTACTCTTTGAAAAGAGAGCAAAGCAAGTATTGCAGTTCATAGTCTCTAGTTTTGTGCGACTGTTAACTAGTTGCCTAATTTAGCTTTTACAAGTTTTTTAGTAAAAATTTTCCACATTATATTAGCAAATTTGTGCAATTCGCATTTAGTCTTACTTTAGACTTCGTGTGAAGTACAACTCCGAATAATTGCCTAGTTGTGGACTCGTAAGTAGTGCTCGGTTTAAGAAAAAAGTGTGTGAACTAAGTGTGAGTGCAATTGGTTTTTTTTTTTCAATGTAAGTGAGCGTAAGAGTGCAATTTTATTTGTCAAAAGTCTCTCTAAGCTGGCTTCTTACCTCACATCTTACTCTTTAAAGCCCGCTTAAGTGCTTGCCTATGATTGAGTATGTATTTGAGAGTGTGTGAATTTTACTCAAAACTGGTGTTAGCTGGCATTTGAAAATAAAACAAACATAAGACAATAGAGAGGAGATTTTCTTTTTTTTTTAAAATAAAAATAAGAAATAAAACAATTAAGAAACACAAATTCTCTAAGACGTAACTCAAACAAATTCGTTGATTTATTCGTCGTTTAAGCGGTCGGTTATTTCTAAGTTTGTACGTTACGTCCTCTTGTCGCAAAAAAAAAACACAAATAATAAACGCTGACGTAAGCTTTATCATCATTAAAACCAACTACTACAGCAGCAGAAAATTAAAAAAGAATAAGACAAAAATAGAACTCGTTAATAGAAATTCGCATTTCGTAGCCTAGAAAATACTCGCACACTTCCCACTAACTTCACTATTGTGTTCATCAAAGTTGTCGTTATTATTACCAATCGTTGAAGTAATTATCGTTCGTACCTTGATATCGTCTTGCGCCGTGTTTTTCTGCCTTTTTAAAGATTTTGATGTGTGAACACAAGTCGATCGTGTGGCATTACGAGTCTGTGTAGTAAATGGTGAGTATGAGTTTTGTTTTTAGCGCATAATTAAACTAATTTGCAGTCAGGTGAAAATTAAAAATAGACATTTGTTGCAATTATTGCAAATCGAAAAAGGGTTTAGCTAAATAATACAATATATTGATGAAATATTAATGATGTTTAAATGTAATGTAATAATGATGTTTAAATTAACACTACAAACTAAATTAGCTCTGTTTAATTGCCAATACAGCCATTGAGCTGTATGATTATTAAATAGTTTCCCAAATTTATTATGTAGTGGAAACTTTCAAAACTTTATTTTTTTCTTTGCTCTTGATCTTCAATATAAATTAATTTTGCTGCAAACTTTATATTTAAATTACGGTGGGCCCTTTCGTAGTGTGCCAACTTATTTGTTTGTATGTTTATGATACAATTTTCGAGCATCTGAGTATCTGGTCGACAGGTTATCTGTCTGCCTTTTAATAAAATAAGGTTTTACAAAAAACGGATAAAAAAAAGGTATGAAATTTTTTGATATTTTGGTAACATGTTTTTTTGCATTTATTTATTAGATTTTCATTTATTAATATTAGTCTTATTAGTCAAACGCTAATCTAATACATAAGCTTACTTCCTGCTAATATCGGACGAAAATTCTCCTAATCACGGTTCTTGTCCACATCGGTGCTTAGCGCTCTTCTAATGGGATAAGTGCTGCCGTATCCAGTCTCCTTAATCGAGAGTGGCTGCCATCATTTAAAATATTTTGAGCTAGTGGATTTGGGTGCCATTGGAGCCTTCTCAAAAACTTAATTGAATACTTTGTGATTATAGCTTTTACTAATTGCACATTAAGGTTTTGTGAGCTTTTTCCATACCAAAAACCGAATGCGATGATTCGAATAATCTTGCTTTTCACCTTTAGATTTTCTTTGCTTTGGACGCCGAGGCAGTGCTAAATAGCTGAATACCATAGGACATTAGTTTTATGATGCAGTTGTAAAGAAGCAGCTTATAGTCTAGACTAAGGGTCAAATATCTTCGAATAAGCCAATTTATTTGAATTGCTTTAAGCTTCGCTTGACTTAATTTTCCCCTTATAAGGCATCAGTGATGTTATACGTAGGAAAAGATCCCTATTCGTAGGGACTTTCTTCTAAAAAAAATGGCCGTAGGGAAAAGCAGGACAGATATTTTGAAATCATTAAAATTTAGGGACTTTTCCAAATGTGACAAAACTGTACATAATCTTTTCAATTTGTGATAAATACTAATCAAATTGTTGATACGGCAACATTACAAATAGTTAAACTCTTTGCGTGATCGCCTGCCCCCATTGCAATTTTGATTGTTAGGTAAATTTGTGAAACGCTCTTTTAGAAGAATTAAATTTTTCAGAGCAATAAAAGCATAACGGGCATCAAATACTTTTGGAGTAAAGTCTCTAAAATGAAAAATTTTAATGATAATTTCCCTTAAGTCGAAATCAGCTATCTTTGATTTATCGCTGCCAGATACAAATACAAATACAGAATACAGATTACGAAAGGTTTTTTCACATCTATTAAATATTTGACGTCCCACGCGTAACCTCTAGTTTTATCAAAAAATTATTTGCTTTTGAAATACGTTTGGATATTCAATTATCTTCTAACAAATAAAACTTAGTAAATAAATAGAAATTGTTAAAAATAAAGTTAAGGTTTGATTAATTTACTGCTCATAATTTTTTTTTTTTTGATTTTTTCCTGTAATATTTGTTAGGTCTGAACATACCTTTAGCCATAGAATTGTTTCTTCAATTTGCCTTGTCCGCTCTTTTTTACAATAATAAAATGTATATACATAAACTCCAGCTGTTTCATTTGGATTGATATATTATCATTTAAAAGTTGTATGGATTTTTGTAGGGACAACTTTTTGAGATCGGTTGGCGTGGTCTTAAAAAATCTCCTTCAACCGATTTAGTAATTTTCTAATATATTGTTTGTTGTTCGGTTAAATTTAGCTTTCATTTATGCATTAAGCCACCAGACTTTGTCGTTAGCTTGAGGAACGTCAATGAAGGCTGCATAGCAATATTTTGTTCTTCAGAAGTTTTTCTTATGACTTTTACTATTCAATGTGTTTGTTCGATTGTGCTGTGTTTTTTTCTAAATCCAAATTGATTATTTAGTATGCGCTTTTTTTCATCCAGTATCGAAATTAATTAAGAAAATAATATTATAATAAGTTTGAAATGATCGATAATAAGTTAATAGTTCGACATGATCCAACTTTTTGGTGATCTTTCGCTGGCTTAGGTATAATGGTAAATAGAAAAGGGCAGTATTTAGTTCGCAAAATCGCATTAAAAATTAAAAGAATTATTTTTATTGTTTAAGCTTTTTCTTACTTTTATGTGATAATAATTTATTTCATATTTTTTTAACCAAAAAACATTTATAACTCGTATTGATCCTTAAATTAACTGCCTGTTTTTTTTCAAAATAAAATAAAAATTTTCGCTTGGGAGTTTTCTGCCTGTTCATTGATTTTGAACGTTAACGTTCGCATAAAAAATTACATTTAAACAAAACAAATTTTGAAATTTAGTTTTTGTTTTAAATGTAATTTTCTATGCAAACGTTAACGTTCGAAATCGTTGAACAGGCAGTTATATTGTAACAACAATAAAAAAAACTCAAATTTGTTTTTGTTATCAATATAAATTTCTAAACGGGAATTTTTATTTTAGAAGAAATATCACTTCCAAAAATTTCTCAAATTTGGATTACGATCTTAGATTTGGCACCGAACGTTTTCTCCCTCTTTTCCACTGCTACAATATTAATTTGAGATACAATTTAAAAAAATAAATCAAAATACAGAGCAGCGCAAATAAGACCTACCATAGTTCCACAGTTTGCCTAGCAGTGTGCTCAGTCGCTATGACTTGTTGAAACTACAAATTATGGTACTGCTCTAAAATTGGTCATAAAATGTTATCAATCATTGCTTTGTTACAAGCCTCGGAAACCATTTGTGGCCTTCTATCCTGATTTTCGATCAAATTGGGCCGATCACCTTTCCGGCCATAACGGTGCAACGGATGCTGGTGTGTTGACCATGGATTTTAAGAACCCCATAATCTACAGTTTTGCTTGTTGACATAACCACTAAAATTCGCTTCATTCAACATCAACATATTTTTTAAAAGATCAAATTTTGTGGCTGATTGTGTAAAACGAACTACGTGTTGACTGTCGTTGTTGGCTGTTTACTTATTGCATTTATTATAAATTTGCAAGAATTCAGTTATAATTTGCACAATGAACAAAAACAATTTTATTAATAAACAAAAACTGTATATGAACATATTTGGGGCATTGGTAGATCTTATTTGGGCAACCCTGTACAATCTGCTCAATATCCTCAATTGGTATTAGATATCATGTGTACGGTCTTGATCAGCTGTTCGTGTATAATTATATTCTCACAGCTGTTATTTAAAAACAAAACATTTAATTACTTTAATTACTTCGTAGAGACGGTGGTCAGATCTCACAATATTGGAAGCAGGCGTTGCCAATAGAAATATTTTTTAGACAATGGTGCCATTGTCATATGCATTAATTTTATACGTCTGCCAAATAAAAATAGGATAACAATGTTCACACGGTTGCAAGACATTCTTAGTCAACACTGCTTACCAATATTGTAACATCTGACCACCTTCTGTACGCAGCTTTAGAAAATCTTTTAAAGCTGACTTATAATATTTTCCAGTGACCAAAATCTGGTTTTCTGTAAAGATAGCAGAATTACCATTTCTTAAGCTAAGCTCACACCGTCGGCGCAATGTACCAATTTTCGAAATATTTTAATATACGACAATCTGCGTCGAAATCGCGCTAACTTTAGCAACCTGAAGTACCAATAATGTGAGCAATCTTTAACACAATTGTTAACCAATCTAAGTGGATAATCAGCGCCAATATATGCGCACAACTGTTTGCTATATAAATAAAAACAATAACGTGAAAACTATTTATAGGAAATTTAGGCAAAACTTACTTCTTATTAAAATTTACCATTTATAGGCAATATTGATAAAATTTACTGATTTTAGGAAATTTTGCTGAATATTACTATTCACAAGAAATTTTGCCAAAATTTACTTATTATGGGCAATTTTCATGAAATTAACTAGTTATGAAAATTATGATTATATTAATTTTTGATTGGCAATTTTGTTAAAATTTACTTTTATTTTGTCAGATTTCATTTTTTAATAGAAATTTTGTCAGAATTCAATTTTTATAGGAAAATTTGTTAATATTCACTTTTTATAGGAAATATTACTAAAATTTACTTTTATAGGAAAAATTTGCTCGAATTTACTTTTTATAGGGAATTTTTCCAAAATTTACAATTTATAGGACATATTGCCATATATACTATTTATAGGAAATTTTCCTAAAATTTACTATTTATACGAAATTTTGGTAAAATTTACTATTGATAGAAAATGTTACCAAAATTTACGATTAATGGAAAATTTTACCAAAATTTACTATTGATAGCAAATTTTGCCAAATTTTCCTTTTTTTGGAAAGTTTGTCAAAATTTACTTTTTTGGAAATTTTGCAAAAATTAATTTTTATAGGAAATTTTGTCAAAACTAAATTTTTATAAGAAATTTTGTCAAAATTTATATGAAATTTTGTCAAAATTCACTTTTTATAGGAAATATTGTCTAAATTTACTTCTTATAGAAAATATTGTCAAAATAAACTATTTATAGGAAATTTGGCCAAAATAAGACAAAATTCTGTACACATGGTTTTTTTAATTAAACTCGACAAAATTTTGTAATAAAATTTCAACCAACAACGTTCAAGGATTGTCAAACTATCAACACCTGGTCTTCAGGTCTTTCTGTTCCTACAATAACGTCAAGAACCTTTAAATCTTATCTTCTGTGTTATTATTATATAAATACTATTTGAACGTGTTATGGGGGAATTCTTGTAGGTTGCATAGTTGACTAATTAGAAATAAGTAAACATAAGATTGCTCCCTCTTCTTGCTATACGTGGCTTTACCAGGACAAAATATAAAAGAGTTATGTTATGTTCAGAGGTAACAAATAGTTGACACAAAAAATCCAAAAAAGCGTGATCAGTAAATCTATCAAGCCTTAGCTTTATTTTTAACAATTTCTATTGATTTACTTAACTTTATTTGTAAGATAATTATATAATGTTATTTAGAAACTGTTAAATGATTTTTGATATAGCCAAACGTTTTACAAAAGAAAAAAGATTTAGGGTTCGACTCAGTTCAAAATATGATACTTACCATGGTCTAGCTTCCAGATGAGTGCCATATTTCTATTTTTTACCATTTAACCTATTTAGTTCGGCTTGCAAATCTGTTATGATCTCTGTTATGTTCCAATATTACATTGTAAGAAATATAGTTCACAATAATACATAGTTAAACGTTACATGAGATATATTAACATTGGGACTTAAATTCAAGTATTTTGTTATTTGCGTTAAAATATGTACAAAATTCAAAATAAAAGAAAATTTTGTGCTGAAAATTTTTATGTTAATAACTATCAATTTTAAAAAGTTAAGGTCATTGGCATTTTGGTAGTCAAAAGGCTTCTATTTTGTTTTCTTGTTGACAATACTATGTCACCGATCAATTAAAAATAAAAAAAAATATAAATATCAAAAGACTTAAGACGCGAACTTTGCTTTGTTTAATTAAAATATGAGTTTAAGAAATGTCGATCGACAAAACTGTAACACTTTGGTATAAAAAAGTTTATTTAAGAAATTTTTAGAGACATTTTATAAACCTGAACTTTTTTTTAGGAATACAGCCGTTAGAATTTACCATAATCATTGCTGATCAACACAGACTCATAAAGTATTATTGGTTTTCATATCTTTAAAATTTTATTTAAAAAAAATAAATTTTTAAAAGCATTATTATGCTAATGATTAACGGTTTTATTTCAAATATATGTCTGTTAAACAGAACTAAATACTTTTAACAATCTAATCAATGTTTTTTTTTTTTATTTCATTTTTTTTGTTAAGCTCTATTAATGCTAAGCAGTTAAAAATATTTAAATTAATTTCCCAAAAAAGTGTAAACAATAAATACTTTTAACAAGAAGCAAAACTACAGAACAACCATTAAACGATTACAACATTTAAATTACAACATCGAGCAACTTTATATACAAAATTTAGTGTTTTGTCGTTGTTGCTATAAATGCATTTATACAATATATGAACTGTTGCTGTTGTACTGTTAACATTGCACTCGTTACAAACGAAAACAATATTAACAACGAAAACTGAATTTAAAATAAAAGCAACAAAAACAATTTTAATATAAAATAAAAAAAAAATTTAAAAAAAAGAAACAGCTACTAAACTAGCCAACAATATAGCAAATTGTTTTACATTCAAATTGCTAAAATAAATAAAACAGCAGCAACAACAACAAAGACAAAGATAGGAAAAATAAATAAATAAGCACTAAGAAAATAAAATCGGTAAAACAAGATGTAGTGGAACTCTACACTTCATAAAGCGATCTCTATATAGAAGCTATGAACTGATTTGTATAAAATATATTATTCGAATTTATAGTGAGTGAAAACATATTTCTGAGAAAATTTGAGATTAACGATGATCACGAAATGCTCAGTTAAATGTTAAAAAAGCCCTTATTCCAAGTTCCTCCGGTTCGAAATAAGGAGAACATATACCGCAGGACTTATCCGAATGGAAGATCACTAACCACCTACATAGGCGAACAGACACCTTGATGGCAAAAATTTATAAAATAAACAATAAGAATAAGATTTGAAAAATCTTATATACGATATAATGGAGTAGTGGACCCATTCGACCTATTGTTATAATTAATAAAGTCATATAGAAAGAACTCTTATGTTTTTATCATATAAGTTAAAACCCCTTATTTCAGATGGGTCATTTCTATATGAACTAGGTAAAATAATTAACTTATTTGGATTATTTTCAATAAAAAAAAAGTTTACTCGTTTTATATTGTAGTATATAAAGCGCTTGACTACAAACCTAAGCACCACAGGTTCGATCGCTGGCACAGGAAGAAAACTTTCCAATATGGTTATCGAGTTTTAAAAATTAAGTGGCTTTAATCACCCTCCAATCAATTCATCCAAGAAGCCCATGATATCCCTACCCCTGGAAAAGTGGATCACGTCATGGCAGGGGTCCCCATCCCTGCACCAAAATACAAGGAGGCCGCTGTTACTTGGCACCACAAGATGGCAGCCCCATTATCCAGACCAAGTATTTACTTAAGGCCATGATACACCATTACACAAGTCGTAGGTAGTTTGAAGAAAATGCATATCTGTTCTAATTATAGTTTAAACAATAACAACTTACGATGGCAATGTTGTTTTTTCTTGAAAATACGTACAACTTCTCTGACAGTGTATCGCGGCCTTTAGCTGAAAAAACAACCGATTAACAGTTCGATAGAAGGCAAAATAACAGTACTGAATGGATCAATACTCCAAGAACAAGGATAGTGAAATCTTACATGGAGAGACACGAAAACAACTACACCAAATCGTGTAAGATTGAGCCATATGCTCCCAAAGGGTTAATGGAGAAAAAAAATTAATAATAATATTTGAGCGAAAATTCATCATCTTAGGTGGTTTCGTACGGTCGCTATCATACCAAATTTCTATTTTCTGGAGGACATTTGTATGGGAGCCCTGTAAAATAATAATCCCATGTGGTCCACTTTCAGGACTGTGAATGCATTCTTCCCAAAAAAGCATTTTTGAAAAAATTAAGCCCTCCTAATCTACATGATGCGACAGTATTAAGCAACTTTTTTATTTTTCAAGAAAAAAAAGCAGTTATTTGTCTATATCTTGAATAAGTATGAAACGATGTTGGCAGTTTTTACTAAAATAAAATATGTTAATCGTATGTTATAAAGCAACTACAAGAAAAATCAGGTTTTTGTAAAACTATTTGAGGCAATAGAAGTTTTTTTCTTTTGTTTCAAATTACTAAGCTTAATTTTAATAACAACCTATTCAAGACTATATGTAATAAGAATATATAACAAACTTTATCTCTTCACGTCTGGAGTCTTCGTAGATTTTATTTAAATATACACGCATCAGATGAAAATTGTTAAATATACTCCTCTACTCGTAAGGATCCAGAATATATTTACTCTATGGGGTCTTAGATCAATATTGTTGAAATTAAAAAGGAATTGAAAAATTTTCCATCTATGGTAAAACGTTTAAAAATAAACCGGCTGATAAAAGTATACACTTGAAAGCAATCGCATATGTCCAAATTTGCCAATTTGAAAACCTTTTTTTAGATATGAAACATCTTGTTACAATCCCTTTAACGAACAGAATATGCTCCAAATAAGATCATAGTACACATTACTTAGATATGTGTAAGTAGAGGAGCTTTATAAAAGTCGAGAAAATTATTGTAGAATTTTGTGAAGATGAGCAACAACACAAATAACAATAAAGTGGCGGCTAAGCTTAAATACAATAATGTTTAACTCCATAAACTACTTAATATATGCAAAGAATGCAGAACATAAAACAACAACTAAAATGAAGTAGAATTTGCAAAGAAGAACAAAAAATAGAAAACCTTCATTGCTTATGAAGGGATTAAAAAATGGGAATTATTCTAGATTTTTTTCTGCGTTTAGATTTTAACTTAAAATATGCAGCTGATTTCTTAAGCTCAACATTGTAGAAGGTACAAAATGCACTATGGAAAATATGTTTGAACAAATAAAACTATTATGTACTTATTGACGCAACTATTTCGGAAGGGATGCAGTAGGCCCTGAATTTGACTCTTATTTGGTGCAGAGAGAGGATGATTAATATTAACCCTGCGATTTTTTCGGGGGACAAGTGATGAGTCCAACTTTATACGATAACCTGAGATACACAGGCTGCACAAAAGATCCTTTGGATCGTGGTGCATATGGCCTTTTCCATATCTGTCTGACCCTGCGAAACTACTTTGGTTCCATTCAACCAGACGTAGAGTTTTGAGACTAAAGGAAGCGGCCATGAGCGTCCGGTTATACGATTCTTTACCGAGGTGAAATACTTAGCAATATTCTGGATGAACCTCTTAAATGGAACGCTCAGATATCCCGTGTCACCAGGAGAGTGACTAGGGCAATGTATGCCTGCCAAAGGCTCTTCGGGAAAACACCGGGGCCTAAGCCTTGAATAATCTACTGTCAAGCGGACAATTATTGATTTTGTGTTTATCAAAGAAAACTTCCTAGCAATCGTAAAACTACTTTTACAAAACTAAAAATTTTTTCTTCAAAAGTTATCCATTTCTGAAACTGTTTGATAAACATAAGACTTATTTTTTTTATCTATATTGACATATTTTTTTAAAAAATATAATATTAATTTTGCACTTGACTGGTTTCTGAAACAAGTTGTAAATTTCGTACTTTCGTATTTTCTAATTTTTTTTGTAGAGAAATGAAAAATTAACTTTTTAAGCTCAAAGCAATACCAATACTTGATAAGGTTAATTAATTGATCGCAGCTAATAAACCTATCCTTGCACATATTCGAAAGAAGGAGGACTGCGGGTGGGCTACCGTTGCTGTGTTAAGGGCAGGCGAACTCGTAGGTCACATGCGGATCCCTCGAATTCTCGAGCGCGATTTATCTGTTTTGGTTGATGATTATATACTACCTAGTCTCTTATGGGATAGGAATTCTAATGCCCTATTTACTAAATTAACTATCTGGGGCGCACAGACGAAGTTTGGTTTACCGAAGTTTCGAAACAGACAAATGGTGATACTGGGGTAGGCTTTCTGCGCCCAGGTATCCAAAGAGGCTTGCTTATGGCATAACAGCCTACAATCTTTCAGACAGAAATCTATGATATAATCATATACGCTGGGGAAATTCTAAGGGGAAGGGCAAAAAGGTGCTTACTATAATTTATAGTGTCACGCTGTGCAGATTTTGTGAGAATGATGATGAAACGTTTGAACATCTTTTCTAATTCTGTCCCATCTTGGAGACTGCGAGGCTCACATTTTTTGAGGGGCAACTGATGAGCCTAACAGATATTTTTGATCTTTCAGCAGGCAGCGCTTTATACGTAGCCTGGATCTGGCATGGTAAGATAGACAGGCAGCACAAAAGATCTTCTGAGTCGCGATGCTTATTGCCCTATAAATTTCTATTTATCAATATATCATCTACTTCAATAAATATTGCAAATACAATTAAAAATTATAATCGAACTTTATCTACCGAGTAATAGTAACGTAGACCCTTGCACTAAAAGACTTGGTCCCGATCAACAAGTCTACCGGAGCACCCTATAAAATATCTTGGTATTATTACACTGGTAGGCATCAAAATCTGATCAAAAGAATGTTCATGTGGAATTGATACATATCGGTTAGTCCAAATATGTAATTAGAACTTATCTGGAACGTCCAGTTTTGATGTCATAAGCAATTTTTGTTTTCATTAGGTTCGTAAATAAAAACCCAAGGCCTTTAAAAAGGCACACACGTTTCAACAAAAACAAGCGATGCCAACTTAATTTTAAAAAAAACTTTGCACAATGCCTGAAGGCATCCACATAAATATGTGCTTATTTTCCGGAAATTCCATGGGCTTTGGTTGTATTCAATAATGGCATTGCATAAACAAACTTAGACAAGACGACTAGACAACTACTTATTGATTTTGTCCGAGATTTGGAACTTTCAAAATATAAGGCCCAACTTTTAGGTTCCAGATTACAACAGAGGAACCTGTTGAAAAAATATTGATTTTTTCAGGAAAAGGCATTCTCAGTTCTCTCAACTGTTATTTAACAGACAAATTTTTGTTAATTGCACTGACGCTCTAAAACTTCTTTACGAACTACAGCTGCCTAATTATACAATGGCTAGGAGACTCTTGACTCAACCAAACTAAGTATTAAAGCTGTGTGGCTAATTAATGGAAGTCAATATCAGTCCTACGAAAACATGAAGTTTTTGCTCAGAAAATCTGTCCCAGTCTACCTTAAGGAACTATCCTGCATATTCATCCATTGCCCATATTCGGTAAGGAGGAGGCTTGTAGTCCACAAGCGGATTATTAGAATTCTCAAGAACGACCTATCTGTTTTGGTTGGTGATCATATGTTGCCTAGTCGCGTATTGGGTAGGAATTTTAATGCCTTATACCTGATAGGGATCAATGAGCTGATCAGTTCTGGTGACTGGCGTGAGCAGACCAAGTTTGGTTCACCGAAGCATTGATATAGACGAATGGTGCTTCTGGAACTGTTTCTCAAAGATAAATTTTGGAAAGTTACACTGGCTTTCTAAAACTTCTTCAAGAACTACAGCTGCCTAATGATCCAATGGCTTGGCGACTCTTCATTGAAAGCAGTGTTGCAACTAAATGGAAATCAATATCAGTCCTAAGAAAACATGAAGTTATTGCTCAATAGAATTCAGTACGGCCGCTATTTGTGGAATGTATATGCCAATTCAAAAGTTGATTCAAGCGTTTTTTGCTATTGGGACAGCAAAAGCGTGGCATTTCATACAACAAAATTGGCCCTTAAGCCTACTACTCTGTTCCAATTTGTGAAATATGCTCAGCACTACCTTTTATTTTATAAGAAAAATTTGATATGTATCAATGTTACCTATCTCACGAGTTTACACAATTTGACGTTTTTAATCTTTCAAAGTATGCGACATTGTTTTACGTATATAAACAAAACCCACATATATTTTACTAAAAAGTATTATTTTAAATAAAAAATTAAATAAAAATTAAAGTAAATATGGATGAACAACTGTTACCGGTTGTGTTATTTATATTTTTCAGTTCTTATTTAATATTAAGTTTTACTTTTTTCATTTGCTTAAAATTCCACGTGAAATAAGTGGAGTTTATATTCTTTCGCAGTTGTAAAAAAATGCTGTCAGAAACATTTTGTAACTTTTTCACAAATTGAACAGAGTACAACCCTATCGACATGATTTCATAGAAATTCCGCACAAGTTTTTTTATATAACTTTTAACAACATCTTATGTGAAATGTTAAACAGAGTACCAGGCCTTAAGATCAAATGCGATTTCGAAAACAAAATACCGCAAATGAGAACTTCGTTGACAGGCAAAAATACATATCAAATCAGGCATAACAAATAATTTGATTAATGCTGTGAGCAAAGATGGAGAGGCCTTTAAAAACCTACAAAGTATATTGCCACGCCTAAGTGAGGCCAAGTTGATGGCAGGCATTTTTCTGGTCCCCAAATAAGACAAACCTTTAAAGACTAGTTATTCAGATCTAAGTTAGCTTATAAAGAAAGAAAACCATTGCTAGCTTTTCAAAATATATGGCACAACTTACAAAGCACTGGTACAAGAACTTTTTTCACATCAACAATGCAAAATATCATTAAAACTACACTCGGTTGTATTTGCATTTAGATTTTCTCCCAGAATATCTTGGTGCTGTGTCAGATGAGTATTGCGAGAGATTCAACCAAGGTATTGAGCTTCTGGAATATATATATAACGCCAAGTGGTCCTCAGCAATCTAAGCGGATTTCTGCTGAGAAAATAATCGTGAAAGAGCAAAGAAAACTTATAAAGATGCAGACTACAAAATAGTTGTTGATATTTTTGAGTTATTTAGTCTTTAACTTTGTTTAAGAGTTTAATTTATATAATAGAAGTCCGTGATACGTAAGAGTTATTCCTTTTTTCACATTAAATACGTATTAAATATTTCAATAATAATAATAAGTATGTATTGTGGTTATTTTATTGGACTGTTAATGGGTTTTAATCTAAATTTCGATACTTTTCAATTAGGCTTAAGTTCATTGAATTTTATTTTCATTAAATTATTTTTATGAAGACAGGAATTTTACAACATGGAATTAATTACAATTTTTCAATTATTTCAATTATAGTTTTTTAATTAAATTAGAAAAATCTCAAAAACTAGACGTGATATTTACAATATGTGAACAGATTTGGATTCAGCAGGCTGAAGCCAATTTAAATCGCATAACAAAGTTCTTGCTCCTGACTTTATTTATTTTGTCGACGACTGTTATTTATATTATAAATTTATTTGAATCACTTTCCGGTTCAAAATGAACTCAATATAATGGGGGGTGACATCATTTCCCAAATATTAAGTTCAAAATATGATATTATTTTAATTTAGTTAAATAATGCTTCTTAAAATTTATCCATTTTTTTGTTAAATTTTTATATCGTAAATTTCTTGGAAATTTCCAAATTATGCTTACTTTAGGTCCATAGTGTGGCTATATGGATTTAGTATTTTCATTTATGTTTTAAGTTTTTATATGTATCTGCATAGAGTACCAATATATTGTATTTACTAAAAAGAACTCAATAAAGCTGGCGGTTGCTTTAAATAATATGCAAGAACGGAGGCTGTTTGCCTGCCAGAACAATGTTCGGCTACTATTTTGTTCATTTTACTTTTAGTAATTTTTAGTTCATTTTTTTAAGGCTTTGTTTCTCTACCATGCGTAGTATCATACAAATTCAAACATACATTAACCACAGAGTAGTTGCTGGACCAGCAAGAACTCCAAAAAATTAAAAAAAGTAAAGATGCGTATTATGCCTACATATCCGGTTCCATATAATAGTGATGTAGTGCTACGTATTTTAGTTGCCATAGCTGTTGTATTTGGTGTTACTATGTTTGCAACCAATCTGTATTATAAAAATTGTGAATATTCATAGCTTTAGTCTATATTTAGACTTAATGGATTTTTTGGTTTAGTTTTTTTACGTAAACACACATCTAGGTTATAAAATATAAAATCAACTAAGGGAATAATGGAAGCTGGAAAGAAAATTATTTGTATAAATACAAAAAACTAAAATAAACAATTCACCCCCCACCTTTTTAAATAAACTTAAAAAAAAACGTTTCTCTAATTTTTCTCTGTCTTAACACAAAGCTTGTTTCTTAAGTCTTTTATTTCTCACTTCTGCTTATGTTCGCACTGTTTTACTTAACAAATCATTCCTAATGCCAAAGTGAAGAAATGCAATATTCAATAAAATTTTTCCCCATTCAACGTTAATTGCTCGATATATATGTAGATAATTTCTACATTTATATTACAAGTTTTGTTGTAGAAAAAAAAATTGTATTTGCGGTTTATGCTGCTTAATAAGCCTCATATGAGTAAATGAACTGTTGCTAAGAGGCACACATACACATAAAATAAAAGAAACCTATAATTAGAAAAAGAAAAATCAAGGCCGTAGAAATAAACAGGGGCTATGCCCTGTATTTTTTGGAATAATAAGCAGATTAAAATAAAAGCTAGATTCCTACTAGGAACTACGTTTCCATCATCATCAAATTGCTTTTAAATATTTTTATTTCAAATAGTGCAAGTGCACGGCAGAATCAGACTGTTTAGGAAAGAAAAATATTGTCTGAATGTCTATATACCAACTAAGGATATTAAGTGGGGTTACCGATGGAATCTACGTTCAATCTTTATTACAAATTTAAGAATTTGTGAAAGTTGTAAATATAGAAATAAAGCACTCCATGATAAATTATATTATTTAAGGCACTGTGACTGCTTCTTATGTATGCTTAGAAAATGTTTGGAGTTTGAACTTTTAAACTTTTGTATTATCATTATAGGGATAATTTGTATACATGATTCGGTCAGTACTGAAGGCAAAATAAACTTCTTAATACCTCTTAATACTTTTAATAGTGAATTCATAATACTGTTGAATCTTGATTTATATAGTAGATTTATTAAATGGTAACATTCATAATTTTCTGACTCGTGTTTATTATATTCCATAATACTTTGTGAGATAGGAATCTACTGTGACTATCAAAAAATCTAGTTTAACATAATAGTTTGTATTCAGACTATCACACATGAAATTAAAGGAAACCCTGATCCAATGAAAAGTATTATTGTATAGAAAAATTTCAAAAAATGATGGAGTCATGTGCGATGTAAATTTTTTCCTCATAATACTTGTTACATTCATAACACATTACATTCAAACTATCTCACTTTTACATATTACTTGAGGTTTTTTACATGTCGAGCCTTTGGTGCAATACCGTAGTAAGTCAAAAAATCGCGAACTGAGAAAAATGCATTTGAAGTTTTGAATCACCTTTTTGATTTTCGTTTACTAAAGTTATTTTTTTACAAGTTTTTTAATGAAGAGGAATGTTTTATAATTAAATTAGGTAAAAAATTACTAAAAATATGAAATATTTATTTATATTTAAGTATTTTGTATCAACCTATCAATAATGTATCGTTATTGTCACAAAATTAACGACAAAATTATGAATTAATTCGGAATATATCGATATAGCAAATAAAGCATATGAAGAAATGATAACTTATTTTTTTCAACAAAGATGAATTGTGAAATAATACGAACAAGTAAAAAAGAACACTAATTATGCAGTTGTGTTTTTGTGCCTAAAACGTAGCAAAAAAAATTATTGCCTTATTGTTTTTTCACAATTTGTTTTCTGTTTGTAAGTTAAATGAAATATTTCATTATTGCAAATAAATATTGTTGGACAAAGCTAGAGGCAATAAAGCCATTTTTAGCTGTAAAATCTGAACAGTTAGAGATAGAACCAAAATCTTTTTTTCTTCAGATAGATATATCCCCAAAGATCATTACTGCATACCCAGTTCAAAAAATTCAAATTATGAGTTACTACGGTCTTGCACCAAAGGCTCGATGTATTTTACATAATTGTGTAAAGTAGCCTTTAGCAACATAATTCTGCATGTAACTAATCTGCAATCGCACACTAAATAAATTGTCTCTCTACTCTTCCTGTTTCTAAGTAAAATTATAAAAAATTTAATTTGCTTTGGCTCAGCTGTTTATTGAAAGCAAGCTTGACACTGCTTTATAAATATATACCGTTGAAAATACTATGTTTAGTATGTGTATTGCCTATCACTAACTTTAAACTATGGGGCTTCAATGCAAATAACTTTTCAGGTTAAAGGTTAAAATAAGCATATAAAAAAACAAGAAAGTTGAGAGATTTTCCTAATGTTGTGGGCAATGTCGTGGTATTATCAGACTTAATACTGCTTAAAGAAGATCAAGAAGTCCTGCAAATGTAAAATTTTGATTATTGCAGATATTCGCGCTTATATGATAAATAGCATTTTTTACAAGTTAAAGATTCTTCTTTATGTGCTGTAATGAAAACCAATTTAGGCATTAACTAAAGTAACACAAATTTTTATAAAAATAACGAGTTTTTTTAAGAAAACAATATTTAAAATACAGGGTTATCCATTTAATGGTTTCAAATTCGCCGGTCGGGCAAGGCTGTCAGATGTAAAAAAAAATTTTAAGAGAGTGGAAGCGTTATAGATGTGGCCAGGCCTGTGCATCATCACAATGTTCGCTTCTGTTAGTGAAAGTGTGGCATACAATCCGAATTTGGCTATTCCACGGTCTGTGGAGCCTATCTTACACAGAATTCTCGCAAATTTTTCACCAATTTAAGCATTAATCAAAAATAAAATCAGTTTTAATTAAAAATGTAATCAAGTCAATTAAATGTTTAATCAATTGAATTAAACGTTTAATCAAGTAAATAAAACGTTTAATTGATACTATTTATTAATTTTTTACAGTGGCAAATTTAATTAAATTTTTTATTAATATCACAAAATTTTTAATTGAAATGAATTTTTATTTTTTTCTGTGTTTGCCACATTATGGCGAACTTTGCATTTTAATATGTATGTACCTCCATCCATATAAAGTTCAACTCATGCAATAATTAAGCTGGCTGACGATTTACAACGTCGTAGATATTTTAATTTGGTACTAGAGCAACAGGCTTTCAATGCTGATTTTTCCAACAAAATATTCTTCAGCGATGAAAGTAATTTCTCACTCGGTGATTTTGTATGTCAACAAGCAAAATTGTCACATATGGGGCTTAGATCGCCAGTTATTTCTGAATAGCTCCGAAAGAATTAAATTAAAAAAAAAAAATTTAACTTAAGCCATTTGTTACTGTTTTGAACAAAATCAGACAAATCGTTCTCAAGTTATGATGAATTGTATTAGAATAAGCGGCTTATTTCGGTCCAGCCCATAAAAAATAAATCTGAGCCCGATAGAAAAAAAACTGAAAATAAATTTGAATTAGGCGCAATAAAATCTTTATATTTCACATATTTTTATTAAAAGCTGAATTTTGCTACAGAAAATTTTTATTTATTTCACTTTGTAAAATCTATATAATAGAAGCTGCTAAGCGAAACTATATTCGCAATTTTTAAAGAAAATCACAATATGTTAATCGATTTTCGTTGAATATAAAATAGTTCATTTAAGGTATATGAAGTTTCATGATCCAATTATAAAATTATAAATTGTTTGCCATTAAATAGTTTTGATGAATTTTTAAAAGTTCGAAATTGTACAAAATTTTCAATTTCGCACCAAAAAAATGTTTTTCTTTATTCCTTTCGCCTAAAATAACTTATAAGCAGTGAAGTATATAAATAATAACTTTAAAGTGTTTTAAATACGACTTAAATTCTAGTCATTTAAATTCATCGTTAACAAAATTGGACTAAAATAAATTCAGTTACGTCTGTGGAGCGCTCTCTTCAAAACTAAATTTTTTCTGAAATCAGGATATTTCACTTTATTGCGAATAAAATGAACATTTATTCACCGATTTTCTTGACATAAAGTTTGTTTAGTTTGGAATATACAAAGTTTTAGAAAAATTTTATAAAAATGGTAAGTTTTTTTAATTTGTAATTTTTACAAGTTTTTGAAAAATAAAAATTTTTCTGCAAAAAAAAAAGTATTTTGCATTATTGCGGTCTGAATTTTTCGAATCCGTCGAGTATATAAAAAAAAACTATTTATTTTTTTATTCCTGCGCTAATCCCGTGTAGCTCTTCGGCTGTGTGCAGGAGACCAGAGTCTCTGGCGGGAATCAAACCCGCAACCACGGTACTGATACCGGGGCACCCTTAATTTCAAGCTATACAGCGTTCCTTGTAAACAAATTAGGCGATCCCTTCCAAAGTTACGATAAAATCAGTGGAACATCACCTTAAAAAAACGAAAATTAAGAAAAAAAAAATATTGAAAAAAAGTTTATCCATAGAATTTCAAATTTTGACTGTTTTTTTAGTTAGGTGTCAGCAACACATTTAAAAATTAAAGTGAACATTAAATGTCATTACAAGAGTACAAATTTATTGGAAAGTGCTATAAAAAATTGTTGTCCAATTATATGGCGGTACCAAGAGAATCCCACATCAAAGTGAAACTTAAATTACAGCTTTGGTATTAATGCTAATATTGCTAAAAGTTGGACTTATATAAGAAATATAGTTCGTTATGAGTATACGATACAACAAAATTGTGACGAGGTATAAACTTACATAAAAGGCATTTGTGCTTATATATGTCTCTAATCTCCAATTCTATATTATGGTTGAACTATAACAATGCTATGTTTGTAGGTGACCATAATAAGGTAAATTTTAAACAAACAAATTATTTGGATCATGTAAGTTCAATTATGAACATGTTATTGTTTACTTTAGCCATAATATAGTCATAATAAAGCATTATATTGGTTACTTCAACCTTAATATGTGCAAAATGAATAGTAGTTTGACGAATATTAGCCGTACTAATTTAAATAATAAAAATATTATGATTATTTTCAAATTTGCATTTTGGGAAAAGTTGTAATTTTATTTGGCTTGTTTTACTCCTGTTCCAGTCTGAATATTGGTTGAGGCTAGGGATGCCAATCGGGACAGGATTTCGCAAATTCCGGGATTCGGGGTTTCAAAAAATCAAATCCCAGGATTTTTCGGGATATCGGGATTTTTTGGAATTTTTGAAAGTCACAAGATAAATGCTTTTTATAGATAATTATTAAGAAAAACGTATTTAAAAGTGTTTTACAAACAAAAGTTTTATAATTTATTTAATATTATAAAGTTGTCTAAAACTTAAAATTGTAATTTTTTCCTTATTAATGCTTAATTTAATACAAAATATGATCAAAAAAAAAAAAAACAACGCACGATTTTCAACAATGTGTTAATTGATTAAATTAACAAATAATTAACATTAAGTCTATATTTTACTCAATTACCTCAGTTGTTTCAAACTTAATTTAAAAAAAATGAATATAGTTATTGAATTAAGATGAATAATTGAAATTTTAATTTGAAATAAATTAACATAATCAATTTGTTAGCTATCCATATAAATCTTATTTTAACAAAACCACATTTTTATACCCCTCACCACTGGTTGGTAGGAATTATGTAGTGTATAAATTACACTTCCTAATTTAGTGAAATCGCTCCATAAACTACCGGAGGTCTCATGCCTTTCTCGGAAAACACTTTAATGAGCCTAAACCTGTAAGGAGTAAAGTTTAAATTTTGCATTTGGTGCACCGGTGGAATCAATTAGATAATAAAACTACGCTGACCTTTGGTTGTTCTTTTTGTTTTGGGCTTTTAAAAAGACATTTATATCTTTGATTAATTTTCTTCTTTAATTATTTTAAGCACTTCTGTTATCATGAATGTTATCAAGTCAATTAAATGTATTAACGGATTTGATCAATTAAATATAAAAGATCAATATTATGTTCCCAATCCTCTCAAGGGAGAATATCAGGATGAATTTCTTTTTATAAAAAAAGGTAAAACAAAAAAAAAAAATAAGTTACCGATTGCGGGATTATCTAAGTCCCGAAAATCCCTGGATTCAAAAATTCAAATCCCAGGATTCGGGATTCGCTGAATACCGAAAATCCCGGTAATTCCGGGATCGGGATTTCGGGATTGATATCCCCAGTTGAGGCCTACACGGAGATCATGTGTTGGTTGTGGTTTATACCCAATGTCACGGGAAAGGATATCTTAAAACGTCGGCTTAAGAGATTTTTTTCTTAGCTTTTGGGAAAGTTTAGCCTGCTTACAGAGCTCCCTAGGTGCTGTTGCTATTCGACAGATGCAGCAAGCATACCAAAAATTAGGAGAGATAAGAAAGCTCCAGCTCCAGTGGAGAATCCTGCAGGCTTATTCACTAAAATTACTATCTGCTTGAGGGTGTTCGTACACAGAAGCGGTTGGAATATGCATTGGTTGTCACTCTGTAGTTAAGACCACCATGAGATAAGGTCATCCTGGCAGGTTCTCATGTAAATCTTTTCTACTTATAACCATTCCACCTGCGGTGAAGGGTGTACAAATTAATGGCTTAGGCTTACATTGGAAGAATTTATTTTAAAATTATTTGCTTCTTAATTTACAGAGCTTTAAGATTTAAAATTTTTAACCATATATTTTTGTTTTTTTTTTTTTTTTTTTTTTTTTGTTTTTCCACTTTTCTGTTTTACAATCATAAATCACACCCTCAACAAATAAATTAACACGAACCTGAAATCAAATTATTAAAAAAAAAACTTATTGTTCATTATTCCATAAATTATGATTAAAATGTGAGTGAAGCAAAAAATATATTTATTAAGCTTAAATTATGAAAAGTTAACAGCAAATGTTTATTTATAATTTTTTTTCTCGAAAAATAATATTACAACATTATTAGTACTATGAATGTTAGAATAAATATAAGTTTTCATTAAAATTTTCTTTACTCTTTTATTGCAGCTTTAACATTTTGCCATTAACAATAACAACAACATAAAATTTTAACTATAAATATTCATAAATAAATAAATAATAGAAAAAGTCGTAATAATTATAATTATGTTATTTTAAATTAATTAAAATTAAAAAAATAAAATATTCATTCATTATTTACATATTCAACTTAAAGTGTTCTCAGTGTATTTAAGTGAATATAATCAAATTAACAAAAAATATATAAAAATAACACAAAGTATAATTAATCATATAAAAAACATTAAAATTGTTTAAAATAAATAAATATTTAACAAATAAATAAACAGCAACCAGAGGAACAGAAAAACGGACCTCAAGCGTGAATATTAATGCATCAAGGATTTTTCATACGGAGAAATGTTTAACATCAATATTTAGGTAAATATTTATTTTATACCGAACAACTCTTATTTGTTTATTTTCAATTAAGAAACAAAGAAATCGAAAATACTATTTACCTTTTGGAATGCTAAAATAAAGGGTGCTTTTTAAGCCCGATAGAACTTAAAATTGTGAAAGCTAACACAAAAAATTAAATTTTAATCAAAAACAAGCATGAAAGTATGGCCGAACATACGATACTCTACATCACTTTAGGTTGCAATAAGTATCTTTTTCGAGAGAGAGGGAAGATTTCTCCCAACAGAGACAATACCGCGAACAAGTCAGGTCTATTGTACCCACACCCCTTTAATTGGCTAAAAGACCATCTGCTTCCCAGAGGAAGGTAAGTAGTTTTGCTGCCGGTGTTGCACCGACGCGGTACGCATCTATCTCACCGTGCCCAAAGTGCCTCCTTTTGCCTTATTTCAGCGCCAGGCAGTAACACAGTATATGCCCAGTAGACTCATCCCCATAAACACACAGTCTGCACTCCTGCTCCTCTGCCAGGCCCATTCGAATCTTGACAGTGTGGTGTCCTGTCTGATAATCCGCCAATGTCGCAGTTCCCGTCTATTAAAACTCTCGTCGCCATTGCACTCCCGGGAAAGATCAGTTCCTTTGTCTGACCGATTTCAGGGAGCGATACCCAGTATCTCCTGTGCTCCTTGAGAGCCAAATTCTCTAAAAAGGACTGGGTATTGGCCCAACTAGCAAAAGGGCTTAGGGTTCCTTCATCTTGGCGTTCGAGGCAGCCCTAGAAAGCTTATGAGCCCCATCATTCCCGGCACCCCTGAGTGCTTCGGCACCCAATAGAGCGTCCCTCTATTCCTTGCGCCCAGCTCCTGTAGCCTTTCTCGGCGTTCCGCACCATCTTCGAGGATAATTTCTAGGAACTGGGTGCCATAAAGGCCGCTTGGCTATCCGTGAATATAACAATGCCGTTGACAGCCTTTCCCTTGTCAATAATGTTGATGCAACACACCACAATAACGTGGAGCTCGGCCTGGAATACACTGGGCGATCTACCCATGGCAGTGTAGGCCCTGGTTTCCACGACAGGGATTTCCACTGTCCCAGGCTCATCAAACTAGCATGTTAGTGGATACCTTCTGTAGGTCCAGACGTTAGCTAGATCCTAAGGAGACTCTGAGTTGCGGTCCTCCTTATATGGATGTGTAATGGCTCTATATCCAATATATCCTCAAATGCCGCTATATGAAATTCGCGCATCACACCCCATCCGACACAAGCCAAAGCGCCAGGTCTTCCCAAAGAAGCTCTTGTTGGCCCAGAAGGTCCTAAATGCCTTCTTAAGGGTCTGATTCAGGTTCGAATTCCAATTAAGCTGTCTGTCCAGAACAATTCCCTTCTTCACTGAAATACTCCATTTCCGTCCTATTCACTAAAAGACTACTGTTCACCTCAGTGAACAATTAAACAATCCCATCCCAGATGTCAATCGCCACCTACATCTCAATTGCAGCAAACATCAACTGTCTTTTATTATTGTTTTTCTTATTAGGATTCTGAAGGTCCGTCTTGAGAAGAATACTTGCGCGCAGCAGATAAAACTCGTGATTGTACTCTCGAACTTCCCGGTCACAATGATGGCCAAGTCGTCCGTATAGGCTGAAGGTGATATCCCCCGAGCTTGACAATCAGATCATCATGCAATAAGATATTTGAACTAACTTTAATCTAACTACAAACATAATAAGGGGCTTTATGGGCACAAAGACTTATTACGGAAAAATTTATATGGGGAAATTATAAGCTTCGTCTTTTTGGCCTTTTGGCAATTGTTTGCATCAAATTCCATTTAATTATCTGCAAAATTTTGACCTGTTGATGTGGACATTCAACCAGCCAGGACAAACGTCTTTAGATCGACTCAGAAAATAAATCTGACTAGATCAGTATACTAAAAGGTGGGGTCGAACTAATTTTTGAAGTCGTGCAAAACATTAGTACAAATTCATAATACCCTCTTCACTATTATGGTGTGGGTATAAATGTCCATGGCATTTCCATATGAAAACTATTCAGACATATAGTAACCTCGGCTGTTCTGGACGTCTAATTTTTCAAGCCATTGTGGCCGTATGCTATGAATAACACGAACAAGGTTGGCCTTCAGGGCGCCATTTGCTGCTGGGTTAACCGCATAAGCTAGAGGCTTCACGTTGCCTCACAAGAAATTATCGAATGTCGTCAAATCGCACGACCTCGCGAGCCAACTAGTATGTCAATTTGTCAAACAAGCTTACGCCAAATTTTCGTGGATGTAGTCGCCGTAATGTTTTAACTCCAACCTGTTAAAACCATACCCGGATCAATGTAACCCTTATTTTTAGCCAAGAAATCAGTCATCATTGTGCAGCAATGATCACCATTGACCCTAATGCGACTTTCGGCTTAATTCCGAAAAATAAGGTCTTATGTGCCCACCGGCATGCAAACTGCACTACACAGTGCATTTTTTTTTAGGATGTTACACAGGGTTGGTCTCACTTCATACACAGAAAACAATAAAAGTTTATTTCAATAAAATAATTTGTGATTTTAATTAAAAATTATTTAAATTAGCACCAGTAAAGCAATTAATAGTATTAATAAATTTTTTTTTTTTGATATTTACAACGTGTACTGCAGTAACGGTGCTGATATAAGTAAACATATAATTCACTTGATTAAATTTCTAATTAAAACAGATCTTGTATTTATTTATTTTTTTTTTGTTTTTTTTTTTTTTTTTTTTTTTTTTTTTTTTTTTTTTTTGAGTAAAAAATTTGCGAGCATTATTTCTGTGTATGCGGCAGTTTTGGTTCACTAAACACCCATTTTGCTCAAAATTTCACGACAATAGATAACCGGCCAATTTATACGTCTGATTTTAAGAGTATATAAGATGGTAGCGTTCTTCAAGCTTTAATTTATTTGTAATGGTTTGCCAGAGTATTTTGATCATCAAATTAAAATCAGCTAATAAACAGTTCGTTTATTAGCTGACCCTTTCGAAAATTCTATTGGGCTTAAAAAAACACACTCTTCTGAATATATATATTTCCGTACCCGATTGTAGTTGGTTGTCAGATATTTTTTTCTAATTTGTTTTTATGTAAATGTCTTAACAATATTTATAATTTTATTTTTAGCTTTTTAAGTTGTGTTTATTTAAGCAGAACCTTTTCAAAGTGTAATTAATAAAAAACATTAACCTTGAATACGTTAAATAATATATTGCAATATTGATTCTATTTTTAATATTAATTTGCATATGTGCAAATGACTTTTGTCAAGGGGCTGCAAAGATGACAAAAAGCCGGCTTTAATTTGTGTGTACATATGTGTTTATGTTGTATAGTCTTAACTAGTGTTTGCTAACAAACATACTGCTACTGACCAAATTTTAAATTTAACTGCGTTAATACCAAAATGTTAATAATTTTAAACCACACGATTAAACTTATGTTGAATTTTACAACATTTCTACTTCGACTTAATTCCTCTCCAATAAATCTGTTATTTTGGAGAAAACAAAGGAATAATTGCGAAAATATTGGAAGAATATATCTGGAGTCAAAGCCTTGTAAAAATATGTTGTATTCGTAGATCCAAGTTGTCATTGCTTCCATAAAAGCCCCTCTTTGAAACATAAATTTTTTCTTGCAAAATTCTTTAAACAATTTAAGTCAATTCAAAACCACGTTGCTTTTATGACAGCCGGTCTACAATGGAATATAATTCCTATAAAATCTCGCCTGTTAAAAATCACACCTACTTTCGAAATCTGGAAAAAAAAAGTTATGTTTTAATAAATCTAAACCTTTTTTTGTTAGGACCAGGGGATGAGTCCTATTAATTTATTGCATTGTGTTGGAGCTAGGAAAATATGTTATGGGAAGAAGGATAAAGGGATTAGTGCTTGTGGACATTCGACTTGAACTTTTTCATATTCAAAGGGAGAGGAAGGACTTTCGTTGGAAGGTCATTCCACATACGAACAGTCTGGCTAAAGAACAAATTTTTCCTGTTATACGTTCTACGATGCACCGGCCATTTTACCGGAAAAGGATTGGTATTTGAGGTACGTATGACTTTCGGGAACTAGACTCCTAATTTCATCAGAACACGGTCCATAGTAGTAATGATAAAACAGGGAAATAGAACCCACATTGCGTTTCTTGTTTTATTAATTCATACAGAATTTTTTTGGACAAAAAAGCCCTAATACTACCACGGGCAGGTTAAATCACAAATAAAGGGTATACTTAGTTTATTATTCCATGTAAAACTTTTATAATATTTATGTAAAACTCCAGTAAGTATATATATATACTGGTTCCTTGAATAATCCTTAGTCGATTTAGCAATTTCCGTCTGTGTGCATATCTGTTGAACAATGTTGATGTCAAATGTTTTCTAGTTGTTCTATGCAGTACAAGATTAAAGTTCAGCGAAATCGTTTCAATAGTAAAAGAGTTTTGAACCCAAATGTGGAACAACCACCGTAGAAATTCCTTTTTTTGTTACAAACATATATTGGTTGAAGAATGTACTGATTGTTCTTTAAAATTTGCACAAACTCGTTTTATATAACAAATAATCACACACCAAATTTCGGTCCACAATTTACCAAAGCCCAGAAAACACTTCAGTGATCTCGAAATCGTTACAAACAATGCTATTGTAATATAATATAATCTGTCTTAGAAATACACTGCGTAGTTCCGCGAACTTCGATGCATTATTTGCATAGTTTGGCTTATAAAGATTGTTTTATAATTTATCTACTGCTAATCCTGTAAGGACCATAGGGCCGTTCATTCCATTAAAGGTAGAGTTCCCGGTCTTCCAACAAGCCGACTACCTTGTGGAATCCAGTCTATAGCTTGTTAAGCGATATCATCTGGTAGTTTACGCAACGTGTATCCAATCTAGCACCATTTTCATTTTAAGAATTCTATTTTTATCGGTCTCTGGCTTGTTTCTGCCCATAGGTCGATCTGGGTTGTTGTTGTCGGCCAATTTATACGTAAAATCTTACGTAGGCATTTGTTCACGAACACTTGAAGGCAGAGTATATCACCTACTGCAGCATTCCATGTTTCGGATCCATGACGTTGTAGCTAAACAGAGTTATTTTAGGTCTTCTTGATATGTATGATGAATTATCCCTGTATATAATTAAGCTGACTAAAGGATTATCGAGCTTTATTGATGTTGTTGTGATATATCTGCAGTTGAACCACCAGTGTTAAAAAAAATACTACCTGCGTAGCAAAAGCTTTTGGCCTCATCGATCTGCTGATTTTGGATTACACATTTTTGCTCAGTGTTTGCATTCCCCATTAAAGTTTTAGTTTTGCCTATACATACACTGTTCTCATATAAAGCCACTCCTAAGATATTCTTACCCTTGGTGGAGGGCATCAAAGATTCGACACAACCGAATATAGAAATTTTACTTGTTTTTAATGTGAAATAAAACCATATCATTTGCATTTAATATTAACCTTATAAGGTCCAACCAAAACGCACGATGTTAATTTAAATAAAACAAAAACTTTTCAGAGAATTATCTTAATAGTCTTTATTATTATGCAAGGATCTATGACAATTATGTGTGAAAAACATATCGGCCAAATGCTACCCACTGCTTCGGTGGCGTACCTTTATCCGTTGGTCCATATTTTCAATGATTCTGAGACAGAAATAAGGGTCAATGTCGTTATTGTGCCGAATTATCTCATCCAAAAGACGTCTAACGGTGTCAAATCACATGATAGTGGCGGCCAATTAACACCGCCACGACGTAAGATAACACGGCCATTTAATATTTCGCGCAAAACAGGCATCGTTTCGTTGGCTGTATGGCAAGTGGCACCATCCTGTCGAAAACACATATCGTCCAGGTCCATATTCCAATTTCTGGTTACCGTTCACAGTAACTGCCTGGCCGACCTTAATTTCGAAGAAGTACGGCTTAATGATGCCGCCAGCCTATTAGCCGCACCAAACAGTCAATTTTTGTGGATGAATCGGTTTTTTCAACAACCACTCGTAGATTTTCAAATCCAAACGCAGCAAATCTGCTGGGTAACTAATAAACGGATGTAAAAGTGTGCCTCACGATGTACACAAAATGCATATTGATTTGAACACCCATTCTCATAAAAGGCTTCAAAAATCTTAACGCGCTGCTCAATCGTATACCTCTCCATAGTTGGATTTATCAAACACTGAGACAAAGAAATTTTAAACTAGGTTGAGCAAAAAATATGTCGTTAAGGTCTGACTCACAGTTAACATCGTGCATTGGTAGAAATTGAAAACTATAAGAGCTAGAGCTTAAATAATGAAAATCTGTGATCACTTCTTGGTTTCCTTGTGATTTTTATATGAAAACTTTTAATGCGTTTTTCTTGAAAGGTAGAATTTAAATTTGTTAAAAATTTAAAGAAAAAACTTTCCCGTACCCATAAATTTTTTCATACAAATAAGAATAAAAGAAGGTAAAATGTGTGTTAGAAATGGTCAAAGCAATCCCCAACTTTAAAATATCGCAATGTGGCCAAGCACAAAATGTTATAGCCAAATAGGTTTATAAATCGCCACGCTTGGCGAAAAATCGCCACATCTGAGAGCCCTACATATGTATGTATATTAAAAGTCAAAAGAATAGTGCGCCGTATACTCCCTAATATAAAGTATTTTTGCAAGCCGTTTTCGAAGAAAAAGATTTTTTGCCGAGCACAGGGGTCGCCTTTTTAAATTGTTCTTTAAAACTTTGCCTATTACAATCAGATCTTAATGAATGATACATCAAAGTTTTTGTCGTAATAATATCAATTTCGCACAGTTTTATAAGACTAGAAATTACACTTTCAAATTCATATAAAGTACGCTCAAGGAAAACACTTACGCCTAAAGCCGTAACAAATAAAACTGTTGTAATAATATGTAAAGTGTTATAGTCTGTAACATTGGCCTTCTTGATACATCCTTCCTTAAAATCCGACAACAAAAGCCAAAGATATTATGAAAAATTCAAAAAGGGTGCCCCTATATCAGACAAAAAAAACCCAAAAATTTTTTGAAACCGCCTTGTAATAATACTTTATATCAGCAGGTGTACGGGGTACGGTCTAATGTTCATGTAATCAAAATATTAAGCTATAATTTTTTTATTATTAATATAAACAAATTAAACGACTCTTCTTAACTTGTTTCAAACAAATTAATATTCACCATAAAAATCTAAATTTATATATTTTATTTATATTTATTTAACAAAATTTTTAACCGCTGATAATAAACAAATGACATCATTTCATTTGAGCTGGTAGGTGATCAAAATAATTTTTTTCTCTTTTATAATGAATTGCTCGAAACGGTGTCTGTTCGTATCGCTGCAAAATAATCATACACCAGTTTCATTAAATACCAAAACTTGTTGCCAATTTTTGTTGTTTCATTTAACACGTTTTTACTTAATAAGTAACAAACATGTGTAAAGTACAAGTAAATAAAAGAAGAAAAAAACTAAAAGAAACAAAGACTCTATAATAAAAATCATATTAAAGGCTTATTTAGACATGTTTCAAGTTAAAAAAAAAAAAAAAACATCTTATTTAATAGATTAAAAAAAAGAAGGTCCAAGCGAATTTAAGATTCACTTCAATGTGAACTTTTTACAACAATTTAATTACAGATTGTTAGAAAGATGTTGAAAAAGTGATAAGCATGAATAAATGGCATATAATTAACATCATTAATGAATAATAACTTTAACTTTATTAAGCTTTTTTTAAAGATTCTATAAAATTATTATATTGTACTGTAAATTTTCTAAACAGATTTGATGAAGTTATATATGATTATAGGGAAGTGCCTTTTCTAAACTTTTTCTCTATTCTAATATTTTTCAAGCTTCGTTATAAAATCAAAAATAATGTGTTTAACTTCATTTGAGCTGTTATATTTGAAAGTGGTATAAGGCCATTTTTATATGTATCGAGGTTTTTAAGGGTTTGCTTTTGAGTCAATTTTAAAATATTGGCGAACGTTCGTCTATTCAGGTGATGTTTTATACAAGGTCCACCGTTTAAATGTTATTATAAAAAATTAATCGTTATAATCCTCTAGACATATCTTAGATTTTTTTTGGTCCAATTGGATTTATACCACTTTCAAAAATAACATATTCAGGGGTGTCATAGAAACCAATCTTATCGGCATTGGATTTGAAACCGACAAAAAAAAATACGTCGGTGTCATGAAATCCAATTTAATCGGTTTTTTGCTCGAACTAAAATTAGTGTCGGTTTTAGGTGTCACAGAAACAAATTTTATCGGATTTTTATTGAAAATAAACCAAGCAGCTTACAGCTCTCGTTTTTTTTTATTATATTATATTTTTATTATATTATATCTGTCGTATTCATAAAAAACTAAATTGGATATAAAAGCTATTTTAAGGAAAATTTGTATGGAAATTTTGTTTTAAAATACGTTTGAAATCTATTTTATTTTTTATGAATACGGCAGTATAAATATAGTTCGTTAAAGTTTAATTTTTTATTTTATTTTTCCAACAGCTAGTTTTTTTTTGCATAGATGGAAGTATATAAAATTGGTAAAATAGTATTTTTGCATATCTCTGGCAGTCTCCGGCAGCGGGCTGCGGCAAACTTGCAAACGTATTATCACTTTTTCTGCATACAGAAAATTTGCAACAACACTTATTTATTTTATTTATTTATAAACAACAATTTGTTTTTTTTTTTTTAATAAATTCGCTTTATATTTTTATAAAACAATAAAATTCCACAAATGTAAAGAACAAATGCAATTATGTAATACAACGATGGCATTTATTTCATATGTTTAGTATTTTACCATTCTTATATTCTTTTCTATAATTTTCCTTTTATCAAAAACACAAGTTTTAACAATATTTTAGCGCAAAAATCATAATTTAGAAAATAAAGAAACAAAAATTGCGTTTAAAACTGTAAACACATGAGCACATGCGAACATAAAACAGCTGATTCGAATATCGGTTTAATTTGTATTCGAAAATAAAAAACCGACTTGTTTTTATGACACCAAATGAAACCAATATTGGTTTGAAAAACCGACTTGGATTCTAGGACACCCCTGATTATAAGAATTAAAAATAAAAGCATTTAAGTCCAAATTTTTAAAGACATTTAGCTCTGCTCAAAAGGATTTAAAATGTAAGATGTAATAAATGAAGGCATTTAAATACATGATGAACCCAGTTAATTAAGAGTTGATTTCAGTCATACGGTGGAATCTCGATAATTCGTAGTGGAAATTTAACTTTTTAGGAGTTAGAAGAGAGCTGACTGCATCAGCGCCAACTTAATATTTCGATTTTTTCAGCAGATATCACTTTATGGTATAATATGGTCTTGGGTTGTAACATTCTGAATGTGCTTCAGGCAGCAAGATGCTATTTCCTCCGCACGTCTAGACGCTACAGTCATAATAATCAAATAGTAATTGCAATAAAAAGGTTGTTTTAATTATAATTATTTAGAGTGGGATAATTGCACTTGAAAAAAAATTTCGATACCATTTTATAATTTAAATAAATTTGTTTATTTTATGGCCAAATCGTACTCCATTGAAGAGATGATAATAAATATGGATAGAAGTTATCTATACGTAATTTAAGTTAATAACTTGTACTGTTTGAACATGGTTTGCCGTGGCAGCCAACCAGGCGGACGGACGGACATCGTTAAAGTGATTTTGAGTCAATCAATATACTTAAATGTGGGCCGATTATATATATTTTTATGCGCTACAAATATCAAAACAAGCTTCTACTACATACTTGTTCTACCAATAGTAATGTGGTTTTTAAAGCCACATTTTCAAACACATTATGGCAACTGCAACCATATTAATATTACTTGAAACCATATTTTAATTTAACATACTTTCTGTATAACAGATACAATCACGTCATTGTTCTCATAATAATTTTATGGTTTACATATTTCCTGCAAATAATTGTATGGTTGTAAAAATATCAATAACATAGTACATATATAAATATTGTACAATGTTATTATTTAATTTAAAATTCACACAAATGCTAGAAATACAAGGGCAGCAGGGCAATTATAAAAAGATTTCTAATGTAATTCAATTACAATATGGTAGCGGTAACAATAAGTATGATTGGAATAGCTATACTATTTAGGTAATTTCAGCATCCATACTGAATAAGTTGTCCGTGACCAAATAAAATCATAATTTGTTCCAGGTGTAGGGTAAAACTCATTTGGCTTTGCCGAATCTTCGATACACTTCACCTAGAATAAAGGAGCCTATCAGATATTATATCTTTATGAAAATTTTGTAACGAATCTAAAACCGAAACAATTTGCAGCAAATACAATAGAGTTTTCTTCTGCAATGGTGAAGTTACACTGGTCTACAACATTCAAAATTTTTAGCATTCTATAAATAAAAACCATGTCAGAGTACTTTGGCCAAATGTTATCTATATATGTATATAAAAATATAAATGTTTATGTATATGTTTGTTTGTTCCCAATAGACGTGATACCCGCCAGAGACTCTGGGCTTCTGCAGACAAGCAAAAAGCTTCGCGGGATTTAGTGCAGGAATAAAAAAAATAAAAAAAAAAAAAATAAGAAAACTATTGAACCAATTTTCCTGAAATTTGCACACTGATTTCTTGAATAACCGGTGCAAAAAATAATACGCTAACACAGAAATGTCAACATATAATTTTCCAAATATCTGCAGAAAGATAATAGTAGAAGTTTGACACTTTTTACAAGTTTCTTTGTTTCCAACACGAGATTTTTTTTTAAATGATTAGCAATTTTTTTAATGGGAAAAGCAAAGCGTACCGGGTTAAGCTAGTAGTATTGGGTGTTTTTTAGTTGCATGGGAAGTTAAAATGATAATACAAGACAGAAAAATTGTTGGAATGAATTTTTTTTTATTATGATCTGGTAGATAATTTCATGGCAGTTACATATGTTTAAAATATAATTTTTGGCATATGTCTGCCGCGACTACGAGTTACATGATCCATTCGGTCATACCAATTTTTGTTAATTTTTTGAATAAATCTGGCCGTATGGCGTCAACGGCGGGTTGAATATTGGCTTCCAATGCTTCAAGAGTTGCTGTCTGTCGGCGTATAATCGCACGAACGAGGGGCCATTATTTTGCAAAAAATTAATTGTTAAGCGCGTTGTATGGCCTTGTTGGAACCAAAAGTCGTTGATGTTTTGCTGAATAATTTTTGGAAACAAAAATTCAGGCAGCATGGCTCGATAGCCTTAGCCATTGTTAGAAACGGCAGCTCATTGCTTATTTCGAAAAAACGTGTAAATCGCACCAAACAGTTAATTTTAATGGATGTAATATTGATTTGATACCGGCTTCTGGATTGTCTTCGCTCCATATATGGATATTTTTCTTATTGAGGTTGCCATTTAAACAGAAATTATCTTCGCAAAATGGACAAAGCACTGTACTGAACAGAAATGTCAACACAGTTTGACATTCTTAGCTATTAAATCATAATTAACGATATCGAAATTTCTTATGCACTATTATAATTAAATCAATTTTTTTAAGTACATATTACATATTTTTTTTTAACTCTGTGTATTTTTAAAATTTTATTTTTAATTGTTAAATTTTTGCTAAAACCCATTTTTCCGGAGAGGACGTTCGTATGTGAATATTATAAAATAGTTGACCGATTATTGCCATGCAATATTAAACAAGGTTTATATCAGGGATGTAACGAATACCGATAACGATATATCGGAGGCTTACCTTTAGCTGTTTTGCTCACATTGCTAAAACTTTTATGTATTTGTAGTACAAAAACATGCACATTTTGTACGTTTTTAGATTTGTACACGCAGAGAAAAAACATGTTTAAATATGGTCACCTCCAAACAAACTATTTTTAAAGAAAAATTTGAACATATTGTCTTTACTTTAACCAAATTATTGTCACCGATTGTTAAATTAGTCCTCCATTAAGAAGCCACAACCATATTATGGTTGCCTCTACACATGTTATGGTTAAATTTGACAATAATTTGTTTTTAAATAAACAATAGTATTTTCCTCTTTTCCATGAGCAACATGCTATTGTTGAAAACCAACCATGCTGTTATAAGTGTTATTTGACAAAATATGTTCGGAGGCAGCCATAATATGGTTGTACCTTATTGATGAAGGAGTAATTTTGCCATAATATGGTTGTCGATGACAATAATTTGGTTAAATTTACCATAACATGTTTACAATTTTATTTAAAAATAGTTTTGTTGGAGGTGACCATTTTTAAACATGTTTTTCTCTGGGTATATGCTTCATTTTAATGATGTTAGTGAGAATAAAAATTATTTTTCTGAAAATTTTGTGTTACTTCGAAGAGTCTACAAAATCCATAAGCAAGGCCGACATTGTCCAATGTTATTCCGCTAGTGAAAAGCCTTCGAACATTATTAAAAGATATAATAAATTAGTAAACTGAGATAGAGAATATTTCAGAGGCCTAAAAATTGGCGACTTACTTAGCATTAGTTCTGAATGAAAGATTTATTGGTTTAGGGAATAATGAAATCTATTGTTTATCTAAAATTCTTCGAATATTTTAAAGACAATCGACTTAAATCATATCAAAAAACGTTCTACTAGGCTGTTATAACAATGCAATCTGAAATTGTTGCAGAGACGGTTACCCTACACTTAGTAAAAATTCTGATAAGCTAAAAACGACGTTTGTGAACAAATTACAAGAAAATCCGAGGAGGATGAGCTTCTTTCCATCCTAAGCTGTAGCTTTAAGAAATCGAGATAAATCTTAGATTTTCGACTAGAGACACAGATCCGCTTGGTGCAGAAATACTTAAGTTTCCAAAAGAGTTCTGTCCCATCTGAGAGAATATTTTCCACCTCAACTTTGGTTTGAACGGATTTGCGATCTCCGCAAAAGTTGAGAATATCTTGTATTTTTAACAAAAATCGTATTAAATTCAATTTTAAATACTTAATGTATTTTTAATGTTCAAACAGAACTGCGTCGAGACCCATTTATGGCATACAAATTTGTCATAGAAAGCCGTTGTGAAATAAAATCTATTTTAATTTGACAGGGTTTTTTCAAATGTTCTCACATATAGACACTTATTCTCCCAACAGAAAACAGAAAATGGGAAACAAAAGAAAATAAAAAAAATAAAACAATAAAATGAGAAACAATTTAAAGTTACTGCCGACGTTTTAATTATGGGCCTGAAGTTGAAGGCTCAATTCTGTTTGAACACTTATGGCCGTTTTTTCATTAGGCGATTATCATTTTTCTCAACGAAAAACTGCACATTAAAGAAATTTGGTATTCTCAATGTATCAATTGCCTCCATGATGTCGGAAAGCTAACCGGCTCTCATCTGCCAATTATTTATTTGCCATTTATTTGTCATACAGATATATTCAACCAGATAACTGCCAACTTTTACATCGATTTTGAGAGGTGTTTCCAACTGAAAACAATATTTTTTGTCTGTATATTGAGAGAACCAAAATCATTAACGGACAGTTTATCGGTCTAATAAATTTATGTTTACATTAAGTAACAGGTAGTTTGTCGATACTTTGAGAAAATGGCCATTCCTCTGCTATTTTTTTTATAAAAAAATTATTTTTTTGTTAATATTACCATAAAATCAAATTCGTTGATTTTTAAATCAAAATGATTTCAATTTTAATTTTAATCCCTTACAATATACGTATTTCTATAATCTCTACCACTATAATTTTGTATTATGAAAAAATTATTCTACTTGAGTTTTGTCAGTTTAACCTTGAATTCAAATGTTATATTCGTATCGGTATCGCCGATATTTATTTTTCAGTATCGATATCGGTATCGTATCCGCGAAAAGGCGTATCGTTACATCCCTAGTATATATATGTATATATATTTATATAGATTATTGGAACCGAATTTAATTATCCTACGTTGTTTCGTACGGCCACTATCGTGCCCAAATCTTAATTTTAAAATTATGATATGGACAGATACGTATGTATTCATCACACTTAACTATCTAGTGATACTAGGGAGATCGATTATTCGACTTTTTTCAATAACCGGTTTTCGAATATTACGAATAGTTGCTATTTTGAAAAACCCGGTTTTCTGTTAAGCATTTTTTAAATAACCGGTTAACCGGTTTTAATTCGAATACATAAAAACACAAAAATCAAATAAGTTTTTGTAATAAAACGTTAATTTGAATAAACACAAAACAAATTACATAGGTACGGAACCAGCAAAATACATAGATATGACTTAGATCAGACCTAACAAATATTTGACGATAAAATCCAAGAAAAGTGGGATTGATCAAACTTTAGCTTAATTTTCAGCAATTTCTTATTGATTTACAAAACTTTATTTGTAAGAAGATATTTGTATAATGTAATTTAGAAACTGTTGACCGATATTTGATCTAGACAAACGTTTTGCAAAAGCAAATAAATAATAGGAATTTTATAAAGTTTTTATTTGAAATATTCTCCCAAATTTAATTTGAATGAGTTTTAATTTAAATTTTGAGCATGTCTATATAAATCAATCATATTTTTGAAAAGTTGCAAACAGAACTTCTTAGCCCGGATTATCTATTTCAAATTATTTTGTTTCAGCATTATAGAAACGAATAGTAAAATGATCATGCTTTTTGTGTGAAATATTTGTCAATTCATCGATTACAATTTAAAACCTTCCTTAACATTATTTGATTTCTTCAATTTTGTTTTTTAGTTCTTGGTGTTTTAATAAATAAAACTGGTAGAAATTTTTCCCATATCGTTAATTCCGCCGGAATGTTGTAGTTTTCAGCATGAAGAGATGCTAGAACTACTTAAGAGTTTTTAGTGCCTTAAAGGGCATGTCCTCGGCAACACAATGGGTTAATATTTCACCAATGAGACTAATTAAAGGTGATTAATAAGTCGTGACATGTAAGAGCCTTTGTAACTTATCAGTTTAGGGCACTTCAAGTACCTAACATTGACTTTTTAATCGCGTTCGAAAAATCTATAGAGATAACCTCTATATAAAATTATATTTAATATTTAGAATTCTCTCGCACAAATAACTATTTACTTTTTAACTGCACACGTGTTTGTAGTATTTTGAATAGTTTTTGGTTTTTTTAACAAGAACACATGCTTTTATAAGCGATCTGTATTTACAGTGTTCATAATGTTTTTTGATCTTTGTAATATTTGTTCATTAAAAGTTTAAGTTTGACCAATATTCAATTAGAAAATACTTAAATTACGGGTACATCTGCCAAAGAGTAAGGAAAATGTATATAAATTACACATTATTAAAATAACCGGTTTATTATATCAAAATAACCGGTTTATTCGGTATTCGAAAAATGGGCATTTTAAAATAACCGACTTGGGCAAAGCTAAAATAACCGGTTAAAACCGGTCGAATAATAACCGTTCGATCTCCCTAAGTGATACCGACCATGCCAGGACTTTTTATTTATTCGATTGTCCCTGGTGTGCTGAACTACTGCCTCCCCGGAACATATCTTCAATGCACGATATGCAGCACATACGGCTTACAGAAATAAGTTGTCAATTGAGATGTCTTTCCCAGAATCAACATAAGGGGTAAAGTGACAGTTCAAAGAAATTAAGTTAAGTTCGTGGTCTTTCTTGATTTAAGCTGTTCTCTTTCGCATTCCAGATCATTGTAGTGTCCTGCAGGTTGAAATCTCTGCTATTAAATATACGCATAACTGATACAACATCTAGGTTAACTGTATAATGATATTGTTACGCTTATGTAAATACTAATGTATACAGATTGCCCGTGTAAAAAAAGCTTGCTTAACAATTTGGTCTTCCTAATGTAGATCACTTTGCTCTTTAAGCTATTATAGACTTACACATGTGGTTCGGACTCATGAATCCACCTGATATGTAATAATAAAGTGCTAGGATTTTAATATTTTAGATAAAATAGGAGATGAATAAAAACTTGGTACACAGCGCTGCTAGCTTTAAATAAAATTAAAATGGCATTGCAACACCTCATAATATCAATAGGGGCATTTAAAATACTAAATTGCGACTTGTTCGTCTTTTCATGATTGCATGGCTTATCTGTGGCGCTGAAAGCAACAATGGTACACATATTTTAACTCTTATAATAAATTATAAATTCAACACACATTTAAGTTTACATAAGTACACAAAATTAATGTGTATTTAATTAGCCAAATTGTAAAAGAAACTTAAATTATTCACAAAAAAAAACAGATTAAAGTGACAATTTCTCAAGCACAATTTCAATAGTCTATGAGATTGAAGCATTTCATTGCTCACATTAGTTGTGCTTTATAATCTTTAACTCCAGGGTATAAGGCCGTTATTTCAATGAATGTTTTGACTTTTCGCACAATATAAAATTTCATATAGAATTTCGAAATAACCCAAATTATTATGTGGTAAACAAATTTCTGTAAGTTTCCAAAAGATTAATGTTTTTATGTTTTAGTCAGACAAACAAAAAGGTGATTGAATTTTTAATGAATTTTAGCTTTGTTTATCTTTTTTTTTAATAAAATACCATATTCCTGTATATAGCTCTAGGCAATACTAAAATTTTATTTGACCCATAAATTTTAGCTGGACTTTTTTGTTTAAGTTTTTGCACATTGTTTTTTCCCTCATTTAATTTACTGTTGACAGTTTTTATATAAATTTATAGTAAAAAAAAACATTCTTATGTCGATTTCATGACTGTGGTCACTTGACTACTGTTTTTCAAGCCCTGATGTAAGTTTATGTTCAATATGTTTTTGTATTTATTTTTGTGGTCTATACTTAATTAAGATGTCGTACGGGCTTACGTCGATTTCCCACCATAATACTTAAGTCAAACATCATAATAACTTATGGTTTTATTAATTTAAGTTTAGCAATTTTTTTTAATTAAACAAAAACCGTAATTAAAAAACTAAAGTTTAGGAAACAAATTTTTAGATTAGCTAAAAAATGCTCGTTATTTCACAAAAGTTCTTTAAAACGTTAGTTCCATTTTTTAATCAGATATTTTTGATTTTTAACTACATACAAAACGATTGCAAAAAAAACCTAATGATTCATTCATTTAATGGCCCATTGTGCGCATTTTACTTTCCAAGGCCTTTTTAATAAACGGACACCTAATAGGGAGTTCGTTGTGAGAATTTTAATTTAACTTTAGCTTGAAATAATTTTATCACGATTTTTTTAAAAGAAGAATTTATATTGTATTTGTATCAAACAAAAAGTAGTTGATTCAAACGATATTTTATTAACCACAAAAAGTTGCGTCGCATGAGCTGCTTTCATACACGCAAAAAAAACATGGTTGTGGTAAACATATGCTAAGACCAACATATTATGATAAGATTCATGATTGTAGTCAACATATTACAATTATTATTGAATCATATTTTGACCAAATATATTCGTAATATTACATCATAATATATTTCCCTTAAGCCTAATTTGTTTTTATTACATACTATTATAATCAAATGTAATCATATTATTATCATGTTAATCATAATAAGTTAAGAAGTAATCATATTATTATCAAGTTAATCATAATAATATGAAGATTAAATCTAACACCGAAAAATATTCTTAATATATAATTATGCTTATTTAAGTACTTACTGACAACCTTAACGTAAAACTTTTACAGATATTTCATAGCATTTGATATCATGATGTTTTTGTCGTAGGTCGCAATTATTTATAAATTATTTTATAGAATTTTCATTCTTTTTTTTTAAAATAACACAAAACAATGGTCAATATTTTTGCCCCATTTTCAAACAATATTAAAAATTTTTTAGCAGTGATATTTTATTTTGTGACGCTTTGCAATTTTTTTAAGGTGCCCACAATTTCTTTATTTTTTTAATTTCTTTGAACTTGGTTTTTTTAATGGGGGGTTTTTTTTTTAATTGTTTAACCACTGAATAACAAATAATTTGATAGGCATATGTAAAACAAACGACACAACTGATGCAAAATTATTTTACAAATGGCGATAACAAAATATTATTAGAGTAAAGATATTTTGTTTGCATCTTAAACATATTATGAGTACATGTATAAAAAGTTATCATGTTATGGCTATTAAATATCATTACATGCTTGTGAGGAATATAATATTTTTTCAAAGTTATCATTATTTATTTGTTATAAAAATGATTATTTGTCAGTAAATCATACTCAAATTTATAATTGCCATAAACATTGAAATGTTTAAAGTAACTACAACATTATTGATATTCAATAAAAATGACAATATTTTGTGTACAAAGTATTCTCAACTTTTGCGGAGATAGACGATTTCGCAAGACCGCTTGAAGCAGGCCTGCAGTAGAAAATCGTCTCTCAGAGGTGACTGAGCTCATTTGACAAAATAGTTCTTTTGCGTCATGTTCTTAAATTTTGGGTATAACGTTCATCTGCTTAAGCTGAAGCACAGATTAGGATGAACAGAGGATCATTCTTCTCGGAATTTTCTTTTAACATGTTCCTAAGCACTCCAAAGGTCAGTTCTTATAGACTTATCTAGACTTTTACTAGGGGTAGGGGAATGCAGAGACATGTTAAGAACCTTAATAAGACATTTTTCAATCTATTGTCTTTGAAATTTTCGATCTTTATGTCGCAAATCTTTCATTCATTGAAATTGGCGACTCAGCAAGACGCCAATTATTGGGACTATTCTGCATCTCAGTTAATTCATTAATCGTATTTTCTAATAATGTATTAAGCTTGTTATCTATCGAAAAAGCGTCAAAAAATGTTGCAGTGACTTCGCTTATGGATTTTGTGGTCTCTTCGAAGTAACCCAAAATTTGTAGCAACTTGATTTCTATTTTCACAAAATTGTTTAATGAATTTTTATAAGCAGAAAATTTGTAAAACGTACAAATACATACAAGATTTATCAATGGGAGAACGTTTTAAAATTATGGTCCAAAGAAAAACGGCGTAAACTGCAGGTCCACCCCAAGCTTTGAATTCTTTATTCAAAAAAATTATAAAAAAAACGTAAAGTCGTATCGCCAGTAAAATATCGCCGATGTTGACAAACATATTTAATGGGGCAAGAAATGAAAACTGATTTTGCAGAAAAATGCTAAGATCACTTAACTGTTACTTTGTATAGTTGAAAAGTTCTCGTAGCCTGATAATAGTCCTTTTAAATATGTGGCTTGGTCCTAAATAGGTCAATGTCAAAATATTCACATTTTTTTTCTTATAAAAAAAGTTCTTAGTGAAATTGGCTAGCAAAATTTTTTTAAAGCTGTTCTGAATGAAATAAGACATTAGCTGTTTAAGCAAAATAAAAGCAAGTAAGAAAACGATTAACTCAAAACAGGCGGAAACTTTCATTAGTCTATTGCTGCTAATGCGCCATAATTAAGCCGATTCTTTGCATAATTCTAGGAACCCTTTGAAGCATATTTTTTCGCGCTTATTTTTTTTGATATGATCTCTTAAGACACCGCGACAAAAACTGAACTGTGTAATCTATGAAAATGTACTATCGAAAAGCGCTGTTATTTTCTTAATATTAGTTAAATAACATATGATACAATTCTTAAAAAACAACAGCATTGTAAGCAGTTTAGCAACGGTTAAAATGTTGAATTTTATCCTAAAGAGATCTTAAAACTATCGAATTCGATAGTCGTATAAAAATATCGATGTATCGATTTATGGGTATTTTTAATATCGGCGATATACATATATCGATTATAATTTTCTTAAATATCGATATTTTGATATATCGATATTTATTGCCCATCCCTAGCTTAAACCTGACATGGTGAGTTACATGGTCGTGGTGCTTATGGCCTCCAACACATATACATTTATACATACAACTCAGAACATCAAAATAATGATATTTGCACTTTTAACACCATCCACAGTAGCACAGTGCGAAAAAAATAGAAAAATGTTAACATTTTTTTTGTAAATAAAAGAATAAAATCTAAAAATGAAAAAACAGTTTTTGCTTTTGCCGAATTATATTTGGGGCAAGGACAATTGAGTTTCGTAAAACGTTTTCTGCAGTTGCAGAATTGTACACAGAAAAAAGTTTTTATTAATAAAAAAAAAAATGGTTTAAAAAGTTTTGAAATTTATTTAATGTGAAGAAAATTTAAAATATAATTTTGATTTAATGAATATTTAACTTTTAATAAAAATAAATTTTTAATAAAAATATTAATTAAATATCAAAAAATATTAATTGACTATATCGTTTAAAATAAAATAATTAAGGTTGTAGAATTGTTGTTGGGAATTGTCAATATTTAATTATTGAAATTAACATATTGTTTGAAACGGCAAAGTTTTTTGATAATTTTTTTTTAAATTAAAATAAAAATATCATTTATTGAAGAAAAATATTCACAACTTTTCAATTTTTAGTAATCAATATAATCGTTTTGGTAATAGGCACAAAATCAACAACATGTTTGCTTGATATTATGAATTTGGTATAAATTTAGTGATTAGAGACAATTTTAAATTTTTTCTGTGTATTTGGGGCAAGGTCAATTTCTTTTAATAGAACAGCTTGTGCAGCTGCCGAATTGTATTTGAGATAGCAGCACTTTTGTAGTCGCAACAAATTGAAACTGCTATCGGAAACGATGAAATTTATTTTGGGTAAGGCTTAACTCATTTGTCATTACTACTTTTTTTTATATGTGTATATTAAGTTGTAATGAATAACGATAAATTATGGAATTCAGAACAAATAATATATAACCAATACAAGTAAGAAATTATTATCCGTTAAGCCCGGCCTTCACCACAGTATATAATAAGTATATATATAATATATTTTTTCTCCTTTAAGTGATTTTTTCAAGAATTTACAAAATAATTTTCATTAAATTATTTTTATGAAGAAAGGAATTTTTACAACATGGAAGATTAATTAAAATTGTTATTGATAATTTTCATTCTTGACTGACCTGGGATTCGAAGCCAGGCTGGCTGGCGTGTGATTCGAACCCAGGCGGCTGGTTACCCTGACATGTTTCGACCTCAACCACTAGGTCTTCTCAAAGGGATTTGCCGTCTTACACTCGCAGCCATCGATGACTGCTGACGTCAGTAGTCAAACATCAATCCTTAAACCAAATTGTATTTTAACCTTTGGTAGATCGAAATTTGCTTATTGAATGATTATCCATTTTTAATTGATCTCACATGTTTTTCCTTTACTTCTGTTTTTTCCGTACTTTTGTCAAGAATTCTTCTTGAAGTCCAAAGTACATTTTTTGTTTATCATGTTTTTTGTCTTTCTTTTTTCTTGTTGACATTTTTCAGCACAACTTGAAGGACAAATGAACACATAGAGCTTGCGCCTTAGCTTTAACAATAATTAGTATTGTGGTTATTTTGTTGAACTATTCATGGTTTTTAATCCAAATTTTTACTATTTAATTAGGCTTAAGTTCATTAAATTTAATTTTCATTAAATTATTTTTATGATGAAAGGAATTTTTACAACATGGAAGATTAATTAAAATTGTTATTGATAATTTTCATTCTTGACTGACCTGGGATTCGAAGCCAGGCTGGCTGGCGTGTGATTCGAACCCAGGCGGCTGGTTACCCTGACATGTTTCGACCTCAACCACTAGGTCTTCTCAAAGGGATTTGCCGTCTTACACTCGCAGCCATCGATGACTGCTGACGTCAGTAGTCAAACATCAATCCTTAAACCAAATTGTATTTTAACCTTTGGTAGATCGAAATTTGCAGGTCAGTCAAGAATGAAAATTATCAATAACAATTTTAATTAATCTTCCATGTTGTAAAAATTCCTTTCTTCATAAAAATAATTTAATGAAAATTATTTTATTTTGAACCTAAATTGTTAGATATAATTTTTCGAGTAACACCGTATTTGAAAGTTGTGGTTAAAGGGTTTGCAGTGAACATAGATTATTAGGGTGAAAAGTGCGATGCGCATGGCCTGTTTGCACGCCATCGGTGGAATTTTGTGTGGCCAGTCTATCAGAAACTGCCGGTGGAGCGTATAAAAAATAATTTTAAGCATTCTATACATTTTTTGCGTGGTCAAATTAGGCTTTAGTAAGTTTGTTAAGTGTATATTTTACATGGAAGGGAGTTTGTTGTCTAAAGAAATCAATTTCGTTTCGTAACACAAGAAAATCCAAAAATAATTTATTGATTTTAACTTATTTCGTACGTATTTAGTAAAATTTTCTTAAATAAAGAAATATTTTGTTTAAACCAAGCCACACAATCTAATTAAAACAAGTATTTTTTGGCTTGGACGAGATCACGCAACATTTTCTTGGTTTAAGCCATATTTGCTGGTGATTTTTCTTAATTAATTCAAAGTCGATCTAGTCATAATCATCTGTCTATGAGTCTACTGAAATCACGCTCACTTCCGCACGACTTAACTTATTTGGTTTCAAATTGTTTCCCTTTTTTGGCGTCCATCTCACACGGCTAAGTAGCAAAATAGTTAAGGACGTAAATCTAGAACAACCCTCGTAAAAAATTCATATTTTTTTTTTTCAAATCGGATATTAATTAGTAATAAAATGCACCGATTACTTTTAAACTTTCAAAAAATTAGTTAAATATGACTTTGATATTCCTCGCCCATTCCCGAAAAACATTAATACGCCTAATCCCGTGACAAATAATTAAATTATGGTGAAATTGGGCCTTATTTAGCTTTATATGACTAGAAATAACACCATTTTGCCATAATGAGTCCATAATTTATTATTGGTCCGACATAAAGCACACTTTCTCCCTTCTACCATTTTTCCTATGTAAATTCATTTTTAAAAATGGGAAAAGGCAAAAAATCCCGGGGAATTTTAATTCATAATTGGGCTGATAAATGCGTTTCAACAGTGATACTCGGATTAGCCGTTAATGCGCCTAAAACCACAAACAATTATAATACTGTGATGTAAGATATTATCAAGGTTTGTTCATAACTTTTCATAGATTTTTTATCAAGCCCACTTCTGTAATATTCATGTTAATTGTTCTTGTTAAATTTTTGGTCTGATTTTCCGCAAAATTTTAAATGAAAAACAATGGGTTTCCCGGGATTCCCAGAACGTATTTCTTAATTTTTATCATAAATGTTTAATTATTTTTAACGTTGTTCACATTGCTTTTAATGTTGCCTTGCATTACATTGATCAATTCCAATTTCTGTTCATATAACAATTCTTAATATATCTGTATAAATTATCTTAGTTCATCTAGAATTTGCAAAAAAAAAAAAATACAAAATTATTAAAAAAAGGAAAACCATTTACTTCTTTTTATTACATGAGCTTAAAAAATCGGTGCTAATTGTATATTTTAAAATTGACTGAAACTGCTTCGCCATTAAACATGAGCAATAAAATTTATTGCAAATATATTTATGATGTTAAAAACTCTATAATAGTTAAACACAATACTAATAAAATTAATGCATTTTTTATAAAGACTAAATGGAACGAAAACGACATGGATATTATTAAAATTTTATTGTAATTATTATATTTGTATAACTACTATAATTGTACTCGGAAGAATATGGAAAAAGAAATTTCAATTCAATTATTTAAAATTTTAAAAGTGAACGGAAACTTGCTAATAAATTTCCAGAACTACAACAAAATTAGCTAAAATAATTATTTTTTGTTCGAAATTCAATACATTCCGATAAATTATGACTTTAAATACCCAATTCATAAACAGTTTAAAAACGATGATGCTTTTGACGACAAACTTTTTTTAACACTTTGATTAAGATTAGTCAAGACAACTTTTAATAATACAAAAAAAATTTATTGATTAAATTAAAAAAGAACAGAAACAATATTTTAAAGGCAGCCGTTAAATTGTTATGCACTAAAATTTATTTCATAACATCATGAAATTTATTTAAAACTATTCTTCAGTTTAAGCTCTGAAAAAAAAAACAGAAATAAATTACGCTTTTAAATATTTTAGATGTACATCTGGCAAATTTTCAATCCAACCTGCCAATTCACTATTTTTTTTTTTTTAATATTCTATATGAAGTTGTCTGATAATATCTATATTTAAATATCTATATGATTTCCTTATTATACTGAATTATGGTGATTTCGGTTGAAGTTCTTTTTTTTGAGTTTTTTTTCTATATTTTTGGATTACATAAAATTACCGATAATTGAATTTTTAAACCAATTTGTAGATCATAATAATTTAATAAACTATGAAGATTTTTAGTAACCAGATTTTGTGTCTTGTATTTCGCCTTTTTCCTATAAAAAACCTTAAGGCGAAAATACTATAAAAAATGAAAATTAGTATGATTAATGGGTACAGCAATGTATGGAGAATTTATAAAAAAAGAATATGAGAATATTATTTGGGTGAGCCGAATCTTATACACCCTTCATCATAGTATTGAAAAGCCAATTGTTCCCTTACTCGTATGCTATGGGCGCTATCTTGTCAAAATCCTTATTCCGGGAGCATATTTTTTCCTCCCAGCTCATATGATATAAGCGGTTTTGCGGGTTTGGCTTTTGCGAGTTTGGTTTATTTTGTGAACAAAAAGTAGTTATTGGCCTATTACTCGGTTACTTATATACCAAGCTTGTTAGTTTTTACTACTATTATTCTACTATGTTCATTTAAGATGAAAGAGAATAAATTAAGTTCATAAATTATAAGTAGTCTTCAAAAAGTAAACGTTTATAGGTAAAAATTAGATATGTATAGATAAAAACACGAGGTAGTCGCAGTCTTTCGCTCATATCTTAGTGGCCGATCCAATAATATAATATAAAACAATTCAAGACTATATTTGATATAAATGCAGGCGAAGTTTTCCATAGCAGACTTCTATACAATGAAGCTCTCCTTATTTAATAAACAGGGGTTTTACGTTTAAATTGTTGAGTGTTTTTATTTCTCTACAAAGAATTTCTTCAATGACGTTTCTAAATAGGGTCGTGATTTTCTGGATCCATGCAGGTTCATAATTAAAAAGTTATATTTTATATACAAACCTAGTCGTTATCATAGATGGGGTCTTCGAAAAACCAATTCCACCCAACACATGGATATCATTAAATCCACCACGTTACTCATAAGGACCCCGAATTTTAGTACTTTATAGAATTCAAGATCAATATTATAGAAATTACAAACAGAATAAAAAACTTATATATACCCACTCCAATTGTTGTGAAGGGTATAAAACTTAAATTTTGAATATTATTTCTCTACAAAGAATTTCTATACAGTAAATTTTTACTTATAATGAACAAATTTTTTAAATATAAATTTGACTTATTTGAATTTGTGTCTCCATATAATGATTATTTTAAAGTATCCGGCAGGAAACCAGGGATCAAGTGGCTCTGAGACGCCACTTTTGTAGATCATCTTGGTGACACTGTCAACAATGCGCGTAAATTTTTCTCGCTTTAAGCCTAGAACTCTGTTCCGATTTGTAAAAAATGTTTAGCAACATCTATCATTATTTCATTGACATGTATCAACGTTACCTATCTCGAGAGTTTGCACAGTTTGACTTTTTTAATCTTTCAAAGTATGCGACATTGTTTTGCGTATGTAAACAAAACTCACATGTATTTTACTAAAAAGCATTTTTTTAATTAAAAAATTAAAAAAAAATTAAAGTAATATGGATGAAATACTGTTACCGGTTGTGTTATTTATGTTTTTATCTTCTCAATTAATATAAAGTGTAAACTTTTTTCCATTTCGCAGTTGTAAAAAAATGTTGCCAGAAACATTTCGCAACTTTTTCACGAATTGAACAGAGCACAACTATAGCAACATAATTTCATTGAAATTCCGCACAAGTTTTTTCATATGAGTTTTGTCAGCATTTCACATGAAATGTTGAACAGAGTACCAGGCATTAAGGAAAAAGAGAAACTTTTTGACAGCTATCAAGCTAAAATTTGTAAAAAAAAAGATGCCAAAATAATTGTTCGGACTTATTTTTAGTTATTTTATTGAAATATCTTTTTAAACACAATATATATTCGTATTTCGATTGCCTTATCCACTAATAATATTAGTGCAAAAATCTAGTAAAAGTATTAAAAAATGTAGGCTAGAACTTAAGGGTGGTCCAACCATAATGCACGATGTTATTTGTGAGTCACACCTTAACGTTAAGTTTTTTGCCCAACTTAATTCAACTATGGAGAGGCACACAAGTAAGTAGCGCGCTAAGATTGTTTAGGCCTTTTACGAAAATGGACGTTCAAATTAAAATGCATTTCGTGCACTTTGGTCAGCAAAATCGACCAAATGTCTTCACAGTCGGGAGAAATTTCAGCAAACCGTGTTTTAGGATATATGAAAACAACTGTCTATGCTCAGCCAGTTCGTGCTGTGAAAAACATTGCTGTTGTCCGCGATAGTGTGGCAAAAGAGTCGCCAAGTAGTTACCGTGAGTGGTGTTCGCTATCGCGAAATGATAACCGACTTAGTGTCGCTAGAAATTGAGGATATGGATCTGGACGATATGTGGTTCCAACAGGATGGTGCTACTTGTCACACAGCCAACTTAACAATCGCTCTTTTGCGCGAGAAATTCAATGACAGTGCTATCTCATTAATCATCGATATTAATCATCCGCCACGACCATGTGATTTGACACCGTTGGACTTTTTTCTTTTGTAATATTTAAAAGAAAAAGTGTACGTCAATAACAATTCAAGAGCTTAAGGATGATATAATTCGGCACATTAATGACATTGAAACTCAATTATGTCTCAGAGTCATTGAAAATATGAACCATCGGATAGACGTATGCCACCGCAGCAATGGCTAGCATTTGGCCGATATTTTATTTCACGACTAATTGTCAGAGATCCTTCTATCATAATTAAAAAGTATTAAGATAATTATCTGATAAGGTTTGGTTTTATTTACAAATAACATCGTGTGATTTGGTTGGACCACTCTTTATAAAAATGTTCAATTGAATCTCTGATTCCCATGTCTGCATATTGTTCCACAAGAACTACCCTGCCACCTCTAAGGTCAGTAGAGTCTTCTCAATGACAAGCACATGTAAGATGACGATAGCACCAAACAAGATCAGGTCTGCAGTTGGTCAGTAGTACTGGTGATAAAGTTAATAGTGAATTAAAATCTTTTTACTATTGACACTTCTTACAGGGAAGTCACTCGTAAAACAACTAATATAAACAGAGAAGAAAGTTAAATATTATTGACGAATTATTAAAAGTTGAAAACAAGAAGAAAAAATTTCATTAATAACGATTTCAGCAACATTTTCCCGTGGTCAGTAAACGAAAAGGTTGCACCGAAATTGAAAAAATTTTATTAGTATTTAATAGAGTTGAAAAGTGATAAACAAGAAATAACAACTATTTTTAAACAATAAGAAAGAAATTCTTAATATGCGGAGGAAAAGCAATTAGGCGCTAAACACAAAAGGCTTCGACCCTGTCTTTTTGAATATACAGTGAGCTCGAGATTACGGCAAATAATTAAAAACAAAAAAGGTTTTCAACCTTAATAAAAGACATCTTATTAATAATAAATTTTGTATTCCCGAAAATAACTTTTGATGAAAATATGTATGGTTCTATTCTTTTACGTGTCTTAAAAGAACTCTGTTTTAGGTTTCTGCTGTTTTCTCTGCAATAATTGAAATACAGCTTTGTCCATTAATACATTTATGTCATTTTGTTTAACACTCTCGCATCCGGCCCAAAGCCCGGTTAAAGATTTCAATGGCTTCGCTTGGTTTTATTGTTTACACATTTTTATCTACATCGTAATCGTCGTCATCGGTCACTTCTAACTCCTAATGTTCACTTGACCCAGTACAGTTATTCAGCCAAATATCTTAATCCCATTCCTGAATGGATGGTACTGTATACTCAATTTGAATAACAAATTAAAATTATGGCTGGAAGTGTCCCTAAAATTACTTTAAAAAATCGAAAAACCTGAGGTTTTAGCTTATGAAGCACGCTCCATTCGGATTTTTGAGCTAATTTTATACACCCGGCTTTTTTGCGGATTTTTTGTAGAGTTGTGTTTTTATCGTGCAAATGTTTTTGTAGCAATTGTTTTTGACATATTGTCCACTTTTTACACAAAAAAGTGCATTGGGTTTTGACATCTTTAACATAATTTACACAAGCAAAATGAGTGCTGTTTTTTCTATTGATGCATTGTTGTAGTTTTGCGCAGCCAATTCATTGGGCCATGAAGTAAACAATGTCAATAAAAAAGAGTTGACGTTTTAGGATCTTGACGAAATAATATATATTGACGTTATCTCGAGGCACTGTATTGACGATACAGTGCTAAAATGAAAACCATCTAAAATACGCAATTTTTTTCAATAGAAAGCATAACAAATATGATTTCTCTTTAATGAAGTTTCTATATAGGGAAGTAATTTTCTTGTTCCATGCAGGTTTATTATTAAAAAGTTATATTTTATATATAAACTTAGTCGTTATCATAGATGGGGTCTTCGAAATCCCCACTCCACCCAACTTACGGATATCGGTTAATCCACCACGTTACTCATAAGGACTCCGAATTTTAGTACTTTAAAGAGTCCAAGATCAATATTGAAGAAATTACAAATAAAATAACAAACTTATATATACCCACTCTAACTGTTGTGAAGGGTATACAACTTATGTTTTAAATAGAGATGTAAGAAAAATTTTAAACGATTTTATTTATATTGTAGAAAACAAAAAACAAAAGATTTAAGAAAAAAACTTTGATAATAACTTCTAATAATAACCAAATTGCTTAGAGTATTTGTTAAACATTCGTGTTAAGTAAAGACATTTCACGTTGTTCGCAAAAAAAAATGCTAAGGCAAAAGACTTAAGCAATAAAATTATGAAAAAAAATAAAACAGTGTTAATATCAAACTGGGCCAAATTTTTTGTCTTATTTCTTCCTTATTTTACTCAAATCTCTTGGCCAGTTATTTTGGCCTATTTTAACTTCAGCACAAATGCCAATTTTTTTCTATAACGGGTATTTTATTTAAACAATTTGAATGTAAATAAAAAAATAATAACAAAAATAAGTGAAAGTTGTTATTGTTCGTAAATCCCGATTACAGACTAAAGTGACATGCTTAATTTCTTTTTATTTGAATGTAACTCTCAGCATGTTTGTCCGTCTGTCCGCACAGTAAGTACTGTCATTCACTTACTTGCCTTCAACCATATGGACTACTCTAGTTATTTTTTTTGTAACCATTTATGGCATGTTGTTTGCATGATAATCAAAAAATGCAAGCAAAAAAAAAAAAAAAAAAAACATAAGATTTCAGTTGACTTGGCTAAAAGGAAGTCAAAAATTACTTTATAGATACAGTATTTTTACTTAAATATTTAATGTGTAATTTGTTGCTCTAGAGCAGTGGGAATTTTTATATATTTTTTTTGTGACAGTTGCCATTTTAAGGGAATGTAAGTTTTTTTTTGTTTTTGTTATTTTTGAATTGCTGCTGATGTTCAACAGTTAAGTTTTTTTTTTCTTTTTGCGATTAAAAATGATGTAAGCTTTTGAATACACGTCATGAAATTGCAGTTAAAGTAAAAACGAAATAAATAAAATAATTTATTACAATTAATTCAAAATTTTTTTCTGCTTTTATTAACAAAAAGCCGTTAATAGGAGGGGGTGTATATCAACGAAATGACATAATTATTTATGATGTTTTACCACAATTGGCAGGAATATTATATAAATTAAAATCGTTTTTTCTTATTAGAGAATATTTGTTGACTACCAAAATTTTAATTTGTGATTTTATTTATTTCTTAAGAAAAAAAATCAATTACAATTTTAAACTTGTATACATAGAAAAAAATTTTGGTTTTTTCTTTTTTTTTTTAATTTTGTCTGGACTAGAAAAAATATTGAACTTCTAAAACTAATTTAGAGCCACGTTCTCAAAACTAAGAATTGACAATAAAAAAAATTATTGTCAGTTTAGAAATTGGCTCGTTTTCCGCAGACAGATATAAATAGACAGTCCTGGAAGCAGAACTTAACAATAGTCCAGATATATACAGATATACTTTGTGTCAACTTTAGTGAATATTTTTTAGTGCTCTATATAAAATTTAACACATAAAATGCACTCGTGTACCACTAGAGGTGATGAATCGATTGTTTTTTTAAATTAAAATATTATTTAAAGCCCAACGCCCTAAGTTATAAAAAATAAAACAGGTTAATAAAGGGCTTATAAACGGATTTTGTATGAAAAAAAGGAAAAGAAAAGTTCAAATAATGTTGTTTAGTCGCACATATTCTCACAAACCCGACAGTTTTTTTATAAATGAAGAATTGTTTCTTAAAAAGTTTGATTTTTTACAAAATTGCACCACATAGTCAAACATATTGCAATAAATATTTTATTTATAAAATGTTCGAATTGAATTTATTCATAAAATTCTTAAATTAAAAACACACACACAGAAAAAATTATTAATTTTCTCCAATCACCATATTTATACCAAATTCATAATATCAAGCAAACAATTTGTTGATTTTGCCCCTATTACCAAAATGATTATATTGATTACTAAAAATTTTAAAATTTTGAAAAAAATTTTTCAATAAATGATATTTTTGATTTTAATTGCAAAAGTGATCAAAAAACTTTGCCATTTCAAACAATGTTTTAATTTATTTAATTAAATATTTACAATTCCCAACAACAATTCTACATGTTTGAAATATTTTATTTTAAACGAAAAAAGTCAATTAAGATTTTTTGTTATTTATTTAAAATTTTAATTGAAAATTTATTTGAAAACAACTAAAATGTTAATTAAATCAAAGTTAAATTTTAAATTTTCTTTCAACTAAAAAAAAATTGATTCAATTATCACATTAATTAAGTTTAAATGCTTTTTAAACCATTTTTTTAATTGATAAAACACTTTTTTGTGTGCAGGTATAAAGGGTATATATTATTTTGTAATTCCGTTTTTAAATTCTAGAAATTTGAAATAGAATAAAACATGAAATTTACAGGGCTTAAAAACTGCAGTCAAAACGAAAAACTGTCGAAGAAAAAACAAAAATTTGTATACAACTTTTCGCTTTTTGAGTTAATTTGACAGCGACTGTTTACGTTTAATGAATCAGAAGAAAAAGCAACAGCTTTTTTTGGCCAATAACAAATGAAGAAGCGGAAAAATGGTAGTTTTTTAACTTTGACTGCAGTTTTTTTAACGCTGGAAATTTACTTTATTTGGAAGAGAATCTTCTGGCATTATAATTTAAATATGACTTCTGGCATATGACCGCAATGGCTGGCCCGGAAGTATTCTAATCTGGAGGTCCTATTTTCGATGACATTTTCCAACATTTGTGGCAGTATATTGGCAATAACTCGGCGAATGTTGTCCTCCAAGTTGTCAATCATTTCGGGCTTATCGAAACGTGAAACTATGCCGTTACCAAACGTTTTCTTCAATAAACAAATTGTGGCACGAGCTGTGTGACATGTTGCGCCGTCTTGTTAACATTTTCAAGAAAAGTGCAAAATTTGCATTGTCTCTGGAAATAATCTTCGACTGTAATTTGCCAATACATTTGATTACTTAACAAATTGTCTCAATGTTATTTGAATAAGGTGATAGCATTTTTAACAACTAGATAAGAACATCAAGAAGAAATGTTTGGAAATAACAAGCATTTTAATTGCAACAAAAGCTTAAATAAAAAATTTAGTTAATGTGTTGATTTTCTAAATTAATTTCAAATATTAAATATATTGCCAAATTTAAATCAACTCTTGTTCTTTCTTTACTGAGTATCATCATCACTAAAAAACTAGAGAAGTATGTTACTTAAGTCTTTTGTTTTTATAACGACTTGATCGAATTTAAAAGGAAATGCCTAATTATCAGAAACAAAATATTTAAATTGTCTTTATTTTATTTGTTTCTTACTTATTTGCATTTTATTTAATGATCAATAAATCCGGACAGTTAACCTTGAACTTATATATATATTTTTGATATTAACAATAACAAAAACAACAAAGACTTAACTACTCTAGACCTACTTTTGGGGCTAATTTATTTTTTAAATTTAATACTAAATTTTGTGAGAGCACCCATATCAATGTTTCTGATGACAACAATAAAAAAATATCATTAAAACGGACCTTCTTTAACAAAAAATGCACAAAAACACAACATGATTGCTTTTTTGCAATAAAGAGCTTTTAAAATAAAAAGACATAGTCCAACTGCAAAAAACAAATTGCCCATTTTAGTGTGTTTTGAATGGATTTTGGCTTGTGTGTCATTGAGGACAATAACAGAAAACGCATAAATGCAAAACAACTTGACATTATGAAAGTCATTGTTAACTTTAATAATCCAAACAACAATAATAGCAACAAAAATCACATTTTTTTCATGTTAGTAAATATTATAATAATGCAAAAAATATATTGTCTATAAAAATATGATTAAAAAAATAATGATGACATTGCCTAAATAATAATAGAAAAAATAAACGTTAAAGCTGTTATTCCATAGAAAATAGCGGTAAATTTATAATTTATGTCAACAAATTGATTTGCTAATTTGTGCTAATATTTGCAGAGAATCGTGTGATTTACTAATGAAAGGAAGTTATAAAAATATAATTAAATTAACACAGATATTCTAAACTACGAAATTTTATTTTAATATTTGATTCACAAAAAATATCTTTTCCATTAAATGGTTTCAAAACGAAAAACGCGAAAAATAGTTAAAACTTACTACCAAGACGTGGTGGTTCAAACGTGGTCACTTGTCGAGCATTACGGGGTGATAATGGTCATCATAGTCGACCCACTATGCAAGGAGTTGTCAAGATTATAAAGAAGTTGAAGAGACTGGAAGATGTGCTCAGGCGTGAGCTTCATCACAATATGCGCACAGGGATAAAACATTTTCCAACAAAACTTTTTTTAACGAAACATTTTAAACATATTATGGTTAAGTGAACCATATTTTGAGGCAACATCTATATTAGGGTTGCCTCCAAAATTTTATGGTTGATAATAACAAAAATATGCTTAGCGCGTATAATAGAATGGTGGTTTTTCAACCATAGCTCTTAAAAAATGGCAAATACTATTGTTATTATAAGAACAAAGTAGTGTCATATTTAATCATAACATATTTGGAGACAACCATAATATGGTTGTTGCTTAATAAAACATAATATGGTTGACTGTGACAATAATATGGTTAAATTAGCCATAATATGTTTAAAAATTTTCGTTAAAAATTGTTTTGAAAAATGTTTTTTCTCTGTGTGTATTGTCAAAAAATGTCGCTTCTGTTAGTGACAGTGTTGGATATAATAATGTCGATTCAAGGGCTAAGAGCAATTACATTAAAAATTATAAACTGCAAGATATGTGATTTCAGCAAGCCAGTGCTACGAGCCTTTTTGCATGAGAAGTTTTCAGAACGCGTAATTTCACGTTTTGGCGAATTCAATTGGCCACCAAGATCATGCGATTTGACGCCGTTAACATTTTTTCGTGCGGCTACGTCAAAGACCGTGCCTTTGCGGATATTCCCCTAATGTTGGCGCCCTTAAAAACCAACATTCATCAGGTTTTCGCCAGAATACCGCCTCAAATATGCGAAAAAGTGATCGAATACTACCTTAAAGGAATCGTATGTTGCAACCAATCTAGAGACGGTCACTTGAATGGGATTTTCATTTCATATGTGATGACAATATCCAATTGAAATCAGAACCTTATGCGTGTTTTATTTAACTTAACTTCTGAAACCAAAATCCAGCGTAATAAACTTTCCCTTGTGCTAACATTCCGCAGAGCTTTAGTTTTCTAAAAAATTTCAATAGTTTTACTAAAATACTGCAATGGTCTCGATATTACGAAATTTTTTTATAAATTTATTTTTAATTAAATTTTCACGGAGTTGAATTTAGTTAGCTCTGTATAGAATTTATGAACAAATTGATTTATTTTTGAGGAAATTTACTATTTTCTGGAAAATTTTAGGAAACTTTGCATCAAAAACTAGCCATTTTATAGTCAGCTCTTTTATACCAACTTTGCTTTTATACAGGAAATTTTGCAAACATTTGCTATTTTGCAGAAAACTTGCTTATACCGGTGCTAGTGCGCTAAATAAAATTAGTCAAATTTATTTAAAACGAATCTCTTGTTTCGATAATGATGCAATTTTTACCAAGTTTGGATATTTCTTCTATTGTTTTTCTCCAGTTATTAAAACGTTTATATTGTCCCTGTATGTGAAGTTCGACGCTTACTTTTTCAGTTTAGCTCGCTTTTCGACAGCTGTTTTGTATTGACAACCGAAATATTTGTTCCCAATTTGGAAATATTTAGTGTCAGCGTTCTGAAAATAGCTGATCTACTGCGTAGCGTACTTGGTGTTTTACCGTGCTGCCACCTTCATAGTGGCATTGGCATTGCTATGTTAGCGTACTGAATACTTGCGTGATTTTTTGATGATACCATCTACTCATAAATAGTGGCGTGTTGTTTTTTGCTGGCTATTTTTGGTGCTGCAAAGTTCTGGCGGAATTTTGCATCATTTGTTGGTGTGATTTCTTTTGCTGTATTTTGTAAGAGGTGCCACACCCACTTAAAATTTTAAAAATATCTATTCAAATCCTAAGATAAGCGTCTGGCAATAAGGAAACTACTGTGAAAACTTCAGCAAAATCGGTTCAGTGGTTAAGAAGTCTATAGGGAAAAAACAAACGATCAAACAGGCATTTGAGATTGATAATACAGCGGAACAAAATTTCAAATTCAATCTCCGTTTTTCTCTATCAGCTCGCTTTTTTACGTAACATAACTTCACTCTTCATGAAGCGATTTTCAGAATTCTTTTTTTTTTGCAAATCACAAAAAATAGCTCCAAAACACAAAAAGTCAAAATCTTATTTCTTTTACGTAAAGTCACATAATCAGTGAATAAAATTGAGATATAGATCATAAAAATCGATAAACGCGTTTGTCTTTTATGCACAATCAAATGAAGTGAAGTGAAGGAAAAAACGTCCATAAATAGAGCAGCAGGAAACACACACACATTAAAACATTTTATTTTGGTATGGAAATCGTAAGCGATATCTCTGAAACTACTAGGCAAATTTAAAAACTATGTAAGCACGGCTTAAAGATAATATTGTTACCGTTTTCAAGTTATTGCAATATATGTATTGGAAGTATCTTAATTTTGGAAATACCGGTATATGTCGAGCTGATAGAAAAAAACTGAGTGTAGATTTAAATTCAGCGTCCCAAATAACCTTAAAAACCACATTCAGTTCTTAATCAACAAAAACCTTGTTCCCTTGTGTAATTTATGCAATTGTAAATATTTTTTATCAATCTTGGATGACCTCTTTAGCTTAGTTTACGATGGTTGTTGTAAACCACGATACAAAACACGACAATCGAAGATCATACATCGTTCTCCTCCAGAAATAATACATATTCTATAAAAGCATTACAAACGTAAAATTCACTGAGTGTCAGCTTATCGGCTTGCAATAAACTGCCAATTTCACTATGTCGAAAGAGCGGTTATTTTCGCACAAATACATTTAAAAAAAACAACTTTTTGAGAATATGTTATTTTACAGGAGATTGTATAGAAAATTTTTAAATTGCTATTTTATAGGAAATTTTGCAAAAATTTGCTATTTTATAGGAAATATTGCAAAAATTTTTTATTTTATAGGAAATTTGCAAAAATTTGTTACTTTATAAGAAATTTTGCAAACATTTTTATATGACAGGAAATTTTGCAAAATTGTTATATTATAAGAAACTTTCTAAATATTTGCTATTTTACACGACATTTTGGAAAAATTTACCATTTTGTACGAAATATTGCAAAAATGTGCTATTGTTTAGGAAATTTTGCAAAAATTTTCAAGTATTTAAGGAATAGATTTACTTTAAATAAAGAATAGTTCGCTCATCTTTTGTAAAACGAAAATTTATAATACATATAAAGTATAAAGTTTTTTGCTTTAAATCCTTAAAATTGTTACCAACAAAAACTCATGATTGCTACACGCAGCTGAAAAATGTTAAAGGAAGAAAATTAAGCTTAATAGGTGTGAACCGAAATGTTAAGTGTTTTTGTATTTTATTGATACACTTAGAGAAAAAAAGGTACCAGATACCTGCATTGTAGTTGCAAAAAATTTAAAACATAACGAACACTTTTACTACTCTTATTCTTACCTTAACACGATTAAAAAAACATATAAATGGTTGTCAAACCACAAAATAAACGTTGCCAAGCATAATATAATTGTGAAAAACTGCAAGCTGTCTACCTTAAACACGATATTTCTCTCCTCTACAAATAACGGGTTATCCAATTTCGGTTTCAATAGTAAAGTTAAATAATGCACACATGAAGCTAACTGCCCGTTCTCCGATTTCGAAAGTTAACGTTCGCATAGTAAATAACATTTAAAACAAAAAAAAATTTCAAAAATTTTTTTTGTTTTAAATGTAATTTTCTCTGCGAACGTTAACGTTCGATATCGGCGAACGGGCAGTAAGATTTCGATGAAATTTGAATTTTATTATAATAATTGGACCTTGGAATTACGTATGAAAAACAATGACATTTAAATTACCGCTACTAGATTTGCTAGAGTATTCGATACTTTTGAAGTAGTTTCCGTTAATTTTTTCGCAGATTTCGGGTGGTCTTTCTACGATAACTTAATGAATGTTGGCTTTTAAATGCTCCAACCTAAGGGGATTATCCGTGTAGTCACGGTTTTCAACGTAGTTCTACCAAAAAGTCTAACGGCGTCAAATCGCATGAACTTAGTTGCTATAATCCCCCGTAATGCTTGAAAAGTAGCCAGTTTTGAACCACCACTTTTTTGTAGTAAGTTTTAAATATTTTTACGAGTCCTTCGGTTGTTGAACGACCTATATTCATTATTGGCACACCTGACACTTCAGATGAAAGATATTTAACAGCTGAAAGCCTTGCCAGACTATCGGTTCTGAAATCTTTAAATGGAAAATGTAGTATCTTTATAGAAAGTATTTTTGCCAGTGCATATAATTTAATAAATATCCCACTCTTTGTCTGTGTCAACTTCTCATAGATTTTATTAACTTAAATACTTGATGAAAAACATATTTGTAATTGTTGTAATTGTTTGCGCTTTGTTTTTATTCGCAATTTTTTTTTCTCTTTACATTTATTTTGTTTTGTTTTTTTCACAAAGTCAAATTATAATTGATAGTGATATATACCATTTCTTAGCGCCTTGACTCAAAGACTAGTCGAGAAATGTATTCGAAAAATGTTTTGTCTTCTCTGACTACAACTATTTGATTTACGTTGGCTATTGCTCTTTATTACTCTCTTTCCCAGACTGATGTCGGTAAGTGTGTAAGTTGTTTTTCTATATTTCTTGATAAGCTTTATAATCAAGGTGTAGGTTGGTATTAATTGAGATCTGGAAGAATTTAACAATAACAAAAACTATAGTGGAAAATAGAAAGAAAACATGATCTATAAAAGCAGCGGTAATAGCTTGAAGTGAACGACCATCAAGGTAACACGTAAATGGCAAAATACCAACAAAAACAAACACATTCACATCAATAGCAAAAGCAATAGCAAATCGGCCACTGCCACACGTACAAAAACGCGTTAGTCAGAAGAAATTCAAACAATGTTTAAGACATAATAAAAATTGCTCGTAGTAGCAACAACAACCAAAGTATTTATTGTTACTTCTTTTATAGTTGAAACCAAACAAAGAAGTGGCGATTGCGCTGCAATGATTGTTGGTTGGTTGGAGAGTCTTGCAAAAAGTACAAGAAAATGAAAACGGTAACATTCGTTATTATGTGGCAACTCTACTTCTCTTTTACTTCTTTCGCTTTTTTTCAATGTGAAAGAGAAGAAAAAGTAAAAGACGTGTAATGGTCACATAAATACACCAACACAACTGCAATTGATATTGTGTTGGCGAATAATTTTTGTTATTGTTTGCAGTCTTAAAGTTTTGTTTTTACCAATTTAGGCTTGTCAGCACTATTTTGTTGCTTTTGTGTTCTATAATTTTTTCTTTAAGACGTTGGTTTTTTGACCGCTTAACAGTTCTATAAATACAAATCATTTTTCAAAATTCTTTGGCATAAGTAACAAACCAAAAAGAATAGAAAATTAGTAAGAAGGATATTTTTGGCTCTGCCGATTCCTTGATACCATCCACCACGAACTTAAATGTTTTTATGAGAGGACTTTGTATGAGGGGTTTAAAGCAAAAGGGGTTAAGTGCTTTTTTAAAAATATGGAAATTAAGTGCTCATATACCCCGTGTGCTCCAAGCGAAACAGGTATTTTAATAACAACTGCTAGAATTGGTCGCCATATCCCGCTACCGGATGATAATTCCACATTCACCTCTTGTGTTTCCCTACTAATTCCATATGTAATCTCAATTAAAAAAAGCACCTAAAGCCCTTAAAGCACAAATCCTTCATATGCGATCTGTGGGAAATTATGAACTTAATTTTAAAAAACTTGATATCATAGTTATATGTATACCTCCATATTCATAAAAAATATTTTTGATTAATAAAAGGTTTATTAAACAAATTTTCATAGAAAATTCGTTTCATAAGCCTGCTATAAACCTAAAATATTTTAAAGAATATGGGTGTTATTATATAAAATTATGTGTGCTTTATTTTGCGGCAGTCTTATTGCTCGTAACGGCATTAGTGTTTTCCGAAAATGAGCTTTATATGGAACCTACTGAAGGTTATAGACCCGATGATAATAAAAATTTGGTAGTGTGATTTCTAGTCTCATTTAACAAAATTGGAATAAATATTAAACGCATATTATTTTATTATTACTTTTTTTTCAGTATTTACTTCATATGGAACTTTTGGTATATTATGAACTTTTTATCACAAAATTGCAAGTATGGGTTTTAGTCTTTTAAGCCAAAATTTAAGCAAATTTAATTACAAAATCTTTATTTGTTAGCATTGTAGGCAAATAAAAGTAAATTTTGGAATAATTTAGAAAGTTGGTATAATATTTAAACATATAAAAGAAATTATTTTTTTAATGTTTATTTAATCTTAAGCGACCTGGAGACTTTCAAATAAACACATCAATCACATGGTTGTGTGCGTGCAGTCGGCTTTTTTCGGCTACACGTACGTTTTGTCGGCAATGATTGATGAAAATCAAAAAGTTTTGATTTATTTTATTTGACGGATGATTTTTTGATAGTCTCCTGTTGTGATTGACAAAAAAATTTCATTTGCTTTGTGTCTGTCAGTGTTATCGCAAGTAAAAAATTATATGACTGTTCGGTTTAAGTTGTTCAAAATCATATGAAAGTAGAAAAAAAAATTTTTTTCGGGAAATTGTTGTACCCTGCATTGGTTGTTATGTTGAATCTATGGCTCCAGGAAAAACGTTTTTTTAATGGAGGGAATTAAGATATTATTTTGCTAAACTTTTTTTAAACGAGGTATGAATCTAGCTCTAACTTGGACACTGATTTTTGCTACGAATTCGAGCAGTATTTGCATTTGTAAATATGTGTACTTTTATTTGTTTTCCGAATTATTTTAAAAGAGAAAAACATAAAAAATTAGTAACTGGCTAGATATAAACATTCGCTTAGGAAGTCTAATTTTTGCAATGTAAAAATTGCGGAAAATTTTAACAAAATTTGGGCTTATACAAAATTTATTTCTACAATAAGTAAAACTACACAAAAATAAAATGGTTCAAAAACAGTTCCAAAAATTCACAACTATATAGTCTGTTAACACATATTTTTTATATATTGTTTCTGTTAACTATTTTGATTTTTTCATATGTTTTGCTTAGTTTGAGTTCATTGAATTGCAAATTTTTTTGTTCATAATTGATACATAATATTTTTTGTTCTTTGTTTATATATAATTGCAGCTACATACATAGTTTTTGTTCCGGCTTGTTCTAACTAAATTTGCTCCCTCAGTAATCCATAAGTTTCATTGACTTTAAATTTAAGGTTTATTTTTGTCGCAGTCGTTGTTTATACGATATTTGTAGATTTGGCAGAAATATGGTTCAATGTATTATTAATTAGTTTATGACAAAATAGGCCGTCAGCATATTTCTAATAAACAATCAGTCATAATGTTATTGTAAATTTAGTATATAAGTTGGAAAAAATTATTAATAAAGTTAAAGTTACTCTTATTCTGAAAGTAACCAAAGACTTTTAATAAAGAGCAAGCAACGTAGTTCAAGTGCTATTGTTGTCACCCAAAACCAAAAACCAATTTCAATATAGTTTTAAGGCTAGTATTGAACATAGTCTTAGAATAATTTATTAGAAAGTGGCAATACTGCCAATAACAGACAATCAGTGCAAATCTAAATTATAGTGCAGGCTGAAGAGTTGAATTCTAGGTCCCCGAGCAAGCATCGAATAAACGACACTCACACATATGCGCTGATTGAAGGGCTTATTTAATAGTATCCAGGACGCTTTAGTATCCATGATTTGTAAACTACTATGGACAAATGAAGTTTATGAAGTAACAATTATGTGATACAAATCAATATCAATATATTGTGGAAATTTTATTGAACTGTTAATGGTTTTTAAACCAAATTTTGATATCTTAAACAGGCTTAAGTTCATTGAATTTAATTTTCATTAAATTATTTTTATGAAGAAGGGAATTTTACAACATGAAATGAATTAAAATTAATTGATAATTTTTCATTCTTGACTGAGCTGGGAATTGAACCCAGGTTTTTACGGACAGGTTGCCCAGACTAGTTTCGATTGTAACCACACAATCCTTCTGTGAGGTTTGCTATTTAGCTCTCATCGCCATTGAAGACGGATGATGTGATTAGTCAAACACCAATCTTTAAACCAAATGGTATTTTACCTTGGTAGATCGAAATTTGCTTTGAATGAATGATTGCCTATTGTAATTGATCTACATGTTCTTCCTTACTTCTTATGTTTTCGTACTTTTTGTCAAGAATTCTTCTTGAAATCCAAAGTAAATTTTTTGTTTTTCATGTTTTTGACTTTCTTTTTTGTTGTTGACATTTGCAGCACAACTTGAAGGACAAATGTAAACATAAATGTAGTTATATTAACAGAAACCAAAATATTTAAAAACATTTAATATATTTTGTTGTTGTAAATATAACTAAATAACCATATAACCACCCTTCCGTGAACAACCCAAATTATATTAAGAACTGAAATAAGGTCCTTTTAAAATTTTTTTTGTCCCAAAAGTTCTCGATTAATCCCTTAAGCTCAAGTACATATGCATGTTCAATAATTGCCTTCCTAAAGCCTGGTACTCCTTCATTATTTCGTGCGAAATGTTGTTAAACTCAACATAAAAAAATTTCAGTGAAATACAAACGAAAAAATTTTGATAGAGTTGCACTCTACTTATATAACGATAAACATTCGAAATGTTTCTAGCAAACATTTTAATTTTCCATGCGAAACAAGCGCAGCTCATACTATTTAGTATGGAATTTTAAGTAACATCTTATCATTTTTTATTTTGTATTTGTAAAGGGGTTTTTATAACAAGCGTTTCAAAATGTAGAAAACTGCTTAGATTAATAATAACATTAAATTTTTTTGTTTTTTGATTTGGGAAATTATAAAAATATTATTGTTTTAAATTTTTTAATGAAAATTAAAAAAAAACAGGATTTTGGTTTACCTTCGCATAACAATGTTGTATACTTGCAACTAATAAAAACGTTAAGTTTTGAAAAATCGCGAGATAGATAATAGTGATACATGTTAAATTTTTCGTGTGAAATAATCAATGTTGCTCAATATTTTTCGCAAGTTCGAACGAAGTACTAGGCTTTAACCAGATATTTTGTTTATATTAAACTGTTTTTAAGATTTTTTATCTTCACAAATATCAGGCTTTTCAGTTTTATTTTATATCTTATCCCAAATTTGCGATTATTCAAAGTCCCCAAAATAGCTTTTTTCTTATCTCCAAAAATTCCCAAAGATACTTAAAATTAAAGTAATATTATGTTAAAGGAAAAAAGTTCATATATTTATTTAGTTAAATTTTTTGTGCACTATTATTTAAACTAAAGTTATTTGTACTTTGAGTTCTAAGTATCATGTTTCTAAAAAGTGCAACTTAAAAAAATGCACAAGAAAAATAATTATGCAGTAATGTTTATCAATCAAAATCTTCTGATTCATCTGCCAAGGTAATTTTGTTTTATATATTTCTTGTATTGAATAGTGTAAGCCTTTGTAAAGAAGGAATAAATTTGTCACAGCAAACTGAATTATTTTGTAAGCTGGTAGGTATGTGCTGTTTTCACAACATAAGTGATTGAACGTGTTGTAAAATATATATGAAAAACACTCAAAAAACTAAGTGCTTTTCATATTAATTTTACTACACGTTCAACCACTTGTGTTGTGAAAACAGCACATTATTCTAAAGCAGACCATACACGATTCAATTCAATTGTCAACTGAGTCGGTTGTTGTCCAAATCAAAGCGTGTTTGGCCTTGTCAGTTGATTAGATTGACGGTTGTCGAGTTGGTTGAAGAAAAATCAAAAGATTTTGATTTTTTCAAGTTGACTACTAAGTCTTTCAATTCGATTGTACTGTGTGTGCTCAAGTCTCTTGATCAGCTGTCAAAATGTATGTAAAAAAAATCTAAATTTGACAGTTGAATTAAAATCTTTCAATTCAGTTGAAGAAGTGTGTGGCCAAGTATCAATTCAGTTGAAAGACTCAGTTGATAACTGAATTGAACCGTGTATGGGGCGCATAAGAATAGCTTCTAACAACTCAAGCTGAATTGTGTTCCAAATTTTGATTTGGTTGAATTCGTTATAGAAAATACTCGTGCAACACAAGCGTTACTTAGCGGCATAAAGAGCATATTTAAAAATATTTCGGCACGTTCTTGCAAAGTTTTCAAACCACCAGTGTCTTTCTATGAAAAAACTTTGGCCCTAAAAAAATTAAAATTTGTACCCATATCTTGACCAAGCCGGTCTTGCCATTCCACAAATGGCATTTATAATAATATATTATCCCCAAAAATCCCCAGCGAAAAAATAGCTTTTTCTCTAAGAAATCCAGTGGAGATTTTTACGAAATTCTTATCCCAACTTGTAAAAAAAAGCCCTATTTGGGGACAATTCCCCAAAACTGAGAACGCTTTTAAATATTTGTATTCAATAACATTTACATTTAAATCTTTATTATAAAGTAGACTCATGTGAGAAATCGACATCTTGAGCCAATCAGAAGTTTTACTATTTGTTGAATAATGATTATTATTGCTGGGCTTTTCCTGTTCGTCTTCAGGCTTTAAACATTGAATATGGACGCATGTTCATGGTTTTTTTACTTCACTTTGTTTTTTTTTTTATAATTTCTAAAAGACTTTAACGCAAAAAGGGCTGAAAAGTTTGGACAAGTAATAATAGTTATGTGTGCCAATAATAAGTTGTAATAATCATGATAATAATAGTTTTTAAGTGGTAGGTTGTCTTATGAATTCTTTCCCTTTTATCAAAAGGGTTTTTTCGCATGATTTTTTTTTTTTTTTTTCGTTTATCTTTTGTAAGATTTGCGCTATTTGAGCTAAGCTGCTGCTGCTCTGTCATAAAAAATATTTCTGTATATAAAAATTCTTTTTAATTTTTATTTCAGTTTTTTTCTTTTTTTTTTTTTTGTATTTAGTAATATCTTTTGGTCGTACAAACATTAATAAAAATATTTCTATATATTTAATTGTTGATAGTTGTTGAGCGATAAAAGCGTTAAGAAATGAAATGGAATAAAATGAAATGAAAAATCTTTAAATAGAAATATTAAAGAATTTATGGTATTTAAACTGTTAAGCATTTCAGAAAATTTAAAAAAAATTAATGGAATGGCTGGCTAAACGAAAGACTTAAGACACAAGCGTGTCGCCTAGTGATGAGTTTGTGAGCTCTTGAGTTGTGTGTAGTAGATACATACATATTTAAGTTTGGCATTTTTGTAGCATCGTGTAAAAAAAACTGACCGTATGCTGAGATTCTTATTTCATTTAATTGAACAACTTAAGGGAATAGATACTGTCCTTTTAACAACGAATTTATAGTCTTAACTTAAACACAAAATTTGAGATTGTGACAAGATTTCTTTGTTTGAAAGGAATTAATTTAATTTGAAATTAAAAGAGTTTTAAGGTTTTCAACTTTTTCAAGGACATTATTGCTAAGCAGGTAACATTTTTGCACAAACTATTGTTGAAGTGTTGAACTCAACAAATGTATTTTTACAGAACTTTCAAACAACCATTATTTATTATTTGGTTTTTCATACAAATCAAATTATTGCTTATAAAATCCGCTTATCATACTTATTGTCTTGGAGTACAAGTGGAGCATTACGCTTTTAATCATGCTTCCCATAAGACCAAACCTCAATCTGGCCAAAAGCCAATTTTAAAATTGCAAAAAAAAATTAAATAGAGTTTTGTTTCGTTTTTGAGACCAAGCCTGTTTTCTGTTTCATTTAGTTGTGAAGTCGTTCGTTCTCCTGCTTAAAGTAAATCGTTTCAATGATATGGTTTTTCTGGTTTTTTTAATAAAACTATAATGCTTATTTGAACCTTGCACAGTAATGGTTAAGGAGTGTATTTTAGGTTTGTGTTGATGTTTGCAACTTCAAGCGAACTGTTACTTGTTTAGGTCCAATCATTGGCCTCCAATTTTACGTAAGACTCCATTCTGATCAATTAAAAAACCGAGTAATCTTATTTAACCTATCCACCTCCAAGCTGAAGATAATTTTGAAAACCATTATGTTATACTCTACACATTTTTAATCCGTCTGTTAATTATCTAAAAAGATTATAGTTTGCAATCAAAATCGCAGATATGTTGCAAGCAAGGCTAGGGAAATAGATAAATTTATAATTAGTAAATAAAATTTATTTAGTGTTCAAATAGTATTTTCCTTTACTTACTCTTTTGGTTAGTTCTTTTGAGATTTTTCAATTAAAGTGCGGTATATCGTACTTTATATAGCCGCTTATCATATTTTCTATTTTATTTATCTTAACTATAACAACAATTGTTTGCATCAACTTCTGTTACTTTCTGACAAGAAATTGACTCCATTCCAAAAGAAATTCTTATAATTTTAAGTCTCAAAAAAATAAATTAGAACCTTAGGACGTTTCTTAAATCGATTGAAACAAATGAAAGCCACACAGAGAAACTTTCCATTTAACATTTTTGAAATTTTAGTTTTATGTGTCTAGGCATATTTAATAAATTTAACAAGATTTTCTCTCTGTTATCAAGCAGTGAGAATTTGTCTGTAAATACTTTTAACCAAAAAAACTGGAAATGTGCTCTATAAAAAGCTTTTTATGCGCATTAAAAATGCAGTAAAACTTAAAAATATGTCAAAACAAACCCAAAAATGGCTTATCTTCGTATTCAAAAAACCCGGGTCAAAAATTGTTATCGATATTTGGAACCGACGGGCAGTGTTGAGCTCACCAGAACAAAGTTGTCTAATGAGGCTAGAATTCATATAAGAATTATTTGTGCGGAATGCTATCTAGATACAGCCCCTATATAAGATTTTTGTTTTAAATTGATTTTAGCGACGGTCGCTAATTTTTTTTATTAACGTTACCTTTCAAAAGGAAATGTGCACCGACTCCAAAAAAAGTTTAATTTGTAGTACAATTTTTTTAAAAATTCTTAAAAAAAAAAGTTCAGAAACAAACGGAGTTTTTTTTTTGAAAATGCTTGAAAGAATAAAATATGCAAAAACAAATGCACTGGCAAATCGATATCAAAATTCATTAAGCAGTGAGAACTTGTTTGTAAATACGTTTAACCAGGAAACTGGAAATATGCTCTATAAAAAGCTTAAAAATGCAGTAAAAACTTAAAAATATGTCAACAAAAACCCAAAAATGGCTTATCTTCGTATTTAAAAACCCGGGTCAACAATTATTATCGATATTTAGAACCAACGGCCAGTCATGGGCTCACCAGAACAAAATTGTCTAATAAGGCTAGAATTCATATAAGAATTATTTGTGCGGAATACTATCTAAATACAGTCCCTATATTCGATTTTTGTCTTAAAGGGATTTTAGCGACGGTCGCTAATTTTTTATTAATTTAACTTTTAAAAGGAAATGTGCACCGATTCCAAAAAAAAGTTTAATATGTAGTACAATTATTTAAAAATTCTTTAAAAAAGCTCAAAAACAAACGTAGTTTTTTTTGAAGATGCTTCAAAGAGTAAAATATGCAAAAGCAAATGCACTGGCAAACCGATGTCAAAATTCATCGAAAGCTCTAAAACGGATAAGATGGTTCTTATGCGCATTTCTCTGGCTGCTAAGTCTAGATCATCAGGAAACCTTTCCTCAAAGACTTTAGAAAAGCTGAAAGATAGGAACCAACTTATTCTCCAACAATAAATTTCAGTTTATTCATCAAGAATGAAAATTGGGAATTTGATAATGATAATAGAAAATATTAAAATATGTAAAATATATGAAGATATGTACAAAATACTGACCGAAAATCATAAACGCAAAAATTACAATAAAAATAGTTATTTTCCTCTAAGAAAATCATATAAACGTAGTCATAAAAAACCCCATGGGGGCTATTTATTTTAAAATGTTCTTTCAAAAGGTCCACAATTAACCATAATTTTTATATAAAGTCTATTCCAGAAAAGCATTTAACTTAAAATCTCTTAAAAAAAATATGTTAAAATTTGCTTAAATTACCTCTGGTGATAAATAAAACTCCAATTTGGTTTCAGTTTAAACTTTCCTACCGTAACTGATGTAGTGCATCTTATAGCCAAGTTTACTTTCCAATTTGTTTATTTTTTTGCGTGTTTTTACTTGCCAAATAAAATAAAAGCAAAAAGTTATTGTTTATATCCATAAACAAGTTCTTATTTTTTTTTATATTTAAGACGAAAATTATCACGATTTTATGTCATATTATTTTATAAAATCATTGTCGTAGCCAAAGGTAAATAACACATATAAGACTTGCAGTCCAAGCAGGAGATTGACTCAAATCGTTAATATTTCATTAAGGCGATTTGCTGGAATTAGACTTAAGAACAGAAATGTTGAAAGGTTTGAAAAAATATCAGTTTAACTTATTTCAAGTCGATAAAAGTGATTAAATTCAAATTTTGTTTAATTAAAAACAAATAGAAAAGGAAACAAAACCATTGCATAATATTTGGTAATGTAGCAAATTAAAATTTATTGAATTTAAAAATAGAGTTATAGTAGAAGAACGGAGAGCAATAACATAGATATTCACCCCTATTGTATAAGTGGTTGTAAATATCGACGTAGTTTGAAGTTGCTGTCATATCAAGTCGACAACTATATCACTTCGATGATTATTTAGTATTTTCTCTAATAATATGTTTGTTCGGACGTTAATCGAAGACAAAAAGGTATATATATCGTCGCCTTAGAGTGTAAACCTTCTGGCAAATTTTACAGGACAGACAAAAAAACTTCTAATGTTTTCTATTTTTAGCTTAAGAGGCAAACCTGTACATATTTGGTTTATTTTCTTGTATTCTATAATGTTCCAGATTGCAGTATAACAAATATCCAAAAAAAAAAAACGTGACCAGTGAATTGATCCCTCTTTGGCTTAATTTTATAAAAAAAATTTTATGTTCTTACTTAACTTTATTTGTAAAACGATAATACTAGTTTACAAAATGAAACTTTTTCATGTACATTTGATGAGAGAAATTTTTCTTATTTTCTTCCGCTGAATTCGGAAGAACAGTTTTTGAGATATTGTCATTTTTTAATTTTGTCGACCTTTTTTCGCTTGACAAATCCTATCTCGAGCTAGGAATGTGCGATTGGGTCGTTCGAAAAAATGTGTATAATCGGTTCTTTGACTGGTAAAGCGGTTCAAAATATATCGATGAAAATATGGCACATTTTTAAAAAAATCTTATTTTACAGTAATTCTCTGCCTACGGAAAATTACAAATCGTTGAAAAAATGTTATTATACTTTTACGTAAGAACTAACACCAACCAGAAGAAAATCGATTGAAAAATTACAAAGTTAAAAGCAATTGAGTGAATAAATCCAAATCCCATATTTTCCGAATATTTTATTTTTTTTCGACAATTAATTGGGTAATGCTTGCAATACATTCTTGACATTTTTGTGTGTTAAAAATAGTTGTGGGTCTGACATTGTCTTCGGTTGCCTTTGGGATCCGTTTCTGTAGTGAGAAACCATACATAGTCTCCCAACATTGCTGCATCTCAAAATCCTTGATAGCGCCGCTCAGTGGTCTTAATTTGTTAGTGAAATCTCTCGCCGTATTCGTCACATACGATACCAACATTGTCCGGAAAGAAATTCAAATGCGAATGTAAGAAATGGATTTTAGAGACATATTTACATCTGTAAGAAATAAATAAAATGGTATAAACAGTACAATAGAAAACAACCAGGAATGAAATTAAATAATGGCATAGTTCTTCAGCAAATCGGTAATAATTCCCTCATAGTGAGGACTTTTATTGTTCCTAAGAGAATTGGTAACAACCCTCTAAAGTGAATTCCAGGCTTCGTTTTCAAAAGATTCTTCTAGCTCGAGATATGATTTGTCAAGTGAAAAAACGTCGAAAAAATTAAAAAAGGACAATATCTCAAAAAAATTTTAACTTTTGTTTTCGAGTTCAGCTGAAGAAAATGCATAAGGAAATCTATCTCTCATCCAATGTACATTTTCCGTGTAAGCAAAAAAAATTTTTTTTTATAAAACTAGCGGTTAATTGTAGGACGTCAAATATTTGATAGGTGTGAACCAATGTTACCACCAGCTGAATTCAAAGCTATACTTAAAATGACGCAAAATTACCCAATTTAAATGAAATTACAACAGAACTGTTACAAAAAAGAAGATATTTAAAAGAAAATAGTTGGTCAATTCCGAACATTTGATATACTACACCATAGTGTTTACAGAAAAACGATCTAGAGTGTTCCGTATTTGGTCCCAAATGCAATTTGGAGCGATTTAAAAAATATTATGTTATGATGTTAAGACTAATAATTTGTTGATGATACAAGTTCAGTAACTTTTCTCCTTTTACTTCGTTCAGAATAATCATCAAAGTCCATCAATGGTCTGCCCTTTTAAGTGGTACTAGGATTCTTAAACTAAAAGGATTATTACTTATAATAAAGACAAACACAATGCTCATCACTTGCAAAGAAATATGAATCCAGCCAAGAGCAATATTTTTTTCAAACCTTTCTTTCATATAATGTTTCTTTTTCCAATTAGTTTCTATTTACAACAATATGAACTTTATTTCATTTTTTTTCTTTTCGCTAAGATTTATTTTTAAAAAATCTTCCACATAAGAGCTATTCCCGCAGCTTTTGCATTACGAAATTTTCGATTCTTAAGCCAGATATCAAAAAAGTACGAATTTGTATTTGTTTCGGCACTGAAAATAGTAAAAATAAATAAGGGGGGGGGGGGGGAAGAAGGGGGAAGCGAAATCAATTTTTTTCTAACATACTTACTTGTAGATATATTAATATATCATACCAAAGTATGAAAAATATATTTTTTATATATTTTTTTTAATTATTCCCTAAACTTGTTATTCTTACACTCGCTTATCTATTTTCTTTTGTTAACAATCTTTCTAACGGTAGATCACATATGTGTAACGAGTTGTAAAAAAAAGTAGTGAATTGATACTACAATAATGTAACCATTATATTTAAAGCAAAGGTTTGGTACTTAATCTGTAATTTTTTTAGAACTGCCTCTTTGAATTTTGCGTATTTTTATAACTTTTTTAAATTTTGGCATGCTTTACTATAATTATCGTCTTTAAATCGTCATAATGGCCTCTAATTTTTGTCATAAAATCCCATGTTGTTAATTTTTTTTTTTAACTCAAAACAAATTCGTAATTGATTTGCTGTTTAAAATTAGAAATGTGTTTTTTCAAAGGAAGAAATGTACTCAACCTATTTTTTTTATTTCATTTTCATAATGTATGTTTGTAGGTGAGTAGTCTAAGACACTGCAATACATTCGGTGGAGCCAAATATATACCTCTTATTTGTTTTTAAATAAATTTGTATTAAAATAAATTAATCCTAAAAGTGGGCTTTTGGAAAACTTAAAGCAAAAAAAAACTAAAAGTAAAGTATTAATCCTAATGGATTTAGTTATTCAAGTGCTATTCCATAGTCGGCATTAAGCCTTAGTCTAAAATTCTTTATTTTATATATTTAAAACACAAGTTTTTTGGTAAATTTTTGATAGACTAATTTTAACATTAAAGTTTAACAATTAATGATAATGTTTATGTCCGTAAGTTCTTTTAAATTTGCATGCTTTTTATTTCTAACGTATTTAACAATTACATTTACTTTCGAACTAATTTTTTTCATTTGAGTCGTAGCAAAATGTCCTGTCGACCAAAAAAGAGAGCCAATTCCAATGAGAGCCGTAGCAAATGACAAGTGACTATCTATAGTAATCAATAGCTCGTCAGCTTATTATTGCTTGAGTGCACATGCCAAAAATGCGTAGTGGAGAAAAGCGACAATAAAGGCTTACATGAAAATATGCACGTAGGATTTTGTTTTGCGTTTTCACCACTGCTTCCGGCAGATGTTTCGAAGAAAAATTTAAATTTTGTGAACGTCCATTTAAGAACTTAGAAGTTAATAGTCTTTTATTGAAAGTGAAAATTATTGTATTGTGCCGCATACTCTGCTTTTCTAAATATATTTTAAAAAAGTATTATTTTGCTCTGCAAACGTATACTTATTGCTGTGTATTGAGTTGTTGACATTTTATTTTGCTTTAACTACTTTTTTTCCTTACGTCAATGAAGCGAAGCAGGAGTGTAATTCATTTTCTTGTTGCGATTTTATTGTGATTTCGCTTTAACTTCTTTTTTTTCTAACGGCAATGAAGCAAAGAAAGTATGAAATTTCTCCAAAACAGTGGCGTGTACAGCAAAACAATACTCAATATACTTGAAAAGAGTCCATATCAACTCAAAGTAATGCTTAATATCTCATAAACCATAAAAAATTTCGGGAAAGAGGTTTTGGATTCAGATAGGGGGTATTCAAAATATATGTAGCTCATATGTAACTAATTTTTTTTTTAATGGTCGGTAGGTCAAACCAATGATGAGCTGTTATTAACGGCTAAGAAAATACAATTATCGTTCGTTTGCCGTTGACTCGTTAATACAACGGATTTCTTAATTGGAGTGATTTTATAAGGTATTAGATGATGACACTGGTCAACACACCAAAAGTTTCCTGACTTCTGCCCATTGTTTTTAGTTAAATTGAGAGTGCTGATATTTGCATAATTAACACAATTTTTTGTATTACTCGCTTAATATTTCACGAATGACCCTACAAACTTTAAAATATTTTCTGGATTATTAATCTACACAAAATACTCATTCATTAAATATATCAGGATATCTAACCTGTATTGCAAGGATGTTAAAAATTACGTATTTTTAGATTAGTCCGTAAAACGTTGAAAAATCCAATTGTTCCTCCCATTTTTCAGTGTATGCACAAACTAGACATTTCAGCGGACTTACTTTAGTAAAAAAAAATTAAATCCATAAAAGGTCCTAAAGTATTAAGAAAAGCTTTTCACTTTTTATCTAATTTTCTACGTGTACCACATATAACCGGCTTCAGGATGATTTCGGGGCTCCCGCCAGATCATTGGTCTTCCAAATTTAAAAATGGATATTTCCCAATTTACCATCGCCGAAAAGACACTGCGCAGTTTTGTCAAACAGTATTAAGCACCTATTGTTTATCTTGATTGCAAATATTAATTTTAAAATATTTGAAATACGCAGCTTTCCCGAAGTCTAAAGGTTTATGATACTGTGCAAGAATGTCTCGACTTTTTGAACTGTCTCGATTACTTGTACAAAGTATTTTCTGCGTTGCCATTTTATTAAAGATGATAAATTTGACATAAAACCAAATTATTTTGCATGAGGTTAATAAGGCAAACTCAAAGTATTTTTTAAAAAAAAGGCACAATATCTCTAAACCAAGAGGTGATAGACAAAAACTTATGTTACGAGTATATTCGCAATCAGCGAAAAAAAATGCATAATGATCTGTTATTTTTATTTCAGAAAATTTACATAAAATAAAAGATTTTAAGGACGAAACCAAAACAGACACTTTTAATATCCTTGCAATAACAGTGAGATATCCTGATATATTCACTGAACGAGATTTTTGTGTAGATTTATAATCCAAAAAGTATTTTAAGGTTTAAGAAACTCTTAAAAAGCTCCATTTTGTTGTGAAGTGCTATTTAAAAGAGTAACATGCAGAGCGACAAACTTAAAATGTCCTCATTCAGCACTTTAAGGCGTTAAACTTCAACAAAAAAAAAACAAAAAAAAATAATTTTAACAATTTTCTAACAAAATTCCTTTTTCACCATTTTTACAAAAAGCGGTAATTGCTTCTTAAATTCTGGTTACAAAAACAAACATTCCAGATTTAGCATAAAAAAAAAGTTCAACTAACGTAATTTAAAAAAAAAGTATTCCTTAAAGGTTTTAAAACATGTTTTCTAAATAAAAATGGAAAAATAAAGCTAAAAACACAGTTTATTCCTAATGGGAAACTATTATGCAAAAGCAGTAGGAAAAAATAATAGCCACAACTTGCAGCATAAAACTAGAAAAACCTAAACATTTAAAAAAAATATCAGACAAAACTCTGGAATATCTAACTGAAAAATATTTAAGAGCAAATAGAAGAAAAAAAAACTCAGCTACTGTTACTGTAACTTTCAATTAACGTTGGTTTTTCTAGTTGATGGGCATAACAACACACAACTGACAGCGACACACACCCAAAGAGGGGTTTTAGTATTTGCTACTATATACGAATGGATACTGTGTAGGGAAAAATGTAGAAATTACTGTTATCACGTAAGAAAAGAAAATAAACCGTATTTTCTATTTTTTTACTATATCTAGCCTAAGACAACAAATTTTCTATTTATGCAAGACACACTGCAATTTTCTTTACCAAAAAAAAAAAGACTGGATACACAAAAAACGTACAACCTACTTGTGTTTTTGCTGTTGTTGGCAGTGTTTTAAGTGATAAATTCACATCTGGTAAACAAATATGTTTGAAAATTTTAAAGAAACCCAAATTCAATTGTTTGCAGGCTACTTACTCATTTCCATAGGCTACATTTTTTTGCAATGTAAATCTGCAAACTTAATTATACCCTACGCCGCCTTTAATGGCAGTGATGCCAACTCCTTATGATCGAAACTAGCAGAATTTTGCACAAAAAATTGCCTCGATGAAATCTAGGAAATGGACAAACAGGATTTTATTATAATAAGTCATCAATATTTATCAACTGACTAAGCATTAAGAAATAATTTCCCTTTTTATGCATAAAATTATTTTTATAGAAATAAAATTTTTATTTGTAAGTTAAAATTTTATTAACGAAACTTAGTAAAAACTTTACTTGCATTTAACAAACCACCACACTCATAGAAAAATGCATCCTCATATTGATAATTGTGACATCAATCCCAATAAAAAATGGTGCTTCCAACGAAGCAGGTTTATAAGGGAGAAACGTAAAAGTTTCGCTTACCATATCGCTTACAGAAGACATGAATTTTATATGGCGAGTTCCCACTTTGAAGCAATAAATTTTTGAGACAGAAAGCGCTTTATTCAGCGCATATAAAAATAAGCGAATGTAACGATACGCTTTGCACACTGAATTTTTGTTACCGTTATTCTTTTATATGTTCCCTTACAAACCTGCTTCGTAGTAAGGGAATGTCGTGGCTCTTCAAATTTTCTATATTTTTCCTAAATTTATTAAGAATTCGTTCACTTACCTTACTGCATATCTGTATGTCTTATTGCGTAGCGCTTAAATGTGCCCTTACTTTTTTAAATGTACCATCAGTGCTTCGCAAAATAGGAAACATTTTTATTGGGATGTTATTTTAAATGGCATCAATGGGGCAAAAAGTGACATTAATCCGATGACACATGTCATCATACAATTTTGTCATATTTAATACGTCATCTATGCTATGACTACAGTGACATCAATTCGATTCTACATTTTGTGTATAGTTAACATTATTTTCATGTTTAAAAAGTAAAATGAGAAGGAAAAATTCCCATATTCTATGTTTTTTAGTTATTTGGTTAAATACATAAAATTTCCAAAGCAGAATGACTACGAAAACCATATCAGGCATGGTTCTGGTGCCTTATAATTGAGAGTTATTTTGTAAACAAAGGGCGGAATACAACAAATGTGAAACAAACATGTGTAACGGGTAAGTAAATAATGACATTCTCTCACTTTGACTTAAATCAATCCCAATGACTAAATTTAATGACAGTTTGTCAATAAATTGAGCCTAATGAGTCCATTCTATGATGTTACTGAGTCATCGCACTGATAACATGTTTTATTTAACTGACTCTAATTAGTCATTTCTGTGATACCGATGTGTCATCCCATTGATGACATAATATAAATTTTTGACCCCGATAGCAATTTGGCTAAGCGATGTTAAAGCTGACATCACAATGATGAAAAGTGTCATGGGGTCAAGAACGAGGACACTTGTCATAGTACTGAAGTCAAAATACATCAGCGTTGTGATGCGTTTTCTATCAGTATATTAGACAATACCAATTTATTCTCGTTTTTTACACAGTAATGACAGTAAACGTTTCTCAACAGTTCACGCCAACTAAAAACTAAAGTTATCAACAAAAAGGAAAACCTCAAGTTCAAATTTCAAGTGGGACAGTTATCTTTTTTTTTATAATAAGATTTAAGTTTGCATGTAAAGATTTAGGTCTACAAAGTATAGATCACCCCGACTTAGGCAGGTTCTTTGAAGTAAAAGAAAAATGCGTTCAAACCAAGACATATTTTGTCAAAATACTCAGTTATAGCTGCTGGTGAGAGTTGATATTCAATAAATTGAATTTTTGCCGGTTTAGTCATTTGTGTATATTTAAACTATTAGCAGCATTAATCACTATTTTTTCCAAACATTTTTAAAAACTTTTATCCAAATAAAAAAGGACAATGGCTTAATTAATTTTTCCATGGCTAAAAAGGATGAGAAGTTCTTGAATTTGGACCGTAGGTGGTCGTTAAACGATATATCGGTTTAGAATCATTTTTAAAATCAATCTTGCTATACACGATCAGCTCGGTCGACGACTGTACACAAAAAAAATTATAAGTAGTTTTTTATCAATTAAAAAAATTATTTTTAAAAGTATTTCAATTTAATAAATGTGATAATTGAATCAATTATTTTTTTAGTTGAAAGAAAATCAAAAATATAATTTTGACTTAGTCTACATTTACACGTTTCATCTTGTGATGCTCAACTCTTGTGTTTTAAGGAGAGGGAGGCAAGAAGAAAAGGGGTTGGTACGGAGATGCCTGTACTTGGGCAGTACGCTTTGTGTTCTCATTCGTAGGTATATGCACAACAATGGCTGCATTTAAATTTTTTTCTTTTATTTTTCTCTTTGGTTCGCTTTGAATAAAAGTGTTGTTGTTTTGAAGCAAAAAAAGTTGAAACCGGTTGATGAGTGTGAACATAATGGCATCTTCAAAAGCGAATTGAAAAGAAGTTGAGCATCAAAAGATGAAACGTGTAAATTGAGACTTAATTAACATTTTAGTTGTTTCAAAATAAATTTTTAATTAAAATATTAATTAATTAACAAACATATTTTTTGATTTTTTCGTTTAAAATAAAATAATTTAAACTTGTATAACAGTTGTTAAGAATTGTCAAAACCGGAGCTACATTTACTTAAATCAATTATCACATTCTCTAAAAAGGCAAGGTTTTTCGATCATTTCTTTAATTAAAATTAAAAATATCATTTATTGAAACAAAAAAATATTCACAATTTACAATTTTAACAATTTTTGGTAATAGGTAAAAACTCAACAAATTGTTTGCTTTGTTCTGTGAATTTGGTGATTAGAGAAAATTTTTAATTTAATATATGTGTAAGAATCGGTCCATTATTTCACTTAGCCATCATACATTTGTCTTCGGGAATAAAGATTTTGTACGTATAGCAATTATAAGTATGTCAAATTTTTTATAAACAATAATTAGTATTGTTGTTATTTTATTGAACTGTTAATGGTTTTTAATCCAAGTTTTTATATTATTTTAATCAGGCTTAAGTTCATTGAATTTAATTTTAATTAAATTATTTTTATGAAGAAAGGAATATTACAACATGAAATTAATTAAAATTTAATCATAAATGTTCATTCTTGACTGAGCTGGGAATTGAACCCAGGTTTTCACGGACAGGTTGCGCTGACTAGTTTCGATTGTAACCACACAATCTCTTTAGAGTGGTTTGCCGTTTAACACTCACCGCCATTGACGACGGATGACGTAAATATTCAAACATCAATCTTTAAACCAAATGGTATTTTACCTTGGTAGATCGATATTTGCTTTGAATGAATGATTACCTATTTTAATTGATCTACATTTTTTATAAACTAAATAGAAATCATGTTAACATATTATGTTATGTTATGTTTGGTGCATATTCGGAACATCACTTTTACTGCCATTACACACAATAAAAATCAACGTAAAATCCTCGAAAACAAGGTAGATTTTTGATTTTTCGGTAGTAATTTTTCTTCATAGCTACTTCATGTTAATTTAACTTGATTTTGCAATAACTTGCGAACAAAATTTTTTCTGTTAAAATAACTATAATTCATGTTAATTTAACATTCCAGTCAAAGTTACAGTAAAATTACTTTGATATTGAAAAAAAAACACTACGAATCACGTTGAATCAAAGTTATTTCTAGTTGAAACAACGTGAATTTCGTGTTGAATCAATTTGATTTGGGTGTGAAAAAACAGTGAGTAGAATCTTCACAGACAACATATGAATAATTATAAACACTTACCAGATAAAGAGAATAGTATTATTTATTTTCCTATTACACATGTTTCACTTTTATATAGTCCCGTTTTTACGGAAGCGTTCACAATTACCAGACGCCAGCAGAATGGACCGATATGGTTTTCGTCATCATTCTGCTTTGAAAATTTTATTTATTTATTTAGCTAAACATTTTTAACATAAAGAATATGGGAATTTGCCTTCATTATATAAATTGTTTTTAACATGAATATAAAAAATTTATGTTTTTCTTCTTGTAGTTTTGTTGTTGTTTTTACAAAAAGCAACTAAAACAGGATTTTATATATTCAATATTAGACAATGTTATTTTAACATTTTTTCAAATAAAGTCCATACTTTTGCAGAAATTTACTATGATTTTCTATAAACAGTGCACATTGTTATTTTTTTTTGTGTATAATCACTGATACAAATTATTTTGGTGTAATTTATGCCGTTCCATAATATTTTTTGGCTCCATAGCTGGTGTATAAGATTGTCGTCCAAAAACGTTTCCAACTCAAACTGTTAAACGGAAGCTTGTTTTTTTTTTTTGCTTTAATATCAAAAAATTTTTTTTTTTATTTAAAGGTCCATACTAATTTGCTAATTAATATAGTATTTATCGCAAAACGTACCTCGTTTCTGTATTTCTCGCATCGAAAAAGTTTTCAAATTAAGTGTGAAAAAAAAAATTCCATTGTTTTTCGATTTGTGAGTTAAAAGTGTTTCTGTATTTCAATGCGAAATCTGGCTACAAAAATTTAATTTTTGCTGGAATATTTCCAGTCATCAAATGTCAAAAGGAATAAAGCGTAAAAAATATAAAATTAACAAGACGAATTAATTGTAATTTGACGTTGAAAACCAGATGTTTTTTTTTAATAACAACAAACAAATTATTTTGTAATAATTTTAAAAATGTAACAATTGTTATTTCTTTAATTGAACTGTTGATTTTTAATTGCAATTTTTGGTACTTAATAGGCTTAAGCTTATCAAATTTAATATTAATTTTAAAAATGATCTTCCTTACAACCCAAAAGCAAAAGCAAAAACGCTGTTGTTTTTGTATTGTTGTATGATTTCCACCACCTAATATTTCACTTGCCTTGTAAATAAATTATAAAACAAAAAATAGTAAGTGTTTAAATGTAATACTTTGTTATAAATTGTTAAATAAAAGAAAATTATAAATTTTGGTGTGATAAAAAGTATGTGATCCCTTAATTAACAAGGAGGCAAAAAACATTAATACTTTAACATCTCCTAATGTGTTCAGCCTTGAATTGGCCTATAGCAAAATTTCTTTCTGGTTTCTAAATAAAATAATTAAAAAAAAAAAACATTTACTGTAATTTTTTTTATTAATTCGAATGTGTATTCTAAGTCAACTTACAATTTAAAAAGCGTTTATACTTTAACCCCCATATTCATAAAAAATATTTTAGGATTAATACAGGTTTATGAAACGAATTTTCTATGAAAATTTGTTTAATAAACCTTTTATTAATCAAAAATATTTTTTATGAATATGGGGGTAATAGTCTTATTCTTTTTTATAATAGTGTTACTTAGGGTATTTACGTTTTCGGTTTATATGGAGTCTATATTTATTAAAATTTAAGCTACATTTTTGTTGACTTTGTTTTTCTCGCAACGTTTTTAAACGTGAGTTGTTTTGACAATTTTTGCGTAAAATTTCTCACATAAAACTGTTACAGAAAAACTTTTTCTCGCATCATTCCAGTATTTTTTGAAAATAAAACAAAAATGACAGATCATACTCGCATTGTGGAGATACAGAAACAGTTATGTAAGAAAATCAATTTTTTGTTTAAATTTACATCGTTTTTCTTTTAATTCACTTGTTTCATGTGAAAACTTTTACGATGTGAGAAATACAGAAACGAGGCACTGCAAACCAGCTATAAACATTTCACGCTTCTATGCTATCAAACTATTGCCCTTTAAAATAGCCGAAATTGTTTGTGTATAAGAATTCGCTTATATGCATATCCCGCCTTTGCGCTTAACAATTCAAAGCAAAAAAACTGCACAAAATATGTTTAATTAATTGTTAAAGTTCCAATGTTAATATACAGCGTTGGTCTCATGTAGAAAGGCCGTAATTCGATTTTTTCTATATTGAGTTTTTTAAGTGATTTCAGTACTTTTCATACAAATACACTTCGTTGCAAGTTATTTGATTCAATTGCAGGAAAAATAACGGCTTAACAAGCAGTGGTACATGCAATTTTACATTTTGATACTGACAGTTTCTTCAGCAAAAAATAGGGCCTTTCAACATGAGTCCAACGATATGTGCATTTGCATGTATATGCACTTTAAATAAAAGTAAAATACTTTTTATTTATGATTTTGATAAAATAAAGTTAGTTTTTCATTAAATCACTGTATATGCATACAGGCGAGTTTTTAAAGATGCATATCTTGTTTAAAAGCGTCAAAAGACGTTCAAATATTAAAATTCATCAAGAAATGCCAACTTTCCCCTAGTACTAATTTTTTTTAAAGTTTTCTAAGGATTAAGGCGATTGTAAGGAATAATTCCTATGTGGCTGATATAGGCCTATCAAAAAAGTAATATGTGGAGTCAATCACTACAATTCAAGCGTTCTAAAGCGATTTATGCGTAATTAGATGATTTTTAAAAATAGATCCCAAATTGGGAAAATCATGTCAAGTTTTTTTTATAATCAAAGTTATTCTTGGGAATAATAAGTTTTCCTTTATACGATTTTTTTGTTGTGCTTGACTTTCCACCACCACAAGTAGTGGGGAATGAGTGTATACTAAGTTTGTCATACCATGTGAAAATTGTTTACTACACATCTAAGATCCCCATTAAGTATATATATTCTGACACCAAACTTGGTGTCAGATTGCTTGCAGTTGTCCTAAGCAGTTTGAGATTGAACCCCAGCAAAATCGGTTCAGTGGGACTAGAATAGACTGGAAATGATTTCGTTAAATTTCATGAAGATCAGTCCATAATTTACTCTGGGCCCCATATAAACTCTTCTCTCGGAAAACAGTTCAGTACACCCAAAACCGTAAATAGTAATGATATCATAATAACTTTTGGTATGAAACAGTTTTATACGACTAGCAATCAGAGTGGTCAATTTCATGAAGATCGGTCCATAAATTACCATAGGTCTCATATAAAGCCAACTTGCGGAAAACATTTCAGTACGCCTAAAACCGTAATTAATAATGATATCATAATAAAATTGTGTACGTCACAGTTTTATAGAACTAGAAATCTCACTTATAAACTTCGTGTTGATCGGTCCATAATTTACCATAGGCCCCATATTAAGTCACTCTGGGAAAATGACTAAATACGCCTAAAACCGTAGCAGCTTCATATGCCCATAAAAAATGTCATGCGATTTCGTGATATACGGTCTATAGTTAACCTTAGATCCCATTCTAAGCAGCCTTCTGAAATTCACTGTAAACGCTAAAACTTATATCACTGCTGTATTGATATTTATACTTATTTTTAATACCAGAAAATCATTTTAGTTCGGCTAAAAGTGTTACGAATCTTAGGTCTAAACCGCAAACGTCCGTTTTTATAAAGTTGAATTAATAATACATATATAGCATATAGAGCCCACTCCTGAAATATTCGAAACGTCGGTGGACGGTATCAAAGATATTGCACTATAACTTGTTTTTTAAAATTTAAATTAGTAGTTCGATTTTATTGCATTACTAAGATTTTGAAGATGATCGTAAGTACATATAGTATATACGATTTTCTGTAATTAGGGCCTTTTTGTTCGATCAGTCCAGTTCATGAATGGACAACGCTAGTCCGAAAAGGATTTGCCAATAGTTACAGAACAAACCAAGAGGTCTAACACCGATCACCTAGAAATGCACTAAATACACAGAAAATTTTTCCAAAAATTGTTCACCAATTTAATACTTTAATTATAATAAAAAATAAAATCAGTTTTAATTAAAAATGTAATCAAATGAATTAAACGTTTTGTTGTGCTACTGTAGAATGAAAAATACTTGACGGTTCAGACTTAAACCTGCATTTATGGATGAACTGCTTGATGAACAAGTGCATATAAGAGCAACTTCAGAATGTATATCATTTTCATTAGGAAGGGGGTAGTGTGGTGCTACTGTAGAATATCTACTAATTATAATTTCCAAAAAAAAATAATATACTAGGAGCTTTGAAATTATTGTACATTAGAGACTTAAGATTTTTTTAAATAAAATATAATTTTAATTTGATTTTCCGAAGAAGACCGTATTTTATTTGTTGCAACTAAAGTTTCATCAATTGCACTAGACGTTTAATTCAAACAATTAATTTGTTTAATGGTGCAAATTTTATTAATATTACAAATTTTTAATTAAAATCCATTTTTATTTTTTTCTGTGTAAGCGAATTGGTTTTCTTTGCGTCAGTTGTGCTCCTGGACAATGTCAGAGCATCTTGCTGCATTCCGATTAATCACACAGAAAAAATGCTCGCCAGTTTTGTTTTCAATTAAACCATTTATTAAAAATAAAATTAGGTTAGGTTAGAATGGGCTAGTTCCATCATTAGAGAATGCACCACAACATCACATATTTTTAATGCAGACATGTTGCAATATTATATGTCTAGTATTTATAGTGACAAGTCATTCCGTTAAAACTCTGCTTTAAACCTAATCAGTGTGGCCATGTTGGCTTTTTTGCAGCTTAATTTAGCATTAAAAATTTTTATTTAGCTGCAAAATTTTCATTTAGCACTTGGCATTTTATTTAGCATTTTTAAAAAATGTTTTTAGATTTTTTTTATCATTATTTAAGAAATAGTTTTATTGATTTTACTTAAATTTTTTTTTAACAATTTAAATAAATTTTGACTAAAAATAGTTGTACCCTAAATGAAATTTCGTATGAAAATGAATAATTCTCATGTAAAAAACATTTTACCAGTCTTGTTAAAAAAAAATAAAATATTCAGGGAATATAAGAAATGCCCTCGTCTTGATGATTGTTAATATTATAATCCCCTTGATAAAAAGTGCTAAGAAATTTCACTTTGTATTTAGGTAAAAATTCTATTGTGTAAATTTTTAAAATCTTTTTTCAAATAAATATGAAAAATGAAAACTAATAATTGTAAGACTTTAACTTTTCTTAAGGTATAAGAAATAACATTATCTAAAAAACTTTATATATCATAAAAATAAAATCGGTTAACAAAAATTATTTTTGGGAATGAAATATTTTATTAATTAATTCATTTATTAATGATGTGCTAATAATCCCAATTTTTTTAAATGAAAACACTGAAATTTATTGTTGTGGGAAAGCTAGTTCCTATGCGCATTTCGCTGGTTGCTTAGGCCAGCTCGTCAGGAAACTTTTTCCAAATACTTTAGAAAAGCTAAAAATATTATACAAGTAAGACCATAATGTGAATAAGAATTTTAAAACACTCTGGTCTTAAATGTAACAATATCAAAGCTTCAACAAAGTCACAACAATAAACCGTCAATTTTTTCTTTCTTACATTCCCCTACAATTGGCTGGGTTTTTTCCAACACAAATTGTAGTTGTAAGAGGATAGAAAGAAAAAAACAAAATTAAAAAAACAAGATGCTTAAATAAAGCAGCTTGCCATTTCAGTTTTTTATTTGCCGGGCACATGCAAATTTATTATCAAAAATTATTTTTGGGAATGAAATATTTTATTAATTAATTCATTTATTAATGATGTGCTAATAATCCCAATTTTTTTAAATGAAAACACTGAAATTTATTGTTGTGGGAAAGCTAGTTCCTATGCGCATTTCGCTGGTTGCTTAGGCCAGCTCGTCAGGAAACTTTTTCCAAATACTTTAGAAAAGCTAAAAATATTATACAAGTAAGATGTATTCGGTGTTTGCAGGCCCCCTAAACATAAAATTGAATCTCAACTACTTGTGCTACATATTTTTATTTATATTATGATTTACCATAATCTACCGAGTTGTTTAAATACAACCATTTATTTCCATTTCGTTAAAAAATAAGTCTAAAAATATATTTAGTTTCGAATAAAATTTCATACTGGCAATAAATTTTTAACAAAAATCTTGAAAAAATTTAGCATTATGCTTAGCATTTTTTAAAATAATTTGTAGCATTTTTTGGCAATGTCTAATGCCAGATTTAGCTGTAAAATTTTCTTGGCTCTGGTCACACTGAATCTAATGGAAAGAATTACACTTACTTTTTTTAACTTAAAGAAAATTATTAATGAACGCACAAGAAAGTTTCTAACAACAAAAAAATAACTTGCAGCTCAGCAAAAGTACACACAACATTAAGTTGCATTTTAGCTGCTAAAGGAAAAAGAAGTCGCAACGGAGTTAGAACTGCAATAAATCAGGTAGTTGTTATTTCGTTTTTATTATCTTTTCCCAATTTGTTTTTTTTTTTTTTTTTTGGTACTCGTAAGGCCAACAATAACAAACATGAAACACAAAACCAGTTACATTGTTAATGTTCTAAATATTTATTTTACACAAAAGTACGTGTGTTCTGTGCCCTGCTGATGAGTATCAAGAAAAAACAAAATATTCAATTATACACAACATTTTCAAAAGCATTCAAAAAATTTAACAATTAAGAAAATATAGTCGGTCAAACTCGACAATGTGATACATTTCACCACAGTATTTGTAGGCACATAGACGTCGTTTACCTTGTTAAGAGACCATGCCCCTACCAAAACAATGTCATGTTATAAGGGTCAGATTCATATACAAGTTGTTTATTCAGAATTAATACCGGATTTATGCCGGCACTGATTCGGCTCCGGGCACTATGAAATAAATCTTTTCGCACTTGGCGCTAAAATATCTATATCGGTAATAAAATTTTTTTTATAATATTTTCCAGATATCAACATCTTATGAGATTTATTCGAGTAAAAGTGATTTTCATTTATATGGAACTTTAAGTAAATTTTGACATAGTAGATATTATAAAAGTGGTCCTTGCCAAATTTCTATAGTAATTATACTGATTGTTATACTGAATGTCGTTCACCGTTTTGTAAGGTTGGCTCGGGTTTTCGAGATATTGGCATATTAAATTTTTATTTTTTCTCGATTCCCTATTAATAATTAAGGGTCGATGTTAATTGCGAATTATGTTAACAGAAAACGGTTTTATCATTATGTTTGCATAATATAAGATACAAATTATTCTTAATCAAACGCAGAAAAAATAGAAAATCGACTTTAATTAAACAATTCATTCAGGCAATTAAATTTTTTACTAACTTTCTCCTGCAAAAGAATTGATCATATCAATTAACAAATTTGTATTTTCGAGTCACACAAATTAAGTCGGTTAAAAAATTAGTTGCATAAACTAAAAAAAATTCACAACATTTAAATTTATGTGTTTTGATTAAAAAAATTAATTGCAGCAAACAAAAAATTAATTAAAAAAAATTAATGTGCAGCAATTAATTATTTAATTGAACAAGTTTTTGCAAACATTTTTTTCTGTGAATTCATAGTAAATAAATAATAAAAAGTTCAACAATGATTTGGGTCAAAGCCACATGCAGTAAGAAAAATGTGGTCAAAATTAAAAAAAAAAAAAACAAAAATTTCGGAAATGGCAAAAAAAAACTTAATAAAATGGATAATAAATTGTTTTATTGTCTCGGCTATAATCTAATCGTAAATATTTAGTATAGCGTGGCCGTTAGTTGTATGAAGAATTATTTTTTTTTTTTGATTTCTTATATTCTTTCCCCCAAATCGGTTCAGTTATATGTTAAAAAAGTACAAAAAAGTTTTATAGCGATAAGTTGTGTTTTAGGGGGTGCGTCCGCCCCTCAATGTTGGCCTCAAGCCCATTTATTCAAATTTAATTTGTTTTCATATGGCTATCTTTCTTAAAAAAAATTTTACAAGAATATTATATATGGCAATATTTGTTTCTTCATAAAACTGAACCGACTTGGGAGGAGAGAATATAAGAAATCAAAAATATCGAAAATTCGATTTGCCATTCAATTCCTTGGCCCCAAATTATATGAGATCAACTATCAAAACCTTTGCCAGAAAAAAAGTTCAAAATCCGAACACGTTAATTATCAGGAAGTTACGGCATTAAAATTTCGGGAATGGTATTTGTGCTCCTATTAAATTTGTTCAAGTTATTTAGGTTTCAGTTAAATATTCTTATGCAGAATGAAATCTAAATACCAACATAATTGAATGGCTTATGTGCACAGAGGTTCTAGGCTTCGTTCAAATGAAAATTAGAAACTATGTGCCCTTCTATGTTGGTGTAGAGCATAAAAAATAATATTAAAGACTTTGCCACATTTCCACAAGTGTCTAAGAAAAAAGGCAGTAAGTGAGTGAACGAGTTTAGTGTTTTTTTTTTTTTGTTATTCTTAAATTTATAATTTGTTAAGATCTTAACACTTTTGGAGATACGAAAAGACAAGGCAATACTGCAAACGACTAATAGCAACTTTAAATGGTATTTTAACTGCTACTTTAAATTTTATTTGTGTTTAAACTATAGAAATCTAATTCAACAAAGAAGCAGCTTAAAGGGCCCTGGAGACTATCAAATAAGCCCATCAATCAGTGAAAATGTGTTAGCGTCGTTTATTTCTGGCTTTTTCGGAGACGTACAAATAAAGACGACAATGAACAATTGAAGCACAGCCGCGAATAACGTTGTAAGCTTCAAAATAATTATTTTTCAGGAGAGCAAAAAAAACGTTTTTAACAGGCAGGATTTATTTTTTTTAATTTTTCTTTTTGGATTATCAATAATAATGACAATAAAAACTTTTATGCGAAATATCAAGAAAATCGAATTTTAAATTACATGCTAAATTGCAGTTTATAATTTTTTTTAGTGTTTCACATCCACAATCGCAATGTCATTTAAAACGTTTTTCCACTACGCAAGCGGCGTTCTTCCACTGTCTGACTCTTTGTATCGCATTTTGACGGCATTAAGGAGCATAATTTTGGGTGATTTGATGATTAAACAGTGTAAGAGAGTTATGTTAACGGTAATCTACAAAAAAACTGTTTTTGAAAAAGTGGCTTTTACAACGTTTTTCGCGGCTTTGCTTCAATTGTATATTTTGTAAAATAGGAGAACAGGAAAAAAATTACTGGGGAATTGTTATTCATAATTATGCTGAGTATTGTGAAGATTATTTTGTTAGTTCTATTTAAAAAATAAAAATGGTTTTCAGTTAATTATTTTTTTTTCGCTGTGTGAGATTTTATTTAGGGACGGGTACGGCAGTAAGAAAATTTAATTGTATGGGAATGACGTTAACACTGTTAAAAAAAAACTATTAAGTTTCTTGTCACAGACAAATATTTAATGTAATGAACAGCAACTCTAGCAAAATAATTTTGTTTAGCAAACTGGTAATTGGTATTATTTTATTAAATCTTTTTAAATAAGCAAATAATTAGTTTTTAATAGAAGTTAATGATTTGATTTGTTATTGAATATTTCTTCAGTTGATATTTTTAGTATTTAAATTTTTCTATTTTTATAACTATTCTTGTTACCAAGACTTATGTATTTCAATTAAATGATGCATTTATGTAGTTATATTTAATTGAAGCAGCTAATAGAAATTTAAAATAATATTTGCTAATTATAATTATTAGAAATATAAATAAAAACAAAAACAAGCAAACAAATGATTGAGCAAATTATGGTTGTTAAAACTCGCCTGTAAGGTCAACTAAAATTATCTGATAAATTACAAATTGCAAAATTATATGAGCATAATATTACACATTCTAATAGTTCCATTATAAACAAAATCAATGGAGGATGAGTTGATGAGATATTTAGCTAAAAGTGAACAAAAGCCTGAAAATAAATTTCCGCGTGTAAGTAAGAGTCTATACGATACTTATTTTGTTGTCAAGGTTTTCTAGCTGGCCACCTTATTTCGAAGTTTATCAAAGACAACTTAGGCCCGTTTTCACAACTTACCGATAGCAAAAGGTAGGATTTTATCGGTGGTATAAAAAGTGTTCCTCTGTTAAAACTTTACTTAATTCTAAAGTGAGCGATAGGTTAAAGGACAGAAAAGTTTAGGTGAAAGTTAAGTTGTAATAATTGAAAATTTTTTATATGTTTTTTATATATTTTTTATATATAATCTAACTTTTAGCTACTGGTATGTTGTGAAAACTTCGCATAAACTATTCCACACAATTAAATGTCAAATAAAATGGAATGGCACAACGTAAAAGCCCCGTAAACCCGATCTTAAGGTTTATAAGCGACTAATATATTATATGAATTACCCAGTTGGCAAAATGGTCATAGATAATGTCGTCAACGATGTCCTCAGGATATTTTAAAATTTCTCGCCGTATAGCATTGATGACGACAACTTAAGTAACAAAAAGTTTATTTTGTCGTGTATAAAATCGTATATAAGACATTTTTGGAGACATTTTCTTAAATTTCTTAAATTTGCATGCATTTTGTCATATTTCAAACCACATTGACGACAAAATGCATTCAGTGGTGGCTTATATTGTCCTCAATAAGGTCTTAATCAAACCAAGATGCTACAATGACGAAAGGTTATGGTTTTGCTTTGATAGTTTTTAAAAATTGAAGCAAAGCCGCGAATAACGTTGTTAAAGCGACGTTTTGCAAGAACAGTTTTCTGCAGATTACCGTTAACATCACTCTCATACACTGTTTAAACCTAAAATCACTCAAGATTATGAACCTTAACGCCCTCAAAATGCGCTACAAAGAGTCAGCCAGTGAAAGAATGTGTAAATTACTTAAACCTGATGCAAACGATACATTGCAACGTGTAAAAACGTTTTAACTAACATCGCGATTGTGGATATGAAACGCTTTTCCACTAAAAAAAAATTATAATCTGTAAAGTTGCATTTAATTAAAAATTTAAATATCTTTATATTTTGCTGTTAGTATCATTATTAAAACTTAAAATAAATAATCCTGCTTTTTAAAAACGTTTTTTTGCTCATCTGAAAAATATTTATTTTGTAACTTAAACGTAATTCGCGGCTGTGCTTCAACTGATATTGGCTTTTTGTTTATACTGTGTTGATTGTTAAGTTATAACTTAAATCTCACTATCAAGATCTCTTCGTAGAGAAATAGCAGCACAATTGAGCGATAATATCGCTCAATAGTCGTGAATGATTTTCCGAACACTTGTGTGAAAAAGTCGTCAACGATTTACTTGGACATTTGCCTACGCGTCCTTAAGGATTTTCTATGGTTGTTTTTATTGTAATTTTTATGAATTCTACATGAACATTTTGCTTTTGTTATAATTTTAAGTGTTTCATTTAAATTGTTTGTGGAGAACTTTTAATTTTGTAATGTAACTGGAAACGGTTCATTATTTAACCCTCGAATCATAAGCACCCGTAAATTTTTCAATTAAAACATTTTAATATGGAGCTGAGAGCGTAAAACACAAAAACTGGTATTAAAAGTCTGTATAGATTCGTAATTTGAAGTAACAACTTTTGCTTTATGTGAAAAACTATATTGTTTCCATAAAAACAGGCGATATTGCAAAAGAGTCGTAACATTTACAACTGTTTACTGTAAGTACATTAAACTGCGAAAGCAAATCTCGTAAATGGCCGAAGACAATTTTTTTTACAACGTTCTTACATTATGTAAAACGATAATTTACGAAGCAATAATGTCAAACTTAATCGCCTCAACGACTTTTTGACAATTTTGTACGAATTAAGACAGATTTAGACAAAAATTTGTACATATAAGCTGTAAATATACATATATATATTGATGCTGTAATTTTATACTCCCGTATCTCTTTATAGCGTGTATTTAGAATTGGACATGTAACAATAATCTAGACATAATTTTAGACTTATTAATATATATAGTCCACCCTCTAGGACAATATCTGTCATTGGCCGATTTTCCCATTTTAATAGTAAATTATAAAATATTAATACGAATATATTGCAATAAAAAAGAATTCCTGACTTCAACAAAAAACAAATCTAAAATCAAAAAAAAAAATTTACCCATAATTTTCGTTTCTATTAATTTTTACATAAAAATAAATACCGGTGTCCACTATATAAATCATTAATGCAAAATAAATTATTTATAATAAAATCAAAATCCGTTTTTGAAAACAGGCCATAAGGAATTTGTCACAAGTCTGTGCGAAAATATTATTTTTAAGCCAAATAAATCTTTATTAAAAAAATCTTTGAAAATGCTTGTACAAACATCCCATTAAACTCATATGGCATTTGCAGTTATTTTTGTAAACACTTAATAGAATAGAAGCTAAATATTTTGTATTTTAAATAACAAATGCATTCATGATAAATATTTGCCTGTCAGTTATTGCTTTGAATTCATAAGTAGTTGCGTATGATTTAACATGAACGTGTTTTAGATCGCCTAAATCGGATAATTATTAAAAAGTATGTTTACAAAAATAAACTCATAAAAGAAAAGTTGCTCTGGCGCTTTGGCATTTTGGGGCAAGTAATATATTAGGCTTTAGAATTAAACAAATAAGAGTGCTACATTCGGCTATGACGAATCTAATTTACCCTTCCCCATGGAGCGATAATAACAGAAAGTTATATAAGTACCCTTCTTTAGATATAAGTTAATGTGTTTTGTGCCAAGTCCACTTGTCCAATCCAGCCCACATTTTGTCGGATTTTGTGTATTTATAAGCAAGATGTTTGTATCTAATTTGGAAACTTTGGATCTTGCCGTTATCCAGAGGCACATAAAAAAATTTTTAAACAACAACAAGGGACTTATAGGTTAAATTAGAGACAGTTGTGGTGTCTTGCTCTCTGTGGCATTTGTGGACCGATCATGCTGAATTTCAATAGCAGACGATTTCTGACTATATCCCTTTCAGACCTGACGCTAAACTACTGGGACTGTTTTCATAACTTTTGGAATATATAGTCTGTATATCGTATGAAAATATAATCAGTTTTTGGTTTTATCATTTTATATCCTTCAAGGATTTTCAGGACAGGCACAATTGCTGCATCAACTGACTTCAATTGGTTTGAAACATTAAACTTGATCATTTTTTGTAGTTAAAATATACATACTTCACTATTTGTTAAAAATTACTAAATACTTTTTTAATTTAAACCACATCTTACTTCTGCGGCTCATTTTGACAAAACTGAAATATGTCGCAATAATTAAAGTAAAGGTAAAGTGAGTGGCGGAATAATGTGAGAAACAAACATAAATAACAATAAGCGCAATCGATGCATGCCGGTCTATTTGACATAGGTCAAATATAAACGAAAATATTGAGACCGAAATCCATCCGCACAATTGGTGCATCACGGTCTTAAAGGTTTATGTGCCATTAATTAACAACTACCGAGGTCCCATTATTTCTGAGGTCTTCAGAAACCCCTTCTCAATGGACAGATGATAAACTATCCGTCTGACCATGTTCATAGCGTCTATGATAAATATTGGAGAAATTCCAAACGAAAATATACCCTTTTTCTTTCGGTGAAGGGTATAAAAAAATTGTTTAGGAAATTATATACATGTAGCTCTGAAGCAGGAAAAGTGGGCAGTGTATTTTTGGACTTCTCTAATGAACAGACAGACAACTATATAAAAGGTTCAGTTAATAGACTAAAAGCTGAGTCTAGTACTTTTGGTATCAACGTATTGAGTTTTACTTCAATCGACACATAAGAACCAGATTTATTTTATTTTCCCCCGCTGTGCATGTCCTAAAATTAGTAACACATAAAACCTTAATGATGCACAGGAATATCTAGTACGTTTAGCTTAAACATATTTGATTTCAATATGAATTTTGCTACTATTTTTTTTTAAATCGATCGCTGTTTGATCAAAACTCCTTAATCAATTAATTCGAACGTCGATTCGAACGGCGCCGAATCGACTCTCCACGGTCTTCGTGTACACTCTCAGCTACGGCCGCTATATTTTCTTCACAGCGTGCTGGACGTGGTCTATTCGGTCGAATATTATCCAATAATGAATGCTGGGTCTCAAAATGGGTGATGGTGTTGCGAATAGTACGCTCAGTAGGCCGATTATGTTGACCATAAGTTGAGCGAAGTCCACGAAACACATTCCTCACAGAACGTGAATTTTCGTAATAAAGTTGAACGATTTGTAAACGTTGTTCCATTATGAAATGCCAAACAATACTAAACAAAAATAACATAACAGCATGACACAACTCACACGTGATCTGTCAAAAAAGGCTATTGAAAAAAGTATCTCTAATTGAATCACCCATGACAAATTTTAAAAATTTTATTTGCTCATTTTTATAATTGACAAACACTTTGTACTTAAAATTTTTTTTTAATACTTTAACGTCCAATTTCACCAATTTCAGTTATAATAAACTATCACTTATAACTGTCAGAAACATTGTTAACTGGAAGTTAAAGAAATAGTTAGTTTTAACCGCACTTGGCGAAAATGACCACTCAATCAATACATTTGGGGGAATCACAAGGTGTGGTATCAAATCATATCGTCATAATGTCCTTAATAAAATTTTATAAATGTTTAGTGTTCATTGATTCGTCATAACTGTACATTGGAAATTTTAACTATAACCAGTTGGCCACAGCAGCAATATATTATTTTAAGAAATATGACTTTATAACTATCTTGTGAATACCCCAATTGTGTTTTAATATCCTATTTTAGAAAAGCTTAATAATCACTTTTTAACATATCTTATCAACGGTAATTATAGAATTACAACTCTATGACTCTTGGAACGATTTCAACGTATTATTTTTGTTCAAAATTTCTTGCAGCCATTATAAACTTCTAAATTACAAAGAAAACTTTGGAAATTATTGCAAATATTATCTAGATATCAAAAAAAAAAAACTATTTAAGGTAATAACACAATTTTCAATTTCAGTAAACAGATTATCTAGGCAACCATTTTAATATATTTTATAATGCTAACTATAAAAAGCAATAAAATTTCTTAATTTAGAATGCTCAGGCACATTAATGTGGAATACATTTTGATCACTTCAATAAAGAAAATTCCAACTTATATGAATTATGATAATAATGCCACAATACTAAAATACTTGTCAATCATATCAATCAATGTGTAATTCCTACTTAATTGAAGGAAAACGAAGTCTGAAAGAAAACTAATAGAAATCTTACAGTTGTTTCCTGATTTGTTTCTTTTTTCTATTTTAGTGATTTAATTTTTCCTACAACTTCTAAGTTGTTGTTTGGTTCACTCGTCCATGGACATTCCTTTCAATCACATGTCATTCTATCGAACACTTCAAAATGTTATTTTAATTATTTTCATGTGCATGGGTTTTGAAATGTATTGGACTGGGCTGGGTTCTGAAGAGTATTTTTTTCAACGGCTATTTGATGGGGTATGAAGAAAAACAAGACAATAATAATGATGAAAGCTTCTTTTTTTATTATTACTCTTGACTTGTTTTCTGGTTCTAGTCATCATCATCATCATCATCGTCATTGTCATAATCATACTTTTCTTTCAGCTTTATTTTCAGTTTTAGTCTTTATTTTTTTTTCTCTGCTATTAATTCACCTTTACTCTACTTACATAATTTACCGTTACATTTCAATTACCGCTAACAAACGCTACAATAACAACATCAAAAAAACAACAGCATCAACAACAAAAACCACACACTAACGTCAGAAAGCAGCAAGAAGAAGAAGAAGAAGAAAAGCCAACTAACATTTTTTTACTTGCAACTTGCTGCAATTCTATAGTTGTTGTTGCTGTAGCTATTATTGTTTTTGTTGTAGTTGTTGTTGTTTTTATAAGTTTGTAATCTGGTTTTCATAGCGCTTGTTTCTTAAGTCTTTTGATTTTGTTTCTTAGCTGTTTGACTTATACACGACAACACACACACACACACACACACACACACACACACACACACACACACACACACACACACACACACACACACACACACACACACACACACACACACACACACACACATACATACACACAGATATACAAACATCGATTTGGCGATAAAAGTAAGTAAAATAAAAGCTGCAAAGTAAATCCGTTTAGTTGAGTTTTTATTATAACTCTGTTTTATGCATATTTTCAATATCATTTCATATTTCTAGGTGCTCGTATTTGATACTTACTAGATTTTCTTGATATTCATATGTATCAACGAGGGTCGCTTGATAAGTTTTTCTAGGGACAATAATAATATATATTTATTATTTTAAATTTAGTTTTCAAATGCATTTCTATTATTGGGTTCAAGTAGAATTTAACTTGCCTTTTTATAAAACTTTATACTGAGCAATCAGAGGGGCAAAGACTGCTCTACGCAATGGTTCAGATGACCACTTTCTTTGGCCACACATTTTTTTTAATGTTCTTCTTTAATTCATTTGTTGTTGCAATTTAGAAGTCCATACTTAAGACCAACCAAAAATTAATTTTGTTTTTGTAAACATTAATTAACCGTTTATTTATAACTCATTAAAGTTAATTTTTTTAAAATAGTTATAATTATTATTGGAAAACAAGATTTTTATAGGTTTTTACCTGCAGTTATTAACAAAAAAGTTAAACAAATTAAAAAAAGCATGAAAAAAAGAAAAATAGTGGTGTTTAGATTAAATTCAGAGAAATACATACTCTCAAAAATTTTTGTGATATACAAAATACATAGCGTTTTACATAACCTATCAAATCGCTATTTTACATAAACTTTTACGAAAGTGTTTACCAGTTTTCCGCACAACACTTCCAAAAGTTGTTCATTTGGACTATTTAGATTTTAATTCAATTTTCGTTTCCTTCGATTTTTTCTTCTAACAATTTTCAAACATATTAAAAATAACAGTTAAATAAGAAGATTACTTTCAAGTAATATATAAAAAAACGAGCAAGAGAACATTTCGAAGGAATTTTGCTTATAACCATTCCCGGATCTAGGGGCGGGAAATATACTCTACTGAGAGATCGATTATTCGACTTTTTTCAAACACCAGTTTTCGAATATTCCGCATAGTTGCTATTTTCAAAAACCTGGTTTTCGGTTAAGCTCTTTCAAAATAATCGGTTAATCGATTTTAATTCGAATACATAAAAACCCGAAAATCTAATAAGCTTTTGTAATAATTCGTTAAGTTAAATAAAAACAAAACAATTCAAAAAAGCAAGGAACCAACAAACTACATAAATTTGACTTATGGTCAGACCTAACAAATATTTGACGATAAAATCAATTAATTGATTTAATTAAATTGATCAAACTTTGGCTTTATTTTTTACAAGTTCTACTTTTAACTTAACTTTATTTGTAAGTAGATAATTGTATAAAGTAATTTAAAACCTGTTAAATAAGGTTTGAGCTAGACAATCGGTTTGCAAAAGCAAATAAAAATTTTAGGAATTTAATAAATTTATTATTTGAGATATTCTGCCAAATTTATTTTAAATCAGCTCTTATTTGATGGTGGTTAGGCATGTCTATATCAGAAGACTCCAACCATATTTTTGCAAAGTTGCAAACAAATTATAAATTTCAAATGATTTGGTTTAAGCACATAGAAACGCGTAGTAGCATTAACATGTTTTTTGTATGAAATATTTGTCAATTCGTCGTCAGTTTAAAATCTTCCATGACATGGCATGATCTCTTCAATTTAGTTTTTTAGTTTTTGGTGCTTTAATAAATAAAACTGATGAATTTTTTCAATATCGTTGATTCCGCCGGAATGTTGCAGCTTTAAGCAAAGATATGTCAGGACTACTTATCAGTTTCTAATTCCTTGTCGGGCACTCCGTCATCGGTAGCACAACTGGCTAATATTTTACCCAATGATTCATTTTTGGCAGCATATTTTCGTAGAGTATTATCTGTTGTCTCTTTAGAACTACTACGAACGCATTTAAGTTTTATTTGGAGTACATTAATGTCAAGCATGTGTTTTTTTAAGCGATTTGTATTTACATTTTTCAAAATGTTTTTTGACTTTTGTTACATTTTATTTTGACATTTGTCATAAAAAGTGCAAGTTTGCCCAATATTCAATTAGAAAAATACTTAAATTACGGTTAGATTTACAACAAGAGCAAACGTATATCAATTACACATTATTAAAATAAGCGGTTTATTATACCAAAATAACCAGTTTATTCGATATTCGAAAAATGTACATTTTAAATTAACCGTCTTGGGCAAAACTAAAAAAAAAACTGGTTAAAACCGGTTGAATAACAACCGTTCGAGCTCCCTAGTAGCAATGCTTTATTTTCTAGTTATTATATTGCATTTTCACCGGATCTCAATAGGTTTTATAAGATTTGGTTAAATAGAAGTGGTTGAGAAAGACTGATTGATTTGAATGCATTTATAGTGGAGCTGAATGTGTGTACCAAGTTTCATAGAATTGGTTAAATAGAGGTATTTTAATAGGAATATTTACTTTGAATAGGCATGGCGCTGCCAACTATAAAAATCATTTTTTGAGATGCCATGGCGAACAGTAGTACGCTGTATACCTGCCAATCTCTGATTTTGAAATATATTGTTACTTGTACGAAAGCATGAAAGCAATGGAATACAAATTATAACTTAAGACGCTCTTTATTGACTTCCCCTTCAAATGTCTCCTTTTCTATCCGTTAATATATCTGGGTTTCATCTGTGTCTAAAATTGGGGGCGTTTAAAGTTTCGCATATATATTGGCATGGTACTCGTTTGGAATCAAAAATGAATAGAATCGGGTTCTTTATCATTTACTTAAATACCTTACCTTAATAGTTGAACCTCAAATAATGTGACATATCAGTTTTTTATTTATTACATAACTATTTTGAAGATTGGAATTTTTTAATTTTAGATTATAGTCATATATACTGAAAGTGGTTCCTTTTGTTTGCGTTGACCTGACTTGATCTTTTCAGAGAAGCTCCCTTAAGCTGTAAGATAGTTCTTTGTTTTACTATTCAGGTAGACTCCAAAAAAATATTCAAAAGCCGTTAAATCGGTTGAAAGTGGTGGGTAGTTGAATCAATAATATTGATTGTTCTAAACCTTGTAAAAACTATGCAATCATTGCCAGAAAGTGAATGGCCTTCACATTAAACGCAACTTATTCCTCGTTTTTAACCCTTATATGATTGACAAAAAAAACTACTGGTTTTGTACGACAAGGTACCCGGGTACCTTCATACAAATCTTATGAAAAATAATCCATTTTGCAACAAAATTTTAAATGTTGCAAAAGTATAAATACACTTGTGTACTTTTAGGGATTTAACTCTTCAGAAATAAACAATTTATTGTGTGAGAGTGAATCGAGCGACGAAGATTTAATTTGTTCAGATGAAGATTTTATTTGTTTGCAGTAGATAACGAAATGAAAATGGAAGCTTCAGATGCTGAACCTACAGATATTATAGAAACAGACGAGGATTCCTACGACTCAGATGAAACCAACAATAGTGATGAAATGGAAAGTAGAAACGCATTTTTTGGCAAAGATGGTTCTTGTTGGTTACTGGAGCCATTTCCTCAAACACAAAATCCGAATAGAAACGTTTTAAGACAATGCGTTGGAGCGGCCCAAATATATAAATTGTGCACCCCAATACAAATATTCGAAAGTATTTGTCACCTGAAATGTGTGATATTATATTACGAGAAACGAATCGAAAAATAGTTATTCTCATTTTTCGTTAACTGCTAAAAACAATATATTTAAACCTTTCGCCGTAGACTAACTAAATGCATTCTTTGGTCTTTTAATACATGCTGGTGTTCATAAGTCAAATATAGAGCACATTTCAGAGTTATGGAAACCTATTAATTTGCCATTGTTTCGGGCAGCAATGTCCTTATCCAGGCTTAAGTTGTTGTTACGATGCATACGTTTTGATAACGATGAAACTCGTTTATCGCGTGCCAAATCCGAGAAAGCTGCAGCATTTCGAGATATTTGGATCATGCTAAACGCTAATTTACGCCAAAGTTACAAGCCCGGTGAGTGTATAACTGTAGATGAGCAGTTATACGGATATCGTAGACGTACTCGTTTTACACAATATATGCCGGCAAGGCCTGAAAAGTATGGGATAAAAATATTTTGGGCTTGTGATGCTTCCAACTCTTTCCCCTTATATTTTAGACAATTATAATTATTTATAATTATATTTTAGACAATTATTTTCTACAAACTTTGTATTTCGCAAAGAGGCGTCGTTGTGCTCTTACGTGCCAAAAAGCTGTAACAATGTTATCAACCATTTATTTTACCCCGTCAGTCGAAAGCACTTTGACTAATAAGCCCGAAATTATAAAGTATTACAATAAAATGGATAAGTTGTTGGGCGAATATACTTGCAATAGTAGAACAAGTCGGTGGCCGCTATCCTTATTTTATAATGCCATAGATGTAGCAGCATTCTTCGTTTATTATTTATATGGAACACAATACACACTTCACTTCTACTGACCGCCGTAGAAAATTTTTAAAAGATCTCAGTTTGCAAATTTAAAAATTTACAGAGCATTTTTTCATAGAATCGCATAAAGGTACCTGGGTACCTTGTCGAACAGTTAAGGGTGTATGAAGAATGTTGGCATGCTACGCCTATCTTGATTTATAAATTTTTTTCAAAGCTCTGAAAATGAATTAAATATCTAAAGTTAGGAGCTCTCAAGAAGTTTCAAGTACGATTGTTGCCAATTTCTACAAAAAAAAATGAATTTCAAAACGCAAAAGGTACCCGGGTACCTTGTCAGTCACATAAGGGCTAAAAACAATATGGTCCAATTATAATTTTTTAAGTTATTCCACACTATAATGTGCATTTAATTGAATTTCTTTTAAAATGATTTGCAAAGAGCATCAAGGCATCAGTAACTGCTAAAAATTTTAGATTTTTCCTAATATCAGCTTGCATCCGAGCAGTGTTCACATCTTTTCAAACTGCATGAGATTTTCTAGCACGCGAAAGATACCAGATAATCCCTTTGCATGAAAACGCTGACCATATCGATAAATTGTTAGAAAGTGAAGCAAATTTGTATAAAATGTTTATTACATTATGTTTTGTTAGTTTAAGAGCTGTAAAAAACTGGAATCAATGGATAATGAATTCTCCGATTTCAAAATGATTTAAGATTTCAAAGGTTCTGAGTTAATTGTGATTGCAACTACTAAATTTGATTTGATAGTATTGCAATGATATCGTTTATATACATATGTTTAGATTTCAAAAAAATAATTTTTATTTTTTATCGTATTGATTTCATTATGTCAAATTGAAATCATACAATCAATTTTTGGATTTTGAATTCAATCAAAAAACTAATGATTGCAATTAACCCTCCGTCTTACACATGTTTTGATTATCCATTCAAAATACATTGAAGCCGGTCTGGCCAGACCCATGAGTTAGACGAAGGATTATGTCGATTGCAATATTTTACAGCTCTGCTTTGTTTCCCAACCATTTGAGTAGATTCAAAAACAAACTGACATAATATAAAGAAATAACAAACTCCTTTAATGTAAAAGAACTTTTCAAATTGCCCGCTAACTTACATGTAAATACATATAAATACATTTAAGAGTGTATGTGTGTATAAATGAGTAAATTGTGTTCAGTGTCGCCTCACGCATTAATCAGTTATGCGATGACGTTTCATGCAACCTAACAACATGTATCACCTTCTTTTTTCTGTTTATTATTGTTGTTGGGAATTTTTTTTATTTTTTTTTTTCATTGGAAATTTAAACCGCCAATAGTTTTAAATTACCTATATTCATATGTATATGTATATGTATGTCTTGGGCAAAACTAAAAAAAAAACTGGTTAAAACCGGTTGAATAACAACCGTTCGAGCTCCCTAGTAGCAATGCTTTATTTTCTAGTTATTATATTGCATTTTCACCGGATCTCAATAGGTTTTATAAGATTTGGTTAAATAGAAGTGGTTGAGAAAGACTGATTGATTTGAATGCATTTATAGTGGAGCTGAATGTGTGTACCAAGTTTCATAGAATTGGTTAAATAGAGGTATTTTAATAGGAATATTTACTTTGAATAGGCATGGCGCTGCCAACTATAAAAATCATTTTTTGAGATGCCATGGCGAACAGTAGTACGCTGTATACCTGCCAATCTCTGATTTTGAAATATATTGTTACTTGTACGAAAGCATGAAAGCAATGGAATACAAATTATAACTTAAGACGCTCTTTATTGACTTCCCCTTCAAATGTCTCCTTTTCTATCCGTTAATATATCTGGGTTTCATCTGTGTCTAAAATTGGGGGCGTTTAAAGTTTCGCATATATATTGGCATGGTACTCGTTTGGAATCAAAAATGAATAGAATCGGGTTCTTTATCATTTACTTAAATACCTTACCTTAATAGTTGAACCTCAAACAATGTGACATATCAGTTTTTTATTTATTACATAACTATTTTGAAGATTGGAATTTTTTAATTTTAGATTATAGTCATATATACTGAAAGTGGTTCCTTTTGTTTGCGTTGACCTGACTTGATCTTTTCAGAGAAGCTCCCTTAAGCTGTAAGATAGTTCTTTGTTTTACTATTCAGGTAGACTCCAAAAAAATATTCAAAAGCCGTTAAATCGGTTGAAAGTGGTGGGTAGTTGAATCAATAATATTGATTGTTCTAAACCTTGTAAAAACTATGCAATCATTGCCAGAAAGTGAATGGCCTTCACATTAAACGCAACTTATTCCTCGTTTTTAACCCTTATATGATTGACAAAAAAAACTACTGGTTTTGTACGACAAGGTACCCGGGTACCTTCATACAAATCTTATGAAAAATAATCCATTTTGCAACAAAATTTTAAATGTTGCAAAAGTATAAATACACTTGTGTACTTTTAGGGATTTAACTCTTCAGAAATAAACAATTTATTGTGTGAGAGTGAATCGAGCGACGAAGATTTAATTTGTTCAGATGAAGATTTTATTTGTTTGCAGTAGATAACGAAATGAAAATGGAAGCTTCAGATGCTGAACCTACAGATATTATAGAAACAGACGAGGATTCCTACGACTCAGATGAAACCAACAATAGTGATGAAATGGAAAGTAGAAACGCATTTTTTGGCAAAGATGGTTCTTGTTGGTTACTGGAGCCATTTCCTCAAACACAAAATCCGAATAGAAACGTTTTAAGACAATGCGTTGGAGCGGCCCAAATATATAAATTGTGCACCCAAATACAAATATTCGAAAGTATTTGTCACCTGAAATGTGTGATATTATATTACGAGAAACGAATCGAAAAATAGTTATTCTCATTTTTCGTTAACTGCTAAAAACAATATATTTAAACCTTTCGCCGTAGACTAACTAAATGCATTCTTTGGTCTTTTAATACATGCTGGTGTTCATAAGTCAAATATAGAGCACATTTCAGAGTTATGGAAACCTATTAATTTGCCATTGTTTCGGGCAGCAATGTCCTTATCCAGGCTTAAGTTGTTGTTACGATGCATACGTTTTGATAACGATGAAACTCGTTTATCGCGTGCCAAATCCGAGAAAGCTGCAGCATTTCGAGATATTTGGATCATGCTAAACGCTAATTTACGCCAAAGTTACAAGCCCGGTGAGTGTATAACTGTAGATGAGCAGTTATACGGATATCGTAGACGTACTCGTTTTACACAATATATGCCGGCAAGGCCTGAAAAGTATGGGATAAAAATATTTTGGGCTTGTGATGCTTCCAACTCTTTCCCCTTATATTTTAGACAATTATAATTATTTATAATTATATTTTAGACAATTATTTTCTACAAACTTTGTATTTCGCAAAGAGGCGTCGTTGTGCTCTTACGTGCCAAAAAGCTGTAACAATGTTATCAACCATTTATTTTACCCCGTCAGTCGAAAGCACTTTGACTAATAAGCCCGAAATTATAAAGTATTACAATAAAATGGATAAGTTGTTGGGCGAATATACTTGCAATAGTAGAACAAGTCGGTGGCCGCTATCCTTATTTTATAATGCCATAGATGTAGCAGCATTCTTCGTTTATTATTTATATGGAACACAATACACACTTCACTTCTACTGACCGCCGTAGAAAATTTTTAAAAGATCTCAGTTTGCAAATTTAAAAATTTACAGAGCATTTTTTCATAGAATCGCATAAAGGTACCTGGGTACCTTGTCGAACAGTTAAGGGTGTATGAAGAATGTTGGCATGCTACGCCTATCTTGATTTATAAATTTTTTTCAAAGCTCTGAAAATGAATTAAATATCTAAAGTTAGGAGCTCTCAAGAAGTTTCAAGTACGATTGTTGCCAATTTCTACAAAAAAAAATGAATTTCAAAACGCAAAAGGTACCCGGGTACCTTGTCAGTCACATAAGGGCTAAAAACAATATGGTCCAATTATAATTTTTTAAGTTATTCCACACTATAATGTGCATTTAATTGAATTTCTTTTAAAATGATTTGCAAAGAGCATCAAGGCATCAGTAACTGCTAAAAATTTTAGATTTTTCCTAATATCAGCTTGCATCCGAGCAGTGTTCACATCTTTTCAAACTGCATGAGATTTTCTAGCACGCGAAAGATACCAGATAATCCCTTTGCATGAAAACGCTGACCATATCGATAAATTGTTAGAAAGTGAAGCAAATTTGTATAAAATGTTTATTACATTATGTTTTGTTAGTTTAAGAGCTGTAAAAAACTGGAATCAATGGATAATGAATTCTCCGATTTCAAAATGATTTAAGATTTCAAAGGTTCTGAGTTAATTGTGATTGCAACTACTAAATTTGATTTGATAGTATTGCAATGATATCGTTTATATACATATGTTTAGATTTCAAAAAAATAATTTTTATTTTTTATCGTATTGATTTCATTATGTCAAATTGAAATCATACAATCAATTTTTGGATTTTGAATTCAATCAAAAAACTAATGATTGCAATTAACCCTCCGTCTTACACATGTTTTGATTATCCATTCAAAATACATTGAAGCCGGTCTGGCCAGACCCATGAGTTAGACGAAGGATTATGTCGATTGCAATATTTTACAGCTCTGCTTTGTTTCCCAACCATTTGAGTAGATTCAAAAACAAACTGACATAATATAAAGAAATAACAAACTCCTTTAATGTAAAAGAACTTTTCAAATTGCCCGCTAACTTACATGTAAATACATATAAATACATTTAAGAGTGTATGTGTGTATAAATGAGTAAATTGTGTTCAGTGTCGCCTCACGCATTAATCAGTTATGCGATGACGTTTCATGCAACCTAACAACATGTATCACCTTCTTTTTTCTGTTTATTATTGTTGTTGGGAATTTTTTTTATTTTTTTTTTTCATTGGAAATTTAAACCGCCAATAGTTTTAAATTACCTATATTCATATGTATGGATATGTATATTTATTTGAGTAGCAAAAGAATGAATAACACATAAAAACTAATTCAATATGCCAAACATTACAGTAAAGTTACGTAGATTTTATAAATAGATTGAATGAATTGTATTTTGTATGATTGTTGGATTGATTGTAAGTGCGTGTGAATGTGTTTGCAGTGCAATTGTTGGTAAGTGGAGGGCGTGCATATTATTGCATGTTGTTTTTGTTTATTTTATTTTATTGAAAAATTTTAATGTCAGCTTTAAATCACAAATAATATAGTAGGATTAAGAGGAAGAATTGAACCGATATTGTTTTTGGTATCCATAGCGAAAGAAAATGCATGCCTGTCGTACAATATGTAAAAACCATCGTGCGAAACTACACAATTTTTATGAACACTGTACAAGAATTTTCGAAAATTTAAAAAATGTTTTTATTTAATTTTTTAAATTCATATATTTTACGAATTACATATCTAGAATAACTTTAAATTATTTGTGAATTAAGAGAAAAAAAATAGTTTTAAAGTAAAATAATCTTGCGAAATTTTTTTTGGAAAATACAATAAATTGTATAATAATTTCGAAAAACCTGAAAACAAATGAATTTGTACGTTGCGTTAAATTTTAAATGGCTTTTGTATTTTTTTATATCTATTTATCGAGAATTGAATACATACTCACTGATGACTGGGCATTCGGTAAACACGCTATGAGACTAGGTCTCCCTTTCAACGATTGCTACTGCAGCTGCAGGTAACCTTGAGCTGAGGAGACAGTACTTCATCTCCTATGTGATTGCCCAGCGTTGACTTTAACGCGACATGGATTATTTGGGAATTACATTCTACAAGGACGCTCTGATATATCGCGGGTGAAACTTGGCAATTTGGTGAAATGTCTCAATGCCACGGGCTGGCTTTAGCCACCTCAGTATTGCCCTGTGTCACGCTTGAATTGGGGTTCCTATTCTTGACGAGTTGTGTGATCTCAAAACGGAGTCACTGTCGACTCTACTTGCAGCTCGCCTAATTCTGAGCGTGCTACCACGTTAACCATGCAATATTTATTTATTGAATAAAATATGGTCTAACAATAAATAACGAAATCTTATCTATAGGCCAATATATGCTGGGCCAAAAAAAATTTAAAAATTTTTCCAAATTTTTATAAAAACAAAAAGGTAAACATCTTTTATAAAAATGGATTCTCTGTCACTTTATCAGTTGTTCTGCTTGCGATTTCTTAATTAGTTATCGAATAACGACTGAGTGCAGTGTTGAAAAGAAGAATTTCTCAGTTTTGGGTAACATCCTTTGCCATATCAAATCTGTGCTAAGGCAAAACAATGTGTAATTTATATACAAAATAGCTGGTTTTTATCACAAGTCTAATATTGATCCTTTGCTTTGTGTATGTTTTTCTTTTTCCTTTCCATAAAAATTATGTTTCGAAACACAATTTCGGGAAAAGTCGCCATCGATGCCAAACTTAAACATTCGAAATTCCGCTTCCAAAAAAAAAGGGTTTTGATTTAATCGTGGTCTGTGCCCCAGACTGAATATACTTCAATACTCCGAACACAAAATCAAAAAATATCTAAAGCGGGTCGATCGAGCAAAATAAACACTAAATTAAAACAACTATTGTGTAGTTTGAGTGACTTAATACATGTTGAGTTGAAAAAATCTGATCTGATTTGCACATATGAGCTTTAGTGACAACAATGGATTCATTTTAAGAGAAAAATCAACGAAAATCATTTAGAGTATGTCACAAAAGAAGAAGCTTACATTTTTTACCATTTCAGTACTTATCCTTTTCTTAAATGAATATTAATTTTCGCTATTAGTTTATTCATATGCTTGAAACTAAACAATAAGATTTAAGTCCTTTTATCATATTTTAAGGGCAACATGTTACATGTACACATGTGTCAATTATTTTTGGTAGACCATAAGCATGACCCTAAGCAACCATAATAAGTTTGTGGTTTCCTTATGTTGAACTGATTTAACCATAATATGGTTGTGAGACAACAATAAGGATAAAGTAACAACAATGTGCATGAAAAATGTTCTCTGAAAAGATAAAAATAAAGTGATCCGTGACCATATTGAAATAATAAATCTATTGCAAGACAAATATCGGGTGATTCATCGTGAGGTTTCATTTTAATTTAATTTTTGATTTTAATATAAAATAAAACACATCAATTTCAAAGTGAACTTAAAATTTTTATTATCCGTTAAAAGAACAATTTATGGCATTTTCTGTTTGAAAATTATATCATGCAAATGTTGGCCATGACTACGTCTGAGGTGTTCCATTCGGAAGGTCCAATTTTGGGCAGCTCGTTCGAGCATAGTTATCGAAGTATCTCTCGAATAATACGAGTAATGTTGGCTTCCAAAGCGTCAATGGAAGCTGGCTTATTCCTAAAGACCTCAACTTTACAAATCCCCAGAGAAAAAAGTCCAAAGATGTGATATCCCACGATCAGGTGACCAATTTACCGTAGAAAAACGTGAAATTAAGTGCTCACCAAAATGATTTCTCAGCAACGTCATTGTTTCACGCACTGTATGGCTCGTAGTGCCGTGTTCTTGAAAGCAGAGCTCACCGAACATAGTCCGTTTACCTGGTGCGATAACGGTTACCATTGACGGTAACAATCTGATTTTTCTAATTTTTGAAGAAATGAGAACCAATGTTTCCACCGGCCCATAAGCCACACCATACCGTTGTTTTTAATGGATGTAATGGTAGCTCTTGGTACTCTTCGGGTTGCTTAGCAGCGCAATTAACGTATGCATTAAGCCAGAAATATGCTTCATTACTGCACAAGATTTCACAAAAAAAGAACGCGGATTTTCGTAATACAGGTGAACAATTTGGAGACGCTGTTGTGGTGTGAGTCTTTCCATGATGACTTGCTAAACGATAGTGAACAAAAATGGCAAAGCAGTTTGATATGAGTCACGCGTGATCTGTAAAAAAAGCATATTGAAATCAATCCTAACTGTAAATCACCCTTTATTAGTTACACCAAAATAACAACAAATTCAGTTTTTCATTAAACTAAAAGTTGTAAATGGTTTTTTTCCCATAGTGCAATGAAAACCAAACAGCGCAAAAATAATGCAGCAATTAATTTTCTAACTAAAACAAAAACTATTAAAAAACGTATAGTTAGTCAAACCCGACCTTATGATACCCTGCATCACAGTATTTTCAGGCAATAGTCCCTAAATGCAATCACACATCAACCAAAAAAAAAATTATTTTATAAGGTTAAGATTTATATATAAATAGATACCTTGGAGGGAAGCGAGTAGTCCCGTGATTTGGTAGTAGCGACCGGTTTTAGTTCTAACACTTTATATGAATGGGACCTATCACTTTTACATGTGGTTGCCATTGGAGGCCACATTTGACAAGTCGCACATCTATTCTCAATAAACGTGTTTAGTGTTAGTTACTACAATGGAGTACTATTTCAACAAATGTTGTATTATTTCAATAAAACAAGTCCTAAAACTAAATTTAAGAACACAATTTTAGAAAGTTCCAAAAAAAAGTTTCACACTACCGGTGAATATTGTACTGTAATTCATTACTTTTTCTACCTTTTGGTTCTTCATAAACCAGTTAAAGGATTGTTTCTCCTTTCACTGGGCACGAGCTCTTTCTTTTTGTACTTATTCTATTTTCACAAATCCCAGGACCAGTATGTTGGAACAATTGACGCAACTTTCCCGCAGGGTATCAACATCTAAATTCATTTTTTTGTCTCAAAGCGATTTAACGGAATAGGTTTATCTAGCACTTATGGTCAGTTTTGAACCTAGCACCACATAGCAGCTATTATAAAAGTTATTTTTCCAAATATAATATCAATAACAACATTAACAAGAGAATTTTGGCATTAAAAACTTATTTCGGGAGTGATGATTGTATGGTTCCCGTGGTCAAATATGGACCGATTCCACTTATAGTTTGTAATGTGAATTCATTGCAATAAAAAATTTTTGTGCTGAATTTAATTTTAAAAATAATATAAATATATCGATGGTTAATTAGAACAAAAAGTCTGTTCGGGAATGAAATTAGGATGGGGGCTATGTGAAATTATGGACCTATTTTCACCATTTAAAAAGGCTTCGTTCTTATGAAAATTAGAATTTATTATAATAATAAATAAATAAATTATCTTTTAAGTTAAAACCTGTACTTTGCACACAAGGTATACAAAGCCAGTCATTAGATCTATTCAAAGTCTGATTCTGAGTCGATCGATGTACTTAAAAGTTGACCAAATGTTTATGTGTTACCCATATGGTCACAAACACATAATACCCCTCGCACCTTTTGTGGTGAAGGGTGTAGTAAATACCTAAAAACAAATGCTTTAAACACAAAATGTATACTATAGTAAATTGAATATTCAATGACCTTAGTGATGACATGCATATTGATGTATGATTTATATAAAAATTAAAACTTTATAGAAAAAATAAACAAATGAAAAATAAAAAGAACAAGTGATGAAATCTATAAAATAGAAAAAATATGATAATTCTAAACAGCAACAAGAAACTGAAAACGTGTTTGAAATTCGCAATAAATACGGCACATCTCATCATCATCAGCATTATTAACACAGTTGTAGCCGTCATCATCATCATTATGATATTTTGCACACTATCCCGTACTCGTGCTAGAGCTCGTATGCATCTGATTAGTTTATCAACTCAGGTGATATAAACTGATCACGGTGTAATTTGATGTTGATTATATTTTTAGGTCAATTGTTTTCTTTTTTATTTTGTATTAACTTTTTTTTTATTTTTAGCAAAGATTTTTCGTTAAACAATGAACAAAATCTAAAGCTGTCATAGTTGTATGTTTTGTTGTGTATATTGTGTCATGTTCAACACGCGCTGTCAATAACGTCATTTTGCGTTTAAGCAACATATTCTAAAAATTATCAACCAAATTACCAACAACATCAGGCGAAACGCCAACAATAACAACATGCAAATTCTCTCCCATGTCATTTGTACACATCTTCCAGCCCAATATTGCATAAAAATAATAGAAACTGAGTAGCAACAACAGCAACAGAAACACTTTTGCAAAATTTTTTTACGCTTGATAAATTTAGGTTAAATTTTATACGAAAATTTATTCATATAAACACATCCAGTAATAGCAACAACAACAATTACTATAGAAAATACCAACAAAAAACCAACTAGCAACAACAAATCTCAAATAATTAAAATTCATTTATTTTTAATACAAAAAAAGCTTAATTAAAAAGTAGCCAGTAGGAAATATCCAAACTGCTCACGTTTTCTAGGAATTTATTCGCCAACAAGAGGTTTGAACCGAAATGAGTTACAAACATTAAGTTTAATACATCGACAACGGCGTAGCAGAAGGAAGTACGTTTTGCTGGTAAAAGTGGGTAAAAAGGGGAAGTTCGGATATTTTTTCATTGAACATATTTAAGCTTTAAACTATCACAAGGAACAAAGTTTTAAAAAACTTAAATTCATACTTGGTACTTTTTCCAAAACTTTTTTTTTAAGAATTTCTCATCATAAACCTAAATTTTTTTTGAACAAATTTCTATAGGTTCGTCGACCTTTCGGGGGTTAAGTGTGGTTAAAACGGGGAATTTTAGGTACTACTAAGGAATAGGATTTTATGATAATATATGAAAGTTTATGACTCTTTAACCTCGCGCAGCGACGGTTTTTTACAGAAAGTTATAAATATTTTTCAATAAAATTTAACAGTTTAACTAGCTCAAGGCGAATTCATACAGGTGAGCGCATCATTAGATAGAGTTATGCTAACTATCCGTTTTTTTTTTCTTTTTTCTTTGTTTTGTTTTTTAAATACTATAGCTACGGGTACTGATGGTATTGACAGTGCTATGTTTACAGAAAAAATTCAAATGGATTCCAATTAACAAATTTGTGATATTAATTCAAAAATTAATTAAATTTGCGCAAGTAAACAAATTAATAGTATCAATTAAATATTTTTTTGATATTTATAAAATTTTCTGCAGTAATGTTGTTAATATAAGTAAATGTTGAATTTACTAGATAACATTTTTAATTTTAAAATTTATTTTTGATTAATGGTTTAATTGAAAAAATTTGACAAGAATTTTTTCTGTATTGGCGTATTATTTTTTTCGTACTGTTTTGATGCTACAATTTACTTATGGGCTGTGTCGTGTTTTATTTTGCTGGCTTTTTTTTTTGATGGTGCCAAATTATATTGATTTTTGTCCCAATTATTGGTGTGATTTCTTTTTCTGTCATTGCATGAGAGCTGCCACGCCCAATTGAAATATATATCCTATAAATTATATTAAATTTTTATTTATTGATAATATTTTATTGAGCTTGAGGTTTACTTTTTTGTATCAAAAATTATACCTTTTGTTTCATTAAATTGTCAATACATCAAAGTGTATCATCATCGGTGGAAAAAATCTAAAAATCTCAGTTAAACTAGGTTTAGACCCCATACCCCATAGGCAATAGTGTATCGATGCCAAATGGATTGATCTCGATGAAACTAAAGGTTTGTTAAAAATTTGCCACCATAATGGAGAGGGTATTACGCGTTTGTGCTGATGAGTGTAACATATAAAAATATTTATTCAAGACCCGTCGTTTAGAATACCAACCCAGTAAAAAAAATTTGTATTTTTTGAAGCACTTAAGAGAAAAAGCGCATAATCGAGCGCTTCAATAATAGAGCTCTTATACAGCAGTAAATGATAATGAATAAAATATTCAAAACCAGCTGCTATTTTAGTGCTGACAACGACGAAGGTTTCAAAGCGAAAAATTAAAATAAAAATATATTATAGTTTACGAAAATGCTTGAAAAAAGTCATTTAAACCGGTAAAAGCAGAACATTAATAAATATGTTAAAATAGTTAACCCTTAAAAAAAAGCACTATAGGAGTGCTTTATTTGCATATTTTATTGTGTTAAAAGAAGCGCTTATTATCAGCAGAAAATAGTACTCCAAACCGGGAACACCCCATACAAAAATCAGGCATCCCATTAGCAGCTTTGAAGCGATTCTAGGTATGCATTCATACATAAAACCTGCTCCTTTTGAAGCACATTTTTTACTGGGAATCGACTTAGGACTTATTCCAATTCTTATCACCAATTCTATTTAAATATAAATTAATGTTTAAAATTAGTTTTTCATCGCAAGAAAAAATAAAATTATATGAAAAACTATATTTAAATATGAATTGGTATTAAAATCGAATTGATGAAATAGGCCCCTAGAATCACTTTTTGAATCGATCTAACAGGATCCGTCCTAACAAACATTGTGTGCCTAGTTTTGAAGATATTTTGATAATAGAGTCCTTATGTGGATAAAACATCTTTGTTTGTTTTACATTTACATTAAATTTGACATTAATAAATTTTTTTGCAAGCGGAATAATCTTTAAAAATCATGGTTCCAAAATTTACCATGGGTACGATATAAACCCTCTCTATAAACTCGCTTTAAGTAGAAAAATATCATATTTATAGATATCTTGATAATATTCGGCATAATATAATTGTGTTTGACCGGGCTTATTACTGCCCATGGGTGCGAAATAGGTTACACTCTTGTAAATTTGTCTGTATATACTGTTGTGTAGGATATCAAAAGGTCGCGTTTGACCGTCTAAACTTTCTTTTTAGATTTATTTAAATGCGTTAGAATTAACTTATTAGAAGAAGTATGTGAATTTCCCTTTTAAAACTCGATCTTTTTTGCTCACGTTAAATTATTTCTCGAATTTTTAATTTGAGCAGGCAATAACTGAACAAAATTTAACTGTCAACTGGGTTTTTTTAATGATGAAATGTTAATCGAGATGTACATTTTTAATAAATGATATCATGCGGATTATTTAAAACCGCATTTTTGCAATACTTGACAGCATCGACATAAAAACTACAAACTGAAACAATTTAAAGTTTCCAATATTTATACAAATGTTTAACGCCAGTTTAATCTACATACAGATAAACAAATATTTACAAGTTTTTAGTAGTTTTTTTAAGCAAAAGACTTGAGCTTTGTGTGCAAAATTCAATGACAAAATTTGCCAAAACAAATAAATTATGATAAATGGTGTCATTTAATATATCAAAAACTCATACAAAAAATAATTGCAACTTAAATTAAAAATGATTATTAAAATGAGTAGTTTTACTATTGAATTCAACCTGAAATATGTGTCAATAAATATTTATACATTTTGTAGTTATTCTCCTATTCACGTTTAAAATTATTTATCTATTTTTTTTTACACAATGTATTAGCATTCATTTTTTAAGGAGAAGTATCCTTAGGCTTAGGTTTTCATTTCACAAACTTGTATTTGTTATTATGCCCTTCTTTCTATTTTATTTAAAGGAGTATACTTCTTACTGTAGCTTTTTGTGAATAGAATTACACTAAAGCCTCAATTTGCGTCGTTAAAAAAAGCGATGCAACTCTAATCATATTTTCTGATATAACCAACTTGTAGTTATATGTTTCCAGAATTAATAAATTAAGTTTTTATTAAAAGAGATTTTTTTTAGTTTTTTTTTTATTATTGAATCTTTCTTGTGGAAATTTACAATATGAATTCAAAGCTCAATCTTTATTGTTATTTATGAACTATTACCAATGTAACCACTTATTTACTGCATATAAGTTTCAAAAAAGCCTGCGAGGCTCAAACTGTTGTTTATTTTTAGCCTCTGGTGACTCTTGAAATGTAGAATATCCGGAGTGAGGTAGTTGGGATGGACCATTAGTTTATCTATGTATTTGAGTGAATACTTTTTAATTTTCTCTTGAATGGTAGGGAGGTTAAGATTAAAAGAAATAACATAACAAGTTTTATACAAAAGAAAACATAACCATTTACAGAATCGTTTTGCATAGATTTCCTTTAGCAGCAGCTATTGTGTCGCTTGCACTACGTTTTTTATCAGGATCAATTTTAGAAAAAATATTAACGGCCTATTAAATCAATTCCAACGCTTTCAAATTTTTAAAAAATGTTTGCTTGTCTCTTCTTTTTTAATGTCATCAGTTGTTATAGAGTCTTCCTTTAATGCTTGCTCAAAGTTTAATTTTCTGTCATTCTGTTAAATTCAGCTTTTCTTGCTTAGTCAGCAGGCTGTCTGCAAATGCAAGCTAAAACGAAAATATTAAACTTAATTTGTAATAAAAGCCGAAATTAAAGCCGAAAGAACGCCAATTTAAATTACATCGATGCAAATCAATTTGATCAAAATGCATCGCAAAGCAAAAAAACGCAATAATCTACGTTGATCGAGGCCTTAGTGCATTATACAATCTAATAGTTTCAACAATGTTTGTCTGTATTTATTTGAAGTAACGTGACTTTAAATAATGAGAGACGCCTGCTATGAATGAAATTCTTTTGTAATTTACTACTAACGGAAATGTTAAAGATGCATTCGATAAATGAAAATTTAACAAATTTTTACATTTAGAACACATTTTGCAAAAGTCATTTTTACAAATTCATTTTTTTTTTTGCAGGCAGTTGACATCTTTAATGTGCATGTGGTTTTAGTTCAAATTAAAAGTTAAAAGCCACAAAAGATAAAAAAAGCATAGACAAGTCTTCTTAGTTTTATTTTAAAGTTTGTAAGTTAACTGGCTATGTAAGAATGATTGTCACTCACAGGAAAAATTAAAAATTGTCTCTAATCACCAAATTTATACCAAATTCATAATATCAAGCAAACAAGTTGTTGATTTTGCACCTATTACCAATATGATTATAAAAACTTTGTCATTTCAAACAATGTGTTAATTAATTTAACTAAATATTGACAATTCCCAACAACAATTTTACAAGTTTAAGTTATTTTATTTTAATAAAAAATTTATTTCAAAACAACTTAAATATTAATTAAATTAATATTATATTTTTAATTTTCTTTCAACTAAAAAATAATTGATTCAATTATCACATTAATTAAATTTAAATACTTTTCAAACCATTTTTTTATAGATAAAAAAAATGTTTTCTGTGCGTTGCTGAAAATGTTTATTCCTATAAGTTTAATAAAAATGTATGTTGAAACCACATTTTTACCGTTGGTGCTATAATATCTGATTAAAGCCATAAGAACTTGGTAACCTTTGATATTTCACGCCCAACATTGACGGTAATGGCCTGGCTAGAGTCTCGAGCTCAAATTCCACTCAAAACTGTGACTTTTTCAGGATTCATTGAATTTTTTCATGATTTTTTGGACGCTCTTGGGGCCATTGGCTCCTTATAGACCCAATATATATATATATATATATATATATATATATATATATATATATATAATATATATATATATATATACAATATTGGTAGCTCTTGTGGGTTGGTATAGTCCAAAACTCAACAATTTTGGTTGTAGACATACATAATCATCCAGAAATCTTTTAATTTTTAAAAATGTTTAAAATATTGTTTTCTGTACATGCTGTTCCACGCTAAAAGCGTTCATTGTCATTTGAAAAAACAAATTATGTAAAAGTCAGCCTCTTTAAGCATATCCCACATTTTGACTGCTATCAACTTTTTTAGTTCGGAAGTCCCATTAAAAGATCCCCTTTGGAGAATGAAAAGTCATTATAATGGAAACAAAAAAAAAATTACATTGCTTATTTTGATACTTGATATGAATTTAAAAAAAGATTTATGCTAATAAAAGTAAATTTAGAGAGAGGATTTTAAATTTTGGTTATCATTATATATATATACAAGGAGCATATGGCCGCAACAAGATTATTCCAATATAATCGGTGGGATGCACGATGTTTTATTTTATTCCAGCGCAGACGGAGGTGGGATGTTTCTATTTTGACTTGCCGTACCCAGGTATATGATAGTCTTCATATTCATCGACTGCCTTGCGTATTCCAGTCTTGTGTTGAAATGTCTGTCGATGGTTTCCGCAATGTATATCCAATCCAACAACATATACGTTTTCGAATTGACAGATGTATCGGTTGTTGTCTGGTTTCTGCCCACAGCTCGTTGTTCGAAATTGTACTGGGCCATATGTAGAATCTTCCTTAAGCATTTATTTACAAACCCTTGTACGGATTGAATGTCACGTAATACTGCATTCCACGTTTCGCATCCGTATAACATTGTGGATTTTACGTTTGACTTAAACAGATTTATCCTTGTACGTCTTGATATGTACGATGAATTTTACACCGGCTTAAGTTGCCCGAATGATTGCCTTGCTTTTTTGTTTATGCGGCTTGAGATTTCTGCCTTAGAACCACTTTTGCCCAACATGCTTCCCAGATAACATAGACTCTACCTCGTTACGCCATTGATTCTGCACAGACATTCTTTGCTCATTGTTAGAGTTTATTCTCATTGTTTTAGTTTTGCCAGTGTTAACTTTCAGGCCATTTGATGCAGATTCTGAGACTACTGATAACTTGTTCTGCATGTCTGCAAATGTGTGGGTGAGTAGGCAGTTATCATCGGCGTAGTCGAGGTCCTCCAATCTGCCTTGAAGGCCCCAAGTGATTCCCCTTTTATGGCAAGTTGCATTATTCATCACAACATCAAGTACGTAATTAAATAGAAGAGGAGATAACACACAGCCTTTTCGTGCACTAACTCTATTGCACGAAAAGGCTGTGTTAATTTTGTTGCCTTTCATGATAATTTGACAGATTGCGTTAATATATATATCTTTTATAAGTCTTATTGACTTAATGTGTCAAATGCTTTTTCGAAGTCTATAAAAGTGAGATACAGAGGTGATATTTATTCCACAAACTGCTCTATGATCACTCTCAGGCTGCTTACATGGTCGACCAGGATTTTTGGGCGCGGAAATCGACTTGTTCGCTTCTAAGCTCAGAAAGAAGAGCAGTCGATAGCCTTTTATTAAGTAGGTGCGCAATTACCTTGTTAAAAAGTGTAATTTCTCCACAGTTTTTACGTTCTGTGAGATCCCCTTTTTTTGGTAAATTTATGATAACACCTACAGTTATTTCCTGCGAAAGAAGTTCCGTACACCTGAACTTACTAACAATAGAGAGGAGTAGCCGAGCACTGGATGCTGCGTCAATTTCTAGTATATCTGGAGAGATATTGATTGATTCGCACATCTCGAAAATATCTGGGCAGTTATCATTAAGATGGCATTTATACCTGGCGATTGCGTAGCATATCCCTGCTAAAGACACTAGTCGATTTTATTACGAAGGATGGAAAGCCTTCGTTGCTTGTTGTGCAGCAAATAAATTAAGAATATAGTTTTTATTTGTATTTTAAGAGCCTTATTAACAACAAATTATTAGAGGTTTAAAAAGGTTTATAAATCTAAAATATTTTTTATGAATTGGAGGGTACAAAATTTATAATGGTTAAGTTAAAACATTTGAAAGTTCTGTAAAAGCCGCCATTTTATTTGTTTTTTAAAATGTCTTCCCAAGCAATTATCAATCTCGTTCAAAACTCGGTAAGTAACAATTTCTGGTAAAATATTCAATACTCCTGCAAAACTCTCTGTATTGCTTGGCATTTCACTATTAAAAAACAGTTTTAAACGATTTTCTCATTCAACTTAGCACGGCTTGCAAGTGGACCACTCATATAATAAACATTAAAGAAAACAAGTTAAAGTTCAATATTTGCTGTGCCTAGTCTTCGATAGCCTCCATCAATGGGAAGAATATTTCAAAAGTGGACTGTATGGGGAAGTGTTTTTCAAGAGTTTGCTTAGCCCGCTGCGACTGACATGACTTTGTAATAACAATACCAATGACGTGGTAGTACGCTAGACACCATTTTGATGGCTTATTTCTTCCAACTTCTGTTTTGTTAACCTTCTGAAATTATTTTTTATTTTAGATTAATGTCTTCGCTTGTTATTTGCTGCAATTTATTTTTGAGAACAAACGGACAATTAATTTTAAACAATATTAAATGGCATGGCACAAAATAAGCCTAAAAAACTTACATCTATAAAAAAACCAGAAAAAAATTGAAATTTCCTATTTGTTTTTTTAAAAGTTTTACAATAGGTTGAGTCACATCTGAACTAACCAGTATAGAAAAGAAAAGAAAATGTTAATGGTAAAATAAAAAGATACTCGTACAACTTATTTTATCTAGTGCCTTGAACCATTCTAACATATATATGTCAAAGCTCAGAATCTCCTCTTTACGGATTTTAAAAGTTCCAGATGATGTTCTCTTATAACAATGAACAAATTGTTTTATATTAGAGCGAACCATCAAAACAAAAATAATAAGAAATACAAAATATGGAAACAATTTTATTGACGTGTTCTTTAGGAGACACTATATAAATATAACAATAATATTGAGATGGTCGTTTCTTAGATACCTACCTTAATATTAACGTTGTTGTCTTGAAGACACTTTTCTGCTCAGCGCGACGCGTGCACTTTATTTGATCACGTTGGTCACGCCAACGTACACATTAAACCGTATTAAGGAGGTACTGAATGCGTGAGAGCCGATGTTTGAAAAAAAACGGAGAAAATCCCTTTTTTCTTTCATTGGTGTCTCTTAGACTACGACGTCAGTCGCAGAGGACTAATATTGGGTCTATGGTAAATTATAGATCGATCTTCACGAAGTTTGAAAGTGTAATTTCTAGTCTTATTACACTATTACAAACCAAATTATATTACAATATCATTATTCATTGCGGTTTTAGGCGTACTTAAGTGTTTTCCGAGAGTGGGCTTTATTTGGGGCCTATGGTAAAAGTTGTCGTATTATTTATACTCATATAAAACCAACTCTTGCAAAGTCCATGAATTTCGCCACCATTTATGTAAGTGTGTGTAATAAAATTATAAATTTTTTAGGGCAGTAGTTCCTTGCTTGGACTTCCCTAGGGGAAAGGGAACTAACACTAAACTTGTCACGTGACAATTCACTTTAACATGGCGATGTCCTACAAGGAGTTAATTGGCACCTTTTTGACACTTTGTTACAGGTCACTGAAATAACCTTAATGGACACATCCAATTTCAGTTAAAATAATGCCTGTCGCAGATATTGTCACAAATGAACCAGCAGCCACTACCCGCACAAAATCCAGTCACGTGAATAGGTTTGTGCCAATTACATTTCCTCTGGACCAAATACACTCTAAACACATTATCACCAGTTAAGTGATAGGTCTTGTGTTCACCTACCATAATTCGTTCCATTTAATAATAAAATTTTGTTCACTGGTCACGGGATAAGTGCTTTAAGAGCAATAGACACCTATTTACCGCAGGGTTGTAACTCCTATCCTGCTAAAACGATTTAGTTGGATTTCGATACCAAGCTGATTACGATAACTATCGGGTGATTCATCGTAAGGTTCGATTAATAATGTAAAATAAGACACATAATGTTTAAAAAAAACTTAACATTTTTATTACCGGTTAAAAGAACAATTTATGGCATTTGCTGTTTGAAAATGATATCATGTAAATATTGGCCAATTATACGCCTTAGGTGATCCATTCGTAAGGTCCAATTTTTGGCGACTCGTTCGAGCATAGTGACTGGTATCTCTCGAATAACACAAGTAATGTTGGCTTCCAAAACGCTAATCATAGCTGCCTTATTCCTGCAGATCTCAGACTTTACATATTCCCAGATAAGATATCCCAAACGTGTAATATCGCACGATTTAGGTGGCCAATTTACCGTAGCAAAATGTGAAATTAACAGCTCACCAAAATGTTTCTCAACAAGGTCATTGTTTCATGCGCTGAATGGCTCGCAGCGCCGTCTTCTTGAAAGCAGAGCTCACCGAGACCATGCGCTTGAATTTCAGGAAGCTCATAGTCTGTTAGCATTGTGCGATAACAGTTACTATTAAAGGTAATATTCGGATTTCCTCACATTTGAAGAAATGTGGACCGTTGTGTTCAATGGATGTAACGGTAGCTCTTGGTACTCTTCGGGGTTTTCATCAGCGCAAATATGGCAATTTTGTTTATTTATGTATCCATTGAGCCAGAAATGTGATTCATTACTGAACAAAATTTCACGACAAAACACCGGATTTTTTTTTTTGAGTTTTTCCAGAGCCCATTCACAACAATTTGGAGTCGTTGTTGTGATGTAAGTCTTTCCATGATGGCTTGCTAAACGAAACTGAACAAATATGACAAAGCAGTTTGATATGAGTCACGCGTGATCTGTAAAAAAAGCATATTGAAAATTAAACCTCGCGATAAATCGGCCTTCATAAACAATTTTACACAGATATTGTTCTTTTCTTTTGAGTTGTTGGAAAGTAAGCGTGTTTTACGCAGACGGACAGACTGACATGGCTTAACCAACTTAGAACTACTCAAGAATTACTTAGGGACCCAGAATATGAATACTTTATGGGGTCTTATATGCATATTACAAAAGTTTTACGCGGAATGGCAAACTTATTATACCCTCATTCACCACTGGTGGTGGAGAATAAAATTCTATGCTATAATTAAAATGGTGACCTTAATTAATAATTAATTGTTCTTGAAAGTTTTTATAAAATTAATTTTTAAATTTATTACTAACTTCCCTTTTTTGATTTGTTACAGGTATGTGAACTTAAGACTGTATATATTCGTAAGTAAATTATCGATTAAATAAAACGCTTATTGGATCATCATACATTAAATATTAAAAGATTTTTTTTTGTTGTACTTAATTCCCCATTTTTTTTAATTGATAAAAGTACTGAAATTTATTGTTGGAGAATACGCTGTTTCTATGCGCATTTCACTGGTTGCTTAGGCCAGATCATCAGGAAACATTCTCATTAATAATTTTAGAAAAGCCAAAGCTATCAGCAAACAAGACTACAGAGGGAATGAGAATTCCATACACTCAAAAAGTCTTATTTGCATAAAAAACTGAACTGACAAATTGTTTTTATTTTGATTTCTTGCGAAAACAATAAAATAAATTTGTTTTTGTTTTTAATTTGTTTTTTCTTTACCCACTTACAACTACAATTAATGTTGGAAGAATTCCAACTAATTGTAGTCTGGTATGTAAGAAAAGATAAACTCACTGTTTTATTGTTGGTATTTTGTTTAATCTTTGATATCGTTGCAAACAAGACGTTTAAGGTGTTGGTTATTATCATTCCCTCTGTAGTTTTGTTTGCTGATAGCTTTGGCTTTTCTAAAATTATTTATGAGAACGTTTCCTGATGATCTGGCCTAAGCAACCAGAGAAATGCGCAAGGGAACAGCTTTTCCTCCAACATTAAATTTCAGTACTTTTATCAATTATAAAAATAGGGAATTAAGCGCAACAAACAAAATCTTTTCATAAAATTCCCAAAAACAACTTTGATAATATATAAATTTAATTTTAACAATTACTTTAAAAGAGCTAAACAGAATTCCACCAAGAAATTTAATTATCCCTGACAATTGGCAACTCTTCTTCTATCGTATAACATTTACGCTTAAACCCGATAACTGTTATACTCGTTGGAAATACACAAGCTCCTAACTAAACTTGTTTTCTAACAACAACGAAACGAAATTAAAGAAAAAAATAAATAAAATAGATACAAACAACTCAGCTGATCAGAAAATATAAAGCGTTACGTTTTTTTTTTTTATATTTATTTTGTTGCCTTTACTCTTCGCTTAACAATATGTATTGTGTACATCAAAACAACGAAAACAACAACAATTGCAAACAAAACAAAACAAACATGATATTAAAAACAAGTCTAAACAACAACAAATATTATTAAATTGCATTAAACTATTTAATGAAAAACTAACTACACCAACACTTAAGAATTTAGATACTTGAAAAAACCAAGTACACACAGATACACACATACAAACGTATGTACACATGAAGTTAGATACTTAACTTAGCTTTTTGTTTTTGTCCACATTTAATTCAGTTTAGTTCAGAGAGTAGAAACGAAACTACGTAACTCGATCGAACGTTAAGCATTTTGGATTATTAAGCGGATCTTAACAAATTTTAAGTTCCATGATAATTATAATTATTGTATTAAAAACTTTTAATATATATATATATTTTTTTTTGTTATGGTGTGTGTCTGTGTTGTAAAGAATTAAATTATAGTTTTACAAAAAAAAAATACTTTTAAAGAAAATTAAGAAAAAAAATGATGTAACAAATGTTTTCATTTTGTTTAAAAACCAATAGTTTCGTTTTAAATTTCGAATAATTCAAGTGTGCGTTACAATTGGCGCCATGTAAATAAATGTTTTAATAAAAAAAAATATATTTAAATTTATTTGAACTACATTTAATTGTTTTACGTGACTTTAGCCAACAGCAAATATAAATCAGTTAACATAGACAGACAGACAAAAACAAAACGTCAGTAAGAGCCAGGCCATTAATACAAACATAAATGAGCAACAACAAACGACACAAAAAGAGAATATGTTTAAAAGAGGGAACACACAATGTTGGTTAGGTAATTTTAGCATACTTCCCCCCTCCCTCCCCTTTCATCGGGCAATGATAAACTTATTTAGCATTTCATTTAAAGCTTTAATTTATTAATAATTTTTTTTAAGAAATTTTTTTGTGTCAATATGTAAATAAATTGTGTTAAAAACTATTTTTTCCTTAAATGTATGAATTTAAGCAATTAGTTATGAAGATAATTATTATATGTTTTATATTGTAATATTGTAATTATTGCTGCAATTTAATAAATATATATTTGTTTATTGTTGGCATACAGTGAAGGTGAAAATTAAATCAACACCATATAATCAGTGTTGCCACAAAGTGAATTTCACAACGCACTAAAGCTCCAAGAAAGTTATGCAAAACATAAGCAAAAGAATAGGCTGAATTTTTGTAGTATTAACTAAATATGTATCGTTTATATAGCAATTCGCTTCCTTCCTAAACGCATGTTGATTTGTAGTGCAACAATGTCATGTTTTCCCAAAAGCAGCCGTGCAAACTTTAAACCGTATGGGATTCCTAAAGGCATCTACTTCGCAGCTGATATGCATACAAACGCAACCAGACCATTATAATAATTGACGATTCTTTTGCAATGTTTAAAACACAAGGCATTTGAATTGCAGTTTTGTAAAGTATAACTGTAAACCAGTGTTCGAAAATAAACAGAACATTATGTTGCGTACGGCTCACTCACCTATAAACGATATCTATTTTTTTAGTGTTTGTGTATACGAACACAATCCTTAATACCGTTCGTAACTATTTTCAAGAAAGTAACGAACATTATATAGTGCTATGTTTCTCGTTACAAAACAGAACAATTGTAGTGGTTGTTTAGACATATTTTTATGTTCTATAATGTTTATTTTTTACAGAGAGAAATGAGCAAACAAAAAATTTTGGCAACGACAAGTGTACAAATAGTTTGTGTGTGTATTGCGCACATGTTTTGTTTGTATATAATTTTTTTGCTGAACGAACTGAAACGAACTAACATTAATGTGCTGAGCCGAAAACAACGAAGCTTGTTGTTAAAAAAAACCAGAACGCAATAAATATTCTCATCTTTTTGTTGAGTTAGATAAGTACAGTATTATTTTTGTGTTCGAGGATGACAAACAGAGAAACGTTATTTTTAAATGATTTACTACACAAACACTATTGGCGTTTTACAAATCTACCACAGGCAAATATTAATTGAACACAGTTTTTGAAAAGATGATTTTGCTACCTATTTTTCTATAAAACAAAAATATTTCTTTTAAGCAAATTATGTTAAAATAGCACTTAGCATATTTTTTAATAACCTTAATGCGTTTTGGCAAAGAAAGATGAGCATACGATGAGACGGTTTACAAGTGGTCGTCGGTCAACACTTGTAGAATATCCAGCATGCCCTGGCGGTCCCTAAAAGAATAAAGTTCAAGATTTGTATTGGCCCTTGACAGGAATTTGGTTAGGACTATTATAGATATTCTAACAGGGTACCATATGATGTATATCAGAAGGTATAAGTTACCTTCGTGATAGTTACTATAGGAACTGTGAAGATGATCAAATGAGGAATCTTTGCAACTTCTTTTTTAGGAATGTACTATACTACCAGGGCACAGACAGTGACATTCTTGGCATGCAACTCTTTCACGGCTTGGACGGTCTTAAATATGTGACGTACCAGATATTTATAGGCTTGTCAGAAGTACAAATTGGCTTCGATCTCACCAAGAGAAATCGGAAATTCGTCAAGAAAAACGAGGATATTTTTGTTTTTATTTGTTGTTTAATTTATTTTTTTAGGTTATTTCAATGCGCCCAAATAAATCTGATTGTACTCGCAATTACGAGCGACCTTTACAGCATCGCCTAACTGCCAACTGAATCTTGTAGAGGGGACTAAAAAAAGATATAATTGTATCGGCGTTTTAAAAGCTTACATCTGAAACTCATTTTACGGCCTTTTTTTAAGTTGCACCCTTGTGTAGTAAATAAACGTAGAAAATTGTGTGATACTTAGGTTTTGGTATTTAATGTTTTCAGAAGATTTATTTAGAACGTAAAAAGCAACATTTTATTGGTATACGTTAATTCTATAAGTCTTAAATTTTTTGAAAAAAACCAATATTATCTTCAAATGAGGGATATATGTAGTTAAAATATTCTGCTAAAATATTTGCCACGAAATTCTTCTATAGGTCCCCAAACACGCTTAAGTCGAAAAATAAACTTTAATACCAGAAATAAGCAAATACTTGAAAGGTGGTGTAGGGGTTTGTTCTATACTTTTGCCAACATGGCAATAAAATGTCGCAGAAAAATTGTATTACAATAAAACCAAAGCTAAGAAAAGCAAATTAAAAGCAAAAGTTTCAAGAAAATCGCAAGAACTACCCATTTCCAGAAAAGTAAGTGGTTTAATGTATACCAACAAAATGTTGGATGTTATGCTCTGAATAAATCTTCTGAAGACACTTTATACCAAAACCTAAGTATCACACGATTTTTTACGTTTTTTTACTACACAAGGGTGCAACTTTAAAAAGGCAGTAAAATGAATTTCAGATGTAAACTTTTAAACCGCCGATACACGTTTATCTTTTCATACGGCCAATTTCTCCAAGTTCAGTTAAAAACTAATTATTACTTTAACTCCCAGTTAACAATATGTTTTTGACAACTATGACTGAAAATTAATTATAACTGAACTTGGTAAAAATTGGCTGTCAGTCCCCTCTACAAAAATTAGTTAGCAGAACATTTTTATATTTTTGTGTGTTTGACATGGAAAAATAACCCTTATTACACAAGGGAACAAGGTTTTTGTTAATTAAGAACTGAATGTTGTTTTTAAGGTTATTTGGTTCTATTCCTTAAATTTAAGGAATAGAACTATTACATAAAGCTTTAAAAATACATAAAAAATGTTGAATATAAAAAATAAAAAAAATTGTAATTTTTTGCAAAAATTTGATTGTTCTTCAAAGCTAATTAATGACATCTTTAAAAAAAAAAGAATTCTGAAAATCACTTTATGAAGAGTGAAGTTATGATTTTTTGAACTTTTATTTTTTGGAGAAAAGTCAAAAACTCGATTAGTACCTGTAACTTAAAAATGCGAGCTGATAGAGGAAAACGGAGATTAAATTTTAAATCAGCGACCTCAAGTTAGTAAAAAATATTGCATCAAACTTCCAATCAACACACAAAAAGATCAATTTTGTTCCGCTGTTTATATTTCTATTCTTATTAGGGGGTCCATTACATCATTGTGTTACAAATATCAACAAGATAATGCACTAAAATGACTGTCCAAACATTTAAAAGTACTATTTTCTTGCAAATAAATTGCAAAATATTCTTATTTATTAGTGTTGCATAATGCAGATTGTTGTGGTTTTTATAAGTAGTTACATATCTACTTGGTTTCCTTTGTTTGTTTATTAATTTCGCTTTTATTTTTTTCAAATTAATTATTTATGGGTAAATATGTACAAACTCGATGTATGTTTGTACGTAAGTAAATTTTAAAAAATTTTTCAATGTTACTTTTGTATTTGAAAATATTTAACAAATGCGAGTTTCTGCGCTTTGCAGTAAATTTATTGACGTAATTCGACTAGACTACTATGGCCATTAATAAAGTTATTAATTACTTTGATAGAATTTCTAATGTTGGGTAACAAATCCAACAAAAAAGATGGATTTTGCAACTTTCAAAAGCAAACTTTTTGATAATTTGACCTTTAAAATGCTTCTGAGAACTTTAATTACAAACGTTTGTTAAAAATTTATATATTTTTTAGGCATCTTAAGTGACAAGAATCTAGAATTTAAGGGATACACTTTTTTTATTTCGCAACCCATTTTGTGTGAGATTATTGTTTTCTTGAAGTAGGGTATATGAAATTTCCACAAAAACAAATCTAAATTTTTTTTGCATGTGTTTTGAAATTATTTCAACTGCTGGGGATTAAGCTTTGAGTTTGACGTGACTTATTTTATCGTCTTTTCAAACTGACAAAAAAAGCCAAATGACTTACGAAACAATTAGTGATTTTACCTAAATAAATACGTTAATAAATTAACCCTAAGGCAAAAAACACACACTTTCAATTAAAAGCACTTTAAAGTAGATTTGCCAATTAGACGTGAATACGATAAAAAAATCAAAGTATAATTAGTATTTGTATTGAAAACAGGAAGATAAAAAAATATTTAATAAAAAACTTTCAATATAATATTTTTTAAAGACAACAAAAGAGCTAAGACACGAACTTATGTTATATATTAGCCCTAAGAAAAAGTTCTTGAAAATTTGTTAACAAAAACCCGTTCTTAAATTCATTGAAATTGCTAATGAAAACTACTACGCATCTTCTGTAAGTGTTCAACAAAGCTCAACTGAAAAATTCCTTTAGAAGAAATGCTAATTAAGTGTCGTTATGTATGTCAATTAAAATTTAAATAATACTGTTGACTAGTGCACAGCGCCGCTCCATTTAAAAAACTTTATAATATTGTTTGATGTCACTGCAATGACAATGGAAAAGATAACATAAACGTTTTAATAATATCAGCGTTGTTCATCAATTCCGAACGTTAACGTTTGCAGAGAAAATTTCATTTAAAATAAAAACAAATTTAAACATTTTGTTCTTGTTTTAAATTTTAAATGTAATTTAAAACAAAATGTTTAAGTTTGTTTTTGTTTTAAATGTAATTTTCTATGCGAACGTTAACGTTCGAGATCAATTAATAAATTTAAACAATTTGTTTTGGTTTTAAATGTAATTTACTATGCGAACATTACCGTTCGAAGTCGATGAACAACGCTCAAAGCTTCTTTTTAGAATAAAGTCTGAAGATGTATGCGATTGTCGTTATTATTCTAAAACTTAAATACGAGTTTGGACCATTTAGAAATGTACATTATACTGTTTTTGACCAATAATCATTTATTCCTCCTTACTATGGTGGACATCAGTAGAGGTAGGGTTAAGAGAGTGCTGTATAAGCATCTGTGGGGCAATGATAGCCGCTTCAACTGGCCAAATACTAGGCGGAGTAAGTCGCCACTATTCTGATTGCAATGGAAGAATGGCTAATCCAAGACTATACCACCAAACATGAAACGATATTATATCGGGTAGTTAATCGTGAGGTTTGAGTTATAATGTAAAATAAAACACATAAATTTGAAAATAAACTTGAAATTTTTATTATCAGTTAAAAGAGCAATTAATGGCATTTATTATTTGCAAATGATATTATGTAAATGTTGGCCCTGACTACTTCGCGAATAACATAAGTTGTGTTGGCTTCCAAAGCTTTAACCGTACCTGGCTTATTCCTGAAGACCTCGGACTTTACTTATCTCCAGAGGAAACAGTCCAAACGTTACCGTAGCAAAACGTGAAATTAAGTGCTCACAAAAAAAAATTTCTCAACAAGGTCATTCTTTCACGCGTTTCATGGCTCGTCTTGTTAAAACGGTAACATTCTGATTTTCCATATTTTTGAAGAAATATGGAACAATGATTCCACCCGCCCATAAACCACACCGCCGTTGTTTTTAATGCATGTATTGGTAGCTCTTGGTACTCTTCGGGCTGATCAACAACATAAATATAGAAATTTTGTTTATTAACGTATCCATTGAGCCAGAAATGTGCTTCATCACTAAACAAATTTTCTCGATAAATAATTGGATTTTCATTTCTCATAGAAAGCAGATTTTCTTAATATTGCTAAGCAATTTGGCGACGCTGTTGTGGTATGAGTCTTTTTACGATGACTTCCTAAATGATAAGGACCAAATATTACAAAACAGTTTTATGTGAGTTAATCTTTATATCTTGCCGGAGGGGGATATTAACTAGATACATGCACAATTCAAAATTTTCTGTAAAAATACCATTCTCAAAAATTTCATGCATTGCTATGTCATGTCAACTAAAGGTAATATTATTATTTTCCAAAGATTTCTTTAATAAGTTTTCCTAAATTTGGCAGCTCCAAGCTAAAAATTTAAAAAATATATATACCAATTTTTCGACATTTTGGCAATTTTGAGGAACTATATGCACTTTTTTCAAGTAAGTTTGTTTACACTTTTTTTCTCCTACTCTGTAACTACAATTGGGCCAAAATTCCAATTGGTTTCCGAGATAAATCCTTTAGGATAATAGCATGTTCTTGAGAAAAATCAAGTTTTAACCAAAATATACATGAGGCCATAAAATCCTAACAGCAGCTAAAACTAGTTAAACCCAAATGGAATATATTTCTTTATATAAGTACTTTGACAAATTGCCCTCCAGAAGGTGTTTGCACCCGATGACTTCAAAAAATATTGCACTGTGTTGCTGTACTACAGTAGAGTTCGTTTAAATATTTTTTAAAAAAGATTCGAAAGAAATTTTTTGAAAGTAAAATTTGCAAAATAAGAAAATTTTTTATTGGGTATTTAATAATTCATTTTGAAATTTTTATGTGATCACTATTCTCTAAGTAGTTCGTGGAACTACTTTTTATTATAATTTTAAAATCTAATTCAAAACCATTTAATATTTAAAAAAACTAATTAGAGGATATTTCTGATTAAATTTTTAAAAATATTTAAACGAACTCTACTGTAGTACAGTAACACAGTGCAATATTTTAATACACCACGTTCAATCAGTTGTGCTGCGAAAACAGCACATTATTTTTATTTAAAAATTTCATTATTACTTGTCCTTCCTTTTTCTTTTTACTGAAATATTCCAAAATTAAATTAAAAATTCTCGACTTAAATTGCCTTACTCTGAATTATAAATAAATAAATCCTTAGTGAAATGTTGCTTTCTAAATTTAAAGTGAAAATCTCATTTTAAAATCATGTTCTAAAAGAAAATTTAAATTAAATATATTTTTTTTTATCTGATTTAAATGACATATTCCCATTTGCACTTAAAAATAGTTAAGTTTATTTATTATGCTTGAATAAAACGTTTTTTTTTCAGATTATTTCCATTTATTACCCAATTGTTATTCTACAAACAAAAACAGTTTCAAAACTATTACGTCGAACAAAAGACTCAAGACACATGCACCAAATTCTAGATTAAAATTCTAAAGGTTTTTTTTTCGTTATTTTCAACTGGCTTATTGCATAACTTCTGCCGGTTTCTTTTTGATAATTCGGTCTCATAAAATCATTAAAATTATTGTCTAAAACTGTAAAAATCAACTTTAAAAGTTTTTGCTGCTTATTTTTTACATCTTTTGAATATTTAATTAAAATCAACTTGATAGTCGTACGTTTATTCGATCATTGGGCATTTCATTTGTTTTTGTCTTTCTGCTGTTGTTGATATATTTATTTTATGAATGAATTCTCTCTGTGATTCTGTGTTAATGGAAGTGTTTGTGTGTGTAAGCTCAGCTATAAACAATGGTAAACGATATTTTTTTATAATAAACTGATTTAAAGGCATTTACGGTAGCAGCGACAATAGCACATGTTTTTTTTTCATATATTTATAGCTGAAAGCATTTTATATGAAAAACAGTTAAATAAAATCTTTTAACACGATATACGTATGTACGTACGTATGAAAATATCAGTCATGTGTTGAAACTGTTCACATTAATGAACATGATCATGATATATGTATTTAGTTATAAAGTGTGTAAATTGTTGTAGGTGGCAAAAATCAAGTTATCCTTGAATTATGGATGAATTACGACAACAATATTAAGTAATTAAAACATGAATTGCTTTGTCTACTGTAACTGAGACTTGATTTAAAGACCATAAAGAATACATCATATAGATAGAAATAGCTAGAAAATCTATGATATCCTGTCTTTTTGTACTTCCTAAAAGTTCTGTTACAACGAAATCTTGTTAAAATTTCAACTTTTATTACCACTACCTTAAATAGCTAGTTACTTATTTGCTACTTTGTTTGTTTATTCAAGTTAAACTTTAATTATTATTATTTGCTATTAAAAAATACCCCACTCCAAATGACTAATTCAGCCACCAACAAATCAGAACCCCTGGCCTCTGCAATTAAAGACAACTAAGGAAACTTGCCAGTAATTAACCAGCCAGCATGTTTATATCCACAAAAAACACCAATTTCTGCAAAAAAAAAAAAGGCAAAACGCCAGAAATAAAATGAGTAGAACAAAGAAATCATAATTGTTGAACGTGTTATAAGTAATTTTAATTATTCTCCGGTAAATTTAACAACCGCCACAAAAAGAAAAAAAAGTAACTCATCTTTTTTATGGCCTGGCTACTGCTTCTGTTTTTAACCATTACATGCTCTTTTTTGGGAGGGGGTTGTTACCGTTTATTATGAGCACGATTTTATAAGGACTTTTTGGTTTTCATTTATGTTCTCATTGAAATTTAGAGCACGTCTTTCGAGTAATATTTGTTCAGGCCTTATACATCATTTATGACTTATTTGTAATGAAGGTTGAAGTGTTGTTTTTTTTCGCTTTAATTTTGTTTCGACTTAAATAGAGCGATGGCGGAGTGTTGGCAAGACATGGGCGCGGTAGCAGAAAAAAAATTGTTTTTTTAAGATCTTAAAAGTCAGATAAATTGTTACAAAAATCAACAAATTATTTAGGCATATTTATTAAATGACTTCATGAAAATTCAAAAGTCTATAATATTTTAGTTTAAAATTAAAATGTGGTTTTACATAAATGAAAGTTGAATAGGAGAGCTCAGTACTGAAATTCTTTAAGTTTCCAACGACAAAAATTTGCCATTAAGATTCATTAGTTAACGATAATTGTCATTAAGAGCTATTCTGTAATGAAATTTTAACAATTTTTATCGGTAAACAATATCGGTAGCTAAGAACTAGGTTACCGTTCTTGGTCTTTTCTGATCAAATATGGTCTGGTTTTTTTTTCGCTTGATCGCATGGTAGGCTCTCGGCTGGAGAAAATGTACTATATTTGTTTTAAGAAATTTAGAGCACTAGTCGCATAGCAGACAAGTGCATATCTAATATTTTTTTAACAAAACAAAAATTGTGTTTAGATTGTTGACAAATCTAGGATTGTGGCAATGGAGAAATCTATTACTTTGGTGGCACGTTACTTTGACGGTGCTAGTTTTATAAAGGATAGTTTTGTTATCTTATTTGAGATTACCAAGCCAGATCCCACTTCAAGTTTTCTTCTTATTAAAAACTTGTTATCAACAAACAATATCCCGTTTTGCACTACCCCAATAATATATTAGGTGTTTCTTATACAAGATGGCTTTCTTTGAAGGGATGTATTGTTAGGTTGGGTTTTTGAGATGGCAGTTAAACTAGGTTTAGTTCATCTGAAAAGAGATTTTTGCCGACATAAGCAAGTTTGTATACAAAATTTTGACGGAACAGCTTAGTTTTGCTTAAAATGTTGGTCTTTAATGAAATAATAAATAATCATATTACGCCGGAAAAATCCGATCTTCAGAGTACGGTAAACTAAATTAAAACTTAATCCACATCTCTTAAACGCGGCCTGAAAATTATACAAAAGTGGGATGTTTTGGTACTGTATTTTGTATCCTGTTTTTGCGAAGTCAATGGTATAAGAATATGCCTTTTATGTTTACATAAAAACAATCCTAATAAAGAATTCTAGCCACTTTAAACTTTAAGTAATTTTACTAAAAAGGATTTGATTACACGCAGCGATTTAAGTATTAAAAATAATCATATTGATGTTTTGAATAATTTTATTGGCAAATGAGATTAAAAAATATATTAATTCAAACGACGATTTAGAAGTTTAACAAGAAATATTGAAGTTTTATATTGAGCTTCTTACACAGAAATAAAGTTTTTTATCAATTAAACAAATGATTAAAAAAGTATTTTAATTTAATTAATGTGATAATTGAATCAATTATTTTTTTAGTTGAAAAGAAATTAAAAATACAATTTTGATTTAATTAATAATTATTTTTAATTATTTAAGCTTGAGGTCTTATTATCGAAAGGCTTATTGATACATCCATTGAAAAATTGAATATTAAGCCTAAGATAATGATCAAATATGTTGATGACATATTCTGCTTTATTACTGAATGTGGGATAAATAACTTGTTAGAAACATTTAATGAGTTTAATAGTAATATTAGATTCACTTTAGAAATGTAAAGTAATTCAAAATTACCTTTCTTGGATACTTTAATAACAAGAAAACGAAATAATTTGTTAATAGATTGGTCTCAAAAACCAACAGCATCAGGCATAATTGTAAATTTTTATTCTGGACACAGTAAACAGATTATTACAAATACTGCTAGAAATTTAATTAAAAGGGTTCTTACAATTAGTGACAAAGTTTATCACAGGAAAAACATAATTAAAATTAGAAATATATTAAGGGTAAACAATTTTTCAAATAGTTTGATTTATGGATTTATTAATCAATATAAAGATAGGAGTAATGGGAATGCAGGAATTACGAGTACAAAAGAACCGATGATATACAAATCGTTATCATACATATCTAATGTTTCGGAGAGAATAAAAAAATCAAGAATCTTTGACACTGACAAATATAAGGTAGCATACAAGGCTTATAACACATTGAACAGTTTATTTAGCAAGACAAAGGATAGAACTAGTAAATGGGATATGTCGAACATTGTCTATAAAATTCCTTGTAAGGGAAATAATAATGAAAGATGCAACCAGGTTTACATAGGTACAACCAAGAACAAATTAAGGACTAGAGCTGCAGGGCATAAATCGGATCAAAAATATAGGGACATTAATTCTAAAAAAACAGCATTTAATCATCATTGTCATCAATCTAATCACTATCTAAATTTTGAAGAAGCATCGGTTTTAAACACTGAAACTAACTACAAACGCAGATATATTTTAGAAATGTTACACATAATTAATACACGAATGACACAAACAATAAATTTTAAAGTAGACACAGAAAATATAACGAATAATTATAGGAATTTAGTTATTAAGAGATAAAAAATAAGATATAATATAAATATACCAATCGTAGCCTTGGAGCAAGAGGGTTCAAATTGCACCTAAATTATATAAAATTTAGGACCTTCTTGACCTTAGGTTACGATATACATATAGGTATGTTAGATTAAAAATAAGTTTAATTAAATATGTTTTAACAAGTATGAAAGATAAAAATAAGTTTAGTAAAAAAATTATTACATGTTATAGGAATTTTCTTTAGTAAAACAATTTTTTTTTTTTTTTATTATTATTGTAAATATAGTTTTTGAATAAGGTTTATAGATAGGAAATTTTTTCAGTTTATTTGAATTGTTATACTTAAGCTCTATTTTATTTTTTTGTTATTATGTTCTTGAAAATTTTTTTATGAAAAATAGGTTTCTGAATTTAATTTATTACAAAAAAATATTTCATAAATTTGTAATTATTTGTTTGTTAGTTATATAAAATTTTGTTATGTTCCTGAAGATGCTAAGCAAAGGTTAGCGAAATATTGATAAAAATAATATTTTATAAATAACAAGACCTCAAGATTAAATTATTAAAAATAATTATAAAAAAAGAAAGGTCAAATACGACTAAATAAGATTTAGTTAATATTTAATTTGTTTGGAAATAAATTTTTCAAATCAAAAAAATATTAATTGACTTTTTCATTTTAAATAAAATACTTTAAACTTATATAATTGTTGCTGAGAGTTGTCAATATTTAATTAAATATTTTTAACACATTGTTTGAAATGGCAAAGTTTTTTGATCATTTTTTAATAACAATTTAAAATATCATTTATTGAAAAAAAATATTTACAATTTTACAGTTTTTAGTAATCAATATAATCATTTTGGTAATAGATGCAAAATCAAGAACTTGTTTGCTTGATATTATGAATTTGGTATGATTTGGTGATTAGAGACAAGTTTTAATTTCTTCTGTGTAATCAAATGAAATCTAGATGTGACTCAAAGCACGAAGACATTCAAATGGTACAAATAATAACTCCTTCTAAAGTGTTGTCTAAGGAAAATTTGCATATATTTTCCCTAAGTTGTAAATTTACTACTCTTGTAGATTGTGACCCCGACATCAATATTACACTGTGGAACTTGTTAAGGTTATAAGAAATAAACCTATCAGTAGACTTAGGAATTAATATATTTTGGGATTTAATTAAATACATTATTTTCTTTCTTTTTTGTCCCTTTGAAAACTCGTGTAAGCTCAGACTTTACGTTTCAAGCTTAAATAAATACGCAACAGGTATCACAGAAATATTTTATGAAACAAAAGACAAAGACAAACAATGTTCGAAACATCTAGAATAATTATAATTATTCTAGCTAATTAATAATTTTTTTTGTATACCTTTTGCGTTTGTTGTTTTTGGTTTTTTTTATTAACTGCATATTCAAAAAAATAATAATAAAAACTATATAAGGAAATTTATTAATTTTCAGTAGAGATAAAAAAACTTTTTATATATATTCTTAAATCACAAAGAACGATGTACCCCCCATCTGTTTTGTTTTTTTTTTTTTTTTATAGATTTATAGATTATAAATGTATAACCCTGATTACAAATTAAACAAAATTTTAATACGACAAATTCTTGAGATGTTCTGACATTTGTGTTTATAAATAACAACCTGTTTATTAGAAATTTTGGCGCTAATCACACGAAACAAGTCAACAGAGAACGAAGGGTGGTCCAACCAAAACGCACGATGTTAATTGTTAATAAAACAAAAACTTTTCAGAGAATTATATTTTTTTTTTTTTAAATATATCTGCTGATTTACTGAAGAATTTCGAACGAATGAGTGTTAATATTTCTCTCAAATTTTTTTTTTTTACTTTCCCAGTTGAACTTTTCTTCACAGAAAGCCTTGGATATATAAGTGATGACTATGGTGATCGGTTCCCTTAGCTCAAAAATTCTTTGAAATAAACTATTAGGGGTTTTGTTGCCATCATATGCTAGAAGACTATTGTTCGTAAGGCTGACAAATTAAATTTATATAAAAAAAAGAATTAAAACTCTTTATTTTCTTTTTATTTTTTTTTTATAAATATCTCAAAAGTTTAACCTCCTGGATTTTTTAATTTTTTCCGACGTTAGGCAGCCTAAACTAGCAATCCCATGCATGTTTAAAATTGTACACAAACATCTTGTGAACTAATGAAATAAAGGTTCTATTAAAATCAACTCATGTTCCCTAAATCTCAAAAGTCTTTTTAAGAATTCTTTATAAATCTCAAAAATTCCCTTGTTTCAATTGATTCCTTGTATTTTATTTAAAGCTACCATTTTTTTATTAAGCTTATAACTTTCATTTGTATTGATATTGAAATTCCTTTTGAAATTTTCTGAAATTTTGAAGTGAAGTTTTATTTCTCTTGTAGATTGGTCTAACTCATAAGCGGCAACTGTGCTTTAGTTACAAATCCGCTAAGCCAAAATTGAACCATACGCCATAAAAACCACCAAGTCGTCTATGAGTTGCGCAAATAACTGACTGATTGTCTGAATAATACTGGTAATTCGTTTGAGAGCTAGTCTTCTCACAAGTTCTACCGGGCTAAAAAAAACACTATACCAAAGCAACATCACAAATTACTGCAGCTTGCTATTAGTTTGAGGGGGGGACTTAGAGTTTCGGAATGACTTAAGTAAAACGTCATTTTCTGAACTGCTTTAAAAATTAATCTTAATAGATGTAGAGTGATAATTACTACACGAAAAAGGTACTTAAGGATTTGTTTAATATATTAAATTATACACATAAAGCAACCACATGTTATGGTTGAAAACAAACTATACAATGCTTAGTTGTAAACAAATTATAATTTATATTATCCATAGCATATTTGGAGGCAGCCATAATACGATTGTAGTTTCTTGGCGGCTGACTAATTAAACAATTATATGGTTGCCGGCACCAATAATATCCTTAAAGTAGCCAAAATGTGTTAAACATTTTTTGTTAAAAATTGTTTCCTTGTAGATGACCATAGAAAAAATATATTTTCTCCACCTGTAAAGTTTTACAATTAGATATTAACTTTTGGATCAAGTTGTATTTAAGTTGCTAACGGTTATTTTGAAAATTAAAAAATTTGTCTTAGATGAAATTTAAGAAAATAACGGTTTTCAGAAGAGTATCCCTTTAAAATATTATCGATATTATACTATGTATACCTTAAACTATCTACACGGTTAAAAAAAAAACCCTTCACTTACAGCAAAAAAATTATAAATTCTTTGCAAAAACCCCTACACTTAAGTACTCAATAGTTATATTTATAATGAGGCCAACTTAAAAATGCTTAAAAAATGAACGTTTATTACCAAACATATTTCAACAATGATAAATTGAAGAAATTATGACATGTTTGTTGTCTAAGTCTTTTGATTTTTTTTATGTCTTTAGTGTTCAATTCCTTTTTACTTGAAAACAAGTATGTTGCTTAAAACTCTTGAATAGATTTGTATTTCTTTGTGGTTTTTAAGACTTTTATGATTTCATTCATAAAAAAAATATTTAACTGAAAAATTATTCACACACGATGCAGTTACCAACAACTCACCTACGCTATTCGCCAAACAAAATATAGTCATCTTTAAAATTTTCAGACTGATTGCATTTAAAATCACAGTTAACAAGAGCTCATCTTCAGTCAGGTTATAACAATTTTTTTTTTGCTTTTTTTTGAATTTTCAGTTATAGGAACTTCCAAAAATTTGTTAAATGTTAAGTTTTTAAAAACTTTTAATAATCAGTAGGTGTTAAGAAGGCGTACACATTGGTTTCTTTCTGATAATAACTTTTTTTCTTGACTTTTATTAATGAACTCTTATGAAGTAAAAAATAACATAAATTGACTCAATAAACTTGATTTAAAAAACAAATTAACTGATCGAATATGTCAATACCTTAACAACCTGTTTGAAAAAAAAACAAATATATCTACACAATAGAACAAATATTATTTACTTAGGCGTTAAATTTACCAACACACAAACATACGAAGATATACGTGCATACAAAAAAAAATAGATTTCAAAGTTTAACTCTCGAAAATTCATACATCTTCTTCAGTTAAACCACAATAAAAAATCTTTCGTTTTAAGCCAACATTCAACTAAAAAATGTTACTAACTTGTACAAAAAAAAAAAAAAGAGAATCAAAGTCAACCTACCAAAAAAGGTCTCAAATAAATGCGAGTGGGCAGCCTCAAATAACTAGTGATCTAGTCATCTTACCAACATTATTATAATCATTATCATCTTCACCCCAATGATCGGCATCATCATCATTGCCATCATCATCTGGAAATAAGCCAAACATTATGAGATCTTTATGCCAGCAAAAATTCTCTATTTGAATTTCTCTGTTAACTTAACAGTAACAGTGTTGCTAACAATAAATTTACTCACCTGTTAACTTTTTCGTGCCCTCTCTATGACTGTTGCTGCTTCCATAGCCAACGTCCAAATGGTTGCTGGCTTCAGTTACCAACTACAAACGTTCAGTTTGTTTTCAGCGCTCGTGCGGTACGGTTGGATTTTCTAGAAAGCAAAATCTTTGTTGGTTTCTGCTTTCAAACTAACAACCAAGAAAAAATAACAAATCTTGTGTCTAAGGAAAATTCAAATCTTAACTCAGTGTGTGAAGATAAAATAAAAATCAATTCAAATTGAAGGAAATAACAAATAAAACCAATTTCTTATTGAGTAAAAAAGTGTGTGTGTGTAAAGTATTTTTTTTAAATCAAGTGAAAGTTTGCTTTTTTGTAAGATCATAAAAATAAGCAAACGAATTATTTTTTTTCAAATATTTGGTTTTCTTTTTAAATAAAATTCAATAGAAATTGTTAAAAAAAAATTCCAAGATAAAGTGTTTGCTGTTTGTAAATAAAGGTGTATTTAATAATACAAATTAAACGCTTTTCTCAAAAAGAAAAAAGGCGTTTTTAGCCAACAAAATAATTTGTTGTGGATAAAACTTTTAAAGCTGATTACGCTGGCAAAAGCATGTACTAGTTTTGGATTATTTTTGTTAACAGAAAATGGTAAGCGATTTGATTTTAAATAGAAAAAAAATTTAAATATACAAATTTACATATACAAAAGGATATAATTCTACGAAAATTAAATTGGGAAAAATTTATGTTAAAAATAGTTTTTTGTAAATTCTCAGGAACTTAAAAGGCCACAATGAAAATATAAAAGGACACAATGAACTTAAAAGGACACAATGAAAATATAAAAAAAAAATTAAAAAAAATTTTTTTAATTACAAAATAAAAAAAAATTTATTTAATTTGAAAATGTCCTTAAAAAGGACACTAGGATAGTTTGTATTTAATAAAAAAGTGAAAATAATATTGCCCGAATAGATTGTTTTAAAAATGTTTCTTGACTTCTATAAAATATTTTGAATACGCTAAAAATAGATATTTTAATATAATAAAACTGGAAAGTCATATTACCTAAAAAAAATGTGTTTTCAAAAGATCCATCCAATTTTTGTTTTAAATAATTTTTTTTTTTTTTTTTGTTAAAAATCAATATTTTTTATACACTCAAAAAAGTTTTACTTTTACTGTTTGTAGTTTATTTCAAAAGTTTTCCATTAAGTATAAATTATACCAAAATATAGTCATTTTAGGCAAATTACTTTTTAACTTTTTAGGCACGTTGTTTAAAAAACAAATTACAAATAACGAATGATTTCGATCATTTAAAATAATAGTATATTTTCGTTTTTCCTTACATAAAAAAAGTTACATTTTAAAAATTTTAAATTTATTTTTGTGGTTTGTTTTTTAATAATTAAAAATTCGAAACAAAAGTTAAAATCAGTAAAAGCTAAGAAAAAATATTCTGTGACTTAAAAATTTATTGTAAGTCAAGCAAACTAAAAAAAATGTTGAAAAAATCTTAAAACATTTAAAATAATAGTAGATCACTTTATTTAAAAAAAAAACCTTTGAATTAAATTTGTTTCAAAAGAAGTGCTTAAAAGATTGAAAATAAAAATTATATAAATTAAAATTATTTTTAAGTTGGCGCAAAACTTTTTCGAAATTTTTAAGGCCTTCTGTGAACATCTGATAAATTAGTCAAAATTCTGTTAAATTTTATTTAAATTATTTTAAAAATCAATGTTAATGTTAATTTAGAAATGGAAAAATTATACCTGTTCATTGCTTAATAATTATTTAAATTTTTAATTAAAAAAAACAGGGCAAATTATCCTTTCAGACGATACCTTGGCCCAAACCGTACACTTAAGTGATTGCAATTGTCGCTGAAGGACTGCTCTAGGATTTTAAGTAGCTTAAATTCTGTTGAATTTTATTTAAATTATTTTAAAAATCAATGTTAATGTTAAATTATACCTTTTCATTGCTTAATCACTATTAAGATTTTAAATTTAAAAAAGGACACATAATCCTTTCGGACGATACTATGACCCAGGCCGTACACTTAAGTGTACAATTATCAAGGATTCTTAGTAGATTGAATTCTGTAGTTTTGCTTATTGCCGTAGACCATTTAACAGGAAATGGGCTTTGCCCTTCATTAATTAATAAAAAGAAAATTTTACAAATGTATTTTGAAATTATGAAAAAAGACAGAGTTTTATTTTCCAAAGTCAGAATATAAATTTTAGAAATTTGTTCGCATTATTTACTAAAACAAATCCTGACCCCGAGTCATTTAAAATCTTTTCTAACACTTTCTAGATTTAAACGATTAATCTATTGATTTCATTTGTTTTAAAAAAATATTTAGAAAGTAAAATTAAATAAAAATCTATATAAGTAGGTATATATTTTTTATTTTTTTTGTTGACATTCTTCGGGATTGATTTTTTAAACTTAATTTTTTTTATTTTAGAATTCTCTTAAAAATTGTAAAGCCACGATTTGATATTAAAAGGCAAAGCTAACAAGTTCTTTTTCTAAGTCTTATGATTTTTATATATTTATATGAAAAGATGACAAATCAAAAATTAAAAAATTTGAATTAAAGTTTATTTAAATATATATCTATATATAAACTACACTGTAGTTTTTGATGCTGAAACGTGAAGAGCTATTACTCCTTTATTGTAGTTTATGTAAATTTTAATTAAACATTCCCTGATGATAATATTCAAAGAATATCGAATTATTGGAAACAAATACAGAAAAACTTTACATACAACAGACCTCGATCTTGAGTATTTTCATTTAATATTGAATTTTAAGGGTCGAATAAAAATATAACTTAAGGAAAACGTCTATTAAAAAAAATTTGTTAGTTTTTCCAAAACGGGAATTAAATAATTTTTTCCAAATTTAAAAAAACCTTAACTTTAGGAAAAAAAACCCGCTATGCCACGTTTCAAGTCAAAAACTTTCAAGCTATAATCGAAAAACTCCCATTTTTTACATTTTCATATCTAAAGTCGTAATTTTAATTATTTTTCGAAATAAACTCTAAAAAATTATTAATTTTTGATTATAAAACAAATATAGGGTAAACATTTTTGGAACTTTTTTTAATAGCCATTTAAAAAAATCTTTGCAAAATATAAATTTTCTTAAATTGCAAAATTGAAATCTTCTATAAAACGTTTTTTAATAATAAATTATATCTCAATAAAAAATTGAGTCGAAAATTGTGCAATAAATATTCTAATTTGCGCTCTGCCCACCAAATTTTTCAGTTTATATGAATTGATTTTTGAATTTGGTTTAAGGATAGGAAATGTTTTTTCAGTTTATATGAATTGTTATACTCTAGTTATAATATTTTTATTTTTGTTAATATGTTTTTTGAAATTAATTTTATGACAAATAGGATTTTGAATTTAATTTTGAAATAATTTTTTCTATAATTTTTATTGTTTGTATTATTAAAAATATTGTTAATTTTTCCTGACGATGCTAACCAAAGGTTAGCGAAATATCGAATTAATAATTAAATAAATTAATAATTTTTATATAAAAAAGACCTAGAGCTTAAAATTAAAAAAATTATAATTTGACTTAGAATACACATTCGAATTAATATAAAAAATTTTTAAAATGTTTATAAAACCTTTCATAATTTTGTGTTTTTGTACGAAACAAATAAAATATATAATTAAAGCTTTTTTACAAAAATTTTTATTACAAAAAAAGCATGTTGGTTGATTATATTATTTTGATACAAGTACAGGGTGGCACAGAATGAGCGTTATGATTCAGATGGGTTACAACTTTTGTTATATATGCGATTATTACTTTTTTTTTTTAATACGGTAAATACGCCATCTTCTCGAAATCAAAACCGATGGAGATTTAAAACTTTTTTATATTAAAATTATATTTTCATGATTTGAGGTATAGTTCCATATAAAATGAAATATTTTTATGAACTTTTAACGGAGCAACTTTTTCAAAACTTGTTCGATTTCAATTTCACTCAAATTTGATTTCTAGAAAATGACTGATAGTTGCTATTTTTTCTTTTGATTAGCTTTGAAAAATGACATGCTTTAAATTGTTAGCCATATTCTGCTTTGCACATATGTACTCTTTTTTCAACATATTTTCGATTACTTTTCGTAAAATTTTGTATGTAAGTTTTAAGATACGGGATAAGTTTTGGCCTAGGTTCGCTCTGTCTTTCAAATATCCCCAAAGAAAACTGTCGGGAACTGTTAAGTGCGGTGAACATGGAGGCCAGTTTAAATTGTTTATTCGCGAATTTATGCATTCGTTCACCAGTACATACCAAAGCCATTAAGGCAGCTGCAGTTTGTGCTGTGTCTTTGTCTGGTTCAAGCTACAAGCTTGGATGGTTTTCCTGACCCAATGAACAGTTCCAATCTCGTCCGATAGGTAGCACCGTTGATTTTCAAAAAAATATGGGTTATTATCTTTTTTGACCATATACCACACTAAACTGTACACTTTAGTGGGTGTTATTATCGTTGCAAACCTGCTTGTTGTTTGTCCATAATCCAAGTCCTGGTGTTATTTTTGTGGACGTAGCCATTTTATAGGAAATAGGGTTTAATCTCCATAGACAAAGTCCTGTAGTTTCTATTGTGGACGTAGCCATTTAATATGAAATTGGGTTTCATGTTTTATTATGAAATTGTTAATAAAATCTGGATTTTTCTCTGCTTTTTGAAGGTAATGCTGCTTTGTGCGATTGTGTTGTTATTTATGTATATTAAATTCTCCAACTTTTCTACATAAAATGGGGGAAAAGAGGAAAGAAATCTAATAATAAAAAAGTTTTAAAGAATTCAAACTATTGAGCTCATTCTGCACCACCCTGTTACTAAATTCAAAAATTAACACACTTACTCTTTTGTTTAAGAAAGTGTTTAAATGAGATTTTAAAAGTCATTTTAAAAAAATTATAAAAATTCATTTTAATTGTTATGAAGTTAATTAAATAATTTTGTTATTACTAACAGCCTAAAGAAGACAAATTTATTAATTATATACAGTAGGCAGTAGAAATGAGGAGTCTAAACATGTTTCTATGCATAAACGTTTAACCCTTTCAATTACTTGGTTTTTGTTAATTTAAATTTTTAATTTTCTTTAGCTTAGGAAATTAATTTAAGTACATATTTAAGCAGCTTAAATTTTAATTTTTTATGTTAAAATTTTATATGTTTCCTAATGTTTTATTTCAAATATTTATTTCATTTTCCATTGATTTGAATACATTTATTATTATTTTTAGTTTTCTTTTTAAATATCCCCTCATTTGTTTAGTTTTAATTACTCAAAAAAAAAAAAAAACGGTATAAATTCTCACAATTAAAGCCGTCAATGACCCATCAAAAACGTGATACGAGTTTCTTATCAAAAAACAAATACTTTCATTAGCTGAAATTTTTTCAAAAAACAATCGCACTTGTCCTAAACAAAGCAATGTTATGGGAAATATCTCAAAATAAAAATGAATAGCAAAATTATTTGTTAAAAAAAAAAACAGCAGAGTAGAGAAAATAAAATAACGGAAATTGGGGGCCCAAAAACGTTTATTTCTTAAGTCTTTTGTTATTAAGAAATAAATTATTTAAAAGAAATTTATATATTCTTTCCGTATTTTAATTCAGAAATTTAAGAATTAAAATACAGAAGGAAATTGATACAAGAGTCATTTAGGGTTTTCAAGTTTAAGGCCCCAAAAGGTTTGTAGTCTAACGGCCATATTCATAAAAAGTTCTTACTTATTTTAAGCCTAAAGGATGTAATAACTATCAAGCGATTTTTGTTTTATAAACCTCCTTTAAAAATTTTTATTCACAAATGTACATTAACAGATTTTTAACTATCAACTGCTTGTAGCGATTTTGTGTTTAAGTATGGCAACTTTATTTAAGTTTTGTTGGCTTTTTAATGCTAGTTATGCATGAAACTTCTATTCGTTTCACATGATATTCTATAATTAATATATTATGGTTATTTTATTGAACTGCTATTGGTTTTTAATCCAAATTAAGATATTTTTAATTAGGCTTAAGTTTATTGAATTTAATTTGCATTAAATTATTTTTATGAAGACAGGAAATTTACAACATGAAATTAATTAAAAAATTTTTATTGATAATTTTTCATTCTTGACTGCACTGAGACTTGAACCCACGCTTTTACGGACAGGTTGCCCAGACTAGTTTCGATTGTAAACACACAATTCAGTGGGGTTTGCCGTCTTTACTCACTCGGCTTTTGAAGCCGGATGACGTCAATAGTCAAATATCAATCTTTAAGCCAAATTGTATTTCACCTTGGTAGATCGAAATTTGCTTTTGAATATATTTTTTTAAAATTGAAGATCTATTTCTTTTTCATAAGTTTCTTTATTATATTCAACATTTTCATAGAATAAATTCGAAAAATAAGAAAATTTTGAAATTGAAGATCTTAAAAATTATTATTATAAAATAAAAATACATATTATTTTAGTTTCTAAGCAAGATTTTGCCGAAAGGTATTAACCCTTTCAGGGTCAAAAATAATTTTTGGCGAGATAAAAATCTGAAAATTTGAAGCTGGGAAAAATAATAGTTTTTGCCTCATGCAGCTCCCCTGGTTTTTAGGGAATGCCGAATATATTCAAAATTGACCTTCAAATGTCCAAAAGAAAACCTACAATTTATTTTTGCAGTATTTTTTTTTTTCAAGAAAATAATTATATACGCATGTATCAATACTGAAAATTTTTTTATCGCCTGATCCCCGAAATTATTATTTTTTTTCTTTCTTCCAAAATCTAAGCTTTTTACAAATTTCCTGACTTGAGTACGACAATGCACTCAATAATAAGAAAATAAAGTCAGTGTCTACTATAATAACAATTTAAAATATCTAAAGTGTTCCTCTTTCAGATAAAACAAAAAAAATATAATTAACTGTACATTTTTATACAGTAAAAGTGCGTAGAAAGAGAGTGCAATGCAATGTCGAATATATTCGACAAAAACACTGAAAGGGTTACAAATATGTTTGTTTAAAACTTTTTTTAAATATATACGATAAGAAAGTATTCGAATAAAAGGTTTGTTTACTGTTTTTAACATCACTTTTATTATGATTTGCTTATTTTATTTTTTTTTTTATATTTTTAAGCAACAATTCATTGTTTAAAACTTAAAAAAAATCTAATTGAAATAATTGAATAAATAATAAATAAGAATATCTGCATTTGCCCCTGAATATAATCATTTAAATCATATAAAAAAAATTATAATATTTAACAATAAAACTTTAAATTGGTTGCTTAAAGTAAAAAAATTTAGTATAATGTATTTAACATGTCCATATTAATGAATAAGACATTTATCAAAATGCCATTTTATTTTTGGTTTAAAGAAGGGTATATCCAACAATAAATTTTCTTACCTTGTGAATGGTTTATTAAAGGCTTAATAGACTATTTTACGTTTATGAATATGTACAGCTTTAGCTCTTTTTGCTTATAAACGGTTAATTATTCATAAATAAATTTTTATGCATACGTCTATAAGTCTATTGTTTTCCTTTTTTTGTTTTTTAGGAAAGTTATTAAGTAGGAGCTTAAGTGGCTTTTTAGGCTAAAGTTCAAAAAGTATTACACATTACAAACACCAGCGATTTCTTTGATTTCTCTAAACAAGTACTGATATATATTTCTTTGAGAATTCTTATTAAATTAATATAAAGTCACACTTTCTTTAAATTGTATTTCTAGTATGGAAAATATGTTTAAGTTAGTCTAATAAAGAGAATGAAGTAAATTTTATAATTCTCTAAATGTCGATGTGGAACCAAAATTAGGCGAAATATTAAAATTGTTCCTACTAAATTTGTCATCAGAATATATTAGTATAAGTACAAAAATGTCTAATGAATTTAAAATACGGCTTATGAATTAATTTTATATATGTAGTTTTGTTTCTAATTATGTACGATAACTTTAGGATTTGCCCCTAACAGTGAAATTGTTATCACTATTAGGGGCAAATCGTATAAAATAAAACAAAAACTAAAGCTTCCAACGAAGCCGATTTGTAAGGGAGAAACGTAAAAGTTTCGCTTATCATATCGCTTACGGAAGTCGTGAATTTATAATGGCGGGTTCCCACTTTGAAGCAATAAATTTGAATTGAATTTAACGATCAGTTTAACACACTCAATTTTTTGCTGCTACCGTTAGTCTTTAATATGCTCCCTTAAAAACCTGCTGTTAAGAATTCGTTCACTTGCATTACTGCATCTCTGTATGGCTTATTGCGTAGCGTATAACTGTGCGCTTACTTTTTAAAATTTTACACGGTCAAGCATTTCTCATTAAGCGCTATGGTAGTATTAGTGAAAATGTGGTTGAATGTGTGGCATCGACGATGCTGATTGGAAAATCAAAAAATTTAGATATGACGGCGAATATTACGTCCAGCACACGTACACGAGTGAATTCGCCGGTATAACAAGCATTTTGACCCTGTTCAGACTACGTTAGTGCAAAACATGAAAATTGTTTCTTGGGATATTTCAGCGGTATATAAGATTTTGTATTCTTTTGAGTGGAAAACTGAAGAAATAAAGAGTTTATATTATGATTATGCAATTTTGAACATTTTAAGCACAGAAATAAAAAGGGGTTCTATTTTATGGTTGCTCTTAATACTAAAAAAACAGTGATTTAAAATCTTACATGCGATTTCCACAATACAGTATATGGACATGTAGTAAAATTTATATGAAAAGCACTCAGTTTTTTTAGTACTTTTCATATAATTTACACTATACGTCCAATCACTTATTTTGTGAAAACATCTTGACATCAGTTGTCATGTAAGCTGATAATATTATTTCTCAATGCGGTAGATTAGAAAAAAAATCATTCTTAGCCAACAGGAGGCGCTTGCGGAGTATTTTTTTAGAGAATAGCTTAAAAGCAATGAGCAAAAAGCTCTCCAAGAGACGAGCACGATTAGTATGATTTTAACTTACATACATGACGACTGCATCTACCTCTTGTCTATTCCCAGCAAACTCCAATAGGGAAATCAAAGTTTCCTTGAAATTTTCCTAAGTCAGCTTTTCTGGAATGGCTACATACAATATGTTATTAGTTCAATTTAGTACAGTCTTCTATGTACTGGATTTATTCTCAATTACATGTTATTTGATAACAACACAAATGGGATGCTTCGGTTGCAAAATTTGTCTGACTACCTCTTCCAACCGAATCCATTGATTGAATTTTTCATTAAAATCTAATGAAATATTTGACAAATATGTATTTGTTTTAAAGTTTTTTCTTCAAATTGTAAAAAAAGAATAAATACTGTAAAATTATACTTCAATGTTCTATTAATTATAACTTTTGAAGCTTAAGAATATACATACCCATTAAAAACTTACATTGCAAATTAATGATTTAAAAAGCTAATATAACTACCACTTATACTTTCACATTTTAACTCATTATTTTAACACGGTGATGTCATCGGAGGTAAGTATTCGCTGACAAATAGGGAGCTAAATAAGTCATAACCACGTTCGCTTACAATTGCTACTTCATATTGGTATCAATAAAACTGAATTTGTCAAACAAATTGTGTTTGTATTTAAATTAACTTCCTAATGCAAAATTTGACTACCCTGCATTAAGGACCTATTCATACCCAATAAACCAGAGAATGATATGATTGCAAAAACGATAGATATTTTCATGGAAAAACGATGTTAAAAGGGAATGTACAAATTAAATAGTATCGTTTATGAAACAGGATCATACATTATAATTTATATCACCAATACAATATCGTTATAAAATCGATTGGTTGATTGGGTAGTGTAGTTTTTATTCGAATTTTTAGAAAACATATCAAAATCAATTAAATACTTACATTTTACAAATTCAAAATTATTACAAATTGTTCTTCATTTATAACAAATAAGAAAAAAAAATTGTAAGAAAAAATATGTATTTAAAATCAATTTGTATTAGATTTGAATAAATAAAACCTTAAATGTATTTTATTATGAATTAATAATAAATTTCGTTAATCAACTCATAAACAAGTGCTTATGTATCAGATTATACATATGTCAGCCATTACTAAACTAGTTATATATCATGCAGATGGAATTAAGTAGTCATTGAAAAGTAAGTTGTTCAGTAAGTCCAAGTTTTTTCTGGATATATATCAATTTTTTATTTTTTTATCGAAAATTAAGATTTCGTATATTATCCAATATGATACAGCTTTTGAAATCCAATTAAAATTTGAAAATTGGAACTGGTAAGATTAAATTATTAAAATTACTGATATGTACTTGATAATGTGAATAGCTAAATGAGAAGACTACTGCTTAGGTCTTTTGTTTTTGATAGACTTTTTTTAGCAGATTATTATAACAGAAAGGTTTTTGTTTAGAATTCTGAAATTTCTACTTTTTCAAATGCCGTTAAATGAAAGTATTTGTGCTCTAGGATATATCCTTGACTATCTCAAGTGGTTTCTTAAAAATATAATAACCTATAACTTATATTACATTAAAATTAATTTAGTTTCATAAAAGGCCCTTAGTTTGTAACTTTTGCAACTTCATTTCTGAATTAATTTTAACATAACAAACTTAAGAAAAAAATAAATGTTTATGGTTTTTTTAATTTAATTTTCTTTTCTTTAAATAACAATACAAACATGAACTCATGACATACTTAACATACGAAATAAACAAATAAGTTCACAAAAAAAGCAAATAACAAAAAAAAACGATAATAAATAAAAAAGAAAATAGATTGTGTTAAGAAAATAAGTATTAAAAAAACCCAACAGACACAGGGAAGAGTGAAGGCCTCACATTTTCTTTTGAGTCTAACTAAACAAAAAGTAAACAATTTAGCATTAGTAACATTTTTTTCCAGACACTCTAAACAACTCTAATAGTTTTAAAAATATTTGCATATTTTTTTTTTAATACAATTTGTGGAAACTTTTTCTTTTAAAATGCCAGTCATTTCAATGGATTTTGAAGAAAACAAAACAACAGTTGGAAGATGTTATGAAGTTTGAATTTCCAAAAACAAAAGTAATTTTTTTTTAAGCTTTTTTCGTTTGACGTTAAAGTAAATTAAACAACTAATAAAAATTTATTTTTTTTACTAAATTGTATCGCTAAAGTTAGCTGTTAGCAAAAGGTGCAAAACTTTCACTGTTTCTATATTTGGGTAATTTAAGTTTGATGATGACTTCTTTGTTATTTTCGTACAAGGTTGTATAAGTTTCTGTTTCTTTATTGGTTGTGTCAAAATTTTATAATATTGTTTCTTTAATTTTCTTAATTTTCAGTGGGTGGTTAACCTTTTTTTTTTGTCAAAAATTTGTTTCGAAAAAATATGATGGATTACAGCGAACATACATAATTTGTAGACATATTTTATAATGAATTAAATGTGATTATCAAACAATAGACTTTAGTAAAAAACTTTGTGGCTAATGGCAAACAGTTTTGTACAAATAAGAAATATGATTTCATAAGTGGTTGCATTTTTAGAGTTTGGAAAGATTTATATTCAAAGAAAAACATAAAAAATTAATTTAAATGGTTGATTTTTTTTATTATATACAGGATGGGAAAATTTCGAATGACTGCTTCCTTAATTGTAGCTGTTGTGCTGCGGCCTTTTGCAAGAGTTCTTGAGCCAATGGAATTTTTTATGGAAATGTCCCCAGATCAACTTTTAGAATGCGTCACGGAGACTCCCAATTAAGCAGCACATCGACAAGTAGACTCTGGACGATGCGAGGGAACATTTTCTCATAATGCATCTACAGCTTCTCCAGTGCGAGCAGGTCGAGTAATAGTTATGTTGGGGTTCTAAAACCGGGTTGTTAATCTTCTTATCATGTTGCAGATTTAAAATGTTGATATTATTTTCTATATGTTGTAACACTTGGTCGTCCCAACACAAAATAAAATTTAATTTTTTATACGTTGTTCCAAAAAATAAAATTAAAGTCTGTAAAAATTATAGAATAATTAGCCTGGCAATTCAGTCATTCGTAGTCTATATATCGCACACTAAATAATTAACAGGCTTAACTCTTAAGTTATCAAAATAGTGTTTGTTTTATGAACACCAGTATAGAAATCAAATCGATAGCTTACGATTTGGTTTGCTTTACTGTCTTATTTAATAGTTGTGAAGCTTAATTTGATTACAACATTTTAACTATGCCTTTGAAGCCAGTTTTCTGCCTCTACTTAAAATGTTTGAATTTTGCCTTATGCCTGTTTATGATTTAGTGTGCGATATATTCTTATTTCTTTGGTTTCATGGTAGAACAAACAACCATATAATTTGTCTAATCGGAGGATTTTTAGAAAAACTGGCGATTGGCCATTCGCATTTAAGCGTGGGACGGGTGCTGCCGTTTGAAGTATCCGAACTGTAGCTCCAGGGATAACTTGGATATTCAGTGAGGCTAGAAAGGAACCTCTCTGCAAACCCTGGCTTGTGGTTTGTCCTATAGCATTCTAACTAAATGCTTTCGCTAACCGATGTGCAATAACACACATATTTACATAACTCTTTTGCCAGGTGAAATGGTATTTATGCACATAAAACTCCCAGTATACAAATAAGTGGAACTTATAACAAAAGCATACCAGTTATTGTTGAATAGCGACTTTTAAATATTGCCGATATCAATCTTATATAAGCCTAATATGAAGGTTTGCAGAACGAAAACGAAAAAAAGTTTTTCATACTGTTTTTTTTCACAAAACTAATTTTCAATTGGTTGAAAAAGTGTCGAAATTGAATCAAAATATTTGTGTTATTAACTGCCTGTTCAACAATGTCCAACGTAAAAAAGTTCGTATAGAATTTTATATGGAAATAATTGTTAAAACTGAATGTTTTTAATAGAAATGTTGTAGAGGCAGTTTTATGTATTGTCGTTATCAAGCGTCTGGCTCTTCAGCCTTAATAAAAAATTACATTCAATGTTAGCAATTTGATTTTTCTTGAAACCCTAAAAATGAAAAATATTAAAAATTGTATTTGAATTGCCTATTGATAATAATTTCAGGAAAATATACAATAATGGCATAAGTTCTAAATAATAAAAACGTTAATAGAAAATCCGTTACATAAATAAATATTTTGTAAACCTGTTTTATTTTTTTAAACTTAAGGTATGTTCAGCCATAGAAAATATTGGACGAAAAATATCCAAAAAAAAATCGTAACCAGTAAATTTATCAAACTTTAGTTTTGTTTTAACACTTTTTATTGGCTTACTGAACTTTATTTGTAAGAGGATAATTGTATAATTTAGTTTAGAAGCTGCTAAATGTTGCTTAATCTAGCAACCGAATTACAAAGCCAATAATTTTTTAATTAATAATTTTTTAGAACTATGTTCACGCTCTAGGCCGGTAAAATTTATTTCATAAAAAACAAGAGAATAATACAATTATGAAAGTTAGTATTTAAAAAAATTCATTAAGGAGGAATTGATAATACAACTATTTACGAAGTTGTATTGACTCAAAGTACTGAATTCTATTAAAAAGATGCTGACATGTTTTGACCATTTTGACCAATGTTAAGTAACGGCAGTGGAGAATATTAAATCATCTAAATGACATCATATGCTTTTGTCAGGAAGCCAAATTTAGATACTCAAAACTAAACCAAAAATGGCTTAGCTCGTAAAATTTTTACCGTTCATTCACGTGAAAATTAGAGTCAGATTTAAGGAAAAGAGCACTATAAAATTTATCGAAAAGAGAAAAAGTACCAAAGGTAAAAGAGGAGCAAGAGTACCAGCTTCTTTTCATTTAAGGTCCCCAGAAAGTTCATTGTACTTTAGTGTAGGCTATAATCTGTATATCAAATTTATCGAAAAGAGAAAAAGTACCAAAGTACCAATTATTTCCCCGATTTCCCTCTTAAAATGTACCCTTTATTTAAATTTGAGCCATATGCTATACGTGTACCAAACATAGTCAATCAACAAAAATTGTTAAAAAGACAGTTAGAAGTAGATCAATTAAGTAGTTTTCCCAGATTTTTTCCTCAAATATGAATCAGAAATGAATATACCTTAAGCTATTCATTTTGTATGCTCCTTTCTGTTTGTGATGAATATTTGAATTTTACTACCAGTCAATAGCAACAAAAGGGTATTTTATTAAATAGAATTATTTTTTATAATTTTCAAATGCTTATTGATGCCATTACATATGAAATATATTATCATGCAAATGTCTGCCATGACTTCGCTGCCGTGACGCACCACCATACGAAATGTCTAATTTTCAATGAATTCGGCGGATAAATTATTCTAAATTTGATCGATTTTATAGGTTATGTTGGCTTAATGGGCCGCTACAGTTTGCAGCTTACTCAGATAAACCTGCAACTTACGAAGACACCACAAAAAGTTTTCTAACCTGCAAGTGAGACGATCACGCCTTCCAATCGATCGTGTAGCAGAGTCAATATGGCATAAGTTATGTGGTACGTAGCGCCATTCTGTTGAAACCACATGTTTCTTTTTTCCATAGCATCTAATTCAGGACATGGATGTAAGTAGGTGTCAATATTTAGTGCTCGTCTTTGTCAGTGATGGCCTGGACTACGTCGTTTTCATAGAAATTGATGCAGCCAGCTTAGAACCTATGCCACAAAGTGTCTGTTTTGTGGTGTATTAGCTGCCCTTGGATCTCATTTGGATTAGAATCGTCCAAATTTTGTTTGTCGAACTACTCATTTCTTCATAAATAGGCCTCATGACTGATGTTTTATTTTTCAATGAAAATTATTTTCAAGTTTTTTAAAATTTTAATTATGGTACGTACGATACCACAAAACTGACTGAATAAAATACAAATAAATCGATGCAAATGTAGCTTCAGAGTTTGAAAGCTCCTTTTTGAAGACCTTTTATTTAAAATAAATCTTAAAAATGCACGCTGTAAAAGCCCTTAAAAAAAAGAAAACTTTAAAGAAAAGCTTCTCACTTTAAAGAAATAAAAACCTTTCGTTTATAAGTAATAAAAAATTTAATAGCACTGAGGGAAAAGTGATATCTAGTTTCTTATACAAACTTCTAATAAAATGATCAAGCAATTAAGATTTTCAGAGGCCAAATGAAGGCCATTAAAATAAAATTTTATGAATATGTTTTCAAAATATATTCCAACTAAAGTTAAATAATGATTTTTATAACTTTCTCTTGATTTTTTGTTCAAATTAAGGATGTTTTTAATGCTTTTAAACAGATTAAATAAACTAATATTTTAATGGTTAAACCAAAATATCATTTTGCTTGAGTAAAAATTTTAAAAGGTTATCAGAATGAATCATTGATCTTTTTCAATGTCTTTTATTCTTGAAAACGTATACTTCATGCATATTATTGCTTTTCATTTTAATTGGCTTTAAGATGTTTTTTTTTCAAAGAACTTACCATAAACTGCTAAAATCACATTAGTTTTTAATATTTTCCTTAAAAAAAGAATAATTAATTAAATTAAATTTTAAGTATTGAATAATAAAATATGGCAAAAAACGCCCACATATTAACACTTAAGGTGATTTCTCCAAGACTAAAAAATAGAATTGAAAAATTTTATTTTATTCAGACATCTGTTTTTGAAGATTTCTGTGAAGAGATTTTAATTAAAAAAAAAATTTAATATGCAGTGGGCGAAACACAAGTCAAAATTATCAATTGTTAAATAAGAAGAAACAGAAGAAACCCAAACTTTGGTTTAAAATTTAAATAGATGAACAACTTTAGTAGACTTGACATTTTAACAAGTAGGCGGTATTTTTAGGCCACGAGTACAGAAATAAAAAATATATTTTGTTGAATTTGAATTTGTTAAAATTTTTCTTTTCAATAATTAGTATTGTGGTTATTTTATTGAACTGTTAATGGTTTTTAATCCAAATTTAGATATTTTTGATTAGGCTTAAGTTCATTGAATTTAATTTTCATTAAATTATTTTTATGAAGACAGGAATTTTACAATATGAAATTAATTAAAATTTTTTTTTATTGATAATTTTTCATTCTTGACTGCGATGAGATTTGAACCCAGGCGTTCAATTTTCGGTCTGGGGGCGGAGGGGCGTGGCAAAATCCATAACTTGAGAACGGCTTGACCGATTTGAACGATTTTCTTTAAAATTATCGCCATGGACCAACTTAGGTTTTTACGGAAAGAAATATTGCCCCGCCCACTTTTACGCCCACTTTTTTCGATTTACCTAAAATCAGAAAACGGCTCCATCGAGTTGACTAATTTTTCTTTCAAATGTTCGTATTAATCAACTTTAAGTTTTCATCGAAAGAAAAATTTACCACGCCTACTTTTACGCCCACTTTTTCTATTAAGGGCATAACTGGAGAACGGCATGACCGATTCCAACGATTAACCATTTGAATTCAAGCGGCTCCAATTCCCTTTGCGTCTTGCCTTTGCTATTACCATCAACAAAGCACAAGGCCAATCATTGACTATTGCTGGCTTAAAAGGTCATGAACAATTTGATCGAAGCAACAATTTTAAAGGGGAAGTTTAAAGGTGAATATGTATTGATTCCACGAATTCCAATGATTCCATCAGATTTACCTTTTGAATTCAAAAGACTACAGTTTCCAATACGTCTTGCATTTGCTATTACAATAAATAAAGCGCAAGGGCAATCGTTGGAATTGTGCGGAATTGATTTAGAATATCCTTGCTTTTCACACGGCCAGTTATATGTTTCGTGCTCACGTGTTGGCAAGCCTTCAGTTCTCTTTATCTACACAACAACTCATGGCAAAACCAAAAATGTTGTCTACGAAAGAGCTCTAAGATAGTTTAAGTGATACATAGTCTAACATTGTAAGAAACTAGAATTAAAAATTGAATAATAGGGAACAAAACCAACTTTATTAAAACAAGTGTGTTTCTTTTCTTAGTTTGTTTTGCCGTGCGAAGCAGGCAACGGGCCCGCTAGTAATTTATAAAATCTTATTCTTATTCCTAAGTTTACGGCCTTTTATTGGCTGATGAAAATACTCATGAGCACGGTTTTCATTCACACAGATGTTTCACGCTTTTCTGATAAGGTGAGTGCTGCAGTTTCTCTTCTCCTTAAGCGAATGTGGCTGCCATCATTTAAACTAGTGGATATGGGTGCTGTTCAAGCCGTGTACAATAACTTATTGAATTTTTTGTGATAATAGTTTTACTGATGGCACGTTAAGGTCCTTGAGAATATGTGAATTTTTTACGTACCAAGGAGTGAATATGATAATTCGAAGAATTTTATTTTGCCTCCTTTGGATTTTTTCTATATTGGAGGCCGAGGCAGTGCCCCATAACTGAATACCATAGCACCAGATTGGCTATAAGATAGAGTTGTAAAATAGATGTCTAGTCTAATGGTAGAGTTTCATCCAATGAGCCAATTTAATTGATTTGCTTTAAGTTTAATTTGTATTAGTTTGTCTCTGTATGGCGTTTCCATGTAAAACGTCGATCGAAAGTATTTCTACATTCGAATGTTGTATCGAGATGCTTCACAACGATTTTCGTGGAAGCAGAAAAAAGCTATACCATCAGCACAGGTTGATGTTTGATTTATATATCAGATACAATAGACGTCCGAGATTGCTTCCCTATGGAACTCCAGTCTTAAGCGGTTGATGAGTACTTAAAAAATGTTCTTCTTTAATAATTAATTTTCGATAAATCAAATACCGTTCCAACTCTTTGTGAGTAGTTATGGATAAGTTAAGCTTTAGTTTGTTTGCCTTCATGCCGCATTTGAACAAAAACCTCAGAAACATCAATCAAGAGCCCAGAATAATATTCTTTTTTACTTTAAAAGTTTTTAACAAATAGGATCTGGGAATAAAGTTCTCATGGTGAGTAACATTCTGATAGTGCACAAAAAATATTTCTGAAAAATATTGAAGGTATAAGACTATTAAAGTATGAAAGCTTTATAAATTGTTATTTGGCTTAGAATACACATTCGAATTAATATGAAAATATAAAAGTTTTCTTTTAATGACGTTTACTAGTCCTTGTGTTTGTTCGATTGTGCTGTTTTTTTTTTCTGAATCCAAATTGATGATTTGGAATACTTCTATTTTCTTGCAATATTGGGGTTAATTTAGAAATAAATATTTTCTCGCATAGCTTTGAAATGTTCGATGACCACCTAATAGCCCTATATGACTCAAGTTTTGTGTCATGTTTTCTTGGCTTATGGTAACTATAGAAACCCTTTATCCTGAAGGATACTATTCCATTCATACAACAGCATTAAAAATTCGAAGGATTGTTTTTTATTTTATAAATACCAGGTTCTTCATTGGTTTTAAATAATCAATAGCCTTTTTAGTATCCCTTGTCTCAAATCTTAGTGTTATAGCTGTTCCAAAAACTACATCTGGCAACTCTACTGATATATAGTTTTGTATATAAGGGGTTAATATATTTATCAAATGTTCCATAAACAGGTTTCCTTCAAATGTATGTTATTTAGTATATCCACACCACTATAGTGAAGAGGGTATGTTGCATTTGTGCTGATGTTTGTAACACCTCATATCCACCTTATAGTATACCTATCAACTTTAACCCTCTTTTTAAAACGATCTAACAGTTTCCGCCACTCCGGCTGGCGAAGGGGCGGACATGTACCTTGTGTTCAAAGTACATGTCGCATTTTGGAGATAAAATTTGGAAGATATGCGCTAATTATCACAAGGACTAATATTGAAAGTTGTGACAATTGGTCCAAAAGTTTACATAGTCCAAGATGCATAGCACAAGATTATTTCTGGAATGGATTCTATCTGCTCATAAACCAGGTTGTTCTGTTGCTATTAAGATTAAATTTGTTTCGAACTTATTTTATTGCAATACAAAACAATTTACAAAATTTTATTAGCGTCAGTCTATATTTGACCACAGCTCACATGCAAATAATACTCTGTAAAATAGATTTTAATGCCATAAGTGACAAAATATTGTACTGGTAGATGTTAAGTTAGCCATAGGGCCCATATAAACCCCCTTTCTACAATCACTTTAAAACAAGCAAACCTCAAATATATGAATATATCTAAATAACCCAGAAAAAAACTTGGCTTACTTTTCAAAATGAATAACTTATGTCACTCATTATTTAGTAATTTTCTTTTATAACTACAGCTTTAACTTCTTCTTTAACTACTTATGTTCCAGATGTATGTAGGAAAAAAATAATGACTAATTTTTGAATGCGTTCATTTTGGGACATCCCTTGTAAAATTCATTTGTCCTTTTAGTAGAATTGTAAGTAGTATTTTTATTTTTATTTGGCACTTTTAGATGAATCTTGACCTCATAACATAATTTTGTACTGGTGGGTCGATGATTGTCCATGGTTTTGTTTTTGATAAATTTTGAAGTCTATGGTATCTTCTGAACGTGCTTGACCGACTATACTTTCTTACATGTTAACTTTCACTTGTATAAGCAATACATTTCTTAAGAATTAAAGTAAAAAATAAAATTTTTTTTATATAAAAAAAAACTTTAAAAGACTTCAAAATCATTCTTAACGAGTTAAATTGTCTGTTACCTTGAAACCCTAACCACAAAAAATCGCCAAAAATTCTGTTGATATTTGGCTGGAAATAAAAACTTAAAAAGCGAAAGTAATTTTTTTTTATTTGACACAACAAAAGGACCAGTTTAAATTTTGGCTGATTTTATTTAAGTCAAAACCAAGAAACCATTAATTTTTTTCATCTCATCTTTTTTTTTTTTTTGCCAAAAATCTTGATATTTAAACGGTCGCCATATAGATTTCAGCTACATTGAAAAAACAAGCTAAATAATATACTAAGTTTTTTTATTTGTATGAATTTCATATGAAATGATGTCATGCTTGCTGTATGGCCAGCAGCCGGTCTCTCAGATATACCAAAAACAACTCAAATAAAAACCTCAAGACTGGTTGGTAATAAAGCAACAAAATATTGCCGTTCACATACTTATGTGTTTATATATTTCGTTGGTATTTCTTGTTTTCGGTTTTAAGGTTTTCATTTTCAATTTTATTATTTTCATTTTGTTGGCTGCAGCATATGCGGGTTAGTTTTTTTTTATTTGTGGAATAAATTTGTTACATTTTGTTATGTATTTCGATTTAATACCTGCTGAAAGGCAAAAGTACAACACATGAACTGTATTATAAATTTAGGCAATTGGTAGCCGTTCTTTCTTCTTTTTTTTCGCTCAAGAAACAAGTGTAGAGAAAAACAAATAAAAGGGTTAAATATATAACAAAACAAGTAAGGGTGCTATAATCGGCTATGCCGATTCTTTGATTCCCTTTACCGAGATACAGAATAGGTAAGGAGTGGGCTGTTTATGGAGCCCACGAAATTTGGCAGTGCGATTACTAGTTTCATAAAACTATGACAGACTAAACTGTTCTACAAAAGATTTATTCGTATTTTTAGGTGAACTAAAGAGTTTTCTTCAAGTGGCTTTTATATGAGGCGTATAGTAAATTATAGACCGATTATGAGGAAATTTGGCAGTATAATTTCCAGTTATAAGAAACAAGGTTGTGTTAAATTTAATAACAATCGATGTATTCCGCCTTCAATAAATATGAGTTTTTCTACCAGAAATATATTTTTTTTATGCTGACTGGTCCACATTCGGGTTCATAACCCTTTTCCTAGTGAACCGTTGTGCGAGATTTCAATCTTAAACTGCTTAGGAGAACTACAGAGAATTTGGCATCAACAGTGCTCTTTTCCTTTGATTCGTTCAAAAGTGAGCGTTATTTCAACAGACAGGCAGAATGACAGATAGACAGACGGACAAACAGACAGACATGGATAAATCAACTTAGAATTACTCAAGGGCCCAGAATATATATAAGGTGTAATTTATCGTGAGGGTTGATTTTCAATGTGCTTGTTTTACAAATCACGCATGACTCATATCAAGCTGCTTTGTCAATTTTGTTCAGTATCGTTTGGCAAGTGATCATGGAAAGACCTACATCCCAACAACGTCTCCAAATTATTTAACTGTATTACGAAAATCTGCGTTCTGTGAGAAATATTTTTCGTGCTATTTGAGTTAAACCATGACCTTGTAGAGAAATCATTTTGATGTTACGGTAAATTGGCCACCTAGATCGTGCGATGTCAAAGGTGTGACTTCTTTCTGTGGGTATATGTAAAGTCTGACGTCTTCAGCAATAAGTCAGCTACGATTGACGTTATGTAACATTACTCGTGCTATTCGCGAGATACCAGTCGCTATGCTAGAACGAGTCACCCAAAATTGGACCTTCCGAATGAACCACCTCAGAAGTAGTCATGGCCAGCACTTACATAATATAATTTTCAAACTGTGAATGCCATACGTTGTTCTTCAATAACAATTTTAAATTAACTTTAAAATTTATATGTTTTATTTTAAATTATAATTCAAACCTCACAATGAATCACCCTATACTTAGAATACCATCTTCACAACTAGTTGTGGAGGGCATACGAAAATAATATTTTTCTTTAATTTTAAATGAATCTACTAGAACTTGTCATAATTTTATTAATTTTTTTTTTTGTATATTGAAAACCAAATCAAAAGACTTAAGCCACAAACTCGTTGCAATTACACATTTACATTTTATTGATTATTTTTTTGAAAAGTTGTTTTACTAGTTTACATTTTTGTTGTGTTTGGTTAAAAAAAAATATATAATACTTAAAACCTTTAAGCTACAAACACAAATTTGCAAATTTAAATGTTTTAAAAAAATATTTTTTTTTTTTTTGTTAATTAACGAAAGTTAACTTGCAATAAAACCAAAAACAAACGGAATACAAATTTTTAAAATTTCTCAAAAAATTATACATGTTATAAATTTTTTTAAATTTTTTTTCATGCTTTAAAGTTTTTTACCTTTTTAGAGATGTTTTACAAATGTAAGCTTTTACTTATAAATATTAATGTTTTAATAATTTTTTTATAAACAAAAATATATAAAAAAAAGAGTTTCAACAAATTTCCACTACCTATCACTTTTGGCCTCATTTATACAGAAGTTTTGAAGTTTGGCAAATTAAATATTTGTTTTTATACTACGCATTTTTTATGTATCCAAAAAAATTTTTTCAAACTACTTGATAGCAACACAAATATTAAATTATGCTTTCTGAGATAGATTCGTAAAGAAACTTATGTTTTTTTTTATCAGCATTTTTACGTAAGTACCTGTCAGCAAGTTTCAACTAACGTCCAGATGTATGGTCACTATGTTTGAAGATTGCGTGAGTACCTGGTCTAACCCATGGTGCTAGTACTATAGCGTAGATACAATGCGTCTATAAAAGCTCCCACGTGTGATTACGACATAATACTTCACACATCGTCCCTTGCTTAAGAGCTGACTATCTTCACTCCACTGCTGAAATACAGCAGCATCTATTAATTAGTAACCGATCATAGAGAATCCCGCCAGCAGGACGAAATTCTCCTCAATGGTTGGAATATTAGCCGTTGTATCTGCTTTTATAAGATCCTCCTTTCCAAGTTTTTGGCTAAAATGAATAGCCATCAGATAATTCCCGAATGAGCCTTGTCAATTACCAGTCCAGGACCTACAGGTTTCCTGGATGCCATGTAAGAGTTTCTGGCCAGCCATGATCATTTGCCAAAAAGCAAAGGCCTGCCAATTTTGTTTCTGTCAAATACCAGGTATTGGCTACACCTTCATCCCTAGAGGATATAATATTAAGTTGTAAAATATCGCCTAGATGTAGCCCTACATAACCCTTGGGGCAACATTAAACAATTAACAATTTTGGTTATGATTACCTGTATTGATTTACCACTGTTTTGGTAACTGTAGTTAGAGCTAGATAATCTTCACTGCTAAGCAGGTTGTGTTGAATAACACCGACATCAAGAAACATCTGCCAGCATGCCGAATATTATATTAATTACAAGCAAAAATAAATTCCTCTACAAGCCTGTTGAGATTTTTATTCTCACGTTTTGGGCTTAATATACAGCCATCAATAAATCCCCAAAAGCCCCTCACCAACAAAAATTCCAGGGCCCATCCTATTTCCTAGGGGCTACTGCTTTCCATGGTAGAAAAGGCGTAATAACGCTGATATATTTCGTCATCACTCAGTTCTATGACAAGTGTTTTTGACCCCATGAAACTTTTCATCATTGTAATGGCAGCCTTAACACAATTTGGCCAAATTGGCGTCAGGGTTGCAAGGACTCATAAGTCTCAATTTAATGACAAACTGTCATTCCAATTAGTTGACTTAAGTTTAATTGAGAGAATATTATTATTTACTCACCCGTTACATATGTTTGTTTCACTTTTGTGGTATTCCGCCCTTTGTTTACAGAAGAACTGTCAATTATAAGACACCAGCAGCATGCCCGACATGGCTTTCGTAATCATTCTGTTTGAAAATTTTATGTATTTAACTAAATAATTTGAAAAAATAGAATATGGGAATTTTTTGCTTCTTATTTAATTTTTTAAACATGAAAATAATGTTCATAATACAAAAAATTTAGCAAATTTATGTCACTGTAGTCTAGCACAGATGACTCATAAAATATGACAAAATTTTACGATAACGTTTGTCATTGGATTGATGTCACTTATTGCCTCATTGATGCCATTTGCGTAACATTGTTGTCACAATTCTGATGTTACGGGAGTATCAATATGAAGATGCATTTTTCTATGAGTGTTAGAAATTCACACAATTCTTATATTTGGAATGCAATATTACGAGTCAACACCTTTTTTCGTGAAAATCTTTTGATTATTTATCGAAAAAGTACAAGCATTAAGTTATTTTGCAAAGTAAATTTTAAAAAATTTACTTGTTTGCGATTCTACGTGGAATCAGAATTTTTTTGAAAAACATTATTTGATTTGGAAATTCTATTCAACATATTGATAAAAATGTTGACATTGTAAGGCAATTGATATCGATGGAAATTTAATTAAAGTTTTTTATTTTTGACATGTTTTTGTAGTCTTAACATTATGCTTTGCATGACTGAATAAAATAGTTTGCCATAATTGACGCAATCGGTTACTATCGAGACTTTTAACTCATTTTTGGCCGACCGGTGCTTATAATCACCAGCACACATTCTCTTTGTTTTGTTGCAATTTTTTTTTTCTTCTGGCAGTAACTTAAAATATTTTTTCGTTACTATTTGGGCAGTTTAGTATCATTTACTTTGAATTACTCAATTGCCACAAATACATCTTTATAAACTTTGGACTTAAAGTAGCCCTTTGGAAAAAAAGTTCAAGTTAAAATTTGATAGCAGTAAGATTTTGTATATGAATCAGAAAAACTTATTTATTTCAGTTTTTTGCGCTGTTTCGAATCTAATAATCAATTATAACTGCTCGAAATAATTTAAAGCTACAACCAAATTATTTCTTACAACCACTTTTTTTGTACATTTCTTATTTTAATGCCGAAATTATATAGTCAATGACAGTAAAAAAATGCTACTAAAGATTTCTAACACGCAGTCCATTAATGTTAAAGTTCAGCGAAAAAAAACTTTAAATCAGGTATACAGTTAAGAGCTTGTGAGACGAATGCATCATTAATATTTTATTTAATAACACAAAAACATGAAATATATAAAGCGAATTGAAAGATTTATAAACTATTAAGGTTGTTTTTTATTTGTAAAGTTTTTAAAAGAAATAAATGCTAAACTGCTATGAATATATAAAAAAAATTTACAAAGGAAACGGAAATAAAAAAGTTGTTTTAATTATAACAGCTTCCACTTCAAAATATTAAGATTTATAAGATGATGTCAACATCATATTTTAATAAGTTTAAGTATTCTTTTAAATCAAATGCCAATAATTGTCGTCTTTAATTTTCTCAAAGCCAAAAATCATGTCTTGAGTTTAAATTTATTTATTCTGTAATTAAATTATTGTTTTTTGACAGACTGCCTGAATGACTGAATGACTACCTCGTTGCCTGACTCTAATACCAAACCACACAATTAAATACTAAATTCTTGAGTGTAAACAAAATAACATACCAAATCTGCAAAACACATTTATTATCTGTGGTTTATGTTTTGTCTCTTCTGAACTGGCCACCAAATAACAATTATTTGTCCTTTTGCCTAGAAAATTGCTAAAACCGCAAAGGCACACCAAGTCAAGGAATAAATAATCAAAAAAAAAAAAAAATGCAGACTTCAAAATGTTATACAATGATGATAATGATTTTGACGATGATGATGTTGTTCGTCTGTCTGTGATCATGAGGCCACAGAGTACACCGTTGCCATATTGAACAGAGCAGAATCGAAGATACTAAGAACAAGAGAAGCTCAATTATCAAATTACACTTAAAGAAGGATGATGGTTAACATGCAAATTCCTGTACAAGAATAAATTGTCTTATGCACACAAATCACCAGCAAGTGTCAGTATGAATAACTTGACTTGACAGGTCTAGGAATCAACGAACAACTACTGGTATTTGTTGCCTCAGAAATCCCTTATTTTCAATTTTCTTGACTTTGGTTTCTTTGGTTTTTAGTATGTAAATTTTGTTTAACATAAAAGTTGCTGACTTATACTTTAATATTTGTCTTAAAATTATAATGTTGTTAAACAATGAAAGGGTTTAATTTATTTTGAAATTTATTGAATTAAATCGCAAAATTTAATTGAAAGTTAAGTTATTAAATAATTTGAAGGCCTATGATTTTAAGTTATTATAATTTTACTCTAACTAAAAAGTTACATAAAGGCATTTCTTTAAGCAATTTAACGCTTTCCTAAGATCACTGACGCCTGGCGAAGGTAATCAAGGTGGAAGAGTAGCAAAAAAAAAACAAATAAATTGAAACTTTATTAAATTTCAAAATAATGTGTAGGTTTTCGTTTTATAAAAGAAATAATTTCATCATGCCTTTTACTTTGCTTTACATAAATTGCTAATTTTTTTTTTAATTTTGTGTTTGAAATTTATATATGAAATTATTTGTTTAATTGTGATTAAAACATTTAAGTGGGTGTTTTTGTATCTTGTTAAGCCATTTATGATTTTTTTTCTTTTAATTTAAATATTAATTAAATAATTTTTATTTAAAAAAAAAACCACTGAACCATTTTAATCTGTTATTTGCTTATTTAATTGTTTTTTTTTTCAATAAAACCCACATGCTTTACATAAATGTATGAGTTAGTTGAGGTGTTTCGTGTGTGTTGAAAATATAAAAGAAGGTCAAACCGCAAGACTGCAATACAATTTTGTATGCGATGAAAAATAATATACTTCTTTTTATATGACATGAGCTAAATACAATAAACAATTGTAGCGTATTTGTATTAAACAATAAAAACAAACAGGTATGACCAAACAGAAAAAAAAAATTAAAGGCCAAAAGCTATTGATATAAAAATTGATATTTTAAGCAAAAGTGGAAAAAAAACTAAAAATAATTTTGATAATTTCAAGAGATTTTAAAACTTCTCTGTAAAATTTTATATGCCAAACTTCGTTTCAAAACAAATTAAACAAAAGACTTAAGACACATGGGAAACTTAACTTGAAAACTTTTGATAGTAAATTTTAAAATAATGAGCATGGTTAAATATTATATACAAACAAATCGGGTAAAAGTAAATGGTAAAAATAATAAAAATTCTTTTAATCTTTTGGAAAAAAAAATTATTGAAACCAAAATAATTTCATAGTTTAAAAGAAATTTTTAGCGTCTTTTGAATATTTAAATGTTAACATCAAACAGGTATGAACAAGCAAAATGTCAATAATTTTAAATTATTAAATGATTTGAAGCATCATACGGGGACTAACTTCTTTATAGAGCAAAAAATTACTTTATCTATGCCAAACTTTTTTTTCTTTTTTAATTTTTTTAACCCTAAAAGGTAACTCTTCATTTTCGTACATTAACGTTACTATTATCGAATCAAAGAACTTTAAAAATATATAGAGGAACAATATTTAAAGTAAAAAATATACAAAAATTTTTTTAGTTAGTATTTTCTTAAAAAATTAAATTCAAATAAAACACAAAATATAAAAGTTTTCTTCTCTTTCAAAATTTTATACGAATTTTTACTCATTTTTGTGTTCTAAAATTTTTTATTTTTTTTAAGTCTTTCGTCATCAGCTAACGTTGTTGAAAATAAGAGCGTAATTTGAATACACATAAACAAGTTCTAAAGTGTAAATGAGCCTGGTCGATTCGACGAACAGTTACCATATAGGGTTTAATTTAACAAGGGACTTAAGACACAAACATAAAATAAGGGAAACATAGAATAAAGGAATATGTTGGAAGTAAAATAAGTTTCTAATGTAAATAAAAGATCTTTTTCATTTATCTTGAATTTTTTGAATTGTTCATGCTTTTAATATTGTTTCTTCGCAATAAAAAATGGAGCTTTTAACAAAGCAGGTTTTTAAGGGAGAAACGTAAAAGTGTTGCTTACCATATCGCTTACGGAAGACATGAATTGTATATGGCGAGTTCCCACTTTAAAGCGATAAATTTTTGTCCCAGAAAGCGCATATAAAAATTGGTGAATGTAACGATCAGCTTTACACACTAACTTTGTTGTTGTTGCCGTTATTGTTTAATATACTCCCTTACAAGCCTGCTGCAAATGTTATCTTTTTTTTTAAATTTGTTAAGAATTCGTTTAATTGCCTTAGTGCATCTCTGTATGTGTTACTGCGTAGCTTTTAAAAGTTTACTATTAGTGCTTCGAAAAACAAGAAAAATTTTTATTGGGTTTATCCTCTCACGATAAGAAATCCTGTCTTGGAATTCTTTAATTAATTAAAATGTTTCCCAAACAACGTTGGAGTTTTTATATCCTTGTTCTAGAGTTGTCATGCATTCAGGCATAGATACGACATTTGCTTTTAAGAATTCCACTACTTTTTAGAGCGTACATTTATTTTTTTAATTTTCACTTAAGTTCTTTTAACAAATCTTGGGGAACGAAACACGTCATTGAATATCGATCGAAATAACATTTCAATTCAAATGTAAATTTCGATCGATACGGCATACTGTTATTTGGCTCCTGAAATGCTTAAACAACATATACATATATATAGTTTGTATAACATATATATATAAATATACTATATATAAATATTCTTTAATATAAATAATATATTTAATATATAAACTACAAAAAAAAATCAAACAAACCAAAGAAACAAAACGAAAGACTTAAGATACAAACTTAATGAGTGCTATCAATGAAACATTTAAAATCCAATGTAACGAAAGGTTGGCCACTAAAGTACCTCTCATTATTCTTTTTTAGAGTACATTCATTTTTTCTCTATTATTTATTTTTAAAAGTATTAAAATGTAATAAAACTAAAAGCGATTTTTTTTATTTATTTATTTAAACAAGAGTGGGCTTTAGATTTGTAGAAAAAGAAACAAACTGGTTGGAAAGGCAAATCGAAATATAACAAAAAACATACAAAAAATATATGAAAAGGCTTGGTTGAAATATTAATTTCAATACAAATTAAAATAAATTAAAGGAAAGGCCATTAAAACGGATTTCATTAAAACCGTTAATATCCAAAACACGAGAACTGTAATAACAAATAAAAATCTAAGCTCAAAAAAAAAATGAAACAACTTAATAAAGTTCAATAAATACCAGTTATCAGTAAATTAAAATATTTCTAGTATTCCGCAATAAAATTAAAAAAAACGAAATACGTATTTTGTCTTTTTAATATTGTTAAAAAAAGAAACAAGTTTTTTCAATGCCGTTTCTTTTTTAGTTATGTTATAAATTTATTAATTTGTTTGTTTGTCTGTTTTGCGGATTACGAAAAATTTTGCCACTAAAACTTTTTTAATTTTTATTTAAAATAAACATGACATAAGTTTTGGTTTTCTTTTTCGGTGAATTAAAAAAAAAACTCCCCATTTTGGTTAAGTTTTTGTTTTCTGTACATATTTCGTTTTTTTTCCTTACTTGTGGGCGATTGTATGAGTATATGTAATAAGTATTTGTTTTTTGCACCAACTTTCAAGTCTACAAACTTCAAGCACCAATTGGTGTCGGTTTTGGTGGCGGTAGTTGCTTGGCACTTAAAAGTAAGCAAATAATGGATAAAACGGAGTCGGCTAATACCAACTTTATAATGGCCTTATGTTAGTTAGAAAAACAACTAAAGCTAAATATAGCGTAAAATATTTTAGATAAAATTAATTGCCATGTAAGGAAATATTTTCTACAATTTGTTTGTATTGTTATCAGCAAATTTTTAGGACTTTAGCTTTAAACTTTCTCTAGAAAGTGTTGAAATAAATTTTTTTTTAAATTGTTTCCTATTTAGTTACTCCTCCTAAAAAAATATTTTCTTAATTCTTCTATTTTGTCTTTAAAAATATTTTTAGTCCCGTTTTCTAAAGCTGGACATGCCACATATTATCTCAAAAACGCTGCCGTATATAAATTTTTATTAGCACTGACCACAAGTGAAGTCATAATATTAAAATCTTTCTAATCCTTTTGTGTTATATACCCAAAAAGCCACCTTTTAAGTTTCTACAAACTTTCATACTTACTAAGGCCGGGTTTTTGAGAAGTGGACTAAGTTTAAACTTAGTTTGACGTACTCTGAAACTCGGATTTTTCCGAAGAAATGTGCTTTAATTTCATTCCAGACGAACATTTTAAGCAAAACTAAGGTTTTCCGTCCAAATTTTGTAAACAAACTTGGTAATGACAACACAAATCTGTTCCAAGATTAATTAAACCTAGTTTGACTGAGATCTCTAAAACCCGGTCAAATATAAATTTTTTTTAAAAGCCCTTCATTATTTATCTTAATCAACATTTTCAAGTAGAGTATGAGTAAATTTAGTATAAGCATTCTACTAGAACTTATGCACTTACGCCTAGAAACTTAAATCCAGCTCTTTATATGCATAGCTGGAGTTTTAATTAAACTCCTAAGCTAACTAAGTCAAATTGATTTAAGCCTCCTACAAAATATTTCCATATCAAACTAGTGTAGGGTATCAATATCAATTCCAAAAAAAATGTACAAGATAAATCTGTAAATCATGCAGTATTTTGAAAGTTTGTTTTAAAATTATTTTTTTTCGCAAATTCAAATACACTAGGCTTGTTTTTTAAACTATAGTCTCACGTTTTTTCGCCTTTATCATTTTAAACTTCAGTTTTTTTTAACAATTGCAGTAAAGTATTTTTCCCAACCACTTTTGTCTATTCATTTAACGGCAGCAGCAGCAGCACCAGCCCCGCAGTAGTTGTAGTATAAGACTGGTAGATTGTTATTGTAAAACTACCGTTAATTGGCCAGATTTGTTGTTTTTATTGTTGCTTTTCTATAATATTTCTCATTCACTTAATGCAAAAAGCAAAAGCAATGTCTCTAAGTGCAATTGTTAGCTTAAACGCAAGTAGAAATAAAAGAAGAAAAAAAACAACTTCAACAAAAAACCGTGGCCAATTAAATGAAAACAAAAATTTCCGTGTTTTTTCCTTAAACTTTTAAATCAACACCATTTAGGCAAAACTTGTTAAAATATGAAAAACATGTTTTTAACTTTGTTTCTTTATAACCCAGGTTTCAGTGAATGAGTCATTAGTCGAGGTATTTGGTTAAAGAATGACAAGAAGTTACTGAGATATTTGTTTATGTTTAATTTTCATTTTTCTTTCTCGTTTTTTTTTTTTTTTTTTTTTTTAAATTATGTGGTATGAAATATGTATTACAATGTTTAGTTAAATATGTGTTACCATGTTGACAAGTTTGTGTCTTGAGTCTTGTGTTTTGGTACCAGTTTGATAAATGCATTTTAATAGAAATTAATTTAAATATGGTGGATTGTTTGTTTTATTTTTTTTCCTTTTTTGTTAAATAAAAAGTATTTTTTTTAAGTCCGATAGAACTAACGAAAAGTTTAGTTGTCAAACAACTTGTCACTCTTTTACATTTATGATCAATTTACTTTCGCAAATCGTTAGAACCACGCTTAAACAACTCTACCAAACTATTAAAATTTACTTGGAAAAATCAGTCATCGATTCGCGCAACTTATATACTCAAAATTGCGTTCAGCTATGGGGCTCATTTTTGCTTTGAAGTTTTTTTTGGTTTGGTTTACACGCTGGTGGCATTATTTATTCAAAATTGAAACCGGAGCTCGCGTTACATACAATGGATATCGTTATCGTATCATGATCAATGAATTTCTCTTCGAATAAATGTATGACATTGATCCCGGCAAGATGGATTTTCAAGAAATTGAACTGTCAAGAAATTGAACTTGCAAAGTCGTGCGATTTGAGACTTTGATTCTCGATTATTTCTTCAGGCGCTAAGTGAAGTCGCCGATTTTGCTGATAAGCAAGCAACAACGGACGACTTGGAGTTCATCATTGTTCATGAAATGTTTAGCATACGACTTGCAATGCTTGAAACCCTTAATTGGGACTTCAGAATACGCTTCGTCAGGCGCAGCCGCAGTACCCATATGTCCGAAATCATTTTTCAATGTTAATGTTATGTATTGGTCTTTCGATTAAAATAATTTCTTTGATTAAAATTTAATTTTGGTAATTCGAACTTATTAAAAAGCATTATTCCTTATGGTTTGAGGCGTTTTAAAATTGGGGCTTATTTGAAAAGGGCCTCTGCTAAACTATGAACCGATCTTCATGAAAATTGCATTCCGCGAACATTTTATGTTTATTTTTGTAACAAAAATATAAACTTTTTAGGGAGATTACTTCATATTTGGGTCTATACTTGGACATTAATTTTAAGCTGCCTCGAAGAATTAGAAACAACTTGACACCAAAAATTTTCTTTTCTGTTGATTCGTTCGAAAAAGAGCTTGATTTCAAAAGACGGACAGACAGCCGGACCAAGACTCAGAATATATCCTCTTAACATTAAAAACTGTTAAACGTGGCATGACAATATGTAGGCTGGCATTGTAATAAATCATTATTATTAATTTAATACTTTTAAATCCTTAAGTATTTCTTCAAATATTTTTTTTTCTGAAATCTTGCTGATGACAAAAGTTTTTTCTACTCATTGATAAATCTATTAAATAATAGACTTAAGCACTATTATAGATCAAAAATGATTGATGAAAAAAAAATACTTAACTCTGGACTGAAAATACTGCAGTAAACTTTCAAAATACAGTCACTTCAAAAAAAAATAGAAAAGACTTAAGCAAGGAACTTTAAAACCTTTTCTTACTTAATAACTAAAAAATACTTAACCACGAAAAGAACAAAATTGACCACCATATTTTTTCAATTTTTTTTTTCTTTCCCCCAACATTTCCTCAAGTCTAAAGACCAAAACAAAATCAAGAAAAATTCCAACTATTTTCAATGATTTTCCTATTAAACAGCAGATAAGTGAACAACAAGCAAAAGAAAAACGAAATAAACCTGCAGTGAACTCTAAGGAAAAATGAAGTAAAAAAAGAAAAATAATCGGAAAAAGAAGATAGATCCATCAAAAGAAATCAACAACAATCACACTGAGGCCGAGAGAAAAAAAAAAGTAACAACAAACAACCTTTAAATAACTACCATCAGCATTTAAACCAAAAAAAGAAGAAGAAAGAAAAAAAAACAATCTCTAGAGGTTTAAAGCTGACTTTATTTCAATGTTACTTTTGTTGTTGTTGCTGGTGTTTGTGCAAGTATTTGAAAAAAGTCAATAAACTGCAATTTTTACAACGTGCTGTTTCTGTTTTTTTTTCTTCTTATTTTTGTTTTTCTTTATTTTCTTTAATCTTTTTCATGTTGCTGCTGCCTTAACAAAGCAACATGTGGCAAAAGTTAGAAGCAGCACTAGCAAGCTGTTGCCTATACAATAATAATGTTGAGTTAAGTTAAACGTGGTAGTAGAGTTGGAAAAAGAATGAAGTACAACGAATAAGATGAGTTAGTTTTATACAATTTTAGTAACATGTTTCCATTTTGCCATTTATACAAATGAAAAACAAAACAAAACAAAAAAGAAAAGATTTTATTGTTGTTCATTTATTATTAATGATGTTGACGAACATGATGATGAAGAATACTTCTTTTTTTATTATTATTATTTTTTCTTTATAATAATGATTTTTTTTACCTTAAAGTGAAATACTACAAAATATAACAAGAATATTGAATTTTTTTTGTGTTAAAGTATTGGTGTTAAAGAATATTGTAGTACCATCATAAATGCTGAGAAAAAAAAACAATTCTATAATATTTGAAAATTATACTCGTTACTCTTATTATTTTTTTTTTTCTATTATAATTACAATGTGGTTAGATTTTAGTTTTAATACCAACTCTTGTCTGGCAAGTTCACATTATTATACCAATAGTTCTTTTTGCTAATCTACGCATACAATTCGCCAGAATTTTAGACGTAACGAAAAAAAATCTCACAGTTATATGCTGGTTTGATAAACCAGAACTTAAAATAGTCTACCATTTACATATGCCATTACTAGACTCGTATTTTGCTATATTAAAGAAAGGGCTAAGATAGAAAATATTAAGACATCTATTATCTAAATAACAACTATTTATCAAAAATATTGACTCATCTACATCAGTTATGTACAATCCATAATCAAATCAGCCAGTTGCAAGTAAATGCGTAGGTCAAGAGTTTGTTAATGCTAAAGGGCTGCGCAAAATATTCTTAATGTTCTGTGTTCTACTTCACACAACTATCAATCATATTATTTCACTGTAAACATACATAGCAAAACAAACATAACAACACATTACTCTCACCAAAACAAAACAAGCATAACTTGAAAAGTTTTTCTCTTCTGCTTTGTTAGTGCTTGTATTATCAAAACAAACAGAATATCAACACAAAAACAGACAATGAAATAAAAAAACGGTAAATTATAGTAAAAGCATCGAGTGCACGTAATTAGGAATTTAAAAAATTTAAAGTGATCTTAGCTTATAACAGAAATGGATGCATTAAATGTAAGAAAAATTGATTTTTTTTTAATTATTTCCTAAATGTATATTTTATTTTAGTCGACCTTTATTATTATATTAGGTATAACTAAATTATCAAGCTTGATGCCTTTTTTTATTTTTATATAAAACTTTAAACGTTTATTTAACCAATATTTCTAATTAAAAAATTTTTTAATTTGTCAGTTATTGTTAAATTTGTTAAAAATTGTTGAAAATTTATAAAATAAGGAAGAAAAAACCCTGAAGAAGGCACTCAAAGGAGTGCCGAAATATTGGTTAAATAAACGTTTAAAGTTTTATATAAAAATAAAAAAAAGACTTTAAGCTTAATAATTTAGTTATATTATTTCCTAAATTTTTAATAATATTTTAAAGGAACCTACAACGGAACCCATTGAAAACCACTCAAACGAAATTAAATCAAAAGTTTCTCCCTTTGCAATTTTCTCTTTGGTTTATGTTTACAATCAAAACATTCAAACATGCTTGGAATGTTCTATTTCTGTTTTAATGTTCTACTTCATCTTTGTTCTAATTCAGCTTTATTTTAGTTCAGCATTGTTCTTGTGCAGTTTTGTTCTATTCTTCTATATTTTGATCGTAAAGCAAAACAATTGTTTTTGGAAGTATGAGTTTTGTAATGAGAGAGTAATATACACATGCTATCTACATTTAATGAAATTGCTTGTAAGCAATTTTTCTTATGCTTGTGCAGCTCTTTAGTTAATGCGTAGGTCAAGAGTTAAGATGGACTCCAAACTCCTATTGCTTAAGTGGGAACAACAGACTGTCTCATATGGCGACACATCTGAATGCCGTTAACCTAGAGATCACTTAAACTTTGAAAAATTGTACATGTGAACTCAAGGAATGGGCAATAGACGAACATATTAAAAACTGACGGGACACTATTGTCGACAGGATAAAGAAAGTACTATGAGGAAGCCCAAATCATAATAAGGAGATAATAGGATTAAAAAGGACAACACTTAGAAGGCTAGTTTACGGGTTACCGGTTCACACAAAACTTCTAACTCAATCAGCATCCATTGATACAATATGTGGAGCATGTGGCAAAGATGACGAAATACTGGAAGTCTACTTGTACAAATATCCTCCTTTTGATTGCCTAAGGAGCAAAAAAAATTTGTAATATTTATGACATTTTTTTACTAGTTTAATTTAATGATTATTAAGATTTTTTCATTTTAGCCTTTTTTTTAAAGTGCATTTTGAGCTGTTGTGAATTTAATTCTTTTTTTTAATTCCTGTCACAAATCATCAAGTTATATTAATTTTATTTAGTTTTCATATTCCAGCTACATCCTGTTATGTTCTCCTTTCAAAAGTTAAATTTTAAGCAAATTGTATTGAATTCATTTTCCAGCCCGCTACGACCTTCATCAGCATTTTTCCATTCTACTGGCTTGTAGTTCCACGCAAATTTTGTGTATTAAAATTAACAATTAAAGGAAAAGGACTGTGAAAATTTTCTGCTATGGTTTTGAACACCATTATTATCATTTAGTTAAAACCATTTGGGTTGTTCACGAAAGGGGGACTATCAGGTTATATGGTTATGTAGTTATATTAACATCAACGAAATATATTTAAAAAAAAAAATTAAATATTCATATTTTGTTTTTGTGAATATAACTTAATAACCAGATAACAGCTTTCCGTGAACAACCCAATTATTTTCCCTAGAGCGAAGCGAACTGACACCAAAGTAGTTCCGTGATAGTTATGTAGTGGTCGAGACCGGTTCTAGTTCTAACACTTTATGTGAATGGGACCACCATTTCACAAGTTACATATCTATTTTCAATGAACGTGTTTAGTGTTAGTAACTGTAATGGAGTATTATTTCAATAAAACAAGTCCTAGAACTAAATTTAAAAACCAAATTTTAGGAAGTCCCAAAAATTGTGTCACACCACCGGTGAATACTGTACTGAGATTAATTACTGTTTCAACCTTTCGGTTCTTAATATAACAGTTTAATGATTGGTTCTCCTTTCACTGATTGGTTCTCATTTACACAAATCCCAGGACTGGTCAGTTGGAACAATTGACACAAATTTCCCGCAGGGTTGTTATCGCTTTCATTTTTTTCATTGCTGTTATGAAACATTAAAATTTACTATTTTTTCACAAATTTTCATGTCTATTGCCGAAAATTTAATTGAAAATACATACGTTTTTGGAACAGTTCTAGAAGGAAAATATTTTCTAGTTATAAGTATTTTGCAGTTCGAGAATTTCATTTTCTTTTCATTGCGACATTTTTCATTCATGAAAAATTAAGTTAAAAATTTAAAAATTTTTGAGTACTTAGTTTAATATTTCATTTTAGTTACAAAAAAACTATTCAAATAATTTACATATAAAAATTAGTTGGATTTTTTTTTAAAGAGATAATAAGTTGTCATTAATCCAATGAAATATTTTAACGAAATTACGAAACTCAATTTCGTTGTGCTAATGAAATGGCTTCATTTAATTTGTAAAATTTCATTTCCGTATAGAAAATTTTCATTGGATTAAAGAGAAAAATGTAATGAAATTGATTCATTAAATTTATGAAACATAATTTTTTCAGTGTATGAAACCTTTTTCGATCAAGAATGCCATGACATGGCCCAAGATCTTCGTTCCTAATTTTATAATAGAAAACGCTGTTTGATTATGATTATCGTCCAGTGTAAATCGTACTAAAATTTCTCAATATGAGAATTTTTTTCTGGGAAATTGTTGCAACTAGCAATAATTTCACTGGCCAATTTTAAGAAAGATCAAGTCAAGTTTTTTGCTAGTATTTCACTTGTGTGCTACAAATTTTTATTTTTGTGGTTGCATGGAAAATTTGCTGCAATTTTCATGATCTCACTCCTTCTTTTTGTGTTGGTTAGACAAATGTTATTAAAAATAATGATAATGATGATGATGGTCTGTAAAGTTTCAAGTTATTTTTAGCTAACCTGCTGTTTTTTTCCGATAAGCTGTGTGAAAATGTTAAATAACTATTTATTATTTATAAATACAAACATGGGGAAAAATTGAAAATGTTGTGAACTTGACATTAGAATATATTATAGAATGTTGGTATTTGTGAGATCTAAGTTATTCAAACATTATTTTGTAAAGGGTTCGAAAACATACATTTGGCTGTTGTATAAAAACAGTCAATTATTTATATCGAAAAACGTAAGACTCAAAGCACAAACTTAATGACAAAAAAATCTTTTTAATAAAAAGAAATAATGTAATTATATTGTTAATTTTGTATTTATATTACTACTAAATTAGTAGTAATCAACCTATAAGAAAACTTAAGAAAAGAAAATTAGTTTATTGTATTATATTTTATGAAATGTTAAAACACAAAGTGCAAATAAACGTGTTATAATCGTCCTTTTTGTTTAAGCTTGTATAATTTATATGGGCTTATTTACAACCAGATCTACTCATATATCCTCATAGTTCTCTGTCATCTATATGTATGCATGTCGGTCTCTCATATTGTCCGTCCGTCTGTCTGTCTGCCTTTTAGCATTTTGTTCAGGCATATGTTTGTTTATGTTACGATGACTTTTAACATGAATGAAACTACCACTAAATAAATAAATTGCTTTATAAATGAAATGAAAACCGCAGTAACAAACTTCTTGCAACAAGATGCCATAAAACCAATACAACATCTACTGGACATGAATATACCAATAAACATTATTTGTATTCTGTATACACATATGTATATTTTTTTTATTCTATAGTAAAAGTAAAAATACAACAAATAAGACATGAAAAATTACATATAAATATACAAGGTGGTCGTTGCTTGATTATTCTACTGAAAATAAAAATAAAATGATAGCCAATGTCCCAAAGGACCAGCAAATTCAATCTAAAACAAAAATAAATATTCCCCGCTAAAAATACCTACAGTTGCATACTACACAACATACATTTAGCAGATTCAGTCTATAAATTGTTAACAATCCACCGACAATAATTTAAATAAAATGACACAAAAAGCCAAACACTACAAACAAAAACTTATTGCCTCAATAAAACAAAATTCCTTGGATTTTTATATCAAATTTAAAATAGACAACGAAACTGTAGAAAAAAACCTTAAAAAAAATCACTCTTCGTTAAATGATTTAACATTGATTTTTTAATTGGATTAAAATACTATTAAGTTAAAAAATAATTACAATGTTTTTTAACATTTCGCTTCGCTCCGTTATTTTTTTTTTGTGCCATTTTAATTTTGCCTGCTTAATTTATGCTGAATGGTATAGAAAAATCTTGTGCTTTTAAAATTTATTTCCTTTCAGATCCCTGATGGCTATTTTTATCGATAATTAACACCTTGCATTTTATATTTGCGACATTATCATGCAGTTAAGAAGAGTCACAGCGTGCCATTTTTCTTTTATTACTTGATTGTAGGATCTCTTTGCTATTCATTATATTTTATTGCTAAAAATAAGATCAATTTCTTTGTTAAGTTCGCCTCAATGGCTAGTTGGCTACATTTTGCCAACATTCATGATATGGATTTACATCGAGAACGAGTTGTGTGTATGTCGCAACACAATAATAAGGAATGTTGCAGATTAAAAAGAATATTTTGTGAGTATAATGATGAAGGTAAAAGGATAAGTTTTTTTGTTACGGTTTTCAAGGACGTAAAATTAGAGCATTAACGAAATTTTAAGATCTTTTCTTTTTGCTGGAACACTTTTCAACTACATACAGAGCAAAAGTATATCTGTACATGGCTACATGGCTACTTGAACAGAAACCAAATACAAATTCATGAGATATTATAAAGAAGCTTATCAATGAATTAAACGTTAGTAAAATACATAAAAAATTTTAGTTTTTTTATATGCAGAGCCGACAGAGTTAACATAAAAACAAAACACTTACTGCCTGTTTTTCAAACTAAAATAAAAATTTTCGTTTAGAATTATATTTTGAAAACAATAACAAATTTGAGTTTTTTTTATTGTTGTTTCAATATAAATTCACAAGCGAAAATTATTATTTTATTTTGCAAAAACAGGCATTTGATAAATTACTGAATCAAAATATTAAAAATATTTTTTTGAAAATAAGATTTTAGTATATTCTTTAAATCCTTTCAATGAGAAAATACCTTTTCTTTCTATCGATGTTTTCCCTTGTAGTCAAAAGATTATATAATGTAATCTCTGGACACTTTCATTTTTCTCACAACTTCCATCAGAAACTTGTTATTCATTTTTTAAGGAAAATTATTTTCTATGAATCGAATCTGCATTTTCTTAATTAATTACTGCATTCTAAATTTCCTATGTCATCATCTCTTACAGAAATAGTGTCTACTGCATTTTTAGAATCTTTCCCAAAACTTCTAAGCAGTTGCTCTGCATATAAAATTATTAAATTTTTTATAGCAATTGGAAACAACTTTTTTTTATAAAATAAATCTGGCTCTTAAAAACAATTTTAAATTGAGTACATTTTAACTTCTCTTCTCTTACTAGTTCAACATTTATCGGATTTAAATTTACATCTTTTTCTTGGAATAAATTATTTGCAATTATATCAGCAATAAAGTTGCCATAGGTAAATAAAAAAATCTCGTTTCAATATTCGGTCAAGACTTTAAAGTATTTCCCTAATGTATTCTAAGGGCGGTTCAAAATCGGGACCCGGAATTCGAAACAGACCCCTAAAAATAAATTATGAAGTGTTTGCTCATAGATTTTACATATGGCCAACAATTGGAAAATACTTTGGTTGGTTGATTGCTTAATGTAGTAACACGTACAAAACTAAGCGTGCAATCATGTAGAGTTAATTCTAACCCTGTCTCAAAAGAACCATTCCTATAGGGAAACGAACTGACACCAAAGTAGTCCCGTGATAGGTCTTAATTTATAGAGACCGATCCTAGTTCTAACACTTTTACGTGTGGTTGTCATTGGAGGGGGTCAATTGAAACATACCAGTTACCATTTGACAAGTCACACAACCATTCTTAATGAACGTGTTTAGTGTTAGTAACTACAATGGAGTATTATTTCAATAAAATGTGGTATTATTTCAATAAAACAAGTCCTAGAACTAAATTTAAGAACAAAATTTTAGAAAGTCCCAAAAAATATGTGTCACACCACCGGTGAATACTGTATTGTAATTCATTACATTTTCTACCTTTTGGTTCTTCATATACCGGTTAAATGATTGGTTCTCCTCCACTGGTCATGAGTTCTTTATTTTTGTAATTGTTTTATTTTCACAAATCCAGGACCAGGCTGTTGGAATAATTTACACAAAATTCCAGCAGGGACACCACTCGTCAAGAGTCAGGATACCAGATTAGACTAGCTGTTGAATTAATATTTAAGTAGGTAGAAGCAGACCGATGTGTTGAGGAGTTCAAATATTTAGACGAGTTTAGCCCACGATGGCTCAGAGGGTTTCTGTAGATGTCGATTTCTAAATAACTCGGTCCGCCTTTTATTGAATTCTGTTGCATCTGCAAAGAACATGGAAAAATCACATAAGTGAAGAAATATTGTCTCCTTAGTTCCAAGGTCTTTGCAGTTGTGACAAAACTCATTAAAAGGCAGGCCAAGTTTGCTAGCATGTCAGCCGATCGTACAGTTACCCGTTAGCTCAAAAATCAATTTCGAAATATCCTTCCGGGCGGAAAACACTTTAATCTAAACTAAATAAAAACCGATATACATATTTCAAAATGAATAATTTAATTAAAAATTATAAAAACTATATAAATAAATATAAATTCTATTTTCAAAACTTACAAGTTAAACAAGATCGGCAAGCGTCTATCGCCAATATATTTATAATAAAACAAGCTGACACAGCTATATGCCAAATAAGATTTTCCAGACGTATGATGTTCTAAAGGTTCATTTTATATAAATTATATGAAGATGAGAAGTTTTGACATAAGAACAATTCTTGTGTTACTTATCTAGTTAGCTCAGTTAGTTATTTCTGTGCCATTTCTCAAACACTGCCGTTAACTTAATTTCGTCATATCTTCAAAACAGAACTCAATTTGTATATTCTGGAACAAAAAAATCTGACATTTGTTTGACAAAAAGAGGTGTACCGCAAGGCTCAATTCTGGGTCCTCTTTTATATTCAATTTATTCCAACGACCTGCCGTCTAGAGTCAGCTATTGTGGAATTCACATGTACGCTGATGACGTACAACTTTTCATTAGCTGTTCGTCATCCAGTATTGATGAATGCATCGAAAAGTTAAAACATGATAAATTGTCTTTGTTTAAACGCAAAAAAATCGAAGGCAATATTAATAAGCAAAAGCAGCTATTTACACTCAAACCTACCACCAATACTCATTGGAAAATCTATAATTGACATGGTTGATACTGCAAAAAACCCGGGAATAGTTATCAATAATAAACTTACCTGGTTTTGCTGCAATTCACTATGCCAGAATAAGCTCGAAGTAACATTCAATAATATTGTAGGATATATTTATGGCAGAACTAGATACAGCAGAATCTCACAGTTTTCTTACCAAATGTTTAATGTACCTTTTGCAAACCTACTAAAATGCCGCACTCTACTATTTTTACACAAAATTATCTATAGTAAATAACCTGAGTATCTTTACAAAAGAATAACGTTTTCAAGATCCAACAGAGGAAACAGAATAAACTGCATTCGATACCGCAAACTAATATCAGAAAGCCACTTCTTCGTTAATGCCATTCATCTCTGGAATGAACGCCCATCTAATATACAAATCCTAGGCAATGCTAAGCACTTTTACATTGCAATACTTTCTCATTTTGCTTAACAAATTTTTGTAACATATTTTAATTTATGTCTATTTTTAACTTATTATTAATATCAATAATTTCCCTAATCTCTAAGTTACTACCAAAATTTGCCATTGTATCAGCAGTTATATTATATAAGATTTAAAAGTCTTGTTGTACTGTAATTTTTCTAAATAAATAAATAAATAAAATAAATAAAATAAAATGTATTATTCTTTCTTGTAAAAAGGTTTAATAAACTTTTTCTATTATAATTGCATAATTTTTGTTTTAATATAAAACATAATAACTTTAAATGGCATAAGTTTGCGTCTATGTCTATCCAATGTCCAAAAACAGAAGACTTAAAACACAAACTTCCTTTTAAAGGATATGTAAATTTTATGACAATTTTCAAGCAAAAAATCCATAAAGAAATTATTATGATTTTTGCATAAACTCAAACACAACACACATACTGATTACAAGAGTTGTATGTTTTGAAGCTTTAAAAAAGTCATGGAATAAGCCAAATGACTCATATGTCTATTAAAAATGTTGCTTTGCATAAATTTTGTTTATGAGTTTGTGGCACTTTAACCAATAAACACTCACGCCAATGCAGCCATGTAAGGAGTTTGTTAACATTTCTTAACGTTTTTTACATAACAGTTGGTGAAAATGATTTTAATTCAATCAATGCACAAATAATTGTTCACAGTTTGTTTGCTGTTTCATTTTTTTTTTTTTTTTTTTTTTTTTTGTTATTGTCTTCTTAGGCTTGTTTTGTTAAATTGTTTAGACATTAAGGGAAAAAGTCATTATATATTTATTGTGTAAATAAAAAAAAGTGAGTTGTATGTAAGACTCATAAGCAAAGACATAAATAATAATGAAAGAAAATTACGAAAAACGTAAGCCATGTCTATAATATTAAAAAAAGAAAAAAATTGTTATTGTGACTTTAAGAAACATTCTTATTCTTTTGTTTTAATTCACTCTTACCATAAGTCACTTTTAATATGGCAGTTTGTAGGTAATGGGGAATATGTTTTTCTACAATTCTTATGGATTTCCGGTGGAAAACCCAAGAAGTTACCAATCACAAGGCGATATTTACAAAATTGTATGTCTTTGCTGCTTCACACTTTTCTTTTTAGTACGCATTTTACATTGTACATACAAATAGGAATTTGTAAATTATTCCTGGCAATAGCACCGAATAACAAGTCAAACGAAGAGTTTTGGCTATCTACTATAATGAAAATTAATGACTTTATTTTGGTCTTTCTTTATAGAATTTTTAATTACATACATAAATGTTATTTCCGTTATAATCAACATATTTTGATTTTATAAAAAAGAACGAAATTTTTTGTTTTATAGAATTTTTTGTTTTAATGCTTTTGAAATGATTGATGGACTCGAAGATAGACTGCGTATGTTGTTTTTTTTTCGAATTGGTTTCATCTAGAGTTGGGTTTTTTTTAAACTTTAAACACATTTCTTTAATGATGAGTAATTACATAATTTTTATATTTTCTTTTTTCTCCAAGCCTTTAATATTTATCTTGCCGCTAGTAATTTCAAAACTCAGGGAGTATTATAAAGTTAATGGCACTCATGTGTAACTTTCTAAAGTTATGTAAGAATTTGCTTACAAATTCTTTGCTTCAAAAGTTATTAAGCATAAATAATGCTAAAAAATTATTTGTTGAAATTCTTTCAAAGAAAAAAGTAAAAAAAAAATTTTATAACCAAATAGTCAAAGAAAATTTAAAGCTTACAAAAAATCAGCAAGAATTTTGTTATTAACTTAAAATCATATTAATAAACATGTAACATTTAGACACTTTTTTTCTTTGCTAAACAGTTAGAACTTTAGCCAGGTAGTGGTCCACGAAATTATGGCAATTAGTGCCAGCTTTAAGAAAAACTTAATTATTTTTTTAATTGATTTAAATGCTGTTAAATGCTTTTTGCGGAAAAAAGCAGACTGGCTCAATCAAAACGGGTTAAAACCTTAAAACATTGACCTATATATTCATGTTATAGGAAATTATTATATCTAATTTTGTATTTTTTTACCATATTAGGGTAATGCCCATTAATCTAAAATCCAGAGAAAAAGTACACACTGTCTTGATCAGCCATTGTTTTGGCTGCATAACAACAAAAAGTTGAGAAAAGAATTTATTTTTATACTTAGGGCATGTCAATCAATAATAACAATCAAGATGGCCTTTGTTTACATGGCATCTCTGTCATTGATGTTGGCAGTCGTTGTGCAAAAAAATGTTGGAACAGCGCTGTTTAAACAAGAACAAAATAGCAGTCTTCAAGAGCCAAATTTGTGTATGCGCAAGACATTGTTTACTTTTTGTGCATAGTCATTGCCTGTGAAGAGAGTGTTGAAGGATAAGTCCTTAATGCAGATATCACAAACACTAGGCGATTAAAGCAAGGTGCCTTTGGCAGACAGCTCACTTGGGTTCTTCAATGATGGCTTTTGCGATACCCAGCAACAATGCCCATCCCAGAGAGCAATTAACCAAAAGGTGTCGCAGCAGAATTCAACTAATTTTTCTTCCTAATGAAGAGCAGAAGCAACAACCAAACAGACAAATACTGGTTTCCCCTAGGTATCTCCCTCTAATCACCTAATTTCCGAGACATTGACAAGGAAACTGCAACACAGTTTCCTCTTCCTCCTCGTCATGAAAACTTCTACAGAAGTTATTGAATTCTACATCCTCGCTTGAGTCCCATTAACAGTGATTCTAGTTTTCCAAACTGTTGTCGCCCCAACAGCAAGTAACACCAAATTTTCAAAACCAGATGTTGGTGAAACTACGTGTCAGCAATTATGGTACCAAAATAAGTGCCAATTCAATTTAATAACATAAAGGCTAAATAGAAAATTAAAAAAAAATTACACTTTCTGAACATAAGTATATATATATATATTGCCATGCTCGTCGTCATATTATTTCGAGCTGCCTCAATACTGGGCATAGGCCGTCTATAAGTTGTTTCCATCTTTGTCGACGTGCTGCTGTATCTCTAAGCTCTTCAGTGGTGTAGAATATTCTTCCTAGGCTGTAGAAATGCGATATCCATTATATATCGCATTTCTGCAGCCTGCTCCATTATTATCCTGACTCTTTCCAGGATGATCTTCATACACAGGATAACCAAAAAACTCTCTAAATATAACAAAAACTCTACCAATTCCTGCTAATTGCATGTGCGATGTATACTTAAGTTTGCTAGTTGTGCTGCCATTTAATTTTTTATTTTTGTTTTTATCTGTAAACCATATGTTTTTCTGAAAATTTTTTCCTTAATTGGTGAATCGTTCTGCAGAACTCTTTCAGTTAAAAAATTATTTTCCGGACAAAAATATTGTTCGGAACGCATGGATGAATCCACCTTAATGGCGAATTATGTTAGACTTATCGGTTGATTACGGATGGCAACTGAACTGAAGTTGAATTTTTTTTCATTATATATTTTAACATCACAGGCCTTGCCTGTTTTCACTGCTGGCCACACAACTTTAATTCAGTTGCCATCCGTATTAAATTAGCAAGCAAACAAAAGACTTAAGAAAAGAACTAGCTGTAAAATTATGGGTGCATTCGTAAATGCATCACTGCGCTGCATCAGAAAAGCAAACTTTTCTTAATGTCAATAAAAAAGCAATTATATTTTTTTTATTGTGTGACTATTATTTTTGTGGAGTATTTGACAATTTTTTGGTCCACATCTACTTCATTCATATATATATGAACATTTGAAATCACTAATGCAGCGCAGTGATGCATTTACGAACGTACCCTATAACTGAAGCACAGCAGCGAATAACGTTGTAAGTTGCTTCAGGAGCGCAAAAAAATGTTTTTAACAGGCAGGATTACAAATTTTTAATTTTTCTTTATCGATTATCAATAATAATGACAATAAAAACTTTTATGCAAAATATCAAGAAAATCAAATTTAAAATTACATGCTAATTACAGTTTATAATTTTTTTTTAGTGGAAAAACGTTTCATATCCATAATTGCAATGTCATTTAAAACGTTTTTCCACTACGCAAGTGCCTTTTAAATCGTTATTCCACGTTGCAAAACCATTTTGTTTGTATCATTTTGTTAGTAACTTACAACGTTTTTCTACCGGCTGACTCTTTGTACCGCATTTTGAAGGCGTTAAAGTGCATAATTTTGGGTGATTTGATGTTCAAACGGTGTAAGAGAGTGATGTTAAAGGCAATCTGCGAAAAACTTGTTTTGCAAAAAGTTGCTTTTACAACGTTATTCGCGGATTTGCTTCAATTATCAAAATCAAACAAAAAAGGACCTACAAAATGTTGCAGATTTATTAAAAAAAGACTAAATAGTTGAGACAACTACTTAATTCATTTCCATTTGCTAACATTGATGCAACTAGCATACAGATTCTTTAACATAATTATCTAGACTTTTATTTTTTAAACAAAAGTTTTAAGAAGAAAACCTGCTTTCACAACAAACCAGTTAGCCAACAATAGTCCTAGTATTTATGTATATCCTTGTGGTCATATTTAGGTTTATTGTTTATTATGTTTCCTATAAAAACGAAAAAAAAAACAAAAAGCCAATGGCAAACGATAATCGCAACAATGTTGCAAAACATGGCATTGTTCAGATACATTAGTTATATTTCTTTAAACCACAAAACATATACATAAAGCTAATTGTTGTATTTTTTTTCTTTTATATCTTTTCAGGTAAGAAAATAAAGCATTTGAAAATCTAATCTGCAGAATTAAATTAAATGCATTTAAAATTTGCACAAGAGGTGAGATGATAAAAGAAGGAAGATTTGCAAAAGAAAGATGTGTAAATAAGACTACAATTATATGAAGAAAAAAAAATATTTAAATAATTTAATTGGCTTTGTTGAACGAGAATCTTTGAGAAAAAAAACTACAGAGCACACGACAGTAAATTATTTAACTGGCTATTTTTGAAATTAAGGTAAAAAACTTCGTTTAGAAATTTATATTGGAAAACAAAAACAAATTTACCTAGGAACACAATTGCACCGTATGAACGTCGTAGCATACGACGTAGATACGTTCTCAAATTAAAACGTATAATATTTTATACAAAGGTACACAGTATCTGGCGCAAACGTAAAAGTGTAACTACGTCGTACGTCGACATAGATCTAATTCTATATCATACGCCGTTTACGACCGTATTGCCATAGAAAAAAAATTAAAAATATTAAATAAAATTATTTTTGTGTTTTCAAATTATAACAAAATAATAGGATAGAAGAATAAACAATAATTTCAATAAATTTGGAATTTTTAAATATTTTTTTAAGAGAAAACAAAATACGTTTACGACGGCATTGTGGGTAAATGAAGCGTGTTTTAAAAAATTTACGGCGTTACGTCCTACGTTCAAACGACGTACGACTCAATTAAGTTCCTACTATTAATTTTTTTATTTTTATTGTTGTTTTAATGTAAATTTTCAATCAAAAACTTATTATTTTTTTTAAAAGATTTTGTTCGTTGTGCTTAATTCCCTTTTTTTTAAATTGATAAAAAGTACTGAAATTTATTGTTGGAGGATAAGCTGTTCCTATGCGCATTTCACTGGTTGTTTAGGCCAGATCATCAGGAAACGTTCTCCTAAATAATTTTAGAAAAGCCAAAGCTATCAGCAAACAAGACTACAGAGGGAATGAGAATTACAAACACTCAAAAAGTCTTATTTGCAACGATATCAAAGCTTAAACTAAATACCAACAATAAAACAGTGATTTTATCTTTTCTTACATACAAAGGGAATTAAGCACAACGAACAAAATCTTTTAATAAATAATTGCATTCCAAAAAACAACTTTGATAATATTTATTTATTTTTTTATTTGAAAACCAGGCAGTATATTTTGAAGGCTTATTTTAAGGATATAAGAAAATTGAATTCGATAAAAATAAATCCTTAAGACTGAATTCAAATAAGTCATCATCCAGACTTGCATTTTTTATGGCAGCAATTCTTAAGTTTATTAGTGAGAATGGTGAAAGGATTGAGGAGGGGTACATAGTTTCATGTACTCTATAATTCTGTTGTTTTTTTCTAATTCTAACACTTTTCACCTTAAAGTTGGCTGTAGTTGGATTTGTATTTATATATAAACTGTAAAAAGGAGAAGAGGAAAGACAAGATAAAAATGCAAGACTAACCTTTCATAATCTGGACATTAATGCAATTTCAAAGCAGAATTTACAACAATTGCAGCAACAAAAATTGCAAGTCTGCATGTCACTACACTTACTGCCTGTTTTTTTCAAATAAAAATGAAAAATTTTCGTTTATGAATTTACATTAACAATACAATAAATTAAACTCAAATATGTTTTTGTTCTCAATTTATGTGCTGTTTTCACAACACAAGTGATTGGACGTGTCGAAAAATTTATATGAAAAGCACTCAGTTTTTTGAGCGTTTTTTACTTTTTCTAAACGGAAATTTCCAATTGAATTTCAAAAACAGTGTTATGTTTTAAGCTAAAAACCATAATGTGATTAAGTAAAGTTTTTCTATAATATATTGATTTCGAAAAACATTAGTGTAGTTATTTTAATTATACTATAAATGAATCAGCTCTTCATATAATTGCCACAGTCGTATTGGAACTGACATTAACTAAAAAGTAGTAAAACCCAACAAAATAAATATCTTTTCTTTATAATTTCGACAAATAATCAATAAACCTATCAGGGCAGTCGAAGTCGGAGTTGAGGTATTTGTTCCGAAGTCGGAGTCTAAGTACCCACAAAAACTCGCGACTCCGATTTCAATACTTTTCGGCACAACAAATTTACAAAAATGTTCTTACATTTTTAAAAAATAAAAATTATTTGAAATTGGCGATGCAATATTTAAAATACTACTTCGAAATTTTTTTAAGTATAATGTTCTTGCTATATTTAACCATTTAAAAGTTACTGCACTAAAAAAAGGGTTTAGTGTCAAATAAGGATCATAAGAAATAGTAATCTCTGATACTTTCTAACAAAACTGTGTAAGCTGGTATCGTAAATTTAAGACGTGCCGAATTTTTGTACTATCATTATAACCTTAATCAGAAAAATCAATCCAGCAACTGTAAGGTCAGCAAAACATTTTAAAAATAGTCTAGTAAGTTCTCCGTGAATCACCGCCTTACCTCTTAAATAGGACAGATTTCTGGACAAATGCAAACTAACTGACTTTTGTGAAACATTAGAATAAGTTATCTACCGAAAAATCTCCCCCACTAGTACATAGCAGGTCTAGAAAATATTATCAGCGCACTTATTATCAAAAACTCCACGAGAAATTCTGTTCTTTTCGCCTTTTTTCCTATTAAATATTAATGGTAAAATTTAGACGAGGGATAAAATTACTGAGATATTTTTGTTCATGCAAGAGCTCTACTTGACTATTTTCGCCTAGTAAACCAAAAATTCCTGATCCTCGATAAACGCTTAGAAGAAAATTAAAAATTTTTTACGAAATAGTTCCAATTTTCATGTTTAAAACCGATTTATAACAAATTAACTTAACATGTGTACACACTATTTAACACACATAAAATTCCCTCAAAATGAAATATTTTTCCAAACAAATTAACGAACTAAAGTTTCTTTAACAAAGCGATTTTTGCTTATACATTTTGTAACCATTTTTAAGCCCTTGACTTAAAGACAAATACAATAATATGTGCAACTTCCATGGAAACATGTACACGCATTTTGTTATTGTATTTATTGTCTTTACATTAAAACATTAACAGCATTTAAATTGAACCTTTAATTTTTTTAACTTTTTTTTTTTTTTTTGTTAATTTTTTTATATTTCCACATCTTCGTTGTAAAAATATCACAAGATCAAAGGAATTTTTTAAGTTGCAAAGCGACATTAGGGCAATCAAATATACATTTACACAAACAAAACAAACACTAGACTATTTACAGGCAAATAGTACAAGTAAGAAAAGACTAACTGGCAGACGGACGGACAAGCAGACAGACACAAAGACAATCTCGTTTACTTGGCTCTTTAAAATTACGACTTTTTCTTTCTGTTTGTAAGAAAAACAAAATGAACTGAAAATAAAGGAATTGCAAACAAACAGCAACCAAAATAAAAATAAAAAAAATATTGTTAAATGATAAAGGATTTAGTAGGACTGAAAATTTTGCTAATTGAGCCGAAGGAAAACAGCAGAGCTTAATGAAAGAATAACAGCAGCAACAACTGTGGCAACCGCGTGCAATTGTCGACATTCAAAGAAGCGTTAAGTTTAAATTGTATGTATGACTTGTCCAGCAACAAGGCAACATGTCTAGTTTTTTTTTTTCTTCACTCCAGTATTTGTTTTTGTATGGGTATTGATAATGACTCTTGATATTGTCACTGATACTGGTATGAGTAGGTGATCGTCGGCCTTTTCATTCGGTTTCTTAAAATAATTTAGGCCTTTAGAAACTTTTTGTCATAAAGCTAGTAACACACAAGTTTAACCAGGGAATATTGGACAAAATTACAGTTTTACTAATTAAAGCAATTGTATTAAGTTCAGTCAGTACATTTTTTTGCATATTACAGCGATATTGCTAAAAAAAATTAATTAATAAATCCTTTATAGATGTTTTAGCAGAAGAAAAAAGTGCTTATTTTCGGTTTTTCTATAAAATTATAATTTTTATTCATTAAGGGCATAACGTACATAACTTTTGAAAATAATTTAATAAAATTCCATACTTTAACCTTTGCTTAATACTATTGCAAATGATAAGAATCGCGGCATGATTTAATTTGATGATTCTGATACGAATCTCTCCCCAAAATAGAGCCTTAGTCCCTTTAATTACTCCATTTTTAATGATAACACTCTGCAACAGTAATTTCACACCTGAAAATTCGATAAACATATTCAACAGAGAAACATACAAAGCTGACTGCATACTCATCAGTTCTTAATTCTAGAGTACGAATGACCGACGCGTTGTATCGCCCGAGTCTGTACTCACAACTCATTATTTGCGATGTTGATGGCCAGAATATTTGCAGAGCTCTACGCGGATTGTGGTTCACAAAAATTTTAATTATTTCCAAATCGCGGTTGCATGGGTTCCACGTTTCACGTGCTTAGAGAAGGACAGGCTTGCGTTGGCATTAAAGATCATTATTTTTGGATATGGTTGAAGATTACCAGATTAAGCTTTATATAAGCGTTGAGATAATAGAAAACCAGTCTTATTTTTTAAAAGGTTGGAGTTTTTAAAAGCTTTTCTTATATCTTTTAATAATCCCCTTCTAATTCCATAATAACAAAAATTTTATTTTTAACAAAAAAAAAATTACCATGTTTGATAAAAAGATTTTTTTTTAAATAAAAAGTTAACCAAAATTTAGATTCTTCTAAAACACACACACACATACACATACTGACTTGGATACTGAAAAAACCAGACTAACAACCATAAACTAACAACAGCAGAAAAAATCTTAAAATCTTCATTTGCCTAACAAGTCTTTAAGTATGCCGTTGGTTATTTTAAGAAATCTAAGAATGTAACTGTTAATTTTAAGCATCTTAAGAAGAATAAAAAAATTACAACCACAAAAAAAGAGTATATGAAAACCAAGACTCTTTAGCACCCACCAGTTTCAACAGCCTCAACTACTACAAAAAAAAAACTGGTTAGAATTGTAGCATCCTCTAGAACAAACTGCACAAACTCAGGCAACTTAACCAACCGGTACCATTAAGTGTTAGAGCATAATTTTTGTAAAAAAAAAAAAATATCTACAAAAAATGGTCAAGTTAAATGTCGAAGTTTCTTTTCTATTCGCCGTGTGTGCAATTTTGTTGTAACAACTGAAACTAAAACTATTTCATGTATTTGTAGTTAACGCTAAGAATACAAACCAAGAACAGCAAACTTAAGTTCCAAGTTATTCTGAATAAGGAAATCAAACAGCATTAACTTCCTTTTGGCTGTATGTCTGTACTTAATCATTTAGTTAAAGTAAAACCAAAGAAAAAACAAAAAACATGTTTTGATAGTTAACAGTTATTTTCTATGGGTTCCCCCTTTTTTCTTGTCTCTTCAGCATGATAAATGTTTAGCAAATTTTAACTCTATGTAATTAGACGAAAGTCCATTTGACATCCATTTGATGTTTGTTTCCTTTAAGCAAATGTATACCTGTACATACACAAACACACATAGAGTTCTTTAATGTGCTAAAAACAATAATAATAAACACCTCTCTAAGCATTCGATGCTTAATCATGGACAAGTTATATGGACTTACTTACTCACCTATAAAAAGAAAAAGGCATTATGAATGGAAACTGATAGGAGACGAAAGGATTTACTGTGTGTATAATATTTGTTTGGGATAGTTGTAAATGAAATAAAGAGCAATTTCTAAGATTAAGGGAAATTATGATTTTCCATCATGAAAAAAAAAATTTTATTAACAATTGGAGGATTCATAAGGATTAATAAAGTTATAGAGTCATATGTCTTAAAATAATTACAAGAAATATATATGGCTGCTGTGGGCTGCCGCTTATAATTAAGATTTCTACTGTACAGTTATGACGAATCAATGAACACAGCATTACATTTTTTATTTTGTTTGAAACACAACAACATTTTTTTAAAACAATTGTAATATATTATTTTAGAAATTATGACGATATGAATTGATAGCACATCTTGTGAATCCCAAATGTTTTGTTGAGGAAAATAAGATGGTTGCTGGTACAATAGTCCGGCTCACTTTGTATAGAGAGCAACGAAGTGATTTTATTATCCGTCCTTAACTGTACCTCAGCGGGGGGGGGGGGGGGGGTGCTTTAAAACCATGTGAGATAAGGCCGTTATGGCTTTATTGCTCAATTGAATGGGAGATAAAGCCATAATGGCCTTATTGCCCAATCATTGAGAGGTAAGGTCATATTTAAAATTTTGCGAAATGAGAGATAAAGAGATAAAGCCATATTTTAAACTTTAGTATGCGAAGCCAGATTCCAATACTTTACTTTAGTGTTTCCGGGAAAAGAAATTTTTTTATTCTTGTGACGCACGCGGGAAAACTTTATTCAGCGAAACCACCTGCCGCGTCCTACTGGAGGAGAAAACCCGTAAGCACGGCCGCAGGCCGCCACGCAGAAAAACTTTAGTATGCGAAGCCAAATTTCGTAAAAGGGAAAATCTATTATTAATCAATGTAAAATGCAAAAGTTCTTCAAAACTGAAATGAGAGATAAAGCCTTTTTCTAATATTGCTAGTGTGAGCTAAGGCCATGATGGCTTTATCTCCCATTCAAATGAAACAAGGCTTTATCTCCATATTGAATGAGAGATAAAGCCATCATGGCCTTATCTCTCATGGTTTTAAAGCACCCGAAACGAAATTTTTCTAGAGATGTCAGAACACACCAAAGCAAAACACAAACAGCAAATAAGAGCCAATCCCAATAGTCAATAAAAATAGGCCAATTCAATAGTCAATAAAAATTGGCCATTTCATTCATTAAGCGTACAATGCACAGTGGGGAGGTAGACATATTAAATATAACAGCATAGGAAAATGTGTATTCATTTCAAAATCTTATATAATTTTTAAGGATTGAAAAATTCATTAAAGCCATTTTGCAAAGAGGTGCGTCAAATGTGTTATTTAGTTTTGCCAATAATATAAATTTTTATTTATACAATAAAAACTTTATTAATTCATATTATTTATATGTTGCATGGGAAATTGGAACTATGTTAAAATAACGATTTTTCTACTACTGCACCTCTTCAAGTATTATATGATTTTACTCCAAAAGCTTATTAAATTTTATATATATATTTTTTTGTAATTGCCATTTTAACTGGATAACAATATCAGACACATGGCCGCCACGGCTACGCTTGCAGGACCTTATTTACTTCGTGAAATTCGAGCATTTCCGAATGCCCACTTTTAGATGTTGAATAGATTGTGTGCCATAACTTATTTTTCCCGCGGACCCAAAGAAAAAAATGTGAATGTATTTAGTCGCAAAATTGCGGTGGCTAATTGTTATCACCTTTTTAAGAGAAATCATATGGCCAGACAGAATTTAAGGCAAAACAGCGATGGTATCATTACGTCGACAACATTAATATCAGCCCATTTCCGGCTGTTGGGATGTTGACGCACTGGTTTACCTGGTAGGGATTTCCTGCGGGGCTTCGGATAGTGTTGGTGATGGCTCTGGTAACTGGCACTTGTGAATAATACGAAATCAGCCCATAGTTAAGGCACAATTTGGGCCGCAACTTTTCCTTGGCATTGTAGTAAAACAACACACTTTTGCTTTCTTTTATTTTACGGTTTTGCTTTTCTTTATATAATTGATTTTCACGTTTATTTTCTTTTGAGTTTAAAATATGTTATATTTAATATTTTCCGACTTCTGGCTGGTAAGAAATTGTTTAAGTCAGTGAACAAAAAACAAAATTGACTTGACCAGCTCACCACGCTATAAAGGAGGTTGTCAGATGCCACCACCACATATAGCGCGGTTCACAACAAGCAACATTTTCGGTGCGTCCATCCAACAGGTTTCAAACTAGCCAGACCCCAACTCCGGCTATACAGCCGCAAATTGGAGACTTAATGCTTTAAAATTTAATTAAAAGAACAAGAATCTGCAAGTGTGGTCATTTGTATCTCTACAATTTATTTAACCTCCGATGGCTGGGCTTAAAAATACTCGGTTTTTTCTAACATATCAATATGAAACCTCTATTGAAAATTCTTTAAAGAAAATAGTATCTATATTTACTTTTTGAATTAACAAGATCTGCATCTAGATCTTTAAATAAATATTTAAATAAAAGATTTTATTTGTTGTACTTAATTCCTTATTTCTATTATTGATAAAATACTGAAAAATGTATTGTTGAAGGATAAGCTCTTTCTATGTGCATTTCACCAGTTCCTTACGCCAGATCACCAGGAAACGCTTTTCCCAAAAAATTTTAGAAAAGCCAAAAATATCAGTTAATACAACTACAGGGGGAATAAGAATTACAAACACTCAAAAAGTCTTATTTGCAACGATATCAAAGCTTAAACAAAATTCCAACAATAAAACAGTGTGTTTATCTTTTCTTACATTCACCACTACAATAAGATGGAATTCTTCCAACATTAATTGTAGTTGTAAGTGGGCTAAGAAAAAACAAATTGCTTTTATTGTTTCGCAAGATATCAATATTAAAACAATTTGCCAGTTCAGTTTTTAGGCACGTGCACTGGCAAATTTATCATCAAATTTGTTTTCGGGAATATAATTATTTTAAATTAAAATAAAATATATTTTAAATCATTTGTAATGAATCATTTGCATTGAGAATGTTTCCTTTTAAAGTAATAAAAATGTACATCAAACATCATTTAAAAATCATACTTTTCCTTGAATATCGCGAGATTTAGGACATGCATTATTAACTCTAACATGTGGTTGGGTGTAGCATCAGAACATTTTTTGAATGATAGCTAAAAATAATATTCTTTCATATCGCTTTGGTAAACTCAAGTCAACTAAAAATTAGCACATTTTAAATTTTTGCAAGAAAACGATAAATAGTGGCCATATCTACCCACTGTAAACATCGTAGATCAATTCCTCCAGTACTTTGCCCAAAAAACTACAGTTGTATCCTCCTTTGCAATTTAAGAGTACATATAAAAAGCAGTTTTGACTCTTCCGAAAATATGTGAATTTTGAGTTAACCTTTAGAGGGTACGTGTTCGTACGGGGTCGGTATATTCTGTTTTGGACGAAAATACAAAAATGTTGAAAACCAAAAATATTGTGTTTCTCAACGGTATAGATAATAATTTGGAAATTCATTATAAAATAAGCAAAAGTTAATTCTGGAGTTATAACACAATCACTTTTTTAAGTGAGTCGGTGTATTGTAGAAAATTAACTAGTTTAATTTAAAATATGATAAAAAAAAGAAAGCAAAAAGTAAATGTCATTCTTCAAAGCGTGAATGGTTACCGGATAAGGAAATCATCATTTCATAGATAAGAATAAAAGACAAGTTTAAAATCACTACTGGATGTTACTCTATACATGTATTCATTTTTAAAGTTCCCTTAAATTCTTTTCTTGGTCAATAAAAAAACTTGTATATCCATATTGTCCATGTTTTAAAGAAAATATTATCTAGATCGTCTTTCTTTTTGAACAATATTAGCTGTATTAAGCTGATAACAAATGTGTTGTTATCCAATAAAACACTTTTACTCCCTTTTTCCTTTAATTATTCCTCGTGGAACCATAGGACGCCTACAATACATTTTAATCTTACTCTATCATCTACTATATACTTAATACCATCCAATTTTTTATCTATCGCAATTAAATCTCCATGTAGTGGTCTTCTCGACATCATCTTAGGGCTACTATTGGCATTCCAGTGCAAATCTGTTCTAATAATCGGGTTATGTGGCCTTCTGAAAGTATGACCTATAAACTTTCATTTTCTTCTTTTCATCTGCCTTCCCAATGGCTCCCTATTTGCAATTTGGCACAGATCGTCGCTTCTGATGTATCTAGGCCAGAATATACTGCAAAAGTTTCGTAGGCATTCATTTATGAGGAACTAAATACGTTGAATGATCACATTTGTAAACAGCCAGTTTTCGCAGTCATATAACAAGGTGGATTTTACGCATGTGTTAAAAATACGTGTGATCTGAGAAGTTCTCCATTGACACCTTAATTCTCCAAATGCGCAGGTTGCTTTCGTTGTTAGTTAACAAAAGTTGTCAACAAATTGAATTGTCTCCCATTAAAAGCCTACTACTATTGTTATTGAAATTTATCGATTGTATCTTAATATAAAATTGTATTGTATTTAATCAGTTGAAACTTTTATATCGCACTTGTTCAACAATAGTGTATTAACTCAAAATTTTTTCACTTTTGGAAGAAATCGACAGGTAAAACTCATTTATAATATTCATTTCATGAAACTGTTGGCTTCAAAATTCTTTTTCATGTGCCTTTAATCTAAAATTACTGCCTGTTTTTAAAGAGAAAATAAAACTTTTCGCTTGGGAAAATATATTGAAACCGTAATAAAAAAAAACTCAAATTTGTTTTTGTTTTCAATATAAATTTCTAAACGAAATTTTTTATTTTAAGCCTAGTAGTCTGTTTACACTTGCGAAAAGCGTTGAGCAACATTGATTATTTAACACGTAAATTTTGACATGTAACAATATTATCTATCAAGCGATTTTTGAAAACTTAAAATTTTTATTAGTTGCAAATATACAACATTGTTTTGAGAAGGTAAACAAAAATCATATTTTTTTAATTGTCATTAAAAAAAGTCAAACAATATTGTGTTTATAATTTCCCAAATTAAAAAACAAAAAAATTTAATTTAATTATTTATTTTAGGACTTTTCTACATTTTTCTTTGTGCGGCGCTTCTTATAAAAACTACTTTACAAATAGTTACCTAAAACGCAAAAGGCCCTAACTAACCAAAAATTAAAAATCGACTTTTTCATTGATTCTGATGTATTGCATCAACACAAATATTCACAACAAATTCTGGAATCTTTCGTCCAAAATTAGGGATTTTATTCACAAAAAACAAAAAGCCCTATCTACAAAATAGTATACGATAAACGCTAATAGACATAACTAACAGTTTGCATTATATGCAACATTGTTACTTGTCAAAACCACTGGTAGGTTTTACAAGAAAAATAGAAGAAAAATTAATAATAAACAGTTTAAGGCAATTTACCATTTGAAATAGTTGTTTGCATCTCCTGTAATATTTTCAAAATGTTAGATAGGGCCTTTTGCGTTTTAGGTAACGAAATACAAAATAAAAAATTACAAAAAATGATAAGCTGTTGCTGAAAATTCCGTGCGAAATCATATGAGCAGCAATTGTTTCGCACGGAAAATAAAAATGTTGCTAGAAATATTTCAAATCATTTTCGTAATATAAATAGAGTACAACTCTATTAACATTTTCTCGTTTGTACTTCACAGAATTTTAGTTGTCAGATTTTTTTGTTAAATGTTCGCCGCACCTGAAAGCTTGATTTGACCAGCAACTTAACAACATAATTAAAAACTTTAATTTTGAATGACAATAGAATTGAACAAAAAAAACAATAAATTAGTCATATCTGATCAACTTTGAATTATAAAACTATCATCATGGTATGAATTTTATTTTAACGGTACCTTCATTTCTTTAATCCATGAAGCTGTTAATCTCAACATGAATTTTAAATAGAAGTTCTTAAAATGCCGAAGAACCAAATGTCAATACCAAGTGTTTGGTGAAAACGATTGGTTTTCGGACAAAATATATTTATCGGCCAACTATTCCCAAACAATTTTACAGCTTAACAAAACAACTTTTCATTAGTAACTTTTTTCTCATGCATTAAATTTTTGATATTTAACATAATGAGCTTTTCAGTGTTGCCATTTTAGTACATTAAAAAAAAAACAAAAAAACTGTATTATGAATGGTTTTGATGCGTATTGGAGCATATTGATGATTTATTTTTTCTATAGTACTTTTTCTTAACAAATTAATAACGAAAATAAAAATTTAATTATTGTTTCATTGGAAAACATTTTTTGTATTTCTTTTTTTCTTAGTCACATAAAAAGAAATTTGAAAAATAATATTAACGCTTTTCTTTGGTACTTTTTCCAAAAAAAAAATATCTTCTATTAGAAAACAAGTTAGAAAGTATAGACATATTATAAACTACACCACTGTATTTAAAAACAAACGTTCGAAGGTGTACCCTATTTCGGACCAATGGGCACTCATGGAACGGCCAGAAAAAAGATATGTTATGAGATTAAGAGTCATGTAAATATACTTTGTGACGAATATTATTTAGATATCATCATCTATATGATATTTTTGTCAGTGATTTAAAGAAGGGAATTTATATGGGACCTACCAGCACAATATTTTGTCATGTAATAGTAGGTATCGCAAAAGTTATTGTCGCAAATCTGTATGTCAAAACCAATATTTAAAAGGAAAATTAAAGCCTCAAAATCTATTTTCGGGATTAGTAGTTGTATGGGAACATAGTGAAATATGGCACAAATACTCCGTTTCAAAAAGAAGCTTGAATGGGAGCTATGTGAAATTATAAACAGATTCTCACCATTTTCAATACCCTTGGTCCCTGTGTTAATTAAAATCTATGTACCAACTTTCATAAAAGTGTACTTTGTACTTTGCGCACAAGGTTTTCATGGACGGACGGACGAACATCGTTAGATCGATGCAGAAAATGATTTTGAGTCGATAGCTATAAGGTTCTAGAACCTTCTTTTTGTAAAAGGAACTAATTTTAGAACTCTGGAACATGATTGTTTTTATTAACAATGCATCAAAAGGTGGAAAAGTACTGAACGATTGAAAAAGGACTCAGCAAGCATAAGGACTGTCCAGACTTCATCATTGAAATTTAATTGCAGTCATAGCTGGTCACTAACCTATAGAGAAACCCGCCAAAAGGAGAAGTAAACGGAGTATCTTATCTGTCAGTGTCCAGTATTCGGGGATCTAAGAGACAAATTGTTTGAGCAGTGAACTCTTAAGGAGAACACCAGTCTCTGTAAAACTGGTTAATTGGGGATTCATTCCTTCGTTGGTCAATTCAACGTTCTCTGAGGAGTGATATTAGCAGTCATTAGGGAGCCGATCGGTACTGGTTTTCGAAAATCCCGGGAGACGGGTTTTCAAAAAGTCAAATCCCAGGATTCCGGGATTTTTCAGGATCCCGGAATTTTTCGGGATTCCGGGGTTCGGGATTTTTGAAAATCAAAAGATAAATGCTTTTTATAAATATTTATTAAAAAAGTCTTTAAAACATACTTAAAAACAAACGTTTTATAATTCATTTTATATTACAGAGCTGTTTAATGATCATATTGAATACTAAAATTTGTAAAAATTTAAAATTTTGTTTTTTTTCTTAATTAATGATTCATTTAATTAAAAATATGATAAAAATAAAAACATCGTACGATTTTCAACAATGTGTTAATTGATTCAATAAAAAAATAATTAACATAAAATCTTTATTTTACTCAATTAGCTCAGTTGTTTCAAACTTAATAAAAAAATAATTAATATAGTATTTGCATAAAGCAAACTAGTAATTGATTTATTGGCAAGATTCTATTAAAATTTTTATTTAATTAATTAAGATGAATAACTGAAGTTTGAATTCGAAATTAATTAACAAAATCAGTTTTTTAGTTAACAGTAAAAATCATATTTAACAAAAACACATTTTTATACCCACCACCACTGGTGGTAGGAATTATGTACTGTATAAATTACCCTTCTTAGTTTCGTAAAATCGCTCCATGAATTACCTTAGGTGCCATGCCCGCTCTCGATAAACACTTTAATAAGCCTTAACCTGTAAGGAGTAAAGTTTAAATTTTGCATTTGGTGCACCAGTGCAATCAATTAGATAATAAAACCACATGGAAATTTTGGTTTTTCTTTTTGTTTTGTGAATTTCAAAAGACATTTATTTCCTTGATAATTTTTCTTTTTTAATTATTTTTAGCACTTTTCACATTAAAATTTCTTAATAATTGTTGGACATGCTTAAAAAGAATAACAAAGTTTAACTTTCTTCTTTCGTTTTCAATGACAGTATTAATGGAGTTAATCAAATAAATATAAAAGATCAACATTGTGTTCCCTATCCTCTCAAGGGAGAATGTCAAAAAATTAACTTAACGATTTCGGGATCGGTATTTCGGGATTGGCATCCCTAGCAGTCATATTATACACAACGTCACAAACTACTGGACCCACGTGGGCTATGCTTGATTGCGGCTGCCAGTGGGACATAAACCATAAACTTGGTTAGTCTTTATATATGTAAGATATCCAAATAAATATGAACCGAATGACTTAAGCACTTCAAACGTTTACAATTTATTTGAAAAGTGTTTGCATATCTTAGAAAATATGCTATAATTTTAAAATACATACTTCTCAAGAACTCTTAACACAATCCCTTTAAATCACTTTCACAAAAAAAATTGTAATTTTTCGACCTTTTTCAAGTTTTCTTGTTTGTAACAAAAGGCAAAAAAAACCGTTTAAAATTCTTTTTAATTTTCTACAATATTTAAATATTTCCTTTGGCAATTCAAACATTTCAGTTACATTGTTTGCACAGTTGTTGACAAACTAAGAATTGCTAAACCACAACTAGACACAGCTACTAAAAGTCCAAGATCATTGCCCGCTGAGAAGGACACTGACATTGTAAGGGACACATACTAAATCAATACGAGTGCGTTTTTTTTTGCTTTTAATAGTCAAACAAATAATAAAACGCTGTTTATTTTTAAACAATAATTCATATAACTTTGTTGGTCACTTGTATTATTTTTGTTGTTTTTCTTCATGTTGTAGTTGTTGTTAACAATAAGACAAAAACAAACAAATTTTTATATAAACAATTTAAATTTTTTTTCATGTCGTTTATCTGTTTAAACACTGAGCTGAGTTTTGTTAAGCTTAAGATTTGTATAAAGTTGTTCACATACCACTCTGACATGTAGTGCAAGAAGGAGAAGTTAAAAAGATATGTGATTTAGATGAAGATGAAGAAAATCTGGACAAAAGTAAAACAGAAAGGGAGAGGGAGTCGAAAAAAGATGAACCGAGAAAAATAACAATCTGTGAAAAATAATAAATTGCTGCAGCAATGAGGCCAATTTTTTGTTTAAGCTGATCTTCATTTCATTATCCTTAACATAAATGCTTACTTTACTTGATATATTGTTACAGTCTTAAAGATTTACAACCCTTTTGTTTTTTTTTACCCGACGATTAACAAAACATCTAAATGAAAAAAAAAATATAAAATAAAAGTAAAACAAAATCTTGGCTTAGCAAAATTCTTGTAATGACTGTTTTTAAACCCCTTTTAAGTTTGCTGCAATTCTTTTTTTTTTGCCAATTTTATTTTTTGTGCTTTAACAAGTGTGGCAAATGTCATGTGTGTGTCTTTGACTATGAAGGCAAATTTAAAGTAGTCACAAAAACAAAACAAAATCAAAGATGTGCCAGAACTCTAAACAAGCGCCTTTTTGGCACGCATAAGTGATTTGTAACTAAATTTTGTTTTATTTCTTTATATCTGTTCCGTCTGTCCGATTGTTGTTTGCAACTTGCAACACAAACAGCCATTACAACATGTTGAAGTTTTATAAATTGCATTGTTTAAGATGATCTTGTTGGGCTTTGATCTTTAAACGAAGTTTTTTTTATAGTTTAAATGTTGTATAATATAAAATTGAAATGCAATTGCTGCTGCTTATAATGTTGCTTTTATTAGTTTCCTTTTTTTGCATGTTTAAAATCCTGACATAATTGAGACATTATCGAACTATTTAAATTTATATTTAATATAATTGATTAAGCAAGCTTCAGAGTTTTTTATGTACAATCTAGTATGTCTCTTATCTCTTTTGTTTTTAGGTATCACATTTAAATGTCAGACAGCTAAATAATAAAATTAGTCGGTTTATTTAAAGGGGAAAAACACTAAAACAAGTTGAAAATACGTATTTAATGTTAATGTCTTAAGTCTTTGTTTTTCTGTATTACTTTTTTTATTTTTTATAAAAATCTTTGTTTAAAAAAGTAGAAATACATATCGCACTTGATCATAAAGAGGATATGAACTCAGAATTTAAAAATTTTCCGTAGAAGCAAACCATTAAGGCATATGAAAAAGAATTTAAGCCAACCGTTCATTGCCAAAAAGTAGATAAAATAGCATGTTTTTTATGGGGGAAAGATATGAATATAACGTGGTAATTTCTATCAAAAAGTGAAAGAAATAAAAATTTTGAATTAATAGCCTTTTTATGATCAAGTGCGATATATAAAAATATTAAATTAAAATTTAGCCAAAAATTTCTAGTCTTTTTAAAAAATTTATTTAAAATTTTTTATTTGGTATAACAAGGAAACCATTACACCCACATGTATTTGTTTTTTATATTTCTATAGATTTCTTTTTGTATTATTTACTTTGTGATTTAACATGTACATATAAAGACAATTGTTATACATCTGCTTCCATTTAAGTTATAATGTTTTTAAAAGCTTATTTTAGTTTTTGACTTCAAGCGTAAAACATCAAAGTATTAAAAAAGCGAAGAAATTATCAGTTTGTAAAAAATTACCAGGTTTGTGGCTAAATTATCTTTAGAACTGAGAATTTATAATAATAACACACATTTTAAAGTAACTCAGTATTAATAAGATTTTTTTATAAATTTATTTACTTTAATTAAGAATATTCATTTCGATAATAAAAAATTTTTATTACTCAAATTTGCATTTGTACTTAAAAATATAAATTTTATCGCTCCCATAGTTAAAAGAAATATATGTCACTCTCTTTAAATAATTTAGCCCAGAATCCAACAAAAACCTAATAGATAAGAAATTCCAAATCCTTCCAACCCATTTAACATTGACGTCTTTAACTTTCTAAAGATTTGTCAGCAACAGATTTTCTTATTTTTAAGTTTATGACTAAATTTTTTATGACATTTTTATTGATATATTTTCTTATTTAAAAGCTTCAGGAAACACTAACTTATAAACTAACTGCCTGTTCAACGAAGTCGAACGTTGACCTTCGCATAGAAAATAAAATTTAAAACAAAAATAAATTTTTAAATTTTGTGGCTGTTTTAAATGTTATTTTCTATGCGAACGTTAACGTTCGAAATCGATGAACTGGCAGTAAGAGTGTTTTTGTTAAACTCTGTTATACGATTTAAATTTTAAAAGTGTAAATAAAGTGTCAAAGAAATTTTTCGAAATTTGAAAATATTATAATCAGGTATCTCACAGAATTTTTACGAATGTGGAAATATAATACACATTTTTCAATTGTACCGTTTTTGTTTTGTTTTTTTTTTTTTTTTTTAATAGAAAACGAAATATTTTTGGGTCTTATATTTTCCAGAGAAGGTAAAGAGGCTTAATTTTTACTTTCGTACAAATTTTATTTTCGTTACACCCCTGAATACGCCAACTAAAAATTTTTATTTTTTTTTTTGTTTTTTTTTTTTGTTTTTTTTTTTTGCCTTTGTAAAGGTTTACTTGATTAAAAATTTTGTTTTATAGTTTTCAAACAACAAAATCCATTTAAAAATGTATTAATTTAACAAGTAATCAAGATAACAGTTACCGATTGTGGTGTGAATACCACTAATAATACAAATACCGTTACAAAATTTTCTTTAAAAAAATTACAAGTTTAGGTCTTAAGTCTTTTGTCTTTGCATTGTTATGAATAGAGTGAGAAAATATAAAACGATTTTTAAGTCTTTAGAATTTTTATTTAATACCTTTTTGTTAAAAATACATTTTCAACACTTTAAATTCAATTGTTATTGTTAACGTTTTTTTTTTACACTACAAATTTGAATTCTATGGTTTTTGTTAACGTTTTTTTTTCTTTAGAGTTTTTTATTTCTAATTTTTGTATTTATTATGATGGGTGTTAACCCAACAACAACATTTTTCTAAGCTGACTTTTCTTGGTAATTTTTATAGCTGTAAGCTTTTTTTGTTTTGTATTGAGAGTGTAAAAAAGCTATTGCTGTTTCTGGGGTTTCAATAATATATATAATTGACATGGCATTTACGGTATGGGCGCTTATAAGCCTTGCTTTTCTTCTGGCTTACCGTACTGACTAGAGATGACTTCCGCTTGTTATTGAATCTAATTTTAAGTGTGTTATTTTCAAACTATCGAAAGAAATATAAATCAAATATGGCAACTTTTAAGTTATCTAGAAGGTTAAAAAATAATTTACGTGTCAAATTTGTATATTATAACGGCAGAAGGAAACTGTCCTTTCAAATTATATTTTTATATCTTTCATCGTGAGGTTTGATTTATTATGTAAAATAAAACACATAAATTTTAAACTGAACTTAAAATTTTTGTTATCGGTTAAAAGAACAATTTATGGCATTTACTGTTTGAAAATGATATCATGTAAATGTTGGCCACGACTACATCTGAGGTGATGCATCCAGAAGGTCCAATAGCCGGTAACTCGTTCAAGCATAGCGACTGGGATCTCGCTAATAACACGAAGCTTATTTCTAAAGACTTCAGACGTTACATATCCCCAACGAAAATAGTCCAAAGATGTGATATCGCACGTTCTAGGTGGATAATTTACCGTAGCAAAACTATTTCTCGCCAAAATGATTTCTCAACAAGGTAATTGTTTTTCGCGCTATTTGGCTTTAATTCTTGCACAAGTTGAAGTTGAATTTTGAACGCTTTTATACAGAGATCCTTCCGTAAAATACGCCAAGTTGTAGTATACGACAAGCCCAGCTGCTGAGAACGGCAACGAATCAATTTGTTACGGTCTTCGCGTACACTCTCAGCTACAGCTACTATATTCACTTCACTACTGCTGGATGTGATCTAACCGGTCGAGTATCATCCAATAATGTAAGCTGGGACTCAAATTTGCGAATAGTGTTGGCAATAATGGTTTCAGTAGGAGGATTATTATATTTTCACAAAACGCTGATTTCCGTAATAAAATGGGATTTCCACATCTAATTTTCTTTTTATTTGGCAAATTTTAATGTCTAAAAATAAAAAGAGATTAAACTGTTATTCTTACCTCTAAATTATCGGCAGGAGCTGCTTGTCATAGACATTAATTTGTATCCAGTAATGACACAATTTACTATCTTCTACTTGTCGAACCTTCTTTAATATCTTTTAAGTTTATAAATCAATTTTTATTCGTAAAATTGTACTCTGTAAAAAGTAGTTAACGCGGCATTTTCGTTATCGATTTAAGACAATCAGACTCTTCTTCTTGGAATGCCTTTTGTGCTTATAATTTCTGACCTTTTCATTGGTTAATTGTTATGAATTTTTAAGTTTTGCTAATAACCATATGCGTTTAATCGGTGATTTCCCCACCATTGTTAAATTAATTGGTAAAGACCAAAAAAAAATCAGTAATGGATTTGGAAAGTTTTTGGCTTTAAGGTCGATCGATGGTTTTAGGAAAAGTCTCCTTTCTACATCCACTTCCTTGACAATAGCTCATAAAAAATTTCCAAAAGCTATTAGAACTCAAGTGGTTTTAGAAATAGTCATTGCATTTCATTTCATTTTTATTTATTTAATCGAGCCTTAAGGGTTTATATGATTAATAAAAAGATATGTTATGATCAACTTATTTTAATTTATGCATAAACTTTTGAATTTTTTAAGAAACCCTTATTTTAATGTGTACATAAAGATATAATTTTTTTTAAGAATAAGTTTTTTTTCTAATCTATAAATTTTTAAAGTATTCCAAAAACTAAGATCGTATGGTTGATATTGCGTAACTAAAAGTTTTGAGTTGTCGTGGAAGTCTATTTCATATTCTAGCTGATTTACATAACTTGACATAAAAATATAGAGTTTTATGCTGCATTAATTTTAATGAAAAAAAAATTGAACTTTTCTATATTAACGGCCAATTTCGCCAAGTTCGGTTATAACTAACTATCAGTTATAGCTGTCAAAAACATATTATTAACTGGAAGTTAAAATTATATTTAGTTTTAACTGAACTTGGTGAAATTGGACATAAATCCATTTATAAAATATATATTTTTTTGGTGAAGGGAGATGCTTAAACTTTTGGCCGACAAACAAATTATGCCAGCCTTAACAGAATTCTCAAATAGTGCTAAGACTTATTTGTACTGCCAACATTTTGTTGTTGTAATGAAAACTTTTTTAGTTAAACTTAGTTAAACAAAACTATTTTAAACAAGAATATTTTTTCTCCTTTGTTATTTTCTTTTGTCCAGCTTTATTTACACTTCCTTGTACAATGAAATTTTAGAATAAAAAAAAAATCTTTGTATAAAATCATAATAAAAATTTGTTAAAAAAAAATGTTTACAAGACTTGCAACAATAAATATTTCAACAACACACCCAACTGGTCTAAAATTTCAGACGATAATTTGCAAGTATTTCTCTTTAAGAAGAAACGAAAAAAAAAAAAAAAGAAATTCTTTTAACTTGGTAGTTGTTTATGGTGGCTCAAAAATTCTTTTAGCAGTTTTATTCTGGCAGCAGTCGAGCATTAATGTGTTTTTGGTTTTATCTCGCTTTGTTTATCAGCTAATAAACGCTTAAATAAAATATATACCTTGAGCATAATCATGATAAAGCAACACTGTAAGTAATATTAAGTTAAAACCAGATCTTTTCTAGGTATTCATATTTTTAGACCTTAAACAAATAGTCTAATAACAATATTTTTATTGTATTATATGAGGAGATCCATAACAAACAACAATTCCACTTTTTAAGTTTTTTGTTTTTTTTTTTTACTAAATACTATTCAACATATTAAAATTTGTATAGCCATTATTATACAAAATGTCAATAATTATGTTGTTATTTAATTAAAAATTTAATGGTTCAGATTAAAATAAAGCAATTCCGTATTTATGCAATAAAACAACATCGAGATATTAGTGAAAAGTGAAGGGTAACAAAAAATAAATGTTTGCACATGACTACAATATTATTGAAGTTACAATATTATTGCAATAACAAAGTCATAATTATAAAACTAGTTCATGTTAAACTGCAACATTTCGATTAGGTTCATAACAAAATTAATTTATTTACTAGGAATCGGATCAATTTATTTATGAATTATTTTAGTGTTAATAAACTATTTTATCACAACAAGTCTTTAAAAAAATATTAATGGATATCTTTGGTTACTTGGTTAACGTGTTAGCACGACCCAAAATTACAAGTGCTGCAAGTAGAGTCGACAGTGATATCACGCAATTCGTCAAAAGTAGGAACTCCGGATCAAGCGTGACACCAGGACGAAACTGAGGTGGCTAGAGCCAGCCCGTTGCGTTGAAATATTTCACCAAATTGCCGAGTTTCACCCGCGATATCTCAGAGAGTCCTTAGAAGGTAATTCGCAAATAATCCAAGTCATGCTTGAATTGAACACTAGGCAATCACACAGAAGATGAAATACTGTCTCCTCAGTGCCAGGCTCTTGCAGCTGTGACAGCATTCATTAAAAGGGAGACCGAGTTTCATAGCGTGCTTACCGATCGTCCAGTGACCAGTGAGTACACAAACCAGTCTCCAAATGTCCCTACGACTGATAGTATCTGAAGATTTCGCTTCTGATAATTGTCAAGGGTGTTGCGACTGGTACATCCTGCGAAATATCCAAAGCAGCTCCAGTCTTGGCCAGACCGTCTGTCTGTTCATTGATATAATGGTCCCAGGGACCCCTACTTAGGTAATGTCAGATAAGCCGCCCACTCTGGATAGTTCTTTCTCAAACTTGTTAATAAGAATGGGCGTTGTTTTATGCGTCCTTAGTGACTTCAGGGACCCTTGGCTATCGACAAAAATGCCAATTCAGCCTTTAATGTTTCTGGTATATCCTGTTATATCCCTGCCGGAAATTTGTGTCAATTGTTCCAACAGAACTGGTCCTGGAATTTGTGAAAATAGAATAAGAACAACAAAAAATAACTAAAGATATGTGAAAGGAGAAATAACCACTTTATTGATACATTAAGTAAGAACAAAAGGGTAGATTTTTTTAATAATTTATTAATAATTTTTAATATAAATGATTTTTTATTTATAAATAAGGACCGTTTTTGTAACAGATTCAGTATTCACTGGTAGTCTGATACATTTCTTTGGAACTATTTAAGAATTTGTTCTAGAATACATTTTATATGATAAATTCAAGGACTTTTTTATTGGAAGAATAGCAAGGACTATCATTGTTGTAACTAACACTAAACTCGTTTATTGAGAATAGATGTGTGAATGGTCAAATGATGGCTGAAAGATGTCAATTAACCCCTCCAAATTGAGCCCAATGTAAAAGTGTTATGTCCCATTCATATAAATTGTTACAACTAGGGCCGGTATCTGCCACCAAAGAACCTTCGACCGGACTACTCTAGTGTCAGTTCGATTCCCTCTAGGGATATCGTACTAGCAAAAAATTGTTAAAGTGGAATTGATGTGTTTTTTTATGGACCTCCGCACATTTTATATTCCGACTATGATAACTTAATTAACTTAAAGTGTTTAAGGGCTGGGTCTACTTAAAATCCTTTTTCACTTTTTTTTAAATAGTTCAGCAACTTAATCGAGATTTTATAATTGTTTTCATTTAAATATAAAAGATAAAATTAGAACAAATATTTAATGTCAGCTTTATCAATTTTTACTAAACAAGTTTAAGACCTGACTAAACTGTTTTTTTTTTTTTTTACTTAAATTCATTATTTTATCAGAATTTTTTAAATCCATTTTGATTCTAAATGAGTAATTTAAATAAATAAAAATGAGTTTCTTGTTTTCTATTAAACTCTTTCAATAACTCTGACAAGAATTATTCAGATGATGTATACGATGATGATATCACACTTGTTTTTTCGCATTTGTTTGTATTTTTTAAGTTGTGTGTGCTAAAAATTCTCAAATTGAATACCAAAAAAAAATGACATACATTTTAAAGAAACTTGTCTTACCATTAAGACAACTTTTATATACAATTTATTTACTGTATACAATCCGATTTTGTTTTAACAAAAATCTTAATCTGGTTTTTGTAATGTTGATGTTTTAAAACTTATTCATAATTTCAAGGATGGTCTTCTGGTGGAATAATTTTTGCTCAGTTTTCACCAATAAAGGTGTGTTCTTATGCATATGTCGTTGAATTTGGTTGTAGGCCATCTTTTTGATGTTTATATTTCTTAGTAAATGGGTTTTAAAACATTTGTTACTATCATGTTAACCAGCTAGAGTCTAGAGGTTTTGGGGTCTAACAGTAGTTGAGATACCCGTAATGTTACTAATTACTCAAACATATTGAGGTTTCAGTGGTTTAACATTATGTTTGAAAACAAAAATGATAAATGATGTTTTGTTTTTTTTGATAAAAAAAAGAAGATCAAATCTTATTAAAAATTCAGTCAAAACAAAATATAAAAAATATTAATAAAACTTTTCTTATTCCTGCACTTTAAATATTAACAAAACAAAGACTTAGAAAACAAACTTAAAATTAAAAAAAAATGATTGCATATAAAAAGTATCCTATTCAACAGAGTTTTTTTTAATAGGTACTTTGGTGGGAAGGTACTTTTTAAAAACAAGTTATTTTTAGAAATTACTTTTCTAGAGTTCTTAAAAACATTTTCTTAAGAAACCTTAAAAAAAAGTGCATTTAAAAATATTACAAAATAGCCACAGGTATGTGAGAAACCAAGTAATTTAATAGAGTAGACATTTTGAGAATAACTCTGCACGCAAATTATTTAAAAACCACTTTTGCGAAAAAGTGTTACCTTTTTTAGGACTTCCAAAAAGAAAGGATGCTTATTAGGTTATGTAAGATAGAAAGGCTGGTGCGAAGTCACGCCCTCACCCAGAGACCAATGTGGTCCATTGTGACGCCTTAGTTAGTGACAGAAATCTAATAAGAAAAAAATAAAGAGTGTACGCACAAGAATAGAGAAAGTTGAAAGATAAAAATCGGACAAAAGAAACAAGAACAACCCTATTAAACAGAAAACCGCCCTACATGTACCCAGTCCACAGTATCCTGCTGCGCAGTCAGGTCATTCCCATTACGAATCTCATCCGATTATCGAGCCCTCAGCTCGAGACATCGCCCAATTCGACAAGAATCTACTACCTAGCAATCTCAGCTTCTTGTTCTGTAGCCTGCGAGAGTGACAGAATATGCATAACTGTCTTCAACTCCTTTTGGTCCTCACACAACCTACACATATTCGACAAGTCAGATCCCATTCTCATCCCCATCCTGCCTATCATGCAATGGCTCGTGATAGTACCTATGATGGTCCTGACTCAACTCCTTCTCCCGCCCAGCAGCAAATCCGAATCGGACTTCCTAATCATCGGCCACCGCGTACGCGATACCCAGCAGTCCGTGTGGTTCCCCCAGACTCGATTAGTCCGTCTCAGAACTCCAAACAGAAGCATCCTCCATTTACGAGCCCAGTTTAGCCAACTCATCAGGTATCTCATTTTCGGTGATGTTGCAGTGAACCAGTACCCAGCACAGCGTCACCACATATTCCCCTAAGACTCCCCTAGAGCCCTCCTACACTCATCTACTAGTTCACATAACAGCCCATCAAGGCCCTAAGAGCCGCCTGTCTGTCCACATATATAGTGACCTCCGAGCTACTGACAATGTTACCCACGGCTTTTAAGACATATAGAACCTCCGTCTGAAATACACTGCAGTCATCGACAAGTCCATAAATAGTTAATGTAGACTCCCGCACCCATGCCCATATTAGGCTGGGCCGAACTTTAACACCGTCCATCCAGTGTCCGAATATTTTTTGGGTATGCTTTACATAGTTTCTATGAAATATAGACTAATGTTTATAAAACCTTACGCCACAGTATTATAACTTGTTGTCTTCTTTCAGAAATATTATTAGGCATATTAAAGTGACTTTCAGGAGGGAGTTTCATATTTCAGCTTCAGAAAATTAAAGATCATTCATCAGAAAATTCGGTAAAATGATTTTTGGTATCAAAAAAACCAAATACAGTAATAAAATTTTTTTTAATGTAATGCTTCTTAAATTGCTTATCAGATGGCCTCTTTATATGGGACCTTTAGTAAATTATGGACCGATTATAAATTAGAACTAATTTTACCAAAACATCTATATTCTAGTCTTATTTATGTCAGTTTTTTTAAGCTTGACCGGCAAAATTTTTCATTTTTAACCGGAATCTAATTGTAATAAACTGAAATAAAAATATTTTTAATATCTCAGAAAAATTTCTTTTTTTTAATAAAATTTATATTATACCTAAATTTTGGGAACCCTTTTCTTCTTTAACATAATATTCAGCCACACGACCGACCATATAATGCCATTATACTTAACGCAATGAAATGCAACTTATGCTCGTTATAATGGTAAATCACTATATCAATTTTAAAAAGTACCAGCACAAAAAAAAATAAAAATTGTCTCTTATCACCAAATTTATACCAAATTCATAATATCAGGCCAACAAATTGTTGATTTTGCACCTATTACCAAAATGATTATATTGACTACTAAAAATTGTAAAATTGTGAATATTTTTTTTTTTCAATAAATGATATTTTTAATTTTAGTTAAAGAAAATTATCACAAAACTTTGCCATTTAAAACAATGTGTTAATTTATTTAATTAAATATTGACAAATCTCAACAACAATTCCACATGTTTAAATTATTTTTATTTAAACGAAAAAATTCAATTAAGATTTTTTGTTATTTAATTGATATTTTAATAAAAATTTATTTTTTTTTATTTTCTTTCTACTAAAAAAATAATTGACTCCATTATCACATAAACTAAATTTAATTAATTTTTCAACTATTTTTTTAATTGATAAAAAATTGTAAGAAAATAAATGTGAAATTGTATTAGGACCTTAGAAGTTTATCGCTATTGAAATAGTTTGTTATAACCGCTGTATGTTGTAACCGTATTTAGTGGTCTTAAAACATAAACAAGTTTCAAGTTTAGTCCCATATAATTTTAAATCAAATGTAACAGTATAACTCTTTACTTTTCTAAAAGAAGAAATTTTTTTATAAGATAACTACATTGCCGTGCACTTTTTTATTTTAAAACTATTATCCTTTCAATTGTAACTGCTCTTCACAACACACCCAAAACTCAAACAGCTTCTTAACCACAATCGCTTCTTTATGACAAAAATATTTCAACCAAAAATATACACACATCAAATGCAAAATATTGTTACAACCATTTACGGCTTGATAGACATACTTACATTAAGAATTGCTCTCTGTCTTTTTAATTCAAATAACACATATTTGAAATTCACTTTATACTAAACATACCAATGGAGATCTAACTCGACATATACGTCTAGTTGAATTTGTTTATAACTGAAAGATTTTTTTTTTTTTTGGTCAAAACCACTAAAGACAAATGCTTATATTTTTCTTTAGATTTTATTTACCAAGCCACCAGGCAGTCATTCAGCCAACCATCAAATAAAACAGACCATCAACCAAAAAAAAAACTTATGAAATTACGATCGGGTAAGACTGATCGTTAGATACTCTATACTAATTAAGAAGTTTACATGAAAGTAGAGCTTAGTGATAAATCAATTGTAAATAATAGACATACATTTATTTTCTGCTACAGATTTCTAGTTTATGTTCGTAAGAAGCTGAAGCCAGTGCGCTTCGCTACCTCCATGGAAATTTTTTTAAAGCAGATCTCATTAATTTAAAACGAAACTATTTGTATAATAGTTGGTTACTTTTGCTGTTACCGTTCACCTGATATACAGAAATTTATTTCGTAGTTGTATGGCGGGTGCCTCGCTCAGTTCTCCAATCCATCCGAGTTTTTTTTTTGCGGATATTGTATATTGACAATTAAGCTATTTTTACAAAGTTTAACATACTTTTTATGTAACAGTTTCCTAGATACACAGAAATTTATCTTTGTCTTTCAATGGGAATGGCCGCGCGCGCTAAAAATTTTAATAAAATGAGATCCTGATGAAAACTGGTTTAGTTGCTTAAGACTTTAAAGGAAAACAAGCGAACTTTCATTTTAATGTGAAATTTTATAAATTGAATGAAATAACTGAAGCTCAAGGGGGCTATTTACTCAAATGTACCTTAAGTCGACTTAAGACCTTTTTGCTTTTTGTCACAGATATATACATTGATAAAGATTAAAGGCCTTATGCATAGAGATTGATGTGAGCTTGAAGTGAATTCGTATGGAAAACCGATTTTAATGAACACTTCAAGTTCACATTAATTCATTTGCATAAGGCCATAAAGATTTATATTAGACTTATATGTACCAAATCTCGTTATTTGCCTCAAGGTGTTCTTCGAAAGATGGAATTATATGGTAGGACTGCCAAACATGGACGAATCTCCACAAAACTCTTTGGTAAAGTTCCTATTTATAGAAAAAGGGTTTTTTTTTTTGGAAGTTCATCACCAAATAGGACTTTTAAGATACAAAAAAAGGGAATTAAGCACAATAAATTAAATCTATTAATGAAAAAATTATGTATCCCCAAAAACAACTTGATAGTATTTTTTTTAAAAAATTGTACAGGGTGGTGCAACTTAATAAATAAACTTGTTCTTTTTGATTTTCTTTAACTGAGAACACGCCTTTTATATGTATATAAAAGGCGTGTTATATAAAAATTTATTGTCAGAATAAAGAAAAAGTAATTACTTGAAACCCCCGCAAATCCGAAGGTGCGTTTTTCAAACGAAATATAAATTAATATTAGCTTTTAAAATATTAACCGTCGATTTTTATTAACCCGATATTGAAATTTTTTATGATATTTTTACCCATCACTCCCTGAACATTAACCTTGGCATTTATTTCAATTAATATTATAATTGGGAAATATGCTCATATTCTATTTTGAAGATGATTGGGTTGTTCACGGAAGGCTGGTTATCAGGTTATATAGTTATTTAGTTTAAAATACATTTATTTAAATTTTTTTTTTTAAATATATTTTGTTGCTGTTAATATACATAACCATATAACCTGATAATCCGCCTATCGTGAACAACCCAAACATCTTTCAAATGGTGCCCATTGCTTGCTTCGACCTGTCATGCTCTTTTCAGAGCACTTTCAACAACTTTCCCTAGAATTTTAGGTCCCAGCGCCCTCACCTCTTCTCTTATATTCACTTTAAACTTCGCCTTACTAATACTCACCCGGGTGATCATTTCAGTTTTATTTCTTTAATAACTTCCTTAAATTTAGTTCAGTTAAACATAAATTTTTACTCACTGAACAAATTTTTTAGTTCTTTAAAAAAAACTTTAAAAAAATTTTTGTATTACGAAAACTTGTTCATCGGCGGTTGGGTATTGATACAGGATGAGAAAATTATGAATAGTTTTTATCAATTAAAAAGTATGTCAATTTAATTATCAATTGAATAATTTAATAATCAATTATTTTTTTTAGTTGAAAAAATTAAACATATAATTTTGAGTTAATTAACATTTTAGTTGTTTGGAAATAAATTTGTAATTAAAATATTAATTAAATAACAAAAAATCTTAATTGATTTTTTCGTTTAAAATAAAATAATTTAAACTTGAACTAGAATTGTTGTTGGGAATGGGCAAAATCTGAGCTATTTTTAATTGAATCAATTAGCACATTGTTCGAAACGGCAAAGTTTTTTGAAAATTTTTGTAATTAAAATTAAAAATATCATATATTACAATTTTTAATAATCAATATAATCATTAAGATAATAGGTGCAAAATCAACAAACTGTTTGCTTGTTTGATTCTAATTTTTTTCTATGTAGTTTCTTGGATTATTGACACATCACCCTTAAGGTAACCTTAAATAAAAATCGGGCTAGTTCAGTGGCCAGTAAAATCAAAAAAGCGTTATTATTCGATTGCTTAAAATTTCGCGCAGGAGAGCAATAGTTGTAATTGTTGTAACGACACTTCTTGATTATTCTCTACTTCGGGCCTTATAAAATTGCCCGGTATGAATGTTATTCACATTAAACACAATTTATTCGCCGTTTTCGAAAAAAATCTTCCAAAAAAAATATGTACATCCAAGTGGGTGCATTAGATGTTCAACAATTATTCTTGGATTTTAAGTGCCCCATATTTTGCAATTTTATTAATTCTCGTGACCATTGAGCTGGAAATGGGCCTTGTCGCTCTTTATTCGATATGATCTTTGTGTCTGAATAATCGAATGCTGAATTTCAAAATAAAATTAAGCAACTTTGGTTCTTTGTTCGGAGTTTTTCCATGATAAATTTCGCAAGTTTTTCAAAGTTAATTCTGAAAAAAAAAACAAAAAAAACGTAAAAAATGCTACTGGTGCGCCGCGTCCTGTATAATGAAACTTTGATTCGTAGAGTAATTATCTGTTTTAGCGCGTTACCAGCTGTCACAGAAAAAATCCTTGGCAATTTTTTGTTTTTTTTTTTTGTTGTTTTCGATTAAAGCATTTATCAAAAATAAAATCAGTTCTAATTAAAAATGTAATCAAGTAAATAAAGCGTTTACATATATTAACAACATTACTGCAGATAATGTTGTAAATAACAAAAATCCTTAATTGATACTATAAATTTGTTTACTGGTGTAAATTTAATTGTTTTTTAATAAGTATCACAAATTTTGTAATTGAAATGCATTTTGATATTTTTGATGAATTTTAGTAAAGTAATTGAGCCTAAATTTTTCCGATGTAAATTAAAAATACATTTAATTAAATTTTTCCCCAAAGTTTTGTCAATTTTTTGTTGGCTTCCTCAGGGAAATATTGTTAATGAATATGTTACTATTAAGTTAAATAAAAAACATCAGTGCAATAAAATGTTATCATTAATTTTATATAAGACATTATTTTAATTTTAAATTGACGAGCCATTTTGATTTTAATTTTATATGAATCATGTTAATCTGAAATTAAATTGAGTAAACGTTCTGGAAATGTAGACCCCTTTCCCAAATGCACATCTAACTTTTACAAGGTATTTTAAATTGTCTTTTAAACTTTTTTTCACTTCTGCACAAGCAAAGTTTACTTGGACAATTGTTGTTTTCTTTTGTGTTGTTGTTTGTCAAATCAAACAAGCAACCATATACAACTATAAGGATCGAACGCAGAAGAAGCAACTATACGAGCAGATCAAGGTCTATACTCAACACTTTGCAAAGTAAACTTAGCAATGTGAGAAAGGGGTCTAAGCTTCTATGTGACCTATTGTCAATTATGAATCTATTCCTTAAATTTTGTCTAATATGTTTTGTTTTAACTAAACTTTATAAGAAGAGTGATTACATAAAAAATCCATTGAGCTTAATCTCGTTACAAGGAAATGGATCAACTTTGAATGTTTTTAATAGGAAGCATCCTTATGAAGGTTTATAGTTTAAATTTCAATAAATAATATTTAAAATTTCGAGCAGCATTACGTGAACAAACAGTCGACTTTTGTTCAAAATTACTTAAGAAAGTTTCTAAATCGTTCGATATACTTAAATGTGGATTTACAACTAATATATCTATAATGTTACAAACATCATTGCAAACGCATTATAGCCTTCCCACCTTTTGGTATTTTCGAGTATCAAAACATGTATGGGTTGCATATCAATGTCTAATGCAGTTTGCTGCATGCAACAAACAGGCCTGATAGTACAAGCAGGAAAAAATAATAAAAAACAACACACAAGAAATGCATTAACAATTTTTAAAAAAAAAAAAAAAAAAAAAAAACATTATAAAATAAATTAAAATAAAAATATAAAAAAAAAATTACAAGAAAAACAAATAATGGCAAATAAATTATTAAAATGCGTAAAATTTCCGGTTTTACTAGATTTAGCAAATAGAAATATGAAGAAGTCAGTTTTTATTTAAATTAAAACTAAAATGACAACACGTTAGCAAAAAAAATAAATAAACTAACTAACAAACGCTTACACGTTACTACAATTGTAGGTTTGAAGATACGAAAAATATTTTTATTAAAAAGCTAAAAATAAACTTAAAAACCTGGTTTAATCATCACTCTACAAAAAAATAGCATTCTTTACACCTTTTCATATAAATAATAATATTTTTTTCTCTCTTTATTTGTTTGCTACAAACAAAACACCCAAATTAAAAACATTTTTAATGTCAAGGTTTCTTATTTCAGACGTTTTTGCAATAAATGTTAAATAAATGTCTTGAAACCGGTTACATGGTTACATGCTCTTTCAGTTTAGTTTACCTGACTCTCGAGTGCAAGTGTGATTACAAATACCCAGCAGTATAAATTTTAAACAAGATTTTGATGTAAAAAAAATTTGTTCCAACATGTTGTTAATACTGAGTAAAGTTAAATTATATACATAGTGTTTTTTCTTTTTTTATAATATTTTACAAGAAATTCATTCATTAAAATCTCATAAATCATATGAGGCTACAAAAAACCTAAAACAATATCATACATAATGAGTCTCAAGTAGACATTCGAATGTGAGTACACATATTAAATATTACACCAGCCTTAAGCTAAAATCTTTTTTTTTTTTTCTTACAATATGTTAACCTTTGAGTCCTTTACTTAATGAAGTAATAATGCTCTATAAAGCAACTTCTTCTGGTTGCTCCTTGTTCAGGCAATTTTTTCTGACTGTTTCCTTTTTCGATATTCATGTTAACAGATGTTAAATTAAGAATCTGTGCTAAAAATGTCATTAATATGCCAGTACAATCGTGTTCATAATTTAAAATATTTTATTGATCAACCATCAAAATTGTACGCAGGTCTTTAAGAATTGTTGGTACAAAAAAAAGTTGGTAATTTAATTCAGTTTGTGAATTTTTGTTTTTGTTTTTCAAAAGACAGAAGATTCAATTAAATTAAGTATCGTTGTTAATAATTGATTAAAAATCATGTTGAAAATATTTAATTATTGTGCTTTATACAATAAAAAAAACATACTAGGAATTCTTAAAACGGCTTGCTTTCTGCATTTATTTAATAAATTGACAAAACATTTATATATTTACTCAAGTTATTTTTCTTAGTTACAAAAAAATTGATTCTTGAAATTAATAATATATAATACTAGTTGTGCCCGCCCAGAGTTAATTTTTGACTAACTATAAAAGTAAAACTAAAATCGGTTGGAATCAAATAGATAAAATGGAATATTTTTATGAACTTTCAGTACAGGGTCGTTTATAAATTTGCTTGATTTTAAATCCACTTTAGTTCGATTTCTAGAACATGCCCGATTATATTTGAATTTCTCCAAATCCACATTTCTTCTTTTATAATTAAACAAAAGGCACTTTTCAAGAAGAACTTTTATATTCCATGACACAATTTCTTACAATTTTATTTGTACTAGTTTGAGTTGTCCCAAAAGAAGCACTTCAAACAAACTGCGACCAAAAGATTTTCAATACAAAAAGATTTTTACAATTAATACATTATTTGGCCAAATGTTCAATTACTAATTTTCAAACTATTAGAGAAACTGCCAAAATCACCAAATTAAGCACTTGCTATTTTCTGCGTGCAATTGCACTTTGATCTTCTTCATGATTTTAATTAAACAATTACCATTGTTCACCTAACAACTACTCCAACTTACCATACATAAAGAAAAAAAGAGTAAAAAAGAAAATTTGTAAAGTTAATAGGATTTCCTGTTTAAGCAAAGCAAAAAAACCCACCACACAAAAAAAACCTAAATAAATACCTACTCAAACGCCAAACTTCTTTAGGAATAATAATTTGTTAAAATTTCAAACACGCACGTGATTTAAACACTTGAAAGCTTAAGAACAAAATACCACTCGCTACTCAAAATGCTGGCAAAGAAGCAACAATTGTACTAAGACTTCGACACTGGGCAAAAAATTTTACATGAAGTACGAATATATTTAAAAAAAAAATCGTTTTCTTAAGAAACGATAAAGACAATTTTAAAATTTCATTTTATTTTTTCATACCATTCAAGAACATGTAAATATATAAAAAGGTCAATAAACTGTGCATAAAATTAAGAAAGAGAAAAAACACAGAAGCATAAAAAATGTTATGAACAAAAATTGTTCAACATGGTGACAGGTAATTGAACTTTAAGCTTTGGTGATTTTTATTACAAAAAATATCTTTGAAAACAAAATTTTTTTAAAAGAAATAAGCAATTTGTATGAAGAATGGATTTTAAAATGAAGAGAAACTTATTAGTTTTTAATGAGGCTTATTAAATTTTAAAGCCTTTTTGAAATGTTGCGTGCACCTTAAGTCTTTTGATTTAATTTTATTTCTACATTTAGATAAAAAGTCTTTTGTTTTTTTATGTAAAATGTTTGTTCATCGTCAGGCTTAATTAATATTTTTTATATATTTGTAAAATGTTCAAAATGTAAATTAAAGTTATAACCCAATATCTGAGAATTTATTTCAAGCTTAAAATTTTAAAAAACAAGCCTTAGCGCTTTTGTTTTTTATATATAATTATATGACTTTATGCACTTCACTACAGTTTTCTAAGTATTTTATTATTTTATTTCGCAAAAAACCATATTCCTGATTAACTCAATATTATTATTAACTCAATTAGGGGTACCGCAAAGCTCCTACACTTTCTCTTATTTTTCTTAGCGACCTCCTGGGTCTTACCCCCCATCCTATCTAATCTTTCACCAATGACAGCAGCATTTTCCATTTATTTTCTTTAATTATAAACCAAGCCTAAATAATCTTTTAGTGAGGTCTTGCGTATAGGGTCGATTTTGATGCTCGTAAGACTCAATGTTGTATGTTGACCCACAAACGTCTTGTGGAGTTCGCGTCATCTGTATCCGTGGGTGTTCCAAATATTGAGGATTCAGACACTCTTGATGGTCTAGGCATGACAATCGATGTTCGTTAGAACCAATATGTTGTTCAATTGTCGAAAGAGGCATTCAAGTGTCTTGGTTTCTCAAAACGGTGCAAGAATTACTTCAATTCGTCTGATCACCTTACTATTTATACCGCCTATATCCGACCGAAAATGGAATACAACTTTCATATATGGGCAGGTACTTCAAGGTCTATCTTGAAGCTCATCAGTGATAGTAGGGTATCCAGCTCTATTTACTCATTGGAGCATCGTCGGAATGTCGGTTGTGCGTCATAGTTCTATCGATATTACCACGGTAAGTATTCAGCTAAGCTGGGCGAACTCATCCCTGAGACACGGTATGCCCGTAGTATTCACCGTTCCAGCAGACTACATCTGTTCACTGTTGACTGTCCAATGTATCGCACAAAGCATTACAGAGAAAATTCGTTTCTCGGTCGAACTAGCCCAGTCGACTACAATTTTGAAAAATTTAAATTAAATGTCCGCAAACACTACTCCCTTTTTCCTTCTCCTTATAACCTTTTTTCCTAATACAAACACAATGTATTGCATTAGAAGGGGACATACCCCGAGCGTTGGCTCAAAGTAAAAAAAAGATGGAAAAGTTCCTTAAGCTTAATAATAAATTGATGTTTGTGTCCTTAGTCTTTTGTTTATTCTCTAGCATACAAATCCATCTTAAAGCCTTCAGTATTTTATTTCGTTGTAAGCCAATTCTGCCTGTTCAAATCTACACAGAAAAAAATTAAAAAGATTCTCTAATCCCCAAGTGTATACCGAATTCTTAATATCAAGCAAACAAGTTGTTGACTTTGCACCTATTACACAAATGATTATATTGATTACTAAAAATTGTAAAATTGTGAATATTTTTTTTAATAAATGATATTTTTAATTTTAATTAAAAATATGATCAAAAACCTTTCCCATTTCCAACAATTGGTTAATTTATTTAATTAAAGATTGACAATTCCCATCAACAATTTTAAAAGTTTAAATTATTTTATTTTAATCGAAAAAAGTCAGTTAAGATTTTTTGTTATTTAATAAATGTTTTAATTAAAAATTTATTTCAAAACCACTAAAATTTTAATCAAATCAAAATTACCTTTTTAATTTTCTTTCAACTAAAAATATAATTGATTCAATTATCACATTAATTAAATTAAATTACTTTTTAAACAATTTTTATAATTGATAAAAAAAAATTTCTGTGCACGAAAGAAAATAAGTAATTGAAAGAGCTAAAGAAGTAAATTAAGCGATTCAAGTATAGAGCATAATCGATAGCCAAATATCTATCAGTCAATGTTTTATGTCTAAGAACTTTATATCTTCGAACATATAAGCACTTATTTGATCCAGCAAGCGTGGAAAATCTAGGTCCTAATTGTGTAAAACGCAACGCAACGCCAAAAATTACATAGAAAGCAAAAATAAAGTCAAAAATATTTTATTATTTTGTTGCTGTTTTCTACAGAAATGCATATTTAATTTTTAAATTTCAAACGCTGGCATCTTGTGGCATTAAAAATTTTAGAACGTAATATGAATCTCTGCAGAAAGCAACAGCAAAATTATAAAATATTTTTTAATTTGTTTTTGCTTTCAATGCAATTTTAGGCGTTGTGTCACGTTTTACAGAATAAGGGCCTTAATAAATACTTAGACTTCACAAAATCCAATAGCCGCCTGAGTGACTGTCCGCCCAAAAACTATTGGCCGGTTCTGGTAAGTCGAGGTCAAGGATATGGTTTGCAGTCTTGCAGCGATTGTTAGTCGAAGGAATGTCAATACCCCAAGGTTCTTAAGGGCAAGGCCTTATCCACCAGAAAAATTTGAAAATTTATTTACCATATTGTACCATTCCCAGAGATGCAACGCTGGGGCTTTTTAACAGAAACATTTTGATTTGACTTTTATGTAATAACACTATGAGCTTACCTCGTTTTGCTCCCACAATGCATTTGGATTTTATGCATTATTTTTACACTTATTACTTCTTCTTTTAGCCTGTTTTTACAACCAAACAATATATTAACTTTAAACGGCCAATTTCTAAACTAAACAGTACCGCAAAGTCTAACTTAAGCATCAAAATTAATCAGCATTAAATAATATAAATAAACGCAATAAATAATAAAATTTCAAATATTAATATTTGATTCTTTAAAGTGGTAACTCGAAGGGCCAAAGATTAAACTTTTTGCACAAATAAGTGAAATTATCGGCGATGCGCAAAATGACCCCAGAAAATATGGCAACAAAAAGAGAAAAATTAAAAAAAGCCCCAAAATTTTACATGAGACACAACAAAACGTAATTTCGGGACAATTTTTGTTTATTTTTTGGGGTTTTTAATTTTTTCGTTGGAGTGTTTTTGCCCCAGTATCAAGGAATGAAAAATGGACTCAAATAAAATCACAATTTTTTCTTTGGGGCTATTTCTAATTTATTAATATACAAATTTGAAGAAACTAAAAATGACAGCAACATTTTTTTTATAAATTTTATATAAAAATTTCTAGGGATAGTGACAAAATCGCGCATTCTTATGTCAAAATGGAGAACATCCTTACTGGTTATACAGAAATGCTTGAGTTAGCGGCGGAGCCGGTGTTTGCTATACCAAAGCCCCAAATTTGAGGCCAGATTTGTTATATGTCCTAGGGCCATATTTCGGAGCGCCGAAATTACATCGTTATATAGATAAATAGGTGCAATCACCTTAAGTCTTTTGTGTAGTTAGTATCATTATAGTTATGTGTTTAATAAAGCCGTATTTCCTTTAATATTTATATTACTACAAGTATACAGCTTTGCTTTTAATAATTAAAAGTTTTTTTATTATACAAAAAATTGTCTTCATGTCCCACAAGCCATCCTAATTATAAGTTAACTTAACCTTTACCCAACAAATTAAATAAAAGAAAACACTTCGCTTTCTTTAACAGAAATTTTAGCTTTTTATAATAAAGTTTGTGTCTTAAGTTTAACGTTTTAAAATACACTGTCAAGTATTTGACTTTTACAACTAAATCTAACCTTGAATTAAATTTCACATTTCGTTAAAACAAACCTAAAGCTGCCATACCTTTTGGCCTCTTCGTTTTATTTATCAACACACACGCCGAGATATATTTCACCTGTTTAAGGAAACATGCGTTTAGAATTTCGTCTACTTTCCAGCCATGATTTATAAACACTTGTTATGCTTAAAGCATAAAATATCAATTTACGCAATTTTTATTTTTATTTTTGCCTAAGATTTTTGTTCTTCACTCCTTTTCTTACTTCCTTTAAAAAACACATTTTCTTTTACACATATAGCGTGATCAGGCATTCGAGACATAAACTAACACAAACAATCTTTGGTATACAAAGCTTTTAGTTTGTACTAAGCCGCCTTTTTGCCTATAACGTACATATGGCGCCCTTGTCTTTAGTATTTTAGCGTTTTCTTACCATACTTACAGTGACAGTTTGACATTGAAAAAGTGTAATTAATTAGTCATAGTTTAGGCGCTTTAGAGACGCTCTTACTGCACACACTATCAATTAATGTTATTCGACTATATAATTTGAGTAGAATATTTGTAAAAGAACGAATTAAAAAAGGGTTGCAAAAGATAGCTCTCAGTAGCCTTGGAAAAGAAGACTTTCTGAAACTTTAAAAATTTAGCTAAGGTGGTATTTTTAAAGTGATTAACGATTTTAAATGCATTTTAAATTAAACATTTATCTCAATATGTTTTAAATCCATTATTGAATAGTTTAATAATTTATACATTTTTTTCTTTTCTTTTTCTTTACAGCAAAAATGAAAATATTTTTGCCACTAGTCACGTGGATAGTGCTACTTTCGAGTACAGTAAGTAACTTTTTTTTAATAAATTTAAAATAATTTAGTTATAAGAATCTTTTTTTTTAAGTTAAAATAATTTCAAAAAATTTTTGAAATTAATTACAATGTTAAATACAAAATTTTAATTTTATTTAAATAAGAATATTCACTAAAGGCTGTTTGACACTATGCCACAAGTCTTCCTTATTTTGAAAAAAAAATATTTGTCTGATCTAATTATTGTTTCAAAATGTTCAAATAACAGTAACAACTTACCATGACAGGGTTGTGCTTTCCTCAAAAATCGTAAGAGTTCTGTGATAGTGTAAAGTACCCATAATGAAATATATTTAAAAACTCTAAAATTCTAGTGAAATCAAAATATTTTAAATCAGTGTTTATATTTTAAATTGCATTACAAGTAAAATTTAAGCAAAATTTTATTATAAAATTGTAAAATTAAAAAAGGAAAACATAGTTCTGCAAGTCCAATTTACTTAAAGAATAGTGACACAACTACATTAACAAAGTGCCTCAAATTGGCTTCAAAGATTTGTTTGAAGCAATCCTGAAAAAATATAATCTAATCTTTAAATGGTGATTCCTAAGATAGTCTAAGTTCTCCAAGAAACGCATACATATTAATTTATTCCGAAACCAATGTCCAGACTTTTGTAAGCCAAGGCAGTCGCAGTATACCTTTAAGCAGCTGCTACAATAACCCATGAGTAACTCATGTAATTAAAAATTTGTCCAAATAAACAGAGCCCGACTAGAACATTATTGCAATAAGAAGCCAAATAAAAAGTTTCCATCCAAATTGTCTTAGTTGATGATCACAGATGTCTGGGTGTTATGAATATTTTATTCGAGAACCATCAGCATTCCGACTACCTGGTCGATACTCCCATATTCGGTAGCCCAACTAGACGGCTTGAGATATCGTTCTTCATTTAACGTAGAACTTTCATCATCCAATTCATTCTGCACCATTGCCTTCTTCCTTGAAATTTATATTACTTGATCCAAAGGGATATGGAAAGGCTAAGGTTTTCGAAGAAATGACAAATCATCTTTTTGTAAAAGCTTTTGAGCCACCGGTAAAAATTGAAATTTAATTAACAAGAAGTACTTAGTTAGAATACATGAGGAGCTACACCATGAAAAACGTTTGATAAGAAACAAAGGTAGTAATAAAGAAATGTCACAAGACTGGCTTGTGGACTTGAATTCAGGTTAGTCTCTGCACATTGTTAAGAATAGCCATTTTTATCATCTTCAATTTATATTCTCTTGTCTTCAAATCCGACAAGCTTCGCAACGGATGGTTCTGATAACAGCTGTCTTCATTTAATAAACTATATGGAACCAAAGAACCCATATATTATAACCAGTCCTTTTCTTAATAAAGAAAGTGAAGATCAGTGATTCAAGTTGTTTAGCCATAACATTTTTTTGCCGTTTACCTTTAAAATAATAATTTCAATTTTCTTATAAAAATTTTTTTTTTGTTTTGCGTCGATTTAATTTATATCACAATTTTTATAAATATTTAAAATCGCTATAAACGATGATGATGAAACATCTTTTTTTACCATAACAATAAAATATTTGTTATCTTCTTTTATTTTTTATTGTAGATATAGACTCAAGAGGTTGAGTAAATGTTGTTGTTTATTGTGATTTACTTTTAAAATATTTAAAGCTAATAAGCACAAGTGATTCCAATGAGATTAATGACGACATCGAATTGATCGGTGATGTAATTTTATAAATGCTATAATTATTCTTATGTCACAATTTAACTTCCATTTACAATTTCATTTTAAAAAATTTTTTAATGAACTTTACGGTTTTGTTATTGAACTTAAATAAAGTTTTTGCAACACTGATAATGATGAACTCGCAAAATGTTTTCATATAAATTTTTTTATTTTTTAAATGCATAATTGTGGGGCTTAAAAGCAAAAAAACAATATTTTGAGTAAATAAGCTTTAAAGTAATTGTTCTAATGCATTTCATACATAATATTTTTGGTTTCTGGTACATACCATCTTTTGAGATCATTATACAGGTCTGAATTTTTGCCGAGGGATAGATATTGGTATTAAGTGTTAATTCTTGCATGTAACTCAATTTTTTATATTTGGGTCTTGTACCGCTTTGTTTTAAGCCCCACAATTCTTAAGCTACGGTCACACTTGTCAAATATTTGACAAAAAAAAAAAAACGGTACCAACAGGCAAACTAAAATATAATTTCTTTTAATTCAAATATTTATTATGTTTATAATACCACATCGTACTGTTTTTTGCTTTGTCTAGGAGTATAATTAGTTTTATTTTGTGATACTAAGACCATGGTTAATCTCATTTACTATTACCAAAAGTACTGGTTATGCTTATTTGGTTAAATATTTAATAAGTGTGATCGTAGCCTTAGAATCAATTAAAAAGACAATTTTAAAGCAATCGAGTATTTAAAAATATTTTAAGAACTACTTTAAAATAAAAAAAAATTCTCATTTGTTTTCATTAATAATAAATTAAAATAACATTCATTATAATATTAAACTCCCACCAAAATCTTGATTACAAATTTAAATTTGTACCCCTTTTAATGCTTACACAAATACACTTCCTCAACTGTCACAAAACTTCTAATGAACTTGTAATTTAGTTCACATAATTAAATATAAAACAAGCAAACTTAAACATGCACAATCGAAATTCAAACAAACAAAAATTTAAGTTCGTGTCTTAAGTCTTTTGTTTTTGCTTCTGTTACAAAAAAACTAAAATAATTTAGTTGAAATCTGATTTCAATTTCCCATATACATATAATATTTGCCGCCAATTATAACTACATTACTTGTCGTTTTTTTCTTAAATTACATTTCATAGCACTTTAATTGCATTTTAACATGAGAATGTCACGGAAAAAGAAGTACTTTTTCAACAGTTCAGCACATCATTAGAAACATATTTTTTTTATAGTTTTCAAAACACGGCTGTATAAAGTTTTTAAGTGAATTAAAAATTATGAGGAAAATTTACGTTTAATTATATTTAAACCGAAATCCACAATAATAAAAAAATGAATGATGAGCAAAACGTCAAACAACGGTTCTTCTCCTTCCTTTTATTTTTTTTATTACTGCAAACCGGCATATTTAATTGGACACAAATGTTAACAAAAATCTTTTGGCAGAAGAAGAAAGGTTGCAAATTAAGCATTATTATAGATTTTAGCTATAAAAGAAAACATAATTAGTTGAAATTTCGAAGAAAGGAACTTAAATATCATGACTTAACATGCAAATTAAATACATGAATCGTTTATGAATTTTTGTATATACAAATAAATTCTATGAAAACATCATACAATTTGTAAATAAAATTTCATAAACAAATATTATTATAGCCAAAATTTATTGGGAAAGCAATCAATGCTTTTAAACAGATGAAAGCAAAGAAAGTTGAAAGACCTTTTTGCAAAACAAAAAAAAGAGATAAGATTCGATAGAAGGGTCATTGATCTTTTACTGTTATGACAGCACCATCTGCTTGGCCTATTCCAGGAGAAACTAAAACATAATAAAACACAGTTCATGCCATAACATAAGCCAAGCCAGAACAAAATTGACTTAGTAAAATTGGCCAATATTGTATATTCTATAAATTCACAAAAAGTTTAATTCTTACACTAATAAAAGAATTATTTTCTTTTTTTACTAACAAAACTTACAAAAGTATTAAAAATTACTTTTATGGCTTTTCAAATTTCTTCTCTTTGTTTTTCAATTTCTAAAGTTTATTGACTTCTTTCTCTTTTTTTTATAATTCTTTTCGTTTATTTAAAAAATTTTAGATGTTTGTTTTTGTTTTCTCTGCGGCTTATTTAATTTGTGTGTTTGCTTCTTTAATTTTTTTTTAGAAATTCGTTTTAATTTGATTTCATTTACTCAGTCATAATAAAATTGATTAATTTCTTTTTTGCTCAACAAAATTAAAAAGGTTAAGCACTATATGCAAAACTTCAAGAAATTTTATATTAAAGTTTTTTAGTTGGCTTTTTATGGAAGGTAATTTATACAATAACATCAATCAGGAGAGGTGTTAAAATGTAATACTAATTATTCAAAATAGTCAAATGTTGCTGAAATTAACAAAAATAATTTATTCTGTGTGTATAAAAAAAATTCTTAAAAATGATTGATAATTTTTTTGCAATATTTGGCAGATTTGAGAACTTTTTTAACTGTAAAAGTTTTTATAAGCTTTTTGGTTAATAAGTAATTTATGCTAATAAAAAACGTAGAAAGCGTTAAATAATTTTAGAAACAACTAGATAAGCCCGGTCCGGTACGCAACCCCTATCAAAATAAATTTAGTGAAAAATTTTAAAACAGGGCTGAGTTCCAAAATATCATAATACTTTGCAGCACAAGCTAAAAATGTATCATCAAGTTTAACGATCGAATGCATTTTGTTACAAATAACATTCTAACAGGGTTGCATTGTAGAATGCAACTAAGAAAGAGAGTTGCTTTGCAACCGATGTTTTGGAACTCAGCCCAGATCTCTAACGAAGCAACTTTAACCAAATTGAAATACTTCTACTGTTATCATTCTCCTGATATTTTGTTATCCTTACATGGAAGATTACACGCCTTATTTCAAGTTCAGCTCGCGTTTTGACAGATGTTTATCCAAATTTTATATATTTTACTACAAACGTTCTCCAGATAGACGAAAGCAATTCACAATGTGTTTTATTGTGTTGTATTGTGTCATATTGGCTGTTTTTGCTATATGCTTATGAATGTCACGTTTATAAAATTATAGCATATACAACCAATATCACACAATAGAACACTTTGTGAAATGCCTAACTGTAATTTATATTGTGCAACCCTTTAACCCGCTCCTTCGTAAGTTTCTCCCTTTCTTTCATGGGCATATTTTAATGCCAAAGTTTTAACAACACAGTACCATCATTTCTCATCTTATTGGTTCTCATTCTCTCAGGACACTGCACCTATAATTTTATGTTGATAAGTTCAGTACTATAGAAAATTCAAAAGGTAGAAATAAATAAATTTTCCCTGATTTCCCCTTTTTGGTACTTTATTTTCTCCCCATTGAAGTATCAAGAGTTTCAAGATTGAAGTGGGAGGGCTTAGTTTCCCAGTAAAAACTTAGCCTACTAAATGAAGTGTTGAGTAATGGGAAAAAAGTAAAAATAGTACTTACAATTCAATGACGTTCACAAAGGATTTCTCTAAATGAACGCATTCAAAGGTAATTCATTATGTTTTACCTACATATATCTGAAAAATAAGTAGTTATAAATTACCAACATTTTATTAGTATTTTCAGATAAGTAACAAATGTTATATAATTTTAATTTCTATGTTTATGGCTTAAAACATAAAAAAAGGTCCAAAATACATGTTATACCCATTTATTTCGCAAAAGAGCAGAATTTCGAAAAAGTACCATACACTTGTCCGCCTATTTTTATTAATGAACAACAATAAGTATTACATTTATGTGTGTATCTCTTTTAGTTTAGGAGAATGAGGTTAGTAAATAGACACGTTTTAAGCCCTTTTAATCCCCCCAAAACATTCGAATTACCAAAAATCTCCCCCTAGTGGACCGATTTGGTGAGAGACTAATCTCCGGTCTTACTTTTTAAGCTTCAGGCGTATAGGCTATGCGATGATGAATCCGTAACGGTTCAATTTAATATATATAGAAGATAATAAAATTTTGGAAAATTTATCGTAAAGTAATGATACCAAATTTACTATAAAGTACCAAAAAAATTGAATTTCCTATAAAATTTTTAAATTTTTACAACATTTACTATAAAATAGGGAAATTTATAAAAAATGAACCACAAAAAAATTGTTAATTACCTATAAAAGGGTGAAGTTCTGACAAAATTTGCAATTAAAGAAGTGCAACTTTTACGAAATTTATTAAAAAGTAGTGAAAATTGTAAAAATTAATACAATCTTAACAAAAATATATATGTTTTCTTAAAATTACTATAAAATTTACTTTAAAATAGTCCTAAAATTTATTTAATTTACCAAAAAAAAAATCAAACGTTTTTGTATATTTGCTCTGAAATAGTGAATTTCGGCCAGTTTTTATAATCTTTACTAGATATAAAATAGTCAAATGTTTATTTAGATGTGATAGTTGCAAACAACATTTGGTATTTGCCACTAGAATCCGCATAAAAATCGAATCATGCAATAACATTTGATAGCATTCCTTAAAAGATTATATTTGTTGTGCTCAATTTCCTAATTTTATTCTTGATAAAAAATACTGAAATTTATTGATGGAGCATAAGCTGTTTCTATGCGTTTCTATAGCTTTCTTAAAAACTTAAAACTTTTCAAAGCCATGAAGAAGGTGTAGTTGGTCAAGTCCGACCATATAATATCCTACCACGATCCAAATAAAAAAAGAACAAATTTTAGAAAGTGTACGCTAATTGCCACCCATGGGCAATCATGGCCCAGCCAGAACAAACTTATATTATGAGGTTAAGATCACAATGGGGAAATTCTTAAATTGTACCGTCTCAATTACAAAATTGTACCAAAATTTCGATATTAAAAAAGTACATAGAAATTCATAACACTTGTTTATTCAATGAAAACAAAACAAGAAAAAAGTAAAGTCGGCCAAGGCCGACTATTTGATACCCTAAACCACAGTATATAGAAATTTTCGAAAGAGTAACTACTCTATTTGGGACCCATGGGCAATCATGGACCCGCCAGAAGAAGATTATGTTAGAAGGCTAATATTCATGTGAAAGTTCTTTGTGCCGAATATTATTTAGATATCTTCATCTAAATGATATTTGTTTGCCCTTAAGTGATTTTATGAAGGGCTTATATGGGACTTATGGTTAATTTTGGATCTACCAGCACAATATATTTCATGACACACTAGCTATCGTAAGTTATTTTAGCCAATTTGTATGTCAATGCCAACGTTTAAAAGGAAGTTGTGCCATTAAAAGCCTTTTCTGGGAGTAGTTTCTGTATAGGAGCAATCGCCAAATATGGAGCGATGGCTTTTTGACAAGTTTGCTAAATTTTTTCGCATTCATGTAGGTATAAAAATAACGCCATACTTTTCAAGTACAGCTTAGTTAAATGTGAATGCGAAAATTTTGGGACATGCATCATAAAATTTATTGGTTCTTTCAAAAGAATTGTAAGTGTAATATCTCTCGGTTTGTCAGGATATCGTTAATTAAGTGACACGTTATTTTACTTTATTATTTGTCACTACCTTTATTTAGTATTGTTAACAGTTTCATTAATTTATATTATTGTTAAAAATGTTTATTTATTCAGCAAATGTTTTGTGTTCTTTTCACTTCGGCGTCTCTATCTTAAATAAAATCAACATGGCGAACTTTGTAACTATTGCAGGGTTGACATATGCCCGTGAATTTTGCCTACCATCTCAGCTATTTACTACTACAAAACACATCCCTGTTACAGTAGGTGGTATTGTGGCTTTTTTCTGATTACTCAACATATTATTCTGTAGGCGAAGTCTTTACTGGGCATATTACCAACACACCACTAGTGTGGTGTGGGTATACAAAATAAAGAAGAAGAAGCAACAATTTATCAAAGGCAGACAAAAGTGTTCACAGTGCCACCAAAACAATCGACAAAAGTGTCGATTTGGAGACACCTGATCCCTGGCTTAATACAGGGATATACTTATGTATGTATGTAGTAGTGATGTTACGAATATCAATTTTTAATATTCGCGAATACGAATACGAATATCTGGGGCAATAGTCGTCCAATACGAATACGAATATCCAATTTGAAATTTAGTGCCACGCGATATTTTAAATTTGACTGATAAAATCAACTATTCTCCTACTGAACCTTTTTAAAATTGTGAACTAACATTATTATTATTATATAAAAGCCTTAAGCACCGCAGCCCAAAAAGTGTCTAATGTGGAGCCTAAGTGTTTACCGAAGTAGATTAAGGCTACAAATAAAGCAAATTATTCCACACGGTGAGAGATTGAATACTTCACCTGAAGTCATTAAGATAACTCTAAGGAACTGTTTACATACTTATTAGTTTGACCAGATTTTAAAATTGTTTACAGCTAAATATTGCATTAGACAAGGCCAGAAAATGCTAAAAATGATTTTAGAAAATGCCAAAAACAATTTTCAAGATTTTTGCTAACAATTTATTAACAGTATGAAATTTTATTAAGAACTCCATACATTTTAGGCACTCATTTTAAACAAAATTTAAAAATTGGTAATATTTTAACGAATTCAGGCGGCCCGCAATTCAGGCGGCCCTGATGTAAGCAAAATACAGTGATTTTATTTCTATGCTTTGCTCTGATTTAAAAGATTCTATAAAAAGAAATTTTAGACCAGTTTATTTCTTAAAGTTTCGGATTAACAAGAAGTGCTCAAACATTTACACTATAGAATTTTTATCTTGGGATCATTAAGTTCAATTTTACAAAACTTTTATAATCAACATGATCAGGACATTTCTAAGATTCCCTGAGTGTTAATTTTTTTACAAAACAGGTAAGACATTTCATCAGTTAAAAAATAATCCATTTTTATACGAATTTTCTTTATGAGTCCAACTGCTTGTAGTCAAAATTTAAAAAAGTCTATAAAAAAAGCTCAGTTAAAGCTAAAAAAGCTGATTAAATTTTATAAAAGTCCTAATTCAATACCGAAATGCTAAAAGAACGTTTTGAAGCTTAATCAAAATTGCGAATACTAGATTTAATTGCAAAAATGCTAAAATGGTCACACTGATACTCATACTTAAATACTTTCAAATTTCGTTTTTCTCACTGCTTTTGCGCTTTTACTTAGTAATGCACCGAACTATTTCGATTATTGTTCACATATTTAATTTATTGTGCTAAACATTGTTTCACACTTGCTTAGTAATGGATATCAATCTGTTTGGTTTCCCACTCCTAATTATTGTAAAATAAGCAGAACAAAAAAATCTCTTCACGCTTCTTTAAATGATAAATGTCAATCCACCACAATGAACGCATTTCACTGTGGAACAAATTCAGATTAGCAAAAGTTAGATCGATTCTGAGAGTGAGGGGTGAAAATAGAGGCTAAATTAGAAGACCCGTATCGTGGCGTTTGTTTATGTTAGTTCGAATTTTTTTTTTTATTCGACTTTAAGCCTTTGCAGTCAAATGCCGATTTTCAGCATATTGTTTATATAGTTTTTTGGCTATAACTCGTCGACTAATTGATTTTATTTAAATTATTTGCCATATTTTTATAATTTCTTTTTAATGTTTCTTCAAAACCAACACTGAACACAATTGGTACATAAAAAATGAGAAGTAAATTAATTTTAAGCTGGAAAACGCAAGAAATTTATTGAAGAAACTGAGAACCATATTATAGACTAAGCAGAAAGCAAAAAAGATTTAGTTTTGTGAAAAATATTTTCAAAAAGCACGAAAAACAAATAATTTTTCCAACATTTTGCTTCATAAGCACAACAAAAATTTTCTAAATCAATTTTTTAAAAAATTTTAATTGTTGCACAGGTCTCTAACAATAATTTGGCATTTAGGCAAAAAACCATATAAACAATATGCTAAAAATCGGCATTTGACCGCAAAGGTTGAAGGCCGATTAAAAAAAAATCGAACTAACATAAACAAACGCCACGATACGGTTCTTCTAATTTAGCCTCCATTTTCACCCCTCACTCTCAGAATCGATCGAACTTTTGCTAACCTGAATTTGTTCCACAGTGTTATTAGACAATTGCTGCAAATGATAGTTTATCTAGGAATCATTAAAATCAACTTGAGTAATTTTAATAAATTCTTTTTGTGGCGGCACAATGTTTGTTTGTTTTTTTACTTTTAGGTTTTTTTTTTAAAAAAAATTATTAAAAATAAATGTTTTTGGTTTCATTTTATGTGTTCCTTACACATTTGTAGTTTGGAATGTATTAACAAAATATTCGTGAAATATTCGCTTAAACTTTTGTACCAAATTTGGTACAATTGTACCACAAATCCCATCAGTGGTTAAGATCCGTGTAGAAGTTCATATGCCGAATATTATTCATCTATTTAAAATTTGTTTGCCTTTTAAAGATTATAGGAGGAGGCTTATATGGGACCTATGGTTAATTTTGGACCTACTAGTACAACATTTGGTCATGGCAAAGTAGCTGTCGTACAGGTTATTGCCTCCAAATTTTATCTTAATACCAAAATTTATAAAAAAAGTTATGGCATGAAAAGCTATTTTTGGGAGAAGTATTTGTGTGGGAGTCAAATATCGACCGATTCCAATACCATTTGGTATAAGATCAATATTGCAGTGGGCACAAAGACTCTATTCTGGAAAGAAGTTTGTATGGGGGCTATGTAAAATTATGGATCAATTTTCATTTTCATTAGGCTTGGTCCTTGTAACAATTACAACCCATGTACGACATTTTATCAAACTCTCTCCAAAATTGCGACTTGTACGTTGCGTACAAGCCAGCCGAACGAACGGTTCGATTCAAAAAGTGATTCTGGGTCAATCGGTATACTTAAAGGTAGGACCAGGTCCAATATTTTAAGGTGCTACAAAACGAAGCACAAACACGTAAGACCCTCCCCACTATTAAGGTATTGGTATAAATATCTAAATACTTTTTTGTTAAAAATCGCCCTTCAATTAAAGAAAAAAAATTAGTTTGCTTTCTATTTTCCAAAGAAATTTAAATTCAAAATATCGTTACAGCTTAAATTAGATTTAACGTTTTATATAAAACAATAATCTATAACGAAAAAGCAATTAATGGCTCCATTAAAGCATTTTTAAAATATTGTTTTGCGTGTCTTAGTTTCTAACTTAAAAATCAGTCTTGTAAACCATTTTGCAAGTATGAATGAACAAAATTTTTTTAGCTTTTATCAACATCAAACTATCACCAGATTATCTTCTTTTACACTTAAAACAACAAAAACACCAAGTGATATAGATGACAGTTATAACGGATGCACTCTACTACACACTATAAATATATCTGAATAAAGCGAAAAAATGCTTTGGATAGATATTGCAGCCAGGGCTGCCAATCATTTTTTTTAACAAAAATCGTCAAACTTTTGAGAAAACTTCGTCAAGATTTAAAAAAATCATAAAATCGCCACACAAAAAAATCAACCGTTCCTTTAAGCACAATAGTACTTTATATAAATAATTATTTATTTCATCTTACAATTAACAATTCAATTTTAAAAAATAAAAACTTTAAACACAAAATAATGGAAAAAGTCATCAATAACTTACACATTTTTGGCCAATTTAAAGCAAAACCACATATTGGTGTATAATAAAGTTTTAAAGGATTTTATATTTCGTAATGTACCGGAACAGTTAAGAACTTAAAATTTCTTAAATATGCAAAGTTAATTTAAAAGCAAAATTTTTATTTTTTACATTTTTACTTAAACTTAAAATTTTGATAGAAATTCAAACACTTTCCATTCGTGTGTTAAGTTGTATTATTTTTTCTTTGATTATTCGATTTTATTCAGTTACAAGCGCATATATAAAATAATATCAAATACGACCATTAGGACCGATACGATAAATATAAATAAAATGAAACTACTCATATCAATGTCATGTATTTTGATAAAATTTTTTGTAATGTGGACATTGTAACAATGAAGAAACGCTAAAACCGAAAAATACAACTCACATTGCGACGGTGCAAAATACCTCAGTATACATCACGATCGGCGTTTAACGTGGAAATGGCATATAGAAGCAAAACTAACTCAAATTAAACTAAAAATAATTCAAATTAATTTTTGGCTTTCAATTATGGGGCGTAGCCTCTACATCTAATATCGAAAAAATTAAAGGCGCCAAAATAAACTTCGACAAAGAATCACAGCTGCCCCTGGTGTGTTAAAAACTCTAATATTCATAAGGTTCTCAAGACTAGAATTGCAGCCGAATCCACTTCCTCGAAATATTTTTAATGATAGTGGCTGCAAACGCTTAAGGAGAAGAGATACTACAGGACTCATCCGATTAGAAGAGCGTTAAGCGCCTAAAAATTTGAACAGAAACGGTGAAGGGAAACTTTGTCTTCCGGCATTGGTAGGCCATAAAATAACATATTAGAATAAGATTTGATTAATAATTGTTAGTTCATATATATTTTATGAAGATTCAATAAATAAAAATTGCGACGGTGTTCAAGTGAGTCAATAGTCAAAGAGAGCCTTCGCCCTCTCCCGCACGTGCTCAAGAATCTCCAAAATAGACTTTGAAGCACCAGCCCACACAAGAGAACTCTGTTCCATTCGCGGTCGGTTGTAGATTGTATAAATAGTAAGAAGATCAGATGGAGTGAAGTATCACTTACATCGTTTTAAAGAACCCATGCACTTGAATGCTTCTTTCGACACTTTGAATATATGTTTTGACCATTGGACAGCTAAGGTTGCGGTCATCTGCAGAAGAGTAGATAGTGTTGAAAGTTTTATATAGGAGGTCATTTAGAAAAGTAAAAAAAGAAAATCAGAACGAACGGAGCCTTGCGGCACCCCAGAAAGAATGTTGAACTCGTTTTACGAAACCTAATCTATAACAACTCGTTAGTGCGATCTATAAGAATGTTCGATATAGATCGAGATAAATTATCCCCAACAGGAATTGCAACACGCTTTGATAAGAGTGCACCATGCTAAAATCTGTCGAACGATTTAGAAATATCTTTATTGCCTTTATATTTATTACCTTTCTTTCGTGTTAATGGTGAAATGGAGCCGATTTTTCCGATAACAGGGCCAGCAAATCTCTAGGTAGTTTGACGCGAGTGCCGAACAGATTGCAATTGGGCGGTAATTTTTTGGGTTACTAGCATAGATGGGGGTAGTGCCCCAATTTTGGAGTTTCAACTTAAACTTAATGATAATTCAAAATTATTGCAATCATTTTGTTGATGTTGAGGGATGAATTGATAATTAGCAATCTTACTAATCATGAGTGTTAGTGATGTTTATAAATTTTGCATACAAAAAAATAGTTTGATTTAAATAAATGCAAAGTTTTTTCACTCATTTGAGTGCAACTTAAAATTTTGAACTTAATTTAAAATTAAAATTGTGTTTTTATGATTAAAGTCAAGATTTTTTCATTCTTGACAAAATTTCATAATGTTTAATTGGCTTTGCTTATGCATGTCATCACAAAAATCAAAATCCATGCACATACAAAATTAATTTTTTTAAATTTTAGAATACAATATTCTGTACGTAAAATTAACTGAAATTGTAATATATAAAATAAATTATTATTCAGTTAAAAACCGGTTTACTTATTTTTCATTTATTTTTAACGAAAGGTTCACTTTATTTTTATTGTCAAAAATTCAACGGCGAATACCGTAAAAAGAAATGAATTTTCAGTTATTTAATAAAAATTAACTATCAAAAAATAACTGAGAAATTCCGTAAAAACAAATGCATTTTTTAGTTATTTTATGTAATTCAGTAATTTTATATAATACAGGTTTAACTCGAATTTCTAAAAAATATCAGACACCTGTCTGCTCGTTATTCTAATGAGAGAGAGAGAGAGAGAGAATATTTATTTTTAATTACTTAAGGGCATAATAAACCACACAAATTGCTTGGCAAACATGCAGTTTGTTTTTGCTTCTGTTTGCCAATAGACAACACAATCATACTTCATACAAACATTAATTTTTCGTTTTTGCTTTGTTTTTAATCAATGTAGACGACGATTGTGCTGCGGCAATTTTGCTCGCTAGGTTTAAAACGGAGAAGATATATAAAAGAAAGAAAAGGATTAGGAACAAAGAGTGCTTTAAACAACGAGCTGCTTTGAGGGAAAAAATCTGCTGAAAATATTGGAATTTACTGCTGAAAATGATTTTATTGCTTCTTCTTCTACGTCTTTACTCTGCAAAGTTTTCGCTGATATTATAACTTTTAGCAGTAGACACCACAAAAAGTTTGACAAATATGCAACATGTCTGCGAAATATTAAAAATTTTTAATATTTCTGCAAACATTGCTTCAAATGTTTGTCCAAACAGCCTAATACACAACAAAAAATATTTTTACAAATGTAAAATTTTGACATGTTTGCCAAGCGATTTGTGTAGTTTATCATGCCCTTTACCCCGTTATACATGTTTTTTTTACTTTTGTTGCACTGACCAATTTGTTTACAGAAGAACTTTCAATTATAAGACACCAGCAGTATGCCCGATATGGTATTCGCAATTATTTTACTTTACAAATTTGATATATTTAACTAATTAAAAAAAGGGATATGTGAATTTTCTATACAAAACAAGCAAATCGTTTTTACTTTTATTTTTTGCCACAGATCTATAAATAGATAACTTCGAATTAATTTTTTGGTAGTTAAATTATATAAAATAACTGAAAACTAATTTATATTTACAGAATTTGAGGTTAATTTTTTATGGAATTCGCAGTTGAATTTTTGACAGTAAAAATTAAATGGACCTTCTGTTAAAATTTAATGAAAAAAAAATAAGTAGATCGGGTTTTAAGTTAATTTACAGTTGTTTTAAATTTCATTTTCATTTGATTTTACATACAAAATACTTTTACTTAATCAACAGACAAATTTAAATAAAACCGAAAATCCGTATAAATGTGCACTTAGTTTTTTGAATAAATGTTAGAATCAATTAAAAATAAATTTGCTTGGAATTTTATATGTTTATTTATTTAAAAATTACTGAACGTAATACTTCTTGAATAACCTACAGTCCGTTACTGTAATACTATAGTGAGCGTATATTTATATGCGTCTTTTTTGATTGCATTTTACAATTTTGGCACTTTTTAAATTGAGTGCAGATGTTATGCATTTAATCACCGTTAGGGATAGTGAAAAAATTTGCAATACCACTCAATTTTTTTTTGTGCTCACTAGCTGGCTCACTAAAGCTGGTAAAAAATAGTGCAAACTAATTTTATTCAGTTTTATTTAGTGAGAGTGCAATGTTGTTTTAAAACACTACCCCCAACTAGACGCATTTTTTTGTGAATTGACGTTACGTTAGCAACTTTCAAGCTACCAGGAAATTCCCCGGCACTGTATAAAGTGCTGAAACGGTTTGCTAAGGTACGAGATAGCATCGAAGAGTACTGTTTAAAGACCAGTTCAGGTATAACATTCGGCCCAGGAAACTTGTTTATATCGAGATCTGTAAGAACCCTTTTGACAGACGAAGCCCGAAAAAATATTCGTGGCATAGTTGTCGATGCTATTTCAAGTTCAGGTAGCGATTACTTGCTAGCTCGTGGTAAGAATTTTTGGCGAATAATTCGGCTAAACAATAAGCCTTTTCTATATGAAATACGAAAATTCGGGTTATTATAAAATTCAGATAAATTTGGGAATGCAAGTTTCCTGTTTGGTAATTTGGTAAAAGTATAAATAAACCCTTCACTTGCCAGAATAAAATTTTTTAAACAAAAAAGTAATACCACATTTTATTGTTCGTGGTGTCTACACGTAACAAAATCTTACCATAATAAATGTTGAACTTTATATGCATTTAAAAAACCAGTATCAAAATGTTTGTTTTTAACGAGTACGAAACTTAGAATAAATGCTGAGAAAAAAGTAGTGGTATCAGACAATCGTCAAAGTGTAAGCGGCGGTACTGAACAAAAAATAGTCAATATTCATTTTGGAGAACTCGCTCTGGAAAATCGTCAATATGACGTAAAATCGTCACGTTTGGCACCCCTGACTGCAGCTCTTAATAAATTTAATTGCAATTGCACTTGAAATCAAAAAAAATAAATGACAGAGCATGAATTATGAAGATACAATAGATAATTCAAAGAAAACTTCGTATTCAGTTTACAAAACCCCTTATTTCTGTCACTATCTCCACCAAACATGTTAGCCAAGGCAGGCTGTAATTTTATAAACATTGTATTGAATTAAATTTATATGTACACAGTCAGTCATATGGACAGACAGACAATGTCATGGGACTCTGTAATCATAAAAATACTAACAAAAAAAAAAAAAAAACAGCAAAAAAGTATTCATCTATTGTTTTAAGATTAATAATAATTTTTTGTATGGCTGCTTTGCCATAAAAGAGCGAGGGGAATTCTACAGAAGCTAAAACAAGTACTTTTAACAGCTACCAAAGAGTTTCTGTTGAGTTTTAATGAGAAAAAAGTCTACAAAAACATTTTATTGTTCTACAGTTGATAGAGTTATTAAAATTCTATAAAAAACAAACAAGTAACATGTGTTTGGTATGACGTCGAGCAAGGTCAGGGTGTTTTATTATCTCTTAGAGCTTTGAGTTAAAAAGGAAATAAATTAAAAAGTTATTATTAAAGGGTTATAAAACTGTACACTTGAACTTGCCAATTATGCAAAAGATAGCTGCTTAGAAAAAAATCAGCCTATACTTAATTTTTTATAGATAATATAAAATAATGTTTACAATTAGTTTAGTCAAAATTACAAAAGACTTAAGACACAAGCAGCTTAAGTTGATTATTTTAAAAAATTGTTTTATTTTTTTTTTTAATTTAATTGAAACTCGCTTTTATTGAAAAAAAAATTGTTAAATTTAATTTTATTTTAATTATAAACAAAAAAATATTAATCTTTTTTATTATTAATGGCTTTTCATTCACAGATTTTCTCTCTTAAAATTATACGCAATAGTCAGCGAAGTGTATCTTGAAATCATGCAATATGAGTCTATTATTTAAGGTTATTTTTTGAAGATGAAACGTATTCTTTTTTTATAGTTTTTTTCTGACTAAATTTCATCTATTGCGTTTTATGTTTAATGCAAGTTTTAAAGAATGCGAATAGATGCCAGTGGGTATGTAGGGAAATTTAGCTCGTGTGGGAGAAGTGAAAAGAAATACACGAAAGCATTTTCCCATATATTAGTGTAGATGAGAACATCATTTGATTCCTAATAAATTTTTTTATAAGCTTTACAAGTTTCTAATTCCGATTGTAATTTCTACAATTTTGATCTTGGACCCTATAAAGTATAAATATTCTGGGGCCTTATAAGTAGCAAAGTTGATTTAGCGACGGCCGTCCCAAGACACCATGATAAGCATTACGTTATTATATTTGTTTAATTCATACAAGCTATTTGGCTCTGGCGCTGCCCGGGTTTTCAAAATAAAATGTAAATGCTGGTTGTTTATTCTTATCAGGAAACTTTTTTTTGTTTAATAAAAATATTTTGTGAATTTCAGCCAATTCCTTCCCTAAATTAAAAAAAAAATTTATATCACGATAACAGCACCACTTTTCGGGATCAAACTTAAGAGAAACCTGGTTCCAGACTAAACTAATTTACTGTCCAGGCTTGGTGTCAATCGGTCCAGCGGTACTTGAGTTTTAGTAACAGATACCCGGAACAAACGTTTTTATATAAAAAGGTAGTCCGAAATAGATTTCTTGAACGCAGTTACGTATAACAACTAAGAAAACATGCCTTTTTTTTTTGCAGTATTTATTTATTGAATCTTCATATATTAAATATGAACTAACAATAATTAATCAAATCTTATCCTAATATTTACTTAATGTCCTGCCAGTGCCAGACAAAAAGATTTAGTCATCACGGTTTCTGTTCACATATGTAGGTGTTTATCGCTCATCTGATTGGGTGAGTGCTGCAGTGTCTCTTCTCCTTAATCGAGTGTGGCCGCCATAATTTAAAATATTTCGAGCTAAGGGATTTGGGTGCAGTTCCAGCCTTTTTAAATATTTTACTGCATATTTCGTTATCATAGTTTTTACCAATGGTACAATTGAGATCCTTGTGGATATTTGAGTTTTTGACATACCAGGGAGCGGCTGTTATTATTCGAAGAAGTTTATTAGAAGCCGAGGCAGTGCCCCATAACTGAATACCGTAGCACCAAAACATGCCTAAGGAGATTTTTTTACAACTAACATCTCGGAATGCGCACGTACGATTTTAGTGCCTGAAAAGTGCAGTGTTGTGCATAATCGTGCGACGAATCAAGTATATATGGATGGTTTAATTATTGAGGAATTATAATCTCTTGATATTCTCCACATGAAAATACAATGTGATGTCCGATGGACAAAATATATATTAAAAGTGTCGAAAGAAGCATTCAAGTGCCTGGATTTTGTTAAAATTTTGTAAGAGATAATTCACTCCATCAAATCTCCTTCTTATTTATATCACATATATCCGATCGAGAATGGAATACAACTCTCATGTGTGGAGCGGTGATTCAAAGTCCATTTAGGAGCTTCTCGAGCACGGGCAGGAGAGGGAAAGGGTTCTCATTGGTGAGAGTACGGTATCAGATTCTTTCGACTCCCTTGAGCACCGCCTCAATGCGGGTTGTATTTTGCTCTTTTGTCGTTGCTTCAATAGGTTATGTTCGGATTAAACTAGGGATCTGGTTCCCGAAACTCATACGTTTGTTCGTAGTACGCGTTTTTTCCTTAATAGGCCATCCTTTAGTGGTCGATTGGCCGGTGCATCGTACAACGCAATACAGAGAAAATTTGTTCCTTGGCAGGCCTGTTCGTATATGGAATAGACTTCATGCGGAAGTCTTCCCTCTAAAAGGAATAAGCAAAGTGTTTACGCTACTCTTTAAATGTATGAATTTTGTATGAGAACCAGACTTTTTTTTATAGATAAAACAGCTTGACGTGCTGATTAAGGTTGGCCTGTAAGATTTAGAAAAAAATTAAATACTCTTATTGATTTTAAAATTCAATTATGATTGGAACGCTCTTTATCAATATCGCCATTTCTATAGGTTGTTTCAGATAGGGCATATTCATCACAAGATGGCGATTTTCTGCAGAAATGTTTCTTTTAAAAAAAAATTCTGAACGAAAACAAATTAATGCTTAATTCGAAAATATTGGGCATTAAATTATATTTTCTCCTAGATCAATCTCTCGGAAAATACTACTTTTTATTAACTGAACCTTCATATAGAAAAAAATATTACCTAACAACAAGAATGCGATTTGATGAGATTATAATTAATCAAATCTTATTCTTCATGTTTACGTCCTGCTAATGCCGGACGAAAATTCTCTTAATCAGAGTTGCCCTTAACATATATGTTCAGCGATTGTTTGATCGGATAAATGCACTTTCGCTTTTCCTTAGGCGGGTGTGTCAACCTTCACTTAAATTATTTCGCGTTAGAGGATTTCCGGTAGAATTCAAGCCATATACATATTTCATTGAATATTTCGCGATCATAGTTATTACTAATAGCACATTGATAATTGCGAATATTGAAGCTTGTAACATAAAAAAGGCTGGCTGTGAAGATTCGAAGAATTTAATTTTGGCGCCCTTGGATTTTCTCTACATTGAAGGCCAACGCAGGGTCCACTAACTGAATACGATAGCATCAGATTAGCTTTAAGATAGAGCTGAAATACTAGAGAGTTCACAATGCAGACTTAAGGCAGCCTTTCTTCCAATAAGCCAAATTTTTAGGAATTTCTTTCAGTTTCATTTGAGTTAATTGTACCTGCATGTGGCATTTCGGTGTTAAACGTCGATCAAAATGTAAACCGAGATATTTTACATTCAAATATTGAGGTATTATTTGAGTATTGATCGGAAACTATTGAACAAAATTTTAACTTAAAATTGGCTAGACACTTTATTAAAAACTCTTCTTAACGGAAGTTTTGAAGGTCTTTGACATTTCGATTTAAATTTTAGTAGAAATTTCGCTATACCTTCTATATTTTATTTAAATCTTTTAAATATCAGCAAAAATTCAAAACGTTTCTGCAAATTTGATTTACATTTTTAAAAATCTATTAGTCATTTACTAAAACTGTTTGACCTAATTTTAAGATTTGCATAATTTCTTAGTTTTTAAAAATATTATAAATGTAAATTAAAAAAAATATACAAATATTTAAATTCCAAAAGATTTTTTTAAAACTTCTAGGCCAGTCATAGCAATAATTTCATAATTTTATTTTAACACCTTGTTAAATATTCATTTAATACAAAAGAATTAATACAAACTAATTGTATATTAAGTCTTTTGTTTTGGAATTATTTCAGAGACTTGCATAATTAAGTGTAGAAATAAAATTCTTAAAGTTTTTTAATAGAATTTGCAAAAGGTTGGTGTCTAAAGTTTTTTTTTTTTTTGGAATTTAAACTAATTAAATGTAAGCCAATAAATTTTAACTTAACTTGAATTATTGATATTAAATTTTAATTTGAAACATTTATTTTGGTCGTCTTATATTTAGGAATTATGTAATAAACCTAAGTTTATGTCTTAAGTCTTTTGTTTTTCTACAAGAAATATTTTATAAACACTTTTTTCATTTTGTGTTTAATTTTTCTTCTTCTAGGTACATTCACAACTACAACAAACACAATTATATACACAAACACAATTATCGCCATTTAAAACAAATTTAAAAAGTAGTCGATTTCGTAACGAAGTATTTTTTCTAAATTTGGAAGATGGTTATTTTGGCTGTCAAGTAAATGAGTCAACCGACTATTTACAATTATACGAATTATCGAAATTATGCGACGGAACTCAAGATTGTTATCTTGGTTCCGATGAGCTTAATAAAGAGCTTAAATGCACAAGTAAGTTCAGCAAAACAAGCAAATAAAAATTCCCACGATTGACATGTTAATAACTTTTTTTGTTATGTTTTACTTCCTTTTCAGATGACTGTGATAAGGATGACACTCATTGCACAAATGGTGTGTGTCTAAATGGTGTCTGCCATTGTAACGATGGCTGGGGTGGTTGTAATTGTAACATTCAAGGTACGTTCTGCCATTGCACTTTAAGACAGAGAATTTATTGTCTTGTAAAAAAATAAGCAAATAAGAATGTTTAAGTTTTTAAATATTAATATTTAAATTTCATTTATTTCATTTATGTTTATTTTTGTAGATGAGAACGAATGTAAATACCGTCCCTGTGATGTATTTGCACACTGTACGAATACACTCGGCAGTTTTACGTGTACCTGTTTTCCTGGCTATCGTGGTGATGGTCTTCATTGTGAAGGTAAGTTTTTGCCAAAAAATTATAATTACAAATATCAATAAGGAAATTTTCTGTTATGGATTTAAAACCAAAATCTAAATATGGTTTCAAAATCGGTAAATTGTAAAAAAAAAATACTTCAGCATAGTCTCATGTATGGAAAATTATTTCTTTATGGGCTTACCTTCATTGCATCTAGCTGTATCGTAGGGTATTTAAAAATAATAATAAAAAATAAAACCGAAAAGAAATTTTATACCCCAAAATCATCTCTCAAGCATAACATTTTCTGGCTTTATTATTGTCGTCTTTGTTAAAAAAAATTGCTTAACGGTTTTTTATACTATAAACATAACCTTAAATAATATTTATACAAATGCAATAATGAAATGAAAATATAATCAAAACAAAACAATAATCATAAGCCATATAAACATTAATTTTTGTTGTCTACATTACGTTGAATACGGTAGAGGTTTTTTCGTTGTTTCTATTCTAAATAGTAATGAAAACGAGTATTATACCACTAGATTTCATTCAGACAATTGTATGTATTTAGAATAGTATAACGAAAAGGTAAAAGAAGTAAAATAATTCATGCTATAAAGTCATCTAATGATAGCATCTTGTTTTTGGAGGAGAATAACAACAGCCGGCAACAAGATTTTCTAGATAATAAGTAAAATAAAACCTAACATTGTAGAATTAGAAGAGAGAAAACAAAACTCAACTACACTGTTTCCCCTGAGCTTTGAAATCATTAAGGGATAAAATAAAATTAAAAATAAATTAAAGTATGAAACAAGTTTGTTACTTAAGTCTTTTGTTGTAGTTACCTTGATATAATAAAAGTCACAATAATATTTTTAAACTCGATTTTGCAATATTCTTACGGTGAATCAATCAATTTTTTTCTTAAAAATAGATACTAGCTTATAGTACTCTATATAAGAGAAATCTTTTACCTTAACATTATATGGGAATAATTACGAACTTTTACCTCTTAGCAAACTCGAACCCTTTTTTGTTCACTGAATTTATTTTACGAGTACTTACAATACTCCACAAAAATTAATAAGCAAATAAATTTAATAATTTGTCTAATATTTATAATATTTAAATAATATACCTTCTTTACACTTCTTCACAAATAGGAATAGTTCGGTCTTAAGCCATATGTCACGTGTATTTAGCAGGCCAGTTGTTGCCTAGTCCGACACCAACTTTCAGCCATCCCAAACATGGAAAACAGACGCTTTCAGTTTGCAGCTCGCTTTTACATTTCGGATATCGTAAGCACTCAGAACTTGTATGGAGTCCGGTGCCACTCGGAGACCTCTGAAATTCTCTACAAACACAAATAATTCTCCGCGACTACGTTATCAGCAGCTCCGTATAATTATGGAATTTTTTACTAATCGCACCTGTGAGCGTTGCCGATAGCACTCAGATGTGTTTCCTTATTTCAACTGGCGCCCACACAAATACATTCCCAGAATAAGGATTTTGGAACTATAGCACCCATACTATATGAGCTTGGCAACAATTGGCTTTTCAATTCGATGGTGAAGGGTAATTAAGATTCGGTACAGCGGAATAAAGCATTTTCTTTCTTAATTTTTTTGTCTTCATAAATATTTTATTATTGATTTTGTGTCTTAAGTATTTAATGCCGTCGAATTTTAAATTTCATGTTTGAAGCTACGTTCACAATGGCAGCAACATTCTCGTTTACAATTTTAACTAAACATTTTTTAAAAAGTTGAATCTATTTCTACTTCACCAACAATTTGCATGAAAATGTATATGACATTTATAGTAATTTTATTTACATTTGAATGAAAATTTTAGCAAAATGTTTTCAAGAATAACAAATACGTATAATTGTTCTGGGCAAAATTTGCAACACATTTCTTAATGGAAAATGTGTATGGTTGTGAAAACAATTGTTGCTTTATTGTGAACATCAGCGAAATTGTTGTAGTTATTGTAAACGAAGCTTTAAAATGTATGATTTTTTTATTGATGTTTTTGAAATTTTAATTAGGCTAAAGTTCATCAAATTAAATTTTCACTAAATTATTTTCAGTGAAGGAAGGAGTTTTTTTTTTAATCAACGTTTCCTTCACTATGTACATATCTATTTCGAAATTTATCTTAACTCTATGGCTTTGACTCATAACTTTTCAGTCCTGTGTTTGAATTTTATAGGAATTAAAAAAGGAATACGGTTGATTCCTGAAGGTTGAAATAGCCCTCCGATTTCTACCTTTCCTGCAATCTTTTGTTTTACTTCCAATTTGTATTTGAAGTTTTTTGCTTAAAGTAATATTAAATTGAAAAATTAAAACTTATTTATCTCAACAATATCTAGTGCGATTTTGCAAATTCTGAACGCCTATTTTTTGTCAATATTTTTCTTAAACCTGATTCTCTTAACCCTTTTGCTTAAATTTAATATTTTCTTTCTACATTTTCATTTTCTTGTTTTTAAGTTCGTGTCTAAAATCTTTTAATTTGGTTGAGAGTCCGTGGTATACCAGATAGCTGGGCTGTTGGTTAATAAACAACTACCAAAGAAATCATCTGATGATAATCTGACGAGTAACAATAACGAGAACATATTCTGTTTTTAATTATTACTTTTTTGACATATTCTGATACGTTCGTCTTTAAACTTGGAATGTTTTAGATGCAAGCATAGACGCCACATAAAATTGGTTGAAAATCGTCACATTTTGAGGAAAAAATCGTCAAATAGACTTACCTCAATTGAAATTATAAAGAACAACTCAATTTTAATAATTTGTGGAAATTGATTGTCATTTTTAGTTTCCGTTTCTAATAAAATTAAAAAATATTTCAATAAAAACCCCGAATATAAACATTTCTCTTTCATTAACTATGTATAGTTAAAACTTCCTTTGATTAGAACAAGTTAGAGTGCATTATTCGGCCGAATCTTTGATACCCTCCACCTGCATTTCAAATATTTCAGAAGGGGACTGAATATGATATCTATATATTAATTTTCAATCTTTATAAAAACAGGCGTTTGCGGCTTAGACCTATATTAAATTGTTAACCGACGATCGGAAAGTTTTATGCTTTTCTTTTTAGAAATTTGAATTGGCTTGAGTAAACTATCATGATTCGTAACAGTTTTAGCTGAACTAAAATTTTTTTCAGGCGAAGAATTTATATTGGACCCATGGTAAATTATGGTTCAAACATCCCGAAATCCTATAGAGCGATTTTTGGTATAAAATCCCATATTAGAATAAATTTTAATACATCAGTGAAATTAGTTTTAGCGTTTACACTGAATTTTAGAAGGCTTCCTAATATAGGATCTCAGGTAAATTATGGACCGTATATCACAAAATTGCCTGACATTTTTTATGGCTATATGAAGCTAAATTGGAACAAATTTTACCGCAATATCTTTATTTTTTAGGGTTTATTTAGTTAATTTCCTAGAGTGGGCTTTATATTGGGCCTGTGGTTAATTATGGACCGATCATCGCGAAGTTAATTAGTATGATTTCTAGTCCTATAAAACTGAGAAGTATTAAGTATAATAGTATTACTTATTACGAGCTTAGGCGTAATAAGCAGTTTCCCGAGAGTAGGGTTAACATGGGGCCTACAGTAAAGTATGGAGTGATCTTGGCGAAATTTGACAGTGTGATTTCTAGTTCTATGAAACTGTGATGTACCAAATGTTATTACAATTGCATTATTTATTACGGTTTTAGGCGTACTAAACTGTTTTTCAAGAGCAGGGTTTATATGGGGCCTAGTGTAAATTATCAGCCGATCTATATGAAATTCTACAGTGAGATTTCTTGGCCCACAGAACCGTGAAGTATTAAGTTTTATTATAATAGCGTTGTTTATTACGGAATTTTCGTACTTAACTCTTTTCCGAGAGTGAGCTTTATATGGGGTATATCGTAATTTATGGACCAATTCCCACGAAATTTACCAGTGTGATTTCTAGTCTTGAAAAATTGTTACATATGAAATTTACTATGATGGCATTATTTGATACGGTTTAAGGCCTACTAAACTTTTTTCGGGAGCAGGGAATATGGGGCCCAGGTTAAATTATGGATGGATCTTCATTAAATTTAACACTATGATTTCCATATTTATATCATTCCGTGCATTAGTCCACCAATTATGTTAGTTTTTGTAACAAAATAAGCAATTTTTAAGGGTGGTAGTTCCACATTTTTATCCATAATTCTGATCCTACTGAATTGATTTTGATGGATTTCAATCCCAAACTGCAATTTGACATCAAGTCTGATCTTTTCTTTTGAGTGAGCGTGTTTTGAGCCTTTCGAAAGTGAGCGTGTTTCCAACAGACGGCCAGACAGACGAACATGGCTAAATCGACTTAGAAGTCGATATAATATATACTTTATGGGGTTTTAAATGTATAAAAAAATTTCACACGGAATGACAAACTTATTATACCCACATTCACCACTAGTGTTATAAAAAGAAACAACTTTATAATATTTTACTACAAATAGCGATGAATTCCAAAAATAAAAATATTTAAAATATTAGTAGTATCACTTAATTTTTATATCAATAGATGACTTTGCTACATATGGGAAGGCTACAAATATTTGAGAATACCGAACTGCATATGCAGATTAGGAACCAGAATTATTACAGTTACACAACCAAAAAATTTTTTTTAAAGTGTTAATATTAATAAAAAAAAAAGTAAGAATATTAGGTACCACATGAACTGAAGCTAAGAGATATCAAAAACTTGTATGTGATATAAAAAAAATTTAAAATGGATCTAGTAAAACGGTACCAACGAGCAAATTGAGCGTCAAAAACTTGGATTGCACTGCTCAGACATGCAAACTAGCAAACTAATAAATGAAAGAACGTAAGAAGCTAAAAACATGTAAATTATATTAAAAACTTTTGTAGATTTGTATAAAATTTCTCATTTTAAAAACCACAACATTTTTGGGGTATCGTCCAGTTATCAGTGGTTAATATCTGTGAACAAAAATCGTCAAAATGACGATAAATCGCTTAATCTGGCAGCCTTGAATACAAGACCTTAATAAAACCTTTTACCCAAAAAAACCATTTACGATTAGTAAAAGCGTTTTTCGCTACGTTGTGAAAGAATCACACAGGGAAGTCAGCTAGTGTAACAGTTCTCCCGTGCGAGGAATGTCCTATTGTTAAAAAAGCGCTTGTCGACAATCAGAAACTCTCCTTATGAGAATCCGAGTGGACTCTTACACGATTGAAAATTCTAGCTGGGGTTGTTTTCACAACTTACAAACAAAACAAATTTGAGTTCTAGTTTTTTATTTATTATAATATTCATAATGGATACACCTTTTTCTCATTTCAAACTTCCTCTTGAAGACAACAGTGTTAAAAATTTTTTTATAAAAACCTTTATTTTTATACTATACAAAATATATATATTTTATTACACATGAATGCTTGGTTGAATAGTGAAAAGTGTTTTTCTTTGTTGTTTCCAACAATTTTGTTGTTTTTGTTACAATACAGTATGATACCATACATATTAAACTAAATCTTTTTCATTGATTTGTTTTCTTTTCCGGACTGCTACTACTACTACTACTGCTCGTATTTACTACAAACATGTTTGTATACATCAAACAAACTATCACATGTTACTACTTACTTGCAAACTGCAGCATACATATCCATTTAACAAAAGTAAATTTTTTATAGCATAAGCTAGAATATTGAAAACAAAGTGGTAGACATGTAACAACGTCATTGAATTTAGATTATGTAATACATACAAATATAATGGTATAATAAGGCAAAACAAATACTAATGCCAGAACAAATACAGCATAAAACAACAATCAATATGCCACAAAAAGACTTAAACAACTTCTGCACTTTTTGAACCAAAAAGGAAAAAAGATAATGTTAACATAATGTTAATGTTACTTTTTATGTTAGAAATTCTAAGGAAATGTAGTTGAAGGGAAAAGGTTACAAAAAAAAGAAGAAAAAATGGTTTTGATTCCAGTTATTTCAAATAACAATATGCAAACATTAAAATATCTGTTTGTTTAGAAATGGCAATAGCACGTTGTAAAACTTAAATTGCACTCAAGGGATTTGTTAAAGAGTAGTTAAGATTTCTCATATATGGTATTTAAAGTATGTTAGCGAGTAAATTAAAATTCATTGCAAGTTTTTAGAAATATGGAGCGATAAAAACATGAACTGGATTATGTTAAATTATAAGAAAGTTTACAAAAGAATTTCAGGGCTCTTAAAGTCAAACAGGATTTACTTGTACTCGTATCACCCTTTTTAGATTTACTATGAACTATTATTTCAGGCATGTTCTAGAAGTATGAGGCAATATTAATGTTAACCTGAATGATCTTGATAATGTTAAATTATAAGCAAAATTAATAGAATTTTTGATCTAATATGAGCTTTAATTTCAGCAATTATTTACGTGTATCCAGCCTCTATTTCACTGAATTTTGTCCTATATTCTAACATGTGTATAATAGTATACATAAAATCTTGCTAATGTCAGCTTTTAAGCCTCTCTGGTTTCCTTATTCCAAATCACGGCAAGTTGATTTATCAACATGGCCATAAACCCCTGTTCGGTCAACAGTTTAATTATTCTATAAGTTTCATTAAGAAGACAAATTAAGTTTTACATAAAAAGTAGATTTTTCTTAACCTCTGGATTCCTTAACAAAACTGAGTCTTTTCGTTAAAATTTTTATTCGTTTTGGAGCATTATTTTTCCCCATTTATATATTATTTTTCTTTTTTTAATTTCTATCTTAAATATTCAATTTCTATTAATGATTTTGGGGCTTAAACTTTTCTAAGTCTAGAATTTAAATTGTCTAACGCAATATTTAAACAATTCTGATGCTGTCCTTTCAAATTTTGTTTGTTTGTTTCTTAAGTCTTTTGTTTTGAGGCATAATGTTTTCTTATATTAAATTTTTAAGTCTTGTTTGTTAAAACTTTTGATTAAATATTTTTTTCTTCCTTCTTTCACTTTTAAATCGTTTATTAACTCTTTTGTTCCGAATAATTGTTTTTGCTTTTTTGTCTAAAGCTTAAATATTTTTTTTTTAATTTAATTTTTTCTTAATTCTATAATTTTATATATTTCTCTTAATGTTTTTGTCTAATTCGAATTAATAAATAGTGGAAATACAAATAAATAAAACATTTTTATTTAAATTTCTCGTTATTTTTTTAATATGAACAAGAATTACAATTCTTGATTTGTTTTCTTAATTTGTAATTAATTTTCTCGTATAAAGTGCAAATAACCTTTGTATTACAATGCAACTTAAAATAAATTTTAAGGTTTTGCTCAATTAACAAGAGGCTTTTATAATTTGGTTATATTTTTTTACATTTGGTAACTTCTTCAAAAATTTTGGTTGTAAAAGTTCTATTAATCGTGGCAGCTCTGGTTGAGATACTAACTATGTGTTTTTAAACAACAACAATCTTTGAAGTAAGTCTCGTTAACATTTCTGTTGTATTTGTGAAAATGACGCAAACTGTTTGGCTCCTGGGACATAGCGTGATTATATTTTACATTTATAATAAAAAACAAATCTTGAAATGAATTAAAAACAAATTTCAACTTATTCAAGTCATTGTGTGCAAACAAATAGAAGCACAATCGTTTGCGCTCTCTTACATAAATACACATGTGTTAAATAAGACTTTATGACGCCGAACTGCACAACACTTGTGTTTGAAGGCTCATAAAGAGATGTTTAAGCAACGCGTAAACAAACATCGATTCACGATCCAAATTTATGTGTGCGCATAAAACATTTTGTTGTTTGGACAAAACGATGACCCTGCCGGAAATTTGTTTCAATTGTTCCTAAAGTAATTAACCCGTAACCATTGAACACAATATTATCAATCGACTGGTGTTAGTGTGTTCTATTACTTAATATGAAGGAGATCTTTTAGATTATCGTGGTGCTGGCCTAGGACGTGATAGATTGACATATTTGAATCGTTTGTTTATAAAAGGCCTTTTGTCATTTTTTTAGAAAAGACCCTTTATTACGAAAATCGACTCGTCATATGGTAATACGTCATTATAAAGGACCCATGTTTCCAGTATTATCAGCTCCTGAAGCTTCAACACTGTCTCAAAAGTTGAAGCGACAAAAAAGTACATAAGGAAAATAAGCAGTTTTTTCCAAAAGTTTAGATTTTTAAGCTAGAGGCTTTTCATAAATAATCGATTAATTTTTGGTTAGTAAACTTGGTTGGTTTAGTGAACTGTTCACTCGAAAAATATCTGAGACAGGCGGTCTATTAACCGAAATTGAATGTGTTGATTTAGGCTATTTCAGTGACCTGTTATAAAGTGTGAAAAAGGTACTTACTAACCCCCTCCTAGGACATCACCTTGATAAAGTGACAAGTCCCCTGCATATAAAGTGTTAGAGCTAGAAACCACTTTAGAACTGTTACGTGACAAGTTTGGTGCTAGTTGCCCTTCCCCTAGGGTAGCTAAGGCGGGGTAAAGTTTGTATTTGAAGTATTTTGTTCTAAAATATATAATTTGTTTTTTTAATTTTGTTTATTTGGATTTTAGTTTGTATTGTGTAATTTTATTTGTTACTTAAAGTCTCTGTTCGAACTTGCGAAAAATGTTGAGCATCATTGATTATTTCACACGAAATTTTTGACATGTATCAATATTATCTATCGCGTATTGTTTTGCAAAGGCAAGCAAAAATCATTTTTTTTTGTAATTGTCATTAAAAAAAAGTAAAAAAAATATTAGCTCTGTTCCACATGCATAACGAAACAGTCCACACTTGCACAAAGTTACCCAAAAGCGTTCCACATAACTATTTTTGTACAATTAAGAGAGTAATTGAGAAAGTATTTTTTTTTCATTTCCTCTACAGAGTTGCACGAACTTTTTCTTTGGATAAGTTCGGACAAGAATAAACGATCATCGGTTTTTGTTTACATATGAAACTAAAAATTAGTCAGGAAATTTTCAAGCCAACGAAAGAATAGTTTTTATTAAAAAAAATCTATTAAAAAGCGAAATGTAAATTTTTAATCAAAACGTTAAATTGATAAATACATTATTGCATACATATTTCCCTTAATCTTTAATATAAAAAAAAACAATATATAAAAAATGCCAATTTAAAGAAGTGCAAAATGATTTTGTCAGTTCCAGCAATTTTGGGTAGTTTTGAACAACTTAGAGTAATTTTCATTTTACTCTCATAAGTCCGGACTTGCCCGATATCTTGTGGAACACACCTATTATTTATATAATTTCCCAAATCAAAAAAATGAATTTTTTTATTAATTTGAGCATTTTTCTTTGTGAAACGTTTGTTATAAAAACCACTTTACAAATACAAAATAAAAAAACTACAAAAAATTACACGCTGTTGCTTAAAATTCCGTGCGAATTAATATGAACTGCACATGTTTCGCACGAAAAGTAAAAATGTTGCTAGAAACATATCGAATGTTTTTTGTAATATAAATAGAGTACAGCACTGTCAACATTTTTTAGTTTGTATTTCAAAATTTTTTGTTTTTTATTTGAAAGTTTGTATTTAATTTTTCATTTAATTCAAATCTTTTAAATATAAACATATTTTTATTAAAAATTTTGAGACACAGTCAATTCGATTCAGAATTTATGCTATTTAATGCTTAAGCTTTTTTCGCAATGACAGCAACATTTTCACTTGGTGTTCACAATAAAGCAACCACAAACATTTTCAATTAAGAAAACGTTTAAAAATTTGGCTGACAAAAATATTGCGTACATATTAATATTTTTTACAACATTTTTGTTAAAATTTCATTAAAAGCTAAATAAAATTATTAACAACGTCATTTATAATTTCATACAATTTGTTGCGGAAGTAGCAGTAGACTCAACTTTAAAGCCTCGTACACAATGCTAGCAACAATTTCGTTTTTATTCTATCTTATTTTTCCCAAAGTATATCATATATTTTCCATTCATTTTTTGAACAAAAATGTAACTAAAGTTTTTTTAAGAAGTTGAGTCTACTTATACTTCAGCAACAATTTGTATGAAATTGTTGATGACGTTTATAAAAATTGTATTTAGTTTTGAATGAAACTTTTAACAACATTTTTTAAAAAATAATGATAAATAAGTATTTTTGTTCTGGGAAAAATTTTCAAACGGTGTCTTAACTGAAAATGTGTGTGGTTACGAAAAAAATTGTTGCCCTATTATGAACACCAGTCAAAATATTGCTGCCTATTGTGAACGAAGCTTAAACAAAAAATTTTAGTTACACTTTTTTCGAAAAATAAAAGAAAAAATATATGAAATACTTTGAGAAGAAAGAAGATAGAAGAAAAAACGAAATTGTTGCTTGCATTGTGAATAAAGCTTAAGTGTCTTTTTCAAAATAAAATGAAAATCTTCGCATGGGAATTTACACTGAAACAACAATTAAAAAACCCCAAATTTGTGTTTTATTTCTAATATAAATTTCTAAACGAAAAAATTAATTTTTTAGTTTAAAAAACAGGCAGTAGACTACTGTTTTATTCATTTAAATCCTTAATATACTCCCTAGAAATCTTTCAGAATTCTTAATAAATTTCAAAATTATATATCACTAATCCCCAAATTAAGTTGCAATATATGATAATTATTCCCCCTGCGAGATTTCTCATCATTAGTGATACTTTAATTAAATACATTTTCGCAACTACATATTGGCGACCCCAAAGTCCAACGTACACTTACAATATATGACATTGTGAATGTGAGTTGGATTTTCGCAACAAAAAAAAAACAAAAAAAAAAGAAGAACTCCTTTTCAACTTGAGCTTGTGTCTGCTTTTTCGGTGTCTCGTGTAACATTGTACCACATTCATATATCATGGAGTAACATCTTTTACACTCAAGTAATTACGCGTGTCAATGCATGTTGAATGTAGTACGAGTAAAGCAAGTAGTCTGTGGCACAGAAATGGGGCATAAAATTAAAACTACAACAAAGTCAGTAATAAGTAATATAAACAGAATCTGTTTTAGTAGCTTAACTATGTGGTGTATCTAAAATTTCGTTGTGTGTGTATATGCAAAAATACTTAAAAAGCTTTAGTTTCTTTTTTGTAAATCGCGCATAGTTCATGTAGATCAGCTTGATGGAGCTGATGCCTCATCATCTAGATGACTTTGGTGTTATGGTTCTTTTTTTTTTCTTTTCTTAACTTAACATATACTTTATTTTAGTGTAACATGAAGTAAGCGTAACAAGTTTATCAAATTTTTTAAATCTTTTGTTATGAGCGTGTAAAATAAAAACAACAACTACAAAAACATAAAGCGAAAAAAAAGTCGTAGCAAAAACATAATAAAGCAGTGGCTGGAGTTTTAGTTTTTAAGACATGTTTCTTTTGGAATTTTAATATATGGTAGGTAGTGTTAACTACGTGAGGCTTTTTATCTAGAAGACAATAAATCTGTGGCGAATTTTGTTATTTTTCTTAAGATAAGAAGAACTGTTTGATTAGTAATTAAACTTGCTATTTAAGTTTTAGTTTTAACTAAAGTAATCAAATATTTGAACCAAGTTTGTAGTTATAGGTCCCACTGTTAGCATGTTTTTCTAATTGCTTATTTTTTCTCGTTTAATTAAAAACATGATCAATAATTTTTGTCTTTGGGCCATTTATTATGCCATATTGATTTATTTCCTAAGAGTTTAATCTGCTCAATTCATTTCCTTTGCACTTTTCCGTATCCATATAAGACCATGAAACAGCCAGCAATAAACCAAAAACATGTTATCAACATGTTTGGGAAGATATTGTTAATGCTGTCGCTGCTGCTGCTGCTGCTGCTGCTGCTGCTGCTGCTGCTAGAACACAGTTCTATATTTCTTCTATATTTTTCCTAATCTAATAAAACCTTAATTATGAAATTGTACAGGCTGTTACTCTGTGTCTAATAACAGGTGCATAATTATGTTTAGAACATTTATATGTGGCAAAAAAAGAAGAATAGTAAAAAGTCTTTGGAAAAACCAGCAAAACTTATAAAAAAAAATTAAACCCAAAGATGTTACCACAACACGTAACATGGCTTTCGAAAAAACACAAAATGGTAGTAAAAATAGAAACGAAATCTTGCTCTAAAACATGCTGCTGAATATTTTTAAGAGTATTTGGTTTAACATCAAGGAAGTGATTATAAGATTTCATTTTTTTCATGACTTCTAAGCTAAGCAAAGGAAGGAATATTGTATGGTGAAATAATGATGAGAGATATAGGAAATATGTATCAATTCTAAAATAGAAGCCAGAAATTGAGTTTACCAAAAAAGTTGTTGAATTAAGCACCCGTGAAAAAAAATTAAAAGGTCATGGTAGCCAAATTTTTAATTTCCCTAAAAAAAATAAAAATTGTTTTAAAGAAGAAAAAAGACAAATACATTTTTTGATTTTCTTCTAATTTATTATAAATTGTTGTATTATTTAAACCGTTTTCAAATGTGCTTTTTTAAGTCAAATTTCGATTAATAAATTTATATTTGAATCCAAGAAAATTTAGAAAACTTTATTTAAATTTTTACTTAAAGGTAAAATTGTTAATGTTCTTATTTAAACAATATTTAAATTTATTTTTATTTTTTTTTGTAATTTTATCTTTAGACTTAATTTATTTAACTACGTTTTAAATAGCCAGAACTCGTGAGATGTTTTTTAAGCAAACCAGCATGGCCTTGAAAGGTCATTTTGTTCTAAACTAATTTTGAAGAGCAAATAAAAAAAAAAGTAATAATAAAAAGAAAGATGAAATAATAATAATAATAAGCTAACTTACGCAGTTGGCACTTAGAATAAAAATAAATAAAATTTCCGGCACTTACAATTTATACCATTTCAACAATAAATTAGACTTAGGCCCGTTTTCACAAGTTACCGTTAGCTAAAGGTAGGATTTAATCGGCCGTATAAAAAGTGTTCTATTATTAAAATTTTTACCTCGACCTACCAGTTAGGATGTACCTTCTTTTAAATTATCGCTTTTAAATTAAAATTAAACACTTTTTATATAATAAATAAACGATGAAATCGTACCTATAGCTACCGGCATGTTGTAAAAACTGGCCTTAATAGGTCTGTTCTTTACAGAAAGGAATCCCATACAAAACATTATCAAATTAATTTAGTTGAGATTTTTCTATCCACTATACACAAAACCAAATTTTAATAATAATTGTCATACACAAGAAAGATTTTATAGTGGGCACTTTAAAAAATCGGACGAATATTTTTTTATGCCCGTATATTTTTTAGCAAATTAATCATAACAATAGCTTTTACTTAATGATAACAATAGCTTATACATACTTTAAAATTCAGCAAGTTTTCTGAAATGTCTAACCGAAATCGTTCCATGTTTTCACTTTTCCTTTGTAATTTCTGATAGTAACAAAATATATTACCGATATATTCTACCGTCTTCCGGATCACAACACAAGCTTTCAGGCGGAAGTCAGTGCTATTACAGAAAGTGTGAGATGGATTGAATCGAATATGGGGCGGGTGGACGCTAACATATTTACCGATAGCCAAAGGGCAATAAGGGCGTTATCAGTCAATATGGTTAGGTCCAGGACCTTATTAGACTGTAGGAAGAGCATTATTGAATTCTTCTCGGGTTGTGGGATCCGTACCATATGGGTGCCGGTCCACTCGGCGATGATCGGAAATGAAAGAGCCAATATACTCGTTATCGAAGGGAGAGAACTCGAGGCGGTTAACCTGTAGAATGCGAAGGAATTACGTCCGGGAAACTGGGTTTCTTAACGACAGACATAACAAGGATGGTGGCAGAACTATCCATCTAAATCCCCCATGTTTCTTCTTAAGGAGAGCACAACAGGCCCGATAGTGGACAAGGTGTATATCGCAACAGATATGAAGTTGCAACTTGATGCTTCGTCCTCCTTTCAACCTTACCTAACATAGCCTAACCTAACAAAATAATATGTACTAAAACTCGTTAAATAAGCAAGTGCTCGGTCCGATTATAATTTAAAGTACAATTTTTTTACCTGCCACGTCCCGCTTAATTCTTGCGGTTTTTTTATAAAAACCATAGGGATAAAAATGTCTACCTTTTGTTAAAATCGATCCATGCTAACTTAACCGATCCACTTAGAAATATTGTCTGGGTTAATTGAATCATTTAGGTCAGTCTGTCTCTAACGTAGATAACGGGCAAAAATAAGGCCTTTCCCGTAACTCATAATTCAAATTACAGACACCACATGATCCCCGAAGATTCCTTAGAATTACTACACAGAAAGAAAAAAACTAAATTTAAGTTTCTTTTGCTTACTTTTAGTACGAGTCGTACTTAGAAATTTAAGTAGGAATACCACTAAATTGCACTTAAAAAAATCATAAATGGGATTACTTTCGAAAATCAGTCCCGGAATTTCTTAAAATAAGTACAAAATTCTTAAATCAGGTAAAAAGAAAAGTTAAGGTTTTCGTTAGTGGTGCCACTCTGAGATAAAATTTACAAAAAAAGAACGTAGTATTCTCAGCGAACGTATTGGTCTCATCCAGTGTGGCCATTTTGGCATTTTTGAAGCAACATTTAGCATTACAAATTTTCTTTTAGCTGCAAAATTTTTATATAGCACTTGGCATTTGATTTAACATTTTTATAAAATGGTTTTATAAAAAACCATTTTATATAATATTTTCAATTTCACTCAAATTCGATTTCCAGAACCTGGCTTATCAATTTCTATATAAGATGCACCCCTGAAACTATATATCGCATTTCTATATAAGATCCAACCCCTGAAAATATAAGGGTCCGCCAAATAACTTTTTTTTTTTTTGAAAATGCTATAAAAAAAAACTACTGAATATTTACTCAAATTTCTTTTTTTATTTGAAAATAAAATAATATCCTTCCGGATAATAATGGAAAATAATTACTTAATAATTCCTTAAAATGGCGTCATACCAAGGACTTTATTCAAACTTCGTCTCAATGATGTCTCCGAAATGTTCAGTTGTTGAGAACGACGGTGAATTGACTTTCTGCCACAGCAGCAATATTCTCGGGTGTACGCACTGTTTTTGGCTTTTCACGCTTTGGTTAATCGATGAGGATGCCAGTTTCTTTCACTTTTTTCACAAGATAACGAACATACGGAGCCGACGGTGCTTCTCTTCTTCCAAAATCCGTACGCAATTTTCGCACACATTCTGCAACATTACCATGATTTTCAAAGTAATGTCGCAATATTTCCCAGCGTAAAAGGAAAACAAAACCTTCAACTGTGCCACAAAACCGTTAAATACTGCAACATTATTTATGCATACCATTAACAAATGCAACGAAATTCAGAAAAGTGCACAAAAAAGAAAAAATAAAACGTGATATAAATTTGAATATTTTACCACCAATGAATTGACAAAACGAACACATTTTTCATTTACTCACTCAACAAGTTTCAACAAGTTGCAGGAAAATAAATAAAATTTCAACTGTATAAAGTTTTTTTTTTTTTTTGAGTTTTGAAAGTTAAACATCTTGAAGTTCCCACTAAGACGAACAACAAGAAAAAAAAAATCATATTTGCAACTTTCCAGAATAAATACTTCAACATCTTAAGAACGCCAACCAGAAATATATACAATTTCAGCTTCAGCCCAAAAGAAAAAGAAACATTTTGATGAAAGAGAAAAAAAGCAAAAAAAAAAAAAAAATGCTAATGTATACGCATATAAATTTCCACTTAACCTCATTTCTTTCAAAACATGTCCAATGCATAAATAAAAAAAAAAACAAACAAAAAATGCAGTATTTAAGAAGAAAAAAATGTGCAGGAAAAGCCAAGAAATGCTTTAAAGAAAAAAGAAACAAACTCCAACTAAGGCCTATAAAAATTGCATAGTAATGTCTGTCTGTCCCAACCGTTGCATATAAATATGCATACTTACATTTTAAATAAACATTAAACATTAAAAACTAACTGTGTTTAAACCTAAAAAAAAAAACGAAACTACAAACTCATCTTTACGGCCATAAAATAAAACAGGTGCTGCCTGTTTTGTGCGTTTTTTTCCAGCTAGAAAAGGAATTGGAAATGACATTACAAAAATTTATGCGTAATAAATACCGGCAAATAAAAATATAATGGATTACGCTCCAGTATTTACTTTAATAGCAAAAAAAAAAATGGCACGAATTTGATTTTAACAGCGGGAAGCGCTTGATATAAATGTTTAAAAATGCTTAACACATAAAACAAAATCGATGGTCTCATGAAGAAAGGCCCTAACTCACATAGTTGCAACTTTATAGGAGAAGGTAAAAAACAGAATATAATAAATATGAAATAAATAAAATAAATAATCAAGTACAGAAAGATTGATTCAAGTACGGGTTAATCAAGTGCGAAATACTCAACTTATCCGTATTAAATCCCGAATTCGTACTTGAAATAATCCGAAAATGAGATTGCATCACGCCCGACCTGGTTTTTACTTTAAAAATTTGATGTACATATTTAACTTAAAATGTAAACTAAATGGGAACTTTTGCTTTCTTTTTAACATTTTAAACATGAAAATAATGTATGGTATTCTATTTGTTTGGTTGTTGTTGTTGTTTCTACACAAAACAACCAAATCATTGGGTACGTTCATAAGTCGTAGCTGTTGAGCTCAACTGCTAGAAAACTGTTGACAACTGTTGAGCCGAACATTTTCGTCTTAGAAACGGCATTATGAGTATAATGCAAAATTAACAGCTGATAAACATAAACAATTGAAAAAAATAAAGGCTGAGGTTGAGCACAACATGTTGACTTAAGGTAGCTAAAAAATTTTATGATGGAATAAATGGCCTCAAATACCCAACTGTTGTGTTGAGCGGAAGTGCTCAACTATGCGTTTCTAAGACAAACACTAAACGGTTACACAACAGTTACGCCTTATGAACGTGCCCATTGTTTACCTAGTAGGGTGGTGTTGTTGTAGTTTCTATAACAAGCTTTGACAAACACACGCGTATGTACGCATATATAACGCAATGCTGTGCGATGAGACCAATAAGTTATACGAGATTAAAACACTCATTTTGTAATTTTACTCTCAGAGTGGCACTACCAACGAAAAGTTCAATTTTTTTACTTTGTTTAAGAATTTTATACTTATTTTAAGAAATTCCGGGATGGATTTTCGAAAGTAATCCCATTTAGGATTGTTTTAAGTACGTTTTAGTGTTACTCGTACTTACTTAAATTTTTAAGTACGCCTCGTACTTAAAAGTAAATATAAGCAACTTAATTTATCCCGAGTGTTTTTCTTTCTGTGTATCAAAATGTAATTTTTAATGAAATTGCATGAAATTTTTGTGATGAGGTGTATGTATTTGACAAAAATGAGTCAAACGATATGTAACATTATTAGCATGTACTGAATTAAGTTATTTTACTTTAGTTATTTAGCATGTAAAGAATAAAATCTATGTGGAAAAGTGTTGTCAGCAAGTTGTTTGCTCCTTTCCTCCAATTAAATGCTTAAAGTTAAATCGAGTTAAGGTCTTTCTGCATTAGTCAAACTATTTTGTTGAATTATTTAGGATGTAAGGAATAAAATCTGTGTTAAGAAGTGTTGCCAGAAAGTTATTTGCTCATATCCTCCAATTAAATGTTTAAAGTCCCAAAAATCATTCACCTTAACATTTAAATTCGCAAGGGTTTAATACTTTTTTTAACTTCTTGTTTTCAAAAACAAAAATCAAGATGAAATCAAGGGTTTTCCTATAAAATACTGTCATTCTCGATTTTTGAAAATTAATAAATGTGATTACCACAAGATTGTACCGTTCGCAAAGAGTTTTCTTTTGGCGTAAAAGTACCTACAATATAAGTTAGATTTTTACGAAGGATTCACTATTTGAAAGATATTTTTTCATAAAAGTGCACAATATGCTTTTCATTAAAATTGTTTTTAGGACTCACAGCTAAAATTAAAACCTGATTTAAACGTTAAAACTATTAACAGCTGATTTTGCATTCCCACTACAAGTTGATTTAAATCCGGGTTTAACTCACAGTTTGCCTTATAACCTTGTGGCATATAAAATTCATTTCTTATAGAAATAAAGTGCTTGGAAATCAAACAGTTTTATATAAAAAATTTATTTTACAATATTTCATCCGTTTGACCATTTTCTTACTTAGAGAGAGTAATGTCAAAAGTTGCTTGTGATTTTGACATATTACATTGTTGTGTTTTTGGTGTTGTTATGTTGTAGTATCGACACCACCGTGTATTGAATTCGCCTTGCGTTTGACGTTTTTTTTTTTTTTTTTTTTTGTTTGCAAGCATTTAAGTGATAATATATTGTAAATATTACCTAAATGAAGCTTCTTAGATCCCCTAAGATGATTAAAAACTGATAAACTGATTAATCCTTAGAGCAATTGAACAAGGATTAATATATGATGAATTGATATATTCAAATAATGCAGGGTTGGCTACCCACTGGGTAACCCAGAAACACCCACCGTTGTTTTAATGGGTATTTTGTTTAAAAAAAACCAAGTGTGTTTTTTTAATATTCATTAAAACAAAGATGGTATAATTTTTACGTTTTATTAACAGAAAAATAAAAGAAAAAAATTATAAAATTCATTCAATGTATTTAAATGCCCATTTGTGCATATGTAGATTTAACGTTAGCGGGCTTTCCTCTATTTATTAATTAAATCATAGATGGTATACTTAATACATATGTACATATATATTTTTAACTTCAAGTTCGGTCTTTTCCAAATAAAATTCAGGTTGTTAAAAAACTAATTTACCTTTCTCAAAATTAAATTCGACATTTAAAAAATTAAAATCAATTTTTTATTAATTGAATTTGATTCACAAATAGCTGATTTTGATATTTAAAGTGCCAAATTTGATTTGAAAAATGCGGAATATGATTTGTAAAATACTCAATTTGCTTTCGAAAATTCTTAATTTGATTGATTTTGAAAAGGCCGAATTTGAAGTTAAAATCCTATACATAGAAAATTACAAGAAAATAATTTAAAACACGTACATAAGAAGTTATTTTAAACCAGTTACCACACTGGTGGCTCGGATTTTATATGCGTTCTCCAATCCAAGACGAATTCTAAGGTTATTCCATATTAAACCATAAGATGGCTGTAGTGAACAAATATTAAAAGTTTTATGCCTAAAATTTTTAGATTGCAAAAAAGGAAAAATGGAAAGCGTAAAGTTCAACACATTTGATGTGTCAAAAAAAAGTAAAACAAACTGTCAATCAAATGCAAAATATTTATGTCTCTCAAGACGCCTAACGAAAGTGTAAAAAATAAATTGATTAAATCTTAGTACTACATCGTAAATGAAAATAGACGATATTTATGAAACTAATGGTAAATGGAAAAACGCTTTAAAATTTGCAACGAATGTCTTTGTCAAATTTATTTAAATGTTCTGATCTTATTTGTGCATAAAAGTTCAAAAAAATGCCATTGTACATCACTTGTCAACTGAGACATATATACTGGTATAAGGACTTATATAAAATCTAGCTTTTCTCTTAATCATTCATGCGTTTTATGATGATGCCATACAAAAAATTTTCTTGCTAAATTAATGAAAAGAGCTGAGTTAATAACATTGCTTAAACCAGTTATAAGATCACAACTCATAACACCATGAAACCCCCAAAAAAAAAACAAGAAAAAAACGGTGGGTTGAGGTTTTCTTAAAAAACCCCGGGTTTTTGCCTGCCCTGAATAATTGTATTGAATTTGAACTGATTTAACACTTGAGCGATTAAAAAATAATTCATATATCGTTACCTAAAACGCAAAACTCCCTAACTAACCAGATATTAAAAGTCATGCTTTTCATTGATTCCGTTGCATGATTCGTCAATATGTTAATATAATGATTTCTAAATATTTTGAAGTGTTTTGAACTTTTGTTCATTCGTCTCGTCAAATTAAATGAAAAAAAAAATAGAAATGTTCGTGCCAGCCAAACAAATAAAAAGATTGGCTAAAGAAGAAGCCCAAAAATTATTTTCAATTATTGAAAATAAATGTTTCTTCTTTTCTTTGCGAGAGCCCGATAACTTGTGTTTGGTTCAAGATAAAGTTGGTTCAAATAATCAGAAGACATAATGGTTCTACTTTCAAAGGAGATTTTTACGAATTGAGACGAAAAATACTACAAATGCTTATATAATCTACCATTAAATTCCTAGAGGGAAGCGAACGTACACCAAAGTAGTCCCGTTATAGGTCTTTGGAGGTAGAGACCGATTCTAGTACTGTACTGTAATTCATTACTTTTTCTACCTTTTTGTCCTTCATATACCAGTTAAATGAGTGGTTCTCCTTTCACTAGTCATGACTTCTTTCTTTTTGTACTTGTTCTATTTTCACAACTCTCAGGACCAGTCTGCTGGAGCAATTGACACAAATTTCCTGCAGGGACGCTTCAATAGATTTATTGATACAAATGAAAAATCACAGAAGAAAAAACGTTTCTAAAATATACACAAAAATTATTTTATTATTGAAAAAGTTAAAAACCATAAAATTAGCAATATTTCTTTAAAAAGACATTAACAAATAAAACTATATAAACAATATAATTTATTAAAGCAATTTTATTTAAATGGTTTTACTTGTCTAATAAATTAAAAATCATTAAAGCAAAATACGCTTATAAATATAAAAAAATTTGTTATAACAAAACCAGAAGTTTTAAAATAAGAATTTTTTTTTAAATTTTCTTAGCACTATAAAAACTCAACTAACGCTACGAGGGGAGTCACTCAAATGAACAAAAGCATTGAAGGAAGATGATTGTTATTGAGGAAAAAACAAATTAGTTATTTAATTGTTACGCACCTAAACATCATTTATATACATTTCAAACAAATAACAAACATAAGCGTATGTAAATGCGTTTTGAAAGTAAACGTAATAATCGTTTAGGTTCAATAACTAACTATTTACAAAAAAAAAAAAATAAATAAAACTTAAAGGCAATATCAAGGTTAAGAAGTAGATAAAATCATCATTATAATGTATAAAATAATAGATACAAAACAATCTTATGTATATCTAAGTTGAAGTTTAGATATTTTGTCTTAAAGAAGATGACACAATCGTTTAAATCTGATACGATTTAAATTGAAAAATGTTTAATTTAATAAATATTTTATTTAATTAATTTAATTTAATTAAATAATATTCTAAATTAATTTTCTTAAATTTAACTTATCCTGCAGCCACACGATCAAGATTTTCATGCACTATTTCTCAAAATTTATTAAATTTACATATTCAATTTACCTTGACGATGTCATCTATAAAGACAAACGAAAAATTTGCTCACATAACTTCTAATCAGCTGTTAAGTTGAACGTAAAATTGCCAAACAAATGGAAAGTTCACATTGAGAGCAATCTCGTGGTCAATTTAAAAATTGTGAGTGTGTTAGTAAAAAAGATGAGAGTGAGAGCAAATTGAATGGAATTGAAAGACAAAACTTGATCGTGGGCCTCCAAGTTAAGGCAATGATTTCGGTTTTTAAAGTATTTTTTTTTTAAGAAAGTTTATTTGAAAATATTTTTTCCAGTTTTTATACTGGCACCTGTGATTTTTATGACGCTCGTGACCCCTTAAATAAAGTTAAATCAAGTTTATTCTATGTGATTATGTTCTTTTAATCTAGAAAATTGATTCTTGTTGAAAGGAAAGGTTAAGTACAGTTAAAACTAAAAAGAATGTCTCAAAAAATATTTATCTATAAAATTATGAAATATTTAATTTCGAAATATTCTACATTCTGTAAAATATTTAGATGAATAGCTTTTCCCTTTAGTTTAATATTTCTATCGCAAACTTAATCATAAACATAACACACAACAAAATTCAAAAATATTCAGGAAAGACAAAATACTGTTTTTAATAAAACGGTTGCAAGTTTATAATCAGATTGGGTTCCACAGTAAAGATAACCTTTTTAGAATAAAGTTTACTTCATTTTGCCCACACCACAATAGCGGAGAGGATATTTTGAGTTCTGTGTAACACTTAAAAATATTTGTCCTTGACCCACCTTTTAGTTGACTCACCTTTAATGTCAGGCTGAATGTCTGTCCATGTAATGGAATGTTTGAATTCTTATAGGGACGAAGAATATTGAAAATAGTGCGAGTCTGTCCGTAATTTTACATGGCCCTCATACAAACTTCTTTCGAGGATAGAGTCTTTAGAATCGTCTTATTTAGATTATTCATAAAAAATAAAACAGGTTAATAGAAGTTTTATTAAACAAATTTTCATAGAAAATTCGTTTCATTTACCTTTTATTAACCTATTTTATTTTTTATGAATAAGGGGGTAAATATTTTTTTCTCTAATCTCTAATTTTGGTCGAAAGATTCCAAAATTTGTTGTGGACATGTGTGTTGATGCAACACATCAGAATCAATGAAAAAGTCGATTTTAAAGTTTTGGTTAGTTAGGGCCCCTTCCTTGAATCACCTAAAGGTAAACAACTTTCATATTCGTAACAGAAATATACAAACAAACAAAATTCTGATAGTGCATGGAAAATATTTCTGGAAAATATTGAAGGAATAAGACTATTAAAGTATGAAAACTTTATAAATTGTAATTTGACTTAAGCCTATAGTACACGGCATGTAAAAAGACACATGCGCATGTGGTTCTGACGTAATTTTGACGTCATCACACAACACGCAATGTTTATTGTGGCTTTGCATTGACGTCAAAATTACGTCAGAACCACATGCGCATGTGTCTTTTTACATGCCGTGTACTATAGGCTTTAGAATACCCATTCGAAATAATGTAATACCAACCGTAATCGACCCATTACATTTCGAGTAAACACCCTCTTGTGGATCAAGTGCGATTGTATATTTAAGTAATTTTTTTTTAGGTCTCAGAAGACAAATTAAAATACACAACTCTAAACTTTAGACTTTTTTCATTAATACAGCTACAACTCGAAGTAATACTATTTAGGTGAAAGAAAACTACTTAGTTACGTATCAAAGAACTATCACAACTAAAAATAGTACATATGCCAAATTATAATACAATTGAAATGGAAATTTCGATCGTTATCAAATTCCGTAATTTTGCCCCTGTTAAGTTGATGTAGGGCCCGCAACAGAAGTAACATAAGAAACAGACATTATGGTATTTTTCCAGTTAAAGAAGACAGTGACGGACGCGAAATTTTCGTGGTTGTTAGAGATTTGATTTGTTAACTGGTTTATGAAAATAAAAAACATTTTGATAAATATTAATTTGTGACTGTTTATGATATAGTGTGTGATACGTACGTTATTTCGTTAAAGGTTGCCAATAAAATGATGTCTTTAAAAATATTCTCCATGCAATGTTAAGTATGCGTAAAATTTTTCTTACGTGTAGGTCTGTCTATCAGTCTACACATTTCAGCGTCAGTCTGTCAAGCACACAATGTTTTTTCGCTTGTTTTTTTTTTTTAATTCTTAAAAGTTGCGTAGAATTTTTTCTTATGACATGCATTCAATCAGAAAAATTACGTAGTTCTTCATATGCTGCCGCATATTTATAATTAAAAAAATCAATGAAAAATTGTTTCTCAATGTCTTATTTTAAATGTGCAAAAAATATAAAATTTATACAAAAAGCCTAATTATCAAGCTGTAGTATTAAAGCCCATTAACTATATGCCATAATCATATTTAGTTCCTAGCATATATTTGGTTTGCCAATATTTTGTTGGCATTTTAATGTTAACAAAATGCAATATATTCTAGTGCAGGACTCATCCGACGAGAAGACCGCTAAAAATCTACATATGTGAATAGAAACCGTGAAGAAAAAAATTTTCGTCTAGCATTGGCAGGACAAAAATAAAGTATTAGTATAAGATTTGATTAATTATTGTTAGTTCATATTTAATATATGAAGATTCGATAAATAAATAATGAAAAAAAAAAAAAATATTCTAGGTTGAGCACAACCATTTTAAAATACTATTTATCTATATTTATAAAATCGTAACGTTACTGACTAGCTAAAGCTAAAAATGTAAGCTTTAAATTTGAACATGAGGTTGGTCTGTTCGCAAGTCGATCCACTAAGGCGGGATTTCTGGAAATTCGAATGTTTTTGGGGTAAAAACGTTTAAGTTCTCTAGCATCAAATCCTCCAAACTAAAATAGAAAGAATAGAATGTATTAAATTATAAGCTCCCACTATAATTTTGAAATTGTTGATACTTTAATGGGGAGAAAAGAGGAAAAAAGGTTTATATAACTTTTCCGTTCTACATGTGGTACCTTTTGAATTTTCTATAATATTGATCTTAGCAACTTAAAATTATAGGTGCACGGTCCAGGGAGTGAATAAAGTCCTATAAGATGAAAAATGTTGGTACTTTTTTGTTTAACCCTAGAAACACTCACTATGGCATATAAATATGAATATAAAAGAAAGGGAGACGCTTACGAAGTAGCGGGTTTAATGCTACTTTTAAATAAATTTTAACTTATTAAAATTAATTTTTATTTAAAACATTTTATTTTAAATAATTATTTTTATATTCAACATTTTTCGTTTTTCGAATTTATTCTATGAGTTTAATTTCAGCTATGTATTTTTTTTTTTTATAAAGCTTTTTGTAATAGTTCTATTCCTTAAATTTTTAGAAATGTCTTTATACACTACCAGACTATAATATTGTAACTAATTATTTTTTTTATAACAATTCCAGATATCGATGAATGCCAAGATCCACAAATTGCCCAGCTTTGCGTTGAAAATGCCGAATGTTGCAATTTGCCTGCACACTTCTTGTGCAAATGTAAAGATGGCTATGAAGGTGACGGTGAAGTATTATGTACAGGTAAGATATCCTAAGCAATCGACTACAATTTAAAAACTCAATTATAAATTTATTTAACTGAATACTTCTGTTCCCACTTCAGATATCGATGAGTGCCGAGATCCTGAAGCATGCGGTCTAAATGCCCATTGTATTAATACACCTGGCAATTACACATGTACCTGCCCCGATGGGTTCTTTGGCAATCCTTACGATGGTTGTCATGATATTGATGAATGTAACAATGCCAATGTCTGTGGTCCGGGCGCCATTTGTACTAATTTGGAGGGCAGTTATCGCTGCGACTGCCCTGCAGGTTATGAAGGCGATGGACGTTCGGAAACTGGATGTATTGATTTTGATGAATGTGCACGCACGCCTTGTGGACGCAATGCTCAATGTTTAAATACAGATGGTAGTTTTAGATGTTTGTGTCCAGATGGTTACTCAGGGGATCCGGCTCAAGGTTGTGAAGGTAAGTGTTAGCTTTTTTAACCATCAATTTGCCTTTTTGCTATAAAAGCACATCAAGAATAAAAAGCTTAAACAATTTTTCGTATTTTCATTGTATTTTTTTCCTGTAAACTGCACTCACCAAAAAACAAACCGAACAAAATCTCTAAAAATCAATTTCGACTGAATTTTTTTAAAACAAAATTTAAAAAATAATTTACCAAATTTTTTTTAAACTGCACTTCATTATTACATCACTGCAATTCAACATTTACGCACGACTTCATTATGGTTTAAACTTAACTTTTTTTATAATTATAATAATATTAATTGCAAATAACTCATTATTAATAATGGTTTAATTTTTTAAACGAACCAAAATAATAAAAAAAAATAAACAACAACAACCATCTAAAATATTTATGGCAAAACTAATACATTTAAATAATTTGAAATAAAACCAAACACAAACATACATACAGACGTCGATGAATGCTCTATTAACAATCCATGTGGTTTGGGTGCCGAGTGCGTGAATATGGGCGGTAGTTTTGCATGTCGTTGTTCGCCTGGCTTTATGCTCGAAAATTTTGTACACGATGATCGAAATACAACTTCGCTTGAAACAACACACACACCTACAACAGACACAGAAAGAACAGCTTTATTATTAGCCAGAGCTGGTGCCGGTTTGGCTTGCATAGATGTGGATGAATGTAACATGAGTGATGGTGTCACTAAGTGTGGCACCAATGCAAAATGCATTAACTTTCCTGGTGCATATCGTTGCTTGTGTCCAAGCGGCTTTCAAGGCCAGGGTTATTTACACTGTGAAAGTTAGTATTATTGAACTTAGTCAGCCAAAGAGCTTTTATAATTTAATTATTTAGCATTCAGTAAGAAAATGAAAATCTGTAAGCTTTTTGTGGTTAAACTAAATTAATCTCTGTATGTGGATTTTAAGCCGAGGCTAGATAAGATTGGACGCAAAAAAGCCTTTCAATTCATTTAAGAATTATTGCAGCTTTGAGGTTAAGCAAAAAGTTTAAATCTAAAGTTCAACAATATCTAATAAGTTTTTTAATCTTGAACTTTAAAAGTCTTTTTTAAAACCCTTAGCAAAGAAACTCACAAAAATTTTTAGAAAAAAGTAAATATAATATAATATAATATAACTTTGAACTTTAACTATATTAACCATTTTTTCGAATGTGCTTCTATGAATTGTATTTCAATTTTTAAAGCTTTTTACAATAGTCTTATTCGCTCAATATTTCACGTACTTTTTTTCTTAAGCCAACCTTTGTTAACATTGAAGCTATAGATATGTACTTATACTTAGGAATGACTTTTAAACACTACCAGAATATATTGTATTTAATGTTACATGTTTTTACTTTAGCTATTCTTTGGTTAGCAATGATGCAAATTTTGTATGTACAGAAAATAAAACCCCCGGTGCCCCGGTAGGCTAGTTGGTAGTGAGCTAGTCTATCAGCGCCGGGGTTGCGGGTTCGATTCCCGCCAGTGACCCTGGTCTGGTGTCCTGCAGACAAGCGTATATAGCTTCGCGGGATAAGCATAGGTAATAAAAAAAAAAAGAATTATCAGACACTTGCTGAATGTAAAGCATTTTTTGGCCCGCTACGACCTTTAAATACAACTAATAAAAGAACATTCGAAAAAATGGTTAATATAATTAAAAAATAATTTATAAAAAAGAAATATTTCCCAGATTATATTTCAACTTTAACTTTTAGCAATTATTTCAAATATATAATTGAAGCAAAGCCGCGAATACCGTTGTAAAAGCCACTTTTTTTCAAAAACAGTTTTTTTGCAGATAACCGTTAACATTACTCTCTTACACTGTTTAATCATCAAATCACCCAAAATTATGCACCTTAATGCCGTCAAAATGCGATACAAAGAGTCAGGCAGTGGAAGAACGTTGTAAGTTACAAACAAATTGATACAAACGAAATGGTTTTGTAGTGAAAAACGTTTTAAATGACATCGTGATTGTGGATATGAAACGTTTTTCCACTAAAAAAATTATAAACTGCAATTAAGCATGTCATTTCAAATTCGATTTTCTTGATATTTTGCATAAGTTTTTATTATCATTATTTTTGATAATCTAAAAAGAAAAATAAAAAAAATAAATTATCCTGCCTGTTAAAAACGTTTTTTTTTTTGCTCTCCTGAAAAATAATTATTTTGTAACTTATAACGTTATTCGCGGCTGTGCTTCAATTATAGAGCTTTTTATAGAAATAATTTGTATAACTGATTGCTTATTAAACAGCTATTTAAGTTCAATTAAATCAAAAAAAGCATTATGAGAAAAAAGCTTTATTATATAAAAGCTTTATTATGAAAAGGCTTTATTTTAAAAAAGCTTAAGCTAGAAATTATTTAAGTGGGTAACTGCAAACTAATAAAAACTTATAATGTATATAAAAAATATACATATAAAAATGGGTTTCAATTACATCCCAGCTAGCATAGGCTGTTTGTTAGACGATTATGTTTAATATACAACTCCTAAAAGAGTCTTCTGATGATTATCTGACGAGTTACAAAAACAAAAACATCTAATTTTTTTTTATTTTTAATTTTTTTTTAAATTTTTGACACGCTCGTCTTTTAATCTTGGAATGAGCCTTTTGAGACTCTCTGTAAGAGTCATATAAGAATTATTGAGCTACCTAAATAAGAGCGTTTTTGAAATATGAAAATTCTATTGCCAATACAATTTCAATAAAACAAACCGACCTAAGGATCTGTAAAATAAGATTTTCCTGCAGGATGGTGTTGATTTCCCGACCTTAAGGTTTGTTTGATATAAATTGTATGAAAATTAGAAGTTTTGACATGAAAAACACGCTTGATGCCCTCATATAGGTAGCTCAGTTATACGGCTGAGCATTTCACGAGTTGTAAAATAATCCCTTTATGAGTCTCATACGACTCTTGGCATGATTTTTGAAAGACTCGTTAGATAATCTCTACATACATCGTAAACGATTCCCTCTACGATTAATATAAGCGTCCTCCGCTGTGTTGTAGAAGTATCTCACAGAGGAATCAGCTTGTGTAACAGTTACTCCCGTGCGAGGAATCGTCTACAATTAAAAAATGAGCTCGTCGACGATCAAAAACACTCGTCATGAGATTCCCAGTAGACTCCCAGACGATTGAAAATGCTAGCTGGGATATATTAAAGCTTTGTTGGAAAACTGCATTTAAAGCAACACCATAATAGCTTAATAGCTTTTTCAGATCGTCATTATTTTCTCCTTCAAACCTTTTCAGCCTTGTTTACAAAATAAATAAACTCATTTTGTTAATCCCTCAAGCCTTCATAAAAGCCCAATATTTCCCTTACTGAATTTCAGTAAAAAGTTTTAACTCATATTTTTCTTTTTCTCAAATAAATTTTACTAAGTATAAGCTTTCCGTAAATCTGCAGACTTTCAAAAAAGATTTATAAGGCATAACTAATAAATTATTTCCGTCTTAAAATTGTACCATTAATAAAAGTTTCTACATCAAAAACATTAAATAGTCTATCTCAGTATACGTAGAAAGTTTTGTCTCCTACAGTCATAAGAATATCTTAGAATGCAACTTTTAAAAAACATTTAAATGCCAGCACAATCGTTCTTTCAATCGTTATTAAGTTACTACAAAATCTTTTTTACGATTGAACTTATTACATTTAAAGTTTTAAAATCCTCACCCACCACCAAACAAAAAAGCTTACAAATTTTTAACAAACATTTAAAAAAAAAACTTTAACATAAGCTTCCTCTTACTCTTTTACCTTCTCAGGTACATTAACTTTTCTGGCATGCTTTTTTTAAACTTTTTCTCAAATAGTTTAATGCTATTTCTATTAGTATTTGATATAACTTCATTTCTGATATTTAAAGCTTCTTTAGTTCTTTGCTGCTGCTCTATTTTCACGCTATTCTCTGCATATTTTAGTTTTAAGATTTTATTTTTATTTGACACTAATTTCATTAACCTTTTTACAAATTTTTTTAAACATTACACTTTCCACCATGTCACCGTTACCGTGCAATTGTTAAAACAAAAACCAAAAACACAATTGCTTTGTGGCGTCACCAAAATAATACATTTAAATACAAAACCTAATGTCTCACTTCCACTGCGTACCTTCGCTTGTCCCCTGTTAATAAATTTTAATCAATCCTTTGTTCAGATATTAATGAATGTCAAGATAATCCTTGTGGCGAGAATGCTGTCTGCACTGACACAATCGGTAGTTTTGTCTGTAATTGCAAACCTGAATATACTGGCGATCCGTTCCGCGGTTGTACAGATATTGACGAGTGTTCGACGTTGGAAAAACCTTGTGGAACGCATGCAATTTGCGAAAATAGAGAACGTGGGTATGAGTGTAAATGTCCCCAAGGATTTTCCGGCAAGCCAGATGCAAAGACAGCCTGCGAACAAGTGGACGTAAATATACAATGCTCGAGCAACTTTGATTGTACCAATAATGCTGAGTGTATAGAAAACCAATGCTTCTGTTTGGATGGGTTCGAACCTTTGGGTTCTAGTTGTGTGGATATTGATGAATGCCGAACACATGCTGGTATTTGTGGTGATCATGCTCAGTGTACAAATACTCCCGGATCGCACAGATGTGACTGTGAGGCTGGGTATGTAGGCACACCGCCTAGGGTGGTTTGCAAGGAACCATGTGAAGATGTTCATTGTGGTGAGCATGCTTACTGTAAACCAGATGGCAATGAGGCATATTGCATTTGTGAAGATGGGTGGACCTTTAATCCCAGCGATGTGGCTGCCGGTTGTATAGATATTGACGAATGTGATTCAGTACATGGTCCTTTTGGTAGTTGCGGTATCAATTCTACTTGCATCAACTCTTTAGGGAGCTTTTCCTGCTCCTGTCCTTCCGGATTCTCAGGAGATCCTCATACAAAGTGTGTGGATGTAGATGAATGCAGAACTGGTAACAAATGTGGGGATGGTGCTGAATGTATAAACATGAATGGTGGATATACTTGTAAATGTCCTGAAGATTCTATACCCGATCCCGATCCAACTATCAAATGTGTACCTATTGTAACTTGTACTGATGATAACGATTGTCCTGGTAATGCTGTATGTGATCCAGCCAAAAGATGTTTGTGTCCCGAGCCCAATATAGGCAACGATTGTAGGCATCCTTGTGAATTCAAGAACTGTGGTGCTCATGCACAATGTATGTTAGCAAATGGTCAAGCGCAGTGTTTATGTGCTGAAGGTTTTACTGGAAGCCCAGATACGCCTGGAGGATGCAATGATATTGACGAATGTAAGGCTAATCCGTGCGCTGCCAATGCCATATGTTCTAATACTCCTGGGGCATATTTGTGTCAATGTCCAAGTGGTGCCTCGGGTGATCCTTACCGTGAAGGTTGTCTTACACCACGTACTCCAGATACCTGCTCAGATTTAAATCCTTGCGCTCCTGGTGAAACTTGCGTGCCCGACTCCTATACTGGCACTAGTGTTTGTATCTGTCGTCAGGGTTACGAGCGTAATCCAGGCACAGGAAAATGTCAAGATATAGACGAGTGTTCTATCACACGTGCCAAGCCTGCTTGTGGTTTGAATGCCTTATGCAAAAATCTTCCAGGAAGTTATGAATGCCGATGCCCTAGTGGCTTTAATGGTAATCCCTTCGTTATGTGCGAACAATGCAATTCTCCCGAATGTCAGTGTCAATCTCCTTATAAATTGGTAGGAAACAGTTGCATTTTAGCTGGTTGTTCCAGCGGTGGTGAGAAATGTCCCAACGGTGCTGAATGTATATCAATAGCTGGGGGAGTTAGTTACTGCGCATGTCCTAAGGGTTACAAAACAATGTCTGATGGTTCTTGTGTAGATGTGGATGAATGCTCCGAACCTGGTAGTAAAGTATGTGCTTATGGAGCTGAATGTATTAACAAAGCAGGATCATTCTCCTGTATTTGTCCTGATGGCTATACTGGAGATGCTTATAACGGACAATGCTCACCCGCACAACGTAAATGTGCTGCCGATAAGGAATGTAATACTAATGAAAAGTGTGTTCAGCCTGGAGAATGTGTTTGTCCACCTCCGTATTTCTTGGATCCTTATGACAACAATAAATGCAAGAGTCCTTGTGAGAGATTCCCTTGCGGCATAAATGCCAAATGTACACCAACTGATCCACCACAGTGCATGTGCGAAGTGGGTTATAAAGGAGATCCTCTTTTAGGTTGCACCGACGAAGATGAGTGTGCCCATTTGCCTTGTGCTTATGGAGCTTATTGTGTTAACAAAAAGGGTGGATATCAATGTGTTTGTCCTAAAGGTTTTACTGGAGATGCCTATAAAAGTGGTTGTATTCTGGAATCAGGAGAACCAAAGAGTTCTTGTGCTACTAATGATGATTGTGCCAGTAACTTGGCCTGTGTCGAAGGTACTTGCATTAGCCCTTGCGCCAGTCTACTTTGTGGATCAAATGCTTTCTGTGAAACTGAAAACCATGCAGGTTGGTGTCGCTGCCGTGTTGGTTTTGTTAAAGATTCTGAGGGAGATTGTGTATCTCAATGCAAGGATATCATATGTGGCGAAGGTGCACTTTGTATTCCCACATCTGAAGGACCAACTTGCAAGTGTCCGCAGGGATATCTTGGAAATCCTTTCCCTGGTGGTTCCTGTTCAACAGATCAATGTTCTGCTGCCAGACCTTGCAATCGGAAACAAATTTGCATAAATGGTCGTTGTAAGGAGAGATGTGAAGGCGTAGTTTGTGGCGTTGGTGCCATGTGCGATAAGACTAGTGGCAAATGTGTATGTGAGCCTAATTTCATTGGCAATCCAGACTTAATATGTATGCCTCCAATTAAATATGCGGAATGTGATCCTCCTTGTTCTCTAAATGCTCACTGTGAATATGGATATGGTTCAGCTGTATGCGCTTGCAATTCAGGTACAACAGGCAATCCTTACGAAGGTTGCGGAGCTGAAAGTAGAACCGTGTGTGAGCCAAACAGTTGCGGTCCAAATGCTGAATGTAGATCAGATGGCAATGGCATTACATGTGTGTGTCCTCAAGGATTTGCTGGCAATGCATATGTCGGTTGCCACGACATTGACGAATGCATCAATAAGCCTTGTGGACAAAATGCAGCCTGCCTTAATACCCACGGAGGATTTGAATGTCTATGTTTATCTGGCTTTGGAGGAGATCCCTTTACCAGTTGCCAACCTGTGGATAATACCTTCTGTACAGATCCCAAAAACTGTCAATGTAATGCACGTGTCTACTGTCCTGATGGTTATTCCTGTGAAAATGGACAGTGCAAAAATCTTTGCTCTAAAATATCTTGTGGTCCTCGTGCTGTTTGCGATTCCGGAAAATGTTTTTGTCCTTTGGGTTATATGGGTGATGCCTATAATATTGAAAGTGGTTGCACCATTAGAGGACAATGTAGCAATGATGGGGACTGTAAGGATTCTGAAATTTGTTTCCAACTTAGCAAAGGTTTGCGTAAGTGTGTTGATGCTTGCTCAAAAATTCAATGTGGTCCTAATGCTCTTTGCGTGGCAAATGATCATCGTTCTTCTTGCATATGCAGTGAGGGATACTATGGCAATCCTAGTAATTTACAATCTGGTTGCCAACCGGAAAGAAAAGTACCCCATATCGAAGATAAATGTAAATCAGATCATGATTGTGAATTAGGTTACACCTGCTCTGCCATCAACAAAGGATCTAAGGAATGTGTACATCTCTGCTCAAAAGTGGTTTGCGGAACTAATGAAATGTGTAAAATTGATAAAATCGGTAATGCTATATGTAGCTGTGAAGATAGTTATGTATGGAATCCGGTTAAATCTGCTTGTGAAAAACCTAGTTTACCTGATTGCACCACCGATCAAGAATGCCCAACTGCATCTGCTTGTAGACCCGACGTGGTCGGTGTTTTGAAATGTGTTTCCATCTGCGATGAATTTACTTGCCCCGCGAATTCAGTATGTGTTGAAAAGGATCATTACGGTAGATGCGATTGCTTGCCAGGTTTTGTGGGAAATCCAAATGATCGTAATGGTTGTCAGCCTAAGCAAAAACATCAATGCCGCTCTAGCGCCGAATGTTCAGAGTCGGAAGCTTGTATCAAATATGGCCCCGAAGAGATCTTATCCTGTAGACCAGCCTGCGAAACTGTCAAGTGTGGTCCTCGGGCCGTTTGTATCACCAATAATCATCAAGCTCAATGTCAGTGCCCTCCTGGTCCATTCGCTGGTGATCCTTATGATCCATTCCAAGGTTGTCAGAGTGTACCCTGTGTTTACAATAAAGACTGTCCAATTCATCAACTTTGCAATCGCATGACACATACATGTTTCGATGTGTGTGACCAGGAATCATGTGGAGAAAACGCCGTCTGTTTGGCCGAAGATCATAGAGCTGTCTGCCAATGTCCTCCTGGTTTTAAGGCCAATCCTATTCCTGAAGTAGAATGTACAAAGATTGGTGGTTGCACACCCGGCACCTGCCATCAATCTGCCTTTTGTGAGGTGACTGTGGATGGACCAGTCTGCAAATGCCCACAATATTTTATTGGCGACCCAGTCAAACAAGGCTGCCGTCCAGAAGGCCAGTGTCCTAACGGCGATGCTGATTGTCCAGCAAACACCATATGTGCTGGAGGCCGTTGCATTGATCCTTGTGATAATGCTTGTGGTCCTAACTCCGAATGCAAAGTAGTTAATCGTAAACCTGTATGTTCATGTCCTTTCCGTTTCCATCCTATGTCTGAAACCGCTAAAGAAGGATGTGTACGTTCAGTATCTAGATGTTCATCGGATGTTGATTGTGGTGGAGAGGTGTGCTACAATAGTGAATGTCGTATTATATGCCGGGAAAATACTGACTGTTCTTCGGGAGAAACATGTGTGCAAAATGTCTGTGTAATTTCTTGTTTAGACCATAGCCAGTGTGGTTCTGGTTTAGCTTGCCTTAAGGGTGTTTGTTCAATTGGATGTCGCAGTAATAAGGACTGTCCTTCAGATCAGTCTTGTATTAATAATAAATGCGCCAATCCCTGCCAAGCGGGAGGTGTATGTGGACCAAATGCTCTATGCAATATCGACAATCATCGGAGTCATTGCTCCTGTCCAGAAGGCTTTGAGGGCAATCCAACTCCCGATCAAGGATGTGTAAGAGTACCATCACCTTGTCTAGCTACCAACCAATGCCCAAGCGGACACATGTGTATTGGAAACCAATGTAACTTGCCTTGTCAGAAGACATCAGTCTGCGCCGTTGGAGAACGCTGTTTTCAGCAAGTGTGTCGCAAAGTCTGTTACACAAGCAACAATTGTTTACCTGGAGAAATTTGTAACGATGATGGCACTTGCCAACCTGGCTGTGATTCTGATGCTGATTGTCCTCCTACTGAACTATGTTTGGGTGGTAAATGTAAATGTGCTCAAGGTTTTATTGGTACTCCCTTCGGTTGTGCTGATATTGATGAATGTACTGAAACGCCTTGTCATAAATCTGCCAAATGTGAAAATGTTCCCGGCTCATATAAATGCACTTGCCCTGATGGTTCTGTTGGTGATGCTTATGTTAAGGGTTGCTTAGCTCCAAAAGAATGTTACAAAAATGACGACTGTTCCACCGCTCTTGCGTGTATCAGCAATAAGTGCTCCAACCCTTGTTTAGCTACCTCGTGCGGCACAAATGCATTGTGTCATGCAGACCAACATCAAACTTTCTGTGAGTGTCCAGCAGGCCATTTGGGGGATCCTTTTGATACCTCAGTGGGTTGCTTTAAGGTGGAATGTATCAACGATGATGATTGTGCTAGTGATAAGGCTTGTGATGAAAAAACAAACCGTTGCAGCAGACCATGTGATTTAATTAGTTGTGGTAAGGGAAATTGCAATGTTGCCGACCATAAGGCTGTATGTTCTTGTTACGAAGGCTATCAATTGAACAGTGGTATTTGCGAAGATATAGACGAATGCTTAAGCCGTCCTTGCCACAATACCGCGTTTTGTCAAAACTTACCTGGATCGTTTGCTTGTCAGTGTCCCGAAGGTCTAATTGGTGATCCAGTCCATACTGGATGCCGCGATCCTAATGAATGCTTAACTGACTCAGATTGTCCCTCATCAGCCAGCTGCCAGAATGCTAGATGTCGCAGTCCTTGTGAACGGGAAAATGCTTGCGGTATTAATGCAAAATGTGTAGCCCAATCACACAATGCCATCTGTACTTGCCAATCCAACACTCGCGGTGATCCTTTAATAGAATGTGTGCACATTGAATGCACTGATAATGTCGATTGCTCTAGTGATAAGACATGCTTAGATTCTAAATGCGTAGATCCTTGTTCACTGCCAAATGCCTGTGGTTCTCAAGCTCTTTGTACTACCCAAAATCATATTGGAATATGCTCCTGCGAAAAGGGTACAACTGGCAATCCCCAATTAGGTTGTGTTCCACTACAATACTGTAACACCGACTCTCAGTGTTCTTCAGGTAGCATTTGCTCTAATGGCATCTGTTCATCATTGTGTTTATCCAATCGCGACTGCATTGCTGATCAATTATGTATTCAAGGAGTATGCCAACCTACTTGCAAGTCCAATACCACTTGTCCCGAATTTCAATTCTGTTTAAACAATATCTGTACAAAGGAAGTGATGTGTAGAGAAGATACCGATTGTGGCCCTAGTGAAAATTGTATTGTCGATAATTATGGTAGATCCAGTTGTGAAAGTGTGTGCTTGGGTCGCGCGGTTTGTGGTCGTAATGCTGAATGTCTTGCTCGCAGCCATGCTGCCGATTGTGAGTGCAAAGAAGGTTACTTTGGTGATCCCAAGAGCGGTTGTCGCAAGGTCGAATGTACAAAGGATGATGACTGTAGCAATGATAAAACTTGTGATGACAATATGTGTAAGATTGCCTGTCTTATTGGTGAACCTTGCGGTGACAATGCTCTCTGTACCACCGAGAATCACAAACAAGTCTGCCATTGCCAACCTGGTTTTACCGGTAATCCAAAAGTGCGTTGTGATGTCATTGATTTCTGTAAAGATGCCCCTTGTGGTCCTGGTGCCAGGTGTCGCAATTCTAGAGGTTCCTTCAAATGTACATGTCCACCAGGTCTTGTGGGCGATCCATACAACGAAGGTTGTCGTACTTCGGTGGAATGTGAGACCAGCGAAGATTGTCCTCCACATGCTGAATGCACGAAATTGAATGGTGTACCCAAATGTCATGATGTTTGCGCTAATGTGCGTTGTGGCCAAAATGCGGAATGTATTCCGAAAGGCCATAAAGCTCAGTGTGCATGCCGCAATGGTTATGATGGTAATCCCGCTGACCGGGTTAATGGTTGTAAACCATTGCCAATGCCTTGTCAACTTACCAGCGATTGTCCGACCAATACATATTGTTCGGACAGCATTTGCAAACGTAAGTACTAACACGTGTTTTAAGTCTTAAGCAAGGAAAAAGAAAAAGTAATGGTTAAAGGGGTTCAAAATTAAAAAATTTAGATTAATACAGTAGACACACTTACCCCAGGGGTAAAGGTTTTAAAAAAGTTTACTGTGAACTAGCTGTTCACAGCTTTAATCAAAACACTCATACACTTACACATTTATAAACACAATCAAAATTAAATTGGACTTTTAGAAAACTTCGAAAAAGTTTCCCATTTTTTTAAATTTATTTTCAACATGATACGAAGTGTTAAATTTTTTTTTTTAAGGAATATACAAATAAAAAAAGAGCGTCTTTGGTAATAAAAGTTTTCCTCCTTGTAAAAACAAGTATTTTTTTTTTGACTTAGGATTCAAATACCCCTTTAAAGTGTATAAATTCTCCGATGCCCCTTTAAGTGTTTAATATTACAAATCCACTAACCCCTGCAACATTAAATGTGTAACACAAATTTTATTATCTTTTGTTGCCACCAAAAGCTGCTTGCGTTTTGGATACAGAATGTTCGAACAATGAAATATGCCAAGGCGGTCAATGTATTGACCCATGTACTCAACCTCAGGCCTGTGGCATGAATTCCCTATGCTCAATCGATACTCATTTGAAGCAGTGTTCTTGTCCAGCTGGTTTTACTGGCAATCCTGAAGTAGAATGTGTCCGTATACCAATTGCCTGCTCAACAGATTTAGAATGCGGTTCTGGCTTAAGTTGTCGCGACTCAATGTGTTTCCCCAAATGCTCAGCTGATCAGGACTGTGCCCTCAATGAGAAATGTTTAAGAGGAAACTGCATGCGTAAGTATTTTATTCAGGTTTCTTGACACCGTTAGGTTCAGCAGTGTGTCCTACAATATTGTGCTTCCTTTTTTAGTGACATGCCGCGTTGATAACGATTGCTTCTTGGGCCATGTGTGCTTGCACAACAAATGCGTTTACGGTTGTCATACTGATGACGACTGTAGTGCTTCGGAATCCTGTCGCAATGACAAATGCATTAATCCCTGTTCCGAGAATACTTGCGGTCCGAATGCCGCTTGCTCGGTATCCAATCATCGTGCCTCCTGTAACTGTTTGGATGGCATGGTACCTAGTCCTACAGCTCAAGTGGGTTGTGTTCGCTCACCTCCCCAAGAATGTAATGAAAACCGCGATTGTTCAAATGGTTTGGCCTGCTTTGAAGCTGTGTGCCGTCCATTGTGTGCCAATGATTTGAGTTGCTTGTCGAATGAACGTTGTCAAAATGGTGTGTGCAAGCCACTGTGTAGACGTGATGATGATTGCCGCAATAGTGAAGTTTGCCTAGGCTTGTCTTGTGTTCCCGGCTGTCGTACCGACCAAGGATGTCCTGATAGCTTGGCCTGTATTCAACAACAATGTGTGGATCCTTGCTCAGATGCTCGTGCTTGCGGTACTAATTCTCGCTGCGAAGTTCATCAACATCAAAAGGTTTGCTCTTGCCCCGAAGATTTGGTGGGCAATGCTGAAATCTCTTGCAAACCCCCCATTGCCTTATGTTCCAGCAATATTGACTGTAAAACTAATCAATTGTGTTATGGTGGCAGCTGTCAAAGCAAATGCCGCAATGACCAGAACTGTTTGGCCGATGAGAAATGTATGCGCGGTACCTGCCGCACTGTATGCAATACTGATTCAGCCTGTGCTCAGGGACAAATCTGCGAGAATCGTATTTGCCAAATTGGTTGCCGCAACGATTTGACCTGTGCCCAAGATCAAGCCTGTGTTAATAAACAATGTAAGAATCCCTGTGACACCCCTGGACAATGTGGTCAATGCGCCAACTGTTTGGTAGTCAATCATGGTGTGCAATGTAGTTGTCCTAATGGTTTCTTGGGAGATGGTCTTGCTGGGTGCCAATTACCACCCCAAAGATGTAATCCTTCGTGCCATTGTGATGAAACAAAAACCTACTGCGCCGAAACTTGTTCCAGAACTAGTGATTGTTCTTGCGGCCAATTATGTTCTCGAGGCAAATGCCGCTCTAAGTGCGGTTCCAATAGATCCTGCCCTGTGGGCCAACTTTGCGAACGAGGAGCCTGTATAGCTGGCTGTAAAACAAATAAGGACTGTGCAACCGATCAAAGTTGCATTAATGGTCAATGTTCAGATCCTTGTGCGAATAAGAAGGCCTGTGGCCGTAATGCGTTGTGCACCGTTTCCGAGCACCGTATGCTTTGCTATTGCCCCGACGGCTACGAAGGTGAACCCAGCAAAGAATGCATACAATTCGAATGCCGTCAAGATGAGGATTGTGAGTCCAATAAACGATGCGATTCAGGCAAGTGCCGCAATCCCTGTTTGGAATATGGTGCTTGTGGCGTTAATGCTCAGTGCCGTGTTGTCGATCGTAAGCCTCAGTGTTCATGTCCTCCCGATTTCTTTGGTGATGCCGCCACCGAATGTCAACCCTTGGAAGGTGGTTGTGCCAATAATCCTTGCGGAGAGAATTCAAAATGCAACGAAGTTCCTGGAGGTTATGAATGCTCCTGCATGGATGGCTGTGTGGGTGATGCTCACAAGGGATGTTTGTGCGATGGTAATATAGTGGATTCTTGTCACGATCAAGTTTGTGGCCTCAATGCGGCCTGTCAAGTTTTGCCGCACGATGAAGCACAATGTTATTGTCCCGAAGATTTTCCCAATGGTGATCCTTATGTACAATGTAAGTATGGGGTACACAACAAGAGGAATTACTTGTTAATGTGATGAGATGTTAGAGAGATTTGAATAAATTTTTAACTTAAATCGAGTGGTGATTTACACTTAGATTAAAGCTTTTAGACAGATATTATATGTACATGCGCATGTGCACCAATTTCAATTTTTCATATTGTGTTCCATATTCATTTTCAAATGTTTTTGCTCATGATATTGCACAAATAAAAACTAAAATCTAAATTCATCAATACGTGTGATACAAAACGATATTTACTCGTGTCACTCGCTCATCTCTCACGAAAACTTACTCTTTTAAAGAAAGCTCTAGAATTTAATTTATATTCCATAACTTTCGCAGGTTACTTTACTCAGCCACCAAAGAACTGCCTGACCGAAGGATGTGAAGTGGGTGAATGTGTGCGCCAAGGTTATGATTATGTTTGCAAACAAGGTAAGTGTGTATGTGACTGAAGTAAGTCACTAAAATTCCCCCTTTTTGACAGTAAAAGCTTTGCCAAAGCTTTTTAGGTAGTTTTCTTAATACAAATTTTTTAGGGTTTCTGTTAAAAATATCTTTTTTTTTTTGTTTTAATAAATTTTTTAATACTCCTTATTAATAAATTGTGTGAGTAACATTTTTAATAATGTTATTAAAATCAAATAAAAATTAGATTAACAACTTAGTAATGTTTTTTATTGAAAGGTTTTTTTAATAATATAGGGTTACAAGTTTTTAATTTTATATAATTTTTAATAAATTAATAATAATATTGTTATTCTGCTTAACTTGTTGTATTAAAACAATATTAAACAAAAAGGTTTATTTTGAACAATTTACAAAATTTTAATAATTTTTTACACTTAATACCAAAAGTATTATTAGTAGTGTGTGTAAATACTAAATTTTTGAGTTTTTTTTTTTAATAAAAAACCAACAAATTAACTTAAAAATTGTTAAAATAACAATTTATACACATGTTAAATAAATCATAAAATTATCTACAGGATACAATTAAAATCAAACGGGCAAAAAACTTTATTGTTTGTAATTATATATTATCTTAAATCAATCACACAAACACACACTTTTCGATTCTATAGAAAGATACGAAAAAAAATACAAAATATGAAAAATACACTGAAAACAATGTACTCACGCAAATTTTGTTGAAAATATTTATTTAGAAATCCCCCTTTTGTTTTATTTTTTATTGCACTGTGTCTTTTTTAGTTTAGAATTTTAATCAGTTTACTTTTTATTTATCAGCAATTTTAGCTTTTTTATTAGCTTTTACAGACAAAAAAATTTCAATATAAATTTTATTTTTCAACCAGTAAAATTCACAAGCATATGGAAAATAAAATTTTAATCAAAAATGTTTTTCAAACGTTTAAACAATAATTAAAATTAATAAGAAAAAATAAGAAAATTTGTGGAATGTCGCTGTCGCTATCGCGGTCTCCCAATCTGTGCCTTATTATTTTAGTTATTTTAATTTATTAATAAAACAAAAATAATACATTTAAGATTTTTTATATGCATATATATATAACCTAGCCATATTTAACCTCCCACCATTTACACCTTGACATTTCTAAAACAACTCCCCAAAAAAAAAAAAAAATACACCAAATAAATAAAAAAATAAACATAATTTTTATAAAATGTTACCAGAAACCCTAACTCATCCCTAACTTAGATCTTGGATTTTTTTTTCCTCAACTCTAACAAAACATGATCATTGGAACATTTTTAACAAACATGATCATATTTCACCAAAATAAAAATAAAAATCAGCGTATCACAAATGAATCGGCTTTTTGATAAAATCAATTAAGTAGTAAAAAGCTTTTCTTTCAAAACGAAGCTTTAGGCTTAAGCTTTTTTAACAAGTTAAACAAACTTTCAATACAATTACTTATCATTTAAGGAGAGTTCAAACGGTAGTACAAGTCGTACGTAATATGACGAAAATACATCCCTGATCTAATTATTGTTTGAAAATTTTAAAACTAAGACAATAACAACTTATCATGACAGGGTGGTATTTTTCTCAGAATACGTACGACTTGTATGATCGTGTAAGCTTCCTTTAAGTAGACAAAAATACAGTGGGACTGCTATTTAGAATACTGGTTATATAATAGCTTATTATCTGGCTTCTGTTAAATGCATTTAAATGTTAATTTTTTAGCGCTTTTTTCAGATTTTCGCTATTACAGAGAAATTATTTAAATAAAACTAAAAACCAAATATGGGATTATGTTTATTAAATATTACTACATTCAACTAAAATTCGGAAGAATTTACATACATAATGTTTTTGAAGAAGAAGTCAAGTATGCAAATAAAGTGAAGAACCGCTAGAATGACTTATTTTCTTAGCTCCTAGCAAACGAAATAAATAGCATGCATTTTATTTATTTTGTCAGTAGGGAAATAGTTCTCCTTAGAATTGATAGCTTTATTGAAGGTGTGCTTTAATGTTCAATTTCTATGGCTTGTCAGAAAGCTTTACATAGAATATAGAACTTCATATATATATGTATGTACATATTTGAAACATTCCCTTTTGATTTTCTTTAAAAAAAAAAAAAGAAATCATAGCCTCGTACCAATAGCTAGATATCTGGCTCTTAAATAAGCAAAAGCTTGACTCCCTGGACTGTTTTGACTTACATTTGTTAATGTTTTCCTATAAAGTTTTCGGCCTAAAATAAGTGTGCTAAATCAAAAAAAAGGCTTTCAAAATTAACTTAACAAGAGGGTTCTACTTTAGGCCTAGAAGGGTTTTCATAACTAACCGATAGCTAAAGGTAGGATTTTATCGGCCGTATAAAAAGGGTTCGATTATCACAAGCACGCAGGATGAACCTTCGTTTAACTTATCGCTCGCTTTATGTTAAAGTAAAGTTGTAATAATGGAACACTTTTTATACTGCCGATTAAATTCTACCTTTAGCTATCGGTAAGTTGTGAAAACGGTCGAAAGCCCTCTATGACAAAGACTGAGAAAAAGTTTTTGGCTTCTGAGCAAAGGTTCTTAATATTTCTAAATATTTTATAAAAGCTTTTGGATCTTGATCTTAAGTGTAAGCTTTTGCAATCTAAGCATATAACAAACTTTATGTAGCCTTAAAACAAAGTAGTTTTTTTAAGGCTTTTTTAATTTGAAGACTGTTCTTAGATAGGGAAACTTATTTTAATGACCTAAAATGTGAGTATACATCTAATAATTATAACAAACAAAAACTAATTAACGCACGCGGCATTTTCTTAAAAGAAAAAAACAGCACAATTTGATTAGAAATCTTAAATTAAATTAATTTAAAAGTGTATACAAAAAAATACATTCTAAAAAAGGATTACCAAATTTAAGCTTTTGTTATTCAATAACGATCAGTTTCACAATTTCAAACATAAACGTTTGTACAGAAAATTTCTATGAAAATGTTTAAGGCCTCGTTACTCTTACGTAAACGTATACGTTGCTAATCAGCTATTTCGTTTTCCTTATCAAGCTTATGTATAAATAGTTACTGTAACTTTAACGTAACGTTGCGTTGCGAATGAACCTGTTAAAATTAAAATGTTTCGCCGTTTTAACGTAACAGCTGTTAAAAAGTTTATGTCGGTTTATGTTTATTGCTAAAGCGAACATTCCATCGAAGTAACGACGTTTTTTTATATGTTTATACGAAACGCTCAAATAACAAATCAAAAATTATAGGAATTTTGACAAATTTTCTGTTTTCATTTAAACACATTTCAATGCGTTTACGTATTTGTAGTAACCACAAACAGTTGAAGTCGACTGCAACGTTTACGTGTACGCAACTTTAGCGTATGAGTACCGAAGCCTTTGAGCTTTTATAGAGATTTCAGTGCAAGCGTTAATGTTCCGAATTGAGAAATTGAAAATTTATTAATTACAAAAAATAGCCGCCATAGGCCGGCTTTTGAGATGTGAATTAAGTTTAAACCTAGTTCAACGTACTCTGAAACTCGGACTTTTCCGGAAAAATGTATTTTTTTTTACTATTTCATTAAAGAGCAACAAGCAAAACTAAGCTGCTCCTTAAAAATTTTGTTTTCAAACTTGGTAATGGCGGCACAAATCTGTTTTCAGATTTACTAAACCTAGTTTAACTGAAATCTCAAACACCAAGCCTTATTCATAAAAACAGTTTTAAATTTAAAAAAAATGTTTATGAAAATTTGTTTAAAAAACTTATATGGAGCCAGTTCGAAAATCATCACTGCGCTGCATTTAAAGATCAGAGCGTTGGTAAAAGCATCTTATGGTATAACTGCAAATGTCAATTGTTCGGAAGCACATAACAAAAGCAGATGATGCGTTAAGAAATCTAAAACATGCAGCACAAAAATCGTGTTCAAAACCTGCCCAGAAAACAAGCATCGGTATCAGTCGATTTGCATGAGCCTCGCAGATGAGCATCAGATGCAACGCAGTGATGTATTTCGAAACAGGCCCATGTATAACCAAAATATTTTTTTATGAATAAGGCCGTAAATATTTAAAATGAAATTGTACTTTGAGAAACAAATTTGTATACGCTTTATCTTGGATTACATATCGATGGCTAAATATAAGAACGGCGTTACTAAATTTTTTCCTAAAAAGCGTTGTTGTTAATTCTGGTAGACAAGTCCCAAATGCACCTCGCTTTAAAATTTGAGGGGGCTTTAGTATAATAATTGTTGAATTTGTTTGTTAAAACCTTTTTTATAACAAAAAATTATACGGATTTTATTAAGTTTTATCCTTTCCATGTAAACTAACAAAAACTTGAGTTACGCCGTTTTTATATCAAGCCATCAATATATAAATAATACAAATAAAAGAACAGAAACTCGAAAAAGAACATAAAACTCCAACAGCACGGATATTTTTTAAACAGCACTATCCTTAACCCTTAACGTAAACAGCACCAAACCAACTCCCTTTAAAAACTTTGTACGACAGAATGTGGCCCGTAAAAAGGTTAACGCGACTGCTTTATAACGAAAAAATGCCGCGATAGCGATATGTCTAAAAAAATTTAAATTAATAATTTAATAACTTGGTCGCAAAATTATATTGAGAAAGATAAATCCCACCAGAAACTAGCAAACGTATTTGAATCTACAATTTTATCTTACCCTCTAAGAAATCCTATTTATTCCGTAACACAATAATCCCATCTATATCCCTCCAAATCCCCAGATCCAGTTAAATAAATCCTCTATATATTGTTAAATGAAAACTTGTATTAAGAATAAATAATTTTGAGCTTTTTTTATAAAAAAAAAAATTACACAAGTAAACCAACAACGAAAAGAATATCAGAAATTAAGTCTCAGATTGGGAACTGTGGACGGGACAATTCTCACACATAGTTCACATATGCCATTTTAAACTCTGTCGCTCTTACTCACCACTCTCACCACTCTGTCTATTGTTTTGAAGCATATTTTTATAACAGCACGCCTTACCATGATTTATTAAAATTTTTATCAAATATACATAGTTATTCTGTTTTATACATTGAAGCAATTAAATTAAAAAAAAATCATCAGTCTTATATTGAATTTTAACTTAAAATATTCAAAAAAAAAAAAATCCAAAATAATTAATTGTACAAAATTGTTCATTAGGACTTTCATTTTATCTAGTTTATTTTAAAGAAATGATCACCTTAAATAAAAACGCAAAAAATCTTTATCTATTTTAACTAAAAATTTTGTAACTAAATTTTGTTTACTAACATTTGCCAACAGCCAAAAACAGATTCGGTATTTTGATGAATAAAATAGCCATAAGTTGTACATATTTTTTTCTTTCTTATAAATTGTATATAATCTCATTAAAAAAGCAATTCAATAATTTTACTAATCCCTTACTAAATGTAAATATGAAATCAAAATTCCTTAAACGAAAAATTATGCAGAAATTTTCTAAATTTATTTTGTAAAAATTTTTATTTTACTAACACACTTAAAACTAATTTTCCTTTAATTTATAATAAAAACTCCTGAAATTCTTTAAAAAAAAATAAACAAAATTAATTTGTAAAAAAAAAATTCTCCAATAACGTGTCCTCGCGTTAGGGCAGAGCGCATGTGTTGGATGTCGTTTATTAAACGTTTTTAATAATTTAATTGGTTTAATTTATTTTGTTTTTGAATTAATAACAATTGGGCTTAATTTAATTTTTAATAAACTATTGAAAATCCTTAAAACAACAAATTAATTATTAAATTAATCAATTCAATCAATCATCATCAGCTTGTTTTAAAATTTACCCTAATAGCAGCTTTACACTGTAAAAAAAAATTGTATGACAAAAAAAAAACAAAACTAAAACAAGTTTGGTTATTAATTACCGAACGAACCATTTTAAAAAATAACTAAATGTGAGATGTCTACTCCCCTTCATAGTTCTCTGGAATTGCGAAACTTATTAATAATCTGAAATTGAAAACAAAACAACTCAAAATTATTTTTCTTTTTATAAACAGTTTTTTATTATTTACATATTTATAAAATTCACCCCTGGTACTAAACATTTATTACTATTCTTCCCTTTATTCCCCCCACCAAAAACACCAAAACTTACACAAAATCCCGCTTTTTCAAACATTTTAACACAAAATTTGCTAGGTTTTACACTTTTATAATTATTATTAAAAAAAAAAGAAAACAAAGTGCTCTTTATAGAAATTCAGTTTTGTTTAGGCATAATTTGTTTTTTTTGTTAGTTTAGTTTCTTAAGTTTACACATTAATACACTCTTATTCCTTTATGAAATCCAACCTCAAAAAACACCTACCAAATAACCAAATCTTTCACATCCCTTTTTTGTTAAACAAAAAAAAATTATTTACCCAGCACCTTTTTAACTTAATTCTTATTAAAAAGTCCCTTGAATGTCACTTAGTAAGAAAAACAAAAAAAAAAAAAACAACAAACCAAACTTTCACTCTATTTCTACCACACGACTTCATTATTATAGACACCGAAAAATGTACAGCCGACACGGATTGCCCCAGTGAGAAATCTTGCCAACAAGGTCATTGCATTGATCCTTGTACTCTACGAGGTGTTTGTGGAGTCAACTCATTGTGTAAAACCGTATTGCATAGACCACGTTGTTCTTGTCCAAGTTGCTTTATAGGACGACCGGAGGTGGAATGCAAACCCGATCCCAAATGTGAAGATGGCACGGCCCAGCCAAGAGATCCCCAAGAACAGATTTTGTGCGCCCAAGACAATGATTGTCCCGATAATTTACAGTGCGGCGCATACGGTCAATGTACGGATCCCTGTCAAAATCCCCAATTTATTTGCCGTGGCCATAAGAAATGTGAGACGCGTAGACACCAACCGGTATGTGTTTGCAAAACGGGCTTTATCGTCAACGAGTTTGGAGAATTGACTTGTGCTCCCGAGAAACGGGAATGCTACCGTGATGATGATTGCGCTTCCAACATGGCTTGTACTGATGGTAAATGTAGAAATCCCTGTATAGTTCCAGTGGGTCGTACGCCCATTTGTTCGGAAAATAAGAGCTGTGAGGTGCAAGATCATAAACCGGTTTGCATATGCATGAAAGACTGCCAGCCCTCGATATCGATTTGTTTAAGGGACGCTGGTTGCCCGGCTGGCTTGGCCTGTCGTAATTATAAATGTGTAAATCCTTGCGATTTTGCCCAATGTGCTCCTAACTCACCTTGTATTGTAGAGGATCATAAGCCGATATGTAAATTCTGTCCCAGTGGATTTATAGCCGATTCTCGTTACGGATGTCAAAAAGGTAAAGCATCACAAAAAACCAAAAAAACTCTATCTGTCTTTAACTGTTTTACAAACAAAATTCCATTTTTAACTATTTTTCTTGCTGTGTATAGTTACAAAAAAAAATAATAATAATAAATAAACCCCAAAACTATCAGTATAACACCCCTTTAAAAAGAAAGCTTTTCATATTAAAACAAAAAGCTTTTTATAGTTATTGTTCTCATAAGACCTTTGTTAATGTCTTTGTCTCTCTCTCTCTCTCTGTCTCTATTTCTTCCATGATTTTTTACAAAACTAAACCACACAACAACAAGAAATTCGCCACAATTAAGCTTTTGAAGCTCAGCTTTCTTTAACCGTTAATTTTTTCATTGTTACACCTAAAGAAAAATGTTTGTCCGTTTAAAAATACAAACTAAATTTATTATACTTTTTTACAAGTCTGATTAATTAAAACAATTAAAACATTAAACAACAACAACAACAATAAAAAGTTTATTTTAATAATTAAATCCTTATTAAAACATTCACACACGCTCATGCTCACTACAGCCAACAATCAAATAAAAACAAAATATTAATGCCTTCAAAATTTTAAAATCTATCTCAATTTTTTAAAGGCCATCTTTTGTTTTTAACTATTTTTACACCCACAAACCACCACCAAAACTACTGACCTCTTCCCCTAATTATTCCCTTAATTACTTACTTACTTACCTTTTGGTTACTTAACTCTAATTAAACAATCAACAACATAAAAAAGTAAATATTTAAATTGGTATTTTGTAAAATTCGTATTTGTAAATTATTAAAAACCCCTCCGAATAAAGTTTTACTAATCCGTATCAGATCCAACAAGAATTTAATTAGTAGCTAACTCTTGTTAATGTAAATACTAGACAAAATATTTATATTTAGGTTATTTAACTCAAGTTCCTTCTTAATACTATGTATGTTGTGTAAAGAGATTTTAATAAGTATAATTAAACAATTTACTAATTTGTAACATTTGCTAAAAAAAAAATTATTATAATAATAAGACTGTAAAAAACCTGTGTAAATTTTTTATTTTTTTAAAAAGTTTTGTTCCCTTTTTTTAGCCAACATTTTTTAAAATCCTATAAAAATAATTTTTTACTTTCCCCCAAAAATTGTCCCCATTTTGTATAAAAAGTTTTTCCTCGTTTTATATTAGAGCAATAAACACTATTCTTCTCTCGTCCTCTATCTCTATCTTTCCTATCTTCTGTGTTCCTCTTTATTTAATATTACAATTTAAACACTTTTTCTTTAAATTTTGTATATATTTTTTAAATTTTATTAATATATTTTTTAATATTTTCTTCATACAAAAAACAAACAAAAACTTCACCAAAAAAAATTACAAATTGTACAAAAATATTTAACACTTTTTTAAACAAAAACAACAAAACACCTTTAACTATATTGAAAAAAAAAAACTAAAATAAAATAAAAAATATACACTTAAACAATAAATGCTGTCAAGCAGTTACTACGATAACAACAGAGTCCAATAAAATCTGTTCATCCGATGCCGATTGTCCAGATATGTTACATTGCTCAACAAATGGTCTATGCTTGGATCCGTGTAAAATGCAATGTGCACAATCCAAAATATGTATAGTCCGGGCACATAGGGTTATGACATGTATATGTTCTCAAGGTTTTGTAGGCAATTCAACATTTCGATGTTTGCCATTAATGGGTGACAAACCAATCGAATTGACTACTAAAAGTACAATAACAGACCTGACCGACGTGACGACTGAACAGACTACTCAAGCAACAACATTAAAATATACAACCGCAGATATAGAAAAACAAACAGAAATGCGTACGAAATATACGGAAATTACCGCTGAACTGGATACTACAATGTCCTATGATAGCACAACAAAAGCTACGCCTTCCGAGGGTCCCACTCTCGAGCCGCAGGAGACTGAATTTGGAAGAACTACTGCAAGAATTATAGAAACAGGAGATCTGATCACTAAGTTAAGGGTAGAAGAAACCACTTTAGCAACAGGTGAAGCCAAAATGGTAACATCTACTTTTGAAGAGGATAAACGAGACTCCACTACAACTTCTGTAACAGTTGGAGAGGCAATCGAAACATCTTCACTTGGAGACGTGGAAGGAAAAGTTGAAACAACAACCACCAAAATAAAGGTAGAAGCAACCACTTTAGCAACAGGTGAAGGCCAAATGATAACATCTACTTTTGAAGAGGATAAACGAGACACCACTACAGCTTCTATAACAGTTGGAGAGGCAATGGAAACATCTTCTCTTGGAGACGTGGAAGGGAAAGTTGAAACAACAACCACCAAAATAAAGGTAGAAGCAACCACTTTAGCAACAGGTGAAGGCCAAATGATAACATCTACTTTTGAAGAGGATAAACGAGACACCACTACAGCTTCTATAGCAGTTGGAGAGGCAATGGAAACATCTTCTCTTGGAGACGTGGAAGGGAAAGTTGAAACAACGACCACCAAAATAAGGGTGGAAGAAACCACTTTAGCAATAGCTACAGGCAAAATGGAAACATCTACACTCGCAGAAGATAAACGAGACATTACTACAGCTTCTATAACAGTTGGAGAGGCAATCGAAACATCTTCACTTGGAGACGTGGAAGGAAAAGTTGAAACAACAACCACCAAAATAAAGGTAGAAGCAACCACTTTAGCAACAGGTGAAGGCCAAATGATAACATCTACTTTTGAAGAGGATAAACGAGACACCACTACAGCTTCTATAGCAGTTGGAGAGGCAATGGAAACATCTTCTCTTGGAGACGTGGAAGGGAAAGTTGAAACAACGACCATCAAAATAAGGGTGGAAGAAACCACTTTAGCAACAGCTGCAGGCAAAATGGAAACATCTACACTCGCAGAAGATAAACGAGACATTACTACAGCTTCTATAACAGTTGGAGAGGCAATCGAAACATCTTCACTTGGAGACGTGGAAGGAAAAGTTGAAACAACAACCACCAAAATAAAGGTAGAAGCAACCACTTTAGCAACAGGTGAAGGCCAAATGATAACATCTACTTTTGAAGAGGATAAACGAGACACCACTACAGCTTCTATAGCAGTTGGAGAGGCAATGAAAACATCTTCTCTTGGAGACGTGGAAGGGAAAGTTGAAACAACGACCATCAAAATAAGGGTGGAAGAAACCACTTTAGCAACAGCTGCAGGCAAAATGGAAACATCTACACTCGCAGAAGATAAACGAGACACCACTTCAACTTATTCAACAGTTGGAGAGCCAATAGAAACATCTTCACTTGGGGAAGCGGAAGGTGAAGTAAAAATACCGACCACCAAGAAGGGTGTAGAAGAAACTACTTTAGCGTCAGGTGAACGAGAAGTGGAATTGTCCACTTCCGGAAAAGACTATACTACAGCTTCTGCAATATTTGGAGGCGTGGAAGGAATAGCTGAAACAACGACCACCAAAATAAGGCTAGAAACAACAAGTGAAGGAAAAAAAGAAACATCTACTCTCGGAGAAGATAAAGGACACTACACTACAACTTCTGCCACAGTTGGAAAGGCAATGGAAACATCCTCACTTGGAGAAGTGGATGGAGAATTGAAGACAACGACCACCAAGATAGGTGTGGGAGAAACCATTTTAGCGTCAGGTGAAAGAGATATAGAAACGTCCACTATTCGGGAAGTTGAAAAAGAATTAACTACTTTAAAACCTTTAATAGAAGAAACAACTTCTGGAACAGTTGGAGAAGCAATGGAGACACCTTTACTTGGAGAATTCGAAGGACAAGTAAAATCAACAACCACTAAAATTGGGGTTGAAAATACAACTTTAGCAACAAGTGAAGGAAAAATAGAAAAATCTACTGTTAGAGAAGATAAACAGGACTTCAATACAACTTCTGCAACAGTTGGGGTGGAAATGGAAACATCTTCACTTGGAGAAGTGGAAGGAGAACTTAAAACAACGACCACCAAGATAGGAGTAGAAGAAACCATTTTATCAACGGGTGAAGGAAAAATGGAAACATCTACAATCGGAGGAGATAAACGAGACACCACTACAACATATTTAACAGTTGAAGAGCAAACGGAAACATCTTCACTTGGAGAAATAGACGGAATATTCAAAACAATGACCACCAAGATAAGAAAAGAAGAAACCACTTTAGCAACAGGAGAAGAAAACATTGAAACATCCACTTTTGGAGAAGAAAGACGAGACAGCACTACCACATCTTCAACTATTGGAGAGGCAATGGAAACATCCTCACTTAGAGAAGTGGAAGGAGAAATAAAAACAACAACCACTAAAATTGGGTTTGAAGAGGCCACTTTAACAACAATTGAAGGAAAAATAGAAACATCTACTGTTAGAGAAGATAAACGCGACTTCACTACAACTGCTGCAACAGTTGGGATGGAAACATCTTCACTTGGAGAAGTGGAAGGAGAACTCATAACAACGACCACTAAGATAAGAGCAAAAGAAACCACTTTAGTAACTGGTGAAGGAAAATTCGAAACATCCACTATTAGTAAAGCTGAAAAAGAATTAACTACTTCAAAAGTTTTAATAGAAGAAACAACTTTTGCAACAGTTGGAGAGGCAATGAGAACATCTTTCATTGGAGAAATAGAAGGAGAATTCAAAACAACGACCACCAAGATAGAAGTAGAAGAAACCATGTTAGCAACAGTTGACGGAAAAATGGAAACATCTACTTTTGGAGAAGATAAAAGAGACACCACTACAATGTCTGCAACAGTTGCAGAGGCAATGGAATCATCCTCACTTGGGGAAGTTGAAGGACAAGTAAAAACAACAACCACTAAAATTGGGTTTGAAGAGGCCACTTTAGCAACAAGTGAAGGAAAAATAGAAACATCTACTGTTAGAGAAGATAAACGCGACTTCACTACAGCAGTAGTTCAAGAGGAAATCGAAACATCTTCATTTGGGGAGGTGGACGATGGAAGGAAAGTGGAAACAACTACTACCAAAATAAGATTAGATGAAACCACTTTACCAGCAGGTGAAGGAAAAATGGAAACATCCACTTTAAAAGAATATAAAGTAGACTTAACCACTTCAGACATATTGGAAACATCTTCTCTTGACAAAATGAAAGTTGAAACAAGCACTGTCTCTACCAGAGTAGAAGGAACAACTTTATTCACAGCGGTAGAAAAAATGGAAACAACTACTATACAGGAAGGAAGAGGAGAAATATCCACTCCAACGGTTTTAGAAAAAGAAACTACTACAGAAAAAGTTAAAGAAGCGATAGGCACATCTAGTAAAACTATGGAAATTGAAACAACGTCTTCCAAATTAGAGTCAGTTGAAGACACAACTTTATCTAAAGAAGTGGAAGAAGAAACAACACTGGCAATTCTCCAAGAAGGTGAAAAAACGACTACAAAATCGCTTACAACAAAAGGTATTTTTGAGGAAACACCAACACCAAAATATTTTGAAACAACAACAAAAGGCGAAGAAATTGTGAAAGAATTTACTTATCAAGACAGTACAACTACAGAGAGCATTGAAAACACCTCTAGATTTAAAACAACACCTTCAATGGTAGCTACGACGGATACCACAGAAGCTGCTCCTAAAGAAACAGAAACTACTACTTACAAGTTAATATCTGGAGTGGAAACAACTTCATATAAAGCCTTAATAGAGGAGACAACTCTTAAAGATAAAGAAAGTACATCTCCGAAATTGGTTTCTATTGAGGCAACGGAAACGTCAATTGAACCAAAGGACACTACAATGAGTGCTAAGACCGTGGAAGCTATTGAAACAACTTCAATAAGAATTGAAACTACACAATTTCCAAAAGAAATGGTAAACACAACTTCAAAATCAATAGCTGAAGAAACCACTTTATTCCGAGATATTGTAAAAGACACTTCTATGTATATGGAATCAGAATCTACTAAACACACTGAACCTACTGAAACTCCAAAGCGAATAGAGACAACAACAATAAAATTGTATTCAGCTGAGGAAGGAACTGAAGGTACTACAACATCCATAATTTTAGATGAAGAAAAAGTAGGTAACAAAACTAGAACTACAACCGAAAAATATTACGCTACCTCAAAATCTCCTGATGAACAAACTACTAAAAAACTTATAGAAATTACAACACTGGCTAAAGAAATTATCGATACAACTACTCCCATGATATCAGATATGGGTTTGACAATCATGACACCAAAAGAAATTCAAACCACTACTTATGAATATATCGAACCAAAAGGAAGCACAACATTAAAAATAAAAGAAGAACCTATTGAAAATACTACATATAGTGTAATGGAAACATCATCCTTAGAAACTGAAACATATGCTCCAATGACAACACCTAAAACTTTAACAACATCTAAAGCAGTCAAACAAGAAGACACCACCTCGAAATCTATAGAAACTCTAACTGAAAGCTCGGAAGTTCCAGCAATAAAATTAAGCACTCCGAAATATTTAGAAAAAGAAACTACGGTACAAACAACTCCATATGAAGGAAAAGTAACAACAGGGTATAAAAAAGATATTGAAGAAACATCCACAATAACATTAACTCCTTTCACAAATACAACAGAAATGGATAAAATCACCATAATTGACGAGAAAAAAGTCACAGAAAGAGCAAAGGATAAAGAAATTGTGAGTACTACTTTAAAATACGAAGTAACTCCAACGACACCAGGAGCAGACAAAACAACAACCGAAAAAGAACCACAACAACAAACACCTACTAGTTTTAAGGGAACATTTATTCCTGAAATTGAAATTAGTACTACAAAAATTAAAACTCAAGACTTAACTACAAAAAAGGAAATGGAAAAAGATATACTGACGACAACTTCCCAGCCCCTTAAAACAGAAGCAACTACAATATCGGCTGACTCAAAACTTCCTACTAAAGGACATATAGATTTAACTACTTTAGAAATGTTTCCAACTAAAGCTTCCGCAACATTAAAACCAACGGAAAAATTCCATGATCCAAAACTGGCAGAAAGTACGACAAAATCTTCTACTATCGGCAAAGAAGAATTGGAAACAACTTCTTCTACATTAGATAAGACTACATTAAAGCTCATTGAAGAAACTCCAGCATATAAGGAAATAAAAGGCACTACACCAAGAACTCCTACCGATACTACAACACCAGAGATGGAGAAAGAAATGGAAATAACATTAGATAAAGGCTTAAAAGAACAAACGACAACTTCAAAGATCTTGGATTCGTCGACTTATAAAAGCGTTGAAACAACTAAATCGAGCCTACCAGAAGCTGGAGAAACAACCACAACTAACGAATTTGAAGCCACAACAATTTCAGATCATATTTATGAAACTTCTCCTACTCAAATATACACTTATATGGAAGAAGGTAAAACAACCACAAAATACTCTGAAATAGAAGAAACAGTCACTACAAGTCAGAATGTAACAGGTGAAGATGCTGAAACTACAACCGCGCCAGAAATAAAAACAACAACTTACAATTATAATGAACTTCAATCGGAAATAATTCCCAAGGAAATAGATACAACTACTCCTAAACAAGAATTTACTACTACACCTCAATCAGTCAAATTAACAACTGGCTATGTTTACAAGCTGCCCAGTAAAACTTCTCGGCCAGAGGATTTGGAAACTACGACCGTTCTACAAGAGGTCAAAACAACTACTGCGAAAACAACTTTAAACATTTTAGAAACAATCTCCACGAACCCAGTTGAAACTACTACGTTGGGAACAACAAAAGAACCAATGGAGATTACAGAATCGATGGTACCTGAAACTAGTATTGAAGAAGAAATAACTACCCCAAGTTTAACTGGAAGCAAAACTACAACAATCAGTAGAAATGAAAGCAGCGATACAAGTACAAAAATACCAATAGAAGAAACTACATTAAAGACCACAGCAGCAGCCATAACAAAATCTGACGAAACCACCACTCTTGCAACAAGTTTATTGACAACAACACATAGCGAAATGGAAACTACCATACCTTCAACCCAAACTTCTTTAGAGGAAACAACTCTTAAGGTCAAAACAGAAAGTACAACTGGTATAACTAGCGAACTTGGAAGAACTGTTATTCCCATGGAAGAAATGGAAGTTACAAGTAAAAAATTTATTGAACAAGAAACCTTAACAACCATTTCAGGCATGCAAACATCTTTAGGTGTTCCTACAGAAACTATTCCTAAAGAAAGAGTTAAAACTACAACCGAAGTAATTACTAAGGAGACTACTCTTGAAGAAAACGACAAATTTACAATTCCAGAAACTGTCAAAACAACTTCAAGAATAGAAACATCTTCAAGTGGTATGGCGGAAGAAGTAGAAGTTACTACTTCAGTTAAAGAACTTGTAACAACAACTCAAGGCTTTACAGAAGAAACCACTAGTGGATCTAAAACCACATCATATGATACCAAATCGCCAGAAACTCAACCAACCATTTCAACAACTTTAAAAGAAGGCACTACTAAAGGATTTACAAAAGATACTACTACAAAAGACATTGAAGGTTTTACACATGGAGAAGAACGAATGGAAGAAACTACTATATCAAAACAAGCATTCGAAACAACAACTGTTGGAGTAACTAAAGAAACTGAAACTACACCATACGAGCAGGAAAACACAACATCTTCGGAATTATCTAAAGGTATTGAAACAGCCACTAAAATCTTCGACCAAGAAACTACAATTGGAACGACAACAATTAAAAAGGAAATGTATACACCATACGAAACATCAACTGGTAGATCAACCTTTGCTATTGAAACTTCAACTAAAGACATGGAAAACGATACAACATTTGCTCAAGCTAAAGAAATTTCCACGACGGAATTTTCAATTATAAACAAAGAGACAGCAATTACAGGAATATCAGAAGAAGAAACTACATCTTTTGGAATAGGAAAAGAATCATTTGAAACGTCTACTACAATATTTGGAAAGACAACCGGTATACCTTATGTCACAACAGGTTTACCCACAACATTTCAATCTAAAGACAAACCAACTTCAACATATACCACGATTGATGCTGACGAAGATAGTACAATATCTATAAAATATAAAACGACTACTGGGGTATCGATCCCAGCCGAAGCCACTAGTTTAGATTCTTTTGAAGAAACTACCAAACTAATCGAGAAATTTGAAACTAGTCCTGAAATTCCTATTGCACATGTGGAAAAAACCACTAAGTCACCACTCACTACAACTTTATCAACAGAGGAGTCTAGAACGACTACTATAGAATATAACACTACAGCAATTGTATCTAAAGAATTCAGCAACACTTCTAAAGGAGAACAGGAAACCACAGCTTCATTCGACGAAGATACTTCTAGACAAACTTCAATTATTACAGAATATCAAACTACTACAGCTGCTGCAGCAAAAGAATATAATATCAGCTCTTCTTCAGAATTTACCACTGAAACACTTCTATCAAGAGAAACTGCTCCGAGCACTACACCACAATCAACAGATACGACATCTACCAAATATGAAACTAAAGTTCAATATGGCAAAACAACAGGTATTCCTTATGTCACCGTTACTTCTGTACCAACTGTCATGGCAACTACAACTGAAAAGGTTAAAAAAGCACAACCAGAAGTTGCAACTTCTACTGAATTTTCAATGGAAATTAAACCGAAAAAACCCGGCCCAGCTTATACTTACTTGCCACCTAAAATACCTTTCGAATACTCAACCTTTAAACCAATCGATAGAACAGGCGAAGAAATGACAATAGTTGCACATGTTGAGGAAATAACTACACCAGGAAGTAAAACAACAGAATCAACCCTAAGTACCAAATTCATAGAAATATATGATAACAGTACGATCTCCACGCCCATCACTTCAACTGTAAAAGCTTTTGAAATAACAAGACCTCACACCGATAAAGTACTTACTACATTAATAGATAAAGAAATTATTAAAACTGAATCGGTTACCGAAGGTATATCAGATACCACTAAAGTGATTTTAGTAACAAAGGACAAAGAAACTACTACGGAATCGCTACGTGAGAAAGAAACAACCAATTCTACCTCAAAATCATATGAAACCTCAACTCTGCCATCGGAAACAAAGCCAAATATCAGTGAAGAATATCCACCTTCTGAAAGTTCTACCGAAAAGTCTACAAAATATGCAAGTTTAACCACTATTGCAGGCATAACATCAGCTCAAGAAACAACCTTAAGCTCAAAAGTTTTAGAAACTACGCTAGGCATTGATATGGTTACTGAGACATCGATTACTGCAACCAAGAAATCTACCGACCTTACTGACACAACTTCCAGCACAGTTAAAGGAACCGATACCACAACAGAATTTTTCTTAACTATTGAAACTTCTCAAAAGGAATCTGAAACATCAACAGAGCCTTTGAAGTTAACAACAACTTCTAAGGACAAATCACAGGTAGAAATTTCAACGGAAGAAACAACTGAATTATATGACGACGTTACTACTTCATCTACTGTGGTAAAAATACCTACTGGGATGTTTACTACTCATGTACCATCTCTTGACTTAGAATCGACAACTGAATCTACAGCCACAAAAGTCACTTCTACCAAATTTTCTGAAACATCAACCAAAACAGTTAAAGAAACCGATACCACAACAGAATTTCCCTCAACCATTGAAACTTCTACGCAGTTACTTTTAGGGGATATCACGACAGGAAATATCACCGAAACATACGAAGATATAACTGAACAAATTACTGAGAAACAAGAAGCTACTACTTTGGGCTTAAGTACAGCTTTAGTTGAAACGACTAGACCAAGTCAAAAAGAATCTGAAACATCAACAGAGCCTTCGAAGTTAACAACAACTTCTAAGGACAAATCACAGGTAGAAATTTCAACGGAAGAAACAACTGAATTATATGAAGACATTACTACTTCATCTACTGTGGTAAAAATACCTACTGGGATGTTTACTACTCATGTACCATCTCTTGACTTAGAATCGACAACTGAATCTACAGCCACAAAAGTCACTTCTACCAAATTTTCTGAAACAACAACCAAAACAGTTAAAGAAACCGATACCACAACAGAATTTCTCTCAACCATTGAAACTTCTACGCAGTTACTTTTAGGGGATATCACGACAGGAAATATCACCGAAACATACGAAGATATAACTGAACAAATTACTGAGAAACAAGAAGCTACTACTTTGGGCTTAAGTACAGATTTAGTTGAAACGACTAGACCAAGTCAAAAAGAATCTGAAACATCAACAGAGCCTTCGAAGTTAACAACAACTTCTAAGGACAAATCACAGGTAGAAATTTCAACGGAAGAAACAACTGAATTATATGACGACATTACTACTTCATCTACTGTGGTAAAAATACCTACTGGGATGTTTACTACTCATGTACCATCTCTTGACTTAGAATCGACAACTGAATCTACAGCCACAAAAGTCGCTTCTAAAAAATTTTCTGAAACAACAACCAAAACAGTTAAAGAAACCGATACCACAACAGAATTTCCCTCAACCATTGAAACTTCAACGCAGGTACTTTTAGGGGATATCACGACAGGAAAGATCACTGAAACATACGAAGATGTGACTAAAAAAATTACTGGGAAACAAGAAACTACTACTTTGGGTTTAAGTAAAGATTTAGTTGAAACGACTAGACCAAGTCAAATGGAGTCTGAAACATCAACAGAGCCTTCGAAGTTAACAACAACCTCTAAAGACGAATCACAAGTTGACATTTTCGGATCGACGATGACTGAAGTTGACGTCACAACAAAACCATCAGCAACTAAAATTACGACTTCAGAAACATCAAAAGAAACTACAACATCGAAAGAAACTTTGGAAATAATAACTTCATCTACCTCAACTTCTTCGGTGCCTACTATTAAATCTACTTTACAAACTATAACTGCTGAATACGATACTACACCAGATTCAGGTAAAATTTTTAGTACCTCTGAAGAAGCTTACACTACATTAGGAACAACAAAAGACATTTCAGTTGAAACGACGACGCCTTTCGAAAAAATATATGATTCCTCTAAGCAGGTTTCAAAAATGTTGACAACCAGTAGTCCCTCTGATATTGAGCATGAAAGAACTACAGTTTTTGGAAAAACTACAGGTATACCATATATTACTACTACTTCTTCTGAGGAGAAATTCAAGACAACAATAATATTTGCTGAAACAACTCCAGAAACGCCAAAAGTTACAGTAACCACGAACAGGGAAGAAGAAAAATACACAACCCCAAAAGGATTTGGAGTAACTGAGTTTATAGCAGATAAAACACCAGGGGTAGAAGCGACTATCCAAGAAAACGGAATAACTGAAACTTTAACCACTAAACAAGTTTTAGATAAATATGAAACAACAACGGAATATATTGAAAGTATTCCTTCACTAACAGAAACGACAGTCGGCATAAATTCCAAAGAAGCGGTTACATCTCAATCAATTTCACCAAAAACGGAAGAACTTTTCACAAGTAAAATGCCAGATATTAAGATGACCACCCTTAAAGAAGGGTTAACTTCGACTAAATATGAAACTGAAATTCCCATATCAGAAGACACGGACACAACCAGTGAAACTTCAACTACTATAGAAACTGAAATACAAGATACAACTTTAAAAGAAAAAACTGAAACCACAACCAAAATTTCTGAATTTTCAGAAACATCCAGTCAAATGTCAATCACAGCTATTGATTTTGACACTACTATTGAATCAAATTTAACAATTCCCATGGAAGCAACTACGAAGTCAGAATCAAAACCTTCAACTAGTATTATTTTTAAAGAAACTAGTACAGTTCCCATAGAAGGTTTGGAAGTTATAACTGCCTCCACTGCTGATAAAGAAACAGAAACTATGGAAACCACAACATTTGAAATTCCTTTTGAAGTCTCTTCAATGGGCAGTACAACATTTACAGAATATGAAACCGACAGAGAAAGTACAAAGATGAGTACACGCGCCGATGAACCTGTTACAGAATCGGAGGCATCAACCAAACTTAAGACTGAAATATCTACTGCTGAAGCTGCAATAGTACCTGTTATTCGGCTTGATACAACTGAATCAATGCCATCTATGAGAACAGAACAGTTCGATATACCAACAACTGAAACATTTATTGTAAAAACAACTGCTACAGAAACTCCAAAAGAAACAACAAAAAAACCTTCGCTTGTTATAAGTACTATCAAGCCATTAAAAGAGGCAACAAGTCAATCGGAAACAGATCTAACAGAAATTACAACACCAGGTACTTTACCTAAAGCTACAACATTATTTAGTGAAGAAGAACCGAGTACTACACCATCAGAAATACGAACATCTAAGAAAGAAACCACTGAAGTATTAACCACAACTGGAAGGACTGTTGAAGAGACTACAACAACGCAGATAGTTATCAAGCTAACAACGCCTATTTCAACTACAAGTGATATATCAGACGAAACCACTTTAATGCCTGCAACAATTACTTTAAAAGGAAAAACTGATATGACAACCCCTACAACAAAAATCTCGGAGAAAGCAACCGAAACTTCTGAAACAATTTTAGAAGATCAAACTACAACACAACCTGTTGAAGAAACTATAACAACGCAGATATTTACTAAACAAACAACGCCTATTTCAACCACTTTAATGCCTGCTACAATAACTTTAAAAGGAAAAACTGAAATGTCAATCACTACAACAGAAATCTCGGAAAAAACTACCGAAACTTCTGAAGATGAAACTACAACAAAATCTGAAACATCTACAGTTATTCCACTAAAAAAAGCTACCACTTTAATATCTGAAATAATTCTAAATAATGCAACTGAAATACCAATTCCAACTATTGAAACCGCTCAACCAAAGGGAGAGGAAACCTCAGATACTACAACTTTATTATACGAATATGTTACTGAAACATCTATAACAATGCCTCATAACGATACGACTAAAATTTTAACCACAACTAGTGAAACATTACCACCTACCATTACAATTCCAAGCACAACAGTAACGATACAAAAAACAACTGCACAACCTTTGTTCGTAAAACCAAATATTCCTAAAGAAGAAACTACAATTCCAACAACACAACCGGAGGGGACAACTGTAAATGTTGCAACTACTAGTAAGCCTTTGGAGGAAATAACTGAAATGCATTCAGAAGAAACAACTGTTGAAGTATTCTCAACCACACCTAAAATACCTGTTACAGTACTTCCAAAAGCACAGACCGTAATGCCATCAAGTGAAACTACGGAATTAAGTACGCAAGCAAGGACTCAATCACCTGAAATAACTTCTATGATACTGAAAAAAGAAAAGGAAATTCCAAATACAACTATCCCTTTTCTGATGCTTCCAAAAGAATCTACAACAGAAACACCAACCACTGGATTGTTTACCTTAAAACAAGATAGAAAAGAAACTTCTGTAGCCGATACAACTACTGATATGCTGGGTTTGACAATGAAAACTTCTACCGAGGAAATACTGCCTCAAACTACTACAACACCAGCATTAAATGAAACAACAATAGAAGTATTTACTTTAGAGCCTGAAGAAAAGAAGGCACCAACTATCACATCACCAGAAGAAACTACCCTCATTACAGAAAGAATCTCCGGAATTCCTATTACTACCGGTTTGTCTTTAGAAGAAGTAACTGAAAAATCTAAAATAACTACTTCACTGCCTTCAAAAGAAATTACTGAAACGTCTACTAGTTTCGTTGCAACTTTGGAGAAAACAACTCCAAAATACGATAAAGAAAAAACCTCTGAAATACCAACTTCAGTTACTGCAGTTGAGTCTACCCTAATGCCTGAAACTGTAACAACATCAGAAGATACAACAATATCTATCGAATCGTTTACTTTAACTTTAGAAACAAAAGAACCCAAAAAATCTACAGTCACAAGTGAAATAGATCTAACAACTGACTATACAACGACTATACCCGAAAAGTCTAAAGTAACTGAAATTACAACTTTCTCTACAAGCTTAGCACCAGAAGAAACTACAATGCCTTTAAAGGAAATAACAGTTCAAAGCCGAACGGAATTACCAAATAAATTTACTACAGCTACAACTGAAACTTCTACGATTTCAGAAATAATTACCGAAATACCTGCAAAAAGTAGAACTACATTATCAGAATATCCACCAACACCACTTACCATGTATCCAGAAGAAAGAACAGAAACTCATACCAAGTTCACGACAACTACAAAAGAAACACCTACAACAGATATTGATTTTCAATACCCTACCACTATGATAACAAAAAATACTACTGCAACAATAAGCGACACTGATTCAAGTTCTGTAAAACATGCCATTTCCACTGCAGCTGTTACACAAGTTCCAGAAAAAGGTACACAAATGCCTATTGATATGCAACCAAATGCCACAACGGAACTACCACTAGACAAGTTTACTGTTGAAACAAGCCTCAAACCCTTAACTCTTATAACAACTGTATCCCCTAAGGAACAGCCAGAAGCTAGAACTACTCCAGCCGCTGCAACGGAAATGATTGAACAATTTAACCTAACAACCCTCATGGGTATAGATATATCAACTATAAAACCCTATTTCAGCACTTCACCTTCACTAGTTTTTCCACAAACATTTGGGCCTAAAACTGATACCACTGCCGTTACGTTGCCATCGAATAAAACTGAAGTTTGTTGCATTACTGACTATGACTGTGAGGACGACGAGACGTGTATTGGACGACGTTGTACTAGACCTTGTGAATATTATCCAAATGTTTGCCACAAACATAAACCGAAATATATATACTGTCAAACTCTTAATCATACAACAATGTGCTTCTGTTCCCAAGCCGATCTACTGTTCCCAACCACCACCGATTGTCGCATAATAGCAGGTAACTGAATTTTAGAAACAGCCAAACCAAACAAGTGTTTTTCCACCTACCACAACGTGTCTTCTTCTTCTACTTTTCATTTTCCTGGAATGCAAATGTCAAATCAAATTATCTCCTGTTATGTTATGCGAGGTTAAGGTTTTAAAGGATGACTCAATAATGAGTGTGTGTGTATATGAGGCATAAATCTTATTGAAAACATCGTATGACTAAATAAAATGAGATTGCCATCTATGCTTAATTACATACAGTCACACCATAAAGGAACGTCTGGTTGTATCCGCATTAATACATGTTTTTCTCTCTCGCTCTACTCTTCTTCCACCACATTGAAGTAAATGACTGAATGAATAAATTCACCCACCCTTTCCTATACAAGTCTACCTTTTCATTGTTTCTTCTTTTTCTCAACATTTTGTCACCCATTTTTCCCTAAATAAACATCTTAAGGCTCAACTATAATATGCATGAGCTTGCTTAAGCATGCATTTAAAAAAATTAAACAAAGTAAAAAAAACATTTGATTCCGTATCGAATGTGCGATCAGTTTCGCACTTTACTTTAGAGTACCGATTGTGCGATCAGTTTCGCACTTTACTTAAGCAAATTAAAGTTTCAACAAACTAAACAAAAAGTTCCCTTAAGTTCAATATGGTTTGACAATATGAATAACGTGTATTCTGACAGTTGCTTAAGCCAGCTTATGCATAGTATAGCTGGGCCTTTTATCTTTTAGAAACACTTTAAAAAAAACAAGCAAAGCTTTATTAGAAAAAAGCTTTGAAAAGGATCGAAAGATTCTCTGGAATGTCTGCATGATTACACTTTTTTAAATGTTTTTCCCACTGTCGCTCTCTTTCTATTTTTGTACCAAGTTCGCATATTTTTGTACCCCGACATGGTTGGTTGTTAAGTTGACTGGACAAGTTTTTGTGTGCCCCTCTCTCTTTCTCTTAAATGTTTGCAACACTCTCTTTAGCACTTTCTTAAAATCGATGTTAGTGTCTAATATTTAGACCAATCTCATAAATGTTTAGTTTTAAGAGATCTTTAAGAATGAGGATTTTATGGTAAAGCATGTTTAGCAACAAAAAGTATTTAGTTCTTTATAGTACTCTCTTAATAAAGCTCTGAGAAAATGTAAAGCTTTGTCCAAGAAAATGTATCGAATATAAGCAATTTTTTTTTAAAAATTTATGTTAAATATAATTATGTTTTGCATAATGTAAATATTGTAAATAAATATTTTTTATGGTAAAAGGTTTTATGCAAATTATATTTTTTTTATTTACTAATCCCGGTTATGGTAATCTTTTTATGTAGAGTTTTTAGCTTTGCAGAGATGTTTTAAACGCAGCATGTGTATATGTTGTATGGCTTTTACTCGTAAATACATAGTTAAATTAAAAAATTAATGTTTAATAATTTTTAACTTCAATTACAACAACTAATCATTAAAAAAAATATAAATCTAGTCAAACAAATACCAAAGAAATATATTTTAGAAAAAATAAAATACTCGAAAAAAAGTTTTCATTTTAGTTAAAATTCAAAAAACTGAAACAATCAAACTGAAAACTCTTCTTTTATAAACTTTATTATATATCCATATAATCAAAAGAGAATGCTCTGAGTGTTCTTTAATTTATTTGATAGGCAAAATTTTTAACAAACTTTATTTTTCTCTACCTTAATGAAAACAACAGAAATTGGCTGTTCTTCAAATAAAGAATGTCCCGCTCAAAAGGCTTGTATTAATGCAGTTTGTACTGATCCTTGCTCATTGGCCAACCACTGTGGCCCCCAACAGGAATGCAAGGTTATTGAACATCAACCTGTTTGCTCCAGATTGTGTGAGTGTCAACGCAAAAAAGACTGTCCCGCAGGTTTTGAATGTGACGGCTGTCAGTGTCATCAAGAAGGTAAGAAGCTTTTCAACACTGACTAGAATTAATTCTCTTAAGAGTTTGAAATTATTTAACATTAAAAAAAAAATCAAAACATCAGAGTCCAACAAACATCATAAAATGAGAGTCCAAAAAAAAAAAGTTTACAATGTAAGCAACATTAAAAAAAAACTCACACTTCCAGAGAACAAATTGTTGCAAATTTTGCACGAACACATTTTACGTACTTATTTTTATTAAAAATTTTAAATTTATATATATAAACTAGTGTAAAATTTACTTGTTTTAAAATAGTAACGGTACAAAAATGTTTGATTTGCTTTATTTTTTTGCAGCAAATTAAAAAAACTGTGTTGCTGACTTACTAAACTTACTTAACATTTCGATAGATAACGAGCAAAAGCAGAAAAGCAGTGAAAGTTCTCTGCGTAAGCAATCAGCAAAGCAACCACATTAAAAAGAATTGCTGTTGCTGTAAGTAATAAGTAAATACTTGCTGCATTCAAGCACAGCGAAAGCAAAAAAAATAAACAAAAACTTATTACTAACAGCAACAGCAATTGTATTTAGGCCCTGATCATGTAAAACGCAACGCAACGCCAAGGAATGACATTGAAAACATAAACAATGTCATAAATATTTTGTAATTTTGTTGTTGCTTTCTTCAGCAATTCACATTTCGTTTTAAAACTTCAAACGCTCCATAGCTTGTGGCGTTGAAAATTTTAAAACGGTACATGAATTTCTGTGGAAAGCAACAACAAAATTCAAAATATGACATTGTTTGTGCTTTCAATGTTATTCTTTGGCGTTGCGCTGCGTTTTACATGATTAGGGCCTTAAAGTAGTTACTTTGCTGACTGCTTAACCCAATTTATACGTTGCAAGTCTAATTGATAAACTTATCACATTTTCTTATTTGAATCAGCTTCGGGGTTCACACAACGCTTGTCTTATTGTTGAAATATTACTTTTTTATGTAAGAAGTGCACACTAGGGGTATAACCAAAAAATATACCTATCACGACGGGGTGGCCACTGATGTAAATATCAAGAAATCAGTTTTTTGAGATCAATTTGGATAAAAAACCTCCCCCCCAAACCGTTTTTTCTAAAAGCTTCCAAAAAATAATAATATTTGAATTTTTATTTTTTAAATACCATTCATACACTCATGTACGATATATTAACTTCAGATACTAAAAATTATCTTTGTTAAAGTAAATAAACTTTAAGTTCAAAGTGCGTGTTGATCTGCAATATTGTATTCTTAATAAGCAAAAAAAAATCCAAATACTAAACTTCAAATTGATTTGGGGGGGAACTTTTTTAACGCCCGCGAAAAAGTGACCCCACTTTTCATCATAGATTTTCATGGTCTATATGGCATGGATAGGTATTTTTTGATAATTTAAAAAATTGTTCAAAAGTTATACCCCTAGTGCACACATATGTATGTGTGCGTTTTTTACATTACGAATGAGAAAACAAAACGTGTATGATGAATACATCAAGCTTAGTACTCGTTGCTTTTCCCTCGTCTCTCTCGCCAATAAAGTAGCAAGCTGATTAATAAGACTTGCAACGTATGAATTGGGACATTATCAGACAACATACACATAGTGAGCAGGGTTTTATTTTTTAGTTTTTGATAATAATTAATGTATTTTTAGAATAATTAAAAATATTTTTTATAAATCCCAAAAAATTTTGTTCCGTATCGCTAAAATCCGCCAAAAATTCAAAAAAGGAGCCATGATATGTTTTGTTTAATTTTTATTTAGAACAAAGTAAGAATGAGTAGTGAACATAAAAAAGGTGCAATGCTTAAAATATTTTATAGTAGTCTACTTAAAGCAACACAGGCATAACTAGTTGTAATAACCAGCATATAAAACACAGCCAATGCAAGTATCTCAAAATGGTACGTACCTGCCGTATAATTGTAGCTATAAATTGTTTCCCTAAACTGATTTAAATTAGATTGAATATCATCATTAAAATTCTCTTTTAACAAACGGTATTTTTCCATTGTGTTTAATTAACATCCAAAGGTACGTACACGCAAAGAAAAAACATGATTGATACAATCACAATCGCAAACTATCATTAATGTTTGTGGTTATGATTGTGTCAAACACGTCTTAAGCAACAATATATGTTCAGTTTTAATGATTTTAGATAATTGTTGTCTCAAACATATTATTATGTTCAGAAGAAAAATGTGCACGATCTTTCAAACCATTTTTCTATATTTCCCAATACCATGCAAAATGTCTACTTCAACATTTTATATGGTTCTTACAATAAAAACAATAAAAAATGTAATTTAAAAAATTTATGTTTTATTACAAATATAATAAATAAAATATAGCATACATATATTAAAAATAAAATTAAATACACATATTTATATACCTGTGTATGTATTTTAATTTATAAATTTACGTTGTGTGGTACAAATATATCCAAACAAATAAGAATTCCGTTTTTGAAAAAATTCGGGGCTGATGACAAAATTTGTTACAGGTTTTTTTGGCTGCAAGAAAGACAAAATAATTGCATATTTATATATTTTTATAATTATGTATATTTAAATAACTTACCTGTTTCAATAAACGTACAATAATTTATTTCGTTAGTTTTGCAAGGCAGCATGGCATTTTTCTCCCCGAAAAATGTTTTAATTATTCTGTCATCATTCATGTTTCCTGATTAACTGACGCTCTCGGATGGAGAAAATGTCATTTTTTTATAAGCACACACTGTTTGTTTTGACAATAAATGTTTGCATCTTAAGAGAATGTGTTTTCAAGCAAACAAAAATGATGGTATTAAACATACCTTTTGTGTTCAACTAATATTATGATTTTAACTGTATAGTTGAAAATATATATATTATAGTAGCTAACATATCAAATAATATAATATGTTTAGCTAGACCAGAGTACCTTTTTAGGTGTAAGCCACCATATAATATTATTATAGTGAATTTAAAAATGTTAAGGACAAAAAACAATTTTTTAAGTTATATTAAGACTATAATTAATTTATGAGGGTAAACATATAAGGCAAGTATAAATAAAAATGGTCGTAGTGACCATTCATTAATCATGTTTTTTCTCTGCGTGTAAGGATTCATAAAAATCTCTAATAATTTGTCACATTTTATAATGGAAAAATGTTCATAAACTTTAATTATATTAATTTTTTAAAGAATTCTACTTATTAATTCTTTCAAGAGCACATTTAGATGTGAAAAGAAAATTTCTCGAAGATTTTCATTATCTTCATCAGCTATTTCAACATAACTTAGTTTTAAATACTGGTCATACAAATGAATGCATCAAATTTCATACATTGAAATACTAAAACTAAAAATATTATTTCTTCGTATTGAGTTTAACAAATTCATGGCTCATCAAAAATAGCCAACCAAATCGCCAACTATTTTATAAATCGCCAAAAAATCGCCATGCCGCCAACTCGAAAATAAGGTGACCAAACAAGTTTGAAAATCGCCGCGTTTGACAGCCCTGATAGTGAGATTAAATTATTTACTCTCACTTTTTCAGCTTTTGCTCTTTTTTTTGCTGTGTTCTTTAGCTTAAGAATAGTTAAGCAATTGCAAAAGCATTAAATATAGTCAAGCATTTTTAGACCTTGATATAAGCGTCATATACAATTTGCCACAAATTGTTTCTAAAGTTAAAGGGGCGTTATTCGTTTTTTAATTATTAAGGCCTCTTTACGCACACGTAAATGTTGCGGAAACTTAAACGTTGGGGTTGACTTCAATGGTATTGAAATGCGTTTTAAAGAAAACAAAACATTTTTCAAATTTTATATAATTTATAAATTTTCGTGCGTTTTGCAATAAAAAATATAAAAAAAAACGTTGGGAATAGTTAACATACACAAATATAAAATTCTTTAACAGCTGTTACATAAAAACGGAGAAACATTTCAATTTTTATCCGCAACACAACGTTTCCTTCACGTAAGAGTACCTATTAGGGTATTCAATAACCGATTCAAAAACGATTAATCGTGCGAATAATTATTCGAGGTAAAAATGTAATCGAATAATAATTGAACAATATAAAATTGTTCGGTTAATAGAATAATTTTAGTTTTGTCTAGTTTAGAGGTTTAAAAATAAGACCAAAAATTACATAAAAATAATTATATATTAGACCATAAAATTATATTAAAAAAGGTAACAACAATATAACAAAAGGTACTTCTTGTAATAAAAGAAGTAAATTTTTTAAATAAAAAAAGCATCCAAATTTAAGCTAATCTTCTAAAATAATCTTTAAACAAGAGAATGCAGCTTAAATGTTTCAAACGACTTATTTCTTTTGTTTTGCTGCAACTTGATTTAGAACATATCCTTTCAATTATTGTTGACGTTGCAGAGAACAAAAGTAAAGCGTTATAAAGCATATCCAATTTCTCTGTTCTGTTTCTTGTTTTTTCACTTGAATCCCTTTTTGTTTTCTTAACAACTTTAATACTTTTAATAGTCTTCTTCAGGTCTGGTTGGAGGCTGTTTCATGCGTCTCAAAAAAATGATCGGCTTCATCTGAATCATTACTCAAAGGAAATGTTCCTGACTTAAGAAACAAAAAAGGGTATTAAAAATGTACCGGCTAGTTTTTTTTACATTAAAGAAAAAAAGTAATACTCGATTAATCGACATAAATTATTCGAATTATTTGTTAATCGAAAATAAGCAATTTTTAATTATTCGAACAGTTGATCGACCAAAATCAATCGATTAATCGAACAACGGTTAATCGTTTGAATACCCTAGTACCTATTAATACATAAGCTTGGTAACAGCCGTACCTAAACAAGAGCGTGACGCGCTTTCTAGATGTCAAAAATCCACATGCTCATACAATTTGTATGAAGCATCCCTTACTAGCGCGGCGTCAACGCTTTGCAATTGGAAAATCCGATTTTGACAGCGCGTTAAAATAAGCAGGGTTGCTATATTTGTTATTTTTACAGCCCTGTTTTTATCTTTTGATAATAATAAGGGCAAATTAGCTATTTTTAAGGTCAAACAAGCGGTTTTAACTCCATTTCTTATTTCTTTTATGATGGTTTTAGTAAGCACGAAAGTTAACACTACTGTTTATGACACAACGCTGACGCTCTTGCTAAGGTATGGCATTTCAGCGTAAAAGCTACGCGGAAGAAAACCTTCCGCCTTCCGCTCTTGTTTAGGTACGGCTGTAAGGAAAACAGACATATACGTTTACGTAAGAGAAAAGAGGCCTTAAGTTATATTTTTTGTTTGAAAAATAAAAGGAAGGGAGAAAATGAGATAGAAGAATAATTAAGCTGTTACTTTCATTGTAAGCCAAAAAAACTACTACTATATTTTTTAGTATTCTCACAATATGACTTGTTTGCTTCAAAACAGAAAGCGTTGATACTTGTTGGTCTCCCTGTTGCTTGAAATTTAAGATATCATTCAAAATTTTGATTTAAGAACGACTAAATTTGATTTATTTAAAAATCTTTCTTTCCCATCATTCAAATACAATATTCTCATTTTAAAAACCATAAAGAAAATATTGGTTGCATAAATGACTTTTAAAAGGCTTTGTAAAATAAAACTCTAAAACATTTCACAGGTATAGGCCGCACACCAGTCTGCGAACATTGTGCTCCCGGTTATCGCTGTGAACCAACTACTGGTGCCTGTATACGAGGTAAGTTCGTAATAAAAAAAATGTATAACGAATCAACACAAAATAACCATATAAATACATTTTTGGCTTTATTTTTAACAAAATTTACTAATCAAAATATTAAAAAAACATTAATTTATTAAAACGTTTATAAAATTCTCCAGTAATTTGAACAAAAAGTTTTGATACTCATAAGTCATACATAAGAAAATACATTTTAATAAAATTCATACATTTTACTAATACTAAATTCAATTAAAATAAAACTTAACAATTTGTAAATATTTAAATTTTGTATATATGTTTTTTCCATAAAAACCTTTTCAAACCTGCAAATAAATGTTGCCTTAAAAAAACTATACAAACCATAACCACCAACTGTGTAAATACGTTGACCCCCAACACTTTTCACAAAAAAAATAAAACTAATAGATAATATAACTACTACCACTACTACTCCAATGCAAACAACAACAACACCTAAAATAGTTACTGATAAAGGCATAAGCACGGTTACAAATACAATAACAACTCCTACTACCATTGTCACGACCACTCCTTCTTCATCTAATAAAACTGCGATGGGCGCATTTACGCAAAAACCTAAAACTACTAAAAAAGAAGATGAGGCCGAAATACCCACGACCATGTCTACCGAAGTGGATATAACCACCACACCTAAAGTAATAACAACCACGACTAGCGACGCCGGAGATATCCCCGTTGCCACTGAATCTGTAGAAACTACTACAGCTGGAAAGACAGGCCTAACAAAACATTATCGCGATGGCGAAAATGATATAACGGATGCTACCACCAATTCTACACCTGGTACAAAGGTGTCTGCTACTACTCCCGCAAAAGGCGAAGATGTTAAAGGGCCTTTCGATTTTAGAACCACACCCAAAATGAAGACAACGCGCATTGATACTTCAAATGAAATGGATGAATTCAATATAACTACCCTGTTAACTACAACACCAAAATACGATAGTACCACTTTTCCCGTTATTATGGTGACAGAAGAAACTAAACCGTTTGAAAATCTTACCACACCTCAGCCCAACGAAACCGAAAAATCTACCATGTTCCCAGTTATAAGCCCAGAATCTAGCACAATCACTCAAGAACCGGTAACCATAGCCGGCACTACGCTACCTGCAATGCCAAATATTTTGGAACCACTAACTACCACCACTACTAAAGAAATACTAACACACGATGTAACCACATATAGATCACCTACTATCGAAGAAAGGCCCTCAACCATAAAACCCCAAATAATTGAAGACCTAACCACTACCATGTTCCCGGTTATAGCGGAGAAGGTTACCGAAATGTCTGAAATACCCGGCACTACAACATCGCTTAGTTCTATAGATATGGTAGTTGAAACAACCACCTCTGTTTCACCTGTGCCAACACAGTTAGACAATAAAACTAAAATAGGTGTTACCACCACCTCCACAATTACAACAGATTCAATAACTACTATTATCCCTAATATAAGTACTACCACTCCAAGCACATTGATCACAGTTATTAACACAACTTGTACAGTTCATACTAATTGCGCTCCCAATCAATTATGTATTATGGGCCAGTGTCGTTTTAAGTGTCAAGGTGATGGAACCAATGAAAACAATTGTGTCAAAGGTATAACAAATTATTTACATAAATAATAAGTTTAGATTTTAAAATGAGTATAAATCGATTACAGCTTTAGTTTATACCCATACTATATGAATAAGTTGAGTTAGAACTAGGGAGATTTTTCAAAAACTGCTTTTCGGTTATTCCGAATAGATGTTATTAAAAAACCCGGTTTTAGGTTAAGGATTTAAAAAATAACCGGCTAACTGGTTTTACTCAAATAAATAATAACACACAAATCAAATAAGTATAAAAAGGTCAGTAGCCTACTAGTAAAGCAGACTTTAATACTGAAAACATAAAGCGGCACTTGTTGCCTAGTTGAATTTATTTTAGTCTACAATTTGGTTGTTCGCAAGAACGCCTAACCTTAAGCTGGTCCCCTACAGCTGCATAAAATTATATTGGGCTATAAGGAAGATATAAGATACACACACTCACAAAAATAACATCAAACTCTAGAGTTAATGAAATAAACAATTTATTTGAATAAAAGCACAATGGTGAGGAACCAACAAATACATAGTTATGACTTAGAATTTTTAAAGAATTTTGGTTTTAAAAAATTATAGGAATTTAATAAATACATTTTTTTAAATATTGCTCCGATATTATTTTAAAATCGTGTAAATTTGTTGGTGTTTAAGCATTGGTATATGCCTGCACAGAAAAAATTCTCCAAAATTATTCACCAATTAAAGCATTAATCAAATACACACACACACACTGTTTTAATTAAAAATGTCATCAAGTTAATTAAAAGTTGAATCAAGTTTCTCAAACGTTTAAACAAGTTAATTGAACATTTAATTCCGACTATTAATTTGTTTACTGGTGCATATTTCATTTATATTTTAATTAATATCACAAAAAAAAAATCTACTTTGGATTTCAAGAAGAATTCTTACCATACCATTTGGTTTACAAATTGATGTTTGACTAATGGCGTCATACGTCGGCACTGAAGAGATTGTGTGGTTACAATCGAAACAAGTCTGGGAAACCTGTCCGTGAAAATCTGGGTTCGATTCCCAGCTCAGTCAAGAATGAAAAATTATCAATAAATTTTAATTCATGTCATGTTGTAAAATTCCTTTCTTCATAAAAAAAATTTAATGAAAATTAAATTCAATGAACTTAAGCCTGATTGAAATATCAAAATTAAAAGCTATTAACAGTTCAATAAAATAACCACAATACTAATTATTAATATAACAAATTTTTTAATTAAAATCAATTTTTATTTTTTTCTGAATTTTCAAACAAACCCCAAGCGATCAAGAATATATATTTTAAATGATTTGTTTTCAGAATTATATATCTGTCCATTCGTCGACCATAATTGAAACCCGTCCATGACTTTGTTTAATTTCTCTTATATTATTTTCTAGTTCTTGGTGTTTTATTAAATAAAACTTGTGAACTTTTTCCATATCGTTGCTTCCGCCGGAATGATATAGTTTTTAGCATCATAACGGGCTAATATTTCACCCAATTGGTCGTTTTTGGGAGCGTATTTTAGTAAAATATTATATACCGTCTCCTTAGAACAACAAAGTCAAGTTTTATTTGGTGCACATTTATGTCAAACTTATGAACTAATTAAAGGTGATAAGCCTGGACGTCGGAGAACCTTTGCAACTTAGCCGTTTGGGCACTTCAGCTTTGTCTTTTTCATCGCGTTCAAAATATATCCACACCTTAAAGAGGACATCTGTATAGATTTAACATTTACAGCCTGGCCCACAATGTCGACCGTTAACGTTCTTTTGCATTTTCAACGACAAACAACTGATTTGCGGTCCATTAACAATTTTCCGCACGACAAGTCGATCGACAACGCAAGCGAACAATAACTTAACATTTTTCATACAAATTTGCGGCCCACTAAGAAACTTGAGGGAATTTGTTAAAAAAAATAAACGAATTTTTTCTTTACACACCAATCATTTTAGAAATGATTGTTAAGAATAATCATTTCACAATCATTTAAGAAATGATTGTAAGCATAGAAATGATTTTTAACACACACATGTTCACTAGGAATTAAAAATGTATGCGATATAGTTCCTGTTCATCGTGACACATATTTTTAAATTGTTTTATAGAGAAATATAAAAGCCAAATAGTTCCGTCTAACCACAGAATTCTTTCTAAATAAGGTTTAAAGCCCACTATACACGAAATGTTTTTACATCTGGCTTGTCAAGCTTCCCATCTTAGATGAGCGATATTTCTGTGCCTGGGCTTCAAACACTGTTACTGAAAAATCACGAATCACAGTGGTGACAAAATTTGTCAAGTAACAGCTTCTTGTTAAGTTTTTCTTTTCTTTTCGTTTCTTTTTTTTTTTTTTTTTTTTTTTTTTTTTGTTACTTTCACAAATTTATGATTTTTCACTGTATAATGTTTCTGTTCCTTATGTTCTTTCTTCTTCCTTATTATTATTTCTTTTTAAAAGCCAAAGTTTATTTTTTGAAGTATGAATGCAAGAAAACGGAACACCATTTATGTTTCTTTCTCTCTTTGTCAAACTCCATATAAAAACACAAACAAAATGTTGTATATTTGAGTTTGATACTACTTATAAAATCTATTTCATAAAAACTATAAAACAGATCTCTCTAAAAACAAATACTTAGATATTTGAAGTTGCGGTAAATACCTTTGAATGCCCTTACAATTTGTTATTGTTTCTTTGGAAAGTACTTAGAAAAGCTCTTTTGTGAAAGCTCACACATTGTGCATACGGCTTGGACGCAATTGCTATAAGAGTGGGTTTTTAACATCGAGCTTAATCTTCGCAGCAAACTATAATTAATTAATCTGAGAATAAATTTAATTGTGTACTTATTGTTTTTGCCGCTTTTAAGTGGTAGCTTAAACCTCGCAGCATTGCCATATTGAATAACAAAGCTGGCAACAACATATTTTAAAATGTCAACTTTTTACCAGTGGCCTTCGCATTTTATACAGAAGAAGTAGAAGACAATCCACCCTTTTATTTCCTATAAAAAGAAAATTTCTTTCTTATAATTGTTTTATTTAAGTTTTCATATGTTTCAGAATCACTAGTCTTCTAATTCACTAGAATGAACCAGTTTTCAGTTTTCTAAAAAAATCTTTTTTTTTATGTATGTATATTTTTTTCTGTGTTTATATTTTAGCAGCAGCTTTTTTATACATACAAACATGTGTATGTATTGACATTTGTTGATTAAGTTTAAACCACCAACATTGTCCGCTTAAACTGGCAAATAAAAGTAATTAATCCACATCTTAAAAACTACAAGTACAGATTAAAGATGACTAAATCTCTGATCCCATGTTAAAACCCCACCGTAAAAGTACTGACAAAGCGTGATCACAATTATAGTTTTAAGGAACAGAGATTTTTAAATCACGTTCGCTAATCACGGTGTTTCTTAAAAATCACCTCTTCTTCCCACTGCAAAATACATCTGTATGTACATGTCGTACAACAATAAAAAAAAACAACACGCATTTCGAGCAGATCTACTAAGTGGGTCATGTGTAAAACCATCTGACATCAGCAGTTTTTATTATAAAAAAAAATATTGTGTCAGAAGTCTCTGCCGTGAGAAAACACGAAGAAGCGGTCCCTTATTGACGGAAGAATTAGCCGCCTAAAGTTGATATTTGACAATACCGATATAGTTACTTATCGCTGGCTCAATATTATAAGGTTGTATGTAAAATTTTTTATTGATTTTCAGTTAGTAATGTTTTGGTACATGTTAGTTCTTCTCTCGCAAATCTCTTTATATGACCTGTCAATTATAAATAAAAAATAGAATAGATATAGATAAAAAAACCAAAATCAGTACAAATATCATTCTTGTTAGGCAGTGAATACCATATTCTAGATCTAATAATTACTCTGTACATACAAACATTTCAGTATTAACTTGTAAATACTTTAAAAGTCCAATAATCATTATTTCCAAGTCTTACGCTCAACAAGTCATTATAACATGTGTAAATAGAACAATATACCTTAGTCTTAAATGTATAAACTTATTTATCTTTTATTATTGTTTTAATTTAATATTACATTCAACCAACATTTTTAAAATAATAACTTTAACTTTCTTCTAACCTAAAAAAAAATAATCAAATCACCTACCTCATCAACTAAAACTGTAGAATCACCCGGTTCACCTAAAAATCCTGAACCTTGTCAGTCGAATAACGATTGTATTGAGAGTGAGGCATGCTATATGGGTCTGTGTCAGGATCCATGTGAATTTGCTAATGTTTGTGCTCCTACAGCCAAATGTGCAGCAAAAATGCATCGGCCTATATGTTCATGTCCAGCGGGACATGAAGGCAACCCCACAGTAAAATGTATACCATCAGATAAGTCAAGTAAGAATACTAAAACGAAATAAAAACATAAATTAATATTTAAACAAGCAAAATTAATCAACAAAATTTAACATGTTAAAATTCTTTAAGCTTTAAACAAAAATTGTTTGGAAAAAAGTATGATTTTATTTTCATTTCTTTAGTGGAATGTGCTCAGGATAGCGATTGTTCCGTAACAGAAGCTTGCGTTAATCGTCGTTGCCAACATCCTTGTGATGCTCACAATCCCTGCGCTCAAAATGCTGTATGCGTTAATACCAACCATGCTGCCGAATGCAGTTGCACCGACGGATATGAAGGCAACGGTTATGTGGGTTGCCAGCCAGGTATGTTTTTTATTTACTTTATGCAATTTTTTAGTTTTCAACGCACTGGTTTATTATGAAATGTTCTAATTTTAAATATATATATATCTCAACTTTTTCTTATCATTTAAAATCAATGAAAAAACTCAAAATGCAACACTGTAAAAAACATCAAATCTACCACAACAAAAAACGCACGTGTAAAAATATCAACTCTGTACACTGAACAATTTAAACAAAACACTGTTAAAATTTAAAAAAAATGCCTCCTGTATATTTCAAATTAAAACACTTTGCAATTGGAATTGAAATACAAAAAAAAAATATTGTATACATACACTGAACATTCAAAACCACTATACCACTACACCACCCATATCCAACATAAAACCCATCCAAAAAAAACAGCTTTTATTTATCCTCCGGTATGTCAATACAATGAGGATTGCCCACCGAACAAGTTGTGTGATCGTTTAAATCGTCGTTGCATTAATCCATGCCAAGAGGATTCTTGTGGGGAGAATGCTAAATGTATACCTACCAACCATGGTATCGACTGTAGATGTATGGATGGTTTTGTGGGCAATGCTTATGTGGAGTGTACAGTATTGCAAGGTTGTCGCTCCGATTCTGAGTGTGATTCGAATCAGGCATGCATCAATGGAAAATGTTCTTCACCATGTAGCTGTGGAGCTTTTGCCTTGTGTGATGTTGTTAATCATCGAGGTATATGCAAATGTCCCCCTGGTTACACTGGAAATCCGGTTGTTACCTGCAGTCCACCAAGCAACCCGTGTGATCCAAACCCTTGTGGTATAAATGCACTATGTGAATTGGACAATGGTAATCCCATTTGTTATTGTCCTAAGGGTCTTACAGGGAATCCATTTAAAAATTGTAGTAAGTATAAATTTAGTATTCAACTGCTGTACCTTTCTCTTACAATTCTTTATTTTAGTACCTGAGGGAGATGAGTGTACGCCAAATCCCTGCGGTCAAAATTCAGGCTGTCGTATGGTGGCCAACCAACCCATCTGTTTCTGTTTACCAGAGTTTGAAGGTCAACCCCCTCAAGTCCCTTGTAAGTTGCCTTCGAATCCCTGTGAACCTTCTCCCTGCGGTCCTAATACACAATGTACTATGTTGAGTAACGGCTTCTCAAAATGTACATGCTTGCCAGGTTATGTCGAAAGTCCCAATACAATAAGAGGTTGCATCGAACCCATTAACCCTTGTGACCCTAACCCCTGCGGTGTGGGTGCAATTTGCGATTCAACTCGCAGCCCTGTTTGCTTCTGTCCAGACAACAAAATCGGTAATCCATTCCGCTTGTGTGAAAAACCTTCAGTTTCTATTGAATTATGCAAACCTGGTCCTTGTGGAAGAAATGCAGACTGTTATGTCGCTGGTAACCGCGAAGAGTGTTATTGCAAACCAGGCTATGCAGGAGATCCATACCAAGGATGTAGCGAACCTCCAAGATCAGCTTGTGAACCAAATCCATGTGGCCCTAATGCTGAATGTGTAGTAGCTGGAGATGGTCAAAGTGCTTGTGTATGCCCTCAGGGATTATCGGGTGATCCAACCTCATTGCTGGGTTGCCATGGTTATGAATGTCAAGAAGATGATAACTGTCCTTTGGATAAGGCCTGTATGGGCTTTAAGTGTCATGATCCCTGCCCTGGTGCTTGTGGTCATGGTACCAGCTGTCGTGTTCAACAACATCATCCCGTATGCTCTTGCAACCCAGGACTTACAGGCAATCCTGGAATATTCTGTACAGCTATGGATGCTCCCAAGAAAAATAAAAATCCTTGTGTTCCCAGTCCTTGTGGTTTGAACAGCGAATGTAAGATTATGAACAACAGAGCTGTTTGCTCTTGCTTGCCTGACTATTTAGGAGATCCCCAATCTGGTTGCAGACCCGAATGTGACATTAACTCTGATTGTGGCTCTAATCAGGCCTGTGTCAATCATAAATGTATCGACCCATGTGCTGGAACTGTATGTGGTATTAACGCACTGTGCTCTGTTCAACAACATACACCAGTGTGTCGCTGTTTGGATGGATTTACGGGAGACGCTTTCCGCCAGTGCGTTGCCATTGGTGTTCTGCGTAATGTCTCTCGCGATCCATGCATTCCTTCACCTTGTGGACCCTCAGATGTATGTTCCGTTTATGTTGATGGTGTGGCTTTATGTGATCCATGTTTTGGGCCAAATTCTCAGTTTAATCCACGCTGTAGACCTGAGTGTGTATCCAATTCAGATTGTCCATTTGATAGAGCCTGTTTGGGTTCTAAATGTTTAGATCCTTGTCCTGGTTCATGTGGCCATAAGGCTTTGTGTCATGTGTACGAACATAATCCAATTTGTCAGTGCCCACCTGGATTATACGGCAATCCTTACGAACAATGTGCTGCTCCCTTGGCAGAAAAACCAGTTCCCTCCCCTAGTTGTGCCAAATTACAATGCGGCGCTAATGCTGAATGTAAAAAACAAAGTGGTCTTTTAACTTGTGTATGTCGCCGTGGTTACTTTGGAAATCCTTTCGTAGCCTGTAGACCAGAATGTGTCTTAAACTCTGATTGTCCTTCTGATCGCGCCTGTGTAAATTCAAAATGTGTGGATGTTTGCTCTGGAGTTTGTGGCATTAATGCTTTATGCCAAGTTGTTAACCATGGCCCTGTCTGCGTTTGTCCTGAAGGGTTTACTGGGGACGCCTTCAAGTCATGCTCAAGGCAACAACAAATACCACCCAATCAGTATTTACCTGTGCCTAGAAATCCATGTGAACCTTCACCATGTGGGCCCAATTCAAGATGTCTCATTTCTCATGAAGGTAATGCTGCTTGCTCTTGTTTGCCTGGCTACAAGGGTTCACCACCGGTCTGTCAACCCGAATGTATTGTCAGCTCTGAATGTCCTCTACAACAAGCCTGCATCAATCAACACTGTACTGATCCTTGTCCTGGTACTTGCGGATCCTCTGCCAGATGCAAGGTTTTAAACCACAATCCAATTTGCTCTTGTGATGCCGGCTATGAAGGAGATCCATTTGTTTCGTGTGTACCAGTTCAAGAATCGCCTAAAGAGGTTGAAAGCAAACAACAAAATCCTTGTTTGCCATCACCTTGCGGACCAAATTCAATATGTCAAGTTAAGCAGGGTAGACCAGTTTGCTCCTGCGTGGCTAATTATATTGGTAGTCCACCCTACTGCAGACCAGAGTGTACATTGAACAGTGAATGTCCATCTGATAAGGCTTGTATTCAAGAGAAATGTGAGAACCCTTGCGCCAATACATGCGGTCACAATGCAAAATGCACCGTTATAGCCCACTCGGCTTATTGCAGTTGTGAAAATGGTTATGAAGGAGATGCCTTTGTGGGTTGCTCCAAAGTTATACAAAGTAAGTTTAATTCAAAAGTTTCCAAATTGTAAATAAACTACTTTCTGTTTAAATTTTAGAGCCACAAGATCGTGTTGATCCTTGTTATGCCAATCCCTGTGCCGAAAACGCCGTTTGCACTGAGCGCAATGGTATTGCCAAATGTACTTGCATAGAGCCTTATATAGGTGATCCTTATTCAACTGGCTGCAGACCTGAGTGTGTGTACAATGGCGAATGTCCATCCCAGTTGGCTTGTATTAAACAACATTGCCGAGATCCGTGTGCAGGAACTTGTGGTAACAACGCCGAATGTTCAGTTGTCAACCATGTCCCTGTTTGTAGTTGCGCTCAAAGTTATATTGGAGACCCATTTACTGGCTGCAAAAAGGATATTCGTAAGTCTTTTCAGTTTTTAAGTATTGAAAATTAGGTTTGCAACCTCATTGTCTTTTTTAGAAATCAAACCAATTAGCCCTTGTGAACCGAACGTTTGTGGTTCTTATAGTATTTGCCGTGTAGTTGATGGACGCCCAACATGTTCTTGTCAAGTCAACTACTTCGGGGCTCCACCAAACTGTCGTCCTGAATGTGTGGTCAGCTCCGAGTGTAGTCAAAACTTGGCTTGTATTAATCAGAAATGTGTTGATCCATGTGCCAATACCTGCGGCTTCAATGCCAAGTGTCAAGTCATCAATCACAATCCCATTTGTTCATGCCCAGCTGATATGACTGGTGATCCCTTCGAACAATGTGTACGAAAACGTACGTATTACATTATACTTTTTTTTGTTCCTATGATATAACCAACTGTTAATCTATTAATGATTTTTTTTATATGATATTTTTTGCGTAAAACTATTTTATTGTGAATCTATTAATTATTATTGAAAAATTAACTTAGTTATACTTCTTTCCAACTCTAGCAACCGGACCTAGTCGTGATATAAATGCTTGCATACCAAGTCCTTGTGGACCAAACTCCGAATGTCGTGAGGTGGAAAACAGAGCTGCTTGCTCCTGTCTACCTGGCATGTTTGGTGCTCCACCAAGTTGTCGTCCTGAATGTGTTATTCATCAAGATTGTCCCTCCAATAGAGCCTGCATTGCTCAACACTGTGAAGATCCATGTGTTGGAGCATGTGGCTTCAACGCTGTCTGTACATCGCAAAACCACAGACCCATATGCTCGTGCATAGAGGGGCATGAAGGTGATCCCTATGCTGGCTGCAGTATGAGAGCAAGTAAGTACCGTTTTGTTTTTAATTGCTCTTCATTTATACAAATTATTCCAAAGTTTTCCTCTATTACGGAAAACGATTTTTAAATCTTTTAATGTAAATACATATATACAATCTTTTACAGTCATGTTATATTTTATGTACAAATTGGTTTATGGGTTAATTGTTTATTACACAAATTTCTTGGAAATTGTATTTATGCATGTTAATTCTAAATTTTAGTATTGCGTGTAGCTTATTTTCCTTTATATTAAGAATGAATATTTATATACTATGGCTCATTTTATATTTCCTGTACTATTTTAATGGTTGTGTTCATCATATAGTTGTGGTACCAGACTTACCTAATGATCCTTGTAATCCTTCACCATGCGGTTCGAATGCTGTATGCAAAGAACGCAATGGTGCTGGCGCTTGTTCATGCTTGCCGAACTATTTCGGTGATCCCTATTTAAACTGTAGACCCGAATGTATACAAAATTCAGATTGTCCGCGGACGAAATCGTGTATAAATATGAAATGTGTAGATCCTTGTGAGAATTTGTGTGGCTTTAATGCAATCTGTAGAGTAACAAACCATCAACCAGTTTGCTCCTGTGAGCCTGGCTTTACTGGAAACCCTATGCGCATCTGTCACGAGAAGCCTTCGAATATGTATTTGCCTATACCAAAAGATCCGTGTCGACCATCGCCTTGTGGTCTGTTTAGTAGCTGTCGTATGCAAGCCGACCGTCCCGTGTGTTCTTGCTTGCCCGATTACATCGGCCAACCGCCTAATTGTAAACCAGAATGTATTATAAGTGCAGAATGTAGTTCAGACAAGGCTTGCATTAATCAACGCTGCCAAGATCCTTGTCCAGGTACTTGTGGTCATAATGCCAAATGTAGAGTAACCAATCATTCACCAATTTGCACCTGTACTCAGGGCTATACTGGAGATCCTTTCCATCAATGTATGCCCGAAAGAAGTAGGTTTTTCAGTTGCATCATCCTATATAACTAAATAACTAATAATATTATTTAAAAAACTAGAACCTGAAGTACCAAGAGATCCAATAGCTAAACCCAATCCCTGCATTCCTTCACCTTGTGGACCTAACTCTCAGTGTAGAGTGTCTGTAACGGGACCAGTGTGTTCTTGTTTACGTAACTATATTGGACGACCACCCAACTGTCGTCCGGAATGTTCCATTAATTCTGAATGTTCGTCGCAAATGACTTGTGTAAATAATCGATGTGTAGATCCTTGTATTGGCTCTTGTGGCAATAATGCTTTGTGTCATGTTAGTAATCATGCTCCGGTTTGCATGTGTCAGTCTGGTTTTACAGGAGATCCTTTCTCTGGCTGCTATCTTCTAATACAAAGTAGGTTTATGCAATTTTTTTAAGTATTTTAGGGACAAATAAAGATCTTGCTAACTGTATGTGTATGTTATGTTTTTTGCCTGCTCTAGTTCCTGATGAGCCTATTCAACCCTGCCATCCTAGTCCTTGTGGTTTGAATGCTTTATGTGAAGAACGCAATCGAGCGGCTTCTTGTAAATGCATACCCGAGTACTTTGGCGATCCATATGTTGAATGTAGACCCGAGTGTGTTTTGAATTCGGATTGCCCGAAATCAGAAGCTTGTGTCAACAACAAATGTGTGGATCCCTGTCCGGGTGTGTGTGGCAATAAAGCTGAATGTTTTGTGTTGAATCACCAACCTAATTGCGAATGTTTGCTGGGCTATACGGGAAATCCCAATTTGGGTTGCCTTCTTATACCAGAAATTCCCAAACGTAAGCATGATATACAATAAATTTCTAACAACCTTCTCCTACTTACTAATGACCGGAAGATGTTTCGCTTAACAATATTAAAGTTAATTCCCTCTTGCTAACCCCTAACCATATTAATATAGCCCTACCCCACCCCCTCAAAAAAATTGGCGTATTAATTAAATCCCTTCTAAAAAGTATAAAGTAAGACACCCCTTGAACTCCCTAATAATACCACTCACACACTACCACTCATCTAAGCGTTAAAAACAAAACCTAATTTCATTGTGTAAATTTATGTTTAGATGATATTATTGTACCCAGCAATCCTTGTGTACCATCACCCTGCGGTCTGTTTAGCAACTGTAGGGAACAAAATGGTCACGCCGTATGCTCTTGCATTGCCAACTATATAGGTGCTCCGCCAAACTGTAGACCTGAATGCATGAGTAGTTCTGACTGTTCGCAAGATCGATCATGTGTTAACGAACACTGCAAAGATCCCTGTCCCGGAACTTGTGGCAATAATGCGCTCTGCCGTGTGGTCAATCACAACCCCATATGTTCTTGCATGCCTGGCTTTACGGGTGATCCATTCACGCGCTGTATATATGAAGAAAGTAAGATCATAACTGCATCTTTATCGCCTTATTTCATTTCGTTTAGATGTCCTGCATCTACCATTTATCCATTTCATTATGTCATTCATTGTTTTTTTCTTCATTGAAACCAAACAAATATTTATTTAATTTTTTATTTCTTTTTCTCTCTTTTTCTTTGTATAATGCTTAAAAATCATTTCATGCATGCTTTTATTATTCTTTTTATATTTTATACGTATGTTAATATATAAATATGTGCATGTTAATATAAAGAACGACCAATTGTAAGGGATCCCGTTAATCCCTGCGTACCATCACCGTGTGGACCCAATTCTCAATGTCGCGTTTCTACTGTCAATGATCAAGCAGTTTGCTCTTGCTTACCCAATTATATAGGAAGATCGCCTAACTGCCGTCCCGAGTGCACATCTAACTCGGAGTGTCGTGGCAATAAGGCATGTATAAATCAACGCTGTCAAGATCCTTGTCAGGGTTCATGCGGTTCATTTACCACTTGTATTGTAAATAATCATAGGCCCATTTGCCGTTGCATTGAGGGTTATATTGGGGATCCATTTTCAGAGTGTAGTCCACAAAGTAAGATTTAGTTTTAAGTATTTATTTAATGAAAATGGTTAATATACATATGTATTTAATGCTTATTCGTATTGGCTGCAATATAATTTTGTAATGTATTCCTGTTTAGTTATTGCAACACCTGAAAAGGCTGAACCTTGCAATCCCAGTCCTTGTGGTTCTAACGCCATATGCAAGGAAAGAAATGGCGTAGGTTCTTGCACTTGTTTGCCCGAATATAATGGTGATCCCTATAGCGAATGTCGCCCGGAATGTGTTCTTAATACGGACTGTGCTAAGAACCGGGCCTGTATAAACAATAAATGCAGAGATCCCTGTCCAGGAGCGTGTGGAGTGGATGCTGAGTGTCATGTTATTAATCACTCACCTAGCTGTAGTTGTCCCTCTTCCTTCACAGGCAATCCATCGCAGTATTGTCGCAAGGAAACAAAACGTAATATTTAATTACCAAATCAATGGTTAGTTTGCTAACTGTTTTACTCTTTTGTTGGTTTAGAACTAGACAATGCAAATCCCTGCCGTCCCTCACCTTGCGGTCCTTATAGTCAATGTCGTGAAGTTAATGGTCATGCGGTCTGCTCTTGTATAACAAATTATATTGGAACACCACCAGCCTGTCGTCCCGAATGTTCAGTTAGCTCCGAGTGTTCTCAGGATAAAGCCTGTTTAAATTTACGTTGTGTAGATCCATGTCCAGGAACTTGTGGCAATGATGCCATTTGCAAGGTAACCAATCACAATCCTATTTGTTCGTGTCCACCCAGTTACACTGGAGATCCGTTTATAAGATGTGTGAAAATTGAGGAAAGAGGTTTCGAAGACAAGCCTACAAATCCCTGTGTTCCTAGTCCTTGCGGTCCTAACTCACAATGTCGTGCAGTAGGCGAAACTCCCGTATGCTCCTGTTTGCTTAACTTCGTGGGACGTGCTCCTAACTGTAGACCAGAATGCACTATCAATTCGGAGTGTCCCTCTAATTTAGCTTGTATTAATGAAAGATGCAAGGATCCCTGTCCTGGATCTTGCGGATTCAATGCCTTCTGTAATGTAGTTAATCATTCACCAGTTTGTACTTGTGAATTAGGTTTTTCTGGTGATCCCTTCGCTGGCTGCAATCCAACACGTAAGAATTTCTCTTTGAGTTCAAACTGTTATAGGGTCTTCTAACACATTTTTTGCTATAATCGATATTTAACCAGCGATTCCTGAAGAACGTCTCACTCCTTGCAACCCCACTCCTTGTGGCACAAATGCCGAATGTAAAGAGCGCAATGGGGCTGGTTCTTGTACATGTCTCGAAGGTTACTTTGGGGATCCTTATAGCGGCTGTCGTCCAGAATGTGTGGTTAATTCTGATTGTCCTCGCGATAAATCTTGTGTTAATCAAAAATGTACAGATCCTTGTCCCGGAGTTTGTGGCATTAATGCTGAATGCCGCATTGGCAATCATGTGCCAACCTGTCATTGCTTGCCAGGATACACTGGTAATCCTCTGAGCTCTTGTCGCATTATTCCAGAACCAGAACCCTCACCAAGTATGTTTCGTACGCGCTCATTTTTTCTGATTTTCAATTGGTTAACTAACCTTTTCCTCTATTTTCCCCAGTACCCAAAGATGTTAATCCTTGCCAACCATCGCCATGTGGTCCTTATAGTCAGTGTCGCGAAGTAAATGGCCATGCTGTTTGCTCTTGCCAGACTAACTTTATAGGCTCCGCACCTAACTGTCGCCCTGAATGTATAGTCAGTTCAGATTGTGCTCAAAATATGGCATGTCAAAATCAAAAATGTATTGATCCTTGCCCTGGCACTTGTGGTCAAGAAGCACGTTGTCAAGTAATCAATCACTATGCAGCATGTTCCTGTCCTCCTGGTTACACAGGAGATCCTTTCAATAGGTGTTCTAGAATAAAATGTAAGCATGTTTTCTTCTTTCCTTCCAACGAGAAGAGAATTGAGAAATGAAAGAAGTGTTTAGAAGTTACTTAAATGTTAAATATTTATTGCTTTTTGAGTAAGCTTTCCTTTTTCAGTTCTCTTATTTAATTGATGATGGAAGTTTTACGATTTTATATTAATATATGTAAAATTTTCATCCTTAATTTTCTTCAAATGCATGATTTTGATTTGTATATATTAATGTTGTTTCTATTTTTATGTATCTTCTTTTTTATTTTATTATATTGAATGTGTTTGATGTGTGTATCTTTTCCAACTATAATATTTCTACACCTACACTATCATCTAAATGTAAACGTAATATGTTGTTAAATGTAACCTGTTCCTATCCAAAACTCTTCTACTACCAACACCAAACTACCAACTTTATGCAAACTCTATAACCTTATGTTTGACTGTCAATGTAGTGGATATAACACCTGTACCAAAAACTGGTAACCCCTGTGTACCCTCTCCATGTGGACCCAACTCGAAATGTATCGAAGTTGGAGATTCACCTGCATGCTCCTGTTTACCAAATTATCTGGGACGACCACCTAATTGTCGTCCCGAGTGCATGAGTAGCTCTGACTGTCCCGCCAATTTGGCCTGCATGAATCAAAAGTGTTCAAATCCATGTGTGGGTGCTTGTGGCGTACACACTTTATGTACAGTTATTAAGCATAATCCTACATGTCAATGCGAACCTAGCTACACTGGAGATCCTTTCTCTGGCTGTAGTGCTGTACAAATAAGTATATATATTTTCTTTTATATCCAGCAGAAGTAAAGGATTTTTATTAGGTTTTAGAAAACATATAAATAAAAACCGAAGCCGCAAAATCCTTTACTTCTTTTCATTGTTCTTTTTTAGGCTTTTCCGAATATTAATTTTGATATTGTTGAATTTTCAGTAACAACAACAGAGAGACCTCGTGATCCCTGTAACCCTAGTCCTTGTGGTGCCAATGCAGTCTGTCGTGAACGCAATGGCGCTGGATCATGTTCCTGTTTACCTGAATACTTTGGCGATCCCTACAGCGGCTGCAGACCAGAATGTGTGCAAAACTCAGATTGTGATCGCTCAAAGGCATGCCTCAACAACAAATGTATTGATCCATGCTCTGGAGTTTGTGGTATAAATGCTGAGTGCCGAGTTCTGAATCATGCTCCAAACTGTCAATGTTTTGAAGGATACACCGGAGATCCACATCGATCATGCGCAGTGATTGAAGTTACCACCGCAGCTCCATTAAATCCCTGTCAGCCATCACCTTGTGGACCCTACAGTCAATGTCGTGAATCAAATGGTCACGCGGTTTGCTCATGCTTAGACAATTATATTGGAGCTCCACCATCGTGTCGTCCAGAATGTGTCGTAAGCTCGGAATGTTCACAGAACAGAGCATGTATACAACAAAAATGCGCAGACCCTTGTGCTGGAGCATGCGGTTCACAGGCAAGATGCCAAGTTGTTAACCACAACCCCATTTGTACTTGCCCTGCAGGTATGACTGGTGATCCATTTGTGGAATGCATTACTGCAAAGGAACAGCCTCGAGACCCAGAAAATCCTTGTATACCATCGCCTTGTGGACCTAACTCTTTGTGTAGGGAATTCAATGGTCAAGCTGCCTGCTCATGTCAAACAAATTATGTAGGCCGACCACCAAATTGTAGACCTGAATGTACAAATAATGATGAGTGTCCCAACCACCTGTCTTGCCAAAATGAAAAATGTGTTGATCCATGTCCTGGATCCTGCGGGTCAAATGCAATATGCAAGGTTGTTCAACACAATGCCGTCTGCTCTTGTACTGATGGTTATGAAGGAGATCCAATTTCTGGTTGTGATTTAATACCACCTGTATTACCAAAACAACCACAATCATCACCATGTGAGCCATCACCTTGTGGTCCACAGGCTGAGTGCCGTGAACGTAATGGGGCTGGTGCTTGCTATTGTCATGAGGGCTACGAAGGTAATCCTTATGATATTGACCGTGGTTGTCGACGTGAATGTGAATCCCATGATGATTGTTCAACTGCTCAAGCCTGTGTACGTTTCAAATGTGTAGATCCTTGCGATAATATATGTGGTGAATTTGCTATTTGCACAGTTGACAATCATATTCCAACATGCACCTGTCCTGCTGCCTATACAGGAGATCCATTCTTCCAATGTAAACAAATTCCAGTAACTCCACGGCCAATTATCAATCCATGTGTACCATCTCCATGTGGTCCAAACAGTATATGCCGTAATATTAATGATCAAGCCGTGTGCTCATGCCAATCTGGTTTTATTAATCAACCACCAAACTGTAGACCAGAATGTGTGGTTAGTTCTGAGTGTACTGCCGAAAAGGCTTGTGTAAATAATAGATGTGTAGATCCTTGTCAACATACATGCGGGCAGCTTGCTATTTGTACTGTTAAAAATCACAGCCCCATATGTTCGTGTCCTAGAGGAATGACTGGAGATCCATTTGTGAAGTGTATAAGAATACGTAAGTTTTAACTGATTTCATTTTACTATAAAGTGTTGACAATACATAAATATTTTCTTTGTAGCTATCGTTGTCGAGGATAAACCAATTACGGAAAAACCACCATCATGTGTTCCATCTCCATGTGGTCCCAATTCTAAGTGCCAGATAATTGGCGGCAGCCCTGCTTGTTCTTGCTTACAAGACTTTGTCGGTGCTCCTCCAAGCTGCCGACCAGAATGTGTTCTTAACTCTGAATGTGGTCCTACGGAAGCTTGCATTAATCAAAAATGTCGTGATCCTTGTCCTGGATCATGCGGCTTCGAAGCTAAATGCCATGTTCTTAATCATGTTCCTATATGTAATTGCCTCGATGGTTATACAGGCGATCCATTTGTTCGTTGCAGCCCTGTACCCGTCTCAGAAACACCCAAGGTTGAAAATGATCCTTGCGATCCAAATCCTTGTGGTCCTAATGCTGATTGCTTCAACGGTGAATGCAGATGTCAAGACAATTATCAAGGCAATCCTTACGAAAGCTGCCGCCCAGAATGTTCTCTTTCTGCCGACTGTCCAAGAGATAAGGCCTGTATGCGAAACAAGTGTGTCGATCCTTGTCCAGGAACTTGTGGTGTTAACGCTGTTTGTGAAGTTTTAAATCATATTCCTGTATGCTCTTGCGTCACGGGCTATGAGGGAGATCCATTTACAAATTGTCGCTTGAAGATTGAGGAACCTGAAAAACCAGCCCAACCCTGCTCGCCATCACCTTGTGGCGCCAATAGTCAATGCCGTGACATTAATGGTCATGCCGTTTGCTCTTGCTTAGATGGTTTCATTGGAGCCCCACCGCAATGTCGTCCAGAATGTGTAGTTTCCAGTGAATGTTCTGCATTACAGGCTTGCATTAATAAAAAATGTGTAGATCCTTGTGCTGGCTCTTGTGGCATTGATGCTCGCTGTGAAGTTATAAACCACAGCCCAATTTGTGGTTGTCCACCTGGCAAGACTGGTGATCCTTTTAAGAGATGTTTCGATATACCTTTCGAAGCTCCAAGAAATCCTGAAATACCTCGTGATCCTTGCGTTCCCTCACCATGTGGTCCCAATTCAATTTGTAAGGCAGGTCCTAGCGGTCCATCCTGTCAGTGTTTGCCAGAATTCTTTGGATCACCACCTAATTGTAGACCTGAATGCATTATCAATCCAGACTGTCCTTCAACTCAGGCTTGTATTAATAACAAGTGTCGCGATCCTTGCCCCGGCTCCTGTGGTACTAATGCTGAGTGTCGTGTTATAAGCCATTCAGTATCATGCTCATGCCCGGTTGGCTATGCCGGAAATGCTTTCGTACAATGTATTCCTCAGAGAGAAGAACCAGTTAAACCATGTGAACCATCACCATGTGGCTCTAACGCTGAATGCATTGAACGTAATGGAGCCGCCTCATGTAAATGTATTGATGAATACCAAGGAAATCCCTACGAAGGATGTCGACCAGAATGTATTCTTAGTTCAGACTGTCCAACCGATAAAGCTTGCATACGAAACAAATGTCAAGATCCTTGTCCCGGTATTTGTGGTTCAAATGCTCAATGTTATGCTGTCAATCATGTGCCAAATTGTGTTTGTAATGAAGGTTACACTGGAGATCCATTCACCAATTGCCGAGCTCAACCCAAATTACCACCACCAACGCCAGGAAATCCTTGTCAACCTTCACCTTGTGGCCCCAATAGCAAATGTCGTGAATCAAATGGCTTGGCCGTATGTTCATGTTTGGATTTCTTTATTGGTTCGCCACCAAATTGTAAACCAGAGTGCACGGTTAATGCGGAATGTCCACAAAATAAGGCTTGTCATAAATTTAAGTGTGCCAATCCTTGTGCAGGTACTTGCGGTATTGACGCCAAGTGTGAAGTCATCAACCACAACCCAATTTGCAGTTGTGCTTTGGAAATGACTGGTGATCCATTCACAAGATGTTATCCAGCACCAATTCGCCCGAAGGATGAACCAACTAAATCCAAAAATCCTTGCGTACCTTCACCATGTGGCCTGTATTCAGAGTGCCGAGTAAGCGGTGATCAACCATCATGCTCATGTTTACCTAACTACATTGGATCACCTCCAAACTGTCGATCAGAATGTGTGGTTAATACAGATTGCCCCTCTGACTTAGCATGTATTGCCGAAAAATGTCGCAACCCATGTGAAGGTACTTGTGGTATAAATTCCGAATGTCGCATACAAAATCATTTGGCTATTTGTACTTGCCGTTCTGCCTTCACCGGTGATCCGTTTACTCAGTGTATTGAAATTATTGAAGAAAAAACTCAAACCCCAGTGGAATTGGATCCATGTGCTTTACAGCCATGTGGTGCGAATGCTGATTGTCAACGAGGCGGTGTTTGTGTATGCATAAAAGACTATCAGGGTGATCCTTATGTGGGTTGTAGACCAGAATGTACTTTAAGTACCGATTGTTCACCCAACAAGGCTTGTTTGAATAAGAAGTGCGTTGATCCTTGCCCTGGAACTTGTGGCCAAAACGCCCAATGTGATGTAAGCAATCATATTCCTATATGTACTTGTCCTAAGGGTTATACCGGCGATCCATTTATCAACTGTCGTCAAGTGGTACGTAATGATTTGGTACCCACTGATCCTTGCCAACCCAATCCATGTGGGCCCAACAGCATTTGTCAAGTGTCTGCACAAGGCCCAAGATGTGCTTGTCAACCTGGCATGTTAGGCTCTCCACCAGCATGCAAACCTGAGTGTATTGTAAGCTCTGAATGTTCGCTACAAACTGCTTGTATTAACCGTAAATGTGTGGGTCCTTGCCCTGGAGCCTGTGGCCAATTCGCCAAATGCCAAGTTATCAACCATAATCCCATTTGTACATGCAATAATGGCTTTACTGGTGATCCGTTTACCCGCTGCTATGAAGAACCAAAGGCTGTAGAACCTGTCCGTCCTGTAAATCCATGTGTACCATCTCCTTGCGGCCCTAATTCAGAGTGCAAGGTTGTGGGTGAAAGTCCAGCCTGTTCTTGTGCTACTTCATTTTTGGGTACTCCACCAAATTGTAGACCTGAATGCACCATTAATCCAGAATGTCCATCCACCAAAGCCTGCATTCGTCAAAAATGTGAAGATCCTTGTGTGGGATCATGTGGTTTCAATGCTCGTTGCTCTGTTGCCAATCATATGCCAATCTGTAGCTGCGAAGTTGGTTTTACTGGAGATCCGTTCACTAACTGCCAACCAATTCCAGGTAGGATTTTAAAATATTTTCTCTTAAGGTTAGGTCTTAGGCATAACCAAAAATTATTAATGGTGGTGGAAGATTATGACATAAGTTGAGCAAGCTAAAACTCAATCTTACCAAAATGCTTTATTGGATATAAAAAAAATGGTTATGCCTAGAAAAAAAAGGAGTAAAACATTGCATTGATGAAATCGGGCTTAGTTTTTATTTACACTAATTAGAATTTGGAAACAATTTTTAAGGTTTTAGAGACATTTTAAAAGATGGCCACTTTTAATTTGTCAAAACGGTCTTTACAATTTTTTAAAATAAATCAGATGTTTCATTAAATTGTCTAGACCTATAAACCATCAATTTAAAATTAAATTCCAAATTGGTAAAAGTATTTAAAAAAAAATTATAAATGAAATGAGAAAGCATTTTTTATAAAGAAAACATTACTCGTACCTGAATAGTAGTTCAAACACATAAAGTGAAGTTTATTATGATTTTACTCCTTTAATATGCACAAATTAGAACTAAGTTTTTCACCGTGTTTTACATGTATCAATTTTTTACGTTTCGAAAGAAAATATTTAACTTAAATTGCAACAAAAACTTGTCATGTCAATTAAGAAATTACACTGTTGAATTTAATGCAAAAAAACATGTTAACTCTTAAGTTCTCTTTGATGATAATTAAATTTAAACTATTTCAAAGACAGATCAACACAACATATATCAAAGCACAAATCCTTTTTAGTAGGGTTGGTTTAAACTAAGTACTCCCCGAACAAATCTTTTTTTCTGCACGCCAAAATTTAATCAAATGCAAACAACTTCAACTAATAAAATATATCCTGTTGTAAAGATTAAATGAAAATTCAGCAAGAGCTCCTAATTGTCCGGATATGTTTTATTTATACCCGCGAGGGTATAAAATGTTTCTTTCGCTCCCGGAATTTTGCTTCAGGAATAATGTAAGCAAATATTTAATATCAATGCTGTAATCGACAATAAATAATCGTTTCATGTATTGAAATATCGGTAATTTCAGCCGTAAATGAGCTAAGTCCAATTTAATAATCTTTACAAGAGGGCGAAAAGACTTCCTAAAAAGTTTAGTTCTTAATAAATTTTAAATCTGTTAATGCAGTTTTGTTTTATTTTATTAAGTGTTAATAAAGCGTGATCCATTTCAAGGTTCCCTACTTTTTTAAAGGAAAAACACAGAAAAATCAAATTTAATGAGGAATGTTTATTATCATTTGAAGGAACATTCTTTGGCATTTATTTTTTGAAGATTATGTCTATCAAATGTTGGCCGTTGCTTCGTCGCAGATGGTCCATCCGTTGAGTCCAATTTTCGATGACTCGTTCGAGCATTTCGACTGGTAACTGGCGAATGACACGCGTGATGTTTTCCTCCAAGCCCTGAATCGAAGCGGGTTTGTCCGCATAAGCTTTAGACTTTACATATCCCCACAGGAAAAAGTCTAACGGTGTGATACCACACGATCTTGGTTGCCAATCGACCGGTCCAAAACGTGAAATTATGTGCTCACCGAAGTGTTCTTTCAATAAATCCATTGATTGATGCGAAGTGTGGGAAATGCCGCCGTCTTGCTGAAACCAAATGTCACCGAGATCACGAGCTTCAATTTCAGGCATCAAATAGTCGGTTATCATGGCACGATAACGGCCGCCATTGACGGTTACGTTCGCATCGGCATCATTTTTAAAGAAATATGGACCGATGATTCCACCGGCCCTCAAACCACACCAAACCGTTATTTTTTCTGGATGAAGTGGCAGTTCTTGAATCTCTTCAGGTTGCTCTTCGTCCCAAATGCGGCAATTTTGTTTGTTTACATACCCATTGAGCCAGAAATGGGCCTCATCGCTGAACAAAATTTGCTTCGAAAACGTCGGATCTTCTTGGAACTTTTCAAGAGCCCATAGAGCGAAGCGATGTCGCTTGGGAGGGTCGAGCGGCTTCAGTTGTTGCACAAGCGTACTGCACTTGGTCTATTCGGTCGAATATTATCCAATAATGAATGCTGGTTCTCAAAATGGGTGATGGTGTTGCGAATAGTACACTCAGTAGGCCGATTATGTTGATCATAATTTGAGCGAAGTGCACGAAACACATTTGTTTCGAATTTTCGTAATAAAGTTGAACGATTTGTAAACGTTGTTCAGGCGTAAATCTTTCCATTATAAAATGCCAAGCAATACTAAACAAAAATAACATGACAGCATGACACGACTCACTCGAGATCTGTCAAAAAAAGGCTATTGAAAATAGTTTCTCTTCTTGAATCACCCATTATTTTGTTATAAAATTTCATATTAAAAGAGGGCTAACCACCTTTTCTTTAACATTATTGAACTAAGCACTTTTACATACCACTTCAAAGCAACAAATGAGACCTATAATATAGTATTTTTTCTGGAAAATTAGTTATTTTTGTTTACTTTATTGCACTGCATAAAAAACTGAATTTTCAAAAAATTGTGGACTTAGCTCCTTTACTGAAGGTAACAATATGCTTTATCGGATAAAAGTATTGTTTTGGACCTGTTTTTTTTCAAGTTCATGCATCGACATTGCTCGCCTGACCAAATATTTAAAGCGATCTGTTTAAGAGACATTAACTTAATTTCGAGGGATTTAATTGTATCATGGCATTTATTTTTTGAAGATTATTTGTTATTATTTCTGCAGCTATTATGTTAGAGATCAAATCGAAAACGACATTCTCGACCAAAACTCCTTGTCCTGCGGTGATTTTTTAATTATGCTGGAACACTTCATCCAACATTGACGAAGGAATATAATATTCACATATCTTAGTTATCATTTGAATCACTTTCCATTTGGATAAAGACAAATATAAGTTGTAACGATTGATTGTCACAAAGCCTTAAATAGAAGTCAAAAGCATTGGAGATATATTCCCAGATTTGTCGTCTTAAAACTCGTAGAAATTTGAAAAATATTATTACCGGTAACTCTCCAGAAATTAAGAGGAAAAGGAACCCTAATACCAACTCATAATATATTATTAGAAGCAATCCTTGTTTTTATTTTTATGATACTGATATTTGTAACACCTTAAAAATATTGATCATAGACTCTTCTTTGGTATTGCGATCGACTTAGAATCACTTTCTGAATCCGTCCATCTAGCTAGCTGGCTGGCTGACCCTGAAAACCTGGCCCACAAAGTACAGGTCGCAATTTTGGAGATTATTTGATGAAATTTGGTACATATAGGGCCATTTCAAATTTGAATCGGCTACAAAAAAAGTACTGATTATTGTTTCAAATATCTGATTTTATTGGAAAGGTTGAACTTTGTCATTTAATAATGGAACACGATATCATTCGATCAACCTAATTTGTCAGTACATTTTCGATTGTTTCGGCTCGAATCTCTTCAATGGCAACTTCGATTTCATGTTTCATCGCTTCAATTGTCTCCGGATGGTTTGCGTTATATTTATCCTTAATGCCCCCAAACTGAAAATAATCCAAAATAATCAAATTACAGCACCGAGACGGCCAATTGACATCACAATTTCGACTGACTATTCGATATTAAAAACAGGGCGTAAAATATATGTGTGACATGTGGCCCCGTCCTGTTGAAACCATTTATTGTCCATATCATTCTCTTGAATTTTTAGAAACAAAAATTCGTTGAGCATGGCACGCACGGTAACGCTCGCCGTTGCCGGTAACGGCATCTCCTTGCTACTTTTCGAAGAAAAATGGTCCAATGATTCCGCCAGCCCAAAATCCGCACCAAACACTGACTCGTTGTGTTTGCATTGGCTTCTCACGTGTGGGTTCTCTGAACCCCATATGAGCCAATTTTGCTTATGGACGTATCCACTGAGATGAAAATGAGCTTCATCTGAAAACACGATTTTTCGGTAAAATTCTTCATCTCCTGCCAAACAATCTTCAGCCTATTGGGCAAAACGAAAACGCCCATTTTGCAAATGTCAAACATAAACCTGGAAATCAAAATAAAAATTAATTTTATTCTACTTTTTAAAGTCAAAGTAATCAAATTTTAAATGGCCACAAGGACCAAGCCTATTAATGGTGAAAAAGGTCTATAACTTTGCCCATAAGCCATCTTATTATGTTGGTACTTCGATTAAATTTGGTCCAAACTTATTTAATTGCAATCTTAATCATCTTACCAAATTCAATTGGAATAGGTCCATGTTTCACCATAGCTCCCATACAAATGCTACTTCTAATGCCATAGCTTCCTTATAAATGTTGGTATTGACATAAAAATTGGCGAGAATAAGTTTAAACTAATATGTCATGACAAAATGTTGTGCTGGTTTGTCCAAAATTACACCATCGGTCCCATATGAACCCCCTTCCTAAAATCGCTTTAGGGCAAACAAATCTCATTTAGATAAAGATATCTAAATAACAATTGGCACAAAAGAGGTCTTACATGAGCCTGAAGCTACGTCCACACTTGTAAAATATTTAACGAAAAACACGGGATCAACAGCCAAACTCAAATATTATTTCCTTTAATTCCAATATTTGTTTTGTTTATAATACCTCATCTTTCAAAAAACAGTTTTTGCTATGCCAAGCAGTATAATTAGTTTTATTTTGTGATATTAAGACCATGTTAAATCTCATTAACTATTAACAAAAGTAGTCAAATATTTAATAAGTGTGACCGTAGCTTAAGCCTCATAGCAAAATTTTATTCTGGCGGTTCTATGATTGCGCATGGGTCCTTAATAGGGTACACTTTCGATATTTTGTCCGAATATATTGCGGTGTAGGATTGTCCGTTTTGATCCACTATACTTTCTTATTTGCTCTAATATTGGAATTATCCTACAGGTTAAATTTAAGTCGTCAATTCAAAGAGAACTTAGAAAAACAATTTCTTTTAAATGTGTCAGCACTCTAAATGTTCAATGTCAACACTGCAATATGCACTTAATTACATTTATAGGAAACGCGTTTTAATTAAATAAAAAGTTAGATCAAAATTAAATTTAAACATAAGTTCTAATTTGTGAGAATTTAGCCTTTTTTTAAACAAAAAGAAAAATGTAATTTTATCACCAGAAAGCACAACTGCATTGCAAAGAATGTTAAACAGTAAATATGATATTTCGAAATTCTTAAGCAAAATGCAGATTTCAATAATTACTTTAATTCTGTACGAGTTGTCTGAATTTTAAAGTATATTGAAAGTGTTTTGTGGTTTTGCTGTCTTATACAGCAAACGATAAAATCAAATTTTTCCATGTATTTTACAAACAAATTTATAATAAATAGTTTTAATTTTAACTATATTACTTTACTATATTTTTTATCAATAATATAACGCAAAATTTATTCGCCAAAACGCCTACTATACTTTTTTTAATCCTCCGCCTTTAAATTAATGCTACAATATATATTTTTATATGCCTTTGAAAACTTTTCTTGATTTCAACCACGTTTTAACACCCTTTTTAGACAACGCTTTTTTGACCTTTAATAATCAAACTGAAATATTATAAGAACGAAATTATTTATACAAAACCTTACAATACTAAAGAAGTAGTTTGTCTTAAGTTACAATATATTTTTTAAACAATCAATCAGTAAAATAAAACCTTTTACTATTAACCCTGGTTCGAATACAATACAATGCTTTCGTTAATTGGCCCAGTATTTTTTAACCCTTAAAAAATATTTAAATCTGCGTTTATTTTCTATATTTGTCCTCAAAAGTAAAAAAAAAACAATAATTATTTATTTAACCCATTTTGAAACGACACAAAGCCTTTATGCCAAAATAATATTTAATACCAAAGTAAAACAACACTGCGCTTTTTGAAAATAGTTTTTTTTTCTGAAAAGAATCAACGTTGGTACTTTTATTGCTGTCTTTGGACCTATTTAATCAAATTATAACAATGCTTATTTTTTTTTTTTTTTTTTTTTATTTACAAAATTTTATAGTTTATATTTAATTAATAAGTTAAGAAAATATGTAAACCTAAAACTAAAAAATCCACTTAATAAATTTATTTATGCCAATAACAACCGAGTTTTTATTTAAGTTTAATTAAAATATGATTAAAACGCGTAACCGTTATTATTACAACACTTATTAAACACCGCTCTCCTAACACCGCTAAACACAGCTCAAATATACACTCAAAAACAAAAACCAAATTGTGCACTTTAAAAATTAATATTTTTAATTGAAAATAACGCAATTAATTGAAAGTCCTTTAAAAACCAGTAGTGTTTTAAATTATAATAACGTAGTGAAACATTTGTTAATGCAAATAACTATATTTGAACTAAAATTTTAAACAAAAAAAACTGCAAAAAGCTTCACTGACCAAAAATAATAAAAATAAAAATTAAACAAACAAAAAATCTTGTGGAAAGTACTCACCCAAAAGCAAATCACCATTAAAAAACAAACACCAGAGTATGTAGTACTAATCTGTTTTAATGGTTAATACGAGTCTAAGAAACTTTATTGAAATAATATTCTTTTATTTCTGCTCTTTTCTTCCCTTCATTCCATTTACTACGCCAATCTTACATCTCTTCAACATAGAACGTATTGTTAATGAACAAATAACACCTTGTGAGCCAAATCCTTGTGGCTCAAATGCTGTGTGCCGTGAACAAAATGGCATCGGTTCCTGCCAATGTATGCCTGAATACTACGGAGATCCTTATCAGTCGTGTCGACCAGAATGTATACGTAATTTTGATTGTCCAACGACAAAAGCTTGCACTCAAAATAAGTGCACAGATCCTTGTCCCGGTACATGTGCTTCGAATGCTGTATGCTCGGTAACCAATCATATACCTACGTGTTCTTGCCTGCCAGGTTACATAGGCGATCCTTATAGATATTGCCAAAGAGAGCCAAAGAAACGTAAGAATTATCAAGTGATTTTTTCCATCTGCGTTAAGTATTACTAATTTACATTATTATAAATTAGCTATTCGTTTGCAAGAGTCTTCTAATCCCTGTGCACCGTCACCTTGTGGCCCCAACTCTCAGTGTCGTGAATTCAATGGCCAGGCTATATGTTCTTGTTTGGAGAATTATATAGGTTTGCCGCCTTCGTGTAGACCAGAATGTGTGTTAAGCACGGAATGTTCCGCCGATAAGGCTTGTGTTAATCAAAAATGTCAAGATCCTTGTCCAGGTGTATGTGGTCTTAATTCTGAGTGTAGAGTACGCAATCATAGTCCACTTTGCCAATGTAGACCTAGATTCACCGGTGATGCGTTTAGTAGATGTTATCCCATACCACGTAATTATTAGATATCAAGTATGCAAATGAAAGTCAAACGTTACAGTTTTCTCATTAATTTAGCTCCAGCTCCTGTTATTAAGCAAATTGAAAGAGATCCTTGTGTTCCTTCACCATGTGGACCTAATTCGCAGTGTAGGAATGTTAATGGAGTACCATCGTGTTCTTGCTTGGAAACATATATTGGAGGTCCTCCTAATTGTAGGCCTGAATGCTCAATAAGTTCTGAATGTGCTTTAGATAAAGCATGTATACGTGAAAAATGTATCGATCCATGCCCTGGTTCATGTGGATTCTCAGCTGTTTGTAATGTTATCAATCATACTCCGACTTGTACTTGTGCCGAAGGTTATACAGGTGATCCTTTTAGTTATTGTAGACCAACGCCGCCACCTGAGGTTTTAAGTAAGTTTTCCTTTAAAGAAATATTCATAAGTCTTCTGCATTTACTTATAAAATCTCTTGTGATTAGATGAGCCTTCCGATCCATGCCACCCTTCACCATGCGGTGCCAATGCTAAATGCAATAATGGCATTTGCTCATGTCTGTCCGAGTTCCAGGGAGACCCCTATTCTGGTTGCCGACCAGAATGTGTTTTGAATTCTGATTGCCCTCGCGATAAGGCATGCACTCGCAGTAAATGTGTTAACCCATGCCCCGGTACTTGTGGCGACAATGCCATTTGTGATGTTATTAATCATATACCCATGTGCAGGTGCCCTGAAGGTACTCAAGGGAGTGCCTTTATTAGATGCACTCCTCAAGAAAGTAAGCAAATGTTTATTGAGATATTTAAATACTTAAAAGATATACGCTTAAATATCTTTTTGTAGAATTAATTTTACCATCAAACCCTTGCCAACCATCACCTTGTGGTCCAAATTCCCAGTGCCGTGAGATTAATCAACAACCAGTCTGTTCGTGTATACAAGGTTTTATAGGTTCTCCGCCAACTTGTCGCCCAGAATGTACCGCTAACTCAGAATGTCCGCCAACGCAGGCTTGTTTAAATCAAAAATGTCGCGATCCATGCTTAGGCACTTGTGGTGTAAGTGCATTATGCTCAGTAGTAAATCACAGTCCATTCTGTAGTTGTCCAAATGGTTTTACTGGTAATCCGTTTGTTAGGTGCCAACGTATAAGTAAGTAAAGCGACTGAAAATACTTTAATTTATATGTAATTGGTATTTTTTTTTTGACCCAGTTAAACCTATAAGTGAAATAGTACCTCAAGATCCCTGCCAACCATCCCCTTGTGGGCCATTTTCTCGCTGCAAGCCCAATGGAGAATCTCCATCATGTTCTTGTTTGAAATCTTATATAGGAAGGCCACCTAATTGTCGTCCCGAATGTGTAACTAGTTCAGATTGTGCTAGCAACTTAGCTTGTGTGAATCAAAAATGTGCAGATCCCTGTCCTGGAAGATGTGGCATAAATGCTGAATGTCGTGCAGTTAGTCATGCTGTACAATGCGTATGCGTCGTCGGTTACACAGGCGATCCATTTGTGGAATGCAATCCTCCGGTTGAAAATGATATTATTGAAGTTTTAACTCCTTGTAATCCTTCCCCTTGTGGGCCTAATGCTGTATGTAGGGAACGTAATGGCGCCGGATCTTGCCAATGTTTACCAGATTATCATGGCAATCCTTACGAAAACTGCCGACCAGAATGTGTATTGAACTCAGATTGTTCTTCTAATAAAGCATGCCAACAACAAAAGTGTCAAGATCCATGTCCAGGAACTTGTGGCCAAAATGCTGAGTGTCAGGTCGTAAACCATTTGCCTACTTGTAACTGTTTCCCCGGTTTCGTAGGAGATCCCTACAGAATTTGCACAAAACCAGCCGAACGTAAGGAATTGTAATAAATACGTTGTTCAATTAAAATACTTAAGTTATCCCTTGTCTTTAGCCATACGTTTGGAATATGTTAATCAATGTCAGCCTACGCCATGTGGTCCCAATAGTCAGTGCCGCGAAGTTAATGGTCAAGCAGTTTGTTCTTGCTTACCAGAATTTATAGGTCAACCTCCAGCATGCAGACCCGAATGTACGATATCTTCGGAATGTTCCTCTGATAAGGCTTGTATTAATCAGAAATGTGTTAATCCATGTGATAATTCACCTTGTGGCCGCAACGCAGAATGTAGGGTCAGTAATCATAGTCCATTGTGTTCTTGTAATCGTGGATATACTGGAGATGCTTTTACTAAATGTTATCTTATACCTCGTAAGCTTAAAAAACTGATATTAAGATAGTTTAATTAGTTTGAGTTTTTATATAGCGCCACCAATTGAAGTTCAACGCGAAGAAATTAGAGATCCATGTCTTCCATCACCTTGTGGGCCGAACTCGGAATGCCGTAATGCAAACGGTATTCCTTCGTGTTCTTGTTTGGCCACATATATAGGACAACCTCCGAATTGTAGACCAGAATGTACAATAAATTCAGAATGTCCGAGTCAACAGGCTTGCATTAATCAAAAATGCAAAGACCCTTGTCCTGGAGCATGTGGTTTTAATTCTGTTTGCCATGTTATAAACCATACTCCATCGTGTACATGCATTGAAGGTTATATAGGCAATCCTTTCACCAATTGTTCACCCAAACCACCAGAACGTAAGATTTCGATATTTTAAAAATTTCGAGAGTATGTTAGTTTTTATTATTTATACCTACAGCTACTACACCACCGCCTTTGGATGATCCTTGTTCTCCGTCGCCTTGTGGTCCTAATGCTATCTGCAATAACGGTCAATGCACTTGTATACCGGAGTATCAAGGAGATCCTTTTATAGAATGTAGACCAGAATGTGTTCTTAACTCTGAATGTCCACGAGATAGGGCTTGTATACGTAACAAATGTGTAGATCCCTGCCCAGGTACCTGTGCCGCAAACGCCATATGCGAGGTTCACAATCATGTTCCTATGTGCCATTGTCCCGAGAAAACGACGGGAAATGCATTCTTTGAATGTCGTGCCATATTAAGTAATATGATTTTTAAATATTTGATCTTGGTTCCCCTTAAGTAAGATTTTACGATTTATTTTCTAATTTAGCCTCTTTACCAATAAATCCCTGCCAACCTTCACCATGTGGACCCAATAGTCAATGTCGCGTGGTCCAAGGCACTGCTGTCTGTTCATGTTTGTCCGATTTTATAGGTAGCCCACCACAATGTAGACCCGAATGTACAACAAACACCGATTGTTCACCTGATCAGGCTTGTCAAAGTATGAAATGTCGAGATCCTTGTCCAGGAACATGTGGTTTCAATGCTGTATGCAATGTAGTTAATCATACTCCATACTGTAGATGTAGTAATCGTATGACTGGAGACCCTTTTATTAGATGTGAAGAAATTTTAGAGCCAATTAAGGATGATAAAATACCCATAAATCCTTGCCAACCTTCACCATGTGGACCCAACTCGGAATGCCGTGTTAGCGGTGATTCTCCATCATGCTCATGTTTGCCAGATTTTATAAGCTCGCCTCCACAGTGTCGACCAGAATGTGTTTCGAATTCAGAATGCCCTTCAACTCAAGCTTGTATAAATCAAAAATGTAAAGATCCTTGCCCTGGTTTGTGTGGACAGAACGCTCTATGCCGCGTATTTTCCCATACACCTATGTGTCTGTGCAATGAGGGCTTTACCGGAGATCCATTCTCTATTTGCAATCCCATACAACAAACACCGGTGGAAAGAGTAAGACCATGTGTTCCAAATCCATGCGGTGTTAACGCTAAATGTATTGAGCGTGGAGATGCCGGATCCTGCCAATGTTTGGAGGACTTCTTTGGCAATCCCTATGAGGGATGCCGACCCGAATGTATTTTAAATTCGGATTGTTCTTCAAATAGAGCTTGTCAGAATCAAAAATGTGTCGATCCTTGTCCAGGAACTTGTGGTCAAAATGCTGAATGCAAGGTTATTAGTCATTTACCATCTTGCAATTGCTTATCAGGTTACACAGGTGATCCCTACAACATCTGTACTGTTCCTCGAAATGAACGTAAGCTCTCGTAATTTTTCGTGAGAAATATCTCTTATATAAATTTTGTTTTAGCTATTCGTGAATATGTAAATCCTTGCCAACCTTCACCCTGTGGTCCAAACTCACAATGCAAGGAAGTGAATGGGCAACCTGTTTGCTCTTGTCTTTTAGAATACATAGGTTCTCCACCAGCTTGTAGACCAGAGTGTACATCTAGCTCTGAATGTACCTCAGTTAAAGCATGTTTTAATCGAAAATGTGTTGATCCTTGTCCTGGCGTTTGTGGTCAAAACGCGCAGTGTCATGTACGTAACCATAGTCCAATTTGTAGCTGCAGCAGTGGTTTCACTGGCGATGCCTTTGCTCGTTGCTTCCGTGTACCACCACAAAGGGTAGAACCAGCACCACAACCACCCCAAGATCCTTGTATTCCTTCACCTTGTGGTCCGAACTCACAATGCCGTGATGTTCGCGGTTCCGCATCATGCTCTTGTTTGCCAAATTATTTGGGATCACCACCAGCATGCAGGCCTGAATGTACCATAAATTCAGAATGTGGCTCTCAAGAGGCATGTATCAATCAGAAATGTCGCGATCCTTGTCTAGGGGCTTGTGGAATCAATACATTATGTTTTGTTCGCGCTCATACTCCTATATGTACTTGTCAAACTGGTTTTACAGGAGATCCATTTGCAGTTTGTAATCCGATCCCTCCACCACCTCTTAAATGTAAGGACTCATAATTTTTAATGAATTTATGGGTTTAAATCTAACTCTATATTACTTTTCCCCTAAAGCTGATTTTGTTCCTGATGATCCCTGCAATCCATCGCCATGTGGTGCTAACGCCAATTGTAATAATGGTCAATGTTCTTGTACATCGGGGTATCACGGCGACCCTTATACCGGTTGTAGACCCGAATGTGTGCTTCATACAGACTGTTCACGAGATAAGGCCTGTGTTAGAAACAAATGTGTTGATCCGTGTGTTGGAACATGCGCGTCGACTGCCATTTGCGAAGTTATTAACCATATACCAAATTGTAGATGCCCCGAGGGTATGGAGGGTAATGCTTTTGCACTTTGCTCTAAAGTTCCAAGTAAGATAATCACAGTATATGAAACCCAATCAATTTACATTAAATACTACGCACTTTTTATAGAACAAGATTTACCAGTACATCCATGCCAACCTTCACCTTGTGGTCCCAATTCTCAATGTAGGGAAGTCAACGCGCAGGCTGTGTGTTCGTGTATTGAGGGTTTCATGGGAAGTCCGCCGTTGTGCAGACCAGAATGTACATCTAATACAGAATGTGCTTTAAATTTGGCTTGTTTAAATCAAAAATGTTCTGATCCATGTCCTGGCGTATGTGGTCGCAATGCGCTGTGCCATGTAACCAATCACAGTCCTTATTGCAGATGCCCCGACAGATACGACGGCAATCCTTTTGTAAGTTGCCAACAAAGAATGGAACCACCCTCACCGGCTGTACGTGAACCATGTCAACCATCACCTTGTGGTCCGTACTCCCAATGTCGCGAAGTTGGTGATAGTCCATCTTGTTCTTGTCTGTCGGAGTATGTGGGTGCACCGCCAAATTGTAGACCCGAATGCGTCACAAGTTCAGAATGTCCTCAGAGTCAGGCATGTATTAACCAGAAATGTAAAGATCCTTGCCCTGGTCTATGTGGGGTAGAAGCTGAATGTCGCGTTATATCGCACACTCCCAGTTGCTATTGTTCATTAGGCTACGAAGGCGATCCTTTTGTTCAATGTACAAGACAACAACAACCAACCCAATTAGATCATATTGATCCTTGTAACCCTAGTCCTTGTGGTCAAAATGCGCGCTGTGTAGCTAGAAATGGTGCCGGATCTTGTCAATGTTTCCCAGATTACTTCGGTAACCCTTATGAAGGTTGTCGTTCTGAATGTGTGTTGGACTCTGATTGTGCCAGCAACTTGGCTTGTCAAAATATGAAATGTCGTGATCCATGTCCAGGAACATGTGGTCAAAACGCCATCTGCAATGTTCTTAATCATGTACCGAGATGTTCTTGCATAACAAGCTACGAAGGAGATCCTTATCGGTCATGTTTACCAGTTAAACAACGTAAGTAAAACAAACCTTTCCTATTTATTTTTAATAAATTGTTCTTCGTCGATTTGTTAGCCATCAAAGAATATGTCAACCCTTGCCAACCTTCACCATGTGGACCTAATTCTCAATGTCGTGAAATCAATGAACAACCCGTGTGTTCTTGCTTGCCCGATTATGTTGGTAGCCCACCCTTGTGTAGACCTGAATGTACTATATCTTCCGAATGTGCTTTTGATAAGGCTTGCGTTAATCAAAAATGTGTAGATCCTTGTCCAAAAACTTGTGGCACTAATGCTAATTGTCGAGTCCATAATCATAGTCCACTATGCACGTGTAGAGCTGGATTTACAGGAGACCCATTCTACATTTGTCGCCCCATACCACGTAAGAATACGAAAATTATTCATGTTTACCGGAAATTTCAATTTGATTTTTTTGTGTATAAAGCTCAACGTCCAATACAAGTTCAAAAAACACCAGCAGATCCCTGTGTACCTTCACCATGTGGCTCTAATGCACAATGTAGACAGATAAGGGACTCATACTCATGTTCATGCCTACCTAATTATATAGGCGCGCCCCCAAATTGCAGGCCTGAATGCGTTATAAATGCTGATTGTCCTAGTAGCCAGTCGTGCATTAATGAAAAATGTCGCGACCCTTGTGCTGGAGCTTGCGGTTTAGGTGCTCTTTGCGAAGTCAACAATCACACACCAAACTGCAGATGTCCTTCCGGTTTTATTGGAGATCCATTCTCATTTTGTGAGCCAGCTCCACCACGTAAGCCTTTTCTTGTAGTCAGCATTAAAATAATAATAATTCAATTGAAACCATAGTTGTGCCCATAAAAGACGACCCTTGTAACCCATATCCTTGTGGCGCCAACGCTCAATGTGATAACGGTGTTTGTTCTTGCATACCTGAATATCAAGGGGACCCTTATACCGGCTGCCGACCTGAATGTGTTGTGAATTCAGACTGTTCTCGTGAGCTGTCTTGTATACAAAATAAGTGTCGCGATCCCTGTCCGGGGACTTGTGCCACGAACGCTTTATGCCAGGTTATTAATCACATACCCATGTGCACTTGCCCTGAAGGCATGGCCGGCAATGCTTTTGTTTTATGTTTACCTGTACCACGTAAATATCAATAATTTGAAGTACAACTACTAATAACAATAGGAATATTAATGAGGTATATTTTTTAGCGCCACTTAAAGTAAATCCTTGCCAACCATCCCCTTGTGGTCCAAACGCACAATGTCGCGAGGTTAACTCACAAGCCGTTTGTTCATGCATACCCAATTATTTAGGAGCACCACCGGCATGTCGTCCAGAATGTACTGCTAATCAGGAATGTACAGCCAATTTGGCATGTATTAATCAAAAATGTGTAGATCCATGTCCAGGATCCTGCGGTAGAAATGCTGGATGTTCAACGGTTAATCATAATCCATTCTGCACATGTATGCCGCGTTATACAGGAAATCCATTTGTTGCTTGTCAGCTAATCATTGAGCCGCCAATAAATCCACAAGAACCTCAGAATCCGTGCAGACCATCACCATGTGGTCCCAATTCGCAGTGCAGAGCAGCTGGTGATTCTCCATCATGTTCATGCTTAAATGGTTTTATAGGTTCAGCGCCATACTGCAAACCCGAATGCGTATCCAACTCTGAGTGTTCTGCAAATAAGGCCTGTATCAATCAAAAATGTAAAGATCCCTGCGTGGGTATTTGTGGTGCTTCAGCAATATGCCGTGTAGTATCACACACTCCAATATGCACGTGCCAAACTGGTTTCACTGGAGACCCATTTAGTTTATGTTCTCCTATACCAGTTCGACGATATGAAGAACCCTTACATCCTTGTAATCCATCGCCATGTGGTACCAATGCTCAGTGTATTGAGCACAACGGTGCTGGTGCTTGCCAGTGCTTACAGGAATTTTATGGTAACCCTTATGAAGGTTGTCGCCCAGAATGTGTTTTAAATTCAGATTGCCCAACAAACAAGGCCTGTCATAACCAAAAATGTCGGGACCCGTGCCCAGGAACATGCGGAAGTAATGCTGAATGTTCTGTATTAAATCATGTACCCAACTGTAACTGCTTAATTGGTTTTACTGGAGATCCATACAGTTTCTGCTCCAAGCCTCAAGAACGTAAGCTTTGATTTTTTTTTTTTTGTTTTTTTTTCTAACAATAAGAGACTTAGATACTTTCATATGTGTATAGTAGTAAGATACTAACGAGTGTATTTAAAAAAAAATATTATGTTTATTTAGCCATACGTCAGGAATATGTTAACCCTTGTCAACCTTCACCATGTGGCCCCAACTCACAATGTCGTGAAATCAATGAACAGGCAGTGTGTTCATGTATGCCTGACTTTATAGGAGTAGCACCTGCGTGCCGTCCTGAATGTACTATAAATAATGAATGTCCTTCAGATAAGGCATGTATTAATCGGAAATGTTTAAATCCCTGCCCTAGTGTGTGCGGTCTAAACGCTGAATGTCACGTTCGTAACCATAATCCACTATGTTCTTGCCTTCCCGGTATGACTGGTGATGCATTCATGCGCTGTTATCCGCAACCATGTAAGCAAATTACGCTCTTATACGCTTAAAAAAAATTAATTTGTCCTACTTTTTTTACCAATAATTAGCGCCACAGCCCCCAATTAAGGATGTTGAAATTTATCGCGATCCATGTGCACCATCGCCTTGTGGGCAATTTTCAGAATGTCGCAATCAATATGGCACGGCTTCTTGCTCGTGTCTGCCCAATTATATAGGCTCTCCACCGAACTGTAGGCCCGAATGTTCAATAAATGCAGACTGTCCTTCTAGTCAAGCATGCATTAATGAAAAATGTCGCGATCCTTGTCCCGGAGCATGTGGTATTAACACCGAATGTACAGTCATGAATCATATACCAAGTTGCAAATGTCAATTGGGATATATAGGTGATGCGTTTGTAGTTTGTCAACCAACTCCACCTCCACCGAAGATTATTAGAAATGAAGAAAGGGATCCGTGCTATCCCAACCCTTGTGGTTCCAGTGCTATTTGTTCTGGTGAAGGAATATGCTCTTGTTTGGCAGACTACCAAGGGAATCCCTACGTGGCTTGCAAACCAGAATGTGTTCTTAATTCGGAATGTTCTAGCAATCTAGCATGCATAAATCAAAAATGCCGTGATCCTTGCCCAGGCACATGTAGTAATACCGCTATATGCGAAGTCATAAATCATATTCCAATGTGTCATTGCCCAGATCGGATGACTGGTAACGCGTTCGTCTTTTGCCAACCTATACAACAAAGTATGTTGAAATTAAAAAAATGGGAAAAACTTGCAGTATTTAATTTATTAACCTATCTTTATATAGCCGAGGTATACCGTAACCCATGTCAACCTTCTCCATGTGGACCTTTTTCACAATGTCGTGAAATAAATAATCAAGCTGTTTGCTCATGCTTACAAAATTTCTTAGGCTCCCCACCTAGTTGTCGACCTGAATGCACTACAAACTCAGAATGTCCCGCAAATCTAGCATGCCAAAATCAGAAATGTATTGATCCGTGTCCGGGAACCTGTGGAAGGTTTGCTCTCTGCAATGTTGTCAATCACAGTCCTTTCTGTACTTGTATTCAAGGTTACACCGGAAATCCTTTTGTACAGTGTCAAAGATTAAGTAAGTTTATATAATGATAATTTCTTATAGAGCAGTATTAATGAGGTGTATTGTTAATTTGTGCACTCAGTTCAACCTGAACGGGATATTGAAACTATGAATCCTTGTCAACCTTCACCATGTGGTCCGAATAGTATTTGCAAAGCCGTAGGAACTAACCCATCATGTTCTTGTATACCAGAATTTGTAGGACAACCACCAAATTGTCGGCCGGAATGCATCACCAATTCAGAATGTCCACTGCATCAGATTTGTTCTAATCAAAAATGCAAAGATCCCTGCCCAGGTTTGTGTGGTTCAAATGCACTCTGTCGAGTTAATAGTCACACACCAATGTGTTATTGTGAGAACGGCTTCACTGGTGATCCATTTGTATATTGTTCTTCTATACCTCAGCAAAGTCCTATTGCGAATATCGACCCCTGTAATCCTTCGCCATGTGGACCTTACGCAGAATGTCGCCAACAAACTGGTGTCGGCTCTTGTCAATGTCTTCCAGAATATTTCGGTAATCCCTATGAAGGCTGTCGTCCAGAATGCGTCGTTAATTCCGACTGTCCTTCTAATAGGGCATGTGTAAATGAGAGATGTAAAGATCCATGCCCAGGTACTTGTGGTCTTAATGCTGAATGTTTTGTTAGGAACCATCAGGCAACATGTAATTGCTTATATGGCTATGAAGGAGATCCATATCGTTATTGTGCAAAGGAAGAAAAACGTAAGAAAAGGTGTAAAAAACAATCGATTAGTGCATAAATTTTATTTTCCTTATTTGCTCTTAGCCGTTATTAGAGAATATGTTAATCCCTGCCAGCCTTCCCCTTGTGGTCCTAATTCACAATGTAAAGAGGCCAATGAACAAGCTATTTGTTCTTGTTTGCCAGAATATGTAGGAGCTCCCCCCATTTGTAGACCTGAATGTACAACAAGTTCCGAATGTTCTTCGGACAAAGCTTGTATTAATCAAAACTGTAGAGATCCATGCCCCGGTGTCTGTGGCGTGCAAGCCTTATGCGATGTTCGCAATCATGCACCGTTATGCAGTTGCCAAAATGGTTATACTGGAGACCCGTTCACACGCTGTTACCCCATACCTCGTAAGTCTAATGTCAGTGAAAGTCCTATTTTAAACTTAATGCGATATCCCAAATTTTAGGTCCTTCGCCTATATTGTTTGCTGAACCTATACGTGATCCTTGTGTACCCTCGCCTTGTGGTCCTAATTCTCAATGCCAAAACAGAAATAATCAAGCAGCATGTTCATGTTTGCCAAATTTCTTTGGTGCACCTCCTAGCTGTCGTCCAGAATGTGCTACAAATTCGGAATGCTCTCTAAATATGGCTTGCATTAATATGCGTTGCATAGATCCTTGTCCTGGATCTTGTGCGTTTAACGCTTTGTGTTCTACTCAAAATCATGTACCTAGTTGCTATTGTCCAGAAGGTTATATAGGAGATCCATTTACAAACTGTCAGTTAGCACCAAAACGTAAGAAACATAAAAAAATATGATTTATATTTTGTTACAAGTCTTTTAAATACTTCTTTAGCCAAGCCTGTTTTAAAGGATGATCCTTGTTATCCCAACCCATGTGGTACAAATTCTATGTGTAATAATGGTCAATGTTCGTGTATACCTGAATACGAAGGAGATCCCTACGTGGCATGTCGACCCGAATGTGTTTTAAATACAGAATGTTCATCAAACAAAGCATGTATTCATAATAAGTGCGTAGATCCTTGTCCAGGTACTTGCGGGAATAATGCTTTATGTGATGTTTACAATCACGTGCCAATGTGTCGTTGCCCTGATAAAATGACAGGCAATGCCTTTGCTCAGTGCGATAACGTACCAATACCAATCGAAACAAATCCATGTCAACCCTCTCCCTGTGGTCCAAATAGTCGTTGTAGAGTTCATCTAAACACTGCCGTTTGTCAATGCATTGAAGATTATATTGGTAATCCACCATCTTGTCGGCCGGAATGTACTATCAACTCAGACTGTGCTCCACAAAAGGCATGTCAAAACCTGAAATGTGTGGATCCCTGTCCAGGATCATGCGGATTGAATGCATTGTGCCATATTATCAACCATGCCCCAATTTGTACCTGTCCTACAAGACTTACTGGAAATCCTTTCTTAAGTTGTCAACCGGTGGTAGAACCGCCTAAAAAAATTAATATGAAGCCAAACCCTTGTCAACCATCTCCATGTGGACCTAATTCTGAATGTCGTATTGTAGGGGAGTCTTCATCATGCTCATGCTTACCAGATTTTACAGGTTCTCCTCCAAACTGCCGTCCAGAATGTGTGGCTAATTCAGAATGTCCATCCAATAAAGCCTGCATTGACAATAAATGTCAAGATCCCTGCCCGGGAGTATGTAGTCAGAATGCTTTATGTAATGTGATCTCACACACAGCCATGTGTACTTGTTCGCCTGGTTACACTGGAGATCCATTTACAGGATGCTCAATACCACCGGTAAGACTAATAGATCATGTAACTCCTTGCCAACCAAATCCTTGTGGATCCAACGCTATCTGTCGGCAAGAGAATAATGCTGGCTCTTGCCAATGTTTACCGGAATATTTTGGAAATCCTTATGAAGGCTGTAGACCTGAGTGCGTTTCTAATTCGGATTGTCCTTCCAATAAAGCTTGCATAAATCAAAAATGTCGCGACCCATGCCCAGGAGTGTGCGGCTTGAATGCTATTTGTAGCGTAGTAAATCATTTACCAATATGTCAGTGCATCTCAGAATATGTAGGGGACCCCTATCAGTATTGTCAAATTCCAGAAAAACGTAAGTCGTACAGAAAACAAAAAAAGTCTGTCATAAAAAGTCTTTCTTCTAAAAATAGCGATTGTGAATGAATATGTGAATCCATGTCAACCTTCACCTTGTGGGCCCAACTCTCAATGCCGTGAAGTTAACAGTCAAGCTGTCTGCTCTTGTTTACCTGATTATGTAGGTGTACCTCCAACTTGTCGTCCTGAATGTACTACGAATTCAGAATGCGCATTTGACAAAGCATGCGTCAACCGTAAATGTGTTGATCCTTGCCCAGGATCATGTGGTAGCAATGCTGATTGTCGAGTTGTTAGCCATTCACCTATATGTTCCTGTAAGAATGGTTTTACGGGCAATGCGTTTACACGTTGTTATCCTATTCCACCTAGTAAGATTTTTTAGTATTCATTTGATTCATCATAGTATTCAATAAAAACGTCCTTTTTATTTAGCACCTCCACCAATCCCAGAAAGGGATGTTTCACCTAATCCTTGCTTGCCGTCTCCATGTGGACAATTTTCTCAGTGTCGTGATGTTGGTGGTTCAGCTTCATGTTCCTGTTTACAGACATATAGAGGATCACCTCCCAACTGTAGACCTGAATGTACGATTAATTCCGATTGTCCCAGTTCATTAGCATGTATTAATCAAAAATGTCAAGATCCTTGCCCAGGCGCTTGTGGTTTTAATGCCGAATGTCATGTCGTTAATCACACTCCTATATGTCAATGTATTAAAGGTTTAATAGGAGATCCATTTGTAAATTGTCGCCAACCACCAGCAGAACCTATAAAACATCCTACATCCAATGATGATCCATGCATATCTTCACCTTGTGGTGTAAATGCCATATGTCGCAACGGCAAGTGCTCATGTTTACCAGAATATCAAGGAAATCCTTTAAGTGGATGTAGGCCTGAATGTGTGCTCAGTTCAGATTGCCCAACTAACAGGGCTTGCGTCAATAATAAATGTCAAGATCCTTGCCCTGGTACATGTGCTTTAAACGCGATTTGTGAGGTTCATCAACATGTGGCAATGTGTCACTGTCCAAATGGTATGGTTGGCAATGCATTTATTGAATGTGTACAATTACCACCAGCGAAATTAGGTCAGCCCTGCCAACCTTCGCCATGTGGGCAAAATTCTCAATGCCGCGTTTTGAATGAACAAGCTGTATGCTCTTGTTTACCAAATTATATTGGAGCTCCACCTACATGTAGGGCCGAATGTACTGCGAACAACGAATGTCCTTTGAATAAGGCTTGTTTACAACAGAAGTGTAAAAATCCTTGTCCAGGATCATGCGGCTCTAACACCGAGTGTTCTGTACACAATCACAGTCCCAATTGCCGTTGTATTAATGGATTTAGTGGTAATCCATTTGTTGGCTGTCAACCAATAAGAAGTAATTTAATTCATGTTAATAATTCTTTAAGAAAACTTTTTGATATTTCGTAAAAAATTTTAGTTGTTCCTCAATTTGATGCTCCTAAGATCAAAGATCCCTGCAGACCTTCACCTTGTGGCCCTAACTCCGAATGTAGAGCAAACGGTGAAAGCTCCTCTTGCTCATGCTTAAAAGACTTTATAGGTTCTCCACCCAATTGCAGACCAGAATGTGTGACGAATTCAGAATGTTCCTCAATACAAGCTTGTATTAATCAACATTGTCGTGATCCCTGTCCCGGCGTATGTGGCTCTAGTGCGAAATGTCGTATCATTAACCACACACCAATGTGTTATTGTCCTAATGGCTACTCGGGAGATCCATTCTCTTTATGTTCAATTGTGAAATATTCCGCTCCAGAACTTATTCGGCCCTGTCAACCTAATCCTTGTGGTCCAAATGCTGAATGCTTAGAACGAAATGGGGTAGGAGCTTGCCAGTGTCTGCCTGAATTTTTAGGAAATCCTTACGAAGGCTGTCGACCGGAATGTGTGATTAACTCTGACTGCCCCACCCACTTAGCTTGTGCTCAAAATAAATGTAAGGATCCTTGTCCTGGAACTTGTGGCCGTAACGCCGAATGCCATGTACGTCATCACTTACCTACTTGTACTTGTATAACCGGCTATACTGGAGATCCATATTCTTACTGTAATATTCAACCTGAACGTAAGATACTATTAGGAGAATAAATTTTGGTCTAGATTTATAAATGTTTCTTACTGTTTTCAAATTAAGCTGTATTTGATGTTGGAAATCCTTGTCAACCATCCCCCTGTGGTCCCAACTCTCAGTGTCGCGTAGTAAAGGATCAAGCCGTTTGCTCATGTTTGCCTGAATTTAAGGGTCAACCACCAGCTTGTCGTCCAGAATGTACTATATCTAGTGAATGTTCATTTGACAAAGCTTGCAGTAATCAGAAATGCGTAGATCCTTGTCCCGGTACCTGTGGTATAAATGCGGAATGCCGTGTTTTAAGCCACAGCCCCTTGTGCACGTGCCGCATTGGTTTTACCGGAGATGCTTTCATAAGATGTTTACCAATACCACAAGAACGTAATTTAATTAATTGTCACTCAAAAACAAAATATAATATATCCCTTCTCTTAGCACTCCCCCCCGTAATAGTAAAACACGCATATAGAGATCCTTGCATGCCATCGCCATGTGGTAATAATGCCCAATGTAGAGTTGTAAATAAACAAGCCTCTTGTTCATGCGTAATGGCTTACATTGGCTCTCCTCCCAACTGCCGTCCGGAATGTACTATCAATGCAGAGTGTTCTTCACATTTGGCGTGTATTAATGAAAAGTGTCGTGACCCTTGTCCCGGATCATGTGGTATTTCTGCTATATGCTCGGTGGAAAATCACACTCCCATATGTTCTTGTCCTTCAAACTATATGGGCGATCCCTTCACCGCCTGTGTGCCTAGACCAGCCTTAAAAGATCCAAGTAATATATTTAATTTGATGTAGCCATATGTACTTTTATTTTTAAAATATTTATTATAATTTGTAGTTGTACCAAAAGACCCTTGTTATCCATCGCCTTGTGGTTCAAATGCAGTTTGTAATAATGGTCAGTGTAAATGTCTTGCAGAATATCAGGGTAATCCATATGTTGGCTGCAGGCCAGAATGTGTTTTAAATACTGACTGTCCTCGCGATAAGGCATGTATACGAAATAAATGCGAAGATCCTTGTTTAGGAACATGTGGTATTGGTGCCTTATGCGAAACCTACAATCACGTACCCATGTGTCGCTGTCCACCAGCCATGACTGGAAACGCTTTTGTACAATGCTTGGCTATAGAAAGTAAGATATTCCGTTTAAGCACAACTTTATCATAACAATTAACATATGATATCACGTTTCTAGCTCCAGTTCTCAAAACACCTACATATCCGTGTAAACCGTCACCTTGTGGACCAAACTCACAATGTCGAGAATTTAACGAACAAGCCACCTGCTCTTGCTTGCCAAATTATTTAGGTTCGCCCCCCGACTGTCGTCCTGAGTGTTCTATTAACTCAGATTGTCCACCCCATTTGGCATGTGTCAATCAAAAATGTCTAGATCCTTGTCCTGGTTCTTGTGGAATAAGAGCTAAATGCAGCGTTGTAAATCATGCTCCGTATTGCCAATGTCCTCCTGGATATACTGGTAATGCATTCGTGATGTGTCAGATTTTACCTCCACCACCGATAAAAATACAACAAGAGAATCTTAACCCTTGCATACCATCACCGTGTGGACCCAGCTCAGAGTGTAAGGTTGATAAAGGTTCAGCTTCTTGCTCTTGCATATCGAATTACACAGGAGCACCACCATACTGTCGTCCAGAGTGTATAAGTTCATCGGAATGCCCCAGCAATTTAGCTTGTATTAATATGAAGTGTCAAGATCCTTGTCCAGGAGTTTGCGGCAAATTAGCTGTTTGCCATGTTGTAAGTCATATTCCCTCTTGTGTTTGCGCTAGCAGTTACATAGGCGATCCATTTACCTTATGCTATCCACCACCGCAAATCGAAAGAGAGCAAGTTAATCCTTGCTCGCCTAGTCCTTGTGGTAGCAATGCTAAATGTCGCGAACTCAATGGGGCTGGTTCATGTCAATGTCTTCCCGATTATTATGGAAACCCTTATGAAGGATGTCGTCCGGAATGCGTACTTAATACAGATTGTCCTGCAAATAAAGCTTGTCAAAATCAAAAGTGTCGAGATCCTTGTCCTGGAGTATGTGGTCAAAATGCAATGTGTAATGTCATCAACCATTTACCAGCCTGTTCCTGCTACGATGGCTATACGGGAGATCCATATAGTTATTGTAATATTGTTAGAGAACGTAAGACTTTAAGTTATTTTTTAATTATATGTGTATGTAGTTGTAATGAATTGTTTATATGTTAATTAGCTATACGAGATTATGTCAATCCTTGTCAACCATCACCTTGTGGGTTTAACTCACAATGCCGGGTAGTCAATGAACAGGCAATATGCTCATGTTTACCTGAGTATATTGGCTTTTCACCTAATTGTAGACCAGAGTGTACAGTTAATTCAGAGTGTCCTGCTATAAAGGCTTGTGTCAATCAAAAATGTCAAGATCCTTGCAAAAATGTTTGTGGGTATAACGCCGAATGTCGTGTAATGAAACACTCTCCCATGTGTAGATGTAGTGCGGGATTTACAGGAGATGCATTCTCTAGATGTTCACCCATACCCGCATTACCTCCACCACTTAGGGAACCCTACAGGAATCCGTGTGTACCTTCACCTTGTGGACAGTATGCCCAATGTAGATTAATAAACGACAATCAACCGACTTGTAGCTGCCTGCCCACATATGTAGGCTCACCGCCTAATTGTCGTCCAGAATGCGTCATCAATTCCGATTGCTCTAGCTATCAAGCTTGTATAAGTGAGCGTTGCAAGGACCCATGTCCTGGTTCGTGTGGTTTTAATGCGTTATGTTCGGTAATAAATCATATTCCATCTTGTGTGTGTCCCGAAGGATATTTTGGAGACCCTTTCTCTCGTTGTATACCTAAAACCCAAGTATTTCCATGTAAGATTCCTTTAACCATCCATTTTAGGCTTAAATTGAATTCGAACAACATTTATTTAGCTTCTTCTCCAATTGCTGATGAACCTTGTCAACTTTTGCCTTGCGGCCCTAACAGTGAATGTCGAAATAACGCTTGCTCTTGTCTACCAGATTACCGTGGTGATCCGTATCGTGGTTGTAGACCAGAATGTATTTTGAATTCTGAGTGTTCTCGTGATAAGGCTTGCGTGAACAAGAAATGTGTCGACCCTTGTCCAGGCACTTGCGCAGCCAATGCTATTTGTGAAGTTCATAATCATGTGCCCATGTGTTATTGTAGTGAAAATATGGAAGGCGACGCTTTTACCATGTGTCGACCAAAACAAAAACGTAATGACTTGGAATTTCCTCTCAAAAACGTTGGAAATAACAAGTCTAATTTTAATTTTTTTTAGTCGAAATTCAGCACCAGAACCCTTGTTTCCCATCTCCTTGTGGCCCCAACTCATACTGCCGTGACACAGACGGTGTAGCAACGTGTTCATGTCTACCTGATATGATAGGTACCCCTCCCTCCTGTCGACCCCAATGTATTACAGACTCCGAGTGCCCATCCAGTAAAGCTTGCGTCAATAGGAAGTGTCAGGATCCCTGTCCAGGAAGTTGTGGTTACCAGGCCTTATGTCACGTAATAAACCATAATCCTTTATGCACTTGTTCATCCGGTTATACCGGAAGTCCATTTGTTGAATGCCAACCAATTATAAGTATGAATTGTCTTAGTTATAATTTTCTCAGCGAAATATTAATTTGTAATTTAAATAGTTCAACCCCAACGCGATACTATACCACAAAATCCTTGCATACCTTCACCGTGCGGTCCTTATTCTCAATGTGAAAATATTCATGGCGGAGCATCTTGCAAATGCTTGCCTGATTATGTAGGAATCGCTCCTTATTGCCGTCCAGAATGTATATCAAATTCGGAATGTTCCGCGAATATGGCTTGCATTAATGAGAAGTGTAAGGATCCATGCCCTGGAGTGTGTGGCAACAATACTGTGTGTAGAACTGTTAATCATATTGCCATGTGTATATGTCTATCGGGATATATAGGAGACCCCTTCAATAACTGTCAACCAGATATATCGAAAAAACATTATATTCGATATCAACCGCATAATCCACACGTACCAGAACCACCAAATTATGTTGAACCACAGCCTGCAGTATCGGAAAAACCTTACCATCCTCAGCCAACTATTCAACCCATCTTTTCACCTCAGCCACCAGACTATGTGCAACCGCGACCCCCTAATTATGTTCAAACACCAAATTCTCCTAATTCAACAAGACGACCGGTAATATCAGAAGACTCTCAAGGTCAGCCTCCAACTACACACAGACCTACGGAAGGATTGCCTACACAACACGAACCATATGCTCCTGAATATACAACTCCATGTAAACCCAATCCTTGTGGACCTAATGCAGAGTGCCGCAGCCATAACAATGCTGGATCATGTGCCTGTTTACAGAAATATGTTGGAAATCCTTACGAAGGTTGTAGGCCTGAATGTGTTCTTAATTCCGATTGCCCTTCCACAAAAGCATGTATACAAGCCAAATGTCAGAATCCCTGCCCGGGCACTTGTGGTCAAAATGCTTTATGTCATGTAACTAACCATTTACCTACTTGTACTTGTTATACCGGTTTCACTGGCGATCCATACAGTATATGTCTTCTCATAAAGCAGAGTAAGATTTGTTTGAAATCCCACTATAGTTTATATAATAATATATTCCTTAATTTTTCTGTAAATCTCTTAGAAGAGCCCATAGTTTATGTAAATCCTTGTCAACCTACGCCGTGTGGTCCTAATTCTCAATGTCGCGAAATAAGTGAACAGGCAGTATGTTCTTGCTTGCCAGACTTCGTAGGTTTGCCGCCCGCTTGTAGGCCAGAATGTACAACAAATGGCGAGTGTCCCTTAGACAAGGCCTGTATTAATAGAAAATGCTTAGATCCTTGTTCAGAAACATGTGGTCTCAATGCTGAATGCCGCGTCCTTAATCATATTCCCATGTGCTCTTGCTTGCCTTCGTTTACGGGTGATGCTTTTGGTAGATGTTACAGCCAGCCATCAACGACGGTAATTGTCGGGCAAGAAGAACCTTCAAATCCTTGTTATCCCTCGCCTTGTGGCCAATATGCACAGTGCCATAATCGAAATGGCGCAGCTATCTGTTCATGTCTACAAAACTTTATAGGTTCGCCGCCGCATTGTAGGCCAGAATGTTTGGTTAACTCTGACTGTCCATCACATTTAACATGTATCAACGAAAAATGCCTTGACCCCTGCCCTGGATCGTGTGGCTACAATGCAATGTGCAATGTTTTACGCCACATACCAAATTGTGTTTGCGAATCGGGCACAACTGGTGACCCATTTTCAGGATGTTATTCACAACCTGTTGTCATAACTTCAATTCCGGTTGTAAACGAACAGGATCCTTGTATTCCCTCACCTTGTGGAGTAAATGCTAAATGTGAGAGAGGTAATTGCTCTTGTCTACTTGAATATTATGGAGATCCATACGTGGGTTGTAGGCCAGAATGTATTCTAAACAGTGATTGCTCAAGAAATCGTGCATGTATTAACACAAAATGTCAAGATCCATGTCCCGAAACATGTGGAAAAGCGGCTGAATGTAATGTTGTTAACCATACGCCAATGTGCTCATGCCCCAACGGAATGACTGGAAATCCATTTATACGGTGTGAACAAATTGTGCAACCCATAAGGCAGAATGCCCATGAACATCTTCCTCAAAATCCTTGCCAACCATCGCCGTGTGGTCCAAATGCTCAATGCAAGAAAAGTCATCAGCAAGCTGTATGCAGTTGCTTAACAGGATTTTTAGGTTCTCCACCTTCATGTCGTCCCGAATGTACTTCTAATTCAGATTGTTCAGGGGACAAATATTGTTTGAATCAAAAGTGTAAGGATGTCTGTGCCGGCGCATGTGGAATTATTGCACTATGTCACGTCAATAATCATGTTCCAATGTGTTCATGCCCACCAAAACATACTGGAAATCCTTTCGTGAAATGTTCTCCAATAGGTACTCTATACACACGAATTATAAGTTTCAGATTATCTTAATATTTAAAATTTATGCTCTAAAATGTATTACAGCTGCGTCATTACCTACTTCTCCTCCTAAGGCTGACATACCTACAAATCCATGTCAACCTTCCCCATGTGGTCCATACTCGCAATGCACCGTAGATTCGTCAGTCAACTCTGCCAAATGTTTATGTTTAGATGAGTTCATCGGCCAACCTCCCCGTTGTAGACCTGAGTGCATAAATAGTGCCGATTGTTCTTCGGACAAGGCTTGCATTAATCGTAAGTGCAGTGACCCTTGTCCGGGTTCATGTGGCGAACAGGCAGAATGTCGAGTCTTAGCCCACAGCGCCATGTGTTATTGTCCAGGTGGTTTTACCGGTGACCCATTCTTACAATGTGTTCGTCAACAAGAACCACCAACCGAAGTCGTCGTATCAAGCAGTCCTAGTCCCTGCGGCCCAAATGCTATGTGTCGTGTTCATAATGACTTGAGTATTTGCCAGTGCTTACCGGACTTTTATGGCAATCCTTATGAGGCTTGCCGTCCTGAGTGTTTACGAAATTCGGACTGCGCTGCCAATAAGGCTTGTCAAAACCAAAAATGTCACGATCCTTGTCCAGGAGCATGTGGTCATAATGCTCACTGTCATGTCGTTAATCATATACCCAATTGTGCTTGCTTAACAGGTCACCAAGGTGACGCTTACAGCATATGCATAAAGCAGTTAGATGAACGTAAGCATAAAATTCGTAACGAAAATTCCCATCAACCCTGGTATAACCAAGTAACAGTAACGATTATTAAAATATGCGATGCTAATTGCTCCTCAATAATTGAATTCAAGAGGATATACTCCTCTGACAGCCCACCTTAAATATGCCTTTGCACCGAATAATCTACTGACTTACCTCAAGCCTTTACATCAAGCCTTTTATAATATTTTCTCCTTATAATTTAAAACATCTTGCTATAAGAATAATATATTTATTTATATTTATTATAAATGCTTTACTTTAAAATATTATATGTACTGCTTTTTTAATGCTCGCATTAGCTTGATTAACTAAAACCGTTTTGTAATCTTAAGTATTTTTGGTAGATTTTCAAGACATTAATTTTTTTCACTTTGAATATATTTAGCAAAACCTGCAGTATATGTTAACCCGTGCCAACCCTCACCCTGTGGAGCTAATTCACAATGCAGAGAAGTTAATGAGCAAGCTGTATGCTCTTGCTTGCCCGATTTTGTTGGTTCCCCTCCCGCTTGTCGACCTGAATGTGTCGTCAGTTCAGAATGTGCTACTGATAAGGCTTGCATTAACCAAAAATGTCAAGACCCTTGTCCTGGATCTTGCGGTATAAATGCTGAATGCCATGTACGTAGCCATAGTCCACTGTGTACATGTAAGCCTGGTTATACGGGAGAAGCTTTTACTAGATGTCATATCATACCCGAACGTAAAGAGGACCAGCCTCCAGCACTGCCCTTCAATCCTTGTTTGCCTTCTCCATGCGGACCATACTCACAGTGTAGAGAAGTGAATCTTGCAGCGTCATGCAGCTGCTTACCGAACTACATTGGAGCAGCACCAAATTGTCGCCCCGAATGTACTATCAATGCGGAATGTGTCAGTAACATGGCTTGTATTAACGAAAAATGTCGCAATCCTTGTCCTGGCTCCTGCGGTTTTGCCGCTTTGTGTAATGTAATCAATCATACGCCAAGCTGCTCATGTCAAGTGGGCTACACTGGTGACCCATTTACCAGTTGTAGACTCCTCCCACCTCCAGTCCCACAAAGTATGATTATTTAAAATGTTAAGCAATTAGGTATTGTGTATTTACAAATACTTTTTATAAACTATTACAGAGACAAAAGACCCTGTAGATCCATGTATTCCTTCACCCTGCGGCTCAAATTCTTTATGTCATAATGGTCAGTGCTCTTGTCTGCCAGAATATCATGGTGATCCAAATGTTGGCTGTCGTCCAGAATGTGTACTCAATTCAGATTGTGCTCGCAACCGTGCTTGCGTGCGTAATAAATGCATTGATCCGTGTCCTGGTACATGCGGTCAAAATGCTTTATGTGAAGTTAACAATCACATATCCATGTGCCGCTGCCCAGAGCGCATGACGGGCAATGCATTTGTTTTGTGTGAACCAATTCGCGAAGAAATACCTAAGAATCCTTGCCAACCTTCACCCTGTGGCCCTAACTCACAATGCATGGAACGCAACGGAAATGCTATATGTTCTTGTATCACTGGTTACTTAGGAAATCCACCAAATTGTCGATTAGAATGTTACTCTAGTTCAGACTGTTCACCAATACATGCCTGTATAAATAATAAATGTGTAGATCCTTGTCCTGGAAAGTGTGGTTTGAATGCCGAATGTCAAGCTGTACAACATAGGGCCCATTGCGAATGTTTAAGAGGCTTCGAAGGCAATCCGTATACAGCATGTAAAAGAATAGGTAGAATATTTAGGGAAACTTGTTTTTAGCTTTAATTAATATTTTTCATGTCTTTAGAAATTCTCCGTGAACCTCCAGTCAAACCAAAGGATCCTTGTTTTCCTTCACCTTGTGGTCTAAATTCCCAATGTTCAAACGTAAATAACCAGGCGAAATGTCAATGTTTACCAGAATTTGTAGGTACACCTCCCAACTGTAAACCAGAATGCACCAGTAATGATGATTGCAGCAATAATCTAGCATGTATTAATCAAAAATGTCGCGATCCCTGCCCAGGGTCTTGCGGTGTCAATGCTAATTGCATTGTGACACTGCACATACCCAATTGTCAATGTCCTAATGGTATGGCAGGTGATCCCTTCCGTATGTGCTACGAACGAAAAGAAAGTAAGGCGTCTTCGAAATTTTGCGTTATATTTTAAATTCTCAAAAGTTTCACATATAGTTAGTTTATAATTGTGTTAATATTTAATTTATTTTCAGTTTTATATCCCAAACATGATGAACCAAAAAATCCTTGCCGTCCTTCTCCTTGTGGCAGTAACGCTGAATGCCGTACACAAGGTTCTGGATTTACATGCGAATGTGTAAATGACTATATTGGGAATCCTTATGAAGGTTGCCGTCCCGAATGTGTAGGCAACTCTGAATGTCCTGCGAATCGTGCTTGCATACGTCAGAAATGTGTTGATCCTTGTCCGGGCACTTGTGGCACAGAAGCCGTATGCTCTATTAATAACCACATACCCATATGCTCATGTCCTCCTGACTATACTGGCAATGCCTTTGTGCAGTGTTCTCCGAGCGTACTCAAGGACATTCCTGTGGAAAAAACCGACCCTTGTTACCCAACACCATGTGGCCAAAATACAATTTGTAAAGTGCAACGTGGCCAAGCAGAATGTCAATGCTTACCTGGGTTCTTCGGAAATCCTTATGGTCAAGAATGCCGTCCTGAATGCACACTCAGTTCAGATTGTGCCAAGAATAAGGCGTGTGTAAATAATAAATGTGTGGATCCCTGTCCTGGAGTCTGTGGATATGGCGCTATATGCCAAACTGTCAATCACAATCCTATTTGCAGCTGTCGATCTTCAATGGTGGGTAATCCATTTGTGGAATGTCATGAAGCACCTAAACAACTGGAACCTGTTGATCCATGCAATCCTTCACCTTGCCGCTCTAATGGCATTTGCCGCGTCATTAATGGTGTTGCATCCTGTTCATATCCAGAGTGCGTCGTAAATGAAGACTGCTCAAGAGATAGAACATGTGTTAACCAAAAATGCCGAGATCCTTGCATTAATGCATGTGGTCTTAATGCCATCTGCAACGCCATCAATCATAAGGCTGTCTGTACGTGCCCGCCAGGCTACTATGGTTCTGCCTATAGCCAGTGTTTACAACAAGTGGACGTAGTTCCAGCTCCCAGGCCAGAATGTACCTCGGATAATGATTGCAGCAATGATAAAGCCTGTGTTAATCAACAATGTAAAAATCCTTGTGAATTAGAGAACATTTGTGGCAAAAACGCACGCTGTCATGTACAGCTTCACAGACCATTATGTGTGTGTAATGAAGGCTTCACCGGAAATGCTTTGAATAATTGCTACTTGATTGGATGTCGCTCTGACGATGAATGTCCTGCTACTGAGGCCTGTATTAACAAACAATGTGCAGATCCTTGTCTATACACGCAATGTGGCGTCCAAGCTGTTTGCCGTTCAGACTACAATCATAAAGCCAGATGTCATTGCCCTGACGGTTATCGTGGAAACCCTCTAGTAAACTGTGAACGCCCTGAGTGTACTCGAAATGATGAATGTGCTTTTAACTTGGCCTGTCGCAATGAACGTTGCGAAGATCCCTGCAACTGCGGTGTGGGAGCTCAATGCCGTGTCAATAACCACCAAGCTCAGTGTAAATGTCCACCTGGATATGTGGGTAATCCTGAAGTGCGCTGTGAAATCGAAGAAGCGAAGGTAGCCCCTCAATGTACTATGGATTCTGATTGTAGTAGCAAATTGGCTTGCTTTAGTGGTGAATGTAAGAACCCTTGCATGGTCACTAAACCGTGTGGAGCAAATGCCATATGTTCCGTAGAAGACACCTTACCACTAAGAACAATGATTTGTGAATGTGAATCAGGTTTTGTGGGCGATGCTGATGTTGGCTGTCGTAAAGGTAATTTTCAAAATATTTCCAATAATGTACTACACATATACATAAATACGGATTCTACGTAAAAAAAATTTTAACGGAGTTTAATGAAATTAAAGATTTTTTCCTTTACAGCTTTTTTGTACAAATAAATTTATAACTATTTTTTGCCGCATATAAAATAATTTGCAAATATAAACCTTTATAGTCTTTTAGAACATTAATAAATTTTTCACTGATCTAACTAAGCACTTGCACAAAAGCACATGAATTTAAAACTTAACGCTAAATTTGTAAATTTTATATCCCTAGAACCAGTTCGTGATCAAGGTTGCCAGTCCAGCGAGGATTGTCCTTTCACAGAGGCTTGCCGCAGTGGTAACTGTGTTAACCCTTGTATTGATACATCACCTTGCGCACGTACGGCTGAATGTTTGGCTCAACAACATAGGGCCGTTTGTACATGCCCTCAGGGAACTCAAGGAGATCCCTTTACCAACTGTTACCAACCTCGTAAGTGTAGTTTTGATGTTTTAAAAAAATTTTATTAAAAAAAAAACTTGTGCAATTAATTAGCTCAAATTTTGGCTGGCTGTACACATGACTCCGAATGTACACCAAACACAGCTTGTATAAACAAACGTTGTCAGGATCCATGCGCAGAAGGTAATCCATGCGCTGGAAACGCTGAATGCAGAGTTTTGAATAGCCGCCCTATTTGCTACTGCCCCTCTGGTTGGGGTGGTGACCCACAAGTTCAGTGCTTCAAACGTAAGTAAATCTTTTACATAAACCTTTTTTCGAAGAACAACAATTCATTTGTTTGCATGTGTAATTGTATAGCCGAGTGTAAGATTAATGCTGATTGTCCCTATGACAAGGCATGCATCAATGAAAACTGCGTTAATCCGTGTACCTATGGCAATGTTCGCTGTGGCTTGCATGCTTTGTGTGAACCACAGAATCATCAAGCAATATGTGTTTGCCCAGCTGGTACCCAAGGTAATCCCTTCATATCCTGCATTACTGGTCATTGCCAGTATAATGAAGATTGTGCTGATCATGAGGCCTGTGATAGATTAAATCGCATTTGTCGTCCTGTGTGTGATGAAGATACATGCGCCGTTAATGGAATTTGTTTAGCTAGACGCCACCAACCACAATGTCAATGTCGATCTGGTTACACTGGTAATCCTTATCAAGACTGTGTACTGCCAAAAGAACCACCAACGCATAAACCTGAGCCAGAATGTACTCAGGATGCTGACTGTCCATTGCAACTGGCTTGCATCAATCACAAATGTGTCAACCCATGTGCAACACCCCACGTCTGTGCACCACAACAAACATGTACTGTATTGGACACTTTACCGCTGCGCACCATGATTTGTAAATGTCCCAGTGATACCATAACTGATACCTCAGGCAATTGCGTTCCCATCAGACACGATGTTGTAGCTGGTTGCCAACACAACCAGGAATGTGCCAACACCGAAGTATGCCAGAGGGGATCTTGTATTGATGCTTGTCACTTGGAAAGATGCGGTGTTAATGCTCAATGTTTGTCTAAAGAACATTACGCACAGTGTAGCTGCCCGAAGGGCTATGCCGGTAATCCACGTGTCGAATGCAGATACGTAGCTATCGAACAACCCAAAACACCTGGCGCAGAATGTATGAATAATGATGACTGTCCAAACGATAAGACATGTCGCAATGAACGTTGTATTAATCCATGTATTGATGAGCCATGCGGTCGTGGAGCCTTCTGTCATGTCCAACAGAGAGAAGCTGTCTGTCGCTGTCCACCCGGATATTCCGGAGATGCAAGACAAGCTTGTATACCACGTAAGTATTGATTTAAAAAGTAACGCATTGAAGGAAAATAATTTATATTTAACAATTTCCTTTCCAGCTCGTGATGTCATCACAGTTGGATGCAAGTCCAACTCAGACTGTCAACAAACAGAGTCTTGTATCAATGATCAATGTGTTAACCCTTGTAATTGTGGTCCCAATTCTGAATGTCAAGTACGCAATCATCATCCCATATGTTATTGTAAGCCTGGATTTTCCGGCAATGCCCAATATGGGTGCATTCAAATCGGTTGTCAATCGGACGACGAATGCTCGACAGACCAACAATGTGTAAATCGGGAATGTGTGAATCCTTGTCTTATCAGTGATCCTTGTGCTGTAAATGCCGAGTGTTACGGCCGCAATCATAGAGCAACTTGCCGTTGCCCAGTCGGAATGCAAGGTGATCCATTTGTACGTTGTATTCGTGTTGAGTGCAACTCAGATTACGATTGCGCTTCCAATCAAGCTTGTATTGACAATTTATGTATAAATCCATGTCGCGATCAAGACAATCCTTGCGCTCAAAATGCTCTTTGTCAAGCTTTACAACACCGCGCTGTTTGCAGATGTCCCGATTACATGCCTCTGGGTAATCCTTATGCTTACTGTGAACGTCGCCAAGAGGAACCTGTTTGTCGAGATGACGGAGATTGTCCTAGCGGCTTGGCTTGTATAGATGTTAAATGCCAAAACCCGTGTGCAGAACTCTCACCATGTGCATCTTCTGCCAAATGTAGCGTATTAGATAGCATTCCAGTGCGTACCATGGTGTGTGAATGTCCAGCCTCTTATGTACCTGATGCAAGAGGTGAATGTAAGCAATTGGTATTGCAAACACCGGGTTGTGTAGCTGACTCGGACTGTTCTGACCAAGAGGCCTGTATTAATAGGCAATGTCGCAATCCTTGCAACTGTGGATCTAATGCAGTATGTCAAATATCCAATCATCGTGCCATTTGCTCTTGCCAAGACGGTTTCGAAGGTAATCCCTATACTATGTGTAGAACTATAGGCTGCCGTGTGGATAGTGAATGTGATTCCGGCAAGGCTTGTGTTAATAACAATTGTATAAATCCCTGCTTGGTTAGTGATCCATGTGGCATTAACGCTGAATGTTATGTTCAATCCAACAGGGCTCAGTGTAGATGCAAGAGCGGTTATAGAGGCAACGCCTATGAGCGATGTCGTGTTATTGGTTGTCAATCGAATAATGATTGCCCTTCGGATAAATTCTGCATGAACGAACAATGTGTCAATCCTTGTGTCTACCAAAATACTTGTTCTCCCAGAGCTGAGTGTAGACCCCAAAATCATTTAGGTGTATGTCGCTGTCCTACAGGATTCTTAGGTAATCCGTATGTAGACTGCAGACCCGAACCACAGCCTGCATGTCGCCAAGATACGGATTGTGCATCCCGTTTAGCCTGCATTAATGATGAGTGTGTAGATCCTTGTTTAGTTTTGGAACCTTGCAACAAACCAGCCCATTGCTCGGTAACACCTACAGCTCCCGTCAGAACAATGATTTGTGTATGCCCAGATGGTTATATAAGTAGCGGCAGTGGAACGTGTAAGCCAACGAAATCTGTAATCGAAGTAGGCGGTTGTATTGCCGACTCTGACTGTCCAGCCGATAAATCTTGTCTAAATGGTGTATGTCGCGATGTTTGTAACTGTGGCATTAATGCCGAGTGTCGCATTAAAGACCACAAACCAGTTTGTACATGTCGCCAAGGCTATGAAGGCAATCCTGAGTTTGAATGCTCGAAAGTAGAATGTTTCATTAACTCTGATTGTCCATCAACCCACACTTGTAGCAATCAGCTGTGCGTACCAGCTTGTCAAGGAGAACAATGTGGAGTAAATGCTCAGTGCTTGGCCGTTGACCATCGAGCGGTATGCGAATGTATACCCGGCTTTAGAGGAAATGCCCGTGTGTCGTGTATTCCATTGGGATGTCGTGTTGACGATGATTGTCCCTCGAGCAAAGCCTGTGTTAATGGCAAATGTACAAATCCTTGTGATACCACTGCTTCCTGTGCAATTGATGAAATTTGCAAAGTGTATCAACACAAACCACAATGTGGCTGTCCCCCTGGAACTATAGCTAGGCGCAATGGCTGTGAACCTTTCCGTGACATACCCATATGTCAATATGATGGTGATTGTCCTAGCCAAACAGCTTGTATACGCGGAGAATGTATCAACCCTTGTAATGCTACCCAGCCCTGTGGCGTCAACGCTAAATGCCGAATTTTAGATACCGTTCCAGTAAGAACCATGATTTGTGAGTGTTTAGAAGGGTATACTGGAAATGCAGCTGTACAATGCGACAAACGTTCATTGTGTGTTATAGAAAAGGGCTTTGTGCGTGACATAGATGGCCAATGCATATGTCCTCCGGGCACTGCTCTAGATATTTATGAATACTGTTCTCCCTGCTTGCCAGAACAAGGATTTAAAATAGACGAGACTGGCCACTGTGTTTGTGCTTTGGAAAGAGGTTTCGTCATAGACGAGAGGGGCCGTTGTATTTGTCCTACCAATCATGGTTACCGCCTAACAACAAGTGGCGAATGTATACCAGAAGATAGTCCCGAATGTAATACCAACGATGACTGTGCCGACAACCGCTATTGCCACACCGAAACCAAAACATGTGAAGACCCTTGCTTGCTGAAAACGTGTGGCATTAATGCTTTTTGTAATACAATTAATCATCGCGCCCAATGTCAGTGTATTACCGGCTTTACTGGAAATCCCGACACAATATGTAACCACACTAACTTCCGCACAGACTTCCCAAGGCCCGATATGGTTGTAAGCTGTTTGGCCGACGGTGTGCAAGTGGAAATTCATATTACTGAGCCCGGATTCAATGGTGTCCTTTATGTCAAGGGGCACAGCAAAGATGAGGAGTGTCGACGAGTCGTCAACTTGGCAGGTGAAACTGTACCACGCACTGAAATATTCCGTGTACACTTTGGTAGCTGCGGCATGCAAGCCGTTAAGGATATTGCCAGCTTTGTATTGGTCATTCAGAAACATCCTAAACTAGTAACCTACAAGGCGCAAGCTTACAACATCAAGTGTGTATATCAAACGGGTGAAAAGAATGTAACCTTAGGCTTCAACGTATCCATGTTGACAACAGCCGGAACAATAGCAAATACTGGTCCACCACCCATCTGTCAAATGAGAATCATAACGCATGAGGGTGAAGAAATTAACTCAGCTGAAATCGGTGACAATCTTAAATTACAAGTTGATGTAGAACCAGCCAGTAAGTATTTTTAAATCTAAAATCTTATATGAACATTTCCTATTAATTTTTTTTTTTTTTTAGCAATTTATGGAGGATTTGCTAGATCATGCATTGCCAAGACTATGGAGGATAATGTTGAAAACGAATATATTGTGACGGATGAAAACGGCTGCGCTACTGATCCTTCTATTTTCGGCGAATGGGAGTATAATCCAGATACCAACAGTTTGTTGGCCAATTTCAATGCTTTTAAATTCCCCTCCTCCGATAATATACGCTTCCAGTGCAATATACGAGTTTGCTTTGGCAAATGTCAACCCGTTAATTGCCGTGGCTACAATGCTTTCGGTCGTCGTAGACGTCGTGCAATTGCTGACAATTCTACCGACGATGCTACCGCCATTGCTACAAACACCGGTATAGAGGGCCAATTAAGGGAAGAAATAACCATATCATCAAATGCAATATTGACATTTGAAAAGAGAACAACATCTACGGCTAATGATGCAAATAGTAAGTAGATAAACTTGAAGTTTTTATATTCTATTACTAATTAATTTTGTATTGTCCTTGTAGTTAAACCTGCTGCTCAAAGAGTGGAAGATATTTGTGTCTCTATGGTGGGTCTTATAATAGCTTTGGTCATTACTGCTTTACTGGCTTTGGTAGCAGTGGCTGTAGCAGTTTCTTGCTGGCTTATGGCCTATCGCAGAAGACCCAAGGCCTTAGCACCTCTGCCCCATCCACCAGAGTTTCCAAATCCGTTGTTTACCAACCCCGAAGCAGTGCCAGAACCCACACCAGACTATTTATCGTAAGATATAAAAATAAAATTTAACTTCAACAAGACATGAAAATTTAAAGCAAAAATATTCTAAAAACAAATTAAAAATCTAGAATTCTAAGTATATTATTTTGAAAAAACAAACAAATATTTTGTAAAAAATACCAAGTGCAAAAAATTTTTAAAATTTTTAACGTACAAACCTTAAAGGTTGAACAAAAACACCCAGATAAAGAAAAACAAAAGTATTTTATAACTAAAAGAAAGTAAATTAAACTAAAATTAAAAAAAAAATTTTTTTGTGTAAATTTTTGAAAATTTTAAGGAAATTTTTTGTTTATTAATTTAAGAAAATATTTTAGTATGTAAAGAATTTTATATATTAAAACAAACAGAAAGAAAAAACTAACATGAGAATTTCAAATAGTTTTTAAAACAAAATACAAAAAGTAACAGCGTTTCTTAATTGTATAGTATTTTTTAAAAATAGAAAAAAAATTTTAAATATATATAAGAAAAATAATTTAAAAACCGAAAACTGCCAAAGTTAAAACAAAACCAACACTGCTTATAAGTTACAAATATATAAATGGGCACAAAGTTTAAGAAATGCTGATAACTTTGTTGAAACATTTCCTGCCTTCCTTCCATAGTCCTTACACTCACAAATTTTGTATAAAACTATTCTGAAATTCTCGTACTAACGACAACTTCTTCATTAGTCAAGATTTTCTTTAGTTTTTTTTTTATTATTCTCCTTTTAATTAAATAATTATTTTATTAGAACACAATTACCTAAATAAAAATTTTGGTAATTTTTATATCTTTTGTATATAGAACAGAATTTAGACAAACCTAGACAAAATACACTTAAATGTATATGTATGTATATGTATATGCCCACACAGTATGATATAACAAAAACAAAACACTTTTGAAACTGCCACTTAAGCAATGCATATCCATATTCCGGAAAATACTCCATCATACCTGAACCCCATTTATAGCAACCTTTAGCATAAAGCCATGTGACAACCGAGGTTATATACATATTATTTTTTTTAACAGAATATCTAGAGATTTTGCGGGAGATTTCTTTCTAATGTTTTCTAAATTCTTTCCTAAGAGAATTTTTTGAAAAGCTGACATTATTTAATTTCTTTAGGCGGCCCAGCCATCTTCCTAATGAAATTTTTTTTTAGAAAACTTAAAAAATGTACTTCACACTGTAAACACCTTTAGACACACACACACTGATTTCACCCCGTTAAAGTGTTTCCTAATCCAAAATCTCCTTTAAATAGCTTCGGTTTGTCTTTTAACAAATGCAAAATTTTATATTTTTATACACATTATTTATAATAATTTTTTTAAGGTTATGTAAATTATTGTTTTTATTCTTAAACATGACTAATGGAGGATTTGATATATTCTATATATATATAAATTTTTTTTTTTAATCAATCTATTAATAATTTGTTTTTTTTTAATGATGATTTCCCTATAAGAGGAACATATTATCTATTTTGCTTTTTTTCATAGAGCAGAAAAAAGCACGTGAAATATTTTCAACAAATGGAACAGATGCAGAAAAATTATTTGAGAATTTCCAGCTTTATTGTAAAATAGGAACTTTGGTCAATTTCAAGCAAGTTCATTTTATTCTGACTATTCTAAATTCTCAAAAAATAAAAAGATTTCAGACATTTTGTTAAAAAATAAAGCTGGATTCACCCATTGTTTCTGAACAAAATTTTTTTTCTGAGAGTTTTTCCGATACGATACACTTCGAACAATTTATCTGAAAAAAACAAGGCTACCGTAATAACGATGGGTCTAAATGAGGTGTAGTAATTTTATAAGGTGGCAGCGCAGCAGCACATTATTGCTATTTGCTGGCTGTATTCCATATTTTTAATTTTTCAATACACAAAAATTCTTAGTTTAACAAAAAATTTGGAAAAGTCAAGTGCTTATTCCAATAGATATAGTATAATTTCTGAAATAAGCTTTAGTGCAAAAATTTTTCCAAATACTTTTTTTTTATTTTGATCGTTAAAATCCATATAAAAATGTTTCCAACTTTGATTCGCTTTTATTTTAATGAAAATGTTGGGAAATTATAAGACTTTTATCACAAGTTTAACTGAAGAATGGAGACAGTTGCCAGCAAATTTCAATATTGTCCGGAAAATAATAAGAAATAAAACAATTCAAGAAGTGTTCCAATTAAAATTAGTTCTCTTCATTTCTCTTTCTCTCTCTCTCTCGAAGAGACACGTTAAACTATATATGTATAAAAGAAATGTCCGGACAAAAATGTTTTTCTGAAACATTGGGTGAATCAAGCTTAATACAAAACATTTTTAGTAAGAAACTCTTCTTTGATTTAAATAAAAATCTGTTCAAAATATTTCATATGAAACATGTGATTTAAATAGAGAAGCACAAAACCTCAGAATGAAATATACAATTGGCTTCCAAATTGTTTTAAAGAAATGAAAAAAGATTTTAAGAAATTTAAGGGAAAACATATTTTTTTAATAAAATAATTTTTCTAAAAGCAGCGAAACTTTAAAACAAGAAAAAATTATCGATATTTATAAAATATTTTTGCTCCTAAATTTCTTAACTTTTTGAAAATAAATTTCAAATTTTAGTAAAAATCCAAGAAATCTAAAAGAAAATTAAAGATAAATAAAAAAACACAATGTATAGTCACTACGTTAAGTAAATTTCCTAATAAATATATAAAAGAAAAAGTAATAAAAGTTAAAATAAATAAAAACAATTTTTAAATTTAGACCCTTCGAACGACTAAAACGTTATTTCGTAAATATTTTTTTTTTAAATATTCCTAATTATTTTTTTCTTAACTCCATTATAGTTGTAAATACTAGTTTTTTAACTTTTATTTAATTAGAAAAACGTTTTAGAAAAAAACCAAGATCTTTTTTTTTAATAAATAAGTTTATTTATCTCTTTATTATCTATTTTTGTATATTAAACCATATTCCTATTTTGTTTTTTTTTTTTTAACAATAAATATGTATTTTTATTTTCTATTTAACTGATTCTCCTGTCCCGTCTCCCTCTTCCTTATAGTTTTAAGTGCCAGGGCTTCTGTTAAATTTTTGACACTTCAAACGAAAAAAAATATTTTCTTAAAAAAAAGTCACAAATAAAATTTGAATAAATAAAAAAATATTGTGTTCATATACTTCTTATCCACATTAATACTTTTATTTTTCTTATTTTTGTTAATTTAAAGTCCAACAGATTGTTTTTATAACATATTTCAATTCATTTTTGCACTGGCATTTTAATCTTCTTTTTATAATAAATCGAAAAATAAAATGAAAACTCTGTATAAAATAAATAGTTAAATTTATTTAAAAAAAAATAAATAAAACATGTAAAAATACGAAATTATAATAAATATTAATAAATACATAAATAAATTAAAACTAATATTAAATAAAAAAATAAATTAAATAAAAAATTATAAAAAAAAAAAAATCTTATTACAATCATAGAAAAATGCATCTTCATATTGATGATGCCCTAACATCAGAATTGTAACAAATGTCATCAATAAGGCAACAAGGGACATCAATCCAATGACGAACGTCATCATAAAATATTGTCATATTTTCTGCGTCATCTATGCTATGACTAACTACAGTGACATTAATTCGATGCCACATTTTGTGTATCAATAATATTATTTTCACGTTTAAAAAGTAAAATAAGATGGAAAAAATTCCCATATTCTATTTTTTTATATTATTTAATTAAACACAAAAAATTTTCAAAGTAGAATGATTACGAAAGCCACATCGGGCATGCTGCTGGTGTCTTATATTTGAGGGTTCTTTTGAAAACATATTCTCTCACTATGTCTTAAGTAAATCCCAATGACAAACTGTCATTAAATTGAGGCTAATGAGGCGTTTCTTTAATGTAACTGAGTCATCGCTAGGGTATTCATTTAATCGGGCTTTTGCTTAAATCGGTTAATCGCTCGATTAATTAACCGAGGTTTTGGTTTAATAGGTTAATAATCGGTTAATTTTGTAATTGATGGGTCAACCGATTAATAAAGTTTTTTTTTATAAATTTTCAATACATAAAAATGCATAAATTATTTATTATTTGCAGTTTTTTTTTATAAAAAGCGATTCTTTTCTTTAGTTTTGATAAATCTTGACTTGGAAAAATTCTTTTAGTTATCGTTAATGTTGGAGAATCGAACGAAATCCATAATACAGAATATCTAATTTCTCAGTCCTTTTCCTGGATTTCTCTAAAATTTTCCATTATGTCATTAGAGTCCTGTTTTAATTTTTTTTAAATTTTCAGCTCTTCTAATTGTTTCGGTTAATTCTGTTAAAAGATTGATATGAGAAGAAACCAATAACTAAACACATACATACATATAGGAAGTTCCAGCGAAGTTCCTTTTAGTATCGTAACGCCAGAAGTAATTTAAATCGTTTATCAGAAATTGTAAATGTATAATTTACTTTTTTATATTTTGGTGTAAACCGCAACTAGTTCTACATTAAGTTACAACACTGATAACTTTTGAACAACATGGTACTAAAATACAAGCTTAATGGCTTTCTGGCGTTACATTACAAAAAGTAGACTTTTCGCTGGAAATTCCCATATGTACCTAAAACGAGAAAAGATATTCAAATTTGATAACTTGGAAAATAAATCTTTATAAGTCCAAACCTTTTTAAAAAAGGTCAAAATCCACTTCTGTTTTTTGGAACGTCACGCCGGCGCATATTTTTGCTTATATCTTCAAATCCTTATGTTTGATTGTTGTTAATTTTTTCTGAATATAGTGATGCTTAATTACTTTGTAATATAGATAATTTTTACAAAGTTGACTTCTTCATTTAATTTTTTTAAATTTTGTCGTACAAATATCACGTCACGTCACAATGGAAATGCCCATATAAAAAGTACGTGAAACAAAAAGCTGTTGACAGCAAAGATCTATTTAAAATGAAGATCCCTTCTTTGTTTGTATAAAAAAATATTTTCTAAACACATACCTTTTGTATATGAGACGAAACAAATAATTAAAAACACAAAAAAATATGTTTTAATACTATTAAAAATTAAAAATTTTGTTACTTCGGTTAATCGACTGAAATTAACCGGTTTAATCGTTAATCGAAAATAGCCAATTTTAAAATAACCGGCGTTGTCTGATTTCGCTGCTGGCAACACAACCGAAGTTCAGTTGCCACCCGTTATTGACCCAATAATAAAACTGACACGTCAACAGAAAGCAAAGAATGTACATTCTCCGAATCAAAAGAATGTTGCAAAATATTAACTGTGTACATTAGACTACCGCATGATTGTATGGAGATATTTCTTTTCGAATTCGAATAACCGACATATGAAATATTATTGCGATCGAATAACGTTTACCTGTTCCGACTTGACGCCGAAGTTTGAGATAAACGTCAGTATGAAAGTCACAGAATTAACTTTGAATTTTAAGCAGTCTCTTAATATTACTTGTATCATTCGCATTTATTTATAAAAACTTTGCTAATATTGAGTGTTTTCTGACTCCTCTAACCGCGACCCCTTGAAGGTACTATATTGTTGCCCTGCCACAAGCCCTTAGTTCCTGCCTATGACCGTCTAGACAAGGTCAGTGATAGAATGTAGACAAAAATAAAAATATTAGTATTGTGGTTATTTTACGTCAATAGTCAAACATCAAAAAAAAATAATTTTTTATCAAAATTTCGAAATTGTTGTTTTTTAAAAATTCATAAAAAATTAAAAAAATGCAGCTAGGCTTTTAATTTTTTGCAGACATATAAAAAACGAAGCTGCAACTTTTGATTTTATTCACAAAAGTCGACAAATTTCAATTAATTTAAGAATTTGATAAACGGAAAGTATAATTTGAGAAAATGTTAAGAGCAAAAAACGAATGGAGGTCATTCATACATTTTATCCCACTAGGGGCGACTCCTGGGCATTTATGGGACTTTTTCTTCAATATATTTCTAGTCTGCATTGAACATTTTGTATGGAAGCCCCCTTAAGGAATGGAGATAGCGGGTGGGTATGTTAGAAATAAATGATTGAGATGAAAAATAAAGTGGGGTTGGTCATACATTTGACCCATCTAGGGGCATCCTAGGCACTGCAGGGGCCAAATTTAAGAATTTCATTAAAAGCCATATTTGTATGGGAGCCCCCCTAAGGGGTGGAGATATATGGTAACTATGTTTTAAGAAAAAGTTAAGAACAAAAAACCTTGGAGGTCGGTCATACATTTTATCCCCCTAGGAGTGAATCCTAGGCCTTAGAAACAAATGATGGGAATGAAAAATAAAGTTGCGCTGGTCATACATTTGGTCCGTCTATAGGTATCTCAGGCACTGCAGGTGCAAAATTTAAGGCTAGGGTTCTACGCGTATAAAAAACAAAGTTCCAAACAAAATAAGCTATAAGTAATTGAAGTCTGTCTACAACTTTTGATTTTTTCAGAAAAGATGAAATTTTTTTATAATAACCAACCTTAAAAATTGTAAAACATTTATTTTTGTTGGTTATTAGTTAAAGTTAAAGTTTTTATTTAGAAATTTATTCTTTTTCCTCCTGCAGATTCCAACAAATATCCCCTAATAGGGAATCAAGTTGTTTGCCGCTACTTGGTGTTACTTGGTGAAATCTCTCGCCATGTTCATCAGACTCGGCTGCTGATTGCTCATTAAATTTTTCGGCATTGTAATGCAAAAAATGTATTTTCAATGACATTCTAACGTTTAAGTTTTTAAATGCGGTTAGCATATTTTTGATTAAAATTTGCCAGTTTTCAGGCCGATGATTTCCTAATACATTTTCTATTACTGATTTCACACAATTCCAGGCCAATTGCTCGATATCATTCAATGCAACCTCAAATTGATGGTCCTTCATAAGACGACGAATGTCCGGTTCATTAAGAATTCCTGTTAAATAAAAACATTATGATATGAAATATAAATCTAATTTAATAAAGTAGTTAGAGTTCATACCTTATTTTACTTTCATGCCGCTTAATCGTGGAAAAATTCGGCGCAATTCGGTAAAAGCAACACCATCTGGGCTCAATGCTTTTATAAAATTTTTTACAGTACCCAGTTTGATGTGGAGTGGAGGAAGCAAAATCTTTTCGATCGGCACAAGTGGCAATTCAATAACATTATTTCTATGCAATCTGCTTTCCTCACGTAAAGCCCAATCCCGTGTATTGTACTGGTCGCCATCGAAACGCGTATTCCATAAGCACATGAAGCACATATTTTTAGTATAGCTCAATTCTCTCTTATAGTTATTGCGGAATTTCGGTTTTTTAAGTTTTTTCAATAAATTTAAGCGTTTTTGAGTTACGCGAACATATGTTGTGAAACCTCCTCCATTTTCGAAATAACGGTATATCTCGAAAACCAGAGCCAATCTGAAAAAACCGCGGGCACCACTGGATCCAGCGTACCCGAATTATGTTAAAACGCCAGGTGCCCAGCTTGTCACGAAAAAAAGTGTCAATTTCTTGCACAGTGTTATTTTTATGAAGACAGGAATTTTACAACATGAAGACGTTTGAGTGTAGGTAATTCTCATTCCCTCTGTAGTCTTGTTTGCTGATTGCTTTGGCATTTCTAAAATTATTTAGGAAAACGTTTCCTGATGAATTAAGCACAACAAATAAAATCTTTTAATAAATAATTGTATTCCCAAAAACAACTTTGATAATAATATTATCTGCCAATGTTATCAATTTATCATCTAAAACTATCGCATTTATATTGCGATTTAAAATTGTTTAAGAAATTCAAAGAAAAAACTCAACCCGTACTCTTAAATTTTTTCATATAAAGCCTGGTACTCTGTTTAACATTTCACGTGAAATGCTGTCAAAATTCATATGAAAAAAACTTGTGCGGAATGTCTATGAAATAGTGTTGATAGAGTTGTACTCTGTTTGATTTGTGAAAAAGTTGCGAAATGTTTCTGGCAACATTTTTTTATATCTGCGAAATAATATAAGCTGCACTTATTTCACGTAGAATCTTAAGCAAATGAAAAAAAGTTTAAACTTAATATTAAAATGAGAACTGAAAAACATAAATAGCACAACCGGTCTTTCATCCATATTTACTCGTGCTTTGATTTTTACTTAATTTTTGATTAAAAAAAAATACCTTTTAGTAAAATACATGTGGGTTTTGTTTACATATGCAAAACAATGTCGCATACGTTGAAAGATTGAAAACGTCAAATTGTGCAAACTCTCGAGATACATAGGTAGCATTGATATATGTCAAATTTTTCGGATGAAATAATAGATGTTGCTAAACATTTTTCACAAATTGGGACAGGGTACTAGGCTTAAGTAAGAAAAAAAAGGTAAAATGCGTTTTAGAAATCGAAAAAATAATCGCCAACTTTTTTAAATTTCCCCAAAAAATCTACATGTCGCCAAATACAAAATTTTATCGCCCGATAGGTTTATAAATCGCCACGTTTGACGAAAAATCGCCACATCTGACAGTCCTGCCCACCACAGAAGTTCAACACAAGAACAAAAAAAAAAAACAACTACAACAACAAAATAATTTAGTTGTTTGCAGGGTTACCGTTGTAAATAATTAAACAGTAGCACACACGGTGATTTTATAAATGTAAAGTCACACAAAAAACACGTTTTAGAAAATAAAAGTCGGAAACCTCTTTTAGTGATTATTATTTATAAATAATACATAAAACATACCAAACATAAAATAATCAAGCTAAATAAAAAAAAGAAGCGTTGTTGACATTTTCTGACTCAACTAAAGTATAAGTTGCTTGCATTGTTGACCCTTTAAAATCAATTTGCAAAGATATTATATGCATTTAGATTTATTTATTAATAAATTTTCTAAAAAACTGTCTAATATTTTATCCATGTCAATGTTGCAAAACAATAAAAAAGGCAATGTTGCCAAACGAAGAATAATTTGTTTAGTGCTTTTAATGTTATGACGACGATGGCAGACTAAATTTTATGAGTTTAAAAAGTCTCGGAAAAAATGGCAGACCGCCAAAAAGAAAAATTGCGATTTTTGTGGACTAGCGATAACCTTGCATGTTTGTGCGAAATAGAAAGAAAACTTTTAGTAGTGTGACCATTTTGGCAGCTAAATCCAGCACTAAAAACTTTTACTTTGCTGAAAATTTTTCATTTGGCACTTTTTTTTAGCTTTTGTGTTAATTTTCTTTTGATTCATTTTAGAAGTTGGGAGGAATAATGTCAGCGATTTAAAAGTTTACCCATGTTTAAACAAAAAAATCTACAATAATTTCTTGATTTTTACTTATTTCGTTCGTATTTAGTAAAATTTTCTTAAATAAAGAAACAAGCCATATTTTCTGGTGATTTAGTAAATAATTCTTTCCGAAAAACCCATGCGATTTTTTTCAAAAATTTTAAAAAAAAAATTTTAAATAACATGGCAACACTATGTGGACAACAAAAAAAATTTTAAATAACATGGCAACACTATGTGGACAACAAGCGTCCAATTTAAAAAAAAAAAAAATTTTAAATAACATGGCAACACTATGTGGACAACAAGCGTCCAATTTTAAAATTAAATGTCAATTTCACGATATCTGAAACAAAAACAAAGTTTTTTCTTTTTGAAACGTTGCTTGTAAATTAAATAAATCATAAACTAAACAAATACAGGGCTGTAATTTTTGTTACTTTTTAATTTTAAGTACTCGCAAAAAAATATTGCACAAATATGCAATAAGTTTATGTAAGTACATTATGGCCACCTAAAAGTCTTTTTTAATTTGCTTATGCATTTGACAGACTTTTCGTTTATTTTTAATAGTACCTTAAGCAAACTTATGCATATTATGGTTTTCCATTTAATTGCAAACCTTCAGCAGACAATCAGTGAACCAATTACAATGGTAGGCATTTTAAAACCTTTTAAAAGTTTTTTTTACCATTCCAACTGATTCTTACGTTTTTTTTTTTTTTGGCATGCTGAGGCCGCATATATATATATATATATATATATATATATATATATATATTATATCTTATTTGAACGGCTACTAAATTACGCGTCGATTAGTGGGTAACTGGTAACTTTGATCGGATAAAAAAAATGTCTAACTTATAGCAAAATTCATAATTTTATAATTTTATTCTATAGTCCATTTGATTACAAATATTTTAAGCCTCAATGGTCTAAAATCGGATAAGAACTGAGTTCATATTTTTAGTTTTTTGGCCTTTTACTATGAATAAATAGATGAACAATTTAAATGAGATTGAAACGTTATTGAGCAAACTGCAGCTGATTTATTTGTTTCACATTTTAAAAATCGATTATCAGAGATATATATTTGTGATTACCGATTAATGTCCCTTTCTATTTAAGAATCTAGACCAACAACATTAATATTTAACAATCACAGTTTTCAGATCTGATTTATTTTAAAACCATTTTTTATACCAAAGAAAAAAATTCTACAACAATTTTCTTATTTTACCCTTCACCACAGGTGGAAATGGTTCATAGGTGTAAAAGTTTGTCATTCCGTTTGTAATTTCTACAAAATTGATGGTTGACCCTATAAAGTTTTTTTATTTTTTATCTATCTACAACCGAAACAAATATATTTTATTTATTTATAAGCATTTATGTTCTTATTGCACAATGGTGAAGGGTATAAAGGGTTCGGCATAGCCGAAACAGTACTCATACTTGTTTTTATTTAACTTTATTCAAATTAACGGATTTCTTGTTTTAAATTATCACTTGACAAAATGAATAAAAAGCTTTCATAAGAAATAGAACGAAAGTTGCAAACAAAAAACAAATACAACTACAAGAGATTATGCAGGGATGGTTAATATTTATTAAAAAGAATTGTTTAAGATAAAAATACAAACAAATAAAAACATTTTATTTGTCATTAGTTTATAACTTTATCTAAAACGACAAAAAAATAGAAAAATAGAAACTTATTTAACATATTTAATCTCTTTTAAATTACTTGAATAAATTCAGAATCCTATAGTATTTGGTACCAACGATATGTCCATCCCTGATATTTGAAGAGTAAATTCATGACAAGTTATATCGTCACCTAAACTGTGACAACAATAAAAGTGATCTTAATAAAGCAAATATTTTATCTTAAGTGCAAGAGAACACACAGATTACAACGTAATGAATGCTCTAACAAGTGAATTGATTAAACCGAAAAAAAATAAAAAAAATTGTACACAAAACAAAAATCGTTATCAGTAAAAAAAAATTGTTTAAAAATAAAATGGACAAAATATTTTAAATATACAGAAAGGTAAACTTTACGTTAAGTAAGAGATAAACATTTAAATATAATAGAGAAATTATCATTCCCTTAAAATGAAATTTTATGTACCACTGGAACTGAAAAAAACTGAGCTTAAGAAAATTCAGCTGCTGTTGACGTTATTTTACATCACATCTCACAAATACAGTGAAAAGTGTTTCTTTTAAAATTAATTTTGGAAATTACGCAGATATAGAGATGATGTTGTTGGTCATAGAACTAAGTTCTCGCTGTTCGACAAAGAATTTTGAATGGGAATAAAAACGAATCTATTACAACACATCAAAGTGCGAAGCGGAATATTCAAAGCAATTTTAACGAATACATGTAAAAGTTCTATATTTGCCCTACCTGATATACCTTTTTAAAGCTCACAACTATTTAATTTTTTAAAGATCTGTGTATTCCTAAGTGGAAATTTAAAAAATAAAATATGTTTTGTTATTGGCCCGCCACATCTAAGTTTTGTAACAGCTAATATGCTTATCCATTTTTTATAACCGTAAGAATACAATTTTCTATTAGTCGAATAGAGACCCCATTTCGAAAATCAATTCCCTGGACTTAAATCTCCTACTCGTAATCTTTACACAAACCTTAACATTAAAACAAATTTTGTAGTTGTACGTCAATATTTTTTTCTATGTCAAATAGAAGGTACTCTTACGCAAACAATATATAACTGGATGAATTTTGTTTAAATAGACTTAGATAACATTATAGAATTTCTCTGCCTAGCGGGAAAAACTTAGGAAAGAGGCCTTCTAAAAGCCTTTTTATGCAGACATAAGACCCTCCAGGCGCATTTCAACTTCATTTCTAATTTACATGGCGTATCATTGATTGAGACCATTGATTCTAGAAAACCTTTAAAAAAGGTCAGAAATCTCAGCATAACTGTTGTTGCTAATAATGCAAAGTGAGTTAATTAATAACTGGCTAGCTGGAACTAACGTGGTCTATGTTAAAAAAAAACACACTTTGGACCATTTTAAAAGTTGAAAAAAGTGAAAAAGCAAGAATTGTAAAGGGGTAGTTTAACGATAACCATATTTTGATAACCAGGGCTGTAAAGTCGGAGTCGGAGTTGAAGAGTCGAAGTTGAGGTTTTTGTAGCGGAGTCAGAGTCGAAGTACCCAAAAAAAATTTCGACTCCGACTCAAAATTTTTCGGCATAACAAATTTAAAAAAATTTCCAAAATAAAAATTTTTAAAAAAATTATTTTCTTGCTATATTTAACCATTTAAAAGGTACTGCATTAAAAAAGAGCTTATTGTCAAATAACGACCAGTCTCATATACATTTAGTACCAATGTAAGAGTAGGAGTGGAAGTCTGAGTTGGCGACGAAGATGGAGTCGGAGATGGAGTCGGAGCCGAAGTCGGACTTACAATATTTCCACTGTTGGAGTCAGAGTTAGAACTATTTCTTGACGACTCCACAGCCCTGGTAATAACATCTAGCTTCAACTTTTAAAGTGGTATAAAGTTTTATAAATTTGTAAAATATTTTTTCAAAGGCATTCTAAAAGAGCTTTTTAAAGAAGGCAAAGTGAAATGAGTAAAAAAACATTAAGAATGCGTTTGTAGACTTTCCTAAAGGCTTGAAAAGTGGAAGCCCTTTAATTTTTCCCGCTGGGTGATTTAAGCATGCACCTACCCCTCGTTTGATAAAAAAAAAACACCCTATTATATGCGGTGAACGTAATAATATTATTATTAACCATAACATGATCGAAGGAGACAATCCTTATATGGCATTGTTTTATTTATTGGGAACTGATTTAACCATAATATGGTTGTCGGTTTCAATAATATGGTTGAAGTAACTATAATACGTTTGATAATTTTTCATTAAAAATACTTTATTATCGGTGACCACATTCAAAAAATATGTTTTACCTGTTTAAAAAAAACAATTCTTGACTTTAAATAAATTTTCAGTAGTATAGCGTGAAATAACAGTATAGAATTTAATATATTTTAAATAAAACAAAAACACAACTACAACAATAAATAAAAGTATCTACACATTATTATAAAATTATCTTGTACATTTGTTGCTTAAAAAAAATAACAATAATGAAGTACAGCAAATTGTAAACGATATTCTCGTATTAAAGATCAGTTGACATTTGACAGCGCGTGTGAAAGCACGTTCCGTAGAAATTATAAAAAAAAAATTACGAAAACGAAATGCAAGTGAAATGCAAAGGAGTAATTATAAAAAGAATATTTAAATATAATCAATTATATTGGAAAATGAAATAAAGATACAACACAATAACTAAAATAAAATATAACTTTCTTCAAATAACGTTCACAAGAAAATTAAATTAAAACAAACAGTTTTTTTTCATAAATCAAAAATTATAATTATGGAAAATTTTGCTAAAAGAAAAAAATTCGAAACATCGAGAAATAAAATTAAAAAAGTGATATTTTCAAATTTTATAAACAAAATTTGCAGTTTGGATAAATTTTCTTAACGTTACAACAAACATAAAAAAATAATAATAATTGGAAATAAAAAATAAACAATTAATAAATTAAAAACATCCAATAAATAATCCAGCTTAACAATTGTTATACCCTTTACCACAGGTGGAACGGGTCATTCCGTTTGTAGTTTTTATATAATTGTATATATTCTGGGTCCTTATGAGTTGCCACGTTGATTTAACGACGCCTCACTATCCATCAGTATGTTAAAATGGGTTTCTCTAAGACCCCAGATATGATATGAACGACGTTGTTATATACTGACATCACATATAGTCCGAAATAGTTTGCTATTAAAATTAAGCCGTATCGGTCCACAAAAAAGCTGAGATATGAGCAAAAAACTACAACTGTCATTAACCTTTACGTTTTGAAGTATTTTTTACACAGAAAAAATTATTAAATTTCTCTAATCACCAAATTTATTCCAAATTCATAATATTAAGCAAACAAGTTGTTAATTTTGCAACTATTACCAAAATGATTATATTGATTACTTAAAATTTCAAAATTTTTAAAAAATATTTTCAATAAATGATATTTTTAATTTTAATTAAAAAAGTGGTCAAAAAACTTTGCAATTTCAAACAATGTGTTAATTCATTTAAATAAATATTGACATTTCCCAACAACAATTCTACATGTTTAAATTATTTTGTTTTAAACGCAAAAATTCAATAAAGATTTTTTTGTTATTTAATTAAAATGTTAATTAAAAATTTATTTCAAAGCAACTAAAATGTTAATTAAATCAAAATTAATTTTTTAATTTTCTTTTATCTAAAAAAATAATTGATTCAATTATCACATTAATTAAATTTAAATACTTTTTATACCATTTTTTTAATTGATAAAACTCTTTTTTTCTGTGTATAATCTACTAGCACTTAACCCGCTACTTCGTTAGCATCTCCATTTCTTTCGTGGGCATATTTATTAGTCAAGGTTTATGTTCCTAGATGTTAACATATAAGTACCAACATTTTTATTCTTTAAGATTTTCGTTTACTAAGGATCCTGCACCTATAATTTTATGTTCCTAAGTTCAATATTAATGGAAAATTCAAAGAGTACCACATGGAGAACTAAAAAGTAATACAAAGAAATTTATTTTCCCGTATTTCCCCTTTGATACTTTTTTCTCTCCATTGAAGTATCAAAAATATCAATATTATAGTGGGAACCCTTATTTTTTTATGTAAATGAATGGAGAAATTTTTTTGGTAAAAAAAAGTACCAAAATAGGTAGGATTTCATACCTTGAACTTACGAGTTTCGAAAAAGTACCCAATTTATATTTGTAATTTTTGGAAGTTATGAATGAGATATAACCTTAATTTCTATGTTTATTGGCTTAAAAAATAGATGGGATGGCAAAAAAGTTTCAAAATACAGGTGTTACCCGTGTACTCCAAAAATGTCGAATATCAAAAAAGTACCAGACACCTGTCTGCTTATTTTTTTATTAAATCACGACAAGTATTAAATTTTTTGTATCTCTTTTAGTTTAGGAGTTATGAGGTAATTGTGTTTACATGTTTTTACCCTTTCCCCCCTTAATCATTACAATCCAAAAATCCCATCTTAGTGGATCGCTGTAGAGAGAGACCACCCTCCGGTCCGAATTTCATGTTTTTAGCTTTAGGCGTTTAGGCTGTTCGATGATGAATCAGTCAATCAGTAACGTTACAATTTTATATATGTACGTATAATCTATGAACTTCCACCTTAAGTAAACTTAGTAGAATACTTTAAGTGAAAATTTACAAAATAGGTTCATTAATATTTTTCGACGTAATAAAGATTTTTGCATAATAGTGCCCATTCCATATGAGATAGGTGAACTAAATTTGGGTCGGATATATACAAGAAATATTTTATACTGAAACTGAGCCAAATCGGTCTATTATTTCACCTGGCTGCCCAAACAAGTGTCCTTCCGAATTAAGAGTTTTGGTACGGTAGGGTACATACAAGACAATCTAGGTTGATAAAATTGAGCATAAATATTCTCCATATCGCACTTGTTGAACAATATTGTATTAACTCAAAATTTTTATTGTTGCACTTTTGGAAAAAATCGACACGTAATATTGATATCTTCCTGTTATAAAAATATCGTGCTATTTTGTCAACTTTTCGGTAATGAAACGGTTGGTTTAAAAATACTTTTTCATATGCCTTTAATGTAAAATTAAAAATTGTTTTACTTCTACTGAAAATTTTTATATTTAAGTTAATACAGTATTGTTGAACCAGTGCGATTTATTAATATTGTTTGATTTTAAAAATCAGCGAAATCAGCTCATTATTTTATTCAGAGCGCTTATCCAAATATGCTTCTGGCATTAGGATTTTGGCACGAATGCGCCCACACCTTACTATAGAAAAGGGTATAAAAGATTCGGCACAACCGAATATAGAACTTTTACTTGTATTGCCTATCATCTTTTTTTCCCATTTCTTTTTTGTTATTTGTTTGGAAATATTTGATATTTATTTTGATTAATAAGAAAGTTGTTTGCTAATAACAAAACATGGAATAATTGTACAAAATTTGAATGAAAAAGTACCTCTTGTTGTTGTATATTAAATTCTATACCTTCCTGTAATAAATAAACATGTTTTTGTTTTTGTTTTTACATTAATTTTCGCTCATAATTTAAGTAATTTAAACAAGTAAGAAAGTATAGTCGGTCAAGCCCGAACATCACAATATTTGAGAACTAATTTTCGACGGTGTACCCTATTTGAGTGTAATCATGGACCCGTCTGAACAAAATTATGTTATACGATTCAGATTCACGTAAAAGCTATTTTTGCGAATATTATTTAGATATCTTCATCTATATGTGATTTGTTTGCCATTAAGTGATTTTAGGAAGGGGGTTTATATGGGACATATGGTTAATTTTGGGCCTACCAGTACAATATTTTGTCATGACATAATCGCTATCGCCAGTTATTTTCACCCAATTGTATGTCAATACCAACGTTTCTATGGAAGTAAAAGCATTAAAAGCCATTTTCGGGAGTAGTATTTGTATGGGAGCAAGAGTCAAATATGCAACGATTCCAATAAATTTTGGTAAGATGATTTAGATGGCAATAAAACAACTTTGCATCAAATTTAATAAAAAAATGTTTCCTGCTTTACCCCCTTTTAGGAGCATATGGCTTTCACAAAGCATCTCCATCTTACACGATTTGTTGCAATTGGTTTCGTGTCTTCCCATGTATGAATTCACTATCCTTGTTTTTGAAGTATCGACCATTCATTATTGTTATTTTGCCTTGTATCAGATTCGTTAATCGGTTGTTGTTCCAACTAAGTAGATGATTGGTCTGCTGTAGCAGGTCCTAGGATGATAGGGATGCCATCTGTCGTTTCCTAGAAACAACGACCTCCATGTATTTTGATGAAGTGGTGGGGAACCTTGCTAATCTTTGATTCCTTTCTCTTTCCCAGGGGGTGGCGGCTGTCTGACCTTTGCCATGCTGCTATCCTCTTTTCCGTGGGGAGGGGAGGTCAGGAGGCTACTTGGATGGATTGTTTGGATGGGGATTGAAGCCACTTATTTTTTTAAAACTGGAAAATCATGATAAAAAATGTTCATCCTCTGCCAGGGATCAAACCTGGAGTGCTTGGTTTTGTAGGCGAGGACTTTACCCACTACACCGCCAATCTAATAATTAATCCAAATACTAACACAATAAGATGTTTAATGACTCTATTCCGGAAATAATGCTTATATGGGGCTATGTAAAATTTTGGACCGATTCTTACCATTTTTAATAGGCTTGTGACAATTAAAACCTATGTACCAAATTTAACCAAATTACCTTCAAAATGTCGACCTGTACTTTCCGCACAAGGTCGACATGGACATCCATCATGCCGGACAGACGGACGAACATCGTTTGATCGATTCACAAGGTGATTCTAAGACGATCGGCATACTAAAAGGTGTTACAAACACCAGAGCAACCGCATAATACCCACTCAACTAGTGTGCTGTGTATATAAAAAAAAAAAGTATTTTAAACCGAACCCCCCATGCATTTTTACAACAAATAAAGTTGCACAATTATTTTACTTTCTAAGTTTGTTAAATAAAATATGGAAAAAAACAAGACTTCAAATAAAAGACAACTAACAAAAAGTATTATAAATAGAAATAATAAAAAGTACCTTAACATTTTTTAATATCAATGAATAGTTATCCATTAAATTCTGTATGTACTAAAATAAAAACGATAATAAAATCAACCACAAAATGTGAAAAAAAACATAATAAAACAATTAAAAAACTCGTGCTCATTCTAAAGAAAACAAAATGACTCTATTGCAACAAAAAAAAATCTTGCTTAGAGTTTTAATTGTCTTATTTGCATATTCATAATAAATATATCAAAAATTTCATATATAGTGCAATTCTTCCTGTCTTTTTTTCTAACAAATAATCCAAATTGTTGCGATCAAAAAAATAGCAACTTTTAATGAAAAAAAAATTGTATATAATTAGCCGATAGTCTTTAAACAAAATTATTTGCAAAACGCTCTTCTTTCGAACTCTATTTTTCTCTCACTAAGAATGGCTTTCTGTAGTATGGTAATTAATCATATCGTCATATAAAATGCAAAAGGCCGTAAAAACACTTTTGGAAATTTTTCATGGTAAACAAAAAACATTATAAAATAAAGTATTTTTTTTTAAATTAAAGGGAGTAATGTTGCCGTTACGTTTAGGATACAGAACATTATCCCAAAAGAAGGCATATTCATGCTCTTGCTAATTTTCCATGGTCGGCTGAGAATAAAATAAGGTATTCAGTTTTATTTCGCTACAAATATTTGAGTATGTCAGTTACAAAACTCGTTCTATATACTCTAGTCGAATTTTGGATTTCTTATTTTTTATTCTGAAGTGTTATTCTGTTCTTGATTAATTCACCAACAGTTGAAAAATTGAAACTAACTGAATTATAGATAAATAAATTTGATTTTTGGACGAACGAGTTTTGCTAGAATCCCTAGTTTTGCAACACGAACTAGTTTTGCAACACACTGTAGCCTACCAGGAAATTTAAACATTTAACTTCACTTTATTTTGAAGGATTTCTTAATTTATTAAAATTTTGCAAACACTGCTAAAAAAAAGGTAACAATAGTTAATCAAAAATATGAATTTTCAAACAGATAAAGTGAAATCTTATTTTTATCCGTTTCATAATTAATATAAGTAAGTATTGTCCAAGACCGAAACATGAAATTGAAAGTCTTTATTCTCTCTCCAATTTTCCCCAAAATGATAATAAAATTTCAAATTCCTTTTTCGGGTTTAGCCCCACATGAGGTTCGATCCCGTACTTTTTGGGTAAAGTTCGGTAAAATGAGAGTAAACAAAAATTTCTCTCACTAATAGACAAAAATGTAGAAAAGTACGGAAACAATTATATCATAATAAAATCCAAAAGGAAACGTTAATATAAAATATTTTTAAATAAATATATATATATATATATGTTCCTCTAACTCCCACTGGAGCATAGGGCGCCAAGGCGATTCGTTAGCAGATTATATTTCGGAAAAGTGGGTTGCTGGCCCTCCTTTCTTAGATTGGTGATAGGGCTGCTATCTTCGTGTCCAATCCCACGATGCAGTCATGCTTCAGCAAATATTCATGTAATTTGCCTACTTGCCTGAGACTTTAAGATGTACTTTTACCATTCAGGCTACATGACTGGGCGCCTTCTCACTTTAGCTAGCTTTCAGAGGAATCTGAAAAGCCATTGCCCGGGAAATACTTGGTCTAGGACCGGAAGTAGCGAGTTGCTTGGACAGTCAAACAGAGGAATCGTTACTGGTCACTCCCAAGTGAATGACAGTCAGAAAACTTTCCGCACTACGTGCACCTTTGCTGAAAGTCCCATTTCCCCACAATAAATATATGTGAAAGTAAAATTCAAGCATGTACTTGAATTTTTCAAGATTTTATATTATTTATTTTATTAATATTTTGTATATTAATTTATTTGGTAATACTTGTTTGTATTTTTTTATTGTTTATTTTTGGACACAGCTGATTGTTTAAAAATTTTCCCAATCTACTTAAAGAAAAAGTAAGAGCTACTTCGTGCAAGAAGAAGAAGAATGTTGTTCTTATAAAAGATCTCTTACTTTACCAAACTTTGAGCACGGGAACAGTTTTCGGTAAGATTGGGATCCCGCGGGCTTCCAACGTTGAGTACGGGATCACACCTGTGATAGCTAATTTTATTTGATCCAATTTTGGAGCTATGAACTTGGGATGGTCTTTCGACACACATCACCATAAGGCACTCTTGGTAAGCTAATTTATCGTCTGGTGAGAAATGGGCGGGACTCATACCCCAAGATGGCCTTATATACACAAAAAAAAATTCACGTGCGATAAAAATTTGCCCTTAAATAAGACGAAACTTTAGTTCAACCTTCGCATCGCACATACCACCCTACTAGAACCACGATTTTGCGGTTCCTGGCCTCAATACCTTGCCCTACCTTTAATTTCTTGTTGGTCTCCATGATGTCTTTCACAAGAATCTTTTTGTTCAGACCACTACGTTTTAAATTAAATTAAAAGTTAAGCCATGTGTTCTTTTAATTAATACCATAAAAATTATATATTTTAGATATTGGGAATTATTTCCTTTTCATAAGCAACTTTATTATATTCAACATTTTTCATCTTCTTCAAATTTATTCTATGAGTTAAATTTCAGTTATGTATTTTATAAAGCTTTTTGTAATAGCTCTATTCCTTAAATTTTTTTTTTTTTTTAGAAATGACTTTATACACTACCAGACTATTAAATTGTATTTTCTTGTTACATTTTACCTTAGCTTTCCGTTGGATAGCAATGAAGTATATTTATGTACAGAAAAATTTACAATTATTAGACACCAGCAGAATGTAATGCATTTTCTGGCCCGCTACGGCCTTCGTCAGCATTCTTTGTGTTACATAACTGAAATTTAACTCATAGAATAAATTCGAAGAAGATGAAAAATGTTGAATATAATAAAGTTGCTTATGAAAAGGAAATAATTCCCAATATCTATTTGTTAAAAATAGTTGAGTTAAATACATTCAATTTATAAAGTATCACTATCCAGTGTGACACAAAGAATGCTGACGAAGGCCGTAGCGGGCCAGAAAATGCATTACATTCTGCTGGTGTCTAATAATTGTAAATTTTTCTGTACATAAATATACTTCATTGCTATCCAACGGAAAGCTAAGGTAAAATGTAACAAGAAAATACAATATAATAGTCTGGTAGTGTATAAAGTCATTTCTAAAAAAAAAAAAAAAAAAATAAAAAAAAAATTTAAGGAATAGAGCTATTACAAAAAGCTTTATAAAATACATAACTGAAATTTAACTCATAGAATAAATTCGAAGAAGATGAAAAATGTTGAATATAATAAAGTTGCTTATGAAAAGGAAATAATTCCCAATATCTATTTGTTAAAAATAGTTGAGTTAAATACATTCAATTTATAAAGTATCACTATCCAGTGTGACACAAAGAATGCTGACGAAGGCCGTAGCGGGCCAGAAAATGCATTACATTCTGCTGGTGTCTAATAATTGTAAATTTTTCTGTACATAAATATACTTCATTGCTATCCAACGGAAAGCTAAGGTAAAATGTAACAAGAAAATACAATATAATAGTCTGGTAGTGTATAAAGTCATTTCTAAAAAAAAAAAAAAAAATAAAAAAAAAATTTAAGGAATAGAGCTATTACAAAAAGCTTTATAAAATACATAACTGAAATTTAACTCATAGAATAAATTCGAAGAAGATGAAAAATGTTGAATTATATATTTTCCTTTTTTTCATTCCTCAGCCACAATTCAATTCATTATATAAAGGAAAATATATACATACATACGTATATAATTAATAAAATATTGAATATTAACTGTTTTCCTCGAGGGTAAGAGCAATAATATAACCCAATATTGAAATAATGTATATACGTATGTACCTACTACATCATGATAAAAGCTAGATGTTAGTTCGGATTCCTTCCCCTAGTTTTTTTTCCATTTCTTAATTTTTTGTCAATAATGTGCTGTACTCTCAATTCCTATTTTTACAAGAGGTGCTCATTAGGGAAGCCAATCGGCACTGATTTTTGAAAATCCTGAGATTTGGGATTTTGGAAATCCCGATCCCGATTTTCGGGATTCCGGGATTTTCGGGATCCCGGGATTTCGCGATTTTTCGAAATCAATGTGTTTCTTTAAGATGCTACTTTTTTTTAATAAACAACACTTTTTGAATATTCAAAAGGTTTTATATACGTAACATAAATTTTTAAAAATGAAAACAACAAAACAATTTATTTACACCCAGAGAAAAAATATGTTTAAATTTGGTCACCTCCAACAAAACTATTTTTGAAGAGAATTGCAAACATATTATGTTTAAATTTAACCATACTATTGTCACCGACAAACATATTATTGTTAAATTAGTCCTCCATCAAGAAGGCACAACCATATTATGGTTGCCTCCGAACATCTTTTGGTTAGTAATAACTAAAATATGTTTAACATTTATAATAGCATGGTTGATTTTCAACCAAAGCATGTTGCTCTTAGAAAAGAGGAAAATACTATTGTTAATTTGAAAACAAATTATTGTCATATTTAACCATAACATGTTTAGAGGCAACCATAATATGGTTGTGGCTTCTTGATGGAGGACTAATTTAACAATTATATGTTTGTCGGTGACAATAATATGGTTAAATTTAAACATAATATGTTTAAAATTTTGTCTAAAAATAGTTTTGTTGGAGGTGACCATATCTAAACATATTTTTTCTCTACGTGTACATGTGCTTATAACACTGGCGTCACCCATGATCAAACTGATCAGATTCTGAAAAAAGCTTAAAAAAATATACGTATCTCTTAGTTTTTCTAGATCATTTCATTTCGGTTTTTTGACAGCAATTAAATTTTTAATGTGAATTAAGTTGTGACGACATTAATACACTACAAAGTGTAGTCCCTCATCGATCTCGATAGCTGAGTTAAAAACTGTAAAACTATGTCGACTGCAGTGCAGTACACCTCCAGGGTGAGGGCGAGATTCATAATCAATAATTTAAGTACGTTTGAAATTTATTTTAAAACAAAATGTTTATACAAATGTTTCTTAAAACAGATTTCAAGTTTTAATAATTTATTTATGAATACTTCAAATGGTGCTTATTTATAAAAAAAATTATTTTATTTATCGTATGTTTTTTAAGCAAATTTTTTTTTATTATTGGACCGGAAGGAATATGAGCTATTTCATCAACATTACGACTAAATTGTTATAATTATATCAACTTTTATTCTTTAGTTTCTGAATAATACTTTAATTGGATCGTGAATAATTTGTATTTTTTGCTTGATATATAACAATTATTTCTTGATTTCTATATTTTGCATAAAAATAATCATTTTTATTTTGGTATTATGTCTTAAGTCAACTTGCTAATCGTAATTATAAAAAAGGGTTGAGATGTGAATCTTCAAATATCGTTTCTACTTAAAATAATGGTTTTTATTAAGCAAAGTACAAAAATCCAGAAATAGTCGTCATATATCAAGCAAAAATTAAAAATTTTAAATACTCACTGTGTGCCAAAAACAAAAATTAAACTTAAAAATAAGAATTATTTGCAATAAGAAATATAACTCGAATATAATTTTAAATAATTTTTTTGTATATATGTAGTATAAAAATTCAATAAAAACGAACAGCTTTGTACATGAAAGTGGATATGTTAAAAATCCCGGGACTCATAAAAATAAATCCCGGGATTCGGGGTTTATCAATCCCTAAAAATCCCGGAATTTCGGGATTCGGGATTTCCCGTTTGGCATCCCTAGTGCTCCTTACTTTAGAAATGTTAGTAAAAAAAATGTATGGCTTAACTTTAAAAATTTGTTTTTTATAGGAATTAAGGTCGGGAAAATTTATCAATAAAAGATGGGCTTAGGCGATGATTCAAAAGATAAATAAAATTATAATAGGTAGTATGGTTAGTTTCATTGTTGGTATAAACTACATGTTGTGATACACATAAGATTTTTTTTTTCTTTTTTTTAGTGCTAATACTTATTGTATTAGTGTTTTGTTTTCAGGAAGGATTTAGACTAATTTAATTTGATTGAGTCACGAAAATTTTAAATAGGTAAAGTGGGATTATTAAATTTTTTTTTTTTTTTTTTTTTTGTTTAGGTACTATATGTTATTAAAGAGGGTTTTAGCCTAGGGAAATTTTTTGATAAGCACTTTTAAAATATAAATGGTTATTTTAAGAAACTTTTTGAGAGTTTGAATTTAAGATTTCAATATTGGGAATGTTGAATGGCAAAAAGCAATCTTCATGTGGAGGTCATTAAAATCGGCGTTATTCGGCTCCGATCGAAATGTAGAATTTCCTTCTGGATTTTAAAGGATTTTTTGGTCGAGCTGGGTTGTAAAACACGGCTTATGCTTGGTAATACAAAAAAAATCGATATTCACAATACTCAGATTGTTGAGATTTTTTATAACTTTTATTTAGCAGATTGGTGAGCAATTCTTCATATATGCTAGCCGATCGTTGTCCAATGGATTTTAAGTGTTGTAAATCACGTGTTAGGGAAACACAAAAAACCCTTGTTTGGAATTCCAGCGTATGTGGAACCGGTAAATAGTCACCGAAGCTCCGAAACACGCGTCCAGTGCCCCGCCTGATTTGGGAATTGTTTTATATTACACTATAAATTCTACACATTAACTATTAGGATTCTTTCCCTGATTTGGTATGTCAATCGGCTTATAGTAAAAAATTTAAATCCGTATATTTCTTAAGGTATTTAGACCTTATATATTATGTAAGTTTTAGATTTCTTTAAGATGTAATATTTTCAACTGTATTTTAAATTTAAAAATCGATTTTACCGTTTAAGTTTCCGTCTCATCCAAATTCAGATTTTAAAAAGAACATTTGATATATGCCTTTTTCACTCTTTCCTTTAATTACCTCAAATATGTATGTAAGTATTAAAAAACACTTTTTTCGAAACGTTTACAGCTAACTGGCCAACACATGTATCTTGCTTTCTTATCATGTATATGCATATACATGATACATACATGTTGAGTGATTTTCTTTTTTTTCAAAATTTACAAAAAAAAATATATTGTTAATATATTCGGTGTCTCAGCGTTGTACTAAATATAATGATATAGAGAATTGAACGGGGATTTTCCGAAGACCCCAGAAGTAATGGGGACTAGGTTGTTATATATTTATGTCACATAGATAAAAAAGATAGACCGTAAAAGTATGCTATTGAAATTCAGCCAGATCGGTCCATAAATGACTGGGATATGAGCAAAAAACTACGACTGCCTCTAATTTTAACCATAAATCCCTGGTTGTTGGTTTTTTATTTCTTTTTTCTGTATATCAGGAGAACGACAAGAGCCAACGTTTTCAAATTAGGTTTAAGCGTCTTAGTTGTAGACGCTTAAACCTAAACTAAGACGCTTAAACCTAATACAAAGATATTATAATTTATGTATATCTTATGAACAGAAATAGCCAGTTTCTTAATTAGGTGCAAGCATCGCGGTTATCAATAAACAACATCCCATTATATTAGTGGGCGTGGTATTTTTATTTATATTTAAAGAACGGTAATAGAAACATTGTCCAAATTTGGTACTCACAGCTATTAATACACAACCTTTCTTAAAATATGGGCGGGACTAGAAAAGTTGGCGTGGCACTTCTCATACAAAGACATTTTTATATATCTGGAGAACGGCAAGAGCCAAAGATTCCAAATTATGTATAAGCTTCTTGGTTATCAGTACACAACATCCGGCAAAATGTTGTTGGGATTAAAGAAGTGGGCGTAGCACAAAATATATTTATTTATTTTCAAAGGTAAAAGAAGAAGACAACACGCGTTAGTTCGTCGACGAGTATCGTGCGTTTAAAAACTTAAGTGCAAGTAAAATGGCAAGTTACGCAACGCGCGTTATAAAAGCCATTTCTGCCAGTTGTTTTTATTTGTTTACTTATTTCTTTGCTAATAGAATTCCAAGTTTTTGCTCTTTTTTTTGTTTATTTTTGTAGTTTTGTAATTTGTTTTAATCTAAAGAACAGTAATAATATAAATTTCTGTTCGTGTCCCCCCATGGTTAAGTGTATATAAGCTTCGGCAAAACCGAATATAGCACTCTTAGGCCCTAATCATGTAAAACTCAACGCAACGCCAAAGAATTACATTGAAAGCAAAAACAATGTCATAAATATTTTGTAATTTTGTTGTTGCTTTCCACAGAAATTCATGTACCGTTTTAAAAATGTCAACGCCTCAAGCTATGCAGCGTTTGAAATTTTAAAACGCAATGTGAATTTCTGTACGAAGCAACAACAAAATTACAAAATATTTATGACATTGTTTTTGTTTTCAACATATTTCTTTGGCGTTGCGTAGAGTTTTACATGATTAGGGCCTTATTTTTTGTCAATTTCCCCGATTTCCTCGACAAAAACTATTTCTGAGCCACTAATATTTTTATTTTGGCCTGGTCTACTATATCTTGGGGCACTTCAAACAGAAGGTTAACACAGTGAATCAGCGTGTTTTGCTACAGAGAATGTAAACATGGCATTATCAACACTGTCGATTTATACGGGGCGTAAAGTGCAATGCCTTTTGCCATTAGTAAGAGTGTATTTTTTAGAATAAAACAAGCCACCCTTTTAGAGAGCGAAACATTTTTAAGAAACGAACACCAAATTGCATTTTTTGAAATAAAATGTCACATTTTTTGTAGAAAAGAAAACACCATTAGATAGATATGAAGAAGGCCATACGCACCGCGAGAGAGGATCTTTTGTGCAGCCTATGTATTTCACCATGTCAGGATCACGTTACGTAAAAAGCCTAATACTCCGCCTGGTGAAAGTTCATAAATTTCAGTCGGGCTCATCATTTGCCCCCCGAAAAATTTCCGCCTGGGAGTACCTCGGGCGGGACAGCAGCAGTGGAGATGTTCCTTCGTTTCGTCCTTAATCTCACAAAATCTGCATATATTGGTACCTACATTACTTATTATATGTTGATTGTATCTGAGACCGCAATGCCCCGTAAATAGGCCCACAAGTAGCCTAAGTTCCCCCTTCTAAAGAGGAATAGCCTACTTGCTCTGCTACGGGACAGAGTCACAAATCTCTTGGACTGTCTTAATCCAGAAATGGACGTCCTTGTGTGAAGGAATTCACGATCAGACCATGTTTGCAACATCCCTTTAATGTGACCAGCAGGGACGCTGACGAAAAGCCCAGAGCCTATAAATGGGCGACGAGCGCCCCTGTTTGCTAGGCTGTCAGCCCTTTCGTTGCCCACATGGTCGGGTACCCAACATAAATTCAATTCGTTGTGCTTTCCCAGATCGTTCAGAGATCCAATAGTGCTCTAAGAGCGGCCTAGCTTCCGACATTATAAATATCCTCAAGCCTTGCCCTTCTCCTCAGACATTTCCCAGCGCATATGGAGCGTAAATCTCTGCCTGAAAGATCGAAGGCTGTTTGCCCATTGGCAAGCCCCTTTGGAAACCCGGGCCCATAAATCCCGCTCCAGTATCACTACCTGGTTCGCGCGCCCGCCCCCAGTGGTCCCTATCAGGTATAAGAAAGTTTATGTTTCTCTCCAATATCAGACTAGGCAGCATGTGATCACTTACCAAGATAGATGGATCGTGTTTGAGAATTTCAAGGATCCGCATATGACCCACATAGTCCCCTGCCATGTATTCGGCATAGTCCCCTGCCCTGGCATACCTGCAGGCATCCTCCTTTACAGATATGTGTATCGGAGGAATGTGCAGGATAGCCCCTAAAGCCAGAGTGGGACAGGTCTTCATGGCGCCCGTGATCGATATGCAGATCAGGCGATAAACATTATCGAGTATCACTCTAGCTTTGAGCTGTTCGGTTTTTGTCAACCACGCTAGGGCAGAATAGGTCAAGATCGGTCTAATTATCGTAACAAAAGACCAGTACATCATTCTAGGCTTCAGCTTCCATGTCTTCCCGAAGAGTCTTTGGCAGGCATATATTGCCCTTGTTACCTTCTGGCGACATGGACTAACTGAGCGCTCCAGTTAAGGGATTTATTCAGAATGATCCCCAAGTATTTCACCTAATTAGAGAATCCGATAATCGTACCATTCAAGGCCGGTTCTTTAAATCTCAGAACTCTACGTCTGGTGAATGGTACAAGAGTAGTTTTCGCGGGGTTAATAATAAGCCCCCTTTCTCTGCACCAGCCAAGTGTCAAGTTCAGGGCTTGCTGCATCCCTTCCGAAATAGATGCGTAATCGAATCCACTCACAGATATAACTACATCGTCAGCGTAGCCATAAGTTCGGAAGTCCAGGTTATTAAGGATCTTCAATAGCTCATCAATGACTAATATCCACAGAAGAGGCAAGAGGACGTCATCCTGAGGGCAACCTTTGTTTGCTTCAATGGTCCTCGATAAGCCACATAGATCCAACTTTATCACCCTGGAAACAAACAAAGCTAATTGCGTCATAGGAAGTTTTATCGAAGGCTCCCTGAATGTCGATGAACGCACACAGAACTATTTGCCTTGCGTCCAGCGTCTTCTCAATCGTGTCCAAAGTGTTTGGAAAAAGGTTTCCTGATGATCTGTCCTAAGCAACCAGCGAAATGCGCGTAGAAGTTAGCTTATTACCCAACAATAAATTTTAGTGTATTTATCAAAGAATAAAAATTGGGAATTTAGCAGCACATCTTAATTAATGAATAAATAAAAAAGATTTGATAAACATTTTGTTTGATTTATTCAATTTATTATTTTAACAAATCACGTAAACATTTTGTTAAAAAAAATTAGTTTGTGCAACAACGTTTTTTATTGACTCAATAGCCTTTTGGTTATTGACTAAAAATTCAATAACTATACCTACGAAATTTTTAATCAATACCACAAAACTCGTCATCGCAGAAAATTCAAAAAAAAAATTTAATCAAATATGCGATTTTCGTATTTAAATATGAAAATTATTTTTTTCTGTATATTTCGCATTTCATATAAAATTTTTATTTTTATTTCAAAAACATTCAACTTAAAGTTCGTTGCAAATGCTTGTAGTATTCAAATAAAATGTGGCCAAAGGAAGTTGAAATTCCAATTCGAATATTTAGGAGATATTTCTATAATTGATCAAGTGCTTATATATGGAAGTTTGTCGAAAATCTCTTTATTAAACATTATTCATTACGCTTTTAGGCGAACTAAAGTGTAAATTATCTAGTAAATTATGAACCGACCTTTATGAAATTCGGCCAAAATTTACTAATGAGGGAATAAGACTTCTGCAAGAAAGTTTTATAAATTGAAATTTGATTCATTAAACACATTTGAAAAGGAAAAATGGTTTGTATAATTAAATATTTTCAATATACAAAAATTTGTTTAGTATTAAAAATGGATTTAGTAAAGACTTATTCAAGTCGCCATACAAATGCTCTCGAGAAACAAGGCTTTTAGATACGATGACAAAAGAATGGCTTATTTGGTAACAACAATGTGCCCAGGGTTCATTATTTTACGTCGCCCTCATGTAAATGCCCCCTGAAACACCAATTTTGTACACTTCTTAAAAGTCAAACAACATCATTAACACAATTGTAAAACAAGAACGAGATGCATTAAATCAATTATAAATAACTTAAGATAACCCTTAATTTAATTAAGTGCAATGAATTGTAACTACTCCTAATTAATAAATTAAACAAAAATGTCTTTATAAATTTAAAAATAAAATTAACACAATAGAAATATTTGCATATTCATGTATGTAAAATAAAATTATTACGCAAAATATTCGTGTCTTGTGAAATATAAAAATAAAATTAATTAATAAGACAGAAAAATGTATTTCAATGATAAATGTAGACCACGAAAAGGTCAAACTTACAAGACAAACACAGTGGGACCAGAAAAAACCAAGTGCAATGTGTCATCAAGAAAATAACAAGAGACAGCCACAATAACTAAAACAAATTAAAAAGCAATTATAGAAAAATAAATAGAAGAAATTGAATAAAAAAGCATATTAGCTAAAACGCTAATTAATTAAAAGATAATTAAGAATTGAATTTAATTAAATTTAAAATTTTTTTTTAGATAAAAATGAAAGATAACAAATAAATAGTAAAAAACAATAATAAACAGCAACAAACAAACGGAACAAAAAAATCTACAATCCAGTGATTTCTAACCTAAGAATCAATAAATATGGAAATGAAGACAAGCGACAAGCCCACCACCAGTAAAGCTGCCCAAATAGAAAAATCGCAGAGGCCTTTATCACCCACCTTCTCAAAAACCATTTCATCGCCAATGGCCCTTAGTAACTTGGCGTCGAAGTTACCCTCTTCACCAACACCATCATCGCCTTCGCCAACACCCACGCTCGGTCAAATTGGCAAACAAGGATCCATAAATTTTCGACATAGCTATCTGTATGATAGTGATGCTGATGATCAGACATTTTTGTTACGCACCCCTACGATACGTTCTCATAAATTTATTATAATACCAGCTACATCATCAATGGGGCAAGATAGAAAATTTCCAACAGCTTTGTCAACATCATCATTAACATCGCTGCACAAATTGCCTTTACGATCGCCAACGAATCAAAATCTCAGTGAGTTAATCGCCACACCAACGACACCAACCCCTTTAACAACACCACCGAAAGCAACTGCGACAGTAAACAAATTTCGCGCTCAACCACAACCAACTACAGTATATACAGCACCACCGCTATTGTCTCGGTCGGATGTCATTCATCATCAGTCAAATTTTTCCGAGTTGAAGAGAGAAAAACCGACAACAACAAGTGTTAAATTTACAATTGAGGATTATGAATCTGATAACGCCACTGATGCAACAACAACAACAACAACAACGCCAACAAAACACTTTCCAACAACATCTCCATCTACATTAGATGCATTGTATTCATTTAATATGCCTGCAATCACATCAATTTATTCTGCTGCCAGCAATAACAACAAAAGCAATTTCACACTTCCATCACAATCAAGCTCAAGACAATTATTGTTGTCATCCTCATCATCCACATCAGTCTCACCATCAGTATCGGCTCTTACGAAATCCCCACCATCACCCAGTGTGCGACCTGTCTCAGCTCTGTTAACATCATCATCATCAGCAACTTATAGTAATTTCAATATTGGCGTTGTCAGTGCCAACGGTACTCCATCACTGGGAATTGGTTTGCGTCCACATAACGATCGCAATAGCAGCATGCGTTCTGTTGTATCAGGTGAGCGAGCAAGTGTAAATCAAAAATAATAAAACATTGTGTGTGTGTGTTTTTTTATATTAATAAATTTAATTTTTAACAATTGTAAAATTTGTAACGGTTCAGATTAAAGTACTTAACACAATGGGATTGATATAACAAGACAATGATTCAATTACGGGTGTAGTAAATTTTGTATTAAAAAATTTAACTACGCTAAAAAAAAGCTTTGTAGTTTTAAGGTTCCATTTAGTAGTGCAATGGTTACAAAAAAATGATTTTTTTTTTTTTTTTTTTTTGCAAATATTAACACAAAAAACATACTACATAATTTAGAAATGCGTCTTAAAGGTAAAAGTGTAAAACTTAACTGATCTTTTTTGTTATTTTTATGAATTGTAATACCAATGCAAATTTCAATGAAAATTCAATTCTATATACTGTCATTTCTGATTTCAAAAGGGTAATTTGGAAATTCAAATTTGCTCGAAGGCCCAAAAAGATCGAAGAGATCTGAATATGTGGTAAACAAAATTAACAGATCATTAAAAAAAAACTATGAAATAACGAACATTAAACTGTCTTAGGGCCATTATTAAAACTTGCCGATAGTTAAAATAAGAATGTTATCGGGCTGGTAATTCGTTTTTGTTCATTATTATATTTTTCTTTAAGTTAAAAGTGAATGAAATGCTAAAGTAAAGATCATCTTACCTTTAACTTTTAACGTAATGTTTATGCATTCAGAATTGCCACATTACACCAAAATTTGTTGAATGTAAGTAAATAAGTAAATATCAATAGTATTCGGTATATTTGGTATAGTATTGCCATAATTTTAAAAATATTATATTTATCTTACAGGGAAGTTACAATAACAAAAAATATTTAAAAGCTTCTTTATTCCTTACTTTAGCTAAACCTAAATTTTACTCAAATTTACTTTAAAGGCAAGTTGTAATGACGGGCCTTTATTGTAAACTGCCTGTAGTTAGGCCGATTACAACTTCCAGTTTACTATTTTTTTTTTTTTGATAACTTAACAAAAAGCTCTATAGTCCTGTACATCCATGCCGAAGGTGTACGGATAATCTTCAGAATATTTCACCTTTTGGTGTTACATCCTCCGGGGCAATATTCGGCAAAAATCCAAAATTGAGAGATATTCATGCTTTCTTGCTATTAAGGCTGACCAGAGATCCTATCTAGTACCACGGGAGTCAGTAGCGCCCGGTGACACGGCACTGAACTGACTATTGCGGGAAATGCTGCCTGTCCGCTTATAGGATACTTTCGCGGGAACGGATATTCAGAAAATCCCATTAATGGGCTGATGTTTCACCACTTGTGTGGGAGTTTGGGCTGAGGAAGGATTTTCTAAAAGGAGCGGCAGTAAGATAGCTAGGGCAAGTGTATAATCTTGCCGGATTATGCACTCAAATTGCTATCTGAGTGTGCTGGATGCTCTTAAATTCGGGGCTGATTGGTAGGCGCATTGTTTGTCACCATTGTGGATAATATCCATCATACGATAAGACCGAAAAGTTCTCATGTAAATCTTTTCCGAAACGTTACCTGTACCTGAACAGACATTGTTCTGTTTTATGGACTACGAGAGCGAACTGAATTATTGATGGCGGCAGCGGTTTGGAAAAAAATACTTTGGTGGAAAGTAGCAACTTTAACAATATATGTTTTAAGTTTCAAAGCTAAAATTGTTTTTATTATTTTTATATTGTTTGTATTTTTTTGGAGCCATCAAAAACTAACTGTGTAGCTGCGAACTTGTAAAAAATTTGGTCTCCGCTAGGTTATTCAATATTTTCATTTGAAAGGTCCTGGTTAAGCCAATATTAAAGCAGTGCTAGATTCTAGAATCTAGGTTTCACATCCATATAGCGTAATTGACTTGACATTTGAATGAAATAGTTTAATCTTCACATGTCGGGAAAGTGATGTTGATTTCCACAAGTTGCTAATTCGACCAATGAGGCCTGCTTAGTAGTTTTAATTCTACTTGTAATATCCGCACTAGACCCTCCAGAGTACTACCTAAATAGCAAAAAGAATCCACATCCTCAATGATTCTTTCCTGACCTCTGAATTCTTGCACTATACCCGAATAGATGCGCAACACCTTGGTTTTGGACACATTTACTCTTGGACTGCTGCTGTTGAATTTACAATCGCTTCCAACTTGTTTTTCATGTCTGTAAAACAATGTGATAACAGGCAGATGTCAACGGCATAGTCAATGTCCTCAATTCTCGCTTGCAGACCCCACTCTATTTCACGACCATCTCCTGTAACTCGTTTTTGCGATGGCTAAAATCAATATATTTAATTTCGAATTGCTTCTTCACGCACACCATATTTTGCTCCATGGAATTATACTATATTTCTAAACATGAAAAAATGTTCCGGTGCTAAAAGATTTGCCACTAATAAAGAGGTGGTCTCTGCGGCTGACAGCTATTTTAAGACGCTAGACAGCTTGTGCTATTAACAAGGTTTCGAAACTATAAAATTTCGCTGGTAAATGTGTATCGAGGTAAAAGGAGATTATGTTGAGATATTATGAAAATGTTTCCCAAATTTTTTTTCTTTCTTTTAGGCCGGGTTTTTGAGATGTAGATAAAGTTTAAACTTAGTTTAACGTACTCTGAAACTCGGATTTTTCCGGCGAAATGTGATTTTTTTTTTTATTATTTCATTAAAGACCAACATTTTAAGCAAAACTAAACTGTGCCGTCAATATTTTATATACAAACTTGGTAATGTCGGCACAAATCTGTTTTCATATTAACTAAACCTATCTTAAATAAGATCTCAAAAACCAAGCCTTAGTTGGTCTAAATTTGGCAACCGCCCTTGTATTTTAATTTTGAACATTTCCTTCTCCTTTTTACAAGCATTATTAATATAAAAATTAAGCTTTGGCGATAATTTTCTAGGTTTTCTTAAATTCACGCTTTTTCTTCAATATAGTTTTCACTCCATAAAGAGAGATATTTGCCAAAGTATTCACAAAGAAAGTTGAATCTCTTTTCGTTTCGAAGTTTTGAGCTATCAATTTCGTAACTTAAGAGTAGCAAAAATTTGGCGTCAAACGCTGTTTGATCCCAGTCCCCGTGCCTATTTCCATTATGATCCGTTTATAAAAAAAAACTGCACATCCCATCAGGGATTAACGACATACCCGAAAACAATTCATTCAGAATTTCCGTGTTACCTATACTGACCTGCTAGCGAGTTTAAAAATAAAACCCGCAAGTTTAAATTTTAAAACGAGAGAATTAACTCGAATTGTGCTGGCGAGTAGAATTTTTCCTATCCAGCTCAAAAATACTAAAATGGAGATGTGTCTTTCTTTCTTACGAGGGCAGTATATGACTCACTGTTGCTTGAACTGATTAGGTTTAGGTAGAAAGGCTGGTGCGAAGTAAACTTCACACCCTCTGGGTGTTATTTAGTAATATAATTTTAATAAGAGAAGTTTAACTGATAAACTTGACCTAAATAAACTTATTGCCGTCATGCCATACACATGTTTGTTTTTAATTTATAACATTTGTAGAATGAAAGAAATATATTCGAGTTAACTGAAATTCATATTTCGAAAGCTATAGGAACTCGTAATATCGTTAAGTTTATTTAATTATAAATTATTTGAATTTTACAAGAGATTTCAACAAGCAGACAGAAAGATACACTCAAAAGAAAAATCAATCCATCCGTACTCAAATCAATCCGAAGCGCTATCAATAGTACGGTGAGTACGGATTTTCTTGAATCAAGCACAGAAAGATTTATTCAAGTACGAATTATTCAATCGCGAAATACTTAAATTATCCACATGTGATCCCGAATTCGTACATGAAATTATCCGAAAATGAGATTAAGTAAAACTAAGATTGAATCAATCCCAAAATGCGCTTGATTCAAGAATTATAAAGTTGATTTAATCCCGAATTCGTGCTTGAAATAAACCAAAAGCGAAATTAGAAGGAGAATATTACTTTGATTGATTTACTTACCCGTTTTACACCATACAGAATTTCAATTATAAAACACCAGCCAGCATCATGCCCGATATGGGTTTAACTTTAAAAACTTAATGTACATATTTAACTCAAAATATAAACTAAATGAGAACTCTTGCTTTCAATTTTATTTTTAAACGTTTTTTAACCACTTGTGTGGTGTTGTTGTAGTGTATACAACAAATTTTGACAAGTTATGTGGGATTAAAATGCTCACTTTGAATTTTTACTCTCAGAGTGGCACCACCAACGAAAAGTTCAATCTTTTTTATACTTCGTTTAAGAATTTTATATTTTTTTTAAGAAATTCCGGGATGGATTTTCGAAAGTTATCCCATTTAGGATTGTTTTGAGTACGTTTTAGTGTTCTTCGTAGTAAGAATAAAAAACTTTATTTATACTGAGTGTTTTTCTTTCTGTGTAACTTATAAAAAATATCATAAAAATCAAGCCAGACCAATTGATACCCTACATCACAGTATTTACAGACAAATTTTTAAGAGATTACCTTATTTGGAACCCATGGCCAATCATAGACCCGCAAAACAAAACTTTGTGATGAGGTTAAGATTCATACAAAAGTTCTTTGTGCCGAATATTATCTAGATATCCATATTCTATAATGTATTCTTTCGTCATAAAGCTCTTTTGGAGAGGGGGCTTGTCAAATGGCAACTTTTAGACCTACCAGTACATAATTTTTCCACGACATAGTAACTATTATTAAAGTTAAGGTGAAATATGGACCGCTTTAAAAAATGTTGGACGATTTATGTTTCAATGAGATGTTTTTGTCCCAAATCTAATCTGCTTAGTAAGATAGTTTACGTGCACATAAACCCTATTCCGGAAAGAGCTTTGTATGTGGCCATGTGAAATTATGGACTAATTCTCATGATTTTCAATAGACTTCGTCCTTATTGAAGCGTATGTACCAGATTTCATCTAATATCTTCACAAGGTTACATGGACAGACAACTAACCAGCCGGACGGACGCACATCGTTATATCGCCTCAGAAAGTGATTCTTCTGATCGGTATACTAAAGGGTGGGTAGGGATGGGAAATAAATATCGATATATCAAAATATCGATATTTAAAAAATTATAATCGATATATATATCGCCGATATTAAAAATACCCATATATCGATACATCGAAATTTATCTACGACTATCGAATTCGATATTTTTATGATCTCTTTATAATAAAATTCAACATTTTAACCGTTGCTCAACTGCTTACAATACTGTTGTTTTTTAAGAATTGCATCATGTTTTTTTAACTAATATTAAGAAAATAACGGCGCTTTTCCATTGTACATTTTCATAGATTACAAAGTTCAGTTTTGTCTCGGTTTTTTAAGAGGTGACAACAAAAAAATAAGCGCAGAAAAAATATTATGGAAAGGGTTCCTAGAATTATGCAAAGAATCGCCTTAATTATGGCGTATTAGCAGCATTAGACTCATGAAAGTTAGAATGTTAGTAATAAAAAAATATTTTGTTTTTTATTTTTTTTTATTTGAGCATGTTCTAATATATAAAAAAATAAAATATTGCACAGTTTACTTGTATAGTATGTGTCACAAGTTTCGTTTACCGGTAGTATATAATCCGGCATTATTTAATCCCAATTAATTTTTTATTTTTTTTTTTTAGATTTCATAATTTTTTTTTTTTGGATTTTTTTCATTAACTGCCGGTCCCTCGATTTCAAACGAAAATTTCGTTCGCATAACTTACCTTAAAATCTAAATTTTAAAATTGGTTTTTGTTTTAAATAAAAGTGAAGCGAATGAAAGTTTCGTTCGAAGTTAAGGGACAGGGAGTAAATTCGAAATTAAAAGAAACAATAAAAAGTTAGAATGGAATTACATGTAATATGTTTATGCATATGTAAATATGTATTAATATAGGTATATTAAGTTTTTAAATTTGGTCATAATTCCAGCTTAATACGTTCGATACATCGATATATCGATATTTTTAATTAATAAATATCTGTACTCTTAAAAAATATCGATACGATATATATCGATATATATTTTCAATTTGCCCATCCCTAAGGGTGAGTCCACTATGTTGGTATAATGAATATTTTTAAACATTTTATTGGTCTGTGGTGCGATCCGCTAACTTTTAACGATGCGACAATCGTAATTTTTGTCGACCTATATATTCGCTTGCAGTAACGAAAGTGTGATTCTGTAATTTATTTTTAACGATTGTAAACAGCTGTAGTTTCTGTAACATCTCTGTCTACAAAATGTTAAATAAACGAATTGCACAAAAGAGAATAAAAAAAAAATAAATGAAATTGTGCTTTATTTACTGTTTTTATTTTTTATTTTGTGAAATTTACATTTAGAATTTTGTTTTTGTTCATAATTTGCTTTTGTTATGTACATTTTGAATTTAGAATTTTGTTTTTGTTCTTACATATACACATGTATGAATGTAGTATGTATGTAAGAAGTCGAGCCTCAGCCACTTTAAACAATAAATACCCTTTATCGATTAAATAAACACAACGTAAATTATTGTCGTTAAAATAACGAAAAGAAAACTGCTTAAAGTAACAGCTGACTTTAATCGACAGCGAATATCGTTTAAAATGTTACTGAATAGCAAATTCGATCAATTTTCGTTATATTTATTTTAACGATACGATTATAGTAAAAAAAGTTAGTGAATCGCACTGCTGAAAGAATTTTCAAAAACAAAATGAAGCGATTGCGATGCAGCATACGTATTAATTGCTTCCAAGTTAAAAAAAAAGTTTGCTGGGTAACTTTTTGGTTACATATTTCTTTTTTATTTGAAGCTTTTTTACTTCCATATTTTAAAATATTTTGTGCATAAAAATGCATACCATGTTTTCAACCGTTAACAAACATTTAATATTTTTTAAACTATGCGATTTTTATCAGATTTTCAAGCAAAATACCATTTAAACTGAAATTAAACATTAAAATTAACTCCATTATATTTTCGTATTTTTTGACCACTTAACCTTTATCTTATGAATTGATCTTTTCTATATATTTGTATGACAAATTTTCTTGTTCTTGAGTTCTAATTTCAATTGAAAACAAAAAATAAAAACACTTATCAGTACCTCTTTAGATCATTAAAAAAGGTATAATCTCGTCGCCACTGTGCATATCAAAAAAGCAAAATTAAATATTACAATGACATCGACCTCTGAATGCTTTACGGACTTCATCTTAAATTAAGAAAACATTACTAACATTTAATTTACAAATCTGTTTTGTATCTAAACAAGAAAAAAAAATGATTACGTGGGTCACCCAGATTATTTAACATTAACAATCTAGTGACGAGCCAAATTGAACTCATTGTGCTTTAAAAAATGGATTTATCTTTAATACACTTATAAAGGCCGTCTAACGTTGCACTTTTACAATAGAAATTGTAATTGAACAATAAGATTTTTTGAATTATGAAGTAATAAACAACTACAGGGCTATCCCGGTTTAATGAATACTGAGTTAAACAAATTCCCAAGTTAGCGAACGTTCAATTCTTTCTCGGTGAGTACCTTGTACAATAAATAAACCATAAACTGGGTTTTGAAAAGTGGGCTTTATATTGGACCTATGGTAAATTATGGAACCATCTTCGCCAAATTTAGTAGCATGATTTAAGTGCTATGAAATCCTGACAGAACAAATTTTACTGCAATATGGAGCCAATGGTAAATTATAGAACGATCTTCACATAATTTAGTTGTGCGATTTGTAGTCATATATCTAATTTGGGTAAAATTTAATGATGTAAGTTTTTCTTAACAAAAATATACTTTTTTTTTTAAATATTACCTATGCTAATCCCGCGAAGCTCTACGCTAGTCTGCAGGAGACCAGAGTCTCTGGCGGGAATCGAACCCGCAACCCCGGCGCTGATAGACTATCTTACTACCAACTAGCCTACCGGGGCACCCTACAAATTTTTAGGGTGATTGTTTCACCCTAAATAACTAAAAAAACATCTTCTTTTCTGTCTTTCGGAAGTGAGTGTGTTTTTAACAGACGGACAGAAAGAAGGACATGGCTAAATAGACTTAGAACGGTATATTTATTCTTTATTGGGTCTTTGAAGGATGAAAAAAATTTTGCTCGGAATGCTAGATAGATATGTAGAAGGCTATAAGCACCACGACTAGGGTAGCCAGATTTAAAATTCGGAAAAAATTACATTGAATACAAAAAACAGTACAATCATGAAAAAAACAGTACATGTAGAAAACGTGCATATCCCTCTTTATAAATTGTTGGAAAAAATCGACACGTAATAATCATATACCCGGTAGGCTAGTTGGTAGTGAGCTAGTCTATCAGCGCCGGGGTTGCGATTCCCGCCAGAGGCTCTGGTCTCCTGCAGACAAGCGTAGAGCTTCGCGGGAATAGCATAGGTAATATTTAAAATAAAAAAAGTATATTTTTGTTACACCAGTAATGCCATTAGGATACGAAAGATACATTTTTCGTATATTTTGATGACTTCAGGTACCCTGTATAATCCTGACATTTTTTGTATCTTTTGAATCTGTACGCAAAATGTACATAAATAAAATATTAAACTTTCAATTTTTACAAAAATTAATTGGTTTTGATAACATCCAAAGATAGTTACATATAATTTATTTTAAAGATTGCTTACTGTATTTTTAAAAATTACATACATACCTAATACATTATTATGACTTAAATATATATGTATAAAAATGAATTTATATGCTATCATTTTCTTTGCCATATTTATTAAATATGAAATAAAAATGTTATGTAACTAAATGTTAAACGTTAAAAATGAATTTTAAAATTTTTTCAAAATGTATCTTTTTGGGAAAAAGTGTATCTTTTTGGAAACTAAGATGTATCTTTCTCGAAATTTCCCTGGCAACACTGATCTACACGCTTTAAAAATATCGTGTTATTTTGTGTAATTTTTGGTAACGAAACGGTTGTTCTAAAAATTCTTTTCCATATACCTTTAATGAAAATTAAAAAGTGTTTTGCTTCTACTGAAAATTTTGAGTTAATGCCCTCTTATTGATTAAGTGCGATATATAACTATTTTTTTAAGTTATTAAACATTTTAAACTTTATTTAATATGCTATAACAATAATATAAAGAAATACACTTGAAAAGTAAAGAAAAGATTTAAATTTTATGGCCTTTCATATACGAAATGACGCCATTTGCGTTCACAAAGCAAACATCAGAAGCGAACCATTTTGCCATAGTTCATGTTCCAAACCTAATCTAACCTAAATTTGCTTAAAAAAATTAATTAATTGATTGTTCTAGCAGGAAATTCTGTAAGCATATTGGTATTTAATTAAATTTTCACCACACATAGTTGCACAAATCGTATAGAATTTGCGAAAATTATTGTTTGCTGGATTAATTTTTTAATTCCGAACAATTTTTAATTTATTAAGGCCGATTTTACCAATTAGAGCTTTAAATAATTATGCATTACTATAACTGCCAGTTAACAATAGCTTTTCTTGAAAGTTTTTGTATTGTATTGTAAAATATTAGGATATTATGAAAATATGACTTGATAGCAAACCATTTGAAAGACCCAAATATATATTACTTTAACAGGGTTTTCTTAATATCTTTGTTTTTAGTAGACTGAACCAAAAAAAAACGCTACAAAAATCAGTACAAAGTGTAAAAAATAGTACATTTGTATACAGTTTTGTGTGTTTTGCATAAAACAGTACAATTAGAAAAAATCAGTACATGTGCTGCTACCACGATCCAGAGGATCTTTTGTGCAGCCTATATATCTCACCATGTCAGGATCACGTTACGTAAAAAGCCTATTCATAAATCATCATAAATTTCAGTTAGGCTCATCATTTGCCCCCGAAAAATTTCCCAAGAAGTCCCCAAGGTTTGGAGCAGATGTTCTGACGTTTCGTCATCAACCTCACACAATCTGCATATAATAGTACTTACCTTACCCATCAAAAGCTGTTAGTATCTAAAGCCACAGTGCCCCGTGAATAGACTAACAAGTAGCCCAAGTTCCGACATCTCAAGCAGAAGTAGCTTACCTGCCTTCCCACGGGACATGGTTACAAATCTCTTGGACTATCCCTGCGGAAAATTTGTGTCAATTGCTCTTAAAGCACTTATCCCGTGACCAGTGAACAAAATTTTATAATTAAAACGAACGAAATGTGATAGGTGAAAACAAGACCTATCGCTTAGTTGGTGACAATGTGTTTAGAGTGTAATAGGTCCAGAGAAAAGGTATTTGGCACAAAACTATTCATGTGACTGGATTTTGTGCGGGTAGTGGCTGATTCTCTCTAGTTCTTTTACTTTGTATGAAGGGGATCTATCATATTGACATGGTTCATTTGTGACAATATCTGCGACAGGCATTATTTTAACCGACATTGGATGTGTCCATTAAGTTTATTTCAGTGACCTGTTACAAAGTGTCAAAAGGTGCCAATTAACCCCTCGTAGGCCATCGCCAAGTTGAAGTGGCTTGTCAAGTGACAAGTTTAGTGTTAGTTCCCTTTCTCCTAGGGACCTTAACCCAAAAGTGGACGTCCAAGTGTGAAAGAATTCATGTTCAGACCATGTTTGTATCGTCCCCTTAATGTGACCGACAGTGACGTCGAAGAAAGGCTCAAGGCCTATAAATGAAGAGCGAGCGCCTCTGTTTTTCAAGCTGTCGGCCCTCACATGGCCCTCACGGCCAGGTACCTAACATTAATTCAAGTCATTGGGTTTCTCCAGATCGTTCAAAGATATAAAACATGACTTACCTGGAATTCACCTCCAAAGTAGATTGTGCTCTGACATCGGCCTGACTATTTGACATTAAAAATAATCCCAAGCTTTTTGACCTCCACTTCAGACAATGCTCTGTGCCAATCAGCGTAGGCCTCCGACTGAGAGATCATAGGCTGTTTGCCAATATGCAAGCCACTTTGGGAAATCGGGCAAATAATGCCCTCTCCATTACCACCATTTCTCCGTTCCGAACCATAGGTGCACTAAACCTGGTCCTCTTGCCCCTGCCACAAGGATTAGTACGCCCGTTGGTCCCTATCAGGTATAAGGACATTAAAATTCCTATACAATACCAGGCGCGCGGCATCCTCATTTACAGTTAAGGCGACAAACCTTATCGAGTATCACTCTAGTTTTGCCTGTTCGGAATGTTCACGGAATGATAAACTTAGTATGCACTCTGCACAACTAGTGTCGGAGAGTATAAAACATATATTTAATATGGCATAAAAAAAGGGTTTTTATTGATAAAAGTACAGAAAAAGTGTACCGTAATTAAAGAACTTTTTGATTAAACGAATAGGCCAGACATTATATCGTTCGTTAAACCGAGATACTACTGTATTTGGCAAATGTTTCCATTTAACGAATAAGTGGTTCAGATAAACTACAGTATGATATTTTAATTATTGAGTAATACTACACCATTTCAATTATAAATTCAAATAACTGCAATTAAATATGTTTAAGTGTTTTTTTTTATTATTATTTTAATTAAAAATTATTTAAATATATTTCAGCCTATTTATCCGATCCAAATGAATTAACAATTAACAGCTTTATCCAACAAGATGGTGACTCAAGTTCCTATTTATACCGTGATAGTGTTGCCAATCAAATATATTCGGATGTCACTTCTGTAAGATCATTGGCATCAATTGGCATTGGATCAACAGATGGCAGAAGATTGGTGATAAAAAGGGTGCCGCAAACACCAACCGAATTATTGAATATTGTTAATCCGCCAACTCCACAGTAAGTTTAAAAAAAATTAATCCAAAATTGTCTAAACTATTTTTTAAAAAAAGTATTAAAAAGCCCTATTGTTCATTTCATTAGGCTCGAAAAAATAATAACTTATATCCATAAACATTTGTTTATTAAAACTTAGTGGTTCGATATTAAACACAAATTAAATAAATATTTACTTAAAAAAAAACACACAAATAACCAAAAAGCCACATGATTTTTGTTTTGGTATTTATTTAAAAAGCAACCGAAGTCAAAAAGTTATCAAAAAATAAACAGAAATATGTAAACAAGGACACGTGTTGTATTCAAACTCTTATATGTAAATTTAAATAAAAACTTTAAAATTTAAAAAAAAAACAAACAAAATTATTGTCCATAAAATTAGAGTTAAAAATATTTTAAAATATAATAATAAAAATAAAAAAATTAACACTTCCATTAAATAAATAATATAGCACGATTTAATATTTACTTTATAAAAAAAATTAATAAAAACCAGTCCGAGTGCTTTATTCGGCTGTTCCGAATCGTTGATGCCCTCCACCGACAGTTAGACTATTTCAGGAATAGGCTTTATATGGGATCTATAAAATATTAACCAATCTTTATAAAAACTGACGTCAGTTAACAATTTGTTGCGGTTTAGGCCCATGGTATTTTATTAACCGACAATCAGAAAGTTGTATGCTTTTATTTCTACTCATATAAAACTTCATTTGCACTAACTTGAATAAAATATCATAATTCGTAACACTTTTAGCCGTGCGTAAATGATTTTCAGGCGGGAAATTTATATTGGACCCATGCTTTATTATGAAAACTAAATTAGACCAAATTTCAATACAGTAGTGAAATTTGTTTTAGCGTTTTATATATTTTATACGGTTTTACGGCGTATTTAAATATTTTCCGAGATTGTAATTTTCATTGTATTTGACTTTAAGTCAAATTGAGAAAATATCGTTATTTACTTACCCGTTACACATGTTTGGTTTAGTTTGGTTGTATTCCGCCCTTTGTTAACAAAAGAACTCTCAATTATAAGACACCAGCAGCATGCCCAATATGGTTTTCTTAATAATTCTGCTGATGTATCTGATGTATAAATAGGTAATTAAAAAAATTGAATATGGGAATTTTTGCTTCTTATTTTGCTTTTTAAACGTGAAAATAATGTATATTATACATGATATATTATGTCATCGCCCTGATGACCGTTTGTCATCGCACTGATGACAGTTTGTCATTGCGCTGATGACAGTTTTTCATTGCACTGATGACAGTTTGTCTGTACTGATGTCAAAATACATTAGTGTTATGACGCCTTTTCTATCAGTGTACACAAAATGTGGGGTCGAATTGATGTCACTGAAGTCATAGCATATATGGCGCATAAAATATGACAAACTTTTAGGATGACGTTCGTCATTGGATTGATGTTACTTTTGCCTTATTGATGCCATTTGTAATAACATTGATGTCACAATTCTTATGTTAGAGCATCATCAATATGAAGACGCATTTTTCTATGAGTGTACTAAAGTGTTTTTCGAGAGTGGGCCACTTTTTGTTTTAGTTTTTGTAACAAAATTATCAATTTTGTAAGGTGGTTTATCCATATTTGGATTCATAGGTTAGGTTAGAAGGGTTATGCGCCCTAGGGCACAACATCACACAGAAATAATTGGGCCCAATATGGTTCTTTTCTTTTGAGTCCTTCGAAAATAAGCGTAATTTCAACAGGTGAACAGACGAACATGGCTAAATCGACTTAGAATTACTCAAGGACCCAGAATATACATATATACTATATAGGGTCTGAATTTAATAATAAAACAGTTTCACATGGAATGACAACGACAGGTGGAGGGTATAAAAAGAAAAAACAGACTGCTTTTTAAACGGCGTTATAAGAACATTAGAAGATGTTAATTTCCTTTGGGAAATTTGATTTCTGAATTACGCTTCGTTTGATAAAAAAAACACAAAAACTAATTTTTTTTCAAAAATCTACGTAATTTTTTTTTTTTTTTTGTCCAAAGAGGAATGAAATTTTTTTATCTCTCAAATAGAAAATTATGCTATTACAAAAATATGTAACGGTAAACCCATAAAATCCAATCCGAACTTAAGAACCAGTAAGCTGGCAGTAACAGTAATTTTACCGTACAGTAAAAAAAGTAAGAAAATATATTTTCTACAGATTTAGACGTTACAGTCTTACTGCTAACTATAATCGTTCTAATTACTTTACATACAAAAAAATGAAGCAGCTGATTTGCAACGGTGCTGTTACTGTCAGCTAACAAGGGCTTTAGGAGTTTGCAACGAAAGAGCCCATACAAGACGACGTCAAAGAATTCAATTTAAAGTCGATTATTTTTTAATCGACTTATTCCTGATATGAATTTCATAATTTGCACGTTTTTTAGGTGTGTTAAACGAAAAATGCATCTTTAAAACTCTTTTATAGTCATACACAGTGCAACTAAGCGAAAAACTTGCATAATTTCATTAGCGTTATAAATAGAAACTCTTTTGATCAAAACTTAACAAAACTTAGTTTTGATCAAATATTTTTTTGCGATTTTTTTTTTTTTTTTTTTTTTTTTTTTTTTGTTATTGACTCGTTTTTGAAATGATGCTTATAAAGGGCCGATAGAACTTGAAATGTAAAAAAATAACACGAATGATTAAATCGCAAAAAAAAAAATTTGTATTCCAAACATTTCAAAATGATTTCGGGCATGTAGGCAGCGCGACTGTTCCTAACGAAGCGCAATTGTGCTGCACTTTTTCGATCATTACTGGCCGAGCTGTCATAAATAATATGAACATTGTTGGCCTTCAAGGCGTCAATTATTGCTGGTTTTCAGCCGCATAGAAAATAACCGAGAAGTGTCAAATCGAACGACCTTGACAGGTTCGAAATCAAGTTATCGTGCAACTTTTCGATGGTTGCATACGCCGTATGGCACGTAGCGTAATCCCGTTTATCATCCATATTTTCGGAGTTTTGAAAGTCTGTTATGGATTGGTCTCACTTCATGTGCGACAGGTGTCTTTACTGAAAAACACGTTAAGCCAAAAATTTGTCTCTGCGCTGAACACAATTTTGCGATAAAACATCGAAAATTTATTTGCTAAGCAATTTTGGATAATTTGGTACTGTTGTTTAAGCGTGCATCTATTCATGATGATTTTCCAGAGTAAACTATATCAGACAAAAAAAAACAAACACCCCTTATGAGAATTTTTAAAGCAAATTGAAGCTATTTGAAATGTCAAACTATAATTGCCAAAGTTGGGATGAACAAGATCATTAAATGCTTATAACTGGTGTGCACATAAGCGATGAATATTGTATTGAATATTGAATATTTAGTCAATTCACAAGGTATCCTAACATGTCATATTGTCAAAATGTCCTAATATTTCGCAATGGTTTAAAAATATTGTTGTTGGTTTGTTAACAAAAAGTGTCTTAAATAAATAGAACGTTGCTTGCTGTGTTTATTGTGCTGTCGTAATCAATCAGAAAAGTCCAGCGCTGAGCGGCTGAGCCGTACAACAATATTTTTAAACCATTCTGAAATATTAGGACATTTTGACAATATGACATGTTAGGATACCTTGTGAATTGACTAATTGTATATATAACGAATGTCCTAAAGTAGTACAGCCTATCGGATGTATGCTGCTGTTTTGAAATCCCAAGATTTGGTAGCTGCGAGTGTTGAAGCATTGTAACTTTCTATTTGGATAGTCAAGTAGCGCATAAGCAATCCAAGCTTGTTCGAAAGTTTAAAATATCTTACAACTTTAAAGCTGCAGGGTGTTATCGGATATATCGCGATAATAAAGTAGTTAATTGGAATACAGTATGTAATTGGGATAGTTTAGTGTTAAATTTCACTTGCTCTGTAGTTTCTTTCGCTTTAATAATTTTTCTGGGTTAAGGCACTCTTCAGTGTCCTCGAGTTACCTTATATAACATTGTTCTCATACTAGATGTCACTTGAAATAAGAGTTTAGGTTAAAATCAATTACTAGTGATATATTGTTTTAATAATGTAAAATAATTATTCACAGAAAAAAGTTTTTTATCGATTAAAAAAATTGTTTAAAAAGTATTAAAATTTACTTAATGAGATAATCAATTATTTTTTTTTTTTTTTTGGTTGAAAGAAAGTCAAAAATGTAATTTTGATTTAATTAATATTTAAGTGGTTTTGAAATACATTTTTAATTAAAATATTAATTATGTATCAAAAAATATTAATTGACTTTTTCGTTTAAAATAAAACAATTTGAACTTGTATAATTGTTGTCAATATTTAATTAAATAAACTAACACATTTTTTGAAATGGCAAAGTTTTTTAATCATTTTTTAATTAAAATTAAAAATATCATTTATTGAAAAACAAATATTCACAATTTTACCATTTTTAGTAATCAATATAATCATTTTGGTAATAGGTGCAAAATCAACAACTTGTTTGCTTGATATAATAAATTTGGCATAAATTTGGTGATTTAAATGTTAATAGTTATAGCAAACGTAGTTTAAACGACGCCATCATAACCCATTGTAGGGTATATGAAGTTAGTAAAACTATTTAATTTTTTAAATAAATAAAATGTTGTTGAGGAAAACAGAAGTTTTTAGGATCTTAAAATTAATTTTAGTAGTTAGTAATCGATGAACGGTCTATTTAAACGGACCGCTCCATTAAAGTGTGTGTGTGTGTTGGCGTGAAAAAACCCAAACACGAACGAATTTCTGTCCAAAAAGATAAAGAAAACAGTTCCTTAAGGCAATGGCTATAAAATAGTATATTTGAAAAAAAAATTTGAAAATTTCCCTAATAAAAGGTAATTGAAAAAAATTAAATTACCTCGCGGAAAATGCCTCCTCGCATCGATTTAGAACGTTTATCCTCAAAATATTCGGAACAATCGTACACGCGTTACCAAAGAGTTGCTAAAATGTAAGTGAACAATATACAAGAGTGCTACATTCGGCTGTATCGAATCTTTTATGCTTTTTACTATAGTTCGAGTATTGAAATTCGTACTAAAAACTTAAATTCGGGAGTATATAATTGCTTTGGAACTATGCGCCCGCAACAAATAATAATATATATATTTACTTGTATGGACCCCTTGTGAAATAATGTACCGTATTTGCTCATTTTCGTTATATAATACTCCTTATATATAAGAAAACGCTTAATCAAACTTAGCCCTCTTTAAGATCGAATTAGACGTGGCATGAACATATTGCCATGGTAACCCAAAATTCAATTGTATTCATAAATTGATTTTAGTTATTTTATACTTTATTCATTTTTGCAACACCCTAAAAATCCGTTGAAAAAAGTTTTTTCATTATTGTCACGTGATGTGGCAGATAAACGATGAGAAAATCGAAAACAATTTACAATTATAATTGTGGATTTATTTTTAGTTTCAATCAATTTAAATTGATCGATACTTTTTTAAACACGTAAATTTATTTAAGCTAAAAGGCTGGATATCAAACTGTTTTAAATATTTATTTATACAATTAGCGTCTATTAAGGTTGATAATGATAGGTTTTTAAACAAATTACTAAGGCGGTCATTATTAATCCAAAAAAGGTGTTAAATGTGTTAAAACGATAAAAATAAATTAATAATTATATATTTTTTAGCTATTTAGAAAATATTGTATAATTTCAAGAATATTTTTGTATTTAAATGTTATTATACGTTTTATGCGAATACAGATGAATTAATATGGTAAAAAGTATACGAATTGAGGAAATTTTCGGAATATCACATGAATATTATATGAAAAATTTAAGAAAAAATTAAATTGTTATACCTTTGGCGACGAAGAATTTTCGGCTTAAGATTTTAAGAACTTTATTGCGGATTCTTTCTCTAAAATGCAACATTTAAAGACAAAAGAGTTGCCAAAATTAAAAACTGTTACTCCTTGTATGAAAAAAAATCATGGGACAAATGTGTCCAATTCGTCGTCAAAGGTAATAATTTGAGAACGAATGCAATGAACATTTAAAAGCATTTTTTCGTTTTATAAAACTGAGAATGAAATCTTACAGTCTTTAAACGCTTTGAAGAGTGAAGATAAAAGAAATGTGTTTAAATTAGACATAAGGATAAAAGTGTTTTAGACAATTTTACGAATTTTAAGACTAATGCGTCAATGGCAAAATGTACTCCTAAATCTGAAGCAGCCAAAGAAGTTTTAGCTGAATTTCAGTGGGAAAGAGCCAACCAAATTACCTTTCGCCAACTTATAACCCCCCTTACTAAATAAGCAGGCAGGTTCTGATCCCAAAATTAAGCTATAATTAATAATCTTTAATAAATATTATTATAAATTATTCGACATTCATTAAGTTATTTTTAATTTCTATTTATTCAAGCTTCTGTTTTTTTTTTTTTATTTTATAAAAAAGGTAATATTTATTTTTTTTTTCGAATTTTCGTAACTTCTTTGTGTTACGTCTTCAGGATTGAACATTTTAAAAACAATTACACAAAAAAAAAATTAACAAAAGTTATGCTAACAAAACATTTAAACATAATCTATTACAGTTTAAAATATTTATTTAGTTTCCGTTTCTATTTTTATTAACTTAAGCTTCGTTCACAATAGAGCATAATAGAGCAAAAAAATTTTTTCGTAACCACACACATTTTCAGTTAAGAAACCGTTTGCAAATTTTTCCCAGAACAAAATTACGTATTTATTATTATTTTTTAAATAATTTTTTTAAAATTTTCATACAAAACTAAATAAAATTTTTATAAACGTCATCAACAATTTCATACAAATTGTTGCTTTAAAAAAACTTTAGTTACATTTTGTTCGAAAAATGAAAGGAAAATATATGAAATACTTTGGGAAGACATAAGATAGAAAAAAAAAATAAATTGTTGCTAGCATTGTGTACGAGGTTTTAATGTCTATAACTATGGGCTACACTATCAGTGTCTGTCTTATAATTAATTCCTTATAAATTTGGAAGCTTTATTATTTGAAGCATTTCTAACATAAAACGTCTCTTGTAATTACTCTCTGTGTTTAAAATTTTTACATTACATAGTGTCTTAATATTTCTGATTTATGTCCAGCAATGTCCAGTTTTTAGTTAATTTTTTGGTGTTTCCAAATATAATTAACCACATTGTCCATTATTATTTCCCCTACAAGGTATTCTATAAACTACATTTGACCTATCTAATGTATTATATGACATGTGCCACTTTATAAATATTAGTATTTTAGATGTTAGAATTTTCCAACCATTCCGACATGTTCGGTTTATAAGTCAATGATTTATAAATCTCCGGTTCATTCGCAGAACCTTTACTATTTCCATTTTTGTTCATGTATAGTCCTATTAAATTAGTTATAAGTTTCATCCGAAAACTATTGTTGTTGCTTTGTTGCAGCTTTGATATTGTTACAAGTAAGACTTGAGTGTATTTATTTATTTACTTTATAGTCTTATTTGTATAATATTTTTTGCTCTTCTAAATTCTTTGGAAAAATTTCCTGACGAGCTGGCCTAATCAACCAGAGAAATGCGCATAGGAACTAGCTTTCCCACAACAATAAATTTCAGTGTTTTTATCAAAAATAAAAAATCTTATTAATAATAAATTTTGTATTCCCGAAAATAACTTTTGATAAAAATTTTTTATTATTTTAAAATTGAAATTTTTAAAACATAAAATATTTATTGTTCTAAAATTTTTAAGAACATCCTTGCGAAAATAGTTCAAACAATTGAATTCGGGAAGAAATAATCTCGTATCTTACGCTGCTTTTACTCATGCAAGTAGTGGCACACCATTTGTTTTTCTGTTTGCACATGCCACTGTGAAAATTTTTTTACTTCTAAAATTTAAAAAAAAGGTACCAGAAAACATTTTTTATACCAAAATTATTCTAGCAATATTTAGCTCTATAATTAACAAACCAAATGAGCGACTCAAAAAATTAATCCTAAAAAAACATATAACAAATTAAAACTTGAATTACAATTTTACAACAATCTAGTAAATTAACATTAAATTTTAAACATGGTAACATTGTTTATCGATTTGACATGCAAAATTGGCTGCCACCATGATGCGATATTAGTAAAAAATCGTGAGTGTATTGAGTTTTTCGAACTGGCAGTGACATGTGTAAATGCTAAGTTACAGCTGAATACTGTCGATATGCCTAACTTGCTACTTTTTGCTGGTAAAGCGTTCATTTTATTTTTTATTTTTTTTTAACCATTCGGAGAAATTTATTGTAAATTCTAAATTTACTGTCTAGTTGCTAGTTTCTGCTAGTATAGTAAATGAACACACCTTATATAAAAACGTTAAGTAAAATAGAAAAAAAATTTAAAAAAATATACATTGACGATAAATGGGATATATAAATGGCTCAGAGCTGAACCGAACCAAGTCATTAAATATAATATGTATGTATATTTTTTAGGGAGATCGAACGGTTATTATTCGACCGGTTTTAACCGGTTATTTTAGCTTTGCCCAAGTCGGTTATTTTAAAATGCCCATTTTTCGAATATCGAACAAACCGGTTATTTTGGTATAATAAACCGGTTATTTTGGTACTGTGTAATTTATATACATTTACCTTACTCTTGCTGTAGATGTTGCCGTAATTTAAGTATTTTCTAATTGAATATTGGCCAAACTTAAACTTTTTATGAAGAATGTCAAAACAAAATGTTACAAGAGTTAAAAAACATTATGAACACTGTAAATTCAAATCGCTTATAAAAGCGCGTGTTCTTTTAGAAAAAAAAACACCAAAAACTATTTAAAATACTACAAAAACGTGTGCAGTTAAAAAGTAAATAGTAATTTGTGCAAGAGTATTCTAAATATTAAATATATTTTTATATAAAGATTATCTCTAGATATTTTTCGAACGCGATTAAAAAGACAAAAATTATAAGTTACAAGGGTTCTTCCATGTCATGCTTGACATTAATGTGATCCAAATAAAACTTAACTCCGTTCGAAGAAGTTCTAAGGAGACGACAAATAATACTTTACTAAAATACACTGCAAAAAATGAATCGTGTGAAATATTAGCCCGTTTTGTTGCCGAGGACGAAATGCCAGTTAGGGCACTAAAAACTCTATTTAAGTAGTTCTAGCATCTCTTCATGCTGAAAACTACAACATTACGGCGGAATCAACGATATGGGAAAAATTTCTACCAGTTTTATTTAACTAAAAAACAAAATTGAAGAAATCAAACAATGTCATGGAATGTTTTAAATTGAAGTCGACGAATTGACAAATATTTTACACAAAAAGAATGTTCAGTTCACCATTCGTTTCTATAATGCTGAAACAAAATAATTTGAAATAGATAATCCTGGCTAAGAGGTTTTGTTTGCAACTTTTGAAAAATATGGTTGATTTATAAAGATAGCCTAACCACTAACAAATTAAAACTCATTCTAAATTAATTTGAGAGAATATTTCAAATAATAACTTTATTAAATTCCTATAATTTATTTGCTTTTGGAAAACGTGTCTAGATCAAATATCATTCAACAGTTTCTAAATTATATTATACAAATATCTTCTTACAAATAAAGTTTAGTAAATCAATAACAAATATCGTAAAATATTTGTTAGGTCTGATCTAAGTCATATTTATGTATTTTGTGGGTCCTTACCTTTGCAAATTGTTTTGTTTTTATTCAAATTAACGTTTTATTTTAAATACTTATTTGATTTTTGTGTTTTTAAGTATTTGAATTAAAACCGGTTAACCGGTTATTTAAAAATTGCTTAACCGATACCCGGTTTTTTTAAAATAGCAACTATTCGTAATATTCGAAAAGCGGTTATTGAAAAAAGTCGAATAATCGATCTCCCTAATATTTTTTAAAGCTGCTGCGAAATTCTCCGCAAAGTTTAACTTTATTCAGTCCAGTAAAGGGCGAAATCAAAAATAGTTTCGTTCTTTAGTTAACGCAAATAAACAAAATCAAAGGCTCCAGAATTTAATGGAAGGTTATTTACTCAAACTCAAAATATTACCGAATTTAATTTTTTTAATTGGCCTCTTTAGCTCTGATCCCTCCATATAATTCCCAACATGAGACGCCTTTAATCCTTAACGCCTTTACACAAATACCAAAGAACGCATTTCTTTTTTATCGAACAACATCGGTTTAGTTGCGAAACGTCGCTGCAATGACAAAAAAAAACCAAATGGGATATATGTGTCCGATTCATCGTTGAAAGTTTAATGTTGGTTATCGTAAACGCCTTTTAAAATGTTGCTTGTTTAATTTTGTTGTTCGGTATTAGGGTTTCTAAATTCCCAGACTTTTTTAATTCCCGGCAGCGCAAACAATTTTCTCTTTTATTCCCGGCAATACCCGGGAATTTTTTTAAAAAATAATATAAAAAAGCATATGTCCATACAAAATCTTATATATTATTGACCCTAAATGGTGATTTTAAACAATAAAATGTGCTTAATCAGGAAAAACTTAATCGTTTCTGTTGTTCCAAAATGTTTGGCAGCGTTTCAAATCTCCTCATCGCATCACAAAAGATTTAAGCAAACAAATAGTGATACAAATTTTGGATGTTTAACTTCGGGTTGATATATTACAGAATTTACTTAATATCATATTTGACAATACTGTTTCATTAAGTTAAACATTTTACAAATATAACATATGTCGGGCATGAGGCAAAAATTATGTGCTCGCCTCAAAGAAGTTAAAAGAAATTGTCTATTTGTACCCAACTGTGGATTTAAAATAGTTGCGGTCACTGCAGAGTTATCCGCACGTCAATCTCGAACTTGAGGGTTGATCACATCTTCCCAGTTGCTGTTCACGGTTATCGCAGAAAAAGTCGCCATTTTCTAAAAGTAAGAATTAATTCTAAAGCTGGATTTTATCTTTCACAGTCATATTAGCACTTTATTCAACGCATATGTATAAGAAATAAAGAAATCGATCAGCTTACACAGAAAAAATTAAAAATTGTCTCTAATCACCAAATTTATACCAAATTCATAATATCAAGCAAACAAGTTGTTGATTTTGCACCTATTACCAAAATGATTATATTGATTAAGTACTAAAAATTGTAAAATTGTGAATATTTTTTTTTTTTTTTCAATAAATGATTTGTCCTTTAAGTTGTGCTGAAAAAGGTCAACAAGAAAAAAGAAAGACAAAAAAATGAAAAACAAAAATGTACTTTGGATTTCAGGAAGAATTCTTGACAAAAAGTACGGAAAAAACAGAAGTTAGGAAGAACATGTAAATCAATTAAAATAGATAATCATTTATTCAAAAGCAAATTTTTATCTACCAAAGTGAAATACCATTTGGTTTAAATATTGATGTTTGACTATTGACGTCATCCGGCTTCAATAGCCGAGTGAGTAAAGACGGCAAACCCCACTGAAGAGATTGTGTGGTTACAATCGAAACTAGTCTGGGAAACCTGTCCGTGAAAGCCTGGGTTCGAATCTCAGCGCAGTCAAGAATGAAAAATTATCAATATAATTTTAATTGATTTCATGTTGTAAAATTCCTGTCTTCATAAAAATAATTTAATGAAAATAAAATTCAATGAACTTAAGCCTAATTAAAAATATCTAAATTTGGATTAAAACCCATTTAACAGTTCAATAAAATAACCACAATACTAATTAATAAATGATATTTTTAATTTAAATTTAAAAAATGATCAAAAAACTTTGCCATTTCAAACAGTGTATTAATTTATTTAATTTAACTAGTGTTCGCCAAGTGGTCGAAATTCGATCATAATTTTTTATGCAAATGTGAAGAAAACATACATATAAGTATATATGAATTTAAATATATAGAAAATTCGGTTTTTTCGTCTTAATGGATCGATTTGGCTAGGTGCCAACCTCCGAACTAAATGTTCTATTCTACTCAAGTCCGTGAATGCTTAATTTAGTTTTTTAAGTTGAACTATATGAAAAAAGTCAGAAAGTACCAATTGAAAATGAAAAAGTACAAAAATTTCGCCTTTTAAATAAAGTTTCTCAATCACTCAGGACTCTGCATGCTGAATTTTATGTTGCTATGTTCAGAATTATTAAAAATTCAAAAAGTACCAGTTAAAGAACGAAAAGTACCAAAAAGCTCTTCCTTACAGATTCTTATTCACTCAGAGCCATGCATGTTTAATTTTAGGTCCAATACTAACGGAAATGCAAAAAGGTCCATTTGAAGACCAAAAAAGTTCCCTCTTATAGATTCTCACCCATTCGGGACATTGCAGGTTTAGTTTAATGTTTCTAGGTCCAATATTAAAGGAAATTAAAAAAAGTACCAGTTGTAGAGCCTCTCCCTTACAGATTCTTATTCCCTCAGAACAATGCAATAATTTTATGTTTCTAGGTCCAATATTAACTAAAATTCAAAAAGTACGAGTTGAAGAACAAAATCATGCCAACACTTTTCATCTTATAGGTTCTCATTCACTCAAGACCTTGCACAAATAATTTTTTATTTCTAAGTTCAATATTACAAAGAATTTAAAAACTACCACACGCAGCACGGAAAAGTAAAAGAAAGTAATTAAATTTCCCGTATTTCCCCTTCCATAAAACGTTCGAATTTCGAAAAAGTACCAAATTTATATTTGTATTTTTTAGATAAGATACGAATTTGGTATAGCCTTTATTCATATACTTATTGGTTTTAAAGCTAAATGGGGAACCCAAAAGTTCCAAAATAGAGGTTAAACCATTTTACTCTCTGTCCGCTTATTTTTTTAATGAACAACGATAGGTATAAATTTTTTTTGGGCTTCTATTAGTTTTGGAGATATGAAGTCACCGAATTTTTACCCTTTTTACACTCTTAATAAAATATACTACATTGTGCACTTCTGTGGGTAAATGCCTCTTAAATGGTGTATTTTTTGTTTAAATCGGTTGACAAACAGAGACGGAAAGTGTTCTTAACCGTTTTGCCTTTGCCGATTTATATATAGATATTGACAATTCCCAACAACAATTCTACAAGTTTAAATTATTTTATTTCAAACGAAAATATCATTAAAAAATTTTTTATATTTAAATAATATTTTAATTAAAAATTTTGTTTCAAAACAACTTAAATATTAATTAAACCAAAATTATATTTTTAATTTTCTTTCAACTAAAAAAAATTGATTCAATTATCAGATTAATTTAATTTAAATACTTTTTAAACTATTGAATGAGGGTATACTAAGATTGTCATTTCGTATGAAAGTTTTTTTTTATAATCTAAGACCCCATAAAGTATATATATTCTGACTTCTTGAGTAATTCTAAGTTGATTTAGCCATGTCCGCCTGTCTGTCCGTCTGTCCATCTGTTGAAAACACGCTCACTTTCGAAAAACGCAAAAGAAAAGAATAAACTTGGTTTCAAATTGATTGTATTTATCCTAAGCAATTTGGGATTGAAATCCAGTATCATCGGTGCAGTAGGATCACAACTATGAATCAAAATGTGGAACCACCACCCCAAAAAAAATTTTCATTTTGACACAAAAACTAACATAAATGGTGGAATAATGACGGAATGACACAAAATTTTGCACGAATTCGCTTTATACGACTGCAAATCATACTGCTTTATTTCGTGAAAATCGGTCTATAATTGACCATAGGCCCCATATAAACCCTACGCCCGGAAAACACATAAAACCGTAATAAATAATGTTATCATAATTAAATTCGATACGGTACAGTTTTGTAGGACTCGAAATCACACTGCTAAATTTCGCGAAGATCGGTAATAAATAATGTTATCATAATTAAATTCGGTACGGTACAGTTGTGTAGGACTCGAAATCACACTGCAAAATTTCGCGCAGATCGGTCCATAATTAACCCTAGACCCCATAAAAACTCTACTCCCGGAAAAAACTTTAGTACGCCTAAAATCGTAAAAAAATAGCGCTATAAAATTTGGTACTTCACAGTTTTATAGGACCAGAAATCACACTGTAAAATTTTTTGCAGATCGTTCCATTATTTACACTAGGCCCCATATAAGCCCTACTCCCGGAAAACAGTTGAGTACGCCTAAAACCGTAATTAATAATGATATCATACTAAAATTCACAGTTTTATAAGACTAGACCATAACAGATATAGATATTGCGGTAACATTTCTTTCAACTTAGATTCATATGGCCAGAAAAATATCATGTAATTTTGTGAAATTCATTGTTAACACTAAAACTAATTACACTGCTGTATTGAAATTTATTTTTTGTAATACCAGAAATTAGTCTTCAGAATTTCGGGATGATTGGTCCATAATTTACAATAGGTCCAATACAAATTACCCTCCTAAAAATCATTTTAGTTCGGCTCAACCTGTTACGAATCATGATATTTTACTCAAGCCAGTTCAAAGTTCTAACAAGCATAAAACTTTCTTATTGTCGGTCTATAATTTAATTCCGGTCTAAACCGCAACCAATTTTAATGCTGACGTTCGTTTTTGTGAAGCTTAGTTAATAAGATATATGTATGTATTTATCATATAGGGCCCACTCCTGCCGGTGGAGGGTATCAAAGATTCGGCACAGCCGAATTTAGAACTCTAACTTGTTTTAATTGATAAAAAAAAAAAAACTTTTTTTTTCTGTGTAAAAACTAAATTTTTTGTTTTGACAGTTATTTTTTAATATTTTCCTGTACAAACCTGAGTAAGGGAATGGCTTGGCTCTTAATATTCTATTTTTTTGAGCATACTTTTCAAGATGTACCATTACTGAATTCTCGGTAATTTCAAGAATTTATTTTAAAAGTTCCTGATCTTTATTCAAGTTTTTCTAACATTTAATTGTCCTAAATGCCAGCAACCGAGCATACGATAAAACACCTTAGCGCATTCTGAGGATTAAAACTTTTTGTTTGCTTTAGTTTTCAATATAAAAAAATCCTCAAAAATTAATCAATTTTTCAAACACAATAAAGATGACTTTTGAGCGATGATGTGATGTTCCACTATTGTCCGATAGGGAGGTCAAATCTAATTATTTCAAACAAATGCTTGAAGAAAGCAGTTTAGAAGTTTCTTAAATAAATAACCCTATTAAGATTTATTTTCTGAAATCTTCTATGATGTGATTTGACGATAATGCCAAGCGTTTCGAAACAATATGTAAGCTGAATGTCTTCTGTTGGCTACTAATGATTGAAACATTTTCTAAACAATTAAAGCGATTCAGTTTTGTATGATTAAAAAATATCCAAGAATAAAAGAAAAATTTTAATCTTTTCGCGAAATCACTTATTAAGTATTAAAAACAAAAGTAAAAGAATAGCTCTTAAGACATAACATAGTTATTTTTCCAAATTAACATTTGCCGCCACTAATTAAAAAAGGGGAGTAGTTGTTCATCTATTTTAACACGATATGACATACAATTACATGAAAACACATCGGATATGCTTTAATTAATTTAAACATGTTTATCGTGACACAAACATAAATCATGTATATAATTAATTTAATTTAATTATGAAAAAAATATAAAATACGCGTATGAAATTGTTACAACAGATAATTCTAAATGAAATATTATTCGAAGTAAAAACGTTTGATGGTACATTAATTTGGAGATCAAATAAAAAACATATTAAAATACGTACACATGTATGTGAATAAACAGTCGTGGAAATAAAACTAGCATATGTTTGAAAATTTTATTATGAAAATATAAGTTAATTTAAAGCTTATGGAAAAACTACGGAGAAATATTAATGTATAATTACATATCGAATTTTAAAATCTAGGGTTTATTTCGGAAAATGAAGCTTCAGCTTACCCAGAAAATTAAATGCGGGATTCAGGAATTTTACCTCTCTTTTATGTATTTACCAAGCAAAATTATTAAGTCCATAATATATTAAAATTTTTACTAAATTTTTTATATACTTTACGTCATTTATAACGAAAATATCGAATAAAGGAAATATTATACAATAGTACATAAAAGCACAGTTATAACTTACGAAATTTCGAACATAATCTGGTTGTTTTTGACTACATTAAACATACGAAACAAAATATTCCATAAATTACTAAAAACTGCTTCTCTGTACAAGGAAACAAATAAAATTTTAATAAAAAAAAAAAAAAAACGGCGGTAAGTTAAAACTGTTAAAAAATTCAACCGTTTTAAGAAACTGCAGTAGCCAGCGGATAAAAGAACATAAAAGAGTCTCAGATTTTTTTTTTTTATTATCGTTTTTTTTATTTTAAGCAATTATTTTTTATAAGAAATTTATTTCTTATAAAAGTTTTTTCTCTTATAAGAAATTTGTTTCTTCGATCGAGTAGACTAATTGACTAAAAAGAGAAACGAGAATTGTATACAGCTACTTGAACAACATTGAAAGCACAGACTACACACAGATATGTAAAAAGTGTGTAAAAACAGGCCGCTACAATCAACATAAATTGCGTGATCAAAACAAAAATAACAAAACACAAGACACGTTAGACAAAAGCATTAGTTCAACAAACGTTTTACTTTGTGCAAAAAACAATGTACTATTTAGTAATATTGTTTTATTTTATGTTATTTTCTTACTTAAATATTATTTACTAGTGTTGCGATAAACTTAAAAGTTAATTTTTACAACAGATTTGCAAATAAGTATCAACTAAATAAATTTGTATTCATTGTATTGCGGCATAAAATATGGTTCAAAGGGAAATGAAAAAAGGGCAGCTTTCTAAGAAAGAGATAAAAAATCTTCCGCCTCGTGACATATCTGTGTGTAATTTGTACCCATGTTCTGTAACTTTGGTAAGAACTTTTCGCATCATAAACGTGTGAAACAAAATATTCCATCGATTCTCGAAATGTGAGAAAAAAGTCTGTCTGTGACTCATGTCAGAAAATATCAAAAGAGATTACCTAGTTACGTTATAAATGTCTCGAATCCGATATGAAATTGCAGATGCTGTGAACGACAGTCAAACATACGTTGGCCGCGACTAAATTTGATTAAAATTGAAAATGTTTCAAGAACGGCGGCGAAAATACAACCGTCGGCTATACCAAAAAATGTAAAGTGCGACTTTAATGTTTGTTGATTACAAAACTGCTTTGAAAACATTCGTATATTTTTCAAAAATGTTAAAAGCAATATAATTAAACTATAAAAAAATATGCAAAGAACAAAATACTTATCTCTTCCATGTTAATATTCAGTGCATTTTGCATTTTTAATTTATTTTTTAGTGTTAAAATTTTTTCTCACCCCGTCTTTATGCGTGAGTTTATTTGACAGTTCAAAGCGGGAACTTTCTAAGTGGGAAAAACGTCTGTTTGGTTTAATTTATAGCATTTCTGTTTCATTTCTTACATTTCAATCGAAAAGTTTCTCGCCGCGGGAGTTACATAACAGTGATTGAAAGTTATAGCGAAAATATATAAGACGTACCCAAATGGCAACAACGTGTTGAAAGAGACAAAAAAATTCAGACTGGCGTTAAATTTGTTCATGTCCGCGACAAATATTCGTAAAGAAACCGGAGTTAATGCAAATGCTTGCACAGCGGTTTTTTTTTTTTTTGTCATAACTTTATAAATTCTTAATTAATTTTTTTAAATAAATCTTAAATTTAAACTTAAACTGATTTTAACCAATCACAATAAGTTTAAATGTTAGCACCCATTTTACTTGACCGGTTGGTTTTTTTTTTTTTGGAATATTAGTGAAAATAATTGCGAAACAAAAACATTTTGCTTGCTTAAGACGTGGACGGTTGTAAATCAATTAAATTATCCTCTAATATGCCATCTGAACTTTGATTTAAAAATTAACGTAAATTTGTTTCAGCTTATTCGGACTAGTGGTTCTCGAGTTATGACAAAGAAAAGAGCCTAAAACGTGACAAATTTCCCTATACAATACTTACTAACTTCAAATTAATTTTTAAATTATTATTTGATGTACCTTGACCAAACTAATGATGCAGAAGTTTTTTGGGTCTTCTTTCATAAACAATTATCAGAATTGAGTTCCGAAATCATGTGGCGTACTGTGTTAGGAAGAAAGGTTCGTGCGAAGTCAATCTTCTAAATCAATTCAATCTAATCAGATACCAATACCATATTGTGACGCCTGAGGTAATTAAAGATGACAAAGGCCCAAATTTACAGTCATTAGTTAATAATTAGTAAACTAAAATGATAACTATTGGTTAACTAGCATTTTATAGTTGCCAGTATACTGGTAAACTTAAAATTGTTATCAGATCAAAAAATGGTAACTCTATCAGAATACTAAATTTCAATATGGTAGCAGTGTTTTTGTTTACATTTTTTTAACAGGGTCTCCACCTGTGATAAGATATACGATTTTATATCAGCAAACGGCAAAATCAGTCGCAGAGAGTATTGGGCCTGTTCGGAAATGCATCACTGCACTGCATCTGATGCGCAGCGAGTTCGGTAAAGCATCACTGCAAATGTCAGCTGTTCGAAAATAGATAACAAATGCAGATGATGCGCAAACAAATCTAAAACACGCATCACAAATATTGCTGATGCATATTGTGTTCAATAATATAACCAATACGGGCGGCAAACAAGCTGATGCCAAGCTGATTTGAATGAGCAGCGCAAACTAATCATAGATGCGCATCAGATGCAGCGCAGTGATGCATTTCCGAACAGGCCCATTATCTTGCATGTGTACTCTCAAATAGTATTAATTTTATAATAAATTTTATGAGACAGTTGTTAAAGGAAATCGTATAATAACAATCTTATAAGATGAGCTGTCAAAAATAAAGATACATGCACACATACATATAAAGCAATAATAAGCCACCATTATTAAAATGTGTAATTTATTAATGCAAATAGTACCAATCTTGTGAAAAGTGTTTAAAAAACAATATTTTTAACTAAAGAATCAAAAAACTAAATAAAAGAATAAAAACGATAGAAGTTAACTGTACGAGAGTAGGTCGATTATGAAATAATATTAAGATTAACATGAAGAAATGTGTTCTCTCATTCTGTCGACGTTCTCTCAGATATTATATCAGTTTAATCTCAGGTGGAGACCCTGTGTTATATTAAAAGCTGAAAATATGCCGTAATGTTATAGGAAACAAAAAAGTGACAGTGTGAGTGCTAAACAAAAAGAAGACGCTTGGTGGCGTCTGTGTACAAGTTATTACTGTAAATTTGGGCCTAAGAAGAAAAAAGAGTGAAACTATAGAAATAGCGGAAGATAATATCGGAGAAAAACAACCCTACTAAACACAATAGCCCTACATATACCCATTCGCCAGCTTTCAGATTCTAAACAGCTCGATACATCTCCCAATTCGCTTATGAAACTACTACCCAGCCATCTAAGCCAGCTGTTCGCAGTGTCCTCGCTCAAATAACGCATGTACATAAATCTGACGAGTGAGATCCCATTACCACCTCTATCCTGCCTGTCATGCAGTAACACGTGATAATACCTATAGGTATTATCATGATACATCCTGGTTCTAAAGCAGAACTTGCCTTCTGCCTAATAGTGAATTAGAATCGGTCTTCCTAAGCACCGGCAAGTACGCCCACGACTCTGTTCCATTCCTGCAGGCCCGATTAGCCCTGTTTAGAACCAACACATGACTTTTTAAAGTTTCTTTAATTTCGATTTACGAGATAATCTTTAAAGAATATAAAGTCGCTTTTGGGATATACAAGAAATCAGTTCATTTAATTTTCTTCTTAAGTTTTAATAGGGTGTACTCGTATACGCTTTCCACCTGTGGGGAACATTTCTAACTAAATTAACCGAACGATGATTTTGAATTGATCAAAACACTTACAGCCGTATTCATAACGAAAATTTGGCATGAAGTTAGCACAAAGTTCATTCATAATACACTTTCCAAACTTTGGCTAACGATTTGCTAAACTCTCGTTAACGAGCTGCCAAACGTTTTCCAACTTGTGAATAACAGACGTTTAATGTTGAATAATTTTGTTTGCTATTTTTTAATACACAGTCTTTCTTTTTAATTTACTGTGCTTTTTTAAATTTATTTTAATTCAAAAACATTTAAAATTTTTATATGGGGAGAGAAAAAAAAATTAAATGAAATGAAAAAACCAGCAATGATTAATACAAAACGTGTTGCATTTTTGAGTAATATAATGTGGCATCATTAATATTCAGAGTTGATTTATTAAAAGTTAGCAGACAGATAAAATTTGTTCTAACAAGCTGCTAGGCTTAATCGGCATTCTAGTTAGCAGCTCGTTGCACGTAGTCTACAAACTGTGGTTAACGTTTTGTTATGAATACGGCTGTTATTTCTCAAAGATCGTATATACTGGCCCACTACAGTGGTGTACACTTCGAAATAAAATTTTTTTGTTTATTTTTTGCATGAAAGGGATATGATTTCCAATTATCTCAAAATACTGATTTCGCCCCTATACAATAAAATTAATATCTTATATTTTAACTTCTGGAATAATTTAGTGCCGCAAGACTAATAATCCTGCCCTATACATTTTAAATTTTTATATATAAAAAAATGCAGAATAAAGCCAAACATTGTACAATATTCCGCAATTTTTGGCCGTAACACGACGTCTATCGACATTATATGAATATCAAACTTTCTTTGCGATTTACATTATAGCGTATAAGTACCGCTATGGTTTATTAAATGAACAACTTTTTTCTTTCTGATTTTGTTTAACATTAACAATTATTAACATTATGTTATGAATATGTTTTGAATATATCTTTCAAATGGTGCCCATTGTATGTTTTGACCTGAAGTGCTCTTTCCAGAGCACTACCAATAACCTTTATTATAAGTGCAGGTTAAAGCGTCCTCACTTCTGCCCGGATATTCTCCTTAAGCTGTTGAATGCTTATTGGCATATACATTAATCTTTCGGTAACCCCATCGAAAAAACTGGGAGCCGTTAAGTCGGGCGAACCCGGTAGTCATGTTAAAATCTGAAAAACGCGATATTATTAGATCGCCCAAAATTTAGCATAGAAAAGCTATAGTCGGACGAGCTGTGGCTCCATATTGTTGGAACCACAGTTATCGACTGTTCTTCGGGTCTTGAATAGTTTTCAATCATTGCCCGGTATTGGATGGCATTTACGTTAACCGCGACTTGTTTGTCGTTTTCAAAAAAATGGGTCAAAAAATTATGTGCATCTAAATGGGTGCATTGATATTCAACAATTATTCTAGGATTTTGGAAGTCACATATTGTGTAACTTTGTTTAATCACGTGACCATTGAGGTGAAAATGGGCCTCATCGCTCATTATTCGATATGGTCTTTGTGTCTGAATAATCGAATGCTGACTTTGAAAAAAAAATTAACAACTTTGGTTCTTTGTTCTGTGATGAGTCTTTCGAACATAAGTTTTAAAAGTTTTTCAAGGTTAATTCTGAAAAAAATTAATTGAACAATTACTAAAAAATTTCGTTACTTATACGCCACCCTGTATTATTTAAATTGCATTTTAATTAAATTAATTATGTCTTTATGTAGTCTCCCAGTAAAGTTATGTACAAAAATATAACTTTAATTTCTGTATATGTGTTTATTCTAAATCAGGGGTGCCCAACGAATTTTACTTTGCGGGCCTTTTAAAACATAAACTATATTACAAAAGATATTGATAAAGATTTCTTAATAAATAAGTAAAAGGCTGTTCCGAAACTTATATACCCTTCCCCATAGTAGTGATAAGCCAATTGTTCTACAGCTCATAAGAAAACAAAATTTAGTGTGAGAAATTATATTGAAAACAAAAACAAACTTTTGTATTTTATAATTGTTTTCAATATAATTTCTCACACAACATTTTGTTTTCATTTTCTAAAAACAGGCAGTTAAAAACGCCTAATAACTTATGAAGGGCACAATAAACCACACAAATAGCTTGGCAAACATGTTAAAATTTAACGTTTGTAAAAATATTTTGTGTTGTTAATTGTGGTGTTTGCTGTTTGGGAAAACTTTTGTAGAAATATTAAAAACTTTTAATATTTTTCAGAAATGTTGGAAATTTGTCAAACTTTTTGTGGTGTCTAGTGCTTAAAGTAATCATTTCAGCGAAAACTTTGCAGAGTAAAGACTTAGAAGAAGAAGCTATAAAATAATTTTCAGCCGTAAATTCTAATTTTTTAGCAGCATTGTTTGCCCCAAAACAGCTTTTTGTTTAGAGCATTTTTACTACATATTATTTTCTTTAAACAATTTTTTTAAACAAATAGCGAGCAAAATTGCCGCAGCACAATCGTCGTCAGCATTCATTGAAAGCAAATCAAAAATTAAAAATTAATGTTTGTACGAAATATGATTCTGCAGTTTATTGGAAAACAGAAGCAAACACAAAGTGCATGTTTGCCAATCAATTTGAGTGGTTTATTATGCCCTTAACTCACTTTGAATTGTCATATGCCCTATTACAATATTTTTAACTGTATTTATTATGTACGTATAAGTACGTATGCATATATGAGTACTGTAGTAGTTATGTGTTAATTTAAATGTACGAGAGAATTTTAATTAATGTATTTATTTCTTATATTTTATTAAATAACCACATGTTAATAATACAATTACGTATCTCCGAATGAATTATTTAATCACAATAACTGAATGAACAAAAATATAATATAGAATTGCAAAATAAAATAAAATTGTTACCAACTTTTAAACAACAATTGAATTAAAATAATTGTAAATAAACACGATTATTTTGTTTTACACATCATTATTGAAAATAATGTGTTGACAACAATTAAATGTGATTCGTTGTATTAAATATGTTTGATCAGATAAATCATATTAATTTAAAGTTAATAATATTTTCTTATCAGATTAGAAATTATAAAACGATGCAAATATATTATTAGGAACATGGAATTCTTAATAGGTTCCAAAATTAAAGCAAGATAGAAATTTGTAGCCATTTATAAAAAACAATTTTGCAGCTGACGGTTAAAGGTTAGTTCAAAAAAATCGTTTTATTATCTTAAAGGCTGCATTAAAGGTACTCAGCACCTTGAGCATATCTATGGACTGGGTGTTAATCCGGTTAGGACGGAACTGGTACTTTTAACGAGAAAGTATAATAGCGAGAGATGGTAGGCTGTCGTGGGGAATGAATGTCCGGCTAAGCCTAATAATCTATTCGAATTTGTGAAAAATGTTGACGTTTTTAATCTTTCAAAGTATGCGAAATTTTTTGCGTATGAAAACAAAACCCAAATTCATTTCACTACATAGAAAGTATTTTTTTAATAAAAAATTAAATAAAAATCAATGTAAATATGGAAGAAGAACAGTTAAGTTTAAACTTTTTTCCATTTGATTAAACTTCCAAGCGAAATAAGTGCAGCTTACAAAGTTTGATTAAATTTTAAGGGCCGATGTTGATTTTGAATAAAACACAAATTATTTAGGAAATTATTGTCAATTCTTTTTATTATAATAATATTGGTATGGTTCAATTATGTATGGAACAAAATATCGGCCAATAATATCGGCGGCACAACTCCATCCGATGATCCAAATTTTCGATGACGCTGAGGCATAATTGAGGTTCTATACCGTTTATGTGACGAATTATCTCATCCTTTAACTCTTGAATTGTTGCTGGCTTATCACGTACACCTTTTCTTTCAAATAACCCCAAAGAAAGAAGACCAACGGTGTCAAATCGCATGATCTTGGCGGCCAATTGACATCGCCACCACGTGAGAAAACACGGCCGTTGAATTTGTCGCGCAAAAGAGCCATTGTTTTGTTAGCTGTGTGGTAAGTGGCACCGGTTGAAACCACATATCATCCACATCCATATCTTCCAATTCGGGCCATCAAAAGTTCGTTATCATTTCACGATAGCGAACACCATTCACAGTAACTGCCTGACCGGCCTTATTTTGGAAAAAAAATACGGCCTGATGATGCCGCCAGCCCAAAAACCGCACCAAACAGTCACTCTTTGTGGGTGCATTGGTTTTTCGAAAATCACTCTTCTTCAATTCTGCTTATTGACGAATCCACTGAGGTGAAAATGTGCCTCATCACTAAAGATGATTTTCTTCGAAAATTGACGAAATGCATTTTGATTTGAACGCCCATTTTTATAATTAGCCTGAATAACTTTAACGCTCGATTGTGTATATTTCCATAGTTCAAATTGAGTTAGTCTGAAATTGAGAAATGTCAAATGAAATGCAGAAAAAAACTTGACGTTTAGGTGTGGTTCACATTCAACATCGGCCCTTAAAATTTAACCACCCGTTATTATTTCGCAGTTGTAAAAAAATGTTGCCAGAAACATTTCTTAACTTTGTCACAAAACGAACAGAGTACAAGTTTTATTTCATATGAGTTTTGACAGCATTTCACGTGAAATGTTGAACAGAGTACCAGGCTTAAGAATAGAAAGGACAATAGTTGCTATATATGAGTGCATGGATGCAATTGGCAGGAACTGGGGCATGGGCCCGCCGACTCTGTTTTAGGGGGTTGTGGTATGGTGTCGATGTATATAGGCAGATATAGTCCGATGCTTGAAAAAGTATTGATGATTACTGGATTAATGCGTTCCAATCCCAAAAAGGCGCTGTTTAAATTTTTAAACTATCTCCCGGTGAAAATTACGGCCACGACCGGACCTAAGAGTATATACTGACGGTTTGAGGAAGGAGAGTTGAGTTGGCTGGGGTCTCTACATAGATACACTGGTTATAAATATACCCTTTCGTCTGCCGGATGAATGTAGTGCCCTGCAGGCGGAAATCTCTGCTTTAAGGCGGGTAACTGGCCAAAGCAGTGATGTTATAGGCATTTTTTAAAAAGCCCTACACAGCCTGAAAAAATCCCTACTTTTCCATATGCGCTCAAAAAATTGTCCCCACAAAAATCCCTACAACTTTTAAATGATAATATATCAATGCAAATACATATCATTAAATCAGTTCTTTTTATAGTCTAAAAAATAAATAAACAAAAAATAAAAAAAAACCAAAACCAAGTGATATTCACTTTAAATCACATTTAGTTTATTGGTTAAAGAAATCGAAAAAAAGAAAAATATGCATGTATTTTGTGATACTAGAAAAATTCATTGCTTGTCCGTATTAGTTTTGACTTGTGATTTTTTAACAATCGTAAAGATGTAAGGATACCGTTTTTAAATGATTTTCGGCTTTCCAGACCATCTTGCTTTTTCTTGATTTACAAGAATTTTCACTGCTCGTCAAGAATCAAGATGAAATATTTTTTTGATATTTCATTTTGGTGACTTTACTGCAAAAGTTTTTGATGACCATCTTAAACAAGTTATCTATTTATTGCTCTGAAAAATAAATTCTTGTAAAAGAGAAATTTCACAAGTTTACTCTAAAATCAAAGTTGAAATGGGGACAAGCGATTGCTCAAAGAAATTTAACAATGTAATGGTGCAGTTTCAATAATTTTGTTAGTATTTTGTCACAAGTCCACAAAGATTGCCAAATATATACAGTTTTGCCACATTTTTGAAAAGTCGCTACATTTTAATGATTTCAAAATGTATGTCCTTCTTTCCCCACGGCCATTTCTATAACATCACTGGGCCAAGGATTGATTAATTGGCCTTCCAATGGCTCACTGTGCGCAGTGTTGGTGGATTCGCGAATCCACCTGCTCCTGGCTAGAAAAGAGATAGTGAGAAAAGAATAGTGATCGCCTGTTTGGATGATCTATCTAAGTAAGAACTAAGTCTGCTTCTTCTCAGCTGTGTGTTTAACGTCACGGTAAAAGCCTTGTGAGAACTGTTTAATCAACTGCCACAGATAACAGTGCAGCCAATTTTAAGTTTTTTCTTAACGCACTTACACTTTTCTAAACTAAACGCCATATAGATTTGAACTTTTCTTTAAGTAGAGTATTAATTATTCTTTCAAGTTAAAGAGCTAATCACGATGTATATAAATAAACTTTTGTTTTTCGTATAAATTTTCTGTCGCAACAACATTTGTAATAAAACTATATTTGTAAAAAAAGATGAATACTATTAATTAAATAATTTGACGGCGGCATCTTGAGAAGGAATTTGCTTTCAGTGTGCGTGCAGGCTACGTCATAGCCTTTAATTCAACTGAATTAAGGTAAGTAGTGTGTGTAGTCAACTTAAAAGCAAAATATTGAACGTGTAGCTACGACGAACAGTGGGAGATTAAAAAAAATTGAAAAAATTCTGGATTTCGTAAACGGTAATTTCAATTGGAATAAAACTTTAGGCCATTAAGAACTTGTATTCAAGTTTAAGTTAGGATCAAGAAGGGCGACATAGGTTTCCAGCGTAGGGCAACTCGAGTATTACAAATAATAAAAGCGATCCAGAATTCTTTATTTTGGCACGATTTTTTATCAGTAGAATGTGCCAGTCAAGTTATACAAAAAATTAATGACCTACATAGTTTATCTTTAATTAAATTTCCTTCTTTTGACTTACCTTGGTCTAGTATTTGCAAATATAAGATTAAAATTTGTCACGGGCCAAAATGAAGAATTCATGATCGTTTTTAATTTTTGTAATACTCAAGGTGACCTGCTTTAGAAACATATGGCGCCCCTCCTGATACGGCTTTAGACTTCAAGTCCAAATCTTATGGTATTTTCTTTTCTACAAAAATACCACAAAGTTAAAAGTATCATATGGGGCATTATTTGTGAAGCGGACATCGCAATAAAAAAATTACTTTAAGTGCCAATGCATATTTTATTTTTTATTACCTATTTGTGTACTGGGAAAGGATTTCATAAAAAACTCTTCTGAGGACTAGGAATTTTCACATTAATCTATTGCACGTGCACATTTAATTTTTTATTACCTACCAGTGTAGTATGGGTAGTAATCAATTTAAAATGTAATAAAATGTATTAAAAAAAAAAAACTAAATTTAAATTGGTCATTTCAGGTTTTTATGTGTTAGGCATATTGATAAATTTGCATAACTTTTAAACTTATGAAGAGCACCTTAAAAAAAGTTTTACAATATAATAAGTACGCCGCAGGCTTATTTCGCTAAAAAGAAAATTAAAAAATTTGGTCGAAGTTAGAAAAAAAAGTTTCCTGATGATCTGGCCTAAACAACCAGTCAAATGCGCATAGAAACTAGCCTTTCCGCAACAATAAATTTCACTGTATTTATCACAAATAAAAATTTGGAATTTAGCACGTCAAAAAAATCTTATTAATAATAAATTTTTTATTCACAAAAATAAGTTTGAGAAAAATTAAAATTTAAACTCGTTCTTTGATGTATTTTACGGTACAACTTTGCAATAACCACATGTACGAGTGTAAAGAAATTTGCATAACTTTTAAACTAATAGATGTCCCACAATTAAACTTTTACAATATAATAAGGGCACTATAGGCTAATTTCGGTTTAAAAAAAAATAAATTAGGACTAAGTTAGAAAAATTTTGATTTAAATTGGTCATTTCCAGTTTTGCAGATGAGAAAAATTTTTTTTCAAATTAATTTTTTTTATTTAAAGATCAATCGATTTTCTATAAGAATCACTTAAATTTTTTTTGTTTGAAACATTTTTTGAAAACGGCAACACTTTACCACCCCTAACTCGACAAATAAACATCATAGAACAAAAATGCTATAGTTCTAACAAAAAAAATTTTTTGGGTTGTCCGCTTCACAAATAATGCCCCATATATAAAATGTCTTACAAACCCTGTAATAATGCTATTTGTTATTTGAGAAGAACTAAGCACAAGTTATCATAAAGGGGAATGCCCTGTTTTTAACAGCTGACAAAAAAGTTTGTTCTTCACAATTTAAAAACATAATAAAAAATTTGTTAGTTGCATCAACAACAAAAAAATGAGGAAATTTCAATTTGCTGGAAACAGTTCAATGTAAGTAAGAATTTGATTTAAAATAACATTGGCACAACTATGTAGTCGATGCTTAGATGAAAATTTTAATATAATTAACATTTAATTCTCATCAGATGATAAGGATGAATCCAATAATTGATTGTAATTTTTGCACATATAATTGATGCAAAAATTAAAAATACTGAAAAACTTTCTTTAGTTTGTTTTCAAAAGATATGTAAACATGAAAATACCGTTGCCAGATTGCCAATTTATTAACCAAATTTTAAAGATTATTTTAATTTTAAGACTTTTTAGGAGAACAGTTTAATAATACCCAATTAGCTACAATGTAATGCTTTCTTATGTTTTTCTATAAAAAAAATAGAAAAAATAACTTTAAAAGCTTAACTTTTTTACGATTTTTTTGTGACCTGTTTTACAGGGCATAATCAACACTGCCGATTTATACGTGGCGTAATGTGAATTGCCTTATGCCATTATTAAAGGCCGGGATTCACTATCCTACACAATCGTACGATTCATTCACACGAAAATCTGACGGAATTCTATCCGACATACAAAAAATATCTGCAAAAACTGCTGTCAATGTCACACTATCCTACAAAAAAGATGCAAGCTTAAATGACTCAGCTACTTTACAAGAAAATACAACTCTGATCGCATAGAATTTATCATTTTAGGAAAATTTTCATAAGCATTTGCAAGTCGGACAGACTTGTCAAAACAAATTGGTCACTCAAATCATTTTTAAGGTCACTTAATTCATTTTTTATGAGCACACACGATTTTTTTGACAAATCGAACGGCTGAATAGGATAGTGTATCGCCGGCTTAAGGGTAATTTTTTTAGAATAAAACATGCCACTCTTTAAGAGAGCAAGACATGTTTTAAGAAACAAACACCAAATTGTATTTTTTAAATTAAATGTCACCTTTTTTGTAGAAAAGAAAACACCATTAAAGTCGACTAGAAGTCTTCAATTGCCACATTTTAATTTTAATCAGACTAAACGTTCAACAAATTCAGAATTATTTTCATTTGTTTTAAAAAAATCCCACTGTGCGAGGTTAGGAAAATTTTAAATCTAAATAATGTATTTTTTTTAAGCCGTTTTTTAAGTCGTGCCAAAATTCTTATTCCGGGGGGCCGTTTTTATCGATAATATGTAAAATAAGAAAACAAATAAAAAGTTATTTTTACTAATTTATATCTTACTAGGGTATTCATTTAATCGGGCTTTTGCTTTGATCGGTTAATCGCTCGATTAATAAGGCGAGGTTTTGGTATAATCGGTTAATAATCGGTTAATTTTTTTATTAATCGGATAACCGAATTATAAAGTTTTAATATAAATTAAGTAATTTCAATGAATAAAAATGCATAAATTATTTATTATTTGGAGTTTATTAGTAGAAAAAACAATAACATAACAAACATAACACTTCTTGAACTAAAACGAGCAAACAAAAAAATTACTCATAAATACTCGTATGTAATACATATTTTTTAATAATAAGTATTGTGGTTATTTTATTTTATTGACCTGTTAATGGTACTTTGGATTTCAAGAAAAATTCTTGACAAAAAGTACGAAAACCCGAAGTAAGGAAGAACATGTAAATCAATTAAAATATGTAATCATTCATTCAAAGCAAATTTCGATCTACCAAGGTAAAATACCACTTGGTTTAAAGATTGACTATTGACGTCATCCGTCGTCAATGGCGGTGAGTGTTAAACGGCAAACCCCTCTGAAGAGATTGTGTGGTTACAATCGAAACAAGTCAGAGCAACCGGTCCGTGAAAACCTGGGTTCAATTCCCAGCTCAGTCCAGAATGAAAAATTATCAATAAATTTTAGTTCATTTCATGTTGTAAAATTCCTTTCTTCATAAAAATAATTTAATGAAAATTAAATTCAATAAACTGATAAAAATATCGAAAAAAAATATTTTTTAATTTATACATATTATGTATTAAGTAAAAAATATACTGTAAGATCGGGTGAGTTCCAAAACGTCAGTTGCAAAGCAACAAGCCTTTTAAAATGCATTTTACACTGTAACCGTGTAGAATTTTTTAATGTTATCTGTCCCAATGCGCACCAAAAAAGTTATCGCTGCGTACACAATAAGCAAACAGTGCATTGTTAAACTCAATGTAACATTTTTGAATTTGTCTGCAAAGTAGTATGATGTTTTGGAACTCAGCCATCATTTTATTAGTTATTTCAATAGTTTAAGGATTTCTTCTCAAATAATCTTTTAGAAAAATAATATGGTTAAAATGTTTAGGATTTAAGCGATTTTTTTCTTAAGTTTTGATAAAACTTTAATTGTAAAAAATTGTTTCACTTATAGATGTTGAAAAAATCGAAAGCAACCCATAATACAGAATAACTCAAAAAGCTGTTGATAGCGAACACTTATTGAAAATGAAGATCACTGAACACCTTCTTTGTTTGTACGAAAAAATATTTTCTAAACACATACCTTTTGTATACGAGACGAAACAAATAATTTAAAACACAAAAAAAATGTGTTATAATACTAGAACACCTTAAAAATCGGTTAATCGGTTAATCGACTGAACTTAACCGGTTTAATCGAAAATAGCCAATTTTAAATAAACCGATTAGTTAATCGGGTAGTAATTAAACGGTTAACCGAAAAACGTAGAAAAAAATTAATTTGATCAGTTTTGTCTGCAACGCAACTTTACGTTTATGTAAGAGTAAGGGTACGTTCGTAAATGCATAAAAACTGTGCATTTACGAGTGCAAAAAACTGATGCTGATGCTTTTTTACTGCACAACAGCTGTGCAAAGTTTTAATTTTTGAGCCCGAGTTAAATTTCAAAAGTTTCATAATCGAACATAAAATTATAATAAAAATGTTGTCAACAATAGGATGACAAATTTTATTGAATATATTGAAACAAAATGGGACAGTTTTCTTAAATAACAAGAAAACATCAGAAAAATAACTGATGCAATAATTGCAAAAAGTTGCTGCAGAGCTGCTGCAGCACTGCATAAAAAAAGTTTTGACATATGAGAGTGATGCCAAGTTTCTTACATGTGATTCTTTTACAAACATTAAACTTTACTGATGCGCAAGTGATGCGCAACAACTGCATTTGCGAACGTACCCTAACTATTAGTATGTAAGCTTGATAAGGAAAACGGAACAACTGATCCGCAAAGTATACGTTAACGTAGGAGTAACAAGGCCTTAAGTCTTTTACTGTGGGCTCTGTAGTAATTTTAACAGACAGACGGAATTATTCGGGTAACTGATTATTTTTTTAATGTGTTATTTGATATGGTGAGTAAAGAAAGAAAGTATATTTAGCTAAGGGGCTTCCAATCTTTTGTTGCTTTGCATACCACTTAAGGAATATATATATTAATTTTTAAAAAGCTGTATCCAATCCAAAAACAAAATAAGACAGTGTAGTTCTGCATTATTAACATCAAAATCGGTTTTTTAAAGTTCTGTAAGTAAATGAGTAAATATTTTTATTGTAAATTGTTATTTTGAAAGAAAGATCGAACACTTCTTATTTTTTAAATTAATTTTCAGAAAAATGTGATCGGTTCATTTCGGTACTATAATTTAAAAAAAACATATAGACAACATTTATGCAATTTAATACTTTGTTTATTGTAAATTTTTTTCTTACAGACTACCCGGTGTCGATGATGATGACGATGACAGTTTGATGGATATGTCTGATGAAACATCCAATTTGAAACCCAGAAATCAACATTGGGGTAACAAAATGCAATTTGTGTTGGCATGTATTGGTTACTCAGTGGGTTTGGGCAATGTTTGGCGTTTTCCATACATGTGCTACAAAAGTGGAGGAGGTAAGTCAAGGTCGTCTGCGAAAATTATACTTTATAATTTCAAAGTTCCCACGTTAATTCTTAGTTCTAATTTAAAAAAAAACACGTTTATTTAAGCTACAAAGACAAAAGAATAAAAAATAAATTGAATATTTAAATACTAATTTCCTTTTACGTAAAATTTTGTAAAAAAAAAAAGATTAAATAATATCCATATGATATAAGCAAATTAATTACTTCAAACATAATGTATAAGTGCTATTACAGTAGACCCTTGATTTACGCACTGATTCGTTTCGTAAAAAAGCGACGTAAACAGAAAATACGTAAATCGAATTTAAAATTTATACATAAAAAAAGATCTTTTTGATAAGATTATTATTCGTTGTTATCTTTTCGTCTGAGAATCATAAACTTTATCATATCATATGAGGGGCTTAAAGCACAAGGGGTTTAAGTGTTTTTTTTTAATTGAGATTTAATATGGAATTAGTAGGTGAAGTTCAGAGCACAAGAGGTGAATGTGGAATTCTTATCCGGTAGCGAGATACGGCGACCTATTCTAGCAGTTGTCATTAAAATACCTGTTTCGCTTGAAGCAAAAGGAGTATTCGAGAAGTTAATCTCAATTTTTAAAAAAATGCACTTAAACCCCTTCTGCTTTATTAGTGCATGTACAATACACGCTTAAAAACACCTAACCTAGCATTTACACATGCCACTGCCAGTTCGAAAAACTCAATACACTCACGATTTTTTACTAATACACTCACATTTTTCGCAATGGCAGCTCCAGTGGCAGCAAAAATTGCATGCGAGTGGAAATTTGGCACTTGCATGCCACTAAATGTCAAAACGATTAGCAATGTTACCCTGTTCAATATTTAATGCAAATCGACTGGATTGTTGTCGAACTGTAATTTAAGTTTTAACTGTTAAATGCATTTTTATGATTAATTTGTAGTAACGGGCGTTAAAATAAGTAAGTTTCCTAATTATAGAGCATTAATTTTGCTAAAATAATGCTAATATAAATAAATGTAAACTATTTCCCCAAAATAAAACTATGTTATGAAGTCGGCAACTCTTTTTTGTTTTCTGGTACTTTTTTTTTAATTTGAGATGTAAACAAATTATCTCAAGTTGACGCTTCGACGACATTTTGAAAATGAAATGGCAGTGGCATGTGTAAACAGAAACGCAAATGGCATGAGATTCGACTATTTCGAACACTTTTTCGTTTATAATATGTATAGAACAGTGGCATGCCACTACTTGCATGTGTAAAGGCAACGTAAAACTAGATTTAAGCTGAAGGTCCATGCCATGCATTCTATGCGTTGTTCCTTTTTATGCATGTTTCAAAGAGTAGAATCAGTGCAATGGTATGTGACAAGTTACGCAGCAAAACGCATAGAATGCATATACGTACAACGCATGAAAGTAGGTTTACTTTCTACTTTTGTATGCGTCGCATGTGTTGTAAAAAAAATTCAGCTGTTTTTGATGGCCATTGATGACAAATCATATTTTGTTTTCAATGTTATCGATAAACATGTTTGTGTGGTGGATTCCTTTTTTTCTATTTTTTGTGTTAAAAAGGGTTTATAAAAAAAGAAAAAGCTTTCGTAATAAAGATTGAAATAACTTTCAAGAACAAAATACATTGAAATCAATGTTTAGAACAATTTTTTCATAAACAAAATTTGCCGTTCTAGTTATCGATTACTTTTATGTTCTATTCTATTATTTTTTTTTTAACAAATGCCTTGAAGGGGAAACTTATTGACACCATGAAAAATAACGATTTTTTTTTGATAATAAAAGCTTACTCCTCTATGAATTCTTATAAATAAATTCTATTAAAATATCAGTTACACCTTCCATTTTTGCCAAATTGTTTTTATTTGATAAACATATTAGCACAACAGATGATAAAAAAAAAACAATTTACCGCATAAAACGCATTGCATGTAACTTGAATTTAGGAACGCATGAAATGCACAAAAAGTATCATGCTCATCTACGCATTCACGCATGGTGTGGACCTTCAGCTTTAAGCTAAACACTAAAATTACACGGTTTTTGCTGATAATTTGTTAGCAAATGAAGCGACGCAGATATGGGCAAAAGGATATTACATGGATAAAGTTAAAAAAGTTTAAGTACCGTAAAAAAATTCTTCATCATAAGGCAAAAAAATAAATGTCAAATATATAAAAGTGCTTTTGTAGTAACGCGTCGAAATTAAACATTGTGAGAGAAAAGGCAAAAAAAAATAGTAAAAAATATTTGTGGAAGTGCTTTATTTTTAAAGGTTGAACAAACAAGTGTTATTTTATAAATTTTAATAATTTGTTTGTACCCCTTATCCGACTCCCCTCCTCCTTACCACCAAAATTTTGTTGGAACATGCAGTCTGTTCTAAGAGCTACGCACATGGAATTTATTGTGCCTCACTATTGTAGCGGAGGCTATATGAATTGATCCGCCAAAAAAGAGCTTTTGCGACGTTTATGGAATCCCTAACCCTGCAGCCACAAGATCAAGATTTTCTTGAGAGTCTTTTACATACACTGTTTGTCAAAATTTATATAAATTGAAAGCTGTGACGTAGGCTGCACGCAATTTACTTTCAAGATGTCATCAAGAAAACAATTTATAAAGACAAACGAAAAATTTGCTCACTAAACTTCTAATCAGCTGTTAAATTGGACGTAAAATTGCCAAACAAATGGAAAGGTAAAATTGAGAGAAATCTCGTGGTCAATTTAAAAAGCTTGAGTGTGTTAGTAAAAAAATGAGAGTGAGAGCAAATTGAAAGACAATACTTGATCGTGTGGCCTCCAAGTGAGCAAATTAAATTGAAAAGATACACAAAAATTTAACACCGTAAACTAAAACTAATGTTTATTAAGGCCACGTAAATCAAGGGATCACTGTATTTTGTATGTTTTTCTTTCTATAGATAAATTTATATTTTATTATATAATCTATCTTTAGAGCAAAAGAAAAACAAAAGTGTATCTGCAGTTTCCGCTAATTTTTCTTAGTAAAAATCACTTAAAAGTATCACATCTTTAATATTTATAAACAAATTTATGTTTGTCAAGTATAATATTTCACTTGATTTTATTAATTTGTTCTTTATCTGACAAATGCCGCATCAGATCCGTTTTACTTATGAAATAAAGTGCGAATGTCATTTAATACGACTTTAGAATTTTATCGCACTTATGACACTTGTCTTTCAAAGAAAAGTAAAAATGTTTTTGCAACAAAGCAAGAAATTTATAACATCCGTCGAGATCAAAATTATTAAAACATTTTTTTAGAATAACCAAAAAGATATTACTATTAATTTAAGTTTATATTTTGAAAAAACATATTAATTTATGATATGAAAAATAGATTTATGTTCATCACGGTAGACGTAAAGAAAAGAATTGATGTATTAGTGTCAAGTTTTTAAAATCTAACGTAAATACACTTAAAAATTCCGATTCATTTAGGCTGTGTTTTTGAGATCTCAATTAAACTAGGTTAAGTTAATCTGAAAACAGATTTGTGCAACCATTACGAAGTTTTTATACAAAATTTTGACGAAACAGCTTAGTTATGCTTAAAATGTTGTTTTTTAATGGTATAATAAAAAAAAATCATATTTCGCCCACATCTCAAAAACCCGTCCTTACTGATTTATATCCTTGCTTCATTATCTTATAGTTTAAGTTTTCTTAAAAGGTAATATTTAACTCATTATGGGGTATTTTAGAAAATCCGAAGTACATGAATCTACTAGTGATGTTACGAATATTCGTGCTCGTATTCGAGATGCCGAATATTAGCCTCTTTTGCGACATTCATATTGGCCAAATTCAAGCGAGTATTTCACGAATATTTTTTTAATACAATTCAAAAAAAAAGAAAAAATACAAACACGTAAAATTAAAATTAAATATTAAATTTTAATAATTTTTATTAAAAAAAAACCTTTTTAACGCAAAAAATGATCTTCTTTTAGTAAAGTAAAAAACAAACATCAAAATTATCAAAATTACTAAAGCTGATTTTAAGCATTCCTAGATAAACTATCATTTACAGAACTTGTCTAATTACACTGTGCTAGTTGAAAAAACAGATAAGCCGGGGACCTGGCGTTGTAACCTAATTCGGGTGCGCTGAATCCAGTGATGCTAGCCGTGATTTTAGGTTAGCTCTGGTTTTCGAGATATACCGTTATTTCGAAAATGGAGGAGGTTGCACAACATATGTTCGCGTAACTCAAAAACGCTTTAGCTTAATGAAAAAACTAAATAAAATCCGAAATTCCGTAACAAAATTTCCTTTAAGAAAGGTAAAACTTTTTTCTAATATGCACAGCGCTTTAGAAACATAATTTTTTTTTTTTTTTTGGAAAAAAAAATAGTTTTTTTATCAAAATTTTGGAAAAAAAAATAATTTTTTTATCAAAATTTCGAAATTTATGTTTTTTAATAATTCATAAAAAATTGGAAAATGCAGCTAGGCTTCTAATTTTTTCCAGACGTATAAAAACACAAATTGCAAACAAAACAAGCCATAAATGATTAAAAACTTTAAATTGGATATTTGTATTCGTATTCGACGAATATTGACACAGATATTCGTATTCGTATTCGCGAATATAAAAATGGATATTCGTAACATCTCTAGATTCTACAGTTGCTTAACAAGTAGTCCGATTGGAATATAAGAGGTGTGTTCATTTCAGTGTTGCCACTTTGTGGGTAATTACCCGAATTTGGTGCAATTTTTGCACTCGTGGGTAGAGCGTGGGTAATTTCTTGGAAGTGTAGATCAGGTGTTATTTGAAATTTTTTCATTTTAAAACAAATAATAACAGGATTTGATTTTAGTGATAAAATTTATATCATTTAAGATATTGTTGATCTAAAAAGTATACAGTATATTCAACGAAAGACAGTGTTTATTTAAAAAAAAATCCATAGTTTATGCAGCAAAAGATTGATAGTGATTGGCACCAGATGGACAATTAGATTTCGATAAATATGAGCTTCATAGTGATTTAGAACCCGAAGCTTAATGGAAAAGGAAGGTATTAATACTAAAAACCCCCTGAAGAAAGATATGTTTCCAATATTACAATAAGTAATGAATTTTGTGTTTGCTTTAACATTTAAAATGCTTTAGTCGAGAAATATGTTCCACCCTTAACATTTGTTAAGCTGATTTGAGAAACTGACTGTCATCTGAAACCATTACAGGAATTTTATTTACTAAATAAAGTATGCAAAGGTTCCCTAGATATATGGAAGTAGAACTTATTATTTTAAGTTATTGTTTAATTTATTCGATGTTTTTGATGTTATTGTTTGTTAAATTTTTTTGGAATTACTATATATGTATGACTAATAATGATATTTTTAAACAAATAGGGTATTTTGTGTTTGTACTGATACATGAAACACATACAAATATTATTTGTAGTATACGGATCGACTTAGAATCAGAATCTGAGTCGTAAGTCCTGCTGGCAGATTGTCTGTCCATGTAGGCCTTCTGCGCAAATAAAATGTCACAATTTTTAAGATAATTTAATGAAAGTTGGTTCATACGTTTTTTGAAAATTTTGAGATTCAGTCCGATCTATAATTTCACACTACCAACTTTTTTCCTAAGAGAGTCTTTATGCCCATAAACCATCTGATAGGTTGGTATTTGGACAAAATTAGGCCCAACTATATTTTCTTTCAACTTAAATTGTCTTACGAAATTTATTTTGGAATCAGAGCATATATTACCATGGCTCCCATACAAATAATACTTACAAAAGCATAACTTCCTTATAAAGATTGGTATGTATTGATAAAAAAAAAAAATAGCTACTTTGTCATAACAAAACAAAATTTGGGCTGGTAGGTAGGTCATATATAAACACCCTTCCTTAAATCACATTAAGACGAACAAATCTCAAAAAGATATAGTTACCAAATAATATTCGTCGTTAACAATTCTTATGTTATTAGCCACGAACTCATAACATAGTTTTATTTTAATAGGTCCATAACTGCATATGGGACCTAACAAATGAACACTCTTAAGAATTTATCTGTAAATACATGTAGTTGTGGTTTAAGATGTTCGAAATGGACCAACTATCTACTTTCTAATTTGTTCTTTATTGCAAAAGTTTTTTTTATAGTTAAACGTTAATTTTATAACATGTGTAATTTCATTTAAATTGGGTAATTTTGCTTCATCTCAAGTGTAGTTTTGAATTTTGCTGGTGGTAACACTGGTTCATTAACAGAAAATTATTGCTTATTTTCAATAATTGTTATTCAACCACCTGTTTCATGTTTTTGTTTACAAAACAAAAATAGTTTTCATAATTTTTATATTAAAAGTTTTTCAATAACATAAAATAATAATTTTTCTAAAATTAATAAACATTATTCTTGCACTAATAGTTCAAAACAATTGAATTTATTCAGAAATAATCTCGTATTTTACAGCTGAATAGTGTCGATATGCCTATTTTGCTGGTAAATTTATTTTTTTGAGTAGTTAGGAGAAAAATTTTGCAAATTTTAAATTTACTCTCTCGTTGCAAGTTTCTGCTAGTAAAGTAACTGAACAAATCTTATGTCGTTTATGGATGGCAATGAATTACGTTCCTAGGACCTGAAGAAGATATTACAGCTGGTATCTGGCATATGTTGCTAAACAGAACATAAACTTAAGATTTCCAAAATGTTAATAGAGGGACAAATTGGGATATAGTCCGTTTGCACTTTATTTTTAATTCTATGTAAAAGACTATTCTAAATATGAAATAAATTGATCGTAAGATACCCTAAAAGGCTCATTGTGATGCATTAAACGGATTACCGTAGGAACGTAAAATTAGTTTGGCTCCTAAGAAGTTTCCAGAACTTTTCCCAGAGAACCAGTAGTTCAATCAGTGGCTCATCTTTGAAACAGTTCAAGTCCTGATAGAAACGCTTAGAAACCCGGTATCCACACACACGCCGCTGCATAACTGGCAAAGAAGAAAAGAGATGAAGCATTTACGAACTATTCTAGACAATAAAAGCTTTTGATTTGCGTTCCGCCCCTCAAATTATTTATGCTAAAATAGTTATAGAAATTGTTAGATAATTTTTTAAGTTTTTGGATTATTTAAAATCGTAAAGGATTATCTTAAGAAGATAATTTTCTCGGATTTTTTTTTTTGCATTCACCATTATTTATAGCCAGCGTTACCGTTATGCGAAGTCGCCTTTTTCCCTTTTTTGACTGCCTTGCCCATTTTTTTTAAATCCCCTTTAGTATCATTTTGTATTTTTTTTGTACCCCTTTTGCCCCTTTTTGAACTTAATTTTTTTTTATTGGCAGTCAATGAACGCAGATGTGCCCGCCGTCTTTTATATGTTCGTATGTTTTTACTTTCCCTCCTAGTAGTGCATCCGCTGAGCGAATTTTTTCTAAATTCCTTATAATAAATTTCCATACCGTGAAGTTTTCGTTAGAATGAACTTGTAAACAAAATGTTTTCCTTTAAAATAACTACACTCCAGTAAAGTTAGAGCAAAATTACATTGATATTGAAATTACACTACGATTCACGTTGAATTAAAGTAATTTCAATTTGAAACGAAATGCATTTGAATTCGACATGAAATCAAGCTGGATTAAGTGTGAAATTACAGTGAGAAGAAGCTACAGAGACAATATATTTATGTATTTATTTAAGAATAATTATAAACACTTACCCGCGGAACCAGAGAGAGAGAATACTATTATTTATTTTCCTGTAGCACATGTTTCACCTTTTTTGTATTGCCCTTTGTTTACAGTTGACTCAATATTGAAAAATGCGTTATTAACCTGTTTTATTAAAATTTAATATGAAACAGTGACAATTTTAAATAAAGGTCATGCTTTAGTAGAAATTTACTATGATTTTCAATTAACATTGATATTTTTTCTGTGTGCAAGAAGTTTATTTTTTTAATGTTTATGTTTTCAGTGAAAATAGCTTAATAAATATGTTTGATTTTTTAAAATATTCTTGTTTTTCAAGTTGCCCCTTTTTTCTCAGAATTCTCCCTTTTGTGCCACTTATTTTTTTAAAATCCTTTTTTTGTGCCCCATTTTGAAAATTTTGAACGGTAACGCTGTTTATAGAAATGTATGTAAACTCCCTCTCGCCCTTTACCTAAGAAACGCTCAAATAAATTTTCTTATTATTCAATTACAGAAACAGAAAACAGGAATTAATTATTTTTTTAAATCGTAAATAAAGGATGTTTTTCTAAGACGTATAGAACTTCTAAAAAGGATAACTGTTAAACTAGCTGTCATACTAATGGCATGTGTTTGACTTTTGTTTTCAGTATATACAAGAAAAACGTTTACTAATCGTGGAAATTTATTTCCAAAATTCGAGCTTTGTTCGCCAAACTTGAACTAGATTTTTATCGTCAAATCAGCTTCAGCGTTAAGGCTCATTTCTGGTTTTACCTCATCCTCATGAGACTCCATAACATTGCGAAAAAATCACCACATCACAACAAAAGCTGATTGACATTCCGTTGTCCATTCAAATTTAGTGTTACTTTTTCAGTAGATTATTTAGACAATTCGCTATCTCTGCAAAATTTTTTTATGAATCTTCTGTAGTAGTTACAGAAGTCTACAAAACGTCTTACTTCATCTGTGTTCCTAGGGGTTGGATATTTGGTAATAGCTTCGAACTTACTTGGATCCGGTTTTATACCGTTTGAAGTTATCAGATGAGCCAAGTGTACCACCTCTGGTTTTAAAAAACAACATTTTTTAGCGTTAAGCTAAAGATTATATCTTGAGAGTCTATAAAACATCAATTAGATTTTTATTATGGGGTTTCAGGCTACATCCAAAAATTATTATATCGTCCACATATAAGAATGCTTCCGATTCTAATCCGGATAAGGCTATGGTTAACATACGTTGAAAACAATTAGAAGAAATTTTCAGACGACCAAAAGGTAAACGTGTAAACTTATAATTACCGTATGGGGTCGAAAATGCCGTATAAGGTCTTGATTTGGTGTTGAGCTCAATTTAATGAAAAGAAGTTGTCTTGTCTAAAGTTGAAAAATATTTTGCTCTTCCTAATTTATCTAGAATGTCGTCCAGTCTAGTTAATGGAAATTTATCGTTAACTATTTTATCATTAAATTTCCAATAATCCAATACTAGTCGCCATTTCTTTAAATCAGTTTGCCCTTTTTAGGAACTAAGAGCAATGGAGCAATATAAGGACTAATTGAGGGTTCTATTAGTCCTTCATTTAACAGACCTTTTACTTGGGTATTTATTTCTTCTGTCAATGCCTGAGGCAGACGATAATTTTTTATATATACTGGGTTGTTATCGTTTAATTGAATGTTTTGCGAATATAAATTATTTGTTTTTAGATGTTCGCCATCCAAATGGAATGTCAAATAGCTCTTGTTTCGCGTTATTGTCGTTGCTATTTATATCGAGTTCACCTAGTAGTTTCTGAAATCTATCATCCGATTGTAGTTCGTTATTGGTCCCTGACCTATAAATATTGTAACTTTCCAAAGGTCTGGTTTCAACTTTGAGAAGTTTAATAACCGTAGTCTTATCTGAAACGTTAAGTAATCTTATGTGTTGATTACCAGTGATAAACCGTGTGTTATTTCACGACTAGTGATTACTGAATCCTCTTTTAATTCTAGTTGAAAAGGTACAATAACTTCACTTCTTGGTGGGACACTCACCTGACATTCTGAGTGTCTCGTCGTATATTGGGAGCATAACACTGTCACTACCTACGTTTACGGTTGATATACACTTTCCATAATCGATGTTACAATCATATTCACAAAAAAAATCTCTTCCTATTATTCCATCTGTTTTGATAGGGAAATTTCTTTCAACCAATTGAATCTTTTGATTTTTTACCTTCTAGTGTTTTTATTATCGTGTTTATTATTGTAGATCCAAAAGATTTTGCCTTGTACTTTGAAATACCAGTGTGTATTAAAAATGTTAAAGTTATAGTCGTGTCTTTTATGTTTAAATTAATATAATTTCTAAGGTCGGAGGTGATTTTATAAATTTGATGTATTAATGGCTCTGTCCGGAGAATCTTGGTGTATTATCCGGACCCATCGAGTTTCTCTGGTTCTGTACATGATGCACGTTTTGATTTCTGTTCCTGCTATAGTTGTAGTTATTATTCCTTGCACCATTATTGTTATTGCCGTCGTTTCTAATTCTACTCCTGTTACTATTGTTTTCTTGCTGATTTCTGTTTCTATTGAAGTTGTAGCTATGCGGTTAACATGCCGAAGCCATCATCGGCCCATTTTTCTTTAAATCCGGAAACGGTGCCAACATTACCGTGAATGACGTGTCCAACAGGCAATTGATTCGTGAATTTTTTTATTCCTCATGTCAATGCAAATCATTTGATGGCGCTCATAAGTCCCAGTAGCGGAGGCCATATGCCAGAAATAATTTTTAAACATTAAATGCCATGAAATTTGTGACCTTATAAAGCCAAAATATTGGTCATTCAATTGAATTTGTTGTGTCTTAATTTTAAAAAAATGTTATATGCCTCTAAAAAAACACCCCTTATTATTAAGCAAAATATTTGATATGTAATTCGTAACACATCCCTAACGACTACCATATTTTTCATATATTTTCAGGTGTTTTCTTGGTTCCATACTGTATTATTTTGATTGTATGTAGTATACCTCTGCTATTTATGGAATTATCAATTGGCCAATACACAGGCAGAGGGCCCATAGGTGCTTTAGGGCAATTATGTCCATTATTTAAGGGTAAGTAAAAATAAAAATACAAAGAAAAAATGTATTAAAGTTGAAGTGTGAGTTAAGAAAAAGCAAAAAAATTTAATCATTAAAATGTCAATTAACCTTAAAAATTAAAATATTTATTTATTTATTAAGAGTAACTTAATTAACAGAGTAATAGTAACTAAGATCTTTAGCCTGTTGTAGTGAAACAGACCACAGACTCTGGGGGAATCGAACATGCAACGCTTGCACTGATAGACTAGCTCACTACCCATTTATGTTAGTTTTTGTATCAAAATTATCAATTTTTTTTTGGGTAGTGGTTCCACATTTTGAATCATAGTTCTGATCCTACTAAGCCGATGTTGCTGGATTTCAATCCCAAACTGCTTAGGATAACTACAAGCAATTTGAGACCAAGTTTGTTCTTTACTTTTGCGTTTTTCGAAAGTGAGCGTGTTTTCGACAGACGGACAGACAGACGGACATGGCTAAATCGACTTAAAATTACTTAAGGAGCCAGAATATATATACTTTATGGGGTCTTATATGTATAATTAAAAAGATTCACACGGAATGACAAACTTAGTATACCCTCATTCGCCACAGTGGTGGTGGAGGGTATAAAAATATATTGAAAATATCGGCTGCCTTATGGCCTTTAAAAGTGTTTTAGAATTAAAATTTTAAATGCTTTATATTACCATGATCTAATTGTCCTAATTATCTCAATATTTAGTAAATATTAAGATAACTGTATGTGTGTAAATATTATTTACATACATACAGTTGTGGACAAAAAAATAGGGTAACATGATTCTAAATTTTATTTTCAAATATGTTTTATCTTCTTTAGGATATATGCCAAATAAACTTTGCTTTTAAATTTCAGGGGGATATAGTATAAAATTGGTTGCATGACATTTTATGAGATGATGCAAGTGTTACCATTAAATTCGTTTATTAAAAAAAAAGAAAATTGAAAATGATGTCACTTAAACTATTTTTGTGGTAAACGCTCGATATCTGCCACAATTCGTGTCAACCCCTGCATACATTTTTTTTTTTTTTTTTTTTTTTGATCAGATTTAAATCTGACGGAATTTGTAAACGATTCCAACTTTTTTGTCGACGTTTCTCTCAGATATTTGGAAGACGTCGAACAACTTTGCTGGCCGGGATACTACAAAATGTATTAGTAGGCCCGTAATTCCAGCTATACTCAAGTAAATCGTGTCTAATAACACTGGTCGGAAAAAAGTTATTACAAGACCTTTGTTATATGAATTTAATTAACTTTAGCGTACTGAATCCAAATCTGTTCACAGATTGATTCTATCTCGTAGGATTGTTATGTGATTTGAATTAACTTTAGCGTACTGAAATCATATCTGTTCACAGATTCATTCTATCAGGTTTTTCTATTTAGTTTTTGAGATTTTCTTATTTAAATAAAATACTTATATTGAAATATTAAATACGTATTTGTTATGAAAAAAATCTCTTACATAAACGACTTTTATTATTTTATATTAAATCTTAAATGAATTTAAATATGAATATAGGCGGCATGAAATAACCCCCCAAAATATAACGCCCCAAAAAAAATATGAAATAACCCCCCAAAGTGTGGGGCGTTATTTCATATGCAATAAAACCCCAATTTCAAAAATGAAATAAACCCCCAATGAAATGAAAAAACGCCCCAAACAAAAATGAAATAAAACCCTAATTTTTGTGGGCTTATTTCATATGAAATAAATCCCCAATTCCAGAAATGAAATAAGACCCCAATATAATACATATTGTTCAGTTTTGGTTGGGCGCAAAGACTTTTTCCTCTATGGTATAACAAACACCGGCTTCGCTAACTAAAGCTTTTCTGCATAGCCGGCCTTCGGCCGGTCGCAAGGATTTTCTCCTCTATAGTATTCCAAACACCGGCTTCGCTAACTAAAGCTTTAATGCATAGCCGGCCTTCGGCCGGGCGCAAGGATTTTCTCCTCTATAGTATTCCAAACACCGGCTTCGCTAACTAAAGCTTTTCTGCATAGCCGGCCTTCGGCCGGGCGCAAGGATTTTCCCCCTATATTGTATTCCAAACACCGGCTTCGCTAACTAAAGCTTTTCTGCTAACCCGGTCTTCGGTCGGGCACAAGGCATTAGTTAGCGAAGCCGGTGTTTGAAATACCACAGAGGATAAAATCATTGCGCCCGGCCGAAGGCCGGCTATGCAGAAAAGCTTAAATTAGCGATTCGGGATTTTCGAATTCGAAATTATAAAGTTCGGGACTTAGAGATTCCGATTTCTGAAATTCAGGACTTAAAAATAATCCCAATTTTTTTAGGATTCTGAAATTATAGTTTTTGATACTTAGTCCCTTTTTTATGTTTGGTAAACGTATGCAGTGAATATAACAAAACACAATTTGTCATCATTATGACTTTTAAAATATGTAATTTAAAAATTAAATAAGTCCCCAAAATATTTTTAGGGACTTATTTCATTTCAGATTGAAATAACACCCCAAAAAAAAGAAAAAACCCCCCAAAAATCGTTTTTGTTGTTCTCTGTACAAATTTTTGGGGGGTTATTTCATATTTTTTTTGGGGCGTTATATTTTGGGGGGTTATTTCATGCCGCCATGAATATAACATAAAAAATCAACAAGTATTTGGTAGTTCGCTATCTTTTATAAGTTTTATCTGCTGTTTTACGATTGATTTACCAGCAGAAATCCGCTAAATGTGCCCGTAGACGACATGTTATTTACATCTGACTTGTTAAATTTCCCACTGTAAAGTACATACATGTCGTGTGTTACCTTCAAAACATTGCATCTGTAAAAGTCAGACGCAAAGTCATCTGACAAAATTTCAATTAGAGCGTACTCTATTTAGAAATTATGCTCATATATAAAAAAAAAACATTTCATTATAATATCCCAAATTGGTTTCTTCAAATTTAAAGACAATACCAGAAGCAAATTACATGTACGTGTGTGACCAAATATTAAAAACCTTATGTAAAAAAGCAATTTTGACAGACATGCTCAATTACATGTGACTTGAAAAGTTGACAAGTCAGATGTAAAAAACATGCCGTGTACATGCACCTTAACATTGCTTGCCGTTATATCTTTTTTATATAATTTGCGAATGCAATAAGTGTATTTTTAATGAAATGTTGCATCAGAGTTGTTGATATGAAAAAAGAAGTCTTTGTACCAGTTCTTCGTAAATTTCCGTCCTAATATTTCCAAGAAAATTGTGACATATATGTATTTTCAAAAGCTACCCATGCTCTTCTTTTTTTATTAATCAACTTAGATTTGAACAATTGGTCTTTAAAGGTTTGTCTTATTTGGGGACCACTTAATTCAATTTGTCCTCACTTACGCATGCAAATATACTTTTCAGGAGTTTAAATTTTTTTCCATCTCTATTCATAGCTTTTAACAAATTTAAGTCTGATATGTAGTGGCCTGTGTGACCAGATCTTAAAAAATTTTACAGTTAAGTCTGACATAAGACAAGGTCTGAAAATGCTAAAAATTATTTGTTTAAATGCTAAAATTAATGCTGAAATTTTTTCAACATTTTTGTTAAAAATTAATTAACAATATGAAATTTTAGTGGCTCATTTCTAACAAAAATTAAATAAATGTTAGTAAAGGGTGCTTTTATACAGAGGTATAAAACTTTAAGTTGGCAACAACTTTTTAACTGGCGGCCATTTTGTCAACAGTCAAGTGATTTATGTTTAGTTTGGTTTGGCATTTCAACATCCATAGACTGACTTCTGAACTACGCTTCCAAAACAAATTTATTTTGAAAATCATATTTCTGTTCGAAATACGAAATAAATTTTGTTTAGCGATGAAGATAAACAAAACTGCCATATTTGGAGTGATGATAATGCTCAAGTGTATGGTCCTCACTTCTTTAAAATCGATGCTGGTCAGAACGTTACAGTCAATTGTGACCGATATAGAGCCATGAACAACCATGATGTGCAGGAGCTGTGGTTTCAACAAGACGGCGCAACATATCACATAGCTCATACCATAATTTATTTATTGAAAGAAACGTTTGGTAACCGCATAGTTTCAGAAGATTATCTTTCGAATAAAGTAAATTTCATGTCAATTTAAAAAATTCATCTTTGTTTTATTCCATTTCGAAGTTCTATGCCTCCATAAAAAATACCCTTTATTTTAACAATCGCGTAGATATTGATAAAGCAGCATATGGAAATACCTGGCACCGGCAGTTGAGTTAAAATTTAAAAAAAATTTTAAAAATTAAAATTTTAAATTTCTACAATCGACATGTGATTGGCGCAATTCTCAAAATTAGGTAAGAAATTTCTTACTGCCTGTTCAACGATTTCGAACGTTAACGTTCGCTTAGAAAATAACATTTAAAACAAAAACAAATTTTAAGATTTTGTTGCTGTTTTAATTGTAATTTTCTATTCGAACATTTACGTTCGAAATCGATAAACTGGCAGTTAATATTGAAAATTATCCATTTTCATACGAAATTTCTTTTTGAGTACAACTCAAGTCAAAATTTATAATAGTTTATAAAAAAGTTGAACCAATAAAAATATTCCTCCAAAAAAGCTAAGAACATTTTATAAAATTACTAAATAAAATGCCAAATGATAAATGAAAATTTTGCAGCTAAATCGAAATTTGTAATGCTCAATTTAGCTGAAAAAATGCCACAATGGTCACACTGGTAGTTTTTTGCCTGTCAACAAAGGTTCATTTGCGATATTTTTGCTTCCCGGAATCGCATGTGATTTTGTTGTATGAAATGACACACTTTTGCTCTGCTGTCCCACTCACATAAAGAGCAACAATATTTTTCGTATCCTCCTTGTCAGCCCACTTGCATAGACTCTACTTTTAAATCATCACATACATTTCACAAATAGCGATCGTACTTAATTCAATTGAGCATTAGTTTTCTGTTTTCGTAGGTCTTATTAATATTTACTGCATGATGAGCTTATGGTATGGACGAATATTTGGCCATGTCATGGAAATCAAAGTCACGTGAAATTTAAATCAAACAAATTTTGAAAACTCTATCGTATTCGAAGTTCATAAGAGTATTTTCTTTTATATACCTTTGAGGACCATTTTTCTCTACCTAAACTACTTCTAAAATCAGAAAAAGCTGCGTTTATTTTTACATAAATTCAATTAAACATCTTAGTCGATTTTAATTTCACGTGATTCCGATTTCCATGACATGACTTATTAATTTCCATTATGCAGCAACACGGATTTCCGACTCAGTTTGGATGAGTCCATGGCCCAATTAGTAGGTCTGAGCACAACTACAACAATGCAACAATAGAAAAAAGAACACGCAATTTGTTTGTGTATACAAATGTTAAAAATTTCAAAAACTTGTCACCTGTTAAGAAAAATGTGTTTTTTTTATCATGTATTTATTTTGTTTAATGAATATTTTCAACCGCAATTTCGGCGTACAATGCTTGCTTCCGAAAAATGGTCTGCGCAAATTTCATGTGATGGGGCCAAATTCCTGTCACAAATTTCATCCCATTTTGCACAACTCTACAAAAAATCAGCAGGCGTTTCGAGCAGACCTACTAATTGGGCCATGGATGAGTCAATCCAGTTTTTTTTATTGAGTAAGCAGTTGCTATTGTTGGCATTTTTTAATATACCCCTGTCAGTATCAAAATTTAGCCCATTTGATCCTACATTACTCGCATGAGTACAAAAAAATACTCAACTTTATGACTCCAAAACTCTAATAAATCTCTTTACTTTTTAATAGTTTTTGCTTCTAAATATTACTTAAGAGTGTTAACAATAAATATGTATCAAAAGTGAGCAAAAAATGTCTAACGGGGAACTAGCATTCTCCTTTTCATAAACATTGTTTATGGTTTTTTCAATATTCTAGGTACATTACATTTTGGCTTGTATATTTTTTGTAATAAGCTTAGCGCTGACGAATTTTTGTGAACAATAAATTAAACATAATTAATTTTAAAAGTGTTAAAATAATTTATTTGAAAAGTTTTGGTAAGAATAAAAATTGGTGTACTCGTTCGAGTACAATGGGATAATGTTTGTAAAATGTTTAAATAATTTTTAGTTATTTGCGATGGATGTTAAAATGTTTTATGGCCGCATTTGATTATGCTAGTAGCAATGATAGTAAAAATTTGGATTTTACAATAATTCCTCCTAATGCCAACCAAGAAACAGATGAGGATGAAATTGACGAAGATAATCTATTATGGAATGATTTGCCAAACGACCTTCCAAAGAATTGGAATTGCTTGGAGAAAGCGACAGTGGAGAAGATATTCCACTCGCTGATTTAAAAAAATCAATATTAGTGCCATCGGCAATAAAGTGGAGGAAAAGAGCCATGAACATGGATATGCCTAGTACATTTAAAAATAACATGAACACTTCACTAGAAGGCAAATCTCCAATTGAAGTATTTGAAACAGTTTTTGATGATGTTGTGATCAGCTAAAAGTTGATCAAACGGTGAAATACGCCTCACAACACAACATGCACATATTTAACTTTACTGCTGAAGAACTAAAGGTGTTTATTGGAATTATCCTCTTCAGCGGTTATCATTTATTACCGAGGGAACGTAGGCATTGGCAGTTGGACGAGGATACGCATATTCCACTTAATTCTAACAATATGTCACGTAACCGTTTTCTAGAAATAAAACGTTGTATATCTTGCCGACAACTCGGAACTCGATTTGAGTGATAGAATGGCGAAAATCAGACCATTATCAAAAATTTTATGTGAAAAGTTTAGTGAGTTTGATACATACACCAAAATCTTTCGATTGATGAGTCAATGGTCAAATACTTCGGAAGCCATTAGGCCAATCAATATATTAGAGGAAAGCCTGTAGCTGCGGCTATCTGTATCAGTTAGAAACTTATTGTGGCGCCAAAGTGGTTGACAAACAATGTCAACACTTACCATTAGCTTCGATTGTTGAAGTAGAAGGCGCACAACTACAACGTCAATTGCAACATCGGCAGTCAATCACTTCCCAAAACGCATTTCAATTAAATAAGATGCACAGTTTGTCACAGTAGAATTCAGTGGATTTGCGAGCTTTGCAACATTGAACTTTGCGTAGAAAAAGACTGCTGTAAAAAATTCCATACCCAATCACATACAAATATTAATACATAATAATAAATTGATCTTTTAATTATATATATATATGTACCTAAAAAATTCTTTGAATAAAAATAGTTTTTAAATAAAATTTATTAAATCTTTTTATTACGCACCCCCATTGCCCCATTGTACTCGCACGAGTACAGTCCAAAAACACCTTTTCAAAATTAAATTTTGTAGTGTTGTTTATTTAATGCTTTAATTGATAACTAATAAGACAGTTTTTAATGAAAAACATAAGTATTTCTGATTGGATTAAACAATTCGAATTAAAATAAAAATTGCTTATTGCATCAAAACTGGAAGTGCTAGATAAATTCTGATTACCAGGGCTTGGATTTTCATGCTCTAAAAAATCAAAAATATGCGCTTATAACATGCGCTATAAAATATGCATTTAAAATAAGAAAAATATGCACTAAAAAATTTATAAAGCTATTTGTTTAAATTATATTTATTAATAACAAAAATAATACTTCAGGTAACTACGTAAACATACATATGTATATTTATATTAAAGTATATACACAAAATTAAGATAAAATAAACCAAAAACAAACTTCAATCACTTGTTAATTCTTTTTAAAATAGGTAATTAGATTTAATTTAAATTTCTATTAGTATAAACAAAAAAAAGTTTCTTCAAAGTTCCAAAAACATAACTCTGTCTATTCGGACGCAAAAAGTTTTTATACATTGAAAATGTACGTCAACGGAAGTCAAGGGAGCATATTTGAATTATATTAATTTTCAATTTTATTTTCATTATTAAAATCAAATAATCTTAAATTTTTTTATATCATGAAATCCTATATTTTTTTTGCAATAAAAATAAAGTACTAAATATTAATTATTTTATTTAAATTTCTTTTAAAAATATTAAAAATACATAACAAAAATAAAAAATGCAAAATATATTCACTTAAAAGCAACATATGCATATATATGCATTTATAACAAAATATGCAGAAATATGCAAAAACAAATCGATGCCATTTTCCTGCAAATCCTTTGGTATGAAAAAATAACTGATATTAATTGATTTTTGATTACCGACTGCAAATATGCATTTGCAATAAAATCCAAGCCCTGCTGATTACATATTTGGATTAAGCATGTCGATATGTATCACAAATATGTATGTAGATTGTTTTGATTGTAAAGGGTGACAGATCACGCGTGACTCATATCAAATTGCTTTGTCATTTTTGTTCAGTATCGTTTGGCAAGTCAGCATAAAAAAATCACACAACAACAGCATTTTCAAATTGTTGTGAATGGGCTCTGAAAAAACGCAATGAAGATCCGGTGTTTTATCGTGAAATTATGTTTATTGTTAGAGCACATTTCTGGCTCAATGGATGCGTTAATAAACAAAACTGCCGTATTTGGGCTAATGAGCAATCCAAAAGGTCAAGAGTACCAAGAGCTACCATTACAACCATTAAAAACAACGGTATGGGTCCATTTTTCTTATAAAAATGAGAAAAACCAGATGACCGTCAATGGTAACCGTTATCGCACCATGTTAACGGACTATGTGCTTCTTGAAATTCAATCGTATGGTCTCATTGAGCTCTGGTTTCAATAAGACGGCGCTACGAGCTATACAGCGCGTGAAATAATGACCTTATTGAGAAATCATTTTGTTGAGCCCTTAATTTCACGTTTTGCTACGGTAAATTGAAATTGGCCACCAAGATCGTGTGATATCACACTTTTTGCCCATTTTCTCTGGGGATATGTGAACTCTAAGGTCTTCAGAAATAGGCCAGCTACGATTGACGTTTTGGAAGCCAGCAGCACTCGTGTTGTTCACGAGATAAAAGTCACTATGCTCCAACGTGTTGCCCAAAATTGGACCCTCCGAATGGATCACCTCAGACGTCATGGCCAACATTTACATGATATAATTTTCAAACAGTAAATGCCATAAATTGTTCTATTAACCGATAATACAAATTTATGAGTTTTATTTTACATTATAAAAACAACCTCACGATGAATCACCCAAATGACGAAAATCATAAATTTTTTTGTGGCGACAGGGCCAAATTTAGTCGTAGCTCTCATTTCGGACCGGCGCATCGTAATTTATGCCTTAAATATACTTTCAAGTGATAAAAACTTAAATGGTTACAATGAAGGACGAAACAGTTTTGAACCAAAATCTGTAAAAATTAAAACAATCCTCAATTATTCAATATTTGTCGTACAAAATATAACTAAAAAAATATTACTTTAAAATAGTACTTTTCTAATTATTTTGCACTACATTTTTTAAATATCCATATTCAAAACCTGATAAAAATATATGTAAAATAATTTTACTATCTAGTGTATTCAATTTGTATGTAGTAGAGAGGTGTAGATCAACAATTCTTTCAACCGTATGCTAATTAGTAAATTGTAACAAAGCGAAAAATGTGGCTTAAGTACTTATTTGTAAAACGGTCATAATAAAACAAAATCAAATTTAAATATACAATCAACCAGGAAATAAATTAGTTTTTTAAAAATATAACAATAATTACGTACGTACATTTCTATTTACATATGTATGTGGGTGTTGGATTGAAAATGTAATGACATCTAAGTGATTTCAAAACAAATGTAAAAATTTCAATATTAAGCAAATTAATTTTATTCGTTTACAATTGCAAACATATTTTAATTATCGCACACACCTTTTTTTCCTAATGCTAGTAGCTTCACTTCACTCCTTTAAGTTCTTTCAAGTACTTTTAAGAACAATGCAAATGTTTGTACACATAAAGGGTGTTGTTTTTAAGCCCTATAAAAGCTAAAAAAAAATTTATTCGACAGATCAATACATGGCATTAACGTACGAAAATGATTTCGCATGCTAGACGTCCAATTTTGATTTACTTTTTGAACATCGCTGGCTGTGTGTTACAAATAACACGAACAATGTTGGCCTAGGCATCCATTATTGGTGGTTTATCAGCATACGCCAGTGACTTAACTTATTTTTTTTTTTTTTTCTTTATTTTCCTCCTATGCTAATTCTGCGAAGCTCTACGCTTGTCTGCAGGGAGAAAACCAGTCTCTGGCGGGAATCGAAACCTCAAATCGAACCGGCGCTGATAGGCTAGCTCATTACCAACTAGCCTACCGGGTAGGGTTGCCAGTCGGGCTTGTTTTGGCTGGATTGTCCAGCTTTTTTATGGCCTGTCAAGTTTCAAGCTAAAAAGAAATTTGTCAAGCTAAAAAAATTTTCCACAAAATGCTCTTAATATTTATTGCTTTAAAATAATTTTTATAAATTTCCTTATTGGAACATAATGCATCTGCAATAGCGCCAAAAGAAAGAAATAGAATGTCTTTCGATCTTATAAGAGCGGAAATATTAATAAGAATAAACTTAGAGGAATCGTGCAAAAATTTTCAAAGTTTTTTGCAAACTTCTAAAGGTTTGGAATTAGTAAAGGCCGTAAGTGCAAATACAAAATATATGTGGCAGAAAAAATAATTTTTTTTATTAATTTGCTATAACTTTTTTACTTCAAAGTACAAAAATATCTAGTAGCTTTTTTTGTTTTGTTTGCGTCTTTTTGGTATGATTTTTTGTTTTCGTTATTTAATTTTAATTCTTAAATACATATCGCTCATTTGCTGGAAAAAGTCATAATTGAAGTGTTCAATTTGCAAAGAAGTAAGTCAATGGGAAAATGATATTTCTCTCAAGAGCTGAATATGCAAGATTTTTACATCAATTTTTTATTAAGATTAATATAGGAGCGATAATTTATTCTACATTAAAATAAGAAACTAATTTTTTGAGTTATGACGTCGTTCCAGCAAATGAGAGGTATGTAGATATATAGTACATATGAATGTACTGAAAAATTTAAGTTTAGTTATATTTTTTTATGTTAGTATTGTAGTAAAGTATTATAAAAAAAACAATGTAATAATATTAATGTCATACTCGTACATATGGGTATTTTATAATAAAATGTTTTGTACAATAATCAAGTAACTTTTCGTGAAAATTTTATTTCAAAATGTCCAGCTTTTTTTTTAATATCCAGCTTTTTTAATTCACATGTCCAGCTTTTTGATAATCTGGATCTGGCAAGCCTACTACCGGGGCACCCTTCCCATAGAAAATAATCGAACAGTGTCAAATCGCACGACCTTGGAGGCCAATTTCGAGAAATGAACCTGTAAACATCTCGAAATCAACTTATCGCCAAATTTTTATTTCAATAGGTCGTGGGCTGCGGTCGCCGAATGGCACGTAGAGCTATCCTCTTGACCACATCCAGCACAGAGCAATGTCGTTCGAACAAAAAATAATTGATCGTGGTGCGGTAAAAGTATCTATTGACTTCGACGCGTGCTCCGGCGTCATTGTTGAAGAATTAAGGTGCGATTATGCCACCTGTATGTAATGGAATCTGTAGGGTCCAACAAAATCCTTATGCCGAAAATGACTTATTTTTAAAGCAAATTTCGATAATTGGGTAGTGTTGATCAAGCGTGAATTTATTTTTGCTGGTCAATATGCTCTAATCATTAGTCCGACAGAACGCATATTGCAAAAATAAGCAGAATTTTAACCTTTTTGATTTATGTAATAAAAGCAAAGTTAAGATATTTATGCTATTAAAACATATTTGTACCTTCAATGTTATATCGGGTGATTCATCGTAAGTTTTGAATTATAATGTAAAATAAAACACATAAATTTGAAAGTGAACTTAAAATTTGTTTTATCAGCTAAAAAAAACAATTTATGGCATTTACTGTTTGAAAAATATATCATGTAAATGTTGGCCATGACGTCTGAGGTGGCCCATTCAGAAGGTCCAATTTTGGGCAGCTCGTTCGAGCATAGTGACTTTCATCTCGCGAACAACACGAGTACTGTTGGCTTCCAAAACGTCAATCGTAGCTGGCCTATTCCTGAAGACCTTAGAATTTACATATCCCCAAAGAAAATTGGCCAAAGGTGTGATATCGCACGATTTTGGTGGCCAATTTCAATTTACGTAGCAAAACGTGAAATTAAGTGCCTACCAAAATTATTTCTCAACAAGGTCATTATTTCACGCGCTGTATGGCTCGTAGCGCCGTCTTGTTGAAACCAGAATTTCAGGCAGCACATAGTCCGTTTACAGGGTGCGATAACCGATGGTTCCACCAGCCTATGAACCACACCGCACCGTTGTTTTTAATGGATGTAACGGTTGCTCTTGGTACTCTTCGGGTTCCTCATGAGCCCAAGTACGGTAATTTTGTTTATTAATGTATACATTGAGCCAGAAATGTGCACCAACACTGAACAAAATTTTACGATAAAACACCGGATTTTCATTAAGTTTTTCCAGAGACCATTCACAACAATTTTGAGATGCTGTTGTTGTGGGAGTCTTTTTATGCTGACTTGCCAAACGATACTGAAAAAAATGACAAATATATAAGTCACGCGTGATCTGTAAAAAAAGGATATTGTAATCAAACCTCAATATGGATCACCCTTTACATTAGAGGTTTTTCAACGTTGAATTGCCATTTTTCAAAGTGAATTCCAAAGTCAATTTAATATGAAGTTTGGTGACGATTGGATAAAGAAAAGTCGGGGCGGAAATCGATCAAAAATTTCATAGTAAATACAAGGTGAAAAAATCACTTTTTTAGTTTTTATCTCATTTTGTAAATGTCGTAATGCTTTTATTCTGAATGATAAATTAATCAAAATTAGTTAAGAACTAGACCAGTGATACATAATGCCCCAAACCACTAATGTGAAAATTATTACCTGACCGAGTAATTCGAGCACACACCTTGAACATTTTTGAAATTTATATCTGCAATATAATTCTTTTATTCACAACATTCAAAAGTGTTATTATCGGCTAACCAGAAACTTTTGGTTGTACATTAAAGGGCTGCATAAATAACTTCATTCATGAACATACTGAAATGTTTATTCAATGAAGTTCGTATTCAAATAAAATTCAGACCAATGAACAAACTGTTGTTTAATTCATGCTACTAGCAAACGCATTTCGTTTCATATGGAAAACACAAAGACTTTGTTCAATAAAACGACTTTTGTTTTACAGTTTTCACTCTCTCTCATTTTTTTTATATAAATACTCAATAGCAATGTTGCCACTTAGTAAATTTATGTAATTTTTTTGTTACCTTTACAAAAATATATGTAATTTGTAAGCATTTTTTAAATTAAATTTGAATTTTTCTCCTTACAACTTTTTTATGTACTTCCAAGCAAAACACATTGGTGAAAAATGTTTTGGAAAATAAAATGAAATTTTTTTGTAGTTTAAAAATTAACATTAACAAGTTAGAGTGCTATATTCGGCTGTGCCGAATCTTTGATACCCTCCACCGACAGGAGTGGGCTCTATATGATAAATACATATTCATTCATTCATTCACAAAAACGAACGTCAGCATTAAAATTGGTTGAGGTTTAGACCTTTTTTAAATTATTGACCGACAATAAGAAAATTTTATGCGTTTCTTGTTGTTAGAACTTTGAACTGGCTTGAGTAAAATATCATGATTCGTAAAAGTTTTAGCCGAACTAAAATAATTTTTAGGAGCGTTATTTGTATTGGACCTATGGTAAATTATGGACCAATCATCCCAAAATTCTGAAGACTAATTTCTGGTTTTACAAAAAATAAATTAGAATAAAGTTCAATACAGCAGTGTAATTAGTTTTAGCGTCAACAGTAAATTTCACAAATTTGTATGATATTTTTTCTGGCCATATGAATTTAAGTAAAAACTTTCACCGCAATATCTATATCTGTGATGGTTTTAGGTGAATTTAATTATTTTCCCAAAGTGGGATTTATTTGGTTTAGGCGCAATAAACTGTTTTCCGAGAGTAGGGTTTATATGGGGCCTATGGTAAATTATGGACCAATCTTCACGAAATTTGGCAGTGTGATTTCTCGTCCTATAAAACTGTGACGTACCGAACTTCAATTTGATAGCATTATTTATTGCGGTTTTAGGCGTACTAAACGGCTTTCCGGTAGTAGGGTTTATATGGGGCTAAATTGCGGAACGATCTTCAAAAAATCTTACAGTGTGATTTCTGGTCCTATAAAATGGACTTACCAAATTTTAATATGATAGCGTTATTTATTGCGGTTTCAGGCCTACTTAACTGTTTTCCGCGAGAAGGGTTTATATGTGGCCTAGTGAAAATTATGGACCGATCTTCAAAAAATTTTACAGTGTGATTTGCGGTCCTAAGAAACTGCGACGTACCAAATTTAAGTATGCTAGCGTTATTTATTGCGGTTTTAGGCGTACTAAACTGTTTTACGCGAGAACGGTTTATATGGGACCTAGTGTAAATTATGGACCGATCTCCAAAAAATTTTACAGTTTGATTTCTGATCTTATAAAACTGTGACGTACCAAATGTTGGTATTATAGCGTATTTTATTACGGGTTTAGGCGTACTCAACTGTTTTCCGGGAGTAGTTTTTAAATGGGGCCCAGTATAAATTATGGACCGATCTTCAAAAAATTCTACAGTGTGATTTTTGGTCCTATAAAACTGTGACGTACCAAATTTTAGTGTGCTAGCGTTATTTGTTGCGGTTCTAGGCGTACTAAACTGTTTTCCGCGAGAAGGGTTTATATGGGGCCTAATGTAAATTATGGACCGTTCTTCAAAAAATTTTAAAGTGTGATTTGCGGTATTATAAAACTGTGACGTACCAAATTTGAGTATGCTAGCGTTATTTATTGCGGCTTTAGGCGTACTAAACTGTTTTCCGCGAGAAGGGTTTATATGGGGCCTATGGTCAATTATGGACCGATCTTCACGAAATTTAACAGTATGATTTGCAGTCGTATATAGCGAATTCGTGCAATATTTTATGTCATTCCGTGCATTATTCCACCATTTATGTTAGTTTTTGTATCAAAATTATCAATTTTTTTGGGTAGTGGTTCCACATTTTGATTTATAGTTCTGATCCTACTAAACCAATGTTGCTGGATTTTAATCCCAAACTGCTTAGGATAACTACAAGCAATTTGAGACCAAGTTTGTTCTTTTCTTTTGCGTTTTCGAAAGTGAGCGTGTTTTCAACAGACGGACAGACAGACGGACATGGCTAAATCGACTTAGAATTACTCAAGCAGCCAGAATATATATACTTTATGGGGTCTTAGATGTATTATAAAAAAGTTTCACACGGAATGATAAACTTAGTTTACCCTCATTCACCACAGTTCACATTGGTCTGGCGAGCCACATTTTTTGGCCAAAACTAAAATATTCACTTATATACATGAATTCAAATAAAAGACATAATTAATAACAAAAAAAACATAAATTTTATTAAGTTTTTAATAATTTAAATCAATTTTTCAACCCATCTAGAGCCAAAGGAACATTTTATTTACTTCATGTTTTACTATTTTTTAACTATAATTAAATAATATTATTTGTAATATTTTGTTGATTATAATGATTGTTTTTATATGAAATCTTCAAGATATTATATTTAAAAATTATTTTCTTACATAAACTATGTCAATAAACAAAAAACAAACTTATTGACTAATATACATATGTGTTATAAAAATACTTTTTACCTAACAAACCACTGAAGATTTCCAGTCCATGCTTAAGTAATACTTGAATTGCACTTTAATTCAATATCAATCTTCAGCAAAACATATATTGGAATTCAAAACTGTTTTTACACTTTTCAAATAATGATTAGGTTATAAAAACAGTTTTGAATTCCAATATATGTTTTGCTGAAAAATGCTATTGAATTCAAGTGTAATTCAAGAATTACTTAAGCATCTTTCTGCAATTCAACTAACCTGGTTGCAGTGTGTATTAAAAGCTGTTGTAGAGGAACTTTAGCAACGGTTTCACTTACACAAACGCCATTTGGTCTACAGCTTTGTTTTGCTGCCAATAGTCTCATATAAGACGGAAATATATCTGAGTTCCTTTGCTTAATTTCCAGTCTTAAGTTGCAATATTGCCTCTTTGTGTAATTATTTTCAAGGAAAAATGCTAGAGCTTCTTCATCGGAAAGAGCAATGGGGCACTTATCATTTTTCAAACACAGTTTTCGTATTTTAGATGGTCTCGTGGGACTTTCCATAGCTTTTTTTAAAACAATGACTAAACCTTTCTTACCTTCTTTTCGAGCCGACATTATTGATGCTTTCATTAATAATTCAGTTTCATTTGCTGTAGACTTTGATAGCTCCGCCGCCGCTCTTCTTTTACTGCGTTCAGACAGGCCCGAAAAATGCATACGAGGACGTCCACATGATGATAAAGGTTTGTTTTCCTCACTTGAGTCACATGTTTTGGTATTTTTAAATAGAATGTCATTTTGAAGCCAGATATCATTTTGTTTATTAAATTGATCGATTGATCTAGCAGATTTCTGCCATTTCACATCCAGTCTCACGCAATACACCCGAATTTTTTTAATAAGATATTTCATATATTCATTAGAAACATTTGTTTCTACGATTTTTTCTAAAAATATAATTAAAAACACGTTCGGTTTTTTCCTGTTTTTTACTTCCACTCTGCCAAACTCTGAATAAATCACAATTTTTGAAGCAAAAGTTTCCTGAAACAAAAATTGATTTCTTAAAAACAAGCAATAACTAGCAAAAAGTTATTGATGATTTGTAAGCACCAAATATCACTGTACTTTTGTGTGCTTTTGTTTCGTTGAAATCACTTGAAATTTTTATGTTATATACTATATTTTTTTTTTTTATAAAAAGCTAAAATCACTGATTTTGAGGTTATGAAAGTTTTTTGTGTAATTTCTTTTTACCATAATCTTTATTAAATATTTCACTATTAAAAATTTAAATACTTACCATCGTCATTAATATCCATAACTAATAGATTTGAAAAGTTTTTTTATTTTCGTGTAACCTGTGACTCAAATAAAACAAAAAAGTACACCACGTGTTTCAGTTTACCACTGCACTTAAAGCATTGAAATTTCTCACTTCATAGAATAACGGTTAATTGAAGTTTGCAAAAACAAATTATTTTTTTTTGTTTATCTGAAGTATTTGCTACAATATTCCAACAACAAATATAAGAAAAAAAGTTCTGAGTTTTGGCCAAAAAAATGGGTGTTGGAGACCAATGTGCAATGCGAGGGGAATTGTGATTTTTCGTTATTAAAAAATTTCGCTTATGAATACTTAATTATTTATTTATTTATTTTATTTATTATATATTTAATTCCTGTACAACAAGATTTTATCTTATATTTAAAGTACATGAAAGCAGTTTCATAAATTGCATTACGAGATCATCACATACAATTGAATTAAACGAAATTAAATTAAATTAAACTATAAATGATTTATATAATATGATAACAGTTATCTACTGCAGTGCAAAGTATTTAAATAAGAAGTTCTTAAAACTACTTGCGTTGCTATTAAGTTGCTGAACGTGAGGAAGACAATTCCATAGACGTGACGCATGTATGAAAAACTTCTGTTCAGATACAAGAATGCTATGCAAGGGAATTATAATTCTTTTACCTCTAAGTGATATGGCAAACCTAATTTTATCGCTAAGATATCGTGGAGTCTCCGAATAGATAAGTTTATGTAATAGTAAGAGTACACGAATATTTAAAAGCTTGTCAAATTAAACGCCGTATAGTTTTAAAAAGGCATGAGACATATGATCATTTCTACCAAGGCCAAGTACATATCTTACAATGTTATTATATAAAACATCACAACCATACATTAAACCTGGAAGAAGATAAGATTTTGCAATCATTAATCTAATATTTAAAGTAGTATAGTATTGTGTTGACCAAAGGCTCCTTAACTTTATATAAGTTTAACCAGCAAGTGTGTTGACATGATTTGTCCAAGTAAGACTATCATTAAAGATTAGCCCAAGGTTTTTGGCAGCATTCACAATATTGATTTTTTCCCCATTAATTAAAATATCATGACTGATATTAGAACTAAGTGATCTCTTACGTATTATTATGCACTTCGACTTATCAGGGTTTAAACAAAGTCCGTTAGACGTAGCCCAACGATAAATTTTATCAAGATCATCATTGAGTCTCATGATGCTTTGAGAAACTGATTGTACTGGGCTACTTAAGTACAACTGCACATCATCTGCGTACATATGTATATTGCAGTGAACAAGATGTTTTGGCAAGTAGTTTATATAAAGTGTAAAAAGTAATGGTCCGAGAATTGAGGTACACCTCTAGATAAACGTAATGAAGAAGATTGCACATTGTTTGATTGGACAAATTGCGAACGATTTTAGAAATAGGAAAATAAAAGCCGTGTTGATGTTTCTGAAAAGTTAAAAAAGTGCACAAGTTTCATGGAAAGCATACTGTGTTCAACCGTGTCAAAGGCTTTAAATGATCAAGAAGAACTTGGAAATTTAGCTTGCCATCATCCAGTTCACGCCGTATATTTTCAGACACATCCAGTAGTGCAGAAACACAACTATGATTAGTACGAAACCCTGATTGTTTACCAGACAACAAATTATTGGCACTGATATATGATGACATTTGAAGATAAAGAATTTTCTCCAGTACTTTAGACAAGTAGCAAAGAGTAGCTATTGGCCTAAATTCAGAATCAGTTTTTATTATTATAAAAAAAAAAATTAAGTACATATTTAGGTTGTTCACGGAAGGCTGGAGATCCGTTTATATGGTTATTTGGTTATATTCACAACAATAAAATACATTCATTCAATTTTTTTATATATATTTTGTTGCTGGTAATATAACAACTTAACCATATAACCTGATAATCGGTCTATCGTGAACAACCCAATTATAAAGAAAATCATTTTTTTTTTGTAACTTTTTTTTTTGTAAATATTCATGGGTTTTTTTAACAAAATAATTTTTTTTTTTAATGGAAAAAATCTATTTTTATTATATTAAACATTTTTTCGAATGTGCTTCTATGAGTCAAATTTCAATTTATAAAGCTTTTTACGATAGACCTATTCCCTCAATATTTCACATACTTTATGGTTAAAGCAACATTTGGTTAACATTGAAGCTATAAATATGTACATGTACTAAGGACTTATTCTATACACTACCAGAATATATTGTATCTTCCTGTTGAAGGTTTTATATACATACTTACTTTATACTATACTTTTATGTAACAGGAAGATACAAGATAATTTGGTATTGTATAGAATCATTTCTAAGAAGTGTATGTACATTAGGCATTTAGTTTTTACAATTTTGGCAAAAAGGAAAAATGGCATAGCAAAGTCGAATAGAGCATAAAAAAGGATAAAGGCCCAGTATATGTTTTTTCGAAATCGCATAAAAGTTTTATATAGCCATTTGCTTTATCATTAAATTTATAAATTTGAATAAATATTATTTGTGTAAAAATGTTTACAATATTTCCATAAACTTTTACCTATAAAAAAGTTTAACAACTTTAAAGTGCAATTTATCTTTTCATTTTGTATATAAAATCCTGAAATTATATTTTGTTTCAAATAAAAAAATTTTAATTGTTTAAATTTAATGATAAAAAGTTCGGGTTTGGTTCGGGTTCGCTTCGGTCCGAAAATGTATGTTCGGTCGGACACCACTTTTTGTATTAAAATATTATTATTCAAATTTTGAGACAGCATTTATCATGGTTTTTTAAATAAAAAAATTAAAAAAGTATTATTGTTTAGATTTAATGATTGATAAAAAGTTCGGGTTCGGTTCGGTCTGAAAAAGTGTGTTCGGTCGGACACTACTTTTTGTATTTAAATATTATTAATCAAATTTTGAGCCAGCATTTAGCCATGATTTAGTCAGTTTTCAATTTGTATAAATATATTTAAAAAACAGTGTTTTTCATAGAAGTTTTCCATGTAAACTTTAACGTTTGATATTGTGAAACAGGTAGTTAATTTCAATTCATATCGTTGTCAGTTATAGACAAAAAAATGCCATAATAAAATATAAAATTTTACCTTCTTCTCTCATTAAAGTTAAGTATACATATTTAGAGATATACAAAATGTTCAAATAAATATTTATTAGTTCAGCTTTTTAATTACACTAGTAACATTTTATTAGTGCCACAATCAAATCAGTTCATATAGAGAATATATTGTTCAACTAAGTACATCTGCTTATTTGTCATTATTGTTAAAAACAATCGTACTAATTATGGTTGAAAATAAATTTTTATTATAATTAATAACAGAAAATTATAGCAACTATAAATTTTTATGATAGAACTATTTCTACAAAAAAATTTGATAATTTGTCTAGACTTTTTTGAACTCAATTAAAATTTATGTTTTTTCTGCAATTTGTGTAGGTTCTAATTATGAGCATATTAACTTAAATTATATATATGTATGTTAGATTTTAAGCTTCTAGGAAAACGTTTTAAAAATTTAACTAACCGTAGAAACGCTATTTTACCGTATAGACGTAGTTGCATGCGACCTATATACGTTGTCAAATTGAAACGTATAATATATAATATTGTTCTTAAAACAAAGACACACAATATCTTCTGACGTAAACGTTAAAGCATATCTAAGGCATACGTTGACTTAGATCTAATTCTTTTTCATACGCCAGTTGTTCCAGGCCTAAGGGTCCCAATACCTCCTTGTGTATAAGTTTTTTTGAAATCGGTAGACGCGTTTGAGCGTGATGCGGCGACATATGCAGAAATTCGAATCAGTCTAAAATTAGAATCCAAAATTCGAATTTCCGAGCAGTTTTTTTCTTTTTTATTATAAACAATAAAATTTTGACAATTTAGTTAACCAAATACAAAGTAAAAAGGGGTATCCCGTTTTAATAGATGATTTACAGATCTTGTTGATGGCATTAGTTAGAGCTTAAAAGTCAGTTTTTCGGTGTTTGTATATGCATACAGTTTAACATTTATTAAGATAAAAAGTGGACTAAAAATGCCAAGCAAACGTAAGAAAAACACTTTGTCTTCACAAGACAAATTAAAAAAATTGGAAAAGATTGACAAAGGCGTTCAAGGAAAGTGTTTAGCATTGGACTTTAATGTAACTACTTCTACCATTAGCTATATTAAATCGAACAGAAAATCAATATAATCAAAATCTTTTGACGCAATTTGATCCGAATAATTCTATATCTGTAAGAGAAATCGAACGATGGAATGAAGATGCCTTTGAGAATGAACCTTTCCATATATTTGACGGCGAAATTTTGTCTTTAGACACGGATGAAGATAGTGATGTGGAAGTTCCACCTAATATTTCTTATTCCGAAGCTACTGCAAGTGTAAATAATTTAATACAGTGGTGCAAAAGCAGTGAATTATTTTGCACTAAGCACTTGTCAAATCTTTTAGATCTCTGTAATGATATTGTTTTGTTGGAAATACAAAAACCTAAAAAACAGACTAATATTACTGATTATATGATTAACAAAAACTGAGTGAGAATTCAAAATATGTATAATTTTAACTTTTCTTAAAAATTTTTCTTTTTTAATTTAGTTATAAGTATGTATACTATTTATATTATACAGACTAAAGTCAAATGAACTGAATTGTTATTTTTTGTTATATTTCGTTAAGTTTTTGATAATTTTTATGTTAAATAAACAAAAATAAAAAAAAACATAGTTTTTTTTATCTTTATGGTTAAATTTACCTAAATTTTTTAATAAAAAACTCGTCCAGAAATTTAAATAATTCGGAAATTCGAATCGCCCTAAAAACAAAGTGGTTCGAATTTTCGAGCGTGTATTATTTAAAAAAAAGTATATTTAAAAAAACATTCCACTATTTCGTTATAGGGGCTGGCTTGGCAAGCGTTGTAGTATCATTTCTAATGTCCACATACTATAGTGTCATAATTGGCTATTCAATATACTATTTTTTCACATCCTTTAAAACAGAACAACCCTGGATAGATTGTAATAATCGGTAAATAGAAACACTGCAAGCAACTACATAGATGTAAATATAAAGAATGGCAAATACTTTGATTTTTTTTTTAGATGGAATACTCCTGATTGTTGGGTACCTCAACGTTTAACAGACAATGTTACATCACCAGCATCATCGAGGACACCTTCAGAAGAATTCTTCCAGTAAGTTCTTTGTAATCACATTTCAAAACCCATTGATAATTTTAAATTATTTTAAACAGAAACAAAGTTCTACAGATAAGTCCCGGTATAGAATATCCTGGTGAAATGCGTTGGGAATTATTTGCTTGTTTAATATGTGCCTGGCTAATGGTTTATTTTGCAACTTGGAAGTCAATTAAATCATCAGCAAAGGTAAAATTAATTAAAGTCTTATAAAGATTTAATTGGCAAAACTAACGTGTCTTCTTTGAAATCTTAGGTGCGTTATTTTACCGCCACTTTCCCCTTCATTTTAATTATTATTCTAATGGGTCGTGCTGTCACTTTGGAAGGAGCTAATGATGGCTTGCGTTATTTCTTTAGGCCAAATTGGTCTGAATTGAAAAATGCCAACGTCTGGATCAATGCTGCATCGCAGAATTTCAATTCTTTAGGCATCTCTTTTGGTTCCATGATTTCATTTGCCAGCTACAACAAGTACAATAATAATATTTTACGCGATACGGTGGCAGTGAGTGTGGTTAATATCCTAACAAGTTTGTTAGTTGGTGTTTTTGCCTTTGCTACTTTGGGCAATTTGGCCTTGGAACAGAATACAAATGTGAAGGATGTTATCAGTGATGGCCCAGGTTTAATATTTGTGGTCTATCCCCAAGCAATGGCCAAAATGCCTTATGCTCAATTGTGGGCGGTAATGTTCTTCTTTATGTTATTGTGTTTGGGTTTAAATTCACAGGTGGGTTGAAAGGGATACATATCTTATAGCTTTGTGTGAACATAATTTTTTTGCTTTATTATAGTTCGCCATTGTCGAAGTTGTGGTCACTTCAATACAGGATGGTTTTCCCAATTGGATTAAGAAACATTTGGGTTATCACGAAATTGTAGTTTTAATAGTTTGTGTCATATCATTTTTGTTCGGACTGCCAAATTTAATTCAGGTACGAAAAAAATAATAAAAAAAATTACAAAAATTCTTTGAGTATTTTTAACAGTTTTCAAAAATATACATTATATACTTGGGTTGTTCACAGAAGGCTAGTTATCAGGTTATATGGTTATTTAGTTATATCCACAACAACAAAATACATGTATTTAAATTTTTTTAAATATATTTTGTTGCTGTTAATATAACTACATAACCATATAACCTGATAATCCGTTTCTCGTAAACAACCCAACTGTTCTTTAGTATTTAATTCGGTAGATATGTGGAAAACACAAACGCTAATAGTGTTTGTATAGTAAATTATTTAAACAACACGTTTCTCTGTTTGTGATCTTCGAACACAAAAATAATACAGGGGAAAAATTACGGCATTCGATATCGATCGAAATTGCCATTTAAATTGTATTGTTGTTGATGTTGTAACATCTCGACCTGAAAAATAAGCATGTATAAAATTTATTTTCTATTCTTCTTATTCTTCGCTCTGTCCACCCAACTCAGCTAAGTCAAGGCCCAGTAGCTGTGATACCTAACGTAGGCGGGCTCATAAGGACACTGTTTCTAGCTGGGTTGGGGTTGCACTGCACTTGAATAGGTGTCACACATCGTGTGGGCCTATTCCACATGCAGGGCAGAGGTCTGGGATGGTAATATTTATTCTGGATTAGTACGAGTTTAGACGTGTGCACCATCCCGACCACATTTGTGCCAGTATCACTCTGGTCCGACGTGGTAAGTCCCATTCGTCGTTTGCAACACCAGCACAAGTATGCAAATTGTATTGTAATTTCGATTGATATTGAATGTCGTTATTTGGCCCATGTGCTTATGCAACTCAATAAAAAGATGAGAACATTTTATTGTGTTCGGTTTTTTAACCACAAACTTCGTTGTTTTCGGTTCAGCACATTAATGTTTGTTCGTTTCAGTTGTGCTTAGTCCCCTTTTAGACAGGCAAAGTTTACTTTGACAAAGTCTGTTGAATTCTCTTTTAAACTTTGTTTGGTGCTCAGACACTAGGGAGATCGAACGGTTATTATTCGACCGGTTTTAACCGGTTAGTTTCGGTTTGCCCAAGTCGGTTATTTTAAAATGTCCATTTTTCGAATATCGAATTAACCGGTTATTTTGGTATAATTAACCGGTTATCTTAGTAATGTGCAATTTATATACATTTTCCTTACACTTGTTGTAGATGTACCCGTAATTTAAGTATTTTCTAATTGAATATTGGCTAAACTTGAACTTTTTATGAAGAATGTCAAAACAAAATGTAACAAAGGTCAAAAAATATTACGATCACTGTAAATACAAATCGCTTATTAAAGGTTGTGTTTTTATAGAAAAAAAAAAAACCAAAAACTATTCAAAATACTACAAAAACGTGTTCATTTAAAAAGTAAATAGTAATATGTGCAAGAGTATTCTAAATATTAAATATATTTTTATATAAATGATATCTCTAGATATTTTTCGAATGCAATTAAAAAGACAAAGTTAAGTGCTTGAAGTGCCCTAAAATGATAAGTTACAAAGGTTCTTCCATGTCAAGACTTATTAATCACCTTTCATTAGTGTACATGCTTTACATTAATGTGATCCAAATGAAACTTAACTCCGTTCGAAGAAGTTCTAAAAAGACGACAAATAATACTTAACTTAAATACGCTGCAAAAAATGAATTATTGGGTGAAATATAAGCCAGTTGTGTTGCCGAGGACGAAATGCCCGATAATGCACTTAAAACTCTTAAGTAGTTCTAGCATCTCTTCATGCTGAAAACTACAACATTACGGCGGAATCAACGATATGGGAAAAATTCTACCAGTTTTATTTATTAAAACACCAAGAACTAAAAAACAAAATTGAAGAAATCAAATAATGTCATGGAATGTTTTAAATTGTAGTCGACGAATTGACAAATATTTTACACAAAAAAAATGTTCAGTTCACTATTCGTTTCTATAATGCTGAAACAAAATAATTTGAAATAGATAATAGATCCTGGCTAAGAGGTTTTGTTTGCAACTTTTAAAAAAATTTGGTTGATTAATATAGATAGCTTAACCACCAACAAATTAAAATTCATTTAAAATAAATTTCAGAGAATGTTTCAAAAAATAACTTTATAAAATTCCTATAATTTATTTGCTTTTGCAAAACGTTTGTCTATATCAAATATCATTCAACCGTTTCTAAATTACATTATACAAATATCTTCTTACAAATTAAGTTTAGTAAATCAATAACAAATATCGTAAAATATTTGTTAGGTCTGATCTAAGTCATATTTATGTATTTTGTGGGTCCTTACCTTTGCAAATTGTTTTGTTTTTATTCAAATTAACGTTTTATTTTAAAAACTTATTTGATTTTTGTGTTTTTAAGTATTCGAATTAAAACCGGTTAACCGGTTATTTAAAAATTGCTTAACCGAAAACCGGGTTTTTTAAAATAGCAACTATTCGCAATATTCGAAAACCGGTTATTGAAAAAAGTCGAATAATCGATATCCCTATCAGACACACAAAGTTTAATTTGACAAATTTTTGTTTTCTCTTGTTTGAATATAATATATAAACAGCGTTGCCAGAATGATGATTTTATCATATTTTGGATTATTTTTTTAAACAAAAATATGATTAAAGATTTTTTTTTTCAAATCATGATTTTTTATTTTTAGAAATTCTGATTTTACTTTAATTTTGCTTATACAAAATACACGATTATTTAAACAGTCATTTTTTTTGGAATCGGCTTGATGCGGATTGGTTCTGCACACTTTTGTGCCCAGTATCTAGTATACACAAAATTGCATCATTATTTCTGGACAAATATTAAAAAAGGCATATTATAACCTATTTCCAATGTGCGAAAGAATTCCTTCTTTCGAACAACTTAATTTAAAACAAAAACAAATTCTAAAAACTTTGTTTTTGTTTTAAATGTATTTGTACGAAGTAAATAATTCTTTCGCACATCGTAAATAGGCAGTTAGAATATTGATAAAGAAAATATTTGTGAAAAGAAAAAATGTATTTTTATAAAGTTTCATATACTGTAGTATGTTTTTATAAAAAATTAATAATTCTTACTATTTTGCCCTTGTTTTAAAAAATTTAAATTAAGAAAAAAAAATTTAAGATTTTCCTCTTCAAAATATGATTTCTTTCGCCATATGACAATTTTCTTTCCAAAGATTCTGGTAACGCTGTATATAAATATAAAGTTGCAGCCAACTTCAGGTATAATCTACGAACGAAAAACAAAACGAATTTGTGAGTACAGTAAAGTATGTACTCCCCCGCTATGCTCTTTTCCCTTCTCTTCTATAAACCCAAGACTTTGCAAAGTAAACTTTGCTTGTCTGAAAGGGGTCTTGGCTATTCGTGCTGTGGTCGTTGCTAAAATTTATTGTTTGCTCCTTCCTTCATCAATGTAACAAAAAGCACTATGGACAAATAAAATATAATATAAGTCTACAGAATCACTACAATTGTTCTCTTTTATAACGAAGAATAGAACACTATACAATGTTCGTTACTTTTTTGAGAATAGTTATGAACGGTATTAAGGGTTGTGTGTTAATACACAAACACAAAAAAATTGCTATCGTAATGTGCTGAACCGAACTCAACGAAGTTTGTGTTTTTTTTTTTTTTTTTTTTTAATAGAACGCATTAAAATGTTCTCATCTTTTTGTTGAGTTGGATAAGTACAGTTTTATTTTTATATTTGAAGATCACAAACAAAGAAACGATTTTTCAATGATTTTCTACACACTATTAGTGTTAGTGTTTTTCACATACATATCTACCGAACCGAACACTAAAGCAGAATATATAACTAAATAATGTTCAGTTTTTTTTTTTTTTTTTTTTTTTTTTTGAATTTTTGGATTTAACACAAGAGTTTTGATATTTTCCATTTGCTCTTTCCTAAGACCATTTGTACCAAACAGTGAACTTCACCATTAAAAAATTCTACACGGCCGCATTGTAAAATGCATTAAGGCCATGTCAGATAAAACTTTTGCTTCGCGTTGCGTTACCGATTCGCTTTGACATCTAAAATAAAATATACGTACTTATACGAAACATGTCACATAAAGTACTTTCAAAGCGGAGCGAAGCAAAAAGTTAGCCAACTCTCATCTTTTTGCGCGCTTTGACAATTGGCTAGTATAATTTTCTTTTTTTTTAATTTTTTTTGCCAAACTCAATTCCAAAAAACCGTCCAATTAAATTTTTAACTTTAATTTTTGTAACAAATAATTAAATGTACAAATTACCAACCGCTTTTATAAGTAAACAAACAATGCGTGAGTGTTGTCAAAGTTTTCATTGTGGCATACACCTTTTGCTTTGCGTTTTTCTGCCGAAGGTAGAAACGTCACGCAAAGCGACAAAGTTGTATCTGACACGGCCTTTAAAATAAGCGAGTTGCTTTGCAACTGACATTTTAGAACTCACCACTAGAAATGTTAAAAATCACAAAAATTACAACCACAGTAGCATAGTATATAACTAGTATGCCGACTGGTGAGAACGTTCTCTTTTTTTTATAACTCTCATCACACATATAGGTTCTGTGTGAATTCAACACACTTAAGAACAACAAAAACAAAACAAAATTTGAAATTTTTTAATTTAAAATTTTTCACAATATAACACTTCATGTTTAATTTTATGACTTAAACACATAATAAATAATTTTTTTCAATACATTTTGCTAATTTGCTTTTACAAAATGTTTTTATTTTTCACAAACTAAAAATTTTTAAATAAATTTTTTTGACACTAAATTTTTTCTGTTGTTAATATTATTAAAGCCAGCAGAGTAGCATTTTGTGGTATAAAAATAATATTTGAAATCATTAATTATTTATATATTATCCGATATTGCAGAATAAAAATTTAGCAAACATGGCTTTTAAAAGTTTATAAATGCAGCCAGCATTCAATAAATTAAAAATTTATTGAACTAAGAAAATTTTATATTGGAAAAAAAATTGTTGCCACATTCTATACGCTTTTATGCAACTATGCTTAGTGGTGGAAATAGTTTTATACACCAATACATTTGAAAAAAATCTTACTAATACAAACATAAAATATGTACCACTGACAGTTGAGTTATGTACCTGTCAAAGAGTCGGCATACTAGTTGTATACTATGCACAGTAGTGCTCACTGATTTTAAAACTTCCTTTTTATTTCTTTTAGGGTGGTATATACTTTTTCCAATTAATGGATCATTATGCTGCGTCTGTAACGATAATGTTTTTAGCATTTTGTCAAATGATAGCAATTGCTTGGTTCTATGGTACAGGAAGGTTATCGAAAAATGTTAAACAAATGACAGGCAAAGCACCATCATTATATTTAAAGTCATGTTGGATTTTATTTGGACCATGTTTGTTATTTGTAAGTAAACGGGTAAAATATTAAAAAAGAAAAAATGTCATAACTAAATTTTTTTAAATTTCAGGCTATTTGGATTTTAAGTTTAATTAATTACAAGGAGCCCACCTATCACAATGGCCACTATACATATCCAGATTGGGCTTATGGTATTGGATGGATGTTTGCCTCGTTCTCATTGATATGTATACCTTACTATGCTGCAATCAATTTATGGAAAGCACAAGGTAGCAGTTTGCAAGAGGTAATTTACTTGTATTAAATATTCAAAATAATTATACATAATAAAAAATATAATGTATTTGCTTTAAGCGTCTTCAAATCGCTATACGTCCAAATATTTATGAATGTAAAATCTGTGGAGAGCATCATTGTGAACATGATTATCCCGAGCAGGAACAATTTATGTTATCACAAGAATTAGCTGGTGTGTATAAAACTACAACGCCCATACATCGGCATCAACAGCCAACATTTCCCATAAATATGGGACCAAAAGCGGGTTACAATCCAATGCATTTGCAACAACAGGAATCTACATTAACTAGACAAGAAAATATGTATGAAAAACCCTCTACTGCAGTTGAGGGGCCAGCTACAACATCAACTAGGTGATAAATATCACCCCAGAGTTTTAGGCTTTAATTTTTTTTGCATATATTAAAGTATATTTTTAGGAAGAATATTTTAAAAATAGCTTGGTTTTTTTGTTCTGTTTTTTGTTGTGTTTACAATTTGTTTTTTTTTTTATATATATAATTAGTTAAATTGTAATTTTTCTGTTTTCCAATTTTAGTAAATAAACCTTGTAGTATTAACCAAAGACTTGATACATCAAATAAAAATAAAAGTTTTCGCAGGCTTATAAACTATGGTGTTTATTTAATCAAAAGAAAATTTTAAAATTATTTTTTAATATCGCCTATGGCCCAACTAGTAGGTCTGCTAGAAACGCCTGCTGATTTTTTGTAGAGTTGTATTTTTACTGTGCAATTGTTTTTGTATCAAATGTTTTTGACATCTTGTCCATTTATTACACAAACAAATGCATTGGGTTTTGACATCTTTAACATAATTTACACAAACAAAATGCGTGTTGTTTTTTTCTATTATTGCATTGTTGTAGTTTCGCGCAGACCTACTAATTGGGCCATGATATCGTCTGTAGAGGATTTTATATATTACTGTGAAATTGTTGAATAATTAATGTATTAACATTTTCTGACTGATTTGATGAAACAAAGAAATTGGTTAGATTCGCCTATAAAGAATGCAATGAAAAAATGCTGATGATTCTTTTGCAGCTTTTTAGAAATATGTATTCTTCAAAACTGTAATAGATCTAATAATGATGGCTATAGAAAGTTTTGGCTCGTATAAGTTCTAGGGCCCTAATAAATGTATACATACTAATCCACAACATAAAACAAATCTTATAGTAACATTGCTACTTTTTATATAAAAGTTTATTAAATCGACAAGGAGGTTAAACTTTCAACAACAATCTTATTTAGATAGATGGATTGAAGCATTTAATTTAACCTTTTCCCAACTTATATCAGGTACCATGAACAAACAATCATGTGAAACCAAGAGAACTGCTGTCAATGAAAGCTATTATACATATCCTATTGGAGAACTTTTAACATATTTCAACCAAATGAATTTTAAATAGATCTGTGACAATAAGGAAAAAGTACTTAAGTCTATGTTTTAGTTTTAACGAAGAGCAATTTTATTTTGTAAATGAGGTTTTTGAAAATGTACTCCTATTCTTATATAATTATCATACTCTGCGGTTATAGTTTTGGTTATACATAAATGTTTCTCATGTCACAGAATGGAAGTAAACTTAAGCTTTTGTTCAAATGTTATTGTACATTGAAAAAAGACATAAAAAGAGTAATTTTTTTATAACTTCGTGAAATATCGCACAAAATAATTAAAACTTTGCCCATGTGTACTTTCAAACATAAAGATCTCAAAGGTGAAGCACTTTTCCCTTTTTTGCTACAGAGAAAACGATTTTAAATTTTTAACCCAAGAATTGCTGACACAAACATCACCTCCTAAACCATAGATTACATAGATATGAAACTCCCTTAAAATTTAAAAAAATATATATTTACCTCTTGTGTGAATTCAACACACTTGTAAAAGTTCACCTCAACTTTTTGACAAATATTTTTTAAACAATATTGATGCGTTTCTTTACAATATTTTACAAGAAATTTAAATTTTTTTACATTTAATTGCATTTAAAACAATGCCTAAAGTTTTATTCCGTACTATCCTTGGCGCTGCACTAGATCCCAAAATTAAAATTTTTGGCCAAAACTAAATATTTTACATGGGCTACGATTATAATTTTGTTGTTGCAATCTAATAGCAAACACAACAGCGCAACCAAAAATGCATTTTGTTTTTGTAAATTGCAATTTACCGTTTAACATTACGGTATTAAAGTTGATAAACTTCAGTCCACTTGAAAAAATAGTTGAGTGCAGGTGTTTTTTTTTAACATTTTTAAATATTTTCTAGTTTTTTAAAAAAAAGTAATTTCTAAAGTTTAAAATGGAAAATAAAGCTGAAGGTATATAGTTTATTCAAAACATTAAAAAGAATTCAAAATATTTAAGGTGAAGTGAATAAATATGAATATGTTGGTGTATTATAAAATTTATGAATTTTTTACGATTTTTAAATTTACGTAGAGTTTTAAAATTTCGGCTCAGTTCGGCTGGCATGCGACTAAAAAAAAGCAGATATTGATGTATATTTTTCAGTTTACCTTAGCTTGAATTGCGAAAATTTGCCCTTTTTGAGAAATTCATCTTTTTATATGCCGTGCTCTTGAAGCAACTTTTGATCAAGGGTAAAAGCACATCCGTTTTTTTTTCCTGATTTCGGTTAATTATGTCCAAATTTTGTACTAACAATGTTCTACAAAAATGTAGCCACGGCATAGGAGAACAACTTTTGTGAACATAGTGATACAATATAAGCCTGTCTAGGCACACGAAAATCACTTTGTGCCTCAAAAATCGTCTTTTTTTAGTTTTTGAGTATACCTTGCAGGAAATCAAAATTTCTTACTACTAGTATTCTACAAAAATGTAGCCAGGGTATACGTGAATAAATTTGCAAAAATTTTACAAAATTTTAAATTTTTATAAAAAATTTTTGTTAATTTTTTTTAGTACTTATAAGGCATATTTTCCGAATTTCTTTTTTTTGTGATTCTTGTTTTAGAAACCCTCAACCTTAAAAATTTCGAGATTTTTCAAATGTGGATAAAACAAACAAACAAAGAAGAAAAGTACACTGTCATTCTTAATCATATACTGGAAAAAAATTAAGACAAAGACAGATCTGATCAGTACTTGAAATATATTTCAGAAAAAGTCCGCTTGGTTTGCAAAAATTTGAAAATTAAATCAGAAAAGTGCCATAGAAAATTAGATGTTTTTAATGAGAAATATGCGAATTGGCTTACTTTTGAAGCAATCTTTAATGGTCCGAAAAAAACAAAAAGTGCTTCGGAGACTGAATGTCAGTTCGAGGTAATAGACGATCCAAAAGAGATTGGGTCTGAAAGAGGTGGGGGTTGCCGACTATCATTTACAGAAAAGTCAGACCGCAGTAAAAGAAGGGAAGCAGCGGAACTTTCGCAATCCAAGGATTATGAAACTGATTTATTAGTTGAAGCAGCAGCAATGTCGGCTTGTAAGCTAGGTAAAAATGATTTAGCATATGTTCTTAAGAAAACTATTGAAAGCCCTACGAGACTATCAAAAATAAAAAAATTATGTTCAGAAGAAGTAAAAACACCAAGTGCGTTTTCGAACGAGGAGACATTAGCAATTCTTCTAGAAAATTATTTTACTATATTGTGCCCTAATAAGAAATAAAGCAATAAAAAATATTTTTTTTGTATGTTTACGAAATTTTACGAAAACAAATTTATTGTATATATACAACATATGCATGAAAGGGTTAAACGGTTTTTAAACCTTAGAAATTGATCCAAACTTAAGAAGATACGCGTAAGCTTGGTTGTAAATGCTGTTTCATTAAAAAAAATTATAAATATGGCTTTAAAATAATTTTGGCCAAATATTTGTTCTAGCATACCCTATGTGCGCTGGTTCCTTATCATATTAAACCTAGAAAAACCAAAAAACTAGCCACATTAGAGTTTTAAAGTGTTTCCGTGGGTTGTTCGTATGCGTGTTGAGGACCTTGTTCCTTGGGCGTTGCTCTCTGGGTAAAACAAAAGTCTATAGCTCAAGCTTATACAGCATAAAGTGTACACCTTTAATAAACAGCGGTTGACCAAAGTCTCATCTGGAATTATGGTAACCAGTAAATATACTCACTCGCAATACGTGGAGAGGGTATTGCTTGTGCTGATATGTGTAACACATAAAAATTGGTTTTCGACCCTAATTTAAGCATACCGATCGACTTAAAAAATACCTCCTGAATCTGCCTTACGGTATCCGTTCATCCGGCTGGCTTTATACCCTTGTACGCAAATAACAGTTCACAATTTTAGAGACAATTTGATGAAATTTGGTACAAATTATTAAATTTTCATAAGGACTAATAGCAGGAATCGGGCTTCAGAAAGCCCTTATATAAACTTCTTTCCAGAATAGTCTTCCATGGTTTATATGAAACCATCTTATTATGCTGGTATTTCGATTGAACTTGGCTCAGAAATATTTTATTCAAATCTTAATCATTCAACTAAATTTTATTTGAATCGGACTCTATGGGACCACAGCTACCAAAAAAATAATGTCCCCCAATATACCTTTTAACGTCATAACAACCTAATAAATATTGGTATTGATATGCAATTTGGTGACGATAACTTCAATGTCATGACATGAAGGTCCAGAATTGACCACAGGTCCCATCAAAACGCGTTCCAAAAAATCTTATTCAGATATAGATATCTAGATAATATTCGGCACAAAGAACTCGTATAAGTACATGAATCTTAAATTAATAACATAATTTTGTTTTGGCGCGTTAAAAATTGCACATTAGTCCCAAATAGGGTACACTCTCGAAAATTTGTGTTTGGTATGTAGTCGAGCTTTCTCATTTGTTTTTTATAATTAGGTAAATATCATTAAAATGGTGAAATCTTACCAGCAAACAGTAAAGCTTGATGTGAAATTAATGTTCCAAACTAGTTAAAAATCATTCAAAAATAATAACATTATCAAAAAAAAAAGAACCTTTTTGTGAATTTCTTAATAAAATTCAAATAAAATCAATATTATTTTTCAGACCTTTTATTTGTGTTTGCTGGGAGTGTGGGGAATAACTCCCAGCTGGCATTTTCAATCGTCTAGGAGTCTACTGGGAATCTCATGACGACTGTTTTTGATCGTCGACGAGCTCATTTTTTAATCGTAGACGATTCCTCGCACGGGAGAAACTGTTACACGTACTGATTCGTATGAGAGATTCTTTCATAACACTGCAAACGACTCTTATATTAATCCTAAAGGGAATCGTTTACGATGTATGTAGAGATTATCTAACGAGTCTTTCAAAAATCATGCCAAGAGTCGTATGAGACTCATAAAGGGATTATTTTACAACTCGTGAAATGCTCAGCCGTATAACTGAGCTACCTAAATAAGGGCATCAAGCGTGTTTTTCATGTCAAAACTTATAATTTTCATACAATTTATATCAAACAAACCTTAAGGTCGGGAAATCAACACCATACTGCCGGAAAATCTTATTTTACAGATCCTTTGTTTTATTGAAATTTTATTGCCAATAAAATTTTCAGCTCAGTAATTCTTGTATGACTCTTACAGAGAGTCGCAAAAGGCTCATTCCAAGATTAAAAAACGAGCGTGTCAAAAATATATAAAAAAGTAATAAATAAAAAAAAATTTAGATGTTTTTGTAGCTCGTCAGACAATCATCAGAAGACTCTTTTAGGAGTTGTATATTGAACATAATCGTCTAACAAACAGCCTATGCTCGCTGGGCTATTTCAAACTAACACAATGATGAAATTTTTACTAATACATTCTCATCACTTAAGTTTTTTTTTTTGACAATAGACTTAGGTTTTTGACAAGCGAGTTTCATATCTATGTAATCTATATCCTAAACTTAAATAACTAAATAATTTAAAAAACATGTTACATTTTGCAATAATTTATTATTATAGTTTAGACATTTTATAAATATGTATAAATAAATAACTCAAAATTTATAAATTTTCAGTAGAGACAAAAAACTGTTTTCTTTTTATATGTACTCTTATATCACAAGGGGATACACAGGGGTGTTCTGAAAATCGAAAACTCAAAACGCAAGGATTTTCAAGTTCTTTTTAATACACTCTTAATCCAATTTTTTATAATTTTTTTATAGAATTCTGTATTGTGAAATATTTGTATTGTATTGTATTTGTATTTCTTTGACTACAAAAATCTGATTAAAAAAACGACTTTTCAATTCTTGCGTTTTGGGTTTTCGATTTCCAGAACACCCCTGACAATTACATTTTTATTTTTTTTTTTTTTTGACAAAATGCTAGAGTAAATGATGTATGATTTTAACAGTGAGTAGATATGATCACTCTACATCGAATTCTTGCATAAAGTGAAAATTGAAAAATTTTGAGTTGACTCTCTTTAGAGGAACCAGTGCGATATACATATGTATGAAGGTGCTTTTTTATTTGTTTAGGCCATAAAAAAATAACGATATAGTTTATCCATTTCATCAATATTAGGTACAGCATTAAAATTACGTGGACTTTTGCAATATTCCTCATAAATACGTTGACTTTCCTCACTTACAGTTGGTGGTTTAACAGACAAATATGAATCTGTACCATAATCACATAAAGGCTTTAATTGTATTCCCGCATTACGTGTTGTAATAGAAGCAGAGTAAGATAAAGTAGGTGTAGCTGATGTCGCTTGCGATGCCACATTGCTACCGCCACTTATCGGTTGTGTGGTCATTTTAGCCATTTGTACATAACGTTTATAAATAGCCATATTTTCTTTAGACGGATTACTTACCTTACATCCATAAACTTCTTCCATGGGAGGTAATAGAGTGGCTAATGTTAGCGGGACGTCTTTATCTAGAGTTTTGTTTAAATTTTGTTCTTTTAATGATAAAGATGCACTAAATTCCTCTTCTGATGAACTATCTGAAGCTTCAGAGGTAGAACTAGAATCATTGCTGGTAGTTGAACTGGTTGAACTTTGCCCGGTAAGTGAGGGATTTTTCGGTTTTTTACGTTCCTGTATTTGTCGTTGAAAAGGTGAAGAGTTTGTTCGAAATGTTGGTAAGTGACGCATAGCTAGTTGGCTAATTTCAAATGATATGTGTTCACTTAAGTCGGTCCACTTAAAAGATTGATGGTAATTAGAGTAACCATCTATCATTTCTAGATCTTTACTGTGTACCCTAAATAATTCTTTAGCAATTTTATTACCATCTGAACATGAATAAGGCAGACATTTTCGAACTTTAATGCGAACCCAATCGGTAATTAGACGTGTTTCATTACTGGGCGAAAGAGGTTTGTAGGCATTATGCATGTAGTAATCGGTTTGCAATTCCCAAATTGGTTGGTTTTCTGAAAATATGTGAAAATAATGCAAAACTAGATATTTTTTCCATATAAAAAATATTCGGGTAGATTTTCTTAGTATTTTAGATATTATGTTAATTTTTTTAATATCAGTTCTTGAATAATATAATATAAAAAGAATCTGGGAGCTCTAGTTCTCATGTTGAGTTTCATTTCTATTACAAGTCTTCGTATTAATTCGAATGTGTATTATACAATTCCAAAAGCTTTCACACTTTTAATAGTCCCACTCCATCAATACCTTCCAGGAACATTTTCTATGCACTATCTGAATTTTGTTTGTTTGTATATTTCTGTTACGAAGCCTCGTATACACATTCGAATTAATATGAAGATTTGTATATATAATATATTTAAGATTTACTGGTAAAATGCTAATTTTCTGAATACCGCAATAAATAAACTTTAAATTGAAGTTCTCACTACGATCAGGTTAAAAAACATATTACGGTTCAAGGAAAAAAAAATTTTGAAAATAATAATATAAAAAATTCAGGTTATTCATGCAGAATGCTTCCGAATTAATGTAACCCGGTGCCAAGATCTCAGCTATTCTCATTCAAATGCATTTTATTGGTAATATTTGATACATCAAATTTTTTGGTATTAAAAATTACCAAAGTTTATCTACTTATTTAACAAGCTTACAAATGTTTTTGGAGTAAAATTTTTTACCCATTTTAAAAATCGTAACATTAAGCTATTTATTTAAAATTATAGCCTAATTTAAATAAACTGCCTATTTTTCTTCTAATTTTGAATTTCAGTATAATAAAAAAACAATTTCATACTTACGTTTTAAATGACTCTTGCTTGGCTTGTAATAACCTAAAAATAAATTAATACTGTGTTGCTTCTCAGTATCGTTAAAGGTGTTGCTGTAATATCGACTTAAAGTTTGCATGATATCGTTGCCTTGTGAAGCCCAAGCAGCTGTTTTACGATAAGTTTTAATACGATGAACCAACTGTGAACCGCCATATTGCAATGCTAACGTATCGCCATGTTCCTCATATAGATTCTCTAGCATTGTAACACAGTCCGAATCAAATTCCAATTTAGCAGATTTAATAAAACCCAAACGTTCTAATTGATGTCCTAATGCACATTTCCCAATAGCAAATTGTGCTGTATTAGTACGATCTAAACAATCAACACAATTTGTGCGCACTAGACCAGTTTGAAAAGTTAAGGGATGTCCTTGGGCTTTGAAAAACATACCCGTTTGTTGCACTACTGATTCAGCAATGTCAGCAAGCATTTCCATTACATTACCACCGCCTCGGCTTTTTCGGGCCATGTCAAAGTGTATGTACTTCATGCGATGCTGTGGTGGCAAAAATTGATTTAGATACCGTATACTTGTGACCAATTCTTTAGCTATAATGTTTTCATGTTGACGTTTCTCACGCTTCTTAACCAAATTTAATATTATAATGGGAGACCCATAATGGAAGAGCAATCTTTCAAAATGTCTTGCAGGCGTTTGGGCGTAAGGGTCTGAAATATCTAATTGTATGGGAGGTTTTGGTACCATTTTACTGATGTCTTGTGACCAATGTGACGGTACAGATCCTCGCATTTGTGTAAAAGAACACATATTATGACCATCTGTTACAATTTGTTCAGTCTCTACCTCATTAGCAACATCACCACGAAAATTTGCTCCACGTTTGAGAAATCGTGTGCCGGCAAATCTTGTACTTCGGCGTGCTATCAAACAAACATTTACCCTTCGTCCAAACACACTTATACAAGATTGGCTTACATAGCCATGAGTTACTTCCAAAAGCCAATCTCGTAGCATTATGCCACAAGACAACATGGGCTCTAGCAGAAATGCATTCCAAACAAATCGTTTACGCGAACAGCTTCTAAAAGCATAATCTACACGTTCGTTGGAGTTCTCCACATTATTAGTCAAAGAATCCCATTCTGGTAAGGGCTCATCTGTTTCAATATTCACATTAGGACCCACATATCTGGGAGCAGAACAGTTATACTGCAAAGTACGCGTTAAATCATAGGAATATGAAAAATAAAAATTACTTCTTAAATCAATATTTTGAAACATTTTCTTATAACGTTCTTCGTAGGGATGGGGTGTTTTAAGTGCTACAGTTGGTTCATTGACCTTGACCATAACAGTGTCTTTGATAGTATAAATTAAATGCATACCCAAATGGGCACAACATTTTCTTTTTGTAACCAAAATTAAATAAAAACCCTCCAAGAACCTTACAAATCCCAAAACTCCATACGCTGAAATAACTTTCGGGGAGCCTCCCAAAGAACTAAGAAATCTGCGTATTTCCAAAGCATTAAATTCATTGGGATTTTCATCAATTACCAAGCGATCATGTTGGGTGCGATCGATAGTTAATAGCCGGAAACGTGTTTCTCTATTATTACTGCCCACCAAATACAAACGCTAGAAAACAAATTTTTGTTTGCTGGTATTGCACAATATATCCTGTCTGTTATCTTACCGTTCTGGTTTCATACAACACCACTTTTTGTATAGCACTTATCAAAGGATTAAATATTATATTTGGATTGTTATTATTCATTTCTTAGAACATTAGTCAAAACGAAAATACAAAAAGTAATAATTGTTTATTTATGAGGAAGTAAATTCAACAAATCAAGACGACGAAAACAAGCAGCTGACGAGAGCACATAAAACAGGTGTACGCAACTGCACAGCTGATTTAACAATGACAAGGCGAATTCAACTACCAATGATTTATTCATGGTACAAGTACACAAGGTAGAACGTGTGCCAAGATAGTGGTCACGAAATAGCGCCGGTTTTTGGGAATTTAAAAACCGGGAAACCAAAATACCCAAATAATGGGGATTTGCAGAATAATAGCCTATTTCCAATGTGCGAACGAATTCTTTCGTTCGCATAACTACATTGAAAACAAAAACAAAGTCTAAACATTTGTTTTTGTTTTCAATGTAGTTATACGAAAGAAAGAATTCTTTCGCACATCGGAAATAGGCTATAAGAACAAAAAGTTAGCATCGAACTTAGGAATTTAAAAAGGGGTAGTAAAAATATATTTATATTTATTTATGAGGCCTTTGTTGGCCTCAAATTATATTAAAAAATAATTTGTTGCCTATTAACCGGCAAGCAATGATTGGAGTGCTTGTTTCTGGAACTGATAACATTCCTCACACTATTTTTGAGAGTTCTGGAAGCATTAATTCATATGCCTTATATTGTATTTTCGAAACTCGCCCAAAAATCACTGATACTTAAATCCTTATTCGATTTTCATATTTCAATGTCAGCAAGAGCTCTTAATTGTGAATTTATGTTATCAAAATGTTGGCATTCTTTTGGAAACATGTTACTTATAATGGTATATGTATGTACTATACTATTAGTTTTTCAATTGACTAAATTTTCTGGACTAAACTTATCTATCACACCCTTGTTTAAAACATTACGTGCGATTTTCTAAAATAATATTAATGCATTTTAAAGCATCTTCTGCATTTCCATTAGGAGACAGACGTACTGTTTTTAGCAGTACACTGATTTTTTCAATTGTACTGTTTTATGCACAACACCCAAAACAGAAGGCAAATGTACTATTTTTTATTCCTTGTACTGATTTTTGTACTGTTTTATTTGTTCAAAAATTGCTTTAAATGGCCCTTCACACACTAGAACAATTATGCCAGCACAAAATGACTGCTTGTGGGCAAGCGAGGTGAAAAGAATAGTTTTTCGTTGGCGTAAAGTTTCAACCGGCTTCAACCCCACACAAGCAACATAAAACCAATACATGCACATTTTCGTAAACAAATAAATGCAAAAAACACTAACACATACAAAGCTGTGTACACGTATACATTTTATGCCAGATGAAATAATCCCGTGTGTGACGGAAAGAACAAAAATTGTGCGGCTTAAAAAATAGTCTAGTGTGTGAAGGATCAATACCAATATTATTAAAAAATCCTACTAACACAATTAATTAATTTTGTAAAATTAATTTTTTTAAGCAACATCAGCAAAATTGGATGATTTTTTAATGAAAAATCTTCAAAATCTGCATTTCAATTAAAATAATCGTCAAAACACTTTTTAATTCTTTTCTTGTTTTTCATTAAAAAATATTAAGATATAAGAATAAGTTCCAAAAGTAAATCACACCTTACGTAGAAGATATTTCTCATAGAAACGAAGAAATATTCAGGACAAATGAATTCAGTTATATTATTTTTATTTAAATATTCAAAAAGTTTGATTGATCAAACTTGCCTAAATTTTACAGAATATAAAAAAAGTAATATTATTAGTTTTTAAATAACACCCAATTTTCACGATGATTTTTTCCCCTATTTTTAAATAATGTCTTTTTTAGTTTGATAGCGAAGTAAGCAAGGTAGAAAAAAATACATGAATCGTATTTTCTGTGTTTCTTTTTTGACATTCCTCTTTGAGCTTATTTGTGTTTTTTTATTTATGTTGTTTTATTCTGATTGCAAAGTGACAAGTGCTTATTAAAATATAGAAAAAAAGTTTATAAAAAAAATTCAAAACATATCAAAATTATGTGGAATAATGAAATTTTTAATATTTTTATACGAATAAGCAACTAAGGAACTCAGAAAAAATCAATTCTGACAGAAAAAAACAAACATGGTGAAAATTAACAACGTTTTTGGAAGTTTCTTTAAAAAAGAAGAACAAAAAAGACATGTCTTTTAAATCATCATGAATTTGGGTGTAAGTATAAGTTACATATTTATATATAAATTAAATCACAAAATTTTCGTAATTTCAAGAGGCCGGAGCTCAAAAATGTTTTGATCTACAAATATAAATAAACGGGCACAACTCAAAATTAAAAAATGTTTAGGAGCGGCAGAAAACTGGCTTCAAAAACTTGGTTGCAACTCTTTACTCAAACTGAGTTCACAAATGTTTTATTTGAATTCACCTGACTAAATATTCTTCTTACGTTTGCCGATGAATGTGGCAAAATCAGTATGTTCTGAACAAATTTAGTAAGAGTAGGAAAATCATAATCGGAACCAGAACGTTTAATTTCAAACTTTTTCCAAAAATATGTTAAAGTTATTTCTTCCTTATTTATGATATTAGTTAAGTTAGGTCGTTTTCTTTCTCGAAACTCAGAATCCAGATCTTTTTTTGTATTTTCATTAAACAAATTTGGAAAATATTTCGCAATATTGAAAATTGAATTAGAGTGAATACTTATTATTAAATTTGGATATATAGATTGCGGATCTCAGTCGCTTCGCTTTGAAATATTCTATTTATATTATTCGTTATACCCAGAATGCACTTGAAAAAAGATAAATACATTTAATTCGTAATGTTTAGATTATTTTATTATTATTTAAAAAAATCTGCATTTTTACGTCAAAAATCTTCAAATCTGCATTTTATATTTAAGGGACATACAAACTGCAAAATGCAGATAAATCTGCACTTCTAGCAACTGTGGTTGTACTTGGTGTATAACCCATAGATTACAAAGATATGAAACTCCCATTTAATTGAAAAAATATATGTATATTTACATCTTCACACATACAGGAACTGTGTGAATTCAACACATACTACGTTTATACAGACAGCTTAATCACAAATAATTATATTGCAAGCATAAACAGTGAATTAAATTTTTTTTTGCGAATAGCTAACTCACGAAAACAATTCCTGATTAACGACACTATTTGCAAATAAGATTTAAACATTGCCGCACTGTTAACCGTTTTAAGTTTTTATTTCGATGTGGCTCATCCATTTGACAACAAATTTAAAATTAACTAAAAATTGTGCAAATAAAATATACAAATACACAATAATGTTTGTTGTTCTTTTCATTTTTGATTTAAAAAATAAGAAGGTTATATACATACAGTGCTACCAAATGATAAAATTTTTCATCTGCCATCACAAAAATAAGAATTTTCTGTAAGAAAATTGACATATAAACAGTAATTTATAAATTATATTTAAATTTATAATTAAGCTATAGTTAATCGCAAATAAAAATTATTTACGAATAGGCTACGTATAAACGTAGTAACACTTGTAAAAGTTCGCCTAAATTTTTTGACAAATATTTTGTAAACAATAAACAATTAAAAAACAAATTTTTTTATAAAATTTTTTCATAATGAGTTTCTTTACAATTTTTTAAAAGAAATTCTAATTTTTTGCATTTTATTACATTTAAAACAATGCGTTGAGTTTTATTCCATACTATTCTTGGCGCTAGTTCCTTATCAAATTACCAATTTGAAAAATAAGGAAAAACAAGTCACATCCGCGTTCTAAGTTTTTCCGTGGGTTGTTGGTATGCGTGTTTAGGCGTTGCTCTCTTGGTAAAACAGCAGTCCACGTTCAAGATTATATAGCATAAATTGAATTGAATTATGGTAACCAGTCAGTATACTCACTCCACCATAAGTGGAGAGGGTATTATGGGTTTATGCTGATATGTGTAACATATAAGAGTATTAGGTTTCAACCGGTATTTAAGCATACATATCAACTTAGAATTATCTCCTGAATCGACCTTACGATGTCCTATCATCCGGCTGGCTGTATGACCTTTGTACGCAAATTACAGTTTTCGAGACAATTTGATGAAATTTGGTACAAATTATTAAATTGTCATAAGGACGAATAGCAAGAATCGGCCAATAGCTTCATAAAGCCCTCATAAAAACTTCTTTGCAGAATGGAGTCTTCTTTCATATAAACCATCTTATTATGCTGGTATTTCGATTGAACTTGGCCCAAAAATATTTTATTCCAACCTTAATCATTTAACCAAATTTTATTTGAATCGGTCTATATTTGACCACAGCTCCCATAAAAATACCGTCCCCCAATATAGTTTTAAATGCCATAACAACCTTACAAATATTGGTATTGACATGAAATTTGGTAACGATAACTTCAATGTCAATATATGTAGGTCCAGAATTGACCATAGATTCCATACAAACGCTTTTCAAAAAATCTTATTCATATGTAGATATCTAGATAATATTCGGTACAAAGAACTCGTATAAGTACACAAATCTTAAACTGATAACATAATTTTATTTTTGCGCGTTCCCCAAATAGGGAACACTCTCGAAAATTTGTATTCGGTGTAGGGTATTACGTATTCGGGCTTTCTCACTTTGTTTAATTAGGTAAATATCATTAAAGTGTTGAAGTACTCCCAGCAAAAACTAAAGCTTGATGTGAAGTTAATAATGATTTTTAATAAAACCCATTCTCAAATATATATTATGGTAAAATATATATATAAAATGGTAAAATATCATTCACAACTAGTAGCATTTTCAAAAAAAAAAGGGCAACTTTTTGTAAGTTTCTTAATAAAATTTAAATAAAATCGATAGTACGTTTCACACCTTTTATTTGTGTTTGCTGGGAATGTGGGGAATATTTCCCAGCTAGCATTTTCAATCGTATAATTGTCTCGCGGGAATCTCACGAATAGCGTTTTTGATCGTCGACGAGCGCATTTTTTAATCGTAGAAGATTCCTCGCACGGGAGAAACTGTTACACAAGCTGATTCCTCTTCTACAACACCACGGAACACGCTTATATTAATCGTAGAGGGAATCGTTTTCGATGTGTTTAAAGATTACCTAACGAGTCTTTCAGAAAGCATGTTAGGAATCGTATGATATTCATATAGGGATTCTCGTACAACTCGTGAAATGCTCAGCCGCATAACTGAGCTACATAAATAAAACATGAAGCGCATTTTTCAAGTCAACTCTTTTCATTTTCATACAATTTTATACGCAACAAATTCTTAGATCCTTAGGTCCATTTGTTTTATTGAAATTGAATTGACAATAGAATTTTCATGTTTAAAAAAAACGCTCTTATTTAGGTAGTTCAGTAATTGTTATATGACTCATACAGAGAGTATGTTTTTGTTATTGTAACTCGTCAGATAATCATCTGAAGATTCTTTTAGGAGTTGTATATTAAATATAATAGTCTAAAAAATAGCTAGCACATGCAGCTAGGTTATTTCATACTAACTAAATGATAACATTTTACTAACACATTCTCAAGGCCTATCCAATAGGTCTGTTTATTGGATAGGCCTTGCATATTCTTATCACTTATTTTTTTTTTTTTTTTTTTTTTTTGTTTTTCTTAAAACTAAAGTTTTTGGCTGACTATTTAAGTCATATTGCCAGGGTATCCCACGAAATTTTAGAGCATCAACCAAAAGTCCTCGTTCGACCTAAACCTTCGAGAGCTGTCAGAATCCACTCCAGAGTATTTTTGGTCTCCACCAGTAAACGTCTGAGTTATAAAAATTTAAGGTTAAAAACGATTGCACCAACTCAATGCTGACAACCGCAAAAGATGTAACTCCTTTCAGTTATACGACGCCAAGCCATTAACCAATGCGAGGTGACAACCAGTGTTGCCAGTGAAATTTCGAAAAAGATACATTTTAGTTTCCAAAAAGATACATTTTGAAAAAAATGTTAAGACCCATTTTTAACGTTTAACATTTATTAACATAACATTTTTATTTCACATTTAATGAATATTGCAAAGGAAATGATATCATATAAATTAATTTTTATATATATTTAAGTCATAGATATTAGGTATGCAGTTTTTTAAAAAAAAAAAGTAAGCAAACTTTAAAATAATTCTATGTAACTATCTTTGGATGTTATCAAAACAAATTCGTTTTTGTAAAAATTAGTATATGTACGTGTTAAAGCGTTAATACTAAGGCGATTATATAAAAAAGTTTACATAAATTGTTCTTCTAAAATTTCATCTTAACACACATACACAAGAATAAGCAGACTACAGAAAAACTTAGAAAACCTAAGATCAAAATACATGTTATTTTTGTATAGCTTCGAACAGACGGTGTTCAGATCATGCAATATTGTAAGCAGGCGTTGCCAATAGAAAAATTTTCCTGGCAATGGTGCCATTGTCAGATGCATTAATTTTACACGTCTGCCAAATACAAGTGAGCTTATAGTGCATTTACACTTGTAATTTTCAAACTAGTTTATGATCGTAAACTACTGTCATAAACTATATCGTTTACATCAGCAGTTTTGACAGTTAACAGTTTAACAGCCGTGTCACAAAACAGCTGACTTCAGTAAAAAAAAACTTAAAAACGTTGGTGCACGTACATTTATACATACTATAAACATACCTTTTATTTTCGTTATCCATATTATATAAAACAATTTTCAATTAATTTTTTTAAACTTTTTCTTGATGTGATCCTTTTTTTAACGCAAACTTTTTTAACTTAATTTTTTTTTTATATGAAATGTCAAATATCACTAGCGTTGCCAGAGCAAAATTTGAAAAGAACAGAGTTGCATTAACAAAAACTGGTTGTTTGCAACTAGTTTATCTCAAAAGCTAGTTACAAACGTGTTTATAATTTGTATGGATAAACAAGTTTCTTAAACTAGTTTATCATCATAAACAACTTATAACGTGTTTATGGTGTAGGTGTAAATGCACTATTACAATGTTCACACAGTAGCAAGACATTTTTAGTCAATTTTAATGCAATCCAACCAACGCTGTTTACCAATATAAAAGCTTCACTATGTCACTATTTTTTTTTGGTATTCATAACGAAATGATAACTTTAAAAAACTTTGTCAGATACGGAAAGTTTAACATTTTATTTCTGTACATTTTGCGTACAGATTCAAAAGATACGAAAAATATCAGAATTATACATGAAGTCATCAAAAGATACGAAAAATGTATATATCGCATCACTTGTGACAACGCAAATGGCACGAAAAGTAGACAAACAAGAACGATCTAATTGTCCTTAAAAAATAATGACAACGAGCGCAAGCTGCTTCTCTTTCAAGTGAGTGTATCGATTTACGTTCAAGAAAACAGCTGATTACAAGTTTGGTGAGAACATTTTCGTTTGTGTTTATAAATTGTTCTCTTGATGTCATCTTGAAAATAAATTGCTTCAAAATTGCGTGCAGCTTACGTCACAGCTTCCAATTTTTGGAAATTTTGACCAACTGTATATGTAAAAGACTATCATGAAAAACTTGATTGTGTGGCTGCAGTGTTACTTAGACAGAGAAATGTCAAGAGTTATTGTGTTTTTGACATATCGATCAACGAAAGCAACAAAAAAATACATTGTTGTGTTGTTACTTGCATGGTACAACTGTGTAGTTGTACCATGATTACTTGTTGTGCCTCGGTTTTGGACAACCGAGTTTCATATCTATGTAATCTATGGTAGTTACCTGTAATGAATTCGCCTTGATATTTTTTACTTGCTGTCATAGCAGTAGTGTTTGTTTTTGGCATTCAGTGTTTTTGTGTGAAATAATTGTGCTGTTGTATTTTATTTAGTTTAATTAATTAGGCAATTACTTTTAAGAATTTGTATATAACAATTATATATTTTAAAATCTATATTTATTTTAAAAAATGTCATCGTGGGGTAAAGTCTGTCGTATCTGTGCCAGCCCTGCCGATTATGAAATTTTTGCCAATATTCCAATTTATTTACATGCAAATTGTAAAGATTATTTAGATTGGCAAAAACCTATTAATGAAATGCTCGAAGAGACTACAGGCCTTAAGGTAAAGTTAGTGTTAAATAATTTTATTTTGTGATGGAACAACTAAATTCTTTGTATTTAAAAAAAAATGCAAGGAAAATCTAAAATATTTTTTTTGTTATATACACAAACAAATTATTAAATAAAAAGTGGTATACATTAGGGTGGGTCAAATAATTTTTATACCCTTCACCACCACTGGTGGTGAATAAAGGTATATATACTAAGTTTGTCATTCCGTATGAAACTTTTTGGAACAAATCTAGTTTACCAACGCATCTCTAAATAAAAAAATAGGCCCCTAGGGTGATAGAAAAAGGAAAAATAAGAAGAAAAAATTAAATAAAAAAATTGGCGCAAACGCTTAGTTTTCGAGTTGTGACCGTTTAAAGTTTTCATATAAATATGCGATTTTCCACTACAATTCTAAACGTAGGTATATGGCCAATATTGGTATTACTTAAAAGCCCTTAAATAGATTTTTCTGAATATACAAAATTTATTTCAAAACTTTAAACTCTTTAGATCACATTATAGTTTTTTTTTTTTTTTTACGTCGAAATGTTACGGAAGTGCACTAGGAAAGAATGTACTTTATTAAAATAAAAGTGTAATTCAAATTTTATAAAATAACAAACACTAGCATCGCAAAAAAAAAAACTTCTCTGAATACCCGGCCTTTGGCCGGACACAAAGATTTTCTCCCCTATGGTATAACTGATACCGGCTTCGCTAATTAAAGATTCTCTGTATAGCCGGACTTCGACCGGGCGCAACTATGTGCTCCTCAATGGTATAACGAGCACTGGCTTCGCTAACTAAAGCTGATCTGCATTACCGGCCTTTGCCCATGGGCAAGGATTCTCTCCTCATTAGTACCTATAAGATAACATACAGAAGGTTTTACTTGCATTTTAATTAAAATGCTTAAATAAAATTAGTATGTAGTATATACATACATTAAACAATTACAAAAAAATTAATAAATTTGTTTTTATGCTTACAAAAAACTTTTATTTTTGCAAACTCACCCCACTTCTTAATAAATTAAAAATAAATTCTGTATGTTCAGAAAGATCTAGTGAAAAGCTTTGAAATGATACAAATATTAGTCATATACTTTTGGAAATGTAGTGGAAAACTCGTATTTATATATAGGTATTTGGAGCTGCGTCGGTAAACTAGATTTAAGCCAACTTTTTTATTATACGTCTAAGACCATATAAAGTTTATATATTCTAGCTCCTTGAGTAATTCTAAGTCGATTTAGCCATATCCGTCTGTTGAAAATACGCTCACTTTCGAAAAAGGCAAAAGAAAAGAACAAACTTGGTCTTAAATGGCTTGTAGTTATCCTAAGCAGCTTGGGATTGAAATCCAGCAACACCGGTTCAGTAGGATCAGAACTATGAATAAAAATGTGGAACCACCACCCTAAAAAACAGATAATTTTAATAGAAAAACTAATAAAAATGGTGGAATAATGCACGGAAAGGTATAAAATTCGCCTTATACGACTGCAAATCATTGTGTTAAATTTCGTGAAGATCGGTCGATATTTAACCATAGGCCCAATATAAACCCAACTCGCGGAAAATTGCTTAGCACGCCTAAAACTTAATAAATAAATATCGCTATCATACTAAAATTTGGTACGTCGCAGTTTTATAGGACCTGATATCACACTGTAAAATTTTTTGAAGATCGGTCCATAATTTACACTAGGCCCCATATAAACCCTACTCCCGGAAAACAGTTTAGTACGCCTAAAACCGTAATAATTACACTGCTGTATTGAAATTTATTCTATTTTTTTTTTTTTGTAATACCAAAAACCAGAAATCAGTCTTTAGAATTTTGGAATGATTGGTCCATAATTTACCATAGGTCCAATACAAATTACCCTCCTAAAAATTTGTAATTTTGTCAACATAAATTCATGTACCGTTTTAAAATTTTCAACGCCACAAGCTATGGAGCGTTTGAAATTTTAAGACACAAAGCGAATTTCTTTAGGAACCAACAATAAAATTACAAAATATTTATGACATTATTTGTGCTTTCAATGTTATTCTTTGGCGTTGCGCTGCGTTTTATATCATTAGGGCCTAAGCGTTTGCGCCAATTTTTTTAATTTATTCTTTCTTCTTATTTTTTCAACCTTGCTCGATGAAAAAGCATATGGCGTGTCAATGACTCGAAGACCGCGTACCTTCCTAACGATACTTCTTTTCGCCTTATATCTGACCGGGTGCTCTGTAAATTGCCGCGCAAAGTACTTCGAGCACATTTTGGGGTCCGATATGGAGTTGGTATTGAAGGTAATCGAGACCCTATCGTCACGTTTCTGTGGATTCGTCGGAGATCTGACTGTCGACCATAGCTTGCTGGCTCCGGAGGTTAGGTTGCACGTATTTAAATGATTTAACCATTTTTCCCGTCTATGCTCGTTCACTAACTTGCTGATGTCCTTGGTAAGTTGCCTGATTCGGGGACCATTCGGGTTGGATCTGGAAATTGGGTCTTAAGACCGGGATCTTTCCGACAGGGATGAAGCTAGTGGCTGCTGCGTGGACGATTTTCCGCAACTTTATTTCTGCGGAGCGCATGTCAGAAGATATTGGTAAATCATTAAATTTGTTGTTGGTAAACTCTGAAGGTTCGGCGGTCAGAAATCACAAAGTCGGTCGGTCTGTCAAGCTTAATAATTATGGGTAAGTGGTCTGATGCCAGAGAAACAATGGGTTGCCACGCCGCATAGTTTATCAGACCTGCACCACAAATGGTGATCCCATTACGATTCTGATGGCCGGGTAATACCCTGCAGGTAGGCTGTTGACCGACGGAATGTACACATTGTACAGTTCTATTTCGGCAGCTCCGGGCCTGACCGATATCCACTGTAGTTCTATGTATAGATCCGGTATACTCTGGTCAAGCAAAATAGAGCTGTATTGCACAGAATTGTGGACGATAAACGCGATGCCTCCACCGCCGCTTCGTGTGCGATCCGCCCTCAGTATATTGTAATTATTACAACTCTGTAGTTGGCAGTTGGGTGTTAATTTCGTCTCTTGGATCGCTGCGATTATAACTTTGTGTAGCTGCATAAATCTTGTTACCTTATTGATCTTATTTAAGAGGCCGTTACAATTAAACTGCATTAATATCGTCACTTCAGGAATATTTACAGCAAATTTGTGGCGTGAGCATCTGCTGTTGTTGTTGCGGCTGCTGGTGTTTTGTTTGCTGTTGTTGTTGCTGCGGGGTGGGAGGAGATGAGAGCGTCGTTGACATCAAGGATATAGATGATGCCGAGGACGTTGATGGGCTTTGCTGCCGGCTTATACAGCAGGATGCAATGAAGTCCTCACTCCATCCCCTTGTAGCTTTTAATCCACTGCAGTTACGGCTGGCCTCTTTCCTGAAGTGACACCACAGGTTGCAAACTGTTCACCTAATGATAGTCTGTTTGTGTGCAGGATTTGTTGGCAAACAGAGCAGTGCCATGGTCCGGGGCTTGTCTCAATTCCGGCACGGACCAATAAAATACGTAGCAGGTTGGCCGGCATATACTGCTCCTCAGAAGAAAAAAAGGAAGAAAGAAAATATATAAATACTTGTGCTGGTGTTTCTGAGTTGACAATATTTGGTCGGTGCATATGATGCTCCGAGTCGTTCCGGTACATAGACCCAATTGTCGCGGGAACGCTTTAGCTGTTGAAGCCGATGCTTGTTATAAAGTAGAGAAGAGAATCCTTGCGCCCGACCGAAGGTCGGCTATGCAGACAAGCTTTAGTTAGTGAAGCTGGTGTTTGTTATACATACCATATAGGAGAAAATCCATGCTTTCGAAATTTTTTTTACTTTCTCATTGAAGAATTTATCGAAATAAGAAAACTAAAAGTCACCCTAAAAATGTTGTTCAACTGTGGTAAAAGTGAATTATTACCCAAAAATTACGAAAAATCGCAAAAAGAAAGGGCTATATTTGTTATGCAAAATCACCCAAATTTATATGAAAAATTTTTGCGGAAATTTTTTCAAACATTGATTTGGGCCATTTTGCTTACAGCATATACATAGTATTTATTCGAGTACCGATAAGAAAAGGAGTTTAGAAGTCAAAAGTGTAAAAAAAAAATTTGAACACTATTTCTTAATTTTACGAATTTTTAAAAATTTTTCGTTCGTGTACTTTTTCGGGCAACAGGTTTTTTTTTTTTGAGTAAATTTTTAGTTTGCTCATTTACTGGTAGGTATAGATTAAGGATTTTTTAATTCCTTAATATTTAACCATAAATACCACTTATTTTTTATTATACTTATTATTCCACCTTATCTTCATAACAAACTTGTCTTAGAATATGTCATTTTAGTTTAAAAATGTTCTAAATATATGTATATATTTACATGCTATTAATCTGTTGTCAATGTTTCTGCTCATTTTTTCAGGTCTCTCCTGACGACGGTCTACCAAAAAATATCTGCGCTTTATGCATTTCATATTTAAAACACGCAAAAACTTTTCGAGAACAAGCCATTAACACATGTTTAAATTTTTTAGCTGTTAAGGAATATAAAAGTATAGTTAATGACAAAAAAGTATGGAATTATGACGAAGTTATTAATGATATCGCATCAGTGACGCAACGAAATAACAATGAAGATGATAATCTTAAAAATAATCAAAGCAAAGATCATAATAAAGTTTCCAAACAATTAATGTTCAATACAAACATTAATTCTACAGCAACATTTACGCGACAAGTGGAACTTTCTTTACAATATTTAAGCAAACTCTATGACAACAATGTTAATGTAGCAACAAAAAAAACTTACATAGAAAAAGGAAGTAATAGCACATATAAGGCCCTAGGTGCAAAACAACGAAGGCAATACAATAAACCTATGGATATGATGATACCCAGTTCAAGTGGCTGCAATAGCAAAAGGCAAAATTTAGAAGACGATTTACCGAGGACTACATCGAGTGATGAATACGAAACGCCTGAAGAAGCCGAAACAGGTCATATAAAGAATAATATATTCTCATACAAAGAGAAAAACTTTGAAGAAGATGATATTATGGACTTAGATGAATTAAAAGATGCTATAACCATTAACATACCATCAACATGTAAAGAACACAAATGTTTATTTTGCTTTAAACGTTTTATGTTCGAAGAGTCCTTTAGTGAACACATTAAAGCATGTATTGAATATAAATTTGCCACATTCTTAGAAGAAATGAATAATCTTTTATACATTAGGCGGGCTAAGGAAATTTCTCCCCACGAATTCATACGACGAATGATTTTTAGTTTACGTAAAACTTGTGAATGGTTAAAGGAAAATTGTATCGATTCTACTTTGCCAGACTTGTTACAAAATAGTGAAACGCCTAAGGCAGCTTCGAAGAAGCAAAGACTAGTAAGTGAGTGTAAATCAACAGGTTCATCTACCGAGGAACAACTTTCACAAAAAATATTACATAGTAAATTGAATAAGCCTTTAATAACAACATCACCACTTTTAACGTTAAAACCATCTATTCTACGCAATACTCCTATTAATATGAGCAATAACATATTGCACGAAATTGAGAGGTCTGAAAGTAGAAATTCAGAAAAAATGATATTGAAAAAACCCATACCTATACTAGCCACTTCTTCTACAATTAACACTATAAATAATTTACAGACCTCTAACATACAAACGGCATCACAAGAATTGGATCGTTTGGCATTTATGGAAAAATTAAAAAATGCTGCCAAACCAATTGGGCCCACAACTTCAAAAACATCTCCAGCAGTAACTACAACTTATACCAAGCCACTTCTTCAATCAAAAACGAAAAATTCTCCTACACAACTTATTAGTGTCAGACAAGACTTATTAGCTTCTATTACTGCAAATACAAATACGTCAATAATTCACACATCTCCTTTGTTAGATTTATTACAGTCGTCATCATCTTGCAATTCCACAACTCCAGTTGTTGTTAATCCTTGTGCCCGTTGTCCTCAATGTAATTTTTATTTTGATACATTAGATGCACTAGAAATTCACAATGCTATGCAGCACAATTCACTATCAAATAATTCGAATATACCAAATACTCAAACACAAGATGACTTGGATTCAGAACACAAACGTATAATTGCACTCTTCGAAGACGACGATGAAATTTAATATGTTAAGCTGTGTTCTCTTTTAAAAAACTTCCAGTCTACATACATACAAAAATTAGTTTTAAAACAATAATTCATCTATAAATATTACAAGAAATAATATATTTTAAATTATCAACGTGCATACCAGTATCACATACTTTATTTTTTATGTTATACACTTTTAAAAGTTTATATACAGCTTATATTTCATTTAGGGGTGTGCGATTGATCAACTAATTAAAAATCCCGATAAATCAACATTATGATTAATTAATAAATTATTTGATCAATCAGAAATTGAATTAATAAAATTATCGATTAATTCTTATTTAGATTAATCAAAATCACGATTACTTGATTAATCAGAAATTTTAATAACTTAAATATGTGCAATATGGCAGGACCTTAGATCATATTAACATGCACTTGATGTTGAGCAGCGGTAATTTATTCACCAAAATAGTTTGAGTTTGCTTAATTACTATTATTATTATTTTTATTTTTTTTTTTTTTTTTTTTTTTTTTTTTTTTTGATTAGTAATTTTTAAATAAAAAAAACTTAAAACTTGACTAATCAAAAGTTAATCATTGATTTAATCTGAAGTCTGTTTAATCAGAAATGTTGATTGATCAGCATTCTGATTATTTAAAATTTTGATTAACCACATCCCTAATTCCATTACTTAATTCTAACATTGTTTAATTATATTTAGTTGTGTATATTTTAAATTTTTGTCCGAATTTTGTCTAATAAATATTTATTTTATTGTTTTAATTAAAAAAATTATATATATATATATATATATATAAATTATCTTTTACGTAAATGTACGTATTTATTTAAAATGAAACCAATTTTCGATGCATTTAAACTTATTTTAGATACTAGTTATTTATATTTTATAAATAATAAATCGACATACATATAATGTTAACTTTTATTATATTTATTTGTTTTAACAAATATTCTTTGAATTGCAAAGTTTTCGATTTAATGTTTATGACAGTTTTGCTTTGTTAAGTAATTTTTTTTTTTTTTTTATTAATTATAATTATTGACTGACCGAACGCACTTTTTTAGTCCGAACCCGAATTTCGATAGACTTTTTGACTGCACCCTAACTTGAAACTGAACCCTAAGGCTGGGTTTATGATATCTCAGTTAAACTAGGCCTAGTTAATCTGAAAACAGATTTGTGCGGCCATTACCAAGTTTGTATACAAAATGTTGGCGGAACAGCTTAGTTGTGCTTAAAATGTTGCAGCCGTATTCATAACAAAAAGTTAGCCACAGCTTGTACACTACGTACAACGAGCTGCTAACTAGAATGCCGATTAAGCTTAGCAGCTCGTTAGCACAGAGTTTATTAATAACAAATTTTATCCGTCTGCTAACTTTTAATAAATAAACTCAGAATTTTAATGATGGCAAATTATAATACTCAAAAATGCAACACGTTTTGCATTAATCATCGCTGGTTTTGTCATTTCATTTCATTTTTTTTTCTTTTCCCTCTTTATATAAAAATTTTAAATGTTTTTAAATTAAAATATATTTAAAAAAGGACTCTAAACTAAAAAAACAGTGTATTAAAAAAACAATCAAAATTATTCAACATAAAACGGCTGTTTATCACAAGTTGGCAAACGTTTGGCAGCTTGTTAACAAGAGTTTAGCAAATCGTTAGCCAGAGTTTGGTAAGTGTATCTATATATATAAAATTGTAACGTTACTGACTGACTGACTGACTGACTGATTCATCTTCGCACAGCCTAAGCGCCTGAAGCTAAAAACTTGAAATTTGGACCAGGGGTTGGTCTCTCCCCAAATCGATCCACTAAGACGGGATTTTTGGAAATTCGAATGTTTAGGGGGTAAAAAAGGGCAAAAACGGGTAAATTCGGAAACCATATATCTCTAAAACTAAAAGAGATACAAAAAAAATGTAATACTTATCGTTGTTCTTTAGAAAAATAAGCGGACAGGTGTCTGGTACTTTTTGGAAATTCAGCCCTTTAACGGAGTAAACGGGTAAAACCTGTAAAACATTTTTTTTTTATTTATTGACATAAACGTATTAAATTATGGGCTCCCACTACAATATTGAAATTTTTCATGCTTCAATGGGGAGAAAGAAAGTACCAAAAAGGGGATATACGGAGTAAACGGGTAAAATCTGTATTTTGGTACTTTTTTGTCACCCCATCTATCTTTAAAACTAATAAACATAGAAATATAACCCTTATCACGACGGTTACAGTACTCTGTACGCAGCCGATCAAGGTAAGACCAGAGCTTGTGTTATGGTCAAAAACATCCTTAAAGCTTTCATTCTTTCTGATTTTAGCAATAAGGACACATGGACTGTCGCAGTAGAGTGCAAAACCAGTACAGTCTGGTTTATGAGCTGCTACATGGCACACGACCAGGGTGCTAACCCTCCAAACTCCACAACCAGGAAGGCGATGTCGCACGCTAAAAGGCACAACATCCCCCTAGTAATATGTGCAGATGCGAATGCACACCATACCGTCTGGGGCAGCTCGGATGTCAATCCACGAGGTGAGTCGCTTTTGGACTTCATAGTAGAAAATGAACTAACAGTAGTTAATAGGGGTAGTGAGCCCACCTTTATTGTGACTAACAGAAGGGAGGTTCTTGATATTACGCTTATTAGTGATAAGTTCGCGGATATGATTAGCGATTGGAACGTGTCTAAGGACTGTTCCTTCTCTGATCACATGTATGTTGATTTCAATTTTTCCTTTAGAGTTGATTCAGTTAAACCCTACATGAACAGAAGAAGGACTAACTGGTCTATCTATGCGAGTGTACTCGGCGACAAGCTGCCTATGTGCCCAGTTCTCATAGACAGTGTGTCCATGCTCGACTCCGCAGTGGAGTCATTGACCGGTGCCTTAATGGAGGCAACAAACGAAGTCTGTAAAATAATGGACAGGAGGGGCAAAGCTAAGCCCATATGGTGGAATGCGGAAATTGCTGAAAAACGCAAGGAAAGCAGGAAGCTCTTTAATGAGGCAAAACGTAATGGTGTTTGGAACAATTACAAGTCCTCAGTTAATGAATTCAAGAATCTTATAAGGAAGGCCAAGAGACAGTCATGGAGGAAATTCTGCAGTGACGTGGAAAACTCCTAGGAGACAAGTCGGCTTCGTAAGATTTTATCCTATAATCCAGCTATTCCATCATTTATACGGAAGATGGATGGATCCTGGACCACAAACAGTCGGGACACCCTTGAGGTCCTGATGAATACACACTTCCCTGGTTGCACTGATGATGTGCCTAGGGAGGAAACTTTTAGTGGCGCTCGGGATATCTCTAATATTCCGATAACTCGCCATCGTGTGGAATGGGCGGTCAAAAGCTTCCATCCCTTTAAATCTCCAGGCCCGGATGGCATTATCCCAGCGGACCTACAAAATAACCTGGGAATATTGATGCCATGGCTCTTGGAAATATTTAGAGCCTGCCTGAGTCTCTCACATGTCCCAGCAACGTGGACATCATATAAGATCGTCTTCATCCCCAAGAGTGGGAAGACATCTCACACTATGGCTAAAGACTTTAGACCAATTAGTCTATCCTCCTTTCTACTGAAAACACTGGAGAGGATTTTGGATATTCACATTAGATCATCATTAGGACCCAATTCCCTGTCACCGGCTCAGCAAGCCTACACGAAGGGAAGGTCCACTGAAACTGCGATTCACTCATTGGTGGGCCACATAGAGAGATCCCTGCATTACAAGGAATTTGCTTTAGTGGCATTCCTGGATATTGAGGGCGCTTTCAACAATGTTAAACCTGAATCGGTTATTAACGCTATGAGACATTTGGAGATCGACCCAGCGATCATTCAATTTGTCAGCAGTATCTTGCACTTCAGGCGTATCGAATCCAACTTGGGCGCATCGAACATTTCAAAGGTTGCGACTAGGGGCACCCCGCAAGGTGGTGTACTGTCACCTTTACTTTGGAATCTGAATATAAATACCCTACTCAGAGCCATGGAAAGGACGTGCTTCAGAACGGTCGCATATGCGGATGACGTTGCAGTTGTGGCTATGGGTAAAGATCCCAGACTTTTGTCTGAACTAATGGAGTCCGCACTGGACGTCCTAACAAAATGGTGCCAGGGATGTGGACTGGATGTAAATCCCTCCAAAACAGAACTGGTACTTTTCACAAGGAGATACAAAATTCCCAAATTTAGTACCCCGAGGATAAAAGGGGTGTCACTGGAACTGTCTGACAGCGCCAAGTATCTTGGGCTAATATTGGACAGTAAACTGAACTGGAGGATGAACACCAGCTCCAGGACTAATAAAGCGGCTACTGCATTATATTGCTGCAAAAGGGCCATTGGCCTAAACTGGGGAATTAACCCGAGGAATGTATACTGGCTATACGAATGTGTCATTAAACCCATTCTCTTCTACGGGGCAGCTGTTTGGTGGCCGGCGCTCAAGGCGAAGAGTCATCAATCCAGGTTTGAACGTACAATGAGAATGGTGGCGATAGCGGTAACAGGTGCCATTAGAACAACCCCCTCTAAGGCATTGTTTACGATTCTAAACTGGTTACCACCAGACATTTTGGCGAAAAGGTTAGCTGCGAACGCGGCGGTAAGACTAAGGGCCACCGGAGCATGGAGAGATTATAATATCGGACATGCTAACATTCTGAATGATATTAATTGGCACATGGATGTTGATTATGTCACACCCGAGCCAATCTTTGATCCTGGCTTCACGGTAAGCATTGTGGATAACGTAGTCCACTATGATGACCTGCAAATCCCCGCGAATACGATTCGAATCTTCACGGACGGGTCTAAAACACTGTATGGTGTCGGTTCTGGCATATACTCCGAGCAGCTAAACTGGAGCATTCCTATAAGGCTGCCGGACCACTGCAGTGTAATCCAGGCCGAGATAATGGCCATCCACACAGCCGCGAAACGCATCCGGTACGGTGAAATATCTGGAAGGGATATTCACATTATTACCGATAGCAAGGCGGCCATAAGATCCCTGGAGAATGTGTTCATCACATCGAGAATTGTCCGAGAATGCCGGATGTCTCTGGAGGAGATAGCGAGACATTCACTGGTCACCCTTAATTGGGTCCCCGGACACGGGGACATACATGGGAACTGCATGGCGGATTCGTTGGCGCATGCAGGTACCACCTTGAATCGGGACGGTTCCACATATGTAGGTGCTTCACTCCCAAGGTGTAAGCAACTTATAGCGCATAAGTTTCATCTTATCGCCAGTCAGAGGTGGCACGATGAAACCACCTGTGGGGAAACCAGGAAAATCTGGCCCATCATAGATGAAAAAAGGACACGGCGGGCATTACAGCTGTCCAGACATCATCTAAGAAACCTAACTGCGGTTATAACTGGCCACTGGCCAATTGGGAGGCACGCCCAGAGGCTGGGGCTCCCTTATAACGACTTGTGCAGAAGTTGCGGCGATGAGGAGGAGGAAGAGTCAACGGAACATCTTCTCTGTAACTGCCCGGCTTTCGGAGACTTAAGACTCAAAATGTTTGGTCGAAGAACCCTTGGGGACAAAACTTGTCTCTCTGATGTTGACGTAAATAGGATCCACTCCTTTATTGAATCGACCGGTTGGCTGCATGGGAATACTAGCGGCCAGATTTCATAGGACCCATGGGAGACGGCGTGATATGGTAACACAACGGGAACTAAGCAATGGACCCACGTGAGCTGCGCTTGATCACGGCTGCCAATGGAACCTAACCTAACCTAACCCTTATCACATTTGAAACTTATCTAAAAAATCCAAATATAAATTTGTTACTTTTTCGAAATTCGGACGTTTAGGGGGTAAAAACCGTTACTATTTTTGGTACTTTTTACAAGACATTTTTTTTTATTCATTGACATATGCGTATTAAATTATGGGCTCCTACTACAATATTAAAATTTTTTATGCTTCAACGGGGAGAAAAAAGTACCAAAAAGGGGAAATACGGGAAATTTTATTTCTTACTTTAGGTTTTGGTTCCACAACTGACAATTTTTTTAATTATCGTTAATATTGGACCTAGAAACATAAAATAAAAAATATATCACATTCGTAACTTATCTAAAAAATACAAATTTGATGCGTTTCGAAATTCGAACGTTTAAGGGGTGAAAATCGTTCCTAATTGTGTTATTTTTTTCAAAACATTTTTCTTCATCTACCTATATAATTAGTCAATTCACAAGGTATGTCCTAATATTTCACAATGGTTTAAAAATATTGTTGTACGGCTCAGCCGCTCAGCGCTGGACTTTTCTGATTAATTACGACAGCACAATAAACACAGCAAGCAACGTTCTATTTATTTAAGACACTTTTTGTTAACAAACCAACAACAATATTTTTAAACCATTGTGAAATATTAGGACATTTTGACATGTTAGGATACCTTGTGAATTGACTAAATATAAAATTGTAATGTTACTGCATGATTCATCATCGCACGACCTAAACGCCTGAACTAAAATGCTGAAATTTGCCCGGGAGGTTGGCCTGTCGCGAAATCGATTACCTATGATGGGAGTTTTGGAAATTGTTATGGTTAGAGGGTAAAAGAGGTTAAAACGGGAAATTCCCTAACCTGATGTTCATTAAAATAATAAGCGGTTAGGCGTCTGGTACTTTTTTGAAAATAGACCCTTTTGTGGAGTAAACCTGTATCTTTAAACTTTTTTGCCACTACATCTATCTATTAAACCAATAAACATTGAAATAAAAAAATATCACATTCGTAACGTATCTAAAAAATACAAATAAATATTTTCGAAATACGAACATTTAGAGGTACAAATCGTTCCATTACAAAGTAGCGGGTTTAAACCTAGAAACATAAGCTTTGGCGTAAAAATTTGTCCACATAAGAAAAAGGGGCGCTAACGAAGTAGCGGGTTAAATGCTAGTAATAAATAAACTTTGTGCTAACTTCATGCCAAATTTTCGTTATGAATACGGCTGTTGGTATTTAAAATATTACTTTGTGTACATTAACATATTTATATTGCCTTAAAAATCTGTTAAGTTAAACAATATAGTACATAGTTACTAACGTGAGAGATAATATTAATACGTATATTTAAAAACCAGGAATAAAAAACGTCACCAAAATTCGCTGTAACACTAACAAAATGTTTTATTGAAAAAATATGTTAACATATAATGTTTATGTATAGTATATTTACAAAAGTTTATATACCACATGCATATACAAAACATAATCAATTGTTTAATAAAACAATGATTTTTTTATTTAAGATCCATTTAGATCAACTAATCATTATTTTACTTATTTAAAATCTCGATTAATTAATTTATCATAGTTTTTAATAATTAATATTTTAAATAACTAAATAATTTAATTACTTATTATTTCACTTTTTTTACTTACTTATCATTTTACTTATTTCACAAAACAAATTAACATTTTTTACAAAATAATTCTAATAAAGGCAATTTCATGCAAATCTTTACATATGTATAATTTAGAATTATAACTTATATTTTACTCTTATAATTCACAGTTATAAAAAATTTATATTCTCAAATTTGTAATTTACGTGCATACATATGTGTATATGTACGAGTATATAACTTAACACAAATTCGTTTGTTTTTATTAAAATTAAATATATATGAAATGGAATTTCAATCGACAATTAACTGCTTATTCATCGATTTCGAACGTTAACGTTTGCATAGAACATTACGTTTAAAACAAAAACATATTTTAAAATTTTGTAGTTATTTTTAATGTAATTTTCTATGCGAACGTTAACGTTTGAAACCGATGAAGAGGCAATAAATTGCCCTACAAAATTATTTCAAATTTGAAATAAGGGAATATATTTGGGGACTGCTGTAGTCAGTTTTTGTTGTTATATTATAAAATTGCTTCTGAATAAAGGACCAAACTAAAATAGATTCTTTTGGATACTCTAAGTTAAATACGAAAAATATTTTAAAGCAAGTATCTATAGCATTTAACGCAGATTTCATGATATATTTTATGCCTTCATAATTAATTAAAATTTCTTTTAGTTCTAAAATTGAAACCGATATTAATATTAAAGGCTGAATTTTACTTTTACTTTCATATTTTTTTAATAACTCTTGCTCGCAATCAGCGACCGAGCTTCCATCAATAATAAAACTTCTCTGTGAATCTCGTATAGAAAAGCGTGTACATAATTTTATCCCGTTGTCAACATTAAAGAATTTTGTTGATGGTACCAAAATATTATGCAGAAGTTGAAATGTGCCAACATAACGACCATCTGAAATGATTAAAATATTGAGATAATAAAATTTTGAAATAAATAATGTATAACAAATAAGATAAAACATACTTTAGCTTAAGCTTTCCATTTTCGACATAGTTTGAAATAAAACTTTGCTCGATGGGTCTTTGATACGATCTTCAAAGACGTAGCCGATTTTTGAACAAAAACTCTGAAAATTTAGATGCAGGCTCTCTGCTTTTGGGTACAAATGTTTGAAATCTATGCCAATCTGCAAAAATATACAAATTAGTTTAGTTCAGTATATGTCAAAACCTAAACGTACCAGCTTGAAACCCAATGGCTTTTTATACTGCTGCCATTTACTAATGATATCATGTGTACTTTTTAAAGTAAATATTTCGTGCATTCGATGGTTTTTGGTTGCAGCCCAATGTCTTTCAATTTCCGCCCACGAGCAGTTGTCCATTAGAATTACTTCGATGTCATTATCAATATTGTCTTCAGGAGGAACTACATATATGTACAAATATTTAATAAATACATAGGCGTCACAATGGACCATAATGATCTCCGAGTGAACGTGTGAAGATTGACTTCACACTGGCCTTTATACATTTCCTAATATATGCACATATATTAAATAAATATTGTATTTCTTCCAGGCTTAAAACTTTTTTATTATTTGTAGTTTTATGGGAGTATGGCCTTTTTTGGAGAACAACATTATGTTTAAGTTTACGAACTGTATTGAAATATTTTTCATACAGTTTTCCTTGGGGTTTCCTTCGATAGAACAAAACTTTTTTTCACGTATAAAACACTTCATTCTCACAAATTTTTTTAAATTCGTACGCTTGTTATTTTATTTATTTTTTTATTTGTTTCACTTATTATTTTTTCTTCACTTATCCAGAAGCGTGTTTTATAAAGTACTGCGTTTTTTATTTTCCTTCTCCAAAACTTAAAAAAATTCTTCAGTTTTACATGTCTTTATTCATATTTACTAAATCAAATTAGTTAGTTTGAAGATGTTTCTTCAATTCTACCGGCTTTAGGCCAGGTTCCAAAATGTTATTAAGTTAAATTTTACGAAATTTCTTCAATTTAACTGGCCTTTTTTGAAATAATTTTGCCGTTAGTCAGTATGAAGAATTTTCTTCATATTTACTAAAATAAATTACTTTACTAAAACTTTAACGAAATGTTATTTAATCCAACACCTTAATTGTTTATTTTTATTCTTCTTCTTCATTGCGTTAGAAAAAATTACGAAACATATTCATATAAACTAAAATTTTATTAAAATTTACTTCCATTAGGGACGTAAACTTAACTAATATTGTGCGTTTTTCCGTTTTCGATGCGTTACTACCGCTTTTACTAAATTTTTGTTATTATAGTAGAATTTTAATTAATTTTTTAACAAAATTTTATTCAAATAAACTATTTTTACTAATATATATTTTTGCCAAAATAGTATGTACTTATATATTTGAAGAAAATTCGTCAATATGGATAAACCGACAGTTGATTTGAAAAAAATTTTAGTTTATTTGACTATTTTTTTCGTTAAAGGTTAACTAAATTTTTTCGTTATTATTACCTACGATATTTTTTTCTGTGTAGATCTATCGCTACAGTTGCCAAGTGATTTATTTGGTCTCCCAAGGTTCTTTTTTTTGTACCTTCTGAAGATATCTGGACATTGAGTTCGCCGTCTATCAGCTTGCAAAACTGTTGTAAAATCTAGGTTTACTCCATCCATCTTGTTTGAAGCGCTTTTTAAGTTTTTTTTTTTGATGAAATCAGTTATTTTATTTTGCAGTTCCGATCGTATTTCAGTGCTGCAGGAATATAAGTTTAGTTTTCTTTCAATGTGATTTAAAACATTTACCACCTTTTTATTTTTAAAATACATTTCGAATAATTCTTATTGGCTGAAACTCTCCAGTTTTATAGATATTTAAAAATTAAATTGATATTGCTAGATATATTATAACAGCTGAGTTTTTATTCGAATATTATTGGCTTTTATACATGGTTTGCGTCATACTCTGTTCCTAGGTAGCATAATAAGTTTGAATAAAAAACCGAAAAGGGCTATAGTAGGATACGCTTAAAATCCCACAGATATTTTTAATTATGTATATAATATAAAATACCTACTTTGACAACTTGGCTCAGTACATTTATATTTAAGTCATATGAGAGGTAAAATAAAAAGAGCAAAAAAATTTTGCGAGTAATTTTACTCAAATTAAAAAAGTGTTCTTATAGGCTGGTTCAAACAGGTACAAAAGTGTATATGGGCTTAAAGTGGATACGTTCACTTTTCTACAACTGGTAAAATCTTTCTGACCCTCATAAATTCTATTCTTTTGAAATATAGAAACTGAAAAAATATTTAATAACACAGCAGATATAAACGCTACAGTAATACAACATAACATTGTTTAAAGACTGCTTTAGTATAAATATAAAAATGTTGAACCAACTATTGATAACAGTTTGACATAAAACACAATCTAACCGATTATAAAACTAGAAAAACCGTTAAAAAAATCAAGCCAAAAAATCCGTTTTATCCGAATATCTCCGAAGGCAAGGGAGATAACCTAAACATTTGAGCATATTTTTGTAACTCCGCTTAAGTTTAATTTTTTCTTTTGCAATCCATAAATATATTTTTTGGCGAGTTTTTTAAAAGTTTGAATATCCCAGGTTACCAATTTTAGAGGTCCACAAGTCACTCTCCCGGCCCTCCATGGACCCGTGTTCTTTCAAATCAACTCAAAAGCTACCCAGCTCTGACAAAAAATTTCATTCAAACATGTTCAGCCGTTCATAAGTAACAAAATTATTTTTCAAAACAAAGCGTTCGTTATACGTTATATTTAAGTCATATGAGCAGCTTAAATACAAAGAGCAAATAAAAAATGTTGCGAGCAATTTCAATAAAATGAAAAAAGTGTTGAAGAGACAGTTCCAAACAGTTGCACAAATATATATGAGGTTAAAGAGGACACTTTCAGCTTTCTGATGGCACTAAAAACTCTTTAACCTCTTTTGACACTAACTAGTTCTATTCCTCCCATTATTGATGACAGTTTGCGAGAACAACGCTGACAAAAAATTGGACTTTTGGCCGATGAAATTCAATTTTCAGCCACAGTGCGCCGGAACTTAACAGCTAGTTATTTAATCATGGTATTTTAAAATAGTGACCTGGTCCGCAGGGACCTATAACACACTGTATGGCATTTTGCTTGATGGGGTGTGTTTTTTCTTAAATAAAATTTTCTTAGTTAAAAAAATTTTCCATTTATTTAATGCTGGCTGGCTGCATTTATAAACTTTTAAAAACAATGTTTTTTAAATTTTTATTCTAAAATATCGGAAAATATTTAATTAATTTATGACTTCAAATATTATTTTCATACCATAAAATGCTACTCTGCTGGCTTGAATAATATTAACAACAGAAAAAAAAATTGTGTCAAAAAAATTTTTAGTTTGTAAAAAATAAAAACATTTTGCAAAAAGCAAATAAGCAAAATGTGTTGGAAAAATTTATTAATTATTTGTTTGTTTCATAAAATCAATCAAAAAGTGTTATATTATGAAAAATTTAATATATTATAATTTAAAATTTTACTTTGTTTTTGTTGTTGAGTTGAATTCACACAGAACCTATATGTGTGAGGGGTGAACTAAAAAATTGAGAACGCTCTATCTAGTCTGCATACTAGTTGTATACTATCATTATCAGTGTGACCAGTTCTAAAAAAATTTACAGCTTAATCTGGCTTTAAACATGGCCAAAAACTGCTAAAATGATTTAAAAAAATGCTAAAAATAATGTTAAAATTTTTTAAAGATTTTTGCTTAAATTTATTACCATTATGAAATTTTATTCGAAACTAAATACATTTTAGTGACTTATTTTTTAACGAAATTGAAATAAATGGTTATATTTAAACAAGTGGATAGATTTTGGTAAAGCATCTGATGCACATAAATATGAAGCACAGGTAGTTAAGATTAAATTTAAAATTTGGGGGCCCGAAAACCTCTGATACATGCTAAATTTAAACGATTTATTTCTATGATTAACAAATTTGTTAGATCATTTTATTTTTTATAGTTTAAGAAAAGTTGAAGTACTAAAATTATTATTTTTTAGCAGTTTAGAGAAAGAAATGTGTTCAAATATTTACCTTTAATTTTTTTTATCTTAATACAAAGTAAATTTTTTTTGTCATTTTACATGTATCGTAAATAAAAGGCAAAAAATATTTACAATCAATATGATAAGGGCATTTCTGATATTCCCTGAATATTATATTTTTTTAACAAGACAAGTAAGATGGTTCTTAACATAAGAAATATCCCTTTTCATACGAAATTATTTTAGGTACAACTATTTTAAGTCGAAGTGTATTATAATTTGTAAAAAATTTAAGCAAAAACAATAGAACTATTCGTCCAAAGTTTTTAAATAAATAATGCTTAAAAAAGCTTAAAATATTTTCTAAAAATGCTAAATAAAATGCCAAGTGCTAAATGAAAATTTTGCAGCTAAATAAAAAATTTTAATGCTAAATTTTTCTGCAAAATAGCCAAAACTATACTTTTTTACTCAGCTGTTAAGCTCGGATAGTATGTTGTCTGAAATAATTAACCCTAATAATGCCTTGGGTCAGAAATGGCCCATTGTTCAGAATTTTCATACATTTTCTTATTAAATTTTTTCAAATATCGAAAAAAATTCAAAGGTGCCAAAATAAACTTTTTCGAATAATCACAGTCGCTCCCTGGTATGTTAAAAACTCTAATATTCACAAGGATCTCAATGTGCCATTAGTAAAAACTATTATTACGAAGTACGCAGCACAAAATTTAAAAAGGCTTCAGTCGCACCCAAATCCACTAGCTAGAAATATTTTAAATGACAGTGGCCACTCTAGATTAAGGAGAAGAGATACTGCAGGACTCATCCGACGAGAAGACCGCTAAACATCTACATACATAGTTGAACAGAAACCGTGAGGAGAAAAATTTTCGTCTAGCATTAGCAGGACAAAAATAAAGTATTAGTATAAGATTTGGTTAATTATTGCTAGTTCATATTTAATATATGAACCCTCAATAAACAAATAATGAAAAAAAAAAGATTCTTATTAAAATGCACTTAAAATTTTTTTTTATTTTTCGAATTTATTCTATGAGCTAAATTTCAGTTATGTATATTTTTTTTACTATTACGAAAAAGCTTTATAAAATACATAACTGAAATTTAGCTCATAGAATAAATTCGAAAAATAAAAAAAAAATGTTGAATATAATAAAGTAACTTATGAAAAATAAATAATTCTCAGTTTCTACTTCTTAATTTCTTAAAAAAAACGAATTTCTTTTATGAATAAAAATATACCCCTTTCTGATCTGCACAGGCATGAATAATCTTAACGTTTGCAAAGATGTGTTTCCTGTTCTTATATTCTTTAGAATCCGTTCAAGTTTTTGATCTGATTTTAAAAAAAACTCAGAAATGTTAAAACGCTTAAAGACAAACACTTGTTCGTCGCATATATACATACATACGTACAGAAGTACAGAACCGCCCGCGTGGGTATTGGTAAATCATGTACATAAAAACCTTTGGTAAAGTGAAGGTTAATGGGGGGCGGCATGTTTCACGACGCAAATTGAATGTTATATGTGCGCATTTTTGCTCATTGACCATTATCTTCCATTGTTTAAACCACCCTTTCAGTTCAAATATATGATCCTGCAAGTTACGAGATGCTTCATTACGGTTTTCGTATACGCTTAGATAAGCTGTATCATCTGCATATGTTGAAGTTTGGGTGTAGTTGTTTGTTGGCATGTCCGAAGTGTATATTAAGTATAATAGAGGACCCAGGATACTGCTATGTGGAACTTCAGCGTTAATTAGCTGAGGAGAACATAAAAAATAGCTTAATTTATTAATAAGACTTTATCAAAGCTTGCGAAACATCGATGAAGACTGCTGAGCAATATTTTTTTTTCTTCAAAGGGTTTCTATGAGTTTGCTCAATGGTGCTGTGTTTTTTTTAAATTTGAATTGTAATAGTTTCTCAAATAGCTTCGATATATTAGGTAATAAGCTAATAGGCTTATATGACTCGACTTTGGTATGATCTTTTCCTGGCTTTGGTATCATGGTAAATAAGAAAACCTTTCATTCTTGAGGGTAGTTTTCAAGGCGGAAATAGGATTAAAAAAAAGAATAATGCGAGGTACCTCTAAAAGCATTTTGTTACTGATCTTATCAATACCAATTGGTGAGTTTAGTGTGGCTTAAAAACGAAATTGAGTGAATTTTTTTTTTTTTTTTGACAAATCTGTCCCACTTGAAAATGTTTATGAAAATTTTCATAAAATGATAGATTCTATGCGATCAGAGTTGCATTTTCTTGTAAAGAAGCTGAGTCATATGAGTTTGCATCTTTTTTGTGATATAGTGTGGCATTGATAGCAGATTTTGAAGAAATTTTTTTTTATGTCGGATAAAATTCTGCAAGCTTTTCGTGTGAATGAATCGCACGATTATGTAGGATAGTGAATTCCGGCCTTTATTGCAAAATATAGAAAAAAAAAAACGGAAATAGTATGGCGAATAACGTATACAATAATATGGCTTAGCCAAAAAAGACCAAATACCAGTGGACATAGAAATTAGGTCAATTGAAACTGGAAAAGAAAAAGTGATACCATATTTCTATTCAAATTAGTAAAAGTGAGGTCCAACACAGTACCACTACCATTTAAGTTACGTTATTCAAACAAAAAAGACTTGATTACTCAATTAACTCCTCTAACTTTTCGCACCTTCTCTCGGTAAGAGCACCATACACAACCATAATGATTGATGTGGAGCGCTTTTGCGAAATATTTATCTATCAAGCCTTGTCGGTATTACTCTGGATGAGTGTTTTAATAAGTGTAAGGCTTAAGGAATGCGGTAGAATCATTATTGGACCAAGGCATAGTACTCACATTCTTAGCCAATTTTGTTCCTTTTGTCTTACTTATTTTTTTTCTTGCTTATCGCATCACCACTATTACCAGTCACAATATCACCAGATAAACCGGCTCCTCATGAAGCAACAAATAATTCAAACTCCCGATGAGTGGTAGTCATGATATTATGTGACGCCATGATGTCACATTAACCACCACAACACATCAGAGATTTCCTCCACAAAAATACTTGTTCCCAAACAAAAATTTTATTCTCAAAAATTTCTTGTTAAATTTAAATCTTTAATCCAAATTACATTTTTAAATTCAAAATGGTGTCTCCGCGATTCTTTAAAAAACTAAAAGCCTACTCAACGACCAAAAACGAATTTAAGAAACAAATACGAATTTCCTTCATAAGAATGCACAGGTCGGAGAAGCAGCTCGCGCTTGTTGTCATTATTTTTTAAGATTTTTTAAATATACATATCTTACACCCAACTAAAAAAAAAATACGAATTTAAGAGCCTACCATTTTTTTCAGTGTTTTTAACTATATTCATTAAAATCACAGCTGTATACAATAAGTATTTTTTTAATTTAGTACTTTCGCAGCAACTCTGTTGGGGCAACCTATTGAATGAAAGTACATTTACTAATTTCCCTAGTGTATTTGTAGTTGTTGGCTGGTTGTTTTGTTATTAAAAGAAAACTTGAGTGCAATTTTCTACCGTAATTTTTTTATAATTTTATCAGTTTAACTGTTAAAAATTATGCAATTTTAGTGAAAATTAATAAAACAATAAATCATTACTTTGAAAATATAAATTGTTAAACAAAAGTGGAAAGCAATAGCCAAGTTAAATAATGATGAATGAATAACAGACTCACAAAATCACACCGAAAAATTTCAAGACAAAAAGAAAGAACAGAAAAAGAAATTCCAATGCGCAGAAGCACAAGCCAACATTCAGTTATTGTAAATTGTTGTGGTGGAGCAATGTAAAAGGTGGGTGAGATACTGCTGAAAGTTGTGTGTGCTGCAAGCTTATACATATGTATGTACATATGGATCATCACATAAACAAACTAAAACACTTGTAAGGCTTTTGCTCGCTGGAACTCTGGGAAAATTGTAAATGCATTATTACACAGAAGAAAATGTACTTTAATTTACAATTATAAAAAAAAAATACAAATTCTAATTGGAATAAACCGTTGTCTAGGCATAAATTATTTTAAGCGAATAGAAAAAAATTAAAAACACAAGTGTTTAAACAACGAACTACCTATAGAAATAATGAATTTTTTTTAATAGCAAGTGATTCCAAAGTCAAGAATAACAACACAATGTTAACTTTACTAAGTGAGTGTCATTTTTGGACAACCCGCGAAGATGTGCGCATTAAACACACTGACTTTGGCGCTTTTCGCTATACTCGCAATCGTGAGTTGCAACACATGCCTGTAGATTACTGCGCAGAAGCTAAACGTGACTATACGGAGCGACGTAATGGCTTGACAGTATTAAAGAACTCCCGCAAATCGCGCATGGGTAGACTGAAAGATAACCTTAAGCGCTTAGAAGAACTTATGCGTTCATTTAAAGTTGTCCACATCCATTGGACGGATGGATCACAAGTTTTGCTGCTATTTGCTAATGGCATTATTGTTCACATTTCCATTGATATGTTTACCGGAGATATTTCTCGCATGGTATATGAAAAATATTTAGTGGGAAAATTGGCTGCTGACACTATTACTGATGGTAAGTTAATTTTAATTATTACTGTATTTTACGGGGTTATTTTCTAAATCACTTTACCTTGCGCTGAGCAATTTTTCACATAAAATTTTTTTTGAATTATCAAAGTTGTTTTTGGGAATAGGTGCCTACAATTATTTATTAAAAGATGAAAAAAAAGATGTGAATTAAGCACAACAAATAAAATTTTTTTGAATTTTTAAAAATTTGTATGAAAATATTTTTCAAGTGAGATGAAGTGTTTTAGAAAGTAACCTCTTAATGTGTTTATCACGGTTGTCAGATTTTTTATCATCGAATAGTATATAGGTACAAAATCTCCAAAAAAATTTTTTTTTTAGATTTTTGTTAAAAAAAAATCGCCAAACCGGCAAATGGAAGTTTTATATAAAAAAAAATATATAACCAAAAAAAAGTTAAAGTTCACATTAGTTAACCAATTAAGCCCAGCTAAAGTGTATGGGCTTAACGTGTTGGTTAACTAATGTGAACTTAAATATTTTTTTTGCATAAGGGGATAAACCTTTATTTAAATTTTCTACATTTATTCTAATTATGCCTAATGGTCGAAATTCGACCATAGTTCTATGTAAAAATGAAGAAAACATAGTACATCAAAGTACGTACATATATGTATATGAATTTACTCTTTCGAGCATTTATATTTCCGTCTTCGTGGATCGATTTGGCGATAGACCAACCTCCAGTCCATATGTAAGCTTCCACGTGGGTCAGTAAATGTTTAATTTAATTTAGTAAGTTCAATATAAAAAATATCAGAAAGTACCAATTGAGAAACAAAAAAGTTTCAAAAGGTCTCCTCATAGATTCTTATCCACTCAGGACATTAAATGTTTAATTTTATGTTTATATTTCTAATATTGGCGAAAATTAATCAAAGTACCATAAATATAGGGTGATTCAAAGTAGTGATACTTTTTTCAATAGCCTTTTTTGACAGATCACGTGTGAGTCGTGTCATGCTGTCATGTTATTTTTGTTTAGTATTTTTTGGAAATTCATAATGGAAAGACTTAAGCCTATAGTACACGGCATGTAAAAAGACACATGCGCATGTGGTTCTGACGTAATTTTGACGTCAATGCAAAGCCACAATAAACATTGCGTGTTGTGTGATGACGTCAGAACTACATGCGCATGTGTCTTTTTACATGCCGTGTACTATAGGCTTTACGCCTTCCCAAGCGACATCGCTTCGCTCAATGGGCTCTCGAAAAGTTCCAAGAAGATCCGAGGTTTTCGAGGCAAATTTTGTTCAGCGATGAGGCCCATTTCTGGCTCAATGGGTATGTAAACAAACAAAATTGCAGCATTTGGAACGAAGAGCAACCTGAAGAGATTCAATCGGTCCATATTTCTTTAAAAATTATGCCAGTGCGAACGTAACCGCCAATGGCTACCGTTATCGTGCCATGAGAACCGACTATTTGATGCCTGAAATTGAAGCTCGTGATCTCGGCGACATTTGGTTTCAACAAGACGGCGCCACTTCCCACACATCGCATCAATCAATGGATTTATGGGAGAGCACTTCGGTGAGTACATAATTTTACGTTTTAAGACGGTCGATTGGCCACCAAGATCGTGTGATATCACACCGTTAGACTTTTTCATTTGAGGATATGTAAAGTCTATAGTTTATGCGGACAAACCCGCTTCGATTCAGGCCTTGGAGGAAAACATCACGCGTGTCATTCGCCAGTTACCAGTCGAAATGCTCGAACGAGTCATCGAAAATTGGACACAACGGATGGACCATTTGCGACGTAGCAACGGTTAAGATTAGATTGACCTAATCTTCAAAAAATAAATGCCGAAGAATGTTCTTTCAAATGATAATAAACATTCCCCATTAAATTTGAATTTTCTGTGTTTTTTTTTTTTCTTTAAAAAAGTAGGGAACCTCGAAATGGATCACGCTTTATGTAGAACGAAAAAGTACCACAACGCTCCCCTTACATGTTCTTATTCAAGCAGGACCATGAATGCTTTAATTTATCTTTATAAGTTTAATATTAACTAAAATTCAAAAAGTATCATCATTTTCATCTAAAAGGGTCTCATTTACTCAGGACCCTGCATCTATAATATTATAGCGGGTTTCACCCTTCGCATTAAGTGTACAACTCTGCTTTATTTAATACGATTTTATACTACAAAGCATGAGAGTCTTTTTCGTATGTATTGTAAGTTAATGAATTTGCTGAGTGAGAGAAAGAGACAGATAAAGTTTCGTCAACTGTTTTATTCTGGTAAATTCACACACGTGTTTACTACAGCTTTTTGTTGGATTTTTCAACTACAGCGTAGTAAATTTAAGTCTAATACATTTTGTTGTTGCAGTTTTGTAAATGTTATTACTTTAACTAAATTCAAAAGATTAACAAGGTCTACAAGGGACTTTACTATCAAGGGTCTACAAGGGACTTTACTATCAAGGGTGAAAACCGCTTATGTTTCTTAGTAAAATATTATAGAAAATTCAAATATTAAGTAATAGAAAGAAATTTAATATATCCTCTTTGATACTGTTTTCTTCCCATTGAGGTTCGGTTGACAAACAAAGGACAAACGTGCTCTTAACTGGTTTTTTTTTGCCGATTTATATAGTCAAAATATTCAAAAACCGGTTTATGAAAAACATCGAATAATCGATCACCCTATCTTTTTTTTTATTATCTGATAGAAGAAACTTTGCGCAATTAGAAAAAAACAAATTTATTATTTATGTTTTTTGCATACATATGTATGTGTTAGTAGCTAATTTAAACGCTTATATATAAGTTAAGCCTATAGTACACGGAATGTAAAAACCCACATGCGCATGTAGTTCTGACGTATTTTTGACGTCATCACACAACACGCAATATTCATTGTGGCTTTGTAGTGACGTCAAAATTACGTTAGAACCACATGTGCATGTGGCTTTTTACATTCCGTGTACTATAGGCCTTACAACTTCAAAAATATTGAACAGATTTTAATAAAAGACATATTTTGTGCACTTCTCTTAGTAAATACCTTTAAAATAGTGTACATATTTTGTGTTCTAGTGGGTAAACAGTAGGGTATTCATTTAATCGGGCTTTTGCTTTAATCGGTTAATCGCTCGATTAATTAACCCAGGTTCTAGTTTAATCGGTTAATAATCGATTAATTTTGTTTTTAATCGGTCAACCGATAAATAAAGTTTTAATATAAATTAAGTAATTTCAATAAATAACAATGAATAAATTATTTGGACTTTATTAGTAAAAAAGCAATAACATAACAAACATAACAATTCTTGAACTAAGACGAGCAAAAAAAAAAATATTTTATAAATATGTATGTAATACATATTTTTTAATTAACACATGTTATGTATTAATTAACTGCGATATCATTTAATTAGTTATTTCAATAGTTTAAGGAGATCTTATAAAATAATTTGATTTAAATGTTTAGGATTTTAGCGATTCTTTTCTTTGATTTTGTTAAAACTTGACTTGGAAAAGATTCTTTAATTTTTCGTAGATGTTGGAGAAATCAAAAGCAACCCGTAATACAGAATATTAAGACTTGCAGTCCTTTTTCTGCATTTCTCTGAAAACATAAAATCTTCCATTATGCCATTAGAGTCCTTTTTTAGTTTTTTTAAATTTTTAACACTTATAATTGTTTCTGTTAATTCAGTTTAAAGATTGATATGAGAAGATATAAGAAGAAATAAATAATTAAAGAATTAGGTGCAACAAAAAGCTGTTGACAGCAAACACTTATTTAAAATGAAGAAGACTGAACACCTTCTTTGTTAATATGAAAAAGATTTTCTAAACACATACCTTTGGTATATGAGACGAAACAAATAATCAAACCCCCAAAAATATATGTTATAATGCTACAAAACATTCAAAATTTTGTTACGTCGGCTAATCGGTTAATCGACTCAAATAAACCGCATGAATACCCTAGTAAACAGAGAAGGAAAGTCTAAAGCCTATAGTACACGGCATGTAAAAATACACATGCGCATGTGGTTCTGACGTAATTTTGACGTCAATGCAAAGCCACAATAAACATTGCGTATTGTGTGATGACGTCAAAATTAAGTCAGAACCACATGCGCATGTGTCTTTTTACATGCCGTGTACTATAGGCTTAAGATTCTTAACGATTCAAAATACGAGGGCGGATCAATAAGTCCGTGACTTTTCGAACTTCCCTCGTAGTTATATGAAATGCAACACTGCTCCCATTAAGTTCCACCTGTTAATAGACTACTGTCAAGTTTTGAGCAAGTTCCGTCATTTACTTTGCGTTTAGCAGCTGTTCAAAACATACAACTTCGTGGATTTTTTTAAAAATGGAAAAAAGTGAATTTCGAGTGCTCATTAAACATTATTTTTTGCTTTTTAATCCAAATTTAGATATTTTAATTAGGCTTAAGTTCATTGAATTTAATTTGCATTAAATTATTTTTATGAAGAAAGGAATTTTTACAACATGGAAGATTAATTAAAATTGTTATTGATAATTTTCATTCTTGACTGACCTGGGATTCGAAGCCAGGCTGTTTTGCGAAAAAAAAAACGGCAATCAAACCAAGGAAAACCTATGGGGACTCTGCACCATCGATTTCAATGGTAAAAAGTTGCTTACTGACTTTCGATGTGGTCGCACAAGTTCAAATGACGCTGAACGTTCTGGACGGCCAATTCAAGTCAATACACCCGAAAATGTCGAAAAAATTCACGATCGAAGAGTAAAAGTGCGTGAGGTTGTTGATGCCATAGGCATTTCATATGGCAGTGTGGTTTCGATTTTAAATGATCTGCTGGGTTTAAGAAAGCTGTCTGCAACATGGGTACCGCGTTTGCTCACAATTGACCATAAACGTAATCGTGTGACAACTTCAAAGAATTGTTTGGAGTTGTTTAACCGCAATTCAAATGAGTTTTTGCGGCGTATTGTAACTGTGGATGAAACATGGATCCATTACAACACTCCCGAGACCAAGCAGCAGTCTAAACAATGGGTTTCTCCGGGTGAACCGGCTCCGAAGAAGGCCAAGGAAAGTTTGTCGCACAATAAGGTGGTGGCAACAGTTTTTTGGGATGCACGCGGGATAATCCACATCGATTACCTTCCAAAAGGAAAAAACAATAAACGGCGAATATTATGCCAACTTATTGAACCGATTTAACAATATTTAAAAAAAACGACCGCATATGGCCAAGAAAAAGTTACTTTTTCATCAAGATAATGCACGGGTGCACACGTGTGACGAGTCAATGGCAAAATTACATGAATTGGGCTACGAATTGGTACCTCATCGCCATATTCTCCGGATTTAGCCCCCAGGGACTATTTCCGAACCTAAAGAAATAGCTCTGTGGAAAGAGATTTAGCTCCAACGATGAAATTATTGGTCAAACAAATGCCTATTTTATGGACCTCGAAAAATCCTATTTTTTGGAAGGGATACACAAATTGGAGAAACGTTGGACTAAGTGCAGTAGTCTATTAACAGGTGGTACTTGATGGGAGCAGTGTTGCATTTCATATAACTACGAGGGAAGTTCGAAAAGTCACGGACTTATTGATCCGCCCTCGTATGAACATATGTAAATATCTTTAAATTTAGGATTTCTGGAATCAGTAAATTAAATGTTGCAAAAATATTACCTTTAACCAGTATGCAAAATGAGAAGAATTTGATTCCAAAAAAATCCGCTTAAGCATGATTTTCTTTGCTAAAATAAGTCAGAATATTTCTCGATATTTATCGAAACATAATATAACGTTGTACAAGATATGAAGTAAAGCATAAACAAGGCGAATTTACTTCAGGTGGCGTCGAGACCACAACAAGTCAACAACACGAAAAACAACGGTATTTTGTTTTCGGGCTTGTAATGTCAAAAACAAGGCGAATTAATATATAAATGAAAAAAAGCAGGACTACCAGATTTGGGGTTCTAAACTTAAATTAGATAAAAAAAGTCATTTTGGGCTTATTTGCGGATGTAAAAGAAAACTACTTTTCTTTTTTGGGGAAATTATTGAAAGTTTTGTTTCTTTTATAGACTAACCTTTATAAGATCTGCTTAGTTAAAAAACTCATTTCATTAAAATTTATATTAAACGAATTAAAACGCAAATTCAATACCAGGCTTTTTATTCAAAATGTATCGGCAGAAGAATTTTGTGTATCTAAAAAACCATGAGCCAATGAGTAGGTCTGTGCAAAACTACAACAATGCACCAATGTGGATTGTGTAGAAAATTATAGAGATGTAAAAAACAAAAGCGATTGCACGAAAAACACACAACTCTGCAAAAATTCAGAAGGCGTTTCGCGCATACCTACTTATTGGACCATGTATAAAACGTTTACCTATTTTGTTTTGGTCAACATATTTACATTCTAAAAAGAAAAATTACTTTTAAATGTATGCCCACAAATATAATGGCTAAGCCAATGATATTTCAGGCGTAAAGTGCTTGTGGGGTCCTTATTATAACCCTAATTCTCCACATTTTAAATATTGCTTCAAAAGTACATAAACTATATAATATGGTCAAACATGGATCTTCTGGCTGAAACAACTAATGCTTAAAGTATGATTGACGCTTTAAGAATTATATTTAAACCGGTAGTCATACAAGAAATTTAAAAATCTTATATTAATAATATCTTGGAGTTACTGAATGATCAAAATTTCCTTTTTCCTTAATAACGTATATTTTTGGTCAGAAATTTATAGATAATTACCAAATTGTAAAATTGGTTAAAAACACTATTGCTTTAGTGTGATTATCTATGCTAATATGAATTTAAAATACAAATTTATTAGATACAAATAATCCCCAATGATTAAAATTATTAAAACTTAATAATTTATTCAAAAATAATTTATTTGGAGGCTTTTTATTTTTAGAGGGGATATTTTAAGAAATTTTGATTTTAAATTGGATTTTAAGTTTTTATAACATAAACCTGTGCAATTTTTGTGAGCACTAAATTGCAAATTCGGTTCAAATTAACATTGTATTGAAAATAATTTAAACCGTTTCTTTTCTGTGTTCAGTTTATGCATTTTAATATGAAAACTGCACAAGACATAAAAATACCTTTAAGATATAGTAATTATGGTAAACATTAGTTTTTGTGACCTTAAAACGATCTGTACTTAATTTTCATACATAAGCTGCGTTCGAGAACACAAAAGTTTTTACTATTTTTTACTGAACTTTACTGCATTTTACTGAATTGCGTTCGCGTACACAAACTACAGTAAATGAGAACACAAATTGAGAGCGTAAAGTGACAGTTTTTGACTGAGTACTTACAAATTTTTACTGCAGAAATTTTTGCAGTAAAATTTAGTAAAACAAAAAAACATATGTTTTAAAAGGTAAACAAACAAAAGTAGCAAACAAAAGCCATACAAATTGTGAAAAAATTGTTATAAAAAAGAAAAGTTGAAATAAAACTAAAAAAAAACAAAAAATGAATTAATATTAATTAATTAAACTTGTTTGTGAAGAATTTATATGGCTAAATACCAACTTTTGAAACTTTGTTTTGTTATGTTAATTTTCTGGAGTTGTAAAAGTATCAAGTACTCGGGTACTTAGAACAGCCCTTGTTTTTAAAGTTATCAATAGTAAAAAAAAGTATTCGTGTTCTATTGATTAAATTTAGCCGGACACAAATTAGCAAATTCAAAAAAAATAAAAAAACAAACAAATATGAAAGATTACATAAAATAATTTGTTTGTATTTTCCAAAAATATTCGTGTTATTATTATTTAATCGAGTACCGATAAGAAAACGAGTTAAGTAGTCAAAAGTGTAAATTTTTTTCAACACTTTAATTATTTGCCATCAGCTGTTGCCTTTATTTTACGAAATTTTACAAATTTTGCGTTCGCGTACTTTTTTGGACAACAACTTTTTGAGAGAGCAAATTTTTAAGGTTACTCATTTACTGCATTTTACTGTAAAAGTACTCAAACGCACCTATAGTTTCATTGATCATCTCTTTAATTTTCTACTTCTTCATTAATTTAATTGCAAATTAAAATTTAATTTAAAAACAAAATTTTAAAAAGCACATGTAAACAAAACTTGACAATTCTGGCCTGACTAAAAAAAATACCGGCTGACTCTTCGCCGCCACCTGAAGTAAATTCACCTTGAGCATAAATGTCGCAAAAGTTGTATATAAATTGTATATTAATTAGACTTCCCCGAAAATATACAATATTTAAAGTCAACACAGTTTTTTAAACTATTTCATTAAGGTACCCACAGACGAGCCAACATTTGTTGAAACATAGGCATGTTTCACTAAATGTTGCTAAGTGTGTGTGGATGTGGGTACATTTTCATGAATTATTTTTAACAATTAACTTTTAAACCAGATTTGTTTTCGATTCTATATAAAATTAGGGCTTTCAAAATTTTATGTGAATACTTTTCTTTTAAATATTCTGAATATTTTTGGCTTGCTGGGTGGCCTAAATATTACTATTGGTTAAATATTTCTTTTCTTACGGGAGAAGAAACCGAGAAATCTTTAACCATGATAATTATAGTCTCTCAGCGGAGGATTATAATTATCGGGGTTGGAAGAGATGAAAGAAATTAAGGGGGGTTAATTTTCGTTCTAATAATTTAAGGGCAATTGTAGCTTACCGGGTTTTTTCTGAGGTGTCCAAAAAAAAAAAAAGAAAGAAAATGGTGGGGTTTGCTTCAAGTTCACTTCGGCGGCTGCCTTAATTTTATTGTTGTTTAGTTTGGGTTTTTTATATAGTTGAAGAGAGGGTTTTTTATAGTTGAACCTTTCACATTAAACTCTGAGCGTACAATGACTTTCTGATTTTGCTGCCAAACTTATTCAACCTCTCTTTATTATCCATTCGAAGGTTGGATAAGTTTGACAGCTTAACTCTAGCGAGTACTAAATTACACCGTAAGAAATTGAATTCCTTAAATATTAATAATTCAATGCGGTTGATAATGATAATAATTCAATGATTCCAATTCATTTTTTAATTGTTAATTAACAAAAGTAACAAAAATACAAAAATTTATACTTGTAATAAATGGATAATACAAGTGTGTCCAATGCAAATTGGACATGGTGGCGGCCTTGAATTGGGCCTACTGGTCCACGCATAGCACCTGAGCGAGCGACTTGATCGCCTGCAGAATCACCCTGGTGTTTGGTGCGGTAGGTGCTGTTGTCGACGTCTGTTGTGGTCGCTGTGGTTCTGTTGTTGCTTGTGTTGCCGTTGGTTGCGTTGCTTGTGGACGCTGCTGGCGTGGTGGCCGCTGACGACGTGGTGGTTGTTGGCGCTGACGCTGTTGCTGCGGACGACGTGGTTGTTGCTGTTGGCTTGGCCGTTGTTGTTGCGGACGACGTGGGGCCGGCTGGCGATGACGTTGTTGTTGCCGCTGCTGTGACCGCTGACGAGGACGAGGCTGTGGACGTGGCCGGGTTGCTTGTTGCCGCTGGGGTGGTGACGGCTGACGAATACGCAACTGCTGCCGCTGGCTTCTAGAGGTGGCCCTGACCACCGCTAACTCCTCTAGCCGCTCCTGCCGAGATGGGATATGCAGTAAGGTGTGATGCAACTGGTCACACCGTCTACAGGCCTCTTCAGAGGTGCAATAGTTTTGGGAGTGGCTTCTTGCTAGGCAATTAAAGCAGTAGCCTAGGCCCGACACCACCTCACGCCTTTCTACCGGCATCCCGACACAGCACGCAGTAGAAGACTTCTAGGTCCCGTAGTTGGGTTGCATTTCCAGCCGACTCACGGCTTCGGCTAAGGCTTACCCCACGGCTTCGGCTTGGGCTTCGAGTGGAACTCGGGTCTGGACCCCGACTTGGACTACGGCTACGTACCACTCTGGTGGAAGTAAGGCGTCGATTGGACCTATGACTATAGAAAAATAGCAAAACAAAATTTAGTTAATAATGGGTAAACTCATAATGGAAATGGATAAGTGTGAATTGAAGGCATTGCCGGCAATTTAGAGGTTGATTAGAGGGGGATTAGAGGGCCATGCGTTTAATAATATGGGATGTGTATATAAATGGTAAATATAAATCGATATGAGTATAAATTGAATAAGTGCAAAACTTGTAAAGTGGGTAATTCCGCCTAATTCTAACTCGTATCCTCTTTGTTCAACAAAGGAAGGTAGCACAGTTTCACGATGGGTCTTGTGATAACTCCTGTGGCTATCCGTACCTCAGCCGTACGCACATTCTGGTCAGAACCGAGGTAAGTGTTTTCTACCCTGCCCAGTCGCCATTCACACGATGGTAGCAAGTCATCCATAACCACTACCAGATCTCCCACCTGTAGGTTAGGCCCTGAGCCCTGCCACTTATATCGCCTTTGCAACGACCTTAAATATTCCTCTTTCCATCTTATCGCGAATCGATGTTGCATCGCTTTTAACTCCTCCCATCGGTTTACCACCGACATGCTTTGAAAATCCTGCTCAGGTCGCGCCGTTAAAGGTGTTCCTCGCAAAAAGTGAGGAGTCAGCGCGGCTAGGTCAGCTGGATCCTCCGATAAAGCGGAAATTGGCCGTGAGTTAAGCACCACTTCAATTCGGGCCAGAATGGTGGCCAGCTCTTCAAAATTTAACCGTCTACTGCCCGTCACTCGTTTCAAATGAAATTTGAAACTTTTCACCGCGGCTTCCCATAAACCGCCCATATGCGGCGCGTACGGCGGAATGAATCTCCATTCAAACCCCTGGGCTATATATTTCTGGGCTATATCCTGGGCTATTGTCCTCACAAATATGCCAAAGTCATTCTCTAATTCTCTGCTCGCCCCCAGGAAATTTTTCCCATTGTCTGTTACTACCCGTTGGGGTAGTCCTCGCCTCCCAACAAAACGAGCAAAGGCTGCACGGAAGGCTGCTGTAGTCAAGTCCGAGCAAGGTTCCAAATGGACTGCCTTCGTGCTGAAACAGACAAAAACTGATACATATCCTTTCGTTAAAGCCGCAGTGCGTAATGCCGAAGACTTGAGGTCAAACGGGCCGGCAAAGTCTATACCGATAACCTGAAACGGTAAAGATAAATTGCACCTTTCTGGAGGTAAAGGTGCCATGAGTTGACTACATGCTTGCTGTTTGTAAACAATGCAAGTTTTGCAATGTCGTTTTACCTTTTTCACTCGGGGTTTGAGTCGAGAAAGGTAATACTCAGTTTGTACCATTCGGCACATCTGACTTATTTCTCCTTGACAGAGAAATTCATGCAGATGAGTTAAGTACAGGTGGCAAAATCGGGAGTTGCCTGGCAATATCATTAGGTATTTTTCATTATATGGCAGCGACGATTGAGCTAGCCTGCCATTGACCCTCATAACCGAATTTGTATCGAGAAATGGGTTTAGGGTTTTTAAAGGACTTTTTTTTGCTATTGGTTGCGATTCTAGCAAACATTGGTACTCTTCATGAAAAATTGCCCTTCGTGTCAATGCAAGCAATCTTACCTTGACATGGTTCATCTCCTTTAAAGTTATGTCCTGCGTACTTGGGGGTATCTCCGGCCTGAGTTTGGCCGCGACTTTGTTAAAAAATTTGAAGACATATACTATCACCCGAAGAGCCCTCGTATATGATGAAAATCGATTAAGAATATCATCATCTTGTTGAACCTCCGCCAACAGCGTATGAACCTCAACTGGGGTTTCAATTACTTGCAACGGCTTTCGCTTCGGCCATTCTGACATTGGTTTATGCAACCATGGGGGTCCGTACCACCACTGCATGTGGTTTACCAGTTCCTGCGACTTGCAGCCACGTGTACCCAGGTCTGCGGGGTGTGTATGTGTTGGAACATGCCGCCATGTGGCGTTGGGAACTAGGCGGTGAATCTGAGCAATTCTGTTTGCCACGTAGGTCTCCCATGTTGACGGTGGTTTCGAAAGCCAGTCCAGTACTATTGATGAATCCGTCCACAGAAAAGTTTCATTATTAGTGAAATTAAGTGCGGTCTGAACGTATCTTATCAGATTTGCTAATAAAACTGCACCGTTCAGCTCCAAACGGGGTAAACAGACAGTTTGTATAGGGGCTACTCTTGACTTCGCCAGCAATAAATTTGAAAAGGTGGTATGGGACCCAGTTTGGCAGCGAATATACACTGTGGCGCAGTATGCTGCCCTTGACGCATCACAGACCCCATGAATCTGTACCTCGTCTTCAGGGGTGTACTGGATCCACCGACTAATTGAAATTTCTTCAATTTTTGAGAGATCTGCAACCAACTCCTTCCAGCGTTGCATGGATTCTGCAGAAATTTCTTCATCCCAATCCAACCCTTCTAACTACAGTCGCTGCACAAGTAATTTTGCCCTGATGACTATGGGTGTAAGCCATCCTGCAGGATCAAACAGTTTAGCAACTGATTACAAAATTTGCCTTTTTGTCAATTTGGTGAACTTTTCCATAGGCTCAAAACTGTAAGTGAATGCATCCGATAGTGCATTCCACTTAATCCCAAGGGTCTTGACGGAGCTTGCCCCGTGAAACCTAAGAAAATTGGAATCATATAAATCATCCGCCGGTAAATTGGAGAGCAACTCACTACTATTGGACGTTATCTTTTTTAAGGGAAGTCCAGCGGATTTCAATGCACTGATAAGTTGCGCCTGAGCTGAAAGGGTTTCTTCAATGGTATAACCTCCGGCCAATATGTCGTCTACATATGTCTGGGTACGAAGAATTGATGCCGCTTTAGGGAACGTAGCTTCACAATCCGAAGACAGCTGCAGCAGGGTTAGAATGGCCAGGTAAGGAGCACAATTTACACCAAATGTTACCGTTTTTAATTGGGTCATCAGGTTGGTTTTGAAACACAATTTTTTGGAACTTCCTGTCATCCGGGTGGACCCAAATCTGCCGATACATTTTTTGTATATCGCCACTAAAGACGTAGCGATATTTCCTCCAATTTAGAATGACTGTTATTAAGTCATTCTGAAGCGTGGGTCCAGTATAGAGAACGTCGTTCAGAGACACCTTTGATTTAGTTTTTCGGGAGGCATTAAATACATGATGGGGTAAATAAAAAGATTCATATTTGCATTAAGATTGAATTTCCTGAGAAGTTGTTTCTTCCATGTGCCCCAGCGTTAAATACTCTTCTAGCACGGCCTTGTGTTGTGCCCTGAGTTCGGGGTTTTTATTTAGGGTTTGTTCCATTCTAGCATTCTGTGCCAGGGCGGTAAAGCGGGATGACCCTAGATGGATTTTATCAGGAAATTCAGATTTGAAAGGTAATCTTACCATAAATTTACCATCTTCACATCTTGTGGTAGTTTCTCTATAAAATCGCTCGCAATTTTCTTCTTCTGCCGACTTCGGGCGATCTGTGGGTATTTCCTCGTCCTCCCAGAACCTTTTCAAAAGTGCACTTAGTTCACCAGTATCGGAGTGAATCACTGAAGTGGTAAAAGTGTGAGCTACTTGGGCCTGCATGGGACCACTTAGCACCCAGCCAAATACTGTATTATAAGCGGACGCTTGGCCGTAAACATGCTTTTTAATACCCTCCAGGTTAATAAACCTCTCGTAGTCGTTGCCGAGAATTAAATCTATTTGTGCTGATTTATTGAATGAGGGATCGGCTAAATCTAGATTATCCAGCTTATTGCAGCTGGGCGCTTGAAATGAACAGGTTGGGAGTCGCTTCGTAACTTTTGGTAACACTATGTACTTTTTGCGTACAGCGTTAGCTCGCATTCTTTAGATGCCGATTGCTTTTGGCCTCCTATCCCTACGATTTCGTAGTAGGATTTTTTATATGGGAGCTGAAGACGACTTCTGACCTTTTCCGTTAAGAAGGTTCGTTGAGACCCCGGGTCAATAAGAGCTCTTACCGAAAATTTTTCTCCCCGGTGCTCAACTTGCATCAATGCAGTCCGCACTAGAATGCTTTCATTCCCTACAGAGCAATTGGCCTTTTTCTTTCTTTGTGCCGTTTAATATGGCGATTTTTCGCGCCTTTTTTCTTTTCTTTAAACCAAATTTTTTTTTTCTTCTTTCTATGTATTTTCTGGCACTTTTCCAAATTTATATTTTATTTTTTAAATTTTTTCCACACACACTTTTTCCACTTTCAATTTTTATATAAAAATTTTGTTTTTAATTTTCTAATATCTCACTATTTCTACCAGTCTACTTACTTATTTTCCAGACTGACTCGCAATGCATTTGTTATTTTTCATTTACCTCATGCTTCTTCGTCTCGCTGAGAGTTTTAAGAGTTTTTTCTCCTGAGTTTCTGATTTTGGGGTTGATCAGATGCTCTTTTTGCTGCTTCTTTCCTCTAGTTCAAGAAGGACCATGAATATTTTTGGCTTGCTGGGTGGCCTAAATATTACTATTGGTTAAAGATTTCCTTTTCTTACGGGAGAAGAAATCGAGAAATCTTTAACCATGATAATTATAGTCTCTCAGCGGAGGATTATAATTATCGGGGTTGGAAGAGATGAAAGAAATTAAGGGGGGTTAATTTTCTTTCTAATAATTGAAGGGCAATTGTAGCTTACCGGGTTTTTTCTGAGGTGTCCAAAAAAAAAGAAAGAAAATGGTGGGGTTTGCTTCAAGTTCACTTCGGCAGCTGCCTTAATTTTATTGTTGTTTAGTTTGGGTTTTTTATATAGTTGAAGAGAGGGTTTTTTATAGTTGAACCTTTCACATTAAACTCTGAGCGTACAATGACTTTCTGATTTTGCTGCCAAACTTATTCAACCTCTCTTTATTATCCATTCGAAGGTTGGATAAGTTTGACAGCTTAACTCTAGCGAGTACTAAATTACACCGTAAGAAATTGAATTCCTTAAATATTAATAATTCAATGCGGTTGATAATGATAATAATTCAATGATTCAAATTCATTTTTAATTGTTAATTAACAAAAGTAACAAAAATACAAAAATTTATACTTGTAATAAATGGATAATACAAGTGTGTCCAATGCAAATTGGACAATTCTAAGTAATTTTGATCAATTATAAAAAAAAGGGAATTAAGCATAATAAATAAAATCTTTTAATGAAAAAAATTATGTATGTATTCCCAAAAACAACTTTTTTGATTTCTTGCGAAACAATCAAAGCAATTTGTTTTTGTTTTTTTCTTTGCCCACTTACAACTACAATTATTGTTGGGAGAATTCCAACTAATTGTAGTGGGGAATGTAAGAAAATATAAACTCACTGTTTTATTGTTGGTATTTTGTTTAAGCTTTGTTATCGTTGCAAACAAGACGTTTTGAGTGTAGGTAATTCTCATTCCCTCTGTAGTCTTGTTGGCTGATAGCTTTGGCTTTTCTAAAATTATTTATTTTTTGATAATATATTCTAAGTAATATTTACAAAGAAAATTTAATTTAATTTTGTTAAAAATTGAGGCAAAAAGTATACAAAACTGCGACTTATTTTCGATCTGCACACAACATTGAAAAATACGCATGATACCATTTTATAAAAGATCCTATTATTAATAAGAAAATGATATTAACTCGAAATGTGCGTATTTAAATACTTAAACTTGAAGGAAAATCTAAGAAAGCTTAAACGTTATTCCAAATTTCTATAGCAAAAATTTTTAAATGTTTTTAAGGTAATTATCTGGATATACTAAAAGAGCTCTACCCGTGTTCATACATTTTTCACATAAAACAAAGAAAACAAGATAAAAAGAAACTTTTAACTCTTAACATTTTGACGTAATTTTTTTAATAAACATTCAGCATACCTTAGGGATGGACAATAAATATCGATATATCAAAATATCGATATTTAAAAAAATTATAATCGATATATATCGCCGATATTAAAAATACCGATATATCGATATTTATCTACGACTATCGAATTCGATATTTTTAAGATCACTTTATAATAAAATTCAACATTTTAACCGTTGCTCAACTGCTTACAATACTGTTGTTTTTTAAGAATTGCATCATTTTTTTTTAACTAATATTAAGAAAATAAAAGCGTTTTTCCATTGTACATTTTCATAGATTACACAGGTCAGTTTTGTCTTGGGTTTTTAAGAGATGACAACAAAAAAATAAGCGCGGAAAAAATATGCTGGAAAGGGTTCCTAGAATTATGCAAAGAATCGACTCATGAAAGTTGGAATGTTAATAATAAAAAAAAATTTTGTTTTTTTTTTTTATTTGAACATGTTCTTATATATTAATAATAAAATATTGCACAGTTTACTTGTATAGTATGTGTTACAAGTTTTGTTTACCGGCAGTATATAGTCCTAATTATTTTTTTTTAATTTCATATGGCGAATAAGTAAAAACTTTTTTGTATTCTTTACTTTTTTTAAAATTTTTTTTTGTAATATGTAAAACGTTTGTGCCTATGTAAAAATGTATTGTCATAGGTATATTAAGTTTTTAAATTTAGTAATAATTTCAGCTTAATACGTTCGATACATCAATATATCGATATTTTTAATTGATATATATCGATACTCTTAAAAAATATCGATACGATATATATCGATATATTTTTTCAATTTGCCCATCCCTAGCATACCTCATACCAAGGCGAAATCACTAGAAGGTGGGGTCAAGTCAACATATGGTAATTTTTTTGGTAATCGATTTGTCAAAGTTTGTATAGAAGCTAGTTTTTTTATGTAAACAAACGTTTTTTTTACTAGCAATATTTTTGACAATCGGACCACAGAAGCAGTGTTGTTGTAGAGTTGACCTCACCTTCTAGTGAATTCGGCTTGCCACATACATGTGTTTGTGTGATCATATTTGTGCTCATTTAAGGCCATGTCAGATAAAACTTTTGCTTCGCGTTGCGTTACCGATTCGCTTTGACATCTAAGATAAAATATACATACTTATACGAAACATGTCACATAAAGTACTTTCAAAGCGGAGCGAAGCAAAAAGTTAGCCAACTCTCATCTTTTTGCGCGCTTTGACAATTGGCTAGTATAATTTTCTTTTTTTTTAATTTTTTTTTGCCAAATTCAATTCCAAAAAACCGTCCAATTAAATTTTTAACTTTAATTTTTGTAACAAATAATTAAATGTACAAATTACCAACCGCTTTTATAAGTAAACAAGCAATGCGTGAGTGTTGTCAAAGTTTTCATTGTGGCATACACCTTTTGCTTTGCGTTTTTCTGCCGAAGGTAGAAACGTCACGCAAAGCGTCAAAGTTGTATCTGACACGGCCTTTACTGCTATGACGTACATGCGCAGAAAAATAATGTTTTTTTTTTTAATTTTAATACACTATCTTGTTTTCATTGTTTCATGTATTTTTCATATAAATAAGAAAAAAAGAAGGTAAAATGCGTATTAGAAACCGCCAACTTCAAAGTTGTTCTTGGGACAACATAATTTTTTATTAATACGATTTTGTTTGTTGCGCTTAATTCCCAATTTTTATTTTTGATAAATACACTGAAATTTATTGTTGAAGTATAAGCTATTTCTATGCGCATTTCCTTGGTTGCTTATGTCAGATCATCAGGAAACATTTTCCAAAACAATTTTAGAAAAACTTAATTTATTAGTAAAATAAACTGCAGAGTGAATGAGAGCACTCAAAAAGTCTTATTGGCAACGATATCATATATATTTATGAAAAAAAAGTGGCACGAAAATAGGATTTAAGAAAAAAGGGGTCACCTCTTTATAAATTTGATTATAACTTGAGATCGATTTATCCGATTTTGTCAAAAAACTTACAGATGATTAGAAACAAAATTTCTGTTGAGTCATCCAAATAAATTTTTTAACTGTTATTCAGGAGTTATTCAGAAAATAGTAACGATACATTTGTTTTGCAAAATTTGTACTGTTTTTGTTATAAAAAAAAGTTTATACAAATTTTATAAGGGCAAAAATTTGACATTTGTATAATTTATCTGAAAGCCAGGTATATTACGAAAAAAGGCATTTATCATGAAAATCTTAGGACAAATGTTTATTTGGAACAAATCTAGTTTACCAACGCAGCTCCAAATAAAAAAACAAGTACCTAGGATGATAGAAAACTGCAAAATAAGAAGAAAATAATAAGTAAAAAAAGTGGCGCAAATGCATAGTTTTCGAGTTTGGACCTCATAAGTTTTCATATACAATATATGTATATGCGATTTTCCACTACATTTTTCAACGTATATGGCCAATATTGGTATCATTTTAAAGCTTTTGAATATATATTTCTGGACAATTTAACAGCGAGAAGCTTACTGAAGGTACAAAAATTTAAGAAATATAATATTTAAAAAGAAGAAAATTTTGTTATTTAAAAATATATTTTATTACAAGAATAAAAGAGATAAATATACAAGCAAACTGCAATTGTAAGCAATGGTTGATTTAATAAAATTGAATCAAGACCTTGCTTGAGTCAACGTGCCGCAGCAGAAAATAAATTCTTTGGGAAGATTTGGCATTGATTCTAAATGGTTTCGGGCCACCCTTAAAAATGACAGTGGTTAATGTAAGGTAACACTGTTGTTAGTAAAAAGAGCTCTTTTTGACTGCTTCCTGATCTTGCATTCTCTAGGTCAAACAAAATATATTTATTTAAGCGAAAATTCTTTTAAAAGCTGTTAAAAATTTTACAAATTATTTAATGCCATAAACAAGTATTGAATTTTTTATTTCAACTTACCATACATCCAGGGCTGCCAGAATTGACGATTTATCGTCATTTTGACGATTTTTGGTTCCGAAATTAGCAAAGTGCCGATTTACTGATTTTTTTCTAAAAAGTGACTATTTTATTCAGTCTTCAAAATAAGACAATTTTAAATCTTTTGATGTTTGTTATTAGGCAGCACAGAAAAAAAAACATTTTTGTTCTTTTCCATAAAAAATTTTATGGGCAAAAGCAACATTTTGAGTCAAGTAAATTTAAGTAAAAACTCGTACCAAAACCTTGATTTTGAGAGTTCACTCGTGTGGGGAGCAGGTGAAGTTATGGACTGATTTGGCTCATTTTTAACATTTAATACTCTATATATATGAAAAATTGTTAAGCCAAATTTTATCATCGTAGCTTATATGGGTGTCATGGTGCCAAAACTATAATTTCGTGAAGAAAGAATATTTCAGGTAGAAAAGAAAAAATAATAATAAATTTAAAGAAAATATAAAGAAGTTTAGGTTTACAGGTCAAAATTAGAGATTCATGGGTATAAATTACAGGCTGTCGTGGTTTTTTGTTCATATCTTAGGCATTTGTAGACCGATCTGGCTGAAATATAATAGCACACTATTCCGTACTATATGTAATATAAATGTAAAGCAATGGTTATATATGAGTCTTCGGAAATCCCATTTCAACAAACACATAGTTAGATTGACAACTTTGCTATTCATAAGGACTCAGAATATACAAATATACTTTATAGGGCCTAATATTAATATTGTAGCAATTACGAAAGGAATGACAAATTTATATAAGAACGAACTTGTATATATCCCCTCTGTGGTGAACGGTATACAAATTTGAAATTTTTTAGAAAATGGTCCCATTGAAAGTACCTTTTATTCTTAAGACTTTGAAAAAAAAACTTTAGATTATTTTAATGTAGTAATTAAATGTTTATAAAACAATTTTTTTATGAAAATTTTCCTTAACAAACGTTTGTTTAATTTAACAAACAATTTCATAAACATACGGGGATATATGTATGTATATAATATATTATTGTTTGCATGTTTTTACATAAAAATCGAACAAAGTTTGTTTAAAATCTAAATTTAAATTGTCCGATTTTTTTGACGATTTTTTAAACAGAAAAAGACGATTTTTTTATTTTTTCTCAGGAAATTGACGATTTTTTCACAATTTTATCTGGCAGCCCTGCATACATCTGTAACACATCTTTAGATTTATATTGTAAAACTGTTCTTTTTACCCGAAGGTCTAAGCAATCCTCGTCACCGCTGTTTTCAAAAAGGTAATTGTATCAATATTACAATTATACCTTTTTTGCGTTTGTATATTTTACATAACTTTATCTCGAAAAAATAAATTATTACTCTCAAAAATTTCAAAAATTAATTTTAAATATTTTTTTTAAACAACAGTTGACACAATATCAACTTAGAAATTATTAAAACAGAGATGTTAAAAAATTTTTGCGGAAAGCTTATACCGCAGGAATGAATAATTGCAATTTGCATATCGATCGATATTTATTTCCGTTGAATTTTCTCTTATGTTTACTCGTACTTAATATTTATCTTTTATGACTACTTAGCTAACTTTGTTAATACTGTCATTGAAAACAAAAGAAACAAGTTAAATTTTGTTATTCTTTTTAAGCGTGTCCAACAATTATGAAGGAATTTTAATGCGAGAAGTGCTTAAAATATCTAAAGAAGAAAATTAATTAAAGAAGAAAATATCCTTGGAAATACACAAAACAAAAAGAAAATCCAAAAGTTACGTGTGATTTTATTTTCTAATTGCAATGTGCAAAATGTAAACTTAACTCTTCACAGGTTTAGGTATATTAAAGTGCTTTGCAGAGACTGGGCATGGTACTTACAGTAATTTTTGGAGCGATTTAGCGAATTTAATGTTAATTAAGAAAAATTATTTTGTTAATTACTTTTGAATTCTAATTTCAATTATTCATCTTAATTGATTTAATGAAAATTTTAATAGAATCTTACAAATAAATTTTTTTATTATATTTTTAATTAAAATAATCATTAATTATGAAAAAATTACAATTTTAAATTTTTGCAAATTTTATTAATCAATATAATCATTATATTAAACATTGTAATATTAAATGAATTATAAAACTTTTGTTTGTAAACCTTTTTTAAAGACGTTTCTTTAATAAATATCTATAAAAAGCATTTATCTTATAACTTTTAAAAACCCCAGTCCCGACTGGCATCCCTAGGTTAGGTTAGAAAGGCTGGTGCGAAGCAAACTTCACACCCTCACCCATAGACCAATATGGTCCCTTGTAACGCTTAATGTGCACATAAATTATTCGGAAGATATACATAAGCTAACCACGCATGACAAGAAAACATTTTTCATATAAGCTTGCTTAGTCTGGGTTCACACTATGAAAGTTGTCTTAACGAAAGTCTAAGTTCATTGGTGAGAGTGGTGAGAAGAATAGCACGTTATCTTCTCTTCTCTCCAATAAACTCAGACTTTATGAAAGGAAACTTTTAAGCTTAGTCTAGACGATATGTTGAATCAGCAAATGTATGCTTACACTCATATGCTTAAAAATAATAACAAATGCCTCTATTAGCATATTCAATATGTTAGGTGTCTAGACGATATGCTGAAAATACCAAATTTTTCAAATTCATCATATGCCAGCAAATGATATTTCAACATATAAGTTAGCATACAATTTTTGTGTCTACACGATATGTTGAATTTTGTATGTTGATATGTATGTTGAGTATTGTAGTCATTTGGTTAAAAATAACAAATAAATTTGACAATGCTCTTGTTCTATTTTTTAATGCAACTACCATTTTTGCAATAAAATTTATTTAAATCAATTAAAAGAAAAAAATTATGTCATCAGAGGAAATATCACTAGCTATTATTTGTGCATTGGAAGATGAAGAAGAATCTCTATACAAAAATTTTCTACGTATGGATATCTAACAGTTCAATCATTTGCTTTCTTTGGTATCACCAATAATAACTAAACAAGACACAGTGATGCGCAAAAGCATTACAGCAAAGGATCGACTTATTTTGACCCTACGTTTCCTAAGCAGTGGTGATTCATTTTCTTCATTGCAGTTTCTTTTTCGTATCCCAAAATCGACTATTAGTACAATTATTCCACATGTGTTGGATGCGATTTATACAGTGCTTGTAGGGAAATATATGAAGGTAAGACCTCCCAAGTATTATTTTTGTGTTTATACGCTACATCTTTTTCTCGATAATGTAGACGCCAACAACTGCAGAAGAGTGGAAAACTATAGCGAAAGCATTTAAAGAACGGTGGCAATTTCTAAATTGTATTGGCGCTATTGATGGCAAGCATGTGGTAATGATATCGCCGCCGAATTCTGGTAGTATTTATTACAACTATAAAGGTACACACAGCATCGTACTAATGGGAGTTGCAGATGCTGAATACAAGTTCATTTACATTGATGTCGGTCGTAACGGACGTTTTTCTGATGGTGGTGTTTTCAATCGCTGTACCTTTGCAAAGGCGATGGACAGCAACAAATTAAATTTACCAGAACCAACTGCATTGCCTGGACGAGACTTACGTGTTCCGTATTTACTTGTTGCAGATGATGCGCTTGCTATGCGACCAAATCTAATGAAAACGTATGGTCATCTTAGCTTAACAATGGTTCAACGAGTGTATAATTACCGATTGAGTCGTGCACGTCGCATTATTGAAAATGCGTTTTCGAGTTTTGCGGTCACCTATCCATTTAAACCCAGAAAAAACTAAAAATGTGGTTCTAGCAAGCTGTGTACTTCACAATTATATGATCTACACAAATAAAAAATTGTACACACCATTTGGATTCATCGATCAATATGATCAAAATGGAGGTTTAACTGAAGGTACTTGGCGACAGGAGTACAGTTCAACTTCAACATTTTTACCGCTAGAAACTCCAACAAACGTTGACGTTCAATTAATCACCGGTACTAAAGAAATACAAAAAGAATTGACAATGTATTTTGTAGAAGAAGGTGAATTAGGTTGGCAGTATCAGCAAATATAATTCTAAATAAATACAAAGTAAAAACCTTTTTTAAAAACGAGCTTTAATTTGAATGCACCAAAAAGAAAAAAATAAACTTTTACTATCAACTTATAACGTCATTACACAATTAATATGATGTAGAAGCTTGTCGCTAAATTTAAGTGCTCGTATTTACTTAGTTTGAAAATTTTAATAGTTAAAACCAATGTCATCAAGTTCTTTTATTTCCTCTATACAAGTCAATCTCGCGACAAGCTTTTTTATCATATAAATTGTGTAATGACGTTTTAAGTTGATAGTAAAAGTTTATTTTTTTCTTTTTAGAAATAATCTAGTTGACCGTTTTCAGATATTATCTAATTTTGTATTACTCTACACAAAGATTGTAACTAAATAAATAAACAAAAGAAATATTTATACAAAAACATATATCAATATATTTTATTTTCCGCATATGTATAAATGCCATATTTACATTTTTAATTAAATAAAAGTGAAACAATTCAATTCATTTTTAAGTTAAGTTCGGTACATATGCATACAAATTTGTCATATGCTGAAAAGCTTAAATACGATTTTCAACAAATAACATATCTGCCATCATACGCAGGAAATTTGTCAAGCACTAATAATAAGCTGTTCACACGATATGCTAAAATTTCCAACATACGTTTGTTTGCATTGTTAACAAAGAGCTAGCAAATGTTATTAAACATACGTATGTTGAAAAATTTTTGCGTTTACACGATATGCTGGTACTTGTAACACATTTTTCATCATTAATATGCTGATTCAACATATCGTCTAAACTAAGCTTTATAGAGTGAAGTCAGACTTACAATTATATTACCCTACCTTTACACATGCGAGTAATTACTTGCAAGTAGAGTATACGTATTAACATCGAAAATGTCCATGAAATAGTCGAATGTCATACAAGTTGAATGAGTGTTTACACAGTCAAGTGGAAGTTTCTTATAAATCAGTGTTACCAAGTGCGAAACTGATCGCCTCAATCCTAATTAGGCTCCTTATATGGCCATAAACGCGGCGAGAGTATATTCCTTATGCCACAGGCCGTGCTCAATACAACCCACCACCTCATGTAGCGCACTCTCAACAGATTTTCCCTTAAGATAGGCATGTTGAGCGTTGCTAAGGAGGTGGGTATCAATATTTCTCCTAAGATAGAGATCTAGCAGTCTCTCGAGTGTCTTCAATAACAATGAAGACAGATTAATAGGCCTGAAATCTCCCGGCTTCGAGTGGCCTGACCTACCAGCCTTGTGTATACAAATTACCCTGACATATATCCACCCCCTAGGCAGATACATCCTACTGAGGCATTTCCTAAATATATTCACCAGCAGAAATAATGCGTCGTCCGGGATATTGCAGAGCATGGCCGGAAATATACCGTCCGAACCCGGTGATTTATATGGGTCGAAGGTATTGACAGCCCACTCAAGCTTCTCCCTTGTGACTATTTCCTCGACGCAGGCGGACGCATGACTCGATATCACAGACATTCCGTCCCATTGACTACACAAGGCAACAAAATCGAAAAAATTTTAAAGGCTTGAAAAACCACTATACAATTTTGATGTATTGTGGTTCCAGTAGTACAAATATGGTCCAAATTTTAAATTCTATGGAGAGGTTTTTTTTAAAAAAAATTTTTAGTAAAATTGTAAATTTTTTTAGACGTTTCTTCACATAATTATTGATAACTCAAAAAGTGTTAGTCCGATATTATTAAAATAAATTTAGAAAAATTTAAATTTACATAGCCTTTAAACCGTTTATACATCGCGTTTCAATCGGCCCACTATTTTCGGAGTTATAAGAAAAAATTGAAGCCAAAAATATATTTTTTACGTAAAAATGGCAAATATTTTTGATTTAAAAAAATCATGAAAAATCGAAAACGGCAAAAATTGTGCAGATTTATTGTTTTATCACAAAGCCATATGTAAAAGCAACAAAATAAGATATCGGTCAAAAAAATTGATTGATAATTTTCGAATTTATTCACAATTAGGTGAATTCGCTCATTTTCACAAAATTTTACTTTTTTCTCGATATACATAAAATTGAGTAATTAATGTTCTTCTTTCGATTTATTGAATTTTGAAAACATGCTATGTACAATTTTCACATCGAAAATGCATTACATAGTAACATTCATGTATTTTTTTTGGCAAAACCCTACCTACAATACTGTTTCTATTCTTCCGAAAAACATTTGAATTGGATAAGTTTAAATGTATTAAACAGTAGAAAATTTATATTTTATTATTTAAATCTATAATAAGAAATTAAATAAGAAAATAAATAAATAATTATTATAAACTACAAACTCTGGAATTTTCTTTTATACGATTTTCTACAATTGTTGAATAACGAAGTGTTACTCTGAATACTCCAGCAAAAATCACCCATCATGTGTGCATCCCAGCGACTCTGGTATCGTTCCTCCATTGTCCGGATATCTTGGTGGAATCGTTCGCCCTGTTCCTCACTCAAGTCTCCTAGATTTTCAGGAAAACGATCTAAGTGACTGTGCAGGTAATGTACTTTGATGCTCATGTTGCATCCAAGATTCTGGAAGTGAGTTAACATCTCTTCAACGTGCGTAACGTAATCATCACCCTTGTTATTTCCTAAGAAATTTTGAATAACCCATACAAACGAATCCCATGCATTTTTCTCAATTTCTGACATTGAACTGCCAAAATCAATATCTTTGACCAATTTGCGAATTTGTGGGCCATTAAATATGCCTGCTTTCAGCTTTTCAATACTCAAATTAGGAAACTTCCTTGAAATATACTGGAAACATTCACTATCTTTGTTAAGTGCTTTAACATATTGTTTCATAAGACCAAGTTTAATGTGAAGAGGGGGTAATATGATCCGATCTCGGGGCACTAGAGCCACATTTATAACATTTGGCATACCTGGAACCAGTGTTTCCCTAGAAGGCCATTGTTTTCTCTTCCAATGTTCTGCTTTAGCTCTGCTGTCCCATAAACATAAAAAGCAAGGGTATTTGGTAAAGCCACTTTGTTGACCTAAGAGGAAATTTACCATCTTAAGATCAACACAAATTACCCAGTTATGTTCATTATACTTTATCTTCTTCATGACCAATGCAATTACAGAGTATTCTTCTTTTACTTTGGTTGAATGTGCGATCGGCAAGCAGTGAAATTTATTTCCATTATGCAAAAGGACACACTTCAAGCTGCGTTTTGATGAGTCGATAAATAAACGCCATTCGCTTGAATCGTATCTCTGGAAGCCCATGTCATCAAACCAGAAATATCTGTGCAGTACATAAAATCATCCTCTTCAACAAAATAATGAAGTAAGCCTTCTTCTCGAGTACAGTATAACGAAACTTTAGTTTCTTTTGTTATGAGATTTGTTTCTTTCATCCGGGACGCAAGTAATTCCGAAGACCTTTTTGACAATCCAAGGTCTCTAATTACATCATTAAGCTGGTCTTGATTCAATGGTCTCGGCGAGAAATTTTTGTGTGGGATTAACTCGTCATTTTCAGATGTAGATAGCAGTGCTGAATTTGAACTTTCTGATTTGGAACACATACTTGAGGTTAAGTGTCCTGGTGAAGATGAAAGCACTTGACTAGAGCTTGGACCCTGATCTTCAGCATATTTCATTTCTGGTGAATGTAGAACTGCAAGTGTAAACCCATCAGCAGACCTCGTGGGGTAAGACCATCGCATATGTTTTCCGAAGCCGGTTTTTGTACTTTAACAAAAATAACAATCGGATTCGTGGCTCGCTGTTTCTCTCCATAGCATAGGCTTCGAAATTTCCAAGCGTCGCACAGTGGCGCCATTTGAGTTTTTTCGTTGCAAAAATCATATCTTTTGAACCGAATAAGATAATTGAACAGTTTAAACAGCATATGATAGATAACTGTTCAGCCTATGAAATGAGCGTTTGGAAAGGGTGCTACGCTTTGTAGGGGCCTACTTATGGGTTATCAAAGTTAAAATTAGTAGAAAAATCAATTTTATGGTAACTAAAAAAAATTATTTTTACATTTTTAGATTGTTTTTATTTTTTTTCTTAAGGGTTTTATGTTTTAAATTATTACCCAACAAATTAAAAAAAAAATTATTTATTTTTTTCAATTTTCTGTAAAATATTCATCACAATTCGTAAGAGAAGGTATATCTAAAAGACTAACAATTTCTAAACTATAATTATTTTGTAACTCTATTCGTGACTTCACATGCCGCAGGGAAGAAATAAGTGGATCGGAAGATGCTGCCAACATGTTGAAGAGGTCCTTATTTTGCCTTACCCTTGATGCTTTGAATGTGTTCTGCAATCTATATTTTTTATAAAATTTGTTAAGAGACTCCTGTGCTTCTTCAGAAAGCTCTCCAATTGGCAAAGGCTGGTACTCAATTATATCTTTGCCATGCGCCAATATTTTATGGACGGTCGGGGTCAACTTCTTCTGTGGATACATTTCTGCTAAAAGAGATGCAGTTTTCGACGCATATTCTCCATATTTTGTAGAATTGACATTTTCTTTGCAGTTTAAAACATCCAAGATCGTTCCCAATCTTTTCACGATTTGATTGTCAATTCCAATGATTCTAGTTACTGCCTCATCATTTTCAAAAAATCTCCTAGAAGTGTTTCCATCGTTAGAGTTACCGTATCCGTGCTTGGGACAGTCTACTTTTAGTCCAACTTGTTTCAAAAAAACCATCCTGTATTTGCTTCTTTCTGATCTTTTCCTTATCCTTTATTGATGTATTTTCATCGAAGTTTTCCTCCTCTTGTGGTAGGGTATATGCCAGTTTTAGCAAGAATTCCATACACCTTATCCTTGCGTGCAATGGTGACATTCCATATTCGTAATTCTCCTCATTTGTAGAATCGTTTAAATTACCAAAGTTCTTCTGACAAATAATAATATAAAATCGATAAAAAAAATATAAAAATAATACGAAAAAAGGGGTTTAGATAGGTTTTTGCTAAATTTTTACCTCCAATATAATTCTGTCTATGATAACTAATTGAAATATATTATAATTAAGCAGAAAAAGATACTAATCTTAAACTCTTTACAACTAATTATATAAAATTGAGATGTAACATATTATATATGAAATAAATTGAATTGAATTGAAAAAAGTTCTTCTGACTCTTTTTGCAAATCGGGCATGACATTGTTGAGGTTGTTCCTGTCAGTTCGTTTACGACTTTTCCGTCAACCATGGTCAGGTGGAACTCGTAATTGCATTCAATATATTTTCCTTCTCCAATTTGCAGCTTTGTAGGCTTAATCTTGCTTATTTGTTCTTCAATGTCCTTCACCGTAGTCCTTATGAGTTCTGCCGATTCCCTTGCAAACTGAAACATTATTGGTCGGCAATAATGCACTGATGACGGACGTGGATTTTTCCAGTGTAGGGAATCATCCGATTTTAGCCGCAAAGGAACAACAGATGCCATAAACATATTTCCGTCCGATATTGTAGCGTCATCGAAAGATATCCTTTGCTTATAAACGCTTTGTCCGGATGATCCATCGCAGCCCCATTTGCTGATCAATGTCAACTTCTCAGGAAGAATTTTCACTTCCGTGAAAAACTTTGGTGTGGTTGACTTTCTAAACAGTTCAAATAATTTTAAATTGTTCAACGCCATGTTTTCAGTACTTAAATTGTTTAATGGTTTCAGTAATTGTTGCGCCAACTTTCAGGCGTAGACTAATCCAGGCATTATGCTTATTTTGCAATATATAGGCTTATGCTACCATGCCTAAAAATTTACCTGTTCCCTGCATACATATGGATTTAGGCTAAATAATGCAATTTTGATATTATGCATGTGTCCAAATAAGATTTGTGCCTACCTGTAGGGACCATAAGTCAATATTGTTCCTGACCATTTGTACGCCAAAGTATTGTTTATGTGAGGTACGTACCTGCTAATTTCAATGAGTAGTTTTTTTCAAACTATTAGATCAAACTACTGTCAGTCAAAACATATAAGGGATGGACGCCATACAATTTCTGCAACCATGTCTTTTTGAACTTTTTTACCTCTAGAAGCCAAACGGGCACGTACGGGCAGATAAAACCTTTTGAATTATGTAAAGAAATAATCAAAGAACAGGTTTTGCACGTATGGCAAATATAGAAAAATATAGTTTTTTTTTATTTTCCGTCAAAGTTGAAAAATAGTGAAAAAACGGATAGTTTTTAAATAGTGATTTACCAGGAGAAACACAAAGCAAACAGTTAATTTTTTTTTTATCATTATACATTTAATAAATACATCAATCAATACAAATAAAAAATAAGGCGATTCGTTACCTATTTTTCGTGATATTACACCTGAAATCGCAACAAATTGACTAAAAATTGTGTGTTTTTTTGAAAACCGAAAGTCGGTCAACTTTGAACGGTTATATCTTCTAAACTAAAAATGTGATATTATTAAGAGTGGCATATTTGAAATCGTTGAAAAGTTTCCTATAACATGGGTTTATTCAAAACTTCGTCGGCACTCATGAAAATTTTGATTTTTGCAACCTCGCTTGCTCTACTGTAAAATGAAAAAAATTTCAAAATTTAATTAAGAAATACTTTAAGTATAAAATATTCCAAATGTATTAACCTACACTTACTTTACGTTAGAAAACCTCATAGATAAATTCAATCGACATGAAATACATATGGTACTGGGTGTCCAATGCTGGTTCAAATTGTGCGGATATATATTATAACAATCTTCATATGACTTTTGCAATGAAGTTAGGAAGCAGTTACGTTTTTTCTGATATATTGGCCGCACACATAACAAAATGAATCCGGATTGTTTTTACATAAAAATGTTCTGGCTTTCTTTCTCATTTTTATTAATACTTGTAAATTGTTTTAACTTGTAAGCTGATTGACTCTTTATGTATGGATAAAATGATGTTTCCGTTATCGCAAACAATTCTTAAATAAAGTAAAATGGCTCAAGTAGCTCTTATAAATACTGATACTATAATTTGGGATAACCCTTCATGTGGGTACAGTTTGTGTGTACTGCAAATTTGTTTCTTATTCCCAAGAATCATAAAAAACATTAAGGAATGTTATGCAAAAAAATCATCCGTTACAGGTAGCCAACGGAAAAAAGAGCATTTCAGCGTGCACGGACATTTATGAGCGTTTATTAGTTTGCTACCGCAATCGTAAAAATTAAACAAGAATCATAAAAAACATTAAGGAATTTAATGCAAAAAAATCTTACGTTACAGGTAGCCAACGGAAAAAAGAGCATTGCAGCGTGCACGCACATTTATGAGTATGCTACCACAATCGTAAAACAACCTTTCGTTTATTACTATTTTTTTTTAATTCTGAAAATCATAAAAATGTCATAAAGGTTTTTTCCAAGCAATTTTCTACATGTAAAGAGGGTTTGCCGAAATCCGGGTCGTATAATACACCTGTGTTTCTGTGTTCTGCATTTTCATTATACCATTTTCTACAGTGCTTGTAAATATGCGACAGCTTCAATTAATTGTAATTAAAAACCTTAACCATGCACCGATTTTCATGATCCATGTCTTTTTTAATTCACATGATATGTAGCTTTACTACAAATAAATAAAATATAATACCATTTGCCGTTTTCGATTTTTTCCCGATTTTTTTCTTCTGAAAAAAATTTTTTTTTACCAATTTTTTTATTTTTTGGCTAACAATTTGTTTCATAACTTCGAAACTATTGATCGCATTAAAAATATTTGTATACATCATTTAAAGATATTGTAAATCATGATTTTTGTAGATTTATTTTAACAAAATCGGACAAGTTGTTTTTGAGTTATGATAATATAAGTGGAGAAATGTCTCAAAATATTGACAATTTTACTTAAAAATTATTTAAAAAAAAAGTGATCCATAGAATTGAAAAATGTTACCATTTTTGTACTTAGGTAGCCATGCTGCATCAAATCTATATAGTAGTTATTCAAGCCCTTTTTTGCTGTTGACCTGTGCTATCGTTCATACCTCCGGTTTCCGTACACCCAGGAAAGTGCGCCTCCATGAGTAAGGTTAGGGTCACAAAAAGTTGCTCTTCGCGGTTCACTAATGTCAGATCTATAACTACCTGCCTATCCTTATTTCTGAACGTCGTTGTGTTACCCATATTACAGATAATAAGATTGTTAGTAGTTATTAGGGTATTCATTTAATCGGACTTTTGCTTTAATCTGTTAATCGGACGATTAATTATCCGAGATTTTGATTTAATCGGTTTATAATCGGTTAATTTTGTAATTGATCGGTTAATCGATGAATAAAATTTTGGACTTAAGCGATTCTTTTCTTTAGTTTTGATAAATCTTGACTTGGAAAAATTCTTTTAGTTATCGTTAATGTTGGAGAAATAGAACGAAATCCATAATACATAATATCTCTTTCTCAGTCGTTTTCCTGGATTTCTCTAAACATATAAAATTTTCCATTATGTAATTTGAGTCCTGTTTTAATTTCTTTAAATTTTCAACTTTTCTAATTGTTTCGGTTAATTCTGTTAAAAGATGGATATGAGAAAATATGCTCCCCTCGCTTTGACATGACGCTGAGGGGAGCTGTTGACGACTAGTTTCTTTTGGCACTAACTAGCCACCCAGGCCCTCGGCACTGCTACCTTCACGTTGACCTTAAAAGTGCATATGTCGCGCACTAACCACTGGTAAAGCCCCCACCTTACAAGGGGCGAACCCACGGGCTGGCATGTCGTGCTATATGTACGATAATGGACCGGACAGTTTACATTCCTTACTATCGCCTCATTATCCTGACAAGATGAGTAACCCTTAGTCGCACACTCCTTTAGTATTTATGACCTCCTGCGAAGACGTATTCAGATACATCACCTCAGTATATCAGAACCATAGAGTGCACTTAAGCCCTCGCATCTCGACAAGATTGTTTCCCAGGAAAGAGTGTAACTTTTGACGTGAACACCTTCATTTTAAAGATATTTCAAAAATAAGTTCATATATAATAATTTATGGAATTTACTGTAAGAAAATGGTGTGAATTTAAGAAATTTAAAATTTAAATTTTTATAAATTGTCAGTATATTTCGATAAGTATTTGACAGTAGTTTTAATTTATAAAGAAACCTTTGACAACAATCCCCACATCGCCAAACTTTAATTTCCATCGCCAAAAAGATTACAAAATCACTATCTTTGACAGCCCTGCCACTGACAGTTAAAAAGCGAAAAACAATTTGATTTTTCCTTTTTGTTATTTAGAAATGTGAAGTACAAATTTCATTTATTGTACAGGACATATTTAAAAAAAAATTAATTTATTAACTTTAAATGTACAAAATTTCGTATGGCTATTCGACGGGCTTAACTCTTATAAAATAAAAATAATTTTTACGAAAAAAGTCTCAAATATAAAAAAAAAACATTTAATTTATTTTTTCGTTATTTTTTTTAATATGTACAAGACAAGAATTACATTTCTTGTTTTGGTTTTAATTTGTTATTAATATTTCCCTATTTTCCTTTAGTTTTACAATGCAACTTAAAATAAATTTTAATGTTTTTCTCAATGAACAAAAAGCATTTCTTATTTGGTAATAATTTTTCAGATTTGGTAACTTTTTCAAAAATGTTATTTAGCAAAAAGTATAAAAAAAGTGTCAAGAATAACAAAAAGAACCACATTTAGGTGCATTTTGTTGAAGTAGCAAAATAGTATCTAAGCAGTCGAAAAAGTTGCAAATTGCTACTTAAGTAGCACCAACGGCAACGCTGCTATTAGTCCATATTAGAGCACCATTTCGATTTTGACCTATTTTCGGGTTCTGAAAGTACTTTTTTTATAAGAAGCCTTATAATTTCACTTTTAGCTATGCTCTATTACAAAAAATCTATACAAATTCTGAATATAAGCTATATAGTTCTGAAATCTAGAATACCTAAGCTATCAAGCCTATTAGTCCATATTAGAGCACCATTTCGATTTTGACCACTTTTTGATTTCTAAATGTAGGCCTTTTTTAAATATTAATTCATTTTGTGGCCAAATTCTTTAAATAAAAAATATATGTTTTATAAGTTATTCTGAATTACATTTTTAATTTTTTTTTTGTCTGAAATTATTTATTTATGGCAAAAAACATCCATTCTGTTGTCTTAACAGTGAGAACAATGTTAACACAAGTTGCTTGTGTACAGGAAACTTGATAGTCAACAAAACGATGCAAACTGACGGAGTTAACTTCACACACATAATTATTTTGTGTAGGTATTAATTACATTGGGATAATTTGATTCATATACAGAAGTTATCCGGTTTAAAGAACCAGTGGTACGATTCGCTAACTTTTAACGATCCGACAATAATAATTTTTGTCGACATATATATTCGCTTGCAGTAACGATGGTGTGATTCTGTAATTTATTTTTAACGATTGTAAACAGCTGTAGTTTTTGTAGCAAATCTGTCTACAAAATGTTAAAATAAACGAAAAGCACAAAAGAGAATAAAGAAAAAACAAATGAAATTGTGCTAAAGCTTCGTACAGACGATGGTCAGATCTAACAATATTGTAAGGTGTGGCAATTGGCTGGCAATATAGTACCAAAGAAAAATTGTCACCAAAAGTAAATTGTCAGGTCAGACGATTGTAAGAAAACCTATCAATTTCATTGGCAGACAGTTGTGAGACAATAAATTTATCTATTAACAAAAGTTGTCAGTTCACACGGATGTCAGATAATTGCGTGGCAAAAGTTGCCGGATCTATTGGTAGATATTGTCTAATGTAAATTCAAAGCATTTGAGAGACATTATTCAATTTCAATTGTTTGTGTTGTATTAATTTGAAAAAGTGAAAATAATATTGTTGTGATGAAACCACAAAATGCAATGGCATCAATTCTAGCTGCTTATGTATTGGAAAGCAGCGAAGATGAACAACCAATTTTAAAAAAACCCCGCAAAATTTGGGTGAAGGATTGGGTGATGCAACGCCAGCAGGAAGGATGTTATGCCAAATTGCTCACCCAACTACGTAGTAATGAGTCGGAGTTGTATCGCAATTTTTTACGAATGGACTCCGATCAATTTGATCATCTTTTGAATTTAGTGACTCCATATATTCAAAAGAAGGAAACAAACATGCGAAAGAGTATTTCAGCAGGTGAGCGACTCGTATTAACCCTACGATACCTAGCTACTGGCGAAAGCTTTCGCTCACTGCAGTACATATTTCGCATTCCTGCATCAACAATATCGTACATTATTCCCGAAGTTTTAGATGCCGTTTACAAAGTGCTTGTGAATATGTATATCCAGGTAAATTTATTTTCTTCATTGGTACTATTATAAAATATGTATGTACATTAAAATTTATTTTAAGACACCAAAAACAGACATTGCTGATAAATTTAATGAATTGTGGCAATTTCCTAATTGCATTGGAGCAGTGGACGGAAAACATGTCGTGATGGATGCACCAGCGAATGCTGGAAGTATTTTAATTAGTAATTTTTTTTTCACTTTTAGTTTTTTTACATGTATTTGCAGCGTAGCCACTAGAAATAATTTTTTGCAAAAATTATGATGCCATTGTCACATATTGTAAGATACACAAACTTCGCGCATCTGACAATAAAAAATAAGCTAATAAGATGGGTGTTCACACGATTGTCAGATGTCTGACAATATTGTTGTCTTACAATAGTCCGACAATGCTTTTTCTGACAACGGCGTCCGACAATAATTGCCAGTTCACACGGTTGTAACATAATTTTAGCACATTTTACTGACAATATTGATAGATCTGACCATCGTCTGTACGAAGCTTAAGTTTATTGTTTTTATATTTTATTTTGTGAATTTTACATTTAAAATTTTTGTTTTGTTCATTTTGAATTTAGAATTTTGGTTTTGTTCATACATATACATATTTATGTATGTAGTATGTAAGAAGTCGGGCCTCAGCTACTTTAAACATAAAATACACTTTATCGATATATAAATAAACACAACGTAAATTATTGTTGTTAAAATAACGAAGAAAAACTGCTTAAAGTAATAGCTGACTTTAATCGACAGCGAATATCGTTAAAAATGTTACTGAATAGCAAATTCGTAAAATTTTCGTTATATTAATTTTAACGATACGATTATCGTAAAAAAAAGTTAGTGAATCGCACTACAGGCCTGTACGTTATATTACTTATCGTTATTCTCTAGAAAAATAAGAGGACAGGTGTCTGGTACTTTTTGGAAATTCAGCCCTTTAACGGACTTTTTTGTCACCCCATCTCTCTTTTAAACCCATTAACATAGAAATAAGGGTTATATCACATTTGAAACTTATCTAAAAAATCCAAATACGAATTTGGTACTTTTTCGAAATTTAAGGGGTAAAAACCATAACTATTTTTGGTACTTATTTACAAAACATTTTTTATTTATTTATTGACATATACGTATTAAATTATGGGCTCCCACTACAATATTGAAATTTTTTATGCTGCAATGGGGAGAAAAAAGTACCAAAAATAGGAAATAGGAAGTAAACGGGAAAAATCTGTATTTTGGTACTTGTTTGTCACCCCATCTATCTTTTAAACCCATATACATAGAAATAAGGGTTATATCACATTTGAAACTAATCTAAAAAATCCAAATACGAATTTTATACTTTTTCGGCGTAAAAACCGTAACTATTTTTGGTACTTTTTTACAAAACATTTTTTTTTTTATTCAAAAATTTAGTACTTATTGTTGTTCAATAAAAAAATAAGCGGATAATTGCCTGGTACTTTTTTGAAGTTCGACCTTTTTGGGGAGTAAACGGGTAAAAACTGTATTTTAAAACTTTTTGCCACGCAATCTATCTATTAAGCCAATAAACATTGAAATAAAAAATATCACATTCGTAACGTATCTAAAAAATACAAATAAAAATTTCACCAAAGAGGTGAAAATCGTACCTATTACAAAGTAGCGGGTTAAAACCTAGAAACATAAACTTTGGCGTAAAAATATGTCCACGAAAGAAAAGGAGATGCTAACGAAGTAGCGGGTTAAATGCTAGTATAATATAAATATATTTTTAATCAATTCCTAGATATGATTTAAATTAATTTTTATCTATGTATGTATATTTGTATATTAGTTTCTGCGTTTTATTTCGCATTTTATTACACAAAATAAATTGTGAATATTTATATTTTAAATTTACTCTTTTTAGCGTTTTTTACACGTTCCCATATCGTTTTGGCCTACAACACAAATCAAGTGACTGTTATTCATCTGCAAAAGCCCAATTCCCGATCACAAGGTCCAGAGAAAATCTGCCAAATGGAACCGAAAATATTTCATGCAATCATACCGGGAGCTGCTGAAAGAAAATTAGCACGTCGTCTTAGTGTTAATACAACATTTGATATGTTTGTTATATGGACAAAATCGTCACAAAATGAAGTTTTTCCTTGGCGGCCAACAATGAGGGATCAAGATCGTGCCAATATACATGTATTTAAATTAAAAGGGTATGTAATAGGGATAATTTTTTTCTTTCTTATAATTACTGTCTTGAAATTTTTTAGCAACCAATTAGACTTTTTTGCTTATTGCTGGTCGGAAAATGATCCAATGCATGTGGATTTTTTGCGCAGCACAGAAAATCAAATTTTAACTTTAGAACAGAAAATTTCCCGGAAGGGTGAAATTACAGCAGAAGTTTGTTCTTACGAAATAGCTGTGGGAAAAATGCAAAGAAGTCCGTTGTCATCAATACCCATGGGGACTCAAATAACTACATATGCCTTTAGTCCCGACCAAGAGAAATTGTTTCTAGGTTCAGTTGATCGTAATATATGTCTCCATGATTTAGTTATGCAAACTACAAAGAGTGTGGCACAAATTGATATTGTGAGTAAAAAAACTGATTTTTCAGTTTGTAAAATTTATTTTTATACCCTTTACCACAAGTGGAAAGGGTATATACATGTAAGTTTGTCTTTCCGTTTGTAATTTCTACAATTTTTATCTTAGACCCTTTATTGTTGTTATTTTCTGTAAATCTGGAAAACTGGAATCTGGAGAAGTGGGCGTGTCACAAAATAGATTTATTTTTTTCTAAAGGCAAAATAAGAAGATATCACGCGTTAGTTCGTTGACGAGTATCGTGCGTTTAAAAACTTTAGCGCAAGTAAAATGGCAAGTTACACAGTGCGCGTTATAAAAGCCTTTTCTGCCAGTTGTTTTTTATTTGTTTACTTATTTCTAAATTGAAAACTGTACACTTTGCTAATAGAATTTCAAGCTTTGGCTTTTTTGTTTGATCATGTAGTCCTGCCTTACTTTTATATACGATACTGTATGCTTTTTAACCTCTTTAATAAGTTTTTCCTCCATGACTAACTAATTTGTTTAAATTATTATTTTGTATTGTCAGCTGATTACTCGTCAAAAGTACACAACGCAAACGCGTCAAAATGTTTTTTATGTAACTTTTTCTGTGAAAAAACGCTAGTTTAACTCTTTTTGACAGAAGTCGACATCGCGCTCGCGCACTAACGCGTCTTATGTATTTATACCATAATAATGGTATTTATTTAACTTTCTGTTCTTATTGCACTATGGAATCTTATATTCGGCTAAGTCGAAAATAGCACTCTTGCTTGCTTGTATTTGAATTCTCTTGACATTATTTCAAAAATAACTAACCTATACTTTGTAACCAAAGTAATACATTGTAATTAACACTCTTAATCCCTTAAACACTTTACCTTACTTTTATTTATTTATTTTTTTGCTTTCCAATACAACAAGATTAATAATTTTATAATTAAAATAATGGATTTTTATAACGTAAATTATTACAAAGTTTCAATAATCTGTTTGGTACAAATTACACAAAAAATAAAAATTAATATACAATTATTGAATTAGTTTAAACATTATTGTCTAACACAAATTTTGCAAGCATAAAACAATATATAAATAATTTTAACATGAAACATAAAAAATTAACGAAAATCAAAAAAAAAAAATTCAATTTGTAGCATACAATTTAAAAATTTCGTTTTTACCTTACCTTTAAAATGTTTTGATACAAATTGTGGAAAAATCCACAAATATTATATAAAAAATTCCTTAACGCAATGTTAAGGGACTAGCAAAATTAACCACTAAATTAAAAATATGGTTATTCTTTAAGATTCCTACCCAATGTTCTTGGCATAGTGATTCAAGCATGGTGATGATATCTAATACAAGATCACAATTTGAGTGTTTCGATCTTGCTCTAACTCCAATCAGCAACCAATTGCAAAGTGAAGATGTGACACCAACAAACCTTTTAGACTTATCTCACTATTTTGCCACACAGCCAACGTTATTGCAAATTTCTTTTAGTCGTAAGCCCGAAATCGGTCACAGTTCAAATAACTATGCCGGCACAGACTGTTTTATATTATTACTCTACGATCACGGACCAATAGGGTGTTTACGTTTCTTTGCTGGTGCAGGAATGCGTGGTGATATTCATAATTCTGGTCTAACAGCTGATGTGATACTGGACAAGTATTTAGCACTGAATCAAGTGGAAAAAGCTGTTAATCTGCTAAATGCTTTAAATTGGGAAACATATGGAGCAATGTGTCTTATATCTCTACATAAAATAGCAAATCATGTGTTTTATAAAGGTGATCAACGAAGGGCTCGAATTGATTTATTGGCAAGAGCTTTAAAAACATTTACCGAATCGCTTACCGAAGAGACAAAAGATGAATTTAGTGATCAAGTTTATGATTTAAAAAGAAGATTTTTCTTTTTCTTACTTAGGTGAGTTTGAAAAACATTGAATAGTATTATATGCAAATATAAAATATATTCTTTTACTTTTTTCAAAATTTCTAGACGCGATCTTTTTGCTGAAGCCTTCGAAGTAGCTCAAGATATTGAAGATTATGATTTGTTCATGGACCTATTTAATATTACAAAATTTAATCCGAATCTTGTCGAATTTTCTGCAGCTTGCTTTAGTCAAGCGGCTGCCATACTTCATGAAGAAGACAGAGCTAATGGAAATCTTAGTACAGCTATTGAATTTCGATCTGAATCGGCTTGTTCTCAATCTACAATATCAGATAACACAAGTCGCAGTAGATTACAGCAACAACAACACCAGCATCAAAAATTTCTTAAAAACTATGTGCCACCTTTGCCATCATTTAAGTCAAAAGTCTTTAATGCAGAAATGATTAAAATTAATATACCAAAACCAGAACTGCGTCTTGAAAACTCCGTACTGCAAGAAAGAAGTAGACCACCCCCGCCTCCAGTTCCGGATAAAAAACAAACGAAACTTAATTCAACAACAATATTACCGTCGACCTCAATTGCCTTAAGTAGTAATTTGGCTAACTTATCATTAAAAAGTGCACCCTCAACATTAACTCAACAACAAGAAAACACGAATGGTCTTAATGCAATCTCGCAATGGAGCGATCTTAATGTTTCCCTTAAAAATCCACCTCTAAAATCAGCTTTTGTGCCCCATTATAGCACAAATAACGTAGTAACAACTGCAAATTCTGCCACTCCATCCATACATTTGTTAAATAATAATGTATTACAACCACCTCCCTCAACTTCGTCAGCTTCCTATTCATATCTTGCCTCACCAATTGCAATAAGTGATTCTCGAACGAGTATAGCAGCACAACAACGTACATATCAGCAACCACCACCCCCCATAGTACCTATTAAATCCTACCAACCGAAATTTTTTCAACATCCACTTGTCTCAGGAAATATTCCATCAACAGGTACAACTTCTTTGGCCCCTTATAGCATATCAAACGAAGAATATCAAAAAATTTTGTTGAGCAAAAAACCAACTGCATCTATACTCTCGAATGGTTCAGCTACACAAAATGGTAGCAATACTTCTGTTCTGAGTGGTAATAGCGGTCAGAATGGAAACATAAAAGATGGCAATAAACAATCAAGTGGGGAGAAAAATAAAGTCAAGTTTTCGGATACTGTACAGGTGGCTGTAGTACCGGTAAGTGGTAACAACATGGTGTTGTAAACAAAATTTATAAGTGTTACATTGTTAAATATTTAATACTTTTATACAAAATAAACATTATGATTTTTGTAATAGTCATCTCTTATCTAATACCAAAAATATATATATATATATATATATACATATATAAATACAGATACTCAGTATAAAATATTTCAATTAAACTTCAGAACTCTAACTTCTAACTTAGATTTTTAACGGCATATTTTACCAAATCCCGTTGTAACTTACTATGTATTACCATAAATCTCAATAAGCATATTGTTAACTTACAATTATAGTAATAGTTAATTATAACAAGGGATGTAACGAATACCGATATATCGGCGATACTTCACGGTTGAGGATATATCGGTATCGGCGATATTTTACTGACTCACTGGGGCCCCATGCAAAAAAATGTTTAATGAAAAAGTAAACATGTTTTTTTATTCACGCACACTCCTGCTAAAAACTGTTAAACGTATTATTGAAAACTTGAGAGTTGGCCACCGAATAACTAGTGTGTTTCTTTAGTTATTCTTTTAAATAGGTAATTTTTTCATCTATTGTTTTACAATTAAAATTTTTCAAAAAGCTTTGGCGGCTAAAAAAAACAACGCTCGAGCTTGTTCCTGCAAAATGTAAACATATTGTATTGAAATATACAAAACAACATTTAAAATATATAAATTATAATATATAATGTATAAATTTAATCACGGTAAGAAATCACGACATTTGCACATCTCAATAAAAATTATAGCAGAAGTCGTGAAGCGCTTTTTGTTGGTAACACAACGCGTGTTGCTACTAATTCGTACATAACTTTTTATTTGTGAAAATAAAATCTATTTTTTTCCAAAACAACGCTGGTTTATTCAACCTTTAAAATAAAGTTGAATTCTCTACTTAATTACGCCCAATTAATAATTTTATGTCCACTTAAATTGAGAAAATTAATTTTTTTTTGCATTTCCCATATAAACTTAAAAAAAAAAGCACTTCCACAAATAATTTTTTTACAAGTTTAAGCTACACATTTGAATAAATACCTGAGCTTGATGGTTGCATGGTTATATTAATTACTTTTTGAATTCTCTTTCGATAAATCGGATTTATTTACGAAATAAAATTTAGGTTTTATACCAATAAATTTCAACGCGTTTTTTTAATTAGTCCGTGAAATCACTGCCTTGGCCCCTGTGTGTGACGATACGCTGATACTTTTTTATAGTTTATTTGAACAAACAATTTAATATTAAATGCTTACTTTTTGCATAACAACTAATAGCAAAAAATCAAACAGAATAATAAATTGTTTCTTTTTATTCTTGAACTGGAGGTCGGTACACACCACGCGTTTTTCCTTTTTTCGAGACGCATGCTAAAGTAATCCTACTTCATGCTTTCGATACGTAGGTATATGCATTTTACGAGTTTTCTCTGTAACTTGCCAATACAATTTTATACTACGACTTCTTGGACTGATGCATAAACGCATTGAACGCTTAGTGTGTACCTGCAGAATCAGCTTTGCATCATAATGGAAAAACGTTCTCCCATTATAAATCTTGTATGTAATTGTACGTTTTAAGAATTTTCTGCTTATTTTTACCCATAATGATTTTTGTGAAAATAAAATCTAAAAATTTCGGTTACTTCAAAGAGAACACAAAATCCATAAGCAAAGCCACTGCTACATTTTCTGACGCTATTTCCCTAGTAAATAGCCTTCGAGCATTATTAGAAAATACGATAAATGAATAAACTGAGATGCAGAATAGTTCAGATTCCCAAAAATTGTAGATTTACGTAGCATAAGCGCTGAATGAAAGATTTGAGAATAATGAAATCTATTGTTTATCTACAATTTTCTACCTTCGATACAAAGCTCGAATATTTCAAAAACAATAGATCATAAAAACGTCTTTTTCAGCTACTTAACATGACCCTGCATTCCAAAAGTGTTGAAGACACGATCAGCCTTACACCTAGTAAAAGTTCTGATAAGTCTACAAGAACTGACCTTTGGAGCGTTTGTAAAAATTTAAAAAAAAAATGGAGAATAATGATCCTCTGTCCATCCTGCGCTGTGGTCAGCGTTGCAATATATATTTTTTAAAAAACTTATATCTAGAAAGAACTTGTTTTTGCCAAAATTTTTAAAGAAAACACAAAAATTGGTATGGAATTCATTTTGTTTAAAAATAAAGAAAAAAGTAAATAAAATTGCATTTTTTCCTTTTTAACCAATAATTTAGTTTACAAGGAAATACTTATTGAAACCTAAAAGCTGCTAAAACTTTAACGTGTTTCAGAAAGTCATTATTAAAACGAACTTTACAAAGTTCAACATAAAACTTTAAAGAATAAACTCTAACGTCCATTTTATCACCTTCAGACAAATTATATGAATATAGTGTTAAAAATACTTCAGCATCTAAAAAAATATAGTTGGGATCTTGTAGGTAGGAAGGAATAAACACAATTAAACACTATTGCAATTATAAAGGCCAGAGAAAATATATAGTAAGATCATTTAATTACATGAAAAAAAATACTTAATATATATATATACTGCAAATTTTAAATTATACATTTATAAAAAACTTTATATAAATTAAAACTTTTTTGCATCTCAAAAAACTTGCAAAAAAAGGGAAAACTTGACAAATGGCAACGCTGGCAGTGGTTCAGCTAAATAAGAAGTCTAAACATACCAAAGATCTTCTAATTTTTCTAGAGACGCAGATCCGTATGTTTACTTGCGCTATTAAATATTATGAAATTTAAGACCATGGCGCAGAAATACTTTAGTTATCAAATGGGTTCATTCTCATCTCTGGGGGGCGATTTTTTACTGCAGGCCTGCTTCAAACGGAGTTGCGATATTATCTCCGCAAAAGTTGAGAATACTTGGTTTTTTAAACAAAAATTTATTAATATTAATTTTGAATATTGATAATCTCTTACACTGTTTTTTGTTTAAAAAATAAATTAATTTTACCATGAATTTAAATTCCTTTCGTTGATTTTAAAATCTTATCAAAACTAATTTTAAATGAAGAAATTACTCTACTTGAGTTTTGTTAATTTTACCTTGCATTTAAATTTAATATTTGTATCGGTGTCGGCGATATTTCTTTTCGAGTATCGGTATCGTATCGCCAAAAAGGTGTATCGTTACATCCCTAATTTAACTGAACTTGTTGAAATTGACCGTAAATATTTTTCCGCACTTACTGCATTTTCAGTTGTATGTTTTTAAAATTTTTTTAATTCCAATCTGAAAATGTATCAGTGATATTTTAGAATTTCACAATTAAAAAATAAATATTGCTCGAAAATCGCACAAATTCTAAATACACTTTTGATGCCTATTAATTAATGGACCTTGCTAACCAGCACATAACGTCATACGAGAATCGGTTCTGCGCACCGAAACGACTCGGTTCAACAAAAAAACGACCCAGAATTATCAACTCAGCAACACCTGATCTTTAGGTCTCGTTAGTTTAGTTGGTTCGTTAAGTTAGGCTGAACCCACACCAACAAAAGACAAAACATTTTTTTCTTTTAAGTCAAAAAAAAAACTTCTTATAAAGTTTTTGTCTTAAGAGACAACCGGCAATCAGACTGCAATTTTCTCATTTTCAATGATAAATGGTGTAGTGGTAAATGAGGGTATACTAAGTTTGTCATTCCGTGTGAAACTTTTTTATCATTCATCAAAGTCCCCCCTTGGGTAATCTTAAGTCGATTTAGCCATGCCCGTCTGTCTGTCCGTCAGATGAAAACAAGCTCACTTTCGAAAACTCAAAAGAAAAGAACAATGTTGGTGTCAAATTGCTTCTAGTTATTCTAAGCAGTTTGCGATTAAAATCCAGCAATATCGGTGCAGTAGGATAAAAGTTATGAATACAAATGTTGAACCACCACCCTAAAAAACTTATAATTTGGTTACAACAACTAACATAAATGATGCACGGATTGATATAAGATTTGGCACAAATTAGTTCTATATGACTAGAATTCACGCTGTAATTTCGTGAAGATCGGCCAACAATTTACCATAGACCCTATATAAAGCCTGCTAGGGTAATATAATTTGATACGTCACAGTGCTTGTTGTAAGACTAGAAATCACATTATCAAATTTTGTGAAGATCGCTCCATAATTTACCATAGATCCCGTAGAAAGCCTACTCTCGGAATACAGTTTAGTGCGCCTAAAGCCGTAACGAATAACGTGTTTGTAGCAGAATTTGATATTTTGTAGTTACATAAGGCTTTTAGATTAAGTTAGGTTAAGAAGGGTTATGCGCCCAAGGGCGCATATCCACTAGGAGACCAATGAGGTCCATTGTGAATCTCTTCAGTATAGGAGAAAAGATGAAAAAGAGAAAAAGAGAAGTAAAGAAGAAAAGTAGAAAATAGACCTAAGGTTTGGTACAGATAAGTAAATACCACGTAGGAAAAATCCCCCCTATGGTCCCCCCAACAGAAACAGCCGTCCTATTTCCCTGACAAACCCCAGTAGATCGGTTGGAATACATCCAGCGATACACCCCAGTTCGTCATGAAATCTAGCCCCTTGCCATTTCTGCCTGGTGCCCTGCATCCTAGGACAGTGGCACAGTACATGCTCAACCGTCTCTAGCTCCTCAGCATCCCCGCACAGCCTGCATAAGTCCGGTATGGCAATGTCCCATTTGCCCATAAAAGCACTAACAGAACAATGTCCCGTCAGGAACCCTATAAAGGTCCTGATACTACACCTATCCAATCCTAATAGAACCCTGGTTGCCCCTGCTTAAAATCCGGACCATAAGGCCCTCGACACCCTGCAATCCTTTCTCTCCCTACAGGATCGGCTAACGGCATCACGGAATCTTTCCCGTATGACCCCAAAGTAGTGACATAAGGGGGTTTTACCCCTCTGTCCCTTACCTCTAAGTCTAGATTCGAACCCTCTCTCGCGAGTTCGCCCGCCTCCTCGTTGCCATCCACCTTGCAGTGCCCTGGTACCCAACACAGCCTTATTGTGAATGCCAACATGAGCCCCTCAGAGCATTCCTACACCGTGCAACCAGGCACGACCGCACCGTATAATTTGACAATGCTCTTAGCGCAGCCTGACTATCGACGTATATTGTCACCACAGATCCCCCTACGATGTGACCCAGTATCACTTCCGTCGCCCTCCAGATCGCTGGGATCTCAGCCTGGAAGACACTGCACTCATCCGGGAGTCTGAATGACCTTTTCACGACCGTGTCAGCAATAAAAACACCAGCCCCAGTGTCAGTGTCCATCTTGGACCCTTCCGTATATACTGCCCACCCCTCAAACAGTCTGCCCACCCCTCAAACTTCCCTATCCGGGAAATCCACCGGTGGTTCTACACCGAAGTCGAAGGTCATACTCCTATGATCCGAGATTCCCGACGGAATACTTTCCTGATCAAGCAGACCCACTTCGTATAGAATCCTTGTTTGGTCGTCCCGCCTAGGTCTAATCAATGAAGACTCGTAGAGTCTAAATAAGTTCCTGGCAGCCACACTCCTCACATAATGTTCAATGGGGGACATATGTAGTAGGATGTCCAACGCAGCCTGTGGCGTGCTTCTCCTTGCACCAGTGATGCCAAGAGATGCATTCCTCAGAACCTTTTTTTTTATTTTATTTATTTATTTATTAAAGTCTATGGAATAATCCCTACAGACCAATTTATACAAAACATAATTAAGAAATTAAAAATAATTTAACAAAAACCAAATATAAATGACATTTTTACATATTAAAATTAATATATAATAAATTTTTTAGGTTATTGTATTTAAGTGTAATATAATATCTCTTTTCACGAATTCCAAACTTTTATTAAAATCTATAAATGGATACAATAAATTGAATTCATCACAGATTCTGCGAAATGGATCAAAATTAGCATAGTTTGTGCTGTAATATTTTATGCTTAGGATGTTATAATTTCTTAATGATCGAAGAGGAATATGTAAATTTATTTTGCTAAGAAGAAATTCGGAATGAAGACTACCGTTCATTAATTTTAACAAAAAAGTAACATTTAACATATGTCTACGACTTTTTAATGTTGGCAACTTAATAAGGGCGAGGCGATGTTCGTATGAAGGCAACCTTATGTTAGGGTTCCAACGCAAGCCGCGAAGACAAAACAACAGAAACTGTTTTTGAACTGACTCAATTTTGTTAGAGTGTACTTGATATTGAGGGTCCCAAACAACAGATCCATATTCAAGAATTGGTCTAACTAAGGTAGTAAACAATTGCTTTGTTGTATATGGATCGGAAAACTCCTTAGCCCAACGTTTTATGAACCCAAGTACTCCAGTAGCCTTATTAACTGTTAACAATATGTGACTTTTAAAGTCTAATTGTGTATCCAAAAGTACGCCAAGATCATTAAAACTATCAACCAAATCTAGAACTATATTATTCATAATATAGCTACCATTTATTGGACTTGTTCTTGTAAAAATCATATATTTACATTTTTTCACATTAAGATCCATTAAGTTAATGCTACACCAGGTAGTTAAATTATTAATATCATTCTGCAAAAGAACTTGCTGTTCAGAGTTGTTGAAGGAAATAAATAGTTTTACATCATCTGCATACATTAAAGTTTTTGAGTGTTTAATTGCAGAAGGAAGATCATTTATAAATAGTGTAAATAGGAGGGGCCCTAGGTGACTGCCCTGAGGAACACCTGATATTACATTTATACAGTTTGAATATGAATGACGAAATTTAACAGATTGTGTTCTGCCTTTTAAGTATGAGCCAAGCCATTTAAGAAGCGATAAACTAAAGCCCATCCGATCAAGCTTAAACAACAAAAGATCATGATTAACTTTATCAAACGCCTTACTAAAATCGTTATATATTACATCCGATTGCATGCCATTAACAAACCCTTCATTTACCCAAGTTGTCAACTCTAGAAGATTCGTAGTTGTAGAGCATGATTTACGAAATCCATGTTGTGTTGGAGATAATATAGATGATGCGTGATGCGACAGTGTATCATATATAAGTTTTTCAAATAATTTTGGTATAACACTTAATTTAGCTATGCCTCTATAATTTGAAATATTAGCTTTAGATCCGGATTTAAACAGTGGAATTATAAACGATTCTTTCCAAATTGAAGGAAAATAACCCGTCTTAAGGGATATATTATATATATGAGTCAATGGAATGTATAATATTTGTGAGCATCGCTTTAAAATACAGCTGGGAACGCCGTCTGGGCCAGCAACGTTTGACGATTTTAGCTTAGCTAGGGCTTTTAAGACGGTTTGTTGGCTAATGGACGGCATAGAAAAAGTTGTGGATTCAAGGATTGTGTACGAATATTGATAGTTAAAGGATGACGAAGAGTAAGTTGATGCAAAAAAGTCAGCAAACATATTACTAATGGACTTATCGTCCGAAGATTCTGAATCACCATATTTCATAATCGAAGGATATTCAGCCGATCGTCTTTTAGAATTAACGAATTTATAAAATGATTTTGGATCCTTTTTGAAATTATGTCTTATTTTATCTAAATAGTTTTTATAAGCTAATTGATTAGCAATAGTATATTCAGATCTTGATATTGAGTACTTTGCATAACACAACAACGTTCCATATTTTTTATAACTTTTATACAATTTATTTTTCCTGTTTTTAAGCCGAGATATAAATTTTGTGTTCCAGGGGGGACCATTAGCTTTAGAAGGAAACACTCTAGGTACAGATGCCAAAAAACATTCATTAAGTAAATGGTAAAATGTCTTTAAACAGAGGTCCAAATCATTTTTACAATTTTTTAGTACACATATCCAATCAATTTGAGACATTTGACATTGAAGGTTCTCGTAGTTTGTACGTTTAAAACAAAATATTTTATTGCGCTGAGATGTGTTTTTTTTCTGGATAGGATAGGAGCATAAGCACGATATTTCAATTGTTGGGTGATATATATCCTCAGGGTTAGAAATTGGGGGATGGCGCAGTATAGAAAAGTCAGATGAATCGTTCACAAATATAAGATCCAACATTCTATCATATGAATTTTTAATCGAGTTGACTTGAAAAAGACAATTATTAAACAAACTATTGATAAACTCTGCTGATGAATCCGAAGAGCGAACTGGAACTAAATGACTAGAATCCGGAACACCAATCCAATCTACAGATGGCATATTGAAGTCACCAATTACAACTATTAAATCAGACGATTTTAATTTTCTTAAAATTATATCAACAGCTTTCAGATGATCTTCATAAATAGAGGAATCCGAATGAGGCGGAATATACGAGCAAATAATATATATAGATTTATTATTAATTTTTGTTAAAACACATATAATTTCAATATGCAAAAAATCATTTAAAATAATTTCTTCAGATGAAAACTCATTTAAAACGGCAATTAGTACACCACCACCGGTTTTTTTTACTTTATTATCAGCTTGATCGCCACCCTGTTTTTTATCAGATTGTTTTTCCTCGGATTGTTTTTTATCACATACTTTTTCACAACTTTCTCTATCTTTTCTAAAAATTTGATACTTAGGACAAAAAATTTCAGAGTTATTGACCTTTTTACTGAGCCATGTCTCCGTAAATACAATTATATGTTTGCTTAAGCCAAAGCTGTTACAGTAAATGGATGATAGTTTAGAATTTATGCCTCTTACATTTTGATAAACAATGGAAATTAGTTTTTTGGAATTGAATCTACGGATTTTGGAAGGCGAGCCATATCATCCTCTCTATACACAAATTCTCGTATTAAAGCATTTTTAGGCCAAAAGGCACGATCAACAATTTTTGGGAATAAATCTTCAGGAACTATTATTTTGAAAGATGCTCTATTTCTGGAATTCATTTTATAAACGATTATATCATCTGGAACACAGTTTTGAATGTTTGCCAGCACGTGGTGCTTCATCTCCTCTGTGGTTGTATCCTGCGCAAAACGAGTAGCGAATATAGTTTTTTTCGGTGGAATAGTTCTTAGTTCTCTAGGAGCGAATGATGATCCAGTGACTCCTGTACGATTTGCATTTATATTACCAGCCATTGATGTATGCGGCTTAGGAGATGACGCGTCAAAATTAATCAACCGAGCAGAATTTTGAGCACCAGTACTCAAATTCTGCCCATTAGTAAGTGATGAAGTATTAGCAGTTGAAGGAATCGAAGAAGCATTATTAAAAGATAGAGGAATAGCAGTTTCAGGCATGAATGGAGTCTCAGTAAGCAAATTAATGGGAGTCTGAACATCCTTAGCAGTTGTAAGTATCGGAAAAGTAGTATTTGTATTTGAAGTAGGTGTCGGTTTATTAATTAATATTTCAACATTATTCGCGGGTGGATTATTCGCGGGTGGATTATTATTAGCAATTGTAGTATTCGGAAAACCAGTATCATAAGGATTATCTTTATTTAAGAATCTTGGTGATTTACGACGATTTGGAGACGGTGGTTGGAGTTCATCTAATGACTTAAAGTCATCAAATAACTTTCCATAAGAATTGACTTGCTCAGATAAGTTACTTAGATTTTTTTGAATTTCCATAAAAATTTTTTTTTTGCTTTGAAAGAAGCGGTAAAAATCGGCACCAATTTTTTGACATTCATTACACCGCCAATGCAAGTTCTTATGCTTCGATATTGATTCAGCCACTAAGACAGATAAGCCACTACATTTAAAATGACATAAACCATGGCAAAGCCAGCAAATAATCATTCTCTCATCATAACCTTCCAAAGAACAGCCTTTTTTTACACATTCCATTATAAAGGGATTTATTTACTTTTATTGGGAAATTAAAAAATTTATAAAAGTGGCAGCACTGTTTAACTGTCAATTTACTTATTGAATTCTATTGTTTTGTTATACTTAAAATTGTATGCACTTGTTGTTGTTGTTTGCTATTAAAATTTTCTGTTTCTTTTTATGCTTTGTACTAGAGTGTTTCTTTTGATTTGGGCTTATTGTTTTTAAATGTAAATTGTTATTGTTGTAAATCACTGTATTTAGTAAGAAAAAGTGTTTTTATTTTATGATTGTTTATTAAAACGATTGATTTTGCTGTTTTTTTTTAATAACGATATAAAAACAATTTAGTTTTTTAGACTTTTTTATATAAATCACAAATTTTAGGTATTTAGTTTATAACAAATTAACAAAAAAAATACGGAGCACAATTTCAATGCGATTTCAATACATGAAACTTAAATTTGGACTTGCAAGCACACGTTTATAAGAATTAAAAGCTAAATTAACGAAAGTGTTTGTTTTAAAGATCAGAGACGTAGAAGACTTACACAGTACAACATTTTTCAGTTAATTGATTGCCAACTCAATTCTGTGAACTGTATGTGAAATTAGACCCAAAAAGAAGAATTTCTGCATCATTCGTTTTGTCTTCTTACCTGCGATTTGAAGTTAGTATCGATTTGAAGTTAGTACTATCGTATAGGGGAATTTATCACGTTTTAGGCCCTGTTGTTTGACATAGCTCGACAACCACTAGCCCAATTTAGTTGAAATAAATTTTAAAAAATTAAGAATTACAATTCCCTTAATCTGTTCATATATTGTTTTCCTATACAAGTAACACTTTCGAAGTTAAAAATGAATGTATGAAGGGAAAAAATTATTTTTTGCCTAAAAATTAAAATTTTTTTTTTTAAAAATACATAAAAAATCCAAAATGGAAAAAAGTTTCAAGTCTAGTTATTTTTTCGCAAAGTCACATAACCTATGAGCAAAATGAGACAAAGATCATAAAAATCCATGCACGCGTTTCGCTTTTATTCGTAATTGAGTAAATGTATGAATTTCAAAAATTTGCTCGAGATATGCACAACATTATTTGGAGAAAACATTGACACCTTTTTCATGATTCTGAGAATTAAAAAAAAGGAATAAACAAAAGGTTATTTGATTTTTATGATTGCGGTAATAAATGTACGTGAACAATTAAACGGAAAGTGGACCTTTTTATTATTTGGGTTTTTCCGGTGGCTACCTATATGATTTTTTTACAGAAATTGCACCCACATTTAAGGGTGGTCATTATTTGGAAAGTTTTGCACAGTTTGAAACGTACAAGTGCTGAATCAGGTATATAGCCGGCCGCCCTTAAAATATGCGCCCATTTATAAGTACCTGGCAGTAAAATATTCAAAAATACGTAGTATTTATAGGTGTGCATTGATCGATTTTTAGCATTCAGCCAGTGCCGACGAACGCGAACAGTAAAAGTGATTTTTCTCCAGTTTTTTAAAAGTGAATTAAAAATGAATAAAAAAGTGAAAACAACAAGTGCCCATATTTGGATGAATATTGTTACGTTTGTGGTCATATCGTCCGAAAAATACAGAAAAAAGATCGAAAAAATTTGTTTACTGAGCAATTCAAAACCGCGTATTGTAATTATTTCGATGAAGCAGATTTAAGTGGTGCAAATTTTACGCCGAACACAGTGTGCAACAGTTGTTATACTACCCTTCTAAAATGGATTCACGGAAAAAGTAGAAAGTTATCTTTTATGAAGCCAGTAATTTGGGTGGAAGACACAACTGGACATGATGAATCCAGGTGCTATGCATGCATAAATTTTCGTCCTGGATTAAACAGACAACAATTGAAAACAAAAGTATATACTGCTGCATTTACTGCCACACTTCCAGTGCAACGCCCTGCTGATACCGATGCACCTAAACCTCCGAGTGCGGATACTGTGTCCCTGCTAGCCGAAACCGTTTTCACCAATCCGACCGATTTGGATGATGCTGATTGGATACCCGATATTGAAAATAGTGCACCACAACCGCTACCACAAATCGAAATGGATTACATTGTGGCCAAGCTGGGACTATCACAACACGACTCCGAATGGCTGACATCATTTTTGAAGAGAAGAAAACTCACACAGCAAAATGTCAGCGCAACATCATACCGACAACGCCAAGCTGATTTTCAGAAATTTTATTCCGTTGACGAAGCAAATACGTTCACGTACTGCCATGATATCCCAGGCTTAGTGAAAAAATTGGGAATGGATTATATCGCTGGCGACTGGTGTTTATTCATCGATGGTTCAGTTACTAGTTTGAAGGCTGTGCTGCTGCACAAAAAAAATAAAAAACCATGCATTCCATTGGGATTCAGCACAACTATGAAGGAAACGTATGAAGCATTGGGCGAAATTTTGAAGAAAATCAAATACGATGAACACAAATGGAACATTTGTTGCGATCTGAAGGTGGTCAACATACTACAAGGGATTATAGAAAAGGGCGGATATCCAAAATACTTCTGCTTCCTTTGTAATTGGGATTCACGATACAAAGGAAATCAATATCAATGTAAAGATTGGAAAGGAAGAACTCCCGAGCTCAACAAACAATTAAAATTACGCAATGAACCTATGATAAAGGACCTGGATGATATTTTGTTGCCACTGCTCCACATGAAACTGGGAATAGCTGGGAAATTCGTTGAAGTGGTGGTCAAAAAAGTTAACGGTGCCTTTGACTGTTTGAAATCCATCTTTCCGAAACTCAGTGATGAGAAAATTAAAAACGGTACGTATCGTACTCTGTATTTCAATATTGTCATATCTAAATTTGTTAATTTCTATACATTCGCATTACCAATAATTTTTTCGTTTTTCTTATGTATTTAAAACAGGTATTCTCAATGGACCTGATATTCGGAAATTGATCAAAAGTGATTCTTTCACACATTTGCTTTCAGAGCATCACGACCACCAACATGCATGGAACGCATTGAAAGAAGTAATAGAAGGCGTTCTAGGAAAGAACCGTGTCCAGCGAGAAGAGATACAGCAACGAGTGGACAGGTTGCTGTTTTATTTCGAAAAAATCGGTGCATCCATGACGCTGAAATTGCATTTCTTGCACCACCACCTCGATACTTTTTTGGCACAATCACCTCAGGAATCAGACGAACAAGGAGAGAGGTTCCACCAGGTGACCATGCCATTTGAAAAGCGGTTCAAAAGCAAAAAATTGGATGCATTGCTTGCGGAGGTTTGTTGGTGGAGTTCCACAATTATGCAGTTTGAAGAAAGCACCGAAGATGAAGACATTGAAATTGGTGGACACAGTGAAAGAAACACGCCCTTGAATAGTATGTGTATCTCGGATGACGATACAGACTCAGACCATGAATATGAACAACCTACGAAGAAAACAAGATCATCAGAACCACAAGCGTCAACTTCTACAAGGATGGATATTGCCAATAATTGAAAAAATGTTCTAAATTTTGTTTTTATGCATATTATAATTGCGTATTAATTGCATATTATTTTATTTTCATTAAGTTTTTATAAATAAAGTTTTTTTTTGCATGATAATTTTTTAATTTATATTTTAATTTTTATTTTAAGGGTGGTGGCTATAACTGATTTTTGAAATTCATACCTTTACTCAATTGCGAATAAAAGCGAAACGCGTGCATGGATTTTTATGATCTTTGTCTCATTTTGCTCATACGTTATGTGACTTTGCGAAAAAATAACTAGACTTGAAACTTTTTTCCATTTTGCATTTTTTATGTATTTTAAAAAAAAAAATTTTTAATTTTTAGGCAAAAAATAATTTTTTCCCTTCATACATTCATTTTTAACTTCGAAAGTGTTACTTGTATAGGAAAACAATATATGAACAGATTAAGGGAATTGTAATTCTTAATTTTTTAAAATTTATTTCAACTAAATTGGGCTAGGGGTTGTCGAGCTATGTCAAACAACAGGGCCTAAAACGTGATAAATTCCCCTATACGATAGTACTAACTTCAAATCGATACTAACTTCAAATCGCAGGTAAGAAGACAAAACGAATGATGCAGAAATTCTTCTTTTTGGGTCTTATTTCACATACAGTTCACAGAATTGAGTTGGCAAATCATGTGTTGTACTGTGTTATAGATCGATCACAAATAGCAAACCTCACACCTTGCTGAGTATCTTCCTATATCTGTCTACTCTCAACGCATCCCACCAAACAGTGCATCCATAGGTAAGAATAGGCCTAACCACCGATTTGTAGATCCAGTTTACCATATCTGGTCTTAGTCCCCAATTCTTACCGATGGAGTTTCTGCATGTGTAGTAGGCATTGGGTCCTCTTTTAATCCTCTCCTGGGTGTTTCTTCTCCAAGACAGTTTACAGCCGAGGAAGTTACCCAAGTACTAAGCATAGTCAGAGTTAACTCGACGCCATCCAGCACTGGCCCCTTAAAACCCTCTATCCTGTACCTTCTGGTAAAAAGAACCAGCTCAGTCTTCGCAGGGTTTACCCCTAGCCATCTATCCTTCGCCCAACCCTAGAGTTCGCCCAACATCACTTGCATAATTTCACCGATCGTGGATAGAAACTTTCTCCTGACCAGTAGAACTAGTCATCCGCATAGGCGACGGCTTTCATACCCTTGAAATCAAATGATCTGAGAATCCCGTTGGCCGCAAGCAACCACAGTCGAGGAGATAGAACCCCCCTGTGTTGTCCCCCTGGAGGCTTATTCTGAATTGCGATGCGAAAATCAATGCGATTCGAAAATACATAAATGCGAACAATTGCTATTCTGTATTGCGATATTCGCAAAGTTTTTTTTAATCGCATTTCAAATGCGAAAAGCTGGCAAGTCGGTATTCTACATTGCGAAAATAAATGTCAAATTCGCAAAATTTATTCGACAACAAAAAAGCATTCGCAAAGTACAAACATGTAAGTGAAAGATAATCAGCCATGTCACAGAGTACGAAATTACGAAAAGCTTTGCGGAATGAAACCATTTTTGTTTGATGAACGGATTGGGAGTTTTCTGTATTTAAAGGCCAAAAAACCATAAAAATATATCATTTTGCTTTTGTATTGCCTCTTCTTAATCCTTATAAATAAAACACATCATTGTATTTTTTTCTCTCTTGATCTATATATTTCGAACTAACAGTTCATCTTCAGGATCTATATTATATACAATGATAATTCTTATTATTAACATAAATTTATAAAAATTAAACAATTTTAAAAATCTTACCTAATTTATATGATTGAAAAAATGTTTATTACATTAATAAAATAAAATCTAAAACTTCATAAAATTTTCAATAATTACATTTAAATCAAATACAACCTACTATACTACTATATATATATATAATTTACTTTTTTGAAAAAGTTATTAAATTACAATATGTATTAACATAATCTTTTTTATCACTCTTATAATTACATGCATGTTGCTCAAACTTTACAATTTGATTAACTTCATGAACTTGTAGTTTAAATTTATTTCTTTCTTGTTTCAGAATTGTTGCATTATTAAAATCAAACTCATGCTTGTTTGATCTAGCATGTTTAGCTAGTGCTGATAAATTATTTTTTTCTTTCAAACTTTTACAATCATTTTCATCTTGTTTTAATCTTTTAATTAATTTTTGAGTAGTTTCTCCTATATAAACCACATTACAATTCTTACAGTTTATTTTATATACCACATCAGATTTTTGTCCAGTTTTAAGTTTATATTTTAGATTTTTGAAAAAATTTTTATTATTATCTTTTATGGATGGCTTCATAGCAAGTTTTACATTTGGCGTGAAATATTTACATGCTTTAGATAAATTTTCAGTTAAAACTGGAACATACGTCATTGATGCAAAATTAACTAGAGATGGTGATGTTTCATTATCAGTTAGTATATTATCCTCATTAGTGGACAAATACTCGTAACTAATTCCTGTTGTATTTAAATTATTATTATTATGTTTACGCTTTTGTTGTTGAACTGAGTTAATTAAACAATAAATAACTTTATATGGATAGTTATTTTTAGAAAGAATATTTTTAATTCTTACTAAATTTCTTGTCCAAAAAACTTTATGTGATAAAGTAAATACTTTTCTTATGAAATTTTTAACCGTGTTCAGTTTCATATGTAATGGATGAGCTGAATAGTAATTTAAAATGCGATTTGATGCAATTAATTTATGGTACCAATTTGTTATGATGTTTCCATTATTTTTACGGTGAATAGTAATATCAAGGTAGTTTAACTGATTATTTTGTTCAGTTTCTACCGTAAACTTTATTTTATCATCATATTCATTTAATTTATTTAATACATTATGTATCTTATTATTTGGAATTGCTGTTATATGATCATCAACATATGAATACCAAAATAAACAAGAAAAATCAAGATTTAACAATGTCTGATCAACAACATCCTCAAGTACTCTTTCTACCAAAATTGGCGCCAAGCTAAAACCCATAAAAAGTCCATTTTTCATACGTAGTATCCTTCCCTCATAGCAGAAATAATTGCATTCATTAAGACAAAAATTAAGTAAATCCAAAAACAATTCTTTTGGAATATTAGTATTTTTACTAATATGTTGGTTAAAATCTCTTGCGATAATTTTCAAAGCAATTTTCATTGAAATGTTTGTAAAGCAATTTACAACATCAAATGATACCAACGTATAATCTTCTGGAATTTTAATTTTTATAATGTTCTGAACAAATTCTTTTGAATTCATAACCGAATATTTAGGTTTGAAAGATTTTCTCAAAATAGTTGCCAAAAAACGTGATAAATTATATGCTACTGATTTTATAGTAGATATAATTGGCCTAATTGGTCTATCTTCCTTATGTATTTTTATTTGACCATATATTCTTGGTGGAATTGATGTGTAATTTGTTAAAAAATGTTTTTGCCTTACCGTAATAAATTGGTTACTTATATTATCACTATCATATAAACGTTTAATTAGTTTATTATGTTTTAATTCCAATGACGAAGTTGGATCAGCTCTTAATTCTTCAAAAATCTCCGTGTTGTTTAAAAATTCATCCATCTTTTGTTGGTATTCTGATTTCCTAGCAATAATTGTAATGTTACCTTTATCACTATTTGATACATAAATATCTGGGTGTTTCTTAAGAAATTTTGCTGTGGTTTTTGCTGCTTTAATAAGGAATTTTTGAATGCGATTAAGTGGTTTAATTTGATTTAAATGCTTAGTAATTAAATAAGTAAGGTTGGCTCGCATTGCTCTCCTAATATGTTCATTACTGAAACGTGTTATAATATATTCAATGTCTCTGTAACGATTCCTGTTAGATTAAAACTATTGGGAACGGAACTACCTATTAATTCGGCTATGCTCGTCGTTGGGGTGGGTGTGATAGGTTCCCTTTAAAAGAAGTTAATGGAGTTACGAATCAATTACAAAAGATTTAAATTTTAGGTAGTCAATTTAAAACAACAGAACAGCGATAAAAGAAAAAAAAATTCTCTGTAACGATTCCTGTTAGATTAAAACTATTGGGAACGGAACTACCTATTAATTCGGCTATGCTCGTCGTTGGGGTTGGTGTGATAGGTTCCCTTTAAAAGAAGTTAATGGAGTTACGAATCAATTACAAAAGATTTAAATTTTAGGTAGTCAATTTAAAACAACAGAACAGCGATAAAAGAAAAAAAAATTAGGAAGTTGATTATCTGGTCGGTGATTAGTGTGTAGCTCTAGTTGGAAGCTGGCTACACAGATCTACACCCGCCCTCCATGCTGACAGAATTATAATATTGAAATAATATAATTGATCCAGCAATACAATAATAAAAAAAAATTTTTAAACATAAAAATATACTTTCTAACAATAAACAAATATGTTTTTTTCGGTTTCGAACGGAATTGTACTCTGTGACATGGCTGAATATCTTATTTATTTATTCATCATATATTTATTATTTAATTCAGGGATGCAAGCAATAAGACCACCAAACCGCGTCAATTTGAAATAATGATAGGATTTATGAATAAGCACAGCCAATTGGCAAGAGGCCATTTGAAAACACCAAATGCACGTCAGTCGGCAAATACTTTGTGGCAAACGTTAACTGATGAACTAAATATCAATGTACCACCTATTAAAGAAGCTGCAGAAAAAAAAATTATGAAATATGTATATAAACCAGTTCAAAAATATTTGATTTAAACTTTAATTTTAATAGGTTTGAACCGATTTTAAAGTACACACCAAACGGAAGCTTAGACGAAATAAAACCGACATTGGCGTCCTCGAACCACAGTGCCACAGAATCCATTTTTATTCAGGGGTGTCATAGAAACCAATCTTATCGGTTTTGGATTTGAAACCGACAAAAAAAATACATTGGTGTCATGAAATCCAATTTTATCGGTTTTTTGTTCGAACTGAAATTAGTGTCGGTTTTAGGTGTCACAGAAACCAATATTATCGGATTTTTATTGAAAATAAACCAAGCAGCTTACTGCTCTTGTTTTTATATTGGAAATAAATATAGTTGGTTAAAGTCTAATTTTTTATTTAATATTTTCAACAGTTAGTTATTTTGCATAGATGGAAATAAATAAAATTGGTAAATTAGTATTTTTTGCATGTCTCCGGTAGTCTCCGGCAGCGGGCTGCTGCGAGCTTGCAAAAGTATTCTCACTTTTTCTGCGTACAGAAAGTTCGCAACACATTTATTTATTTTATTTATTAACAAGAAACAATTTATTTTTTATTTTTAATAAATTTGCTTTATAATTCTACAAAACAATAAAATTACACAAATGTAAACAACAAATGTAAATATTTAATACAACGATGGCATTTATTGCATATGTTTAGTGTGTTTCCATTCTTATTTTCTTTTCTATAATTTTCCTTTTATTACAAACACAAGTTTTAACAATATTTTAGAGCACAATCATAATTTAAAAAATTATCAAACAAAAATTGCATTTAAAACTATAAACACATGAACCAAAACATAAAACAGCTGTTTCGAATATTGGTTTTATTTGTATTCGAAAATAACAAAACCGACTTGTTTTTATGACACCAAATGAAACCAATATTGGTTTGAAAAACCGACAATTAGCAAAACCGACTTGGATTCTATGACACCCCTGATTATTTTTTTTCTTACAGAATGTCCTAATTTTTAAACAATTTTCACAGCCAAACACAAACAATTTATTTATTTTTAATTTGACGTTTGTTAACACTGACGTTTATTTGAGCAGCGTTGCCACGATTTGAAATACATTGCGAACGCGATTGCGAAAGTCTTTCAGAATACCAATTTTCTTTCGCATCGCATTTCATTTGCGCATCGCATTAATTTTCGCATCGCAATTCAGAATAAGCCTCCTGGTAACCTTCCTCCTTACACTATGATCCCTCAGGCTCGAGTTGATAATCCTGCTGCCAAGCATGCAGACTATCCACTCCACCAGAAAGACCTGAACTCCTAGCTCCACCAAGGAATCCTTGATCGCCTCAATCCTAATGTTATTCTATGTCCAGAAACGCGGCGATAAGGCTTTTAATAAGAGTAGAAAATGTGGTGAAGATCAGTCCATAATTAACCATATTCCTTATATAATGCACACTCTGGGAAATTATTTTAATACGCCTACAACCGTAGCAGATATAGATATTGTGGTAAAATTTGAGCTAATTGAGCTTCACATGGCCGGACATAAAACCATGCAATTTTGTAATAATCGGTCCTAATTTACCTTATGTCCCATAAAACGCTATAACAAATTTTTGATGCATTTTTATTTATTGAAATTATTTAATTTATAAAAAACTTAATTAATCGGTTAACCGATCAATAACAAAGTTAACCGATTATTAACCGATTAAGCCAAAACCTCGGTTAATTAATCGAGCGATTAACCGATTAAAGCAAAACCCGGTTAAATGAATACCCAAGTGGCTAGTGATAAATTGAGGACGCTTGTCAGATACTCTACTCCAGGTTCATCCAGATTTTTGAGTATAAGCATGGGTATTCGGTCGGGGCCAAGGGCTTTAGATGATTTAGATGATGACCTGTGCAACCTCGCTCGATGAAAAAGCATATGGCGTGTCAGTGACTTGAAGACCGTGTACCTTCCTCACGATACTTTTTTTCGCCTTATCTCTGACCCGGTGCTCCATTTTGTGGATTCGTCAGAGATCTGACTGTCGACTATAGCTTGCTGACTCCGGAGGTAAGGTTGCACGTATTTAAATTATTTTACCATTTCTCCCGTCTATATTCGTTCACCAACTTGCTGATATCCCTATTAAGTTGGCTGATTCGGGTATCACTCGGGTTCGATCTGCGAATTTCGTCCCGCTCCTCTGCGAGTACCGCTGCTGGCGCCGGGAAATTTGGTCTTAAGACCGGGAACCTTCCGGCAGGGATGAAGCTAGCGGCTGCTGCGAGGACGATTTTCCGGAACTTATTTTCTGCGGAGCGCACGTCAAAAGGTATTGGTAAACCATTAAATTTGTTGGAAAACTCTGAAGCCCTTCCAATCTGCCTTTTTCTGATTTATGTAGGTTCGGCGTTCAGAGGTCACAAGCCTTATAATTATGGGTAAGTGATCTGGTGCCAGAGAAACTATGGGTTGCCAAGTCGCATAGTTTAAGAGACCTGCAACACAAATTTTTTTTTTAAATATTACCTATGCTAATCCCGCGAAGCTCTACGCTTGTCTGCAGGAGACCAGTCTCTGGCGGGAATCGAACCCGCAACCCCGGCGCTGATAGACTAGCTCACTACCAACTATCCTACCGGGGCGCCTAAGTGATGTCTGGCGAACTAGTGCAATTACCCATAATTCTGGTGGGGACATCGTCGTTTAGTGTGCAAAATGTGGAGTCGTCAATCTGTTCCGCTAATGCCGCACCCCTGTGATCATCTCCGAGATTCGAGTGCCAGAGTTCGTGATAACATTAAAATCTCCCATCGCGATTCGGTTATCACCCTAAAGAAGGAATCTGATGTCTAGTTGATACCCTGCAGGTAGGCTGTTGGCCGACGGAATGTACACATTGTACAGTTTCGGCATTTTGGCAGCTCCTGCCATGACCGATATCCCCTGTAGGTCCATGTATGGATCCGGTATACTCTGGTCAGGCGAAATAGAGCTGTATTGCACAGAATTGTGGACGATAAACGCCGCGATAGATATGCCGAGGACGTTGATGGGCTTCGCTGCCGGTTAATACAGCAGTGTGCAACGAAATCCTCACTCCATTCCCTTAGAGCTCTTAATCCGATGCAGTTACGGCTGGCCTCTTTCCTGAAGTGACACCATTGGTTGCAAACTGTTCACCTAACTGATGGTCTGTTTGTGTGCAGGATTTGTTGGCAAACAGAGCAGTATCATGGTCCGGGGTTTGTCTCAATTCCGGTACGGACCAATAAAATGCGGAGCAGGTTGGCCGACATATATATATACTTGTGCTGGTGTTGCTGGGTCGGTGCATATGATACTCCGAGTCGTTCCGGGACGTAGACCCAAATGTCGCGGGAACGTCGGTTTGGGTTGTTTTCTTTGGTGTGGGTTGTTTCATAACAACTAATGTTCTGTTGTCGTATTAGTCAAAAAAACGGTTTTGTCTTTTTTTTTGGTGTGGGTTTAGTCTATATTTTATTTTTTCCTTTTTCTGTTGTAGTCGTTTTCTATAAAGAGAATAACTAATGATGGCAATATTAATATCATCTGAAAACGTTTTAAGAAAATTCTTTGTACCAAACGTCAAAAATTACATACATGTAAGCAAGCATCAAAAAGCTAATTTAAAGTAATTTCATTTACTATTCTTTTTTATTTACTTTACTATTCAAAACATAGTTTATAAAATATAACTTGGCTCAATTGAACTTTAAGTATTAGAGACATTGGCTGACTTCATAAATGCACTTTGCAATGTAACCTTACAATGCATTGTGTTCATAAAAACATTAAAATTTGTTTTGGCAATGCCTCATGTTCATTATTTCATGGTAATGCTTTTCAGTGCGCATTATTTGTAAATTTCTTGCATGGTTTTTATTTGTGATTCTTTGTAAACATGCCATACAATATTACTTTGCCTTGTAAACAATTTTCTTTACAATGTTGCAATGCAATCTGCATTTATGAAGTCAGCCTTTATGCACAATAATTATTTATTTGGCTTATATTTATGTACATATGTGAATTTTGATATGAAACCGAATCTCAATCGCAATTTCTTTAATAACAACTTTTGTAGAACCTAATTTTTTTAATAATTCGACTTGTATCCTTAATTTTTAATTTATATACGGGACTAACTGCCTATTTCACTAAATGCGATCGAAAGCGTTCGTTCGGCAGTAAGTTTGTTTTTCAAGCTTTTTTATTTTTAAACATATTTATGTATATTAAAACTATGTATATATTTATACATCCTTTGGATATACATACATACAAATATACAGTAAAAATGTGTGTACAGTAGCCGTTTGATTATATGAATACCCAGTTATGTAAACATCCAGAATAGTGAACAACAAAATTTTAGCCCATGAGGCGAACAACTTGCAACTGCTAATTTTTTTTTAACTGTTTGTCGTATTAGAAATCTGTTCTTCCCCGAAATTAGCTAGTAACTGTGTACACACGAATGCAAGAGAATATTTATAAGATTATTGGTATTTGTTACGAAGTGCATCAAAGATTAAGCGAAAAGTGTTAATAACCTTATCTCACAAAAGTGACATTTAACTATCTTGGATAAAGGTGTAAGCGTTACTTCTCTTGCACATAGATATGAAGTGGCCAAATCGACAATTTGTGGTATTAAGAAAAATATAAAGCTAATTTTGGAAGTGGCTCCAAGTGGTTTTATTAAATATCTGGTGAAATACTATCAAACAATCCCAAAATTTGTGGAACCTTTTTAAAAGGAACTTTATTCTATAATAACAATACACAATTTGAGACATTAGCTCTGTTCCAGATGCATAACGAAACAGTCCGAACTTGCAAAAAGTTACCCAAAAGCGTTCCACATAACAATTTTTGTGCAATTAAGAGAGAGTATTTTTTTTAATTTCCTGTACAAATTTCCACGAACTTTTTATTTGGGTAAGTTCGGACAATAATAAACAATCAGCTGTTTTTTTTTAATTTGAAACTGAAAAATGAATCAGAAAATTTACAAGCTAAAGAAAAAGTTTAGTTTTTATTAAAAAATATATTAGAAAGCAAAATGTAAAATTTTAATGAACAAATTAAAGTGGTAAATGCATTATTGCATACATATTTCCCTTAATATTTAACATAAACAAAACAAAATATAAAAAATTACAATGATGCAAATGTTTTGGTTTTATTATGTTATGACTTTTAAGCGTCTTAAATCATTAAATAGATCTTAATTTGAAAAGTAAGCATCATTAGTATTTGAAGAAGTGCAAAAATGGTTTTTTGCGTTTCAGCAATTTTGGGCAGTTTTGGCAAATTCAGAGAGTAATTTTCATTTTACTCTCATTAGTCCGAACTTGCCCGAGATCTTGTGGAACACACCTATTATCAAATTTACAATGAGGACGAAACTGGTCTGTTTTAAAACTGCTTCCGACCAAAACCTACGTTTTAAAAAGAAAAAAAAATTAATAACATATTAAAAATGATTGGAGATATGTACTTATTTAACATTCTCTCGATTATGCGAACTTCTCCATTTAGTGAACAGGCCCTATCTGAATTAGTTAATATAACCGAGCTTTACAATGTAACCAAAACAAAAATTTATTTGCATATGAATCTTCAACATATTTTAAGTATTCGCATTCGCAAAAATGTAATCAAATCATTCGCATTCGCTAAACCTATTATGGCCGCATCCCTAGTAAATATGCAGTTCATACTATAGCATGTTCACATATTTTGATAAACATACATATGTAACTACATTATTGGTATTGTGGTTATTTTATTGAACTGTTAATGGTTTTTAATCCAAATTTAGATATTTTAATTATGAGATTGTGTGGTTACAATCGAAACTAGTCTGGGAAACCTGTCCGTGAAAGCCTGGGTTCAAATCTCAGCGCAGTCAAGAATGAAAAATTATCAATAAAAAATGTTAATTAATTTCATGTTGTTAAATTCCTGTCTTCATAAAAATAATTTAATGAAAATTAAATTCAATGAACTTAAACCTAATTAAAATATCTAAATTTGGATTAAAAATATGTAACTACATACTTTTAATAAAGTCTTCCAGACTTCCCAGTCGGCAACAATTTGGAAAAATTCAAATTAAATGTCCACAAACACTATTCCCTCTTTCCTTCTGTACATAGCATATTTTCCTAATACCAACACAATGCATTACATTAGTAGGAGGCATCCCCCATGTTGGCTCAAAGTAAAAAATTAAAAACGTTAGATTAGATTAGAATAAAAAGAGAATTTTACATGAAAACATACATGTTTGGAAACACGTGTAAATGGTAAAGGTTTTTGGTAGCATGTTCAAAAGAGAATGAATTGAGATTCTTATTAATGAGCTGTTTAATGAATTAATTAATCTCAAAAATGTCAATGTTTTTTCTTGTTCTGAATATAGATAAGTAGAGTTCTACTTCGGTTTGGCCGAATCTTTCCAATTTGGAAGAACTTAGCAGCGGCCTTAACCAGTGACTTCGGTCGGAGACTAATTAATATACAAAACACTGTGTATGTATACATACATATACATATTAGCCTCCGCAGAACAAAGCGTACTTTTCGCTAATTAAAATTTTTTTGGAAAATTGAGGTTTATTTATTTCGTCCCTTTAAAAAACTGCAGGAACCCAGAAATGATAACAAGTTTATTACTTATCAATAGATGTATCAAACTGCCATAAGTCACCAAATAAAATGTTAAGGATGTTTGATATCAAACCACTTTGAAGTCGATATAGTACGTTTTGTTCAAGAAATAAAAAAGTACCTTTTGTTTAACGAAAAAGATAAAATTATCGGTTTTTGATATCAACACCTACAAAACAAAAATTGTAAAACCCTAGCTGACGAGAGTATTAAGCTTCTTGAATAAGACATTTTGGCAACATTTGAATTTTTTGCATATAAAAAGTGTTTTATGAAATTCTTAAATTTAATTAAAATTTTTCATCTTTTGTGAATTATATCAGAAGTTGTAGACATATTGAAATTATTAGGTGCGTTCGTTAACCCCAAAATTTACACAAATTTGTGCAAGTTTTTACTGGATTTTACTGAAATGCGTTCGCTTACACAAAAATTTGCAAAAGAGAGCATCTACTGAGAGAGTAAAGTGACAGTTGTAAGGAAAGAGTCTGCAAATTTTTACTGAACAAATTTTTACCAGTAAAAACCAGTAGAAAACAAAAACATATGTTTCATTTAAGTAAACAAACAAAAGTAAGCAAACAAAAAGCATACAATTTGCAACAAAAACCAAAAATATTTATTACATCCTAAACAATTTTACTTACCACTTTGTACCTTCCCAAATGTTCCGGGAGAGCATGAAATATTAAGTTTTTTTTTTTTGGCATCCTTGGTAAAATTTGTGTTAATTGTTCAATATTACTTATTTTTGTTTTTGTTTACATTAATATTTTAGAGATGTAAAGCTAATGAATATATGATTACTTCTTATTGCATATTATTGAGGGTACCAAATATCAAAAATCAAATATTGATGTAGTTTCGTATGTAATTCAACTAGAAACAAAATTAAAAGTCATGTACAAAATAAACAAGTCTTAAAACGTGCACAGAAGCTCATTTAATAAATAAATTTGCTACGAATTTATAATCATTACAATGCATTTCATCAAGTACCAAAAACATTATGTACTGGGTAGTCTAAACAACACATATTTTACAACACTAAGCTTTTTAGCGATCAGCTGTTTGAATTAACCTGCAAGTTTTTGCAATTTTTCCATTCGTTTACTTTTTTGTGCAAGAGCCATTTTTGAGAGTAAAATTTTCATATTGCCCAAAATTTACTCAACTACTGGATTTTACTGGAAAAGTAAACAAACGCACCTATTATCGACTTGTTTTGTTTTGAAAAAACTAACAGCATAGCTGAATTTTCCAATTTTTATCCCGTTTTAAAAACAGAAATTTTGCTAAAAATTTGTTTTTTTTTTGCCAAAAAAAAAATGATGTTTCTAAAACGACTGAGCAGATTAAAAAAAAGTTAAGCAACCTCATCCTTTTTTCTAAATAACGGTATATGTATTATTATTATATGTTATTATTGTTTTTAAAAAATATAATTTAAGTATTTTCAATTAATAATTACAATTACTTGTAATTTTTAATTGTAGATTTGTTTTAATAAAAATATGTAAAATTTAATTGGTGCATGATGACAAAAAGTTCTCTTTGGGAAAAACTGTTATGTTAAAAGATAAAAAAAATAACAACTTAAATTATTATTTATTCCAGGAAATACCCCGTAAAGAAAAACTCCTTATTAAACGTAATGGTTATGCTAGACCACCACCAAGAAATTTTACTAACCCAAAAAAGGAATTACAAGATAGTTTACCACTTTGTCACCCAAACGATGATTATTTAAAGGATTTCAATCCCTTACCATCAGGTAGTTAACTTAAGTAATAGTAACAAAAATCTCTATTAATTTAACAAAGAAAAAATTGTACATTTTTAGCAGAACCACTTCAAAGAACAGCAAATAGAATTAATGTTAGAGCAGAGCATCAACAAACAATTAACAAAACTAACACAACAACCACCACCAATACCAATTCCTCATCTCCCAACACCACAACAACAACTCCGTCCATAAAAGTAGTACACTTTGGTGTTGTCTAACTGAAAAAATACAATAATTGAACTAATTTCACCTATTATATGCAATTGTCTTCCAAAATTAGTGTAAGTAAAAGTAGTTAAGCAAAAAGTAGTTTCTTATTCAAACTAAAATAATTAACATTCCAATGGTATACTAAATATTAGTTTAGAATGTTAAATGATTTTATACGCATATTTTAAAGTGATTTTATTAAATGGAAATCCTAGCAATATTTAGATAGTACAAGAGAGATTTATTTACATATTTATAATATAGTAATTTTATTATTCGTTTTTTTTTACAACAATTGAATGATTAAAACAAAAATAAAGCAACAAATTATTATTTAAATCCGTATTTACTTTTTCTTTGTGTTACCACTCTGCATTTTTTCCAATTCAGATTTGAGTTCCAATAGATCTTTGTCTGGTACGTAACGTCTTTCCTCGCATTCATCGGTATGTTCCTGCACGGTAAGTTGTACACCTTCAGGTAAAGCGGCTTGGGCAATTCTTAAAAACATGGGATACGATGGTGCATCCACATCTTGAAGTTGTATATTCCGTTCGTAAACAGTTAAGCGATACTCTGAATCTATTACTGTGGAATTCGGTTTAAGTCTTTGGACGATCATGTTTTGGGGTGGCAAAGCATAACTAAAAATATACAAGCGTTTTAGTACAAAAAATATTTCTAAACGAAAAAGTTTATCAATTACAAAAATATTATTTAAACGAATTTTTTTCATGTAACAAAAAATTTTAATTAATTATATTCTTATTACTTCGACCTTTTTTAAATTTAAAAAAGTGACCTGAAGCTTGATAAAAATATATGAAAATATAATATTCAAAAAATTTTAAGTAATTTGTTTTAAAAGCAACAAAATAATGATTCTTTTTTTAATTTTTTTAGTATTCGGTATGGCAATTATTATTTAAATCCTTATTTACAATGCCAATGTTATTTAAAATAAAGGAAGGACAGGTACATCTTAATTTATTGTTTGGCAATTAACGGTTTATTAAATTCCATACAACAAGTGGTCATATTAACATTGGAAGGTTACTCATCATTTTAGTACAATAAGGTTAGTCTTCGTCGAATCGACGAACTATTTTAAAAAATTCTAGCGAAACAATTTTTAAGGCAAAAAATCAACAAAAAAATTTTTTGTTAAGTATTTTATTAAAAATAAAATAAAATAAAGCCTCGTACACAACAGGCAGCAACATTTTCACTGTTCATAATAGAGCAACAATTTTTTTCACAACCACACACATTTTCCATTAAGAAACCTATTGCAAATTTTGTCCACAAAATATTTTGTTGAAATTTTCATTCAAAACTAAATAAAATAAAACACATTATTATAAAATTAATATTTGTATATTTACAAATGTAAATACTACCGAATTCATAGTAAAACATTATAGCCCAAATTATGGTTAAGAAAATAATGAAAATCGCTAAGAGAGCTAGCAAAAGCTGCAGATACCTGTGGTACACCATATTAAATATGTCCAACTTCTGATTGTCGTAACGTTTTGATTTTGAAGTAGCACCCATTTAGGTCTTCAGGAGCTATTTCCGGGAAAATTGGAAACGTAACAAGACCAACAACTGTTCCCCGACGCCTCCAGATTTACATGTTTTACCGAATAGCCTTTATTTACCTGATTTACCGAATAGCAAGAAGAGTTAGTTTCACTGATGCATCAGAAAAATATTCCTATGTGGTTAAATTTTGGTGAGGAATACTTGCATTAGGACTGAAGTAAAGGCGAAAAATAGTGGCGCCATATTCTATGGAGTGATGAAATAAAAAATTGGTTCTGGGAGAAAAATTTAAATCTTTTAAGATTTTAACCATCGAAAACACTTGGTACGAACTCAAGAAGAAGCTTAGCAAAGAAACTTTTAGAAATAAGAGCAATTTGTGGGAAAAATGAGATGGCTTGCTACGAAATAACACCAGAAACATACCGAAAATAAAAATCTAGTATGTCAAAGAGAATGCAGATACTGGTGACAAATAAACGCGTTTATACTAAATACTAATCCTTATTTAATATTTAAAGGTACATATTGCAGAAAAATAAATAAAGCTGTGTTTTTTAAGTATCATTATTAAGGTATACGCCTTAAGGAGTCAAATCTAAAAGATCTCGAAGGAAGAAATTAAGCTAAAAATCGCAAGATTCGCTCCTGGAGTAAAATCAAATAAGGTTTTTGTTAATCCATAAATGTGGCTAATGTCGACGCCAGTCCATTACCTAACCATTAGACCATTAACTAACGCAAGAGTTAAACGCAAAAGGTGCGAATGTAGGCTAACAAGGACAGCGTTATTACCCTTAAGCCAGTGATGCCGTTTGGTTTTTACATTTTTCGTAACTTTTGAAGGTTCGATGTAACGATGTACAATTTTATTATATTTGGCCATATTTTAGTAACTTTTTGTGCATGGCATAGAACGAAATAAAATTAAAAAGAAATTTAGCGAAGATATTTTTAAAATTGTTAAAATAGTAAATCCTATCGAAGCACAATCTTTCAATCAAAAAGACTTAACTGATTTTTTGAAAAGATTTTCTAATTAAATTAGTTTTGCTGACGATCGCGCCTTACACAAAGAATGGCGTGAGCACGCACTTCTCTATTACGAAAAATTGGGGCTGAGTCTCTGTTGTATTTCCCGGAATAACTATACACGCTTTTTCAATTATTAATATGTTTATTCATTTATAACTAATTAAATCTATTAATGAAAACGCGTTGATGCTAAAAGGAAAAAGACAATTGGGAAAAGTATAAAAAAAAGAATGATGATGCAAAAATATATATGGTGGTGTTGCCATATTAACACTTTGTAAAGAGGATAGATATTTAGAGACTTCAACTCGATCATAACAATTCTCCCTCACTTAATCAATGTCGCATATAACTGCTAAAATAACTGGGTGGTCTCTTTTGTCGACTAGATGTTCGTCGGCTTGGTGTCAATTCAGCTTCAGCTTTCTGTGAAGTGGACGGCTGCGGTTGCTGCTCTTGCGGTGGTTCTGTAGTTGTAGGAGCAGAAGGCAATGTCAAGTCATCGCGCAATACCTGAGCCGGAATTTGATGCGCTAAAGCATATTGAAGAATTTGTTGATCCATAATGGGACCGTTGTCTGACTCAGTGTCAGGCGGTTGACTTGTTGTCGTTGCAGGTAACTGTACATTAGTGGCGCGTAATTGGTTTAAGTGACGCTTAAATATGAACCCATTGTCAAGACGAACAAGGTAATGTAGATGGCCAAGTTTTTTAGTGATGATACCAAGTTTCCATGCAGGCTTATTAACGTTGTAATATCTTGCCTGAACGCGGTCTCCCTCACTTAGCCGTCTGACCGTTATATCTGAAGTGGAATTTTTACAAAACTTTGGAGGCTTTAACGCATCTAGTTGGATCCTAATTTGCCTTCCAAGGTACTGCTCTGATGGCGATTTCCCATTTTGCAGAGGAGTCGCCCTGTATCGGAAAAGTATCTCTCGAACCTTTTTAGGTATGGGGGATATATCGTCTGACATAGCTGCCAGTCGTTTCTTTAAAGTCTGGACATTCCTTTCGGCCAGTCCGTTTGTTGCCGGATGACCCGGAGCAATAAATTTTTGAAAAATACCAGAGTTGCGGCAAAATTGAATAAAATCGTCACTTTTGAAGATGGTTGCGTTGTCAGATACCATAACATCTGGAAATCCATTCCTAGCGAAGATGTTAGATAACATTTCGATGGTTGATGCTGATGTTGGTGCAGATGAGCACATGCCCACTTCTGCCCATTTAGATTTAGAGTCGATGACTACCAGAAATAGATGTCCCTGATAGGGCCCAGCGTAGTCAATGTGTATACGTTGCCAATTTTATTGTGGTTCATCCCACGGATGTAAAATAGCTTTTGGAGGATTATTTTGAACAGAGGCACAAGCAGCACACGAACGAACCCACCTCTCGATATCCTTGTCTATTGAAGACCAGAATACTTACCTCCTTGCCAGTTGCTTCATTTTGGTTATACCAATGTGTGTGTAATGGAGTGCATTTAGTACCGCTTGTTGTAGTGAGCTAGGAACCATGACCCGTTTTCCCCTGAATAAAATATCGGAATCAATGGTATATTCCGTATCGATTACGTTTGAACTACGCAATTCCGTCATGATTTTTGAAAGTTGTGCATCTCTTTTTGTAGCATTACGAATTGAATTGTAATTTAATTCTAACGAATTTATTTGTAACAAAGTGGAATCGCAAATAAAGTGTACTTCCTCATCCATAAAATTGATACAAGAAATACCTGTGGGTAAAGGGGATCTTGACAAGCAATCGGCATTAACATTTTCCTCGCTTTTTTTTTGTAGTAACCTCGTAGTTGTAGCCGGTCAGGAAAGCAGCATACCTTTGAAGCCTAGATGAAGTCATTTGCGGTAATTTTGAATTTTGGTGGAAAATCCGGGATAAAGGCTGGTTGTCCGTAATGAGTGTGAAAAGTCTACCATAGACATATTCATGGAAATGTTGCACAGAATACACTATCGCCAAAGCTTCACGGTCAAGTTGAGAGTAATTCTGTTCGGCAGCAGTTAACGACCTTGATGCAAACGCAATTGGCCTTTCCTCATCTCCCACGATATGAGACAAAACGCCTGCTATCCCTGTGGGACTAGCGTCACACGCAAGTTGAACCTTTAAATTCGGATTGAACGGCATTAGCACTCGCTCACTGGCAATCTCTTTTTTCAGTTCATTGAATGATTTTTGACAACTGAAGTTCCATCTAAAAATGCCATTTTTACGTAATAACATACGTAACGGTGTAGTTAACGTAGAAGCATTGGGTATAAACCTGGAGTAGTATGTAACCATGCCAAGAAATCGACGGACATCCTCCACACTTTTTGGTTGTGGCATCTCAACAATGGCCTTTACTTTAGAAACGGATTTTCGAACTTTGTTATACTCCACGGTATGACCCAAAAATTCAATTTGTTTTTGATAGAACGTACATTTGGTAAGATTCAAGTGAAGGTCGTACTTTTTGAGCTGAGACAAACAAGATTTTAGATTAGCCTTGCACTCGGCTAAAGACTCACCATGGACCACAATGTCATCGAAATAGGATTCTGTCTTTGGAATTTCACGCAATATTTGATCTACGATTCTATTGAATTCAGCAGGAGCCGTTTTAATACCAAAAGACAGCCGGTTCATACGAAATGTACCTTTATGCGTGGAAATTGTTTGAATTTCAGATGAAAGTTCATCAACGGGAACGTGCAAATAAGCCTTGAAAAGATCGAGGCGACAGTAAAATCTCGAATCCTTCTCTCGAATCTGATCTATTTTGCGTATTGGGTAATGTGCGTCTACCAACCTTTGATTTACGCCTACCTTATAGTCGACGCAAAGTCGCACTCCACCGTCAGCTTTAGGGATGACCACTAAGGGCGAACCCCAGTCACTGTTGGCCACTTTAGTGATGATGCCCTCTTTTTCCAAATCTTCGAGCTCTTTGTTGACACGTTCTGCAAACGCGTATGGAATTTGGCGCTCTTTGGTGTAGCTAGGTTTGACATTTTCACGCAATTGCAATGAAACCTTGTAGTTAGGGATACACCCAATTTTCTGTTCAAAGACAGATGCAAATTCGATCATTAAATCCTGAATTTGGTTCGAATCTGTAATAGAATTGGTAACAGACATATCTGAATTAATTTGATCCAATTCATTTAGGTTAATCTTAAGGCGGCGTATCCAGGTTCGGCCTATCAAGGCTGTACAACCGTCTGGTACAACATAAATGTCATCAAAAATCTAAATATTGTTGAATTTAATAAGCACCCGTACTTTGCCGTCAGCTGTAAATGTATTTTGTGTATAGGAGCGGAAAACTATATTTGTAGGGGTTATTTCGTTAGACAACTTTAATGATTTGAATACGCCTCGGGGCAAAAATGAATAGCCGGAGCCAGAGTCCACTTCAAATTTAACAATTTTTCCCTCTATCGAAATGTTGGCGTAATAGCGTTCAGAATTTCTATTTGTGTAATCATTGCGGTACACATCAACAATTTTGTAAATTCCGTAATTAGAATCATCGACACGCACTTGATTTGTTGAGTTTCCCCGTGTACTGGGTTTATTTTTAGGTCCGGCATTAGGACTATCCGCCAAAAGAGAAGCAATGCAGACTTTAGCTACATGCCCGTGCTTTGCACACAAATTGCATTTTAGTTTTGGACTGGAGCGACACTCCTTCGCAAAATGATAATTTTTACCACATCGTAAACATAACCCCGCAATACCCAATTGCTCATAATTTATTTTCCGTTTGTGTTGGGGTTGTTGAGGTCTAGTACGATTATTAGTTTTTCTTTTATGGAAAATTTTATTTATAGTTGCACTGGATGAATTTGTCGCAGCATGTGACAATTCCTTCGAATCATATTGTGCTGCTTCGAGGGCCAACGCCTTTAAAACGATTTCTTCGAATTTAGAAGATTCAGATTAAAGCAGTTGCTCACGCATTCCGTTGTCATTAATACCACGGATAAATTGTGCCCTCAAAAACACATCAGCAATTGAACTTTTGCACTTGCACTCTGACACTAATTCGCAATCGATAATATCAGTGCGAAGTGTCGCCACAAAATCTGCCACTGACTGTCCTTCACCCTGATATTTTGATAGAAATCTGTGTTGTGCCACAAGCACATTTCTTTTTGGGGCCAAATAATTTTCCAACAGCTTCAACAACTCATCGTACTGTAGCTCTGTAGCTACTTTTGGTGCCGCTAACGCGGTCACCCTATGCTTAGCACCAATCGAATTTAAAAGGAGCTTCTTACAGTACTCCTTATTACCATCAACGCCTTTCATGTTTACGTAATTTTTGAACCGCTGAATGTAATTACGGTACGTCTCCTTTGCCGGATCAAAAGCTTCGAAATTAGGAACCAACGCCGTGTTGATGTTGGTATTGCCCTGCACTGCACTTGAAGTACCAGCAGACAACCTCGACATTTGTATTATTAAATCCTGTTGAACTTTCATAAACTGTGAGAATTGTTCGGCATCCATTTTGTCTTGTAAGCTTGCACTTGCTTCAACAAGAAAAAAAAAAAAAAAAGTATTATTAATTGTACAAAAATAATTAATAATTGAAACGAATTTTACACTCGTCGCCAACTGTTGTATTTCCCGGAATAACTATACACGCTTTTTCAATTATTAATATGTTTATTTATTTATAACTAATTAAATCTATTAATGAAAACGCGTTGATGCTAAAAGAAAAAAGACAATTGGGAAAAGTATAAAAAAAAGAATGATGATGCAAAAATATATATGGTGGTGTTGCCATATTAACACTTTGTAAAGAGGATAGATATTTAGAGACTTCAACTCGATCATAACAGTCTCGATCTAAATGATCATGAGTATTGTGTAAAAGTTTTTAATATAAGAAACGCTGCAAATGAACCGTTGTTCAAAAGTTTAAAAAAAAGCAATATGTTTAATTTTTATACTTCCATTTTCCAATGCGTGTGTGGAGAGAATATTTAGTAAACTGAAAGTTATTAAAACTGACCACCGTAATCGAATGAATACAGATACTGTTGGAAAAACAGTTGGTAACCCTAAACAATGTGAACGCCGTTACACAGGGTCTCCACCTGAGATAATATCTGATATAATATGTGAGAGAACGTCGGCAGAATGAGAGAGCACATTTCTTCATATTAATCTTAAACAGATTTCATAATTTTCTGATTTTCGTACAGTAAACTTGTGTCGTTTTTGATTCTTTTTTTAGTTTTTTCTCTGTTTTTAGTGTTTAATATTGTTTTTTAAGCACTTTTCACAAGAATTCAACTATTTTCACTTAAAAAATTAATCATTTTAATGATAGCGTCTTATTATTAATTTATGTGTATGTATGTATGTGTATTTTTGACAGCTCATCTTATAAGATAGTTGTTATAAGATTTCTCATAACAACTGTCTCATAACATTTATTATAATATTAATACTAACACTATTTGAGAGTCCACACGTAAGATAATACACTCTGCGATTGAATTTGACGTTTGCTGATATAAAAATCTTATATCTTATCTCAGGTGGAGACCCTGTGTAAGAGAAAGGGGTAAACAACAAAACGACGCTAAATCAGATGGAAACAAAGGCAAATTCAAGGGCAAGTGTTTCAACTGTGGAGAAACGGGACATTTTGCAAGCAAGTGCACCAAAATGAAAAAAAAACCATTGTTACTACATGCAAGTGAAACAACGAACACAATTAAACAAGCAGAATGGTGCGTCGACAGCGGTGCGACTGCGCACATGTGTTGTAGCAGAAAAATGTTTACAAGTTTCGTAGAACGCAGGGAAGAGATTTAATTAGCTGGCGACAAACAAATTGTCGCAAAAGGAAAAGGTGATGTAGAAATTGAGAATCATAACGGTTTAAGGATTAAATTTTAAAACGTCCTTTTTTCGTCCTTTTACACACGAACTTTATATCAGTTAACCCTACGAAGTATGGTTTGATAGAAAACCAAACGTTCATCAGTAAAAGACATTTGGTTCGTGCGTAGTCTCATTGGACAAATCTAGTACAAATAAATTCGAGGCTAAGGCGCAAAGTTTAACCATGGTGGGCTATTCTAATGTAGCGAAGGCGTATCGTTTATATGATAAAGAAAAACGTAAGATAATTGAGCGTCGTGACGTTATCTTCGAAGAAGACTCCTTTGTTGACAGCAGAACTAATAATGAATATTTAACCATCAATGTTGAGCATCAGGAACCAGTACAAGTTGTGAACCCCATACCAGTTTTTGACAACGACTTGAATTCCGAGAGCGCTAATGAGGAAAGTTCGGATTCAGAAAGCACCGGCGATTTTGCTGGCTTTGAGACTGCTAGCGAATTTGAAAATCAGGCTAACAATCAGAAGAAGAAGGAGAATATTACTCCGCATTGTGGCAGACCGAAGATTTTAAGAACAGGCAAACGAGGTAGACCACGAAAGCAACAACTATTAAATAACCTGTTAGAAGATAAAATACCGACAACAGTAGATGAGGCGATGTCGAGCTCAAACAAAGATGAGTGGTATAGGGCAATGTGTGCGGAAATGTCTTCGCTAAATGGGAATGTTACCTGGTCATTAGTTGACTTGCCAAGGGAGGATAAGGCAGTAAATTCAAAGTGGGTGTTTGCTATAAAAAGAGATGAACATGGACAAATAGAACGATTCAAGGCCAGACTTGTGGCCAAGGGCTGCAGTCAGAAATTTGGTGTAGACTATGACGAAACTTTCTCTCCGGTGGTACGATACTCAACCATTCGTTTAGTACTGGCTTTGGCTGCAAATTGGAGGATGCATCTCCACCATATTGACATTAGCTCAGCCTATTTAAATAGCGAAATACATCATGAGATTTATATGAGGCAGCACAGAAAAGTTTGTGGACCACAGATATCCGGATAAAGTCCTAATACTTCATAGGGCTATATACGGTCTTAAGCAGTCGGGCAAGGAGTGGTACGATAAATTGGACTTAGTACTAAATCATATTGGTTTTAAACGAAGCAAATATGAACCATGTTTATATATGGGTTCGATGATAGTCAGTTGGTTATAGTAGCGGTTTATGTGGACGATCTCTTGATAGGTTGCAAGGAAAAATCTTGAGTAGTAAAGGTGAAAGAATTGTTGGCAAAGAATTTCCCTGTGACCGATAAGGGCCCTTTACATCATTACCTAGGAATAGAGTTTGGACGTCAAGGTGATACGGGTACTATAACTATATGGCAAACCCAGTATATGAAGGATTTGCTAAGGGAATATGGTATGGAAAATTGTAAGCCAATAGCAACACCACTAGATGCAAATCTTCAGGTAAAATGTACCAAGGACAATTGTGAGGTGGTAACACAGCATGACTATTAGTCTATAATTGGTGCGCTTATGTATCTGGCGGTTACGACTAGACCGGATATACTTCACTGTCTCGAAATTGTCCCAAAGAAAGTCGAACCCTCACACTGAACATATGAGAGCGGCGAAACGTCTCTTAAGATATCTCCAGGGAACTATTTGTAAGAAAATTGTATACCAGGTGGGTGAAAATTCAATGCAAGGTTTCGTGGACGCAGATTGGGGTGGAAATGCCCTCGACCGGAAGTCATACACCGGATATATCTTTTTTGTTAGTGATTGTCCTGTATCATGTGAGTCCAGAAAGCAGAATTGCGTGTATTTGGCCCTGTCCGAAGCTGCGAATGAGGCAATATTTTTAAAAAAGCTGCTAATGGAAATAGGTTATTCATCTGGGGAAACCTTTTTGTATTAAACATCAACAATCAAGGTGCAGAAAAACCGGTTTATCACAAGAGAACAAAACATATAGACATCAGGTTTAATCATGTACGTGAGGTCGTAAAGAACAAGGAGATAACTTTAAAATACTGCCCGAGTGAAAATGTGATCGCTGACATCCTTTCGAAGAACCTTTCAAGGACGCATTTAAATTTTTTGGATCTGATGAAATTTATTTAAATATTTATTTCCTGAAAAACACATTGAGAAGGAGTGTTGGAAAACAGTTGGTAACCCTTAACAATGTAAACGCCGTTAACAACACTTCTTATTTTCTTTTTATATTTTGCTCAATTCATTCCTTCTTTGTACTTAATTCTGTAAAGACATTCTTTCTTAAATAAAATACTGTTTAACGTTTTAAATAACATTACAACAGATACAATAGCTGCATTAATGATGACTAAATTAATTCAATGATTTTTAAATTAACATTTAATTATCTATTTTTATTCTAAGTAATGTTTTTTGTAATATTAATGAATTTGTTATCTTTTTGTTATCACAGAAATATGAAACAAAAATATTTATTTTATCTAAATCACATAAATTGACTATTTATTCAAGGAATATTTCAAACTGTAACTTTTTACGAAAACCGTTACTTTTTTGATTATTTTTTACTGAACTTTACTGCATTTTACGAAATTGCGTTGGAGTACACAAAATGCAGTAAATGAGAACACAAATTAATAGCGTAAAGTGACAGTTCTTGATTGAGTACTTATAAGTTTTTACTGCAGAAATTTTTGCAGTAAAATTAAGTAAATCAAAAAAACATATGTTACAAAAGGTAAACAAACAAAAAGGATAAAAATTGTGAAAAAATTGTTTTAAAAAAGGAAAGTTGAAATGAAAATTAAACAATAACAAAAAGTTAATAAATATTAATTAATTAAACTTCTTTGTGGTGCATTTATATGGCTAAATTCCAACTTTTCAACTTTTTTTTGTTGTTGTTTTATTTTTAAGAGTTGTTAAAAGTATTTGTATTTGGGTACTTAGTACTTCTCTTATTTTTTAAGTAATCAATAGCATAAAATGTATTCATGTATTTTTTTAACAAATTTAGCCGGACACAAACTAGCAAAATCAAATAAAATAAAAAAAAATAAAAATGTGAAAGAAAAATGAAATAAATAAATAAAAATTAATCAAGCTCGAGGCCAGTGTTTTTTTGTAAATAAATATTCCTTTTTATTCAAGAGCGACGTAGAGTGTTCGTGTGCTAATAACTACAGAGGCTTACTGCCAATTTCACGATGTCGAAAGAACGCTTTCTTTCGCACAAATACATATGAAACAAAAACAAATTTTTGAGAATTTGTTTTTGTTTTACATGTATTTGTGCGAAAGCAAGCGTTCGTTCGCATTTAGTGAAATAGGCAGTTAGTAAATAAGATCAAACTGCAGCAATAATTTTTAAGTTTAGTGTTATTTTAGATATTGATACGTACACAATGTATTTTTAAGTTTTTGTATTAATAAAAATTCACTGAGTTTGTGTATATATTGTGAACGTATAAAACTGTTTAAAAAAACAAAATTTGTGTGATTGTTGTCTATATATGTTGTTGTTATTTGTATGTTTATAATAATGATGTTTATACTTATGTGTTTTATTGTTCTTTTAATTAAATTTAAGGAAACAATCCCTGATGATGATCTTCAACGAAGATCGAAATATCGGAATTAAATAAAAAGAAATATTTATTTACAAAAAAAACACTGGCCTCGAGCTTGATTAATTTTTATTTATTTAAAATTGGAAAGGTCGAATAATAACATATTTTATTGAAAAATTAAATAAATTGTTTGGATTTTCTTAAAATGTTCGTGTTATAAAAAGTATTTAATCGAGTACCGATAAGAAAACGAGTTAAGTAGTCAAAAGTGTAAACATTTTTCAAATAATTGGCCATCCGCTGTTGCCTTTATTTTACGAATTTTTACAGTTTTTGCGTTCGCGTACTTTTCTGGATAACAGCTTTTTGTGAGAGAAAATTTTTTAGTTTACTCAGTTACTGCATTTTGCTGTAAAAGTACTCCAACGCACCTAATAAAGCACGAGCTTTTTCTCTATCTAGAGCAGTGTTGAAAAATTCAGTACTTTAGTACTTTTTCATATCAAAAATACCGCAGTTCCTCCGCGTTATTTGTAGTACTTTTTTATCCTTTGCACTTTTTAACTTTTAATATTAGCAACATTCTCAACTCAGTGCTGAACTAAAACTGTCTGGTGTGATTACTTCGATAGAAGACTTTTGAATCATATGTTTGTTCCAAAATGTATGTTGCTGGTAATAAAAATATCACTAACTTGTATTATTAAGGAATAACAAGCCAAATGGCTTTCTAGACAAACTGTTGTTGAAAGATTTTTGAACCATGGGAGCCGTTAAACTATTATTTAAATAATTTAGAAAGCGGCCATAAGTTTTTTTTTTTCTTTTTCATTATTTATTTATTGAATCTTCATATATTAAATATGAACTAACAATAATTAATCAAATCTTATACTAATACTTTATTTTTGTCCTGCCAATGCTAGACGAAAATTTTTCTCTTCACGGTTTCTATTCACATATGTAGATTTTTAGCGGTCTTCTCGTCGGATGAGTCCTGCAGTATCTCTTCTCCTTAATCTAGAGTGGCCGCTGTCATTTAAAATATTTCGAGCTAGTGGATTTGGGTGCGACTCAAGCCTTTTTAAATATTTTGCTGCGTACTTCGTAATAATAGTTTTTACTAATGGCACATTGAGATCCTTGTGAATATTAGAGTTTTTAACATACCAGGGAGCGACTGTGATTATTCGAAGGAGTTTATTTTGGCGCCTTTGAATTTTTTCGATATTTGAGGCCGAGGCAGTGCCCCATAGCTGAATACCGTAGCACCAGATTGGCTTTAATATAGAGTTGTAGAGTAGGAGTTTGCAATCGAGGCTAAGAACAGAATTTCTTCCAATAAGCCAATTAATTTGAATTGCTTTTAGTTTCATTTGTGTTAGTTTTGCTTCTATATGGCATTTCCATGTTAAGCGCCGATCTAGATGAATACCAAGATATTTTACATGCGATTGTTGGGGCACTAATTGATTATTGATTTTAATAGGGGGACATGACTCCCGACGCAAGGTGAATGTTATATGTACACATTTTTGCTCATTGACCTTTATCCTCCATTGTTTTAACCACTTTTCCAATTCAAATATATGATTCTGCAAGTAGCGAGATGCTTCATGACAGTTTTCGTGTACGCTTAAAAAAGCTGTATCATCAGCAAATGTTGAAGTTAGGGTGTGGTTATTTGTTGGCATGTCTGAGGTATATATTAAGTATAACAGTGGGCCCATGATGCTTCCCTGAGGGACTCCAGCGTCATTTGGCTGAGGAGAACTTATAAAATCACCTTCTTTAATTATAAACCTTCGACCGATTAAGTAGTTTTCTAACAGCTTGTGTGTGTTTACTGGTAAGTTTAACTTCAATGTAATAACCCTTCATGCCAGACTTTATCAAAAGCTTGAGAAACATCGATAAAAAGGGCGGAACAATATTTTTTTTTTTCAAAGGCTTTTCTTATGGCGTTTACTATACGATGGGTTTGTTCAATTGTGCTATGTTCTCTTCTAAAGCCGAATTGATGGTTAGGAATACATCTATTTACATTTAAAATTGGGGCTAATTTTGACACTTACAGCTTTTCAAACAGCTTTGATATATTAGACAATAAGCTTATAGGTCTATATGACTCAACTTTTGTAGGATCCTTCCCTGGCTTAGGTATCATTGTAACTAAGGATACTTTCCATTCTAGTGGGTAGTATTGAAGGCGTAAAATAGTATTAAAAATCAAGAGAATAATTTTCTTTGCTATGCTGGGTAGCTCTAAAAGCATTTTGTTGCTGATCTTATCAAACCCAGGGGCTTTCTTGGGGTTTAAATCATGAATAGCCTTTTCGATTTCTTTTATCTCAAATCTAAGTGGAACAGCAGCTCTAACAGCAACAGGTGGCAACTCGACTGCAATATCGGGAGATGTATGCGGGGTAAATACGTTTTTCAAATGATTAACAAAAAGATTTCCTTTTTCTTCATCATTTCGTGCCCAACTTCCATTTAAGTTTCTTAATGGTGGCTTAGTGATAACTGGTCTATTAAGATTTCTAGCTGCACGCCATAAAGAGTAGACTGATTGAGAAGTTGCATCAAGTTCCTTAAGATATTTTTCCAGGGAAGCCGTTTTCTGAGCCTGCAGTAACTTTCTTAGCCTTTTTGTGCACTCTTTTAGTAAATTCTTAAGTTGAGGGGATCTATGCAATTTCCATTCTCTTCGAGCTCTCCTTTTTTCAGTCAAGAGACGCTCGACATCTGCAGAATATATTTTACTATTTTTGGTTTTTTTGAGGGTTATACTAGAATGTCGAACAGCTAGTTTCAGATAACTGTCAAAATTTACAATAGAAATATCCACATTCTCCGGTGTACTAAGCGGAATATTTTCAGTGCAGTGGGTACTGAGATATTTTTTATATTTTAACCAATTAATTTGAGTGGCTGACGTCACTCAGTTATCAGACGGAGATACAATTCTATTAGGATTTAATATAGTAAGAATTGTAGGTGTGTGATCAGAAGATAATTCTAAGGAAGCTTCAACATAAATCGTTTCTGCGGGGATGTTTTTAACCACTCCAAAATCGATGACATCTGGAACTTTTTGCTGATCAGTAGGCCAATATGTTGGTTGTCCGCTCGCGACCACATTTAGATCCATTTTAAAAATTGTGTTAAACAAAACACGACCCTTAGGTGTAATAAGTCGTGACCCCCAGAAAGTGTGTTTAGCGTTATAATCGCCAGCAGCCAGGAAGCAGGGTCCTAATGATTTGAAATATTTATTATATTGGCTTTCTGATATAGAAAATCTAGGTGGGGAGTATAATGATGAAATTACTATGTTTCGATTTAATTCCTCAACGCAAATGTTTGTTGCTTGGAGATAATCTTCACGATGATCACTCATTAAGTAGTGTTTTACTCGGTTCTTTATCAAAATGGCAGAACCTCCACAAGCTCTGTCTCGAGGGTCCTTTGTATCATACAATATATAACCATTAATTTTAAACGTATTTCAGAACTTGTCGCACCGGACGGTACCATGTAATTCTCCACATACGACGCAAACAGGGGGTAAATGGCAGTATGCCCTAGTATGACCAAATTCTTGGCAGTTTAAACACTGAACGGGTCCATTTCTTTTGTGCGGCTCTTCGATCGTGATTTTTCTGTACAAGATGTATTTTTAACTGTAAATGGGATGCGTTTCATTTTTTTTAGCTTAACATCGCCGGGCTCTAACTCCACTCGAAATAGGGGTTGGGGATTTTTTTCCCTATTTTTAATATTTGTAACATTTTTTATTTTGAAGCCTTTTTCTTCTAAAAATGTTTTTATTTCGTCGGGGTCCACGCATGAGTCAATGCCCTTAATCACAACTTGAAGACCTTTACTGCTTTTCAGTTGGTACGTATAGAAGCTTTTTTTAAGTGCTTCAAACTTATTAATTATTTTACGAAAATCATTCTCATGATTAATCTGTATTTTTGTCTCGTTAATATTTCCACGCTTGATTGCAGCAACGTAAAACGAATTTTCACCTATCACCGAGATTAAACTTTTTATAAGCTCACTTGAGTTTTGCTCTCTAAGATATATCGGGGGTGGCTTCGACGATTTAATGACGTTAGGTGCTTCAGAAGATTCATCCTCCAGAATTGCAAAACGATTTTGCGAATTTATTCTATCAAAAGATGGAACTTTAGAGGCCGAGGCTACAGCTGAAGAGGCTGGGCTGCGACCCCGTTTGAGAACTGTTATATACCTGTCCATACCAACTTGCACTTGTGGTTTTTGAAAATTTTTTACTTGTGTGTTTTCCGTTGCGTCTGTGTTTGAGTTCATGGTATCATTTCCTACTAGGAATGTCTTTGAAATGGCAACACTTGATGGTTTTGCCGTTAGGTTGTTGTTATTGTTTTCTGTTGTTATGTTTATTTCCACATTGCTTTCGCTAGCATGAATATTCGGCTTAATTATGAGTGTCGTAGTCGTGTTTGCTACCGATGTCGTAGGCGTAGACGTTTTATAAATTTTTTGGTACCATGTAAAATTTTCGACAACGCCAATTTTTGTAATAGATTAAAATTGACAAGGTGATTAAGAAATTTAATAAAAATATTTATTTAAGAATAACCCTGTTATAGAACCTGTCAAAATGGCTGTTATAAAATTTTATTATTAAAAAAAGCTTAGTGCTATTCAGTGTTATTTGCAATTAAATGTTAAGTGTAGCTTTATTTTCATCTTCTTCTGAGGAAGAAGAATACACAATTAGTGAAATTAATGCAATGCGGAGACAGCTAAGACTACAATCAAATATATTTTTAATGCCGAATTCTGTGTAAGTAATTTTTAATTTTTTGGTTGATGCAAATTTGAAATTTTTTTTCTTTAAGTTTCATACGATACTTTAGATTAAACAAAGAGGCATTTAAATATGTTCTGGAGAAGATTTCAACAAAGTTAGGGAACCAAACAAGATCTACATGCATACCAAATATTACAAAGCTTGCGGTTACAATGCGAATTCTAGCGGAGGGCAGCTATCAAAAGGGTGCCGGTAATGATTACAATGTAAGACTGGGCCAATCAGCTGTAAGCAATGCCTTTAATGAATGCATTAACGCTCTTTATGAAGAAATTTGCCCTGATTGTATTTATTTCCCCACAAATGAAAGCGAAAAATATGAAATAAAAGAATATTTTTTTAACAAAACTGGCTTTCCTGGAGTAATTGGATGTATAGATGGCACCCATATTAAGATTTTAGCGCCAAAACTGGAGGAGCGCTTTAAATATTTTAACAGGAAGGGTTATTATAGCCTAAATGCAACAGTGGTAATAAAAAAAAATAATTTAGTTTTCTGTATCCAATATGTATGTACATATATTTTTTTGTTTTTATATTAAAGGTATGTGATCATAAGTTGAGAATAAGGTATATTTCAGCTGATCATCCTGGATCTGTTCATGATTCCTTAGTATGGAACATTAGCGACTTAAAGCAGTATTTGAATGAAAATTACGAAAACGGCGAAAGAAACGCTTGGCTATTAGGTAATTAAAACAAATATTGCCTCAAATGTGTATTAATTAAATCTGTATACTTTTCATATACAATTTTTTAGGAGACGCTGGATATCCCTTGGAAAAATATTTAATAACACCATTCAGATCAGCTGAGGAAGGAAGTCAAGAGAGTCGTTTCAATTCCTTACATTCAAAGACCCGAAATATAGTAGAGCGTTCCATCGGTGTGCTAAAAAATAGATTCCGATGTATTCTTGGCGCAAGGCAGTTACACTATAATCCAGACATGGCTGGAAAAATCACAACTGTTTGTGCGGCCCTTCATAATATATGCATTAATTTTAATATTGTACATGATGAAATTGATGTACCATTGCCTAATTCTGAATCAACGTTTTCGGAGTTGAACGACGACTTAAATGGTGTGAGCATAAGGTCAAGAATAATGCAGTCATTAAATATTTAATTAATTTTTATTTTACCAATTAAATAAAATTCATTAAAATAATAAAAAAAATTCATTTTTTTTTGGGATTTCATTTCAGAGTTTTGTAAATATGTACATAGATTGAAATTCGCATACATGTGTATGTATGCATAAATAAATCTCTTAAATGTTATTCCAAATATAAAAAATTAAAAACTATGTAGAGAAAAAATTAAATAAAAAATTCGCAAATATAGGTATGTGCATAAAAACATGTATAATTAAACTGTTTTTTCCTGTAGTACAAGCCGTCTTCTTTTAATTTCTATTTCTTCACTTCTTAGCTTTAACAACTCCTTCCTGTACTCATTTTTTTTCTTAAAATTTTCCTTAAACATTTTTAATTTCTCTTCTTTCAACTTGAAACTTTTCCGTTGGTATCTTTCAATTTCTTCTAAAGATTTTTTGACATCTGTATACAATGCAGACTGTATTTTCAATTGCTCTTCCAGAAGGTCGGTTTTCGTCGTTGACTTCTTTGACGGTTTTTGCGAAAATAAAATTTTGTTCGTTTCTTTTTGCGTTGTGGGTTCTTTTGCTGAATTTGAGGTTGAAGGATTTTCATTTTCCACAATTGGAGGCTCTTCTATAACTGGAAAGTCTTCAGCATTGTCTTTTGGACGCTGCATTTCATTGTTACTGCGTTTGATTCCAATTGCAGGTCTTGCATTAAAAATGGAATCCAACTGCAATAAATTACTCGCAGCCTCTTCTGTTGCAGATAAAACATGTTGCTTGTAGGATCCACCACCTGTCGCAAAACATTCTCGTTTGTTGTGGGCTAACTTTTTTCTTAACTTAAATTTGTAATCGGACCACACTTTCATCCAACCTTCTCCGGTACGTGTTGGTGGTCCCAAAACATTAATTTTAGCTCCAATTTTGTTCCACTCCTCTTTTACATTTATTTTATTAGGGCCATTATTAAACCCTCTGGCCAAATTAGGATTTTGTTGTAGGAGCTCAATCATCTTGTCGAATTGTTTTAAATTAGTTATTTTAATCCTGTATGCGGTTGTAATGCGGTTAAAATTGTTTTTTTTTATTATAAAATAACTTACATTTTGTTGGAATCCATTTTATTTAATTTCTTTTAGTAATTTTTGTTCTAGTCGTGCACAAAAACTTCAACGACCTTTTTCCTAATATTTGACGTTAATATACGCCACTCATGGTAACGACAATTGTAATAGAATCACAAGTAGAGTTGCATTTTTTGTAATTATTGTCGTATACGACACTCATAATTCTATCAAACAAAAAATTGTCGTTTTCGTCACAAAAACTTTGCGACTACGACACTCATAATTAGGCCGATTATTTATTTTTGTTATTGATTCATTGTTATTACTCATATAGAGAGTTGTTTTGGGTTTTTTTTCACCGTTGTTTTTATTTTTTTATTTTTTTTGTTGACTGTGCTCTTCTTATTATGTATTATGTTTTTGTAACACCAAAAAAATAAATAATTTTTTGCACAGATTATTTGTATTATGTATGTATGTACGTTCATACGTATACTTTTTTTTCATGTATTTTTTTACTTATTATTTTTTTGTTTGTTTTTTACTTGTACTATTGTTCACTTTAATTTTGAGCGTCCAAATTCGCTTGTTAAATATTATTAACAAATTTATGTTAAAAAGAAGAATCGTATGCGGAGTTAAAAAAACACGTCTGTTGACAACGAGCACGACCGAACGTGAAAGAATTAAATTCATTGGCACAGAAATTTTAAAACCTACAACAAAAACGACGTTAATATTGAAATGCAAAGCGAGGACGTCAAGATTCATGTTTCGCTATCCAGAATGGAATATTTGTTCTTACAAGTAAATGAAAATAATTTACCTTTAAATGAAATTTTTTGTGGAACTCGACTTGACATATTTTTAGAAACATAAAAAGTTAAAAAGGAAATTGTTTTTAATTGAAAAAAAATGCAAATCATTAAGAACTTTATTTTGTTTTGAAAATAAAACCTTAAAAATGATAAGCAGCTTTACTCCAAAAATATTGTTTCCGGGAAAACCAATAGCATAATACCATTATTATTAATGTTATTTCGAAACGAGAAAAAAATCTATGAAAATATCAATTCTCAATTCCGTGCACTAGTGGATCTTCTAGAAATAATGCATTCAAAAACTGAAAAAATAACGAAATGGAAAAATATAAAAAAAAGGATGAATGGCTGAAGTTTCCTGACATTTCACGTATTGCCTTTAGAATTTTATCGATACCACATTCCTCAGCATCAGTTCGTTTACGCGTAGAAACTGTTTTAACCCGGCGTCATGCAGGTTGGGTCATTATGACCCATATGCTCTTAAATTGCTGTGTAACTTTTTTCAACGTTTTGCGACGCTGCCAAATTTCTCAGTAGATGGAGTGTATCGTTTTGGCATGTTGTTTATTATTTCGTTTCAGTTGATGATTGAACGTGAGCAGAGATAGTTGACCGTCAACTAAGAAAAGGTAAATGTGACCCAACCTGCTCTGAACATATAGCTCCTTATTGCAACGAATGCTCAAACTCCTTGCAGAAAGATAAAGAAAATTACACTTTTTAATATATAATTAACACGCATGTGATGAATTTAGCAATTATTTTTTGTTTTTTTAGATTTGAAGTTTATGGCATTAGATTGATTGAAGTTCCTTATATTTTTAAGTTCGTTTATTGTTTTTTTTTTTAAATTAATAAATTAAAAAATGAAAACAGTTTAAATATGTTTTTTTTGCACATAACAAATAGCTAAACGAGTCATGTATATATTGCTTACAGTTACGTTTATCAAATTTTAAAAATTATGCAAAATACAATGTCAAAAAAACTAGGGTCATATTTACCCACCTGACTGTCGGTGTTTCTTTTATAACGTGCCCGACGCCGGGTTAAGTTTGATAAAAACTAAAATCAAATGATAGCTGCTGTAATAGTAATAATATTTCTAATGATCTCTTAAAGTAAATTTTCTTTATCTCATAATACTGAATTAAAAGCTTTATTTTTAAACATAAATGTTTTAAACTTTATTTTAGAACTAATGCCTGTAATTTCTACTAACAGATATCTGGTCGTGTTCGTACCTAACAGTTTTCTTTACTTATCCAGTAACACTTTTTTGTCAATTTCAACGTTAAATTGGCCCACGTGAATTAACTATCAAAAATCGATGGTTTAAAATACACTAAACTTTACCGCGTAGGTAAGAAATAGATTTTAAAATACGTCACACAATAGATATCTATACACAGCTAGATATCTATTTGTAGAAATTACGGGCATAAGTTCTAAGTATGCAATATATCGAGGCATAACCGCAAAAAAGCTATGCGACAACATTTTCAATTTTCGTTTTCTTTAATAAATGAATTTATTGGCAACACTTGCATCATCTCCTAAAATCTCATGGTCACAGAAGTTATAGCAAAAACAATTTTAGCTTAAGCGCCAATTTTCATACAAAATTTTTATGAAATACAGTGCACTCGCGATAATATGAACTAATTAAAATCACGCAAGTTCACTTTTGCAAGATTGTTCATATATACGAATGGCAACTAATTTCCCCTCAAAAATATTTTCCGTGTCCGCAAACAGTTATCTTTTTGTCTCTCATATTCAAAAACCATCCAGAGAACGCATTTTCAATATTTGGGTACTCGGAACGTTTTTCTTTTTCCAGGTAAAATAAACGAAGTTAGCATTTTTATTTTTTGTCCACATATTGTAGAATATTTCACCACAAATTAATAAGCTAAATTAGTAACACTGACACCTTTTCCTAAATGTTCTAAATCTTCTAAAATTTCTGACTTTTTAAAGTTGAAACCTTATGCTTTTTGTTTGCATATTTAAGAACTATTTACGTTCAAATTATGTTTAAAGATGAATATAGAATTCTAGTTGAATGTGAGCACTAACTAAGTCGTGTATGCAAGACATTTTGATTGACATTGGAAGACAATTTAAAGCAAGCAGTTAGAAAAACTCCCCAATTATTATACAGTTGAATCAAAATTTATCCACAACCCTGTTGAGTTAGACTTAAACGCTGTATACGTAGATAAAATGCGTTATCAATATAATTATAAGTTGTTCATATTTTAAAGCTTTCGCACAAGGTAATATTTTAGAGCAGTCAATGGAAGAATATAAGTGTTCACATTTTGGGGTGTTCATATATTAGGGGGTTCATATTATCGCGAGTTCACTGTAGTATAAAAAAACCTTCTGTAAAATTTTGTTCTTGTCGCTTGAGCTTTTTTCGGGTTATGGCTCGATATGTAAAAGTCTGAATAATGTAGCTTTGCAAAAGTCAAAACATAAATAGCCTACCAGTGTAAATTTGTAAAGATAACTGTTAAGTACGAATACGAGACCTGATATATTTTTGTAGAAATTACGGGCATTACTCCCCATATTCATAAAAAAATATTTTGATTTATAAAAGGTTTATTAAACAAAAAAATATTTTTTATGAATATGGGTGTTATTTTTTAAAATATGTACTATTTTAAATCATTTTCTTTGGAAAATACTGAAAAAACCATATGGGAACTAAACTTGTCACGTGACAGTTCCAAAGTGGTAGGTACCCGTTCGAGTTATTACACTTTATATGAAGGAGACTTGTCAATTTAACATGGCGTTGTCCTACGAGGCCGTTGATTGTCACATTGTTGACACTTTGTAACAGGTCACTGAAATAACCTTAATGGACACTTTAAACTTCGGTGGGAAAAAGTACTCTTTTAGTTTGAAGTTCAGTACCAAATTTCAATTTTGCAACACTGATCTAGAACTAAGAAATTTTTGCCTTTTTTTGATCAAAAGTGAAATTTTTTTTTTTTTGTTATATTTTGATATTTTTTAATTAAGTACCAAGGCGAATTTATACAGGTGAACGCATCAAGAGATAGAAATTGTGTGTTTTGTTTTTGTAAAAAGTTAGAGTGAATGTCAAAATTATTTGTTGAAAATATAAAAGGGAATTTTTTTGTTTTTAAAATATACACAATTGCTTTAGAAGGTAAATCTTTTTCCTGTATTGCAAATTTATTGTGGCTCCACTTATTCCCAACACACTTTTAATTTCTTGATTTTATATTCACAATTTCTGTTTATACAATTTATGTAAATATGTTTTTTTCAAGTACATATTTAAATTTTTAAAAAATATTAAGTTTTAACTAATTTTTTTTTTCACAAAATGGGCACGTTTATAACACAGGGTCTCCACCTGAGATAATATCTGATATAATATGTGAGAGAACGTCGGCAGAATGAGAGAGCACATTTCTTCATGTTAATCTTAATCTTAAACAAGGGGAACATGTGTTATAAGATTTCATAATTTACTGATTTTCGTACAGTAAACTTGTGTCGTTTTTTATTATATTTTAGTTTTTTTCTTTGTTTTTAGTATTTATTATTGTTTTTCAAGCACTTTTTACAAGATTTACACTATTTTCACTAAACAAATTAAACATTTTAATGATAGCGTCTTAATATTTATTCATATGTATGTATGTATGTGTATTTTTGACAGCTTATCTTATAAGATAGTTGTTATAAGATTTCTCATAACAACTGTCTCGTAACATTTATTATAATATTAATACTAACACTATTTGAGAGTCCACACGTAATATACTACTCTCTGCGATTGAATTTGACGTTTGCTGATATAAAAATCTTATATCTTATCTCAGGTGGAGACCCTGTGTAAGGCGTAACTGTTGTGTAACCGTTTAGTGTTTGTTTTAGAAACGCATAGTTGAGCACTTACGCTCAACACAACAGTTGGGTATTTGAGGCCATTTATTCCATCATAAAATTATTTAGCTACCTAAAGTCAACATGTTGTGCTCAACCTTTATTTTTTTCAATTGTTTATGTTTATCAGCTGTTAATTTTGCATTATACTCATAATGCCGTTTCTAAAGGCCCAACCATAATATGCATAGCCTTGCTTAACCTACTGTCAAAAATTTACAAAAAGTCTCTCAAATATATTTAAAAAAACAAAAACAAAATAAAAAAACATTTGATTCCGTACGAAATGTGCGATCAGTTTCGCACTTTGCTTAAGCAAATGACAATTTCATAAAACTTAACAAAACTTATGGTTGGGCCTTGAGACGAAAATGTTTGGCTCAACAGTTGTCAACAGGGACCGAAAATAACAGTTATTTTGAAATTTTAAAACAAAAAAAGCATATAGAAGTATAACATATTGATCCTTATGAACTTTTCTTTGATAAAATATTATGATTTTTAAAGTTTTGATTTTTTTTATTTTGAACAAAAATAAAAGTTATTTTTTGATTTTTATTTTTTTGAACAAAAATAACAGTTATTGTTTGATTTTTATTTTTTTGAACAAAAATAACAGTTAGTTTTTGATTTTTATTTTTTCGATCAAAAATAACAGTTATTTTATGATTTTTATTTTTTTGAACAAAAATAACAATTATTTTTTGATTTTTATTTTTTCGAGCAAAAATTAAAATTATTCTTTAAAGAAATGTACGTGTTATAATTATTGAGTTGTTATTTAAATGTGTGATCATCATTGGGATATCTTATGCCCATTAAAAAAAATATTTAAAGTCAACTAAATAATTATAACACGTACATTTCTTTAAAGAATAATTTTTATTTTTGCTCGAAATAATAAAAATCCGAAAATAACTTTTAGTTTTGATCTAAAAAATAAAAATCAAAAAATAACTGTTATCATTGTTCAAAAAAATAAAAATCATAAAATAACTGTTATTTTTGATCGAAATAATAAAAATCAAACAATAACTGTTATTTTTGTTCAAAAAAATAAAAATCAAAAAATAACTGTTATTTTTGTTCAAAATAATAAAAATCAAAAAATAACTTTTATCATCAGACTTTTATGAAAAAAGGAATAACTGTTACGGTTGTCAACAGTTTTCTAGCAGTTGAGCTCAACAGCTACGTCTTATGAACGTACCCAATGTAAACAGAGCTTGACATTCAGTATACACACAAATAAATTAACAATAAACAGATGACTTGAAAATGTCACCTGTATGAATTCGCCCTGATTAAGTACACTTATGCTTTAAACACATTCGAGACAGCAGACTACCGACTTCAATATGTCAACAAGAGAATACATGTGTGTATTAAAGACCTGCAAATGTTGAACTATAAATCATGTTAACATCGCCACATAATGTTATTGTCAATTCATGTTATGCCACTCAAACATGTTTGACAATAACATAATAAGACACTGTCGAATTAAATGAAAACAAAATAATGCATAGTTTTAACAGTGACTTTACAGACATCAACATGGAAAATTAACATGTCAACATTAACATTAACTTGCGACACATGCGACATATGCAGTATACGTTGTTAATAATTACAATTCATCATTTGAATGGCTTATTATAAACAATATCACTAGAAATAAAATAGGAAAACTTATTAATTATGATTGTTATTAATTTCAAGGATTTTGCTTGAAGATTTTAGAAAAAAAAAATATTCAGGTGTGTGACGAAAAACGATCGTTTTAAAAATTATCGTTTTTAACAGGTGTGATGAATTTCAACCGATTTTAAAATCCATTTCTACAGTAGAGTCTTAACTTTTTGTTCAAAATACAGTTCACTTTACATATATAATAATAATTTAAAAGAATATATAGGAACAGGAAGACAGAGGAAAATGATTAGAAATCAATTTTTAAAGATACTGAAAACGATATCATCGTTCATCGACATCGACAAATCTTAATATAGCTAATATAAACGATATAATTGAGATTCTTAAACCCTTTGAGGAAGTATCGAAGCTTTTGGAAGGAGAAAAATATCCTACAATTCATTACGTTTATCCTCAAATAAGAAAACTTAAAAAAGCAGTTATAGGAAACGAACAAAATGATTCACAAACTATTAGAACATTTAAGGAGAAAATTTCGCTTTATATAGAATCTGTGATTGATGCTAACATAAAGGATTTTCATAAAATTGCACTCTTTTTATTTCCACCGGCGAACAAGCTACAACATTTTTCGGAGAGTGAGAAGAGAACCATTCATGAACAATGCAAAAAAATGTTAGAAACATACAAAAACACATCAAATGTCGCAGACACTACAATGGAATCAGTAGATTCTGAAGATGATCCTTTTAATGATTTTGTGCAGGCTGTTTTTCCACCCGAATACGATGACCAAGTGCACAATCAAATCTTGAGGTATGAGAGCCTGTGATATTCAAATCTGACAACTCTGAAATAATGTCAGTTTGCGTTATACATACACATCAAAATTTTTAATAAAGGATTTTTTTTTCTTTCTGTTTTTAGTTCTAAGAAGAACAACGTGGTTTTTAATTTCTTGTTTAGATAGGTTGAGTTTTACATGGTCACCACAAATTGGCGACGAGGTTAAGGCCTATAATTACTCAAATATACGTATTTTATTAAATTAAAAGGAAAACGAAAATATTAACAGCAATGAAGTTACAAGTACGTGTTACAATGGATCAAGAGCAATTTACGGTGTTTATGAAGACTCAACAAGACCTCATGGCTCAAATGATGTTAATGATGACGCAAGGGCGTGGGGCAGCACAAAACCCTGCTGGTACAAATTCCGCATTATTGCCAAATTTTGAGGCGTTCGACTGTTCCAAGGAGTCATTCAGGAACTACATACAACGTTTTGGGAACTACACACAAATGAAAGGTATTTCTGATAACAAGGAATACTGTGGTAAGCTGTTATTGAATTCCATGGGAGCAAAACTTTTTAAAATTGCAAGTGCATTAGCAGCTCCAAAAGCACTAAACGATGTTCAGTACGACGAATTACTGGAACTATTAGAAAAGCACCTGTCACCAAAGAAAAATGTATTGGTGAGACAACACCAGTTTTTGTCGAAGTATCAGGCGGAAGGGCAGACTATTGCCGAGTTTGTAGCTTCGCTACGAGCGGAAATAGCAGATTGCGAGTTTGTAGCATCATGCAAATGCAAAACGTCAGTGGCCGAAATATTTTTACGCGCGCAGTTCATACGAGGTATCTGGGACAACAACGTACGGGAGCAGCTTCTTCAGTCCGAGTCCCCAAAATTCGAGGATGTGGTCGGTAAGGCTATAGCTATTGAGGCGGCCAAAGCTGATTCCAAAGAAATGACACTGAAATCGGCTACAGCAGCAGCGTCAGCAACAATAAATCAGATTTCTAACCGCAAAATTCAGAAACGCAACGACAAAGGTGCACAGTCGTCGAAACAAAATCGCCAAGCTAAAATTAATTACAGGAAGCTGGGCATAGAAGGCTTATGTTTACGGTGTGGTAGGAGCAATCATTATGCGAAAGAATGTCATGCGGATAGAGAGAAATTAAAATGTACCGGGTGCAACAAAAAAGGGCACGTGGCTAAAGTTTGTATTGCGACATTGGTTAAGTCTGCACCTGCGGAAGCGCATCGTAATACAAATAGAACAAATCATATACAACAGGAGGAAGAGTATGGGGTTTACAAGGTAGTTGATATTTACCAAAACAACAACAAATCGAATTCCGAACAGTACTACACAGAAGTCGAAATCGAGGGTAAGATGGTAAAGTTCGAGGTAGACTCCGGTTCGGGATTTACGTTTCTGCCCAGGGGGCAATTCAACAAGTTGAACGTGAACATACCACTTGTTCCCACCAACATCACGTTTCGTTCGTATACACAAACTACATTCGTACCAGATGGCAAGATAAAAGTACATGCCAAATACAATAAATGCTCTATAATCGATGAGGTTTACATAGTCCCTAATGGGTGTCCAGCATTGTTGGGACGTTCGTGGATTAGACGTTTAAATATAAACTTGAACGACCTAGACAACAATTCCCAGACAGCAAATTCAAATAAAGCTGGTATTAATCAGGTAAGAATAATCGATGATATTATTCAAGAATTTTCTAACGTGTTTGAGGAAAAAATTGGTTGTACTCAACAATATAAAGTTACACTAAAGTAACGAGAGGGTATCACGCCTATTTATAATAAAGAAATGCCTATTCCCTATTCCTTAACCCAACGGGTTGAAAAGGAATTGGATCTTTTAGAGAGAACGGGAATAATAGCAAAGACCACAAATAGCGATTGGGGGTCACCACTGGTAGTAATACCAAAAGCGGACGGGGGGGTAAGACTTTGTGTTGATTACAAAGTGGGCGTAAACCAGCGCCTGGTCGATGCACACTACCCGATCCGAAAAATCGACGACATTTTTAATAGCCTTCGAGATTCGAAATATTTTTGTAGGTTAGACTTGTATAAGGCCTATTTACACATCCCTGTGGATGAGCAATCAAGTATTGTTCAAACGATTACGACTCACCGTGGAACATACAAAATGCAACGTTTGTCATTTGGCATTAAGACTGCACGGGCAGAATTTAACAGAATTATTGACCAGATTTTACGAAGTGTACCCAAGACAGAGTCATATTTCGATGACATAATTGTTCATGGGCGTACAGTGGAAGATTGTGTGTCCAATTTAAGCTTGTCTTTTACAATTACAACGTTTTGATTTGCACCTTAATCGCAACAAATGTACATTCTTTAAAGAGACTGTTGAATTTTTAGGACACATTGTGGGCCAGAATACAATAAGGAAATCGCCATCCAAGGTCTCTGCGATTCTTAATATGCCTAGACCAAAATCTACCGACGTCGTTAGGCGGTTCTTAGGGATGGTGACCTATTATGCCCGGTTAATACCGAATATTTCATCAGTGACCACACCCCTAAGACTCCTGCTAAAAAAATGCCAGATTTAGCTGGAATAATAAATGTGAAAATTCTTTTAACGCCTTAAGAGAAGAATTGACAAGTGATAGAGTATTGATGCCGTATAATCCAAAATTGGAAATTCAACTGGCCTGTGATGCAGGGCCAACTGGTATCGCGGGGATCTTATCGCACATAGTCGATGGCCAAGAGCGGCCAATCGCATACGCATCGAGAGCATTAACGTCAGCAGAACAAAATTACTCTCAGCTTGACAGGGAAGCGCTTTCAATTGTTTTTGCTGTGCAGTATTTTCACGAATATTTATTCGGTCGTAAGTTTGTCCTTATAACAGACAACCAACCGGTAATGAGAATTTTTCATCACAATGCTAAATTGCCCCAAATGACCTTGAACCGATTACAACGTTACGCAGCGTACTTATCCGGATTTAATTATGAAATACAAGTAAAAAGAGGAATCGACAACACTAACGCCGATTGCCTATCGAGAGCTCCTGATATTACAAAACTGGGTGGATGTTCCATTAATCAGGAGGTACATCTTATTTGCAACGAAGGCGTCCAGCAAATTAGCAACTCACAGATAAATTTCCAAACACTACGGGATGAAACCCGGAAAGATAAGGACATCATTGAAATCATGCAAAAGTTACAGAAACACAGTAATAACAGGGAGATAGACTCAGAATTTACAATCGATTGTGGAATACTTTTTAGAGGAAAAAGGGTAGTCATTCCAGCAACGTTACAGCGTTACATTTTACGTGAACTCCACCACACTCATCTGGGCATCACTAAGATGAAACAACTAGCCAGGCGTTATGTATATTGGAAGGCTCTCGACAAGGATATCGAACACCTAGTGCGAGCATGCCCCTCATGTGCAATAATTAAAAGCTCACCACCAAAGGCTGAACTGCACCCGTGGGAAGAGCCGGAGGGGAATTGGCAGCGCATATACATAGACTACGCGGGTCCTTTTCAAGATTGTTTTTTTCTCGTGGTGATGGACGCGAAGTCGAAATGGGCTGAAATCGGAATAAGCCGTGCAGCGCATTCTTCTTTTTCAACAATAAAAATATTACAAGAAATATTTTCGAGAAATGGATACCCAAACGTGTTGGTGTCCGACAATGCGAGTATCTTTACGAGCGACGAATTCGAGGCGTTCTGCGGAAACTGTGGAATTTTGTGAAAATGAAAATCTTACAATACAAGAAAAAGTGCAAGAGATACTTTTTAGGTACAGAGCGACGCCTCTCAAAAACAACAGGACACCGTCATGGCTCGCTATTATTCAAACAACAAGGCAACTTGGAGGCCAGGTATAGTAACGGAAAAACTGGGTAAATTACATTACATAATTACATTAGATAGCGGATTCGTACTAAAAAGGCACATAGACCAAATTCGCGTAACAGGAGTACAGCCTACAGAACATGCTAAGGAAGCTGCGACAGGTGATACCAACGGTAACCAGCAAAATGTAAATATTGAGGATCTAGTATTGTTACCCGATAAACCGACCGAACATTTTCAACAACCATCGTCACAGCAGAGACCAACAAGCCAACATGCATCAAGCGATCAACACACCAACAATCAACGGTTGTCAGCTTCGATACCTAATCAAAGAACTTCGGCAAGAGCGCGTAGAATGCCAGAACATTTGAGAGATTACGTAATAGATTCTGAATGAAATTTTGAATTATATTAACAATTCAGTATTGTCTAAGTAGAACTGCATTATACTAAAAGTAGATGAATATTCACCCCTATTGTGTTTGGCGTATTTAAAATACGTCTACGACTGTTTGGTAATAGATTAAAGGAAATAAGTTCACGTTCTCTTTAATCTATTACCAAACAGTCGTAGGCGTATTTAAATACGCCAAACACAATAAGGGTGATTGTAAAAAAAAAAAAAAAAAAAAATAATTTTAATTAAACGATTAATTAGTATGTAATAAGGGTAAGAGAATGTGATATTCAAATCTGGCAACTCTGAAATAATGTCAGTTTGCATTATACATACACATCAAAATTTTTAATAAAGGATTTTTTTTCTTTCTGTTTTTAGTTCTAAGAAGAACAACGTGGTTTTTAATTTCTTGTTTAGATAGCTTGAGTTTTACATGGTCACCACAGAGCCAGACAATTTTATACCACAAAGAATTTGATTCTCTGGAGTGGTGGGAAGCCCGCAAAAGAGAATATCCCTTGCTTTTCAATTTAAGTTGTTTTGTATTAGCAACACCAGCCAGCTCAGCTTCTTCGGAAAGGCTCTTTTCAAAAGCTCGACATTTGTTATCCGAAAAAAGGTCGGTACTCGGAAAAAACCCCGAAAGTGTTAATCAAATTATGTTTTTACATACCAATTTAGATTTGAATACATTGAATACTACAAATTCAAATAATTAGTAAAGTAGGATTTTAACGTTAAACGTTTTATCGAGAAAAAATGTTAATTTTGCAACTACCCAATATATGTATATGGATTTAAAGTTTAACTTTAAATATTCAAATAGAAATGTACATCAAAACCCGTTTTTTACTTATTAAATTGTTTTTGAGCTTATTTGAAATAAAAAATGTATTCTAAAAACAAAATTTAATATAAAATTTAAAATAAAAGTTTTTTTCTATTCCAACAATTGTTATTTAATTTAGAATCTTTAAGAAATAATGAATATTTTTAATACAAGGCAGGCAGGTTCAAACAGTATTAAAAACATGCTGCAGGTTAAACATTTAAAAATACATGTTATTGAAATAACAGCCTACAACAGTTTAACTTAATTGCATAGGCATGCAAAGACAGTATGTTAATGTAGACATAACATGGCATAACACCTTGTCTGAGTTAACATAACATGTCAATGCATGAAAATATGGAGAACGACATTTTTACATAAAATGTTGAATTGTGCAGTACTTTATGCATTAAACACATTCGAGACAGCAGACTACCGACTTCAATCTGTCAACAATAGAATACATGTGTGTATATGGAAATGATTATTTTAGCGACGACACGGCAAAATGGCTGCAGGTTGTTGACTATGCTAATTTTGTCGTTGTAGTCAAATTAAACTAATTTCTATTTTTGTACGCAACAAAACAGAAAAAGTGCTGCTAATATAATCAAAAATTAGAAGAATTAGTGCTTATAATAATAATTTTTTGGTTAAACAGCACAGAACCAAATTGAAACAAGAATATAAGCGCGGCTCACCACCAAATCTATATTATTATTACTTTTTAGTATCCTTAAAAGAAGTTATATAGGAAGATGTTTGTCACGCCAACGCTCTTAGTTTTAGCAGTATGGGTATCATTGAAAAATTGAAAGTGCTTTTCACATGGTGTTTAAAGCACACCGATTTATTAACCCATTAAGAGCCCATTTCAAATGCTCATACTTCTTGACTGACTTTTTTACTAAATTTGCTTTATCTTTAAATTATGTCGATATAATAATAATTATTTAACAATAATATACACATGTTACCAAAGTTATTAGGACTTTGATTAATAAAGTTTTTCTGTATTGCGGGTTTTCAGCCTTCCGGAACACTTTTCAAATATTTACATATTACTATATTTCAATATGTAACAAGTGCATAAACTATTACCACTATATATTTTAACTCAAACTTATAAATAAATTGTGAAGTTTTCCAAAATAAAATTTTTTTAACCCTTATAACTTTAAGATTTTATATGATGGAGTTTCTAAAAATATAGCATACAAAAACTTGTGGTGTTCTCTATAACATATTATATTTGAGGAAATATTATTATACATATCGACAAAATTTTAAGATAAATCCTCTTAAGGGGTTAATAAATCGGTATATTTAATACATCATATGAAATGTGTTTCGAAAGACTTTATTATGATACCAATACTTTAAAGATTCAGATTATATTTTTCTTCCTATACTATTGATAAAGTGCTCTGAAACATTTACGACCTATAATTCATAAACTTAGTGCGTTGAACCAAAAAATTACAGTAAAATCGCGATACAGTAATCTTGCAGTCAAGTTAACCAAATTTTAGCGCTTCTGTGACGCTCTAAACGTCAACTCTAAGTTAACTTTTCAGATCGTATTAGTAAAAGTACTGATTTGTACAAACGATAACAAATTAGATTAAATTTTAAGCTGAAAGTTGAGAGTTTAAACAAAATTGAGAAATACATTAAAGAAAAACTATCGGCGTTGTATTATTGTATACCTGAAGCTGCCATCTCAAAAATAAAAACAAAACGTCACAAAATGTTCGAGGCTTTGAAGAATACATAGGGAAAAGCATACAGGAAAGCATTACAAAGACCAAAATATGCCGATCTTAAAGCAAGTTTGTACAAATGTTTTCTTGAAGCATCGAAAACGTAATTGCGCAATCACTGTTCTAATTTGAATGTTTAGAAAATGCCCAGAATTCGCTATCTGAAAATTTTTGAAGAACTAATTTTCTGACAAACGTCATATGTAGCACCTAACACATAATACATGACTGATTGTATAATTATTAATTATAAATTGTAGCCGGTACAAATTAGATCTAAGTTTCTTTTTTGTACAGATGAAAACTAAGTCATTGAAAAAAATATAGGTACATATGTTTATTATTGCATTTTTTTACAATTTAGAAAAGTTAATAAATAACACGAAAAAGTTAACAACCCTTAGGACATTTCAGTTTACTTGTTCGCGATTATACTGTATATTAGGATTTTTTATTCAACCTGCCATGAAGATGATATTCTTAAATTAAAATATTTTAAATGTTTTTTAATAAATTCATTTGTTTTTACGTTGAAAAATTTATGATAAATAAGTATTTATATTTTTGTAGGCTTAAATTAAGTTTGTGTACGAGTCTGCAATTATGCATGTTGTTAAATTTATAAAAATTAAAAATGATAGTGGCACCACTGAAATGGAAATACATAATAAAAAATACAGCTGCTTATATTTTTTCAATTGTAGCTGTCGTCTTCAAAATAATTCAGTAGCTGATTACGCGACTACAATTGCAACCTGCAGCATTTGTAGTCGTGCCTTCGTGTTGCCTGCTGTCTCGAATGTGTTTAATGCATTATATCCAGTGTGGCCAGGTCTAAAAAATTTTAACAGCTAAGACTGGCATTATACAAGGCCAAAAAATGCTAAAAATGATTTTAAAAAATGCTAAAATAATGCTACAATTTTGTAAAGTTTTTGGTTGAAAATGTATTACCAGTATGAAATTTTCTTGAAAAGTAAAGGAGAGATTTAAATTTTATGGCATTACATATATACATTTCATAAACGAAGAAGTTGGCCATAGTTCATGTACCTATAATATTTTAATATTTTGGTTTGTATGTTGATTTAAATATAGACAGGAAAACAATAAAGGCCATGTCAGATAAAGCTTTTGCTTCGCGTTGCGTTACCGATTCGCTTTGACATATAAGATAAAATATACATACTTATACCAAACATGTCACATAAAGTAATATGTACCGTTGCTTCGCCGGCGTTATGTTCATATCTTGTTCAAGTCGATAGCGCATGGAAATGTGGAGTTGTGTTGGTAGGATTTTCTTTAATCATATTGGTATTAAACGAAATTTTCAACACACAGTTGCACAAGTCGTATAGAATTTGAGAAAATAATTGTTTCCTAGATTAATTTTCTAAATTTCAAACAATTTTTAATTTATTAAGGAAAATTTAGCCAAGTTCAGCTATAGTTAACTATGCATTACTATAACTGCCAGTTAACAATAGATTTGCTTAAAAGTTTTTGTACTGTAAAAATATTAGGATATTATGACTTAATAGCATACCATTTGACAACGACAACCGTTTTTTGTAATAGATTAAAGTAAAACACAACCTGTGTTCTTTAATCTACTACAAAAACGACACAGTCGTATACGACAACGACAACCGGAATAGGTTGTTGTCTGTAGACTGAACCAAAAAAACAATACACAAATCAGTACAAAGTGTAAAAAACCGTACATTTGCGTACTGTTTGGGTGTTGTGCACAAATCAGTACAAATGAAAAAAAATCAGTACATGTACTGTTAAAAACATTACGTCTAGCATCCCTAAGTTGACTTCGCACCAGCTTTCTACTTAACCTTACCTAAGAGTGGCACAACCAAAACATTAGGAAATCATAAGCAAAGAAATCTTGAAATCTTACCAATCGGCGACTTCAATATCCAAATACTCCGCAACACTATGCAAATAGCGTTGATAACTTTCCAATATGGGATAATCGTATCCTTTAATTTGTACGTTCAAATTTTCATATTGAGGATATTTCGGTTTCAGAGACTAAAACAGAAACAATATTACCAATTTTTCAACTAAAAAAATTGTATTACCTCTAAGTAATCCGGTTCATAAACACTAGCTCGAAATGCCAAATTTGTATTCACTGTCCTTACTAGTTTAGTATTAGAGTGTTGTGCTACTGCTTTTATCAATGGATTAAGCTACAAAATTTTTAGAATCAAATATTATTTAACGAAATATATTAATAAATCTACCTTTCGCAACATTTTGTATTGTTGTTATTCCTAATTATTTTAAAGGTTATGTGATTGATCAGCTGTTTATCTAAAAGATGGAAGTGTTTGGAATATAGCTTTAGGGGTTGCGATAAGATCAGTGCTTTAGCATTTTCGGTGCTAGATAAAAGATTTGGCGTTTTTTCACCGACGAATAAGCCCAATTATTCCCTAACTTGGAGGCCACATGATCAAGTTTTTCCTTTAAATTTGCATATCGCTCTCACTTTTTTACCAACCCTGCGGCCACAAGATCAACTTTTTGTTGATAGTCTTTTACATATACTGTTTGTCAAAATTTACATAAATAGAAAGCTGTGACGTGGGATGCACGCAATTGTTAAGCAATTTACTTTCAAGATGTCAACAAGAAAACCATTTATACTGACGAACGAAAAATTTGCTCACTAAACTTCTAAGTCTCGATTTACACGTTTCATCTTTTGATGCTCAACTTCTTTTCAATTCCCTTTTGAAGATGCTATTATGTTCACACGCAGCAACCGGTTTCAACTACACTTTTATTCAAAGCGAACCAAAGGGAAAAAGAAAAGAAAAAAATTTACATGCTGCCATTGTTGTGCATATACCTACGAATGAGACACAAAGCGTACTGCCCAAGTACAGGCATCTCCGTACGAACCCCTCTTCTTCTTGCTTCCCTCTCCTAAAAACACAAGAGTTGAGCATCAAAAGATGAAACGTGTGAATGTAGACTAATCAGCTGTTAAATTGAACGTAAAATTGCCAAAAAAATGGATGGTTAAAATTGAGAGCAATCTCGTGGCCAATTTAAAAATTGTGAGTGTGTTAGTAAAAAATGAGAGTGAGAGCAAATTGAAAGGAATTGAAAGACAAAAATCGATCGTGTGGCCTCGAAGTAAAGGGCATAATAAACCACACAAATTACTTGGCAAACATACCGTTTGTTTTTGCTTTTTTTTGCCAATAAATAACACAATCATATTTCGTACAAACATTAATTTTTCATATTTGTTTTGTTTTCGATGAATGCAGACGACGATTGTGGTGCGGCAATTTTGCTCACTATTTGTCTAAAACGGAGAAAAAACATAACAAAAAGTAAATTATTTGAGTAAAATGTGCTCTAAAAAACGAGCTGTTTTGGGGCAAAAAAACGCTGCTAAAAATTAGAATTTACTGCTGAAAATGTTATTATTGCTTTTCCTTCTACGTCTTTACTCTGCAAAGTTTTCGTTGAAATTAAAACTTTTAGCACTAGACCAATTAACCACAAAATATTTGTACAATCGTTAAATTTTTACATGTTTTTTAACACACTCACACTTTTCAATATGACAAACAGTATGTGTAAAAGACTATCAAGAAAAACTTGATCGTGTGGCTGCAGGGTTAGCACTTTTTTAAAAAAGAGTTAAGTTATCGCTTTTCTGTTAACATTTTTTGAAATTTAGATACGCAGCATTTTTTGTACTTTTATTTGTAACATTAAAATCAAGGCACATCAAACCTTAATATATTTAAATGTATACTTCTTATTAAAGGCCCAACTATAATATTCATAAGCTTGCTTAATTTTCTGTCAAAAATCAACAAAAAGTCTTTCAAATGCATTTAAAAATACAAAAATGAAGTCATAAAACATTTGATTCCGTACGGAAAGTGCGATCAGTTTCGCACTTTGCTTAACACAGCGTTTACATTTGTCAGTACTGGCAAGACAGTAAGAAAATACATATTATTTGCCAAAAACACTACTAACTGTCTTCGTGACGTAGGCGTCCAGACAGTCATTAAGACAGTTCACTTTTTAAAAAAATAGCACAATTGAATGTTGCAGTGCAATTTCGATTGAAATTTTATTGAACTAAACAAATCAAAAAATAGCATAAAACAACTATATTGTGTACATATGTAGATAACACTTAACTAAAAAAATAAAAAAAAAAAACAAAACAGAATTATCCCAATTATGAATAACAATTTTCCGGGAATTCTTCCTTTTTTGCATTTTTACAATAGAATTTAAATAGGAAAAATGGGTGAAGGGAAAAAACTCCCGGAGTATTTTTATTTATAATTGCGCTGTATGTAATTGATTTTGTTTCCTCTTTGTGTTTTTTCTTTCTTTTGCGAACAAAACTTCAAGCTACTGCAGCAAATGTCAAATCACTATCCAATTTTACTGCCTGCGAAATTTGTAAGACAAATAACAGATTCATAAAACTTAACTTAAAGTTTCCTTACCTAACCTAACCTAAGCTCAATATGGTTTGACACATATGACTTACATGTATTCGCACAGATGGTTAAGCCAACTTAAGCATTATAGTTGGGCCTTAACATTTGTATAGTACATATCGTCAAGTGGCTATTGGTATGCCGCATGGGACATTTTTACCAAACAATAGTTATAAATAAATTGTATATAATAAATGGGATCTCTTTTCACATCCTTCCTTAATCCATTTTTTGATATATCGATTATATTTAGATATATCGAGCTCCAACATTGCCTTATATCTACAATTTTAGCATTCTTTAGACATTGTTTTACTTCATTCGTCACTTTTTGTGCTATGAAGAAAATTTCCAATGTAAAAGTAAAAAATTTTGCTTGTCATTGTTTTGCGGTATGCTCTATTTAAAAAATGTAGATCAAAACATTTTTGATCCGTGCGGCAAACTAGTAACCACCCCCGGAATATCATATGTGCTCCCACGACAATCGGTTCTACGCACCAGAATGACTTAGAGCTCAACGAACACCGACAAAGGATTGTCAACTCAGCAACACCTATTCTTCAGGTCGTGGCACAAAATAGGTATGTATTATTTAAGTTGAATATTAATAACTTTTCATATATTGTGCACAAAGTTATAATGACTTTAAGTTTAAATAGAAAACATATGTCGCGACCCACGTTATATTAAACAAAACAGGTATCGTACAGCTTATATTTATTAAATTAAATTAATCCAAACATTCTTTATAGTTTTTCTCGAAATAACATTTTTGTTTCCTGCGGAAAACTAGTAACCACGATATGTATGAACCTATATAATTTTCTCAATTTGTTTTTTATGTGTTTCTTTATATTATAAATTATTTTTGATATCATTTTACTTTGGCAGAAATGTCAGAAAAAAGTTCGTAAAAATGTAAAATTTTGCTTGAAAACCCAAAAGAAAACACCGTTTAAAGTGTGAATATCCAAGTGATATGTGCTGAGTAATGGAAAGTAGTAGACTTTAAGGCCGGTATTCACTATCATACATAATCGTACGATTCATTCACACGAAAATCTGACGGAATTCTATCCGTCATAAAAAAATGTCTGCAAAATCTGCTGTCAATGCCACACTATCCCACAAACAAGATGCAAACTCAAATGATTCAGATACTTTACAAGAAAATGCAACTCTGATCGCATAGAATCTATCATTTTATGAAAATTTTCATAAATATTTGCAAGTCGGACAGACTGTCAAAAAAATCTGTCGCTCAATTCATTTTTAAGCCACACTGTCATACATTATGAGCACACACGATTTTTTTGACATATCGTGCGACTAAATAGGATAGTGAATACCGGCCTTTACCAGCATTAGTTTGCTCTTGACAGCTGATTAGAAGATAGTGAGCAAATTCTTTTCTTAATGACAACTTGAAAGTAAATTGCTTAAAAATTGCGTGTAGGCTACGTCACAGCCTTCAATTTTTGTAAATTTTGACAAACAGTATATGTAAAACACAATCAGCAAAAACTTGATCGTGTGGCCGCAGGGTTACCTCAAGTTCGAAAGTGTGTACCCCGCATAAGTACAATGCAAGGCGAATTCATACAGGTGACCGCATCATGGGCTAGAGTTATGCTAGCTATCCCTTTTTTAAAAAATATACTTTGTATTTTGTTCTTGTAAAAAGTAAGAGTGAATGTCAAAATGATTTGTTGAAAATATAAACAAGGGATTTTTTTTGTTTATTAAATATTGTAATGTTTTATTACTAAAAGTAAAACACAAGCGAAGGTTGATGGATAATAATTGATTTTTATTTACAAATTTTGTTTGCTTAAATACTATTTATGAGAATAAAACTTAACCTAATATTGAGTGACTACAATAAGTTCACTCAATCACTTATTCTAGTACTTAGCATTAACTTACATACAAATGATACGGTATTGTATCAGGCACACAGAAATCTTTAAATTACCTTATCAAAGTGTATTTTCATTAATTATTACTCATATCGGTGTCCAGTGTATTAAGGAATTCATTCATAACTAAAGAATTTGTTAGATCAGCATAAATGTAATAACGTACATTGAACTACTGTTGTCGATTTTGTTGTCAAAATAAATAAGCGAACGTTGACCGTTGTTTATTTAAAATATCGAATTACACAAAAAGAATTTATAATTGTGACAACGAAAACAATTCAGTTATGTTACTGACCTAACTTAATAATATTATCTGTTTGTTTATTTGTAAGAAAGAATGAATTGTGTGGATACACTACACCCCCAATCTTTCAGTTAAAATTTTATAATTTTGTTTGGAATTTTAAAATTTTAATTTATTATGTAATGTGATGTGTGCGTGGAACAATACTCATATGCTTTATATAGATTTTACAGTTTGTAATAAAAATGTATACAAAAGTTTTGTTTAATATTTTTTTTTTTTTTTAAAATATATTGTTTGTATTAAAAAAAAATTTATTTTTATGTAATTCCTATATTTCAGTATTTGTAGTTTTATATTTTTTTTTTTTTTTTTTTTATAATAGGCATAACTAAAAAAAAATTTTTTTTCTTATGTTCTAATATTTTTGGTTTTGTTTCATTTTACAATGTTTATATTTCTTTACTAAATTCTTATGTACGATTTTTGTTTTTCCATTTATTTTTATTTCTACATTAACATTATCGATATGCACTACCTCATAAGGGCCAATGTATGGTGCTTCATTTTTTCTTCTATTTTCTAATTTTACTAACACTAAATCTCCTATATTAAGATCTATCCTATTCATTTTATTGTACGATTCTATACTTCTATTTCTTTTTGTTATTTCTATTAACTTTCTAGCATTTTCTAAAGAATGCTTTAACCTTGTCTTTAATTCATTAGCATAGTTTTCTAAATTGTAAACCTTTGGATGATTCATGACTTCATCCCCTGGCAAACTTGGTAATTTTCCGAAAACTAGCTCAAAAGGTGAGAACTCTGTGTCTACATGAGGTGTTACGTTGTATGCGAATGCATAGTAAGGAATCCACTCTTCCCAATTATCATCCTTTACAAATGATAGGAAATATTCATTCAGAACTCTGTGGTTTCTTTCCACAGTACCAAGAGTTTCATGATGGTATGGTGTTGATAATTTTTGTTCTATTTTCAACAGACTACATATTTCCTTAAGCAACTCGTTTACAAATTCTGTTCCTCTATCTGATTTTAGTGTTTTAAATATACCATATTTTAATATCAAGTTTTCTGTTAAGCATTTTGCTATTGACTTTGCTTCCTTGGTTTCCATTGGTGCGGCTATTATGTATTTGGTTAGTTCACATTGCATAGTTAGTATATACCGGTAGTTTCCTGATGGTCGTAGAGGTCCAACTGTATCTATGACTATAGTAGAAAAACTATCCTTTGGTGTGTCTGTGATACATAATGGTTCCTTGGTGTGTCTCACCTGTTTATTTCTTTGACAAAGGTCACATTTTAATACATAATTTTTTACCATTTTGAACATATTCTTCCATATGTATTTCTGTTTTAATTTTATTAAAGTTTTTCTAACTCCGAAATGTCCTCCGCATGGTGTGCTGTGATACAATTTAATTAATTCATGTTTTTTATTTTCATTTTCAATTCTTTGAGGATTTTTATACAGTAGAATTCTGACGTCTTTTTCTTTACCTTTATTTATGATTTCTTTCAATCTTTCTATTTTTATTTTCTTAAATATCTAGTCACTTTTTTCTAGTGCGAACTTTACACAATTCAATCTGCTTAAAACAGAAGGTAGTTTCTCCAACATATTATCTAAATAATAGGGATTATCGCTACATCTGACGGCCGTTTGATTTAATGCATGATTGTTTTCCACTACGAACTCTTTGGTCGACTTTTCTAATATAAATTTTAGCTTGCTTTGCAAGTTTTATATCTTTTATGGAAGTACAATCCCATATTTTGAGTTGATCAGACTCTTCAGGATTTATATTACCATTTTCTTTGGATCGATCTCTTCTCTGTTTGTTTTTCTTTTTATTTTCCTCATTTTTCATTTCCTCATTTTGTATCATTTTCTTTTTCATATTTCTTGTGATCACCAGCGTTTTATTTATATTTTCGTCAATTGTTTGAGGTACCATTGTTTTTAATATATGTGAGTCTATTTGTATTCTTGACAGTGCGTCTGCGTTAGTATTATTTTTTCCTTTTTTATAAACTATTTGGAAATCATAATCAGATAGTTCCAATCGGATTCTGGTTAATTTTGAGCTTGGGTTTTTGTGTGAGAATAATGCAATTAATGGACGGTGGTCTGTTACTACGATAAATTTTCTGCCGTATAAATAAGGTCTAAAAAATTGTATACCCCAGTAGATTCCCAGTAATTCTTTTTCGATTACCGATTTATTCCTTTCGTATTTGTTAAGTGAGCGACTTGCGAATGATATTGGTTTATCCTCACCAATTTCTCCTTGCGATAATATAGCGCCTAAAGCAAATTCTGATGCATCCGTTGTTAGGACGAACGGTTTTTCGAAATTTGGATATTGCAAAATAGGTGGACTAATAAGTTTATTTTTTAGAGTATCGAATGCTCTTTGACATCTTTCAGTCCATTCGAATTTTTGACCTTTTTTCAATAATTTGTTTAAACAATTCGCTATATCAGCAAAGTTCTCAATAAATCGTCTGTAATAATTACAAAATGCCACAAATCTTCTTACATCGTCAGCATTCTTGGGTACGGGATATTTAGTTATAGCATCAAATTTTTCTGGATCTGGCTTAATTCCTTCTGAAGTTATTAAATGTCCTAGATATATTACCTCCGGTTTCAAAAAACAACATTTTTTAGCATTAAGTTTCAAATTGTATTTTCTTAACCTTTCAAATACTTTTACAAGACTTTCGTTATGATGTTTTAGACTGCATCCGAATACTATTATATCGTCTACGTATATAAAAGCTTCGGATTCCAACCCAGATAAAGCTATTGTTAGCATTCGCTGAAAACTGTTGGAAGATATCTTCAGACCAAATGGTAATCTTGTATATTGATAATGCCCATCAGGTGTTGAAAAAGCTGTATACGGGCGAGATTTTTGATCAAGTTCAATTTGGTGAAATGAACTTGTCATATCTAATGTTGAAAAGTATTTTGCTCTTCCTAATTTATCCAAAATGTCATCTAGACGAGATAAAGGAAATTTGTCGTTCACAACTTTGTCGTTCAGTTTTCTAAAATCGACAACTAATCTCCATTTCTTTAAATCTGTTTGTCCTTTTTTTGGAACTAGCAGCAGTGGTGCGTTATATGGGCTTAAAGATGGTTCAATAATGTTGCTTTCCAAGAGTTTCTTCACTTGCGAATTTATTTCTGCTGTCTGAGTTTGTGGTAATCTATAATTTTTTATATATATAGGACTATTGTCGTTCAATTTTATTGTCTGTTTATAAAAATTATTGATACCTAAGTATTCGTCTTCAATATGGAATATTGACTGATATTCCTTTAATATATTTATTAGTTGCTTTTTGCTCTCATCGTTTACTTCATCCAGATTAAGTGTATTTAAAAGTTTTGTAAAACGACTGTTCGAACTTTGTTCGTCATTCTCCTTTTCATTAATGGTACATATATCGTAATATTTTAATGGGACGGTTTCTATCTTCAGATTCTCTATGATTACTATTTTATCGGTAACGTTTAATAATTTTATATGTTGATTTCCATATTTGGGTACTATTACATTTGCCAAAAATACTCCTTTGGTAACTTCTCTGTTTGTAATAACGGCATCTTCTTCTAATTCGATTGTGAATGGTAAAACTATTTCACTTCTTTGTGGTATTCTAATTTCATTTATTTTGTAAGTACTGTCATGTATCGGGATTATTACTGTTTCGTTGTTGATGTTAAATGTTAGCACATATTTGTCATAGTCAATATTGCATTTATATCTCATTAAAAAATCTCTGCCAAGAATTCCATCCGTTTTTATTGGAAATTTATTTTCTACTAATTGTATTTTTTGACTAATTACATCGTTATTTATTTTAATTTTTATTTTTGTAGAACCCAGTGATTTAATTACATTTTCTGTGATTCCTTTTAAGTTGCAATAATCATCTTGATTTTCCTCATAACTTTCTAAAAATTGTTCTTTGCACAGCGAGACATCTGCTCCTGTATCAATCAAAAACGTAAGGCTGTTCTTAACGCCAGCGATATGTAAATTTACATAATTTCTGAGGTTAGATGATATGCTATAGATTCTTTTCGTGTCTAGTTCATTCCCAATGGAGTCTCTGTGCGGGTTGACTCCGGGATTTGGAAGTTTCCCTGATCTTCCATGTGATTTATATTATAACTTCTGTTGTTTGTGTTTCGGCTTCTTTGGTTGTTGTTATTGCCTCTGTTATTATGAATTCTGTTATTGTTATTACCTCTGTTATTGCTGTTGTTAAAATTTATGTTACCATTGTTATTGTTGCTGTTATGATTTCTGTTATTATTGTTACCGTTGTTGTTATAATTTCTGTTGTTGTAGCCTGGTGTTTTGGTCAAACACATTTTTGCAAAGTGGTTGAATTTTCCACAGTTATGGCATTTATTTTCATCTGCGGGGCATCTACCATTATGGTTTCTACCACATTTTCTACAGTTTCTGTTTAACGAATTTTGATTCTGTTGTGTGTTGTAATGTAGTATCCGTTGTTGTTCTACACGAGATGAAGCGCTTTCGGCAATTTTCAAAGCTTCAGAAAATGTCGTTACTTGGCTTGCGTAGATAGTAGATATTAGTTGTGGGTCGGTTAACCCATTCAAAAATGCATTGAAAGCTATTTTATTGTTTGTGTTTACTATAGTGCTCCTACTAGATTCACCTTGTTCTAATACCTGCACCTCGTTTAATTCTGTAATGAGTTTCTCTATTTTTGCAGCAAAACCCAATATGTTGTTATCCTTTTGTGATATCCGTGTTATTTCATTCAGCAAAGTGTTTGAGGTCTTTAATGATTTATATGTTGTTTTCAAAATTCTAATTAGTTCTTCTATGGTTGTAGGTACCTGTATTTGTTTAATTCGGTTTTGTACATTTAATCCCAATCTTGATTTGAAAACAAAATTGAAAAAAGAAATATGCTTATCTGATGAAATAGATGCAAATACCATTTCCAAATTTGATAAAAATGTTTGCAATTCATTAGTTTTACCCGAAAATATTGGTATTAACTTTGTGATGGTTGAAAGCTCATTTAAATCTAAGGATGCCATGACTACGACTTGTCTTTTCTGTATTGAAGATTTCCTATCTAAATGTATTTTTAATAAATTGAGTGCTTCTTCTTTTAATTTTGAATTCCTTGTACATTTCGTTCTATTGCACTAACAATGCTAACTTTAATCCAAAAGCCTATCAGTACTATGACTAATACTATTATAATTATTGTTATTAAAAATTTCCTCATTGTGGTTTTTCAAAAATGCTTCTATTGTTAGAGTTGCCTATAATTCCCCAAATATTTGTCAATAATTCTACTTTTCTTTCTTCACTGATCTCCTTAGGCTCCTGGTAATCCTAGCTTATTAGGTTTTTTGGTTTATACATTTGATTTTGTTAATAGTTGTTCTTATTTATATATTTATTATTGGTTTTTAATTTTTTTTTTTTTTAAATAATGTTTCTAACATTAGTAATATTGTTTTGTATAGTAACAGAAAACATATTTCAATTAATATTATTGTTATTAAAATTTTTATCATTTTCCTATATTTCTAGTTTTTCTTTTACATATAATTATTTTTTTTTTTATTTATTTTTTTTTTTTATTCTTTAACTTTCTTATTTGAATTTTATTCTTCTTTATCGCCTCTTCCATTTTTTCTAGGCATTCCCCTTGTTCGTAGGTCTGTTGGTGTTTTAAAACTTCAAGCTGCTTTTTAAGCCTGTTGGCTTCTCCACCTCTTGACTTGCTTATATTTGGCAGCGGGAATATTGGTACTTCTACTTCCTTCTGTTTTGGAGGTTTTATTTTCTTTGGCTTTGGTCCTCTTTCCAGTATGGCTGGTTTTTGCTCCGTACTTCCTTCTTCTAGCAGTTTAGCCCAGCGTGCTTCGGCTTCCTCTAGACTCCGAAGGATCTCCTCCCAGGTTTCCGTCATATGTAGGGAGAAAAATAAAAAAAAATTTTTTTTTTTTTAAACGCCCATAGATCCTGACTAAGCTTAAGCTGTGTCTGTCAAGGATCTATGCTCAATTTAATTTAAGCACTTAAGAGATAAGCAAGACTGCTGTGTAGTCTCTTAGATGTGCTATGTCTAATTAAATTAGAGATTTGGGAGGATCGCCATGTAATGTTTTATTACTAAAAGTAAAACACAAGCGAAGGTTGATGGATAATAATTGATTTTTATTTACAAATTTTGTTTGCTTAAATACTATTTATGAGAATAAAACTTAACCTAATATTGAGTGACTACAATAAGTTCACTCAATCACTTATTCTAGTACTTAGCATTAACTTACATACAAATGATACGGTATTGTATCAGGCACACAGAAATCTTTAAATTACCTTATCAAATTGTATTTTCATTAATTATTACTCATATCGGTGTCCAGTGTATTAAGGAATTCATTCATAACTAAAGAATTTGTTAGATCAGCATAAATGTAATAACGTACATTGAACTACTGTTGTCGATTTTGTTGTCAAAATAAATAAGCGAACGTTGACCGTTGTTTATTTAAAATATCGAATTACACAAAAAGAATTTATAATTGTGACAACGAAAACAATTCAGTTATGTTACTGACCTAACTTAATAATATTATCTGTTTGTTTATTTGTAAGAAAGAATGAATTGTGTGGATACACTACAATATACACAATTGCTTTAGAAGGTATATATTTTTCCTGTATTGCAAATTTATTGTGGCTCCACTTACTCCTTACGCTCTTCTTATTCCTTGGTTTTATATTAATTTTTTTTTTATAAAATTAAAACAAGTTTTTTTTTCAAGTATTTAGATTTCTGTTGAATTTTAAATTTTAACTAATTTTTTCACAAAATGTAAACAAAGCTTGACATTCAGTATACACACAAATAAATAAACAATAAACAGATGACGCGAAAATGTCACCTCGATGAATTCGCCTTGGTACAATGTAAATGTACCTTGCTAACATATATTCGTCTCTTTCTAACAATTAAACTGTCATTTATGACAACAAAATAATTCTAAATTGCAGCCACAGTCAAAAGAAAAAATAATATGTACGTGCAGAAAAAATAAATTTTCTACGAAAAAATTAATTTTTTTTTATATTTTTCGATAAATATAATAAATTAAAGTATTACATAAATACGAGCACGGAAAAGTAAAAAGAAAATATAAAATGAAACAGTTTAATGAAAAGATAAAAAATATTTTATATTGCGTGGCGTTGTTTATGACACTGGGAAGACTCCAAATGGTTGTGGGAATATCGGATCCCGGTATAACAGATTTTGTATTAACACCGGTAGGAAAAACAGGAGTATCAGTTCAATTAAAATATTTTATTAATTCTCTATGGGTTTTTATAGATTTTGATAACAGAAAAAGAAATGAGACCGTTATTAGCCGACACCAGAATTTTTGTAAAAAGTAAGTTTTGTTGCACACTTGCTTTATAGTTTTTTTTCTAAGGGATGTTAAGTTAATATCGATTTAACTTTTCCTGTGTTAATGTTTTTTATTTACAGTTGAATGTAATACAAATAGTGGAAATAATTTAGACATAAAAATTTCTTGGTCATTGGTGGAGCGACAATGTTGGTTTGACGCTCCTGATGTAAGTCGACAAAAAATATCAAAATTTAGTTTTCTTTAATATTTAGTTTTGTCTTTTTCAGCTCCAAAAAGCTTATATTGACTTTGAAAATCAACAAAGAGCGCAAAATCAATCGTCTCAATTAGAATTAAAGGGGCAGTTTACTACCACGTGTCCTAATCACATTATCGTTTTGGAAATGTCTAACAATGGTGACCCTCTGGCAACTGAAGTAAGTCCTGCTAACAAACTAACTAATGTGGCTTTAACTGCCAAATCACCAGTTGATAATTTAAAAAACGCCAAACATCCATTTTCAGTAAGTACCTTGAAAATTAAAATCCCATTGCTTTAGTTTTTTTTTTTACAATTTTTATCGTTTAATTTTCATTTTTTTATCTCTTCGCTTCAATAACACCTGAAATTATGATTCATATACCTATGTAGAATTGCTTAAATTATTTGACAAACTTGTTTTTAATTAATTTTACAACCATTTGAAAAATGTTAAGAAGGCTGCATACAAACTAACATTAATAACCAGCGCAATATTTTAAAACTTTTCTGCCTTGGTATTTTAATTTGTTGCATGCATATTTCAGAATATTTTGCAATGTAACAATAAATTTCTAAACAAACATGGGTATAAAATCTTTTCCCACTTCACTATTTCCATCTAGGAAAAGAAAAATTCAAATTTATGTGCTATTTTCATAACACAAGTGGTTAAACAGTTTATATGAAAGACACTCAAAAAAACGGTGCTTTTCATATAAATTTTACTACACGTTCAATCACACATCCAATTTTATATCAAAAACAGGCATCAGAAATTAAGAACCGAAAACTTAAAATTTAAGTTTTTCAATTGAAAAATTCAAAACTCATGCGTACAAAATAAATTTTTTTTTCTATCAGTTAAAAAAAAAATAGGAAACACAAAAAAGATTTTTAAAGTACAATATGTGTTTTGTACATGAAAAGAAACAAAAATTTAAAAAATACACAAAAATGTTTTTTTTTATTTTTTTTTTTTTTTTTTTTTTTTTTTTTTGTTTTTTTGAAAAATATTTATCATTGGTGTTCAAAACATGTTTTCAACCGTACAAAAAAAAATTATTTTGTTTTATATGTTCTTCAAAGTTCAAAATAATAAAGTTCTTATAAAAACGTTTTTGAGAAAAATATTTTTTGTTTTTGTTTTTAGAAACTAACAATAAAAACTCAATTTGAAGTTAAAATTGTGAATTTTAATTAAAATTATAATATAAAATTGTGTTTAAAATTGCAATTGCAAAAAATCATTAGAGATTCTTAATTATCAAAACTAGCTGCTGTTGCATTAGCTGTACCCGCAACACAGGTATCTGTGGAGACAGCCTTTAGTGCTTTGCCAATTATTATGACCAAAAATAGAAGGAATTTAAGTTCTGAGCATGTAGAAAATTTATTGTTGCTCAAACTCAACATCAAGGTAATTGATAAGATTACTATTTAGTTCTAGGATAATCTTTATCATGTTATAACTACTTATTATTAATTAGCTTTATATTTTTTACTATAATTTTGTACGTATGAGTTTAAATTTTGTCAATTAAAAAAATTTAATTTTAAGTTTTCGGTTCTTTTTTTTCATGTACAAAATAATATTGTACTGAAAAAATAAATATCTTTTTTTTGTGTTTGCTATTACATATTTTTTTAAACTGATGAAAAAAAAATTTTTGTACGCAAGGCGAATTCATTCCAGGTAATCTCGGTTGTACAACAAGTACAACTCGTACAAAAACCACAAGCAATTTGTTTTTGTAAAATCATTGTACAATGTCAAAAAACCGAAACAAATCAAAACAGAAATAAAGATAATAAACAAAATTCTGACATCCAACAATTATAAAGCTAAAGAAATGAATGTAATGAATTCGCCTTGTTTGTACGCTTGATTTTTAAAAAGAAAAAATTAAATTTTCGTTTCGTAATTTTTTGTACAAAAGAACAAAAAAAAAATATTTTTCTAAAAACCTTTTTTTTTGAGAACTTTATTATTTTGAACTTAAAGAAACAATATCAAACAAAAATTTTACAATTTAAAATATTTTTCGAACACCAATGAGAAATATTTTTTTAAAAACATAAAAAAAAAACGTTTTCCGGTCCTTGATCAAAACAAAGCGTTTTTGAAATTAGGTTTTTTCAAATTAAATTTAGAAAACAAAATTTAAAAATTGTATTATTGAATTTTTATATTTAGAATTAAGCAATTTAAATAGAGATTTTTTAATTGGATTACGGAAAAAAATATTTAAAAATAAGATCATCCACTGTAATTTTTGAAAAGTTTTAAAACTAGACTAAAAAATTCGTTTTTGTTTTAAATTTTTTAAATACAACATTTTAAAATGAGATATTCCACTTCAAATTAAAAATAAAATATGTATTTGATAGTCAAATTTTTCACTTCGATTTCTGAAAAGAGTTTATTTTTCAGATTTTTCATTTAAAATGGAATATAGATTTTCCAATTAAATTTATAAGTATAAAATTAAATAAAATAAAATATGTATATGTATGTATTCTACTTCGCACAAACATGTGTATGTATATATGAAATGTAAAGGGATAGGCGCTATTCAAGACGGCTCTGATGATATCACGACATACATACATATGTACATAATTTAAAAGCCAAATTTTTTTATAATTTTTGGCAGATATTGATAACACTGTGTGACAAAACAAATAATTACTTATTAACTCTTGATCGCATGTTTCCCAGGCTGAGTTGTAAATGTAAATAATACAGTTTTGCTGGGCGTAATGTGTTTGTTAACTAATGTGAAATATAACTTTTTTTTCAAGGGGGGGTTAATCTTTCACTCAAAAACGGGAAAGAGGATTAAAGGTAAATTAATTTTATTAGCGGTTTTCACCCTTTGTATTAAGAGTAAAACTCTGTTATATTTAATACGATTTTATACTTCAAATCGTGAGTGTCTTTTTCGTATGCATTGTAAATTAATGAATTTGCTGAGTGAGAGAAAGAGACAGATAAAGTTTGTTCAACTGTTTTATTCTGGTAAATTCACACACTTTGTTTACTACTGCTTTTTGTAGGATTTTTCAACCACAGCGTAGTATATTTTAGTCTAATACATTTTGTTGTTGCAGTGTTGTAAATGTTAGTATATTTACTAAAATTATAAGATCAACAAGGTCTACAACGGACTTTACTTTCAAGGGTGAATTCCGCTATTATAAAATTAACTTATCTAAAGTAACAGTAACAACGAATATTTACTGAAAGTCTAGTTAAAAACGTAAATAACGCTTACAGTTACTTAGCAGTAGTTGAATTTAGTTTTGTACAGTTATACATACAGTGATGTGAAAAATAACTGAGACACGAAATAATATGGACATCTTACATGAAAATTCGAAAGGGCATACCAAATTGTTTTAATATATTTTTAAATACTGGTTTCTCAATTTTCATATCTCCATTTTTTTCAAGTACATAATTTTGTATTTTTAGTAATAATCTAGTTAATCGTATGCAGCTACACACAGGATTTTGTTTTTTAACCTCCAACTTTTTTTGTTAACTAAGGAAAAAAATTATATGATAACTGAAAATTATCCACTAAGTTTTCACTAAAAATACAACATTATGAACTTGGAAAAAATCGAGAAATATTGAGAAACCAGTATCTAAAAAATATATTAAAATAATTTGATTTTACAGATCGAAGAGAAACAGCAGTTAAGATAGAAAAAAAGATGAAACAATAAATTAACATGTGATGTAGCAATCGAAGTATCATATAATGTAGCAGTCAAGTAGCATTTGAGGTACCAATAAAAAAGCATGTGAACAAACCAAAACGCAAAAAAATTTTTTTTTATCGCAATCGTATTAGAACACGTTACGAACGTCTGATACTTAAAAACTCTTTACATTTAAAAGCAGAATCCATCAACAACCATATTTTTATGTGGAATTAACACATAACCACGTCTTTCAGATTTGACGGTTTATCCTCATTTGGGCGATTTTGAGTTCCATTTGACGATTTATACACTAAATTTGACGATTTTCAAATAATGGGTGATTTTTTAACCGTAGTTTTTTAAAAAATCTAATAAAACACTCAAATTTGCATCATATATTCAAAATTTTTATTGGAATCGATAAATTGGTCTTTGCCATTTACTTTTTAAAAATAACTTCATGTAAATGTTGCCCGCGACTCCGGTTCAAATGGTCCATTCGTAAGGTCCAATTTTGCACCACTTTTTCGAGCATTTCGGCCTGTATTCCATGAATAAGACGTGTTATGTTATACTCTAAGGCTTCAATCAATGTTTGGCTTGTCCACATAGACTAACGACTTCACATAACCCCACAAGAAATAGTCAAGAGTCGTCAAATCACATGATCTTGGCGGCCAACTCACAGGGCCATTTCTAGAGGTAAACTGCTCACCAAATTCATCCTTCAATATGTCCATTGTTTCACAAGCTGTGTGGCATGTGGCACCGTCTTGTTGAAACCACATATCAACCAAGTCCAACTCAGCCAGTTGGGTCAAAAAAAAAAAAGTCGCGTATCATGGCTCGATATCGTTCGCCGTTGACGGTAACTTTTCTTCTACGGTTGTCTTTGAAGAAAAATGGACCGATGATGCCACCAGCCCAAAAACCACACCAAACTGTCGATTTTTCGGGATGCATCGGTAACTCTTGTACGGCATGTGGCTGTTATTTACCCCAGATGCGGCAGTTTTTCTTGTTTACGTATCCATTTAGCCAGAAAACAGCCTCATCGCCATTTTTTAAGCACTGAAACCGAATTTCTGAATCACGTCTCTTATTCTAGATCTGCGATCGACAACCTATACTATTACTATTCTTTACCATGTGTGTGCACACGTACGTAACAAAAGAGCATAAAAGAGAAAAGAGAAAACGCGGCGCCCTGATTTTGCCGATCGCAGTTCTAGATTCTTAAACTTTTTTTTTTTTTTTTATTTATTTATTTTAGGTCTACGGAATAAATCCTTACAGACCCGGTATATATAAAAAAAAAAAAAATATTTACATAATATGTATACAAAAAAAACAAAACATTTAGACAGCCATTTAATTTCATTGATTAAGGTATAGAATAATATTACGTTTGATGACATTAACATTAACAGAAAAATCAATAAGAAAATAAAAATCATTATAAAGTTTACACAATTTTCTTAGAGGATCAGAATTAGTATAATTTGTTTGAAAGACTTGTAAATATATTGGAATGTAGAAACGAGTTGATCGCTGAGGAACATTAAAGTTTATGTTGCTGAGTAGGAAGTCGGAGCAGACCGCACCATTTATTAAGTTGAATAAAAATGAAACGCTAAGCATAGTTCTTCTACTCTCCAACGTTGGTAATTTTATTAGTGCAAGCCTTGTGGTATAAGAAGGAATAATGACGTTCGGATTCCATGTTGAATTACCCAAGCAAAAGAGAAGAAATTGTTTTTGGACTGATTCTATAATGTTTTTGAGATAATCAGCATCCGGATCCCAAATAACAGATCCATATTCTAAGATTGGTCTGACTAAAGATGTATATAACCGTTTAGTAATGACTGGTTCAGTAAACTCCTTAGCCCATCGTTTTATAAAAGCCAACACACCACGAGCTTTGTTCACCATCATAAAAATGTGTTTCTTGAGATTTAATTTAGGATCCAAAAGTATTCCAAGATCTGAAAATTCCGTAACCAATTCAAGTTGATGTCCGCCCAATGAAAAGTTAAATAATGGGTTATCATTTCTTGAAAAACGCATATGTTTACATTTTTTTAAATTGAGTTCCATTAAATTAAGCACGCACCATTGAAATAGCTCATCCCAATCATGTTGCAGCAAATTTTTTCCAATGTAATTGTCATAGCTATGAAATATCTTCACATCATCGGCATACATTAAGACGTTACAATATTTAATTACGCATGGCAAGTCATTGATGAATAAGGAAAATAAAATTGGACCAATGTGGCTACCTTGGGGCACTCCAGAACTTACAATAATGTGTTTTGATCTGGTATTATTAAAAACAACATTTTGCTTTCGGTTTGTTAAATATGATTTAATCCAATTTAAACTCCCGTGTGTAAGTCCCATAGCATGGAGCTTTATCAGAAGTAATTTATGATTGACTTTATCAAAAGCTTTGCTAAAATCCGTGTATATACAATCTGTAAATTTCCTTTTTATAAAACCACGATTTACTATAGTAGTCAGCTGCATGATATTAGTTACTGATGAGCGACCTTTTCTAAAACCATGTTGACAGGGAGCTAGTAAGGACGAAATTTGATGAAGAAGATTGTCGGTAACACACTTTTCAAAAAGTTTAGGGATTGAACTTAACTTTGCTATGCCTCTATAGTTTGTAACACATGACTTACTGCCAGATTTAAATAGCGGAATAATGAATGAGTCTTTCCACAACTGAGGAAAATAACCATATTTTAAGGATATATTAAATATTATGCTTAATGGAGTAGCTATTGCAAGTGCGCAATTCTTAAGAACACAACTAGGAACACCATCGGGACCCATATGGTATGATGACTTAACAGATTTTAGAGAGTCTAAAATCTGATTTGTGTGGATTGGAGAAAAGTGTATTGTTTGATGGCCCACAATTGGATGTGGGTATTCATTTAAATCATATTGGGAATCAGAATAGGTAGGTAGGTAGGTAGGTAGAAAGGCTGGTGTGAAGTCTCCTTCACACCCCCACCCAGAGACCAATACGGTCCATTGTGATGCCTTGTTTATAGTTAAGAAGCTGAAAAAAGAAGGTGAAGAGAAACAGCAAAAGAATCAGAAAAGATAAGAACAGATAAGAATAGATGAGAAAAGGAAGTTCTGACCAAACCCGAGAGAAAAGCCTCACTCAACACAACACCAATCCGCCCTATGTGCGGCTAGCTCCCAGTCTCCTGCTGCGCAGCCAGGCCATCCCCATTACGAATCCTATCAGACTCTCGAGCCCACAGCCCGGGACGTCCCCTAATTCGCCTAGGAATCTGCTGCCCAGCCACCTCAGCCTGCTGCCCTGTAGCCTGGGACAGCGGCACAAAATGTGCTCAACCGTCTCCAGCTCCTCCGGGTCCTCACACAACCCGCACATATCCGACACGTCGGATCCTAACCTCATCGCCATCCTGCCTATCATGCAATGACCCGTGATGATTCCTATTATGGTCCTCACGCAGACCCTGCTTCTGCCCAGCAACAACTCCGAGTCGGACTTCCTGAGCACCGGCCACATCGTCCGTGATACCCGGCAGTCCGTTCGGTTCCCCCAGGCCCTATTGGTCGCGCCCAGAATCCATTCCCTAATCTTCCCAAAGTAGAATCCTATTGGAGGCCTAATTGCCTCTATGTGATTAGGATCCTCCATCTCTGAGCCCTGTCTCGCCAACTCATCAGCAATCTCGTTGCCGCTTATGTTGCAGTGACCAGGCACCCAGCACAATCTCAACATATACTCTCCTAAGGCTCCCTCCAGAGCCCTCCTGCAACCGTCAACTAGCTTGGATTTCACGTAACAGCCCCTTACGGCCATAAGGGCCGCCTGGCTGTCGACATATATAGTGACCTCCGAGCCCCTATCAATGTTGTCTCTCATCAGTTCCACGGCCCTCAAGACCCCCAGAACTTCCGCCTGAAAAACACTGGGAATCAGAATAAGTGGTGGAAAAAAAAATCAGCAAACAAGTTGCTTATTATATGATTGTCACTAGATTCGTTAGCACCGAACTTCATTGTTTTTGGGAAGCCACCAGATTTCTTTTTGGAATTAACAAATTTATAAAATGATTTCGGGTCGCAGTTAAAATTTTGCTTCATATTAGATATATAGTTTTTATACAGCTTTGTGTTTAATAAGTTATATTCAGCACGTACAACCGAAAATCTGCTATAATCGGACAGCAAGCCAGTTGTTTTATATTTTTTAAAGAGTTTATTTTTTATGTTTTTAAGTCTAGATAATTCTTTTTTGCACCACGGGGGACCAGATTTTGTGTGCATTGTTAATTTAGGAACACATTCATTGAAAAAATTTTACAAAGTTTTATAAAATTTTGCTATCATGGAATCAATAGCTGCTGGAGTATAACAAGGAATATATAGTAGATCATGCCAATTCGTGTTAAATAACAGATGTTTTAAGTCGTCGTAGTTACATTTTTTGAAGCAGAAAACCTTTTCATGCCAAGTAGTTGAGTCGGAGTTACTTTTAAATGGAACATTAAGGCTGATATCAAGAGTAGGATGATAGCGGTCCTCTGGTGCTGTAATTGGATCTGCACGCTGTAAGGAACAATCGGCTGGTTCATTTACAAAAACCAGATCTAATAATTTACCAGACGAATTGTAAACTCCATTTATTTGAAAAATACATAGATCATATAAGCTATTCAAAAATTCGAACACCCAGTCTGCGGCTTTTGTAGGAGTAAACATATATGAGTCAGGTAAAAATTTCCATGAAACATTAGGTAAGTTAAAATCACCAAAAGCAAGAATAGAGTCACCTGGTGCAGATAGTGATACTACTGATTTGATTAACGAAGCATGCTCTGTGTAAATACGTTGATTATTATTTTGGCTTGGTGGGATGTAGGAGCAGGTCATAAATATTTTGCTGTTATGTAGTTTTATACGGATGCCAATAAATTCGATGCCTTTAGGAATATTGCAGTCTATTTCTTCAGATGAAAACATGGTAGAAATAGCTATTAGTACACCTCCTCCAATTGTAGCAGTTTCTCTATCGAGTCTATAAATATTATAATTACTGCAAAAAATTTCGTTGTTGAGGATGTTTTTATTTAACCAAGTCTCAGTGAATATAATTACGTGGTGGTGAAATGTAAAACTATCGATGTAAAGTTTGGATAATTTTGTGTTTAACCCAAAGACGTTTTGATAAGTAATGAACAGTTGGTTATCATTTTCAGTAATCAGTTTTTTTGAACTTTTGTAGCATATTCAGATATATGACATCCTGAACAAGCAAAGCCATCTGTTGACAAACTTCGAGAATTAACTTATACATACATATTACCAAAATGTTTTTAAATATTGGATTTTTCAAAACCTGAATTTTTCATATTTAAAAACGCTTGCTGCCCTTCTCTAACTTGGTCTGTAAAAGAAGTTACAATTTGCATTTAACGTCAGTAGGGATGAGAATGTCGATTTTATTATTAGAGATTTTATGAGACAAGAAATATATGTATGTACATGTAAGTATTATTAATTTTTTAGGATTTCCAGTAAAACAAACGGAAAATAGCAACAAATTTTAAAAACTCACAAAATTTAGTGTTATTTTACAATGACGATTTATGTAAGTCAATTTAACGAATTTGACGATTTTTTTTCTTCAAAATTTTCCTATTTTCAACACATTTTATAGATTTGGTGTTCAAACCCTAAATAAGCGGAAAGTTTGTTGTTGAAATGGATACAAATTTTCATTTGAGGTTATCATTGGGGAAGTTAAATAAGAATCGGATTCTTTGGGGAAAATTTCATTTTTATGTTTGAAAAACTAAAATTATTTTTAAACACATTGGATGAGTCAATGGAATTTTCACCGTTTAAATATACTCTTACATATGTATGTGTTTATACATATGTTCATTATTATAGCCCTCATCACGTGCACTTGTCATTCCCTTCATCTGCGTTACCTACGTGCTTCAAATATTAAAATTTAATACAAGTTTCGAAACCCGTTCGTAAGTATATGGTGCGGCTGTATAGACAATTTTCGAGCAATGGATTAAATTAAAATATAATTTTTTAATTATTCTCTCAACCAAATATTACTGTGGTAAAATAAAATGTTTGCATAAATTAATTAATTATTGGGAGATGTTTGTGAGATAAGGTTAAGTTAGGTTAAGAAAGGTTATGCGCCCAAGGGCGCATATCCACTTGGAGACCAATGAGGTCCTTTGTTAATCCCTTCAGTAAAGGATAAAAGAGGAAAAAGTGAAAAAGAGAAGTAAAGAAGAAGAGTAGAAAATAGACTTAAGGTTTGGTAAAGATTAGTAAATACGTAGGACAAATTCCCCCTATGGTCCCCCCAACAGAAACAGCCGTCTTATTTCCCTGCCAAGCCCCAGTAGATCGGTTGGATTACATCCAGCGATACACTCCAGTTCGTCGTCTAGCCCCTAGCCATTTCTGCCTGAGGCCGTGCATCCTAGGCATGATCGCACCGTATAATTTGACAATGCTCTCAGCGCAGCCTGACTATCGACGTAGATTGTACCACAGATCCTCCTACTATGTGACCCAGTATCACTTCCGTCGACTCCAGATCGCTAGGATCTAAGCTTGGAAGACACTGCACTCATCCGGGAGTCTGAATGACCATTTCACGTCAGTGTCAGCAATAAAAACACCAGCCCCAGTGCCAGTGTCCATCTGCCGACACACCAAACAGTCCGTTGGATCCACGCCAAACTTCCCTATCCGGGAACTCCACCGGTGGTGTTACACCGAAATCCAAGGTCATACTCCTATGATCAGAGATTCCCGCCGGAATAATTCCCTGATTAAGCAGACCCACTTCGTATATATTCCTTGTGTGGTCATCCCGCCCAGGTCTAATCAAGTCTAAATAAGTTCCTAAGTTCGTAGAGTCTAAATAAGTTCCTGGCAGCCACACACCTCACATAATGTTCAATGGGGGACATATGTAGTAGGATGTCCAAAGCCGCCTGTATCGTGCTCCTCCTTGCACAAGTGATGCCAAGAGATGCACTTCTCTTTACACTATGATCCCCCAGGCTCGAGTTGATAATCCTGCTGCCAAGCATGCAGACTATCCACTCCACCAGAAAGCCCTGAACTCCCAGCTCCTCCTTGATCGCCTCAATCCTAATGTTATTAAAGGCTCCTTCTATGTCCAGAAACGCGGCGAGAGTATATTTCTATGCCTCAGGCCGTGCTCCATAAGACCCACCACCTCATGTAGCGCACTCTCAACAGATTTACCCTTAAGATAGGCATGTTGAGCGTTGCTAATGAGGTGGGTATCAATATTTCTCCTAAGATAGAGATCTATCAGTTTCTCGAGTGTCTTCAATAAGAATGAAGACAGACTAATAGGCCTGAAATCTCCCGGCTTCGAGTGGCCTGCCCTACCGTCCTTGGGTATAAAAATTACCCTGACCTCTCCCCGCCCCCTAGGCAGATACCTCCTACTGAGGCATTTCCTAAATATATTCACCAGCAGAAATAATGCGTCGTCCGGGATATTGCAGAGCATGACCGGATAAATACCGTCCGGACCCGGTGATTTATATGGGTCGAAGGTATTGACTGCCCACTCAAGCTTCTCCCTTGTGACTATTTTTTCGACGCAGGCGGACGTATGACTCGATATCACAGACATTCCGTCCCATTGACCATCGTTCATACCTCCGGTTTCCGTACACCCAGGAAAGTGCGCCTCCATGAGTAAGGTTAGGGTCTCAGCAAGACTCAGTCCATAAGCCGTCAATCCTTTGCACATACTCCAGGGCACTAGGATCCTTGGATGAAATCCGTCGGAATCTAGACAACTCGTTGACATTATCAATGGATTCACAAAACTGCCTCCATGAGAGCCGCTTTGCCCTTTTAGATCCGCCTTATACTTATTGTCTTATTTGTGAGATTAAGTGGAATAAATTTATATTCACCAATTCGAAAAATTACGTTCTGCTCAAAATGATGCAAAAAAAAAATCAAAGGCAAAGGTTTATCAAGACGCATCTGGCACAAAACACTATAAAGAATGGACTTAGAATGTACTCAATACCAATGAGTAGCGAAGACATAAATTAGCTGTATTGGGCTCAAGTATATAAATATAAATATAAAAAGTAATCTTTGTGAGTTAAAAATTATTCTCACTGATACATAGTACAAAAATATACAGGGTGTCCGCCGGGAAGGTATACTACTTTGTTTGTTTATAATTTTAAATGGTCTTGCGGAAGAAGCTCTTGTGCCAACTGATTCTTAAATGGAAACAAATGAAAATCTTTGTGCAAAATTGTGGCCAAAGTGGTTTTTTTAAAGACCAAGCTCCTGAGTACGGCGTCGGTTGATGGATTGTTTGGAACACTTTCTTGAGCAGCAGTAATGTTTTCAGCCGATCTTGCAGTACGTTGTGGTCCATGCTTGGGCCTATCACCTACAGACCCTCTTTCTTCGAAATCATTTACTACATGATGAATAGTGCGTTTTGTTGGCACGTTGTTTCACCCAAAGATTTCACGTAACTTTTTCATCGTCACAGTAATCGATGATTGATTTTGATAAAATATTTTAACGATTAAAATACGTTGGTTTATTTTCTTACTTTCCGGCAGACACCCTGTATAATTAACAAATAATCTATTAAACATTAATTATTAAAAAATACTATTTTACTAGCTGTATATATAATATAATAAAATGTAAAGGGTTCCAATTCCTGTTTTTTAATAATGTGAAGTGAAAAAAAAATACATTTTCGTTTTCATTAAAACTTATCACTCTAGCTTTTCATAAATAATTATTTAGGTATTCTCGTTTATGATATGGAAATCATGTGCTATTCAATTTGTACCTATGAAACTTTTGTAACTAAATTATCAAAATTTAAAATCAAATTCAAAATAAACTAATAAAAAATACGAATTTTTTTGAAGCAACATTCCAAATAGATCTTGGTTGTTTTTAAGTAGCTTATTGCTTTTTTAAAATAGCTATTTGTCCGCGTCCTAGTAGATTTGCTATTCTCAGTTCAGCAAGTCTTGATCTTTAATTTTTAGTTTTTTTAGTTATTTAAGTTTTTTGACATACCGCACTTCGCCCTTCTTCTTTCTTGTTGGTATACAAATTTAACGCCAGCACCTGAAGCTTTACCTCCAGATATTGCATCGCTTCAAGTGACAACATTTTATGCGCAGTCGTCCACAGATGCACTAAGTGACTACTCAATATTGCTATTGGTGTTTTGGGATATGGCTGAACTGGGCTTAAATCCTTCTTCTGGCGTTAAATCACCGTCGACTGTCTTTATTTTCGTTATTGTAATAATCTTTTCTTTGAAGGGTATATTGTTTTATTGCCCGTATGAAGTGTAAAATTGGTACAGACGAGCAAAAATAGCAATATAATGTACTACATATATTCGACTACGCCGAATATCACATCATATATCTGTGTTTATCTTAAAATCAAAGTTTTGAGGTTAGCGGAAAAGCCATTTTAGATCAATCATTGCACTAGGCATTGAACTTTTTGAACATGGTTATAACGTTAAAAAATCGGAATTGGTCCATCTTTTTCAGAAGCTTATTAACTATTATCTACCTTAAATTAATCCAATACATTTTCCATTACATCCACCAAGGAAAAAACTCCGGCTTTTTAATGCCTAATTGATACTTTGACAGTTAAATAGCTTTAATAGCTTCTAAATAAATGAAAATAATAATTTGTCTTATATGGGAGTAATATTTCCACTGCTCTTACCAAGGCAATTATACACTACTTGCCATCTCAAAATTTAGCGCTATCTGCAGTAACAATTCTATTAATAGGTGATTAGTATCGTTTATTTTTATTGGTCCACATTCACTTCTAAATAGTTTATTATGTATTAATTCGATTTGCACTGGCTCACTTTCGCCAAAGTAATTTTTCATTCTCTTTCGCAAACAAATTTTCTAAGTAAATTATTTTTTCATGTGAAAATATCTTGGCACTAGTTTTTACTTTATTACAAAAAGGGAATCGACAGAGTTTTGTAACTGTGAAAAATGTTTTGTTGCGTTCAATTTTTTTCATGTGAAAACATTTTTAAGCCCTTTTTCATTTTTCACTAAACAGGAATCAAAAGTACTATGGAAATGTCAAAAACTTTATATATCAAGAATGTCCTGTTTTTTAAGGAAACTCATTTTTGTTTAAAAAATATATTTTGGGAATTTCAGCCATTCGTTCGTACCATAAATTCAGAAAAATTAAATATCACGACAACAGAGCCACCTTTCGGAATTTAATTTAAAAGAAACCTGGTTCCAGACTAAACTAATTTATTGTCCAAGCTTTATTGTCAATCGGTCCAGCGGCTCTTGAGTTTTAGTAACATGTCCCGGAACAAACGTTTTTATATATCGCTCAGGTTCCTCTCAAGACAGTCAACTATAAATTTTCAGTAGAGGCAAAAAACTGTTTTTTTTAAATATTAACATTGAAAGTTAAAAAGCTATGGCATTGTTAAGAAATACGAGTAAGCAGTATAAAACTGTAGTTGGCTTTGTAATTTTTTCAGGGTTAATCGAAAAATAACAAGTTTTTTGAGTTGTTCCCCTTCATGTGAAATTTGTACATATTTATAGTGGTGTCATTTCAAGTTGTTTCAGTTTAACTGCAAATAGAGCATCATCAAAGTAAACTGTTGTGACATAGCCACTATCACAACTGACTTGTTGTTTTCAGGTGGCAAGCAATTGATTGTGTAGTCAAATTTATATGAAAATCGCTCAGTTTTTTGAGTGCTTTTCATATAAATTTTACTACACAATCAATTGTCTGTCACCTAGAAACAGCACATTAATATATTTATCTTTAGTTGAAACAAAACTGATATGAGTTCAGCTTACATTTGGGGACAACTCAAAATATTTCTCTTTAGTTGACTATGGAGAAGCTACTTTTATATCAAGAAGAGGGATACAACTGTATATTTTTTTTTTTGGCGAAAGAGTAGAGAAAATGATGTAAGATTTTTGCAGTGGTTTGATAGGAACACTGTACATCGATTTCTTGCAAAAAGTAAAAATATAAAAATTACGAGTTGACTCTCTTTACCGGAACCAGCGCGATATATAAATATATTTATAGATATTTCTTTGGGGTTTTTTTAAAGGGAATATTTTGGAGAAATTTTTTTAAATTTGCGGAGGATGAAAATATATATCTGGCAGCCATGAGCATGCTAATATTGAGTTTGTTTTTCGACTACTCAAGGCGAATTCATACATGTGTCCGCAAAGAGTTTTGCTAGCTGTCAATATTTTTTGAATGAACCTTGACATTAAGAATACATATACCTACATAAAAGGGCTAGCATAACTTTCTCTCTGATGCGGTTATTTTTATGAATACGACTTGCGACTTCTTTATTGCTACATTAAAAACTGCTTTTATTGCTACCTATCTAAAACTTTTTACTACTTAAACATAAAATTGTTAAAGTAGAAGTAAAATATAAACTGAAAATGATTTGATCTCTCTATTTGTTGTTTATGTTTTATTTCTAGTGTTTGCCTAGTGGTTAAAATTCGAAGAAAATGATGAAATGAATATGAAGAAAATATACATATAAGTATAAAGAAGTTTACATATTTCAAGCATTGTTTTTTTTGTCTTAGTGGATCGATTTGGCGAGGGACCAACCTCCGGTCCATATGTTATCTTCCACTCAAGTGGAATAGTACCAAAATGTCTCCTCTTATAGTTTCTCAATCACTCTGGGCCCTGTATGTTGAATTTTATGTTTCTAGGTTCAGTATTGATAAAAATCAAAAAATACCAGTTAAAGAACGAAAAAGTACCAAAAAGATCACTCTTACACATTTTCACTCACTCAGGACCTTGAATGTTAAATTGTATGTTTCAAGGTCCAATACTAACGAAAATTCAAAACTACCATTTGAAAAACAAAAAAAAAAAGAACAAAAAGACGCAAATAAAACAAATTAAATATATAAAAAAAGTAAATATTGGTATTTCAGTAATTTGGTCATAACTTGGGCATTTTCTAATCGATTTGATAGATTTATACACCTACGTCTTTAGGAAGAAATTTACCATTTACTTTGGTAATAAAACTTGGACTCGGAAAGATCTACGGTTCCCGAAAATAGGTATTTTTATTAAAAAAAATTATATTTTGGTAATAACTTTTTTGTATCTGAACCGATTTTTCCGAGTTTTTCAGCAAATATGTTCTTCTAAAAATTTCCGATCTTTTGATATAAAAGACGTATCCATAGGTCATGTAACAGCTCTAAAAATTTAGTTTTTATAAAAATTTTGATGGTTTTTAGCCCATTTTTGGAGTATTTTGCTAATAACTTAACCATTTCTTAACCGATTTGGCAGATTTATATACCCACGTTTTAAGGATTTTACTTAGATTTACTTAGATTATAAAACTTGGACTCGGGAAGATCTATTGTTCCTGAAAATGGGTATATTTTAAAAATTTTATTTTGGGCACTACTCTTCCATTTTTGGGAGAAAGGTTTCAGGGTTTTCGGGAAATATATGCTGCTAAAAATTTCTGACATTTTGGTATATAAAACGTGTTCATATGTCATACTAGAGCCCTAAAATTTAAAATTTTGAGTATTTTCAATAATGTCTTTGTATGGGAAGTGCCACACCCACTTCTCCAATCCCGCCCATTTTTTTAGAGAGTTTGTGTATTGGCAAGCAACATGTTTGTACTAAATTTGAAAGCTGTAGCTCTTGCCGCTCTCGAGATATGCAGAAAAAAAGAATTTAAAAAACAACAACAACATGGGATTTATGGGAAAAATTAGAGGTAGTCGTGGTTTTTTGCTCATATCTCAGCCATTTATGGACCGATCTTCCTGAATTTCAATAGCAAACAATTCCGGACTATATGTGACATAAATGTATAAAAACCTAACCTCCATCATATCTGGGGTCTTCGGAAACCCCATTTCAACGGACGGACAGACGGACAACCGGATTTGAACTTCCCTTCTCATAAGAAGCCAGAATATATATACTTTATATGGGCTTAGATCAATATTGTAGAAATTACAAACGTACGGACAAAGTTATATATACCCTTTTACCTTCGGTGAAGGGTATAAAAAGAACCAAACAGCTTTCCCTTACAGATTCTTATTCACTCAGAACCATGCATGTTTATAGGTGCAATATTACCTTAAATTTAAAAAGTAACAATTCAAGAACAAACAAGTTAGAGTGCTATATTCGGCTGTGCCGAATCTTTGATACCCTCCACCGACAGGAGTGAGCTCTATATGATAAATACATATATATTATTAACTAAGCTTCACAATAACGAGCGTCAGCATTAAAATTAGTTGCGGTTTAGACATGAATTAAATTATTGACCAACAAAAAGAAAATTTTATGCGTTTCTTGTAAGGACTTTGAACTGGCTTGAGTAAAATATCATGATTCGTAAAAGTTTTAGCCGAACTAAAATAATTTTTAGGAGGGTAATTTGTATTGGACCTATGGAAAATTAGGCCCAATCATCCCAAAATTTTGAAGACTGATTTCTAGTATTACAAAAAATAAATAAGAATAAATTTCAATACAGCAGTCTAATTAGTTTTAGCGTTAACAGTAAATTTCACAAATTTGCATGATATTTTTTCTGGCCATATGAATTTAAGTTAAAAATTTCACCGCAATATCTATATCTGTGATGGTTTTAGGTGAATTTAATTATTTTCCCAAAATGGGATTTATTTGGTTTTAGGCGCAATAAACTGTTTTCAGAGAGTGGGGTTTATATGGTGCCTAGTGTAAATTATGGACCGATCTTCAAAAAATTTTACAGTGTGATTTCTGGTCCTATAAAACTGTGACGTACCAAATTTTAGTATGCTAGCGTTATTTATTGCGGTTTTAGGCGTACTAAACTTTTCCGGGTGTAGGGTTTATATGGGAAATAGTGTAAATTATGGACCGATCTTCAAAAAATTTTACATTGTGATTTCAGCTCCTATAAAACTGTGACGTACCAAATTTAAGTATGATAGCGTCATTTATTACGGTTTTAAGCGTACTAAACTGTTTTCCGGGAGTAGGGTTTATATGGGGACTAGTGTTAATTATGGACCGATCTGCAACAAATTTTACAGTGTGATTTCTGGTCCTATAAAACTGTGACGTACCAAATTTAAGTATGCTAGCGTTATTTATTGCGGTTTAAGGCGTACTAAACTGTTTTCCGGACGTAGGGTTTATATGGGGCCTGGTGTAAATTATGGACCGATCTTCAAAAAAATTTACAGTGTGATTTCTGGTCCTATAAAACATTGACGTACCAAATTTTAGTATGATAGCGTCATTTATTATGGTTTTAAGCGTACTAAACTGTTTTCCGGGAGTAGGGTTTATATGGGGCCAAGTGTAAATTATGGACCGATCTTCAAAAAATTTTACAGTGTGATTTCTGGTCCTATAAAACTGTGACGTACCAAATTAAGGTATGCTAGCGTTTTTTATTGCGGGTTTAGGCGTACTAAACTGTTTTCCTCGAGATGGGTTTATATGGGGCCTATGGTAAATCATGGACCGATCGTCACGAAATTTACCAGTATGATTTGCAGTCGTACAAACCAAATTCGAGCAAAATTTTATGTGATTCCGTGCATTAATAAACCATTTATGTTAGTTTTTGTATCAAAATTATCAATTTTTTCAGGGTGGTGGTTCCACATTTTGATTCATAGTTCTGATCCTACTGAACCGATGTTGCTGGATTTCAATCCCAAACTGCTTAGGATAACTATAAGCAATTTGAGACCAAGTTTGTTCTTTTCTTTTGCGTTTTTCGAAAGTGAGCGTGTTTTCAACAGACGGACAGACGGACAGAGGGACAGACGGACAGACAGACGGACATGGCTAAATCGACTTAAATTACTCAAGGAGCCAGAATATATATACTTTATGGGGTCTTAGGTGAATAATAAAAAAGTTTCACACGGAATGACAAATTTAGTATACCCTCATTCACCACAGTGGTGGTGGAGGGTATAAAAAGTATCAACATTGTTCATCTGATAGGTTCTCATTTACTCAGGACCCTGCACCTTTCATTTTATGTTTCTAAGTTTAATATTAGGGAAAATTAAAAAATTACCACGTTAAGCACGCAAAAGTAGAAGAAATAATTTTATTTTCCGTATTTCCCCCTTTTAATACTTTTTTTCTCCCCATTGAAGTATCGAAAATATCAATATTTTAGTAGGATCCCATAATATAATACGTATGTATGTCCCAATATGTGGAGAAAAATGTTTTGTTAAAAAAAGTACCAAAAATACGTACAATTATCACCCTTAAACGTTCGAATTTCGAAAAAGTACCAAATTTATACTTGTATTTTTGGGATAAGTTCCGAATTTGGTATAATTTTGATTTCTATGTTTATTAGTTTAAAAGATAGATGGGTGACAACGAACAACAAAGGGCCGAAGTTTACAAAAGTACCAGACCCAAATTTATTATGTACGTAGCTGACCCGGCAAACATTGTTTCGCCATAGAAATTATTTCTAGTAATTTTGCTTGAAGATGATGACCGCTAATAAAAAAAAACCAAAACACCAATAACAACAATCAGGTATGTGATGGAAATCAAATCCAAAAACGAAACAATTTGAAACCGAAAATATTGTTTTCAGTAAGCATATGTATGTATATTAAAATTGATTTCTAAAACATATCCTTCTTATTTTCTGTCTATATTCTTTGAAATTTTATATTATACTAACGGAGCCCGTGCCTGCTTTGCGAAGCAGACAACGAAGAATATCCAACTATAGGCAAGAACTACACAATAAAATTTTAAGTTTAATGTTCAAAATGAATTAATGATGACAATAAATAATTTGAGACTATTTTTTAACGAAGAAGAGATGGAAAACTGATTAAGTACGAAGATAAATTGGAAAAACAATTTAATGAAAGGGTCAAGCATAGACATAAGAAAAAGTTTGAAGAACTTAGGAATATACAAAAGAAAGAACTAGGAACAGGATTAAACAAAAATGGTTTGTAAGCAAATCTAGTGTTTATATACCAATAGACACACAGTGGGTTATTTCGTTAGGACACAAACATGCACTACCTATTAAAAGCGACCAATTTCCGACTTTGAAAATTATCCCCATATTCATAAAAAATATTTTAAGTTTATAATTTATGATTTTTCTATGAAAATTTGTTTAATAAACCTTTTATTAAGAGTAAAGAAGAACAGGAAAGAGCCAGAACAAAACTAACAACAAATATTAATAATTATACAGAAAAATGTTTAAGACTTTATAAGGACATTCTTATTTTAAATGCTGACAATGGTAATACTACAGTAGCTATGGACAAATGTGATTATAATATGAGGATTAATAATATTGTGTGAGATCAAACAAAGATACCACAAATAAATTACAAAAGATGAAAAATGTTATTATTCAAGAACTTTTCAATAAAAACATAATCAGATCTACGAAAAGGAACAGACTTGAAACTAATGGGGGCAATTGCTCCAAGATTGTATGGAGTTCCTAAAATTCATAAGAGAGAATATCCGTTAAGGCCAATTTGCTCAACTATCAATTTTCCATCATATGACCTTTGTAAATATAAGCTGCGTTCGAGAACACAAAAGTTTTTACTATTTTTTACTGAACTTTACTGCATTTTACTAAATTGCGTTCGCGTACACAAAATACAGTAAATGAGAACACAAATTGAGAGCGTAAAGTGACAGTTCTTGACTGAGTACTTACAAATTTTTACTGCAGAAATTTTTGCAGTAAAATTTAGTAAAACAAAAAAACATATGTTTCAAAAGGTAAACAAACAAGAGTAGCAAACGAAAGGCATACAAATTGTTTAAAAAAAGAAAAGTTGAAATAAAACTAAAATAAAAACAAAAAATGAATTAATACTAATTAATTAAACTTGTTTGTGAAGAATTTATATGGCTAAATACCAACTTTTGAAACTTTGTTTTGTTATGTTAATTTTTTGAAGATGTAAAAGTGTCAAGTACTTGGGTACTTAGAACAGCCCTTGTTTTTAAAGTTATCAATAGTAAAAAAAGTATTCGTGCGCTATTGATCAAATTTTGCCGGACACAAATTAGCAAATTCAAATAAAATAAGAAACAAACAAATATGAAAGATTACATAAAATAATTTGTTTGTATTTTCCAAAAATGTTCGTGTTATAAAAAGTATTTAATCGAGTACCGATAAGAAAACGAGTTAAGTATTCAAAAGTGTAAACATTAGGTGCGTTTGAGTACTTTTACAGTAAAATGCAGTAAATGAGTAAACTTAAAAACTTGCTCTCATAAAAAGCTGTTGTCCAAAAAAGTACGCGAACGCAAAATTTGTAAAAATTCGTAAAATAAAGGCAACAGCTGATCGCAAATAATTGAAGTGTTGAAAAATGTTTACACTTTTGACTACTTAACTCGTTTTCTTATCGGTACTTGATTAAATACTTTTTATAAAACGAATATTTTTGGAAAATACAAACAAATTATTTTATGTAATCTTTCATATATGTTTGTTTTTTATTTTATTTGAATTTGCTAATTTGTGTCCGGCTAAATTTGATCAATTGTACACGAATATTTTTTTTTACTATTGATAACTTTAAAAACAAGGGCTGTTCTAAGTACCCGAGTACTTGACACTTTTACAACTCCAAAAAATTAACATAACAAAACAAAGTTTCAAAAATTGGTATTTAGCCATATAAATTCTTCACAAACAAGTTTAATTAATTAATATTAATTAATTTTTTGTTTTTATTTTAGTTTTATTTCAACTTTTCTTTTTTTAAACAATTTGTATGCCTTTCGTTTGCTACTCTTGTTTGTTTACCTTTTGAAACATGTTTTTTTGTTTTACTAAATTTTACTGCAAAAATTTCTGCAGTAAAAATTTGTAAGTACTCAGTCAAGAACTGTCACTTTACGCTCTCAATTTGTGTTCTCATTTACTGTATTTTGTGTACGCGAACGCAATTTAGTAAAATGCAGTAAAGTTCAGTAAAAAATAGTAAAAACTTTTGTGTTCTCGAACGCAGCTATTTTCAACACTTCAATTATTTGCCATCAGCTGTTGCCTTTATTTTACGAGTTTTTACAAATTTTGCGTTCGCGTACTTTTTTGGACAACAGCTTTTTGTGAGAGCAAATTTTTAAGTTTACTCATTTACTGCATTTTACTGTAAAAGTACTCAAACGCACCTATAGTAAAACAATTCTTAAGAAAGTAACTGTAAATTATGAAGAAATGTTAGGTTAACTGACAATGAAAAATTGGTTTCTTTCGATGTGTTTTCATTATTTCCAAGTATTCCAATAGATCTTGCTATAGATATAATAGAAGAAAAATGGAATATAATTAAAGAATTTACAAAAATTGAAAGGGAAATATTTTAACGTATTCTTATATTCTGTACAATAGATAAAATATATTTTCAATTAGATAATAATATATATGTTGAACAAAAAGCATCACAATTTATAGCAGATATTGTTATGTAGAAATTCTTAGATACTTGTATTGTAAAATTGACTATTAAACCAGGAATTTTAACAAAATATGTTGACGACTTATTTTGCATTATTGGAGAATCGGAAATAGAAAATGTTTTGACAACTTTTAACTCATTTCATCCGGACATTAAATTTACTATTGAGAAGGAGTGTAACTTAAAACTTCCATATTTAGATACTTTGTTAATAAGAAATAGAGAAAAATTATTAATGGATTGGTACCAAAAACCTACTTCTTCTGGTAGAATTATTAATTATTTCTGCAAACATCCCAAGAGAGTTATAATTATTATTTATTAGAATTTCATAATAAGAATATGAAAAAAAAATTATAAATGTTTTGAGGAATAATTGTTTTCCAATGCAACTGATATTAAATTTAATTACACAATACAATAACCATAGAGCAAACAAGTCAGATATAATTATAGAACCAAAAATTTGCAAATCACTAACTAATATTCCTGAAATATCGGAACGTTTAGAAAAGTCGAAAATATTTTACACAAAGACATATAAAATAGCACATAAATCATATAACACTATTAGTAAATTATTCACTAAAACAAAAGATAAAGTACACAAGTGGGAAATGTCAAATGTAGATTGTAAAATACCTTGTAAGGAAAATATTGATAGGCAATGCAATAAAGTATATGTAGGTACGACAAAGAACAAACTTAAAATTAGAAATGCAGGTCAGAAATCAAATTAAAAATTTTGAAATATTTCGAAATATGATAGTTTAAATCACTCTCCGGACTTTAAGAACGTATCAGTTTTAAACACAGAGAAAAAATATAAGCGTCCTTAGTCCCCATTTAGACAGGGAAACATTTGGAAGGAAAGCATCTGGAATTCTCGGTCACACAGACGAACATGTTGCCGGCAACATTATGTTACTATTGTTGCTTTTTTCGCAAAAAGCAAAGCAAATGTCAAAAAAGAAAAGGAGAACAAAGCGTGTCGCCGACTATCGAACACACAAACCATTCTCTCTTTCCCACCCGTCTAAATGGTGACTTATATGCTGGAAATGTTGCAAGAATTGTTAAGGATTAATTTTAAATCGTAGAATGTAATAGATTGTTTGTATAAAATTGTAAATCATTTTTTCTATGTGACAATTGTTATTGTTTTTTCATTATATTTTTTTTAACGTTAGTTTAATTGTTTAATTTTTTCCCTGATGATGATACACATTGCGGTATCGCATCGATGACAATTGCTCTATAATAGGCAAAATAAATGTGCCATTAAAAAAAAACAATAATTCTGAAAAGATAAACCTTATATCTTGGGCTTAACTTACACTTTTAATATTTCTTATTCTAGCCTACAAGTAAACCTTTTTATACGGTTCACCATGATGGGATCTACGAAATATCAATAACTATTGAAGCAAATCAGGAACAGGCAGAATATACGGCCCCAGTGCATATTGAAATGTTAGGTCCGTATGGTTACATATCAGCTACAGATTTTCCGTTTTTGCCGGTAACTTATGAACCTCAAATCATTAAATGTTATACTTAATATAAATATGTTGTTTTAGTTTTACGGCATAATGTGCATTGTTTATGTGATTTTTGGTATAATTTGGTTAGTGGTGTCTTTTATGCAATGGCGCGATTTATTGCGCATTCAATTTTGGATTGGCGGTGTTATATTATTGGGTATGTTGGAAAAGGCATTCTTTTATGCTGAATATCATTCAGTAAATACCAAAGGCATATCGGTACCTGGTGCGGAGTTAACTGCAGAATTTGTATCATGTGCCAAGAGAACTTTGGCACGTATGTTAGTGATTATTATGAGTCTAGGGTTTGGCATTGTAAAGTAAGTACAGTTTTCTTTTAATATTTATTCTATTAAAATTTTAATTCATATTTTTAGACCTCGTTTGGGTCCCATGCTACATCGTGTGGTTGGTGTTGGAGCACTTTATTTCCTTTTGGCTTGCGTTGAAAGTTACTTGCGTGTTATGCGTAACAAACCAGACATACAAAATGAATTGCTAGTCGCTAGTATACCATTAGCTGTTTTAGATACGGGTATATGTTGGTGGATATTCACATCTTTAGTCCAAACAACTAGAACTTTACGCTTAAGAAGGTTTGCATAACAAATCCTTTTTCTTTGTTTGTATTCTAACAGTAACAATGAAATATTCTGGCTTTGTTTTTTCAGGAATATGGTTAAACTATCGCTGTACAGACATTTTACCAATACCTTAATATTTTCTGTCATTGCTTCCGTTATCTTTATGCTGTACGCGTTACGTCTGCGCAAAGCTGAAAATTGTACCCCAGTAAGTTTTAAAATTAATTGAAAATCGCACAAATGCGTTTCAGACTAAAAGTTTTTAATTCTTTATTGAACAGGGTTGGCGTAATATTTGGATTGATACAGCTTTTTGGCATATTCTATTTTCGGTTTTATTATTAGTTATTATGGTTTTGTGGCGTCCCACAAATAATAATCAACGTTATGCCTTTACTCCATTACTTGATAATCCAGAAGACGAAGATGATGATGGTGAGTAAATAACGAAATTGTACTACAATGAAAAAAATCTACTAAGTGTATACTCATGAAAAGTTATATGTAAAGAAAATATAACCTGGATCGTTATAGCGAGTATTACAAATGTCTTTGGTAACTTACGAACATGCATTAAGTTTCGACACTTTAATAAGTTTGGTATTGCTCGGCATAAATAAGTTATCAACACATCGTCAGCTTATTATTGGTTTAACCTACCGACCATTTTTAAAAACATTGAGTTAGGTATGAGGTATATATTTTTAATATCCCCTTTCTTAATCCAAAACCTGTTTCATGACATTTTTATAATATCTTCGTTATAAAGCATTATTTTGAAGTTTATTAAGTATTGTTTTGCTCTACAAGCCACTGTTTGGCGAGTGCAGCAAATTCCTCATACAAAAACGTAGAAAGTATATTTACTCTAGCTTTTCTTTAGCTAGAGCAAAAGCAAAATAAAATGACAACAAAAAAATTAATTTTACTCTTGCTTCTCTTCATTGTCGTAAGAAAAAAAGCATGATACAACTACACAAGGTAAACTCGTTGCTACAACAAGTACAACACGACAAAAACAACAGGCAATTTGTTTTTGTATATTCTACCGAGACGCCAAAAAAAGATCAACTCTGTGCCTTTAGCAACACTAAATAAAACACAAATTTAAAAAAAACAAAACACGTGAAAGAAAAAAATGGCGCGCGCTAACTATATGTAAACAAACATGAAAAAATGTGAACAAACATGAAATTTTTTTTTAAATTTGTGGTTTAAATGGGGTAAACAGCCGACAAACATCTACGCCAACGAGTCTACTTTGTGTAGTTTTACCATGGAAAAAAGGAAGTAAAAGCAAAAGCAAAATAAAATGACAACAGCTCAATACACAGCAGTAAGTATACATATGCAGCATAAAAAGCTACTTTTTAAAAATATATTTAAAAAAGTGGCGTATGCGGCACAAAACAATAATTTTTACTTTCAATAAAATACTTCTAACATCTTTCATGAAAGTTCACAAAAATTTATATTTTTTCAAAAGATATTGCTTATTTGCTTCAATAGTGACAAAACTCGAAAAAATCCATTTCGAGATAAACGCGCTTAAACTTTTTGATTTGCTCTTACCACTTAGAAAAAAATAACGGCACATTCTCTTCAAACGGGGAAAGTATAAAAGATATTAAGATGAATTTGATACAATATAAAGAAAAACATAACGAACTCAGCATCACTAACTCCAAAATTTAATTTGTCACTATTAAAGAAAATAAGCGATATGCCAGTAGCGCAGTGTTGAAAATACAAAAAATTCTATCGTAGTATTTTCATAAAACTTCATGTAAATCTTCATTTTCGTTTTTCTTCATTACGACTTTTTGGCATATGAGCCAAACCAATAATAAGCTGACGACAATTGAACAACTTTGGGAGCTAAACTACACTGCAAATAATCCATGCGACATTTTACGAAAGAAACTTTCGTAGCTACTTTTTTTGTACTATTTACAAAAGTTTCGTATGTTGTATGAAGAAAAGTATTTTCAAGCATTTTTTAAACGAAACGAATTTTTTTTTATTTAATTCTTTCGTAGTACTTTTTTCGTAAATATTACAAAGTTTTTTATGTTTCACAAAAAAAAAAAAAAAAAAAAAAATCGTAAAATATAGGGGCCAAATTACGGTATTCGATATCGATCGAAATTCTCAGTTGAATTGGTATTGTAATTTCAATCGATATCGAATGCCGTAATTAGGCATATGTGCTGTTATTTTTAACGAAACTAAAGATACTATTTTGTAACAAATTTATTTTGTAAGATACAAACACATTTTTATACCTTACGATATAATTTTGTTAGGAATTTTTTTTAAATTTAGTTTTTTTATTTATTTTTTGTAAAATAAAATGTTTTAATTTTGAATTAAATTATTGTGAAAGTGCACTCATTTCAAAATTTGTTTTTAAATTTTACAAAATAAATATTAAGGTCATTCACGTCAGTTGCACCCTTGCGAAAAAGCAAAAGTGAAAAAACATATTAACAAGCACATAGACAATTAGTTGTACAAAAATAATTGTATATGTGGTTGTTGTTATGATTCGGCACTTTTGATTTTTCGTGAATTACCTTGTTAAAAATTCTTTATAATTATGTAAACTAATTTTAGTTTATTTCAAATTTACATAGTTTATAATTCAAATTAATGGGACGAGAACGGATGGCAACACAAGTTCAGTTCAGGTGCCATCCGTAATCGACACATTAATGTATTAAGTTATTTTGTAAAATTATAAAAATCGTAATACACATGGCATCAAGTGCAATCATGGTTGGTTCAACATCATTATATTGCGACACATGAAGTTTAAAATTAACTAAGAATTTGGAGATAAAAAGAACGCAACTAGAGTACTTCTTCCATTATCATTCAATTCCAAACATAAAATAATCGCAATTTAAATAAATCTCTAAAAAATATTAAAAAATCTTCAAAAAAAAATTTTTTTTTTTTTGATTAAATGGAAGGCATCAAAAAAGAAAGTTAAAAGTATAATAAAAAAAACTGCAATGATGTAGAACTTAAATTATTAATCCAATGGGAACTCAATGAACTTTAAAAACATTCGTTTACGATTTCCTACTATTAAAAGTTGCTATATAGTTTTTTAAAGCCCATAGAAAATATAAGTTATTATTTTTGCATGTTTTTTTAATTAAAATTTTTAAGTAAACATATATTTTAATCTTTAAACTTATGAAAATATTAATTTATAATTTTTTCAAGAATAATCAAAATAATTTTTTAAGAATACTAAAAAATATTTAACTCTATTTGCGAAAATAAAAAAAAAACTTTAATGCAATTAACAATAATATTTCCTAAATTATAAAAATTTTTATTCGTAAAAGTTTTTTGTATTTTACTAAAGCATTTTGTGTATTTCCTATAGGTACAAGGGTTGTCAGATTTGTTTGACCTTTTACGCCAACTTCAATGTCAAAATCGTCAAAGCCTTTTTTAGTTTTTGACAATAAAAAAAAATATGTATATACGAATGTGTATATTTTTAAAGTTATTAGAAATATTTTTTATAAATCCTAGAAAATAAATTTGTTCCGAATTTCTTAAATTCGCCAAAAATGGGAAAAAGTCGCCATGATATATCTTTTGTTTAATTTTTATTCAAAACAAAGTAAAAGTGGTTAGTGAACACACAATTGTAAAATGTTTATTATAAAATAGTTTATAGAAGTCTACTTAAAGTAGCAAAAAAGAATTTTTGTGGTTAGTACCTATTAAACAAATATTGGATATAAATACTAGTTTCCGATCGATGTCAGTTTTTTTAGGCCGATGCCGAAGTTGGTTCAAAATGGCTAAATTTAGCCGAACCGAAACCGAAGTCGAACTTTACTTATAAAAATTCACAACAAGAAAAAAACTTTGAAATTTTTGAGATTAATTGATTAAGTAAACAGGAAAATGTATACAAATTTTTATTATAAAATAAAATAAAAAAAAAAAAAAATTTTTAGGAAACGCTTTTCTTTACCTTAATAAATTGATCAGTTGTGAACACAAAAGGAATATGAATACTAAAAAAATCGACTAAAAGTAAAAAAATAAGAACATTTCAAACAACATAAACTTTTAAATCAAAGTGGAAAAAATCTCACACATCCTTTAAGGAAAATCGTGGGGTGCGGTGTTATGAAACAAAATGCTCAATTATTGAAAATTCGTAGCTTTAAACATGATTGGTTGTATTTCTTTCGGTCTGAAATATTAAAATGTATTCACGGCAGTCATGTTTTTTTAAGTTCAGGTTGGTATGGGCGCCCCACGCTTTTCTTTAAGGGATGTATGAGGTTTTTCCACTTTGATTTAAAAGTTTATGTTGTTTGAAATGTTCTTATGTTTTGACTTTTAGTCGATTTTTTTAGTATTCATATTCATTTTGTGTTCACAACTGATCAATATATTAAGGTAAAGAAAAGCGTTTCTTAAAAATTTTTATTTTTTTTATTTTTTTTTTTTTACTTTTTAGTAACGAATAGCTTTAATTAATACACTACAATTTCCATGCTAAATAAGAAAATTTTTTTACATCTTTTGAATTTTATATTCATATAAAAAAAAAATTATATTCATATAATAAAACTTTACACTTGTGGATTAGTTTTTACTGTTATGATTAATTTTGCAGTGCTTTAATATACGGCTTAGGCCCTGTTAATTTTTCGCATTTTAGTGCTTCGATTCGTAAGTCTTTAAAAGGCGGTTAAAAAACCATTTTATAACAAAAAAAATTCTGCCCTCCCCCCCTACATTTCATCCTGGCTACGCCCATGAATTCGTGTATTGCCATCGGGAGTATGAATGCCTGCAAAGTTTCATCCATTTGCATTGAGTAAAAGGCGGTTGAAAAAGCATTTTACAAAAAAAAATCTGCCCCCTAGATTTCATCCTGGCTACGCCCATGTATTCGTTTTATCCATTTGCATCAAGGCGAATTCATTCCAGGTAATCTCGGTAGTACAACAAGTACAACTCGTACAAAAACCACAAGCAATTTGTTTTTGTAAAATCATTGTACAATGTCAAAAACCGAAGCAAATCAAAACAGAAACAAAGATAATAAACAAAATTTTGACATCCAACAATTATAAAGCTAAAGAAAAAAAGTTGCCAGCAGGGCTTTTAGGATCACCTGTAATGAATTCGCCTTGATTTGCATTGAATGAAAGGCAGTTAAAAAAGCATTTAAAAAATTTTTTTTCAAACTAATTTGTCAAAAAAATTGTTATCATGGGACAAAAAATAAAAAAGTCACAATATAATTAGTAAAAAAATCCAAATGTTTCAATAAAATTTTTTTTGTTTCTTGGTTGTGTTGATCGGATTAGAATAAGGTGTCAAGAGACAATTTAATTTGTTTACATATGTAATTCTATTTTGGTCGAAAATTTAATATGGTTCCTCTGCGGTTTCATCTTTTATGTTGCGGTGACACTTCAAGAATTTGCATTTTATTTCGTGTCTTAGCAAATTGTAGTAGGCTTAATAATTCAACAATATTATTAAGTTTTGCGGTTAAGGTCGTAGTAAAGTAAAATAAACTCAGCCTCAATCTTCGCAAAATCCAGTGGTGTGATTTCAAGTCTTATGAAAGTAGATTATGCTAAATTGCACCACAAAAGCATTATTCGTTACGCTTTTAGCCATACTAACATGATTTCCGAGAGTGGTCTTAATATGGTGACGTATGTAAATTATGGACCGACCATCACGAAATTTAATGACATATAAAACGAATTTGTTAAAATTTAGTGACAATCGGTGCATACCATCAATTTATGTTAATTTGTGTCTATTTTTTAGGAAGGTTGTTTCACAACTGAGTGTTTAACTTTTTTTCCCACTGACGCGATTATGCTGGAATTCAATCCCATACTGGCTATTAGTACTAGAAACAATTTGACACCCATATTGGTAATTTGACTTATAATTACCACTGCTGATTAAGGGTATACTGTAAAAACTGTAAAAAATATGTATATTATTAAATACGGTGAAATTGTTTCAGAATTCCTACAGTTTCTATTCGCCCTTCCAGAAATTATATTCCCCTAAGACTTCAATAGTTGTTAAACAACTAAAGATTTCTTGGTAAACGATTGTTTTCATATGCACACATTAAATCACTTTACGGCCGTTTAGTAAACAAAATTACCTTTTTCAAAAAATTTCAGTTTTTACAGTTAAATTTTTTTTCTAATTTAATAAAAAATCTACATTTATAAGCTTTTAAACGGCCCTATGCTCCTTGTAGGAGTTAAAAGGAACAAATATGTATATATGTATGTGACCATGCACATGAAAAGGAACCAAATCTTCATTTGGCTTAATTTTTAGAAGAGCCGATTTACTAAAAAAGGTCAAAAAATCGATTTTTTTCCTGGTTATCCTTCTGTCTAGACAGAATAGTCGATATATTATAATCGATATATTTTATACCTAAACATAAGAAAAACAATACAAGGGTCTGCCTAGAGAAAAGGAACCAAATCGTTTTTCTCAAAATTAGGTTTTTCATAACCATAACTTTTTTTTAACGAAAACTGATAAAAAAAATTCTAAAAATACCTCAGGAGGAAACTCAATTTTGACCTCGGTGAAGATTTGGTACCTTTTCATGTGGACGGTTATAACATAACAGGGAACAGAATTTATGTACATCCAATATTTCCTTTGTTTCTTGCACTTTCTTAAATTTTAATTTTAAATTTTTTTTATTGTACATTGTTTACTTGTAGAAGAAGATCAATTTGTTGCCGATGTGTATGGTGTAAAAATGCGTGGAAATAGCAACGGAGCCAGAACACCCCCTTCGAATCAAAAAACAACAACTAACGAAGAAGATGATTTACGATGGGTAGAAGATAATATTCCTGAATCGATGGCAGATGTTACTCTGCCGGCTTTAGATTCTGACGAAGAAATCATTAACACTAAATTTGAAGTTTCAAAAATGCAATAGAGTAAAGAAACATAAAAAAATCGCACTACTCATTGTATGTATTAACAATGACAACGACTGTATGGCTTCTGTAGGAATTATTATCGTTTTTTTCTTTGTTTTAGATATATGTTAATGTGTATTGCTTGCCCCTCGATTTCGAACGAAGACATCGTTTGCCTAACTTTCATTTAAAACAAATTTTTTAATATTGTTGTTCTTTTAAATGTAAGCTAACGAACGATGTTTTGATTAGAAACCGAGGGACAGTCAGTTATATTTTTTTATTTTAGTATGAAGAAAAAAATTTTGGAATTAGAAATATGTATATACATATGTATATATGTTCATACATACATATAATAAAAATACATATGTATATGTATTTCATATAAGTTAGATTAACTATCATTAACTAACTAAGCAAAAGTATTCTATTTGATATAATATGTATATAGGTATGTGACGGAAATCGATTTTAAAAACAATTTCAAAACAAGGCTCTTAAAAAATTGATTTCTAATATATTTTCCTCTATTTTGTTTACATTAATTCTTCTTAATTTTATTCAATAAGGGTAATCACGATGGTTGGTCATTGTGCAAATTTGCACTTTGTAAATTTTCAGTACATATTATGATTGATCGTGAGCATACCACTTTTATTTTTGGTGCAAATGTTCTATTTTTCTAAAAATGTATTCTGACAACACAAAAAACTTCTGGCAGCACTATCATAAGTTGTTAAAAATCCTAATTTGTTTACAATTATGCACAAGCATAGGTATTAATATGAATTTTTTAACAAATAAGAATGCCTAAAACCAGTAAAAATAATTTTCTTTTTTACAAATAACAATGTATGTCAAAAGTTGTTGTTTGCTTTTATTTGCAACTGAGCAAATATACACTACTATTTTTGCTCAAGGTTTTTTTAGTGCAAACGAAGTAAAATGAAGCAAATTGCAAATACGTACATTTTGTTGTTGTGTTGTGCAAATGTGTGTATTTTTGCTCACATTTCCAGCGTTTGCTCACTTTGCACTACCCATCGTGATTACACTTAATTTTTTTCCGGTCTGTCACATTATTTTGCTTCTCCAAAGAACGAAAATTTAATTAAAATAAATAAAAGCTAAAACAAATTGTAACTACGGAATTAAAATCATTTCGTTCGTAATGTGTAAAAGGCCAGTATAATTCAACATGGATTTAAAAATCATAAATTTACAACTTTTTTTTGTAATCAATCGATTTTTATCACATAGCCAATTATTTAATATTACCATTCGTTTCATTTTATACTCTCATATGCTCTTTTTTATTATTTAGTTTCTATAAGAATTACTTTTCACTTTTAATACATAAATTGCTGGTCAATCAGATGAAAACAGTCATTTTTTATAATCTCTTAACACACATGCTTTTTTTAATCGTTCCTATAACCAAACAAATATGTAACAACAAATGTATGAAAACAACAAAAATTTATGTAATATATTGTATAACATATTTCATGTCTAAACTTAGTCATCAATATACAGGTAACCCTCGATTTACGCGGTCTGTTGGGACCGAATAAAACACGTGTAAATAAAATTCGCGTAAAACAGGGTTCAGGACTGGTACAAATTCCGTTTATGGGACCAGAAATTTAACATATCGCGTAAATCAAAATATGAGATACATACAAAATTTCATTTTGGGCCATAAAAACATTGTTAAATCAAGAACACATAGAATTATATAATTTTTAATAATTTTATTTTTACTTTTTGAAAATTCAAGGCTATTTCTTTATAATGATATGTATAGTTTTGTTATTGGGAATACTATTATTTATTAAAAGATTTTGTTTGTTGTGCTTAATTCCCTTTTTTAATAATTGATAAAAAAAAAATACTGAAATTTATTGTTGGAGGATGGAAGGGAATTAAGCACAACAAACAAAATCTTTTAATTCTTCTTTTTCTTTATCCATTTAAATTAATTTAATTTTTTTACAAAGCACAAACAGGTGATTCCGTACGGAATGTGCGTTCCATTTGGAACTTTGCTTGAGCAAATGACATTTAACGAAAAGTTTCATTAAGTACATAATAGTTGGCCACATATGTTTTATATCTATTCGCACAGATGCTTAAGTTGACTTAAGCGATCTCATGCATATTATGGCTGCGACTTAAGACTTGAAGAGTGTGAACCAGGGGTAAATTCGATATCGATAGAAATTACAATACAATTTGAATGGAAATTTCGACCGATATCGAATGCCGCAATTTTCCCCAGCACTTTATCACACAGCTTATGAAATTTCTTGAATCACAGTGCTGAATTTCTCGTAAAATAAGGACTGCCATCATTTGCAATTTTGCTCCAATCTCGTAAAAAAGTGCGTAATTCAAAAAAAAAAAAAAAGGGTTACTATTATTGATCCGTGTTATATCTTAATAGCATAAATGAAGTACCGTGTAGATCAAGGGATACCTGTATTTTTTTATTATAAAATATACATATATGGGCAATTCCAGCGTTACGCGAGCAAGTAATTAAGGAGGTAAGTTTCTAAAACACTTCACCTCACTAGAAAAGTATTTTCATAGAAATTTTTAAAAATGCAAAAAAATTTTATATGAAAAATTTCTCAACGCAAGGTGAAGTGATTTAGAAAATAACCCCTTAAAATTGTTTCTCAAAAATTTTTATATGTTTTTATATTTTGGTGTAAAGCGCAACTAGCTCTACATTTAGTAACAAAAGGGATAACATTTCTCTGGAAATGCCCATATACATATGAACATATATCTATCTTTTCCAAATTCTTGCTTTTATATTTAAATTAAAATTAATATTTTAATTTGTGTAGATAAATATTTAAAAAAAGATAAATAAAGATAAATATTTATAGAAATTATTAATTTATATACTATGTAAATAAATATATATTCTTATTAATAAGTTAATATAAGATTAATAAAATATTTCTTAGATGTGTAAAAAACTTAAAGATTTTTTCTAAACACCTCTAGATATAGTTGAAATTAGAATCCAAGTATCCAACATATTTTTTAACCAAAAATTATTAAACAAAAAAAGAAATATAATTTTATAAATACATATTACAAAAAAAAAAAAAATAATAATAATAAAAAAAATATATAAAAATTTCTAGGGATAGTATCAAAAACTTGAATTTTTCTACCAAAGTGGAGAAAATCCTTGCCGGATATACACAGATGCTTTAGTTAGCGAAGCCGGTGTTTGTTATACCATAGAGGAGAAAATTCCTTTGGAGCTTTAGTTAGCGAAGCCAGTGTTCGTTATACCATAAAGGAAAAAATTCTTGCGCCTGTGTCAAGGCAAAACCAAGCTAGATGTCGCGCGATTCTTAAAATCAAAACTGTATAATTATTCGGGACATAAAAATTCAGGATTTTGAAATTCGGGATTTTAAAACATGGGATTTTAAGTTTAGGGCATATGAACCCAAATACAAATTTTTAATATAACTTAATATGTGTTTTTTTAGTTTTAACTTTTTTTTGGGTTAAAAATTTATTTAGAAATCCAAATTTTTGACATTTTATTCAGGCTAAAGTTCATTAAACTTAATTTTCATTATGTCTAACTGTCTAATTAACATATGCATACAAATTAAAAACATCAAAATTCATAAAAACAAACATGAAAACTCATTTCGTGTCTGTTTGATAACTCCTCTTTCGTCTCTAACCCGATCGCCTACAAACAAAACAACCGTGTTTGTTAGACATGTCTGAAAATACACCGTGTGAACTCCTGGCATTTACACGGTGTCTTTTCAGACATGTCTGTTTTATTCATTCTCTTTTGAACATGCTTCCAAAAACCTATTGTCTTTTCATGATGTCTTTCCAAACATGGCTGTTTCATGTCTAATTGTCTAATATCGATATACATACAAATTAAAAACATGAAAATTCATAAAAACAAACATGAAAACTCGTGAGGAATTTTACACGGTGTCTATTCAGACATGTCTGACAAACACGTCTGTATTGTTCGTAGGCGATCGGGGTAGAGAAGAAAGAGGGGTTGCCAAACAAACACGAAACGAGTTTTCATGTTTGTTTTTATGAATTTTCATGTTTATTAGTTTGTATGTATATGGCTATTAGACAATTAGACATGAGCATGAAAATAAGACGAACTTGAAAGTCATATATTTACACAGGGAAGGTTTACCAGACGGCGATGTTAGATTTGTTGAGCGATTTAGCCGCGGGTTGATAAGCAGAATTTCGACTTGTCGAATATCGTAAAATAATTAAGGGGGTTATTTTGTAAATCAATTCAACTGACGTTGAAAAAGTTTCAATATAAATTTTTTTTACTTTTTTCATTGTTATCGGGCCAAGAAACAAGCCAAAGATCATAAATTACTTGTATGTACCAACAAGACACTGCGCCTTTTAATAGGTTCATAATTGACAAATCCATTATTTCTCTAAAATTTTTCCCGACACTACACAATGTTTATTACAATTTACAGGACGACAACACACACTTGGATCGTACACTCGACGGGGAATCAAACGACCATCACGATGGATCAACGGACACTACACGCTGCGGTCGAATAAACCGTGGACGAATCAGAACTCAGGATCCCTTGGAAGAAATACAACAACTTAATTGTATTAAAAAAAAGAGTACTTTTTGGTATTTCCGTGTTTTGGTTATAACTCGGCCATTTTTCAACCAATTTGGCAGGTTTATATACCGACGTCTGCAGGAAGACCATTTACCTTGGTAATAAAACTTTGACTCGGGAAGACCCATGTTTCCCGAAAATGATTATTTTTCAAAAAAAAATTTATATTTTGGCCATAACATTTTGTATCTGAACCTATTTTTCCAATATTTTGACATTTAAGACGAAGCCATAGGTCACATTACTGCCCTAAAATTTAAGTTTTTATAAAAATTTTGACGTTTTTTTATACCATTCTCATAACTTGGCAATTTTTAACCGATTTGACAGATTAAAATACCGACGTCTTAAAGAAAAATTTAGCATTTACTTTGATTATAAAACTTGGACTCGGGAAGGTCTATGCTTCCCGAAAATGGGTATTTTTCGAAAATATGTTCTACTAAAGATTTACTATCTCTTGATATATAAGACGTATTAATAGGTCATATGATAGCCCAAAAATTTCAGGTTTTAAAATTTTTATGTTTTCTGTAGGGGAGGTACCACGCCCACTTCCCCAATCCAGCCCACATTTCGTGGAATGCTGTGTATTGATAACCGAGATGTTTGTACCTAATTTTGAAACTAGCTCTTTCGTTCTCCAAAAAAAGACGAATTTATAATGACTTTGTATGGGAAGTGCCACGCCTTCTTGTCCAATCCCGTTGTGTCTGGTGTTGTGTCTTAATAACCAATATGCTTGTACCTAATTTGGAAACTTTTGCTCACGTCGTTCTCCAGATATACATGATAACAAAATAAAAACAACAACAAGGGGGTTTCGAGTTAAATTATAGGCAGTCGTGGATTTTTACTCATATCTCAGCCATTTGTGGACCGATCAGAAAAAAACAAATTTTAAATGTAAATTCACAAAAGAAAATATAAAAACAGTAAATTAAGCACAATTTCAATTGTTTTTTCTTTATTCTCTTTTGTGCTTTTCGTTTACGAATGTTATACGAATGTTTTCAAAGTTATTTTTTAAACATGGCCCAATTAGTAGGTCTGCTGAAACGCCTGCAGATTTTTTGTAGAGTTGTGTTTTTAATCATAAAATATAGGTATAAATGGGCAAAATGTCAAAAGTTATTTACATTTTTATTATGGTTTTTTTTAATGTTCTTTTTGTTTTCAAGAAATCGTTTTACTTATTGTTAAGATAAAAATAAAATATAATAATTTTGAAAAAAAAATTTTCAATAAAATTTTTAAATAACCATAATAATAAAAAAAAGTGTAATACCATTAAAATGCGTTATTGTGCAGTGTGTAAAAACATTTTAAAAGTGGATGTGGTACGTTATTTTCAGTGCCAAAAGACCCTGTGGAAAGTGCAAAATGGGGTGAAATTTGTGGCCCAACACATGAAATTTGCGCAGACCATTTTTCGGAAGCAAGCATTGTACGCCAAAATTCCGGTTGAAAATTTTCATTAAACAAAATAGGCTGGTGTGAAGTCTCCTTCACACCCTCACCCAGAGACCAATATGGTCCATTGTGATGCCTTGTTTAGAGAGAAATAGCTGAAAAAGAAGGTGAAGAGAAACAGCACAAGCATTAGAAAAGATAAGGATAGATAAGAAAAGGAAGATCTGACCAAACCCGAAAGAAAAGCCTTACTCAACACAACACCAATCCGCCCTATGCGCGGTTAGCTCCCAGTCTCCTGCTGCGCAGCCAGGCCATCCCCATTACGAATACTATTAGACTCTCGAGCCCACAGCCCGGGACGTCCCCTAATTCGCCTAGGAATCTGTTGCCCAGCCACCTCAGCCTGCTGCACTGTAGCCTGGGACAGCGGCACAAAATGTGTTCAACCGTCTCCAGCTCCTAACGGGTCCTCACACAACCCGCACATATCCGACACATCGGATGCCAACCTCATCGCCATCCTGCCTATCATGCAATGACCCGTGATAATTCCTATTATGGTCCTCACGCAGACCCTACTTCTGCCCAGCAACAACTCCGAGTCGGACTTCCTAAGCACCGGCCACAGCGTCCGTGATACCCGGCAGTCCGTTCGGTTCCCCCAGGCCCTATTGGTTGCGTCCAGAATCCATTCCCTAATCTTTCCAAAGTAGAAGCCTATTGGAGGCCTAACCGCCTCCATATGATTAGGATCCTCCATCTCTGAGCCCTGTCTCGCCAACTCATCAGCAATCTCGTTGCCGTTTATGTTGCAGTGACCAGGCACCCAGCACAATCTCAACATATACTCTCCTAAGGCTCCCTTCAGAGCCCTCCTGCAACCGTCAACTAGCTTGGAGTTCACGTAACAGCCCCTTACGGCCATAAGGGCCGCCTGGCTGTCGACGTATATAGTGACATCCGAGCCCCTATCAATGTTGTCCCTCATCAGTTCCACGGCCCTCAAGACCCCCAGAACCTCCGCCTGAAAAACACTGCAGTCGTCAGGAAGCTTATATGACATTCTGATGTCCAGATCCTCAATGTAGACCCCTGCCTCTCATCTTCGAGCCGTCAGTGAAAATAGCAAATCCACTAAATAATCTGCTCCTACCTGACCAACTCTCCCTAGAAGACGTTAACACCTCCGGCAACCGTCCGAAATCCACCCTGGTGCCCACGAAATCAGTGGAGCCGGGTGTTCTTAGGCAGTAACCTCCAGCCTCGATCTCACCCAAGATCCGTGAGTGACCCTGCGTGAAATTCCTAATCAATCCTAGTTCCCTCAGTCTAAGAATGCCTCTGGCTGCCATTCCCATAACATACTGCTCAATGGGCAAAATATGTAGAATGACATCCAGTGCCGCTTGAGGAGTACTTCTCATGGCACCTGTCATGCCGATTGAAGCACACCACTGAGCCTTAGACAGAAGGTTCCTTCGACTAGCCACTCTCAATGACTCCCACCAAACACAGCATCCATACGTAAGAATGGGTCTAACCACCGAAGTGTACAGCCATCCCACTACTGACGGCCGGAGTCCCCAGCTCCTACCTATCGATGATCTGCAAGCATAGTAGGCATTGAGGCCTCTCTTAAGTCTCTCCCGAGTATTCCTTCCCCACGACAGCTTGCTGTCCAGAAAAACTCCTAGATACTTAGCGCTATCAGATAGTCTAAGCTCTACTATTCCTTGTACCGGCAGCCTAAAATTCTCTACCCTGTACCTCCTAGTAAAAAGAACCAACTCGGTCTTCTCCGGATTAACTCCCAATCCCTTATCACTCGCCCATGCTGACAGTTCGCCCAGCGCCCCTTGCATGCCTTCGCTTATTGTCGGCAGAAACTTGCCCGATACCAATATCACTACATCATCCGCGTAGGCCACAACTTTCCAACCCATTCTGTCAAAAAGTCCCAGAACGACATTGACAGCTAAGAGCCATATTAAGGGAGAGAGAACTCCCCCCTGTGGGGTTCCCCTAGTCACCAGTTTCTTTAAGCGCTCGTTTCCCCAGTCCTAGTGAATAACTCTGCTGCTGAGCATCAGAGTTATCCATTCGACCAGGAACAGTGGAACGCCTAGATCCACCAATGCCTGCCTAATAGCCTCTATCTTCAAATTGTTAAAGGCGCCCTCTATATCCAGGAATACCGCCAAGGTGTATTCCTTGTTTCGCAATCCCCGCTCTACATAACCCACCACATCATGAAGCGCAATCTCAACAGATCTACACTTAAGATAGGCGTGTTGAGCGCCGCTGATGATGCCGGCGTCAATCTTCGTCCTCAGATGTAGATCAATCAGTCTTTCCAACGTCTTCAAAAGAAAAGACGATAAGCTGATTGGTCTAAAATCCTTAGGTTAAGAGTGACCGGTTCTTCCCGCCTTGGGTATGAAAACCACCCTGACCTCCCTCCACCCTTAAGGAATGTGCCCGTTCAGCACACAGACCCTAAACAGTTCCACCAACAGCAGGAGTGATGATCTCCCGATATTCTGTAACATCGCCGGAAAGATACCGTCTGGTCCTGCCGATTTGTAAGACCCAAAGGTATTAACCACCCATGTTACTTTATCCAAGGTGATCATGTCCCCCACCGTCTCTCTCTCCTCACCGCCCGAGCCTGACCCAGAGAAGGGGTTACCACATTCAATCTGTTCCCCCACCCCAGGATCCACACATCCCGGAAAGTGAGTCTCCATTAGCAGACAAAGAGATTCAGAGCTAGATTCCGTCCATGAGTTGTCCGGTCTTTGAATAAATCCCGGGACTACAGGGTCCTTGGATAAAATTCTCCTGAACCTGGACATCTCATTTACAGATTCCACTGACTCGCTAAACTTGACCCACGAGTCCCTTTTCGCTCTCCTAATGTCTCCCTTATATCTATTGTAACTCAATCTGAAGTAACTCCAATCTTCTTCCCTACGCGTATACTTCGCTCTATTGAACAACCTTCTGACAGTAGACCTTTGAGTCCTCAACTCGTCTGTCCACCATCTTGGTAGTGTGCGCTTGCCCGGAAAGTTCAAAGGACAGGATCGTTGATAACTACTAGTCAGTACTAGTCAGTTGATCTACACCGGTCGAAGTCGACCTCCAGTCGTGTGTAACTCTAAGGTTACTTTGCACCAATCTCGAAAAGTAATCCCAATCCGTCCTTCTCGGATTCCTATACGGACACCTTTTCGACCTCTCAAACATTAGATTAAAGGACAGGCGACTATGGTCAGAGAAGGAAAAACCCAGGTCCACCCTCCAATCCTCCACTAATTCCCAACAGTTCGTCAACGTCATGTCTATCACTGCCTCCCTATCCCTAGTTCTGAACGTAGGTGTATTCCCCCTGTTACAGATATAAAGATTGCTGGCAATAATAAAATCTAACATAGACTCACCTCTTTTGTTGATGTCGGCACTTCCCCATTGGGTATGGTGTGCATTGGCGTCACACCCTAGTACCAGCCTCGAGCCACTTCTGCCTGAGTACTCCACCAACTCTCGCACTTTTTCACCAGGTGGATCGGTAGCCTCGTATGTCAAGTATACCGATGCTAATGCCAGGACCGTTTTGTCCTTGGCTTCTCCTGTCACAACCGTGAGGTCTCCATTACTGTAAGAATGAGAAAACATAAATTTATACTTAGTTCTCGCCAAAATACAAGTTCGTACCTTCTCATCTGTGTGGGATACGAACAATGTATACCCCGTGACCCTTAATCCAACTAATCCAGGGCTCTTGGGTTAAGGTCACGTCCACGTTGTTATCGATGAGGTGGGTTACTAATTCGGTTGAAGCTGCTTCACAGTGGTGCAGGTTTATCTGCACCACTTTCAACCTCTTAGGGTCTATCATTTTTAGGAAACCTAAATTTGATAGACCCCAACCGGAATATTGCAACCCCTCCTATCGATTCCAGCTTTTTAAGAGACTCCGGGTCCACTGCGAACCTGAAGTCTCTTCCCTGGTTCTCTTTACAACCCAGTGAAGCTACCACCTTCCACTGGCTTGTATTGAGTCCCTTGTTCTGGTTGGCAGTACCCCCAGTATGACCTCCACCGATTTTATAGGTGGAGGTATCCATACCGTGACTACCGGCCTTAATGGCAACTCAGACGCGAGTATAACGTCCAGACTAGCTTCAGGACAGGAGCTGCCACACTTACCAATTGCAGCCTTTAAAAACTCAAAGGTTTTTTGATTGCCGCAACTGACAGTTTTGACACCTCTTGCCCAGTCAGCCCCTTTGAACGATACTTCGTCCGGCCTTCCTTTGGCACTAAAGATTTCGTCGAGTAGTTTGTTCTCTAGCACCTGCCATCTCTTGACACTGATCCTTCCATCGGGATCCCTACGATCAAGAGCGTCAGCGTTGTGCCATAAACAGTAGTGTTAACTTTCGTGCCGACAAAAACCCTCATAAAAGACATAAGAAATTTAATTAAAACCGTTAGGTTGACCTAAAAATAGCTAATTTGCTATTATTTATTATCAAACAATAAAAACAGGGTTGCCAAAACAACAAATATAGCAGCCCTGTTTATTTTAACGCGCTGTCAAAATCGGATTTTTCAATTGCAAAGCGTTGACGCGGCGCTATTTAGGGATGCTTCATACAAATTGTATGGGCATGAGGATTTTTGACAGCTAGAAAACGCGTTCCGCTCTTGTTTAGGTATGGCTATTATTTTCTTTATTATTTTAGTCTCGCATCTTCAGACCCTAAACAAATGCGCGAGCCAAACTCGCCTAAGCAACTGTTGTAATGAAGTCAATGCGGTCAATGTTAACAGAAAGACAAATTAAAAAAATTATGTGGCCAGGAAAAATTGCAAGCAGCTGGACCAAGAGTGTACAACCATTTGTATAAGAAAGGGTTTTCACTGCCTCACATTAAAAGCTTGCAGCGTTGGTGTAGAAAAATAAATATACCTGCAAGCCTAATAACTCCAGCTATTTATTTTATGGCACAGATTTCTGATTTGTAAAGTGTTAATAAAATATGCGTACTTGCGTTTAATGAAATGAAGGTAGTGGAACCATTCGAGTATGATTCAGTTGGTGACACTGTGAAAAAGCCCACGAACTATGTCCAAGTTGTAATGGCGAGAGGTTTGCGAAAGTCGTGGAAACAACCGTTTTTTTTTTGTCAAATGACACGTGAAATACTTTTTCAAATAATTTCAACTCTTGATAGAATTGGTTTTCCGGCCATTATTTGGCCCTACGATTCGTAAGTAACGGAAGGGTTTGAGTGTTACTACAGGTAAGTAATTATTAATTAACTACTAAATAAATGATTGATTTAAAAAATGTCATCGGTTTTTGTGTTGGCACGAATCACATTGACATATTTCATAGTGTCAGTTTTGAGATAGCTTCCATGTACCAGGTAACTTCTAATAAGAAATCATTTTATTGATAAAGGGTTCGTAATTAACAAAAATGTGTTGTCATGCAGGACAACTCAAACTTCTAGTGCTAACACTTCAATTACTTTCAAATTAATTGATGCGCATCTCTCAGTGAAAGTGGTAGGTAAGTAAATATTTTCTAATGGTCAATTAATAATAATAGTAAAACTGTAAATTTTTAAGGGAGACAAAAAGTAAAATTAGCCGCGCAATTGTTTTCAAATACCGCAGAAAATGCGATTGACGCTTTTACTCCATTGGCCTGGAAATGTATAAGCCCACAGGGACAGCAGACTTTGTACAGCTTATAAACGATTGGTTTGACGTGTTGAATTCTTCGTTAGGCAAATTCTGGTTTCCAGGCAAGGTAAACCCTAACTCCTCCATTTATATAAACTTTATTTAACGTTTTTTTTATATAGATACCATTTGGGAATAACATGGAAAATAAACGGCAAACGTTGACCTAAATAAATAATATAATGTCGGCCCCTATAATCCCAAACAAAAACAATTTGGAACCGTTCCAAAAAGGTGTTATAATTACAAATATCGCCGTAAAAATGCTCCATGAATAAGTGGCCGAAAAATGAAAAAGGTCGTACATATGTACAAATAGGCTAAATTAAGAGACTATACAGAGCCTATTTATGACCATCCTACTCCAAAGGAATTTAAATATCGTATGCGTTAATACATTTAAGGTAAGAAAAATTAAATTCAAAAAGCAATTAGCCAAAACGCACAATTCTAACCAATTAATACATGTTTTATTTGCAACTCGATATACCGAGCATCTCAGTAACGAATTAATACATTTTTTATTTGCAACTCGGAATACCGAGCATCTCAGTAACAGAGGTAACGTAGACCTTGATAACACAAATGTCTTAACTATATATACATACATATATATACATATATAACCTTGCACCTTGTAAGGTTTTGGACAAGGCGAATAGTCCAAAACCTTACTACAACAAGCAACAACACAAAAAACACAACAATGTATTTTTTTTGTTGCTTTCGTTGAACACAAGCCACTTTCGGCATTTCTCTCTCTAAGGGTGTGTGTGAAACGGTAGCAAAGTTCTATGATGAATTAAAATTGTCAAAAATTTCTACGCTAATGTCAAAATTTATACTAGCTAGTGTAATTTTATTCACCTAAACATTGCCAAAATTTTATTTCCATGAGTACTTTGCTACCGTTTCACACACACCCTAAGTAAGAAAAAAAGTAGCACAGCTGTGCTTTCAACGCCACAAAGTGGGTTCGATGGTACCCGAAGTGGCGATTAATTCATGGAAGGCCTAGTTTTAAAATATTATATATTTTTATTGATGAGTTATTCTAAGCACATAAAAACATAGCATTTTAGAAGTTAAAATTTTTTTTTTAATCCGTTAAGCGCATTATTATTTTTTGGAAAAAAGACCTTACTTGAGGGTTACACGATCAAGTTTTGTCTATCAAGTTTTAATACACTCTCACTTTTTTACCAATACACTCATACTTTTAAAAATTGAAGCGAACTTGCCTTTAAAATTCTCTTACAAGTGAGTGTATCAATTTACGTTCAAGAAAACAGCTGATTACAAGTTTGGTGAGAAATTTTTTCGTTTGTCTTTACAAATTGTTCTCTTGATGACATCTTGAAAGTAAATTGCGTGCAGCCTACGTCACAGCTTCCAGTTTTTGGAAATTTTGACAAACTGTATATGTAAAAGACTATCAAGAACAACTTGATCGTGTGGCTGCAGTGTTAGTTAACAATTTATACTGTAACTTTGGAATGAAAAGCGATAAATGAATGAATAACATTGGAAATTAAAGCATACTTAATGTGCTATTAAAAAAATGTAAATAATAATTTTATTTTATGTATTTATATTAGTATAAATTTAATTTAAAGTCCAATTTTTGTTTGTCACAAAATTTTATAAATATGCAATTTTTTTTCAAAAAAGTCACAAAAGAGAATATTAGCCTTGTTTAGTAATGAACAGGGCAAGTTTAAAATGGCACAAAAAATGGTTAAAAATGGCTGGCAAAATGGCACGAAAAAGTATAAAAAATGGCACGAAAAATGGCACAAAATGGCAAAACTGGCAAAAATAAAAACATGTTGTTAGGTATTTAAGAAACATTTATTTTATTTAGTTTTGATTGAAAAGTACAATAACATGTTTCTTCAAATTGTCGAAAATAAATGATCTCCTGTTATCGCATAAAACGGTTGAATAAATGGAAAACACTCCTTCAACAACGCAAGATGTAACTGGAGCATATTTGAACGCTAATAGTTCAGATGTAGAAAGATTGTCAATAAATTCATTCGTCTCACTTTCATTCAAATATATAATATTTCTTATCTTAATTAAAGCTCGTAATCCTGTATTACGATTTAAAAGTTTTTTAAACTTTTCGACAAAATCTTTTTTGTTGGCATCTTTAATATTTTCCATAACGCGATCAATTACGTCTAAGCTTTCGTTTATAGAAAGACCTTTTGTTTGTAATTTCCAGAGACTTGAGCAGATGCATTGAAAGTTCTCCTTTATGTACATAAGTTTCTTTTTAAGTTCGATTTTTGCAACATTAATTTAGCATTCCGAATAGATTCTGCCTCATGTTCGCTAAGCTTATTTAAAACTTCGGAGATTTCTTTAAAATTGTCGCAATAATATATTGCAGCTTCAATCCAAGTTCCCCATCGAGTGACACAAGGAGATGGAGGTTTTTTTAAGTTCGGCAACATTAATTTTAAAAGATTGTTACGAGAAGGGGCCTGCAAAATACAAAATAATACAGTGACCTTGTATATATGTACACTAGTTTTAAACTTACCTTAAGAAATATAGCTTTACAGCTTGATATCAGCGTGTTAACATTTTCAAAATGTAAACGAATAAAATCAGCTAGTTTGTGCAACCCATGCGCCAGGCACGTTATGTGTAAAATTTTTGGAAATAATGTTTTAAGCGATCGGACTGCAGACACCATATATGGTGCAGCGTCTGTCAACACAAGTAAAATAGTATTGTACTTGATGCCTGTTTAAAATATGAAATAGTTAAATAGATATATTAAACAAAAATGAAAATTTACCATTCGGCCACAATATTTGTAAAGAATCTGTAAAAAAAGCTGCCATTGAACTGGCATTAGCTTTTTCAATGTGAGCAATGTTTAAAAGATATGACGTCTCTTTTTCACCTTCTTTCAGGATACCAAAATTTGCAACCATCCGCTGTTTGCTGTCAGTTGTTTCATCCATTGATACCCAAATCAAACTCTTTTCGGCTCTGTTTTGTAACACTTTAATACATTTTTTATATATTGTTGGCATGTATTTGGTTCGTAGCAGTGTCTCACTGGGAACGGGCTTCTTAGTGTATTTCGTTAAAAATTCCTTGATGACCGGGTTATTTATTTTGTACAGCGGTATGTTTGCCGTTAAAAAAGTGTTGCACAAATCCAAAATGTATGGGTTCGATTCTGTTGTGGTATCTGTCAGTAAAGATTGTGTCGTAGGCGAATTCAATTTTTCAGCTAGAGCTTTATGCTTCAATGAAGAGAAATGCTGCTCAACATTATACAATTTTGGCTTATTAAGTTTGCAGTCGCAAACTACACAATAACGCACTGAAGAATCCCCTTTTAATATTTTCGGAAATTTTTTTCACCATTCTTGAATTAAATTCTTTTACCGACTCTTTAGGCATTTTTTTAAACAAATCTAAATGTGCACCTATACTTAAAGCAAACAACTAAAATCACACCTTATAATGGAACTAATTTTTTGATTTTTTTTGTAATATAACGTTACTTTCATGGCCTTCTATTGTAGTTTTTATAATAAAAGTATTTGGAACAACTACAAAAAATATAAATCGTGTACGGAAAAAGGGACGCATATATTGTTAGTACAACAGATTGACTAAAAATTTTAAAATTTTATAAATTTCAACATGGTGATTCTAGTAAAAGAAAAAATTTGAGGTATGAAAATTTCTCCCAGGTTGCAAAAAAGGTATTTTTTGGCAAGCTGGACCAAAAATGGCTTTTTTTCAAAAAAATTGAAGAAATGGCAAAAATGGCAAAAAATGGCATATGCCATAAAAAACTTGCCCTGGTAATGAATAATCATAAATACTTAAAAACACAACTTTAAAAAAATGGAAAACAATTTTTTTTAACCTGTTAGCCGTATTTTGTTTTTCGGAAAAAACATGATCCACAATTTTCTCTGTAACTTTGAAATCAAAATAAGTTAATAAAATGTATTTCTATTAGTATAAATTTTTTGAAAAAAAAAAAAATTTAAAACTTTTTGGGAAATCTTTGTTTTCTAGAGTTTTTACACAAAAATGAAAATAAAAAAGGGACGGGCATTGTCTGGAGTTTTTTAAATATAAGCTGATATTCTATACTTCTCTAACATCCATAAAACTAATTCTAGCTCTTACTAACTTAATACTTGTGGTGTGGCCCATTAAATGCGGAAATTATTCCAATTTTAAATCTTTTTTAAAATAATTATTAAAAATATTTACACATAATTTTTACAAAAAAAATTTTATTTTATGCTTTAATACCTGATGTTGAAGATTCCATTATAAAAGATTTACTTTTAATAGATTTAAAACTAATAATAATCTCTTGAATTGTAAAAATTTCCAATTAATTCACTTTTTTAAAAAACAGCAATAATTTGCTAACTTTGACCGCTCACTGAAAAGGAAGTAAACAATTTAGTTGATTAATTTTTACAGCTAGTGATGCAGATTGACGCTCCTTTACTCTACTTTTACCCTATACCAACATTTATTATAAAAACTTTATTTCTAAATTTCAATTAATCGCCACTTTGATACTATTTGAACCCAATGTGCGATTTTTTTTTCTTACTGCCAGGCCCACAATATCGACAAGAACATTTCTTTCGTATATTTATATTGAAAACAAAAACAAATTTTAGTTTTTTATTATTGTTGTTCTTGTCGATATTGTGGGCCTGGCAGTAAATTTAAATTTTTTAAAACAAGGGCAAAATAGTAAGAATTATTAATTTTTTATAAAAACATACTTCTTATTATTTAAATTTAAATACCCTAATGCCCTATGCTCCTTGTAGGAGTAAAAGGAACAAATATATATATATATACATAAAAACATAATTCGTCAGTATATGAAACTTTATAAAAATACATTTTTTCTTTTCACAAATATTTTTTTATCAATATTCTAACTGGCTATTTCCGATGTGCGAAAGAATTATTTACTTCGTACAAATACATTTAAAACAAAAACAAAGTTTTTAGAATTTTTTTTGTTCTAAATGTAGTTGTTCGAAAGAAGGAATTCTTTCGCACATTGGAAATAGGTTATAATATGCCTTTTTTAATATTTTTTATGTCCAGAAATAATGATGCAATTTTGTGTATTTTAGATACTGGGTACAAAAGTGTGCAGCACCAATGCGCATCAAGCTGATGCAAAACTTTATTGCTTTAAAAAGTGACTGTTTAAATAATCGTGTATTTTGTATAAGCAAAATTAAAGTAAAAATCAGAATTTCTAAAAATAAAAAATCATCATTTGAGAAAAAAATCTTTAATCATATTTTTGTTTAAAAAAATAATCCAAAATATGATAAAATCATCATTCTGGCCACGCTGTTTATATATTATATTCAAACAAGAGAAAACAAAAATTTGTCAAATTAAACTTTGTGTGTCTGAGCACCAAACAAAGTTTAAAAGAGAATTCAACAGACTTTGTCAAAGTAAACTTTGCCTGTCTGAAAGGGGACTTAAAAAATAAGTAGAAAATAATGAGACCTTGAGGAAAGGAGTACTTTTTTTTCTACTAGAAAAAGTACTTATTTTTGTTCGCGATGTCCCAAAAGTAATCCTTTATAATTTGGCCAATTACAACCTAAAAAATAATACCTTTATTTTATACTTAAAAGTTGTATAAAAATATGTAGTTACCAAAAGAGACAAGAAATAAGTACTTTAAAATTTACTTTCAAAGAGGTTAAAACACACTTATTAAAATTGCTCTGAAATCTTATGGAATTTTTGTTGAAAAAGTGTAAACAATATTAAATTTTTCGAAATGTAAGAAAATATTTAATAAAGAGTGCTTTTGCTGCACAAAATCATTTATAGCTCTAACACTGTAGTAACAATGTGTGTTTTAATATATGTAAATATACGGGCCTGTCACAGAAATCGATTTCGATCAAAAGTTTTGTGAATTCCGAGAAAACTTCTTTAGAAAACAAAAACCGATAAATTTTCTCGGAATGAAATCACTTTTAATTTTTCGATCGAAAAAAGTTTTTGTTTTGATTTCCACAATATTTCCACATTTAACTTAATAATAACAAAATTAAAATTTGTCGGAATTACGAAAATCGATCAAAATGAAACTACGGATTCAAAATCATTCCGAATTCAAAACAATTCTCCAAAAAAACATCGTTAACATTAGATTGATAGTACTACTAGTATTCTAATAACAAGAATATATTGTGTTGGTAATTGTGGAACATATTTATGTATATATTTACATAAATTTTATTGATTTTTGGATTTTCCATGTATTTCACATCGAAACTTTTCTTAAAATTTTATAATATTACCAGATATCTAACAAATATTAATTTAATATATTGCAAATTGATTTACAAAATTATTTAAAATCATATAATAATAACTTATTTAAGTCATTATACCAAAGTGTTTTTTGGTAATGTATAATTATGGAAGTCATTAAAAGTAGCAAAACTAAAAAAAGAGTACTTTTTAGGATTTAAGTGTTTTGGTTACAGCTCAAATTTATATATATACATATGTAGATATATTTTTTAATAAAAAAAAAACAGCAACAACATTTACAAAAAGAATGGCAGACACAAACTAAGTAATTTTTGTATATATCCATGTACATACAACATATATACATATTTACAATACTAAAACCACTTGAAATTTATACATCCTTATGTTTGGGCTAAAAGAACTCTGTCATTGTTTTCGTCAGTATGAATTAAATTTAAAACGCAAAAACTGCTGCTAATAACTTAACCATTTTTTAATATAAAAGTTTTTTTTCGTTCAATTTTTATATATGAAAAGGTAAGCAAAAATGAAAAAATATGTTAAGTTCGTATTTGAAAATCTGATTTTGTAATGCTATGAACAAAAAACCATCGAACACAATGACAATGTTGCTTTAAGGAACATTTAGGAAATTTAATAAGCTTTCTAATGGCTGTAATTAGGTTCAAATCCGTTTAGAACGGCTTGAGTTTGAGGCGAATTACGAAAGCAAGATTTTTTAATTTTATGGAAATAAGGCATTTTGCCTAAAAATATAAAAACACGATTTGAAAGACCACTTCCCGTTCTTCAATATTTAAGTATTATACACCAAAATTCTTGGTTTTTATAGTAGATTAAGAAAATCGATGTTTATGAATGAATTTCGAAAAAAGTATAAAAACTGAGACGGTCTAATATATATACTTTATAGGGTCTAAGGTCAACATTGAAGAAATTACAAACGGAATGACAAAGTTATATATACCCTTTTACCTTCGGTGAAGGGTAAAATTATGAAATTTCGACAGCACAGATTTATACGTGCCGACGTTTGTTGTAGAAACAACAACACTACAAATATAGGTGATAGCGAATAATTTGTTTGTTTTACACAACAACAACACTACTAGATTAAAAACAATTTACTTGTCTGTTATAGAAACAACAACAACCCTACAAGAAGACAACCACACATTTTTGTTTGGTTTAAAAGTTGACAAATTTATTTAAGCTGTAAAACAAAAAGTGAAATTTTTTGTACTATGCCAACATTTTTAAAAAATTAAATAATATATAAAAATAAGGAAAAATGCTTGATTTCTATTTTTTTAATAAGATATGTACATAAATATTTCAAAGTAGAATGACGACAAAAAACATATCCGGCCGATTCTGCTGATGTCTTTTAATTGGGTGTCCTTATGTAAACAAAAGGAAATACAACAAAAGCAAACATGTAAAACAGGAAAATAAATACATAACAATATTCTCTCTCCCTCCGATTCCGGGGGTAAGTGTCAAGAATAATTATTCTGAACTAAAAAGTGCATGTACCTACACTGTCGCTTTGCTTTGGCTTTTACAGCAAAAAGGATGAAAACAATTTGTGGATTATAATAAAATTGTATTTTTCCTTTAATACTTATACTACAAATAGTTTTATACTATTACACAACTGTAAAATAAATTAACTAGTTGGGTTCCTAGGACAACCCAACATTAAACACGATAGTTTGATATATGAATAAAATTTAAAGTAAATACCAGATGGTATATGTCTAGCTTAAAACTAGTTATTTTGTCTGCAGGGTAATTTTCAACTCAAAAAACTCCTTTGAGTGTTAACCTCATAACAAAATTTTGTTTCGGCGGGTCTATGATTGCCCGTGATCCTAAATAGGATACAATCACAAAAATTTGTCTCTCAATAATGTGTTGTAGGGTATCCTATGGTTGGGCTTATACGACTGTCCTATCTTACTTGTTTTAATTTTGAGTTACATAAGTATTGCGTGCAGCATTCTTAGATATATTATGTACATCAGAGGCGAATGAATAATTGCAATATCGATTTTAATTACTAAATAGCTTAGTTTTACTTAAACTTGGTGGTAACAAAGCGAGGAAAGTATAATAAATTCTAAAAGAAAATAATGAATACTAAAAAAAAGATACGAACTTTTTTTCAAAGATGTCGAAAGTGGTTTAAAAAAGAACATCTATATTACAGGTATCTATTGTATATGAATCAAAATTCCTAAAACATTTGCCAAAAATTTGTTATTTAGATTTTTTTGGTGCTTAATAATTATCATTTCTACATGGAATATAACATCGATTTTTCTGTTGACTCTAACACGTTTCTTTTCGGATTCAATAAGTATTGGCATTGAAACAACGTATCTTCAATGGAACAATACATTTCCGGCAGTAAGTTTCTGTTTGACCAAAAATCGTTCTAGCAGTCGTGTTATGGAGTTTGTCACTTCAGAAAAAATTCCTTACAAAGTTTCAGCAACCAATTATGTTAAAAATCTTCACGAATACATGTTTACGAATCCTAATAATATTCATTTTAAGGATGATTATTGCGACGGCTTGAATTCCACTTGTGGTGTTGATATATTAAGAGTGAGAAGTCAGGTAAGTTTTCCTTTTAATATTTTGAATATATTTGTAAAATACATAAGTAACTAAATTTTAAAGGCTTATTCGTTTAAACGAATTTTTCTTAAATCTTAAACCAATATGAAAGTAAAGTCGGCAATTCATGCCCTTTCATGGGCCGGTTATTTATTGTAATAAATTTCAGTAGTTTATAAAATTTTTTGGTTTCAAACTTAAAAGCGTTATTCTCTTCCTACATATCTTCATACAAAATTCAAACCCTTAAAAACTTTGCTCTCAGTTAAAAAAAAAAACTTAACGAATTCGTTTAGAAGAATTTAAGAAACAAAAATAAGATAAATGTTTCTATTGTTCTTTTCATAAACGCTTTTCAAAACTAATTCGTTTCGTGTTTTTAAAACTCGTAGTAAAGGCTAGTTTGCACTTTCACACAAGTTTTACGTATTCAATAATACTTTGTGAGATAGAAATCTAATAATAATAAGTTTTATTGGGACTGTCAAAAACTCTAATTTAACATTACAGTTTGTGTTCACACTATCACATATGAACATGCTTTTGTTAAAATGCAACCCTGATCAAATGAAGAGTATTGAAAATTTTTAAAAAATTATGAAGACGTATGGGATGTAAATTTTTTTTTCGTAATACATACTTGTCATTTTCATAAAACATTACGCTTTAACATTTTACTTGAGTTTTTGACATGTATTTTTTACACATTAAAATTTATCAATTGAACTAGGGTTTGCAATAGCGGGCCGGTATTGAAAAATCAGTGTTTGGGTTTTGAAAGATTTAAAATGCCGAAATTTAGTTAAAATTACTCCAAATACGGCAGTTTTGTTTATTGACGTATCTATTCAAACAAAAGTGAGCTCCATCGCTAAACCAAATTCGTATTTCGAACAGAACCACGATTTTCAAAATAAATTTGCACAATTTGGAAGCGTAGTTTAGGCGTCTGTATATTCATGTAGAAATGCCAAACCAAACTAAACATAAATCACTTGCCACCTGACAAAATAGCCTCCAGTTACAAAAGTGCGTCCAACTTAAAAACAACCTATAATTTGCCATTGCCTTAATTTGTATATTTCTGTCTGGGCAGATTAATTTGTATGCATGAGCGACTGATAAAGGTCTGGGTGGGAGTCAATCCGGAAAAAACGGAGTTGGTTCTTTTTACTAGGAGCTATATGGTAAAGAATTTAAGGCTGCCAATACTAGGGGCAGTAGAGTTTAGACTATCTGACATTGCTAAGTATTTAGGAGTTTTTCTGGACAGTAAGCTGTCCTGGAGGTGGAATACTCAGAGGAGACTTAAGAGGGGTCTCAATGCCTACTAGGGACTCAGGGCGTCAGTAGTTGGATGACTGTACACATCGTTGGTAAGGCCCATTCTTACGAATGGATTCTATGTTCAGTGGGAGGCATTGATGCTGGCAAGTCGGAAGAAACTACTGCTCAGAAACTAAGGCTCAGAGGTATGCTTCGATCCATTAAGAAGACATGAGAAGTACTCTTGAGGCGGCCCTGTTGTATTCGTAGACTTAGGGACTTGGGACTGTTTGAAATTTCACGCAGGGTCACTCGCGGATTTTGGTTGAGATTGGGGCTCGTGGTTATTGCCAAGTCTCTCCCGGCTCCACGGCTTCAGGGGGCACCAGGATCGATTTTGGGTATTTGCCAGGGGCGATATTATCATCTAGGGCGAGCTGGTCTGGTCAGATCAGGGCAGATTTTATGAGGGATTTGCTATTTTCACTAATGGCTCGAAGATGATGTTCACGGTTGTGGAGTCTTACATTGACGATCCAGATCATAGATAGGCAAAAGCCCGCCCATGGGCGCTTTGTTATTCTCTTACTTACACGTACTTACAGCCATACCTAAACAAGAGCGGAAGGTGGAACGTTTTCTTCCACGTAGCTTTTACGCTGATATGCCATACCTAAACAAGAGCGTCAGCGTTGTGTCACAAACAGTAGTGTTAACTTTCGTACTTACTAAGCCTCATAAAATAAATAAGAAATGGAATTAAAACCGCTAGTTTGACCTAAAAATACCTAATTTCCCATTTATTATCAAACAATAAAAACAGAGTTGTCAAAACCACAAATATAGCAGCCCTGCCGCGCTGTCAAAATCGGATTTTCCAATTGCACAGCGTTGACGCCGCGTTATTTAGGGATGCTTCATACAAATTGTATGGGCATGAGGATTTTCGACAGCTAGAAAACGCCTTCCGCTCTTATTTAGGTGTGGCTATTAAGCAAACGTATGGACGAAAAAAATTAAATCAATTCAGTCACGTATGATCATCGTACCTTCAGCGTTGCCAAATGTGAACTTTTTTTTATTAAAAAACTATTTTGTTTTTCTTTGTAAATTGTGCAATTTACAAAATTACAATTTTTTACTTTACATTTTTTATTTCTTACGGCATAACTTTACCTTATTTGCTAAGTATATGCTCGTATAACAGTGACATGCTTTAATGATTAAATTTAGCACAAACAGTATGAATAATATTCAACATTGCGATTTTTCTACAAACATGTTTTTACATTTTGTCAAATACCCCAATTAACAACGCAAACGATTTTTACAAACGTACAATTTTGACCTACAATTCTACCCTACTAATTTTCTTAATAAAATTATATTGTATTAGCTTCTGTATTACTCGTATGCTAAATTTTTAAATAAATTATATACTTATTTGGGATATTTTTATGTCCAGTTTTTTTTAAGTTAGAATCTTTTTTTTTATATGCAGTTTTTTGAAAAAAAAAAAAAAATATACACTGAGCGCGGGAGAGTCAAATAGCACTAACCAGGGACCGAAAATAACAGTTATTTTGAAATTTTAAAACAAAAAAAGCATATAGAAGTAAATGCTGGCAAACTGATTCAAGTATAACATATTGATCCTTATGAACTTTTCTATGATTAAATATTATGATTTTTAAAGTTATGATTTTTATTTTTTCGATCAAAAATTACAGTTATTTTTTGATTTTTATTTTTTTGGACAAAAGTAACAGTTATTTTTTGATTTTTATTTTTTTGAACAAAAATAACAGTTATTTTTTGATTTTTATTTTTTCGATCAAAAATAACAGTTATTTTATGAATTTTATTTATTTGAACAAAAATAACAATTATTTTTTGATTTTTATTTTTTTGGGCAAAAATAAAAATTATTCTTTAAAGAAATGTACGTGTTATAATTATTGAGTTGTCTTTAAATATTTATTTTAATGTGTGATCATCATTGGGATATCTTATGTGCATTAAAATAAATATTTAATGTCAACTAAATAATTATAGCACGTACATTTCTTTAAAGAATAATTTTTATTTTTGCTCGAAAAAATAAAAATCATAAAATAACTGTTATTTTTGATCGAAAAAATAAAAATCAAAAAATAACTGTTATTATTGTTCAAATAAATAAAAATCATAAAATAACTGTTATTTTTGAACGAAAAAATAAAAATCAAAAAATAACTGTTATTTTTGTCCAAAAAAATAAAAATCAAAAAATAACTGTTATTTTTGTTCAAAAAAATAAAAATCAAACAATAACTGTTATCATCAGACTTTTATGAAAAAAGGAATAACTGTTCCGGTCCCTGGCACTAACATTACTATAAAATACCAGTGCTGCCGCTTTGTGGGTAATTACCCGAATTTGGTGGAATTTTTATTCTCGTACGTAGAGCGTGGATAATTTCTTTGAGGTGTATATCAGGTGTAAATTGAAATTAATTTTTCGATAAATATGAGCTTTATAGTCATTAGGGTATTCATTCGGTAACATAAATACATAACCCCTTAATTGAATATGGGACCTAACAAGTGAACACTCTTAAAAATTTGGCTCTAAAAATTAAATGTTCGGAATTTACCGACTATACTTTCTAATTTGTTCTTCTTTGTAAGTTTTTTTTTATAATTAAACGTTAATTTGATATCAGATGAATTATCATTTAAATTGTGTGGTTTTGCGTCACCTCAGGTGTAGTTTTGAATTTTTCTGGTGGTAACACTGTAAAATACACATGTATGTGTATGCCTATCTACGATCTAGACATAAGTCATATAGGCTTCCTCACGACTGCAGTGTATTTCAGGGGATATTAAAGGTCGTGAAGTTGATAAGGGGTAACATTACTGGCGGCTCGGAGGTCACTAAATATGTGGACAGTCAGACGGCTCTTAAGGCCTTGTCCCGGGATGTTGGCCCGAGAATCGGACGGGATTCGTAATGAGACTTAACTGGCTGTATAACAGGCATCTTAGGGCTGGGTATATGTAACGCTATGTTGCTTAGTAGGGTTCTTGTTCCGATTTTTTATCTTCCATTCTTGTTGAAACGCATTTTCTAGTAATTTATGAACTAAAATATTCTGTGAAATACCGAAATCGAAACTGGGATAAATGTGCTATTTAAAATTTAGAAAAAAGCTCGAACACTAAGTTGTAATCCAGAAAAACTTAATTATACTTTAGTTTAGAAATATCTAATTGACGGACTAATTGTAATAACATCATATGCCACAAAGAAGTTATTTTTAGCTAATCGACTTTAAATTCAAAAAATATATATTTAAAATTGGTCTTTCATGAAATTATACTGTACACCCTTTTTAGAACCCCTTTAAAATGACTCACTAACCCATCATTGGACAACAGCAACATAGGGGACTTCGTTTCCAAAATTAATGTGCCTTATGATGTTATTTATTTTTTTATTCATCGTCTTGTTATTCTAAACATCTTATAATTACAGAACAGGATAAGAAAAGGATAATGGCAATTTGCAAAGCTACATTTAACAAAATTGAATATTACATACATTCTAGAGTATCCACTCAATCATTGTACGTTTAATCGAGGCATTTTTCCGCCACTATTTGATCGAATTATTAAAATAGCCAATTTCGAATAACAATTAACCCGAACAATTTAGGTCAATTAATTGATTAAAATTAATTTCTTAGGAAATTTTACTTTTTTAATGTGAATATGTTTATGTCAACATTGTATGTTGGGTGCAGGCGAGTAATGGAGGCACTGATCATGAAATAAAATGAATGTATTTACTAAGTACTAGAGAATGAAATGGGTAAACTGAGCGACTGGTAGGGTGACCAGGAATAAATAAAGTGGACTGTATGTTTGTATACTTGCGTGTATTAGCGGGAATGATGACGAAGATGAACAAACCTGTATATCAGTTCTAAGAGGGACCACTGTGGAGAGACGCTACCACCGGTAATAAACACCAGTGGATGAATGTCCTATAGACGGTGAGGGAGGTTGTTACAATCGTATAACCCAAGCCAATCCGGAAATAAAACAGCCCGTGAGTCAGTTAAACGATTTCAAGCAGAATTAGATTTTTATTTAACAATTTTTAACAATTATAAAATAGCCTTAAGCTGATTAAAGTAAAATGTTATCGCAATAGATGTTGACAAGGCAACTGCTTCAAAGTAAGTGTTTTACATTAAGAAAATTACCAACCACGAAGGTTGTGTTGATTAAAAAAGATGGCTATCTTACTTGGCGGGAAAAATGACAAATGGATATGTTAGTTTATCCGCTCAATAACATTAGTTTAAAGTTTTGTATGATTACAATTCAGTGGTTTGCAAACTGTATAATTAGTAATTAGAAATTTCACTTAAAGAGCGGTTATAATTCAAATTAATTAAAGAAAATGATGGCTATACACGACTAATCATTATATGGATATTACTAAATGTGTAAAGTACTGTGTAACACTTTGTGCTATTTTAAACATGCCGCCACTCCTTGCAGCTATGCAACTGAAGATGGTGTAGGTGCGATGCATAAGACGGCTGCTAGCGAACGTATTGCTTCGGTTTATTAAATAAAACTCTGTTTGCGCCATACGACACATTAACTGACATTCGCCATGCACTACAAAGTTATCTAAATGGGATAGATATAAATTGCAAAATTGAGAACTGCTCGGCAGGATAATGGGATAACGCTCTTTGTAGGGCAATGTAGAATTTGCCAATCTTCCATTGACCATTTTGATCCAAGAACGGGTTTAATGTGAAAAGAGGGCTATCTTTAGGATTTGGTTAAAGCAGAATACTCGATTTTATACCATTGCTTCTGGGCAAGCAATATTAATCGCGTTTTGACTGAATCGATTTCAATGTGACAAAGCTCGATCGTCTCGTAGAGTGGGTGAAAGTGAGGATTAGCGAAAGACGGCTTAAACCGTCGTATATAGCGGAAAACGTACGCCAAGACCCGTAATGCTCGGGGTAGGAAGAGAAGTTGTTAAGAATATCTATAGAAGTGTTGGAATCTAGGCCTCGAGTAGGCTCTGAGTGTAAATGGTGGGATAATATGGTTTTAGTATTTATGTTTGCGAAGGGTTTTATAGAGGAAATGCGGCAGCCCTTGGTAGTATTTAGGTTATTGCTTTTTGGCCATTCGGAAGCAGGATTTGTAAGCCACGAAGGCCCATTCCACCAAATACTATTGTTAATCAAGTCTTGAGGTCTACAACCTCTTGACCCTAAGTCAGCGGGATTGACATGTGTGGGTACATGACGCCATTTAGCATTTGGTAGCAGTTGATGTATTTGTGATACACGGTTAGAGACATAGATTTCCTTCCATGTTGCTGGAGGCTTGGCGAGCCATCCCAGAACAATGGATGAATCACACCAGCAGATGGTTTTATAATTTTGCAAATTTAAAGAAGTTATCGTGTGAGCTGTAAGTTTAGCTAACAGCAATGCACCGGATAACTCTAACCTCGGAAGGGTTAAGGTTGCTAAGGGTGCCACTTTGCTTTTAGAAACCAGTAAATTAGAAAAAACAGTAGACGATGTGTGAAGCCGAATATATACCGCTGCACAGTATGCCATTTTAGAGGCATCACAGAATCCGTGGACTTGGATTTGATCAGCGGTAGTGAATTGAATCCAACGTGAATCTGGATTTTTTCTACGTAGGGCATATCTCTAATGAGTTCGTTCCAGATTAGGAGAGAATCTTCACTTACAGACTCATCCCAATCGATATTTTCCAGCCAAAGTTGTTGTATTAATATTTTACCCTTGATCACTACCGGGGAAAGCCAGCCAGCGGGATCAAATAGTTTGCCAACGGAAGACAATATTTTACGTTTAGTGACGTTAGTGACCTCAGGGATAGGTTCAAAAGAGTAGGAGAAGTAATCTGTAAGTGCATTCCATCGTATACCGAGAGTTTTAGTGGCACTAGAATCGTAAAATTTAAGAAAATCGGAATCATACAAGTCTTCTTGCGGAATGGATTCTAATAATCGAGAGTCATTAGATGCGATTTTTTTTAATAGAAAACCTGCTGAGCCGAGGGATCGAATCAGCTGTTGTTGAGCTTCTGCTGCACTATCGAGAGAATGGCCTCCAGCCAGAATATCGTCTACATAAGTTTCCTTACGAAAAATTTGAGATGCTTTTGGAAAGATTTTTTGATTATCAATGGCTAATTGTAACAAAGTTCGCATTGCCAAGAAGGGCGCGCAATTAATACCAAAAGTTACGGTTTTGAGCTGATAATCTTTGGTAGCCTCCCGGGGCGACTTTTGAAAAATAGTCCTCTGAAAGGGTCTGTCGCGAGGATCTATGAGGATTTGTCTATACATTTTTTAAATGTCTCCGCTAAAGACATATCTGTAAAACCGCCAATTTAATATCACGGTGACCAAGTCTGCTTGTAAAGTAGGACCGGTATATAGTATGCCGTTGAGGGTGAGACCAGATTTTGTTTTGCGAGATGCGTTAAAAACTACACGAACTTTTGTAGTTTTATGGTCTGGACTTATTCTCTGAGACGTATTCTATTGAGGTGGTTGGTTCCATATGGTCAAGTGTTATATATTCTCTGAGCACTTCGTTATATTGCGAATAGGGCTGGGGATTTTTAGCGAGAGTTTGGTCCATTCTCACGTATTGACTCAGAGCTATAAACCTTGATGTACCAAGATATTTGGTCTCAGGAACTTCCTTTTTAAATGGTTGTCGTACCATATAACGACCATCCGAAAGACGTTTAGTCGTTTGCGCATAAAATTCTTCACAATATTGATCTTCGGAAGAAATCGGGTGAGATGTTGGAATTTCTCCCTGTTCCCAAAATTGTCGTAGCAGCTTGTCAAGGTGTGACTGTTCTGGATGGGTTAAATGAGCGGAAAATGAAAATATTGGCTGTGTTGGGATAGGTCCGCTAAGAACCCAGCCGAAAATTGTGTTATAGGCTGAAGCAGAGCCACAAACATCTCGTTTTATGCCTTCGAGATTTATATGACGTTCGCTGTCATTACCTAAAATGAGGTCAATTGCAGAGGAAATATTGAAATACGGATCAGCGAGCTCAATGTCTGAAAGTCCAGATGTAGGGTTAATCTGGAAAGAAGTAGCAGGTATTTTGTTTGTAACTTTGGGAAGTACTATCGCTGATATTTGAAGCCGGAAATTTTGTTTTTGGGACACAAGCGTTATGTCGCACTCTTTATCAGCGGTTTGGCTGTGACCGCCAACTCCGACAATTTCAAATTTGGACTTTCTAAAGGGGAGATTTAACCGTGCTCGAATTTTTTCTGAAAGAAAGGTTCTTTCTGAGCCTGGGTCTACGAGTGCACGAATTGTGAAACACTCTCCCCTGCTTTCTATTTGAACGAGGGCTGTTTTTAAAAAAATATATTAATATGGCTTGCTGCATAATTAGAATAAGTTTGCGCCTATGTCGCCTTTGATGTAGATGGTTGTATTGACAATTCATGAGATTGTGGGATTTGAGTTTGATTGTTAGAATGAGTTTGATTGTTAGAAAATTGATTCTTGGAAACGTGATTGTTGTCGTTAAAAGTGTGATTACCGTTTTTCTTTGCGATCTTGTTTGGACTCATATGAAGCAAAGTATGGTGTGCTTTCCCACAATTTAGACACGTGTTTTTGCTTTTGCAATTAGCCTTGGTGTGAGCCATTGAGAGGCAATTATTGCAGAATCGATTTCTGAAAACGAAATCGACTCGTTCTTGTATCTTAAATTGTGATTTTCATTGCAAATTTTACAGCTAACGTTAAGTTTTTCCTGCGACGCATAGGCTTGAATTCGGGGTTGGTGTTTGGATTCTTTTGGAAATGAAGTTTTCGCAAGTTTTATTGTAGAAATTCGTTCTACTACTTCGCATCGAATTCGTTCTACTACTTCGCAGAAGGAAATTGCATAGTTGTTCCCTGTTGTTTTGTTGCGGAGATGATATAGTTTTTCCTCCAATGTCAATCTTGGGTGATTGATATAAACCGCTGTGAACATGTCACGAAAAGCAGGCCATTCCTCATAACTTCCCGAGAAAGTTTGAGTGTCGCACGGAGGTAGTTTAAGGCATGTGTTAAATGTTTCTTCTGGAATATTGGGAATCATGGAGGTTGTACTTGCACGAGGGTTAATGCTTTCCTTTTGCGGTTTCACGAGGTCAAGAAGCTTTGAGATTGTTAAGTAATACATCTCGACACATGCGTCATACTGTTCTTGGGCTGTGCTTTTAATTTCTTCGCTCTGATCGGAAAGCATTAAATCCTCATATGATTTTTTCACTTTATTACAGCGACTGTCAAGATCTTTCATCTTGAGATCTACAAGAGCCTCGGATTGGGCTGAAGAATCTTGTGCGTCACTTCTTTTGCAAAATGCAATTAAATTTTTGGAATCGAATGTAAATCTGTCTTGTGGTGAAGCCATTTTGAGGATAGAAATTGAAGTTTGTATAAGGGAAAATCACGGGTTGAAAATATTTAAAAAAATTTTTCTAAATTTGAATGTTATTTCTAATTAAGATGAATATTTCTGCCCTTTGAATAAGCTAGAAGCAGATTTATATGTATTCAAAGAAAATCTTAGCGTTTTACAACCGGTATAGATCGAGAATCTATTAGATTTTCTTTTACGTAAGAAAAGAAAATAATTAGCGGTGTAAAAATTATAGATCGTTAATCTGTAGTATTTTCTTTTATGGACGAAAAGAAAATATTTAGCGTTTTGAAAAAATAAAGATTGAAAATCTTTAATATTTTCTTTTATGGATGAAAAGAAAATAATTAGCGGTTTTGAAGGAATAAAGATTGAAAATCTTTAATATTTTCTTTTATGGATGAAAAGAAAATAATTAGCTTTTGAAAAAATAAAGATTGAAAATCTTTAATATTTTCTTTTATGGATGAAAAGAAAATAATTAGCGTTTTTGAAGGAATAAAGGTTGAAAATTTTTAATATTTTCTTTTATGGATGAAAAGAAAATAATTAGCGGCTCGAAGGACCATGAATATGTTTATGTGAACATTAGGGGGGCCCAAATTTTCAAGAACAAATTTCAAAATTACTTTGGACATCTGGGCAACCCCTAAATTTTTTTACTAGCAGTAAAATTAGTATGTATGCAAAGTTTTAAGATAAAATTCCAACAGTGCTCAAGCCAATGAAATATTAATAACAAATTAAAATTTTTGTTATTTTAAATAAGGTACAATTAACTGAATAGTAGAAAAATAATTTATTTTACAGTAAAAAGCTTCAAACTCTCAATTACGGCTTGTTTTGTCGTTTTGGTTGGAATACACTTTCTGTTTGCTTCAACCACTTGCAAAATCAACTGTTTCTCATCTTCATCGTTTGTCAGAAGCTTATTGAACTCTTCAAAGAGTTTGACACCACGTTCAGCTACATCATTAACAACTTTCAAGTTTTTTGCGATTATTGTGCCATTAATGTAATGTTCATTATTGTGCCATTCATTTGGGTTAATTTTCAAAAAATCTGAATTTATTATTAATAATTTGTCAAACAGCTGCAATGATCTTTTATTTACAAAGTCAGATAAAACGGCTTGGTCAGTTAAAAGTAACGAATCTCCTCTTATTTTCCGTCCAGAGGGCTTACACTTAATCTTATTGACAATTTCCTCCTTTTCCTCATTTGATATTTTCTCAGAGAATAAACTTAGTGCAACTAGTTCATCCGAGAGGTACCACATATGAGACTTTATTGTATTCTTGACTATCAATTCCTTCATAATTTGTCATATCTTTCCAAAGAGATAGGTCTGACCAAGCTGCATTTGTAGCCATAGGAGCTTCAAACCAATATTAACGTACACAAGGACTCCAAAGTTTACAAAGCGTTCTAGCTGAGATTTTTCTTTAAGAGTAGTTTTGAAACCGCTTTCTTCACGAAATTAGTAAATTTTTATGGCATATATCAGCTTCGCCATCCAACGAGCGTAATGTACCGCACCTGGAGCTCTCCAATGAATTTTGTCTTGAGTATGACCCAAGGTAAGTAATGACAGTTCTATTAGCTCCATGTAATCGTCTCTGGGCTGCTTTTTGCTCTCTAAGGCAATTAGTAAAACTTTTATTGCAGCAAGTTTAAAAAATTTCTCTGTCTGCAGCTTCTTCTAATGGTTTATAGTTTTCTCTTCATATAGATGCCCATGATGCTTTGAATCTTTTGAATAAGGAAATATCAGGAGAACTGGATGGTCCGAAGCAAAGAACAAAAACTTTACTCAAAACAATTTCTAAAATGTGGTGCCTACATGCTAGCCATAAAAATTCTTTTCCAGCTTTTTGTTCCAGCATTACACAAGCTCCATTTTTAAATCCAGTATTAACGGATGTAGTATCAAAACACATTCCAACTATTTTCTTCTCCAAACCCCATTCAGTAAGTGCATTATAAACTGCCGTAGAAGTATTTGCGCCGGTACCACTTACAAGTTTTGGCACTCTAATTAATTTTTCCTTACCATTTGCTGATACTAGAATTGGCAATCGATCTACTTTTTCAGTTCCCAAAATATCATGTAGAATTTTTCCGTCCCAATGAACAATTATTGGATCATCAAAAGAAACAGACTGCTTTATTTCTGCAAACACACATTTTCTTCCTTCTTATCTTTTGCGTTGAATGGTACTTCGTGACAATGGCAACGAATTTGGTTCATGTCCCAATGCTGCCGCAGTAGGGACCATTAGTCTTAGGGCTTGCCTATCAGAAATCTTATTGTGATCTAATGCACTAGTAGTTTTTTCAGTTTGCTGGTCTGTTTGAACTCTTCTTTTAGTGGGGAAAGAAGACCCTGTTGAGCTTGACGGCTTATATAGCTCGTTTGATTTAATTTCAGCAGATTCAGAGTACTCTGGAGATTCATCCTCGGTATCTAAACTTGAATAAGTCATATCTGGAGATATTATGGAAGCGGAGTGTAGCTTATTCCCTTTTTTAAGTCGCTCTTGTTCTTTTTTTCTTCTTTGAAAAATTCTTTCTTGCTTTTTGTTGTATTTTTTGTCTGCTAATGAAATAATCATTTTACGTTCCGTCCTCTGGTATATTAAAAACTCTCTGTCTTCGCCTACTTTGCACATAGTAAGTGCATCATTATGAGCAATGTCAAAAAGTATATCCAACTGATCTTGAAATTTTAAATTACGATTCTTTTGGGTATCAGATGTTCTGCCTTTATATTTCTTTAAGAGAAGCCATTCAGAATGGTGTTTCTCGAGCTTATCAATACAATGCCTCGCAAGTCTAACCGGAATAGTGGATTTTTGCCACACTAAAATGAATTCCTCTACAGTACTGTGACTTGCATTTCGAACTGAATTTTTTTCTTCTAATAAGAAGTGAAAACTAAGAAGAACTTGTCTTAGAGTTGGTAGTTGATTACACCTGGATATTGGCTCTAAATCTTTTACACCAATCAAAAATATTGTGTCTGCTTGATGTGTTGAACTTGATGACAAAGACATATTTGCAATTTTTGTTCGGGTGTTTTTTATTTTCTTGATAAAAACAATTTCTGAACAAAATATTTACACTTTCAAACAAGAACCTTTCTTTATAAACTTTCTTAAACGAATGAACTAACACAAACTTTTTTAAAGTTAGTTTTCATATAAAATCACACACAGCAATATTTCGGCGAATACCCCAAAACAAAAAACGAAATTTTAAAATAGCTGCTCAGCGTATACACAAAACGCAGCACTCATATACATATATCTGACAGTGTGAGGGAGACTAAACAATATAAGCAAAGACTATAGATTTATAAAGATGTTGCACTTAGTACATTTGGAATTGACAAAAATGTTGTGCTTCTTAAAGATGAGGGGGGGAAGTACCAAGGAAAGCAAAAACTTCGTGCTCACATTTAGAAAACTGGAGAGAGCAAAAAACCACATGCATTAATACATGCATACACATGTTTTTTGTTTTTGTCAACCAACGTGTGTGCGTATGTTTTTTTCGTTAAAAACGGTTTTCGTGCTCACATTCAGAAAGCTGAAGAGAGCAAAAAACCACATACATGCATCAATACATACATACATACACATGTTTTCTGTTTTTGCAAACCAACGTGTGTGTGTATGTTTTTTTTTTCCTTAAAACAGGTTTTTGGTATTTTTATTTTTTAAGTGATTTTGTTTTGTTTGCAAGCAATTTATGTGCAAATAACCTACGTAAGAAAAATGCGACCGATTGTTTAATTGGTAGGGTAAGAATATGTGTTTTATTGTTGTAAAAATGAAATTATAACGATTCGAACCGAATTATTATTAAAATTTTTAGACAATTCAACTATGTATGTTCTTATAATATGTGTATGTATGTATCAAACGAATTTATTATAAAACAAGTGTGTTTTCTTAGGACGTGTGTGAGGCGATAGAAAAGAGCGAATGCAAGTAAAATGTTGACACTTCTGAAATTAATGAAATTTCAATAGCCCTGGGGGCTAGTTTAATTTTTAAAACAACCAACAAAATTTCTGACATGCAGCAAATCGCAAACTGTAATTGAAAAAGTCAAATAAAAACGTTTAAAAAATTTTGTGAATTCAAAACAAAAATATAAAATAAAATGCATAGAGCCACCTGCAAAAAAATTGTATTTTCCTAATTTGTTCATTATTTTATATAGTACTTTTCGTTTATAGTCATTACCATTGTTAGTCACATTAGCTATATAGTCCATTTAATCTTTATTTTTGCCGCTATACAGAAGATTAATAGAAAGTATTTACGTTATAGTCCATTTAGCGATATAAGCACATTTACAAAAGTAAAGCAAATTATTAACGTTTTAGTCACATAAGCCTAAGTTTTTATTTGTTTCTGAAGTTACAAACCATATCAAAGAATCAAGAAATTAATCGTTTACTTTTTCTTATCAACTCTCCAATCGAAAAAAATTAGTTTTTGTGTTTGGTAACAGTGATGAAATATCTTATTATTGTTTTAACTTTTTTAAAACAGTTTGCATCTCTGTTGCAAAGCTATAATCCCGCTGTCAGTGTTGTTAATATGATTTTTTATTTTATAAATTCATATTAAATTTGCCAAAAATCTGCAAAAAATTTTCAATATTTAGCATTATTCCAGTAGTGTGTTTTTATTATAGTTTTTTGAACGATTTAAAATAAATCGGGCATGCTCTGATAATCGTAAAACGCTTAACATTCTTACTTAAAATCGTATAATATGTGTTCTGTAAATCGCAATAGCACGAAGTTTGACGAATTAAAATTACAAAAGTATGCTGACGGAAACTAGAATTTTTGTAAGAAACTATGGCAGATCGCAAGCATAACGCAAGAGTTTCCGAACACTGTAAAATAAATCTGGTGTTTTGCTTTTTTAAATCTTGCGAATATCATAACAAGGCTGAATATCTTAAAACTTAGAACTTGAGAGATCAGTGAATTGAATTTTGCAAAAATATTAATTTTAAGAAATTTTTAAAATTCCATTTAATATACAATCAAACGCGATTAAATTTTTAGAATTTATTTTCCAAAATAAATTTAAAATTTACTTGTTTTCTTGTAGAGATCCGAAGTTTGATAACTTTTGGCAAGGAAAATGTCTGAAAATCAAATAAAGCTTAAGCTTTATTCCAAGTTTCTAAAGCAACCATTTTTTAATTAAGAAAGAAAGGTAAATTGCTTTTCATAAATCGCTAACTTTTTTAAATTTTGCCAAAAATTTACATATGTATGTGGCACACATATACACATGTGAACTTAGCGTATAGTCATTCTAGCGATATAGTCCACGATTTGTGACTATAAGCAAAAAGTACTGTACATAGTATTTTTTTTAAATATTTTAACAGAACGTCAAAATTTTATATCGTCAAAAAAGATATAATTTTTTCCAACGATATTTTTCAAAAAAGTTCTTATAATGTAGACCATAACCAAACAAATAGTAGTTAATATAACATACACTGTCCCGTGTTCGAGCACTAGTATATTTACAATCATAAAATCTAAGGTGTTTCTTTTAGGAATTTTGATAAATTAACTTGTAAGTACTGCAATATATACTAAAGGGCTGCGCAAAATATTCTTAATGTTCTGTGTTCTACTTCACACAACTATCAATCATATTATTTCACTGTAAACATACATAGCAAAACAAACATAACAACACATTACTCTCACCAAAACAAAACAAGCATAGCTTGAAAAGTTTTTCTCTTCTGCTTTGTTAGTGCTTGTATTGTCAAAACAAACAGAATATCAACACAAAAACAGACAATGAAATAAAGAAACGGTAAATTATAGTAAAAGCATCGAGTGCACGTAATTAGGAATTTAATTTAAAGTGATCTTAGCTTATAACAGAAATAGATGCATTAAATGTAAGCAAAATTGATTTTTTTGAATTATTTCCTAAATGTATATTTTATTTTAGTCGACCTTTATTATTATATTAGGTATAACTAAATTATCAAGCTTGATGTCTTTTTTTATTTTTATATAAAACTTTAAACGTTTATTTAACCAATATTTCTAATTAAAAAAATTGTTAATTTGTCAGTTATTGTTAAATTTGTTAAAAATTGTTGAAAATTTATAAAATAAGGAAGAAAAAACCCTGAAGAAGGCACTCAAAGGAGTGCCGAAATATTGGTTAAATAAACGTTTAAAGTTTTATATAAAAATAAAAAAAAGACTTTAAGCTTCATAATTTAGTTACCTATATTATTTCCTAAATTTTTAATAATATTTTAAAGGAACCTACAACGGAACCCATTGAAAACCACTCAAACGAAATTAAATCAAAAGTTTCTCCCTTTGCAATTTTCTCTTTGGTTTATGTTTACAATCAAAACATTCAAACATGCTTGAAATGTTCTATTTCTGTTTTAATGTTCTACTTCATCTTTGTTCTAATTCAGCTTTATTTTAGTTCAGCATTGTTCTTGTGCAGTTTTGTTCTATTCTTCTATATTTTGATCGTAAAGCAGGGGTGTCAGCGTCATGCACAATTGTGTCAGCAAAACTCACATGTACGCTTACGCTCTTTTATTTTGCGAGCGTAAAATATAATTTTTTACTGCAAAACACTCTCATTCAGCGGGAAATATCGAAATATCGCACGGCCTGTTTTGAGGCCTCTAAACAGAAATAATATATTTATTATTTATTATCTTTGTTTATGTTTTGTTTTATTTTTGTTTTTGACATTGTACAATGATTGACAAATAATATCTACATTGTTTTGCATTTAAGCTAACGATATGTGTTTTGTTTGTTGCCTTTTAAAGGGTCCCTTTTTCTTTCGTTAAAAAGACGTACCTAAATGCAGAAATTATTAAGAAAAAAATAGCCACAAGAATTTGTTGGTATTTTGTGCTTGTAAAAATATTTTTCTTTCTGTACCAATCGCGTCAATGGGTTTTTTTTTCCTTTGAAAACACTTTTCTCAAGTAAGTAAATATATTTAAAAAAGTCTTGTTTTCCTACAATTTATGTGCAAACCTATACACATAAAAGCAAATGTGACAGCAGGTAAAATTTTTGGGTAAGAAGATGTGTATTATTAATGTATTAATGAAACTTTATTGTTTAACGTCCACAAACCTAAAAAATGTTTTGTTGTTTCGAAACTGCAATTTAAATTTAGAAGATATTATTGGTAAATAAAAGTATATTTTTATAGGCTAGTAAAATCTTCTCTTTTTATAATGGTGGTTAATAATTATAGAATATTTTTAAACTTAATGGAGTTATTATTTGCATTAGCATGTGCAAATGAATTTTCATTGTTGGCATTTGCAAAGGTATGTTGAGCACCAAATTAAAAATATTAGAAAGAATTTAATAAGGTAGTAAAATGACTTCAAATATTGTCAAATGCTCAATTTTTCCAAAAAATAAGCAAAGTTTCTGCGAAATGCAGGTTCCAAATTAAATTTATTTAAATAATAACTGAGTGTGTCTGTCCATAACTCAACATTTTTCGATAATTGTATTATTATTAATTGCTCTAGTCTTCATAGCAAAATATGTATGTTAATTAGGCCTCGTAATAGGCCTCGCAACCGCAGATTCCTCCCGCTGAGAATGAAAGAGACAAGAGTATTCGCACCAATACAATCATAATTGACACCACTGTCGTAAAGCAAAACAATTGTTTTTGGAAGTATGAGTTTTGTAATGAGAGAGTAATATACACATACTATCTACATTTAATGAAATTGCTTGTAAGCTATTTTTCTTGTGCTTGTGCAGCTCTTTAATATATACATAGCTATGTATTAGTATAATTAAAATGGGAAATAGCTTAGAAACAAAAGAAAAGTTTTAGGCACCATATCGGTGTAGCCACCATTTTTTTTAATATATAAGCTTGGCAACATGTTGTTATCCCTAAATGGATTAACATAGGTATGTAATTTAATTGCAGTTTATTTCGTTGACTCGTCTATAAATGTGGTATACTACCGTAGTCCCATATTTTGAATATATCCTTATTTATCTAGGTATACGATGAAAACGCATTCTTTTTTTCGTTAAAATACATACATCATTTCACACAGCAGAAACATGAATTTTTTCCCCACATGGAAATACTTTGTTACCATAGTACCTTGCTACCGTTTCACACACGCCCTAACTATTTACCACGAGTATTTAGGTAATAATTTTACTTATAGGCTCTTTACAAGTTTAATGGTTACAAATTTTAACTTTTTCAGTATGTAATCCATGATTTGAAGGTATTTAAATGTTTCCCATGTGTATTGTTTCCGTCATAATATAAGGAAGGACTAGTAAATTTAACATCTCCATCCTGTCTTTATAACATACGTTATTCTCCGCAAACCAAAAACAATAAATAATTTAATAAATTTTTCATTTTCATTGCTTTGGGTGCGTTTGTAAATGCATCACTGCGCTGCATCAGAAAAGCAAACTTTTTTTAATGCCAATAAAAAAAGCAATTATAATTTTTTTTATTGTGTGACTATTATTTTTGTGGAGTATTTGACAATTTGTTGGTCCACATCTACTTCATTCATATAGGTATATAAGCATTTTAAATCACTGATGCAGCGCAGTGATGCATTTACGAACGAACACTTTATTTTGTAAAAATATTTTTGCAGACCTTTATAAGAATTTTACAAACTTCTTAAAGGTAGACTTCCAAAGCCTGACTATTTTTCATAATTTGTAATAATTGTTTGTTGTAATAATGAACAAAATTGGATTTTTCATCGGAAACAATTTAATAATTTGTCAAATAATACAATTTTAATAAAATGTATTGAAAATCAAGTTTTCATACATTTTTAAACAAAAAATAAATAAAATTTCAAGAAATTACGTGCACACACATCAAAGTGGCTGCAAATTTTTATGAAAATCAAAAGCATTTTGATTATGTCGCCATGTCGCTTTAGTAAACATAAATTATAAACAAAGCAGTTAATTTTTTTTAGAAAAATGATTTCTAATATTCCTACAATTGTTTAAATTTAGACAATAACAGCATTTGAACTTCGGTGCAAACCGATATACTTTCATCTGTACAACAATAAAACACATATTATTGCCCTACAATTAAAAATCGGTCACATTTGCGTTTACATAGCTTTTTTGCACATAAATGGCGTGCAAACAAAACTTCTTTTATTACTTGAATGTGTTTTCAACGAGAAAAACAAGACTTCTTTTAGTTTTTTCTATATTTTTTTCATTGCCATGTACACACGAGTACATACACACACGCATGCACGCACATATGCGCTGATAGATGAGAATAAAAAGTTCTCTGAGAGTAAAAACAAAGACTATAATATACTCTCACAAGTGGATTTAGCAGCTAAATCCACCAGAAAAATTAATATAGACAGAAAAATGTATGAACTTTGTATGGCAGTGCAATATCTTTATAAATCTATAGTCTTTGATATAAGCCTTCTGTCTCACGTAGGGCATTGAAATTTTTACACAATACTACTATTAACTACAGTAAAAAAACCAGTGAGTGCCCGGGGGTATCAAGTGAGTTTGAAAATTTTGGGCCACCCTAGTGTAGGCGAGTAATGGAGGCAATGATCATGAAATAAAATGAATGTATTTACTTAGTACTAGAGAATGAAATGGGTAAACTGAGCGACTGGTAGGGTGACCTGGAATAAATAAAGTGGACTGTATGTTTGTATACTTGCGTGTATTAGCGGGAATGATGACGAAGATGAGCAAACCTGTATATCAGTTGCAAGAGGGAGCACTGTAGAGAGACGCTGCCACCGGAAATAAACACCAGAGGATGAATGTCCTATAGACGGTGAGGGAGGTCGCATAACCCAAACAAATCCGAAAATAAAACAGCCCGTGAGTCAGTTAAACAATTTCAAGCAGAATTAGATTTTTATTTAACAATTTTTAACAATTATAAAATAGCCTTAAACTGATTAAAGTAAAATGTTATCGCAATAGATGTTGACAAGGCAACTGCTTCAAAGTAAGTGTTTTACATTAAGAAAACTACCAACCACGAAGGTTGTGTTGATTAAAAAAGATGGCTATCGTACTTGGCGGGAAAAATGACAAATAGATATGTTAGTTTATCCGCTCAATAACATTACTGTAAAGTTTTGTATGATTACAATTCAGTGGTTTGCAAACTGTATAATTAGTAATTAGAAATTTCACTTAAAGGGCGGTTATAATTCAAATTAATTAAAGAAAATGATGGCTATACACGACTAATCATTATATGGATATTACTAAATGTGTAAAGTACTTTGTAACACTTTGTGCTATTTTAAACATAATGTAAATTTTGTTTTACATTTCTAACGGATTAAATACCATAAATCATTATTGTGTTTATTGTAAAAATTCATCAGCAGCTATAAATGTGTAAACTGTCATATTATGGGTTATCTGTTTTTACCCGACGGTCAATTTCTGTATTACCTGGTATCTTCTAATCGGCTTGATTTTTATATTTGAGATATCGTTAGATCCGTCTTAAAAATCTAAGAGTCTTGTTTGAGAAAGAAGTGTCAGATTTTTGCCGCGAAATAGTACTACGTTAAAAAAACAAATTAACCACCCATATAGAGAAAAGGTTTAAAATAAAGAAAATTAAAAGGGGATTACAAAAAATTATATGTATAAGTTAACAGTCGTGTTCTGGAAACCGAATACATACAAGTGAAATTGCAATCAAACAAATTTTAAAAACGATCTTGTTTCAAAAGTTTATAAAAAATCACTTTGAGTTCTTATTTTTACAAGAACTTTCTAATAAAACCAGAAAGATCTACGGTGATTTTTAAAAAAAATTTAACTGGCACCTCTCATAAAGTTCCGTGACTAAAAAGTCAAAAATATAATGAATAAATAAAAAAAAAAATTGCAAATTTTAAACCGAAATAAATTTAATTGATCCCGAATAGTTTTAACCCTAACGCACGTATTAAACGTTGGCTTTCAGATAATTTTATAGTCTGTTAAACCAAAGACCTTAAAGTGACAGTTCTTGACTGAGTACTTACAAATTTTTACTGCAGAAATTTTTGAGGTAAAATTTAGTAAAACAAAAAAAGACATATGTTTCAAAATGTAAACAAACAAAAATAACAAACAAAAAGCATTTTATGTAATAAAATTGTTTAAAAAAAAAGAAAAGTTGATATAAAACTAAAATAAAAACAAAAAGTGAATAAATATTAATTAATTAAACTTGTTTGTGAAGTATTTATATGGCTAAATACCAACTTTTGAAACTTTCTTCTGTTATGGTAATTTTTTTGGAGTTGTAACAGCGTCAAGTATTCTGGTACTTAGAAGGAGCACTTGTTTTTAAAGTAATCAATAGTAAAAAAAAGTATTCAAGTACTATTAATAAAATTTTGCCGGGCACAAATTAGCAAAATCAAATAAAATAAGAAACAAACAAATATGAACGATTACATAATATAATTTGTTTGTATTTTCCAAAAATGTTCGTGTTATAAAAAGTATTTAATCGAGCACCGATAAGAAAACGAGTTAAGTAGTCAGCGTTCGTGTACTTTTCTGGACAACAGCTTTTTGTGAGAGCAAATTTTTCAGTTTACTCATTTACTGAATTTTACTGCAAAAGTACTCGAAAGCACCTAATAAAGAATATAAAAATAGTAAAAAATTAAAGAAAACAATGATATACAGGGCGGCTGATGAAAGCCGCTACCAAAAGAAAACTTGAACTGAACGGCAACGTAAATAAATAAAATTGTCGCATGAGTGGAGTCGTTCCAAACCCGAAATACTGCATGAAAGGAAATTGCATCCAATTCGCGTCACAGTGTGGTGTGCAGTTTCTTCACGCTGTATTGCCGGGCCATACTTCTTTGAACAACACGGACACAGCGTTACGGTTACTGGAGACCGTTACTTGAGGATTTTTTTATCCGGAGCTACGCCGAAAGAGAATTCCTTTTGGCTCATTTCAAGAAACTCAACCTTACGGTGGCCCCCGAGGCCGCCTGACCTAAGAGCGGGCATTTTAATTCAATTATCTTTTAGACAAATTAAATTATTTTTAATACAATCCAATGTGCTTTCAAATGAAAAAGGATTGAATAAATATCATGCATTACAAAAAAAGAATTTCCAGTTTCTTAATGGAGAAAAATCCTTGCAAAATTCATCAGCCCCCCTGTATATTTGTTAATGAAACAAGTTATTTATAGCCCTTTTAAAATTCATACTTGTAGTCCAAGTTCATTGAATACTTAACTTGGAGGCCACACGATCAATTTTTGTCTTTCAATTCCACTCTCTCATTTTTTTTTACTCACACAACCACACTTTTTAAATTGGCCTCGAGATTGCTCTCAATTTTAACCATCCATTTGTTTGGCAATTTAATGTTCAATATAACAGCTGATTAGAAGTTTATTGAGAAAATTTTTCGTTTGTCAGTATAAAATGTTTTCTTTATGTCATCTTGAAAGTAAATTGCTTAAAAATTGCGTGCAGCCTACGTCACAGCTTTTAATTTATGTAAATCTTGACAAACAGTATATGTAAAAGACTAGCAACAAAATGTTGATCGTGTGGCCGCAGGGTAAATCAGAAACTAATTGAAAAAAAGCTTAAATCTTTTAAGGGGATGCAGGGATTGTTATAATCAGGGAAACCGTAAATATGCAGTTGGATGTTTCTCCTTGTGCGACCAATGGATTTAGAAACAATATATTTAGAGCTTTTAGTGAATTTTGGCATCGATTTGATAGTGCATATTTTTGTATATGTTACCCTCTTCACTCATAGAAAAATGCGTTTTCATATTGATGATGCCCTAAATCAGAATTGTGACATCAATGTTATTACAAATGGCATCGATGATGCGAAAAGTGACATCAATCCATCTATGCTATGACGGGGGGGTGATTTAAAACCATGTGAGATAAGGCCATGTTGGCTTTATTGCTCAATTGAAGCCATAATGGCCTTATTGCCCAATCATTGAGAGGTAAGATCATATTTAAAATTTTGCGAAATGAGAGATGTAGCCATATTTTTTTTACGTCAGAACCACATGCGCATGTGGCTTTTTACATTCCGTGTACTAGAGGCTTTAGTTATCATTGAAAAAATAACAACTAAGAAAACTTTATTCAGCGAAGCCACCTGCCGCGTCCTACTGGAGGAGAAAACCCGTAAGCACGGCCGCAGGCCGCCACGCAGAAAAACTTTAGTATCCGAAGTGTCTCCGGGAAGACATTTTTTTAAGAATGTTATTATTGTTATTAATATTATTAGATTTTATTCCTTCAATGAAAACTATTGATTTTCCCTTATACGGAATATTTACACCTAATGTAAACATTTCGTAAAAGGGAAAATCATTACTTCTTAATTATAAAAATAAGAAAACTATTAATCAATGTAAAATGCTAAAGTTCTTCAAAACTGAAATGAGAGATAAAGCCATTTTCTAATATTGCTAATGTGAGCTAAGGCCATGATGGCTGTATCTCCCATTCAAATGAAAAAAGGCTTTATCTCCCTATTGAATGAGAGATAAAGCCATCATGGCCTTATCTCACATGGTATTAAAGCACCCCCTCGCTATGACTACAGTGACATCAATTCGATGCTACATTTTGTGTATTGTTAACATAATTGTCTTGTTTAAAAGTAAAATAAGAAGAAAAAATTCCCATATTCTATTTTTTTATAATCTCTCCTATTTTTCCCTCTTTTATTTATTTATTTTCAGCTTCTGCCTAGTTCATGTGAGGATTTTATGACTAATGTTTCATTTCTTGGAGTGTTGTATGAAAATTGTTCTGATATTTTTAAGTTTCATGAATTGGAAATGGGTTATTGTTATTTATCTAACAATTTACTTGACTAGTAAGTATGTAGTATAAGAATAATGAAATCACGGTCAAATTATCTGAGTTTGTGCACTTGTTTTAGTTAAGTTTTAGTTGAAAATAATTATTTGCGGTCCTAGCTTTATATATTTTTTAAAAATTATATAAGTAAAGTAACAACTTTTAATGTACGTTAAATAAGAAAATGTATATTAACTATTTTACTATTACTGTAGTGATTCATTTAATAACTTGCCGCTGAAATTTGGTATTTCTCATAGCGATAAGAGCCTGAAAATATATTTAAAAGGTGGTTTTTTATGGAAGTATGAAGTAAATATATGAAATCTAAAAATAAACTTTCGGTTTTTAATACATATATTTATATTTTATATATAAGATGTATGTACATAGTCCTGAAGATTTGCCTTACTTCAATTCAATAACCTATGATGCATTTTCGGATCCCACAGTATTCAGATTTAATGTTGAGGAATACGACAATAACCCAGATGTTAAACAGGAATCAATCCAACAAAGGTCTTGCAAATTTCCCGACGAAAGAGACCCTGGTTCACCGTGGCATTATAGGTAAACTAATCGCTTATTTAATAGAACACATCGTCACCTAAGATCCAAAAGGCATCAACTAACAAAAATTAAAAATGGGGTTTTTGAGTAATAATGATGTAAAAAATAAAAATACATCATTCCATTAAATTTTACTTGGATATTGGTAAAAATTACGATTTTATTAACAAAATTCAAAAGGCCGTAACTACATTTTTTTTTTTTTATAAAATAAAACAAAGGCGGCCTCCATTTTATTTTAAAATTCATATTGTTCTCTAAGTTTGAAATTTTTTATTTTCCAAAAAGTAATATTATTTGCGGTAACTTTTAATACACGCCTAACACATTTGCCAAAAAGGTTTGGTTTCCAATTACAGGTAGAAAAACTGGCGTCCCAACTGTTAAAACGATTCGCGCCTTGGGATATGATCCTTTGGAAATAATCTATATACATACATATATAAAATTGTTACGTTACTGACTGACTCATCATCGCACAGCCTAAACGCCTGAAGCTAAAAACTTGAAATTTGGAGCCCCAAATCGATCCACTAAGACGGGATTTTTGGAAATTCGAATGTTGTGGAGTAAAAAAAAAAGGTAAAACGGGTAAATTCGGTAGCCTTATATCAAAAAAAAACTTAATACCTATCGTTGTTCTTTAGAAAAATAAGCGGACAGGTGTCTGCACTTTTTGGAAATTAAGCACTTTTACGGAGTAAACGGGTAAAACCTGTATTTTGGTACTTTTTTGTCACCCCGTCTATCTTTTCAATCCATAAACATAGAAATAAGGGTTATCAGGACTGTTCTGAAAATCACTTTTATTCAAATCACGTCATTTCAAGTCACATGTGACTTTTAAAATCACACGTTTGATATTTTTGTGTTCCTTTTTTGTACGTTTTGACGTGATTTTCAACTGCCGAAAGCATACCGAGAAACATAAAACGAAATGTTTTTCAGAACACCACAAAAAGCACGTGATTTAAAATCAAGTGATTTTCAGAACATGCCCGTATATCACATTTAAAACTTATCTCAAAAAAAAAAATACGAATTTTGTACTTTTCGAAATTCAACCGTTTAAAGGGTAAAACCCGTAACTATTTTTGGGACTTCTTTTCCAAAACATTTTTCTTTATTCATTGAGATATATGTACGTATTAAATTATTGGCTCCCACTACATTATTGAAAGTTTTATGCTTCAATGGGGGAGAAAAATGTACCAAAAGCGAAAATACGGGAAATTTAATTTCTTACTTTAACTTTTTGGTTCTACAACTGGCAATTTTTTAGTTATCTTTAATATTGGGCCTAGAAACCTTAACTTCAACATGCAATGTCCTGAGTGGATAAGAACCTAGGACGGTACTTTTTGCTCTTCAACTGGTACTTTTTAAATTTGCTTTGGTATTAGACTTCGAAACATAATATTAAACGTGCAAGGTCCTGCGTGAATGAGAATTTGTTAGAGGGATCTTTTTGGTAATTTGTCGTTCTTTAACTGATACTTTCGTTAATATTAGACCTATGAACATAAAATTAAACTCGCAAGGTCCTGAGTGAAAAGGAATCTGTAAGAGGAGTTTTGGTACTTTTTCGGTCTCTACCTGGTACTTTTTTAATTTTCGTTAATAATGGACTTATGAACAAAAAATTAAACATACATGGTCCTGAGTGAATGAGAATCTTTAGAAGGGGTTTTTGGTACTTTTTTGTTCTTTAACTGGTAATATTTGAATTTCCGTTAGTATTGGACCTAGAAACATAAAATTCAACATTCATTGCATTGAGTGTTTTGAATGATCCTCTTTGCTACTAAAAACTATTTCAGTTTATTTACATTAATTCTTTTCCCAATGGAATAAAGCAGTCGCATCTAAAATGCGATCTTGATGAGAGGCTATACTTCGCAGAATTTCTTTTGAGGTTTGCTTCAATATCATCACACCATTGCTCCATCGACTCCGTGTCGATGGAGCAAGCGTAAAAAGTTGAACTCTTTCAGCTCTACTCTGTGACGTTTTGTATTTCTCTTTTATTTGTTCAAGAACTTCTACTGCATCCTTATGATATTTATTTTGACACTCATTCTTTGAACGTATACCTTCTACTAAAAAAATAGAATAACTATCATCACTATCAGTTCTGTCATTCTCAGAATTACTTTTGTCTTCATCTGGAATAACTTCAAAGCAAGGCTCAATACTATTCAATTCCTTTAATTCGTTCCACTTAACGAGCTCTTTCCTGCATGATCCTTTTAACCTACAAGTGTATTTTTTTGTACGATGCTTTGTAAATTTTATTTAAATATGTAAAAACTATTAACTGTTATTAAAAATATAAATAAATGTATTAGTAAATTGTTATGCATGAAGTTTTTGTTGTTAACATAAAAATTAAAAAAAATTGCACAAACATTTTTTAGTACAGCTGGGGTCCAAAAAATAAAATTTTATTAACATGTTGGTACAATTTGAAAATTATCATTTTGCATCCCTGATTGAATCATATCGATGCCTTACTTTCTCAACCTCGTATCTTAAAAAAATACGGTGTTGACTTTTTCATGTCAAACGATTGGTATTTTTGTGTTCTATTACTACAACAACTTATTATTTCAATAAGTTATTAATATTTACAGAATTGAGACAAAGTATTGAAATAATAAGTTGTTGCAGTAATAGAACACAACAATACCAATCGTTTGACATGAAAAAGTCAACACCGTATTTTTTTAAGATACGAGGTTGAGAAAGTAAGGCATCGATATGTTTTAGTTTAGATTTTAGGTGCGTTCGTTTACCCCAAAATTTGCACAAATTTGTGCAAGTTTTTACTGGATTTTACTGAAATGCGTTCGCTTACACAAAAATTTGCAAAAGAGAGCATCTACTGAGAGAGTAAAGTGACAGTTGTAAGCAAAGAGTCTGCAAATTTTTACTGAACAAATTTTTACCAGTAAAAACCAGTAGAAAACAAAAACATATGTTTCATTTAAGTAAACAAACAAAAGTAAGCAAACAAAAAGCATACAATTTGTAATAAAAACATTTAAAAGAACAAAAGCTGAATTAAAAGTGCAACAAAAACCAAAAATATTTATTACATCCTAAACAATTTTACTTACCACTTTGTACCTTCCCAAATGTTCCGGGAGAGCATGAAATATTAAGTTTTCTTTTTTTGGCATCCATGGTAAAATTTGTGTTAATTGTTCAATATTACTTATTTTTGTTTTTGTTTACATTAATATTTTAGAGATGTAAAGCTAATGAATATATGATTACTTCTTATTGCATATTATTGAGGGTACCAAATATCAAAAATCAAATATTGATGTAGTTTCGTATGTAATTCAACTAGAAACAAAATTAAAAGTCATGTACAAAATAAACAAGTCTTAAAACTTGCACAGAAGCTCATTTAATAAATAAATTTGCTACGAATTTATAATCATTACAATGCATTTCATCAAGTACCAAAAACATTATGTACTGGGTAGTCTAAACAACACATATTTTACAACACTAAGCTTTTTAGCGATCAGCTGTTTGAATTAACTTGCAAGTTTTTGCAATTTTTCCGTTCGTTTACTTTTTTGTGCAAGAGCCATTTTTGAGAGTAAAATTTTCATATTGCCCAAAATTTACTCAACTACTGGATTTTACTGGAAAAGTAAACAAACGCACCTTTTATTAGCAAAAATTTGTTCAGTAAAAATGTCCAGGCTCTCAGGCTGACAACTGTCACTTTAGTACTACATTTTATTTTAATAGATTTTTTAATAGAAAGCAATTTTTTTCGTTTTTGCGGGTAGTTTTGCTTCAAATGTGTAATTTCGGATTGTGTCATGTGTAATTTCCGAATTCTTCATTGATCTTAATTTTTTTAAATAAACTTTTATTAAAAAAAATAGTGCACTTGCGGCTTTTTGGTTTCAGAAAAAACGGTCCCAAAAGGAAAAAACTACTAATGTTTCTATATTTTTTTTTTATTGAATCTCGTCTGCATTGGTTTTCTATCCTTGATCTTAAATTTGGTTTCAAAAAAATAAAAAGCTCTAAATTTATAAAGTTTTTTGCTTCTTCTGTAAAAAAAATAAAAAGTGCAGTTACGGCCTTTTGGATTTTAGGTGACGACAAACTACTACCAAGTTTTTACATCAAGAATTACATTTTTTAAAACTTAAAACTTCGCCTGAATATAAATGACATACATACATAGATTCAAGCAAAAAAAGTATTTAATCATGTTTATTAAATCCCAAATATATTCTGAGAGAAGAATATAATATATTCACCCTCATCGATAAAAAAATATGCGAACATTTTTCCCCGAAATTTTTTTCTCCGGAACAACAATTTTCTATCGTGTCTTTTGAATTATTTTTCCCTTCGAATCATACGTGTTCGTTTAAAACTAAATAGCTATTAAAGAAAAAAAAAATTAAATATAAAATCGAATTTTTAAAACTCAAATAATAATTAAATTAAAACAAAGAAATATAACAAAAAAATTACAAGATGCCTCAATTTCCTTCGAACTGCCAAGTGTACAGTAAGCAATTAATTTTAATGTAAATTCGTGGGATAATTATCGGGTGTCTAGATTTTAAAAGCATTATTAAGTTGACAGAGCTGAGTTTGCTTGTATTTTGAAAACACTTTCGAATGCTCTACCGGTTACAAAGAAAAACACAGCAATTCGTTTCATTAAACTTGGTGGGCATCAACAAGGTGTGGGGCGAGACCTTGGGGGCTACTCTCTATTGCGATTGGAAATAAAATTGCCGCAATACTAGTGAATGGTACTCTTTAATGCGTTTGCGCATTTGTCTTTCGCATCTTTTTATTTTTTTTCTTTTGGCAAACCAGCGTTAATTTTCAATTTTTTTACATATTTTGCCATTTCATTACTGGAAATCTGCGCTATCTTTGATTTTAATTACCAGTATTGGTTAATTTTCAAACAATTTTGCGAAAGTGATAAAGAGTACCAAGTTTGCATTTAGCTTTCGCATCGAAATTGTATTCGCATCGCAATAGAGAGAAGCCCCACTGGTTTTTTTATTTGTTGAATTGCTTTTAAAAATTTTTTAAAAAAAAATACATTTTACCTTTTAACAGTTCGCCCGTTCAAATCAAAGTGAACAAAAATTTTTTAAATTGCGAACAAATTTCCGCGAAAAAAGCATTTACGATATGAGAAAATTTTTTCGAAGATGCTGTATATTCTTGCGAACTAAATTGACGATAGCAATTTTGTGATTAGGAAACAAATTTCGGGCGAAATTTTTTTACGATAGGGGTGATTATGGATTTCTGGATTAACTCCTCGAGATAATAAAACTGTTTCAAAAATGTTTTTCGCATAAATGCGAGCACATCTTGAAATTTGAAATTAAAACGAAATTTTGAAAATAGCTTATACTAAGTTTTCCTTTAATTTTTCAGCTTTTCGAATTGCATGTCTTACCTAAGAATACAATTTGAATTGGAACAGTGTAATTGTACGCACTTCACTTCACCCAAAAAGTGTAAGTTTAGTAGATTTTTAATAATTTTAATTTTTTTATGAATATATACATTGTGTTTTGGAACAAGATTAGCAATAAGCTAATGTTGCAATCACTCCAATACAATATATTTTATTTTGTTTTTTTTTAACTTTTCTTCAAAATTGTTTTAATGTTTTTTAATATTTCTTCTTTTTTACATTTACTGTGAACTGATAGCCCGAAATATTGTTCACGGGAGTTTCACGATAGCATTTTTCACTTCGAGGGGAATAAAAATTTCATGGGAACAAAAATTCCACTTGTTTTTCACGATAGGGGTAGTAGCATAACTTATTAAAGTGTAAGAAACCTCCATACTGATTTTTCAGTCTTATTTTTCGTATTTTTGTAACGAGAATTTTTTTTTTTTAAATCAATCAGTTTTAAAAGTATTTTCCATATACATAAAACTCTTTATGAACGTTTCCGTTCGAAATTATTAAACAGTCAGTTAGTTTTACTACCTGTTTTTAGAAAATGGGAACAAACGGCCATCTTCTGGCAATCGCACGATTTGAAATGGCAAAACGCTAGATTTATTTTATGGTGTTTTGAAACTCGTGGGTTTTGCTTGCCATAATTTCTTAAAAATTTGAAGTCGCCAAGCTTTTTACGATTGCGATTTACAGAACACCTATTATTCGATTCAGAAGTCAGAATCGTAAAGGCCATGTCAGATAAAACTTTTGCTTCGCGTTGCGTTACCGATTCGCTTTGACATCTAAGATAAAATATACATACTTATGTATACGAAACATGTCACATAAAGTACTTTCAAAGCGGAGCGCAGCAAAAAGTTAGCCAACTCTCATCTTTTTGCGCGCTTTGACAATTGGCTAGTATAATTTTCTTTTTTTTTTTTAATTTTTTTTGCCAAATTCAATTTCAAAAAACCGTCCAATTAAATTTTTAACTTTTATTTTTATAACAAATAATTAAATGTACAAATTACCAACCGCTTTTATAAGTAACAATGCGTGAGTGTTGTCAAAGTTTTCATTGTGTCATACACCTTTTGCTTTACGTTTTTCTGCCAAAGGTAGAAACGTCAAGCAAAGCGACAAAGTTGTATCTGACTCGACCTTAAATGTTAAAAGTTTTGCGATTGCCTAAACATTACAGAAAATTTCGTGTAAGAACTTATGTACTTGCATAATATATTAATTATATATACATATCGCCTAATCAACAAGATGGTATTAACTCAAAATTTAAAAATTTTCAATAGAAGCAAAACAATTTTTAATTTTGCATTAAAGAAATAAAAAGAATTTTGAAACCAACCGTTTCATTACCAAAAAGTAAAAATAAAGCACGATATTTTTACAGCGGGTGAATATGAATATTACACGTCGATTTTTACCAAAAAGTGAAAAAATAAAAATTTTGAGCCATGTAATACCCTCTTGTTGATCAAGTGCGATATGTATATTATATTGAAAACAAAAAAAGTTTGTTCGTATTTTATTGTTGTTTTCAATATAATTTCTCACACGAAATTTTGTTTTTATTTTTCAAAACATGCAGTGTAAATACTTTTATAATATAAGTGTTCAAACAGAAATGAGTCTTCAACTAAAGGCCCAACCATAATGTGCTTCAGTTGGCTTCAGCAAATGTGCGAATACATGTAAATCATATGAGGCAAACCATATTAAACTTAAGGAAACGTTTTGTTAAGTTTTTTGAAATTGTCATTTGCTTAAGCAAAGTACGAAACTGATCGCACATTCCGTACGGAATCAAATGTTTTTTTATTTTGTTATTGTTTTTTTAAATACATTTGAGAGACTTTTTTTTAATTTTTGACAGTAGGTTAAGCAATGCTATGCATATTATGGTTGGGCCTTAAGGCAAAAATCATTAAGCCCATGATTAAATCGTCGGCAGTAACTTCAAATTCTCTCTCATTTTATTGTTTTAATTTTTTTTTGTTTTTAATTTTCTGTTTACAAAATGTATGAAATTTAATAAAAGTACGGTAGCAAGGCGAATTCAACTACAGGTGGTGTCAGAACTACAACAATCCAAAAACAACATATGGTTTCTTGCACTGCATTGTTAGTGTTTCCGGTTCGAAATGTCAACCATTCCTTACAAAACAAACAAATCAAAAAAAAATTGGCTCGAACTGTCAAAATCAGATGGCGTTCCGACACCACCTGTAGTTGAATTCGCCTTGTTTGGTAGCATTGTCGGGAGAATAAGGCCCTATCATTTAAAACGCAAAGCAACGCCAAAGAATTACATTGAACAACAATAAAAAACAACTAAATTTTGTTTTTAGTTTTCAATATAAATTTCTAAACGAAAATTTTTATTTTACCGCCTGAATTGAAAACAAAAACAAATTTTAGCTTTTTTTGTTATTGTATTATTGAAAATCAGCCAGTAAATAATTTTTTATTAATGTGAATAGCTCTCAAAAAGAGTGCTCTTCATATTAATTTGACTACACCATCAATCACTTGTATTGTGGAAAAAGCACATAAATCTTTAAATAAAATTATCGCCTATGTGCTAGAAACCGCAAGAAAGTTGTGATTACGATTTGAAATCGCAAAGAAGGTGTGCTGGAGTTCGTAATCGCCTTAAATTTGGCGATTTTAAATCACAAGCCTACAGTAATGTGATCCACATGTGAACTTGTAAATTTCCTTTAAAATTTATTTTCAACATCAATAAATAGTAGGGAGATCGAACGGTTATTATTCGACCGGTTTTAGCCGGTTATTTTAGCTTTGCCCGGGTCGGTTATTTTAAAATGCCCATTTTTCGAATATCGAATAAAGCGGTTACTTTGGTATAATAAACCGGTTATTTTAGTAATGTGTAATTTATATACATTTTCCTTAATCTTGTTGTAGATGTACCCGTGATTTAAGTATTTTCTAATTGAATATTGGCCAAACTTAAACTTTTTATAAAGAATGTCAAAGCAAAACGTAACAAAGGTCAAAAAACATAATGAACACTGTAAATACAAATCGCCTTTAAAAGCGTGTGTTCTTGTAGAAAAAAAAAACAAAAAAAGTAAATAGTAATTTGTGCAAGAGCATTCTAAATATTAAATATATTTTTATATAAAGGTTATCTCTAGATATTTTTCGAATACGATTAAAAAGACAAAGTAAGGTGCTTGAAGTGCCATAAAATGATAAGTTACAAAGGTTCTTCCATGTCACGACTTATTAATCACCTTTACGTTCTTGCATCTCTTAATGCTAAAAACTACAGCATTACGGCGGAATCAACGATATGGGAACAATTTCTACCAGTTTTATTTATTAAAATGCGAAAAACTAAAAAACAAAATTGAAGAAATCAAACAATGTCATGGAATGTTTTAAATTGTAGTCGATGAATTGACAAATATTTTACACAAAAAGAATGTTCAGTTCACTATTCGTTTCTATAATGCTGAAACAAAATAATTTGAAATAGATAAGCCTGACTAAGAGGTTCTGCTTGCTACTTTTAAAAAATATGGTTGATTTATAAAGATAGCTTAACCACCAACAAATTAATACTCATTCAAAATAAATTTGAGAGAATATTTCAAATAATAACTTTATAAAATTCCTATAATTTATTTGCTTTTGCAAAACGTTTGTCTAGATCAAATATCATTCAACAGTTTCTAAATTACATCATACAAATATCTTTTTACAAATAAAGTTTAGTAAATCAATAAAAAATTGCTAAAAATTTAGCTAAAGTTTGATCCATTTACTGGTCCCACTTTTCTTGGATTTTATCGTAAAATATTTGTTAGGTCTAGTCTAAGGGCACTGGTACACGTTCAATATAGTATATTGTGATATTTGGATCGCGATCCATATTGATGGATCACATCAAAATAGGCTATTATGCGATATGGATCGCGATCCATCAATATTACATGCTACATGTTCAATAAATATCGTGATACTAGAAATATCACGATATTTATTGAACGTGTAGCAGTGCCCTAAGTCATATCTAGGTATTTTGTTGGTTCCTTTGTTTTGCAAATTGTTTTGTTTTTATTCAAATTAACGTTTTATTTAAAAAACTTAATTGCTTTTTGTGTTTTTAAGTATTCGAATTAAAACCGGTTAACCGGTTAGTTAAAAATTGCTTAACCGAAAACCGGGTTTTTTAAAATAGCAACTATTCGTAATATTCGAAAACCGGTTATTGAAAAAAGTCGAATAATCGATCTCCCTAATAAATAGCATATAAAAAGGGAATTTAATGTTTTTCTTTTCCATTTATTTTAAAAACTCATAATCTTTTGAGAAAATTTTCATAGAAAATATAAAATTAAAAAACAACATTGTTTTAATCATACATGTTAAATTCCAATTAGAATTAGCAATTGATGCAATTGGTTTATATTCTCTAATTCATCAAACAATTAGAATTAGTTCAACTAATTCCCATTAGATAATTGAAATTTTTATTCCAATGTTAAAACTAATTGGAATTAGTGGCCATTAGCAAAACAAATTGGTTTACCTTTACAATTATAAATCTAATTGACTTCTGATAATGCAATTAGATATTCAATTAGCTCGAATTAGAATCAATTATTTTGATATTTTCAAAAAACAAAAAAAAAATTAAATATTCATAATATGAATTTCACACATATATATATTACTTATGTACATATATTACATACATGCACACATATTTAACGTACGCACTAACTGTTTAATAACTACAATGACCGGGTATATTCGCTTTCAGCAATACGAGCTTTTCAAAAGAAAAGTCCGTCAAGCGACCCCGCCTTGGACTCTTAATAATGCCCGCAAAGGAAAATAGTCGCTCCACAGGGCCTGAAGACGTAAGCGGTGTGTTGTTTCCTTTAATGTAGGATATTTGGACCATATATTGAAAGTTTTATCAGGATCATTCAAATATTGATGCATCATATTCGAAATAAAATGCAGGCTTTCAGCCCCCTCTGTCAATTTTGACAATGAAGCAGTACTTTCTTCTGCAAAAATGTAATCTGATTTACTAAAAATACCATATATGTAGTATATGTGTCACTTATGCAGAACTTACCACCATCACTGAAATCATGTTTGCACATACAGTGACTTACATCATTATTCGTCCACTTCAATAATTCTTTGGAAAACATTAATTTTTATCAAAATAATTGATTCTAATTAGAGCTAATTGAATATCTAATTGCATTAGCAGAAGTCAATTAGATTTCTAATTGTAAAGGTAAACCAATTTTTTTTGCTAATGGCAACTAATTGCAATTAGTTTTACCATTGGAATAAAAATTTCAATTATCTAATGTGAATTAGTTGAACTAATTCTAATTGTTTGATGAATTAGAGAATTCCACAAAAGAAGGTTAATTAGCAATCATTAGCATTATCTAATCATTACTTAACATCTTTGGTTTTAATACAGATTGTTGTTAAACAATTTCTTTTAAATTTGCATTTTGATTGTGAGCAGCTGTTTCTATTTAACTTCGAAAAAAATATGAAACTAAGCATAAGAAATTATAACCATTTATTAACAACAAGTACTTATGGTACTTAACATTGTTCAGGAATATCTCTTGGGTTGTAATAATCCCTTAGAAGACGTTTTCTGATACGTTCTTTTTTAAAATACAGTTTTTTAATGAAATAACACGTAATATAAAAGCTGCCGGCATTTTTCATGCAAATAATTATTTTTTTTTGTTCAAATTTGACAGCTAAAACATATGTTTCATTTTTCGACTACTACTTCGAAAAAAAAAACAAAACGCGTGAACTCTAGCACATGCTTAAATAAAATTGGCGATTTTCAGATCGCATGTGATTTTCAAATCATGCGATTTTCAGCACATGGCCGTATATGTGTGACCTTCTCCGAGAAAAGGGACCTAGTGTGTGAAAATGAAGTTTAGAGAAAAACGCATTTAAAGTTTAAAACTTTAATGTTTTTTCTCATTTTTATCGATTTTCCCAAGTTCGTTTTGTACGTTTTTATGGGGTAAATAAATTTTTATCAGAAATTTAACTCACTTTTTTATCTTATTCTACACCCGTTTAGGTACTAGAATCCACTCTTAAGTCCAAATACGTTCTTTGACACACTAGGTCCCTTTTCTCGGAGAAGGTCACATATACATACATATTTTGAGGGAAAATTTAAAAAAAATTTAATATGTACGAATTATTTTTGTGATTTATTATAGGTTATTTTTTTATTTAAAACCATTTCGTTTATATTGTGTTGCAAAACTACGAAATTTAATACATGGAATTTCTGGAACTTTATGTAAAACATTTCAAACCTGTATTCAATAAAGCTTCATCTATATTTTCCGTAATTTTATTTACATATTAACCCTAAAAGTGGAGAAAATACAATTTTATTTCAAATATTTAATGACCCAAAATGTAATAAAATATAACTGTAACATTAAAAAAATCCACATTTTACAAAAGAAGCTTTGGTAGCAACTTTTTCGTTTTACCCAATTATTTCCAAAAGTTTAGTTTAAAATATAAAAAAAGTTTAATTTAATTTTTTTAAATTAAACGTCGTAGTCTAATTTTAAATACATATCACTTACAATGTTGGCAATTAATAAATAATTTCGTAACATATACAATTTAAAAAAAAAAAACATTTCGTAAATTTTCAAACATTTTTGTACCTTGTACTAAAATTTTTTCTATCTTTTTTTTACCGTTTTTTTTTACAAATAACACTATAAGGTTATAGAACTCCATTAAAAAATCTGAAACGTTATTAATTTCAATAATACGTTCTTAATAAAAAGGTCAATAAATGTTTAAAGGAATATAAAATTTATAAACTTTTTAAAGATACTGTTTATCCATACATATGTACATACTTTATTTCACACTTTCAATTAGATAAACCACAATATTGCGATATAAAAGGTTTTAAGTGCATTGAAGAGGGTAAGAAAGAAACTTAAATACCTTTAAATTCAAGGAAACTATGTACTAAAAATGTTATATTTTTGATATTGTATTGAATTTAGCCCAAATATCCACTCAAATAAAAGAGTATGTTGTCGAAAAAAATGCATGCTATCCTTCATGTTTGGAGCAGCAAGTTGCACTAGTTGGGTAAGTTTTAAATTAAAAATTATTAAAGATATTGGGAATTATTTCTTTTCATAAGCAATTTTATTATATTCAACATTTTTTATTTATCGAATTTATTCTATGAGTTAAATTTCAGTTATGTATTTTATAAAGCTTTTTTGTAATAGTTATTCCTAAAAAATTTAAGGAATAGAACTATTACAAAAAAGCTTTATAAAATACATAACTGAAATTTAACTCATAGAATAAATTCGAAAAATAAAAAATGTTGATTAAAAATTTTTATTTTATGAAAATAGTTTAGCTTTTAAAACGTTTTAATTTTCAGTTCTAACGAAGTACGAAACGTAGAAAATCCCGATTTGTTTTATGTTGAGGTGAGAATAACGAATTTGCCGACTGTTCGTTATAATCGAGTTGTTACCCAAACCTATTTAGATTTAGTAGGTAATATTATTTATTTGGAACTCTTGCATAAACGATTTAACATTTTTATAATAAACATATGTTTATTAGTTTCAGTTGGTGGTGTCATTGGACTATTTGCTGGAGCCTCAGCTTTAAATATATTTGAAATAATTTATGTTATTTTGCGAAAAAATTAGATTTAATAATTACATTTAACTGTGCAATAAGTTTGCCCCGCAATATATGAGACAATAACATAACGAAAACAAGAGTCGTAAAAAGAATTCATTCGAATATAAGTTGTAAGTTAAAACCGATTATGTATCATCAGGGAAATCGTCAATATGCAATTGCATGTTTTTCTTGTGCGACCAAAAAAAGTTTTTATATAAATTTTGGCAACTATTTATTAGTGCAGATTTAACCATATGTGGCATAATTTGCATATTTTGTTCAAATGATAATTTTTTTTAGTTTATGGATTATATTACACTTTGTTGAAGCTTATTTTAATGCCTTTTAAACCTTTTAATTAAATGCTTACAAGGAGCATCAATACCGATCAAAATTACATAAAATTCAAATTTAACAAAAATTTCGATGAATATCAAATGCCTTAATTTGTCGCCTAGTGCTTTCGCAGCGGAATAAAAAAAAAATTGTTTTATGATGGTTAACGGATGGCTTTTGTATTTATACATATGCCACTATAGACGCGGAGGGTATTAGGTACTCGCGCTGAGGTGTGTAGCGCATAGTAATAACTAGCGATGTCCGTTTGGCTGGCTGGCTGCTTGTCCTTGTAAACCTTGTGCGAAAAGTATTTGTCACATGAACAACCACTATTGAAAATGGTGAAAACCGGTACAGAATTTTACATATTTAGTCCTGGCCATAGCTCCCATACAAATAACTCTTCCGAATATAGCATATAATTAAGTGACAATAACTTTTATATCAGGTCAAAATTAGGTACGTAACGAATACCGATATATCGGCGATACTTCAGGTTTGCTGATATATCTGTATCGGCGATATTTTACTGTCGATACGCCGATACTTTTTTAAAGTTTTTTTGAAAAAAAAAACAATTTATTTTCAGTGCTTATTTTTTTCATATAAATAAAATAACAGCAGAACATAAAATCAAAACAGAACAATAATTGTTTCTGTTAATTCTTTAGTTGGAGATCCACACCACACGTTCTGTGCGTTTAATACTTTCTTGACCCTTTTTTCAAGACGCATGCAAATGTGGAAAGTAATCCCACATATTGCGTTCTGTACGTATATGCATTATACGCGTTTGCTGTGTAACTTGTCAATAAAATTTTACACAGATTCTACTTTTTTGACAGATGCTTTAACTCATCAACCAATTAAACGCGTAGTGTGACCTCCAGCTTTTGCCGTTTTGCTTTGCACCATAGTGGTGAAATGTTTTCTCACTGCAAAACCTTTTATGTATTTGTCGTACAAAAAACGTACAATATTTTTTTTTTGTTAAATTGTGTATGCTTATTTTTAATGAGATGTAATTTTTCCGAAAACTTTGGGTTTCTTCAAGGAGGCTACAAAATCCATAAGCAAGGCCACTGCTACATTGTCTGACGTTATTTCGCTAGTTAAGAGTCTTCGAACATTATTAGACAATATAATAAATGAATAAACTGAGATAGAGAATAGTTCAGAGGGCCAAAACTTGGGGAATTGCTTAGCATTAGGTCTGAATGAAAGATTTGAGGGTTTGGAGGATAATGGCACCTATTGTTTATCTAAAATTCTTCGAATATTTTAAAGATAATCGTATCGAAAAAAAAAATTTATAGAGCTACTATGGCTATGACATGGGCACCCCTACACTTAGTAAAAGATAAGTCTAAAAACGGCCTTTGGGCCGTTTGTGAACAAATTATAGGAAAATTCGAGGAGGATGAGCTTGTCCGTCCTCAGCTGTGGTTCTGCTAAAGAAGAAGTCTATATATACCTTAGATCTCCTTATATTTCTAGAGACGTTCTGTGGTGATAGGTATCATATGGTCTATATAGACTTTGCTTTCTTACTTGTTTTACTTGTGTATTGCTTATTACACGTTTCACCTTCCGAGCATATTACACTGTTGTAAAGAAAAGTCTATGATATTTTTAAAACATTTTCAATCTCATAAAACTTTTTAACTTAAAGTTTTAAAGAGTTTCGACTTTTTATTTCAATATTACCTATATTTCTAATTATGTTTAAATAAATAGGCCTATATAGTTTTTTTGTTGTTTATGTAATTGATTGATTTCCTAAACAAATAAAATATAAAAAAGTGATTTTATAACATCTTAATGCCCATTCATGTTGAATATATTATTACTCTTAATATTTTTAAACTTTGTTTTTTTATACCTCATCGTCGGCCACTAAAATCGAATGTCATCATCTAACCTGCAGTGTGGTGGCTCTTAGAGCCATCCTTTTTTCAGTTAGAATCAGGTTTAACATTGCGCCTTAAAATGGCAGCGGCTAAATCTTGCTTCATAGCCACTTGTTGTCGTTGATCAGCTAAGGGTTGAGTGCTGCGCAAACCGTTCACGATGTCTTTTGTTTTGCCAAAATAGATTTCGTTCAAGGTGTTGCGTATTTTATTCTCCATTTCTTCAACCATCCGTCCAATGTTGGCAATGTGAGGAGAGGACTCACTGACGTTGGCATCTTGTTCCGTTTGACGCGTTAGTGAACCACCCAAGTTCATTGTGCCTGAACCTTGTTTATTGGTTTGCAACCATAACATGGCGGTAGATGTAAGTTTATAGTGAGCTGTGCGACCGGTAGGTTTCTCTTGGACTTCTACAACATGTATAGAATCCCAGCATCCCCTAATTTTTTTACTGCCATCTCCGGCTTTTTTAATTAGTATAACAGCCGCAAATCCATGATCCAAGTCCCATAGGTACACTGAAGAAACCCCACCCTCATAATACATTTCACGGTATTGATCAAAGGCATAGTTGGCTTCAATTTCCAACTTACGCAAACGTTCCGAAGGCATTTGGCCGTCCTCTAATGGAGGATAGTAGGTGTTAGACCAAGGAGATCTGTAAGAATCGCCATCACGATTATAGTCGCACAACAAATAATCCTTGCCATGTTCTTTATCCTTAGCAATTTTTAAAGGTTGATCTACAGATGAAAGTAAATCCTCACATAGATCAGGTGCCAAGTCAATAAGATCACTTAAATTCTTTTCAATTTGTTGGGGCGGTAAACGTCGCATTAAATCCAATGCACAATCCATTTGTAATTCCGACTAAAATGAAGTAAAAATATTAATTAAATAAAAAATAATAAGATAAACATTGTTATCGTTATTTAATTTTTTTTTTTTTTCAAAAACAAAATTGACTCATCATTTGAAAGGCCCTTTTAAGACCGATTGTGCTCCTCAATAAACAAGAGCCTTTATTTATTAATAAAAACTCAAATTTTTTTTGATAGGAATTCACTGTATTACACTTTATTTATTCTATTTTGCTTTCTTTATTCATCTTTACTGTAATATTTACTCATTTTTATTTTGAAATCCTTAACTAATTCTGTCATATTACTCACCATTTTTTATATGTATTTTATTTTTACACTTTTAGGTTGCTCTTAAATAATTTGTTTGACTAAGATTATACCGGAGTATATTTTGCAAACTATTAAAAAAAATTTAATTTTTTATAGTTGAATACTATTTTATTTACAGTTTAAAAAATTTTCCCTAATTTTTAGGTCAGGAAAATTGCTGATGAATCGGGAATGGCTTTTTTCTACAGCAAAGAAATTTTATTCAATCTCTTCTTTGTTTGACAATTCATAGTAGATGAAGAACGGTGTTGACAATCAAGCGATTTTGTGTTATAACAATGATGTAATATATTGCAAATAAGAAACCAATTAAAAAAAGCTAGGAAATTTCTGAAATATTAAAACTCAATGAATCTGTTTTAATTTCAATACTTTGTAAAAGCATAACATAAAATAATAATTCTTACGATACGAATTGGGTAATTACATACATGCGCACATATGCATACGAATGCTTGCAAATACCCTCTAATTTTTGCAAAATATGTTATGTTCAAACGGTATTTACGGTACGAAAAATCAACCAAATCGTTCTATTTTTTCAAAGGGCCCATGCAAAAGTCCCCCAAAAATTAGATTGATAGGCCCAATACAAAACATCCTATTGTTGATTAAATTTGGCTTGAATACTCTTAATAAGCAAATGTTGTTTTACATTGAAAACGAGCCAAATCGATTAATTATTAAACCCAGTCTAAATTACATTGTCCGTTCAGAAATAAGCGTTATTGACTAATAAGATCAGAATGTTTTAATTAAGCTTATATATATTCCCTATATATCAGTTATTTTATAATTTCAATGGATATGGCTTACATATCCCTTTACAAATGTCCTTCCGAAGTATTCGAATAAATCAGCGTTAAGAAGTTTCTATATTTTCTCGAATTAATAGAGTATTTTTTTTTACAAAATTTAATTGAAACCAGTTAAAAATTGCTGAGTTGTGAAATAATTATATAAAAATTTAAGCCAAAAACACCTAAAAATAGTTTTTAAAATTTAAAATGAAAACTTTAAATTTAGCTTACAGAACATTTTTACCTAAAATGTTACAATAATTTTTCAAAATTGCTGCAACGGTTAAGTGTTTATAAGATTCGGCAAAGCTGAATAAAGCAACTTTACCTTGCATACCCTTCACCGAAGTAAAGGGTATATACATACATAAATGTTTTTCATTCCGTTTTTAATTTTTACAATATTGATCTTAGAGCCTATAAAGTATATATTCTGTGTTCTTATAAAAAGCGAAGCTGACTTAACGATGTCCTTCTGTCCGTGTGACCGTTGAAATGGGTTGTCCGAAGAATACAGATATGATGGGGACCAGATAGTTGTATATTTATGTCACATATGTTCTGGATTTGTTTGATATTGAAATTCAGCCTGATAGGTCTACAAATGGCTGATATATAAGCAGAAAACCAAGATTCCCTCTAATTTTACCCATAAATCCCTTATAGTTATTATTTTATTTATATCTAAAGAACGGTTAGGGAAAATCAGCTAAATTTGGTACACATACATAGCTGGGTTATGAATACACATCCTCTCTAAAAAAAAATGGGTGAGATTAGAGAAGTGGACATGGAACCTGCCGTACAAACCCTTATAGATTTCTGAATATCTGGGGAACGACGAGAGCCAAAGTTTTGAAATTAGATACAAGCAACTTGGTTATCAATATACAACATCCGACAAAATGTGTGCGGAATTGGAGAAGTGAGCGTTGCACAAAATATATTTATTTATTTCTAAAGAACAGTATTTAGTTATAAATGTCTGTTCTTATTGCACCATGGTGAGGGTATATAAGATTCGGAATAGCCAAATAGCGCACTCTTTCTTGCTATACATTCTTTGTTTTGATTTTTTTTTTTTTTTAAATTGTAGTTGATCAGCAAAATAGTATCAGTTTTCCATATTTTTCCCTTCTAATCTTCTACGTACTAATATTCATTTGAAATTCTTAAACAACATATTTTGTGATTATAAACTAGTTTGAAAACAACGTTTACAATTTTATAATTTCGATATTAAACATGTTTATCTTTTCAATTGATAAAACATAAGTTAATGCGGTTTATTTTTATTATAAATATGTACATAATTGTTGCATTATTCAATAATTTTTTAATTTAAAAAGTAAAATAAGAATATAAATGCCTGACAAATTTAGAAAAATTAGGGCTGGATACAGCAAATTAACCAAAATCAGGTTGCTCTTAAGGGTATTATACACTATCCCACAAAGTATTTTTCGAAAATGCTTCCCTGATCTAATTATTGTTTGAAATTTCTCAAAAAACAATAACAACTTAATATGTCATGTTAGTATTTTTTTCAAAATACGTAGGTAGGTAGGTAGAAAATCTGCTGTGAAGTCTCCTTCACACCTTCGCCCAGAGACCAATATGGTCCATTGTGATGCCTTGTTTAGATATAGATAGATGGAAAGTAGGTGAAGTTAATAGCAAAAGCATAAAAAAAATATAAAAATGATAGATAAAAATAGAAGATATCGGACCAAACCCGAGAGAAACCCCACTCAACACAAATCCGCCCTATGTGCAGCTAGCTCCCTGTCTCCTGCCGCGTAGCCAGGCCATCCCCATTACGAATCCTATCAGACTTTCGACAAGTCGGATTCCATCCTCATCGCCATCCGGCCTATCATGCAGTGGCCCGTGATAATTCCTATCATGGTCCTTACGCAGACCCTACTCCTGCCCAGCAGCGACTCCCAATCGAACTTCCTAAGCACCGGCCACAGCGTTCAAAATACGTAACACTTGTGTGATAGTGTAAAACAGCTATTAACAGGTTTTTAATCATTCACAAAACTGCTTTGGGCAAGGAAGTAGCTTTCGCGTTAGTCTTGAGCTTAATCGTTCGTTTAAGTGACCGGCTATTATCGTTCAATTCGAATCAGTGAACGAGCTCGTTCTTTTCGTTCAATCGTTCATTTCAGGTCACTTTGTCTTTTGGGTCAGTTTGTCTTTTGTGATTTTCGTTCAGTCATTCACAATTGGTTGAATACGGCAACGTGTTAAAAGAAACAACTATACATATAAAGATATAGCATATTCGTATAATAAATACATATGTATACAAGAATATAAAACAATAAAGTATTACATATAAACCACAATCGTATTGTTGTTTCTTTTCAACCAGTTTTTCTTTACACAAGTGAACGTCTGACAAGAAGACCCAAGTGACGCAAGTGAACGATTGAACGAAATTGAACGATAAAACTGAAAGGCCGTTCATCGTTCGTCTGACTGATCCGTTCAATTGAGCAAGGTCGTTCATGACCGACACAACTCTAGTTGACATTTTGGACTGTAAACACTAACAATGCAATGAAAAGCCCCTATGTTGTTTCTGTTGTTTTTGGTTTGTTGTAGTTCCTACACCACCTGTAGTTGAATTCGCCTTGATACGGCTCATGTCTTATTGACATTATTCTTCCTTTTTTGTTCTTTGAACATGAATTGGTGTTCAAATGATTCGTATCATGTTGACGACATGTTTTTTTTTTTGTGTAGTTTTTAAATACGAATAAGAAAGAAGAAGAAAAGCGAATGAGAAAGCAAAGCGTACTGACAGTACATGCATGTGTGTACTCGTTTCTTTTCCTCGTTTCACTTACCAATAAAGAAGCAATCATGTCAATAAAACATGAGCCGTATGAACGCAGACTAGCCAAAATGTGCAAGTTAAAAATAATGTGATTTTATTAATTTATATTTGTTTATGGTGAATAAAATGAATCATGAATTGGATTTTTTTTTATTTAGAAGGTGTATATGACTGAACGAAAATCACAAAAGACAAACTGACCCAAAAGACAAACTGACACAAAAGACCCACTGACACAAAAGACAAAGTGACCTGAAATGAACGATTGAACGAAAAGAACGAGCTCGTTCACTGATTCGAATTGAACGATAATGGCCGGTCACTTAAACGAACGATTAAGCCCAAGACTATTGTCAACCATTCCTAACAAAACTAACAAATCAGAACAAATTGGCTCGAACTGCCAAAATCAGATGGCGTTTCGACACCACCTGTAGTTGAATTCGCCTTTAGCCGTATGAATGCAGACCTAGTAAAGTGTTCATTTACTTTTTAGTCTTTTTGAGAGCAATTTCTTTAAATTCCTACCTACTCTCTATTTGCAAGTGTCTGCTAGTAAAGTAAATGAACACACCTTTTATTTGGCAATTAGAGATTGTCCCTTGTAGTCTAAAGTCAGTCGTTTCTTCTGCTTCGCTTCCGTAAAAATCAGTGTATCGTCTGCAGAGAGAATAATTTCAAATTTTTCTAACAATATCGTTAATGTAAATATTAAGAAAAAGTGATCCTAGGATTGACTCTTGTGGAACTCCCCCTTAATGGCCAATTACCCAATATTAATTAATACCGGGGCAAAGTGGATCATTATTTTTCTTGTAGTTATAAGGGTTTTAAAGTTGATTTTTGCACTTTGAATTAAACGTAAGCTATATTTTAAAACCGTGTTAGTAATTTATCATTCCATGTGATAATTGTGATTTTGTGCGCGTTATTTTTTTTGATAAGCGGAGTAATTGCAAGTTTCTTTAAAAATAAATAAAAGATAAATGAAACCAAAATTTAAAAATACTATAACAAAAAAGTTCGGGTTAGGGGAGGTAAAGTGCTAATTACATCAGTAAGTATCATAAATTGCAGCTGCCACCATGTCCTACCCTAGTAACCACAACATTTTTAGTGGCTTCGTCTATTTATATAGCATTAGTGTAACTGACTGTGTTACAAACAAACTAAGCGAGAGACTTGAAATTTTGTATGTATACTCCCCTTCTAAGTCATCATTTAGACAGGGAAACATTTGGAAGGAAAACATCTGGAATTCTCTTTTGTTTTTTCATTATCGGTCACACAGGCGAACATGTTGCCGGCAACATTCTATTAATATTGTTGCTATTTTTGTCAAAAAGCAATGCAAATGTCAACAAAGAAAATGAGAACAAAGCGTGTCGCCGAGTACCGAACACAAAAACCATTCTCTCTTACCCACCCGTAATTTGCTTCCAAACAAAATGTTTCCCTTCCAAATGCTTCCCTGTCTAAATGGGCACTAATGTGTAGATAAAAAGGAGGGATTTTTGGAAAATCAATTCCTAAGGGGTTGGAAATGGCAAAAATCGGTAACCTTATATCTCATGATCTAACATTTATCTTCTAAAGTTATAAAGATAGAAATTGTGTTCTCCTCTCCTTAGTCCCAATTCATTCGATCCTAGTTTTATTGATAAGCTTGCTACTTTATTAGCGAGAGAGACGAGGGCAAATAAAACGAGTACTCAGCTTGATGTACTCGGCGTATAAGGTACGTTTTGTTTTCTCATTTGCAATGTAAAAACCTCACACATATGTGTGCACTTCATGCATAAAAAAGTATTATTTCAGCAATAAGACAAACATTGTGTGAACGCCGAAGCTGAAGAAAATGTGATAAGTTTGTCAATAAGACTTGCAACTGTTTGAAAACTGTTTTCTATACAGCTATTTATGTATTGCATACACAACTAAAATTCAAAATATTGCTAATAATTATATGACGCCATGTAAGTCCCCTTTTACAATGTGCAAATTGAAAGGCAGACAGACGAAGTTTGATGGCAAGGGGTTAAAGAGGTAGAGTGTGTAGTACACGGCTGTCTGTACTAGACTTTTTTTGTCTTTATCTTTCAATTTGCGCAATTTTCATGATGTTGCTTCATATAATTTTTCTCACACCAATGTAATTTAAGTATCAATGCCTGTAAAATGATCATTTCCGTCAACAGCGAAAAAGAACGAAAAAAAAGAAACGAATAATTTCTGTCTATCTAATAATTTCGCGATTGTGAAAGGTTTAGGCGAGTTCAAAAGAGAATAAGAAAAATGTCTGCCTTTCAATTTCAACATTGTAAATTGGGACTAAGATACATATTTATTATACATATATAGTGGTGCAGTTGTGGACACAGGAGAAGGAAAATTGGATATTCAATGTAAATAAGCAATACAAATACAACAAACGTCAGAACACGAAGAAAAACAATCGTTTTTTGTTTTTAAAGAACTGAGGTCACTTTAGCAGCGTTGTCAACTTTTTAAAACCAAAACGCGCCCCTGCCCTTACCAAAACTCTTTGGAACGCGCTTAATTAATTCGTTGAAAGAATATTTATAGCCAAAACGCGCTGTATTAAATTTTATATAAAAGTCGATGTATATCTTAGAAAAATCCAAAATTTATCGAAACAAACTAAATACATATACATATTTGTTTTTAATTTCATTCAGGTAAAAAAGATTGCTACTTACAACTATTTACAAAATGTAGAAAAACTTTGAATAATAACATAACTTATTTAATATTTTGGTATAAAAAAAATGGATGTTTTAAACATAACATAATTTTCACAACAACAATTGTTTATCTAACACCCAATTTTCACGATGATTTTTTCTCCTATTTTTAAATCATGTCTTTTTTCGTTTGATAGCGAGCGGGGTAGAGAAGTAAGCAGGGTAGAAAAAAAGACATGAATCGTATTTTACATGTTTCTTTTTTGACATTCCTCTTTGAATTTATTTGTGTTTTTTAATTGATGTTTTATTCTTATTGCAAAGTGACAAGTGCTTATTAAAATATAGAGAAATACAAAAATTTTATTAAAAAAAAATTCAAAACATATCAAAATTATGTGGAATATCAAAATATTAAATAATTTTATACGAATAAGGAACTAAGAAAATCAAAAAAAAAAAAAAAACAATTCTGACTGAAAAAAAGAAACATGGTGAAAATTTAACAAGTTTTTGGAAGTTTCTTTAAAAAAGAAATACAAAAAAGACATGTCTTTTAAATCATCGTGAAAATTGGGTGTAAGGCCATACAAAAAATGGAAAGCTTAATAAGTTTAAAACAAATAAGGACAGCTTAAGAAAAGGATTTACATTTACAGAATGTTCAAAACTGTGGACCTCAATCAGTGTTACCACTTTGTGGGTAATTACCCGAATTTGGTGCCATTTTTTCACCCGTATGTAGAGCGTGGGTAATTTCTTTGAGGTGTAGATCAGGTGTAATTTGAAATTCCTTCATTTTAAGACAAATAATATAAGGATTTGATTTTAGTGATAAAACTTATGTATACTATTTAAGAAATTGTTAATATAAAAAAATTACAGTATATGCAACCAAACTTTTTATTTAAAAAAAGGTTTCCATAGCTTATGAAGCAAAATATTGATAGTGATTTAGAACGCAAAGTTAAGTGGAAAAAATTTTTTTAATTACTATAAGTATCGTAAAATATGACTAATAATGATATTATTTAAATAAATGGGGTATTATGAGTTTGTACTGATACATGTAGAGTATATCGATCGACTTAGAATCAGAATCAGCATCCTTCTTGCTGATTGTCTGTCCGTCTGGCCGTCTGCACAAAGTACATATCGCAATTTTTAAGATAATTCAATGAAATTTGGTTCATACGTTTTTGAAAATTTCACATAGCCCCCATCCGAACTTTTTTCCTAAGAGAGTCTTTATACCCATAAACCATCTGAAATGTTGGACAAACTATATTTAATTTTAACCTAAATTATCTTTCGAAATTAATTTTTGTATTAATGGCTCCCATAAAAATAAAATAGCTTGTAAAAGCTGTTTTATAAATATTGGTATTATTGATAAAAAAAAATAACTACTATGTCATAACAAAATTTTGTTCTGGTAGGAAGGTCATATATAAGCCCCCTCCCTTAAATCACTTTAAGACGAAAAAATCTCAAATAGATATAGGTACCTAGATAATATTCGAAGTTAAGAATTCTTATGTAATTACCCTTGAACTCATAACATAATTTTGTTTTAATAGGTCCATAATTGCATATGGGACCTAACAAGGAACACTCTTAAAAATTAGTCTGTAAATATAGTGATGTAGATGTGGTTTAATATGTTCGAAATGGACCGACTATGTACTTTCTAATTTGTTTTTGTTTGCAAAAGTTTTTTTTATAATTAAACGTTAATTTTATATCATGTGTAATTTCATTTAAATTGGATAATATTGCGTCAACTCAAGTGCAGTTTTGAATTTTGCTCCAAAATAATTCAATTTTGCAATGTTGGCTTGCAAAAACAAGAGTAAGACAATGTTGAATTTAAGCATTTTTATTGACTTAACTAAAAACGCCCCAATTCAGCGCGTTTTTTACCAAATGCGCTAGATGAGGAAAAGATCGCTTTGCTTAGTTCAAACGAGCGCAGTCCTTCATATACATTATGTGTAAGTGCTGCCAAGCTGATCAAATTTTATGATTTTATAATTTTCAGCTTTTTGATATAAGCTGTTCAGTACACTTATTTGCAGCAAAGAGTAGAGACGTCGTCTTTTTTTTCTTTTCATTCGTTGCAGTGCAATAAAAAATTTCACTTCTAAAAATTTTTTTAAATTTAGTTTTTTTACGTTCAAGAGCTCAAATTTTTTAATAATTTATTTATAATATTATACGCTGACAGTTGGGCTTTATTATATTGTAAATAATATGCATATACAAATAAATTAATAACATGAAAATTGCATTTAAAAATTGTGAAAAAGTTGATCAAGGAAGAAAAATGACGGGTGTATGTTAAAATTGTGAAGTCTATAAAAAAAAGCGAAGAATAAAAAATAAAATAGAAGAATGAATTAAAAAAAAAGAAAAATAAAATGACAGAAAATTGTGTTGAAAAACGTCAGTTGGGGGACGTCATTGTGGAAATATTTTTTTTTGCTTAATATATTTGTTTTAATTAATAGAAGATGTGAAATTGGAACTATATAGTATATGTATTTTTTGTTCGGTTTTAATTAATATCAAAGTTTTGTTGTCAATTTAATTTCTATTGTTATTTTTTATTTAACTGAACTATGTATATCTGCGCCCTATAAACTTTGGTAAACCTGTAAGATTGCGTGTTTTTTTTCGAGATTACTTTTAAGATAAAAAAATTAAACGTCACTAAATTGCCTGTTGCTTTTAATTTTTGAAATCATCAGTTCCAGTAATTATAATTATCATATCCTCTTAAAAAAATAACAGTATGTAACACCAACTTTAAACTCCTGATATATTATTTTTTGGTGTTCGTTAATATTTCTTTTAATTTTGAATGTCGGTCTTTGCCGCCCTCCTGAACTCAAAACAACATATTAAACTGCAGCTTTTCTTTAAACAACAAAAAAGTTATATACCTACCTACATATAAGAATCGTATTATACTCTTTGACTTACGGTCATTTTAATTAGTTTATTCTTTTTGGAAAGACTTCCAAGTTTTCCACTATTTTTTGGTATTTGTTCGTCGTCTTAAACTGAAATTTATATTTCTTGTTTATTTGTTGGCATTTCTTAAAACTTGAATTTCACACATTTCATTGGATTTTTGGATTAAAGGTAAGTTTTTATTTGTATATGATCTTTATTTATTTTACATTAATTGAACATATTTCTTCCATGTTCAAGTTAGTTTAATTTTTCTTCGAATAAATTTTATTATTTATGTATACCTCCATAACAACAGTGGAGAAGGTATTATGCTTTTGTGCTGATGTTTGTAACACCTTAAAGTATTATGCCTTTTAGTGTACCGATCGACTTAAGGCCCAATTATAATGTGCATGAGCTGTCTTAAGCAACTTAGCGAAAACATGTAAATCATAAGTGTGAAATCATATTGAACTTAAGAAAATTTTCGTTAAGTTTTAAGAAACTCTTTTGATTCACAGATTGATTTGAGTAAGCAAAATGCGAAACTGATGGCACAAATATTGTTTTTTTAATTTTTTTTTAAAAGCTTTACGTTTTTGTTATTTTTTGGTATACCTAGCTACTATAGTAGCTAAAGCTTGCCTATTTATGTTATGCCTAAAGAATCATTTTTTAATCAATCTAACTATATCCGTCCGTCCAAGCGACTGGCTGTCCATGTCAGCCTTGAGCACAAAGTACATGTCATAATTATGAAGATAATTTGATGAAATTTGATACATAGTCACAATAACCAACCCTATTGGAACTGGAGAGAATCCATCCATAATTTCACATAGCTCCCACACAAGCTTCTCTCCGGACTAGAATCTTTGTGCCCAAAAATAATCTATAAAACCCCTTCCTAAAATCTCTTAATGGCAAACAAGTCTCATATAGATGAAGATATCCAAATAATATTTGGCGCAAAGAATTTAACATGAATCTTAACCTCATAACATTATTTTGTTCTGGCGGGTGAAAGTTTGCTCATGGGTCCCAAATAGGGTACACTATCGAAAGTTGTGCTTTTAAATACTGTGGTGTAGGGTATTATATGGTCGGGCTTGACCGACTACACTTTCTTACTTGTTTTTTATTTACTTGGTGCATAAACTAAATATCTTTTTGTTTTAATTCTCATAGGTATTATTTTAATTTTACTTGTGCGGTTTTAATTAAAAGTTTACTGGTCTAGTGCAGTTTTCTGTTTTATTTCACTACCATTTTGATTTGTTAATTAGAGAAAGTGCGCAGGGAGTTAAAAAAACCATGCATCAATTGTGCAGACAATTCAAATTTAATTATTTTTTACCTAAAATCATCTTTCTTAACCAGGTCGTGGGAAAAACAACACTGGTTAAAAATAAATATAAGGCCTCTTGCAATGAGCATAAGTAGATGTTTTAATATTAAACAATAATTGAAATGATTCATCGAAGGAAAGTAACAAAATGTTTTAATTAAAAAAAAAATACACGTATGTACAATTGAATGTACATATGTATATGTAAGTTTGTAATTAGGATTGCAGCAAATGAATGTTTAGCGCATGTGAAAGCGAATAATCAAATTAAATTTTTCCGAATTCGAATCCTTGCAATATGTTCCAAATATGCATATGCAAATAAATTTTTAATATGAAAACCTTTAAAATAGTTTTTTTTATAAATCTGTCTTTTTATGTTGTTGTTATTGTAGCAGCGAGATCTGAAGAGCAGGTGTTGCTGAGTTGACAATCCTTGGTGGCGGGTTGTTGAACTCCGAGGCGTTCCGATGTGTAGAACCGATTGTCGTAAGAACGTGTGTCTGCTGTTGTTGTTACTGCTGGGAGGGAGGAGATGAGAACGTCGTTGGCATCAAATATGTAGATGAAGCCGAGAACGTTGATGGTCCACGCTTCCGGTTGGTAGAGCAGGATGTATCGAAGTTCTCACTTCATTCCCGTAGAGCTCTTAATTCGCCGCATTTCGGCTGGCCTCTTTCCTGAAGTTGAGGCTGCTTGGCCTCAAAGAGCTAAACATGGAAAATTCCCGTTCAACACGATGGAAGTGATCGGTACATGATTAAATGCTGAACGTTTCTTTGTGGTATATTAATTTTCCGCTACGCTATTTTCGTAAAAATTTAATTAAATATGCCAGCAGTTTGCTTTATTGTTTAAATTTTTGTATAAATTTTATCAAGCTTAAAATGAATTTGTATACTAAAGTGACCCTGCACTGCGTGCATTTTATTTATGGCATTATCAATTAATTTGATTTGCTTTCTCAATAAATTAGCTTTATCTAATTTCACAATAGTCTCAGACATAAATCCATAATATGAAGACACAAACATTATCTGAGCGTTTATATATGATAAATTTCCTTTTATTATGAAAGTGCATCACCATCATTGAATCCTCCAATCACATCCTTGAAATTTTCAAAATTTTCAGCATAATACACTGGGCTGTGGAGTCGTCAGAAAAAATTACTAACTCCGAATGGTACTCCAAACGCTGAAATTTTTTAAGTGCGACTTCGACTGTCTGTCCGTCAGTTGAAAACTAGCTCACTTTCGAAAAACTCAAGAAATAAGAACAATGTTGCTGTCAAATTGCTGTTTGTTATAATAAGCAGTTTGGGATTGAAAACCAGAAAAATCCGATCAGTAGGATCAGAGCTATGAATCTAAATGTAGAAACACCACCCTTAAAAATTTACAATTTTGTTATAAAAACTAACATAAAAGGTGGCATAACGCACGGCATTATATACGATTTTGCACAATCTCGTTCTATATGACAAGAAATCATACTGTACATCTAAAACCGTAATAACTATTGCTATCGTATTAAAATGCGCTACATCATAGTTTTATAGAACTATAAATCACACTGTCAAATTTCGTAAAGACCGGTCCATAATTTACCCTAGGCCGCATATAAAACCTACTCTCGGAAAACAGTTAAGTATGTTAAAATGATAATGCTATATTATGATATATTATGCAATATTATGCAATATTATGCTCTGGGAAATTATATTAAAACCTTAGCAGATATAGATATTGTGGTAGAATTTAGTCCAATTTTGGTTTTATGGTCAGATATAATATCATGCAATTTTCTGATCATCGGTCCATATTTACTAGGGTACTAATTCCGTTAGCCGTTCATCGGTTAACCGATTAATTACTACCCGATTAACTGATCGGTTAAATTAATATTGGCTTATTTCGATTAACGATTAAACCGGTTAAATTTAAGTCGATTAACCAATGTAACAAAATTTTTAATTGTTTTGTAGTAAATATTATAACACATATTGCTGAGTTTTTAATTATTTGTTTCGTCTCATATACAAAAGGTATGTGTTTAGAAAATATTTTTCATACAAACAAAGAAGCTGAACTGGTGAAGGTGAAAAAAATTCATTTTTAAAAAAATATATTGATGAAAACCTGTTACCGGTTGTGTTATTTATGTTTTGCAGTTCTCATATTAATATTAGGTTTAAACTTTTTTCATTTGCTTAAAATTCCACGTGAAATAAGTGCAGCTTATATTATTTCGCAGTTTTAAAAAAAATGTTGCTAGAAACATTTCGCAACTTTTTCACAAATTAAACAGAGTACAACTCTATCAACCTTTTTCCATAGAAATTCCGCACAAGTTTTTTTCATATGGGTTTTGACAGCATTTCACGTGAAATGTTGAACAGAGTACTAGGCTTAAGTCAAATTTTCAAAAATGTATAAAAATTTTCACAAATACAATTTGGATATAGTGTTTATAGTTTATGGTAGCCTTATCCATACGCTTCATTTTCTAATAGGTTTGATTCCTTGAGATGGAAGGGTTTGGACACAGTGGCCATATCCCTCACAGAGCACTTTCATGAGAATTTCACTCTAAGTCAAATTTTCAAAAATGTATAAAAATTTTCACAAATACAATTTGGATATAGTGTTTATAGTTAATGGTAGCCTTATCCATAGGCTTCATTTTCTAATAGGTTTGATTCCTTGAGATGGAAGGGTTTGGACACAGTGGCCATATCCCTCACAGAGCACTTTCATGAGAATTTCACTCTAAGTCAAATTTTCAAAAATGTAGAAAAATATTCACAAATACAATTTGGATATAGTGTTTATAGTTTATGGTAGCCTTATCCATAGGCTTAATTTTCTAATAGGTTTGATTCCTTGAGATGGAAGGGTTTGGACACAGTGGCCATATCCAGCTCGGAACTCATTGATAAGAATTTCAGTCTAACTCATATTTTTTCAAAAATCATAAATTTTAATATTAAAAGACTAATTTAAAGATTAATTATAAAAAAAAATCGATAAAAAACGATTTATATTTCATAAAAACCTTAAAATTTCGTATAAATACTTGTATTTTCTTTATAATATTCTTTTATCGCTTGCGATATTTTTTTAAAATATTTTTTATCGCATGCGATATTTTTAAAAAATGAATTTAACTTTTGAATTTATCTTCACACACATAGGTGAACTTAGTTTTAAAAAGTTTTTTCTGTCAACAGCTTTTTGTTTCACATACTTTTTATATGTATGCGTTTAGTTATTGGTTTCTTCTCCTATCTTCTCTTTTAACAGAATTAACCGAAACAATTAGAAGTGCTAAAAATAAAAAATAAATTTAAACAGGACTCTAATGGCATAATATTATATTTTATATTCGTAGAGAAATCTAGGAAAAGGAGTGAGAAATTAAGTATTCTGTATTATAGATTGCCTTTGATTTATCCAGCATCTACGATAAATGGAAAAAAAATTTTCAAGTCAAGTTTTATCAAAATTAAAGAAAAGAATAGCTTGAATCCTAAACATTTCAACCAAATTATTTGTTTAATTAGTTATATAAGATCTCCTTAAACTATTGAAATAACTAATAAAATGACCCCTCAGTTAATTTTTTAATTAATACATAATACGTATTAATTAAAAAATATGTATTACATATTTATGAATTATTTCTTTGTTTGCTCGCTTTAGTTAAAGAATTTCTATGTTGGTTTTGTTATTGCTTTTTTTTTACTAATAAACTCCAAATAACAAATCAGATATGAATTTTTATTTATTGAAATAACTTAATTTTTAAAAAAAAACTTTATTAATCGGTTAACTGATCAATAACAAAATTATATGATTAACATCTGATTAAACCAAAACCTCGGTTAATTAATCGATCGATTAACCGATTAAAGAAAAAGCCCGATTAAGAGAATACCCTAATATTTACTTTAGATCCCATATTCAGCAGCCTTCTGAATAAACGTTAAGCATAATAATTGCTAAACCAAATTTCACTACTGTATTGAAATTTGTTCCATTTAAATTTTTAATGACAGAATTTACTCTTCAAGTTTCGTTACCATGGGTCTAATATAAATCCCCTCCTGAAAATCACTTTACGAGTAGTTCGGCATAAACTTACGAATCATGATATTTTATTCAAGTTATTTCAAATTACTAGAAATAAAAGCATAACACAGTCTGATTGTCGTCCAATTGTTTTTATAAAGATTAATTAATAATTTGGATTGCCACCAGGTTTCCAGAGACGCATCGGTGTTAGCATGCACTCTATATACATATTATTTTTGGATAAATAAAGGACTTATATATATTAGAGCGACTCAAAAAAAAAAAGTGATTTTGTTACCCCTCTGAAAATTAAGGTTGATATGTTTTAAGATGTTTCCCAAAATATTTTTGTTCTAGCGTTGACCATCCGGGAGCTGGGCCATTTTTAAAAAAGGTCTTTTTTCAGTTTTTCGAATTTTTTTGTATTTTGCTCCAAGACGACATAAATAAAATTTGGTTTCATCGAAAAGATGAAAGATGGTATATAAAACTTGAACACATGCGATCCACTAATTGAGATATTAAGCTAAATACATATTTTCGTTTCGGGTTTTCATACAAATTATACGTATGTAGAAATAATGTTCTGCTTTTCAAATTGAATCTGTTTAAAAATAATGTTAATTTACTTTTTTTTTTGTAATTATTCACATAAAACGCGAAAATCGCGATATATTTTATCTATTTTATATTTTTCATATATAGGCAATATGGGTATCAAATTGTTTGATTTTACAATTATAATAAACTGGTGATAAGCAAAAGATCCGTTTTCAAACCCTGAATGCTGTGAGCCAAATTTAAGTTCTTAAATATTAATTTTTTTAATAAAAACATATTAAAAATCGAAAAACTGAAAAATGACCTTTTTTAAAAATGGTCCAGTTCACGGATGTTCAACGCTAGAATCAAAATATTTTGGGAATCATCATAAAACATATCAAGCTTTATTTTCAGAGGGGTAACTAAAACACTTTTTTCCGCTCCATACAACTTGAGTCGGTCTATTTATATATATATATATATATATATATATATAATTAATAATTTAAAGTTTTCATATTCTAACTGTCGGTGGAGGGTATGCAGTACGTTTTAAATTATATTCTATAAAAATTTCATCGCCAATTTCGGAATCGTAGGTACTACGACTCCTACTCCGGTACAAAAAACTCAATCCCGACTCTTCAGCTCCGACTCCGACTCCACAGCCCTGATAATACATAACTGCGTTCAGCCACGTTCGCCACCAGCTTGTTATAGGATGTGGAGGAAGAAATAAATCGGGATACTTCTCTTAATATGCGGCAAATCGCTAGGAGCTTTGCAAAATATTTTTTCCCATAAGAAATCAATAATTAAATATCATCGAAGTTGCCTCTTATCTATTCTGCAACACGGTGCATCGTAAAATAAAAAAATTAAACAAGTTTTGTTATCAAAATATGCAACAAAAATTTGCAATGACAGCAAAATATGCATTTAAAGTAGGGATGTAACGAATACCGATACCGATATATCGGCGATATTTTACTGTTGATACTGTCGAACGAACAATCTAATTTTAAATACTTATTTTTTGCATAACAACGTAAAAAATTAAAGAAAATAATAAATTTTCCTTTTTTCGAGACGCATGCTAAAGTAGAAAGAAATCCTACTTCATGCTTTCGATATGTACGAGGGCGGATCAATAAGTCCGTGACTTTTTGAATGAAACACAATTTTTTCCAAAAAAAAAAATTTGTTTTCAACATAATCTCCTTTTAGCTCAATACACTTAGTCCAACGTTTCTCCAATTTGTGTATCCCTTCTAAAAAATAGGATTTTTCGAGGTCCATAAAATTGGCATTTGTTTGATTAATAATTTCATCGTTGAAGCTTTCCACCGAGCCAATTCTTTAGCTTCGGAAATAGGAAATATTCACTGGGGGCTAAATCCGGAGAATATGGCGGACGAGGTACCAATTCGTAGCCCAATTCATGTAATTTTGCCATTGAGACAGCACACGTGTGCACCCGTGCATTTTCTTGGCCATATGGGGTCGTTTTTTTTAAATCCTCGTTAAATCAGTCCAATAAGTTGGCATAATATTCGCCGTTTATTGTTTTTCCCTTTTGAAGATAATCGATGTGGATTATCCCGCGTGCATCCCAAAAAATATTTCCATCACCTTATTGGCCGACAAACTTACCTCGGCCTTCTTCGGAGCCGGTTCACCCGGAGAAACCCATTGTTTAGACTGCGGCTTTGTATCCGGAGTGTTGTAATGGATCCATGTTTCATCCACAAAACGCCGCAAAAACTCATTCGAATTGCGGTTAAACAACTCCAAACCAGAGCAAACGAGGCACCCATCTTGCAGACAAATTTCTTAAACCCAGCTAATCATTTAAAATCGAAACCACACTACCACTTTCGAATAACTAATTTTAAAATTGTAAATGTAGAACAGAGAAAAAATGGGTCAGTTGTTATTCAAAGTGAAAGTAACGAAGAAAGAGAAAAAATTAAAGAAACAATGGAAATTGAAATGGGTGAATCGTATGAAATTATGGTTCCAAATCAAACTGAAATGAGAATCAAATTAACTGGAATGACATTTAAGCTAAAGGAGAGTGAGATAATTGAAAAACTGGAAAAACAAAATGATTTTCTTAAAAAAAGCCAGATGGAGGTAATAAAGCTTTTCGAATATAAAAGAAATGGGCGTACAGTATACAACGCGATACTTAAGTTGGACAACAACTCATACGTAAAGGTAATGACTGCACAAAGAGTTAATATTGGATGGGAGAAATGCAGAGTTTTTGATGGTACAGATATTACACAATGTTATAAATGCAAAGGTTATAACCATAAATCATTGGATTGCAAATTCCAAGAGGTGTGCTACAAGTGCCATGGAAGTCATAAATCGAAAGATTGTAACAAAGACATTATAAATAAATGCATTAATTGTGTGAGAGTAAATAACAGGATGAATCTTGGTCTGGATGAAAATCACTTAACACATAATAGAGAATGTCCTGTGTTCCTAAATAAGCTAAATGCCAAAAAGAGAAGAATTGGTCTCACGGCTTAACAATCATGGCAAATTCATGGTATATATACTAATATACAAGGACTCATAAATAATTATAACCAGGTAGAAATAATGGTGGGAACAAAAACGCCTGAATTTGTTATACTTTCGGAAACACATTTAACTAAACACGTTAACGAGGAAGAAACACAGCTAACTGGGTACAATCAATTTACAACTTTTACGAATTCAACAAGGACAGGCGGGGTACACATTTACTTTAAAAACAAATGGAATGTGAAAAAAATCGCTGAAAAAGTTGTTGACTCAAAAATATGGATCAGTGCTTATCTAGCAAAAAATAATAACAACAAGTTTGTAATAACAGCTGTATATAGATCACCTAGCAGTCCTGAAACAGAGTTTTTAGAAGCATTGGAGGAAGTATTATAAGACATAAATGAAGCAAACTGTGGTATAATAATAGCTGGCGATTTTAATATAGACTGGAGTAAAGAAGGTTTTTATAAAAATAAAATTAGTTGCTTACTTGATGATAGTGGCCTTAAACAGATAATGAACGAATTAACAAGAATAACGCAGAGCTCGAAAACATTAATTGATTATGTAATAACAAACAACACAAATATATCAGCAAAGATTAATAGTTCAAACAAAATTTCAGATCATGAATCAATAGATATAATAATAAATAATGCAGAATACAATCCCAATGCTTATAAAGATATTGAGATATTTAAATATAATAGACATCAATATAATAGAGAAATATGGAACATTCAACAAATATATATAAATAACGACCTAAACAACAACGTCGACTTTTTCGATAAATACCTGGAAGATGCAGTTAAAAAACTAACTAAAAAAATGACAATTAAAGAAAATATTAAATGTAAATGGTTTGACGAAGAAATAAGACAATTAAAAAGGGAAAAAATTAATAAATACCAAATAGCAAAAATACAAAATACAAGTGAAGCTTGGGCTAGCTTTGTACAAAGTAAAAATTGAAAACGAAAAAAATAATTATTTAAATAACAAAATTAATAATGTTAATGGCCAAAAAGAAATGTGGAGGGAAATAAAAAAACTTATATTAAGGAAAAAACAAAGTACAATTGAAACTGTGATATTTAATCACATAGAATATAAAGAAAATTTTGCTATAGCCGATAATTTTAATAAATATTTTATAAATAGTATTAAAACAATTAGAGATACGATAAATAATGTGCAATATGTCAATAATATACCTGTGATAACCTCTCAATTTAAGTTTCGTGCAATATCAATAGAAGAACTAAGAAAAGTATGTAAAAATTTAAAAAATAAGCCGGACTATAATAAAATATCAGCAAAAATGATTTTAAATAGTTGGAATATCGTGGGAAAGAAATTGCTAGAGATAATAAACAAATCGTTAGAGATATGAGTATTTCCTGAAAATTGGAAAACGTCAATGGTAACACCAATTGAAAAAATTGCAAAGACAAGAAAATGTGAAGAATTTCGACCAATAAACACATTGAAGACATGTGAGAAAATAATAGAGAAAGTGGTAAAGGAACAACTAGAGCAATATATGGAAAGTAACTCAATTTTATCAAAATACCAGTCTGGATTCAGAAGGAAGTACTCATGTGAAACTGCGGTGAACTATTTAATAAACCGATGGAAAAAAACCGAAAAAAACAATAAAATAGTGGGAATTTTCCTAGACTTCAAAAGGGCTTTCGAAACAATTGATAGAAATATACTACTGCAAAAACTACAAAAATACGGCATTAGAAATACGGAACTAAAATGGTTTAAATCATACCTTACAAGAAGAAAGCAAATTACTAAAGTGAATAACTCTAAATCCAACATAGATAATAACGATTATGGAGTACCACAGGGATCGATTTTGGGGGCACTGCTCTTTATTATTTATTTAAATGATATGCCAAACGTATTGAATAAATGTGAAATAATTTTATATGCTGACGATACTCTAATTTTCACGGAAGAAGAATCAGATCACGATTGTTATGACAACCTCACTCACGATATGGAAAGCGTAAAAAACTGGCTCAACATGAACAAACTTAAACTAAACGAAAATAAAACCAAGATAATGGAAATAAACACGAACAGCAATATAATTTTTAAAATAAATAGTGAAGTAATAGAAAAAGTAGACCAAATAAAATATTTAGGTTTTGTTATTGATAAAGACTTAAAATTTAAACAACATATTGACTATATTTGTAAAAAAATCGGTAAAAAAATTAGTTTTTTCAAACGAATTAGAAAACAAATTTCAATTATAACAGCAATCAACATATATAACACTATAATCAAACCTCATTTCGAATTCGGGTCAACAATATTATACACATGTTGCACAGCGACCCAGATTGAACGACTACAGAAATTACAGAATAGAGCAATGCGAACAATACTGAAATGCAACAGATACACACATATTAATTACATGCTAGAAACACTAAAATGGCTCAACATAGAACAACGGACCAAAATGAACACACTATGCTTTATTCAAAAAATAAAAATCGGTGAAGCCCCAGAATACTTAACGGAACAAATAAGATATGTGAGAGACGCACAACCGTACCAGTTAAGAAACGTGGATCATTTTAGAATTGAAAGAGTATCAACAACTGCAATGCAACGGTCGCTATTTTATAAAGGCTTACAACTGTACAACTCCCTGCCCAATAATGTAAAATTTGAACATAATATAAACTTATTCAAAAAACACATTGTTTACTATGTAAAACATAATTAGTCAATTCACAAGGTATCCTAACATGTCATATTGTCAAAATGTCCTAATATTTCACAATGGTTTAAAAATATTGTTGTTGGTTTGTTAACAAAAAGTGTCTTAAATAAATAGAACGTTGCTTGCTGTGTTTATTGTGCTGTCGTAATTAATCAGAAAAGTCCAGCGCTGAGCGGCTGAGCCGTACAACAATATTTTTAAACCATTAGGACATTTTGACAATATGACATGTTAGGATACCTTGTGAATTGACTAAATATGTAATTCTAAAAAATTTATAGACAAACATTAATGTAATAGTTTTGAAAAGTATTTTTAATACTAATCAAGAAATTATAATAATAATAACTTTCGAAATACTCTAAATTCAATAACTGAACAATTTTTTTTGGCGCTTGATGGCATTTAAGGTTAGGTTATGTTAAGAAGGGTTATGCGCCCAAGGGCGCATCTCCACTCGGAGACCAATGAGGTAATTTTGTGAAACCCTTCAGTATAGAAAAAGATGAAAGAGAAAAGTAAAAAAGCAAATAGTCCACATATACTGCGTAGGACAATTCCCCTACGGTCCCCCTAACAAAACAGCCGTCCTATTTCCCTGACAAACCCCAGTAGATCGGCTGAATTACATCCAGCGATACACCTCAGTTCGTCGTAAAATCTAGCCCATAGCCGTCTCTAGCTCGTCGGCATCCACGCACAGCCTGCATATGTCCGGTATGGCATTGTACCATTTACTCATAAAAGCCCTGACAGAACAATGCCCCGTCAGGAACCCTATAAGGGTACCTGATACCACTCCTATCCAATCCTAATAGAACCTCTACATCCTGCAATCCGTTATATCCCTCCAGGACCGGTTAACGGCATCACGGAATCTTTTCCGTATTACCCCATAGTAGTGATACAAGGAGGGTTTTACTCCTCTGGTTCTTACCTCTAAGTCCAGATTCGAACCCCCTCTCGCGAGTTCGTACGCCACCTCGTTGCCATCCACCTTGCATTTAGGCATTTTAAGATTCATTGATTTGATAAACGTTTGTGCCATCTTGGATTTTAGAATAGAATATATTGAAAAACGATCTGCCACACTCTGGATAAGACATAACACAATATTTTATGTTAAAAAACATTTTACAAAGGTATTTAAGGGACTTGCAGCGTTATATTTTGAGCTCGAAAGTGCATCTTCAACTTAAACACATATTTTATGAATATTTCTGACATGGCTCAAAAGAGTCGATGCTGACAATACAACTTTTCGACATTTTAAGAAGAGTCGATGCTGACAATACAACTTTTGGACATTTTAAATGGAGTTTGCACGCGAGAGTTTTTAGACTCGCGAGACTCACGCACGGCATATTTTCAAAACGCTCACGGCACGCACGCTCACGAACTGATAATTTTTAATCACGCACGAACATTTTTTTAAGTCTCACGATCGCAAACGCTCACAGCAAATAAATAAAAATTAAATTTTTTTTAAATGTGTTAAAGAAATAAATCAATTCTCTGTTCTATAAAAGTGAATACATACATTAATTTTATATATACTCGTAGATATGAAGGTTGTGAAGTTAAATACGTTCTACAGTCTACACGCTGTCGAACGAATTGCTAAAACAAACAAATTTTCTTTTTGTTAATAAAAAATAATATTGTTTTTAATATACATAGTTATTAAACATTTTGTCAATAAAAAACAAACTGACATTTTTTGTAAAAGAATATTTTTTTTCAATAAGAAAGTATTTTCATAGAAATTCACATTATAGAAGGGTCAAATAGAGGTTGGTACAATAAGTATTTCGCGAAGACATGAATCAGGGTAGCGGAAGACTGGAAGTAGCCTAGGGCTTGTAGATTCCAGGATTCCGCTCGATATCGGAGCTAAATCTTGAACAACAAAAAAGTTTATATATAGCTTAAACACTAAAAAAAATTTTGTGTTAGAAACGCCTTACGATATACTCTATCAACCTGTGGTGAAGAGTATACAAATAGTCGACATACATATTAACTATTTACATAAACAAAACTATAAAAATGTTTTAACCATTTTAGAGCTGGGGTCTAATCACCACAATCGATATCGAGTAAACTATTGTATTGAATAATATTTGATACGTGGCAAGTAAGTAAATCATCGCATACGATATGTATCGAATCGTTATTTTTAAGAAAAAGTAATAGATTATTAACATATGTTAAATGTAAACAGATGGTAATAAGAAAAAGAAAATTAAACAAATTTTGTGCTAAATAATATTTCAGCAAAATTAAAGTGTAAAAATAATGAATCCTTCAATATTCTTTTATTTATCCTCATCGGGAATAAAAGTGATGCTTTTTCATTGCTGGCAGTCGAGTAAGATAAACAAATTATTTCTCTTCTATAATCTTTTTTAGTGAATGTTTTTTTTATACTTAAAATAGATTTATGAGCGATTTCCACAATACAGGCGATCGATTGTGTAGTAAAATTTATAGGAAAAGCACTCACATTATATTTACAAAGAATGCTTTAAATTGCGTTCTATGTTTGTCAGCTAAATTTGCTCGATATCGTATGCGGCGATTGAACTCTGTCTTAATAAAAAAAATAAAGAGTCTCAGGAATAGGCTTTTAGTATCAAAAACGTTTAAGATGATTAGAGTTTTGTGTATTTTATGTATTTGTTTTATAATTTAAATTAAATTTGTTCAGCTACAACGATTTTTTTAATTCAAACAATTTACACAAATATTGCAAAATTATTAAATTATTTCTTGCAACCTATACAGAAAAGTAAGAAACTAAAAAGTATATTACTAACAATTAGTTTGTTCAGTGAAGTTTAAAACATTACATTGTGTGTGTATACTAAAAAAAAAACATAAAGTAAGAATGAATTACTATATTTAATTAATTTATGTTTTTTTTTTATTTTTGCCGTTTTTAAAAATGATTTAGTTTTTATTTTCTGAAATAAATACTAACAGCAATAATTGCTATTGACTAATTTTATTTTGTTTTATAAAAAAGGTAAGTCAATCACCCGGATTTAGAAAACAAAACATTAAAAAAATAAAATAATTATTATATCAAAATGAATTTTATCTGCCGTATTCATAAAAAATTTAAATGGATTTGAGTTGTATTTTAAGAAAAATTTATATGAAAATTTTGTCTTAAAATACATTTCACACTTATTTTATTTTTTATGAATACGGCAGTATTTGTTTAGTTATTGGGACTTTCCTTGCAGATATTCGACTTAAAACCGTTTAATGTAAATGGTAAATAAATAATGCAATAAAATACATATGTATATATTTTATATATTAAATACAATTAAAAACTTTAAAAGCTGAAACAAGTAATTTGAAACTTTGAGTGATGACCTTGTTACTCGTACAATACATGGTGTTGATCTTGTGTGTTTATTTATTTTAACCTTTGCCAATAAATAATATAAAATATGTAGCTATTTTTTTTGTTTGGAAATAAAAACAAATTGTGGCTATTAGGATTTGAAATTTTTTTTATATTTTATTTTTTTTTTATATATTAATAATTGATTAACGCTTCTTTTCCTTTTGTTTGATAATTTTTATAAAATTTAATAAGGCAGTAGGCTTACTTCTTCTACACTACATGTCCATATGGGGTTTTTTAGGTAAACTGGATTATTACACTGTGCTAGTTCAATAATGTAACAAACAAGGCATCCGAAGCACATGGGGGTATTTTGCTAATCTAGCCGGACATTTTTTTTTTTAGCTTATATTGCTTCATAAACGTTATTGAGTGCCCCTAGATCGATAAAACTTGACAGAAATATATGTATGTAATGGTCATAGGCTAGTGAAACTCAAAAATAAATAATAATCGGATTAAGGAGGAACAAGTCCCCCGTAGAAGACCTAATCCTACCTCTAAAAAATGCAATTTTTTTTAATTTGTCCCATACAGCAAATGCGACAAACGTCGGCGAAAGTTAAAAAACCTTAAACTGGACCCATGAGATCGTAATACCCGACCCCTTTTGTAGGCGGTTACAAAAAATAATATATTCAAAAATAATGTAAAAATTAAAAGAAATAGAGTTCTGACGCCTTAATACCATAAAAATTAAATTTTTGAGCTTTTATGGGTATGGGGAGGTATTCCTCCAATACCACCGCCCGGAACGACCCTGTCAAAAATAAATTCCACAAATTATGGGGGTTTAGCTTTATTAAGCTTTTATGTATTTTATAGTTTTTAATTTATCTGTAAATAATTAATTTATTTATAATTAAAACTTATTTATTATAATAAAAACAATAAATTTTATTTAAAATAATAACAACTAATTTATTTAATTGTTATTTAGATGTTGCTATGTCACTATATCCTTGACATTTGAAATTTCGCACAATTTTTTAACTAAAAATTGTAATTTCTTTTCAACGGGAGTTACCCTGGAGGAGGACGGCTGGTTGGCTGGGCTCCGATCTGGCCACAGCACCTTCAGTTTCTACACTGATGGATCCAAAATGGAAGGCGGAGTTGGAGCTGCAGTCTACTGCCGGGAACTTGGTATTCGGGAATCGTATGAGCTCCCCGATTACTCCAGCATTTTCCAGGCGGAGATATTTGCGGCCAAGATGGCTGCTGATTTGGCACGTTGCTCCAGTACAAGGAACTCACACATAAACTTTTTCATCGATAGTCAGGCGGCGATCAGGGCGATATCCGCCAAATTTTCATACTCTTCTATCGTCCAGGAGTGTAGGGACTCGATAGATAGACTCTGTACCAATAGGAGGGTGCACATCTACTGGGTTCGCGGGCACCAGGGCATAGAGGGCAACGAGGAGGCGGACGAATTGGCGAAACGGGGGGTCCAGTTACCATTCGATAGGGTGATGGCCATCCCGGCTCCAATTCGGAATATTAGGAGAGATACGGACTCTGCTATACGGAGGAGATCAGAGGCAATTTGGGAAAACACCGAAACGTGCAGGGTTTCCAAGGTAATGTGGGGATCCTATGATCCGGAGTCGACGAAAATACTTCTGTCACTATCGAGAAGTGATTGTAGACTTCTAGTAGGTTTTATAACGGGTCACTGTTGGACTGCGGTATACGCCAATCGGGCGGGGCGGCTGAATAGTGACAATTGTAGATTCTGTGGGGTACCAGGGGAAAAGGAGACAGTGGAGCATATACTCTGCTACTGTCCGGCACTCGTGCGCTCCAGGGCGAACTGTCTGGGAGATCATTACTTCCAAAATCTCGGGGAAATCTCTGGAATTGGGTTAATGAGACTCCTGGCTTTCGTCAAGAGAGTGTGGGGAACTCTGAGTACCATCACATCGGAATGACCTCTCTTATTAATAACGTTCTTTTGCGGGTTATCGTACAACGTGGTAACGCTAGGGACCTATTTGGTCTATGCGGGGTCTTTGCGACCGGCCACTCTAACCTAACCTAACCTAACCTTCAACGGCTTAGTGAGCATTATATCCTGTAATATTTGGAATAACTCTAACCTTGTAAGCACTTATTCCATTTTACTTTAGAAGCTTTAAGCGGGTTTTGATAAAAATTTTGTACAATGAACCACAATAAATAGTAAAAAAACAAGCACTTGGAATCCAGATTTGTTTTTTAATTTTTTTTTTCTTTAACAATTTTAAGTTGTTTTTAACAACTTTATTTAGAACGTAATTTTCAGAGCTAAAGGAGTGAAAATTACTGTTGCGCACATTTCTTTTTTTTTTACATTTACAATTTTAATAAAAGATATCTAAGTACAATTATTAAAAACCATAATATTTTATGACTGGCGAAAAGGTTTCTTAAGCTGGGATCACACGATTGTTGCAATTGCACTAATATGACACAATTTTAATTGTGCTTTATTGACGCACAGTAATGAAATTGCCCCAATAAAATATTCTGAAATCACACGATTGCCCTGTTTTATACAAATTTAATTGCCGCTAGTTGGTACAAAGCGAAATGGGTACAATAATTGCCGCAGCACAGGCACACGATTGTTCTTACTTGTGTCAACTGCGAAAAAAAGCTGTTGTAGCTTTTTTATTTTTTTGAAAGTTCTAGTTTATTTGTTCATAAAAAAAAAGAATTTTTATCATCTATTAAAACAAATTTTGTTAGAGGTTCCCTACTTTTTTTTAAATAAAAAAAAAAAAAAAAAAAAAACAAAAACAGAAAATTAAAATTCAAAGGGGAATGTTTATTATCATTTGAAAGAACATTCTTTGACATTTATTTTTTGAAGATTATGTCTATCAAATGTTGGTCGTTGCTACCGTTAAATCCAATTTTCGATGACTCGTTCGAGCATTTCGAATGGTAACTGGCAAATAACACGTGTGATGTTTTCCTACAAGGCCTGAATCGAAGCGGATTTGTCCGCATAAACTTTAGACTTTACATATCCCCACAGGAAAAAGTCTAACGGTGTGATATCACACGATCTTGCTGGCCAATCGACCGGCCCAAAACGTGAAATTATGTGCTCACTGAAGTGTTCTCTCAATAAATCCATTGATTGATGCGATGTGTGGGAAGTGGCGCCGTCTTGCTGAAACTAAATGTCGCCGAGATCACGAGCTTCAATTTTAGGCATCAAATAGTCGGTTATCATGGCACGATAACGGTCGCCATTTACGGTTACGTTCGCACAGGCATCATTTTTAAAGAAATATGGACCGATGATTCCACCGGCCCACAAACCACACCAAACCGTTGTTTTTTCTGGATGAAGTGGCAGTTCTTGAATCTCTTCAGGCTGCTCTTCGTCCCAAATGCGGCCATTTTGTTTGTTTGCATACCTATTGAGCCAGAAATGGGCCTCATCGCTGAACAAAATTTGCCTCGAAAACGTCGGATCTTCTTGGAACTTTTCAAGAGCCCATAGAGGGAAGTGATGTCAGTTGTTGCACAAGCTGTATTTTGTACGCTTTCAATTTAAGATCTCGATGTAAAATGCGCCAAGTCGTTCCATACGTCAGTCCGAGTTGCTGCGAACGGCGCCGAATCGACTCTCCACGGTCTTCGTATACACTCTCAGCTATGGCCGTTATATTTTTTTCACAGCGTACTGGACGTGGTCTATTCGGTCGAATATTATCCAATAATGAATGCTGGGTCTCAAAACGGGTGATGGTGCTGCGAATAGTACGCTTAGTAGTCCGATTATGTTGACCATAAGTTGAGCGAAGTGCACGAACACATTCCTCACAGAACGTGAATTTTCGTAATAAAGTTGAACGATTTGTAAACGTTGTTCAGGCGTAAGTATTTCCATTATGAAATGGCAAACAATACTTAACAAAAATAACATGACAGCATGACACGACTCACGCGTGATCTGTCAAAAAAAGCTATTGAAAAAAGTATCTCTACTTGAATCACCCTTTATTTAACATTATTATGAAAAATATATGAAATTCTGAAAATTAAACAAAGTTAAATTCTATTTTAAAATATATACAGAAATAGAGAATATTTCTTTCCAAATTTTAAGAATACAAATTAAAAATATATATCTCGCTTTAGTTGATTAAAATTTAGATTTAAAATATTATTTAAATATCAGTACCACAATTTTGTAACTTTTTGAATTTTACTACCGATAGATATCGTTAAGTAGCGAGAAATTTCGGCTACTTTAAAGAATTTGTTATTCTCGTTTTTAAGTTAACAAATATTTTCTTTAAGAAATATTAACGACAAATATCGATAAAAATGTAAAAACGTCAAAGATTAACTGCCGGTTCAACGATTTCGAACGTTAACGTTCGCATAGAAAATAACATTTAAAACAAAAACAAATTTTTAAATTTTGTTGCTGTTTTAAATGTAATTTTCTATGCGGACGTTAACGTTCGAAATCGATGAACTGGCAGTAAATATTTAAGAAAATGGTTAATATAATAAAAATTTAAAAAGAAATAATTATCACATTATATTTGTTAAAAACAGAATATAAAATAAATTCGCTTTAAAGAATTTTAATACATTTTCCTCCGTATTCCTGTATATTGTCTTTTAAATTGTTTATTATATACATAAACATTAGGGATATAACCATTTGCATTTTTTTGCAAATATCAAAAAGGACCTATCATAGTGAGATAGTGCATAAAAAAATATGAAGAAATGTGCTTTCCTTTTTTCGCGAGCGTTCAGTTTTACAGGAAATCCATAATTCTAACGTCGAAAGCCATGCTGGTCTTTGCATTTCGTGTTTTTTTTATGAAATGGCGATTCCTTGCATTCCAAAAAAAGAAACCAAAAAAACGGTACAAGGGAAGGATACCCACCATAAAAATTTATATTACATATATGCATATATACTTATTCCAAATGACCGAACTGAATTAAAACCAATTTGTGAATTTATTTGTGGAGCATGGTATGACGTTTGGTTTTCGGACCATTTTTATGATGAAAAAAACTTTGAAATTTTAAGTCAGTCATTGGAAACATTTAATAACGCTCACAACTGTTTTCTTCGACACTGGGTTAAGGAGCCATCAAGAATTTTTAAACAGCAGCGCAGCAATATATGCGCTGAGCGGGCGGTGAAAGTTGTTCAAGACATTTTACCGTTCTGTAAATCAACACGAACTCTCAATTTGAAGTTTATAATGTACAACCATAATGTATAAGTTATTTAATTAAGCTTGTTTTAATTTTTTTACTTTGTAATAAAAATTAAAAAAAAAAAAAAAAATGTTTGGTGTTTCAGAAATTGCATTCGGTGCCGAAGGTTTTTGGACCGAAATAACCCCTGATATCGATTTTTAATATCAGTAGAACATTGCCCATACCGTAATGATAGGTTCTTATTTTGGTTATACCCCTAATAAACATATTATTTAAACTATGTTTGAAACAAAAAATTAACCCCTATATTCATAAAAAATATTTTAGGTTTATAGCAGGTTTTTAAAACGAATTTTCTATGAAATTTTGTTTAATAATAAACATTTTATTAATCAAAAATATTTTTTATGAATATGGGGGTTAGAATTTATAATATAATTCAGACATAGATTTTAAAATCGCTCGAAAGTGATAAATTTTTATCGTTTTGAAATCGAGCGATTTTCATCACATACCTAAATATTCCTTAAAAAGAAATAATACTCCATTTTATTTTAATTTTAAAAAAACACAAAAGTAAATTATTAAAAAAATGCAAATATGGGCGCGTATTGTTTAATTGCCGCACAAGAACCCAATAAATATTGGTACATTTTTGTAATTTTTTTGTTACACGATTGCCGCACCAGGTTTGCATTTTATTGGTAAAAATAAGAACAAGATTATCCTCGATTTGTACATTAGCCATTTGATTGTGCAGTCACACGATTGGAGTATTAAACAGTGTGAAAATTAATGCATTGCGGCAATCGTGTGATCCCAGCTTTACTCATATGAACAAAAACAGAAATAGTGAAATTTAAAAAAAAAATCACCAACAAAAATGGCGCAAAAACGGCCAACGTTTTTTTTTCAGTCTAAAAGTAGAGATTTAAAATTTTATAGTGCTGTGTAACATTTTATAATCGCGACTAGCTTCACTTTCAAAAACCTTTTCATTTTTTTTTTTTACAAAAAATTGAACAAAAAAATCGTTAATTTCGAACGAACTTTTTTATCATAAAAATGTAAAATAAAATTTTTCCACAAAAAAAAAGAAAAATATTGTAAACCTCTCAGTACTGTAAAAAGTCAATGATACCGCATGCAATTTACTCAACTTTCCTGACTTTAACAGTGTCCCAAAACGACAAATCAATCTCAAGCTAAATACTTGAACATTTTCTATACGATGCAAAATTTTGTTGTCTGTCGAGCTGGATAGCTTTTAGTTTAAAGTCTTATGTGCTGTTTTCACAACACAAGTGATTAAACGTGTAGTAAAATATTTATGAAAAACATTCAAAAGACAGATTGCTTTTCATATAAATTTTACTACACGTTCAATCACTTGTGTTGTGGAAATAGTACATAAGTTTTATACAATTTATTAACTTTTATATCGATATATGTATGTATTAGTGATGTTACGAACATTAATTTTTATTAATGGCGAAAACGAAAATGTATCTGTGCTAGTTGGAATTAGTTGCGGGATTCCCGGAAAACTTTGAACAAAATTTTTTTTAAACTTTAGTAGTGTGCTTAGTTGTTTTGTCCAACCAAATTTCACAACAATATTAATATTTGTTGCGGTGTACGGCCTATTTAGCAGATTTTCGAGAACGGACCTGAGGCAAATTATAGACCTATCTTTACAAAATATTATTTCTAGTCTTAGCAAACTGTAATGGGCTAAATTTTACAACAACATTATTTAGTTTTACGGTTTAAGGCAGGTTTGCCTAGATTGAGGGTTTAGAGGTTTAATATGGAGGAGCATATGATAAATTTTGACTCGATCTTCAAAACAAGCATTATTCGTTACGCATTTAGCCGAGCTGACATGATTTTTGAAAGTGGTATTTTATGCGGCCTAAGGTAAATTATGCACCGATCTTCACGAAATTTGGTGAAGGAGGTTGTTCCACATTTGGGTACATAACTCTTGTTCTACTGAACCGATTCTGCTGGATTTTAATCGCAAACTGGTTAGGAGAACTAGAAGCAATTTGACACCCAAATTGTTTTCTGTTGGATCGTTCAGCCGTTAGGGTAATTTAAATAGGCGGAAATGGGTTAATCAACTTAGAATTACTGAAGGCAGGACCAAGAATAAACATACATATATAAACATTAGTGGGGTCTAAATTGGAGGCCACACGATCAATTTTTGTCTTTCAATTCCTTTCAAATTGCTCTCACTCTCATTTTTTTTACTAACGCGCTCACACTTTATAAATTGACTACGAGATTACTCTCAATTTTACTTTTCCATTTGTTTGGCAGTTTTAAGTTTAATTGAACAGCTGATTAGAAGTTTAGTGAGCAAATTTTTCATTTGTAAGTATAAATTGTTTTCTTGATGACATCTTGAAAGTAAATTGCTTAAAAATTGCGTGCAGCCTACGTCACAGCTTTCCATTTATGTACATTTTGACAAACAGTATATGTAAAAGACTATCAACTAAAAGTTGATCGTGTGGCCGCAGGGTAAAGCTTTGTCTAGACGGTATGTTGAATCAGCAAATGTATGCTTACACTCATATGTTTTATCAGCCAATTAAATATGTTTCACCCTGTCTACAACTGACAGAAAATGCTTAACATTAACACTAATATGATGTTAGTGTTAAGTATAGACACATCATGTTCTCATGTTTTAACAGCGTTTCGAAGCAATCTGTTTTGAAAGCTTTTTCATAACATTATTTCTTAACATTATTTGATGGCTAGTGAAGACCTAGGGTTAAGTGTTTACACGATTCACTAAAAATACCAAATTATTTAAATTTAACATATCACACTTGTTCAACAATACTGTATTAACTGAAAATATAAAAAGTTTCAGTAGAAGCAAAACAAATTTTAATTTTTCATTAAAGGCATATGAAAAATAATTTGTAAACCAACCGTTTCATACCAAAAATTGGACAAAATAGCACAATATTTTTACAGCCGTTAGATAAAAGATTTCTTAAGTTTCCCCCAACCGATCAATGCGGGAGTCTCACAGGGAAGTAATTAAGGGCCTATATTGTATTTTACATATACTTTAGACATGCCGACCAACAACTATATAACCACACATCAACATTTGCTGATGATAAAGCTTTTCTAAGCATCCACGAAAACCGCTACGAAGTATCTAGATACTTACAGGACCATATATATCAATTGGAAAAATTGTTATAACAATGGAAAATAAAGGTTAATGTACAAAAATGCATACACATACCATTTTCTTTGCGTAGTAAAAATCTGGTATGTAAAAAACTCGAACATTCACAAGGAACTCGATGTACCATCAGTAAAATCTATTATCACAAAATATTGAATTAAATACTTAAAAGGCTTTCATCGCACCCAAACTCACTAGCTCGAAATATATTAAATGATTGTGGTCACACTCGCTTAAGGATACGCAATACTGCAGCATTTATCTGATCAGAAGAGCGCTAAACACCGATGTGAACGAGAACCGTTTTTAGAAGAACTGTCTTCTAGCATTGGCAGGACACAAGCTTAAGAATTAGATTAGGATTTGATTAATTATTGTTAGTTCATATAATTTATGAAGATGCAATAAATAAATAGGAAAAAAATATATGAATATAACGTGTCGATTTTTTCCAAAAAGTGCAAAAATTTCAAGTTAAAACACTATTGTTGAACAAGTGCGATATGCCAGCAAATTATACTGCAACATACGAGTTAGCATATCATTTTTGTGTCTACCCGAAATGTTAAATTTCGTATGTTGCGTATTGAGAACATTTGTTTAAAAATTTGACAATTCGCCTTTTTTTATTATTATATTACTTATTTGTGTTAATTATTGCAAACTAATATTTTTGGTGAATATTAATAATTAACAAGTTGGAGTGATATATTTGGCTGTGCCAAATCTATGGAGAGTTAGAGTACTTCAGGAGTGGACTTTAAATGTGATCTAAAAGTTATCAATTAATCTTTTCAAATTAAACTCACAGTTTCAAAATTTGTTGTAGTTTAGACCCATGGTAAATTATGGGCTGACTAGCAAAAATTTTATGGTCTAATTTTTATACTTATGGAACCATAGTGATGTTTGCAAAAATATATCGATCGTCTCAGAATCACTTTCTGAGTCGATCTGACGATGTCCGTCCCTCCAGATGGCTGTCGATGTAAACCTTGTGCACAAAGAACAGGTCGCAAAATTTGATCGGAACAGGTCTATATTTAACCATAGCATGCAAATACCACTCCCAAAAATATTACTATTGCCATAACTTCCTTATAAATGTTGGTATTGATATAAAATTTGGCGACTATAACTTTTATAATATCTACTATGTCATGGCCATGAGTCCCAAATAAGATACACGTTCAAATATTTGCCTGCATAGACTGTGGTGTAGGGCATAAAATGGTCGGGCTTGACCGACTATAGAATCGTACATATTAGTCGTATAGAACTTAATTTGACCTAATTTGAATAAAAATATCAGCATTCATATCAGTTTGGCCGTATTAAAGGGATTTTTTGATTGATTATCAAAATATTCGGTTAAGTGTTAGAATTGAAAAAACATAAATTGGACCAAAGTAAAATACACTAATACATTTTTTAACTGTTTTAAAGTATCACTTTATACGGGACCTATGGTGAACTGTACCACAATATCTATATTTGTTACGGTTAAAGGCGTGTTTAAATTATTTCCAAGAGTGGATTTTATATGGAGCATATGGTAAATTGTGGTCCGAACTTCATCAAATTTGATGTGATTTCTAGCTTTATGATAAACCAAATTTTACTACCATACTACTACAATATAGTTACGTATTTTCCGAGGATGGGTTTAAAATGGGGCCGATCATCACGAAATTTTGTAGCATGATATCTAGGTATAGAAAATGAGTTCTTGCAAAAGTAAAAAACAATCGTTTATTAGATACAGAAATATACCTCTTTACTGAAGGGATTCACAATGGACCGCATTCCTCTCCGAGTGGAAGTGTGCCCTTGGGCGTATAACCCTTCTTAACCTTACCTAACCTACAGAAATATAAATTTTTTAGGGTAGTTGTACCTTATTTGGATTATAACTTTTTTTATTGAGTCGAGTATGCAGGACGGTGAGAAATGAATAGAACAATTTTGTTGAGTTTGGTGAAAAAAATTGGTAAACGAAGGAGGAGGTTTAATTGAAAAAATTTTCTCAGCAGAGCGAAGCCGATGTTTGACATACATACTATAAAATTAAGAAGCCAACCGCCCAGTCGAAGACCGGCAATAAAGTAGTCGGGCTTTCTCACTTGTCTTTTAATTTTATTTATTTCTTTACTTAATTCGCTAATGAACTAATATTTCTTACTTATATGCTTAAACTAAATAAATGAAGATACTTTAGTGCCTAACATAAAAGGAAAATTTTGTATTAAATTTATCTTAAGACATTTGAGAGGTTATGTTTGACGCCAATAGGAGCGGTGAAAATAATATATGTATGTATAAAAATTGTTAAATTCGAAGCACACTCTGCGGATAGGATCAAATTTGCATAATAAGACCAAAAGTATTGAAGTCTAAGGGGTATATAATTTCTAGAAGGACGATTAGAAAATGAAAACTTAACCTTACGAAGTATAAATTCTGAGACAATTTAACCTTTTAACGAATTCAGCATGAAGGTGATGTTCATATATATGCTCCGGTTTTTTAAGCTTGGAAGATTAATTAGTTTTAAACGGTTTCCATACGGAGGTAAATTGATATTTTGATTGCAATGCAGTTTTCGAAGACAGAATAAAAAAAATTGCTTCTGTACGGATTCCAGTTTTTTAGTATGTATCTCATACTCGGGGTCCCAGACGACCAAGGCGTATTCCAGAATAGTTCTCACCAATGAAATATATAACTGTTTTCTAACATAGGGATCGTCAAACTTCTTCCCCCAACGTTTGATAAATCCATGGACACCTTTGACCTTGTTAATAGTCTGCGATATGTATTCGATGCCCAGATCGAGGAATGTATCTACTCTTTCAAGTTGATGATTATTTAGTGTATAGTTACAGAGTACTGAACTTCTTCTCTAGAATAACATATGTTTACATTTTTTCGAGTTCAGATCCATCAAATTTTTGTAGCTAAGAAAAAGTTTTACATCATCTGCATACATTAGTATTTTTGAATATTTAATACACGATGGTAAATCTTTAATAACTAACAGGAATAATTCTGGACCCAAGCGACTACATTGAGGAACTCCAGATGGACCAGATATAGCTTTAGAATTACAACTGCGAAACATTATGCACTGATAAGTGGACGTCCATCTAAGAAGTTAAGGAGAGAGCCCGATTTTATCCAACCTGTACAAGGTTATGATTTACTTTATCAAATTTCTTACTAAAATCCGTATAAATGGTATCAGTATGCATCCCAGAATATTATGAGGATATCAACGAGTGAAATTGAAATCGAACAAATTTTCAAAACGATCCTGTTTTAAAAGTTTATAAAAATATTTCGTTTTATATACGTCATACTTTGAGTACCACTTATATTTATTAGTATTACTATAAAAATCATCAAAAACTATGGTAAATTTTGAATCAATTTTACAAAAAATTTCTTTCGATTTCAATTTTACTCGATATCGATTTTCAGAACATGGCCGACTATTTTTCGGACCTTTAATTTGTGTTTGCTGGGAATGTTGGGAATATTCCCAGCGGAAAAAAGAAGGAGTACGGATGCCTTCTAGCAGGCCTCTATACTCCTTCTTTTGGGTGTGCACGGCCTGCCCGCTCCATTCCATACTCATATCTTTTTTACACACGTTCTCATTGCGGGGCCTTCCGATCTCGTTTTTTTCGCCAGAGATTCTGAAAGGCCTTCAAATTAGTGGCTCTTAGAAGGCTTTCCAGAGAATGGTAATTTTATAACGGGATCTGAATTTTTTGACTTTTGCTTTGGCAAAAAAAAAAAAGAAGCAATAAATCGTACTCCTTGTCTTCTCTCTTCTCATATATGGGAATGTGGAGTGTGGAGAGTTGTACATTTAATACAAAGAGCAAAAACCGCTATTTTGGATTTTTCTTATTATTTATTTACTATGAATTTGAAAAAGAACAAATTTTATCTTATATATTATGCAAACAAAAAGATAAACCCGTTTTCTGTTCTGTTGCATCTAAGAGCGACTCTTAATTTATAATAGGGTATCCAATAAAATAAAAAAAATTCGAATTTCACATCACGATTATTATATCGATGTCGAAGGTTTTTTATTTCTTTCGCAGTTTTTGCATTAAATCTTGATTTGACGACGATGACAAGAAGTTTAATGAATCTGTTGAACTCTAAAATCTAAAGAGGTCCTAAATAACAAAAACATCCTTCTTTATTTGCTTATCCCTTATTCTAATATAAACGATCATACAAATACAATTTTGTGCTCTTACAGCTACTCATAATGGGTTAATTACAGTGTTACCCCTTGATAAATTTTTGTATACATTTTTATTTATCGTTCCTCATTATATGCCCTAAATATTATTACTCTCTAGTTTTAATATTTCTGATAAGTTTTCTGCTTAGGTTCAATTTAGATATATAATAGCGGAAATCATTTTGTAGACCTTCTAGGTTAAAACGCATACATTTTAAATTTAAGTATTGCAGATGGCGTAAACATAGTAAATAAAAAATGTATGCTTGTTGTTGTTGTAGTGTTTTAAACCAAGATTTGCAAGACCTACAAGATGTGCAAGGTTTACAAAAGCAACCGTGAATTGCTCTAATAAAAAATGAAGAATATTAAAAAAGGAAATAAACAGGTCTGTTCGGAAAATCACTTGAAAATCACATGTGCCTTGGTGGTGTTCCGTTTTTGTGTTTTCCGGTTTGATTTTTAACACTACAAAATCACACGTAAAAGCAACCGTGAATTCCGCTAATATAAAATGAAGAATATTAAGAAAGGAAATAAACAGGTCTGTTCGGAAAATCACTTGAAAATCACATGTGCCTTGGTGGTGTTCCGTTTTTGTGTTTTCCGGTTTGATTTTTAACACTACAAAATCACACGTGTGATTTGAAATCACGTGATTTTCAGAACAGGCCTGAAATAGGAAATTTATAAGAAATAAATTTTTGGAAAACGAAATTTTCAGTTTTAAATCGTTTCGTTTTTAAAATCAATTTCCATTACAAACCTGTATTATTTTAAAAGGTGTTGAAACTTATACCTTTAAATTTTCCAATTCAATTATACAATCCTATAACTCCTTTTATATATTATTCAAGTTGCCACATTTGCTTATTGTCTTATAGTAGATAGGTTGCAAATAAATAAATTTATAAAAAAAATTTTACAATCAAACTTACTCTGAATTAGTTACTTATTATATTTTGGTTATGTTATGTCTTTTAATTTCAGATTTCTTTGCTTAAGTGGATTGTTATTATAATATAAATGATGTGATGGCTAAAATGGCTTCAGGAGATCTCTCTTTAACAAGTACTAGCAGCCAAGAAGGTAATTATTTAATTTAATTTGTGGGAAACCAGTCAGTCAGTACACCGTCAATTGTAAAAAAAAATCTAAGACAAATCTCAAAAATGTAATATATTCGATTTTTTAATGATTTATATGTGCATGTAGCGAAAGCTTTGAATATTTATACCCTCACCACAATAGTGGAGAGGGTATTATGCATTTGCGCGGCTGTGTGTGACACCTTGAAATATTGCTCCTAGTAGACCCACCTTAAAGTATACCGATCGACTTAGAATCGTTTTCTATATAATTTCATATAGCCCCATCAAGTGACTTTCCGGAATAAGGCCTTCGTGCCTACTATCAAACCAATTGTAATGAAATTTAAAACAAAGATAGACCCATATTTATATGGGCACATAAGCTATTCTTTTTTTTTTTTTTTTAAATAAGACCAAGAGGGGAGATGTTGGGCAATTTCTGCCTCCCAGAATCTATCAAACCGATTTAATTCAGGGTTGTATGGTATTAAAACCCGAGGACTGGCCAACTCTTCTTTGAGAATTTTAAATGATTTTGCACATTTGTCCGTCCACTTGAAACTAGAGCCTTCCTTTAAAAGATATCGCAAGGGTGCGGTTATTGAAGATAATTTTGGTATAGATCGCGCGTAATACGTGAGCATACCCAAAACCGCTAAACATCATTTGTATTGTTAGGGGAAGGCATATCTAAAATTGCTGCGACTTTTAAATTAGATTTTCTAATACTGCTGTGTTCTACTATATGCCCTAAAAATTCTATGCTTTCTTCAAAAAAGAATATTTTGCACTATTGAGATGTAAGTCAAATTTTTGCAATTGTTGTAAACAGGCTCTAAGGTTGGAAATACACTCCTCCATTGACTGCCCATGAACGATTATATCTTAAAAATATTATTCTGTTTTTGGTATTTCTCGCAAAATTTGATCTATGATCCTATTAAATTCTGCCGGAGCAGTTTTTATGCCAAATGATAATCTATTCATTCTGTAGGTGCCACGATGTGTTGATATGGTTTGTATAATTGCAGATTCTTCATCTACTGGTATGTGTAAGTAGGCTTTATACAGATCAAGCCTGCAAAAGAATTTTGAATCATGAAGACTGTTAAAAATATCACCAATCTTTCTAATTGGGTAGTGTGAGTCCGTAAGTCGTTGGCTTACGCCCACCTTATAGTCGACACAGAGCCTGACCCATTACTGCTAAAAAAAAATTTCTGTAAAGTTTTAATACAAACCCTTACCACGTGACCTTGTTTGTTGCAACCCGTACAATTCAACTTGTTTTTATTGGTTCGGCACTCCTTTCCAAAATTATTATTCCGCCCGCATCTTAGGCACAGCCCTTCTATTCCTAACTTTCGGTACTTGACGTTTGTTTGATGTTTTTCATTTTTTCCTGACTGCCCTTCTTTTTTATAATTAATACAGTTACTATTTTGTTGACTGCTGTTGTTGCTGTTGTCCTCATTGTGATTTCTTTTGCGTCTGCTTTTGCGGCCTCTAATGCAATTGCCTTCGACACAACCTCACTAAATTTTATAGAACTCGACTGCAGTAGCTGCTCCCGCATATTGTTATCGAGAATGCCTCGTATAAACTGGGCACGTAGAAATAAATGTGCCACCGACGACCCGCATGTACATTTAGACACAAATTCACAATCGCTTATGTCAGCTCTTAGCGTCGCCACAAATTCCGATATACATAGATTGCTATTCTGTCTGATATTTAGACAAAAATTCGTGCTGGGCTACCAGTACATTTTTCTTGGGCGCCAGATGACTTTCTAAAATCTGTAACAATTCATCATAGTCGATTTCACTAAGTCGCTTTGGTGAAGCCAATGCGCCTATCGAGTTTAACAAAAGCTTTGCACAGTATGCTTTATTACTTGAAATTCCCTTCATATCCACATAGTTTTTAAAACGCTGTATATAGTTTTTATATGTTTCTTTTGTTGTGTCGAATGTCTCGAAATTCGGCAACAACGCTGAATTAACGGAAGTATTTTGTACTGGATTTTGTTGTAAATTCCGCTGCTCCATCATCTGCTGCATCTGTACTAACAATTGTTGTTGTTTTTGTTGCAGGAATTGGTTGAATTGTATGGCGTCCATGATACTAACATAAGACTCTTGTATTAAAGTGTTCCTGATTTAAATTTTTTTTTCCTTTATGTAGTTTCTCCTCGTCGCCAATTTGTTGTAACTCTTTCAATAAATTTGCACACGTTTACCTTTTAATTAGTAATATTAAGAATAAGATATATGTTGATTGTTCAACGATCGTTACAAGAGTGAATTAAGAATAGGTGCGTTTGAGTACTTTTACAGTAAAATGCAGTAAATGAGTAAACTTAAAAATTTCCTCTCACAAAAAGCTGTTGTCCAAAAAAGTACGCGAACGCAAAATTTGTAAAAATTCGTAAAATAAAGGGAACAGCTGATGGCAAATAATTGAAGTGTTGAAAAATTTTTACACTTTTGACTACTTAACTCGTTTTCTTATCGGTACTCGATTAAATAATTTTTATAACACGAATATTTTTGGAAAATACAAACAAATTATTTTATGTAATCTTTCATATTTGTTTGTTTTTTATTTTATTTGAATTTGCTTATTTGTGTCCGGCTAAATTTGATCAATAGAACACGAATACTTTTTTTTACTTTTGATAACTTTAAAAACAAGGGCTGTTCTAAGTACCCGAGTACTTGACACTTTTACAACTCCAAAAATTAACATAACAAAACAAAGTTTCAAAAGTTGGTATTTAGCCATATAAATTCTTCACAAACAAGTTTAATTAATTAATATTTATTCATTTTTTGTTTTTGTTTTATTTCAACTTTTCTTTTTTTAAACAATTTTTTCACAATTTGTATGCCTTTTGTTTGCTACTTTTGTTTCTTTACCTTTTGAAACATATGTTTTTTTGTTTTACTAAATTTTAATGCAAAAATTTCTGCAGTAAAAATTTGTAAGTACTCAGTCAAGAACTGTCACTTTACGCTCTCAATTTGTGTTCTCATTTACTGCATTTTGTGTACTCGAACGCAGTTTCGTAAAATGCAGTAAAAAGTAGTAAAAACTTTTGTGTTCTCGAACGCAGCTAATATATAAATGACAAGTACCTAATACATACATAAGTATGAAAAGGGTTTCCAGATTAGCAGACATGACACTGTCATATTCATAAATTCAATTCAATTCAATTTATTTATTTACATAACATGGATATATATTTACAAAATAATAATACAAATTTAATACAAATTTAAAGAGTTCAGGCGATAATTAATTAGCCTTTTCTACTTAGAAAATTAATTACAAAGGATATAATAATATAATAATTTACAATATTTTTTATATGTTTAGGAAAAAAGTAACAAAAACCTATTTAAATAAAAAAAAAAAAAAAAAAAGTTGTTAATGTTAAGATAAAACTTAAAACTACGTACTAACTGATAATTCGTTAATGTGTAAATATTCAGAAAATTGACATCTGATATCATAATTATGAGTAAGCTTCAAAATTCTATCATTGACCATTTCGATACCGTTTATGGAGTGCAATCGTTGAGTCAAATAATGCCGAGGAAGATTGTAAATCATCTTGAGTAGTTTATTTTGACTTATTTGAAGTTTTTTGACTGAAAGTAAATAGTTTTCTGGACAAAATGAGCGATGCGTGCAAAAAATATATAGTTAATACCGTGCAAAAGCCTGTGGTAAATATTTTTTGTATTTTTATGAAAAATATAAATATATTTGGGCTTAAATCTAGTTTACCGACGCAGCTCCAAATAAAAAAAAAAGTACATAGGGTGATAGAAAATGGAAAAATAAGAAGAAAAAATAAAATAAGAAAGTTGGCGCAAACGCTTAGTTTTCGAGTTATGGGCGTTTAAAGTTTTTATATAAATATGTGATTTTGCAGTACATTTCCAAATGTATATGGCTAATATTGGTATCATTGCAAAGCGTTTCACTAGATCTTTCTGGACATGCAGAATTTATTTTAATATTTTTAGTTTATTAAGAAGTGGGACGAGTTTGCAAAATACAAAAGTTTTTTAGTAAGCATAAAAACAAATTTATTAATTTTTTCTAATTCTTTAATGTATGTATATACTATGTACATACTAATTTATTTAAGAATTTTAATTAAAATACAAGTAAAACCTTTATGTTTATGTTATACTAATGAGGAGAGAATCCTTGTCCATGGGCAAAGGCCGTCTATGCAGAGAATCTTTAGTTAGCGAAGCCGGTATTAGTTATACCATAGGGGAGAAAATATTTGCGCCCGGCCGAAGGCCGGCTATGCAATGAAGCTTTAGTAAGCGAGAAGAACCATAGAGACGAACATCCTTGCGTCCGGCCAAAAGCTGGCTATGCAAAGAATTTTTTTTGCGATGCTAGTGTTTGTTATTTTATAAAATTTGTATTACACTTTTATATAAATAAGCTACACTCTTTCCTAGTGCACTTCCGTAACATTTCGACGTAAATTGAAAAAAACTGTAATTTGATCTAAAGAGTTTAAAATTTTGAAATAAATTATGTATATCCAGAACAATCTGTTCAAGAGCTTTAAAATGATACCAATATTGGCCATATACGTTTAGAATTGTATTGGAAAATCACATATTTATATGAAAACTTTAAACGTCCATAACTCGAAAACTAAGCGTTTGCGCCAACTTTTTTATTTTATTTTTTCTTCTTATTTTTCCATTTTCCATCACCCTGGGTACTTTTTTTTTTTTTATTTGGAGCTGCTTCGGTAAACTAGATTTGTTCATATATTTGTACTTCCCTATTTTAAATTCCTAAATTCGACGCTAACTTTTTGTTTATACTGCAAATACCCATTATTTGGGTATTTTGGTTTCCCGGTTTTTAAATTCCCAAATTGGACGCTATTTCTTCAACGCTATCTTGGCTCACGTTTGTTATTTCAATTGTTTACACACCGATCAGCTGTTTTCTTGCAAGATTTCACTGGATACTGTCTGCGTACTTTTTGAGATATTTTCAGCCGAAAGAGTAAAATTTGTCTTACTCTCCCAAAAAAATTTACTGAGTATTTGCTACTGGTAAAATAACCCAGACAGACCTATATTGAAAGTTACAAAAGTACAAGAACAACGCGGGGGTACTGCGGTATTTTTGATATGAAAAAAGTACCAAAGTACTGAATTTTTCAACACTGCTACACACATACACAATATCGACAAATTAAATGACACGACCATCCACAACAACATCACAACCACTTTAACACGAACTCATGATCAACTTAATTCACAGCAAATATTCAGCCTTATTCCGGGTGTCGTTGTCGTATACGACTGTGTCGGTTTTTGTAGTAGATTAAAGGACATAGGTTGGTTTTACTTTAATCTATTACAAAAAACGACACAGTCGTATACGACAACGAAAACTGAAGTAAGGCTGATTGTTTTTTTATAACCCATTCAAAAAACTGCATACAAATAACTGGAAAAATATATCATAGCCTGTAAAAATGATTTTAAAAATTAATTTTCATTGAAATTGTTAAAAAAAACTATATTTTTTATGACGGAGTTTCGCGCGTTTTGTTATCTGTAAGAAACACACACGCTTATTAGACAGCAAAGGGCATAATAAACCACACAAATTGCTTGGCAAACATGTCAAAATATTACGTTTGTATAAATATTTTGTGTTGTTAATTGGGGTGTTTGCTGTTTGGACAAGCATTTGAAGCAATGTTTGTAGAAATATTAAAAATGTTTAATATTTGGCAGACATGTTGGATATTTGTCAAACTTTTTGTGGTGTCTAGTGCTAAAAGTAATCATTTAAGCGAAATCTTTGCAGAGTAAAGACATAGAAGAACAAGCAATAAAATCATTTTCAGCCATAAATTCTAATTTTTAGCAGCATTGTTTGCACAAAAACAACTTTTTGTTTAGAGCACTCTTTACTACAAATTATTAAAAGAATATAAGAAAATAAACCAAATATATATACATATGTGTGCTTCTTATGCTAGAAAAATGATATTGTAAGAAGTGCTAAAAGCTTTTTGCTAAAAGTTAGTTACCAGGCTTAGCACTATAAAACAACGATACATTGAAAACAAAAACAAATTTTAGTTTTTCATTTATAAAAAAAACAAATTGTGACTCGTTGTGTTAATTTTTTATTTGTTTTTGTTTATATGTATATTGTTTAATAGTATAGTGACACACGAACAAAAATGATTTATGTTTTCTTATACATATTTTTGTTAATATTCCTGAAGATGACATCCGTAGGATGTCGAAATATTGAAAAGTAAAGAATTTAAAAAAAAACAGACCTAGAGATTGAACAATTTTTTTTAATTATAATAAAAGAAGGTCAAATAACTAAAAACCTTAAAAGTTCAGTTTTTTATTGTCGTCTCAATGTGAATTCCCAAACGAAAATTTTTATTTTACTTTAAAAAAATGGTAACAGTACGATCTCATATATTTTTGACACATACACTAATTAACCTAAGACCCCTTTCAGACTCGGCAAGTTACTTGCGCAAGTCTCTTGCGCAATTCTTGGTTTGTAGATGTCAGCGGTAAGATCGGGTTAAGGAAAAAATAATTTAGTACAGACTTTGTCTGAAAGGGGTCTTACGTTAATTCGTGTATGTGTCAAATATATATGAGATCGTACTGTTGCCAACAATTTAAAAAATATTTTTATTCATTACGTATTCGTCCATCAATTGGCTGGTCGCGAATTACCTTTGTCGTGTTCTAGCTGTGAGCTTTTTTATGGTAAAACCTTATGGCCAACAATTTTGTTGAATATTTCATCCATATTTCAGGGGTGTTTTTCACGAATTGGTAGAATAAAGCCAAAAAATGCCGTTATGAGGGGGAGGTAGAGGGTTTATATGTTCCCCAAATAAAATATTTCTCATAACATTTTCCACAAAGTTGCTGAACATACCCTACACCTTAAATGTAAAGAAAACATAGTTTTATATACCGATATGCTGCAAGAACATTCCAAAGCTGGCAAACTTTAACCGTATCTTAAATAATTTTCCGCTGTGATCCTTCAAAACGCCGACATACGTATATTTTTTTGTCTCTACCAGAATCCGTTGTCAGAACACCGTAATTTTGGAAAACGTTTGAAATTGTTGTACAGTGTAATTAATAAAAAATAAACTGTGCTAATAAATTTCATAATGAGGCATACAATAGGAGTTCAAGTTTAGATTTAGTTATAAAATAAATTAAATTGCAATGGTATTTTAAACGAAATAAATAAACGTTTTTCATTTCAGAGGAAGGACCTGAATATGCGGATTATGATCGTACACTGCGACCACCATCTAACTCAAGTAGCAGTACTACAGCAGGAAACATGAATAACAACAATAATAATGGCAACAGTAGTGGTAGTGGATCTGGTAATCCAAAAATTTATGACACTATTAAAATTCAATATGATTCCGCTCTAATGGAATTGAAAACTGTACGGCATCAGCATGCTGATACTGTGCGGAGATGTGATAATTTAGAAAATCAATTGGCTTTCTATCAAGAACAATACAATGCAGCTATAAATCAAATCAAAAGTTCTGACTTCAATAAACTAACGGATGTTGCTGCGGAGAATGTACGGCTGAAACAACAAAATACCATTTTGGAAAGAAAACTTATCCGTTTGGAAAATGAGAGTACGAATCCGCAAGCGGAAAGGAACTCAAACTCTTATTATTGTGATTATAATGATAATGGCAGGGGAGGTTCAGGGGGAAACGGAACGGCAGTAGGTAAATGTGATGGAACATGTTCGAAAACTGAACAACTTAAGGAGGAGCTGATTTTAAGTACAGAGAGGAATAATGATTTAATGAAGGAAAAAGAAAAGTATAAAAAGAATTATAGTGCTGCTTTAATGGATTTCGAAAAAGAAAGAAAATTTTTTTGCGATGCCCGAGATCAATTTAATATGCAGAGGGAACAATTTCAAATACAGCGTGAGATTATGGATAAAGAGATTCAGAAATTGAAAAGTTTATTAGCTGCGGAATCTAATAAAATGTTAATGATAACAATGCAAAAGGCTCGCATCGAGGAGGAGTTAAATCAATTGTTATCAGAGAAAGATAATGTCTTGCAGGAACATCAAAAAATGTCTGACGATTTGGCAGCAGCTAATAAAGAGCTTGAACAGTATAAAAAAGACGAAATTATGTATAAAAATGATGTGAAAGCTTTACAACAAACCATCACGGATTTGAAGAAAAGAGACTTGCTTAAATCTCGAGAGAGTACATGGTCTAAGGAATTTTCCGATAGTAAAGATGATTTTAAGGAAATTGAAAAGCTGCGTAAAAGTTTAGAAAAAGCACATACTGAAGTTGAACGTGCTGCCCAAGATACCGAAGAAGCTAAAAGAGTTAGAGATTGGGCTATTTCACAAAGAGAGAAAATAGTTCAAGAAAGAGATTCGGTAAAAACTTTGTGTGACAATTTACGTAAAGAACGAGATAAGGCCATTTCTGACTTGTTATCTGCCATTAGGGATAGTGAGAAAATTAAAAAGCAAAAGGATGAGGCTCAACGAAGAATAGATGTGCTCAAGGAGCAATTAGAACAAAATCAAAACAATGATACATCCTCGCGTCGTAGCTTCCGAATGAGCACTTATGAGGCCGAGGATATTATGGAGATTGAGTTGACGAATTATCATGCTGATTGTGATATCGGCATTATCATTGATGATAGTCAACAAAGACAGCTTGTTTGCGGTGTTACAAATGTTTCGCCGGCTTTTGGTAAACTTAAAATAAATGATGTTATTGTCAAAGTGAACAACTTGGAGTGTCAAGGTCTAAGTAAACGTTTGTTAATTGATGAGATACGATCTACGGCACCACGTTGTAATCTTTTAGTATCTCGTACTCGCCAGAGTAAGCGACATTTTTATACAGTACATTTGAATTTGCAACAGAATCCAAACCATGGCCTTCACTTAGATACGGGTGTGTTTATTTCGAAAATTGAACCGAATTCATTGGCAGCATTCGAACCAGAACTTGACCCCGGAGATAGAATATTATCAATTAATAATAAATCTATGGAAGGAATACAGTCTGTAGAAGACGTTATGTCTATACTGAATGACGACCGCAATGAATCTATAATAATATTTGCTTTAAAAAATGTTCAAGATTCAATCAATTTCGAATCACAGAGAAGAATGACAACTTCGGCAGCACAAACTGACTCCATTGATTCTATGCATCGCGTAACAGGCACAAAACATCCATCCAAAATAGCCGAAATGTTAAGTAAATTTAAAGAAAAAATTCATATTTCCAAGCCCGGTTCCGATGGTGATCATTTTGCTCAAGAACATGATGCTTTGGCTGCCTTAGATTCAGTATTAAGTGAAAATTCTTCGGAAAAAAGCAAAGAAAATCTTTTTAAACGCAATAAGAGTAAGAAAAAGGAAAAAGAAGCGGCTGCCAAAAGTATGGGCACATGGCCTAGGACTAACATTTTGCAAGCTTCCCAAGAAAACCCAACTGGCACTATTGTCCATAGGGAAAAGAAAAGAGCACCATTGTCTCTGTTTACAGCAGGACCCATCAATGTGGACAAGGATGATGAGCGTGTGGATTCAGATGAGGCTCCACCGCCTCCCTTGCCCCCTGTTCACAATAAACCTCAAGCTCATATTCGCAACGGCGTAGGTCCTAATATAAAGCACAATCCTAATAGGAATTCGAACCCTATACCTGCTTCTGTGCTTTTTCAGAATTCAAATTCTTCAACTGGCAATGGAAACAACAATTACCCAGTTAGTAATTATATGAGACATTCGGTTTATGCCACACCGACCAGCATGGAGGCAGAGCCTTTAGTTATGGAGCAATCAAAATCTTTGCAGAGACCAAATCCTATAATGGCAGCAACTCCTAATATGAGACCTAAGCAAACTGATAAGTATGGCAATCCAAGAATACAAAATCACAACTATCAAAATCGTTATTCATTGAATATCACACCAACAGAACTGTACAAAACTACAGGACAACAAGCCCAACAACAGGTCATCAACAATGTGCAACATAATTCACAACAACACCAGCAACAACAAGTAGTTATTGGAGGTGATTTAATATCGCGAAAACAGCACTTATTTGATATGTTCCACCACACTTCATCTTTGAACAACAAATCTGCACCTCATCCAGCGTTGTTTGTGCCTCTGCAACCACCTCAACCCCCGCCACATTCAACTAATTTCTTGCGATCAAATTCTTCGAATCAACAACAAAATTCTCTAGATATGATTTCCTTAAAATCTCAAAATTCCATCGACTCTATTCTCTCCACTAAAAGTCCGCCAATAAGTGAATATGCTGTACTTGCCAACTATCCTAAGCGTGGCATTCCAATGCCACAATCCGCTCCTGGGTCCGCCTCAAAAAATGTATCAAAATATCCCAGCGACAGTGAAAGTATTGCGTCGGGAATAACCAGCGGAGGCGGTCTATTTCACTCGTCTAACAATGGTCCACCCTCTAGACATATGCCTTTATTTCCCTCGTTTACCCAGTCAACACACTCTGCTATGAGACCTATACGACACTCTAGTCCCTTAACTTTGCCCTCGCCACCACCCTTGCATCCCGGAAGTGGTGGTTCAAACTCAAATGCCCATCCTCATCATTTGGATTCATCGATTGGTATACCCACTTCATCGGTTGATAAATTCGATATGGACTATATGAACAATCAACATCATCACCAAACACATCCCCATTATTTAAATGACTACCCGCCTAATATACCCAACCATAATGCCTACCATCCTCTACCCAGCATCCCTTCGTCGGGGCAAGGAGTTATCTATGAGGGTGGCACTTTTCCTCGCAAAAAAGATCATCAGCGCTTACGCATACCCTCCAACCCAAGTGTTGCTAGTAAAAATAGCGGCGTCAAAAACAGTTCTGGTTCCATTGATCATCATTATGCATCTGCGAACAATCCCTCTGTTCAAATGACAAGTTCGGTGGCACCATATTCCGGAGGAGGTGGTGGCATTATGTCGCACCATCATCACACTGCATTGACAAATGTAACCGCGAATGGAGGAAATAGTGGTAGGGGTTCACCCATGCCCCAAGTTCATGTTGAAGTGTTGTCACATGGCGGCAGTAAACGCAATTCGAATGTGCCGTCGGATTTTTTATGCCCTGGAGATCTTAGAAGAGTCACGATTGAAAAGAGCGATAAATCGCTTGGTATTACGATACAATGTAATAATAATGGAGGTGGTATTTTTGTATCAACTGTAGCCGACAAAAGTATTGCCACTCGTGCTGGTCTTCAGGTGGGCGATCAACTCTTAGAAGTATGCGGTTTGAATATGCGTTCGGCTACAAATGATATAGCAGCTAACGTCTTGCGTCAATGTGGTAACTCGATAACTATGTTGGTGCAGTATAATCCAGAAAGTAAGTATTGTGCAATTTACAAAAGATATACATAAATAAACTTAATTGATTTCTTTCCAGAATTTCACTCAACTGAATATGAAGGCACTCACAATTTAGAACCTGAATCTCCGGTTAATCATTCGGGATCACCAACTCCACGCAATTCTCCCCGACCACCCATACGTCCTTTGATGGCCTCCTTGCCGCCAATGACAATACCGCTGCCATCATCCACACCTTCTAATGCAATGACACAAAGTGCTATAATGCCCCAATCATCTTCATTGATTTCACAAAAGTCCATTAAAGATCAAAGTTTCGCCGACAGTTTGGAAAACCAATCCGATATAAGTAGCAGTCAAGATATACCTTCGTCCAATGCAACAACAACAACAACTACGGCTTCGACAACCTCCACACTGCCATATGAGGAGGAGCCGCGTTATGTCACACTGCACATGGATAAATCAAAAAACCCAGGTATAAAACTTTTTGGCGGCAATAAGGTGGGTATTTTTGTACACGACGTCCATCCAGGTTCTCCTTCAGATCGTGCTGGTGTACGTAAAGGCGATCAAATATTGGAGTATAATGGTGTCGATTTACGTTGTGTGACAGCGGAACAGGCTGCTAGTGAGATCTCGAAGTTAACCGATACTGTAACCATGTTGGTGCAAAATAAGTTAAAAAGTAAATGTTCTAATATTTGTTTCATTAATTTGATTGTTATAATTTACATATATTTATTTAATTTTATAGAACTAAAACAAATCAAGGATAAATCTGGAGATTCTTTTTATATACGAGTGGGGTTTGACAGAACAGGCGACTTGAATGAAGGTGATTTGCGTTTTGTTAAAGATGAAGTTCTTTATGTTGACAATACAGTTTTCAATGGAACTTTTGGTTTATGGCGTGCTTGGAAATTAGATAACAAAGGTTATCGCAAGGAGTGTGGCATCATACCATCACAAATGAAGTGAGTTTTAGACATATAGTGACTCTCATTAACAGTGAAACCATAAATATGCAATTGCATGTTTTTCCTTGTGCGACCAATGAAGGCAGAAACAATATATTTATCCGTTTTAGAGCTTTTTATGATATTTGGCATCGATTTGTTAGTGCATATTTTTGCCTATTTTAACGTTTACAGCATTTTTTGCATAATTTAGTTAAAAGGCCATTTTTGCAGCACTTTTTAAGTTTATAGCGCATATTTTGCATTTTTGGGCCATATTTTGATACATGGTAAGTTTTTTTTAGATGCTTACGAGAGCTTTCGCAACAAATAAAAAAAAAATTTTCTGTCTATATTAACTTTGTGCGCAAAGTACAAGTTGCAATTTTGTAGATAATTTTTATCAAATTTGGTAAATACATTTAATTTGTACTAAGGACGAAGTCTATGTATGCAAATGCTGAAAATCGGTCTATAACTTCACATATTAACCATAAAAACTTCTTTCAAAATTATATTTTTTGTGTCCGTAAACCATCTAATTATGTTGGTATTTAGATTAAATTCGCCCGAAAAATATTTTACTGCAAATTGTGTTTCTTTCAAATATGCTCGCATTTTCCCAAAGCTCGCTTTAACTTCCTTTTAAATGTTACAATTTAGTGACCGTCCCTGAAATCGCATTAAGACAAACAATCTTATATGGATGTTAATATCTAGATAATATTTGCCGCAAATAACTCTTATATTAATTTCAACTTAATAACACAATTTTGTTTTTGTGCGTTTCCAAATAGGGTAAAATCTCAAAAATTCTTATATTAATACTATGGTTTTGGGCTTTACCGTTTATAATTTTAGGATTAAAAGATTTTGTTGGTTGTGATTAATTCTCTTTTTTTTAATAATTGATAAAAAAATGTATTGTTGGAGGATAAGCTGTTCCTATGCGCATTACACTGGTTGCTTAGGCCAGATCATCAGAAAACGTTCTCCTTAATAATTTTAGAAAAGCCAAAGCTATCAGCAAACAAAACTACAGAGGGAATGAGAATTACCTACAAACAATCATAAAGTCTTATTTGCAACGATATCAAAGCTTAAACCAACAATAAAACAGTGACTTTATCTTTTCTTACATTCCCCATTTTTAAGTTCAAATACATTTTTAAATGCAAATGTTTTTAAGTTGTTGAATATTTTGTTTTCAAATAAGCAATTTTTGATTTTTTGGGGCATATTTTTAACAATTGTTAGGGCATATTTTCGAGTTTTTCCTGAATATTTAAAGTGCATAAAACGTGTTTTTTGAGCATATATCTGGTTTTCCTGCTATTTAACACTAGATTTTTTGTTTGTGTTTTCTAAATTTTTGAAATAAAACTAATTTATTTATAATAGCATTCTACATACATATTATACATCGAATTTTCTATAAACATACCCAATAAGCACTTAAATTTTAAAAATTCAAGTGCTCTAAATATTGCTGGAATCTAGCTTTAATTTATGCCCTATTTTCAAGTTAAATTCCAGTTCATACAAAAATGTTTGAAACTATTTTTTTACTTTTGTATTGCTTAAGCTATCAAAAAAAATATTAGTGAATAAATATTTGTAAATATTTCTGTGTACCGAAAGGATTTTAAACTTTCGAAAAAAATGGAACCATTAATTTACTAAGTGTAAATTAATCTTAAAATGAAGATGATGATTAGGAATTTCATATACATACCATTTATTTCTTTATGCCATGTTAAAAAAAATTAATATGATTTCCATTGATTTATATTGGTATTATAGGTTTGATTTATACTTAGCTTCAATACTTGAATTCAAGTATAATTATTACGTGTTTGAGACGGGAATTTCACTGTAGTTCAATGTTTGAATTTTACTGTATTTACATTGTTGTGTTTGACTGGATTTCCAGTACCCGTTTTGCTGGAGAATGCTATTGAATTCCACTGTAATTCAAGTATACTTCAAGGCTTGAAAATGGAAAACAGGACTGGAATTACACTTAATTTATACTTTTATTCCATCAAAATTGCTTATTGGGTAGGTTAGGTTAGGTTAGAAAGGCTGCACTATAGGAAATTTCCCCTTTTTTTGGCCAAAAGTGCTTAATTTTTTTCTTGGAGTTTTTGATTTTTTTTTTCACTATGTACTTAAAAACATACTAAAAAAAGCATCCCCGAAGAATAAAGCATCAATAATGCTTTACCGTTATTTTATAAATGCAAAAACATGAGGTTTGTTTATTAAACAAAACGAGGAAGTTACTATATTAAATTAGACGTGTATTTAAGTTTAAAGTTTTTATTCAAAAAATTCATGTAAAATAAGTGAAAAATGAACAATAATGCTAAAAGTGAGTACTTTTATAGTAGTTAAAAAGATATTCAACTTTTTTTTTAATTTGGTTAAATCGAAGGAAAGAAAAAGACCTTGATGTTATATACTGTAATAATAAATTGCAACTTCACTAAGCTCCGAAAAAAAATGATTAAAAGTGATAGATATAACACTTACGCATTTCGATAGAGCCATAAGTTGTCATCCATTCGCAATTTATTTCAGCTGCATATACTTGCATATGTCTTAAAAAAAAGCGTATTTTTCCAGGTAACTTCTGCGTACCAAATGCAGACTTGTTTAATTTATGGCGCATAAACTAAGGAAGCTGACAAACGGGCCGCTGTTTATGACCATTTTGTATCCTGTATTGCTAAAGGCCAGCCTTCCGAAGATTGTAAACAACATTTGAAAGAGCAGTCGCGAATATTTTGTGCAAATCTCGGTAGAAAATGGCGTAAGAGTCATAGGTGCTTGCATGTTTTTGACACGCAAAATGCTGTTTGGCTTAAAAGCAAAACTTCTGTAAGGCCTCATGAAAAACTCGTCACTTCATCTGAATTAAAAACTGGACGGCCACAGTTAACATTTTCCCAAAAGTCAAACAGATCAAAACGACGGCATATAATGGAACTTTCTAAAAAACAAAATAACGAAGCTGAACCACTAGTTCTTGCTGCAGCTATGGCTGCTCGTAAGAGCGACCAATTAAATTTGGCAGTAGTTCTAAAATAAACTGTCAGTAGTCCAACTAGAGCTTCCAAACTACGTAAACTAGTTTCGATAGCAGCACCAGTTAAGCTATCTGCGGATGAAGCGCTTGCATTTTTTTAGAAAATAAATTTTCTAAGGAGCAATATTAGACATAAAAGCAAAATACGAAATTGCGATATATATCCTTTATACAAAGACCTTACACATAGTAAATATAATTGCAGACCTAATGGCGTTTTGGTTACCGAGAAAATAGCTGAAACATACAGCTGGTTTTGGTAGCACGAATGACGGCAACACAGCGCGACGGGCTTTCAATGAACACGTGAAATTTGCGAAAATTACAGTCGTTGATGAGGAGTTAATTTTTAATTTGAAAATAATTTTGATATGCTTGTCATGCCAGCTTCCAATAAATTTGAGCAAATTTGAAGCATTTTGTTTTCAAACGGCAAAATTTGCATAGAAAAATATCCATGGCTACCGATGACAGCAACTGTCCACAAAGTTCTTCTGCATTCGAGGCAAATTATTGAATCGACTGTACTGCCAGTTGGCTGCTTTGGAGAAGATGCTGCTGAATCTCGGCATAAATTATATAAAGCCGACAGATTGTTTCATGCACGAAAAAGTAGTCGCATAAATAATTTAGCAGATATTTTTAATAGAGCATTAGATACATCAGATCCATTTATATCAAGCCTTTCATTGGGGACGCATTCGCCACCAAAAAAAAATTAAAACTTCCACTAGAAGTAATCGACCTACTCAGATCAGAGGAAACCGATTTTGCTGAAAACTACCAACAGGAAGAAGAACAAAATTCAGAGAGCGAAGATGAAGAAACGAGAAATGATGTTATTTTGAATTCATGTTTTTTAGATTTAATTGATAATTTAGAATTACAAAACGAAATTTTGTAATAAAAATTTTGTTTAAAATAAAAGTTTATTTTATGTGTGAATAAAAAATGTAAGGGGTTTACAAAATTTTATTTGCTAGAATGTGACAACGTGAGCGAAAAAAAATCTGTGAAAGTCCGTGAGCGCGCGTGACAAACTTTTTTCCCCGTGACGGTGCGTGACTAAAAATTTATTAGCTTAAGGAAGAACACTTCCAAAAAGCGAATCTAAAAAATCATTTAGTTTGGCCCACTCGTTTGACTAAAAATTAGTTTTGGCCAAAAAAAAGGGAAAATTTCCTATAGTGGGCTGGTGTGACGCAAACTTCACAAACTTCAGAGAAAGAAATATAGTGTGACAGAGTAGTAAATGGTGAAAGCACAGGAAAGGAAGATAGTGAAAGATATTAAATCGGAAACATAAGTCGATTAAATTTGAACACAAAGTGATAAAACCTGAAATATTACACAAACTAATACTTAATTAATATTCGATTTTTTTATCTTACCAAAAAATACAACGCCCTTTGCAACGTTACAAAAATTTCTCAAATAACGGACGAATTCATATTTAAGAAAATCAAATGCACTCGTGTATCAACTTTATCACTCAATTGAGACGTGACCCATGGTGTCCGTTAATGTTGACTTTACAATTGCCAAAAACCGATTAATACGCTAGCCCAATCACCTGACTGACATGTGTCCCAAAGAATAGTGATGGGAACATTAAATCGTAAAATTCGTGAAGGTCATATTTCCTCTAAAAAAAAAAAAAAAAACCAAAGTCATTATTAAAAAAAAAAATTAATAAAAAATTAAATTTAAGATTTTTTGTAAAATTCTTTATAAAATTTCAATAATAATAACTCGCAATAAAAAACGGATTATTAATGAGTGTCACTGTAGTTGTAATTTAATAGCTTATTGTAAAATATGAAAAATGTTCCTAATTATTTCTAGGGTGGAAGAGGAATTACGAGCCGCTGAAGTGGTAGAGTGTGAAAGTGGCAGTACTGCCCGTCGTGGAAGTACCTCAACACGACGCTCGTTTTTTCGTCGAAAAAAACACCAACGTAGCTCATCAAGAGACTCAACTGAAATCGCTAGTTTTAGTAATACTCAATTAAGCTACTTTCCTGACTCAGGCATCCTTAATGATGATGGTGGAATTTTAAGTTATCAACGGGTTGAACGATTGGATTGTAAGTATTAATTAAAAATTTATTTAGTTGTTAAACGAATCGATAAAATTCATAATGCCAATGTTAGAAAAAATCTTGGTATAAAAAAATCAGTTCTATTTTCGTCGTTACTAATACCTACCCACCAAACCAACCAAGTTAAAAAAATAGGGTTGTCGTCGTAAAATATAAGTGATCACTGCAGTGGAATCTCTCATGAGCGGACACCGAAGGGAACATTAAAATGTGTATGCTAACAGTGTCTGTTGAAAGGGGTTTGTCCGCTTAAGGAATATGTACGTTAAGAGATATTACATTAGACGTATATATTTTAAAATTTTGCTTTTTCGCCTCTAATTTTTTAGAAACTGAAGAATTCATTGATTGGTTAGGACCGAATTTTCCTTTTAAAATAGAAGGGATACTGACACGGTAGGGTAGGGTCCAGTTAAGAGAAGTTTGTCTTATTTGATTTTGATTTTGATAGAATAACTAGGTCTATTATTTAATAAATCCTCTTACAAAAATTTTAAATGTTAATTTAAATAACATAAGTGAATGAATTATTTTTTTTTAACAAAAATCTGGAGAATTTAAATAAGTATATGTAAATATGCATTTATATACATATCGAACTGGGTTTTTCTTTAATACAGAACAATATCCCAATCGAAATATGAGTTTGATATAGAATGGGCTCTAAGAAATGAATGAAAATATCAGTGCTGATATTAAGAATTGACAAATGTACAAAACAAAATCAAACTTATATAAAAAAATTGAATAGATTTTTGTTATAAGTCATTTTCTAGAAATCGAATTCAGGGGGGGGGGGGGGGCTGCCGCGTATTTTGATTCGAAAAGCAATTTCCGATTCGAAAGTTAAACCGTACATCGTCGAAACGATGACAGAGTTGTTTTTATAAACAAATGGGAAATTTGATTAAAAGTTGGTAGCACTGCTACTAAAATACCAAAATGGTCGAAAATATCCCAAAACAAAAGAAATATTAAATACTATTCAATGTGTGAAAAATATCATAATTGTGTTTTATTTAAAAAAAACTGTGATTGTATTTCCCTGTGGTTTAAAAATTCCAAAGAAAAAGTCAATCATTTCTTTATTCTGCTTTTTATTTGTACATGTAATTTGTTTAATATTTTATGAAAATTTCAAGACTAAAAATATTAAAACATTTTCAATAATAACATTAGTAATCATTCAGTTTACATCAAATCTAACATTATTGGTTTTATTTGTTTGTTTTACACTTTTATTTATCTTGAAAGATTTAAGTACTTAAATTTTTATTTTCTTTCACAAACAAAAAAGCTTTCGAACAATTTCCTAACGCTTTTTGCATAACTGACGCTTGTTTTCGTAATACAGAGTTGGAGTTTCGAAAGGGATTTTTTTGTTCGTAATAGGGAGTTGCCGTTTCGAAAGGGACTTATTTTTTTATAAGGAATAAACAACTTCCGTTCATTCGAAACAAATAGTACGAAAATAGTAAAACATAGTACAAATTGTTCGAACTCGTAAATTATTTCTTTTGAATCGAAATACGCGGTATCCCCCCAGGTAAAATTGAAATCGAACAAATTTTTAAAAAGATCCTTTTGGAAGTTCATAAAAATATATTTTATTTACATACTCCATACTTTGAATAACACTGATCTTAACCAGAACAACTAAAAAATAGATTAAAATTTTCCATCAATTTTTCTCGATTTCAAATTCCAAAACATGTATATATATAAATATTCTATTCCAACCACAATATTTCAATTTAAATTTCAGTTTCAATTTATTGCAGGAAATATAAAAGCCTCATTAGGCCAATCAACTATGTTACAAAGAAACATACCTGAATTAATGCAAAATATATCTAAATATAGAATTTAACTTAAATCCCTAGGTCCCAAACCAAAATAAATATCAATGTATATATATGTATGTACACATATACAATGTACATATACATATGTATATACATACATAGAATTAAATAGAAAAAATGAAAAGACAATTGATCCCATAATTCGTACGTACAACATTTAAAACAAAAATAAAGTTTTAAGAATTTGGTTTTGTTTTAAATGTTTTTGTTCAAAAAAAAAGAATTCTTTCGGAAAATAGGCTATTAATGTTCTTTTGACAGAAAAAAATATGTCGCTTACTAAATATCCGCATAAGCCGTTTTCATCGAATAACTTGAAGTAATTCTGATTTTTTTAATCCTGCATTTGTTAAACCAACAATGTCAACGTACGACTTATAACTTATTCTGCCTTCCTATTCTCCAAAAAGCACATACATGCATTGTTATATCTTTACAAATTTAAATATGAGATTTTGAAAACTTAAAAAAAAACTACTTTTATCTCTTTGAAGTAAGAACATTTTGATTAACAAAAACCTCTAATGAAGTCATAAGACACTTCAAATGCTTAAACGTTGCGGCGAATAGTTTTTATAAAAACCGTTAATGTAGTTTCGAATGAAATTTATGTATTAAAATAACTTAAATATAAACCTTAGATTTAATTAAAATTTTTCTTTAGTATTTTTTCTGCAACAGAAAATATTCCTTCCATAGGTCATAAAAATTCTTTAAAATCGTTCTGTCATAAATCTCTTATAAGTATTGGTAGTGCTTGAAATTTTGTCACATTTGTATAACTCTTATAAAAAACATTTAAACTCTACTGTGTAATATTGAGGATATAGACATTAGAAGGTCATATAGTCTTCTTGACAACTGCAGTGATTTTTATGCGTAGGTTCTAGGGATCTTGAGGGCCGTGGAATTGGAAAGGGGCAACATTGCTAGAGGCTCGGAAGTGATGCTGTGCTGGGTACTTGGCCGGTACCGGTACTAAGAAAGTCCGATTTAAATTCACTGCTTGGCAGGAGCAAGGTCTGCCTTATCACCATGATATGTATTATCACGGGCCACTGCATGATAGGAAGGATGGCGGTGATAATGAGATCTGACTTGTCGGATCTATGCATATTGTGTGAGGACCGAGATTAGTTGGATACAGTTAAGAACATTCTGTGTCACTGTCATGGCTAGGCAGTAGGTCCATAGGCGAATTGGGAGATGTCTCGTGCTGTGGGCTCGAGAATCTGACATTCGTAATGGGAATGACCCGGCTGTATAACAGGCGACTGGGTATATGTAGGGCAATTTTGTTTAGTAGGGTTGTTTTCTTTTTATCCGATATTTATCTTCCACTTCTTTTTCAATTCTTGTGCTTTCACTCTTTATTTTCTTCATTATTTTCTTATTAGTACTCTATCACTAACGAAGGCGTCACAATGGACCATATTGGTCTCTGGGCGAGAGTGTGAACTTGCACACATTCTGCATACTTAGCTAAAGAATCGTGCTTTTTGAGTTACATATGTTTAAAATAAAATACAATATGGGTAAAAAATCTTTCTAATCTTGTTATGTTTTAGCTCCTGTCCGCCGACCTGTTTTAATTATTGGTCCACTATCTGAATGTGTTATGGAACGTTTGACTATAGACTTTTCTAATCTCTTTAAATTTTGCGAAGTAACGGCAATGGATTGTTCCCAAGATGCTATGGAAGAAGGATTACAGCAAAATATTTTCGTTGACTATCGTAGACGAGGCAATAAGTTTGAATGTACTACGGTTGAAACTATTAATAATTCATGTAAAAATGTAATTAAATAAACAATTAAAATTCCCACAAAATTTTTACTTAAATTTTTTTTCCAATATTAAGGATCGTCGTCATTGTATACTCGATATATCCATATCGGCTGTTGAGCGCTTACAACGTTTACAGATCTATCCAATTGTTTTACTATTACGTTTTAAATCGGCTAAACAAATACGAGAAATTCGTGATTTTGGAACTGATAAAATATCTGCTAAGGCAGCTAAGGAAATGTACGAGCGGGCACTTAAGTTAGAAAGTGATTATAAGCAGTATATATCGGGTAGGTTTTAAATAGTTTTTTTTTTTATAAAAACTATTTTTAATTATTTAATATTTTCAGCTGTTATACCGGGTGTAAGCATTAAACACATGTGTACCCAAATAAAAGATGCAGTTGACAAGGAACAGGATAAAATTTTGTGGGTGCCTGTTTCAAACATTTGATAACAAAAAAAAAAAAAAAAAAAATCAGACATCGAAGTGGTTTACATAAACATAAAGAGAATAAAGTATTTTTTGTTTGTCTTCTGTGCGCACATTTAATTATACTGTAATTTATTTTCTCTTATTTTATATATACATACATTCATATAAATATTTTTTTTACTTTTTTTATTGCTGTCTAACACAAGCTTAAGTATTTTATTTTACGGTTTGCTTCTTAAGGAAACGTGTGTCTTTTCTTAAGCTATTAGGTCTTAAGCCTCTAGTACACGGCATGTAAAAAGTCACATGCGCATGTGGCTCTGACGTAATTTTGACGTCAATGCAAAGCCACAATAAGCATTGTGATGACGTCAAAATTACGTCAGAACCACATGCGCATGTGGCTTTTTACATGCCGTGTACTAGAGGCTTTACAATAAGTTTATTAAAAAACTTGTACTAGTATTCTTTTTTCTATAAATTTGTGTTGTTTTATTTTTTATTTTTGTTTTTCTTTTCTTCTACTCAGCGCTTTAATTGAAAAGTATTTTCATTTTGTTATTTTTAACATATAATGCTTTAATATATATTTTTGAAAAAGATTCTTTATTGTTTAATATTTAAGTTGCATTTTTAATTTGTCTCTTTAATCTTCATTTAGATTATGTTTGCCTCTTAATCTTATTATTGTTGTATTTATTTAATTTCTATTACTTTAAGTGACTTTTATTTTCTTTTAGCCCATTTGCTATTACTACCACTCCTTTAAAAAAATATTTATATTTAATTGAAAATCTAATGATAAAACTAATGTAAATTAAGTGCCTTTTAATGTTTAGTTTTCAATTAACAATTAAAAATTGTTGAAACTTTGTAAAATGTTTTTAATAGACAATAATAAAATTTTATATTAATATATATATACACACTTCTTTATATATATACAAACATATATATTAAAATATTTATACTTCAGTATATCTACACACAACACATATAATCTGGGTTACAGGGTTCTATTTTAAAAATCATTTTTTTTTAATTATTTACATTTTACACACATAACTATACACATATGTATACATATTGATGTTTTTTATTGAAATTAACAAAACAATGTAACCTTCTATATATAAAATTAAATACAACAAATACTTTTTCTTTGAAAATAAAAGATTTTTGATTCGAAATAAATGTGTTTTTATAAAAATAATTAAACTGTTGCATTTGATACCACTTTAAAATCAATTTTTGTACGAAAATGATTTGTTATATTTCAAATTTGAAGATGGTTTTTTTAAAATGGAAATTCCATGTTTTATTTTTAAATTATGGTGGCTGGGGTTTGTTATAAACCTATATCTTTGAAGATATATGTATATAACATATCTGTTCGATTTACTTCTATCCAATGCTAGTGTTTTGATCCCGTACCAGCTCTTGTTTCTCATGGCAGCTTCTGACTCGATTTGGCTACATCGGGGATTCCATTCAATAGCATTTATTGTTGTATTGTTCGTAAGCCTTCGTAAGAATTTTTTTTCTTGGAGTTTGCTTTGTTTCCCTCCACGGCCTTCCGTTAGATATTGTTTGACGACCTAATATTCTTAGGATTCTCCGCAAACATCAGTTTATACAAACTAACGGCGAATTCATACCCCGAGTGACTGCTTTACAAGACTCACATGCAAAGAAAAGTACGGACTTAACTCATGAGTTACAGATGTTAAGTTTGCTTCCTGATATGTAAGGTGAATGCCAGATGGGATTTAAGAGGCTAGCTAAATGACCACTAGCCAGAGATAATTCGTTTCTGTACGTCATCGCCAGAACCACCAGTAGCTGTTAATATACTGCCCATGTAACAACGTAACGACTTTTAACAGTATCAACACTTGGCAGCATCTTTTATTGAATCGTACATTTGCCACAATTTTCTTTATTCCGCGTGTTAAAAAAAAATAATAAATAAAGTAAAAGTGAAAAATTTAGATAGGTTTGTGAAGAGAATGGAAAAAAAACAAATATTGGATACGAAAAAGTCAAATCTAACCATTTGTATTATCTTTTTTATGGCCGTCATAAAGAAATCACACTGCTAAATTTCGTGAAGATCGGTCCATAATTAACCCTAGATCCCATATAAACTCAGATCCCGGAAAATATTTTAGTACGCCTAAAACCGTAATGAATAACTCTATCATACTAAAACTTGGTACGTCACAGTTTTATATGACCAGAAATCACACTGTAAAAATTTTTGAAGATCGGTCCTTAATTTACCCTAGGCCCCATATAAACCCTACTCTCGGAAAACAGTTTATTGCGCCTAAAACCAAATAAAGCCCACTTTGGAAAAAAAAAATTAAATTCGGCTAAAACCATAACAGATATAGATATTGCGGTAAAATTTCTTCCAACTAAGATTCATATGGCCACAAAAAATATGCAATTTTGTGAAATTCACTGTTAACGCTAAAACTAAATACACTGCTGTATTGAAATTTATTTTTTGTGATATCAGAAAACAGTCTTCAGAATTTTGGATTTATTGGTCAACAATTTACCATAGGTCCAATACAAATTACCCTCCTAAAAATTATTTTTGTTCGGCTTACACTGTTACGAATCATGATATTTTACTCAAGACAGTTCAAAGTTCAAACAAGAAACGCATAAAACTTTCTTATTGTCGGTCAATTCTTTGATATAGGTCTAAACCGCAACCAATTTTAATGCTGACGTTCGTTTTTGTGAAGCCTAGTTAATAATATATATGTATTTATCATATAGAGCCCACTTCTGTCGGTGGAGGGTATCAAAGATTCGGCATAGCCTAATATAGCTCTCTAACTTGTTATAATTAAGAATTTTATAAAGTATGTACATATATATATATATATGCACTAGGGAGAGGGTTTCGGTTAACTATTTTTAAAATAACCGGTTGACCGGTTTTAATTCGAATACATAAAAACAGAAAACTCAAAAAAGTTTTTGTAATAAAACGTTAATTTGAATAAAAACAAAACAATTCACAAAGGAAAGGAACCAACAAAATGCATAGATATGACTTAAGGTATGTTCAGACCTAACAAATATTTTTTTTTTTTTTCTCTCAGTATTTATTTATTGAATCTTCATATACTAAATATGAACTAACAATAATTAATCAAATCTTAACCTAATATTTGATTTATGTCCTGCCAGTGCCGGACAAAAAAGATTTTGTCATCACGGTTTCTGTTCACATATGTAGGTGTTTACCGCTCATCTGATTGGGTGAGTGCTGCAGTGTCTCTTCTTCTTAATCAAGTGTGGCCGCCATAATTTAAAATATTTCGTGCTAATGGGTTTGGGTGCAGTTCCAGCCTTTTTAAATATTTTACTGCATATTTTGTTATCATAGTTTTTACTAATGGCACATTGAGATCCTTGTGGATATTTGAGTTTTTGACGTACCAGGGGGCGGCTGTGATTATTCGAAGAAGTTTATTTTGGCGCCTTTGAATTTTTTCGATGTTAGAAGCCGAGGCAGTGCCCCATAACTGAATACCGTAGCACCAAATTGGCTTTAAGATAGAGTTGCAAAGTAGAAGTTTGCAATCGAGGCTGAGAACAGAATTTCTTCCAATAAGCCAATTTATTTGGATTGCTTTTAGTTTCCTTTGAGTTAATTTAGCTTCTATATGCCATTTCCACGTTAAACGCCTATCTAGATGTATACCGAGGTATTTTACATGCGAGTGTTGGGGTATTATTTGATTATTGATTTTAATAGGGGGGCATGTTTCCCGACGCAATGTGAATGTTATATGTGCGCATTTTTGCTCATTGATCTTTATCCTCCATTGTTTTAACCACCTTTCCAGTTCAAATATGTGATCCTGTAAGTAACGAGATGCTTCTTGACAGTTTGCGTGTACGCTTAGAAAAGCTGTATCGTCCGCAAATGTTGAGGTATGGGTGTAGCTGTTTGTTGGCAAGTCCGAAGTATAAATTAAGTATAATAGAGGGCCCAGGATGCTGCCTTGTGGGACTCCGGCGTTAATTGGCTGAGGAGAACTTAAAAAATCGCCTTCTTTAATAATAAAATGACGCCCGACTAAGTAGCTTTCTAACAGCTTGTGTATGTTTGCTGGTAAGTTTTGTTGCAACTTCAGTAGTAACCCTTTATGCCAGACTTTATCAAAAGCTTGAGACACATCGATGAAGAGTGCAGAGCAATATTTTTTTTCTTCAAAGGCTTTTCTTATGACATTTACTATTCGATGAGTTTGTTCAATTGTGCTGTGTTTTCTTCTAAAACCGAATTGATGATTGGGAATACATCTGTTTTCATTTAAAATCGGCGTTAATTTTGACACTAGTAGTTTCTCAAATAGCTTTGATATATTAGACAATAGGCTTATAGGTCTATATGACTCAACTTTTGTGGGATCCTTTCCTGGTTTAGGTATCATGGTAACTAAAGATACTTTCCACTCTTGTGGGTAGTATTCAAGGCGTAAAATAGCATTAAAAATTAGTAGAATAATTTTCTTTGCTATGCTGGGTAGCTCCAAAAGCATTTTGTTACTGATGTTATCAAAACCTTTTCGATTTCTCTTATCTCAAATCTTAGTGGAACAGCTGATCTAACAACAACAGGTGGTAACTCGACCGCAGTATCGAAAGATGTATGAGGGGTAAATACGGTTTTCAAATGATTAACAAAAATATTTCCTTTTTCTATATCACACAACACAATAACAAATATTTGACGATAAAATCCAAGCTTTATTTTTTACAATTTCTATTTATTTACTTAACTTTATTTGTAAGACGATAATTATAAATTGTTATTTAGAAGCTGTTAAATGATGTTTGATCTAGCCAAACGGTTTGCAGAAGCAAATAAAAATTATAGGAATTTATTAAATTTATTATTTGAGATATTCTCCCAAATAATTTTCAATGAGTTTTAATTTGTTGGTGGTTAAGCATGTCTATATGAATCAGGAGACTTCAACCATATTTTTGAAAAGTTGCAAACAAAACCTCTTAGCCAGTATTATATATTTCAAATTATGTATTTAGTTTCAGCCTTTAAGAAACGAATTGCAATGTGAACATGCTTTTTGTACAAAATATTTGTCAATTCGTCGACCACATTTTAAAACCTTCAATTACATTGTTTGGTTTCTTTAATTTTGTTTTTTAGTTCTTAAAACACCAATAAATAAAACTGCTTAATTTTTTCCATATCATTGATTCCGCCGAAATGTTGTTGTTTTGATCATGATGATATGCTAAAACTTCTTAAGAGTTTTTAGTGCCTTAACGGGCATTCCGTCCTCGGCAACACAACGGGCTAATATTTCATAAACGATTAATTTTTGGCAGCGTATTTTAGTAAAGTTTTATTTGTCGTCTCTTTTAAAGGAGTTAAGTTTTGTTTGGAGCACATTAATGTCAAGCATGTGGACTTATTAAAGGTGATTAATAAGCCGTGACGTGAAAAAACCTTTGCAATTTATCATTTGTCTTTGTCTTATTTTCGGCTTGTGGCACAGAATAGTAATTATTCAGTGCTTACCAACAAATATTGCTAAAAAAATATCCTCAAAGAATTGTTGGCCATGAAAGGGTTAAATTTTGTCACTTTATGGTATCAAATGAAAGTATTTCCTAAACCAGATACACTTTTTGGAGATAAACAGCTGTTTTTTACTGATGTCTTGTTTAATGTGTCTTGATATCAATTATATATTAGCGGAATTCACCCTTGATAGTAAAGTCCCTTGTAGACCTTGTTAATCTTATAATTTTAGTAAAAATACTAACATTTACAACACTGCAACAACAAAATGTATTAGACTAAAATATACTACGCTGTGGTTGAAAAATCCCACAAAAATCAGTAGTAAACAAAGTGTGTGAACAAGGCGAATTCATTTACCAGGTGGCGTTGAAAGCACAGCTGTGCTACTTTTTTTTCTTACTTAGAGAGAGAAATGTCAAAGGTTGCTTGTATTTTTGACATATCGATCAACGAAAGCAACAAAAAAATACATTGTTGTGTTTTTGGTGTTGTTACTTGTTGTAGTATCGACACCACCTTATACATGAATTCGCCTTGTGTGTGAATTTACCAGAACAAAACAGTTGAAGAAACTTTATCTGTCTCTTTCTCTCACTCAGCAAATTCATTTATTTACAATGCATACGAAAAAGACACTCAAGCTTTGAAGTATAAAATCGTATTAAATATAACAGAGTCGTACACTTAATACAAAGGGTGAATACCGCTATTATTCTTTTAAGTATACAACTGGAGTTACATTTTGTCCATAATATTTGTTTTTAATGATGTCTAAATGAATCTTATAAAAAAGTAATATAGTGCAGTAAAGGGTTAATTTTTGCCTAAAATCTTAAGCGGTAGTCAATACATTTCTGACGACGCACAGTGGCGCCCGTAGAGCAAGCGAGGTTGCAAAAATCAAAATTTTCATGAACGCCGACGAAGTTTTGAATAAACCCATGTTATAGGAAACTTTTCAACGATTTCAAATATGCCACTCTTAATAATATCACATTTTTAGTTTAGAAGATATAACCGTTCAAAGTTGACCGACTTTCGGTTTTCAAAAAAACACACAATTTTTAGTCAATTTGTTGCGATTTCAGGTGTAATATCACGAAAAATAGGTAACGAATCGCCTTATTTTTTGTTTGTATTGATTGATGTATTTATTAAATGTATAATGATAAAAAAAAATTAACTGTTTGCTTTGTGTTTCTCCTGGTAAATCACTATTTAAAAACTATCCGTTTTTTCACTATTTTTCAACTTTGACGGAAAATAAAAAAAAACTATATTTTTCTATATTTGCCATATTTGCAAAACCTGTTCTTTGATTATTTCTTTACATAATTCAAAAGGTTTTATCTGCCCGTACGTGCCCGTTTGGCTTCTAGAGGTAAAAAAGTTTAAAAAGACATGGTTGCAGAAATTGTATGGCGTCCATCCCTTATATGTTTTGACTGACAGTAGTTTGATCTAATAGTTATTATATTAGCAGGTACGTACCTCACATAAACAATACTTTGGCGTACAAATGGTCAGGAACAATATTGACTTATGGTCCCTACAGGTAGGCACAAATCTTATTTGGACACGTGCATAATATCAAAATTGCATTATTCAGCATAAATCCATATGTATGCAGGGAATAGGTAAATTTTTAGGCATGGTAGCATAAGCCTATATATTGCAAAATAAGCATAATGCCTGGATTAGTCTACGCCTGAAAGTTGGCGCAACAATTACTGAAACCATTTAACAATTTAAGTACTGAAAACATGGCGTTGTACAATTTAAAATTATTTGAACTGTTTAGAAAGTCAACCACACCAAAGTTTTTCACGGAAGTGAAAATTCTTCCTGAGAAGTTGACATTGATCAGCAAATGAGGCTGCGATGGATCATCCGGACAAAGCGTTTATAAGCAAAGGATATCTCCCGATGACGCTACAATATCGGACGGAAATATGTTTATGGCATCTGTTGTTCCTTTGCGGCTAAAATCGGATGATTCCCTACACTGGAAAAATCCACGTCCGTCATCAGTGCATTATTGCCGACCAATAATGTTTCAGTTTGCAAGGGAATCGGCAGAACTCATAAGGACTACGGTGAAGGACATTAAAGAACAAATAAGCAAGATTAAGCCTACAAAGCTGCAAATTGGAGAAGGAAAATATATTGAATGCAATTACGAGTTCCACCTGACCATGGTTGACGGAAAAGTCGTAAACGAACTGACAGGAACAACCTCAACAATGTCATGCCCGATTTGCAAAAAGAGTCAGAAGAACTTTTTTCAATTCAATTCAATTTATTTCATATATAATATGTTACATCTCAATTTTATATAATTAGTTGTAAAGAGTTTAAGATTAGTATCTTTTTCTGCTTAATTATAACATATTTCAATTAGTTATCATATACATATATATAGACAGAATTATATTGGAGGTAAAAATTTAGCAAAAACCTATTTAAACCCCTTTTTTCGTTTTATTTTTATATTTTTTTTATCGATTTTATATTATTATTTGTCAGAAGAACTTTGGTAATTTAAACGATTCTACAAATGAGGAGAATTACGAATATGGAATGTCACCATTGCACGCAAGGATAAGGTGTATGGAATTCTTGCTAAAACTGGCATATACCCTACCACAAGAGGAAGAAAACTTCGATGAAAATACATCAATAAAGGATAAGGAAAAGATCAGAAAGAAGCAAATACAGGATGCTTTTTTTAAACAAGTTGGACTAAAAGTAGACTGTCCCAAGCACGGATACGGTAACTCAAACGATGGAAACACTTCTAGGAGATTTTTTGAAAATGATGAGGCAGTAACTAGAATCATTGGAATTGACAATCAAATCGTGAAAAGATTGGGAACGATCTTGGATGTTTTAAACTGCAAAGAAAATGTCAATTCTACAAAATATGGAGAATATGCGTCGAAAACTGCATCTCTTTTAGCAGAAATGTATCCACAGAAGAAGTTGACCCCGACCGTCCATAAAATATTGGCGCATGGTAAAGATATAATTGAGTACCAGTCTTTGCCAATTGGAGAGCTTTCTGAAGAAGCACAGGAGTCTCTTAACAAATTTTATAAAAAATATAGATTGCAGAACACATTCAAAGCATCAAGGGTGAGGCAAAATGAGGACCTCTTCAACATGTTGGCAGCATCTTCCGATCCACTTATTTCTTCCCTGCGGCATGTGAAGTCACGAATAGAGTTACAAAATAATTATAGTTTAGAAATGGTTAGTCTTTAAGATATACCTTCTCTTACGAATTGTGATGAATATTTTACAGAAAATTGAAAAAATAAATTTAAAAAAAAAAATAATTTTTTTTTTAATTTGTTGGGTAATAATTTAAAACATAAAACCCTTAAGAAAAAAAATAAAAACAATCTAAAAATGTAAAAAAAATTTTTTTTAGTTACCATAAAATTGATTTTTCTACTAATTTTAACTTTGATAACCCATAAGTAGGCCCCTACAAAGCGTAGCACCCTTTCCAAACCTCATTTCATAGGCTGAACAGTTATCTATCATATGCTGTTTAAACTGTTCAATTATCTTATTCGGTTCAAAAGATATGATTTTTGCAACGAAAAAACTCAAATGGCGCCACTGTGCGACGCACAGTGGCTGAAAGTTTTATTTCATTGGCCAAAAGTTCAATTTTTGTTTGTCACCGATTTCCAAAATTTTAATTTTATTTGATAGTAATCATATTAAAACTAGGGTAGCCAAAAAATTAGGTCAAAATATTGGTAATTGTGGTCGTGCCATGTTGTTAAGCACAACTTTTTTTTTTAAATTCAGAAAAATGTATTTTTTTTATATTTAATCCAAAAGAAAATATATTTGCTCAAAAACTATCATCTATAATGACCTGCTAGCTTGTTTGCTAGGTTGGTAGACTTGTTATCTTTAAAATATAAATATGTACGACTATTGTGTTATTTATATTTGAGATGTTAAGACATATTTTCTAAACTACTATATTTTTGTCAAATTTCAACTTTAGTGGAATAGAACTTTTGCGGATCAAAAGTGATTAAGAAGGTAAAACCACTGAGGGAAAGGTGAAAGTGTTTTCTTTAACCTTGTATATACTCTTGTACCTGTTTGGACCCGTCTGTTTAACACTTTTCTAATTTTAATGAAATTAATCCAAAACAAAATTTCTTTTTTAAAATTTTTTTTTTATTCCGCAAAAATGTTTGCAGAAGTAACAGAAATCATGTGCTATTGCCTTTAAAAAAATGTTATGATATAGGGAATATTGATCGTGATCAAACGGAATACAGGTAGTAGATATAAAAAATTTTATTGTTGTTACACAACCAGAGAAACGTATAGCTGCCCTGATTCATCCTTATCCGTTACACTACGTTCACACTAGCGTAGTTAATAATAGAATAAAGAGCTTAAACACGCGTTTACGCTAAACGGGTATATTGTGATTCGCACCTTAGAAGGGTTTTTAAATTTTTTTTGTCTCTTTATTTTATCTGTTTTTATGACTAATAATACTCGATGACCCTATAACTATGCAATGCGTTGTTTAATTTGTGACAGGTATTTTATATCATATAAATAAAAGGATTTTAAGTTTTGTAATCCTTTTTATTCTACCTGTATTTGGTATGAAAAAAGTATGAAAAGGTTTAAAAGCAAGTGACATTCGTATGCAAACTCAGTAGATATTATTAGTCAATTCACAAGGTATCCTAACATGTCATATTGTCAAAATGTCCTAATATTTCACAATGGTTTAAAAATATTGTTGTTGGTTTGTTAACAAAAAGTGTCTTAAATAAATAGAACGTTGCTTGCTGTGTTTATTGTGCTGTCGTAATTAATCAGAAAAGTCCAGCGCTGAGCGGCTGAGCCGTACAACAATATTTTTAAACCATTGTGAAATATTAGGACATTTTGACAATATGACATGTTAGGATACCTTGTGAATTGACTAAATATATCTTAGCAATAACAAGGATTTTTGATAAAAACATGTAGAGCTTCAGCTATAAAGAATTGGCCGGAGAGTATTTTAGAAACAAAAAACGAGGAAGATGTTAAAAATTACATTCGAAAAAAAGGAAACTTAAATTCCTATGGCACTGAAATACAATTGGACTTATAAAATAAATTATCTGTTTTCATCAAAAACTTAAAACTGCGATACAGGAAACTTGATTAAAATAAAAAAAAACCGCCGGTAAAATTTTGTTTTTGTCGCTTGAGCTTTTTTTGCGGTTATGGCTCGATATATAAACCTTAATTAAAGAAAAATGCTCCTTTTTTAATTTGTGGCCGAAAGAGCTAAAAGATATCAATGCTTTCCTTAAGGAACCCTGCCGGGACCGGGCAACGGTGTCCGTCAAAGGGGGTGTCCGCTTAAGGAAGGTGTCCGTTAAGGGAGATTACACTGTATTTTTTTTGCATACGTTCTATGAAATTTAATCAATATCGATATGTTTTCCATTTTTGTTCAAATAAAACACAATAAATATAATATAAATGTTTTACAAAAATAAAAAATTTATTAAAAAAAAAGTTACATAAAAACTATTTAATCAAAATAATCATGTCTTGAAGTGTTGAATATTTGTATACTGAAAAAAATATTAAAAAATAATAGATATATAAAAAATGCAAGAGAAGATTAAATATTAAATTTTACTATCACTAGCCTTAAAATGTAAAGAGGTTATATAAATCTGTTTATGTATTTATTTACAAAAAAATATTTTTAAATATTTGAATTAAAAAATAAATTTGAAAATGCTTTAAATATGTAGTTGATTTAACTAAAATGCATAATTGTGAATAATAAATAAACTGGTATGGCCATTTTATGTGTGACAATAAAAATATTAAATATTAAAAGATTAACAAAACAATAAGAATTATTCTAAACAATTTAAAACTTCAACTCCTTTAATGGGGAGGCTTTTGCGCAAAGTTTTAAAAGTATTTTCAAGGTACACACGCTCTATATTTCTGTTCTTTACTAAAAGAAAACACCATGTTCAACTATATTTACAAAAACATAATGTTAACAATAAAATATAACTTAATAATTATATAAAAAAAAACAACAAATTTTGCGACTAGTTTACAAAAAAAAAAAAAAAAAAAAACAAGAAAAAAAATATTTAATTAAAAAAAAAAAAAATAAAAATTAAACACAACAAATGCATAAAAAATTTAATAATAATTGAAACGATACAATGAATTTACTTAAAACTTATGAAACAATCGTGCAACTGGAATTTCGACTTTAATCCTCATAAAAATCAAATTCATCTTTTGGCCGATACCATTCCTCGGTAGCATGTTCGTAAATGGCGTTTTTAACTTGTTCTTCTGCCACTTCGATGGGATGTTTGAATTCACTAGTGCCACCTTCTGAACGAGGTGATCTTGAAGTGGCTCTAAAGTCTAAAGGTATATTGTAACATTTGCATATACAGCAGGAGGGGAATCGAAACCAATCCGAAAATATACCACGACATTCATTGTGCGGATCATAGGCCAAAAGCCGATGTAGGCGATATTGCTGTTCACAGCGACAGCCTTCACGGCAGTACATTTGCTTGTGCTCATGCGTACATTTTTCCCAATGTACATACTGTTCGAATGGATAAAGATTGAGTAGGGCCAAAACCTCACCGCGTGTATTGTTGGCCCAAAATGGAGCGACAACTTCTTCCTTTACCGGACAGGCGTTACTACAATATAAAATAAAATGGTTTAAAAGCCGATGATAAGAATCATATGTTAAAAAAATTGTTAGGAATACAAAAAATCTAATATGTACTATTTCTAGAAGCAGATAAATCTCCATGCAAATATATCATGTCTCGTCATGTCTTAGGTGAGATGTAAAAAACTCGGTAATTGTCGCTTCAAAAGTTAAATTTTCTATTTTATTTTAAGTACATACCCTATAGGAAATGTTAATAGTGAAACTGTACTGATTTACTAATAATTCCTAACCAACTGTAGACCATACAATGCATTGTGCTATAAACATATATTCAGGATGTTCTTGTCATTGAAAATACACTACTGACCATAGAAATATTGACTAGTAAGTTCTTGGAAACAGAGATTCACAAGTACATTTTAATAGTTCTAGTCAGGGCTATGGAGTCGTAAAAAATAGTTCTAACTCCGCTAAAAAATTTTAAGTCCCACTCTGAATCGAACTCCAAATCAGACTCCTACTTTAACCTTTTTGCTAAATGTATGCATATGAGACTTGTCCTTATTTGACCTTAAACTCTTTTTTTTAATGTAGTACCTTTTAAATGGTTAAATAAAGCAATAAAATGATTCTGTAAAAATTTCAAATCGATATTTTAATTCTAACACGTGCCACATTCAGCTTAAATATAGTTATTTACACATGTAGAGTAGAAAAATTTTGGAGTCGGAGTCGCGAGTATTTTTAGGTACTTTGAATGCGACACCACTACAAAAACCACATCTCCGACTCCTACTTCACTGATTCTAGTCTACATTTTTTTTAATATTCTTACTAGATTTTTCCACTAATAATATTAGCATATAAATAGTTAAATCCAAATTGCATATATTTTCATAATATAAGATGTTTGGTTATTTTATAAAAAAAATCTGGGGGCTACTCTTTATTACGATTCGAAAACGATTTGGATGCGAAAGCTTAATGCCAACTTGGTACTCTCTATCACTTACGCAAAATTTTTTTTAAATAAAGCAATACTGGCAATAAAAATTAAAGATGGCTCAGATTGACAGCGATAAAATGCCAAAATATGTAAAAATATTTTAAATTGGAAAATTTAAATAAAATAAATAGTGATGATTTGCGAAAAGAAAAACCTAAAAAGATGCGAAAGACAAATGTGCAAACGCATTAAAGAGTACCAATCGCTAGATTTGCTACCTATTTCTTTCGCATCACAATAGAGAATAGCGCCCCCTGAACTTTCACTATAAACTGTTGCCTCCATCCTTTTCACTTGTTCTGGCTTTAAAGCTGTCAACAAATTTCTCTTGTTTCTCACTGTTACTTTGTTGACAGTGTCACCAAATGGTCACTAGCTTAAAATGTCATTACATATGTACTTCCTTATAAATGTTAGAATTGATATAAAGTTTGGCGATGATGACTTTTATAATAGCTACTATGTGGTGATGGTAAGCCCAGAATTAACCATATATGCCATTTAAACCCCGTCTCTAAAATTGGCTCAAGTCGAAAAAATCTTATAAAGATGTAGTTTTATAGATAATATTAAGCACAAATAAGTCTTATATGAATCTTAACCCCATAGCATAGTTTTGATGCCATACTGTTGTGTAGGGCATCATCAAATGACCAAGCTTGACCGACCATACTTTCTTAAGCTATGTTTACATTATGTGTATTAATTAGTCATGTGAATTGTCCCTTTTTCACATGTTAAATTTGTACATATCGTCTGAAATTTATTGAAATTTAAACAAATATAAATATAAGAGTAAATAATAGGGTATTCATTCGTTAACCGTTATTCGGTTAACCGATTAATTACTACCCGATTAACTAATCGGTTAATTTAAAATTGCATATTTTCGATTAACGATTAAACCGGTTAATTTCAGTCGATTAACCGAACAAAATTTTTAACTTTTTGCAGTATTATAACACATTTTTTGTGTTTTTAATTATTTTCTTCGTCTCACATAACGGGTGGTTAAATTTTAAGGGCCGATGTTGAATGTGAACAACACCTTAACGTCCAGTTTTTTTCTGCATTTTATTTGACATTTCTCAATTTCAGACTAACTTAATTTGAACCATGGATAGATACACAATCGAGAAACGCGGTAAAGTAATTCAGGCTTATTATGAAAATGGGCGTTCAAATCAAAATGCATTTTGTGTACCTTCGTGATTTTTTTTAATCAGCATAATCGACCTCAGTGGATTCGTTAACAAACAGAATTGCCGCATTTTGGCGAATGATGATCAAAGAGTGATTGTCGAAAAACCAGTGCACCCACACAGAGTGACTGTTTGGTGCGGTTTATGGGCTGGCGGCATCATCGGGCCGTATTTTTTTCCAAAATTAAGCCGGTCAGGCAGTTACTGTGAATGGTGTTCGCTATCGTGAGATGATAACGAACTTTTTATAGTCCGAATTGGAAGATATGGATGTGGGCGATATGTGGTTTCAACAGGACGGTGCCACTTGCCACACAGCTAACGAAACAATGGCTCTTTTGCGCGACAAATTTAATGACCGTGTTATCTCACGTGGTGGCGATGTCAATTGGCCGCCAAGATCATATGATTTGACACCGTTGGACTTCTTTCTTTGGGGATATTTGAAAGAAAAGATGTACGTCGATAATCCAGCAACAATTCAAGAGCTAAAGGATGAGATAATTCGGCACATTAACGGCATAGAACCTCAATTATGCCTCAGCGTCATCGAAAATTTGGACCATCGGATGGAGGTGTGCTGCCAAGGTCGCGGCGGCCATTTGGCCAATATTTTGTTCCATACATAATTGAACCATACCAATATTATCATAATAAAAAGAAATGACAATTTCCTAAATAATTTGTGTTTTATTCAAAATCAACATCGGACCTTAAAATTTAACCACCCTTTTCAAAGGTAAGTGCTTAGAAAATATTTGTTCATACAAACTCTTCATTCTAAATAAGTGTTTAAAGTCAACAGCTTTTTGTTTCACGTACTTTTTATATATGCGTTTAGTTATTTGTTTAATAGAACTTCGGTAGGTACAATTAGAAGTGTTAAAAATTAAAAGAGGACTCTAATGACATAATGGAAGATTTTATATGTTTAGAAAAATCCAGGTAGAGGACTGAGAAATTAGATACTCTTTATTTTGGATTGCTTTTGATTTCTTCAACATTAACGATATATGAAAGAATTATTTAACAAATAGATATTGGGAATTATTTCTTTTCATAAGCAACTTTAGTATATTCAACATTTTTTATTTTTCGTATTTATTCTGAGTTAAATTTCAGTTATGTATTTTATAAATCTTTTTGTAATAGCCCTATTCCTTAAATAGAATAAATACGAAAAATAAAAAATGTTGAATATACGAAAGAATTTTTTCAAAGTCAAGTTTCATCAAAATAAAAGAAAATAAACGCTTAAATCCTAAACATTTAATCCAAATTATTTGTATAAAAGATTATTTTATAAGATCTTCTTAAACTATTGAAATATGTAACTAATAAAATTATCTTATAGATTATATATGTATTACATATTTATGAATTATTCTTTTGTTTGGTCGTTCGAGTTTATGTTATTAGTTGTTTTTTTACTAACAAACTTAATCGGTTTACCGATCAACAACCAAATTAACCTATTATTGACCGATTAAACCAAAACCTCGGTTAATTAATCGAGCGATTAACCGATTAAAACAAAAGCCCGATTAAATGAATAACCCAGTAAATAAATAATAATAGTAAATAAATAAAATATTCAAACTTTTTTAAGCATAAATTTCAACTTAATTTTTGTACATAAACCACTTAGCTGTTTAAGATTGTTTTTCTTGATAAGTTATGTCAAATATGAGTAACATACCAATATGAGAACATGAATATTATAAACCTTATTTAAAACTCAAATTTTGACATATACACAGTGTTGTCATATTTGTTTTGAAAAAAAACTTACAATTTCCAAAAAATCTGTTTTATGGGCTGTTGACTCTTGTATTGACAAAATTGCAAATTTTGTACCTACTAGGTATGATATGCATTTTTTTTTAAAAGAGAGTACACGTTATAACATTGTTGCATTAGAATAAATATTTGTGTTTTTATTTTAGGATTTTAATTTTTATCCGATTTCGATCCATTATGGCTTAAAACTGTAATGGACTATACAATAAAATTAAAAAAAACTGTGGATTTTGTTATGATTTGTGGTAAACAACATTTTTTGAAATGACAAAATTATTGAAAAACTTAAATATTTTCAGAAAATCTTATATATAATCCACTCTGGATGGCGCACAGTGTTGTGAGGCGGCAAAAAATAGTAAAATGGAGTGCTTGAAACCCAAAAATATATTGGTGCCCTTTAATAGTATACACTCTGACTTAGAAAATTATCAAAGAATCGAATAAAAATGTTATTTTTAGCCGAAGTTATAGAGCGTCAAAGTTGCACTTTGTAAACAAGTTCAATAATTTTTTTTAAAATAATTTTAAAATTGGCATGTGCTTTAAAGGTCTAAAAAAGTAAATTACATCGATTTTTTACTAAATTATTTAGTCTAATATGATTTTAATATGGCAGCGCCATATAATAATAAAATTATTAATTAATAAAAATCACGATTGGGTTGAAACCGAATTGTTTTTTGTGAAATAGATAGTTCTATAGTAAGTTTTCCATTATATTTTTTATGATCTGTATTATTCTTAACAAAATCACTGTGGAGGATATTATTCACGTCCTTGCTCCGAATCGAAAAAAATGCACATTTAGCTTCTTATATGTGATGTGTATGGAATTTAATTAAGATTTTTTCACTTTTTTTAATTTTCGGAACAAGGACATTTTTTCTCAGATTTTGATAAATCTTGGCCTAAACTTTGAGTGTATACACCCAGAAAAAAATATGTTTAAATTTGGTCACCTCCAACAAAACCATTTTTAAAGAGAATTGCAAACATATTATGTTTAAATTTAACCATATTATTGTCACCGACAAACATATTATTGTTAAATTAGTCCTACATCAAGAAGGCACTACCATATTATGGTTGCCTCCGAACATCTTTTGGTTAGTAATAACTGAAATATGTTTAACATTTATAATAGCATGGTTGATTTTCAACCAAAGCATGTTGCTCTTAGAAAAGAGGAAATACTATTGTTAATTTAAAAACAAATTATTGTCATATTTAACCATAACATGTTTAGAGGCAACCATAATATGGTTTTGGCTTCTTGATAGAGGACTAATTTAGCAATTATATGTTTGTCGGTGACAATAATATGGTTAAATTTAAACAAAATATGTTTAAAATTTTGTCTAAAAATAGTTTTGTTGGAGGTGACCATATCTAAACATATTTTTTCTCTGCGTGTAAAATTCAATAAAAATACAAAGAAAGTTTCATGAAGCTCGAACTTTTTTTTCTATATATTATGACATTTTTTCATTACAGGATATATGGGAAGGATGCGAATCCTTGCACATAAATTTTTGAAATTTAATATTTTGTTACCATTTACCGATTAAAATATATGAGCCAAATTTCAACTTTTTACAATAACTCGTTCTATTCTTGGCCGCTCGTTATATGAAATGTCGACACTGTGTGGCGCCGGAAAGATAAGTATACATCGAGAAACGTGCTATGAATCATTTCAAAATCGTTTCCCGCTACGTTTACGAAAATAACTACAAATAATAATAGTTTGAGCAAAAAACAAAAACCCATACTTTCGCAGGTCTGTGTAATAAAGCATTTGTATTATTCGAATAAAATTTTAAAACTGCAGTGATTTATAAAAACTGGTTTTTAAATTAAAAATCTGCTAGACTGTTTTGCACTTAAAAAAACTGCAAAAAACAGATAAATCTGCACAATTGGCAATGCTGCATACACATGAAATCACACGTGTGTAGAAAAGTGAAACTTCACATGACAAATACACATAATGTGAACGTAGCTTTACTTGTTGTCTTGAAAAACTAATGTGTGTAAATATAATGGCAGTTTTATTTTTCGTTTTGTTTCAGGATTATTAAAGTAATTTTCGAGGGAGGGCTTTATTTATGTTGGACCTATGGCAAATTATGGAGCGGTCATCATGGAAGTGGTTAAAAAAATTTCTACTTTATAATATTTATAAATCGAATTTATGCCAAATTCAACGATAATAACTAATTTTCTAAAACTATTTTGTGCTAATTTTTGATGATATTAAGTTTTTTTGTCCAATGTTTCTTTTTACTGCAATAACAAGATATCTGTGAGAAAAAGGAAAAGGTGCTTAAGACGACTTAAGCAAAATTTGAGTTTATGGCACCTTTGTAATCTCCATGTTTGAAAGTACTCATGGATAAAGATTCAATTATTTTTTGCTTATTTTTTTCAATGTGCAAAAACATTTGGAATAAAAACTCAAGTTTATTTCTGATCTGTGACTTAAGGAGTATTAAGGAATAAAATACTTTAACAGAAGAGAAGTGATAATTTTATTAGAATAAAAATATATTTTCAAAAATATCATTTAAGCTTCGTTCACTGATGGCAAAATTTTTGTTTTTCTTCTATCTTATTTTTTACAAGGTATTTCATATATTTTCCTTAAATTTTTGGATCAAAAATTTTACAAAATTTTTTAAAAACTGGAGTCTACTTTTACTTTAGCAACAATTTTTATGAAATTGTAAATGACGTTTACGAGTATAGTAATTTTTATTTAGTTTTAAATAAATTTTTTAATAAAACAATAAATACGTAATATTGTTTCAGGCAAAAATTTTACAGTACACACAAAAGCTATTCGAGTTATGGTCGTTGGTAACATTTTGTGATTGATTCCTTTATCAATATAAAAAAGAAACACTATAGAGCATTAAAATATAATGTAAGTCTACGAACCACTTCAATTGTTCTGTTTTATAACAAAGAACAGATAATGTTCGTTACTCTCTTGAAAATAGTTACGAACGGTATTAAGGGTTGTGTTCTAATACACAACCACTAAAAAATCCATAGATATCGCTTTTGGGTGTGTGAGCCGTACATTAAATAATTTTCTGTTTATTTTCGAACACTGCTTGTATACGACCCAACTTCGGTTTAGTTTGTTTTATAAACCTTTATTAATTTTAAAATATTTTTATGAATTCAGACAAAAGATTGTAAAATGTTGTTACCCTGCGGGAAAATTGTGTCGATTGTTCCAACAGTCCTGGTCCTGTAATATGAACAAACAGAGCTAACTAATGACATGTGAAAGCAGAACTAATCACTTAACTGGTACATTAAGTAATAATAAAAAGGAAGATTTTTAAATTTTGTTTTAATAATTTTTTTATATAAATTACTTTTTATTTATTTATTAGGACCGTTTTGTAATAGCTTCAGTATTTTCCGGTGGTGTGATATATTTCTTGGGTACTATATAATAACTTGTTTTTAAAATTAATTCTAAGACTTTTTTATTGGAAATATACCAAGGACTAGCATTGTAGTAACTAACACTTAACACGTTTATTGAGAATACATGTGTGACTGGTCAAATGGTGGCTCTTAGGTGTCAATTAACCCCCTCCAATGACAACCCCATGTAAAAGTTATAGGTCCCATTCATATAAAGTGTTAGAAGTAGGACCGGTCTCTGCCACCAAAGAACCTATCACGGGACTACTGTAGTGTCCGTTTGCTTCCCCCTATGGTAATAACTCGTAGTTATAATGCAAATTCCTTATTTACAAAACAGTTTTCGTAAAAAGACGGCGTTTTTTCTTCAGCACAAAAGTTGACAACATTTAGATAACAGCATATTTAAAAGCGAAAATAAAACAAAAAAACGAATAAAATGCATTTCAGTGAATGAACCATTTAAGTATTGAAAATTAAGGATATTGTCTATTTCAACAATGATAACACATTAGCCCTATTCACAATCTTGTACAAATGGCATCGTATCATTTGCAAAATGGTACAGTATATTTTTACTCTACACCAACAAAATATACAGCAATTTTCTTGCTACTCTTTTGTTAATATGCACCACTTCACACCAATTGTTTAAATTTGCTCGACGTATGCAACACTTAATAGCAAACCGACAGTTGACACTCAGTGAACTATTTATCAATAATTTATCAATATTTACAATTAAATAACTTTGCAATCTCAAATGCACAAGACTGCAAATAGGGCTATTAAATATTTCACGACTTAAAGCATACTTACACTCCCCTTGCATTGATTGGAGGAGCAATCGCTTCTTGTTTCATTGTATCCTGAAATAGTTGACTCTCCTTTAGCACTGGCTTATTAGATGCAGCACCAGCTCCTGTTATAGTTGGTGTGACGCTTCCTGCAGGTTTCCGTATCTTTTCACCCAACAAAAGTTCAGCATTTGATTTAAATGGTTGTAAGGATGGAGTCAAAGACTGTGAGACGGAAGGAGAGGTAGTCGAAAGCGCAAAATGATTGTTATGAGAAATCGTATAACGATTATAATTTTTATTTAAATGACCCTTGAAAGGTGAGGTTTTAGTAGATGTGAGCGGTGTAGTGGAAGAAGAAAAACCTCCAGACTTGGTTTCATTGTATGTAGAAGAAGCTAAATTTGTGATAGTTGTTCGAGAAGGAGTGGCTTGTGTTGGATTTGTTTTCAACTTTAACTTGGCCGAGATAGTAGAATCGACTTTATGCAAATGTTGTGATGGCCTTTGACGCTGAGAGGAGGGTAAAAAAGGTTTTCTCTGTTTGGCAGGTGCTCTTTCGGCCACAGTTTCGGGTTTTAAGGTAGTTGTAGTTTTGGCAGTTGTACTAGTTGTAGGTGAAGCAGTGCTCTCTACTTTTTGTGTTGTTGTTATGGTTGTTAAATTGACTGTATAATCTGTTGTTAAATTAGTCAAACCCAATTGAGGTGAATCTATAATTTCAATATTATCTCCTGAAGTTTCTTGATGAGCTGCACTTTCATTGAGGGTCTCATAAACACTATTAAACTTAATATTGACACCTTCGTCTCCTGCATCCTCGACGGTTGTGTAAACTTCGACGAGCTGTTTATCCAAGTCTGTTTTTGTAGTCAATTCGAGATCTTCTTCGATTTCTAGTAATATTGATTTAAAATTATTTTCTTGTTTTTTATTTGCTTCAATGTTGTCGATAGTGGTGATATTGCTATTTGGATCAGTAACTTTTGTTTCAGACTCCGAGTTTGTAGTATTTTCTACTTCGTTGTTATTAGTTGCTGTTTGCGATTTTTCTTCGGTGGACTTTGTGGGAAACTTTGTTATCGATGTTGTAGTGGAGGGGGTGGTGGTGGTGGGAGTTGTCACTGGCCTAAAATGGGGTTCGCGTACCACATCATTCGTTTTAAAGTTGTCAATATCTTCTCGATTGTGCATGAATTTCGAAGCTCTACGATTATAACCATCTCGAGAATATCTATCTGCAGCCAACTCTATATCTTCGACATCAATTTCATTATTGATAATTTCATCACGTAATACAGATATATGGCGAACATCACCATACATTCGTTTCATCAGACCTTGATTTTCGTGTACGAACCGTCGTACAGCGTGCCAAGGATAAGCTGCTCCTGGTAAATTACAATAAGCTTGTGTTGTAAGATCACAGGGTATAGCGGCTAACATTTGAGCACGCCCTCTTCTGGATTGCTTTGCATTTGGACTACATGATGTTGCCGAGTCGAAACCAAACGAAGAGGCCTCGTGGATCGTGTGAGCAAAAAGGAGAAGAAATATTAAATTTCCCTAAAAAAAGAGAGAGAAAGTTTAAATGATCAAATGTAATTTTGTGTTTTTTATTAAGGGGGGATTTTTTTTTTTAGCTGCATGAGAACTTAAAATGATAATACAAGACAGATACATTGTTGGAATGCAATTTTTTTATTATAATCTGGTAGATTGTTTTATGCAATTTATTTTTTAAATATGATTTCCGGCAATTATCCATTCGCAATTATAATTCGTAGCCGCGGCCATTGGATAATTCCAATTTTTTACTAATTTTTCTATCATTCCAATTTTTTACTATTTTTTTTAAATCTGGCCTAATGACGTCAATGGTGGCTGGAATATTGTCTTCCAATACTTTAAGAGTCAATGGTTTGTTGCCATAAGCCAATGACTTAACATAGCCCCATAAAAGTAATCCAGAAGATTTAAATCGCACGAAAGAGGGGGCCAGTGAACAGGACCATTTCTGGAAATAAAGTTGTCACCAAATTGATTTTGCAATAAATTTCCACATTTTGATGAATTTATTGGCAACACTTGCATCATCTCCTAAAATCTCATGGTCACAGAAGGTACCGTTACACTTTTATAGCAAAAAAAGTTTTAGTTTAAACGCCAATTTTCATAAAAAAATTTCAAGAAATATAATAAAAAACAAGTTAGAGTGCTATATTCGGCTGGGCCGAATCTTTGATACCCTCTAGCGACAGGAGTGGGATCTATATTATAAATACATAAATATTATTAGAGAAGCTTCACAAAAATGAACGTCAGCACAATAAGAAAGTTTTATGCGTTTCTTGTTAGAAATTTGATCTGGCTTGAGTAAAATATCATGATTCGTAACATTTTTAGCCGAACTAAAATGATTTTTAGGAGGGTAATTTGTATTGGACCTATGGTAATTTATGGACCAATCATCCCAAAAATCTGAAGACTGATTTCTGGTATTACAAAAAATAAATTAGAATAAATTTCAATACAGCAATGTCCATTAGTTTAAGCGTTACCAGTGAATTTAAAAAAATTGTAAGATATTTTTCGGGCCATATGAATCTAAGTTGAAAGAAATTTTACCGCAATATCTGTTATGGTTTTAGGTGAATTAAATTATTTTCCCAAAGTGGGCTTTATTTGGTTTTAGGCGCAATAAACTGTGTTTATATGGGGTAGGGTAGACCGATCTTCACGAGTAGGGTTTATATGGGGCCTATGGTCAATTATGAACCGATCTTCACGAAATTTAACAGTATGATTTGTAGTCGTATATAGCGTATTCGTGCAAAATGTTATATCAATCTGTGTTTTGTATCAAAATTATCAATTATTTTAGGGTGGTGGTTCCACATTTTGATTCATAGTTCTGATCCTACTGAACCTATGTTGCTGGATTTCAATCCCAAACTGCTTCGGATAACTACAAGCAATTTGAGAAAGTGAGCTTGTTTTCAGCAGAAGGACAAACGGACATGGCTTAGAATTACTCAAGGAGCCAGAATATATACTTTATGGGGTCTTAGATGAATAATAAAAAAGTTTCACACGGAATGACAAACTTAGTATGCCCTCGTTCACCACTAGTGGTGGTGGAGGGTATAAAAACCGTCTAATGTAAAATTTTGTTTTTGTCGCTTGAGCTTTTTTCCGGTAATGACTCGATATTAAGTTGAACAGTGAAATATTTATTTCTTCAAAAATTTTAAAATTTTTCAACAGACTTAAAATAAGTGAGTGCCATTGGGCACGTTTATAAGACGTGGCTGTTGAGCGCTTAACTGCTACAAAACTGTTGACAACTGTTGAGCCCAACATTTACGTCTTAGAACCGGCATGATGAATATAATGCAAAATAACGGCTAATAAATGTAAACAATTGAAAATAAAAAAAAGCGTCACAAAAAACAATTAAAATTAATTAGTTTAGCTAAACTTATAATTTAGTTTAGCTAAACTTATTAATTTAGCAACTATTGAGTTGAGCTGAATTGCCCAACTATGAGTTTTTAAGACAAATACTCAACGGTTCCGCAACAGTTACGTCACGTGCCCATTATTTATTTGGAAATATAATAGAAGAATTTTTATCAGAAGATTATAATTAAGTCAATATGTCATTTGTTGTTATTATTTTCTGAATTTGTATACATGTGTTTGTACATAAATATGTTTTTTTTTTGTTGTTATAAGTGTAATCTTATTAGTTTACATCCAATCACTCCCACTTTCGTTTATTATTTTGACAGCAATCTAAATTATCTAACAAATTTTAAACAACATCATAATCTTATAAAAATTATTTCATTAAATTTTCATTTAACATTGCAGACAGTTGTACGAAATATATATTTTAATAATTTCAACATTAAATTATAAAATTATAAAAAATAAAAACTTGAATATTCTCTTATCTATTCATATTTGTATGCCGGTAAAGCCCCATTTACAACGCAACATAAACATCAACTGAAATTCGAGATAAGTAGAAAGACTTTACACTCGTTGACACATTCATTACACAGTACAACATTTTTCAGTTAATTGATTGCCAACTCAATTCTGTGAACTGTATGTGAAATTAGACCCAAAAAGAAGAATTTCTGCATCATTCGTTTTGTCTTCTTACCTGTGATTTGAAGTTAGTATCGATTTGAAGTTAGTACTATCGTATAGGGGAATTTATCACGTTTTAGGCCCTGTTGTTTGACATAGCTCGACAACCCCTAGCCCAATTTAGTTGAAATAAATTTTAAAAAATTAAGAATTACAATTCCCTTAATCTGTTCATATATTGTTTTCCTATACAAGTAACACCTTCGAAGTTAAAAATGAATGTATGAAGGGAAAAAATTATTTTTTGCCTAAAAATTTAAATTTTTTTTTTTAAAAATACATAAAAAATCCAAAATGGAAAAAAGTTTCAAGTCTAGTTATTTTTTCGCAAAGTCACATAACCTATGAGCAAAATGAGACAAAGATCATAAAAATCGATGCACGCGTTTCGCTTTTATTCGCAATTGAGTAAATGTATGAATTTCAAAAATTTGCTCGAGATATGCACAACATTATTTGGAGAAAACATTGACACCTTTTTCATGATTCTGAGAATTAAAAAAAAAGGAATAAACAAAAGGTTATTTGATTTTTATGATTGCGGTAATAAATGTACGTGGACAATTAAACGGAAAGTGGACCTTTTTATTATTTGGGTTTTTCCGGTGGCTACCTATATGATTTTTTTTACAGAAATTGCACCCACATTTGGCATTTTCGAGTTAGTAATGCAGAAATGTTCTTCTCTTAAATCTCTACAAATTGATCTAAGAACGGACATGGTGGAATAAGTAGGTGGCAGCGCTACGGCAACAAATACAACATTACAACAAAAATGAAAAATAAGTCTCCGTATACTTCAAAAATTATATTAAACTAAAATCAAATTTTGCCACCGAACTCAATGTAATAAATTAATTTTTAGCCAATTTTTATTTCACTATGGTTACTATCTTATTTATTTTTAATTTAAATAATCAAAAACTTTAATACAATACAATAATCACAGCACAAAACGTGGACTTTTTGCAAACATAAACAAAACTTTGACATAAGTCTAGACAAACAATACAAGAGCAAAAAATCGTCATCTGGCGTAGTAATGCCACCTGTTTATTTCATCATGAGAACGGAGAGAATTATCGAAAAAATAACGGTAGTACAGATGCTTGTGACGCTATGACCTCTCGTAACAAACTTGAGCAATTAACATCAACAAGGTCACATTTCAGTTTGTGTTTGGCAATCCTCTTGTACATGTGGTTTTCTTTGTAGCAAAAAAGAAACATTTGGTTTTATAACTGTATTTTAGTGAAAGAGAATGTAAAAAATAATAGGTTAGAATCTTAAAAAGGCTCTCCTGTAAAGTTTCAAATTTTGAGTTGTGACGGTCTTGCACGAAATGAGCGATATGTACTACATTTATTGCAATCTCCAGAAAAACAAGAAGAAAACCATAAATTTTAACATTTAATTCTTACTTTAATTTATATGTAAATATGAAATATATTCTTATTTTAAAATTAATGAAGAAAAATAAACACTTATTATTACTTCTACCTCTTTATTATTTATTTTAAACATTCTCGCCGCTTTTTTACTTTTTGATTATTCAACGCGAATAACATCAGAAAAAAATGCAGTTATATGGGAGGTGGGCGTGGCAGTGATCCGATTTCGCCCATTTTTTTTGACAATTGTACATGTTGCCACAGTTTTTGAATTATTGGCGAGCAAAAAACATGATTTTGAAGTTCATAAATTTTTGTCATAAAATATAAAGAAGAAAAAATGGACAATAACGAAAGAATCATCGAAGAAGTAAGGAAGTATGACTGTCTCTATAATTTGCAGTCGGGAAGTTACAAAAACTTCCAGTATAAAGCAGTTTTTTTAACTTTATTTAATTTTAGCTGAGGAAGCCAAAAAGAAATTTCGTAATTTACGAGATACGTATAAAAAGTGGAAGCAAAAGGACAATTTGCCATCGGGAAGTGCAGCTTTATTACGCAAACCATATAGTTTATAGTTTCGGTTTAAGTAGAGAAAGGAGCAGCTTGTATTGAGAAACACTCATTCTTGTTGATAGATGAAAATGCTGCTCATCCTGGCCTTCAATCTGCTGCAAGCATGTTTTGAAAAATCCATCTGAATCCTTTGGTACATTAAAGGGTCTTACCCACCATCTCCTGTTAGTATGTGTCGTAGTTTCTAATTCAACATATAAATCAAACTTCTATCAAATTATTTAATAGCTTAAATTTTTTTATATACATACTGCCATTACAAAACATTTAACACAAACAGTAAATTTTTTAGAAAATCTTATAAAAATTTATGCGCAAATAAATTAATAAAAATGTAAACAAACAATGACAAGTATTGTCGTTGCCGCCGCCCGTTGTATTATGTTTATTTTTCTCTGCCGCAACGAAGAAATCGCACCGCACCGCAAACATTGTGTTCAGACTCTTATGCTTAGTTTTAGACCGCCGGGAAGGTATACTACTTTGTTTGTATACTACTTTGATTGTTTATAATTTTTGATTAAATGAAAGAGAATGGATCTTATATTGATAAATGTTTTATTTAATGTCGGCAATTATGTATGGAATACAATATCAGTTAAATGTCCGCCTCTGTTAGCCTTACAAATGCGAGCCATTTTGAGCACATTTTTCATTACATGCTCACACATTTCACGCGGTATTTCATTAATTTCATCACGAATATTTTGTTTGAATTGCTTAAGCGTTTCTGGTTTGTTTGCATAAACATTGCTTTTCAGATATCCCCACAAAAGTCCAGAGCAGTTAAATCAGGCGACCGTGGAGGCCAATTAACATCACCATTTCTTGAAATAACTTGTTGTGGAGAGAGTTCTCGCAGTAATTCCATTGTAATCCTGGCTGTATGCACGTTGGTTTATCGAATATTTTTCCATAATAAGTTTGCCAGTAGCCCGTTTCTGTATTTCTCGCATCGTAAAATTTCCCGCATGAAACAAGTGAATTATGACAAAAACAGTGCAATATGAAACAAAAAATGGTTTTTCTCACATAAGTGTTTCTGTATCTTTACTTTGCGAGAACTATCTGTCATTTAAATAATTTTCCAGCAATTATTGGAAGGATGTGAGAAAAAGTGTTTCTGTATCAATATTTTGCCAAAAGTTTCTCACAAGAACTGTCAAAATAAGTCATATTTAAAATTGATGCGAGAAAAATTAAATTTCAAAAAATGGAGAACAAATTATGTATGTATGTACACAAGAATGTGTATTATTTTTTTTTTTATTTGAAGAGAAAGAATTTAAATGATGAAAATAAATAAAACACAATTGATATACGTTTTTATTTTAATTTTTTTAAGCCCTTCTTTGTTTTCGTTTTATGCAGGGCTGCCAGATAAATTTGTGAAAAAATCGTTAATTTCCTAAGAAAAATTAAAAAAATAGCCTATTTTGTTTTAAAAAATCGGACAATTAAAAATTAATTTTGACAAATTTTGTTCGAATTTTATTAAAACAATCCAAAAAAAAAAATTTCAAGATTTAAAGTTCATGGGGAAAATACATATTTTATACATACATACTTAAGCTTGAGGTCTACTTAAGTAAAATTATTTATTTTTATTTAATCCAATAACAATTTAAAATTTGAGATTGTTTTTTTCCTAAAAAAATCACTTTAAAGCGTGACAAAATGTCATATTGAACTAAAACTAACACTTTTGGCAAAAAAAGGCAATAATTTTTATATGAAAAATGTTTTGTTTTGATCACATAAACAAATGTATTAAGCAATCTAAGGAAATACAAATTAAACAGTTTTCCTTCGAAATTTTGATTTTGCCGCTAAATTTTTTAAGCTGCCTTGTTTTTAAAGATATCGTTTTTCTTTGGTGCCGAATATACAAACATATTAAACTATTTAAAATTATTTTATTTCAAAGACTGAATAATATCGTCACTAAAAAAATCAGCCAGTCGGCACTTTGCCAATTTCGGATCAAAAAATCGTCAAAATGACGATATATCATAAAATCTGGCAGCCATATTTTTATTATATCTATTTTTTTCTTTGACGTTTCGCTAGCATTTGACACTTAATTACTGGAAGTATTCCAGTTAAAACAGAATCTGTGTTGTCTGTTCTCGCATTCAAATACAGAAACACTTTTTTCTCACAAATCGAGAAACGATGGAATTTTTTGTTTCACCCTTAATGTGAGAAATTTTGCAATGCGAGAAATACAGAAACGAGCTACAGGTGTCTACTTCAAGACTGCCAAATATGAGCTGTCAAGACTAATGTTTACCAACTCGGCGGACACCCTGTATTATGAATGTATTTTTATTTAAGCTCTTGGTCGTTTTTATTTTAAAATTACAATATTTATTTATTTAATTATTTTCTTTTTCAATATTTCGCTAACCTTTGGTTAGCATCGTCAGGAAATAATTAACAAAAGATTCCTTATTGGTAAATTTTTTTTAAACATTTTATGAATAATAATATAATTTTTTTTATAATACGTCAAACTGTTCTTTAAAAATCCTGAAATTTTAATGGAGGTATTTTTTTTTTCTTTTTTAAGATACGATTTTTTTAAATTTTATTATTGTAATTTTGAACAATAAGTATTTATTAAATCTAATTTGTTTGACTCAAGTTGTTTGAAAAAAGTAACAACATTGATAAAGTTTCTTTTGTTTATTTGTTGCATTTCTTGTTGAAGCTCAATGTGGGCACTTTCAAAGAAAAGTACACTTTACACAACTCATTTAATCCCAGAAATTAAATAAGTTGACATGGAACTACCCAATAACATATCGTGATAAAAATTACACAGAAAAAAGTGTTTTATCAATTAAAAAAAGGGTTTAAAAAGTATTTAAATTTAATTAATGTGATAATTGAATCAATTGTTTTTTTAATTGAAAGCAAATTAAAAATTTAATTTTGATTTATGCTAGGAACACAACTGGGACGAACGACAAATTTTTGGCCGCGAATATTCGTCGCCAAAAATAAAACATATTGGTGTATATGAAAATAAACACAATAATATCGTCCGGCGAAATTCGTCATACGCGGCGTCTTTGCAATAGATTTATTTCTATTTTATACGCCGGCGAACGACGAACAAATCAGTATTAGGTGGCCATATTTGGTTTTAGTTTAGAAGTATTTTAGTAAATAAAGTTACTTCTTACTTTAATAACTGTTTTTTTTATTGTATAACATTTAAAATAAATATACAAAGTATTTTGCTATAAAAATAGTTTTTAGTAGTGTTTTTGATTATGTTTTAATTTTTAAACACTATTTTTTTTAATATGGTCACACTATTTCTCTCTCTTTGCACAAACAGCAATCAACTTTTTCAATTATAAAAGCAGCTTGTTATTCGTCGTTATTGTGCTTCATACGACGAATTTACTCAGCGAATTTTTACTGAAAAGTTCGCCGTGTTGGGCGAAATTCGTCGTTCGTCCCAGTTGTGTTCCTAGCATTAATTTACATTTTAATTGTTTTGAAATAAATTTTCAATTAAAATTTTAATTAAATAACAAAAAATCTTAATTGACTTTTTCCGTTTAAAATAAAATTAAAAGATTTTGTTTGTTGTGCTTAATTTCCTTTTTAAATAATTGATAAAAAATCCTGAAATTTATTGTTGGAGGATAAGCTGTTCCTATGCGCATTTCACTGGTTGCTTAGGCCAGATCATCAGGAAACGTTCTCCTAAATAATTTTAGAAAAGCCAAAGCTATCAGCAAACAAAACTACAGAGGGAATGAGAATTACCTACAAACACTCAAAAAGTGTTTGTAGGTAATTATCAATTATTTAAAAAGGGAATTAAGCACAACAAACAAAATCTTTTAATAAATAATAGTATTCTCAAAAACAACTTTGATAATAAATTTTAGGAACTGCACGTGCAAAAAAACTGAACTGGCAAATTGTTTTTATTTTGATTTCTTGCGAAAACAATAAAAGCACTTTGTTTTTGTTTTTAATATGTTTTTTCTTTACCCACTTACAACTACAATTAATGTTGGGAGAATTCCAAATAATTGTAGCGGGAAATGTAAGAAAAGATAAACTCATCACTGATTTTTATTGTTTGGTATTTTGTTTAAGCTTTGATATGGTTGCAAAGAAGACTTTTTGAGTGTTTGTAGGTAATTCTCATTCCCTCTGTAGTTTTGTTTGCTGATAGCTTTGGCTTTTCTAAAATTATTTAGGAGAACGTTTCCTCATGATCTGGCCTAAGCAACCAGTGAAATGCGCATAGGAACAGCTTATCCTCCAACAATAAATTTCATTATTTTTTATCAATTATTTAAAAATGGAATTAAGCAAAACAAACCAAATCTTTTAATAAAAAAAAGTATTCCCAAAAAAAAACTTTGATATTAAAATAAAATAATTTAAACATGTAGAATTGTTGTTGGGAATTGTCAATATTAATTTAAATAAATTAACACATTGTTTGAAATGGTAAAGTTCTTTGATCATTTTTTTAATTAAAATTACAAATATCATTTCTTGAAAAAAAATATTCACAATTTTACAATTTTTAGTAATCAATATAATAATTTTGGTAATAGGTGAAAAATCAACAATTGTTTGCGTGATATTATGAATTTGGTAATTGGTAAAATTTAATAATTGTTTCTGTATAGGGAAAAATATTCGAGCTGACATTTGTCAGTAATTGCTTGAATCAGAAAATTTGATATTCCTTTAAAAACAAATGCAAATATAAGTCTCTCAAATCGCGCTTAAATGTGTTGGCCTCGGCAGTAAAATGTTCCTCTTTTATTTAGGTGGAAAATTTAAGAATACATTTTTTAAACTTACCGTCTAAAAATTTACGGTAGTTCAAAAATTACGTGTCCGATAATTTTGTAAATTTTCCTCCCGAATAGGTCCACTTGTTCTCAATAAAAATGTTCAGAATACAAGCCAAACTTTTTTCCATAAAATTTTTTTATGGTATTTAATTTGAAAACTCCATTTGGTTAGTGTTTTTTTATAAAAACCGAACATTTGTTGTGTAATATTAATCAAATATTGTGCAATTATGCCATAAATATTTTGTAACAGTTTTAAAGACTTACACTTTATCTTATTGGTTGACTGACAGACAGACAGGCAGACAGACAAACGGAAATTTTATTAGGCACATATGCACATTTTAACAGCTTAAATGCCTGGTCATACACACATTTCTTTGTTTTTTTTTTTGTTGTTTCAAGCCAATATGTATAAGTTTTAAGTGAAATGGAAAGTTTTTCCATTTAATCGTTTCCTCTGTAAAGGGTTTTAATTGTATATTGATTCTTATTTTTTGTTTTGTCCATTTTAATTTTATCCAAGTTTTATACGCTTGGGTAAAAGTGAAAGAAAGACGGACAGACAGATTAAGAAGAAAAAAAGATATAATAATTATAATGAAAAATGGTTTTTTTATTTGCCATACAACTTTTACTTTGTCTTGTAGGTTGTTGATTGTATGTTTGTAATATTTCTTTTATAAATATTTTTTATGCATCTACAACATATTGAAATTTTTCTTGAGACTGTTAAGCTTTGTAGTTGTTGTTGCTCAGTTTTGGTTGAACTGTTAATAGTTTTGCTTGGCCACACTGTCAACGTTGATTGAATTTGTGCGTGTGTATTTGGTTTAATATTCGCTACTATCTTTTTGTTGTAAAGTTTTAAAATTAAAAATTTTCTTTGGTTGGCAAAAAAAAGAGAATAAATTTAAATTAAAATCGTTTTTACTTTCTTTTCTGTATGTATGGAAAAAATATATTTTAGTTGATTGAATTTGCATTTCACCTGATAGTAAAATGATTTATTGTAGTTGAATATTTAATGGTGAAGAAAAATGGATTGAAAAATGCAAGCAATTTGTTTTGATTTTCTGAGGTGCGCAAGTTTCTGAAGTCTTTCGTTTATTATACCCTACACCATTATAGTAAGGATGGGCAATATTGTGCTAGTGCGTCGTGCTAGTGCTTGTTGTATTGGCTGTAGTCAAATCTTTTGGTACATTTATTGACACAGAATAAATGTGGCTGGCTAGTTGCGTGTCAATGTAAACTTTCATTACAATGTAAAAAAAATAAATTCGTAATAAGGGTAATCACGATGGTAATTGTGCAAATTTTCCCTTTGCAAATTTGCAGTGCATATAAAGATTTATCGTGAGCATACCACTTTAATTTTTGTGCAAATGTGCTATTTTTCTAAAAATTTATTCTGGTAACACAAAAAAAAATTCCTGCAGCACTAGCATAAGTTGTCCAAAATCTTCATTTGTTAACAATTATACACAAGCATTTTAGCTTTTATTTTATTTGCGCCAAAGCGATCACAAACAAATTTAATTAAAATTTTCTTTTTTACAAATAAAAAAAGTATGGCTTTTTTGAAACTGAGCAAATATGCACTACTACTTTTGCTCAAAGTTTTTTTTTTAGTGAAAACGAAGTAAAATTAAGCAAATTGAAAATACATACGTACATTTTGATGTTGTGTTGTGCAACTGTATGTATTTTTGCAAACATTTTCATCGTTTGCACATTTTGCTCTACCCATCGTGATTCCCCTTAATACTTGATGCATTAAGTTTAGCCCCCATATAAATAACCCAACGATGAAGAGCTTTAGAGTTCAACGACATTAGATATTATTATAATTATGTCGGTTCAGAATCATCAATCATGTCATGTAACATTTTTGCAAAAAAGCTTATATTTGACCATAACTCTTATACAATAGTCACGTTCTAAAATGACAGCTTTTATGCCATGACGAATTTTTGTGACTGTATGTAAAGAATTGACCTTTGTCCACATAAAGACTTACGTTGCAAGAATCACTTGAACATGAAATAACTCTTCAGAAATCAGTATCTTAACAATATAAGGTACTAAAAACTGTTCCATAGAACTTAACCTTAAAATAATTGTTTAATTGCACATACACAGAGCAACAAAAAATGGTCATAATATTGTCAACGGTATTAAAATGACAACAAGACGTTGTTAATTTTACGACAGCAATTATTGTTAAACTATGTATAACAAAACGAAAAGTTCTCAGTTTGACAACGAAAATAAAAAAAATATTTTACGTTGTTAATAGAAAGTATAATGTTGCAAATCCAAAATGAATTTTTTCTAATCAAGGACAATACGTTGTCACATTTGGAACATTTGTTGTCGCTCCAATGCTTAATTTTTAGTATTGCCTTGAAGTTTTCAGTTGCTTTCTACATCCATTTATTTAATAAGAAATAAAAAAAAAATCACAAAACTTTTTTTATAATACATTACTTATCGCTTATATACACACCGGTTATAAGCATTCAACGCTTTAATGCCATCTAACTTGTGGAATCATAGTTAATGCATTAGGTGGCTTAAGCAACTGTGCAAATACATGTAATTCATTTGGATCAAACCATATTAAACTTAAGGAAACTTTTTGTTGCGACTTATGAAACTGTCATTTGCTCAGGCAAAGTGCAAATCTAATCGCACATTCCGTATGGAATCAGATGTTTTTTTTTTTTAATGCATTTAAGAGGCTTTTCGTTAAATTTTAACAGGCCTTTAAATTGTTAAGTATTCGCTTATATACACTAGGGCTTCCAATCGGGAAATCCCGATTCCGGAAATACCGGGATTACGCGAATCCCGATTTTTGGGTTCCCAATTTTTTTTGTATTTTTTAATTATTTTTAAATTTTTTTTCAATAATTTGTATACATATTTATTTGAACGCGTATTTACATTTAAATTTTAAATATTTACAAACAATTCTATTAACCAGTGTTGAGTGCGAAAGATGTTTTTCAACTGCATCATATCTTAACAACAAAATTCGTTCAGATTTAGCAAATACAACATTGGATGCTGTTAAGAATATTAACAAACTACTTGACCTTAGTATTAAGTACACGCCTTTTAAAAGTTTGAATTACATCATTTCCAATTGTCTTTTAAAAGTTTCCAAATGTTTTTAAAAATTTTTCAAATATATTTTAAAAATTTTCAAGTTTATTTTAAAATCGTTCATATGTATTTTAAATTATCCAAATGTTTTTTTAAATTTACCCAATTTAATTTTAAAGTTTTCCAATTTTTTTTTGAAATTGTATTTTTTAAATACATTTAGACAATTTTAAAATAAATTTAGAAAATTTTGAACTACATTTGCAAAATGTTGAAACACATTTATATAATTTTGAAGCACATATGGACAATTTAAATATATATATGGATAATCTTAAATTGCATTTGAAAATTTTATTTTGGAAAATTTTAAAATACAATTGGAAATGGTGTAATATTTTATATCAATAATCAAATATGTTTTTTATTACGATTTTTTATACATAATCTTTATGAATTTATTGTTTAAGTTTGTTTTTATTATTTTTTTTTTTCAAATAAATAATTTACAATGTTTATGAAATATGTAATTTTAAAGGAAAATTAAGTTGTTTTTCAAACAGCTTAAAAAGTTTTATATATTGGATATAAATAAAAAAAATAATTTAAAAAAAACCCGAAAAATTTAAAAAATCCCGGGAATCAAAATATCCCTGAAATATTTTCTTCTATCCCGAATTCCGGGATTCAGAAAAATCAGTCCCGATTGGAAGCTCTAATATCCTGCATTTATGCCTCATTGGAATTGTCACAAAACTTTTCTCAAAATTTAGATATTTTTAATTAGGCTTAAGTTCATTGAATTTAATTTTCATTGAATTATTTTTATGTAGGCAGGAATTTTTACAACATGAAATTAATTAAAATTTTATTGATAATTTTTCATTCTTGACTGCGCTGAGATTCGAACCCAGGCTTTCACGGACAGGTTGCCCATGCTAGTTTCGATTGTAACCACACAATCTCGTCAGTGGGGTTTGCCGTTTTACTCACTCGGCTATTGAAGCCGGATGACGTCAATAGCCAAACATCAATCCTTAACCCAAATGGTATTTCACTTTGGTAGATCGAAATTTGCTTTTGAATGAATGATTATATATTTTAATTGATTTACATGTTCTTCCTAACTTCTGTTTTTTCGTACTTTTTGTCAAGAATTCTTTTTGAAATCCAAAGTACATTTCCTGGATTCGAATCTCAGCGCAGTCAAGAATGAAAAATTATCAATAAAATTTTAATTAATTTCATGTTATAAAAGTTCCTGCCTTCATAAAAATAATTTAATGAAAATTAAATTCAATGAACTTAAGCCTAATTAAAAATATCTAAATTTGGATTAAAAACCATTAACAGTTCAATAATATAACCACAATACTAATATTTTCTCAAAATTATTAAAAATATTACTACTACATATTTACTTCCAAAAATGTTTCCTAAAGCGACAAAAAGAAAAGATACATTATCTATAGAGCAAAAGTCTAAAAATCAAATCGCTTAGCCCTTTTGATTTGTAGCTTATTTTTTAATTTATACATGTGCAATTTTACTTTTAAGTAGCTAAAAAGTAGATGTTAATGGATCAATAAAAGTAGTTTTTAAAGTAGCAATTCAGTTTGTTTTGGAGTAGCAATAAAATATATTAAATACAAAATCGTCATTAATGCTGAAAAACTTGTAAATTGTTGCTGTTTTTATTGTTGTTATTATTGAAATCGGCGTAAAAATGTCCTTAGTTTTCGACATAGAACAGTCGCTTATATGATTACGAGAAAAATAAAGTTTTGTTCATATGCCACTTTATTGCTACTTATAATGCAATCTAACATGCTACGTTAATGATGTCTATTTTCCTTTCTATACAGCTGTTTCTGTTAGTTATATGTTTTAAATTTCAGACTATTACTATAATTTCTACTTCGTTATTCGTTATATTTACTATCAAACTTTGATTTCTCTGCTATGGCTACAACTATTGCTAAGAAAATCTTAAGGTAGTAGTTAAAATATAGCTCCAAGTTCTTAACGACTTCATTTTGTACATTTTCGTTGCTGCTACTACTTGTAGCTAAGTTTTTTCAAAACTCTGTCCATAGGTCCCCTATTAAGCCCCCTCCCAAAAAACGCTCATAGCTAAGTACAATTTTATTTGCACAGTGCATTTTATTAGAATCAACACAAATAATTATAAAAAGCCCACATGCTTCAAAAAGCCCTAAATTGTATCGGATAGCGATATTGTCATAAAATATGAGAAACATTAGCTTTATATGACCAAGAATTAAACCTCTACGTTATATGAGAATAGGTCCGTTATTTTTCTTTGTTCTATAAGCTCACTCTAGAAGAAAACTTTAACTCGCCCAAAATCGTTAAATACAACGATACTATCAGAAAATTTGGAACAAATAAGATCTTTTTACTGGAAATTATAATTCTAAATTTTACAAGGATCGATTCAATTACCCATTTATCCAGTATAAAATTTTTTCCGCGTAATCCTTATGAAATCTTAATATATTACGATATTTTCATTAAATAATGGTATACATTTTTTTTTGATTTTACTTAAAACTAAAATGTTTTTGGATGACTCAAGTCATATTGCCAGGGTATCACACGAATTTTTGAAGCCTTAACCACAAGTCTTTGTATAGGAAGGCGAGAGCTTCCAGAATATTTTTTGTCTCCACCAGTAAACGTCTGATTTTTATATGGTTCTGCGCCAGTCACGTTGAGGTATTATTGGTTCTCCATTAGCCAAACACGTTTAAACATTGAGATCACGAACGATTGCACAAATTCAACGGTAACAACCGCAAAAACTGTAACTCGGTACCAGTGGGGCCATTTTGGCATTTTTGTAGCTAAATTTAGCATTAAATTTTTTTTTTAGCTGCAGAATTTTCATTTAGCACTTGGCATTTTATTTAGCATTTTTAGAAAATGTTTGAGCTAAATTTATTTTAAAAATTTTAACGAAAAAATTTGAATAGACTAAAATAGTTGTATCCAAAATGAAATTTCGCATGAAAAGGGATAAATCTTATGTTAAGAAACATATTACCTATCTTGATAAAAAAAAATAGAATATTCAGGGAATATTAGAAATGCCCTTATCATGTCGATTGTAAATATTATTAGCCCTTTGATATTAAGATATAAAAGAACAGGCAAATTTCACTTTTGTTTAGATAAAAATTCAATAGTGTAAATGTTTGAACAAATTTTTTGCTCTAAACAGCTGAAAAATAATAATTTTAAAGATTCATCTTTTGTTAAACTATAAAAAATATAATGATTTTAAAAAAATTTGTACATCATAGAAATAAATTGTTTAAATTTTGCATGTATCAGGGGTTCGCTGGCCCCTAAATTTAAAATTAAGTTTCAACTACCTGTGCTACATATTTATATGTATATATATGATGCTTTATCAAAATCTACCCGCTTGCTTAAATGTAACCATTTATTTTAATTTCGTTACAAGATAAGTCACTAAAATGTATTTAGTTTCGAATAAAATTTCATACTGATAAAACATTTAAAAAAATTTTTAGCATTATTTTAGCATTTAAAAAAAATCATTTTTAGCATTTTTGAGCCATGCCTAATGCCGGATTTAGTTGTAAAATTTCTTTAGATCTGGTCACACTGCTCGGTACAGTATTACGACGCTAAGCCATTAACCAATGCGAGGTGACAACGCAAAACGCACGAAAAGTAGACAAACAAGAACGACCTGATTGTCCTGTAGAAATAATGACAACTAGCGCGAGCTGCTTCTCCACTCAGAGCAGTTTTTCGAGTGGGTATACAATTTAATGAGGAGTCCACGTTATTTATTAGGGAAGCAACGATACGCCATTTTGCCGATGCGATACCGATACTTAAAAAGAAATTTCGGCGATACCGATACGAATATTAAATTTGAATTCAAGTTAAAATTTACAAGCTCAAGTAGAATAATTTTTTTACTGTGAAAAATTATAGTATAAGAGTTTATTGATGGTAACTAGTATGGGCTAGCAGTCGACACAATCGACTGCAATCTAGAAATAACTTATTTGTACCGTTATATCTAATATTTATTTAACCTAAAACTTTATTAAATATGTATATACATTATTGTGTCCCAAAAAAAATATTATTTTATGCCCCACCTTTTTTTGAAAGCTTATAGTGTGAAGTATGTTTGTGATTTTTTCAGATTTTTCGAAAGAGGTTTAGAGGTCGCTAAAATCGAATTTTACCCAATAATCGGGTTTTCTCGACTTTTTTGAATTTTGCTGATTACTCGGCCCATTAGCACGATTTTCTTTGTTACTAAGTCATTTATTTTAAGGAAAACTTCTCAAACTTTACTTCTCTGTGCAGATATTAAAAGTTTCGGTTATTTTTTTGCTCATTTGGGTCCCCTTAATCACATTTTTTTGGAAAATTTACTATAAATTTGAAAAATGCTCTGTAACTTTTAAAATTTATATTGAAGTTAAAAACCAATGATTCAGTTTAAAAGGTGGATAAATTCTGAGTCATTGCAAAAAAAAATAATTGAATTTGCTCTTACGGTTCCAAAGTTATACCCTTTTTAAGTTTTGTACCCATTTTGTGAAATTAAAAATATTGTAATATGTTTGCCAGTTATGCTTCGGATTTGTTTTAATGTCAGATATTTAGATATTAGGTATTCTTTTAAAATAATAAATATCGGTGGTTTTTTGTTCTGTTGCACAGACTTCAGCAATGCGAGTCCAAAAAATTCTAGGCAGCTTACTTCTCATACCAAAAAAAATTAAAAAACTATTTTTTTTTAGCTTTAAATTATTTATTAGAGATTTTACGATGAAGCTCTATGCCCTGCAATAAATTCTGAAAGTCTTTTGCAGAGGTTGTTAGATTAATGTAACGCCGCGTTCTGTGACATCATTTACCACGTGCAATTGCTGAACTTTGTTCTTTGCTTCATTAAATGATTTGTTTGTATGCCTTTTAAACTGAATCATTAGTTTTTTTAACTTCAATATAAATTTAGTAACAAAGAAAATCGTGCTAATTGGCCGAGTAATCAGCAAAATTCAAAAAAGTCGAGAAACCCCGATTTTCGGGTTAAATTCGATTTTAGCGACCTTTAAACCTCTTCCGAAAAATCTGAAAAAAAATCACAAAAATACTTTACCCTATAAGCTCTCAAAAAATGCTGGGGGTACCTATAAAAATCAAAAAAAAAAATTTTTTTTGGGACACACTAATAAACATATGTATGTAGAAATATATTTATTTAATGTTAAAAAACATATCGCACTTGATTATAAACAGAGAATTAACTCAAAATGTAATAATTCTCAGTAGAGTAGAACAATTTTTTAATTTTATGAGGCATATTTCTTTTAGGCATATGAAATTTAGTGATAATTTTTCTAAAAAGGTATATATAACATAAGTTCCCTAATCTCAATGTTTATAACAAAGCCTTTTATATATTTTCCATTTATATTTATTTCGTTGATGAATTATGTTCTTATAACCTCTATATATATACATATATATATGTTTTGTAAATACATGATTATCATATAACCAATGACCATGATCGGTAGTGTCTGTTATATAAAATCGCAGCCCATCAAAACATCGCACTTTATTTAAAAAAAATGAAATAAACACATTCTTTACAATGTAACCATATTAATAATGTAACAATAACATTAAAATTATTCATAAGCGCAAAAATTTAAGAAATCAACGGTAACATTTAAAGCAACAACTCTCCCAAAAAGAAAACAAAATATTTAAAATTGTCTCTTTTTTTATTTCTTAATGTCTACTGTTCTCCAATTTAATGCATAGCAGAAAACTCGGCATGTTGTTGTTCTTTTTACTATGTAAACAGAAAAACAAAGAATACTGCTTGTGTTATCCCTGCAGATAATATTGGACTACGTGGTCCACTGTGGCTTAAATGGACTACATACAACATGGTCCAATGTACTGTAGTATGGACCATATTAGACAAATTAACATGCAGTGCTGCCAACAACTGCATGATGTATACTATAGTTTACAGTATTACACATAGGTAGCCCTGATGTTATCCATTATTAATTGTTTATTTAAAAGTAAAACAGGATAGTTTTTTAAAATTTGTGAAAATTAATAAAAATAATTTAAAATACCAAGTAAATATATATAATAATAGCAATAATGGATTACAGTGCACGCCATAAAAGGCGATTAGTGAAAAAGTAGAAACATGGAGTACTTTTGAAACTAACCCACTTGAGTACTCCATAGGGTAGTTTAGGGACTACTTCGGTGGGTTATATGGTCCACACCTAGGACATCGTAATGTTTAATATACCACCTTTTAACCATATATTTGGAGTAGTTTTGGAGTACTTCTACTCCTTTATGGACTACTCTTTACACGCATATATGGACTAGTCTTGTTATCTGCAGGGATGTGTTTACATTGTTTTTGCTCACACGTATGTGAATTGTTTCAATGTGTTACACTTTCTAACGCGTATAACTCGTGAAATACAGAACCGATTTTAACAAAATTTAAATTAACATAATCTTTCGATTGATATATCATTTGTTAAAATACTATAGTACTATAATAGTTAAGGCGTAAAAGGGATCCTAAGATAAACCACTTGCCTAATAATATATATGATGATGATGATATGATTTAAAAAACAGCGAATTTGATTTTTTTTTCTTTATTTATTGTTTGCAATGCACTTATATACAAAGACTACTTAAATTAAAGAGAGATGGCTGAAATACCTTACATCTATAATATATTACAAAATGAACCAAAGGAGCATACTTAAATAAAACATAGAAACACGGGGAAGGAAAATTTACACAAGAACCTTCAATAAATTTACAGTAGAAGTATGTATCATATAAATATAGCAATGTTTACAGTTTTAACATAAATAGTACATTTTAATATATGTAATACAAATTCACAGATAATATATGTTAAGATATGTACATACACTAAACTAAAAATAAAATGTTTTATAAAAACAAGTTGCGAAGATATTCAATGTCTGAATAAATACCAGAGTTCTGAAATTTTTCAGTTATTTTTCTAATACGATCGGAAACAACTTCAACATTACATTGCCTATGAAGTCTGTTTGTGGAGTTATGCCACGGTAGATTCAAAATCATTTTGAGGAGTTTGTTCTGTCCAATATGTAGTTTCTTGACGTGAGTCCTCGCGCAATGTCCCCATATTGGGTATGCATATAAAATGATAGCCTGGAATATAGTTTTTACCAACATAACCTTATTAAATGTACTAAGTTGTGATCGACGAATAATAAGAGGATATAATGTTCTAATACCTATAATTTAGACGTTTATCAAGTGTAACACCTAAATATTTAATATTGTCAGACCAGGGTATATCTATACCATTTAAAAATAGGTTGGAGCTAGGAAGATTACACAAGCTTCTTTTCCTTGTGAAAAAGGTGGATTGTGATTTTCCAGCATTATTATTAATTTTCCATTTAATAAAGTTATCACATAAGCTATCGAGCGCAGATTGCATATTACTGATTATTATTTGTGGTGAAGACCCAGAGCTAAAAATAGCAGTATCATCCGCAAAAAAAGCATAGTTACATGAGTCCAGCATATGAATATCAGAGAAGTATATAATATAAAGTAATTTCCTTAGTATCGAGCCTTGAGGTACACCAGCCATTATGTTAAAAGAATTTGAAAATACATTATTAATAGATATATAAAATGAACGATTAGAGAGAAAACTTTCTACAATTTTAATCAAGTATAGAGGGAAGCTAAATCTAATTAATTTGTAAACTAACCCGCCAGACCGAGTCAAATGCCTTCTCAATATCTAAACACATCATACCAATAGATTCTTTTGAGTCAAATTTGTTTTTTACAAATTTTGTAATACGTTTAAGTTGCTGTGTTGTATTATGAGAAGGTCTGAACCCGAACTGTGCGTTCGGGATTATGTTGGCGCTATCTAAGTACGGCCAAAGTTTGATTTTTACTATTCTTTCAAAAAGTTTCCCAATACTACTTAGCAGACTTATAGGACGATAACTGACTGCAAGGTTAGTTGCTTAACCAGGTTTAAAAATTGGAATAATTTTTGCAGTTCGCCATGATTTAGGAAAATATTGCCATTTAATACATGCATAGAATATTGCAAGGGATATTTAATACCAACTAAAGAAAGGTTTTTCAGAAATTCATTTCGCACGTTGTCTAGACCACACGATTTTCTTGACCCTAAATTGCTTACCAAATCACGTAAAGTAGCGACCGTGATATATTCAGTTTCCGGTGTAGTTACAACGGTACTTTTAAATTGAGCAATTGTAAATGATACAATTACCTCTGTTAAAGAACAATAAGAAGTATTAGAGATAAGATGACTTGGTGAGAAGGTATGACCAAATAAATTAGCTTTCCAAAAATCAGTGACAATATTCCCATGTTGAGTGACTAAAGTGCTATAAATATTTAAAATTTTATTTAAGAGGATTTTTGTTAAAAATACAAAGTAGTCTCAACTTTTGCGGTGATCGCAAATCCGTTCGAACCAGACCTGCAGTGGAACATCATAGTCTGTCAGATGCGACAAAACTCATTTTCAAAATTTTAATATTTCTGAATCAAGCGGATCTGCGCCTCTAGAAATATTAGGAGATCTAAAGTATATATGAACTTCTTCTTTGGATTTTCTAATAATTTGTTCACAAATGCTCTAAGTGTAGCATCAGTTAATTTTCAGATGCAATAACTTTTGACATAAAAGAAATCGTTTAATTTTTCTTTCTTGATACTTTTTCTTGTAATTTGTCAATATTTTTAATAAGATTTTTTATTGATGATAACATTTTTATTATTATTTTAAGTTCGCTTATGAGACTTTAGAAATTTAGCTCATGTTCAAAAATGCAAACTTTGCACAGCTATTGTGTAGTAAAAAAGCATCAGCATCACAACTGCTACATGCGATCACGCATCAGCAACAAAATCTGCTGCAGTGATGCACAGTTTTTTTGCATTTACAAACGTACCCAGTGGCTCAGTAAGACGTTTTTCAATAAGATTTTTATGGAGAATTTAAAAATATAACTGAAAAACAGTACGAATAAAAAGTAGGTAATGTTGAAAGTAACGATTAAATACGTACTTTACTACTCGATAATTTGTAATCTATTAATCTAGTTATCTTTGATATACATACATATTTTTTTATATGTATCAAATATGTATTTGTTTTTCTTGTAATTAGCTTTTAAGCCTTTTGTTAATATTAAGCAATAATTTTGTATTTCTCCATATTTTACCCTAACAAATTTGTATATTTTATTTGGTTATGGGCCCAAACATGGCTGAGGAAATCCTTTCCGTTAATATGTTTGAGGGTCGGAATTTCGATAATTGGAGGTTTAGACTGGAAGCAGTTTTTGACGAGCTTAGGTTACTTAATTTAGTTAAACAAGGTGGAGGAAATGACGAAGCATGATAAGAAGGCAAAATCTATAACAATAAGAAGGATTGCGGATTCCCAATTGGAATATGTTAAGGACTGCAAGCGTTCTTATGAAGTCTTGATAGCACTTACAAATGTGTTTGCAAAGAAAAGCTTTTCAAACCAATTATTCCTAAAAAATAAATTTTTAACAATGAAATAAAATTATTACACTAGGTCACAAATAACAAACTTTTGTCTGTTATTTGTTTCTAGCATACTTTTTCTCATGGATTTGGACCTACTGAACACGAAAATGAATTTTAAAAATTTTTCTGTCGATTGGTTTGCGAGATACAAATTTTTTAATTTTTTTTTTTTAATTTTTGGAGGTACACTTACTATGTTGAGCATATCTTTAGTCTTCTTTGACCTATTTTATCCTACTACTACTCAAATTAAAGACAATTGAGCCGTCTACAACTTATTTTCAGAAAATTTTCAAATCGGGTTAGTAGTTTTGATGTTGGCGGCTTAAAAAGGTTAAAAAACTGGGTTTTTTTAGTAAAAATGTGGCTGAAAAATTCATATAAAAATTCATATAAAATATAAAACGCGATGTTAACAGCGATTTTAATTTTTTTACGTATAGCTGACACTTTTCCAAAGAAAATAAGCCCTTACTTAACAAAATCTGATGACAAATGGCCGACTTATTATTTTTTTGGTAAACGACCGAAATTCCTCTATTTCACGATTTTTTGATTTTCATTATTTGCACAGCTTACCTACCCAACGCAAACGAATAAATACATTTGAACTTAATTTAAAATAAACAAATTAGTCTTCGTATATTATTTTTTAATTTATTTACAGCACTACATGCTCATACATATTTAAACATAAGGAGACACGGTTATCAATTGCATTTCAAAACTGTCTGTGAAAGTGTAAAGAAGTTAATATTTAGAAAACGCAAGGAAGACAATGAGTAAAAGACTACGTGTGTTCGAGTGTTTGAACGATCCAGACAATTTCTGCAATGTTTGTGGCCAGTTTATAAAAAAAAATCACGCACACAAGTTTACTCCAGCAGTACAATTGCACTATTTGAATTATTTTGGTATTTCACCAAATATCACAGAACCATGGACACCTAAGTCGCTGTGTGATCTTTGCTATATAATCTTAACCAACTGGGCAGCTGGCGGAAGGTAAGAATTTTTATTTAAACACATTATACATAGCGAATATAGTAATTTATTTTAATTTTAGCCGCCATATGAAATTCGATACACCAATGATGTGGAAAAAGCCGCTATGCCATTCCACAGACTGTTATTTTTGCCTCACCACAAACAGTGGGGTAGGAAGATTTTTTAAATGGAACTACGCTCAAGTGGGATCGTTTGCGCTTCCAGTACCACATTCGCATGATGTGCCATATCCAGTGTGCCCTGGTGCATCTCTTCAAAAAGCAGAATCGTCAGAAGAAGAGTCCGAGTCAAATGCAAGCGAATTTGAGCCGGGTGCAAAGCGAAAATTACTGTCACAGGCCGAACTAAACGATTGGGTGCGCGATTTTGGTCTCACTAAGGAGAAATCCGAACTTTTTGCGTCTCGGATGATAGAGTGTGGATTTGCGGCTTCAGAAGTGAAAGTATCAACGTACAGAAACCGTCACAAGGAGTATGCAAAATTTTATACAAAGAAAGACCAAATATGTTTTTGCAGCGACATTTCAGGCTTGTTCCAAGAGCTTCACCAAATTCACAACCCCAACGAATGGAGGTTGTTTATTGACAGCAACAAAGAGAGCTTGAAGGCAGTTCTCTTACATAATGGGAATGAAAAGCCATCTGTTCCTATTGCTCATGCGGTTCATTCAAAGGAGAACTATGAAACTATGGACATTTTGCTGAAATGCATAGAGTATAGGAAATACAATTGGAAAATATGCGCCGACCTTAAAGTTGTGGCCATTCTGTGTGGACTCCAAGGAGGCTATACGCGACATTGCTGTTTTCTGTGCCTTTGGAATAGCCGCGCTGATGATCAGCATTATAAAAAAAAAAAATGGTCGGTACGAACGAAACCTGTAGTTGGAGAAGCGAATGTTCAGCGCAAACCACTAATAGAGAACCGTGAAAATATAATACTTCCGCCGCTGCACATAAAATTGGGTTTGATTAAAAATTTTGCCAAAAAATTAGACAAAGAAGGTGAAGCTTTTGCCTATTTACGGTCAATTTTCCCTTACCTTTCGCTGGCAAAAATTAAAGAAGGAGTCTTCGCAGGACCCGAGATAAAAAAAATTTTGAAAGATGAAAAATTCCCAAAGCTGTTATCACCCATCGAAGCCGCAGCATGGAATTCCTTCAGGCTTGTTGTGGAAAACTTTTTAGGAAACAACAAAAGCCCGAATTATAAGGACATAGTTGAGGATCTGGTAAAGAACTATGAAGCCATGGGAGTGCACATGTCACTTAAAATACACTTTCTGCATTCTCATTTGGATTTTTTCCCTGAGAATTTAGGAGACGTGAGCGACGAACACGGCGAGCGCTTTCATCAGGAATTGAAGGCTATGGAACGACGCTATCAGGGCATGTATGACACGGCTATGATGGGTGACTATATTTGGACCCTAATACGTGAGACCGATTGCAGCGAATACAAAAAACAAAGAAGAAGTCAGCAGTTTTTCCACATGGCATAAAATGTACACTTATATCATCAGATTTTGTTAAGTAAGGGCTTATTTTCTTTGGAAAAGTGTCAGCTATACGTAAAAAAATTAAAATCGCTGTTAACATCGCGTTTTATATTTTATATGAATTTTTATATGAATTTTTCAGCCACATTTTTACTAAAAAAACCCAGTTTTTTAACCTTTTTAAGCCGCCAACATCAAAACTACTAACCCGATTTGAAAATTTTCTGAAAATAAGTTGTAGACGGCTCAATTGTCTTTAATTTGAGTAGTAGTAGGATAAAATAGGTCAAAGAAGACTAAAGATATGCTCAACATAGTAAGTGTACCTCCAAAAATTAAAAAAAAAAAATTAAAAAATTTGTATCTCGCAAACCAATCGACAGAAAAATTTTTAAAATTCATTTTCGTGTTCAGTAGGTCCAAATCCATGAGAAAAAGTATGCTAGAACCAAATAACAAAATGGCTGTTGCCTAGTGTTATCAATGATTCGGAAGATGATCAGAGATTCGCAACTGCGTAGAAGTAAAAGAATAAGAAAACCTACAACACGTTATAATTATTTTGGTTTAGCATTAATTCTGAACAATTTGTTGTGATACTCAATAGATAAGAATATTATTAAGATTAAGAAACAAATAAAAGTGCTATGTTCGGTTGTGCCGAATCTTATATACCCTTCACCAAAGCATTGAAAATCGTATCAAGACCTTTAATTCGGAAGTGCACTTGTATAGGGGCCATGTTAAGTAATGGGCCGATTTCGTGAATTTTCAATTTTTTATACAAAATGTTGTTTTCCTAGTTCAATGGTGTGGGCGCTTTTGTGCCAAAACCATTATTACGAAGACTTTCAAAAGTAAAGTTCAGTCATTTATGAACCGACCTGCCTAAATTTCAATAGCAAACTTTTCAGGGCTATATGCGATACAAATAAATAAAAAAAATCTAGTTCTCACCATAAATGGGAAAATCTGATTTCAACCAACACAGGGACAGACGGACCTCGTTAAATCAACTACGCCTAAAATGCAAAACAACGTATCATCAAAAAATTCGAAATTAACTTTTGATCACGATTCACTATATCACATTACATATGCTTGCAAAATTTTTAACTGCTACCTTAAAAAATAACCAAGTTATTAACAAAATTCAAAATTACGTACCATCAAATGCATAATTTTCTTAAACAAAATAACGTCTCATCACACTTGGCAAAGAAAAAAATAGCAGAGTCTTTTTTTTAAGAACACAGCTGGAATTGGTTTTTGGAAATGTCAAAATTGGGTATTCTGTTTTATATTCTGCGGTTAACTGTTACGGACAAACCTAAATCAGCGCTTAAGCCATAGTATTTTCTTGCGCTTAGCTTTAACGCTACAAACTTTTTTCTCTTATGCTTATCCCGCAAGGTTCTACGCTTGTCTGCAGAAGACCAGAGTCTATGGCGGGAATCGAACCCGCAGCTCCGGCACTGATAGACTTGCTCACTACCGGGCCACCCTAAAACCCACAAAATAGAAATAAAAATGGAGATCAAATATCTAGATTGGCCAATAAATAGCTAAATTGCCATTACTTTTTAACAATAGCAGCCGACTTCACTCATTAACGCGCTGTCAAAATCAGGTTTTGCAATTGCAAAGCATTGATGCCGCGCTTTTTGGATTAACTCATAAATTTTGTATAAGCAAACGCGGTTACGATTTAGGTTTTTCTATTAGTGATCAAAGTGAAAATTATTGAAAAAGTAAAAATAAAAAGTGCTGTAAAAATATTCTATCAGCCCAATTATGAATACAAATTCCCTGGGAGTTTTTTCCCTTTCCCATTATGAATAAAAATTCCCTGGGAGTTTTTTCCCTTTCCCATTTTTTCAATTGAATTTACATAGGAAAAATGGGAGAAGGGAGAAAACTCCCGGGGAGTTTTTATTCATAATTGGGATGTATAATCGAAAAAAAATACAATTATTTAATAATTTTAAATACAGTTGAGCTTCTCCTCCCTATTATAAATTGATTTTAAAAACACTGTTACACTGCTTTCTTTTAATATCTTGATAATAAATTTTCATACAGTAAATTTTTCTTTACAATGAATAAATTTTAAAAATATAAATTTGAAACTTATTAGCCATACCTAAACAAGAGCGAAACGCGTTTTCTTGCTGTCAAAAATCCGCATGCCCATCAAATTTGTATGCAGCTTCCCTAAATAGCGCGGCGTCAACGCTTTGCAATTGGAAAATCTGATTTTGACAGCGCGTTAAAATAAGCAGGTTAGCTGTATTTGTTGTTTTGATAACCCTGTTTTTATCGTTCAATAATAAATAATGGAAAATTAGCTATTTTTAGGTCAAACTAGCGGTTTTAATTCCATTTATTATTTCTATTATGAGGGTTTTAGTAAGCACGAACGTTAACACTACTGTTTGTGACACAACGCCGACGCTCTTGTTTAGGTATGGCATATCAGCGTAAAAGCTACGCGGAAGAAAACGTTCCGCCTTCTGCTCTTATTAAGGTACGGCTGTAATGCATTTTTGTCTCTACATAAGGAATTATTTCAAAAAAATTCTGTTATTGTATTCAAAAATATGAAAATTAAAACAAAAAAAAAATTCTCTGTAATAACAACAGAAAGAAATAAATTATAACGTTATAATAAATAATATGTTATAATTTGGCAAAATTGCTTAATTGTTAAATATTTTAAATATTTGTTTAATTAAATAAAAACATACTTTCATTGATGATACGTTCTTTTATTTAACATAATTACAAATCAATATAACGTAACATACATAACTTAAAAAAATCATTAAATCAAAAATATATCGGTTATCGTATTTTAAGCTTATATATAATACATTGCTTTTATATCTCAAATATTTTTCATTTTACAACGTTTTTTGCTTCTCCTATAAACTAATAAAAAGTTATGTTACGTTATTTTGCATTTTTTATTAATTTGATTTATAAGGTCTAAAATCAATCATATAGAAATCAAACAGAATGACAAACCTTAATATATCCTTTGCGCCTGTGATGAAGAGTACCAAAAATGCAGTACAGAAAAAAGGACTAAACAGAATCAAAGTGAAAATTAGTTATTTTTTTATTCAATTGAAAAAATATGAATATTTGTAAAACCGAAATCTACTTAAATTTTTAATTTAACAGGTAAAAGTAAAATAGTAATATTTATGTAACTGCCGTGAAAATATTTTGTTTAATAAAAATTTATTACACCTTTGTCGTATAATTACACTGTGCAAGAAATTAACACTTTTTTTCGTGACAAGCTGGGCACCTGGCGTTTTAACATAATTCGGGTACGCTGAATCCAGTGGCGGTTTTTTAAGATTGGCTCTGGTTTTCGAGATATACCGTTATTGCGAAAATGGAGGAGGTTGCACAACATATGTTCGCGTAACTCAAAAACGCTTTAGCTTTTTTAAAATACCGAAATTCCGCAATAAAATTTCCTTTAAGAAAAGTAAAACCTCTTTCTAATATCCGCAGTCGTTTTAGAAACATAATTTTTTTTTGGAAAAAAAAAATAATTTTTTTAACAAAATTTCGAAATTTTTGTTTTTTAAAAATTCATAAAAAATTGGAAATGCAGCTATGCTTCTAATTTTTTTGCAGAAAAAACGAAACAAGCAATAAATGATTAAAATCTGCTTGCAACTTTTGATTTTATTCACAAAGGTCGACAAATTTTAATTAATTTAAGAATTTCATACAACGCAATATTTGTATTGGAGCCCCCCTAAGAAGTGAAGATAAGGGCAAGTATGTCTCGAGAAAATGTTAAGGACAAAAAATTAATTGAGGTCGGTCATACATTATATACCACTAGGGGCGACTTCTGGGAATTTATGGGACTTTTTCTTCCATATATATGAAGAATATAATTTATATGAATCATTTCATAGGATTTTTTTAACTATTAAATTCTTTATTCAACATTATGTATATATGAAGAATGTGCCAATGAAGAAAATTAATTTTCAATGACATTTTGACGTAAAATTTTTTAAATGCGGTTTTTGTGCCATTTACAATACAAAACAAAAGAACAAATATTCAAATTTATGCTATTCCAAAGAAATATGCATGCATTATTACCACACTTTCACTTTGCGGTAGGAATTTTGAAATATCCACAGTTACCGATTAAAAAATTATTTTCTGAAAAAATCAAAAGTTGTAGACAGACTGTAATCACTTATAGCTTATTTTGTTTGAAACTTTGTTTTTTATGCGCCTAGAACCATAGCCTTAAATTTTGCACCTGCAGCGCCTGAAATACCCCTAGACGGGCCAAATGTATGTCCAGCGCAACTTTATTTTCCATTCCCATCATTTGTTTCTAAGGCCTAGGATTCACTCCTAGGGGGATAAAATGTATGACCGACCTCCAATGTTTATTGTTCTTAACATTTTCTTAAAACATTGCCATATATCTCCACCCCTTAGGGGGCTCCCATACAAATATGGCCGTTTAATGAAATTCTTAAATTTGGCCCCTGCAGCGCCTATAATGCCCCTAGATGGGTCAAATGTATGAGCAGCCCCACTTTATTTTTCATCGCAATCATTTATTTCTAACATACCCACCCGCTATCTCCATTCCTTAAGGGGGCTTCCATACAAAATGTTCAATGCAGACTAGAAATATATTGAAGAAAAAGTCCCATAAATTCCCAGAAGTCGCCCCTAGTGGTATATAATGTATGACCGACCTCAATTAATTTTTTGTCCTTAACATTTTCTCGAGACATACTTGCCCTTATCTTCACTTCTTAGGGGGGCTCCCATACAAATATTGCGTTTTATGAAATTCTTAAATTAATTAAAATTTGTCGACTTTTGAGAATAAAATCAAAAGTTGCACACAGATTTTAATCATTTATGGCTTGTTTTGTTTTTTATACATCTGCAAAAAATTAGAAGCATAGCTGCCTTTTCCAATTTTTTATGAATTTTTAAAAAACAAAAATTTCGAAGTTTTGTTAAAAAAATTTTTTTTTTCCAAAAAAAAAATTATGTTTCAAAAACGACTGCGGATATAAGAAAGAAATTTTACTTTTCTTAAAGGAAATTTTATTGCGGAATTTCTTAAGCTTTTTCAATAGGCTAAAGCGTTTTTGAGTTACGCGAACATATGTTGTGCAACCTCCTGCATTTTCGAAATAACGGTATATCTCGAAAACCAGAGCCAATCTTAAAAAACCGAGGGCACCACTGGATTCAGCGTACCCGAATTATGTTAAAACGCTATGTGCCCGGCTTGTCTGTTTTTTCAACTAGCATAGTGTTATTAAATAATAAAAACAGCCTGAAGATATTTGTTCATTGGCTCATCACTTTAAAGGTCAAATGTGTTTTAATTTCAATATTTTAAAAAAGTGACACATAAACACACCGATTAAGTTTAAATAAATTATTTGTTTTAAATATTTTCACCGATTACATAAAACCTTAACACCTTTTTTAAAAACTTCTTTGTAGCTTTGTATTAACAAAATTTCGTAATCGACCTAGATTAATAAGAAAACGCACTAAAACTGAGGTTTTTGTAAATGTTGTATGTATGTGTGTGTGTGTGCCATATGCATACATATTAACTCCTAACTTAAAGAAGTAGACAACTTAATGCCAATTAAATTAATAAATAAAAAAACTGTTAGTGGCACCACAAGCATCTGTCCATTGCTAGAAACGTATGGAAAAAATATAAAACGACTTCTAACACAGTGTTGAAAATCAAATAAACATGATTATGACGATTGTGACCGTGATGAAGGAAATCTTTCTTTTTTCTCTTAAATAAAACTTACACATACTTAAACAAAACGAAGAAAAAAAGAGAGATAAATCAAAAACGGCTTTTAAACGCATATTAGATTTGGTCTTAGACATTCATATATAAATTTTTACAAACATACGAGTACATAGTTATTTATAAAAGCATTATATTAAGTCAAATCTCATTATTATAAACATTTGTCAACAATTTAAACAATACTGGGCATTCGAATGTAAACTCATCGGTTAATCACTCGATTAATTAACCGAGGTTTTTGTTTAATAGGTTAATAATCGGTTAATTCTGTTATTGAGCGGTTAACCGATTAATAAAGTGGGTAATTCCATGTCAAATCAACCAAGAGTGGGACCCGACCACATAGAAAAATTATCTGCCAAAACACAACATCACACTTGTAACCAGGGCTGCCAGAATTAACGATTTATCGTCATTTTGACGATTTTTGGTTCCAAAATTAGCAAAGTGCCGATTTGCTGATTTTTTTCTAAAAAGTGACGATTTTATTCAATCTTCAAAATAAGACAATTTTAAATCTTTTGATGTTTGTTATTAGGCAGCACAGAAAAAAAAAACATTTTTGTTCTTTTCCATAAAAAATTTTATGAGCAAAAGCAAAATTTTGAGTCAAGTCAATTTAAGTAAAAACTCGTACCAAAACCTTGATTGAGATTTTTTGAGCTATGGACTGATTTGGCTCATTTTTAACATTTAATACTCTATATATGTATATGAAACATTTTTAAGCCAAATTTTATCATCCTAGCTTCATGCCAAAGCTATAATTTCGTGAAGAAAGAATATTTCAGGTAAAAAAGAAAAAAGAATAATAAATTTAAAGAAGATATAAAGAAGTTAAGGTTTACAGGTCAAAATGAGAGATTTATGGGTATAAATTACAGGCAGTCGTGGTTTTTTGTTCATAACTTTGCATTTGTAGACCAATCTGGCTGAAATATAATAGCAAACTATTCCGTACTATATCTAATATAAATGTATAGCAATGTTTATATACGAGTCTTCGGAAATCCCATTTCAACAAACACATGGTTAGATTGACATCGTTAAACCAACTTTGCTATTCATAAGGATTCAGAATATACATATATACTTAATGGGGCCTAATATTAATGTTGTAGCCATTACGAAAGGAATGACAAACTTATATAAGAATATATACCCTCTGTTGTGAACGGTATACAAATTTGAAATTTTTTAGAAAATGGTCCGATTGAAAGTATCTTTTATTCTTAAGACTTTGGAAAAAACCTTAGGTTAATATAATATAGTAATTAAAGGTTTACAAAACAAATTTTTTATGAAAATTTTCCTTAAGAAACGTTTGTTAAATTTAACAAAGAACGTTTCCTGATGATCTGGCCTTAGCAACCAGTGAAATGCGCATACACAGAAAAAAGTGTTTTATCAATTAAAAAAATGGTTTAAAAAGTATTTAAATTTAATTAATGTGATAATTGAATCATTTATTTTTTTGTTGAATGAAAATTCAAAATTTACTGCCAGGCCCACAATGTCGACAAGAACATTTCTTTCGCATTTTTATATTGAAAACAATAATAAAAAACTAATACTTGTTTTTGTTTTCAATATAAATATACGAAAGAAATGTTCTTGTCGACATTGTGGGCCAGGCAGTAAATTTTTATTTAATTAACATATTAGATGTTTTGAAATAAATTTTCAATTAAAATTTTAATTAAATAACAAAAAGTCTTAATTGACTTTTTTGTTTAAAATAAAATAATTAAAACATGTAGAATTGTTGTTGGGAATTGTCAATATTTATTTAAATAAATTAACACATTGTTTGAAATGGCAAAGTTTTTTGATCACTTTTTTAATTAAAATTAAAAATATCATTTATCGAAAAAAGTTTTTCAAAATCTTAAAATTTTTAGTAATCAATATAATCATTTTGGTAATAGGTGCAAAATCAACAACTTGTTTGCTTGATATTATAAATTTGGAATAAATTTGGTGATTGGATAAATTTAATAATTTTTTCTGTGTAGGAACAGCTTATCCTCCAACAATAAATTGCAGTATTTTTTATCAATTATTTAAAAAAGGGAATTAAGCACAACAAACAAAATCTTTTAATAAGTAATTGTATTCCCAAAAACAACTTTGATAATTTAACAAACAATTTCATTAACATACGGGGATATATGTGTGTATATAATATGTTTTTATTTGCTTGTTTTTAAATAAAAATCGAACAAACTTTGTTTAAAAACTAAATTTAAATTATCCGATTTTTTTGACGATTATTTAAACAGAAAAAGACGATTTTTTTATTTTTTCTCAGGAAATTGACGATTTTTTCACAATTTTTGCTGGCAGCCCTGCTTGTAACAAATAAACAAGGGTTAATGACCCTATTCCTCTGGCCTTGAACCTCATTAATTTCTCTCAGAGAAATACTTGACTCTCTTACAGCTAAACAAGTACTTACAATCACCTGCTTTCGGCAATGCAACAAAATACAACTCTTCAGATAGGTGCCAATTTTCTATTAGCATGTACATTTTGACATTTAACATTGACACCAAAAGAACACATTCTTTTAAAAATTAACCAACAAAATCTAAAATTAATACTACATTCATATGCTTACAAGCAATTTTTCAATTTCATGAAATATAGATAGTATGTGTATATTACATCTCTCATTAAAAAACACATTTTTTTTATTCCAATGCTAAACCCGCGAAGCTCTTCGCTTGTCTGCAGGAGACCAGAGTCTCTGGCAGGAATCCAACACCAACCCCGGTACTGATAGACTAGCTCACTATCAGCTAGCCTACCGGGGCAGCCAACTTCCAAAAAAATTGTTTTCCTTTACAATCAAAAAATAGAAGAAAAGAACAACACTGTGAATAACACTGCGAATAAAGCTGAATAAGAACAAAGATGAAGTAGAACATTAAAACTGAAATAGAACATTCAAAGCATGTTCGAATGTTTTGATTGTAGACACAGACCAAAGAGAAAAATGCATAGGGAGAACATTTACGTTTTGATATAAGCTTAAAAAGTTAATAGTTACAATTAATTTAAATTTGCAAAAATTTATTGCTTATAATTTACATATGTATGTCGGTACTTAGGTCTAAGATTTTTTTGTTTAAATAAAATAAAGAAGAATTCACTTTTTACATAGAAATAAAAAATAAACATATGTATGTTTGTGCATATAAGGGTGTATTTTTTGCCAGTATTTGCAATAGTGGTTTGCAATGGGCTCGTTCGTAGGGTCCTTTAAAATATTATTTAAAATTTAGAAAATAAAAATACTAAAATTTATTGTTGGATGATAAGCTGTTCCTATGCGCATTTCACTGGTTGCTTAGGCCAGATCATCAGGAAACGTTCTCCTAAATAATTTAAGAAAAGCCAAAGCTTTCAGCAAACAAGACTACAGAGGGAATGAGAATTACCTACACTCAAAACGTCTTATATTCAACGATATCAACTCGAATACATAAAAACAAAATAATCAAATAAATTTTCGTAATAAAAAGTTAATTTGAATAATTAATTTCAATAAAGTATAATTCAAGGCAAATTTAAGAAAATGTCTCCAAAAAAGTCGTAAATACGACAAAATACACTTTTTTTTATTACTTAAGCTGTCGTCATCAATGTTATATAGGCGACAAATTCTAAAATGTGCTGAGGACATCGTTGACGACATTTGCGTCTATGACCATTTTGCCAACTGGGATAACATTATGTATTCGAAAATCGTTTTAAATTTAATATTATTAATAATATCATCCAACAGCTTAAGTTGAATATCCGAGAAAAATGAGGGCGTTGGGGCCTGAAACTCTAAGGAAAGCTCTGGAATGAGCACGCCAGTTCGATGCAAACAGTGGGCACCATTTGAAAGATATTATCTTTAAAACATAATGTAAACATATTTCAAAGCTATAATCTAAATTTTAGCACCTATTAAATATTTGACGTCCTACACGTAACCACTAGTTTTATTAAAGAATTATTTGCTCTAGCAAAACGTTTGGCTAGATCAAATATCATTTAACAGTTGGTAAATTACATTTTATAATTACCTTCTTACGAATAAAGTTTAGTAAATCAATAGGAATTGTTAATAATAAAGCTAAAGTTTGATAAAATTACTGGTCACGCTTATTTGGATGTTTTGTCAAATATTTGTTAGGTCTGAACACACCTTAAAATCCGTAAAAAAAATTTACTCATTAAATAAATTATAACGTTACGTATGCGCCACCCTGTAGTTTTTTAAAAAAAATTACTCATTAAATAAATTATAACGTTACTTATGCACCAACCTGTAGTTTTAACACTTTATTTTCAGCTATCCCAAATTTAACAATCTCGCCTTTGCGAGTGCTTTCTCATTTCCCAAAATATCTTAAGAAATTTTAATAGTAAAATATATTTTGCACTTCAATTTTTCATCTCTTCTTTAGGAACCATTCAAATACATTTAAGATCTCTATTACAATATTTATTTAATGAAAACAAATTTAAAAGTACAGTAGAATCCCGAAAAAGTTAATTCTCGTAAAAGTTAATCTCGCGGTTAAGTTAACCAAATTGTAGCGCTCATGTGCCGGTCTAAAAAGTTAACTCCGAGTTAACTTTTCTGAGCGTATTAATAAAAAAATGTCAACAAATAAGTATAAAACATAAAAAATCAAAATATATTTTAAGCCGAAAGTGATGAGTTTGAACAAACTTTAAAAATAAACTCAAGAAAAACTATAGGCGTTTTATTATTGTATATCTGAAGTCGCCATATCAAAAATAAAAAAGAAACGTCACAAAATTCTCGAGATTTTGAAAAACACAAAAAGGAGCAAACAGGAAAACTTTATATAGACCAAAATATGCTGATCTTAAAGCAAATTTGTATAAATGTTTTTCTTGAAGCAACGGAGGGAAACGTAATCGCGCAATAACTGGTCCAATTGGAATATCAATATCTAAGCATGAGTTCGCGTATTGCAGCTTGAAAAGACAGTTATGCCAGTAATGGATGGCTGGCAAATTTTTAGTACAGAATTATTTGAAAATTTGTAAAGAACTCATTTCATTAAATACATCAGATGTAGCAACTTTCATTTATTCTACATGACTGATTGTATAACTATTAACTATAAATTGTAGTTCAAGAGCAATTGTGAATAGGGACCGTAACAGTTATTCCTTTTTTCATAAAAGTCAGATGATAACAGTTATTTTTGAATTTTTATTTTTTTGAACTTTTATTTTTCCTCGAAAAAATAAAAATCATAAAATAACTGTTATTTTTGATCAAAAAAAAAAAAAATATAAATCAAAAAATTACTATTATTATTGTTCAAAAAAATAAAAATCATAAAATAACTGTTATTTTTGATCGAAAAAATAAAAATCAAAAAATAACTATTATTTTTGTTCAAAAAATAAAAATCAAAAAATAACTGTTATTTTTGATCGAAAAAATAAAAATCAAAACTTTAAAAATCATAATATTTTATCATATAAAAGTTCAAAAGAATCAATATGCTATACTTGAATCAGTTTTCTATATGCTTTTTTGCTTTAAAATGTCAAAATAACTGTTATTTTCGGTCCCTGATTGTGAACTTGAAACCAGTCGGTATAAATTAGATTTAATATTCTTTTTTGTAAAGATGAAAACAACGTAATTGAAATAAATTAAGTGTGTTATTTCCAAAAAATTTTGGTATGTTTTTAGAATTTAAAAACGCTCAGAAACGTTAATAATTCGAAAAAGTAAACAACCCTTGGGACATTTCGGTTTACTTTTTCGCGATTCTACTGTACTTCTTTTTTATGATTGTGTTAAATTCATAGTAATATTTAAATTAAATTTAGATCGTTACTTAAACAATTTATAGTGTTTATCGATGTGTTAAAGAGAACAGAACTTTCAAACCAAGTTTACCGCAATCGTTCTACTTTTTACCGACAGTAGGGCACTTGCAGCACTTAATAGCTCTTTTTTACTATTGACTTGTTTTTGAACAAGAAAAAAATGTGTCGCAACACCTTTAAATGTTCTTTGTTGTCATGCATCATTTATGATGCCATTCATACAATGTAATTTAAAAAAAGGAAAAACTTTCTACGAAAATTCAATACAAACAAAAACAAGAACGTGAAAAATAAAAATAAAAAAGAACAAATAAAAAACAAAACAACATCAAACACATTTATTACTTGAAAGAAAATTGTCAATACAAGTGAGTACTTTTGTTGTTTTCTATTTTGTTTTATTTGATTTCTTAATAGATTTAAGCCGCAAATAAAGACAAGTTTATGTCTTTATATACAAATTTGGTTTGTACTAAAGACAACAGCAACAACAACAACAACATTAAACCAAAAGCCATTTACTAATAGTTAATAAATACTGAGTTTTTTTGTTATTGAAAAGTATCTGGTATAAGTTAGTTCGTCCGTTCGTATGGCTGTCATTCTTTCTATTAGTCAGCCGGTCTATTTGGTCTGTGTGCAGTAGCAGCAACAGCAGCAATAGTACGAGTATTAAAAATAAAGTTGTTTGTTACATTTATCTGTTTTTGGTGGACTTGTTGCAAGAAGTAGTTGCTGTTTTATTACTATAATTGTTGTCGTTTTTGCGTTTATTTATTTTGTTTGTTTTCATGTCTACTTTAAAATTCTTTTTAAACACCTGATTATATTAGAAAATTTCATATAAACACCTAAACATGACTAAATTTGGTGTGAAATTAAATGTTAAATGGCTTAAAATGAATGGACATAATGTAAAGAAATGTTAAGGAATTAAAAAAAAAATAATTAATAAAGCTTAGTGTGCTCTTCTTTATAAGTGAAAAAACTAGTTAGTTGAAGGATTTTAGCTTATATGTGGGTTTGTGTTCTAAGTCTTTTGTATAAATGGAAATAATGAAAAGTTTTGATTTGAAATATATTTAAGAACCCTTTAACGGTTTGTGGATTAATTAATTCAGAAATATTTTCTCTTGTTCAGAATTGTTATCTCTGAATAAAAAATTAAATAACAATTGTGATTTTTCGTTGAACTATTGGTTTTTATTTGAAGTTTTTGAAATTTTAATTAGGCTTAAGTTTATCAAATTTAATTTTCATTAAATTAATTTTAGTCAAGGTAGGAATTTACAACACGAAACGAATTAATTGTTTTTTGATAATTTAATTTCTTTGACTGAACATGGGATTGAACTCGGGTCGAATTTATATGTTTCGAGATTAACCACATTCCCATCATCAGAATTCTTTGCGTTCTACCGTTTGCACCACTGCGGCGCCTGTCAGTCTATAGTCAAACATCAATCTGTAAACAGTGGTATTGGTGGATCGAAATTTGCTGTGATTAACTTCAGACTTTTTCTAGTTTTTGTCAAGACTTTGTCTTGCAACTTAAGTAAATTTGTTTTTTTTTAATGTAAATTCAATCCGAGTTCAATCCCGTGTTCAGTCAAAGGAATAAAATTATCAAAAAAAATTTAATAATTTAAACAAAATTAAATTTGATAGACTTAAGCCTAAGTAAAATGTTAAAAACTTCAACTAAAAAATTAAGTCTAATTAAGTTTTTAGATTTGATATTTAATATAAAGGGTATCCGAAAACTGAGGTATCATTTTAATTTTAATAAAAAAAAGATTTTTTTTAGATATAAAATTTTTTTTATTTAAGCTTATTACAAATAAGTTTCGGTTAAAAATCAAAAAATTTGTCGGTCAAGTGACCCCCTCAACTGGGTCGGCAGGCTCCCAATCTTTTACCAAGATTTTTAATCACTTTTGTCAATAAACTGTTATCAACTGCTCGATAATGTTGTTTTTGAACAGTTGTGAGATTATATGCTGCATACTTTCGATTTCAAAAAAAAAAAAAAAAAAACGTACAAAATGTAGTCTAAAGGTGGCAGATCGCGTGCGCTTGGGGGCCAATTCAACCCTCCTCTACGAGAAATAATGCGATTTTCGAACTTTTCTTTCAAAAGATTTATTGTTTGTCTTGCTGTGTGACAAGTCCTGTTAAAACTACATATTCTCTACGTCTAAGTCATACATTTTCCCCACAAAAATCTTCGGATCATCTCCCTTCAGCGATTTTAATTGACCCCAATTTTGGGCGCCCTTTATTAGAATATTTAAACGATTACACACTTACATACTGCTTTTCAAGAAAATTGGTATCAAAATAAAATCAGAAATATAACATCATATCGGCAACGAACAAAGGAATTTCCAGGATCTAGAACGTGTTACTTGCTCCTAAGTGGGAGGTTTTTTTGATTGCACATTAATATGGCTATGTAAAGTGAAGAAGAAAGCTTTTATCGATTTTTTATTTCTGATTTTTGTTTAATCAATAAGCATGGTGCAAATCTTCGAATTAGAACATATTTTTTCAAAGCAATTTCTTTTATACTAAAAAACTTGTGTTGTTCTTTTTTTAACAACATTTAGTATGATTTTGCACGGGACATTTTTTCCTACAGCGTTTGAAACAAACATTCGTTTAAGTTCAAATTGTATTAACTACGAAAAATTTCATATTTATTTATTTTATACATATTCACAGATATATTTTAGGTTTTAGTAATATTTGAGCCGTTGATTTTAAAAGTGAGACGACACCCTTTAATAAATATTAATGTTATCTTCTCTTTTTGAAGTAAATCATAAATATTATATTATAAAATAGACTAGTATAGTTCATATATTAACTACATTTTCACTCAAATAAAAAATACAACTTAAGAATAAAAAAACCTAAATGGATGACTTGATATTTTTTATGAATGAAGTGGTCTCACTTTCAAAATGAACGGATACATTTTAGAAATCAGAAGTAATTATTTTTCATTGAATACGCCGTCTGAGCTGTTTTATTTTTTAAATGCTCATTACAAGAATATTAATGCATTTTTCGGCTGCCTTAAATATTTGGTATTTCCTTCCAATTTTCTCTTAATATTGGAGACATCTCTTAAATTATGTCAGCGCAATTATGCATTATGTTAATTCCAGATATGTACTTTCGTGAGCACTTGAAGAAAGAAACTGCATCACCTTAAATAAAATTTTTTGTTTTTGCTATTCCACTAATTTTTCTCTTAAAGTAACTATTTGTTCTTAATAAAAGGATAGCCAAAATTATATGTTCATTGTGTGTATTATATGCAAATATTTGTTCTTAAGTTTAAGACACTAAATTAGAGGAACTGGATATAAAAGTTTCCTTTCGTCTGCCGGGTGGATATAGTGTCCTGCAGGCGGAAATCCCGGCTTTAAGGCGGGCGGCTAACTGGCTAATGTATTATCTAGGGTAAAAATTCGGATTAATTACTACCCAAATAACTGATTGGTTAATTTAAAATGGGATATTTTCGATTTACGATTAAATCGGTTAATTTCAGCCGATTAACCGATGTAACAAAATTTTTAATTTTTTGGTGTATTATAACATACTTTATTGTGTTTTTAATTATTTGTTCCGTCTCATATGCAAAAGGTATGCGTTTAGAGAATATATTTTTTCATACAAAAAAAGAAGGTGTTCAGTGAATTTTATTTCAAATAAGTGTTTGCTGTCAGCAGCTTTTTGTTTTACGTACTTATTATAAGAATATGTTTAGTTATTTGTTTCTTCTCATATCTTCTCATATCAATCTTTTAACAGAATTAACCGAAACAGTGAGAAGTGCTAAGCATTTTAAAATTTTAAAACAGGACTATAATGACATAATGGAAGATTTTATATGTTTAGAGAAATCCAGGAAAAGGACTGAGAAATTAGATATTCTGTATTATGGCTTGTTCTCGATTTCTCCAACATCTACGATAAGTGAAAGAGTTTTTTCCAAGTCAAGTTTTATCAAAACTTAAGAAATCGCTTACATCCTAAACATTTAAACAAAATTATTTTTGTAAAAGATTATTTGAGAAGTGCTCCTTAAACTATTGAAATAACCAATTAAATGATGAAAAGATGATGAACAGTTTATTTTGTAAATAATACATAATATGTGTTAAATAAAAAATATATACTTTATATTTATAAATTATTTTTTTGTTTGCTCCTTTTAATCAAGACTTGTTGTTATTGTTTTTTTACTAATAAACTCCAAATAATAAATAATTTATGTATTTGTATTTATTGAAACTGCTTAATTTATAAAAAAAAATATTAATCGGTTAACCGATCAATAACAAAATTAACCGATTATTAGCCGATAAAACCAAAACCTCGGTGAATTAATCGAGCGATTAGCCAATCAAAGTAAAAACCCGATTAATTGAATGCCCTAGTATTATCGCATATAGAGAAATATACTTTTATTTACTGATAGCAAGCCTGCCATTGCTTCCCTAGCGGGTGTCTACACGACATCTAGGTTTACTGTAGAATGTCGGATATCTCTGAATGAGATTGCGAAACATTCAAGAGTAACGCTGATATGGATACCAGGGCACTCGGACTGTCCGGGTAACCAGATAGCGGATGAGCGGGCAAAAAGAGGTGGTTGCATGGATGACACATCCATTGATCAATTCGTTGGCCTTCCAATGGCTCACTGAAAATCACTTATCAAGCGCGAGTCTTATAGAATTGCGCCAATGGGTTAGACCTGTGACCCCACCTGCTCCATATCTAGGGCACTATGACCTGGCTATGATGAAAGGAGAACTAATCTCTACTAAGGTTAAATAGGAACCAAATTACAACAGTGGTATCAGTCGTAACTGGGCAGTGGCCTGTGGGGACTCATGCTGGGATAGTGGGTCTGATATTCAATGACTACTGCAGAAGTTGTTATGATGAGAAGGAGGAAACTGTGTTCACTTCCTTTGTCAATGTCCTGGGATACGGGGCATCAGGGGAAAATACCTGGAAGAACCAGTGTTTGTCTGTTTGGGGGATCTATCTAGGATTGAACTTAAGTCACATTTTCTCTTCATTAGAAAAACGAATTGGTTGAATCCTGCAGTGACAGCATCTGAGTAACTACTCTGTAGGATGGGCATTGGCACTAGGAATCACAAAGGGACTACTAAAAGACGCAAGTGAGCAGTCTCTCGATGGCTGCCCATGAACTTTAACCTAACCTAAAGTACTGGAACACGAAAATACATAGAACATAGACAACAAAAACTTAAACTTTGTTTGGTTTCTTTTCACATTTCGATATTAGTTTGTTGTTGATAGAAATATTTTATTGGATCTGTACAATCAAAATATAAATAAAAAACAATTAATAGCGAGAAAATATAGTAAAAAGTAACAATAAAACCATTTTTAGTTTTCAGAGCAATTTTCTCAAAACAATAAGCGCGATAAGCTGAAAATACGAGTATGTGTAATAATAAAAAAAACATTTGTTAATAAACATATTAATTTCCGGTTAAACTTTTTGTGAAAATGCCGATATGTAAGAAATTCATTGTAGAATCAACAGTGTGCTTCAACAGTGTGCTTTTGTAAAATCGTAAATTCATTGTTATCAAATTAAAGACAACGCATTGTCAAATTGAATTTTATTTTGTATTAATTTTTCGGCTATGCTGTAAGAAATGATCTAAGCAACACATTATTTTATGTACCATCGTGATTTTATTTATGTTTGTTCTTTTTTAATACCGACATTGGCCAAGTTTAAAACAAAATATTATCAAGATCATCTTTTTGATTAAACGAGTTAAAGCGCAGATATTAAAATAAAATTAAATGAAATAGGTTTTGAAAAAATTTAAATCCTAAATTAAAAAAATATTTGTAAATAGTTTTAATACTTTAATAAAAATCATACAATTCCTATAATAAAGGGAGACTTGGGACTTGCGTTAACATGATGCTTATATCGTTAGGAGGCCCTTCAACTTCCGCTAAATATATTTTTATACCCTCCACCACCACTAGTGGTAAATGAGGGTATACTAACTTTGTCATTTCGTGTGAAACTTTTTTATAATACATCTAAGACCCCATAAAGTATATATATTCTGGCCCCATGAGTAATTCTAAGTCGATTTAGCCATGCCCGTCTGTCTGTCTGTCTGTCCGTCTGTTGAAAACTCGCTCACTTTCGAAAAACGCAAAAGAAAAGAACAAACTTGGTTTCAAATTGCTTGTAGTTATCCTAAGCTGTTTAGGATTAAAATCCAGTAACATCGGTTCAGTAGGATCAGAACTATGAATCAAAATGTGGAACCACCACCCTAAAAAAAATTTTGATAATGATATAAAATTTTGCACGAATTAGAACTGCAAATCATACTGGTTAATTTCGTGAAGATCGGTCCATAATTGACCATAGGCCCCATATAAACCCTACTCGCGGTAAACAGCTAAGTTCACCTAAAACCGTAATAAATAACGCTATCATACTAAAATTTGGTACGTCACAGTTTTATAGCACCTCAAATCACACTGTAAAAGTTCGTGAAGAGTGGTCCATAATTTACTCTAGACTCCATATAAGCCGTACTTCCGGAAAACAGCTTAGTATGCCTAAAACCGTAATTAATAATGCTATTATCATGAAATTCGGTACGTCACAGTTTTATAGGACGATACATCACACTGCCAAATTTCGCGATTATCCAACCATAACAGATATAGATATTGCGGTAAAATTTCTTCCTACTAAGATTCATATGGCCAGAAAAAATATCATGCAATTTTGTGAAATTTACTGTTAACGCTAAAACTAAATAAACTGCCGTATTGAACTTTATTCTAATTTATTTTTTGTAATATCAGTAATCAGTCTTCAGGTCCAATACAAATTACCCTCCTAAAAATTATTTTTGTTCTGCTTAAACTGTTACGAATCATGATATTTTACCCAAGCCCTCTGTCGGTGGAGGGATCAAAGATTCGGCTCAGCCAAATATAGCACTCTAACTTGTCTATTTTTAGAGAAATTACATATATGGTAAAAAAAAGTAAAACGAGTACCTTTTTCATAAACAGGCTGGTCTGAATCCAAAATACTTTGGTATTTGGGACTGGTTATAAAACAAAATAAGGTTTGTTTTGAAGGGTTTAACATAATCTTTTTTTTTGTGAGGCGGTCTATTGTATGTAAATACTTATTATTATAAACACCCACATGAAAATAATTATAAGAACACTAAAATAATTTTGAAAGTTTTAATACATTTTTTGTAAAGGCATGCCTTCTTTAAAATTGCTTTATAAAAATCGAAAGTATTATTTTGTTAATCTGCTTTGTACAGATACACCAAAATGCAAGTAATATACTTTGAAAAATGTAATGGCAGAAAATTAATTTTAATCAATCGACTACAAACAAATAAACTTTCAGTTTCTTCTTTACCTTTTCAACAACTATTGAACTCGATCAAGTTTGATTAAATGCCAGTAATATCAACAATATTCATTAACAAAAAATAAATTAAAATGCATATCATGCATATTAATTAAAGACAAACAAAAAAAATTTAAATACTACAGCAAAAAAGAAAAAAAAAGCAGAAGACAATTTGTATAACTGGAGGAAACTTTGTCTGGCTACTTACAAAATCGAATGTAATCATAAAACTTTAAACTAAAAAAGTAGTTGAAATTATTAACATCCATTTATAGGAGTTTAATGAATAACTACAAATTGCAGATAGCCAACTAATGAATAACCAGACATAATAAAATAATTTACTCAAAAAATTTACATATTTTAAAATTAGGCATGTGTTTGTTATTTATTTTGAAATACAAATAAGAGAAAGAGAGAAAAGTACTAAAAATTTCACTTTCTTTAAGTTTTTATAACTAGCAACCAAAAAAAAATCTACACATACAGTAAAATATTTGAACATATAAGGTGCTATTGCCACACTTACATCTTTACAAACATTCGTATAAATAACAATACTAACACAACAACATATCAAATAATCTGTACTGTTACATGTGATTATAAAAAATGATTGCATTGCATATATTCATTTGAGTACCTTAAAGTATTTCTGTTGTGAAATTTTGTAAATTTAAGGTAAATTCCACAAAAAGTTAAAAATTGTTTTTTTTTTTAAATTGCATAAAGAATGCTCGTAGCATGGGCAATAAATGTGTTGGTTATTTATTTAAAAAACCATGTTTGTTTCTTAAGTCTTTCGTTTTGTAAATAGGAAATTCAAAAAAAAACTATTCAAACATTTAATAGTAAATAAGCAATAAATCTTACCGACAATATTTCTTTGTCATTTGCATTTGTTTCCAGTAAAATTAATTAGTTGCAGTCATAAATAAATAGAAACGATATGGCAATTGCGACAAAAGTTAAAAGATTTTTAATTTTGTTAGCAAAATGTTAAACTGACAAAAACTGACACATCGACATTTCAACATAAAATGAAAGACTTAAAATTTAAACAGTCTGCAATAATAATGAAAGTAAAAACAATGGAGTTAACTTAGAGATATGATGCCTTACACTGGAACAACATACATATATAAAGGCCTGAACAATAAACCCAGAAAAAAAAACAATTTTTTTAATATGGCACCCTCCAATAAAACTATATTTAGCTAAAATTATTAACATATTATGGGTTATTTGTCACCAGCAACTATATTATGGTTAAATTAGTTCTCATCAAGAAGTCACAGCTATATTATGGTTAATAACAACAGAAATATGTTTAACACTTTTAATATCATGGTTGTTTTTTAACCACAGCGTATTGATCTTGGATACGAGGAAAATACTATTGTCAATTTTAAATCAAACAATTACAGAGTGCAACAACCAAAATGCGAATGGGATGAAACCAATTGCAAATGAAAGTTGACATATATTTTTTACACGCATTTGAAGTTGAGGATTTTGGAACGCTGTCTAACAAGAAAATATCATTGAAAATTTGATAAAATATTGCTTATTTATTTTTATTATTCTGGAAAGTTGTGGTTTCTTATTGGTATTGGGGTCGAGGAATTCAATTTTGATATTTATTTTACCTAAAACTCACGCTAGATGGCGCTGTCATACAAATGATGCTATTTATTTCAGATTCTCATAGAGAAAACGGTGTATTTACTTTTCTTTAGGCTGAAAATTTAATTTTTTATGTTGGCTTCATTGTAGAACATATTTCTAAAGCGATATTTTCTTCTTCTTATTTTTATTAAAATAAAATTAGCTTAGTAGCTTCACGTGATTAATTTTTCTGTTTTGGATTTGAATTACCAAGGCGAATTCATGTATGCGGTGGTGTCGACACTACAACAAGTAACAACACAACAATGTATTTTTTTTGTTGCGTTCGTTGATCGATATGTCAAAAAGCACAAGCAACTCTCTCTCTAAGTAAGGAAAAAAAATAGCACAGCTGTGCTTTCAACGCCACCTGAAAAATTAATTCGCCTTGCAAATTACATTTAAGTTACAAATGAATGAATGTTTGTGGAAACTATAATAGACAAATTTGGTCTTAAAATATGAGAGCATGAACAATTGTATTCACAGTATTTTGGATAGATTGGGTACCTGAAAAAGTATGCAGAGTTTGCAATAGTTCTTTAATTAAGTGGTTATAAAAGAAAAGGAAGTGTTCCAATGTTATGGTACAATCCAGGCAATTTTTTCTGTAGACTCAGTGCTAGAAATTTTTCTTGGTAAAAAACGAGAAGCAGATAGTGTACAAAAAGGTAAACGTCTCTTGAATGCCTTTAAGGAAGTAGGTGTGAATATGTCATTAAAAATTATTTTCTTCATCACCATATGGATTGGTTTGAACACCAACTTTTCACCGAATCTGATGAGCAAGGCTAACGTTTTCACCAAGTACCTTTAACCATGGAAACTAGGTACAGCGAAAAGAAACTTGATTAGGTGATTTATGCTGGTGGTTATAGAGAACAACCGATACAGAGATCCACAACCTACTACTTCTGGAGCTTTTGCTTCTTCAAACATGCAAATTGACAGTGATAGTGATAATGATTAAGCGGATCCAAAATAAGATATAATAACATACATATAATACTTTTATATAAAAAAATTGTTTTAGTAATAAAAAAAATATTTTTCCAATAAAAACACAATTCTTTTTCATAAAAATTTAATTTTTGTAATAGTAACGTACTGAGGATAATAAAATTTACTTCGTAGTATCATTAGAAATATCTTTTACTATGAAGCCAACATCAAAAATTGTTTTTTCAAGCTAAAAAAAGCAAATACACCGTTTTTTCTCTGAAAATCTACAAGAAATAGCAACATTTGTAGGACAGCGTCATCTAGCGTGAGTTTTAGGTAAAAATAAATACCAAAAATGAATTCCTCGACCCCAAAAACAGTAATATACCACAACTTTCTAGGATAATAAAAATATATAAGCATTATTTTATCAACTTTTCAATGATCTTTTCTTGTGAGACAGCGTTTTAAAAAATCTCGCACTTAAATAAAAAAACCCTTGAAAGTTTTGTTATGGATAATGTCAACTTTTATTTGCAATTGGTCCTCATGGGAAAGAGAACTAACACCAAACTTGTCACGTGATAGTTCTAAAGTGGTAGGGACCGATTCTAGTTCCAACACTTTATATGAAGAGGACTTGTCACTTTAACATGGCGATGTCCTAGGAGGGGGTTAAAAGGCACATTTTCGACACTTTGTAACAGGTCACAGAAATAAAATAAATGGACACATTAAATTTCGGTTAATATACCTGTCGCAGATAATATGACAACAATTTCATAATTTTTTAATGAATTTAAAACGAATTTAATAAAAATCATTTTAATTTTTGGTGACAATTTTTATATTAACCAAGACAGGACAGGTTTTTCCTTCACTATGTGACGCATCACAAAGAGCCAAAAATATATATTTGACCACCACCTAGGCCAACACCATGTTATCATCCCCTTCATATTAAATAATAGAACCAGAAGGAATCAGCCACTACCCGCCCAAAATCTGGTCACATGAATAGTTTTGTGAATAGTCTGGACTAACTACACTTTAAACACATTATCACCAGTTAAGTGATAGGTCTTGTTTTCACCTATCACGATTCGTTCCTTTTTATGATAATATTGTGTACACTGGTCACGGGATAAGTGCTTTAAGACTAATTGACACTTTTTCATTAAAAGCACTTTTGTTGGAGGTGACCATATTAAAAAATTTTTTTTTTATTTATTTTATTAATTTTTATTTTTTCTAATTAGTAAAATTTAAATGGCAGCTAGGTGAAATAAAAGACTAATCCGATTCGTTTTCAACGGTACAAAATTTTTCTATGAAAGAAGCAAACTCTGCATCACTAACTAAGACCGTATGTCTACAACAGCATCAAAACTCCAACCCCAGAGGACATTTGAAATAACTTACTAGACACAGCCGGTCTTCGATGAATATTTCGATTCGCTAAAAGTTGTCTGAAAAAGTATGTTTTTTAGCCTATAAGATTATGTGGCAAATTGTCAGATTCACCCTGATGACAAACATTACATGAACACACAAACAGATAGACGAACATCATTCGATTGACTCGGAATTAAGTTAGATGTATAGATATAAAAGAACAATTAAATAACCCAACAAACACGGAGGTTTCATATAAAATTTAAAATGATTTGAAATAACACCTTTTCTCAAACGACAAACGGTTGATAATAATTTGAAAATGATTGGAAAATCATAGCATTCTCAACATAAGGGGAAAATGGTTTTCAAATTGAGAAATACCTTTATTTTCAATTTTCTTTCAAACGTAATTCTCAAATGTTTTTCAAATGTGGACTTTAATACAATGTGGAACAAAAATGACAAATATTTTTTTTATTTAAATTCATTATTTATTTAAATAAACTGTGAGTTTTACATTCGGCACTAGTGTTGTTTCCTTTCTCTAATTCTTGCAAAGACGAAATACTTGGCTCTTTTTTGTTTTGAGGGTTGTCATATCGTAGCACCGCGAGCGTATAACAAATTTATAATTTCTTCACTTTCCCCTTTTTTATTATTATATAAGTTTTTACTTACGAATATATTTAATATTTTTTAGCAACAAATTAAGGTTTTTTAAAGGCGAATTCACTTCACGTAATGTTAACTATTCTTTAATTGTGTAACACATTTAACTTTAATCGCCATTTTTTAATGTTTACATTTATTTTTCGCATCAGTGCTGTCAAGTTTTTTTTTTTTTGGTTTGAGAATAACGTTTGATAACAATTTGATATCAAATTGATAAAACATTGTATGTCAAATGTTTACATTCAAATCATTATCAATTTGAATTGAAATGTTAAAATCAAACAGTTGAAAATGGTTTGAAAATTGTCTTTGATGTCAAATGACAAAGTCATTTCATATCAAAGGTTTGACTTCGTGTTTGTTGGGAATCTTCAATTAGTCGTAGTTTGAGTGAGCGATGTATATCGATATATTGGAGATACTTCAGGTTTGCCGATATCTCGCTATCGGCAATATTTTACTGTCAATACGACGATACTTTTTTTTAGAGTTTTTTGAACCAATAATTGAATTTTCAGTGCTTATTTTTTGCTAACAACTAAAATAAATAACAGATTAAAAAGCAGAACATAATATTAAAACAGCATAAAAAATCGTTTCTTCTGATTCTTAAGCTAGAGGTCCGCAACACGCGTTTGATATTTTCATAGCCTTTTTGTTAAGACGCATTCGATGCATGCAAATGTAGAAAGTAATCCTACTTCATGCGATCTATGTGTTTATGCATTCTTCGCATTTGCTGTGAAACTTGTCACTTTAATTTTAGTTACACTGAGTCAACTTTTTTGACAAATGCATAAACGCCGCGACGCATGCAACGAGTGCTGTGGACCTCTAGCTTAAGCCGTTTAGCTTCGCACCATACATTTGTACGTTTTAGGAATTTTCTGCTTATTTTCATTTACGTTTGTGAGAATAAAAATCATTATGCTCAACATTTTGGGTCACTTCGAAGAGGCTACAAAATCTATAATAACAACTGATATATTGTCTGATGCTATTTCGCTAGTTAACAGTCTTCGAAAATTAATAAAAAATACAATAAGTGAATCTGCGGAGATGTAGAATAGTTTAGAGTCCCAAGAATTTGCGATAAACTTAGCATTAGCTCTGAATGAGATATTAGAGGGAAAAGAGAATAATAAAAGTATAGTTTATCTACAATTCTTGACTCTCGATTTGTGTTCAAAAACAAGCCGAACACTATTTAGCATACGATACACATACCCAGAATTGATATCTATTCTTTTTAATGTTTGTGTATTACTACACAACCCTTTAAACCTTTCATAACTATTTGCGCGAAAGACGATATGTGTTTTTTTGTCAAAAACACATATCGTCATATAAAATGTAAAAGGGCTTATCATCATTTTTAAAACATTTTTAGGAGAGATAAAAAACTAAACATAAAGCTAACTTTTGTGATTATAACAACGAGTGTTTAAAATTCTTATTCACACTGTGTGTCTTACTTGTATAATATTTTTAGCTTTTCTAAAGTATTTGGAAAAAGTTTCTTGACGAGCTGGCCTAAGCAACCAGCGAAATGCGCATAGAAACTAGCTTTCCAATAACAATAAATTTCAGTGTTTTTAATTATAAATAAAGATTGGGATTATTAGTACATCATTAATAAATGAATTAATCAATTATTTTTTCTAGTTAGTTACATTAATAAAGTGTTAACTAATGATATTATTCTGAAAAACGGGTTTTGAATCGCAATCGTTTTTTTCTAAAATTTTGTATCACTCCTGAAAAATGTTTTAAATTGATAATAAGCCCTTTTGTATTTTTTATAACGATTTGCTCTTTGATTTTATAAAATTTTTTGTTTTTTGTTGCGTTTTCCAGCGAAAACGGCACTGAGCAAAACTAAAACGAACAAACAATAATGTGCTGAACCGAACACAACGAACTTTGTGTTTTTTTTTACAAAAAATACAACACAATCAGCCATGTCACAGAGTGCAATTCCGTTCTTAATGATTCCGTTCGGAACCGAAGAAAACATATTTGTTTACTGATATAAAGTATATTTTGATAGTTTTTTGGCCTTTAAGATACAGAAAACTCCTATTCCGTTCATTAAAACGAAAATGGTTTTATTCCGCAAGTTTTTTCGTAATTTTCTGAAACACAAAAATACGGAATGAATTTCGGTTCCGAACGGAATTGTACTCTGTGACATGGCTGAATAAAATGTTCTCTTTTTTATGATGAGTTAGATAAGCAGAGGTATTCTTCCTGTGTCCGAAGATCAAAAAGAGAGAAAAGTTTTTTTTAGGTATTTGTGTTTTCCATATTTCTAACCAGGCCTGCCATATTTGCCGATTTTGTTGTAAACACTTAAACCACGGTAACTTTGTTTATTTACTTATAATTTATTATACACAACCAAACGGAAAGTCTTTTAAAACTGTATTAACTAATTTTATAAAAACCGATTAAAAAAATTGAATTAACTTAACGGAATTTATGAACACAAAAAATTTTTTGAATTTTGATGGGGAGTATTTGGGCTTATTGGCTAATGAGTTACTATCAAAATCAAAACTTAACAAAAGCGAAATTAACAAAATTGTTAATAACTGTATTAATTTTTATATAGAACTTTCAAATCAAATATAAAAATGTTTTGATTTTAAACAAAAATTTTATAAATCTTTAAATACATGTATGATTAACCTTAACAAAATTATGAAAAAGCAAAATATTTCTTTTATGACAATTCTGAAAGAGTTCCCCAGCTTTATTTCTGAAAAAGAAAACGAAATTTTAGACCCTGAATTAAAATAGTTAAAACTTATTTATTATTTATTAAGATTGAGAAGGAACTGAAGTAAATTTGCAAACTGTTTGGCAAACCAATTTCAAACTTAAAACGTGGGGATTCTACGGATGCATTTCCAGTGTTCCTTCCACATTCTTAGAAATAATTTTTAGCCAAGTCAACCTTACTAAAACCAAATTTCGATGTTCCCTGGAAAATGAATCTTTTCAAGGAATTCTTTTTTCTAAAGATTACTTAAAATTTAATAATGCAAACCGTTTTGATGTTGATATTTAAATGGATGTAAATAAACTATTAAACTAAAATATGAATCTATAAAATATTTGTTAAAATAAAATTTTAACTATAAAAACAATTTTAAGCTTATTTACCAATTTTTTTCAAATTAACTACAATTTATTTATAAAAATATTAATTTGGAGGTTTTATATGGGTTACATGTAAGTTGCTGAATTTTTCTGTTTTGTTATTTTTTGTGTTAATAAAAATATGTTTCATTGTTCTTAAGGGATATTTTTAATTTGCCGATTTTTTGACGATTTTCTTTAATTGAATTGCCGATAATGCCGATTTGTTTTTTAAACATGCCGATTTTTCATCAAAATTATCTGGCACTCCTGTTTCTAACGTACCGAACACTAACACATTGTTTAATGCTTATTTTCGAGTACTACTCTAGATGCAAAGCTCGAATATTTCAAAGGCGATCTACTTAAATCGAATCGAAAAAACTATTATTGTGCTACTTAACATGACTTTGCATTTCTAGAAAATGTTCCGATAAGTCTAACAGAAATGGGGTTCAATTCTCGTTCTGTGATAAATTGAAGTGAAGAATAAGCTTTTCATTTTTGTTTTCACAAGTACTTTTCACTTTAATTTTTCAAAAATATTGATTTGCTGATTCTCGTTGTTATCATGAAAAAGGGTTTCATTCCCTATGCTGTGAAAAAATGCCAAACCAGAAAAAAGACTAAACAAAATGTCAACATTAATGATTTTATTTGACTTATCGCAAATAAATTGGGATAAACAAAAGTAAGAACATGCTATTGACAACGTTTAATTGCAGTTAATATAAATTTATATGTTATAGAAATATTAATTTAATTTAAAAATTAATAAAAATTTAAAATTTTTATATATAAAAACTTTTGTGCCGGGTATGAGTTCCTAAAACTCAAGAACCGCTGGACCGATTGACAGTAAACTTAAGCAATAAATAATTTAAGTCTGGAATCGGGGTTCTCTTAAGCTTAATCTTAATTTGGCAGAAATTCACAAAATATATTTATAATGGCCTAAATAACTTTTGAAAACTGACTAAATGACTAACTAAACTAAATGATAAGAGTGGTGTTACACAATTCATGAATATGTAGCAAATGTAAACTTTTATAATCATTAGAAGTAACACAAGCGATATTTCTTTTTCATTTAAAAGAATTGGGCTGGATCTTAAAGCATGAAAATGTATCGAATGAAAGTCGAGAAAACAGAGCTTAAAAAATGAGAGGAAGTTGAATTAATGAATATCTAATGTAAGAATATTTAAAGCCGGTTCAACAAGCCAAATTAACAACAAGGAAAAATGTCAAAGAGCTTAGGTAACGCTTTGTACCTGTTGGAATCAAATCTCGTTTTGTATAATGAGCTAATAAATCTAAGCATACTGAATAAAAGTATATGTCTATGAAATTTCTAAAATAATAACGGAACTATTTGAGAGAAAAATTAACCAAAAGGACTTTGATGATCCCTTTGTTAAACGACAATTATATATTTTATTGGTTAAACCTATTCTGGAATGTGTCTCGTTCGGCTGACATCTCCAGAATGAGGTACATTCTGAAAAATTGGAATCTGTTCAGAAGTAGCTCCTATTATTCTGTCTATGAGTACTACATTGGAATCCAAATGTTAACTTGCCTCCGTATGAAAATCGTTTAAAACTTATTCAACTTCCCTCCAAACAAAAAAAAAAAATCGAGGAATATATATGAACATCTCCTTCATGCGGATTTTCTTGAATGGTGAAGGTCCAACTTCTTAAAATCCAGAGTTCCAACTTCTAAAAATTGAGTTTTTAGTTTCTATGTACCATTCCAGATATTGTATTTTCCTTAGAATTTAATACTATAAACAAATATGCCAATTTTGATCCGATGCGGAGAACGTGCTCGGAATGAAACAACTTTTTGAGATACAAACATTAATTTCTCTGATCCTATTAGCCTTGAGACTAGCCAGTAAAAATATTTGTTTCGTTGGCGAATTTAATTAAATAATATTTAGTTAACGCAATACCCTGCACTATTAGCATCGGACTATTATTTGTCTTGATCGATGTTAAACCTGACAGAAACAAGCTTCACTTCAATCAGTGGCCAATTTACGGCATTCGGTATCGATCGAAATTTGTATTGAAATTGTATTGTATTTCCGATCGATATCGAATGTTGTTATATATTTACGTCACATACACTCTGCCTAAGTTTGCGTATTGAAATACAGCCAGATCGGTCCATAGATGAAGGAGATATAAGCAAAAAAACCACGACTGCCTCTAATTTTACCCATAAATCCCGAATCTTTTTCCTGCATATCTGGAGAACGGCAAGAGCCAAAGCTTCCAAATTAGGTACAAACATCTTGATGATCAATATACAAGCTCTCAAAGTGGGCGGAATCGGAGATTTCTGTATATATGGAGAACGAAAAGAGCTAAAATTTTCAAGTTAGGTAAAAACACAGCATCCCACAAAATGTGGGCGGGATTGGAGGAGTGGGCGTGGCACACAACCGATTTTTTTATATCTCAAGAACGGCAAGAGGAAAATTCTCCAAATTTGATACACATATCAATTTAAAAATTAGGTACAAGCCTCTTGCTTATCAATACGCAACATCCGACAAAATGTGGGCGAGATTGGTGAAGTGCACGTCGATACATATATAAGTCAAATTGGTTAAAAAATACGTTGGTATTTCAATCTGTCGAATCAGTGAAAAAATACCCGAGTAACGAAGAATATATTGAAATCCTTAAAAGTACTCTTTTTATAATTAAGTTTGTTGACATAGATGTATGAATAAATGTTTATATATATGCACGTATGCATTACAACATAATAACATATTAATAAGTTGCTTTCACAAAAAAATCTTATATTAGAGTCGCTGACAAAAAATTCTCATATAAGCATCGCTTCAAACTAGAGTCAATTGCTAAAAAGATTACAAAACTAAATTTTCTAAATTTGAATTCAACATTAACCATTAACTTATTCATAAAAAAATATTTTAGGTATTTAAAAGGTTCATTCAACAAATTTTCATAGAAATTTCATTTTATAAACCTTTTGCAAGCCTTAAATATTATTTATGAACAAGTCTTTGGCTACACAATTGCATATCCGAAGAAAGTAAAATAGTTTTTATTGATGAGCTCAATGTATATTCAAATAAGCGAGTTTTCAATCTAGAAGGAAACATTTTACAAGTTCCCAGTAATGAGAAAAGTCAAATACATTTAAAATGCTATTCCAATTCAAATAGATAACATTAAATAAAGCAAATATCCGAAATACAGTACTAATCTATATGATACATAACGGACATTTACCGTATCCAACCATTGTGAAGGGTATATAAGATTCAGCATAGCCGAATATAGCACTCTTACTTGTTCCTACTAATGCTTATTGAAGAAAAAGTAAGAAAAACGACAAAAAATATTAAAATTTATTAACAAGTAAATAATTTTATTGCCAAAAATTAAAAGGATAGGACAATTTGTTATTATCAACATAATACAATAAAATAAAAGAAAAACTTTAAAACTTTATGTCTTTTTGTTTTTGTTTTTTTAATTTTCTCCAAAATGAGAAGCCACCTAATGCAATCAAAAACAAAAGACTTAAGGCACAAGCTTGATATTTAACAAAATTTTATTTCTTTTAAACAATTTAATTTTAAAAATGGAAAACCTAATAGGTTGTTATATAAATAAATAAAATATACAAATTTTATTCGATTATATATATATAAATGATTGACATATTTAAACTTTATTTGATTATGTAAATTATTTCAGGCGTGTAACTGTTTGTTTGGTTTTACAAGCAAACAAGCCAATAATGTAGACAAATGAATGAACTGGCCATAGTTAACGAAAAATAGACAAACGAAAAAGGAGATCAAGCTGTTATCAATGCGATAAATTTCAACCAACAAATCTTAATTTGAAAGTGAAAGAAATGATATACAAAACAAAAGATTTAAGACACAAACCTTTTGTATATATAACTTAAAGGCAACGATTGTAATACTTACAATTAATATTTTTGATATTTTAAAACGTTTATCCATATTTATATATTCCATAGCGTTAATATATGAATTTTTTTCTTTGATTAAAGAAAATACAAATACAAGATATTATTCAACAAACACTTTACCAAATAAATTGAATGAACAACACTATTAATTGTTGTTGTATTTGTTACTTAATAACACGATATTTCAATGTTGTAATATTACACTTATGCAGACGATTTTTTAATTATCTAATTAGTTTGTTTGATAAATTAAAGAATCAGTTGTCATCATTAGTTAGACAATATCTGTCTGTCTGTTGGTTTAACGATTTTGTTTTTAAATTCCGTTTTCTTGTTTTATAATTTGACTTCTCTTAATTTAATTTAAAATTATAACGTTTTTTTTTTTATTATTTGAGGTGTTTATTAATTTCCACAGCACGTATTTTAACACTGAACTAAAAAATACAGAACGTTTTTTATTTCATTCAAAATGAATTAGTTAAATTTTTTCGTTTAAACTTTCACAAAAATTATTTAGAAAATTTTATATTTTTTCTTATGGTTTCTTTTGGGTATTTCGCAAGAAAAATTATATATTTGTTAAAATTTGTGATATAATAATTTTCTTGTATTTTTTTTTACAAAATCTTTTTATTTGTAATTTTCTTCAGCTGTAGTAGTTGTTATTTTCTTTGTGTTGTTATTGTTTGTTTCTGTAGAAAAAGTAAAATTCACGTTCACACGCTTTGCACTCACGATTGCAACTGTTTTGTCTGTCAGGTTTTTTGTTACTTGGTAGTCTGTCTACGAATACGACGAGTACCAGGCCATAAACAAACACCCAAAACATCCGACAATCATCTCGACCGAAACTATTGAACCAACTAACAACCAGTCATTCATCGTTTTTGGTAGCATAGTCGTAGTAAGCTATAGTTGAGCTTTTTTTTTGTTCGTTGGCTTGTCTGTTGGTGTTTTTTTGCGATTTATTTGTAGCTAAACATTTACAAGAGCGAAAAATAAAACTTTAAGTCAAGCTAAGTTCGGTGAGCACTTTTTCTTCTTCTAACGATTCATGCTTTTTGTTGTTGTTGACGTCTTGTATTGTAAGTTGTTGTCGAATGACCACCAAACACGTCTTTTTTGTTGCGTTTAGATCACTTTGAATTCATACGAGTGTAAATAACTAACATTTGGACTTGTAGTTAGCGCAGCGGTTGTATTCATATAGTATATTTTATGATGATTGTAAAATTTTCTTTTTTTTTGTTATGCTCTGTTTTAGTATCTGTCAAGAAAGCATTGCAATACTTAATAAAAATACGTATAAAGACAGTAGAGAAAGAAACCACAAATAATAAAACTAATAAAATTTGCAAAACTTGTGCAAATTAATAACTGCTCGTATCGAATAAAAGACATGTATAGAATGTTATCCACACCTTAATTATTGGTCTATCAAGCACAGTCGATGAATGGACAATATTTCCGATAATTGATCGCAGAAATCGTAGATATATAGTAGAAACTCAATCGGAATATAAATTAGCTTATCTGAACCAGTCTTAATGAATTGACGCAACTCCTTACGAAGTGGAAAAGTCTCTCCAATACAATACCAGAAACATGTTTTTCTCGTTCCTGGAAACAGATAAAGTCCGCGAAATCAGAAATACTTATTATGTATAATATAGACGATTGTCATATCTAACCTGATACTCTAATAGTACATTTTCCAATTGGTAAGCATTCCCACGATATACATGTTAATTTAAAGAGAAACGGCTTGTAAACTCTCTTTTACTCTTATGTGTTTAGTTCTTATTTTTCGTGTTATCATTTTAGTTTCTTAATTTTTTTTTGCCTTTAGATTCTCTTATGACGTTTATATATTATTTTGCGGTTCTTTGGATATGTGTATGTGTATGTATGTGAGTTTTGTTCGATTTCAATGTTTTAGTATAAAAAGCGTGTTCGAGCCTCTTCTGTTAGTAGGTCAGTAGTGGTCTTCTTCACTTAACAACCACAACAACAAAAATAATCATCAGCATATGCTAAGATATCAACAACAGCACCAGCCACGGCAATGATAAAAAAAATTACCAACAATCAAGAACACACACACTCTTTTACACAAACTTTGCCTTTTATATTTGTATGGTCGTATATATAAAGTAGTAGTCAGACATTCAGTCCGTCAGCCAGAGTGTTCAAATACACATTTAATAATGGTTGATTCTACAATTTCTTTTCTAGTTAATAGAAAAAAAACGAAGACGACGATATTTAAGAAGACCAAGACCAAAAAAGAATATTGTAAATAAATAAAAAGATTGTTTAATGTCTGCGATGTTTTTTTGTATTTTTTTTTTTAATATCTTTTTCAAATGCATTAAAAACTGTTTGTCTTTATTTATTATAAATTTTTAATTAAAATAAAATGTTTTTGAAAAAAACAGCGCATATCAAAAATGGGCCTTAAAATACAAATATTATGTCACTTGAAAGAGAACACTTTTTAAGATAACTTTTGCTCAAACATTCTTTCTGTAATCCGAGGTTAGAGCCAGGTAAAAAATTTCATTTACAACGTTTAAAAAAAAGGATTTAAATGTATGGTGTTTTTTTGCTACAAAAATATGTGAAATTTTATTTAAAAAATGCAATTTGGTGTTCGTTTCTTAAAACTGTTTTGCTCTCTAAAAGGGGTTGCATGTTTTATTCTAAAAAATTCATCCTTACTAATGGGATAAGGTATTCCACTCCTCGCCTCTTATAAATCGAGAATGTTGATAGTGCCCTAGATGACTTTGGTTTATATATTGGCATTTGTACGCCTTCGGAGCGATAGAGTTTTTGCGCAAATAGTAGTAACTGGAAAACTTATTTATCATTATGTTTCTTTAAGAGGGTACTATATATGAAAAAAAAATATTACATTCGAAACCTTGTTGTCCAAAATACCTAGCAAGAAATGTGTGTATCGTACGTGACATAAAACAGAAGTGATTTTGGGGTGAATGTAAGAAAATTCGAAAATCTGCGAATTATTGGGAGGTATTTTTCCTTTTTTAAATTTTTTACATTAATCCATATATTTTTCCGCTATAATCCGTAATTGGAAAGAAAACCATTTTCTGGATGGTTTTATAATGGGCCAAATGTAATATCGTTCGTGACATACCGTACGTGACAGATTTTTTTCTTATAGTATTTACAAGATATAAATTATATTTTTGGTAAGTATTATGCATACAAAAACTTAAAACAAACAAGTCAGAAAGTATAGTCGGCCAAGCCCGACCATATGATACCCTACACCATAATATTTTAAAAACAAATTTCATGAATGACTCATCGCCAATCATGGTCCCCGGAAGAGAAATATGCTATGACGTTAAGCGATATATAAAATTTATTTGTGCCGAATATTATTCAGATATATTCATCTATATGAGATTTGCATGCCTTTCGTCGATTTTAGGAAGGGGGTTTATATAGCACCTATAGTTAATTTTGGACAATTTAGCACGACATATTACCTATCGTAAAAGTTATTGTCGCCAATTTTTATGTCAATACCAACATTTATAAGGAAGTTATAACATTACAAGCTATTTTCTGGAGTAGTATTTGAATGAGTGCTATGGTCAAATATGGATCGATACCAATTATATTTGTTTAGATGATTAAGATTGAAAAAAAATAATTTTTGATCAAATTTCAACCTAATACCAACATAATAAGATGATACATTTAGTTGAATTTATAGTACATACAATATCGTACGTGACGACGTTTAATAGCTTATAAAATTTTTATTATACCTATTTAAAAAAAATTCCGATCAATATTTTTTTGCAACAAATATCTTGCTTTAAACTTTTATTTTGAAACACGTACGACTAATCAAATACCAATGACAAATGATGTGTTTGCACCACGTACGTGACATTGGAATAGCATCCAAAGCAAACCAAAAAATATACCGCTAATCGAACTATATTTGTATGGTCTCTCCTCGTAAATATTGTTCATTGTTGTTGTAACATTAATTTTAAGGTATAATTCCAATGTTACCAGTACATATCTGTATTTAATCGGCAGAAAAGTGAAAATTGTTGACTGCAGTTACTAAAAATGAATCAAGAGATAGTCAGTTTTAACTTTTATTTTTTGCTCCCTAAAAATTGTAATAAGCTATAAGCCAGTTTGCATAGTAAAGTTTGAGTGTTTTTTTTTACTTTCTACCATATTCGAAAAATAGTTTCAAGGCTATTTATTTTTTGAGTCGTGGTTGACATTCTCATGGAAATGCCCATATGTCTTCACGCGCTTAGTGTACCAACAGATGGCATCACCGCTAATACGTCTGTCTGCCAGTAAGTGTGATGTTGGCGCGATTTCCGCTGGAGAGTCTGGCCGGCTTTACTACAGCAAGTTTTAATATATAATAAATAAATCAACATTTTGAAAACAACGATTAAGCTTTGGGCCCAACTGTCAAAAAATGGTACTATAACAACTAGTCATATTAGGCTAAGATTTTTGGTTGTCCATAATGATAATGACGAAGATAGAATTATGCAAAACTTCAATTCCCTTAATAAAAAGTCGCTTAAGCGGGTATTTTTGGCTTATGAAAAATGGTTTATTTAATTTTGTTGCGTTTCGTTTGTTTGTCAGTGGATTGTTAGTTTTTACATGGAGTTCTTTTTCGTGTTTTTGAGAAATGTTGCTAAAGGTTTCGCAAACTGTGAGAACTCAACAAAATCTGTAAAATGCTGTAATTTATTTATGAATATTTCATAATAAAGTACTGTTAAATTAATGCCATAATCGTTAAAAAAAAATATAACTGAAAATATGGGTAAGGAAATTTGATTTTTAAATAAATCAATAAGAAAAATATATTTTTTTGGAACTTGGGAATAAAAATCATAAAAATTATTATACTTGTACATAGATGTTTAAATAGTAAAATGTAATAAAGTAATCCCTTGATTTACGTCGCCTCGATTAACGTTGTTTCGGTTTGCGTCGCCAAATTCTATATTTAATTTGCGTCGCAATTGGATTTGCGTCTTCAGATTTTTTGTACCTTAAAAACTCGATTTGCGTCGCCATTCGATTTACGTGCCTCATTTGCTTATGTTTTATAAGCAAAAAGCGGGGAATTACAGTTTTTAGTTGAAATGTTCTTTTGGGGTTTCCATGCGTGTGTTGCTATTCCTAACTACACATGGATACATTTTTATTTTTCTTGTCAAACACAACGGACAGAAATATGAGATCAAAAAAACACAATCGTCCCAGTTCTGAATAAAAATTCCCCGGGATTTTTCCTTTGCCCATTTTTACAATAGAATTTAAATAGGAAAAATGGGAGAAAAGAAAAAACTCCTGGGGAATTTTTATTCATAATTGGGCTGAATATGTAGTGGAAAGGGTATTATGCGTTTGTGCTAATGTTTGTAACACCTTAAAATATTGGTCCTTGACAATACACACCACAATAGTAATTATGATGTATGTAACACTAAAAAATATTGGTCCTAGACCCATCTTTTAGTATACCGATCGACTAAGAATCACTTTTTGAATCGATCTAACGATATCCGTTCTTTTGGCTGGCTTGCAGGCTATGAATGGAAACATTGTACGCAAATTATAGTTCGTAATTTTAGTTCCATCAGACGTCATAATATTTGCATATCATTTTATGTTTTGTGATTGCTATATCATTCGCTTTGAGGTGTCTTTAGGTATAGCTAACTCGATCATAATTTAAAGATACTTTACTAAAATAAGAATTAACAGAATTGGACAAATACTATCGATGTAATTTTTATCTGCAAATCTGTCTCGTTCGGCGTCCTGGTACTTTTTCCTTTATGATTTACATTAGGCAAACCCTTTGTATTTTTTAAAATAGTGTTTATATTTTTCGGTATTTTACTCCTCCATTCTCAGAATCAGAATAACTCATTGTGAAATCGCAATGACACTTGTAGCAATGACTGCGTAAAACGAAAAAAGTGGTGCTGCACTGCGATTAAAGTACTCTGCGTTTAAAGAAAAATTTCGAAAAGTACACATCTCTTAGAGTTGTGACCTTTTTGAGGGAATAGGTCTGTGTTGCTTTCATTTAAGAAACATTTTAATTTTTATTAATGGATTACTTTGTTAATTTATATTAAGAGTGACAGAGGGAAAATCCAGCTCCAGAGACAACGTTACAAAAAAGACCCCAGAAAATGCACCGCCTACAACAACTCGAATAGTACGACCATGAAGAAAATTTAATTTTATATGACAACTAATTTTCAAGGAGGTGATGCAATTAATTGATCTAGGCCACTGTTTTCAACATGTAATCCTATATAATCTACAATAAGTCAATTTTCTTCAATTTTTAATGACAGCTTAACACATTTATCTTCTTCCTCTATCTATATATATAAAAGTGAATGTATGTTTGTATATATATATATTAGGGCGGGTCGATTTATTTTTCGACAATTTCCCTATGATTTCCGTATTCTATGGGTTATTCCATGAAAATTTGCCAAAGGAACCATACCTCTATCGTTAAAATCGAGTTCCCTACTTTTTGTTGGTAGATTTTTTCCCAAATTGACGTTCGTATGAAATATTACCTACACGTTCACATCCATAACTCAAAAACTATCGATCGGGTTTAATCGCCAGTTGGAAAGGTGAGCTCATTTTGATCAATTAACAAAAAAAAATCTCCAACATTATTCCAACGGTTCAAAAGTTACGGGCATTTTTGTCTAAATTTTGGAGCATTTTTCCATTTTTTTCATGATTTTGTCCAATAATATTACTTTCATGGCCATTTTTTTGGCTTGGTAGAGAAAGAGAAAAATGGAGACAAGACGCACTTCGTAAGCGGTATGATGGCTCGAATTTGATATCATTTTCATTCGACGGCAGGAAAAATGATGCTCTAACTGTAGAAAAAATTGATGAGAAGTTACATCCAAGGATGGTTAAAGAACCTCATCTAGTTGTTTTGAGGGAACCAAAATCTCAATTGATAGGCTACACAAAACTAGAAAGTGAAACTGCGGCAAGCAAAGTCAACAAATTGATCGAATTCTTCCAAGAAAAACAATTGTCTCTCGATTCATTAATTGCCATATGCGCTGATGGTGAACCAGCAAATACTGGCGTACACGGTGGAATTTTGCGACTATTCGAAAAACAGTTAAAGAGACCACTGCACTGGTTTGTGTGTCTTCTGCACTTTAACGAGCTTCCGTTTAGACATTTGTTTGTCACTTTAGACAAATCAACCACCACTGGACCACGATCAACTACCGAAAACTTGAGCTCAAAAATTGCTGATTGTGAAAATCTTCCGGTATGTAATTTTTATAGCTGATTCTTTACCATTTTTCATTCTATTTTTTAGCTTTTATGTTTTCTTTTCAGATTGTAACCGATTTTGAGGAAATCGCTTTGGAAAATATGCCTCCTGGTGATTTAAATCCAGAAGAATTATCTACTGATTCGAGGTACTTGATGTTAATGGCCAATGCAATTTCTAATGGTGTGGTTCCTGCGGACTTGTCTCACATAAAACCAGGGTCAATTGCACATTCTCGTTGGCTGACCAAAGCCTCTAGATTATTACGGTTTTATGTGACAACTAATAATCCAACTGAAAATTTAAAAATTCTGGCTAAATATATAATAAAAGTATACACGCCAATGTATTTCAATGCTAAGTATTATAGCTCTGCCGCATACGGTAGTACATTACTTTTTAAATTTATTACTTGGACACGATTTTTACCACCGAATTTACTTGGAGTTGTAAATACAGTAATTCAAGATAATCCATATTTTGCACACTCAGAAAATATCTTGCTATCTATGTTGTTTGATGATAGAATGGAAAAACGAAACATTGCTATAAAGAAGATTTTACATTACCGAAGAGATATTGTCTCTTCTCTTATAAACTTTAATTGTACGGAATATACAAATATGATTGATTTAAATGACGATACCATTTTATTCGAACCACCGTTTACGCAAAGTTATTCGTATGAACATTTGGAGGGATATTTAAATTACGAAGTGCCACCGTTCGATGATCCACAAATTCCTTTACACATTTAAGGAACGGAAAGACATGTCCAATTGCTGGCTGCCACTGCTAAGCGAGTTGCAGGAAAGAATGTAGAAGGCACTATGGCGACGACATTAGAGAGCCGTACGAAAACACCAAACAAGACTTTCAGAAAAAAATAATTTTTTTTTTCACATTTTGTCTTTTACTACACTCGAATTGAATATTTTTTTTTGATAATAGGTTGATAGATACTTTATTATCTCTTAATTTGAATTTTTGTAGAAAAAAAAATAAAAAGGGAAAAAAATCAAAAAGTTGGTTTTATGTGTTATTTTGTTTTAGCAATATCGCATGAATTAATCAACCGAATTCGATAAATTTGGGCTTAAACTCTTCGTTTTGAACTGTAAATTGAACTAAATAATGGATTGAGCCAAAAAAATGGCCATGAAAGTAATATTATTGGACAAAATCATGGAAAAATTTGGACAAAAATGCCCGTAACTTTTGAACCGTTGGACCAATGTTGAAGATTTTTTTTTGTAAATTGATCAAAATGAGCTCACCTTTCCAACGCGCCTACTGGTTAAAAACGATTAAACCCGATCGATCGTTTTTGAGTTATGGATGTGAACGTGTAGGTAATATTTCATACGAACGTCAATTTGGGAAAAAATCTACCAACAAAAAGTAGGGGACTCGATTTTAACGATAGAGGTATGGTTCCTTTGGCAAATTTTCATGGAATAACCCATAGAATACGGAAATCATAGGGAAATTGGTGAATTTTTTCACTCCCTACAAATCGACCCGCCCTAATATATATATATATATATATATATATTTGTGCCTTATAGGAGGCCAAACCACTTGACCGATCATCTTGAAATGTTCACAGAATATAGCTGTGACCCTGGAAGAGACAATAGGCTATATAAAGTTGAGATTGGGTAAAGGGGCGAGGCCACGCCCATACAACCCAAAATTTAAAATCGTTATATCTAAGGCATTTTTTGGCATAGGATGATGATATTTAGTATATATGAATAGAAATAAGCTCCATGAAAAAAGAGGGCGGACCCACGCCCCTTTATAGAAAAAGTAAAAACCTGCATATCTAATAAACTACTGAACCGATCGTCGTCATATTTCCACATAGGTGATTGCCTTGGGCTACTGAACTTTAAGCTATATAAAGATGTGGTTGAAAAAAGGGGCGGTGCAACGCCCATACAAACCAAAACATAAAATCCTCATATATTAGCCACTATTTGGCGTAGGATGATGATATTTGGTATATATGGTATTGTTATGAATATAAATACGTTGCATGAAAAAAGTGGGAGGGGCCACGCCCCTTTATGTCGATTATATCTCATTAGCTACTGAACCGATCATCATCAAATTTTCATAGTAGGCTGTTGTTATGAAATAATGAGCCCTAGGCTATGTAAAGTTGTGGTTGGTCAAAGGGGCGGTGGCAGCCTAATCAATTCAAAATTTAAAATCCTCTTATCTTTTATACTGTTTCACGTATGTAGGTGTTGGGATGAATTTAAAAGGGAATTTTTTAACATATTTACACTAAAGAGCTGCACAAGCATAACAAATATTGCTTACAAGCAATTTCATTAAATTCAGATAGTAGGTGTATATTACTCTCTCATTACAAAACACATACTTCCAAAAACAATTGTTTTGCTTTACGATCAAAATATAGAAGAATAGAACAAAACTGCACAAGAACAATGCTGAACTAAAATAAAGCTGAATTAGAACAAAGATGAAGTAGAACATTAAAACAGAAATAGAACATTCCAAGTATGTTTGAATGTTTTGATTGTAAACATAAACCAAAGAGAAAATTGCAAAGGGAGAAACTTTTGATTTAATTTCGTTTGAGTGGTTTTCAATGGGCTCGGTTGTAGGTTCCTTTAAAATATTATTAAAAATTTAGGAAATAATGTAGGTAACTAAATTATTAAGCTTAAAGTCTTTTTTTTATTTTTATATAAAACTTTAAACGTTTATTTAACCAATATTTCGGCACTCCTTTGAGTGCCTTCTTCAAGGTTGTTTCTTCCTCCCTATTTTATAAATTTTCAACAATTTTTAACAAATTTAACAATAACTGACAAATTAAAAAATTTTTTAATTAGAAATATTGGTTAAATAAACGTTTAAAGTTTTATATAAAACTAAAAACAAGGTTGATAATTTAGTTATACCTAATATAATAATAAAGGTCGACTAAAATAAAATATACATTTAGGAAATAATTCAAAAAAATCAATTTTGCTTACATTTAATGCATCCATTTCTGTTATAAGCTAAGATCACTTTAAATTTTTTAAATTCCTAATTACGTGCACTCGATGCTTTTACTATAATTTACCGGTTCTTTATTTCATTGTCTGTTTTTGTGTTGATATTCTGTTTGTTTTGATAATACAAGCACTAACAAAGCAGAAGAGAAAAACTTTTCAAGTTATGCTTGTTTTGTTTTGGTGAGAGTAATGTGTTGTTATGTTTGTTTTGCTATGTATGTTTACAGTGAAGTAGAACACAGAACATTAAGAATATTTTGCGCAGCCCTTTAATTTACACATGCTTGATACACATGTTAATTAAATTTGTGGGGTAACCCTATTCTCATTCTCCCACGCCCACAACTGACTGTAATAAAAAACAATTTTTATATATAAATACTTTTTCTTTCATTTTATAACGATTGGGGTAGCGAAGCACACCGGGTTAAGCTAGTATCTATATATATATACAAATTAAAAAACGTTTGTTTGTATGTTCGTTTGTTTGTTCCCTATAGACTCCCAAAGTAATGAACCGATTTCCCTAAAATGGTCACAGCATTTTCCTGATTTGCCGGCGCTTAGCATTGGCCATAAATATTTCTAAGATTCAAAGTGTGCGAAGGCAATATAATTTGCTGTATATCTTGAGAACGGTGACAGGAAAAGTTTTTAAATTTGGTAAAGATTCTTTGGTTGTCGAAACACAACATATGTCAAAAGGAACCTCAATTGGAAAAGTTGGCATGGCACCTCCTATACAAGTACACTATAAATTAAATTATATTTGGAGAACAGTTACAGTAAATGTTTTTAAATTTAATACAAATAGCTCGGATGTTAAAACACAACATCCGTCAAAAAGTAGACCCATTTAGGAAAGTGGGCATGGGACCTTCCATATAAATACATTATATAAGTTTATTCATATCTTGAAATGGAAACAACAAAAGTTTTCAAATGTGGCACAAATACTACGGTTTTCGATACACAACATATCGTCAGCTCAGAATTGGTTTGGCGCATATGCCAAAAAGTCGGAGTGGAGAAAAACGACAAAGAAGATTAGCATGAAGATTTCTCAAAATGTACCCGATAGAATTTTTTTATATTTTTACCACTGCTTCCGGTATATGTTATGAAGAAAAATGTAAATTTTTGCTCACTTTCATGAATAAAGTTAGAATTTAAAAGTATTTTTTTGAAAATAAAAAATATTGTTTTGTGCCGCATACGCCACTTTTCTAAAAAAAAATCTAAAAAATGGCTTTTTATGCTGCATACGTATACTTATTGCTGTGTATTGAGTAACTTATTGTTGAGATGAATGTTTCTATATTTACAATCTAATAAAAAGTCAACATTAATGAAATTTTTTTTTTATTTGGTTTTATTTTACAAAAACAGAAAAAACAGTTCTACTGTTATGAAAAGGTACATAAAAAGCCACAAAGTAAACAACTTAAATAATACAAAAGTAAAATAGAATCAAGAAAAAACACTTAAAATTTAAAACTAAATATTGAGTAAATTTTTATAATAACTTTTATCAACATGTGGAAGAAATATAAGCAAGTCCTTTATGTCTCTCTTTTTATCGCTGGAAATAATTGATGGTTTCGATATTTTCAAAACGTTCGTCAACAAATTCTCAGGAGTTTTCAAACAATTTTTTGATGCAGACTTAACCAAAATTGCATTTTTATATTTTTCCTCTCTCGTCGAAGTTTTATAATGTATACATAAATCATTATTTTTACTGTATAGAAGTACTTTAATTTTAGCAAAAGGGTGTTGTCGAAAGTCCATTTTATTTGCTACCAACGAGTATGTGCGAAAATCTTCCGGAAGCATTTCCATAACTTTTAATTTTGTTTTATTATTTGGCATTGTTTTAAGCAAATTTAGTAAATGAAGAGGACTATGAATTTCAATATTCTTTAAGTACCGGTCAATAACACCATGAACACAGTCCACTTCTTGAATTAAAGAATGTCCTGGTTCTGAAAACTTTTGTATTACGGTATCAATATTATTTTGTTTAATAAACATTTCGATTGCGGTTGAGTTAATTCGATTTTTATTTTGAGGAGTTTTTGCTGGAGATTCTTTCTTATTTATATAAAGGTAAGCTTGTCCAGATTCTCGAAGCCGTTTTCTTACGTTACGTTCCCACAGTTCAGGGTTTGTTTGCCTTTTCTTTGATGACGAAGGAAGGATTCTGAATAACATATGAATGTATATAAGTAATGAACTTTTATTTTCAAATAAAACAAAATAATATTCAAGTATGTACCTGTTATTGTTTTCCATTTGTGGAGGGTTTGACGCACATTTAAACGGTAGCTTTTGAGTTAAAGATGTGTCATATAGGTAAGAATCGGTCCAATTTTCATCATCCTCAAAGTATTCATAAATCATTCTAAAAGCATTAAAAATTTAAACAAATATCTTAATATGGTAAAAATTTAAATAATACTTACTTAATTTCATCTGGAAGTGTAGGAGCTGGTGAAGAAGATTCCATTTTTATATTTTTTTTTTATAAATTTTTACTATTTATTAACACGAGGTGTTATTATTTTATAAAATTATTTTTCCCAAATTTATTTTCTTGTTGTCATTTTATTTTGCTTTTGCTTATGTTCTTATTATTATATTATATAGGTCTATGCAGCAAAGCAACAGTAAAATATATTTTGTACGTTTTTGTATGAAGAATTTGCTGCAATCGCCAAACAATGGCTTGTAGAGCAAAACAGTACTTAAAAGATTTTGAAACAGTTGATATGCAGCAAAATTAATGCTTTATATCTCAGAAACCATAAAAATTTTCGCGAAACAGGTTTTTGATTTAGAAAGAGGGTATTCAAAAAATATATTCCTCATACCTAACTCATTTTTTTTAAAAATGGTCAGTAGGTCAAACCAGTAATGAGCTGACGATATATCAGAAAAAGGCTCAATTGTAAAACTGGGCATGACACCTGCCATATAAAATTTTGTTTATCTTGAGAACGGTTACAGTAAAAGCTTTTTTTTAATTTAGAACAAATAGTTTTTTATCCAAAGAAAACATCGGTCAAAACCACAATCCATCAACACACGAAATCTGCTTTAGCAAGTTTTTTGTAACTTTGGGGATCGCAAAGCTTATAGCAATTAAATGGTAGTTGTCCAGGTTGAAAGGAACGCCGGTTTTTGGAGTCAGTTGGACATTAGTGATCTTAGAGGATATTTTGTTTTATTTTCTATGTCAGTCTCTTGGAATTCAGGGCATTAGGGAAAAATGCTTGGGACAACCAGTGTTTTCCTGCTTAGAGGATCTATCTATGATAGAACTAAAGTCGCTTCTTTTCTTCATTATGAAGATTGGAATTGTTTGAATTCTGTAGTGGAAAAGGTATTGGCGCTGGGTATCACAAATAGATGACTGAAGGACACAAGTGAGCATTCTCGATGGATACACAATGAACATAACCCTACTTAATTGATCCTATAGTAGATTTTAAAATATCAATACAATAGGAAAGGCTTAAAGAATTCAATGGATCGGACGTTATACATACATAATGATCCAAAAATATCAGTACGATACGAGATGTTGAAAAGATTACATAATGAGCGGGACAGCACCTTAATTAGAATTTGGATTTATTTGTCTATCTGGATGAGGAAGCTTTTTCAACACTTATTTATACCATATTAAACTTATTTATATCGAAGTATAGGGCAGATAGTGCATAAAACATTTAGTGTATTAAATTTTAGTCAGTATATGATAGACCCATATTAAATGCCGGTCACGATGAATATCTATTTATATTGAATGGTTAAGTTTTAAGTTCACCCACAATATAACTCACCTATTGATATAACAAACAAATATTTATTAGATGCTTATTCACATGTTACAGGAAAATCCAACAGCTAATTCAATTCATTTTAAACTATCCCATCCATATAAGCAAAAATGACAACATACGAAAAATATACATATGCACGAAGATTTGTTTTTTTTTTTTTTTGTTCGAAAAAGATTTAACACACAATGCATGTGATTTAAAATAAGTTAAAGTTTCAAAATAAAATACAAAAAATCGAATGAAAATTTCTTCACACACTAACGCCGCCTAAAGATAAAGTTAAAATAAAGGAGAAGAAGACGCGGCAACTATAAGATTATAGTTTTCTGAAGAAGAAACAAAGTTTCAAATATGTAAAGCTTTCTTTTGTTTTATTGTTAGAGACGTGTGTGAAAATGTTTATGGGCGGCATATACCGATTTTAAGGTATCTACTTATTGCATACTTTTATATTGTTTTCCGTGTTGCCAGAAAAGTTTTCTGAAATGCCTTCGCAGTTTATAAACACCCGATGTTTTTCTATACTCCTACATTAATAATATTTATCATTTAAAATTTTTGATTTTGTACGGCGAAAACTAATTTGTATTACTAATATATAAAGATTATGTTTACTGCAAAAACATTATAAAGGAAATGTTGAGAGCCTTAAACTATTATAACAGAGATGGCATAGCTTCACTACTGGCGCAGTCAAATTCCAATAATCTCTCGTTTCGAGAGCCAACATAAAAATAAAATATTAAAAACAGCAGTTGTTTTTGAAGTTTTTATTTTTTCAAACAAAATTCACATACATATCGCAAGCTAAATCATAAACAGGCACAACTCAAAATTTATCAAAATCGTTCATTTTTTCATAAACCAGTTCACAAATTAAATCTTAAACGACTACAAAAATGTTATTTCAGTCACTGTCTTCTTTAACATTGTTGAACTCAATTTGATTAAGAACTGCCACAATTGTATTGTATGTACGTAGAGGGCCATAAGCACCACGTGCTAGAGGATCTTTCGTGCATGCCATGTATCTCACCATGTTAGGTTGAGACTAAGTATAAAGCCCATTATCCTGCCTGGTGAAAGATCATAAATATCAATTGGGCTCAACATTTGCCCCCGAAACATTTCCGCCTGGACGTCCCCATGACGTCCACAGGTTTTGTAAATAGGCCGACAAGTAGTCTTAGTTCCACCATACCAAGCAAAAGTACCTTACATGCCCTGCTACGGTACAGTGTCACAAATCTCCTGGACTGTCTTAATTCAGAAGTGGACTTCCATGTGTGAAGAAATTCACGTTCGGACCATTTTTGTAAAGTTCCCCTAATGTGACCGACAGAGATGCCGAAGAAATGCTCAGCGCCTATGAATGGACGACGAGCGCCCTATTTGCCAAGCAATCGGCCCTTTCGTTGCCCGCATGGCCCTCATTACCGGGCACCCAACACAAATTCAAGTCATTGTGTTTCTCTTACTCGTTCAGAGACGTAAACAGTCTATGACTAATCTGGACTTCATCTACAAAGAAGTTAGTGCTGTAAGAGCGTCTTGGCTATCTGACATTATAAATAATCTCAAATCCTTTGCTCTCCTCCTCAGAGACTCCCCAGCGCATATTAGGATGGCGTTGATCTCTGCCTGAAAGATCGAAGGCTGTTTGACCATTGACAGGCCCCTTTGGAAACCCGGATTTGATTGCTCCGCACATTGGTCCCTGTCGGGTATAAGCACATTAAAATTTATATTCAAAACTGCCGCCATGTTTTTGAATCCAGTTTTTTGCCTCACCTGAACCTTTTTTGAATTGTACCTGTTTATTAGTTAGTGTGCGATAATTTAAATTTTGTACATGGCAGCTAATGTTTGCTAGTAGATGGCATGTGTGTTTGCAATTTGGCCGTGAATTTTCTGAAATCAGGTTCACAGTTCGTTAGCGCAAAACTAATTAACTCTGTTAATGCTCATTTGTGAGTTCTGAACGGTGCTTTGAATTTATAAATTTTATTGTTGAAAAAGGTGACTCACAACAATATGTTGTGCCGAATATTTACAGTAATATACAAGCAGCTTTTCTTTAAGTAGGCTACTTTGATTGTGACACTAGTTTCCAAATCTCATTTGCAGATTGTGATGTGACCTTTTTCCATTTCCATTTCCAGTTTTATTAATCGATAGTTCATCGTTAATAATTTCCATAATTTCAATCAAGAAATGGATTTAAAGAAACCTTTAAATTATGCAAATCATCAATTCTTCTAATTTACTGTCGTATTCACTCAATTTTTACTCAACAATTTTGGAGAGTCTATATTCCGACTAACTTTATCTTTTTCATATTATAATGGGTTGAGGGATTGTAGATGCTTCATTATATCAGTTAAGTGCATGCAGTCATTAATCTATTCATCATCCTTAAATTCCGGATGGTGTTTTTCTTTTTCTCTGAGCAAATTTTTGATAAGTTCTATTAAATCAACAAATCGGCTTAGAATAGATCGGACAAGGCAGAGGATGATTTTCAAAGCCCAATTCTTCTTAAATTATCTATGGATTTTAGAATTCGTCCGAATTAAGTTCACGAGTTGTAGTACAGTTTTCATTACGTTTCCTTACGAATTTAATTTCTTTTCGAAATGTAGAAACACTTTTCTCAAAAGTATATTTAGCCATTTATATTGTGTAGCGTATTCGTATATGAAAAAAGTCGCAAACTTTATATGTTGCATGCAACACATCTTGTTATTGCATGTAAATCTGCAAAAGTGTATGTATGTATGTGTGTATGGGTTTGTGTATTTTCCCAGCGGGAAAACTCAGAAGAAATTCTTACTTCAGGCCTTATTAAAGGCCTGCCTAAAAATTATTTTGATTCAATTACCATTATAATCACACTACTAAAGAATGCCTCATAGGAGGCCTCGGCTCTTTCGTATGAAAGATAAGATACACATTCCCTTCTATTAGAAGGGAGACGAGAAGGAGTAACGATTTTTGTTTTATTTTATTGCCAAAGTTAAAGCCAAAGAATTATTTGTTTATCCACCCAGCGTGAAAATGAGGAATTGATTTCACAAATAACTAAATAAATAATGTATTTTTTCGAAAGAATAATAATGCATTCATTGGAATCGAGAAGGTAATATTATTTGACACAATAATTATGAATTGATTACCACGTATATTCCCACATTTGCAGAACATGGAATGCATTGTTTCTGTTCGTGACTATTTTTCTAATTTTTTTAAAATATTTTCTTAATAATAATCCGTTATTTTTGCTGCCTTTATGTCGCCTACTAATTTGTATTATAAAGGATGAATTACTTAATTCACTCGCAGACCACGTTAAATTTACAATCCTAGGACATGTTCTATGTAAATAAAATTGAATTCTGGAATCAAATATTATACAAGATATGTATTACATTCTCGATTCCTATTGATTACATTTTCCCGCTGGGCAGTTATCATTCTTATGTTGCTGCGAAAGAAGCGTGAGAGCGGAAGGCCTACCCCGCAATGAGAACGTGTGTAAAAAATGAGATATGGAATAAATCAAGCATATCTTGTACATCCAAAGGAAGGAGTACAGAGGCCTTCTAGAAGGCATCCGTACTTCTTCTTTTTCGCGCTGGCTTTGCTAAAGCATGTTTGTGTGTTAGTGCATTGGTGCATAATGATTAAGTGGCAATAGTGCAACTTATAATGAAATTGGAAGTTGTGGGAATTGTCCTGACTGCAGTTAACTCAGAGTGTTGTGTGTGACTTTTTCTGAGTTTTCATTTTTAAGTTAACTTGTGTTGTCTTAACATTTCTTTTATTTTCATGTGTTTAAATACGAAACTGGCGGGTGGTCTCCCATATTTGCCATTGTTGTTTTTGTTTTTCTGTTGCTGTTGCTGCTGCTGCTTCCATCCACACTGCAGCAATGCTGTTGTATTTATTTTCGTTGATTGGTGATTTAGTTGGATGTGAAAATTTTGACTAAATACTTGTTTTCTCCCACCACCAACTAACCAACAAACCAGCCAGCCAGCCAGCCAGCCAGCCAGCCAAATAATCATTAATATGTACCCATGATCCTCATAATGATCATCATCACTCCCATTGTAAACATTATCATCATCATTGTTGTCGTCATTTGTAATGAGCTTCATTGAAAGCGGCAGCAGCAGCAACAGCAACATGATCATCTAAAACGGAAAACGGTGTTAAATCTTGTGTTGTCGTTGGTTTGTATGTTTATTGACTTTTAGTTTTGCTGCTTGAACGAGTTTTATGAAACTCTTTTTATATTCTCAATTTTTAGTGTATGCATTTTTTATATTTGAAGTTAAAACGATTTTTTTTTGGCAAATTATTGCGAAATTCAGGGAAATTACGTTTTTATTTTATTTGATTACAATTTCTTTGCGGCGCTTATCTTTTTTTTTACAGCAAAAAAACTAAAATGATATCGCATCATGGGAATTGTAGCCAGATTAAAAAATGTGTGTGACTGAAAAATTTAACTTTGAACTACATACATGGCAGACAATCATATAGACCGCAAATATAAAATTTCATTATGATCAGTAAACGAAAGTTTTGTGTGATTTTTATATCCTCAATTAAGTGATATGGGGATGCAGTGATTTTGCCGTTCTGTTAATAACACATAAAAACATTGGCCCTTAATTTTATAGAACAATAAAATTAATGCAATATTATTTAGATATAAGATGTATTTGAGACTTAAAGCGGACCGAATCGAAAAAACCTGTATTAAAACTTATTTTAAACATAAAGGTATGTACATACTTTCAAAAAGCTTCTAACTCAATTTTTCATACTAAACTAGCACAAATATTTTTTTTTGATTTATTGCGTTTTTGCTTTACTAACATTTAGTAAAACGATCATAACCATTATTTCAGTTGATCTAACCTGGGTATATCTTTTATCAAAATAACTGCAGGAAGCTTTCTATATAAAAGCCTTTTTTTGATCGAGGACAAAACCTTTTGAAATTGGTTTATGATTTGACCAGCACCCCCACCCTCCTCCCCCCTCACACTCAAAGGACCCTATGAAAAAAATCGATTCAAATGCAAATATTTATACTAGGGATGCAACGATACGTCTTTTTCCCGATACGATACCGATACTCAAAATAAAATATCACCGATATCAATACCGTTACGCCTATTGAATTTGAATTCAAGTTAAAATTAATAAAACCCCAGTATAGTAATTTTTTATTATACAAAATTACAGTGTAAAAGGTAACTAATATTTAAAATTTAATATGTTTTAAAAATATGTAATAAAATTTGAATTCATAATAAAATTAACAGAATATAAATTATTTTTTTTTTACAAAAATAAGAGCGTAAATAATTAATTATTAATATTTAAAATTGACATTAATACGATTTTTGTTTAAAAAACAAAGTATTCTCAACTTTTACGGAGTCCGTTTAATCCAGACCTGCAGTGGAAAATAGTCTCTCATATGCGACAGAACTAATTTGAAAATTTAAGAATTTCTGCGCCATTTTTTAATGTTTGGGTAGGTATAACACCACTGATGGGTTCTGTGGTACAATTGTACCAAATTTGGTACAATCGAAACTTTATTGGTACACTGGTACAATTAATCCCTTTTTGGTGCAATTAAAAAAAAAACAAATATCCACGAAGTGTATCATTTCTTTGAAGTGGATTAACTCACTTTTCTATTCAATAATAAAATTTCTAATTACATATCTCCAGCCCTGACCATAACAACCAAGAAATGCATTATTGTTAATTTATGTTCATGATGTTATATGTGCTAAGAAATTAAGTACGTACATACATAAGTATATGTACTCGTATCCCTGTAGGAAGCCTGGAATAAAGTGTTTCTAAAACGTCACTTTTGTCGATTGTTTTGATGACATTGTCAACGAAACGTCTACACCTTTGTCTGCCTTCGACAAAAAGAGAAATTTTTAATTCTTCATTTTTTTATTTTGTATAAACACACAACAGTAGTAGAGAGGGTATTATGTGTTTGTGCTGATGTGCGTAACACTTAACCTAACTTTGAGTATACCAATAGGCTCAGAATCACTTTCTGAGTTGATTTAACGATGTCACTCCGTCTGGCTGGCTGATTGTCTGTACATGTCCCCTTGTGGGCAAAGTACAGGTCGCAATTTTGAATGCAATTTGATGAAATTTTTTACATAGGTTTCAATTCAATAGCAGGAAACCCACTGAAAATGGTGAGAATCGGTCCATAATTTAACAAGGGCCCCATTTATACTTCTTTCCGAAATAGTGTTTGTTCCTTAAAACATCTTTGTATGTTGGTATTTAAAAAATAAGTTTGCCCCAAACTTATTTTATTGCAATATAAATCATCTAACCAAGTTTTATTGGAATCGGTCCATAATTGACGATATTTCTCATACAAATACTACTCCCGAAAATAGCTTTTAATATATCTGTTGGTATTGACATAAATTGGCGACAATAACTTCTATGGTAGATACTGTATCATGACAAAATATTGTGCTGGTAGGTCAAAAATTAACCAATTGTTTAACATTTACATACATATACTTTTATTTTTAGTGCGTGATTTCAACAGATATTAAAAAGTATATATAAATGAGAAGCTTAAAACATAAAATTAAATATTTCTTTAATAATTTTTGTTCTGATGGTGGCGCGGCAAATTTTCTAATATGATGATATTTTCTTTAAATGTTGATATTTTCTTCAAAAGTTTCTAAAAAGAAATTACAATAGAAATTTGATTCCATATATCTGCTAAGGACCAAACATTATTATTGTGCATAAGATATCTTATAGTACTAAGAAATCAATTGTACCAAGTTATTTTTTATAAACAAAAGTTTTGATGCTTTATCACTCTTAGGCTGGGTTTTTGAGATCTCAGTTAAACTAGGTTTAGTTAATCTGAAAACAGATATCTGTGCCGCCATTACCAAGTTTGTGTGCAATATTTTGACGGAACAGCTTATTTTTGCTTAAAATATTGGTCTTTAAGGAAATAATAAAAAAAATCTAATTGCGCCGGAAAAATCCGAGTTTCAAAGTACGTTAAACTAAGTTTAAACTTAATCCGTACCTCAAAAACCCAGCCTTAATGGTAGTGCGTTCAGAATAAATTTAATTATATAAAACTAGCTTTTTGATGTTTGCTTATATGTGTTTTCGCATTTTTGACGCTTGTTACATTTTAGTTTCTTAAAAAGTTTTGATATAGTTTTGATATTGCCATCATTAGGTATTCGCTTTTAATATTCGCAAACATTTTAGCGAATGCAAGCGTGAAATTAAATAGCCAAACAAAGTGAATAGTTTGCAAATGCGAATGCGAAAACGAATATTCACTGCACCCCTAAATTTTACCTACTACTCTACGTATGTACAATTTATTTTACAGGTGACAAGTGATTTTTACATCCAAACACAAATTTTAATATGTTTAAAAAAATTTACTGTCCTTTTGTTTTCCTGATATGAACAGTTGAACCTCAATTATTCGTAATAGTCGAGACAGGGAGCATTCTTGGTAATGAATTTTCCCGGTTAATTGAGTACCAATTTTGTTTATCTTATTACCGCTAATACGGATACCACTGTAAAAAATAAACACAACAATCCACACTGCTGAAAATTGGTATGCAACTATAAAATTCCCCTTTTTTTCATTTAATTCAAATTGTGCTTGATTTTTAAATAATAATAAAAAAAATTATAGATTTATGATCACGGTTAATCGATGCAAAAAATTTTAATAATGCAAAAAATTTTCTTTTTCTTTCCCCGATAATGGATGTAGTCATGTTGTCGAGTTAATATACATCTTAGTAGTGTGGAGTATCATATTGCCGGTTTGACATTGATTGTTTAGATTAATCGGTCCAATAATAAATAACACGATGCAGTTTTCAATCGACTTATGGTAATAAACTATGTTAGCTTATTTTAGCTCAATACACTTTTTTTTTATCGATTTTTTAGCTTTGAAGCACTGTTTATAGAAAGAACTTTCTAGTTCTTTAAAATATCCGCAGGCTCTAGCTCTTTATTATTTGAATATATTATTTTAGGTTTGGAAATATAAAATAGTATTAGAGAGCTTAATCTGGCAAATAAGTTGCGCGCTGAAACAATTCGAACTTTAATTCATTGGTTTTGGCCAACGCAGTAGTGGATGTATAAACTAAATATGTGATCTATTGCATTTTTTCAAATACCTATCATTTCAGCACGCGCACACACCTTTAGCTTAGCCGACGATTCCACTGTGTTAGTTGAAAAAGCAGAAGGGCCGGGGACCTCGCGTTTTACCTTAATTCGGTACTCTGAATCCAGTGGTGCTAGCCTTTTTTTTAGGTTAGCTCCGGTTTTCGAAGTACATATATCGTTATTTCGATAATGTAGGAGGTTGCACAACATATGTTCACGTAACTTAAAAACGCCTTAGCTTATTGAAAAAACTTTTTTCTAATATGCGCAGTCGTTTTAGAAACATAATTTTATTTTTGGAAAAAAAATTTTTTTTATCAAATTTTTCTAAAAATTAATAAAAAATTCAAAAATGAGCAAATTTAAAACACTTTAATCCTAAAAATTTAGAGAAACAAATTGTATTGTGCATATATACACAAAAATACCTTTAAAACGTAATATATTCATTAAAATCCTTAGACAATAAAAATCAACTATAAAAAAATTGTTCCCGTATTTATATATAAGATTAAAAATTTTGCGATTTTATATCAAAATTATCTGGCAACTTTGATTTAAAAGTCTTGTAACTGAATAGTTTAGCAAAAACAAACGTGTTTCTGTTTTTACAGTCTTTGGTTTTTGTTGTTGTTTATTTCAAGTATCTTTATAAAGAGGCGTATGTGTGAGAGTTTTTTCTTCCCTACTTCTCGAGTCTCACTGAAGATGGGTGCTTCTTTCTTCTTGGCCGGTTGTTGTAGATGGTTTTTGATTATTTTTTTCTCTTCTTTATATAGTAGTATTCTTTTTGTTTTTGTTATTGCAGTTAGTTTGTGTTGCTGTTTTTTATAAGCCTTTAAATGGTTTAACGTTAACATGATATTTAGGGTAACATAAGTGAAAGTGCAAAAAATTATGGTTAACTTACCAAAATAACAATACAAAAAAAATACGAAACACTCTCTTACTCACGCATATACTCATACATTTATTAAAAAAATTTATTATTATAAAATATTAAAAATGCTAATAAGTAGTTGAGTTGTGTAGTAAACGATTGTAAAAGCGGAAGTAAAAGATTTGATTTACATTTTCTTTTAACACATTTTTTTTAAGTTATTTCCTTTTAATATTATTATTTATTTATATAAAGTTATTTATGTTTCAGGTTTTAATAATGATAACTGATTACCGTTTTTTTTTTCAAATTTTTACTTGCTGTTGTATCCATAAATCAAAAGACTTAGAAGATGAAACTGAAGTTTAAAATTTATAAAATAATATAAAATTCAGCTTAAAAATATAACAATATCTTCAGAATGAAAACTAAAATAAGAAATTATTTACATACATATGTTATAATATGTATATTTTTTAATCAGTTACAAAATAACAGTTGATTTCTGGTTTTTTTTATTTTTGTTGTTCCAAATATATAAACATATTATAAAATCGAAAAATGAGCCAAACAACTTAATTTTTCACAAAATTATAATATAATTTCAAAAATCGACTTAAGTCAAAAAATGTTGTTTTCAACAAACAAAATAAAAAAGTCCAAATTTTATTTTAGTTTTAAACAATTGCGATTTTGTCAATCAATAATCTTTAAAATGTCTAACTATCAGCCCTGTTCTGGAAATCGCTTTAATTCAAATCACATGTGCCTCTTAAAATCACAAGTGTGATACTGTGGTACACCATTTTGTGATTTTCGTTGTGATTTTCAATTGCCCACAGCACACCGAGAACCACAATAACGGTGTGATTTTCAGAACACCACAGAAGCATACGCGTGATTTCAAAAGCACGTGATTTGAAATCCCGTAAATTTCAGAACAGGACTGTATTACTTTATTTTCTATTAAAAAAATAAACATTAAAGAACAAGTTTTTTTCTTTCTCGAAAGTACAAAAGTCACAAAAACACTTCCGACTTAAATAACAACTTTCGACTTAAATTATAAAAATTAGGAAAAAAAGAGTAATATTTGAATTAAATAATTAAAACCCAATAATTTATAAGACATTAAATATATTTTATAAAAATCTTTTGAATAGCTATCAAAAATTAAGAGAATGCTAGACATGTATTCGGGATATTTGCTTGTATGTTGCACAAAAGATCCAAAAGATTTTTTTGGATAAATAAAGAGAGCTTTTATGTCTTTCATCACAGATGGAAAGCATGAAACTAAGAAAACAAGATATCACATTGCGCTGGTCCATTACTTTTTACTCTCATTTTGACGTCCTTTTTACGTCACCTCAGTAAAGAGATTTAAATGTAAACAAACACTCAGCATACCACATTCGCGTGTTTGTGTGATCATGTGTGTGCTCATTTACTAATGGGTGATTCAAGTAGAGATACTTTTTTTAATAGCCTTTTTTTGACAGATCACGCGTGAGTCGTGTCATGCTGTCATGTTATTTTTGTTTAGTATTGTTTGCCATTTGATAATGGAAATACTTACGCCTGAACAACGTTTACAAATCGTTTAACTTTATGACGAAAATTCACGTTCTGTGAGGAATGTGTTTCGTGCACTTCGCTCTAGTTATGGTCAACATAATCGGCCTACACCATCTCCCATTTTGAGACCCAGCATTCATTTTTGGATAATATTCGACAGAAAAGACCACGTCCAGCACGCTGTGAAAAAAATATAGCGGCCGTAGCTGAGAGTGTACACGAAGACCGTGGAGAGTCGATTCGGCGCCGTTCGCAGCAACTCGGACTGACGGATGAAACGACTTAGCGCTTGTTACGTCGAGATCTTAAATTTAAAGCGAACAAAATGCAGCTTGTTCAACAACTGAAGCCGCTCGATCTTTCCAAACGAGATCGCTTCGATCTATGGGCTCTTGAAAAGTTCCAAGAATATCCGACGTTTTCGAGGCAAATTTTGTTTAGCGATGAGGCCCATTTCTGGCTCAATGGGTATGAAAACAAACAAAATTGCCGCATTTGGGACAAAGAGCAACCTGAAGAGATTCAAGAACTGCCACTTCTTCCAGTAAAAAACACGGTTTGGTGTGGCTTGTGGGCCGGTGGAATCATCGGTCCATGTTTCTTTAAAACTGATGCCAGTGCGAACGTAACCGTCAATGGCGTCCGTCATCGTGCCATGATAGCCGACTATTTGATGTCTGAAATTGGAGCTCGTGATCTCGGCGACATTTGGTTTAAGCAAGACGGCGGCACTTCCCACACATCGCATCAATCAATGGATTTATTGAGAGAACACTTCGGTGAGCACATAATTTCACGTTTTGGGCCGGTCGATTGGCCACCAAGATCGTGTGATATCACACCGTTAGACTTTTTCCTGTGGGGATATGTAAAGTCTAAAGTTTATGCGGACAACCCCGCTTTGATTCAGGCCTTGGAGGAAAATATCACGCGTGTCATTCGTCAGTTACCAGTCGAAATGCTCGAACGAGTCATCGAAAATTGGACTCAACGGATGGACCATCTGCAACGTAGCAACGGCCAACATTTGATAGACATAATCTTCAAAATATAAATGCCAAAGAATGTTCTTTCAAATGATAATAAACATTCCCCATAAAATTTGAATTTTCTGTGTTGTTTTCTTAAAAAAAGTAGGGAGCCTCGAAATGGATCACGCTTTAATATGACGTACATGCGCAGAAAAATAATGTTTTTTAAATTTTAATGGACTATCTGGTTTTCTTTGTTTCATGGGAGGAAAGTGGAAGATCTTAGACCCTTTAACGTATTAACTTGGGAATTTTTTGTTTTTCAATATTTATTTATTGAATCTTCATGTATGAAATATGATCTAAAAATAATTAATCAAATCTTATTCTAATACTTATTTTATGTCCTGTCAGTGCCGGATGAAAATTTTTCCAATCACGGTTTCTGTTCACATGTGTAGATGTTCAGATGTCTTTAAGCGGATGAGTCCTACAGTATCTCTTCTCCTTAAAGGAGTGTGGTCGCCCTTCACTTAAAATATTTCGAGCTAGTGGATTTGGGTGCAATTCAAGCCTTTTTATATATTTTACTACATATCTCGTGATCATAATTTTTGTCAATATTTGACTTTTTTAAATACCACTGGGTGGCTGTAATTATTTAAAGAAGTTCATTTTGGCATCTTTGAATTTTTTCGATATTAGAGACCGAGGCAGTGCTACATAACCGTAGCACCAGATTGACTTTAAGATAGAGTTGTAAAGTAGAAGTTTGCAATCGAGTCTAAGGACAGAATTTCTTCCAATAAGCCGATTCATTTTAATTGCTTTTAGTTTTATTTCAGTAAATTTTGTCTTACGTATTTTGACGAAAATACGTCTTTGATCTAATTATTGTTCGACAATTTTCAAAAAACAATAACAAGTTTTAATGACAGCGTGGTATTTTCCTTACGATACGTACGATTTGTGTGTTAGTGTTAAGAACCTTTATATGTCATTTCCACGTAAAGCGCCGATCTAGATGTATACCAAGATATTTTACATGCAATTGTTGAGATATTATTTGATTATAGATTTTAATAGGGGGTATAATTCCCGACGCATTATCCTCCATTGTTTTAACCACATTTCTAGTTAAAATATATAATCCCGTGAGTTACAAGATGCTTCATGCCGATTTTCGTACATCTCTAAATGTTGAAGTTTGGGTGTAATTGTTTGTTGGCATGTCCGAAGTTTATATTAAGTATAAAGAAGTGCGCCAGATACATAGTTGTGCGACTCCAGCGTCAATTGGCTAAGGAGATAAATCGCCTTTTTAATTATAAATTTTCGACCGACTAAGAAGTTTTCTAACAGCTTGTGTGTGTTTACTGGTAAATTAAGCGTCAAATTGTGTAATATGCCTTCATTCCAGACACTATCAAAAGCTTGAGAAACATCTATGAATAGTGCAAAGAAATATTATCTTTCTTCAAAGGTTTTTCTTATGGCGTTTACTATTCTATGGGGTTGTTAAATTGTGCTGTGTTTTCTTCTAAAACCGAATTGATGGCTTGGAATACATCTATTTTCATTTAAAATCGGCGTTAATTTTGACGCTAGTAGTTTCTCAAATGGCTTTAAAATACTATGACTCAAATTGTGTGTGATCCTTTCCTGGCTTTGGTATCATGGTTACTAAGGAAGCCTTCCATTCTTGAGGGTAGTATTCAAGGCGTAATTAAAAATTAAATAATAATTTTCTTTGCTATGCGAGGTAGTTCTTACTGATCTTATCAATATTATGGGCTTCCTTGGGGCTTTTGATTTCTATTATCTAAAATTTTAGGGAAATTGCTGCTCTAACACCAACAATGGGTAACTGGACTGCTATATCGTGTGATATATATTTGGAGTAAATACGTGTTTTAAAATTTTACAAGCACCCATAATTTACTTGTTACAATGGCTCAATTTGTATGTATTAGAAAAAATTCGCCAAGCGGTTGTCAAAATCGTAATCTACGACGAATTCTAAGAAGGTTTTCCCAAGAAACCATGGGTCTAAAATCAAAATCGAGCTTCCCATTTTTAAAGAGAAACTTTTCTTTCGTATTTTATATTTTTTTTAATAGAAGCGGACAACCCAATAAAAATAAAATACAATTTTTTTTGGAATTCCTTTATATTTGGCATAACTATAGTTTGTAGATATGAATAAGTGTGCGAATTTTTTTTATGATGTTTATTTGTCGAGTTACGGGTTGCCGTTTTTAAAAAAATGTTTTTTTTAATTATTTTTTTCGAAGTTAAAACTAATCAAAAAATTTTTTACTGATTCTTATAGAAAATTGATTGATATTTAAATAAAAAGAAATAAATTTGAAAAAAAAAATTTCATCTGCAAAACCGGAAATGACCAATTTAAATCAAAATTGTTATAACCCAATCCTAATTTGTTTTAATTATTAACCGAGATTATCCTATAGTGTCCTTATTATATTGTATAAGTTTTATTATGGGACATCCAAGAGTTCAAAAGTTATGCAAATTTCTTTACACTCATACAAGTGGTTAACTAAATATAAATAATTTGCTTATGAAGATAAATGTTTTATATTACAACTTTAACGATTTTGTAATTTTTTTTTTTTTTTTTAGCAAAATTTCAATATTTTTCGAAATTATCTTCTAATTTTGTTTCTGACATATAAAAAACGAAGTTGCAAATAAAAAACTGAAATGGCAAGCCGCTTTATTTAAGCAACTTGTTTTTTAATATTGTTTTTTTCTTTCTATCCTCTTACAACTACAATTCGTGTTGGAAAAAAACCAGCCAATTGTAGGGGAATGTAAGAAAGTAAAATTGACGGTTTATTGTTGTGTCTTTGTTGAAGCTTTGATATTGTTAAATGCAAGACCTGAGTGTTTAAAATTCTTATTCACTTTATGGTCTTACTTGTATAATATTTTTAGCTTTTTTAAAGTAATTGGAAAAAGTTTCCTGACGGGCTGGCCTAAGCAACCAGCGAAATGCGCATAGAAACTAGCTTTCCCACAACAATAAATTTCAGTGTAATCAAAAATTGGGATTATTAGCACATCATTAATAAATGAATTAATTAATAACAAAACATAAATAATTAAAATCTGTTAACAACTTTTGATTTTATTCACAAAAGTATCCTATGCGCTGCAGGGGCCTAATTAAACAATTTTGGGTTGTCCGCTTCACAAATAATGACCCATATTAAAAAAAAATATATAAAATACGATAAGAAAAACTTCTCGTTAAAACGGGAAGCTCGATATTGATTTTGTACACATGGTTTCTTAGGCAAACCTTCTTAGAACTCGTCGTAGATTACGATTTTGACAACCACTTGCTCGAGAAAAAAAATTGACCCACTCTAATACTTGCTCTTTCAAGAAGAATGCGCAAGTACAAATCTTATACAGAGCGGCAAGTTAGCAAGGCTCGCCACTGACTTCAACAAAAAATCTGTGTGTAATTTTACTTTGCATTAAATTCATTAATTTTTAATTTTTAAGACTTTAGTTTTTCTTTTCAAACATTGATTTTTGTTCATTTCTACAGTCGCCATCACAGTCAAACTTGTTTTTTAAACCCTGACTTTTTTCATTTTATTTCACTTTCCAACACAAATGCTTAAAGAAATGTTACATGGGGTCTCCACAAGCAATACAATTAAAAATATTTATGTCAAATTTCATTGCCAACACCATTTGTCCATGTGTATAAAGCGAAAACATTTATGTGCACATATATTGCGAAAAATTGTTCAAACATATTTTGAGGAAATACATTTTAACATAAGCTGTCAAATTTTATTGCCATTTCTTAAATATTTGTTCCTAATGTTTTTTTTTTAAATATATAAAAAAACATTTTTGCAGTTTATTTTAAAACTAAATCGAGCGGGCAATACATTTTGGTTTTGTGTGTGCAATTTTGCTTTAAATATGTAATTTGGGGCACAGTCATGTGTAATTTCCGAATTCTATATTGGCAACACTGAAGGAATCCCAAGCTGCATGATATATTTTGTTTTTCTTACTCCTTCTTAAACGTTTAATAAAGATCTCGGGCAAATTCGGATTAATAAGAGAAAATGTTTGCACTTCTTGAAATACTAATGCTGCTTACTTTTTTAATTAACATCTATTTAAGTGATTTTAGACGCTTTAAAGTCATAACATTATAAAAACGAAACATTTGCATTATTTTCATTTTGTAAATTTTCTTTTTTATATTAACACTGGGTCTCCACGTAGCAATATTTATTGCTTTGATAACTCCATAAAATTTGCGACGTGTGGACCGGACCACATATTGCCATGATTGACAATCCATTTCGCAATGGTTGCTCTTCTGATTGCTTGAGCAATTATTGTTAAGCAATACGCTGTCAAATCAGTTGTCACTTATCTGACATTTCATTTCTCTGTACGCTTGTTTTTGGAAAAGCAATTGCACGTGCTCTCCAGCAATATAATTGCGCCATTGTTCTGCCGACATTTTTACTTGCGCTTAGCAAAAAAAATTGCTACAGAGAGACGCAGCTTAAAGACAGGGAAATATGTATGCAATAATGTATTTATTACTTTAATTTTTTCACTAAAACCTTACTTAGTTCTTTAATACATTTTTTAACAAAAACTAGACTTTTTCTTTTGCTTGTAAATTTTTTGATTATTAAGCAGTTTCATATGTAAACAGAAACAGCTGATTATTTATTCTTCTCCGAACTTAAACAAAGAAAGAGCTCGGGCATATTTGTACAGGAAATGAAAAAAATACTCTCTCAATTAGTAATCGTCCAGACTTGCAATTTGTGTTGCAGCAATTCTTGAGTTTATTGGTGAGAGGGGTGAAAAGATTGGTGAGGGGTACTCAGTTTCATGTACTCTGAATTTCTGTTTTGTTTTGTTGTTATTCTCACAGTTTTCAACTTGAAGTTGACTGTAGGTGCATTTGCATTTATATGCAAAATATAAAAAGGAGAAGAGAAAAGACAAGTCAAAAATACAAAAATTGCAAAATTATAATTTCATAATCTGGACACTATTGCGATATCAAAGCAGAATTTTTAAAAATTGAAACCACAAAAATTGGAATTCTGGAGGATGAAAAATCATTTTTTTTTTAACCAATTCATAATAAGGAGAGCTTCATTGTAAAGATGTTCACTAAAGACAAGTTTGACTATCAATATCAGTATGTATTAGTATATAAAGGGACTTAATCCTTATCCCCAAACAAAGTAAATCTGTTTACTGTAAATATATTTTGCTAATTTTAAACACACTCCAGATTCTATACAAACTTTGTTTATCAAATAGCATTTTTATGTTAAATTTACCTTTTGGAATATTATCCATTAATCAACAAATGGCTGTCATTTACATAAAAATCTACTTTAAAGCCAAAACTTAAATATTTATTTTTCTAACTTATAAAGAATAAAACTAATTAACTTGTTTCCAAAACATATAAAAGTCATCTTTTGATTTACAATAAAATATGTATTCTATTAATACAAATAGTAATAAACATGTGCATATTTCTTTTATTTTTAATTAATAAAAACAAAATTCCCATAACTTTCGTTCAGATTAAAGCAAAAGTACTTTCATTTGCACTTAAGTAATTTTTTTAATGATTGGGAAAGAAACTCGTAAAAATATTGAAAATTATAGCAAAAAAAGTTTGAATATGTTAAATATTATAATTTGCTGGAAGAATAATTAGTCGTATTTTCTGCAAAGGCTAAATGATCGGTTATTATTTATTGATATTAACCCGTTACAGGAGGAGGGCAAGATAAAAGATTGTTGCTAGAAAAATTAAATATGTATAAAATAAAAATTTGTAAGCTTTTTACAAGCACTTTATAGATTTTCATTTAAAATTGCTAAATTTACTAATAAAATAAAAAACATTTATCCAAATTAACTCAATTTTAAATTCTTTACTCGCCTAACATGGTATAATAAACCATCTAAAAATGTTTTATAGTTATACCCTACACCATTATAAGTGAGTTTGTGCTGATGTATGTAATGTCAAGAAATATGAATCGTACAACCACATATTAGTATACTTGTCGACTTAAGACTATTTTTCGTCTACAGTGTGTCCATGTAAAGTTCGCAAGTTAAAGAATAATATCGCCGCATGCTTTTGAAATTGGTGATAATCGGTCCATGATCTTCTCTAGCTCTACGAATGGAAAAAGGTATGAATCAAAGATTAGCAAGGTTCCCCACTACCATAATATACGTTGTTTCTAGGAAAAGACAGATGGCAGAACCATTATCCTAGGACCTGCTACAGCAGACCAATCGTCTACTTAGCTGGAACAGTAACCGATTAAAAAATCTGATGCAAGGCAAAATAACAATAGACTGATCGATATTTCAAGAACTAGGAGAGTGCAATCTTACAATAATATCTGCTACAGCAGACCAATTATCTTCTTAGCTTGAAAAACAGCCGACTAGCGAAATTGATAGAAGGCAAAATAACAATACTTAATGGATCGATACTCCAACAACAATGACAGTTGAACCTTACATGGATGCTCCACAATCAGAATGTAAAGTGATCAAAGCATATGTGCTCCTTTTAGGCCAAGGACGAAGCCAATTGTTGATGACAAACTATGCGTTTATCAAACGTTGCTAAGTGTAAGCACCACTAAGATTATACACTGCATTAAACGTTCGCCATCGTCTGTTGAATAGCAATAATTCCAAAACTTCCTTCTGACGTTCTTAGTACAAGCCAAGGCCACGACGTAATGACCCTCCATTGAGAAAATCAATTTCTTTAAAAGAGCATCATTCCGTGAAAACCCACTCTTCAGGAGACAGTCAACTGCATCAACATCATCAACATCCAAGGCAACGGTCTCTTAGCCACTTCACAAAATCCAAAAACTTCTTCATCAGATTTACAAGTTCCCAGCAGTGGCCTCTCAACTTTTCGCCACTTCACAAAATCCATAATGACACCGGTATCTTTAAACACGGTCCTAACTTCTTCATCAGATTTACAACTTCCCAGCAACGCCCTCTCAACTTTTCGCCACTTCACAAAATCCATAAACACGGTCCTAACTACAAACTTCGTTCGATGCACAACTAATACGTCTCACCTAACATCCACCAACGCAACTTCACCGGTTCCTCAACTCTTCGCTCTTCATAAAATCCAGGTTAGCGCCGACCCACGTGCAAAATCGGCCCGATCTTTCAATTACTCATCGCTGCAAGTCTTCGGCCAGCATCGACCTTCATCATCATCTCTTTTGACTGTCACATAAAGTGTACCACTGACAAAACTTATCTCAAGCACAAATAAACCTGCTCCCAAGAGATCATGCTCCAATGGTGGGTCCAATATTGAAGTATCGAATGCTACTGACTCCCGTAGCATCAAGTAGGATCTATGGTCACTACGACTTTCAAAAAACCAGCCAATTATGAACTGCTGCCGAGTCCGAGCAATCAAATAGATTCTATAGACACTGTTTTGACAAGACCATACCGTTCCTTAGAAATGGGTGACATTAACTGATCGATAATAATTCTGTTTGCCCAGAAGTTTGTATCATGCCAAGTGAAGCGCCGGGCATTCGCAGAGAAGATGAATATGAATTTCCAGTTAAAGCACGCATCACAAAAACGTCTGATGCGTATTTTGTTAAAAAATTTAACCAAACAGCCTCAAGAAATACGTTTAAAATCAATGGCTTTATATATTATATAATACCAACGACCCTCGAAATAGAACTTGTGGAGGTTCAGTTTTTTGATAAAAGCCCGAATCAAACACTACTTAATGTGTGATCATCGTGAAGATTATCTGCAAGCAACGAACATTTGTGTTGAAGAGCTAAATCGAAACTTAGTACTTTCATCTTTATACTCTCCACCTAGATTTTCAATATCAGAAAGCCAATATTATAAATATTATAAATCATTAGGACCCTGTTTTCTAGACGCTGGCGATTACAACGCTAAACATACCTTCTGGAGGTCACGGCTCATAACACCAAAGGGTAGTGTTTTGTATAATACAATCTTTAAATGGATTTAAATGTGGTCGCGAGCGGGCAGCCAACTTATTGGCCTGCTGATCAGCAAAAAATTCCAGATGTCATCGATTTTGGTGTGGTTAAAAACATCCCCGCAGAAACGATTCATGTTGAAGCTTCCTTAGAACTATCTTCCGATCACACACCTACAATTATTACTTTAATAAGCCCAAATAGAGCGACGTCAGCACAACAAATAAATTGGTTGAAATATAAAAAATATCTTAGTGTCAATTGCACAGAAAATATTCCGCTTAGTACACCGGAGAGCGTGGATCTCGCTATTGTTAATTTTGACAGTTATCTCAAACTAGCTGTTCAAAATTCCAGCATAACCCTCAAAAAAACCAAAAATAGTAACATATATTCTACAGATGTCAAGCGTCTCTTGACTGAAAAAAGGAGAGTTCGAAGAGAGTGGCAATTGCACAAATCCCTCAACTTAAGACTTTATTAAAAGCCTTTTTGTGCACTTATTAAAAGAGTGCACAAAAAGGCTAAGAAAGTTAATACAGTCTCATAAAACGGCTTCCCTGGAAAAATATCTTTAGGAACTTGATGCAACTCCACAATCAGACTACTCATTATGGCGTGCAGCTAGAAGTCTCAATAGACCAGTTATATCTAAGCCACCATTAAGAAACTTGAATGGAAGTTGGGCAAGAAATGATATTGAAAAAGGAAATCCGTTTGTTAATCATCTGAAAAATGTATTTACCCTTTATATATCTCACGATATAGCAGTCGAGTTACCGCCTTAAAATGTAAGAGCAGCTATTCCCCTAAAATTCTAGTTTAGAGAAATCGAAAAGGCTATTTGTGATTTGAACACCAAGAAGGCACCCGGTATTGATAGGATCAGTAATAAAATGCTTTTGAAGCTACCAAGTATAGCAAAGAAAATTATTCTTTTAATTTTTAAAGCTTTTTTACGTCTGAATACTACCCCCAAGAACGGAAGGTTTCCTTAGTAGCCATGATACCAAAGCCAGGAAAGGATCACACAAAAGTTGAGTCATACAGGCCTATTAGCTTATTATCTAATATCTCAAAGCTTTTTGAGAAACTGCTAGTGTCAAAATTAACGCCGATTTTAAATTAAAATAGATGTATTCCAAGCCATCAATTCGGTTTTAGAAGAAAGCACAGCACAATTGAACAAACTCATCCAATAGTAAATGTCATAGGAAAAGCCTTTGAAGAAAAAAAATATTGCTCAGCACTCTTCATCGATGTGTCTCAAGATTTTGATAAAGTCTGGCATGAAGGATTATTACTGAAATTGCAGCAAAACTTACAGGCAAACAACATAAGCTGTTAGAAGGCTATTTAGTCGGTCGTCAATTTATTATTAAAGAAGGCGATTTTTTAAGTTCTCCTCAGCGAATTAACGCTGGAGTCCCACAAGGCAGCATCCTGGGCCCGCTATTATACTTAATTTATACTTCGGACATGCCAACAAACAGCTACACCCAAACCTCAACATTTGCGGACGATACAGCTTTATTAAGCGTACACGAAAACTGTCAAGAAGCATCTCGTTACTTACAGGATTATATATTTGAACTGGAAAGGTGGTTAAAAAACTGGAGGATAAAGATCAATGAGCACAAATGCACACATATACGTCGAGAAACATGCCCCCCTATTAAAATCAATAATTAAATAATACCACAACACTCGCATGTAAAATACCTCGATATACATCTAGATCGGCGTTTAACGTGGAAATAGCATATAGAAGCTAAATTAACTCAAATGAAACTAAAAGCAATCCAAATTAATTGGCTTATTGGAAGAAATTCTGTTCTTAGTCTCGATTGCAAACTTCTACTTTACAACTCTATCTTAAAGCCAATTTGGTGCTACGGTATTCAGTTATAGGGCACTGCCTCGGCTTCTAACATCGAAAAAATTCAAAGGCGCCAAAATAAACTTCTTCGAATAATCACAACCGGCCCCTGGTACGTCAAAAACTCAAATATCCACAAGGATCTCAATGTGCCATTAGTAAAAACTATGATAACGAAATATGCAGTAAAATATTTAAAAAGGCTGGAACTGCACCAAAATCCATTAGCTCGAAATATTTTAAATTATGGCGGCCACACTCGCTTAAGAAGAAGAGGCACTGCAGCTCTCACCCAATCAGATGAGCGATAAACACCTACATATGGGAACAGAACTCGGGATGACGAAATCTTTTTTGTTTGGCAGTGGCAGGACATAAAGCAAATATTAGGATAAGACTTAATTAATTATTGTTAGTTTATATTTGATATATGAAGATTCAATGCATAAATACTGAGAAGAAGAAAAATAGCGCAACAAATAAAATAAAAATTATTAACATGAGCTTCGCAAACTTAGTCCAACGAATTTTGAAAGAAGTGGTCCATAATTTATAAGAGGTACCTTATAGATCTCTTTTCCTAAAATCACATTAATCAGCAAACATTTTTTTTAATTATATACCTTCATCAATTTCTTTAATACGCGCTTGTGCGCAAAGTACAGGTTGCAATTTTAGAGGTAATTTTATACATAGGTTCTGCTTTTTACAAGGACCATGTTGAGAATCGATCCATAATTTCATATTTTGGGTTACTTCGAACAGACCACAAAATCCATAAGCAAAGCCCCTGCTAGAATATCTGACGCTATTCAGGTAGTTAGCAGTCTTCGCGCATTAATAGAAAATAAGAATATGGTGCAGCAATACTCAAGTTTTCAAATGAGTCCTGTCACATCTGAGGGACTATTTCCACTGCATCTCTGCAAAAGTTGAGAGTACTTTGTTTTTTAAATTTATATTTTAAAAATTCCTGTCTTCATAAAAATAATTTAATGAAAATTAAATTCAATGAACTTAAGCCTAATTAAAAATATCTGAATTTGGATTAAAGCCATTAACAGTTCAATAAAATAACCACAATACTAATTATTGTTAACAGCTAAGGCACGAGCTATGTTTGCATTTGTCCTTCAAATTGTGCTGAAAGAGGTCAACATGAAAAAAGAAAGACAAAAACATCAAAAATAAAAAAATGTACTTTGGACTTCAAGAAGAATTCTTGACAAAAAGTACGAAAAAACAGAAGTTAGGAAGAACATGTAAATCAATTAAAAATAGATAATAATTCATTCAAAAAGCAAATTTCGATCTACCAAAGTGAAATACCATTTGGTTTAAGGATTGATGTTTGACTATTGACGTCGCCCGGCCTCAATAGCCGAGTGAGTAAAACAACAAACCCCACCGACGAGATTGTGTGGTTACAATCGAAACTAGTCTGGGCAACCTGTCCGTGAACGCCTGGGTTCAAATCTCAGCGCAGTCAAGAATGAAAAATTATCAATAAAAAAATTTTAATTAATTTCATGTTGTAAAATTCCTGTCTTCATAAAAATAATTTAATGAAAATTAAATTCAATGAACTTAAGCCTAATTAAAAATATCTAAATTTGGATTAAAAACCATTAACAGTTCATTAAAATAACCACAATACTAATTATTTTAAATATTAATTATCTCTTTTTTTTATTTTTTTTTTTTTTTTTGTTTAAAAAATAATAAAATTTTTATTATTTTTACCATGAATTTAAATTCAATTCGTTGTTTTTTAAATCTTATTAAAATCAATTTTAATTATTAATAATCTTTTACACTGTAATTTTTTAATTTGAATTTAAATTAAATATGAATTCGTATCGGTATCACCGGTTCTTCTTTTTGAGTATAGGTATCGGTATCGTATCGGCAAAGAAAGCTCTTAAATACAGTACTGTACTGTATGATAGAGAATGGATGGTCAGCGTGCTTATAAAACCCTCTCTTAAATCGCTTAAAGATGAACAAATCTTATACAGATTTTGATATCTAAATTATATTTAGCACAAATAACTCTTATATGAATCTTAACCTTATAACATAATTCTTTGTGTTGGGTCCATTATTGCCCATGGTTCCCAAATAGAGTACATTTTCGAAAATTTGTCTCTATATATACTGTGGTGTAGGGTATCAAATGGCCGGGCTTGACTGGCCATACTTTCTTACTTGTTTATTTTTATTCTTTTTTAAAAAATCAAACCACAAAATGATTTCCTTTTTATCTTTTGGCTGTGGGTTGATTTGTAGTATCCCCCAGAAGCAAAAATACTTGAATCTAAGTTCAACATTAAGAGCGTTTTTACAGCAAGCAATATTAACAAGAACAACAACACAAACACTACTATTAATTTATATGATTATCATTCAATTGAAAAGTAAATGTATATGTTACTCGTTTACTTTAATCCGTGTTTGTGTGTTTAATGCTTTGGTTGGTTATGGTCATGGATGTGGATGGAAATGGTCTAATGAATACATGATAATGTTGTTCTACTGCATACTTCATCGATATGTCCAACTACAGTTCATCGATGTTACTATTTGTTAAAGTGGTTGCTGCCGCTGCTGCTGCTGGTCTATTCGAGTATTAAAGTGTAGTAGACAAAGATGATGACAACGATGATGATGATCATGACGAAGACAAAAACAAAGACAACAACGCAAAGATCAACTGACGCTAATATGTCTGTGATTGAATGAGTAAAAAAAAAAGTTGCTGTATTGCTCCATATTGTGTTGTTCTCATATTGTTGAGTGTTGTGGTGTGTGGTTTCGAAGCTAAAGTGGAAAATAATGTTGAAATTGAGATTAATTTTACTACCGCAAATAAAGTGGAGACTGAATGGACAGACGGGGGAAAAGACAGTCAATTGGTTGCACTTGTTTTAAATAAAAACAAAACTAAAATTGTCATCAATCTAAAATTTCTTTGCTAAAATTAAGTAACAGTCAGAAAGTTTTGTTCATTTGGATATATAGGCTCTATTTAATATGGCATCAATTTGCCCCAAATATTATATACTTACTTAAAATGACAAAAATTCCTCCTCTTAATTTATTTTGAGGAAGCCTATTAGAGTGCTTTGAAGTACTTCAACAAAATATATCTGGGCTATTTATTTTAATTAAACCTAAGCCCAATTATGAACCTCTCCTCAGCTGTATTGCTATTTATGTTATTTATGATGATGCAGAATTCTGTCAGACTTGTGTCATCAATGTTATTACAAATGACATCAACGAGGCTAAGAGTGGCATCAATCCAATGATGAACTTTATCATAAAAATTTTGTCATATTTTATGCGTCATCTATGCTATGACTACAGCGACATCAATTCGATGTCACATTTTGTGTATTATTAACATTATTTTCATGTTTATAAGCAAAAATTCCCATATTCTGTTTTTTTTTAAATTATTTAGTTAAATACATAAAATTTTTAAAGGGGAATGATTACGAAAACCACGTTGTATATTCTGCTGGTATCATATAATTAAGAGTTCTTCTGTAAACAAAGGGCGGAATACAACAAAAGTGAACCAAACATGTCACATAATAACGGGTAAGTAAATAATAATATTCTCTCAATTTGACTTAAGTCAATTACAATAACTCAATTGAATGGCAGTTTGTCATTTATTTGAACCTAATGAGTCTTTTCTCTGATGTTACTGAGTCATCGCACTGCTGACATATTTTATTAAACCCCTTTTGACATAATTGAAATTTTCGACCCTGATGACAATTTGGCTAAGTGATGTTAAGGCTGACATCACAATAATGAAAAGTGTCATGGGATCAAAAACGAAGATACTTGTCATAGTATTGATGTCAAAATACATCAGCGTTATGACGGCTTTTCTATCAGTGTAGTTGGCCATCTGTACTGTTTCCCCTGACAGCTATTTGCGGAGAAGGTGGAAACCCTTTCCCTGGCATTGCAACTGCGACCAGTATCCCTGAAATATCCTTTTTATTGCGGGTTATAAATTGCATAGTGCGTTGCTGATCAAATGGCGACCACATTAAATTGGCCACTCCACATGTGTCTAAATTATGCCATATGTTTGTAGCCTTTTTAAGAAAGAGAGTGGAACTCAGCAGAATTGTGACTAGTACCGCATAGGAGGTATTTAAAGAAGATGACATGCTGGCTAACTCATCTGCCTATTCATTACCATACTAGTATCTTTGCGCAGGGACCCAAACTAGATTAATGTCATGTAGACGACCTAGCCTTGACAGCTCATTCTTGCACTGACTGACCAATAGAGATGTAGTAGTACTCGTATATTTTTTTATTATTTTAAAACAGATTCAATTTAAAAAGCAGAACATTACTTCCACATACGTAGAATTTGTATGAAAGCCCGAAACGAAAATATGTATTTAGCTTAATATCTCAATTAGTAGGTCGCAAGCGGTCAAGTTTTATATACCATTGGATGCTGCTTCAAAAACTCTTTTCGATGATACCAAATTTTATTTATGTCGTCTTGGAGCAAAGTACAAAAAAATTCGAAAAACTGAAAAAAGACCTTTTTTTAAAATGGTCCAGCACACGGATGGTCAACGCTAAAACCAAAATATTTTGGAAATCACCATAATACATATCAAGCTTTATTTTCAGAGGGGTAACTAAAACACTTTTTTTTGAGTCGCTCTAATATATATATGGGGGATTTCATGTCAAGTGACCCAACTTTTGAAATCGATGTCTTCCGATTTGGATGAAATTTGCACAAAAGTCTTATTGGATAGTAGTTTAGACACAAATTTTCAACAAGATCGGTCAAAAAGTTTCTGAGTTAGAGGGGGTCAAAATTTGACATTTTGGTCAAACCGGTGTTCTTTCTCATCCATGTAACTTATTATCTATTGGTGTTAGCAAAATTTGTCCCAAACAAATTAGATAGCTATTTCTTCAAGCTTTCAAAAAGAAAGCTTATGTATTTTCCTTTTACGTAGTTTTGGTCGCTTAGTGGGATGCGAGTGGGATATGTATAAAAAAAATAATTTCTAACTCATATATATATATATATATATATATGTTCCCATCGATCCTATATGGAGCATAGGGCCTCTAACTCAAGACGAGGGTTTTTCAATTTTTAGCATATGCACTATTTTGAATTTTTTCCTTTTTATGTGTAAGTGTTTCTAAAATCTTAAAAATAAAACTTATGCTGAGAAATTAGACAAATTAACCTTTCCGACGGTATATAACATACCGAACTAGCATTTCATTCCCTCGATACTGTAATACCCACAATATGTTAATCCCAGGAATAAAATCACTTTTTCTATAGAGATGTTGACAAATAAAATTTTTTTTATTTATTTGTAATAATAATTAAATTAATATAATATAATAATAATAAAAACAAAAAGATAAATAATCTAAAAAATTTAATCTTAATCACATTTTTTTTTTAAATTTAAAACTTATTTTTTATTTTTTTGAAAAGGGTATTTTTTTGCTCAAAAGAAAGCTTAGGTCTTTTCCTTTAAGTTAGTTCTGGTCGCTATTTGGGCCGCGAGTGGGTTATGTATAAAAAAAAATAATTTCTAAGTCAAGGCGAGGATTTTTCAATTTTTAGCATGTGCAAGTGTTTCTAATGTCTTAAAAATAAATCTTATGCTGAGAAACTAGACAAATTAACCTTTCCGACGGTATATAACATACCTAACTAGCATTTCATTCCCTCGATACTGTAATGCCCACAATATGTTAATCCCAGAGATGTTCTATAGAGATTTTGACAAATAAAATTTTTTTATTTATTTGTAATAATAATTAAATGAATATAAAATAATAATAATAAAAACAAAAAGATAAATAATCTAAAGAATTTAATCTTAATCACATAAGTCCTTTAATAAATTTTTTTTGTTTTTTTAAATTTTTTAAATTTTTTTTTAAATTTAAAACTATTTTTGTATTGTTTTTGAAGCGGGTATTTTTCCTTTAAGGTAGTTCTGATCGCTTTTTGGGCCGCTAGTGGGTTATGTATAAAAAAAAATAATTTGTAAGTCAAGACGAGGATTTTTAAATTGTTTAGCATATGACGTCTTGACTAAGAAATTATTTTTTTTATACATAACCCACTAGCGGCCCAAAAAGCGACCAGAACTACCTTAAAGGAAAAGACCTAAGCTTTCTTTTGAGCAAAAAAAAAAAATACCCGCTTCAAAAACAATACAAAAATAGTTTTAAATTTAAAAAATTTAAAAAAAAACAAAAAAATTTATTAAAGGACTTATGTATATCCTTTTATTATTAAATACTTTTCAAACAATTTATTTAATTAATAAAGAATTACTGAAAATTTTTTCCGACAATTTTGTATAGGTACTTTGGTAAGATGATTAAGGTTGAAATAAAATATTTTTAGGCCAAATTTTATGTAAATACCAACATAATAAAATAGTTTATGGGTACAAAATTGAATTCCGGAAAGATTTTTGCATGCGATTCTCACAATTTTTAATAGGCAGCAATTTTGTTCAGCACAAACGCATAATATCCCTGCGGGAAATTTGTGTAAATTTTTCCAACAGACTGGTCCTGGGATTTGTGAAAATAGAACAAGTACAAAAAGAAAGAACTCATGACCAGTGAAAGGAGAACCAATACTTTAAATGGTTTATGAAGAACCAAAAGGTAGAAAAAGTAATGAAGAACCAAAAGGTAGAAAAAGTTATGACAGTTGTATTCACCGGTGGTGTAACACATTTTGTTGGGACTTTCTAAAATTTGGTTCTTATATTGAGTTCTAGGAATTGTTTTATTGAAATAATACTACATTGTATTGAAATAATACTCCATTGTAGTAGTAACACTTAACACGATCATTGAGAATAGATGTGTGACTTCTCATATGGTGGTTGTTAGGTGTCAATTGACCCCCTCCAATGACAAACCCATGTAAAAGTGATAGGTTACATTCATATAAAGTGCTCCGGTCCCTACCACCAAAGAACTATCACGGAACTACTTTGGTTTCAGTTCGCTTCCCTCTAGGCATCCTCTCCACCTTTGATTGTGTTGGTATAAAACACACAAAAAACTCTTCAAAAAAAGAGAATTACAAGCTGGCCATACTAGTAAGTAATGCAAGGCCTCCTCTCAAAAATCACATTATGACGAATGAATTTCATTAAGATGTTGTTTTGCGGAAATATGTAAATCCTTAATAAATTTTAACGTCATAACAAAATTTCGTTTTTGGTAGATCCATGATTGCCTCCATACTTGAATGCTAGTTTGTTGTAGGGTACACAGAAAAAATTATCAGTAGGTTTTTTTATCAATTAAAAAAAAATTTTTAAAAAGTATTTCAATTTAAATAATGTGATAATTAAATCAATTGTTTTTTTAGTTGAAAGAAAATTAAAAATATAAACTTGATTTAATTAACATTTTAGTTGTTTTGAAATAAATTTTTAATTATAATATTAATTAAATAACAAAAAACCTTAATTGATTTTTATGTTTTGGACATAGTTTTTGGTAAGCTAATTGGGTCTACATATTTTCGATGTAAATTAAAAACACATTTAATTACATTTTTCCCCAACTTTTCGTCAATTTTTTCTTGACTTCTTCAGGGGAATATTTTTAATGTACATATGTATGTGTTAATACTACATTAAATGAATCATATAAGTGCAATAAAATTTTTTGATCTTTAAATTTACATAAAACATGACAAGCAATGTAATGTTGATCTGCAACTAATTATTCTATAAAATATAAATAATATAAAATTTATCGTTTAATATAAAATAGTGTTAACTTGTAGAATTGTTGTTGGGAATTGTCTAAATCTGAGATATATTTAGCTAAATCAATTAACTCATTGTTTGAAACGGTTAAAATCGAAAATATAATTTATTGATAAAAAAAAAAAAATATTCACAATTTAAAATTTTTACAATTTGTAATAATCCAAATTTCGATATTTTAATTAGGCTTAATTAAGTTCATTGAATTTAATTTTCATTAAATTATTTTTATGAAGAAAATAATCTTACAACATGAAATTAATTAAAGTTTATTGATAATTTTTCATCCTTGACTGAGCTGAGAATTGAACCCAGGCTTTCACGGACAGGTTGCCCTGACTAGTTTCGATTGTAACCATGGAAATTTGCTTTGAATGAATGATTATATATTTAATTGATTGACATTTTCTTCCTAACTTTCTAATTTCGATCTACCAGGGTAAAATACCATTTGGTTTAAAGATTGATGTTTGACTATTGACGGCATCCGTCTTCAATGGCGGTGAGTGTAAAACGGCAAACCCCTCCGAAGAGATTGTGTAATTACAATCGAAACTAGTCAGGGCAACCTGTCCGTGAAAGCTTGGGTTCAAATCTCAGCTCTGTCAAGAATGAAAAATTATCAATAAATAGGTGTGTTCCACAAGATCTCGGGCAAGTTCGGACAAATGAGAGTAAAATGAAAATTACTCTCTGAATTTGCCAAAACTACCCAATATTACTGGAACACAAAAAACCATTTTTGCACTTCTTCAAATACGAATGATGCTTACTTTTCAAATTAAGATCTATTTAAGTGATTTTAGACGCTTAATAATCATAACATTATAAAACCAAAATATTTGCATCATTGTCATTTTTTATATTTTGTTTTCTTTTATGTTAAAAATTAAGGGAAATATGTATGCAATAATGCATTTACCACTTAATTTTTTCATTAAAATTTTACATTTTGCTTTCTTATATATTTTTTAATAAAACCTAAACTTTTTCTTTTGCTTGTAAATTTCCTGATTAATTTCTCAGTTTCATGTGTAAACAAAAACAGCTGATTGTTTATTCTTGTCTGAACTTACCCAAAGAAAAAGTTCGTGCAAATTTGTACAGGAAATTGAAAAAAATACTCTCTCAATTACTCTCTTAAATGCACAAAAATTGTTATGTGGAACGCTTTTGGGTAACTTTGTGCAAGTTCGGACTGTTTCGTTATGCATCTGGAACAGAGCTAATTTTAATTAATTTCATGTTGTAAAATTCATTTCTTCATAAAAATAATTTAATGAAAATTAAATTCAATGAACTTAAGCCTACTTAAAATATCGAAATTTGGATTAAAAAACCATTAACAGTTCAATAAAATAACCACAATACTAATTATTTTTAATAATCTATATAATCATTTTGGTAATAGGTACAAAATCAACAAATTGTTTGCTTAATTCTATGAATTTGGTATGAATTTGGTGATTAGAGACAATTTTTAATATTTTCTGTGTACCACATGATGAACCTTAAATGTAGCTGTCTTTAACTGTGTTTGCTTATTATTTTGTAGCGTTTAAAATTTTTTACTGCTCCAATGCATCAGCAATTATGTTGTTTCATGTAACACAGATGATTTTTTTATCGTCGGTGTCATCGCTTATTTGTCGGTTGTTTTTCTCTAAAATCTAGTAGGACATACTAACTTTTCTCCTCTTCTTTCTTTTAAACTTCTAATAATTATATCTCTTGTTCTTTTTGTATGAAGTCTAGTGTCCTATGATGCGTATATTCCTGCTTATGTAGTTATTTGTGACTTGGACTGAACAAACTTTCTTTAGAGATTTTCCGCCAATATTTTTTTGTACTAGCTGTTGTTTTATGTTTTCATTTATGCGCGTGTATTTGTACTTCTATTCGTGATTAGTTCAGACTACATGGCGTCATTATTATATTTGGCTTGTTGTATGAATTTATTTATTTTCTTGTTTTTATCGTTTGCTGCTTTTTCTTCTTGTGCTGTCGTTTTTTAGTGTTTTTCTTCAGACTGTGTGAGCATTTAAACAATTATTTATCGCTTTGCTGATTAGAACTTTTTTATGATGTGGTTCGTCGTTTTTTTTTTTTTGTCTTAATTGTTAGTTTGTTGATATTTTTTTTGTTATTAATTACAGTTAATAATGTTAGAAATCTCCCACCAAAAAGTGTTTTTTTAATTACACTTAATGAAGGTTTTGTTAAAATCATTTTTGTTAAAACAAATTCTTAAAATTTCTCCTCTTAAATTAGAGTAATTGTTTTCCAAAATTTTTCCCAAAGTTTGTTTCTTAAGTCTTTTGTTTTATATTGACTCTGCATCAATTGTGACGGTCAGATTAAAGTAAGTGCCAGCACAACTGGCAATTTACAAACAATTGTAGTAGGTGTGTTCATTTACAGAAAATTATTGCTTATTTTCAATAATAGTTACTAGAAAGTGAAAAAAGAGAATGAAAAAAAACATACAAATTTGAAAGACAAAAAATTTGTTAAAAATTTCTGATAGTAACATTTTTTTTAGCAAGAATTATTCAACCTCCTGTTTCCGGTTTTTGTTTACAAAACAAAAATAATTTTCATAATTTTTAAATTAAAAGTTTTTCATAAACATAAAATATTTATTTTTCTAAAATTAATGAACAATATTCTTGCACAAATAGTACAAAACAATTTAATTTATTTAGAAATAATCTCGTATCTTATAGCTGAATAGTGTCAAAATACCTAACATGCTAGTTTTTGCTGGTAAAGCGTTCATTAACTTTTTTATTTTTTTGAGTAATTGAGAAAAAATTTTGTAAATTGTAAATTTACTCTCTCGTTGCAAGTTTTTGCTAGTAAAGTTAATGAGCAATCCTAGCACTAGAATACGTTCAACATTCCGAATCAATTATGAATACAAAAATTAGTGGAAATTTTAAAAATCTGAAAATTAATTCACTTATTCCAATTTGATTTTTACATCCTTCTAACAGGTAAAAAGTGTACTCGTATATACAACATAAAAGTTTGGCCTTCCGTTTGTAATTTCCACAAAAGCTGACACCCCATAAAGTATATATGTATAATAGGGAGCCTTATGAGTAGCGAAGTTAATTAAACGATATCCCTCTGTCCGTGTGTATCTTAAAAATGGGGTTTCAGAAGACCTCTGATATGATTGGGACTAGGTTGCTTTACATTTATCAATTATAATTAACGATATCGGTATATAAATACTAGGCTGCGTCAAAAAATTTTTTTCTTCAAATCAACTTCTAATAGCAAAAAAACCTGTCTTACTTCGTCAATAACAAACCTGTAAAATATTGCACAATTTTTTTTAATGCAACAGCCCGCGCATCGACTTCAAACTTTAACACATAATAATGGTAACATTATTCTTCTCCACTCATTACTTGTACTGTAAAGACTTGTTCTCTCTTTGTATTGGTCGCAGTTTATGTAAACACAACATAATAGTAACTGTATCCTAACGACTTTTAAGTTCTCTGGAACTTAAACACAAAGCACTTGTATTTGTAAAAGCACACGTATATACAAGTGATTTAAAGAAAGTGAGTCTAGTTCTGCAAATCAGAACGTGAAGGTGTATTTTTTTTTAACTTTTTAGTGCGATAAGAACGTGAAGGTGTATTTTTTTAACTATTAAGTGCGATAATAGTATCAAAATTTCGTGGTTGTGCACATATTTACTGCAGAATATACATAAATTTGTATTATTTGTATCATGGGAGCTAGAAGTCAAAATAATATTTTCCCAATATTCGGTAATGTGGAAGATATTAAGGGCAACGTATTGCCGACCTACGAGGAAGTCATTAAATATTATGAGTGGAATAGAGTACAGCTTAAATTAAAAAGCAATAATTTCAAAGAGCCATCATTTTTAGATATTGCTGAGCTAGTGTCTCAGAATTTAGAAACTGTTTGGAGAAAAGCTAGCCTTCTAATCGTTTCACATACAAGAGTCCTTCAGCTATTGAAAGCTTACCATTTGAAATGCAAAAACCTAATTAAATCTTTTAAGCGATTATCTACTGATCAGAAGAATGATTTCCTACAGCGTAGCAGAGTTCTTTTCGATATTTGTTCATGTAAATGTAAAGAAATTAAATTTTGCACTTGTCCCAAAAAAACAAGGTGCCGAAAGAAGAGCAGGAGTTTTTGCTTGACCAAAGAGGGGCAAGGAAGATGCGTATAAGTGGAATTGATCGCATTGCAACAGCTACGTTACAAAAAAAGAAGCACGAATACGTAAGACACAAACCAATTCTTCAAACACTCACAAAAAGCAGAATAAAAATAATTCTGAAAACTTGAATTGGGCGACATATTCGAAAAGCTCTGAGAGCAATACTTCTTCTCCTGATAGATTGAACTTACCTTTAACTTCAAAAGCCAGGAAAAAACCAACCAAATAACTTAAAACTTTAAAACCTGCGACCGTTACGGTATTTCTGACAGAGCTTCGGCTGCTATCGTCTCTTCAGTATTACAAGATATATCTTCGGATGTTGAAGTAGTTGATAAATCAAAAATCTGTCGAGAAAGGAAAAGAAAACGAAATTAATTAATTACACCCCATACGCAGCTCTACTTACCAGCCCTTTACTTTGATGGTCGCAAAGACAAGACGCTGGATATTATTAAAAAAGGAAACAAAAGATACAGACATTCATTAATTGAGGAACATATATCTGTTATTAAAGAGCCATATTCACTTTATCTTGGTTACGCAGTACCGCTAAATGGCACGTCTAAAAGTATTGAAAAATCGATTTTTGACCTGCTTTTTTCAAAGGACATTAATCTTGATAATTTGATGGCTATAATGTTCCTATACGTACATTGTAAATATACAAACAAATGTACATAGATTCATATGTATGTTTGTATAGGGTGATTCAAGTAGAGATACTTTTTTCAATAGCCTTTTTTTGATAGATCACGTGTTAAGTATTATTTGACATTTCATAATGGAAAAACTTACGCCTGAACAGCGTTTACAAATCGTTCAACTTTATTACGAAAATTCACGTTCTGCGAGGAATGTGTTTCGTGCACTTCGCTCAACTTATGGTCAACATAATTGGCCTACTGAGCGTACTATTCGTAACACCATCACCCATTTTGAGACCTTGCATTCATTATTGGATAATATTCGACCGAATAGACCACGTCCAACACGCTGTGAAGAAAATATAGCGGCCGTAGCTGAGAGTGTACACGAAGACCGTGAAGAGTCGATTCGGCGCCGTTCGCAGCAACTCGGACTGACGTATGATACGACTTGGCGCATTTTACGTCGAGATCTTAAGTTGAAAGTGTACAAAATACAGCTTGTGCAACAACTGAAGCCGCTCGACCTTCCCAAGCGACATCGCTTAGCTCTATGGGCTCTTGAGAAGTTCCAAGAAGATCCGACGTTTTCGAGGCAAATTTTGGCTCAATAGGTATGTAAACAAACAAAATTGACGCATTTGGGACGAAGAGCAACCTGAAGAGATGCAAGAACTGCCACTTCATCCAGAAAAAACAACGGTTTGGTGTGGTTTGTGTGCCGGTGGAATCATCGGTCCATATTTCTTTAAAAATGATGCCGGTGCGAACGTAACCGTCAATGGCGACCGTTATCGTGCCATGATAACTGACTATTTGATGCCTGAAATTGAAGCTCGTGATCTCGGCGACATTTAGTTTCAGCAAGACGGCGCCACTTCCCACACATCGCATCAATCAATGGATTTATTGAGAGACCACTTCGGTGAACACATAATTTCACGTTTCGGGCCGGTCGATTGGCCACCAAGATCGTGTGATATCACACCGTTAGACTTTTTCCTGTGGGGATATGTAAAGTCTAAAGCTTATGCGGACAAACCCGCTTCGATTCAGGCCTTGGAGGAAAACATCACGCGTGTAATACGAACTGCTCGAACGAGTCATCGAAAATTGGACTCAACGGATGGACCATCTGCGACGTAGCAAGGGCCAACATTTGATAGACATAATCATCAAAAAATAAATGCCAAAGAATGTTCTTTCAAATGATAATAAACATTCCCCATAAAATTTAAATTTTCTGTGTTTTTTTCTTTAAAAAAGTAGGGAACCTCGAAATGGATCACCCGCTATATATGTGTTTTTTTAGATTTCTCCGCCTAAGCCTACCAATGGATCAGCAAGAGATTAAGGATTCCACTAACAATGTCGAGAAAAAGTATATTATAGTGTAAGTAGCTGCAATTAACACATACATATGTATATGTATTAAAATGGGTACATACATACCTTAAAAACATTTTTTTTCAGATCCCAAGGCTTAGACAAAACAATTAACACAGGGCCTTTAATGAACCATGGGTTTTTGGTGGTTTAATAAATACGGCTCCATATCCGATTTTTAACTGTCAGAATGAAGACGGAACTCAGACTTATCAGAAAAATGCAATAACTCAAACTGATAATTATCAGAAAGATGTAATAACTTACTCTGAGTAAGTAAAAAACAATATTTATGTATATGTATATGTCCGTCCGAGAAAATATAGGGGAATGAAATTTTAAACTAATATTTCCTATCATCCATAATTTCCAACCTTTCATAGAATGGACGCCAGAGAATGTTTTTCGAGGATTCGCGCTTTGGAAGCCGAAAACAAAGAATTGAAATGCGAACTAATGAAGGCAAATTTAGCTGTCAGCGCAAATAAGGAAAATGATGTCACCTGGAGGAGTTCAATGGAGATGGAAATACATTTAAAACGCAATATGTCTGCATCTTCAGGTCCTAGAGCGTACAATCACATATACAAGAAAGGTTTTCCGCTACCTCATAAATCCACACTACAGCGTTGGTGCGCAAAAATTCATATAAGTGAGGGTGTTTTGCCGATTTCACTAGACTGCATACGGCAAACCAATAATTTGGCACCCGAAGATAAAATCTGTGTGCAAGCATTTGATGAAATGAAGCTAGCGGAGACTTTTTAGTATGACCCTGTTGATGATGTGGTTAGAAAGCCTTAAATTACGTTCAGGTTATTATGGCTCGAGGTCTTAAAAAGTCACGGAAGCAGCCAGTTTTTACGACTTTATGATGAAACAGAATTGAGTCTTTAACTTCAGAAAAAAATTCTAAAGCCCATAATTAAAACGTCGGCAGTAAATGCAAATTCTCTCCCATTTCCTTCGTTTTCTTTTGTTCTTATTTTTCTTTGTTTACAAAATGTATGAAATTGAAAGCAAGTATGGTACCATTGTTAAGAGAATAATTATCTATATGTGAGAGCATTAGAAAAAACGTTTTCAAAATAAAATTGATTTTATTTCTCGATCGCATTCTCTGGCATAATTTTATGTCAAACTGTATGGAAAATATCGCTCAGCCCCAGTTCTGTTTCATCATTAGCTGCGTTCGAGAACACAAAAGTTTTTACTATTTTTTACTGAACTTTACTGCATTTTACGAAATTGCTTTCGAGTACACAAAATGCAGTAAATGAGAACACAAATTGAGAGCGTAAAGTGACAGTTCTTGACTGAGTTCTTACAAATTTTTACTGCAGAAATATTTGCAGTAAAATTCAGTAAAACAAAAAGACATGTTTCAAAAAGGTAAACAAACAAAAGTATCAAGCAAAAAGCCTACAATTTGTGAAAAAATGGTTTAAAAAAAGAAAAGTTGAAATAAAACTGAAATAAAAACAAAAAGTGAATAAATATTAATTAATTAAACTTGTTTGTGAAGCATTTATATGGCTAAATACAAACTTTTGAGACTTTTTTTGTTATGTTAATTTTTTGGTGTTGTAAAACTGTCAAGTATTCGGGTACGTAGAACGGCACTTGTGCTTAAATTAATCAGAAGTAAAAAAAAGTATTCATGTACTATTGATAAAATTTAGCCGGACACAAATTATTAAAATTAAATAAAATAAAAGACAAACAAATGTGAAAGATTACATAAAATAATTTGTTTGTATTTTCCAAATATGTTCGTGTTATAAAAAGAATTTAATCGAGTACGGATAAGAACACGAGTTAAGTAGTCAAAAGTGTAAACAGTTTTCCACACTTCAATTATTTGCCATCAGCTGTTGCCTTTATTTTACGATTTTTTACAAATTTTGCGTTCTCGTACTTTTTTGGACAACAGCTTTTTGTGAGAGAAAATTTTTAAGTTTACTCATTTACTGCATTTTACTGTAAAAGGTCTCAAACGCACCTATTTTGATTGTAAAATGACAAAAGACCTCTTGACCGAAGTAAGAATGCAATTGCACAATGTGGGTTTACCGGTGGTAGCTATTGTCTGCGACATGGGACCAACTAATCGTAAGTTGTGGAAGCTTTAGATGTAACCACAGGTAAGTAAATACAATATTAAAAAACAACTAACAAGTTTTAACCCTATATAACATGTAATTCTGTGTCTTTGGCCACACAGAATTCCTAACCAATCTTCAACTTTAGAGTACAGAATTGCCGGGTACTGGAGCGGGGGGAGGATCTGTGGATGAAGATTGGAATTATAACCACTCATGTGAGTGATTATAATTGTGGGGTGCGGGTAAAAGAAATAAGCAGAGATAGAATATTAGTTATTTCTTTTAGCCAAGGTAAACTTAGTGTGGGCAATTGACTATAGTCACCTTTTGTATGGGGTTTCCTTCCAGCGAAGATAAACTAAACACCACTAACTTTTGTATGGTTTACAATGTAGGTAAAATGTTTATTCACTCTTTTTTTTTTAGTATTAAGTAGATGTAACTAATTCAATTAATGGTAAGTATAGGTAGTTAACAAATTAAGTTTAGATTTAGGTTTAATTAAAGTAGAACAAAATGCAACCTGTTGGTTCTGTTGCTAAGGGCTCAGTCCTTGACTACAATTTTAAATATTTCTTCAAAACCGTCTTCGGATTATAAACTAGCCGAACCGGTTTGGAATAATTCCGTAAGTAAGGTTTTTTTTCTTTTTTTACAACAAATTTATGTTTCTTCAATTCAGTACATTTTAAACTATAATATATTATAATATTTAGGGTTGACACTGTATAAATTCATATTCGACATTTAATTTTGGTTTTCTGTTACGTTTACATCATATTTACAGATTTTCTCAATTCAATATTTAAATACAGGAATTCAAAAAAAAATATTTCATTTGATTTCTTTTTGATTTTAATATTGTTTAAATGCAAGTTTAAACAATACATATAACAAAACTTTACACACAACACCACTTCGAGGACGAATTATATTGTCATTAATTAGAATGTTAATAATTGTTTACGCCAGCTTCAACAAAAGGAATTAAAAAAATGGCAATTAAAATATAGACATAAATTTCGTTTTAAGATTTAATAATAAGATTTTTTTTTAATTAAATTCGGTAATGGGATTCATTGCTAAAATTATTTTTTTTTTATAATTTTTAATATTAAGATCGGTTAAGGAAATTAATGGTAGGACTAATTTTTAAACCCTACAAGAATATGGTCGTAAGGTATTTTTTAATATTAAAGTTTTTTTAATTTACTTTACGATAGAACAATTCGTCATTTATTTTGTACACAAATATGTATAAAAACTTAAATTTTTACCTTTAATAATATATTCCTAGTGTTTATTAGATACACCTTGGTTTCCTAGCCCTGTGCGTGCAAACGATAAGGTGTTTGTGTTTGCGGATGCACCACATTTGTTAAAACTAGCACGAAATCATTTCCTCGACTGTGGCGAAGTTTTTGAAAACACCGTAGTATCTTCGCGAGCCATTAGAGATTTCTTGGCCCTTACATCAACGTCTGGTTTGTCCATTGCCCTCAAGGTTACTGACGAACATCTCTCAGAAAAAGGTCCAGGTAGGGGTTTGTTCAACTTAAAAAAATATTCATATCTCGCACTTGTTGAACAAAAGTGTTTTAACTGAAAATAAAAATATCGTGCCATTTTGTCTTCATCTAGGAAGACAACAAGTAAAATTAGCGGCGCAACAATTTTCAAATACAACGGCGCATGCTATCATAAGATGTTACCCCCATGCAACTCTATAGCCCGACCAATACAATAGATTTTTTCCAGCTAATGAATGATTAGTTCGACATACTAAATTTAAGCATGAGTACAAAGTTAGTTAATATATTTTATTTATTTAATATGCTATAATAAATGAAAACATTTTAACTAATATCAGGAACCGTACGGCCTTGCATTGGAATGCCAAAACAAAATTTTGCTGCAAATGGTTAATTATAAGTTTAGAGCCTTTTCAAAAAGGCATAATAATAACACTGTGCTAGAAATTGGCACTTTTTTTGAGACAAGCTGGGTACCTTAAGTTAGCTCCAGATATACCGCATATGTATGCAATGCCTTGATGATGCAAAAAAATATGTTGAGAGGTACAACATGACATATCTCGTGTCGAACCGGCTTAACCAGGATGTTCCACAGAATTTCTTTGGTGCCATAAAGAGCAAAGGTGGTTTGAACGAGTATCCTTCTCCTCGAGATTTTAAATACAGGCTGCGGAAGTATGTCTTGGGTAAGTTTTAAAAATAATTATATTTTTCTTCAAATAATTATAGTTTTAAATTTGAAGCTAAAAACACAGAATATTTAAATGGGCTAGGAAACGTCGAAGATGGCTTAACAATTCCGTGTACCACAAAACACGGAAGAAGGCCAAGAGGAAAGAATTGATGACCTTGAAGACTCTTGCTGGTCCAAGCAAAGAAGAATAGCTTGTAGAACTAGGGAAAATGAATTTTGATGACATTGGCTTACTCCAAGAGGACGCTCTAGAATACATATCAGAATATTAATCAAAAAGCGAAATCTTCAGGAATACGAGTGTCATAACAAGTCGTTTTCATGGGTCGATGAAGTAACGAAGGGTTATTTAAAAAAGAAGACTGAACACTTCCTGGAAGAATTTATAAAAATAGAAGTAATATTTGAAAATGTCCATGGCAATCAAATATCACACCGCCAAAACCTCCAAAAGCATCTTTTAGACCGAAGTAAATCCATTAATATACCAGAAAAAGTAAAAAGATTATTTTACAAATGTCGCATTTACTTCCGCGTACGACATTTGAACAAGAGATTAACAGCCGTACCTAAACAAGAGCGGAAGGCGGAACGTTTTCTTCAGCGTAGCTTTTACGCTGATATGCCATACCTAAAGGCCGTGTCAGATACAACTTTGTCGCTTTGCGTGACGTTTCTACCTTTGGCAGAAAAATGCAAAGCAAAAGGTGTATGACACAATGAAAACTTTGACAACACTCACGCATTGTTTGTTTACTTATAAAAGCGGTTGGTAATTTGTAAATTTAATTATTTGTTATAAAAATAAATGTTAAAAATTTAATTGGACCGTTTTTTGGAATTGAATTTGGCAAACAAATTAAAAAACAAAAGAAAATTATACTAGCCAATTGTCAAAGCGCGCAAAAAGATGAGAGTTGGCTAACTTTTTGCTTCGCTCTGCTTTGAAAGTACTTTATGTGACATGTTTCGTATAAGTATGTATATTTTATCTTAGATGTCAAAGCGAATCGGTAAAGCAACGCGAAGCAAAAGTTTTATCTGACATGGCCTTAAATAAGAGCGTCAGCGTTGTGCCATAAACAGTAGTGTTAACTTTCGTGCCGACTAAAACCCTCATAAAAGACATAAGAAATTGAATTAAAACCGCTAGTTTGACCTAAAATTAGCTAATTTGCCATTATTTATTATCAAACATAAAAACAGGGTTGTCAAAACAACAAATATAACAGCCCTGTTTATTTAAACGCGCTGTCAAAATCGGATTTTCCAATTGCAAAGCACTACCGTTGCGTTGCCGTCGCGTTGTTTCGGTATGCTACATACAAATTGTATGGGCATGAGGATTTTTGACAGCTAGAAAACGCGTTCCGCTCTTGTTTAGGTATGGCTGTAAGAGTTCAAAAGGCCAGGAAAAAATAAAGGGGTAAACAAATTAACAAAAAAAATCTGTAAACATCTCGCCTAAGCATCCCGTAACCTACATACATATGTAATAAAGAAGTTATAAAAATTTTTTTTTCTCGAGTAATGCAAAGCACAATAACAATTTTTGATGTTTCATTAACAGCTTACAAATGTTTACAAACAATTATACATATTTAAACTTAAAAACTGATCTTTACTTACAATGTTATTTTCTCTGCGTTGACCTGCTATTACAATATCGCAATTGGTTTTTCTATTTTGAATATAAAACTCTGATCAACACACCCACGCATAAAAATGTCTACCGTTATAATATTTACTTTGATGGTTTTAAATAAATTTCTCAAAACACACACACACTTGTTTTTTTACTCTATTTTTGAGCGACTGTTATAAACACCTATTTTTTGATATAAATACTATATTTTATTAAAACATTAGTATACTTTTGCATGTTGCTTATATTTCTACACTCCTGTTATAAAACTCAACTTCAAATTATAATTATATTTATTTTCTTATTTTCTTTCCCATACATGCATATTTTTTATTTCAAATATTTCCTTTAAAAAAAGAAGCAAGTACATTAAATGTTCAGTAGGCACACACTAAAAAAACATATCACGTTAGCTAAAAGTTCACTTTGTTTTCACTAAAAAATACAGAACAAGTCCCCAAAAAAACTCTACACGTACTCTAAAATTAGTTTGGTAAGTTATCTAAGTGCTTGCGTTCGTCAGCTCACAATAGTTGTGTTCCATATTTTGTTTGTGTACAAATTCGCAAACAAAAATTCAGAAAACCGTGTGGTACACTAACTTGCTGTACTTTACTGTTTATTTTCGAACTCTGTTTCAAGCAAATGTTTTTTTTTTATTTTCATATCAAAACTTAAAGTATAAAGTGTGCAATTTTTCGGAAAAAAAGTTTGCATTTTAGTCTAAACAATAAGGAACCGATATTCCTAATAATTAATATGCTAGACAAAAAACTGTTGTTGCTGAATTTCAATTACCGAAGAGCATAACAAAAAGTTACCCTTAGCTTGTATACTAGGTATAGCTGTTAACTATAATGACGATTAAGCTTAGCAGCTTGCTAGCACAGAGTAATTCATAACAAACTTATATCCGTCTGCTAACTTTTAATAAATCAACTCGGAATTTTAACGATGCCACGTTATATTGCTCAAAATTACAACACGTTTTGCAACTGGTTTTGTCATATAATTGATTTTTTTTTTTTTTTTGTTTAAATATTTAACATTAAAGTCCCAACTGTAAAATGCTTAAGTTGGCTTAAGCAACTGTGCGAATATATGTATGTAAATCATATGTGTCAAGGCATTTTGTACTTAAGGAAACTTTTTGTTAAGTTGTATGAATCCGTCATTTGCTTACTCAAAGTGCGAAACTGATTGCACTTTCGGTACGGAATCAAGTGTTTTTTGATTATGTTTTTTAAATGCATTTGAGAGGTATTTTGTTAATTTTTGGCAGAAGCTTAAGCAAGCTAATGCATATTATAGTTGGACCTTAAGCGGCTGTTTTCCACAAGTTGACAAGTGTTTGGCAGCCTCTTTAAATATAAAAATGTGGATTAAAATCCATAAACAGTTCAATAAAAAAAAGTAATAACCACAATTCCAATTCTAACCAAGAAAATACGTTATTAATTAGAATTTTTAAAGTGCTTTGGTTTAAAAATATAAAAGAAATTTAATAATTTTATAATTTAAGATATTCTCTCAACTTTAATTAAAATGAGTTTTATGGGCTTATTTTGTAAGTTTGTCTGTTATATTATATACTAGCATACCCGCCCGGTACTTCGTTACCTGTAATTTTTAAAGTAAAAAATAAATAACATATTTTTCATGTTTTTTTTAAGAAATTTTTTTATTTTTTATTGTAAGAATCGTAGTACATAACGAACTATTTTTGTTGCTCATAATAATTTTGTATAAATGTTATACACAGTAGGCCCTATTAGGGAGTAAACGGGTAAAATCTGAATTTTAGTACTTTTTTGCCACCTATCTATCTTTTGAGCCAATAAACATAGAAACAAAGTTAATACCACATTCGAAACGAATTTGGTACGTTATGAACAAAACAATTTTTTCAAAATGTAAAAAAATTATAATAATAAAAATTAAATAAGAAAATCTTTTTATTATCACTTTGTTAGAAAGGTCAAATTAATTTTTCTTATTAGGAAATAAAAATGGGTAACTGTGAAAAAAATATTGCATAAAAAAGTTCTTCGTATTCGATTAATTATACCCGCTACTTCGTTAGCGTCTCCTTTTTCTTCGTGGACATATTTTTATGCCACAGTTTATTTTTCTTGTTTAAATTCTAGCATTTAACCCGCCACTTTAGTAGAACCAAAAAGCTAAAGAAAAATATCAAATTTCACGTATTTCCTTTTTTGGGTACTATATTTGTCCCCTATAAAAGTATCGAAATTTTAGTATTGTATTGGCAGCCCATAATTTAGTACGAATATGTCAATGAATGGAGGAAATGTTTTGTAAAAAAAAGTACCAAAAATACTTACGATTTAAAGTATCGAAATTTTAGTATTGTAGTGGCAGCCCATAATTTAGTACGAATATGTCAATGAATGGAGGAAATGTTTTGTAAAAGAAGTACCAAAAATACTTACGATTTTCACCCCTTTTGGCAGCCCATAATTTAGTACGAATATGTCAATGAATGGAGGAAATGTTTTGTAAAAAAAAGTACCAAAAATACTTCCGATTTTCACCCCTTTAATGTTCGAATTTCGAAAAAGTACCAAATTATTATCGAATGTGGTATTTACTTTGTTTCTATGTTTATTGGTTCAAAAGATAGATAGGTGGCAAAAAAGTACTAAAATTCAGATTTTACCCGTTTACTCCCTAATAGGGCCGAATTTCGAAAAAGTACCAGTTTTTTTCCCACATTAAAATATCAAAAAATTGCAATATTGTAGTGGGGGCCCATAATTTATTACGAATATGTCAATGAATGGATAAAAATGTTTTGTAAAACAAAGTACCAAAAATAGTTAAGATTTTCACCCCCCTTAAACGTTCGAATTTCGAAAAAGTATCAAATTGGTATTCGTATTTTTTTGATAAGTTTCGAATGTGGTATAAACTTTGTTTCTATGTTTATTAATTCAAAAGATAGATGGGGTGTCAATAATGTACCAAAATTCAGGTTTTACTCGTTTACTCCCTAATAGGGCCGAATTTCAAAAAAGTACCAGACACCTGCCCGCTTATTTTTCTAAAGAACAACGATTAGTATTACATTTATTTCGCATCTCTATTAGTTTTGGAGATATAAGGTTACCCAATTTTACCGTTTTTACCTTTTTTTACCCCCTAAACATTCGAATTTCGAAAAATCCCGTCTTAGTGGATCGATTTGGAGAGTGACCAATCGCTAGTCCAAATTTCAAGTTTCTAGGGTCAGCGGTTTGGGCTGGGTGATGATAAATGAGTCAGTCAGTCAGTCACTCACGCAACTCTTTTATATATATAGATATACATGTGTCCACATGTATATAGCTTTGTTTATATTCTGCAATTTAGTTTTTTAGTTCTTGGTGTTTTATTAAAAAACTTGTGAATTATTCCCGTATCTTAGATTCCGCTGATATGTTGTAGATTTTAGCATGAAGATATGCTAGAACTACATAGGATTTGTTTATTGCCTAAACGGGCATTCCTTCCTCGCTAACACAACTAGCAAATATTTCGCTTCAGGCGTTTAGGCTGTGCGATGATGTATCAGTCAATCAATCAGTCAGTAACGTTACAATTTTATATATACATAGATAGTAGATAGTAGATGGGGGTCAAAAATGCTCCAAAAGGGCCAAAATTAAAATAAGTACCGCATACTTTTTAGCCGTTTCTACCCTTATTTACACCCTAAATGTGTGAATTTCCAAACATCCCATACTATGATATCGATTTGGCGAGGAGTCCACCTCGGGTCCAAATTTCAAAATGTAGCTTCAGGCGTTTAGGATGTGCGGTGATGAATCAGTCAGTAAAAAAAATAAATATTAAACTTTAAACTAAGACAAAATGGCAAATGTTTCCTTTTGAATAGTAAGTAAGTGCAAGTATGTGTTTATATATTGTCATGTATTCCCAAAAACAACTTTTTTGATAATTGTCATATATTTTAAAGTTGCTTTCATATATTTTCAAATTTAACCGTCTATAGAAATATTCCGAAATATATGTAGCGGCTTATTATTACTGTGGTTGATTTAAGAACTTTACTTATCTGCTACCAAAAAACTTAACTCTGTATAACGGTCAAAGGAAACAGCTGATATGGGTTTGTTGTTATTGTCGTGGCAAAAATTAAACATTTTTCCAGCCAATACACAAATTAAATTAATTTTAACTAATAAATATGGATTTAGAAAACGAAAGAGTAATAAAATTAATATTTCCTGATGGTATACCAGGTGAACAATAAAAAAAACAATAAAAAATATTCTAAGATAACGACTTTTTTTTACAGAAAATTTAAATGACAATCCGGAATTGTTCAATTATCTTAATAAATTAGGCTCGTACAAAGTGGATCAACTTAAAAAGGAGCAAACACGTCTAACAGAGGAAACTAAAAATATAGTAGAACAAACACAAGACTTGGCCATTTCAAATTATAAAACGTTCATTAAAACCGCTGAAAATTCTCGTTCAATTTACAGCGAATTTCAAAGTGCCGAATCCCAATTGGGAACATTAATTGACAAGTTTCCAGAATTAATTGAAAAATGTGAAAATTTCCAACATGAATCAGTAGATATTAGCGAGCAGCGTCGTTTAAATTCAATAACTCTAAAGAAGAATGCCCAATTATTAGAAATATTGGAATTGCCACAGTTGATGGAGCGTTGCATACGAGAGGGTAGATATGAAGAGGCCTTAGAATTGGCTAGCTATGTACAGAAAATGGGTGAAAACCAGGGACACATCCCAATTATAAAGGTTTGCTTGTAATGAATTGTACTTAAACATAATATTGTTCATTTATTTTTTGAAGAGTATTGTACGTTCGGTGGAGATGCTGTGGCATACAATGCTTGTACAATTGGTAGCGCAACTACGAACAGATTTACAATTGCCTAAATGCTTACAAATTGTTGGTTACTTACGTAGAATGCAAGCATTTGGCAGCAACGAGTTAAAATTAAAATTTTTACAAGCCAGAGATACCTGGCTAAAAAATTCCCTGCAGGCCATTCCAATTAATGATGGTAAGTTATTAATGTTGTTAGTATAATCTATAGTTGACAAATATAACTGGCAAACATTTTCATATTATGCATGTTAATCAGTTACTATGTTAACTTTATTGAGACTTAATATTTTCATAATACAATATACTGAACAAAATATGCGTTAAAAATTACAAAAATATGCACTTGAAAATTTTTTAACTTATTTATTAATGCTAAAAAAGAATATTAAAATTACAAGAAGAAAAACAAAAATTACATAAAAACGTAAAAATTCAGTCTCATAAACGAAAGCACTTTACAAGAAACACAAAAGTATAAGTAAAATTAAAGTGAAGCACAAAAATATAAAGAAATTCCACAAGCAAAATAATCCTCTAAATTAAGTCACTTATTATATAGATGTTTGAGCCTACATATAAATTGAATAAAACAATAAGAAAAAATAAATAATTTAATTTTAATATTTTCAAATGTAAAGTCAAAAAGCTTTTAAGCATGGAAAATTACCGTTAAACGCGACGAAATTGATCGGTACATGAATAAATGCTGATAGTTCCTTTGTTTATTTATTTTCCAGTACGATGTTTTCGTACAAATGTAAATGAAATATGCCAGCAGTTTGTTTAATTGTTTTGAATCCTTAATTTTTCTAAAGTTACCCCTACTGCATACATTTTATTTATGGCATTATCAGTTAATTTAATATGCTTTTCAATGGATTAGATTTCTCTGATTTCACAATATTCTCTGAGATAAATCCATAATTAAATGACAAAAACATTATCTGAGCATTTATATATGATAAATTTGCTTTTTTTTAATCAAACTGCATCACCATCGTTAAAATCACCACATCCTTGAATTGCTCGAAATTTTCAGCATAATAAATAACTGCTTTCAACCACGTTCCCCACCTGGTTGTTATAGGCTATGGAGGAGCAAATAAATCGGGATACTTCTCTTAATATGCGGCAAATCTCGAGCGGATTTGCAAAATATTTTTTTGCCATAAGAAATCACTAAATAAATATCATCGTATTTGCATCTTATCTCCTCTGCAACAGGTTGTATCGCAGGATAAAACAAACAAAACCAGGTTTTTCAAAATATGCAATGTCAGCAATATATGCAAAAATATGCATTTAAAGCAAAATATGCAAAAAAATGCACAAACAAATCGATGCCATTTTACTTCAAATTTCATGATTCGCCAAGATATTTAGTTTATGTTGATCTCAGGCTGACGAACACAAATATGCATTTGCATAAAATTCCGGGCCTTGGTTATAAATAACCATTACTTCAACCAAAAACTTTTTTGGTTACAAATATCAATTATAAAAAACAAAAACATTTCTTTTTTTTTTTGGTTACAAATAACCATTATAATAATAATGATTTTTTTTTTTTTTTGGTTAGAGAATAACCCTTATAACAAACAATTTTTTTTTTTGGTTACATATATCCATTATAACAAATAATTTATTTATTTAGTTACAATTATTCATTATTTATTTATTTATTTAATAGATAATATAAACATAATTACAAATGTTAAATATAGAAATATTTATTTTCTATAAATGGCTTAACATATTGGTTGTTAGCCAGATTGGCAAAATAGCAAGATGAAGAAAAAATAAAAATAGAAGCAAAAAATAAAATTCATAACAAAGGGAATGTCTTGTATACATATATAAAAAATAACATTTTACATGCACTAATTAATTACATATTAATATTATTCAAATTCATTTATTATCAATCTTCTGTATCTTGAACTCTAAGAGCCACTTTTTGGGTTTGAGATTAAACTTAATCTTATTCTATAATTAGCTAATCTGAGAATTAAGTTTAACTAGCATTAATTGAATTTGATATTTTTGGGTGGTGGCTTAAACCATGTAGTGCTACCATACTGAAAACAAATAAATGGCAACATTTTTGTGCAAATGTCAAATTTTTTATCAAAACAACATGGATGTTTTCAAAGAAGAAGAAAAAATGCCCGAATTCAATATTGTTTACAAGCTACAAGTGTTTAAAGAATTACTAAAGAAAAAGTTTAAGAGAAAAAATAAAGAAATAACAATATATACATATTTTAATTTTCTTAAAATAGTTTTTTGATTATATTTTTGCAAAAGCTGTTTATGTTAAACATGTGTATATTGACAGTTAAATATTAGGTTTAAACCACCACCATTGGCCGCTTAAACTAGCAAAAAAAGTTTAAAAAATACAACTCAAAAAGTTAATACGGAGATTAAAGTTAATTTAATCTCTAATCTCTAACCCAAAAAGTGGCTCTAAATAGTTAGCAAGAATGTCAAAAGAAAATGTTAGGCCGTTGAGAATATCCAACACATCCACTAGATTAAGTTGGCATTTATTAAAGTAATTATTCATTATAAATATTAATTATTCATTATTAATAAGTAAGGAAGTATAGTCGGTTACTATTTGAGGTCCATAGGCAATAATTTATCCGGCAAAACAAAATTATGTTATGAGATTAACATTCACTTAAGAGCTCGGTATGCCGAAAATTATTAAGATATCTTCAGCTTTTTGAAATTTTTTGCTTTAAAGTGACTTTAGAGTGGGTTTAGTGGTACCTAGGTCAGGAATGGCAATTGTATAGGCTCTATGGTCAAATATGGGCCAATTCAATTGAAATTTGATGAAGATGATTTAGATTGTAATAAAATAACTTTAGACCAAATATAATTTAAATAAAACCTAATAATATGGATTTTGGACACAAAAACTCTTGTGTTCTATTATAAACGAGTTAAAGTAAATTTTTGGCTGCTCTGTAGATTTCTTAATTAAAAAGGCGCCAAAAGAAAAAAATTAGTAGGTTCAAAGAATAAGTTTTCTGATATTTATAAATCTAGGCTATATAAATATTTAATTACATTTTTCTTATATTGATTAACAAAAAAATGGATAAAATTATCACGGGACAACTATTTGGGCAACTTGTCCCACAAATAGAATGCAATCCAAGTACATATTAATGATTATTGATGTTGACCGATGAACTTGTGTTCAGTCTTTATAGTCTCTATGAAATAAGTCCCAGCATCTTTGAAATGGCGAAAATATGACCTAAAGCAAGAAAATGAGTTTATAATATTTATATATTATTCGATGACCAAGAAGAAGCAGTGAACGTGGCATCTGTTGTACATTTCTTGAGTGGAAATTTTAATCCGCTAGAATCACCAACTATACTTAAAAACTAATTTCCTTGCCTAAGGACATATTTTTAAATTATATTTGGTCTCTTTTCATTGCAATCTAAATCATCTTACCAAATTTTTAGTTTATTAGAAAATTAGTTTATCAAATATAGATATTTTAATTAGGCTTAAGTTCATTGAATTTAATTTGCATTAAATTATTTTTATGAAGAAAGGAATTTTTACAACATGGAAGATTAATTAAAATTGTTATTGATAATTTTCATTCTTGACTGACCTGGGATTCGAAGCCAGGCTGTTTGGCGTGTGATTCGAACCCAGGCGGCTGGTTACCCTGACATGTTTCGACCTCAACCACTAGGTCTTCTCAAAGGGATTTGCCGTCTTACACTCGCAGCCATCGATGACTGCTGACGTCAGTAGTCAAACATCAATCCTTAAACCAAATTGTATTTTAACCTTTGGTAGATCGAAATTTGCTTTTTGAATGATTATCCATTTTTAATTGATCACACATGTTTTTCCTTACTTCTGTTTTTTCGTGCTTTTGTCAAGAATTCTTCTTGAAGTCCAAAGTACATTTTTTGTTTTTCCTGTTTTTGTCTTTCTTTTTTCTAGTTGACCTTTTTCAGCACAACTTGAAGGACAAATGTAAACATAGCTTGTGCCTTAGCTGTTAACAATAATTAGTATTGTGGTTATTTTATTGAACTGTTAATGGTTTTTAATCCAAATTTAGATATTTTAATTAGGCTTAAGTTCATTGAATTTAATTTGCATTAAATTATTTTTATGAAGAAAGGAATTTTTACAACATGGAAGATTAATTAAAATTGTTATTGATAATTTTCATTCTTGACTGACCTGGGATTCGAAGCCAGGCTGTTTGGCGTGTAATTCGAACCCAGGCGGCTGGTTACCCTGACATGTTTCGACCTCAACCACTAGGTCTTCTCAAAGGGATTTGCCGTCTTACACTCGCAGCCATCGATGACTGCTGACGTCAGTAGTCAAACATCAATCCTTAAACCAAATTGTATTTTAACCTTTGGTAGATCGAAATTTGCTTTTTGAATGATTATCCATTTTTAATTGATCTCACATGTTTTTCCTTACTTCTGTTTTTTCGTGCTTTTGTCAAGAATTCTTCTTGAAGTCCAAAGTACATTTTTTGTTTTTCCTGTTTTTGTCTTTCTTTTTTCTAGTTGACCTTTTTCAGCACAACTTGAAGGACAAATGTAAACATAGCTCGTGCCTTAGCTGTTAACAATAATTAGTATTGTGGTTATTTTATTGAACTGTTAATGGTTTTTAATCCAAATTTAGATATTTTAATTAGGCTTAAGTTCATTGAATTTAATTTGCATTAAATTATTTTTATGAAGAAATGGATAATCATTCAAAAAGCAAATTTCGATCTACCAAAGGTTAAAATACAATTTGGTTTAAGGATTGATGTTTGACTACTGACGTCAGCAGTCATCGATGGCTGCGAGTGTAAGACGGCAAATCCCTTTGAGAAGACCTAGTGGTTGAGGTCGAAACATGTCAGGGTAACCAGCCGCCTGGGCTCGAATCACACGCCAAACAGCCTGGCTTCGAATCCCAGGTCAGTCAAGAATGAAAATTATCAATAACAATTTTAATTAATCTTCCATGTTGTAAAAATTCCTTTCTTCATAAAAATAATTTAATGCAAATTAAATTCAATGAACTTATGCCTTATTAAAATATCTAAATTTGGATTAAAAACCATTAACAGTTCAATAAAATAACCACAATACTAATTATTTATCAAATATATTTTGGGAATTATTCCTTTTCATAAGTTACTTTTTTATATTCAACATTTTTTATTTTTCGAATTTATTCTATGAGCTAAATTTCAGTTATGTATTTTATAAAGCTTTTTGTAATAGTTATATTCCTTAAATTTCTAGGGATGACTTTATACACTACCAGACTATTATCTTATAACTTCTTGTTACATTTTACCTTAGCTATCCTTTCGATAGCAATGAAAATGAAATTTAGCTCATAGAATAAATTCGAAAAATAAAAAAAGTTGAATATAATAAAGTGACTTATGAAAAGGAATAATTTCCAGAAGATATTTAAATATTTGAGTTAAATACATTCAATTTATAAAGTATCACAATCCAGTGTGACACAAAGAATGCTGACGAAGGCCGTAGCGGGCCAGAAAATGCATTACATTCTGCTGGTGTCTAATAATTGTCGCTAGAATCACCGCATATACTTTAAAAGTAATTTCCTTGCCTAAGGACATATTTTTTTAAATTAGATTTGGTCTTTTTCATTGCAATCTATATCATCTTACCAAATTTTACTTAAATTGTTCCATATTTGACTAGGTCTATTACAAATGCCATTCCTGACCATAGGAACCATATAAACCCCTCTCTAAAATTTCATATCTAAATTATATTCGGCATAATGAGCTTTAAATTAATCTTACCTTCATAACATAATTAGGTTTTGCCGGATAAATGATTGCCCATGGGCTTTAAATAGTAACTGACTATACTCTCTTACTTATTTATAATGAATAATTGTAACTTAATAAAAAAATAATTTGTTATAATGGATATTTGTAACCAAAAAATTTAATTATTTGTTATAATGGTTATTTGCAACCAAAAAAATTTATTGTTTTTTATAATTGATATTTGTAACAAGAAGAAATTTTTTTTTTTTTTTGGTTAAAGTAATGGTTATTCATAACCAAAAGAAAAAGATTTTACACTTCAATTGGTTACGATAACCAAAATCCTGCAGGCGGATATCTCGGCTATAAAGCGGGCAGCCAACTGGCTAAAGAATTGTCGCGTATCGGGAGATATACGTATATTTACTGATAGCAAGGCTGCCATTGCCTCTCTTGCGGGTGTCTATACGACATCTAGGTTAACTGTGGAATGCCGGATGTCTTTGAATGAGATTGCTGAACATTCAGAGTTAACGCTTATATGGATACCAGGGCACTCAAACTGCTCTGGGAAACCAGATAGCAGATGAGCTGGCCAAGGAAGGTGGTCGTATGGATGAAACATTAATTGATCAATTCATTGGCCTTCCAATGGCTCACTGTAAGTCACTCATTCGGCGCAAGAACTATAGAATTGCGCAAGAGGGATGGGCCCGTGAGTCCACCTGCTCCACATCCAGGGCACTTTGGCCTGGATATGATGAACGGAGAACCAAATCTCTACTTAGGTTCAATAGGAACCAAATCAGGACCGTGGTGTCGATCATAACTGGACACTGGCCTGTTGGGACTCATGCTAGAAGAATGGGTCTGGTATTCAATGACTACTGTAGAAGTTGTCATGATGAGGAGGAAGAGGAGACTGTGCTTCACTTTCTCTGTCAATGCCCTGGGCTACGGGGCATCAGGAAAAAATACCTAGGAGAACCGGTGTTTTCCTGTTTGAAGGATCTATCAAAAATAGAACTAAGATTGCTTCTTCTCTTCATTAGGAAGACGAATTTTCTCAACCTTGCAGTGACGCCATCTGGTTAGGTTAGCCCATCCCAAAGATCAGTTACTCAGATGGCTTCACTGCAAGGTTGAGCCAATTCGCCATCTGAGTAACTGCTCTTTGGGATGGGCATTGGCGCTGGGTATCACAAAGGGACCGCTAAGGACCCAAGGGAGCTGTCTCTCGATGGCTTCCCATGGAACCTAACCTAACCTAGTAGCTATTATAGAAGTATATATTATAATATCATAGACATTTAAAGTTATTGTCGGTGGTGGTTTTTGTATGGGAGCTATGGTCAAATATATTTGTACATCATATTTTATCTAAATACCAACTTAATAATATTTATGGGCACAATTTCTATTCCGGAAAGATGTTTGTATTGGGGTCATGCAAAATAATGAACAGATTCTTACCATTTTCAATGATAATTGAAACGTATACACCAAATTTCATCGAACTATCTTATAAATTGCGACCTGTACTTTGCCCACAATGTTACGTGGACAGAAATCCAGCCAGCCAACCGGAAGAACGGACGAACATAGTTAAGTGATTTTGAATATACTAAAAGGTGGGTTTAGAACCAATATTTTTATATGTTACACACATCAGCACAAATGCATAATACCTTCTTCACTATTGTGGTATGGGAATAAAGAGTAAATGCTTACGGGACGATTACCGTCCCTTCAATATTCCGGATTTTAAGTTTTCTAGGTACATAAGGATATATTTATGTCAAAAATAAAATATTTGATTCATTAAAAATTTACGTTTGAAAAAAAGAGGGCTTTATTATAATAAGGTATTTCACGTCCCAAGTTGCACACTTTCGAAAAAGCGAAAGTGCAAAAACATAACAAACACAAAGACAATTATTTGTGTACAACTAATTATTTGTGTACAACTATTTGCCTATGTAAATTACATTCACAGCAAAAATTATCAGTAGTGGTTTATCAATTAAAAAAATTGCTTAAAAAGTATTTCAATTTAATTAATGTGATAATTGAATCAGTTATTTTTTTAGTTGAAAGAAAATTAAAAAATTTATTTTGATTTAATTAACATTTTAGTTCTTTTGAAATAAATTTTTAATTAATATATTAATTAAATAACAAAAAATCTTAATTGATTTTTTCGCTAAAAATTAAATAATTTAAACTTGTAGAATTGTTGTTGGGAATTGTCAAAACCTGAGCTATATTTAATGAAATCAATTAAACATTTTTTGATCATTTTTTTTTAATTAAATGAAAAATAAAATTTATTGAAAAAAAAATATTCACAATTTTCAACTTTTACAATTTTTAGTAATCAATATAATCATTTTGGTAATAAGTGCAAAATCAACAAATTGTTTGTATGATTCTATGAATTTGGTATGAATTTGGTGATTAGAGACAATTTTTCATTCTTTCTGTGGGAATTCGGGTGGTAGATCCATTTCTCAAACAATTCAGTAAGCTGCAGGCTTAAGATTTCTAGCGGATGGCCTCTTGCCATATTAAGATAGTGCTGAATTTCAAGTCTTTTCCTATTAAATTAGTGCATACATACGTACATAAATACTTTTTTCTTTTAATATAAAAATACTTTTTAAATACCGTTGATATAAAAAAAAACATTATAAAAATTATTTTAAACCAATATTGTCGTTATGCATCTCATAGCAAAAACGAAATGGAATAAAATGAAATCAACAAAACCATAGTATTATAAGTATCAGGTATGTTCATTAGGAAGAGATGTCATATTTACCCATGTAATGTCAAACAACGAAATATTACCCATTTGAAAATTTTTAAATTTAAACATATTTTGCACGTTTTAGATATTGCAAACTTACTGTTTTATATAAAACTATATTTTATTCAATATTTCGCTTATTTGAAATTGATTTTTGGTTAAAATTTCTTATCAAAAAATTTTTATATTAAGAAATTTTTCAAAAAATAAAATTTATTTTTCCGATTTTTTGATACTTGCTTTAATTTTTTCCTTATTTTCTTTTGTTTGACGGTGGTTTTATGGGTTTTAAAATTGAGAACAAAATATCTAATGACTATACCTTGTGTTTATTCTATCATGAACAAAACGAAACGACAAAAGTAAACACATTACATATCTTGTCGATTTCAAAACGTTCTGTCGTCGAAATCGATTTCCATGACACACCTGAATCTGAAAATGGTAAAATCGATATGCATAAGGATTGAAAAAAACTAATTTTTTTATATGCTGGAAGAATTATTATTGATGTGCAAAGACCTGTGGTAAAGTTTTCCGGCCACCGGTCATTTGCCGAACATTAAAATGACAAGGGGTTTCAAAAAGTATGCATTTTCGTGATATATCTCCTTAAAAATATACATATCTACATTAAATTTCATCTAGAAAATTTTGTTTGAAAAAATTAAAACAAAATGCAAAGTGGGCTGTTTATGGATTTGATTTGTTAGTTTTTCTTTTTTATAATTCTTTGAAGTTTGGCAAAAAGGTCATAAGTCAAAAAAGGCATTTTAAGTTTTACTCAAAAAAAAAACTTAAGTTTAACTCAATTTTTTTTCATCTTTCGATTGGTGTGAATGATCTTAGTCTAGCACAACTGCTTCCAATCGTAATCATTTGCTTTTTACAAAATACGCCAATTTAATAAAGCAAATCAATAATTTTTCCATTTAACATTACGAAAAACTACAGTTTCTGACTGAAGACCTTTTTGCCAAATTTTAAAGAATAAATGTATTTTTTTTTTATTTTTTTTAAGTTAGTTGTATCTTTTGTTATATATGTATGTTTGTGTTATCCTCATATTTTCCGATAGCAAATAAATAAATAGGTTTGCTCGTGTATTTAAAATTGTGATCCCAATAGGTAACTAAAGGATACCAATTTTAAGCACGAAACAAAGCTATTATGAAAAGTTATATTGCTATATTCGGCTGTGCCGAATCTTTGATACCATCCACCGACATTTCGAAAATTTCAGGAGTGGGCTCTACATGATATCTATATATTATTTATTAATATTTATAAAAACGGACATTTGCGGTTTACACATAAATTAAATTGTTTACCGACAATCGGAAAGTTGTATGCTTTTCTTATTAGAAATTTGAACTAGCTTGAGTAAAATATCATAATTCGTAACAGTTTTAGCCGAACTGAAATTATTTTTAAGAGGGGAATTTATATTGGACCCACGGTAAATTGTGGATCAATCATCCCAAAATTCTGTAGAGTGATTTCTGGTATTAAAAAACATAAATTATAATAAATTTCAATACAGCAGGGAAATTAGTTTAAGCGTTTACAGTGAATTTCAGAAGGCTGCCTAATATGGAGTCTAAGGTAAATTATGGACTGTATGTCACAAAATTGCAATATCTATATCGGCTACGGTTTTAAACGTATTAAATTAATTTCCTAGAGTGGGCTTTATATGGGGCCTTTGGTAAATTATTGACCGATCATCACGAAGTTTATTAGTATGATTTCTAGTCCAATAAAATGATGAAGTATTTGATAGCATTATTTATTACAGTTTTCAACGCACAAAACTGTTTTCCGAGAGTATTCTTTATATCGGTCCTATGGTAATTTATGGACCGATCTTTACGAAATTTACCAGTGAGATTTCTAGTCTTATAAAACTGTTACATACCAAAATTTATTATGGTGGCATTTCTTATTACGATTTTGGGCGTACTAAACTATTTTCCGGGAGCAGTGTTTGTGGGGGCCCAGGGTAAGTTATGGACCCATCTTCATGAAATTTAACACTACAATTTCCAGTCATATAAAACGAATTTGTGCAAAATTGTATATCATTCCGTGTATTATTTCACCACTTATGTTAGTTTTTGTTACAAAACTATCAGTTTTTTAGGGTGGAGGTTCCACATTTTGATTCATAGCTCTGATCCTACTGAACCAGTTTTGCTGGATTTCAATCCCAAACTGCTTAGGGTAACTAAAAGCAATTTGATACCAAATTTGTTCTTTTCTTTTGAGTCTTTCGAAAGTGAGCGTGTTTTCAACAGACGGACATGGCTACATCGACTTTGAATTACTCAAGGTGCCAGAATATATATATTTTATATGGGGTCTTAGATGTATAATAAAAAAGTTTCACACGGAATAACAAACTTAGTATATCCTCATTCACCACTAGTGGAGGGCATACAAATTAAACAACATTTTTATTACAGACATAAAATTGTAGAAAATACAACAAATATGAAACAATAAAACAGTTTGTAAATTGCCTAATAGTGATGTCAAAATTATTTTTATATTGTGATGCATAATTGATGAATATGCATATTAGCGAACAAATACTATCAGCCGTATTCATAATGAAAATTTGGCATGAAGTTAGCACAAAGTTCATTCATAATACACTTACCAAACTCTAGAAAGATTTGCTAAACTCTTGTTAACGAGCTGCCAAACGTTTGCCACCTTGTGAAAAACAGGCGTTTAATGTTGAATAATTTGTTTGTTTTTTTTCTAATTCACTGTCTTTTTTTTTAATTAAGTCCTTTTTTAAATTTTTTTAATTTAAAAACATTTACTACCTGGCCCACAATGTTGACAAGAACATTTCTTTCTTATATTTATATTGAAAACAAAAACAAATTGAAATTTTTTATTATTGTTTTCAATATAAAAATGCGAAAGAAATGTTCTTGTCGACATTGTGGTCCTGGCAATTAACATATTGATATGAGGCAAAAACAAAAAAATAAAAAAAAGTTACGAAATGAACTGACAAACAAGCGATGATTTATGCAAATCGTGTAGCATTTTTAAGCACTATAATGTGGCATCATTAATATTCAGAGTTGATTTATTAAAACTTAGCAGACGGATAAAATTCGTTATGAATAAACTCTGTGCTAACAAGCTGCTAAGCTTAATCGGCATTCTAGTTAGCAGCTCGTTGTAAGTAGTGTACAAACTGTGGCTAACTTTTTGTTATGAATACGGCTGTATATGAATAAAATTAAAATCTGATAAACTCATGGAAAGTTCTGACAATCTTAACTCTTATTTCAGTTTCACTTAAATTCGATTTTAATACCATTCGCCAAAGTTTTTTTGTTTAATTAAGTCATCTTCCAGACTAGCAACTTTCCTTGCTGACATTTTTTAAAATTCTGCTTTGAAATTGCATTAGTGTCTGGGTTATAAAATTCCTGTCTTGCAATTTTTGTATTTTCATCTTGTCTTTTTTACTCTTCTCCTTTTTTATTTTATATATAAATACAATACATGAAACTGAGTACCCCTCCCAGAGCTTTTTTCTCAATGTGGAGATGTGAATATTTTTTCATTTTGGTTACTTTTTTTCTAAAATATAAAATACGTATGAATATGTTTTTCTGGTACACTTGCAATTAACCTTTTTTTAATTTTTAGCATTTTTATTTACATGGGGGGTTATCGCGTGTTGCAGTTCGTATTTATTTAATTATTTACGACTTTCTCATTAACTGTTTGTTTCAAATGAACGGAAGTTTTTTATTTTTGTTAAGAACCAAAAAATGTGATTTTTGTTTTAGAAACGGCCATGTTCTGAAATTGAAATCAAATGAAGTTTTAATCGATGGAGATTTTCAATTTATTTTTTTGTTAAATGGACGTAGTTTTTCCTGATTTTAAGAGTTGTAAAAGAGTGCATAATATCACTCGAAATCGATTTTAGAACATGACTGAAAAAGTACGCAGAAGTAGTTTTAGTGGTTCTAAAAACTTTTATGTTCTAAATTTACAATTTTTTCAGTAGTTTATTTTAACATAATAGGTGCGTTTGATTACTTTTACAGTAAAATGCAGTAAATGAGTAAACTTAAAAATTTTCTCTCACAAAAAGCTGTTGTCCAAAAAAGTACGCGAACGCAAAATTTGTAAAAATTCGTAAAATAAAGGCAACAGCTGATGGCAAATAATTGAAGTGTTGAAAAATGTTTACACTTTTGACTACTTAACTCGTTTTCTTATCGGTACTCGATTAAATACTTTTTATAACACGAATATTTTTGGAAAATACAAACAAATTATTTTATGTAATCTTTCATATTTGTTTGTTTTTTATTTTATTTGAATTTGCTTATTTGTGTCCGGCTAAATTTGATCAATAGTACACGAATACTTTTTTTTACTTTTGATAACTTTTAAAACAAGGGCTGTTCTAAGTACCCGAGTACTTGACACTTTTACAACTCCAAAAATTAACATAACAAAACAAAGTTTCAAAAGTTGGTATTTAGCCATATAAATTCTTCACAAACAAGTTTAATTAATTAATATTAATTCATTTTTTGTTTTTATTTTAGTTTTATTTCACATTTTCTTTTTTTAAACAATTTTTTCACAATTTGTATGCCTTTTGTTTGCTACTTTTGTTTGTTTACCTTTTGAAACATATGTTTTTTTTTGTTTTACTTAATTTTACTGCAAAAATTTCTGCAGTAAAAATTTGTAAGTACTCAGTCAAGAACTGTCACTTTACGCTCTTAATTTGTGTTCTCATTTACTGTATTTTGTGTACGCGAACGCAATTTAGTAAAATGCAGTAAAGTTCAGTAAAAAATAGTAAAAACTTTTGTATTCTCGAACGCAGCTATCGAAATACACACAACCATGGTACAACTACACAAGGTAAACTCGTTGCTACAACAAGTACAACAAGACAGAAACAACAGGCATTTTGTTTTTGTATTTTCTACCCCAGACGTCAAAAAAATAGCAACACTGCATTCAGTAAAACAAAACACAAATTGAAAAAAACGAACAAGACAACACGTGCAGAAAAATAAAAAATCTATAATTTTTTGTGTAGTTGTACAATGGTTCAATGCTATTTATTAATTAAAACTAAATATAAACATAGAAAATTATTAACCGACTTATATTAGAATTTCCGTCTTTTCAATATTTCCGGTCTCCAGTTAACAGGATGTGATTCTTCTCATTTGCCTCATTGTCTTCCTTATAAATTTTAATTGTTTTATCGGCTTCAGCTGTTATTAAACGTGAACCTGATTGATCGAAACACATGGCAAATATGCCAGCCTCGCTGTCCATAGAACCTGGCTGAACGGGATATATTTTGTACAAAGTTACCTTCAGGACAACGACATTGTTTTATATTGTCGGGCGAGGCAGAGCCAAACATGTACAGGGTGGGGTGTAAAACTATGCTACGTACAGATTTTTTATGATTTGTTAAAGTACATACACTTTTGCCAGCCGCCAAATCCCATAATTATTAATTATTTGAGGATTTGAAGCTTGGGCCACCACACTAGCCACAGTATTTGTGTGGCCTGTCAAAGTGTGTATATTAGCCTTTGTACGTAGGTCCCAAATTCGAGCTGTGGAATCTTGACCGGAAGTAGCTAGAACATCAATAGTTGGATGCAGTGCCAAGGAATAGACAGCCGACAAATGTCCATGGTAATGTCTAATAACTTTATTGTGCTCCAAATCCCAACATTTGACCTGGCGATCTTCACCACAACTGAAAAGATACGGATGTTTTGCGCTCACGGCCAAACCTCATTCATTTCCTGGTTCTACCGCAATACATCGTACCCAACCCAAATGACCTGAAATAACGCGGGACAACTTCCAAGGAGCATGCCAGGTGGGTTTAGGTATAGTAGGAGCTTTTTTAGGTATTAATTGCTACCTCCACTGGCCGAACGCATGCCGGGTGCTGCTATTGTTTGCTGCTAATAAAACCATATTACTGTCTTTTGAGTGGCTCACACCAATGGAGCCATCTGTAATAGCTAAAGGTTTTTCCGGCCCTTCCAAAGCCGTCATAGAAGCACGACTATTTTCATATTTTTTTGCCTCTGCAGCTTGGATAACACGATTGAATACCAAACCGTAACTATCGCGTGCCTTAATAGCTTTCCTGACTTTCTCTCTAGGAAATAAATTATTGAAATAAGACTTATAATGTGTGTTCTAGACATATATGTAGGTATTTAAACTTACAATTTTTCATCAATTTCTGGAAGAGCGCCTTGATTGGAAACGAACATGTCGTGAGTCCTTTTTAAGGAACGAAAAATTAAAGTATGAACACTGTGTCTTTGAACTTCATCCATAGCTGTGATTCGTTGTTTTTGAAAGTGGCATTCTTTGCCAAATATTTTGTTACAACTAATTGAATTAATAACAAAAATCAAAGTTTTTTTTACAATCAAAAATGTTTTTATTTTAAAAACATGAATAAACAAATGTAAACAAAACTGAAAATGTTTCACATTTGGGGCTAAACTGGGGTAAACAGCTGACAAACATCTGTGCCAACGAGTCTACCTTGTGTAGTTGTACCATGCACACAACATTTTTAGAATTTGTTTTTGTTTTAAATGTAGTTGTTCGAAAGAAAATTCTGTCGCACATCGGAAAGAGGCTATAAGAAAATGGCGTGAACTTAATAACCGCCATATCGCCAAACGTAAATTTCCATTGCAAAAAGGATTAAAAAATCGCCACATTTTACAGCCCTGCCACTGATAGTTTAAAAGTGGAAACAATCCTTTTCTGTTATTTATAACTGGGAAATACAAATTTCGGTTTTTGTAAAGGACATATTCAAAAAAAATTAAATTTATTAACGTTCAATATACTATATTTTGTATGGAAATTTGACGGGTTTAAGGCTCAGAACAGACGGTGAAACGCAACTACAACAAAACTGCTTTTAGTTATTTTCGAGTTTCATTTGAGTTTGTGCCATAGACTACTTTGAGGTACCACATATGACGCGACTATTTTGAGACCGGATTGAAGCGCACTGGAAATAAGTTGCATTGAAACCAGCGTGTAGGAGACTCTTGTTTGCGTTTCATCTGTTTTCAAAGAAAACTGAAATGGTTGTGATAATTTCATTACATTCTGGTACAATTAAAGCTGCAGGGTGTGTTGAAAACGGTTGATACTGATTTCATTTCTAAAGGGTTTCGTTGCAATTGCGTTGCGCTGTCTGTTTTGGGCCTAACTTTGATAAAAATAAAAATATTTTTTATGAAAAAAGTCTGAAATAAATAAAAATTTTTAATTTAAGTTTCTCGTTATTTTTTTTAATATGTAGAAGAATTATGTACATTTCTAGTTTTGTTTTCTTAATTTGTAATTAATATCTTCCTACTAAGTGCTAATAACCTTTGTCTTACAATGCAGCTTAAAATAAATTTTAATATTTTTCGCAATTAACAAAAGGCATTTGGTTATATTTTTTCACATTTGGTAACTTTTTCAAAAATTTTGGTTGTAAAAATCTTATTAGTCGTGGCAGCACTGACCCCTCCCAAATCTTCTCACCTCTCTCCATAATAAACTTAAGAATTGCTGCAACAAAAGTTGCAAGTCTAAAGCCTCTAGTACACGGAATGTAAAAAAGTCACATGCGCATGTGGTTCTGACGTAATTTTGACGTCAATCAAAGCCACAATAAGCATTGCGTGTTGTGTGATGACGTCAAAATTACGTCAGAACCACATGCGCATGTGGCTTTTAACATGCCGTGTACTAGAGGCTTAAGCGATGACTATATAATCAGTTGCGGAATTCACGCTTAGTAGTAAACGAGCATTATAAACCTAGCAGATCTTGTGCATATAGTACATATGTATACTACAAGACTGCAACAACAAAATTAATCAAACTAAATTACCACATTCTTGTTAAAATACTATACCAAAACCTGTGGTAAACGATGTACATTTATTTATTTATGTATAAGCTTATGGACTTTCTCTCTCGTACATTCATATAAATACGTAATAAAAAGCAAAGTTGGTAAAAAAACATAAAATGTATTTAAGCTGTAAATTGTTTTTATTTCTATTCAATACAAATGGACAAAAAAATCATTTTGCAGCTCAAAACAATAAAACAAACGTCAGCTTCTTCGATTTGTTTACAATACTCACAAAAAAGACTAAGCTACTAAGCGTGAATTCGGCTAATATTAAAAAATATCAAATCAAAAATAAGTAACTCTTAATAATAGATTAACATTACATTTCAGCTCAGCAACATTTAACTAAAACTATAGAAGTAACACGAGTAAATTTGTTTAATATCATCAATCAATACAAGGCTATTTTTCCAGAAGAAGACGCCTCATTACCTTCTGAAACTTTAACAAATACAGCGACAAGCCAGAATCCCTTACAAGGTATTAGTTGTGATGGTTCACGATTATTTCAATCTTGGTTACATGAAAAAGTAAATTTTAAAATAATATTTTTATTACACCAATCTTAAGCTTTCTTTTGATCTTTATAGATTAATGACTTTTTAAAAACCTTAGAGTTCGATTTACAACGTGGTGTTGTACTTTTCGATACAGTTCTTGGGCAATGTATGTATTTTGGTTTGTCCTTTAGTCGTGTTGGGGCCGATTTTAGAGCGCTTATGGTACCAATATTCGTTAAAGTTATCAAGGAGAAATTTTTAGCAGCCATTGCAATAGTAAATCAGAATTTCGAAAAGGAGCTGGACAAGTATACGCTAATCAACAAAGTAACAGTGCACAATAGAAATCCAACAACTACAAGCGAGGAAAATGATTTTGAATCTTATTCACCACCAGAAACTTTGTTAGATTTCCATCCGTTGGCTGCGTTGTGTAATGGTTATTTAAATGCTCTTAATGATTTGCGTTTATGTGCTCCAACGGCTTTGGCAAATGATGTTACCGGCAGTCTTCAGCACTCTTTGGAAATGGTGTCTAGAAGAATCTTAGCTTTCTATCGCCAGGAGCAACAAGCCTTTACAACCAATGAAAGGGACACATTTTCAAAGTTGTGTGCATGTTTCGCTTACGATTTGATACCCTATCTACAGCGTTGTGTACACGCTATATTTCCTCCTACTGTTTTAAGCAGTCATTTGGGATTGAATTTAAATGCTCTGGAGAACACAAAAATAACTTATTTACAACAAAAAGATATTTTGGAACCGCTTAAACATTTATTTCCCAACAAGGTTGAAGCTTATATTAAACCTGAAGCGTCAAAGGCAGTGGAATCCAATGTGGCTGTAACAGCCGAAGGTTAGTACAAAGTAGATAAATAGATAAGACAATAAATAACCAACAAAAAATTCAATTAATATGTATATTTATATAAAACAGTAAATTTTTGTTCTTAATAAATGAATTCACTATTTTCCCGTGAATTTAACAAGCTAAAACTTGCAAAAAGTAATAGAATTTTGTTAGTAAAATTACGGAAACACCCTCTTCAAAATTTTTGAGTAAAGAATCACCTTTAAGTTTGATTAGTTTTAATTTCAAAATTGTATAAATGCTAAAAATTATCGACTTAGACTTTTTGTAACTTCAGTTTATGCTTTGGACTGTGTGGTCTTCTGTCTTGTACCCTTGATATATGAATGTGTGCATGTAAACATACTTATCTGTCCATTATCCTTAGTTACTTCCTAATATATATGTGTGTGTATTTCTTTTAACATAATTGTCATTTTATATACTTTTTCTCCCTTTTATTCCACTACTCATGTATGATATTTTAAAAACTCTGTTCATTTATTTGATTTTGTGCCATTGTTCTTGTTGCTAATTTATCGGTATAATTGCCAAATGACCAAGTGGGGAGTTTTATTACACCAGCTGCAAAAATGATGACCAAAGCATTGAACATTTTTTATTTGGCTATCTACCACCCACTCATCCTCCCCCATTATCAGTGGTTGCTTTATTTGGAAGAAAAATACTAGCCAACAAATTTATTGACTGTTTTCGATTTTGTTATTTTTTTTCTTTTGTGCTGATTGTCTAACTTGTATTTAAGTATGGTTGTTTTGGATTCATGTGGCTAATTTTTTGTTTTTAATTGTAATTCATAAATTACATTATTTACTTTTCATGTATGTACATGTATGTTTGTGATAAACGAGTATGGGGAGTTGGGAATAAAAATAACATGACATGAAAGGGTACGTTTTCTTCTTTACCTTGAATATATCATTTAAAATAGAGTTTTTGTTTTTAAATTGTATATTTAAAAGGATTTTATGCTTTTAAAGTCTTTATATAATTTGAACCACAGATAACAAACTATTTCTAGGCAGATTATATGTATATATGAATGTTTTTACACGGAATTTAAGAGATACATTAAGAAAATTTTACAGCAAGTTTTTGCAGTTAGCATTGCATTTAACAGTGCTACTGCAATAGAAAAAAGTATATTTCGGAGGATATTACATGGAAATGAAATCGGTTCCACATAAGAAAGTAGTTCTTAAGGGATTCTGGTAGTGGAATATCTGAAATATTTTTTGAATTTCAGATTTGAAAAACTTAATTTTTACGAAAATTTCTGGAAGGGATTAGTGACCAATTTTCAAAAATACACCAACCACACATTATACAAATGGTGGTCCAATGGGTTCTCTATGGAACCAAAGTAGTGGTATCTCTGAAATAATTTTGGAAAATGAAACTTAAAAAATGCTATTTTGTCATCACCGCAAGTATAATGTTGTGTTGACAGCAAAACTACAGCTTTGTTCTTCATGGGCATATATGAACATAGGACGCGTACAATTTTTTTTTAACTCTCGTGGCACAAATGTCTTATTCGAGCTCACTGTTTCAGCCTATGCAGTTTTCTTCCGGATCAAAGTACACGCCAGATCCACAGTTGTGATCAAATTGTCAGCATAAATTGTGCGGCCTGCATCCAAATATCTTTCTGAAAGTTGATGTGCAACATTCTGCCCTTGATTCACCTTTGAATCATTCCTTTGACAGGAAAAAATGAATTTGAGTCGAACAACCACCATATATTTATGCCATACTTGGCAGGCTTCAATGGAATGTATTGTGTGAAGCGGGTGCAACGTCTGTATAGGAATAACTGCTCATCAACGCTCACTGCATCTTGCGGAGTGTAATACTGCAACATTTGCCACATATTAATATTATTAGTATTAATATTAATATTAATATTATTAGTAATTAATATTAATAGCCGCAGTTTTTGCCATTGTCGAATCTAAGGCATTGGTTTATGCACTACATACGATCTTATGATAATGCAGCTTTGTATATTGGACAACGCACTGGGCCTCATAACAATGCAAGAGATTCAATATTCGATTTATTCCACCAAACAAAATAAAAGCTAAAAAGACATCTAACTCTTTCAAAGAGATTGGTTTCCAATCCTTTGTTTTCGTTGGATTTGCCAAATTCCATGCAGCTGTCACTTCCCCGCCCTTCCGATTGATTCGCGTATTATGATGTAAGCCATGTCTTCGGCGATGAGCGAGCGGAATATGGTAAAGGGATCATATGTGGTTTCTACTGGTTCCGGATTGCTCCTTGTGTATTCGACCACGTTATGAGCGAGTACGAGTACGGCAAGTCGGTGGTGCATTTTTAGTCCATTTGGTGCCATCTTTGGAAATGAAGTAATTGTCACTTGTTTGCGGAGCATCAGTTTCTTCCTCTTCATCATCTTCGTCATAACTAATATCTTCATTGATGTCTATATGTGGTTTAGTTTCCGCATCCGAATCATCAACATGAAAATTTGGTGATCTGTCACGTCGGCATCATCCGCACTCATGAAGTCTGCAAAACTTTCATCCTCATTTGCTGGTAGCGTGTACTACGACGTACCACAATTTCAGCAATGTCTAAATTTTCCACTGCTATTGTATTCTATGTACTTTGATTTCTCTTTATAAAATTCAAATTAAAATTTCGCACTCGATGTTCACTGTCTCAACTTTGTATGATTTGGTTTAGGAAACTAGAGCTGCCTTTATACCCTTTTCTACATCTTTCTGGCTTCCAGCTTGTACATCTGCGTCTTTGTACGTATAGGTAAGAGTATGCACAGGTAACAAAAGTTAAGGGTAAATTCAAATAAGTTTTTTGAAATGGGTTCGTTCAAACATTACACAGGTAACAAAAATTCAAAAAGGGGCGGAAAGTTCATTATTAAATATAAACTAAACTATTGGTCAGCTCGCATTGAACTTTTCACTTCACGATTTTAGATAAAATTGAAATACATGTGGGGGGTCGGGTATTCTTCCCATGGACCATCAATGATTAATTTCAGTTTGAAAATGAAAAAGGTCCCGAGGGAACTTCTATGCCATCGGAGGGATAAATCATATGAGCAGGTTCAATTATTCATAATATAAATAATTCTGTAGATATTCGTTTAATAGGAAGGTTAAGATTCATAATAACTTTAATCTTCATGTGTTAACTTTAGTTTGTTTAAGGAAAAGCAAGACATATGTACATATATTCGTATTAAAGACAATACTAATTAGTTTTTGGAGAGTTTTAGAATAAGATTACGAGGAAAATCAATTAAAAATTCGATTAATTTATATTTCTTACGGATTTTTGGATATTTTTACAATTAAAAAAATTGCGAGCTCCATTATCGCAACACCCCGATAACCGCAACAGGCAAAATGTTTACATTACAGTCTTTATATCTGCAACTATTTAAAAAAAAAAAAAAAAAAGAGTCTCAATAAGTGCAACATAATGTTTTCTTATATATTAAAATGTTTCTTTCCTTTTAATTTTCTTGTTTAAAAGCGTAGTTTTATCCAGGTGATCATTTTTAGCCAAAAATCCTTTTTCAACCACTTTTCTTACCCGTTAGGGCTTTTGCTAAAATGTTAGACTGTTGGGTGCAACACATACTCAGAAGCGTAGGTAAAAATAATGGAATTATTTCATTATTTAAAAAAAAAATTGCTTCCTACGCCGATGTTAAACCACGAAGACAGTTAACAATTAGTTTTTTGTTTTATTTTACTTTGAGAGATTTATTTAAGGTTTCTTTAAGTAAAGTGCAGATCGTTATTAATGGAAAAAATCTGATTTGTGAAAACACTTGTAAAGTTGACTTATTTACTTAATCGGCTATTATAGAACATTGGTTCCTGCAGCCGAACGTAGAATAGATTTCCAAGCGCTTCAATCTTCTGCGCATCTTCTCCAATTTGTGACACCAAGTTTCGATTTGTCTTCCTCCACCTGATCTTTCCACCGGAGTTTTGGTCTTCCCCTTCTGCGTGCGCCATCAGTAGGTTCGTATTCAAATTACTTTTTAGCTGGAGCATTCAATACACTTAACTACGTCGATGTCGGCATATAGCTCGTACAGCTCTTGGTGCTTACGACACCGATATTCTCCGTCAACACAGATTGGTCCATAGATCTTACGAAGAATTTTTCTCTCGAATACTCCAAGTACTACCTCGTCTGTTTTCGCAAGTGCCCTTGCTTTAGAACCATATAACACCCTTGTAGAGGGTGATTTTTGTCTGTCGAGAGGTGGCTTTGTTTTAAACTGCTTGCTTAGTCCGAAGTAGCATCTATTAGCCAGGATTGTTCTTGTTTGTTTTGTTTATGGTGGTGCCGAGGTAGATAAAATCATTAACTATTTCAAAGTTGTGGTTTTCAACTTCCACTGTTCGCTTGAGTCTGCTCGAAGTCTTGGTGGTAGATGCCATCAACTTGGTCTTATCTCCGTTGACTGCCAGACCCACTTTGGTAGAGACCTTTTCGACTTTCTCAAAGGTTGCAGTTACTGCTCGCAATGTTCGACCAATGCTGTCGATATCGTCGGCATAAGCGAGAAGTATGTGTTGCACATCTGCGTTTCGTAACACCTTTTCCAGCAGGATGTTAAAAAGGTCACACAAGAGACTATCTCCTTGTAAAGTTGACAATCAAACAAAAATTTTAAATTTTACAGAAGTTAGAGTTTAGTGAATCTGTAAAAAAAAAAAATTTAAATAGATTCCAATGAACATAAGTCAACAATTTGCCGAATTAAAAAAATAAGGTTACTATACAAAAATTCGTTAAAGAAACTGAGTCCGGACCAGGAAACCGTACAACATTAAAGGCTGGTGAATTTCCAAAAATGGATAAAGTTTTATTTAAGTGGCTAAAATTTTTGCCATGCATTAATTGCGAATGGAACTCATAAATTGAAACTGCTCGTTATTGGAAAATTGAAAAATCCACGAGCTCTTAAAAAACTTCAATAACAAGCCGGTCCACTACAGAGCAAATAAAAGATCTTGGTTTACGTACGCAATATTTGAAGATTGGTTCAAAAATATCTTTGTGCCAGATGTTAGTATTCAAATTAACTTAATGTTTAAAATTCTTTTAAACCCTGTTTTGAATTTTTGTAGGTAACAGAATTTCTGCAGTCTAAGGCCTACCAAAGAAAGCTTTACTTCTTCTCGATAACGCACCATGCCATCCAAAGAACTTATAAAATAAAACGATGGCAATTTTATCATAATATGCTTTCCTCCAAACTGCACGGCAATTCTTCAACCTCTAGACCAGAATGCAATAAACTTAACAAACTGTATTATAAAAAAAACCTTTTATTACATTTGGCTGGCATAAATGGTCCAGGCTTGGAACATAAGCTGAAAGCTTTCAATATTTTTAAGGCGGTAAATATTTTGGATATTTCGCTCCAGTCAGCAACGACCTGAACGACGGCGAAGCGTTAACTCCAGGGCATCTGCTTATCGGCGAGAACCTACTAGCGCTGCCAGTAGAATTGCCTCGAGACGAAGTGGACAGGCTGAGGTTCTGCAAGAGATGGCGGCTTACCTGCGCTCTCAAGCAGACGTTTTGGCAGTCTTGGGAGAGAGACTACGTCCGCAGCCTCCAAGCCAAAACCAAATGGGCAGAAGAAGAGCCAGATCTCGCCGTCGGCAAGCTCGTCGTCGTTCACGAGGACAACATGCCACCCATGCAGTGGTTGACCGGCCGAGTTCAGGAGGTAACCCCAGGCGCAGACGGCAAAGTGAGAGTGGCGTTAGTGAAGACTAAGAACGGGCTTTTGAAGAGGGCGATTCACAAATTGGCGCTGCTTCCAATTGATTGAAGACTGCTGGTTCTTCAATTGGGCCGGTGTTTCGCCAGAACAGTTTTTGAATTTTATTTTTTTATTTGAATTTAATTTTATTTAATTTTTAAGGAATTAATCATTTTAAACCACTTTTAACTTAAAACTAAATTTTAACGTCAAACAGCTTGGGAAATTATTTTCCAACTGTTATATTGTCAAAATAAAGTTTAATTCTATATTATTATTGAAAGCCACCGGTAGTGTTTTATTTTCGAGTGTGATTTTTGATTTCAAAAGATTTAAAAACTGCCCCAAAAAAAAATTATTAAATCTTAAATTTAAAACTCCTTAAAAAATATTAAGGAAAAACATTCAATTAAAAATTGCTGGAATGTTCTTATGTCTAATTATGAGGAATGGACAAATGAAGATGATTTACCATTAAATGTTGTATGCGAGTTGCTGATGCCGAAGAAGAATCCCTACTTGGGCCACCTATTTTAACTTTGCTCCAAGACATTTTACCTGATGCTATAAGCTTTTCAGATGAAATCATCCAAGAATGGATTAAAAATAATATTGAAGAAAATACTGAAGAAAATAGAAACTGGAGAATTGCCGAAAATAAAAATAGACGATGTAATCAAAGATCTTGTTATTTGCATAGTATGCTATCCAAGACATACATAAAAGAGATTGTATTAAAAAAAAAACAAAATTAAAAAAGTTAGAGTTCAAACCAAAACTTGAATTTTTTGTTCAAACTAATTTATACAAAGACGTATAAATGTATAAACATATGTACATATATTAATAGTAAATATTTTTAATTGGCCGATCTACTTAATATAATAATGAATTGCTAATGTTTATTTTGTGTTTTCTAATAAATAATTTGTTGATGTAAAAATAAAAAGTTTTTTATTAAAAAATGAAGTGTAATTAAGTAATAAAAAGCAACGGTGGATAATTGCAACAGGTCAGATTTTTTCGAGTTGCCATAATCGAGCTCGCACGTAGTATGTATCCAAATTTAATTACTCAGGATGAGTAAGGATAAATCACATCTTTGTAATATCTTACATATATGTATATATAGAACAACAAATTCAAATTTAATTGATTGACATGTTACTTCACCCTTAAATTAATAACACTATGCTAGTTGAAAAAACAGACAAGCCGGGCACATGGCGTTTTAACATAATTCGGGTACGCTGAATCCAGTGGTGTCCACGGTTTTTTAAGATTGGCTCTGGTTTTCGAGATATACCGTTATTTCGAAAATGGAGGAGGTTGCACAACATATATTCGCGTAACTCAAAAACGGTTTAGTTTATTGAAATTACTGAATAAATAAAATTTCATTTCAGAAAAATAAAACGTTCTTTCTAATATGAGGAGTCGTTATTGAAACATAATTTTTTTTTTTTTTTGAAAAAAAATAAAATGTTTTTATCAAAATTTCGAAATTTTTGTGTTTTCAAAATTCATAAAAAATTAAAAAATGTAGCTAGGCTTCCAATTTTTTGCAGACATATCAAAAACCCAGGTGCAAACAAAACAAGCCATAAATAATTAAAATCTATTAGCAACTTCTGATTTTATTCACAAAAGTCGACAAATTTTAATTAATTTAAGAATTTCATAAAGCGCAATATTTGTATGGGAGCCTAAGAAGTGGTGATAAGGGGCAAGTATGTCTTGAGAAAATGTTAAGGACAAAACATTAATTGAGGTCGGTCATCATTATATACCACTAGGGGTATATATGAAGAATATAATTTATATGGAGCATTTCATAGGATTTTTTTTAATTATTAAATTCTTTATTCAACATAATGTATATATCGAGCCTTTGCTGCAATAGAGTCATAACTCAAAAACGCTGATTTTTAGCTAATGAATTTAATGCTTTAGCTCACAGTTGAACATAGGGTCGCCTACTAGCTAATAATGTGGAGTTAATCACCATATCGCTTCTTCATATTGTGTAAAAATTTCATACAAATATCTTCTATATTCAACTCTAGAGAGAAGAATTAAATATTTAGATGCTATTTAGGGCGGATATGGAGAATGTGCCAATGCAGAAAATTTATTTTCAATGACATTTTGACGTAAAATTTTTTAAATGCGGTTTTTGTGCCATTTACAATACAAAACAAAAGAACAAATATTCAAATTTATGCTATTCCAAAGAAATATGCATTCATTATTACCACACTTTCACTTTGCGGTAGGAATTTTGGAAAATCCACAGTTACCGATTAAAAAATTCGTAGAATTAAGAAATTAAGTCAAAAATGCTCCACATCAAACTGGGTATTGTAAAAAATTTTATAAAAGCATTGAGCCCAGAAGGTGTTGCTTTTACCGAATTGCGCCGAATTTTTCCACGATTATGCGGCATGAAAGTAAAATAAGGTATCAACTCTAACTACTTTATTAAATTAGATTTATATTTCATATCATAATGTTTTTATTTTACAGGATTTCTTAATGGACCGGACATTCGTCGTCTTATGAAGGACCATCAATTTGAGGTTGCATTGAATGATATCGAGCTATTGGCCTGGAATTGTGTGATATCAGTAATAGAAAATGTATTAGGAAATCATCGGCCTGAAAACTGGCGAATTTTAATCAAAAATATGCTAACCGCATTTAAAAACTTAAACGTTAGAATGTCATTGAAAATACATTTTTTGCATTACCATGCCGAAAAATTTAATGAACAATCACCAGCCGAGTCTGATGAACATGCCGAGAGATTTCACCAAGTAACAGCCAGGCTTGAACACTGGTATAGCGGCAAACAACTTGATTCGCTATGAGGGGATATTTGTTGGAATCTGCAGGAGGAAGAAGAATAAAATTCTAAATAAAAACTTTAACTTTAACTAATTAACAACAAAAATAAATGTTTTACAATTTTTAAGTTTGGTTATTATAAAAATTAAAAATTTCATCTTTTCTGAAAAAATCAAAAGTTTTAGACAGACTTTAATCACTTATACCTGCAGCGCCTGAGATGTTCCTAGACGGGCCAAATGTATGACCAGCGCAACTTTATTTTTCATTCCCATCATTTGTTTCTAAAGCCTAGGATTCACTCCTATGGCTGTTTAATGAAATTCTTAAATTTGGCCCCTGCAGTGCCTAGGATGCCCCTAGATGGGTCAAATGTATGACCAACCCCACTTTATTTTTCATCTCAATCATTTATTTCTAACATACCCACCCGCTATCTCCATTCCTTAAGGGGGCTTCCATACAAAATGTTCAATGCAGACTAGAAATATATTGAAGAAAAAGTCCCATAAATGCCCAGGAGTCGTATGAATGACCTCAATTAGTTTTTTGTTCTTAACCTTTTTTCAAATTCAATCATCATAAGCAATATTTACACAGTCAAGCAGTCTCTTCAAGATTATATAAATATCTCGATTATACCAAGGGTCAATGCTATATCCTTGATACTTTAAATTTAGAAAATATAACGTGGATTTTTAAGGCCAGATGTGGACTAATCAAATTAAATTACAACACTTTTGGTGCAGTTGATGATGACAAAGTATGCAAACTCTGTAATTTGGGTACGATGGAGACCTTTGAACACTTCTTATGTGTTTGCCCTGTTCTTAAGGAATTCAGATTAGCGAGTTTTGGGAAGCCCTTATTACAGCATATGGAAATGATACAAATATTAAATGGTTCAAATACTTCACATTGGGGAAAACTAGTTTTATACTTAAAAACATCTTTAAAATACAGAAACTTTTTGGTACAAGAATTTAATTAAATGCTTTGTAATAATAATTATTTTTAATTATTTGTTTAATCGACAGACATTTTTTATAAAATATTGTCGAAATTTATTACCTTTCCATTTTTTTGTTTACATTAAATATATATGAATATATGTAATTTATTTTATAAATTTAATTTATTGTAAATAAAGAAACTACTACTACATTTTCTCAAATTATACTTTCCGTTTATCATCATCCCTTAGGGGGGCGTTTTATGAAATTCTTAAATTAATTGAAATTTGTCGACTTTTGTGAATAAAATCAAAAGTTGCTAACAGATTTTAATGATTTATGGCCTGTTTTGTTTGCAGCTTTTTATATGTCTGCAAAAAATTAGAAGCCTAGCTGCATTTTTTAATTGTTTATGAATTTTTAAAAAACAAAAATTTCGAAATTTTGATAAAAAAAATAATTTTTTTTTCCAAAAAAAAATTATGTTTCTAAAACGACTGCGGATATTAGAAAGAAATTTTACTTTTTTTAAAGGAAATTTTATTGCGGAATTTCGGTTTTGTAAGTTTTTCAATAAACTAAAGCGTTTTTAAGTTACGCGAACATATGTTGTGCAACCTCCTCCATTTTCGAAATAACGGTATATCTCGAAAACCAGAGCCAATCTTAAAAAACCGCGGGCACCAGCTTGTCACGGAAAAAAAGTGTCAATTTCGTGCACAGTGTAATGTAGGATGCAGACTAAATTATATTTTTATGGCGAAAAATCATGCGCCTTTGAATTAAAGAAAAAAAATATATGTATATATGTATGTAAATTTTCCATTAAGAACAGGGGCCTGATTCTTGCAGTCGTGATCGAGTACTTTCTCGATTCGAAAGCAATTTAATATCTTATTATTTCAGTCAATAATGAACGAATCGGAATTATTTTTTTAGTGTTGTAAAGCATTAATTTGAGTTTCACAATACTGAAAAAATAATTTCGATTCGTTTAGTATCGACTGAAAGAATTAGAAATAAAATTGCTTTCGAATTGAGAAAGCACTCGATCACGACTGCAAGAATTAGGCCCCAGACTTGTTTTAAAGTTCTTACATATGTTGGCGGTTCTGTTATTTGTTTGTTTACTCGAATTTGACAGTCGAAACTTTAATGGCGGTAATTTGAACAAGGTGCCTGTGTTAAGATTTTCTAAATACATGTATTTAAAGGTTAAACTTTCAAAAGTCTTATTGAGAATTTACAAGATATCAAATTTTAGCTGCGTTCGAGAACACAAAAGTTTTTACTATTTTTTACTGAACTTTAATGCATTTTACGAAATTGCGTTCGAGTACACAAAATGCAGTTAATGATAACACAAATTGATATCGTAAAGTGACAGTTCTTGACAGAGTACTTACAAATTTTTACTGCAGAAATTTTTGCAGTAAAATTTAGTAAAACAAAAAACCATACGTTTCAAAAAGTAAACAAACAAAAAGCATACAAATTGTGAAAAAATTTTTTAAAAAAAGAAAAGTCGAAATAAAACTAAAACAAAAAGTAAATAAATTTTAATTAATTAAACTTGTTTTTGAAGAAATTATATGGATACATACCACTTTATTTGTTATGTTAATTTGTTGGTGTTGTAAAAGTGTCAAGTACTTGGGTACTTAGAACAGCACTTGTTTTTAAAGTAATCAATAGTAAAAAAAGTATTAATGTACTATTGATAAAATTTAGCCGGACACAAATTAGCAAAATTAAATAAAATAAAAAACAAACAAATATGAAAGATTACATAAAATAATTTGTTTGTATTTTCCAAATATGTTACAAAAAGGATTTAATCGAGTACCGATAAGAAAACGAGTTAAGTAGTCAAAAGTGTAAACATTTTTCAATACTTCAATTATTTGCCATCAGCTGTTGCCTTTATTTTACGAATTTTTACAAATTTTGCGTTCGCGTACTTTTTTGGACAACAGCTTTTTGTGAGAGCAAATTTTTAAGTTTACTTTTTTTTACTATTGATTACTTTAAAAACAAGTGCTGTTCTAAGTACCCGACTACTTGACACTTTTACAACACCAAAAAAATTAACATAACAAAAAAGTGTTATATAGCCATATAAATGCTTCAGAAACAAGTTTAATTAATTAAAATTTATTTACTTTTTGTTTTATTTCCACTTTTCTTTTTAACAAACAATTTTTTCACAATTTGTATGCTTTTTGTTTGTTACTTTTGTTTGTTTACTTTTTGAAACGTATGGTTTTTTGTTTTACTAAATTTTACTGCAAAAATTTCTGCAGTAAAAATTTGTAAGTACTCTGTCAAGAACTGTCACTTTACGATCTCAATTTGTGTTCTCATTTACTGCATTTTGTGTACTCGAACGCAATTTCGTAAAATGCAGTAAAGTTCAGTAAAAAATAGTAAAAACTTTTATGTTCTCGAACGCAGCTAATGTAGGATGCAGACTTAATTATATTGACAGGTGAAACTTATGGCGGTAATTTGAACAACGTGTTTATGTTAAGATTTTCTAAATATTTAATAGTTCAACTTTTAAAAGTCTTAAGGCCCAACCATAATATGCATAGCCTAGCTGAACCTACTGTCAAAAGTTAACAAAACGTCTCTCAAATATATTTAAAAAAAAACAAAAACCTAATAAAAAAACTTGATTCCGTACGGAATGTGCGATCAGTTTCGCACTTTGCTTAAGCAAATGACAGTTTCATAAAACTTACCAAAAAGTTTCTTTAAGTTCAATATGGTTAGGGTCATATAATTTACATGTATTCGCACATTTGTTTAAGACAACTTAAGCACATTATGGTTGGGCCTTTATTGAGAATTTACAAGATATCAAATATTAATAAAGATATTTATATATAGTTGTCAATATATAAAAATAGACTTTTCGCGAAAAAGAACTTTTTTTATTGTTGAAAACGGTTCCTTGGGGCCTCGAAAACAATGGGTTTTCTACGACTTTTTCATATTTGGCCTATCCGAAAGTTTACCGTTATTTTGTTGTTGTTGAAGAAAATCGCCTATAAGATCCTCTAAACCTCAAAATTTGACCTAAAAATGTTCTACAATTTTGTTTAAAACTGTTGTTTCTTAATTTTTTTTGTAAACATACCAACCATAATGTCCAATAAAGGCAAATTGATATCGTTTTTTTTAGCAAATACTGGAAGAGCGCCATTTTGTGGTGTCGTTTTAAAGCAACTTACATATAAAGCAGTTAACAAGATAATATTACAAGCCCTCCAGAAAGGTTTTACTTATGAAAACGAAAACACTAGCATTTAAATTTGTTAGCATATACGTATGTACATATGTACCCAGCTAGCGTAGGCTGTTTGTTAGACGATTATGTTTAATATACAACTCCTAAAAGAGTCTTCTGATGATTATCTGACGAGCTACAAAAACAAAAACATCTACATTTTTTTATTTATTACTTTTTTAAATATAAGAATTACTGAGCTACAAAAATAAGAGCATTTTTGAAATATAAAAATTTTATTGCCAATACAATTTCAATAAAACAAACCGACATAAGGATCTGTAAAATAAGATTTTCCGACAGGATGGTGTTGATTTCGCGACCTTAAGGTTTGTTTGATATAAATTGTATGAAAATGAGAAGCTTTGACATGAAAAAACGCTTGATGCTTTTATTTAGGTAGCTCAGTTATACGACTGAGCATTTCACGAGTCGTAAAATAAGCCCTACGTGAGTCTCATACGACCTTTGGCATGCTTTTTGAAATATTCGTTAGATAATCTCTACATACATCATAAACGATTCCCTTTAGGATTAATATAAGAGTCGTTTGCTGTGTTATGGAAGAATCTCTCATACGAATCAGCACGTGTAACAGTTTCTCCCGTGCGAGGAATCGTCTACAATTAAAAAATGAGCTCGTCGACGATCAAAAACACTCGTCATGAGATTCCCAGTAGACTCCTAGACGATTGAAAATGCTAGCTGGGTATGTATGTACGTATGATTTAATTTAAAGAATTTGAAAGAGTGATATCGTTTTTTTTTTATTATAAGACTTTTAGTTTTTGCCCGGTTTTGATGCATTATGGCATACAATTTTTGTAATAAAATTTTTATTAATTGTGGCACAAAACATTTCCGAAATGACAATAATTGGTGAAAAGCGTTAATACTTTCATAAAATATTAGCTTTGCCCAACTATAACTCAGGTTTTTTCTATCTGATTAAAGCCAAATAGCCACTATTATTAGTAGCCTTTCAAACAAGATATAACTCATGTTAATTAAATCTGCTTTTGACTCTGGACGGCGCACAGTGGTTTAAGAGCGCCATTAATTCATGTTTTTCATGTCCTCAGATCTACCTGATTTTTTCACAGTTTGTAATAATTTGTTTGTAACAATCTAATTATCATGTACCAAAATATTAGGCCTATATCTTTATTACTTTTTTGTCCAGAGACATTCAAAGTTGAACTAAGTGAATGCGTTTGAAATGACCGTATTATACGAGTATATGCTACCTTCCATCGTTTCATGCTTTTAAAATACTCTTGTAATGACACTATAATGATTTTTATATACATACATACATATGTACATATATATGTATATGCAAATAAAAAAATTTTGAATATTAAAAAAAAAATTTTTTTTACTACTATAAATTGTCCAAAAATATTATTTTCTCTAACTTCTATGGCTTGTAAATATTGATCTCCAACGACCTCTAGCCCGAGACTTTTATCAAATTAAAGGTAGAAGTCTAAGATTTATTAAAAATTCAGCTGCCCATTTTCGCCCCTAAGCAATTCCGGTACAAACAAGTAAAAAAAGTTAGAAAAAATTTCCTTCAAAAGCATGTCATTTCGCATGCAATATCAGCTTTTTTAATTTTTCTGTTTGCTTTTTTGCTATGTTGCTTTGTTGTAAAAACACACACAAAAGGCAATATCAAAACCCAAGTTTAAAAATATGTACTTTCTAATAAAATAAAATAGAAATTACTGCACTTAGTAGCGCTTGCAATATTCAATATTTTTCATCAGCTGTGATTACACTATGCAACAAATGGGAAAAAAAATTTTTCTTAAATAACCACTATATTTTTTTTTTTTTGATCCGCTATAGTCACCTAAGTGCCAAAATCATCGGTATTTCAAATTCTATGGTAAGGTTTTTTTTAAAAAAAAATTTTTTTCTAAAATTTTAGATTTTTGTTATGCAATCCATTAAAAAAATTTAAATTAGGCCAGATTTAAGTCGTTCTAATATTATTTTTTGATTCAGCCTTTAGCGTTAGAGTTATTGAGGCACCAGTGGATTTTTTTTTTGTTGTTTAATTATAAAATTTTTTAACTCAAAAAATTCATAAAAAATTTAAATCAACAAATACTTCACAGTTTTAGTACTTAATCGTAAAGTTGCATCTTTTAGAAATAACAAAACTTTATATCATGAAAATCCATGGATAAATTCGTGTTTTATTCCCGATAAACTGAAAGTACTTAGTTTTGACATTTTTTATCGCAAATTTGTGTAGAGCTAAAAAAAATTAAATTTTGACGGATTGCATAACAATATCGAGTACGTCGCACAGTGGCGCCATTTGAGTTTTTTCGTTGCAAAAATCATATCTTTTGAACCGAATAAGATAATTGAAAAGTTTTAACAGCATATGATAGATAACTGTTCAGCCTATGAAATGAGCGTTTGGAAAGTGTGCTACGCTTTGTAGGGGCCTACTTATGGGTTATCAAATTTAAAATTAGTAGAAAAATCAATTTTATGGTAACTAAAAAAAATTATTTTTACATTTTTAGATTGTTTTTATTTTTTTTCTTTAGGGTTTTATGTTTTAAATTATAACCCAATAAATTAAAAAAAAATAATTTTTTTTTAAATTTATTTTTTAAATTTTCTGTAAAATATTCATCACAATTCGTAAGAGAAGGTATATCTAAAAGACTAACCATTTCTAAACTATAATTATTTTGTAACTCTATTCGTGACTTCACATGCCGCAAGGAAGAAATAAGTGGATCGGAAGATGCTGCCAACATGTTGAAGAGGTCCTCATTTTGCCTTCACCTGTTCCCTGCATACATATGGATTTAGGCTGAATAATGCAATTTTGATATTATGCACGTGTACAAATAAGATTTGTGTCAATATTGTTCTTGACCATTTGTACGCCAAAGTATTGTTTAAGTGAGGTACGTACCTGCTAATTTCAATGAGTAGTTTTTTTTTCAAACTATTAGATCAAACTACTGTCAGTCAAAACATATAAGGGATGGACGCCATAGAATTTCTGCAACCATGACTTTTTAACCTTTTTTACCTCTAGAAGCCAAACGGGCACGTACGGGCAGATAAAACCTTTTGAATTATGTAAAGAAATAATCAAAGAACAGGTTTTGCAAATATAGAAAAATATAGATTTTTTTATTTTCCGTCAAAGTTGAAAAATAGTGAAAAAATGGATAGTTTTTAAATAGTGATTTACCAAGAGAAACACAAAGCAAACAGTAAATTTTTTTTTATCATTATACATTTAATAAATACATCAATCAATACAAACAAAAATAAGGCGATTCCTTACCTATTTTTCGTGATATTACACCTGAAATCGCAACAAATTGACTAAAAATTGTGTGTTTTTTTGAAAACCGAAAGTCGGTCAACTTTGAACGGTTATATCTTCTAAACTAAAAATGTGATATTATTAAGAGTGGCATATTTGAAATCGTTGAAAAGTTTCCTATAACATGGGTTTATTCAAAACTTCGTCGGCGCTCATGAAAATTTTGATTTTTGCAACCTCGTTTGCTCTACGGGCGCCACTGTGCGTCGTACCAAAGTTACGACAAGATGTACGGAGTAGCCTCTTCAAAAATCTCAAATTTTGGAAAACTTATTTTTTTTTAAACCTTACTATAGAATTTTAAATAATGATGATTTTTTGGACTTAAGTGACTATAGCGGATCAAAAAATATATTGTTTATTCAGGGAATTTTGGCTTGTTACATAGTGTTATTAGTTGCATTGTTTTTGTGATTATAGCATATTAGTATATTGTTTAGAATTTATAATCAGCTGTGATTATTAGTTGTGTGTGTTTAATTGATTATACATATCTAATTAGTTTATGGTTTATGAAGTGACAAATAGAAGGACTTTTTTGAATATGGACAATCTTCAGTTATCTTATTATGAAAAGTTTGATCTATTATTAGATTGTGATAAGAACATTGATGCAGTTTGCGATATAATTTCATCAAATAATACCAATTTATCGATTATTAACGTAAATCAATTAAAACATTTTTGAATAAACAATTTTTACCAAAATTAAAAACTAATGCCCTAATTGTGTAAAACGCAACGCAACTCCAAAAATTACATTGAAAGAAAAGCAAAGTCAAAAATATTTTTTAATTTTGTTGTTGCTTCCTACAGAAATTGATATTGTGGCGTTGAAAATTTTAAAACGCAATAAGAATTTTTGTGGAAAGCAACAACAAAATTACAAAATATTTTTGCATTTGTTATTTGACTTTTGCTTTCAATGTAATTTTGGCGTTGCGTTGCGTTTTACACAATTAGGGCCTAAGTGTGCCAGTGCAAAACGTATAAAAGATGGATTTGTTGAACAAAACGAAGTTTGGTTGGAAAATATTTATGGTTTTGGTGAAGATCTTCCAGAATATGAAGAACAATTGTGTTCTCATGAAGTTAAACGTGGTCGCCTTTCTAAAAGGAGTAAAGTACAGCAGTTATGTGATAGTTATTCGGCAGAACTTATTTCATCAACTGCAAAATAAAAAATTAATAAGGACGAAAACTTTTTAAAAATGTTTAGCCCAGAAAAAGCACTAAGCCTCATTATTGATGCTTGTTTATCAAAACATCAGTATCAAATAAAAAGTTGGAGGGCTAAATAAATTAGATGTGATATTTTTCCCCATATCATCAAGTTGTTGGTGTTAAAAAGGAATGTTATCCTAATAATTTTAAAGTACAGGGGAGCTACAGTGGCTGTCAGCTTATTTGATGCAAGCAATTCTGAAAAATTCAAGTCGTTATAATTCATAAACTAAATAAGATTTTGAAAAAACTCAAAAAGCGTTAGAAAACTTAACCTTTTTATTTCAAATTAAAGTTGAATTTTATTCATATTTTATGTTTTTCTATAAAAGAAATAACAAAATTAAAAAAATAACAGTTTTCAAATATAACAGCTTATTTGATGCAAGATATTAAAAACCTAAAAAATAACGTTATATTTAAGACAATGAATTTTTAATATTTTGTGTGGTAGCCCTTTTGGTCTATAACAGCTTTCAACCGATTTTGCATGGATGCAACAAGTTTTTGTGTAGTTTCTGGCGTTATTTTATTCCACTCCTGTAGCAATGCACTTTTTAGAGCTTCTTTGCTAGAGATGTGGTGGTTTCTGATTTTATTTTCCAATAATGCCCATAAATGTTCAATGACGTTTAGGTCTGGAGAATGAGCTGGTGGTTCCATCAAATGAGGGCAGTTCCATATGAGCCACAACTGCACAACTCCAGACTTATGTTTCGGGTTGTTATCCTGGTAAAAACGGAATTGGGTCCTTAGACCGAGTTTTTCAGCACTTTGAAGTAAGTTGTCTTTAAGAATGTTAAGATACATTATTTTATATGTACATGTTTCCCTCTATAAATACTAAACGCCCGTTGCTGCCATACATGCCCACACCATAACGCTACCACCGACATGTTTAACAGTCGCACGCAAATTCTTCAATTGAAGTTCTGTATCAGGCTTCCGCCAAACGTTAGACTTTCCATCCGAGCCGAATATATTAAATTTGGACTCATCTGAAAAATTACTGTATTCCAGTATTCTAAGCCCTTCGATATATGTTAATTTGCGAAGGCTAGTCGGCTGACTTTATTTTTCTTGGTAATAAAAAGCTTTTTTAAAGGTACTCGACCCTGGAAGTCATGTGACCGGAGCACACGGCGAATCGTTGCTGCACTACAATTTTTGCCAATACCATTATGTACTTCATCAGCCAATTTTTGTGCCGATAACCAGGGGTTTTCATTCATTTTTCTAATGATCCATCGTTCGTCACTTGGCGTCAGAATTTTATTTGGCGCAATTCTGCCCTTGTCCTGCACTCTGTGCTCCCTAAAAAGCACTCTATTATGTATTGCACTGTAGATTATGGTATATTAACAATTTCTGTTATTTTACGCTGTGGTTTTCCAATTTTAAAATAATGAATAACCAATTCCCATTGTTCAACTGTCGTGCGTCGACCCATATTTAAAAAATCTTTGTTATGACACATGAACTTGCAAGATCACACAAAAATTATGCAAAACGTAATAGTTAAGACAAACATTAAAATAACTAAAAAAAAATTGCATTCTATTTCGGAACATAATGGTATCATTATCACTGAAAGGTCATTGCATAAAATAAGCTGATCGATTTGAAAACGCAGTTTATTTTGTTTTTGTTAATTTTTTTATAGAAGGAAGGAAAATAGCAAAAGAAATGGTAACATTTTTTGAAGTAAATTCGTGGCTTTTTCAAATCCTTTTTAATTTTTGTTTACATTTGGTTTTATTCATAAGCAAGATGGTTTTTATGATTTTGGTTTTGCTTGCATAAAATAAGCTGACAACCACTGTATAGTAAAGTCACTATTGTGAGGGCAATGTTTTGATCAGAATGTTTGCTATACTTTACTTCATATAATTTTTATATTAATTAACAGGCATAGAAAATTTTGTATTTCAAAAATTTTCATTTAAATTAAATTTATTTGAACATGAAATTTTTAAACGAAAATATATACTTTTAAGTACCGAAAATTTTAAAAGGAAAATTAATTATAAAATAATTGGTACTATTAAGATATCAAATATAAAGTTAAGATTCTGCTTGGAACATAATTCATAACATTATTTTATTTAACAAGAAAATTTAGATATAAGATTAGTGATATTATTGTTAGAATTAAAGATTATTTTTTTTTTATATTTTTATATAGGGAAATATCTCTCAATATTCTTGAAAGCAGACAAAATAAAGTTGGAAATAAATGCGCTTAAAATTAACATCTATCTTTATTGATCGGTTATATTACCGACTTAAATCCTTTAACTATATTTGTGACCGGTAGATACCTTTACATCCAGAAAGATCTTGTATCGAATTTATAAATTTATCGCCTAGTTTCATATCGTAATCTTACGGAAATCAATTTTTACCGGATTTATTAACCCAGCTGATTCTTATTAATTAGTTCATTTATTAATGATGTGCTAATAATCCCAATTTTTTAAATGAAAACACTGAAATTTATTGTTGTGGGAAAGCTAGTTCCTATGCGCATTTCGCTGGTTGCTTAGGCCAGCTCGTCAGGAAACTTTTTCCAAATACTTTAGAAAAGCTAAAAATATTATACAAGTAAGACCATAAAGTGATTCTTAACCTATCTAATACTTAGGCCTAACTCCGCCTTATATTAATTTTTCTTAAATCTAATTGAATATTGACTTAATTTTTCTTTGCTTAAATCTAATATCATCCTAATTTAACTTAATTTTTCTTTCTTTTCTTAAACCTAACTGTAACATAATGGTGGTTTTTCAATTCAGTTTTATTTTTCTAATTTAACTTATATTCACCCCTATTATGAAATTCGACGTCGACGCGAGTCGACGGCATCGGAACAGTAATTATATTTTCCGAGTCGGTTTTGACAATAATCGATTACTATTGACAGTCTCTTGATATTTTCTAGGGCGCTTTTAAGTCGACGTCGAGTAAAATTGTCTTTGTTTAAGTCGACAGGAAATTTGGCGACGACTCAAATGAAAGTTAAAGAAATGTTAAGTAGAATGTAAACATATTTATTAAGTCCGTTAAAATAAAAAAATGCAAATTTAAAAGAAGTTATGGGCACAAATTTAAACGCCAAAATTCGGAAAAGTTTGCTAAAATATCGAATATTCGCGAAAATTTTTAACTTAAGACGATTGCCTCAAAGAGCAACAAAACTACGCAAAATTGCAAAAAAACCTAGTGCCTCAAGTAGAATAATTAATTTATATTCTAAACTCCCAAAAAGAATTATTATCAACACGGCAAACAATTTAATAAGAAGGGTGTTAACTATAAGTGACGCAGATTTCCACAGAAATAACATAAAAAAATCAAGAAGATTCTTAGTGACAACAATTTCTCAATTAATCTGACTAATAAATTACTCTATAATTATTATGAATATAAAACAAAGAATTTAGATGGGGAACAACAACCAAAAATACATATATAAATCCCTTATATTTGTCCCAGTATTATCTGAGAGATTTGAAAAATCTTAATTATTCAATAATGAAATGTATACCATAGCCCATAAATCTATCAACAAGTTGACAAAATTGTACAGTAAAACCAAAGATAAAATAGACAAATCCAATATATTTTATAAAATACCATGTAATGGCAATGAATTTGGGATATGTAATAAAGTTTACATAGGTACCACAAAAAACAAACTGAAAACCAGAATTTCATCACACAAATCGGATCAAAAATTACGGAAAAATATTCCTGCACAAAAAACGGCTTTGTTATCCCACTGTGTACAAAGAAAACACTCCTGTAGCTCGTTTCTGTATTTCTCGCATCGTAAAATTTCCCGCATGAAACAAGTGAATTATGACAAAAACAGTGCAATATGAAACAAAAAATGGTTTTTCTCACATAAGTGTTTCTGTATTTTTACTTTGCGAGAATTATCTGTCATTTAAATAATTTTCCAGCAATTATTGGAAGGATGTGAGAACAAGTGTTTCTGTAACTATATTTTGCAAAAAGTTTCTCACAAGAACTGTCAAAATAAGTCATATTTGAAATTGATGCGAGAACAAAAAATTTAAAAAAAATGGAGCCAAAATTATGTATGTATGTACACAAGAATGTGTATTATTTTATTTTATTTTAAAAGAAAGAATTTAAATGATGAAAATAAGTTTATAAAACACAATTGTTATATTTTGTTATTAAAATTTTTTTAGCCTTTCATTGTGCTTGTTTTTTGCAGGGCTGCCAGATAAATTTGTGAAAAAAACGTCAATATCCTAAGAAAAAATAAAAAAATCGTCTATTTTTTTCGGACAATTTAAAATTAATTTTGACGAATTTTGCTCGATTTTTATCATATAATCACAAATTTTTATCATATAAACACATAATCAAAAAAAAAAAAAAAAAAAAAAAAAAAACATTAAGTTCATGGGTAAAATACATATTTTATACATACATAAGCTTGAGGTCTATTTAAATAAAATTATTTATTTTATTTTCCTTAATCCGATAAGAGTTTAAAATTTCAGATTGTTATTTTTCCCTGCAGAAATCACACAAAGGAGTGACAAAATATCATATTGAAATAAAATAAACACTTTTGGACAAAGTAAAAGGCAAAAATTTCCTAAAGTGCATTGACTGAAAAATGGGGTAATAGTTTAATCTTTTGATCACACAAACAAATGTATTAAATAATCCAAGCAAATAAAAATTAAACAGTTTCCGTTCGAAATTTTGCTTTTGCCGATACATTTTTTAATCTGCCTTGTTTTTAAAGATATCGGTTTTCTGTGGTGCCTAATACACAAAAATATAAAACTATTTAAAATTGTTTTATTTCAAAGACTGTATCGTCACTAGAAAAAAATCAGCAAATTTTCACTTTGCCAATTTTGGAACAAAAAAATCGTCAAAATGTCGATAAATCTTTAAATCTGGCAGCCTTATTTTTATTATATATATTTCTTTAGTTGACGTTTCGCTTGCATTTGACACTTAATTACTGGAAGTATTCCAGTTAAAACAGAATCTGTGTTGTCTGTTCTCGCATTTAAATACAGAAACACTTTTTTCTTACAAATCGAGAAACGATGAAATTTTTTGTTTCACACTTAATATGAGAAAATTTGCGATGCGAGAAATACAGAAACGAGCTACTGATTTTGACAATGTACTAGTGTTACAGAGTGAAAATAACTACAAAAGACGATTCACATTGGAAATGTTACACATAATTAAAACAACAACTAGGATGAATTTTAAAGCCGATGTCGATGAGAATTCTGCGAGAGTGTATAGACATCTCGTCAACAAACGAAAATAGCGCAATTTTTTCTTGTTTAAGCTCAGTTTATAATTAGACGATGTAAGCATTTGCGAAAATTTTTAATATTTCAAAAAAGCCATAAAATTAATTAAAAGTCCCTAAAACTATAAGAAAAAAATTTGCTAACAGCGACATGATAGCAAAGTCTTATATTTATTAATAATCGTTAAAGGTATAAATAATCAGAAAACTTACAGTAAAAATAGCTGTTATCACGAACCTGGCAAGAATTCGGAAAATCGCATAAATAGCTTAAAAAAGTTAACTTTAATGATGAAGAACAAAAATAATAGAAAAAAAAATTGGGATTTTTTTTGTCAGATTTTAGATGACTTGTCGACGTCGACACAACTTTCTTATAAAATGCCAAATTAAAGTCGAAGTGATGTAGTCGTCGACTTAATGTGACAAAAAATAAAAATTCATTTCGACGTCGACAACGACTTACATAATAGGTGTGATTAATTAATTTCCTAAAGATCTAATTTAAAATCCAGTTTTTCTTTAATTGACGTTTTTTTCTAATCTTATTAAAAATTTAACGTAAATTACTAGATAAAAATATGTGATTTCTTATTTTTACAAATACACTTATTTCACACTTCCACATAAACATACATGATTACACATTTACCTTCACTTACATACATTATACATATACACTTACACAATTAACAAAATTTGGAATATTTGTAACTGGAAACTAAATTGCTAGGAATATAATTTAAATCAGGCCTGTTGTCATCGTTGCATAAATTTGGTGAGTTTTAAAGTTTGGTAATATTTTTATTACATATTTTTTTTTAATTGTCTTATAAAATATTTTGAATTGACATTTTATTAACTTAGAATTTACATGTTATTAATATAAAATGTTAAAAACATTTGTAAAACAACCCTTAACTTAATTTCAATTAAGAATATTCATAATTTAATACTACACTACATAACATAAATCATAATACACCTTTTTCATTATTTATATATAAAAAAAAATTTTAATTATTGTTTAAATAAATACTTAAATTTACTGCGTAGAGTATAATGACGTTAAACTAACTTCTTACTTATTTTTTTAATTCCATGAAAGGTTAATCAACAATTAGATAGGGTAGCATTAGAGCTATCTAAAGAATTAGCGGTACGATAGCATGGATGGGAGGGTTGAGACCATATGGAAGTTTTACCATCTTCTTCCTGTTTTTAAAGTCTGACCGGGTTACCATGCTTTTCTATTTTTTTCTAACAGTTAACATTGGTTACTTTTAGCTACCTTTTAAATTTAATTTTTAGAGGTTTTTAACCAGTCTTAAGGGAGACAAGAACACCGCCCAATTGCCCTATTGGAAGAATAGGTAGCGATGGCCTCCCAAGAGATAGGGCCGAGTGCAGTATCGATCATTCTGTATCCAGAATATTGAAGGGGAAAACGAAAGCTTAGACAGAGGTACTTCCAAAGCAACTACAACTAATTTCTAAGTGGGGTTGTGATGGATCTGCAAGACATAGTGGAAACCATAAAAATTCAATGATCTAAATTTAAATGACAAAAATATTTTTTTGACAAGTATTGTTCCTCTCAGTTTGAAATGTATTGATGGCACAAATGATTACTGGCGAAATTTAAGGCTACATCAACAACTTTTTGTAGGACAATAAAATATCAATTTGTAAAAGAAACGGCAAATGATATTTCTGAAGAAGTTGAAAAGGTGCTAAATGAAATTAAAAATTTGAAAAATAAAACTATTGTTAATATTTATGACAAGGTTTTGAAATTTAGCACACTGCGGTTTTAACCATGATTGATGGAAAGGTTGCGAATACAATCACAAAAACATCAGGAATGGCTGTATGTTTTAAATGTCATGCTAAGCCTAGCGAAATGAACAATTTGGAAGTATTAGGGACAAAACCAGTTTCGGAGGAAGGGGTTCAATTTGACATTTACCCTAAAATAGCATTTTTTCAAAGTGGAGAGTAACTAAAGATACAAAACATGATAGAGAAGAAGCAAAAGTGGAAATACAAAGAAATTTGAAAGTGGTTCCAGGCATAAATGTGGACATGGTTAAACAAGGAGTGGGCTCAACGAACGATGGTAATACTTCTAGACGTTTTTGGCAAAACCTTCCATAACGGCAGATGTTCTTGGTGTTGATGGAAATGTAATTCATCGCTTTATGACAATTTAATGGTCATAAATAGTTATTCGGAAATGGATGCAGAAAAATTTAATATTTATTGTTTGGACACTGCAGAACGATATATACAACTGTACAGCTGGTTCTATATTACTGTACACAAAGTTCTAATTCATGGGAGTAAACTTGTGTCAGCAGCAATATTGCCACTGTAAACCGTTCAAAATGGATATATTGGAATTTTCTGATGAATTAAAAAATTTGTCATGTTAAAGGTACGCGAATAAGTTTGTTTTTAAGCACTATTTTTTTAATTTTTTATTTCATTTATTTACAGATATTTTTATTGAATATGGGCGTGACTGTTGCTGCATTTTATTTATATTTTAATCAAAAAAATAATGCAAATTTAAACCTGTGTAGATTTTTTAAGCGATCTAGTTTTGTTAACAAGGAAAATATTGCATTTTATGTGGTCATTTTGTTTGAGAGGTAGGCGTGGTTGTTAGCAGATTTTGCTAATTTTTTCACCATTGGTTAATGTGTTAATTTTTTAATTTTTTTTCATACATATTTGCAGTTTTTTTATCGCAAATTCAAGGCTCTACGATGTTTCCTACGCTGTACGCTACCAATTTGCCATTATTTGGTATGTTTATAACAACATTGGTAAGTCATAATTTGCGGTTTGGAGGGCACAGATTACTACACAGATATGTCACGAGACGGAAGATTTTGAGTTTTTTTGTCTCTTTCTTAGAAAGCTGCCCATTTTGCATTTCTTTTTGCACCATCTTTTATGCAGAAATACAATGAACTCTAATTTATTTAGTTAAGATTTATTTGCAAAACTGTTGTAAAAATTAACTTTTAAGTTTACCACAACCTCGAGTAAATAATATTTTAGTAAGTAAATAACATTGTAAAACAAAACGATATTACTAAATTAATTTTTTTGCACAAAAAAAAACTTTTGTTGAACAAATTCTTTTGTTTAACGTGATTTGCGTTTTGTTATTTTTGTCTTCATCGTGCAATTTTTGTTGTTTGTAGCGGCCTGTTTTTATACATTGCCAGTTCACTACCAAAAAAACGCATCCTGTTCTTTTCCTCGCAAGCTGCTTTCGCAACTGATCGCACTTTTTACAGTTATGTTTAGTATTCTGTGTTGGAGGGTCTAATTGCAAATTTTCTTCAACAACAGAAAAATAACGGTACATTTTCAGATAGGCCAAATATGAAAAAGTAGTAGAACTTCTATTGTTTTCGAGGCCCCAATGAACCATTTTCAGCAATAAAAAAGTTCTTTTTCGCGAAAAGTAGATTTTGATATATTGTTATATACCTATAGTACATATAAATATATACGTACATATGCTTTTTATTTCGTGTAAATATCAGATGACATAAGCCCGGGGATATTAATGTGCCAAAACAATGTGGATTTTTAAGTTTTAAATAATATTTTGTGTATAAAATTCCTACGAATAAATCGATTTACAAACGGATCGATATCATTATTAAACTACATATTTATTTTATTAATAATGTCTTTCTTTTAACCTTTCTTTGTCCAAAATTGGTTCGCGTGATATGACATCTGTTATATGCATGTATATTTTTTCATCGCAATCGTTGATATTTTCCTGTACTATAAGTCCAAAAATCTCGGTAAACACGGCAAATGAACACTTAAAACACACGAATTTTTAAATCTTTTTTTATGTTTTCTTCCATTAATAGGTGCGTTTGAGTACAGTAAAATGCAGTAAATGAGTAAACTTAAAAATTTGCACTCACAAAAAGCTGTTGTCCAAAAAAGTACGCGAACGCAAAATTTATAAAAATTCGTAAAATGAAGGCAACAGCTGATGGCAACTAATTGAAGTGTTGAAAAATGTTTACACTTTTGACTACTTAACTCGTTTTCTTATCGGTACTCGATTAAATACATTTTATAACACCAACATTTTTGGAAAATACAAACAAATTATTTTCTGTAATCTTTCATATTTGCTTGTTTTTTATTTTATTTGACTTTGCTAATTTGTGTCCTGCAAAATTTTATCAATAGTACATTAATTCTTTTTTTTACTATTGATTACCTTAAAAATAAGTGCTGTTCTAAGTACCCGAATACTTGACACTTTTACAACTCCAAAAAATTACCATAACAGAAAAAAATGTCAAAAGTTGGTATTTAGCTATATAAATGCTTCACAAACAAGTTTAATTAATTAATATTTATTCACTTTTTGTTTTTATTTTAGTGTTATTTCAACTTTTCTTTTATAAAACATTTTTTCACAATTTGTTTGCTTTTTGTTTGTTACTTTTGTTTGTTAACCTTTGAGACATACATATGTTTTTTGTTTTACTAAATTTTACTGCAAAAATTTCTGCAGTAAAAATTTGTAAGTACTCAGTCAAGAACTGTCAGTTTACGCTCTCAATTTGTGTTCTCATTTACTGTATTTTGTGTACGCGAACGCAATTTAGTAAAATGCAGTAAAGTTCAGTAAAAAATAGAAAAAAGTTTTGTGTTCTCGAACGCAGCTAATGATAGATATTTTTCGTTATACAATAGCTGCGTTCGAGAACACAAAAGTTTTTACTATTTTTTACTGAACTTTACTGCATTTTACTAAATTGCGTTCGCGTACACAAACTACAGTAAATGAGAACACAAATTGAGAGCGTAAAGTGACAGTTCTTGACTGAGTACTTACAAATTTTTACTGCAGAAATTTTTGCAGTAAAATTTAGTAAATCAAAAAAACATATGTTACAAAAGGTAAACAAGCAAAAGAAACAAACAAAAACGATACAAATTGTGAAGAAATTGTTTTAAAAAAAGAAAGTTTAAATAAAAATTAAACAATAACAAAAAGTGAATAAATATTAGTTAATTAAACTTCTTTGTGGTACATTTATATGGCTAAATTCCAACTTTTAAACTTTTGTTGTTGTTGTTTTATTTTTTAGAGTTGTTAAAAGTATTTGTATTTGGGTACTTAGTACTTCACTTATTTCTTAAGTAATCAATAGCGAAAAATGTATTCATGTATTTTCGAACAAATTTAGCCGGACAGAAAACAGTAAAATCAAATAAAATAAAAAAATAAATAAAAATGTGAAAGAGAAATGAAATAAATTGTTTTTATTTTCTTAAAATTTCGTGTTATAAAAAGTATTTAATCGGGTACCGATAAGAAAACGAGTTAAGTAGTCAAAAGTGTAAACTTTTTTCAACACTTTAATTATTTGCCATCAGCTGTTGCCTTTATTTTACGAAATTTTACAAATTTTGCGTTCGCGTACTTTTTTGGACAACAGCTTTTTGAGAGAGCAAATTTTTAAGTTTACTCATTTACTGCATTTTACTGTAAAAGTACTCAAACGCACCTAATGCAAGAAGTGGAAATAGAACAAACATTAGTCACAAATTAAAGATCTGCATTCCTCGAATCACTGGAAATAGGATGAGTGACATACAATCCTCTGTACTTTATACTTCCACTTTATGTCAAATTTTTTTTCCAATCGCAAAGCTGGAATCAAAAATCTTTAGCACTTATTGTATTAACCAATATGTTTGTTACAGGGACCGTAATGGTTATGTTCTTTTAAACGTTTTTTTAATCATTATTGCTTGCATTTTATTTTTCGCTTAAAAAATAAAAGATATTTTGTGAGTGTTACTTATTCCTTAGAAATAAAAATAACATCTTGATTTTTATTTATTCCTCAGAAAATAAAAATTATTTTTGAGTGTTATTTTTGGCTGTGGGAAAAATCGCCCAAAGAAAAATGAACCGTGTTCAACCAGGTTTTTTTCATTATTAATTTACTCTTCTAAATGTACATACATATGTTAATTTTTCCCTTTAGTTACTTTTTTTATTCTATTGAATTCGCGCATGAATAGCGGCTTTTTATTTTGCTACATAATATATAATGTACATTTTTCCTTTTTGGTTTATATATGACTTTGATTTTGTATTTTTGTTAGTCAGTAACAGAGTTAGAATTGAACACTCAATAAAGCAAGAAGCTCTTAATTAAACAATATTCGAGTTCTTAATTTTTCTTAAATGTGTTGGGAACGGGAGTTACCTTAGCCCCACAAAAGATATGAAAAATCGCCCAAAAAAATTCCATGTAAAATTGGGCCTAAATTCATATGAAAAGTGACCTAAAATTTTTGGGCTATTTTTCGTTATTGTTGGGTGATTTTTCGTTTTTTAAATTTGGTGATTTTTCATTATGAAAAATAACCCAAAAATGTTGTATGAAAAATGGCCCATTTTTTTAATTTTCTGCTCTATGGTATAACAAACACCGGCTTCGCTTACTAAAGCTTCTCTGCACAGCCGGCCTTTGACCGGGCGCAAGGATTTTCTCCTCTATGGTATAACAAACACCGGCTTCGCTAAGTAAAGCTTCTAAAATCTGCCTTTTTTCCAAACGAAAGCCGACTATGCAGAGAAGCTTTAGTTAGCGAAGCCGGTGTTTGTTATACCATAGAGCAGAAAATCCTTGCGCCCGGCCGAAGGCCGGCTGTGCAGAGAAGCTTTAGTTAGCGCAGTGTCAATGGACACTTTTTGGAGTGTCATAACGTCCATGGACACTATGACACTGGACGTCATAACATGCCACCGGGAAAAAATTCGTTTTTGCTTTTTGGGTAATTTTTCATTTTTTTTGGGCCCTTTTTCGTTTCTTTTGGGCAAAATTTCATTTATAACTTTTTGGGTCATTTTTCATGTTCTGTTGGGCGATTCTTCATTTGGGCGATTTTTCATTTCTTTTTTTGGGCCATTTTTCTTTGGGCGATTTTTCCCACAGCCGTTATTTTTTGCTTAGAAAAAAAAATATTTTTTGAGTTTTATATTAAGTTTGATTTTTTTAGTATAAATTTTAAAAATAATAGTTATTTTCAGTCCCTGGTTTATAAGATTTGTGTAATGGGAATCCAGAAACGACCAGTGGTAAAAAAAATATTTTTAAAAAAAGTAAAAAACAATAAAACAAAATAGTTTTTTGGTTTAAGATTCTATATTTTTTTATTTACTACACGTTCAATCACTTGTATTGTGAAACCCGCTTATTAGTATCGCATGAACTAGCCATTTACAAATGGGAAGCTTACACACCAAAATATTTTGTGCAATTGAAAACAAATGCATCGAGTTTTGTATTTGAATAAAATATTTAAATATTAAGTTTGTGGCCCCTATTATGAGTTACATTCGATAAACGATTCTCGCTGGCTATCGAACATCGACTATCGACTGTTAATTTGGTATTATGAGTTGGAAGCACTGTCGAAAATTTCGTTGTGCATCGAATTTTTCAACGAAAACAAATTTGCTTTCGTCGGTATAAATAATTAAAAAAAAAATTGTTGAAAATGTAAGTTTTTGTTAATTTATTAGTTTTGGTGTGCAAATTCCACATTCTTAATTATTTTTGGTTATTTTATGCAGGTTTAAAGTCGTCAGTAGTAAGCAGCAGTTGGAAAAACTTGTTTCTCTTATGGAACAATACTTTGTTGGCATAAGGAATTTTTACAAAAGTTCAGGCTACAGGCACATGCCAGTTCCAGTAAGCGTTCATCTTCATCAGATAAATCATCGTACCATAACACAGTACAACATTTTTCAGTTAATTGATTGCCAACTCAATTCTGTGAACTGTATGTGAAATTAGACCCAAAAAGAAGAATTTCTGCATCATTCGTTTTGTCTTCTTACCTGCGATTTGAAGTTAGTATCGATTTGAAGTTAGTACTATCGTATAGGGGAATTTATCACGTTTTAGGCCCTGTTGTTTGACATAGCTCGACAACCACTAGCCCAATTTAGTTGAAATAAATTTTAAAAAATTAAGAATTACAATTCCCTTAATCTGTTCATATATTGTTTTCCTATACAAGTAACACTTTCGAAGTTAAAAATGAATGTATGAAGGGAAAAAATTATTTTTTGCCTAAAAATTTAAATTTTTTTTTTTTAAAATACATAAAAAATCCAAAATGAAAAAAAGTTTCAAGTCTAGTTATTTTTTCGCAAAGTCACATAACCTATGAGCAAAATGAGACAAAGATCATAAAAATCGATGCACGCGTTTCGCTTTTATTCGCAATTGAGTAAAGGTATGAATTTCAAAAATCAGTTATAGCCACCACCCTTAAAATAAAAATAAAAATATAAATTAAAAAATTATCATGCAAAAAAAACTTTATTTATAAAAACTTAATGAAAATAAAATAATATGCAATTAATAAGCAATTATAATATGCATAAAAACAAAATTTAGAATATTTTTTCAATTATTGGCAATATCTATCCTTGTAGAAGTTGACGCTTGTGGTTCTGATGATCTTGTTTTCTTCGTAGGTTGTTCATATTCATGGTCTGAGTCTGTATCGTCTTGGCGTTGTCGGTATGATGTTGCGCTGACATTTTGCTGTGTGAGTTTTCTTCTCTTCAAAAATGATGTCAGCCATTCGGAGTCGTGTTGTGATAGTCCCAGCTTGGCCACAATGTAATCCATTTCGATTTGTGGTAGCGGTTGTGGTGCACTATTTTCAATATCGGGTATCCAATCAGCATCATCCAAATCGGTCGGATTGGTGAAAACGGTTTCGGCTAGCAGGGACACAGTATCCGCACTCGGAGGTTTAGGTGCATCGGTATCAGCAGGGCGTTGCACTGGAAGTGTGGCAGTAAATGCAGCAGTGTATACTTTTGTTTTCAATTGTTGTCTGTTTAATCCAGGACGAAAATTTATGCATGCATAGCACCTGGATTCATCATGTCCAGTTGTGTCTTCCACCCAAATTACTGGCTTCATAAAAGATAACTTTCTACTTTTTCCGTGAATCCATTTTAGAAGGGTAGTATAACAACTGTTGCACACTGTGTTCGGCGTAAAATTTGCACCACATAAATCTGCTTCATCGAAATAATTACAATACGCGGTTTTGAATTGCTCAGTAAACAAATTTTTTCGATCTTTTTTCTGTATTTTTCGGACGATATGACCACAAACGTAACAACATTCATCCAAATATGGGCACTTGTTGTTTTCCATATTGATATATTTTATGTTTTGTTGTTATTCACTTTTAAAAAACTGGAGAAAAATCACTTTTACTGTTCGCGTTCGTCGGCACTGGCTGAATGCCAAAAATCGATCAATGCACACCTATAAATACTACGTATTTTTGAATATTTTACTGTCAGGTACTTATAAATGGGCGCATATTTTAAGGGCGGCTGGCTATATACCTGATTCAGCACTTGTACGTTTCAAACTGTGCAAAACTTTCCAAATAATGACCACCCTTAAATGTGGGTGCAATTTCTGTAAAAAAATCATATAGGTAGCCACCGGAAAAACCCAAATAATAAAAAGGTCCACTTTCCGTTTAATTGTCCACGTACATTTATTACCGCAATCATAAAAATCAAATAACCTTTTGTTTATTCCTTTTTTTTAATTCTCAGAATCATGAAAAAGGTGTCAATGTTTTCTCCAAATAATGTTGTGCATATCTCGAGCAAATTTTTGAAATTCATACATTTACTCAATTGCGAATAAAAGCGAAACGCGTGCATCGATTTTTATGATCTTTGTCTCATTTTGCTCATAGGTTATGTGACTTTGCGAAAAAATAACTAGACTTGAAACTTTTTTCCATTTTGGATTTTTTATGTATTTTTAAAAAAAAAAATTTAAATTTTTAGGCAAAAAATAATTTTTTCCCTTCATACATTCATTTTTAACTTCGAAAGTGTTACTTGTATAGGAAAACAATATATGAACAGATTAAGGGAATTGTAATTCTTAATTTTTTAAAATTTATTTCAACTAAATTGGGCTAGTGGTTGTCGAGCTATGTCAAACAACAGGGCCTAAAACGTGATAAATTCCCCTATACGATAGTACTAACTTCAAATCGATACTAACTTCAAATCGCAGGTAAGAAGACAAAACGAATGATGCAGAAATTCTTCTTTTTGGGTCTAATTTCACATACAGTTCACAGAATTGAGTTGGCAAATCATGTGTTGTACTGTGTAATTCCATCGTAGTCATGATTTATATTAATTTTATTTTTTAAATTTGTTAACAAAAATTTTTTATCTAAAGTGACAGCTGATAGAAAATGTACTACTGTGAATAAACTAAGTCACAATAGTACTTTGTTATTGAATGTGTGCCATAATACCAAATGTAAATTCTTTCGATCAACTAATTCGACTGCTGTCGAAAATCGAATTTAGTTCATAATAGGCACCTGTATTAGTTGTAAGTTATTTTCAATATAAATAGGAAACAAATTTTCTTTTGACATTGCAATCAAAAATATTTACCAACTGTACACAGATGCAAAAATGAATGCTTTGTTTGACAAGATATTAGAAGTATTAGGAATAGAAAGCGATGCAGCAACGCGTTTTTAAATGCCCAAAATAATGATCAACAAGATTCCAAAACTGCAAAATGTGATCCAACCGAACAGAGGACCACAGAACAAACTAATGGAGAAACTATTTTAAAAAATGGGTTAGAAGTTGGAGGTCCTTTTAATAATATGTTGATCGTTAATGCAATGGGCGCTTAAATATGCGACTAGTATTGTGGTGCATATAGCGCATGTGGCAAGTACGGGGCACACAGACGGAGTTTGCTAGTAAGGGGGCGACACTGTATGTGTAACACACTTTACTTTTTTTCCTCTCTCGCCTACAAACTTCGTCTGTCTGCCTTTCTCTTGACTCATTGTAAAAGGGGCCTTACGGTACCCACAGACGAGTCAACATTAGTGAAAACCTGAAATTTATTGCGGAACAGAAGTGGCTTTATATATTTCTACAAATAATATCAATATTAATATTGTTTAAGAAAATGCAAAACAATTTTATATAAAATTTTGCGAAGTGTTGAGAACCAAAGTCAACTTTATTAAAGAAGTTTTAATGGGGTTCCATAAATTTACTCCTGAAAATGTTATTGCAAGTATCACAAGTTGTATTGTACCTCTTCTAGTAAAAATGTTCCGAATAAAATTGTAAATTTTGATTCAATTAATAATCAATTTAGAGCTTTAAACACTGAAAATATTTGTAGCCTTTGGTCGGTAGTAGCTAATTTACAAAAAGAGCTGAATGTCCATATGTTTCCTTACATTGCTAGAGTCGTTGCTGGAATTTCGTCGATTCCACATTCGTCTGCAAATGTGGAAAGTTTTTTTCTTTTCAAAATATAATAAAAACTAGGGAAAGAAATAGACTACATGTGCCAACATTATCAGGTCTCATACAAACAAAGGATTGGAAAGATCGACAAATTCATGCTGATATGATGTAAAAATTCCAAATAGTTTATTAACTAAACAAATAAGTGCCTGATTTTGATCTCATATATTCATAAGACTTTTATTTACCTTATTTTATTCATACATATAATGTATGTAATCAATTAATGAATTATTATGTACTTTTGTTGTTTTATTACAAATTTAAAAAGATGGTACCGTGAAGGTCCAAAAAGTAAATTTTTTTTGGAAGTTGGTACAAAATTTGGAACCCCATTTAACAGCCCTGATATACATAATTATGTATATATATGTAGATGTTGGAGCCCTCAACACACCTTAACAAAGTCTAACATCGAAAGCATGCCTGCTCATTCCCAACATTAGAGAAATATTTGATATTAAGATAGCGAATTAATCAAGGAAAAACGCTAAAAAGAAGTTAAAAATAATAATAAAACCATTTATAAACATTTTGTTAGGCTTTATGAGTGTACCGTAGAGGATTTTAATTATATTAATACTTAATTTCTTTTGCAGGAAAAATTCCCGGACGTCGCACTGCGGCTGAAAATTGAATTTCCACTTTTTTGAAGTCCACTTTTTTGTCATCGCCGATTTCAAAAATTTTAATGCCATTCGATAGCAAACATATTAGAACTAAGGTATCAAAAAAACTAGATTAAAATATTCGTAATTGTGGCTGTGGCATGCTGCTGGAAACAAATATTTTATTTTGTTTTAGAAAAAAATTAATTTTTGTAAATTTGATCATTTGATTTCTCGCAAACCGTTATCAATAATTGGTCGAAATTTTTTTTGTTATATTAATGGGATAGTAGTCTTTAAGAAATGGATCATTACATCAATGTATCATTTATACCTGATGTGTTATTAAATGTTTCCCCAGGTTCTATATTTTAGTTAAATCCGAATTTTAGAGGAGTAGAACTTGTTAGGGTCAAAAGGGGTCAAAGAGATTTTAGTACCATCAGGAAGCTGAAGGTGTCCTCTTTAACCCCATATATACTTGTGCAACTGTTTGGAACTGTCTGTTGAACACTTTTTTCATTTTAATGAAATTACTCGCAACATTTTTTTTTGCTCTTTTTATTTAAGCTGCTCATATGACTGAAATATAACACAATGGTTTCCGAGCGTTTTGAAAAATAATTTTGCTTCTTATGAACCGCTGAACATATTTGAATGAAATTTTAAACTATCATGGCCGGTAGCTTTTGTGTTGAATTGGAAGAACGCGGGTCCATGGAGGGTCGGGAGAGTGACTTGCGGATCTCTAAAATTGGTAACCTCGGAAATTCAAACTTTTAAAAAATTCACCAAAAATATATTTATGGATTGCAAAAAAAAAATTTAACTTAAGCTGAGTTACAAAAAATATGCTTAAATGTTTAGGTTATCTCCTTTGCTTTTGGAGATATTCGGATAAAACGGATTTTTTGGTTTTTGATTTTTATTATGTTTTATGTCAAACTGTTATCAATAGTGGGTTCAAAATTTTTTATATTGGTAGTAAAGCAGTCTTTAAACAATGTTATGTTGTATTACTGTACCGATTATACCTGCTGTGTTATTAAATATTTTTTCAGGTTCTATATTTTAGTCAAATTGAAGTTCAGAAGAATAGAATTTATGAGGTCAAAAGGAGTTAAAGAAATTTTACTAGCTATAGGTAGGTGAAAATATCCACTTTAAACCCAAATGCACTTTTGGACCTGTTTGGACCAGCCTATAGAACACTTTTTTAGTTTGTGTAAAATTATTCGCAACATTTCTTTTGCTCTTTTAATTTTACCTATTCATATGACTGAAATATAAGTGTACCAAGCCAAGTATTTTATATTATATAATTACCAATACCTGTGGGATTTTAAGCGTATCCTACTTAAGCCCATTTTAGTTCTTTATTCTACCTTATTTTGCTACCTAGGAACACAGTATAACGCAAGCTATGTATAAAAGCCAGTGGTATTCGAATAAAATCTCAGTTGTTAAAATATATCTAAGCAATAACAATCTAATTTTTTTAATATCTATAAAAATGGAGAGCTTCAGCTTTAAAGAATTATCCGAAGAGCATTTTAAAAATAAAAAGGAGGAAGATGTTTTAAGTTACATTGAAGGAAAACTCAATATATGTTCCTGCAGCACTGAAATACGATCGGAACTGCAAAATAAAATAACCGATTTCGTCAAAAACTTAAAAAAAGCGCTTCAAACAAGTTGGATGGAGTAAACCTAGATATTACAAAAGTTTTGCAAACTGGTTAGATGGCGAACTCAGTGCCCAGATATCTTCAGAAGGTACAAATGAAAAGAACCTTGGGAGACCAAAGAAATCACTTGAGAACTGTAGCGATAGATCTAAAAGGCGGAAGCTTAAGGATATCAACGAAGAAATCGGGGAAGCTTTGCTATATCAACTGCGATCACAAAAACAACTCACAAAAGTCGATATTACTGAAAAAGTGCTTATCGCTAGTCCCAAAAGAACAAAACGGATTCTTAAGAGTGTTCCAACGCGAAGCGATGAAAAACAGTTTTAAAATGAAGAGGCATTAGCATTATTTTTAGATTTGAAGTTAACAAAAGAGCAATATCTTCAGCTCAGAGTACGTGCAATTGAAAAAGGTTCAAATCTGTATCCTGCTTATCATCACATAACTGTTGCTAAGAAGGAATGTTTGCCACCAAGGGACACTATTAATTTCACACCAATTTCGGCAGAGGTAAAACTTCAAGGTCTACTTAATCATACAGCTCAGCGTTAACTACAATCACTTAAATGAGATGATTTGAAAAAATATGGGAACTGCAAGTTAACTCTCTTTTGCAAATGTGGATGTGATGGTTCTTCTGGACAAAAACAATACAAGCAATCTATATGTGAAAATACTTCAGATACAGAAATTTTCATGGTATCATTTGTTCCATTACGATTGATAAAGAATTTGGAACACTCGGAGCCTTCGACCAGTACGATGCAAACAAAGGATATTTGGAAAAATCTCACACCATCTTCTACAAAATACTGCAGACCAATTAAATTTGAATTTAAAAAGGAAACTGCTGTTACCATTAAAAATGAAACCAGTTATATAAGAGCCCAAATTGCAACACTACGGCCATTAGAATTAGAAATAGATGGCCATATTATTGAAGTTAACTATCAATTAGTGCTAACGATGATAGATGGAAAAGTAGGCCAGGCTTTGACTGACACAAAGGCTTCATCCAGCTGCACTATATGCCAAACCACATCAAGCAAATTATACCAAGTCCCGGAAAAATCATTAGATAATACTAATGCATATGAATTTGGATTATCGCCGCTACATACAAGAATACGAATTATGGAGCACATACTAAAAATCAGTTATGATTTGGGTTTTGGACCTACAGGATCAATAAGAAACAATGACACCAACAAGGATTTAAGAAGTATAAAAAAGAAGCATGTTCAGGATGAATTTCGCAAATGTGGGTTGATTATAGACCAACCAAAACAAGGATCAGGCAATACGAATGATGGGAATACAGCAAGAAGGTTCTTTTCTGATCCCAAAAAAGCATCTGAAATAACAGGTGTTGATATAAGTCTTATATCAAGATTTAAAACAATCATTGATGTACTTGCATGCAATGAACAAATTGATTATAGAAAATTTGGGGATTATGCCAAAGAAACAGCACGAATATATACTACCAAATATCCATGGAGAAATATGTCTGCAACAGTTCATAAAATCCTTTATCATGGAGAGGACGTCATTAGGCATTATTTAGTACCACTAGGAGATCTGTCAGAGGAAGCCTAGGAAAAAGGAATAAAGATTACAGATTTTATAGGGAGCAGAATACCAGAAAAATGTCACGAGACTTTACAAACGAAGATCTGTTTAATATATTGTTGGCAACGTCAGATCCGCTCATCTCTAGCATTCGAAGTCAATGGAAAGTAGAACATCGGGACTTAGATGAAGAAGCAAAAGGGCTGCTACAGGACAGACGTAATACAAAACCAAATATGGAATATTTGGAGGCAATTTTCCAACCGAATGAATAGTAGATATAATTAACTTTTATTGTTATTTAAGCAAAAAATATGTTTTTTGTCCTTATTGTTATTTAAATAAAAATGAAAATAAACATTTAATCATTTACACTTATTTATTTTTTTAATCTAAAAAGTATTCCAGTGGAACTGGTTCCAGTTGAACCTGTTGTAGAGTTGATAATGTAGAAACCTATTCACAAAATGATCATAGGTATTATTACATGACTATGCATTTTTTTTTAAAGGTATAATGGTATATACGAGGCGAATGTATATGCATATAAAGGTAATACGAATACTCATTTGTTCTTTCGCTGATAAAATAATATTTTCTCCAGAAATAAATAAAAATGTTTATATTTTTCGAAAGAAAACATTACACAGTACAACATTTTTCAGTTAATTGATTGCCAACTCAATTCAGTGAACAGTATGTGAAATTAGACCCAAAAAGAAGAATTTCTGCATCATTCGTTTTGTCTTATTACCTGCGATTTGAAGTTAGTATCGATTTGAAGTTAGTACTATCGTATAGGGGAATTTATCACGTTTTAGGCCCTGTTGTTTGACATAGCTCGACAACCACTAGCCCAATTTAGTTGAAATAAATTTTAAAAAATTAAGAATTACAATTCCCTTAATCTGTTCATATATTGTTTTCCTATACAAGTAACACTTTCGAAGTTAAAAATGAATGTATGAAGGGAAAAACTTATTTTTTGCCTAAAAATTTAAATTTTTTTTTTTAAAAATACATAAAAAATGCAAAATGGAAAAAAGTTTCAAGTCTAGTTATTTTTTCGCAAAGTCACATAACCTATGAGCAAAATGAGACAAAGATCATAAAAATCGATGCACGCGTTTCGCTTTTATTCGCAATTGAGTAAATGTATGAATTTCAAAAATTTGCTCGAGATATGCACAACATTATTTGGAGAAAACATTGACACCTTTTTCATGATTCTGAGAATTAAAAAAAAAGGAATAAACAAAAGGTTATTTGATTTTTATGATTGCGGTAATAAATGTACGTGGACAATTAAACGGAAAGTGGACCTTTTTATTATTTGGGTTTTTCCGGTGGCTACCTATATGATTTTTTTACAGAAATTGCACCCACATTTAAGGGTGGTCATTATTTGGAAAGTTTTGCACAGTTTGAAACGTACAAGTGCTGAATCAGGTATATAGCCAGCCGCCCTTAAAATATGCGCCCATTTATAAGTACCTGGCAGTAAAATATTCAAAAATACGTAGTATTTATAGGTGTGCATTGATCGATTTTTGGCATTCAGCCAGTGCCGACGAACGCGAACAGTAAAAGTGATTTTTCTCCAGTTTTTTAAAAGTGAATAACAACAAAACATAAAATATATCAATATGGAAAACAACAAGTGCCCATATTTGGATGAATATTGTTACGTTTGTGGTCATATCGTCCGAAAAATACAGAAAAAAGATCGAAAAAATTTGTTTACTGAGCAATTCAAAACCGCGTATTGTAATTATTTCGATGAAGCAGATTTAAGTGGTGCAAATTTTACGCCGAACACAGTGTGCAACAGTTGTTATACTACCCTTCTAAAATGGATTCACGGAAAAAGTAGAAAGTTATCTTTTATGAAGCCAGTAATTTGGGTGGAAGACACAACTGGACATGATGAATCCAGGTGCTATGCATGCATAAATTTTCGTCCTGGATTAAACAGACAACAATTGAAAACAAAAGTATACACTGCTGCATTTACTGCCACACTTCCAGTGCAACGCCCTGCTGATACCGATGCACCTAAACCTCCGAGTGCGGATACTGTGTCCCTGCTAGCCGAAACCGTTTTCACCAATCCGACCGATTTGGATGATGCTGATTGGATACCCGATATTGAAAATAGTGCACCACAACCGCTACCACAAATCGAAATGGATTACATTGTGGCCAAGCTGGGACTATCACAACACGACTCCGAATGGCTGACATCATTTTTGAAGAGAAGAAAACTCACACAGCAAAATGTCAGCGCAACATCATACCGACAACGCCAAGCTGACTCAGACCATGAATATGAACAACCTACGAAGAAAACAAGATCATCAGAACCACAAGCGTCAACTTCTACAAGGATGGATATTGCCAATAATTGAAAAAATGTTCTAAATTTTGTTTTTATGCATATATAATTGCGTATTAATTGCATATTATTTTATTTTCATTAAGTTTTTATAAATAAAGTTTTTTTTTGCATGATAATTTTTTAATTTATATTTTTATTTTTATTTTAAGGGTGGTGGCTATAACTGATTTTTGAAATTCATACCTTTACTCAATTGCGAATAAAAGCGAAACGCGTGCATCGATTTTTATGATCTTTGTCTCATTTTGCTCATAGGTTATGTGACTTTGCGAAAAAATAACTAGACTTGAAACTTTTTTCCATTTTGCATTTTTTATGTATTTTTAAAAAAAAAAAATTTAAATTTTTAGGCAAAAAATAATTTTTTCCCTTCATACATTCATTTTTAACTTCGAAAGTGTTACTTGTATAGGAAAACAATATATGAACAGATTAAGGGAATTGCAATTCTTAATTTTTTAAAATTGATTTCAACTAAATTGGGCTAGGGGTTGTCGAGCTATGTCAAACAACAGGGCCTAAAACGTGATAAATTCCCCTATACGATAGTACTAACTTCAAATCGATACTAACTTCAAATCGCAGGTAAGAAGACAAAACGAATGATGCAGAAATTCTTCTTTTTGGGTCTAATTTCACATACAGTTCACAGAATTGAGTTGGCAAATCATGTGTTGTACTGTGTTATGAGTATGCTTGTAGAAGCAATTTTTAGTCAGTTTAACATCTTTACTCCCATATGCCCTATTCCAAATCAAATTTTTCAAACAAAAAAAAAAAAAAAAAATAATTTGAGTAAAAAATTCTAATAATTCAACACACCGATTTTTATACAATTAGAACAGTAATGTTTTCTAATATGTCCATTATTTTCTAGAAAATTCTGATCAATATCGAGTGGTAAATTGTATTGCCTTTTTTTAACAAAAAAAAAAAATTTTAAGCCGTTTTCCGGGATTGGGAATTTGGGTATTTCTTAATCAAAAATGGGGATGTTTTTCATTCCACTGTTTTAAGAACTTTTTAATCTACATAACTGCCAAAATTCATTATGATACCTTTATTCATGTTAGATTTATAGAATGTCAAACATTAAAATTATTTCCAATGTGGCAAGTAAAAGCACACAGACGAAGTTTGTTGGTAAGGGGGCGACGCTGTATGTGTGACACACTTTACTTTTTTCTTCTTCAAACTTCGTCTGTTTGCCTTTCACTTGCCACATTGTAAAAGGGGACTTATGGTACCCACAGACGAGGCAACATTAGTAAAACTTGAAATTTATTGCGGAACAGAAGTGGCTTTATATATTTCTACAAATAATAACAATATTAATATTGTTAAAGAAGTTTAAAAAAATGCAAAACAATTTTATATAAAATTTTGCGAAGTTTTAAGAACCAAAGTCAACTTTAATAACGAAGTTTTAGTGTGGTTCCATAAATTTACTCCTGAAAATGTTATTTCAGGTAAAACAAGTTGTATTGTACCTCTTGTAGTATAAATGTTTCCGAATGAAATTGCAAATTTTGATTCAATCAATAATCAATTAAGAGCTTTAACTGATGTCGAGCAACTGCAGTCGTTAAAAACTAAAAACATTTGTAGTTATTGGTCGGTAGTAGCTAATTTACAAAAAGAGCTGAGAGTCAATATGTTTCCTGACATTTCTAGAGCCGTTGCTGGAATTTTATCCATTCCACATTCGAGAGTTTTTTCTATTCAAAATTTAATAAAAACAAGGAAAAGAAAGAGCTACATGTGACAACATTATCAAGTCTCATACAAACAAAGGATTGGTTAAGATCGACCAATTCATGCTACTATGATCTAAAAATTCCTAATAGTTTATTAACTAAACAAATAAGTGCCTGATTTTTATCTCATATGTATATTTATAAGACTTTTATGTACCTTATTTTATTTATACATATAATGTTTGTTAATGTTAAGTCTTGTTTTTTTTTTTTTTTTGTGTATCTACAATTGAATTTTTATGTACTTTTTTGTTGTTTTAATAAATTTTTAAAAATTGTACCGTTAAGGTCCAAAAGTTAATTTTTTCCGAATTTTGTACAAAATTTAAAACCCCATTTAGCATCCCTGTGCTACAGCATTTGCATAAATAAAGAAGAAGAAAAATACAGTGTTGTTGTAATACAAAATGTGTGTATATCTAATCAAGAAGCTGTAGACTTTTTTTAAAGCCAAATAATATACGCAATTAATATTTCTAATATAACTGCATTTTGAATTAACAGCAACGTATGTTGACAATTTCTGCAAAATAAGTATAAAAACGATGAAAATTTTAAATTAAAAATTGAAAAAGAAGATTATGATATTCAATATAATATTAGTAACAAAAATTATAACTTTAACGCAAACTATAAGAAGAGCTCGTTTTACCGTAAGGGAATGAAATTATAAACAAACGTGATTTAAAAAACGCACAAAACGGTGAAGATAACATTTACTATAGCGAAGAATTTTGAAAACTTCTTTTGTGCAAGTATTCAGCTTATGCTCCGTTGTGGGCGAATATAGTGGGCATATTTGTCGAAAGTTTCTTTAATATTGCAAAAAAAATTTACACTAGATGGCAGCAGATATTTGCGAGCGTTTGAATATGCAAGAAAATCATTTTTATATCTTACGGCCAAAATTAATGAAATTGGAAGAGAATTTTTAGAATAAAAATATTGTTAATAATTTTAAACGAAAACATGAAACACTGTCAGATGATGAAATTGATTTTAAAAATCCTTTACTTTAAGAATATTATATTAACTATTTGTTCGAATGTGCTTCTATGAGTTGTATTTCAATTTATAAATCTTTTTACAATAGTCTTATTTCCTCAATATTTCACATACTTTTTGCTTAAGCCAACGGTTGGTAAACATTGAAGCTATAGATATGTGTGTACTTATACCTAGATATTACTTTAAACACTACCAGAATATCTTGTATCATCATGTTACATCTTCACTTTAGCTATCCTTAACAGAAAATTTAACAATTAATTTAAAAACAAAAACTTATTTTTTTTAAATTCCAAAATTATTTCAGATATACCACTACCCGAAACTTCTTAGGAACTATTTTCTTATGTGGAACCGGTTCTATTTCCATGTTATATCCTCCGAAATGTACCGAAAACATGAAACAATTTTCTTTTATAAATTGTTGGTAATAGGTATGTATGTATTTACATATGTATGTATATAAAGTTCGATGCCAAAATTGTAATGTACATTTATGTTTATCAGAAGAAAAAAAATTGTTTTGCTAAGTTTCATCAAGACTAAATATCTGATAGCTTTATATTATTACTAGCGGGCCCGTAGCCTGCTTCGCACGGCAAAACAAATCGGATTTCAACCAAACTTCATATAAGCCATATACTGCCTACGTAGTGTATAAGTTTGGTTGAAATCGCACGACGCGTTTATGATTAGTTCGGCGACGTACATATACGGACTTATTTTTATATATATAGAAGATTAGTGAATTTTTCTTTATATTTTGTTATTTTCTTGAACTTATTAATTTATGTTTAAAAAAAATGTGTGCTACAATATATAATGTGTTCAAATTTTGAAATCCGGGTGCCTACTGGTTCCTCCAGGAACCAACCAGGTATTTTCAAATATTTCAGGTAAATACAGTTACGAAGAGAGTTGTAGAATAAAAGTTGTTTGGAATTGCAAGTTTTATAACATAAATTTTTTTTAGCAAAAAAAAATCAGGCTATTGGGGCTACGCCGAAAGCATGCCTGCTCAAGAGATTTCAACCAATTCATCCCTAACATTGGAGGAATATTCGATGTTAAGAAAGTGAATTAATCAAGGAGAAAAGCTCAAAAGAAGAAGTTGTAAAAAAGTTAAAAATAATAAAACCATTTATAAACCTTTTGTTTGGGTTTATGAGTTTACCGTAGATGATTTTTATTATATTAATACTAAATTTCTTTTGCAGGAAAAATTTCAGGATGTCGTTCCTTACTTGGAAGACAATGCAAGAGACGAATTCAAAATATTTAATAATACTTCCCCAATTAATTACTGTAACCATCGTTGGAATATAACATACACCAAATTGCAATTGTATGTACGGATTTTTATGTTAAAAATAGATGTGGAACATTTTGAATAACAATAACAACTGAAAAACCATATACGCAATTATAAACGCTACAAAAACTGAAATAGTTCATAGACTTTATTTGAAAACGTACAGTTAAGGGCAGTGCAACGAAAAATAGCACAAAAAAAAAAGAAAAACTTTAAGGGTAATCTTCAAGAAACTCCGACTTCATCTGCAGTCGGAAGTATTAAGATGTCTTGATAAAGACAAGGATATTTTTATAACTTTGCATCAAATGCGAGGTAAAAAGTGTTAAAAGGAATATACATATACAGAGAATTTGTGATCCTCAAGAAATATATTTATGTATGAAAATGCAGCACTTGCATAAAAATAAAAACTTATTTTTAAAACTAAGTCAAAATAGTCCGGGTACGTTCGTAAATGCATAAAAACTGTGCATCACTGCTGCAGTGATGCAAAATTTTGTTGCTGATGCGTGATCACCAGTTGCAGTTGTGATGCTGATGCTTTTTTACTGCACAACAGCTGTAAAATGTTTGAATTTTTGAGCACGAGCTAAATTTCAAAAGTTTCATAAACGAACATAAAATAATAATACAAATGTTATCAACAATAGTAATGGCAAATTGAATTGAATATATTGAAACAAAATGGGACAGTTTTCTTATAAATAACAGGAAAAAGCATCAAAAAAGAAAAATAAAACAATTTCTTTTATATCAAAAGTTATTGCATCAGAAAATTAACTGATGCAATAATTGCAAAAATTTGCTGCAGAGCTGCGGCATCACTGCATAAAAAAACTTTTGACCTATGAGAGTGATGCCAAGTTTCTTACAAGTGATGCTTTTATGAACATTCAACTTTGCTGATGCGCAAGTGATGCACAACAACTGCATTTACGAACGTACCCTCCCTTTTTTTGATGCTACAAGTGTCGTAAAAAAATTGAAAGATTCAAAAAGAGTATTTTAAGATTAAAAAGGAGTGCTGCTACCAGTGGCTGAAGGTATGCTAAGTAGCTTCTTCTAGAGTTGTGTCGGTCGTGAACGACCTCGTTCAATTGAACGGATCAGTCAGACGAACGATGAACGGCCGTTCAGTTTCATCGTTCGATTTCGTTCAATCGTTCACTTGGGTCTTTTGAATCAGTCGGTCACTTGCTTGCCGGACAACTGGTTGAAAAGAAACAACAATACTTTTGTGTTGTATAAGTTATGCAATTATAATATACTTATTTCTTTTACTCATTGCCACATTGCTTTACACATTTTCATAATACAATCAGGGTTGTCAAGTTTCTTGGCGACCTAATTTTCGATTTGGCGATATGGCGACTTTTTGGCGGCTTATAAAATATATGGCGATTTTGTTGGCTATTGATTTTCTATAAACTTGTTTTGAGACTGTTGGACAAATTTACCTTTTGTTATTTAGAAAGATTATATCAATGATGGTATTCCATCTAATATATATCAGGTTTTGCATAAAGCTTATAGCTATAAGGATACGTCAGGTACTTACCATTTTAAAGAACTTGCTTTGACGGTCTTTATATGCATTTAATTCCAACTGCTAATGCCTGTGTTGAAATAGTTCTTTTTAATAATTTACTCTACTAAAACTCGCCTTCATTGTTACGAGTTATAAATTATATGAATGTAAATAGCACTTTTTGTACCTTCGCACGATATTTTGAATATACATTGTTAAAAAATAAAACAGTAAGAATTGCCTTGCCGGTGAAGTGTATAGCGTGTTAGATATACATATATCTAATATTTATTTAATACTAAACACAAAAAAACGTTTTGCTGCTTTAATTAGATTATTATAAACTATTGTATCTTTTGTGTGTTCACCAATAATTTTACTTTTATTCAAAAAAATATACATATATCAAGGCGACTTTGTCCCATTTTTGGAAAATTTTAGCGATTCAGAAGAAATATATTTTTTTAGGATTTATAGAAAACATTGGAGAAAGTTCTAAAATAAATTTTATGTTGTCAAAAACGCAAAATAAGCCTTGGCGATTTTTGACATTGAATTTGGCAAAAAACATCAAAATAAATCTGAAAACCCTGGCTGCTTTTCACAATTTTTCTACAATTTACATGAGCGTTGCCAGTTGTTCTTAATACAAAACCCGCCAAATGCTAATTTTTTTCATTTGAGCAGAAAATTTTATAAATATTTATTTCTTTTAATTTTTTAAATAAGTCCCTTTATTTATAAAAGCTTAGTAAAGTTTTACAGCACGAAATTAGTATGGAAAAAAACTTTTAATGTATACATTACATTCGTTTATGAATAAGACTCTTAAAATATAAAAAAAATTAGCAATGTATGTTTGTTCGGTGAAATCTTGCAACTCAATTTTGAAGCAGATACCTCGAACCGATTGAGCTGTCATTTTTAAACACGTTTAGTTAAGATGACGATGCATGGTTAACTGTGTTACGTTATTCTAAATCTAACATTATAAGACACCCAAGATGGCAGACTTATTTTTAATGCATTCCTACAATATGAGTATCAAATGGGAGGGCTTGCTGAGAATAAGTCGAAAAAGAAAGTGACGTTACTCTTAATCATATATGGCGGACTAAGTTTTTAATGCTTGCCTTCAAGATGGGTATCAAATGAAAGGACTCATGAGAATACGAATGCTAGTTTTAATATAAACTAAAAGTAAATAACCTTTTTAAAAAACAAGCTTTTATTGAAATGCGCTTCAAAGAAAAATATAAATGAAAAGTATAAAACTACTATCAACTTATAACGGATTACATAATTTATATGATATACGAGATTTACTTGTGTAGACAAACAAGTAAATTATACATATAACTTGATGTGATTGATTTAAACTATTAAACTTTTCAAACCATGTAAATACTAGTACTTAAATCTCGCGACTAGCTTTTAAATCAAATAAATTGTGTAAAGACAAGCGACAAGCTTTTATATCATATAAATTTATTAATGATGTTATAAGTTGATAGTTAAAGTTTATTTCTCTTTTCTTTTTAGCGCATTTAATAAAAGCGTGTTTTTTAAAAAGGTTTTTTAGTTTTTATAAAATAAAAACAAAAAATAAAATTTATATTATCACATATTTTGAGAATATAATACATATACGCATGAATAATAATAATCACTATTGCTATTTGCTCATTTTTGTAATATTATTTTGATATTTAAATTGTGCAATTGCTATTATTTTTTTGTTATTAAAAGTATTTTGTTCTTAAAATACCACATAAATTTGAAATTTTTTTCTCTCATTATTTTTGTTTAAATTAATTTTTAAAGAATTGGGCTCTTACTTTGAATAAGCCCTCGCAACAATTTTTTGTTCTTTCTATTAAAATGGAATTACCTAAGCATATAATAAATAAACTAGTTTTAAAATCGCCACGTTTGGCGAGAAATTACTACGTATGGCAGCCCAGATTGTACTATGAATTTTTTAAAACAGTGTGGCAAGTCGCCACTGGCAATGTGTTAAAAGAAAAACGTATAGCATACACACTTATAGTGTTGTTGTTTCTTTTTAATCAAATGAACGAAAAAAATGCGTATTTGGTTTGTGCTTATTGTTTTCTATTCTTGGTTACACTCAAAAAAGTTTTACAGTAACTTAATGAGATTTATTAAAATTGTTTTCCGTAATTAATGAAATTTTTTTATTTTATTAATTAAACTGTTTCTGCATATTGTTCCGAAAACAAACTACAAAAATTAATAAGGGTTTTCATGATGAGGCAAACTTGCAAGACTCGTTTCATGAAGACCCTTGTTAATTTTGGTGTCATTTTAAATACAAAAATCGATACAAAAATCAATTAAAAGAAAACAACTATAAAATTAAAAGCTAAAATTTGTGAATAAAAAGTGAAATTTGTTTTTTAAACAAGCATAAATAAAGCATAACGACTAATTTGCTTAAATTACTGCAAGATTTTATTGTTTGTGATATTATTAACACTTAACACATTTTTCATTGAAAACGGCGGTAAATATTAAACAAACAGCGCCAGTTTACGAGTCAAAATTGTTGAGCAAATTTACGAAGTTTGTGTAAACGAATTCTCATACAATTTTTGGCAGTTCATTTGAGAGCCCGTAAAAATGCACAGTTTGCGAGACTTTTAGTGATATCATGAAAACCCTTAATGATTTTTATTTCTGTTAATATGTTCAGTTATTTTTTATGCATAAAATAAAACTGAAGTACATGTGTACATATGTACATAAATAAAAAAATAGAAAGGAAAAAATATTTGGCTCATTTGGTAGGTCATAATGACAGATAAAAACACTGCTTTAGCTGTCTTAGTACGTAATTTAAATTAAGTTCAAATTAACTGAAAAGCCTTTGAATATATTTTTTGTACCTAGTGTGTACTTTTTTTTAATTGTAAATAAAGAGAAAAGTTAATTAATTTTTAATTAATATCTCCGTTATAAAATTAACAGTAAAAAATTACCTTACAATTCCTTTATTTAAAATTATCCGTTTTCTAATTACATTTTCAGTTTTCTAAACTTAATGCCTATTCTTTTGAATTTACTTACATAATGTTTCGAGTGTAATCTCACATGTTGTTTCTTTTAACACATTCAATCGATTGTTTAGTAAAGAGGACAAGACAAGTGAACGACTGAACGAAAGCGACAAATGATTCAAAAGACAAACTGACCCAAAAGACAAAGTGACCTGAAACGAACGATTGAACGAAAAGAACGAGCTCGTTCACTGATTCGAATTGAACGATAATGACCGGTCACTTAAACGAACGATTAAGCCCAAGACTAGCTTCTTCTCAGAAGACATTGAAAGATTTTTAATTTTTTTTTTTTATTTACACTTTGCAAAATAAAATTTTATGGCCATTATGTAAGCGTGTATGTTAAGATTGGAGTTGAGCTGCTATATATGCAGTAAACAGATATACACACGATTGAACAATACTTATGTGTGTTCCATAAGATCTCGAGCAAGTTCCGACTAATGAGAATAAAATGAAAATTACTCTCTGAATTTGCTAAAACTACCCAAAATTGCTGGAACGCAAAAAACCATTTTTAAACTTCTTCATATACTAATGCTACTTACTTTTCAAATTAGGATATATTTAAGTGATTTAAGACGCTTAAAAGTCATAACGATATAAAACCAAAACATTTGCATCATTATATATTTTTATATTTTGTTTTTATATTACTACTTAAATTTTTTTCATTAAAATTTTAAATTTTGCTTTTTAATATATTTTTTTAATAAAAACCATAGTATAATAAGTACCAAGGCGAATTCATACAGGTGACCGCATCACGAGATAGAGTTATGCGAGCTATCCTTTTTTTTAAAAATACTTTGTATTTTGTTTTTGTAAGAAGTTAGAGTGAATGTCAAAATAATTTTATGAAAACATAAACAAGGGGTTTTTTTTTTTTCATAAAATATACACAATTGGTTTAGAAGGTAAATCTTTTTCCAGTATTGCAAATTTATTGTGGCTCCACTTATTCCTTACGCACTTTTTATTCCTTGATTTTACATTTTATATTCACTTTTTTTTGTTTTATAAAATTAAGGCCCTAATCATGTAAAACGCAGCGCAACGCCAAAGAATACCATTGAAAGCACAAACAATGTCATAAATATTTTGTAATTTTGTTGTTGCTTTCAACAGAAATACGTTCACCTACTCCCATGATATCCCAGGTGAAGTGAAAAAATTTGGAATGGATTATATCGCTGGCGACTGGCGTTTATTCATCGATGGTTCAGTTTCAAGTTTGAAGGCTGTGCTATTGCACAAAACGAACAAAAAACCGTCCATTCCATTGGGATTCAGCACAAATATGAAGGAAATGTATGAAACATTGGGCGAAATTTTGGAGAAATTCAACTACAATGTACATAAAAGGAAGATTTTATGCGATCCAAAGGTTGTCAACATAATACAAGGCATTGTATTAAAGGGTGGTTTTCCAAAATACTTCTGATTCCTTTGTAATTGGGATTTACGATACACAGGAAATCAAAATCAATGTTAAGATTGGAAAGCAAGAACTCCCGAGCTCGAGAAACGATTAAAATTACGGAATAAACCTTTAATAGAGGATCTAGATGATATTTTGTTGCCATCGCTGCACATGAAATTAGGAATAGCTGGGAAATTCGTCGAAGTGGTAGTCAAAGATATTGATGACGCCTATGACTGTTTGAAATCCATCTTTCCAAAACTCAGTGAAGCTTAAATTAGAAAAGGTATTGTCATATCTAAATTTGTTCACCTTGATATATTCGGATTACCAATAATTTTTCGTAAATGTTTTTTTTTTATATTTCAAATAAACGAAAATTAATGAAAAGCGAATCTTTCACAACTATGTTTCGAACCATTATAACCACATATGTACATGGGACGCAATGAAACAAGTCATCGAAGGCGTTTTAGAAAAGAGCCTTAAACGTGACAAATTCCCCTATACAATACTTACTAACTTCAAATTAATTTTTAAATTATTATTTGATGTACCTTGACCAAACTAATGATGCAGAAGTTCTTCTTTTTGGGTCTACTTTCATAAACAATTATCAGAATTGAGTCCCGAAATCATGTGTTGTACTGTGTAATAAACGCCAATTAATAAATGGTTATCCATTTCGAGGTTACTTACTTTTTTAAAGAAAAAAACACAGAAAATTCAAATTTAATAGGGAATGTTTATTATAATTTGAAAGAACATTCTTTGGCATTAATTTTTTGAAGATTATGTCTATCAAATGTTGGCCGTTGCTACGTCGCAGATGGTCCATCCGTTGAGTGACTCGTTCGAGCATTTCTACTGGTAACTGGCGAACGACATGCGTAATGTTTTAATCCAAGGCCTGAATCGAAGCGGGTTTGTCCGCATAAACTTTAGACTTTACATATCCCCACAGGTAAAAGTCTAACGGTGTGATATCACACCATCTTAGTGGCCAATCGACCGACCTAAAACGTGAAATTATGTCAAAATAGTCCCTTTTTTTGATGCTACAAGTGTCGTAAAAAAATTGAAAGATTCAAAAAGAGTATTTTAAGATTAAAAAGGAGTGCTGCTACCAGTGGCTGAAGGTATGCTAAGTAGCTTCTTCTCAGAAGACATTGAAAGATTTTTAATTTTTTTTTTTTTATTTACTTTGCAAAATAAAATTTCATGGCCATTATGTAAGCGTGTATGTTAAGATTGGAGTTGAGCTGCTATATACGCAGTAAACAGATTTACACACGATTGAACAATACTTATGTGTGTTCCATAAGATCTCGAGCAAGTTCCGACTAATGAGAATAAAATGAATATTACTCTCTGAATTTGCTAAAACTACCCAAAATTGCTGGAACGCAAAAAACCATTTTTAATCTTCTTTATATACTAATGCTACTTACTTTTCAAATTAGGATATATTTAAGTGATTTAAGACGCTTAAAAGTCATAACGATATAAAACCAAAACATTTGCATCATTATATATTTTTATATTTTGTTTTTATATTACTACTTCAATTTTTTTCATTAAAATTTTAAATTTTGCTTTTTAATATATTTTTTAATAAAAACCATAGTATAATAAGTACCAAGGCGAATTCATACAGGTGACCGCATCACGAGAGAGAGTTATGCGAGCTATCCTTTTTTTTTTTAAAAATACTTTGTATTTTGTTTTTGTAAGAAGTTAGAGTGAATGTCAAAATAATTTTATGAAAACATAAACAAGGGTTTTTTTTTCATAAAATATACACAATTGGTTTAGAAGGTAAATCTTTTTCCAGTATTGCAAATTTATTGTGGCTCCACTTATTCCTTACGCACTTTTTATTCCTTGATTTTACATTTTATATTCACTTTTTTTTGTTTTATAAAATTAAGGCCCTAATCATGTAAAACGCAGCGCAACGCCAAAGAATACCATTGAAAGCACAAACAATGTCATAAATATTTTGTAATTTTGTTGTTGCTTTCAAAAGAAATACGTTCACCTACTCCCATGATATCCCAGGTGAAGTGAAAAAATTTGGAATGGATTATATCGCTGGCGACTGGCGTTTATTCATCGATGGTTCAGTTTCAAGTTTGAAGGCTGTGCTATTGCACAAAACGAACAAAAAACCGTCCATTCCATTGGGATTCAGCACAAATATGAAGGAAATGTATGAAACATTGGGCGAAATTTTGGAGAAATTCAACTACAATGTACATAAAAGGAAGATTTTATGCGATCCAAAGGTTGTCAACATAATACAAGGCATTGTATTAAAGGGTGGTTTTCCAAAATACTTCTGATTCCTTTGTAATTGGGATTTACGATACACAGGAAATCAAAATCAATGTTAAGATTGGAAAGCAAGAACTCCCGAGCTCGAGAAACGATTAAAATTACGGAATAAACCTTTAATAGAGGATCTAGATGATATTTTGTTGCCATCGCTGCACATGAAATTAGGAATAGCTGGGAAATTCGTCGAAGTGGTAGTCAAAGATATTGATGACGCCTATGACTGTTTGAAATCCATCTTTCCAAAACTCAGTGAAGCTTAAATTAGAAAAGGTACGTATCGTTGTCAGTATTTTAATATTGTCATATCTAAATTTGTTCACCTTGATATATTCGGATTACCAATAATTTTTCGTAAATGTTTTTTTTTTATATTTCAAATAAACGAAAATTAATGAAAAGCGAATCTTTCACAACTATGTTTCGAACCATTATAACCACATATGGGACGCAATGAAACAAGTCATCGAAGGCGTCTTAGAAAAGAGCCTTAAACGTGACAAATTCCCCTATACAATACTTACTAACTTCAAATTAATTTTTAAATTATTATTTGATGTACCTTGACCAAACTAGTGATGCAGAAGTTCTTCTTTTTGGGTCTACTTTCATAAACAATTATCAGAATTGAGTCCCGAAATCATGTGTTGTACTGTGTAATAAAAGCAATTAATAAATGGTTATCCATTTCGAGGTTCCTTACTTTTTTAAAGAAAAAAACACAGAAAATTCAAATTTAATAGGGAATGTTTATTATAATTTTAAAGAACATTCTTTGGCATTAATTTTTTGAAGATTATGTCTATCAAATGTTGGCCGTTGCTACGTCGCAGATGGTCCATCCGTTGAGTGACTCGTTCGAGCATTTCTACTGGTAACTGGCGAACGACATGCGTAATGTTTTAATCCAAGGCCTGAATCGAAGCGGGTTTGTCCGCATAAACTTTAGACTTTACATATCCCCACAGGTAAAAGTCTAACGGTGTGATATCACACCATCTTAGTGGCCAATCGACCGACCTAAAACGTGAAATTATGTCAAAATAGTCCCTTTTTTTGATGCTACAAGTGTCGTAAAAAAATTGAAAGATTCAAAAAGAGTATTTTAAGATTAAAAAGGAGTGCTGCTACCAGTGGCTGAAGGTATGCTAAGTAGCTTCTTCTCAGAAGACATTGAAAGATTTTTAATTTTTTTTTTTTTTATTTACTTTTGAAGCAGTTCATTATTTATTTATTTCTTTTATTATATTTCTTTATACATTTACTTTTCCTTTTCTTTATTATATAGTGTTGGTTTTGAATTCTATTTTTTTAAATTCTTTTTTTAAACTTAACGGAAATTCAACGTATTTTAGTTAAATACAACCCTGTCAAATATTATTAATACCTTTTTATACAACTTTGTTTATGTTTATTGTTTAGTACTTATTTTTACACTCATGTTAGAAATTAGTATAAAAGCAGCACCAAATGCATGAATAAAGTTACTTTGCTTTCTGCCTTCAACCAATCAACAACTTTGTTTAGTACTAGTTTACCGGACGAGTTTTAAGTGGGAAACAGAATAGTCGCTGTAGTACAACGTAACGAATAGCGCTGCAAGCTCTGAAAAGTTAAAAAGGCAGTTTCAAAGTAGTGCCAACACAATACGTAGTTGTAGTAGTCGTGGCAGTTGAAGTTGAAGCGCAAAGTTCGAAATTTTGAACTTTGTTGCGCTACAGAGCATTCGTCAGCTTCAGCTACTACCACAACTACTTTATTCTGTTCCAGGCCTTAGATTCTTTGAAGTCTTGAGGAAAAGTATTGTTGAGTGAAAGTTTGCGTTTAAATCGTCAAATTGTTCAATTAAATGAACAGTTCATATAATCTTAGAAACAAGATTATTACATTGGCGCCCAACTTAGTGGCTACGAAAAAAACCACACCAGAAGACAACCGAGTTGACGAAGGAAACGTAACGCCGCCAAAATTTAAAATTGAAGCTGAAAGCCTACCTGCGGATATAAACGTTGAAGAAATAGCTACTTTTTCTGCTGAACAGTTCCAGCAAATACTAGCTGCAATGGGTGGAAATGCCAGGGGTGGATCATTTACCAGTTGCACTGCTCGTTTTAAAGGGCAGAGAGATCCCGCCGTAGTAGAGGAATTTTTAGCAGCAATTAGTGTCTTTAAAGACATTGAGAGGATTGCAGACGCTGATGCCTTACGTGGAATGCCACTTCTATTGGAGGATTATGCTGCATCGTGGTGGATTGGAGTTAAGGACACCGTAAATACGTTTGAGCAGGCTACCACTCTCATTCGAAGTACGTTTACTCCTCCTGTTCCCGACTGGCGCATATTTTCCAATTTGTTTGAAACAAAACAACAACGGAATGAGCCAACTGACAGTTTTATATGCAAGAAGAGACTCCTTCTCGCCCAGCTTAAAACGCCTCCGAGCGAAAATATACAATTAAACTTGTTGTATGGACTCCTTAATCTCAGTATAAGGGAGCGTGTACGCCGTGAAAATATAACATCATTTGAAGCTCTTATTTCTGCCAGCCGTGAAGCAGAAATGTTTTTTGCCGAAGCCCGCCCTATGAAGACGAGTAGTAACGAAGATAAGAAGGAGGTGCAAACAAACCGCTGTAGTTTTTGCCGAATTAAGGGTCATTCCATAGAAACATGTTTTAAAAAGAAAAATCGCGATGAGCGACAAAATGTTGAACAGACAACACAACAAGATGATAAAATATTTTCAAATATCCAGCAACAACAACCAAAACCTGATTTGATGAGAAAACCTACATTTTCTTGCTACGGATGTGGATCACCTGGCGTATATAGGTCAAACTGCCCTTCTTGTAATTCTGATGGTAAGGAGAGCCCGCAGTATTTGTCCTTTAACTCAATTTCGTCTACTACCATTGGACATTCACTACCAGCAGCTCATGTGGAGTTCTACGGTCTTAAAGGGGAAGTTATATTTGATAGTGGAGCAAAAACCAGCGTTGCCAGCTTGGAACTTAAGCATATACTCACTTTGAATAAGTGCATTTTTCAGGATGTTAATGCTGAAGTCACCCTGGCCGATGGTTCCGTTTCTACGAACAAAGTGATGTCCACAATTTGCGATGTATCAATTGGTAAAAGGGTACGTAAAATAAGGCTTATATGCTTACCGAATGCTACCAAAAACAGAACACTTCTTGGTGCTGATTTTCTCGAACAGGCTGGTATTGTGCTCAACATGGCTCAGAAATATTGGTATTTTGAGGATCAACCCAAACAAAGGTTCCCATTCGTTAATTCAAAATCAACACCAATTTGTTCAATGCAGGTTAACATGGAGGCTTCTCCATGTACAAAAGCAGTAAAAGAGATGTCGGCATTCATAGCATTCGCCGCGGGTAAAAACGTTCTTTCACCTATCCATGGGACCCCGAAATTTCTTTATTATATAGTGTTGGTTTTGAATTCTATTTTTTTAAATTCTTTTTTTAAACTTAACGGAAATTCAACGTATTTTAGTTAAATACAACCCTGTCAAATATTATTAATACCTTTTTATACAACTTTGTTTATGTTTATTGTTTAGTACTTATTTTTACACTCATGTTAGAAATTAGTATAAAAGCAGCACCAAATGCATGAATAAAGTTACTTTGCTTTCTGCCTTCAACCAATCAACAACTTTGTTTAGTACTAGTTTACCGGACGAGTTTTAGATTCTTTGAAGTCTTGAGGAAAAGTATTGTTGAGTGAAAGTTTGCGTTTAAATCGTCAAATTGTTCAATTAAATGAACAGTTCATATAATCTTAGAAACAAGATTATTACACTTTGCAAAATAAAATTTCATGGCCATTATGTAAGCGTGTATGTTAAGATTGGAGTTGAGCTGCTATATACGCAGTAAACAGATTTACACACGATTGAACAATACTTATGTGTGTTCCATAAGATCTCGAGCAAGTTCCGACTAATGAGAATAAAATGAATATTACTCTCTGAATTTGCTAAAACTACCCAAAATTGCTGGAACGCAAAAAACCATTTTTAATCTTCTTTATATACTAATGCTACTTACTTTTCAAATTAGGATATATTTAAGTGATTTAAGACGCTTAAAAGTCATAACGATATAAAACCAAAACATTTGCATCATTATATATTTTTATATTTTGTTTTTATATTACTACTTCAATTTTTTTCATTAAAATTTTAAATTTTGCTTTTTAATATATTTTTTAATAAAAACCATAGTATAATAAGTACCAAGGCGAATTCATACAGGTGACCGCATCACGAGAGAGAGTTATGCGAGCTATCCTTTTTTTTTTTTTAAAATACTTTGTATTTTGTTTTTGTAAGAAGTTAGAGTGAATGTCAAAATAATTTTATGAAAACATAAACAAGGGTTTTTTTTTTCATAAAATATACACAATTGGTTTAGAAGGTAAATCTTTTTCCAGTATTGCAAATTTATTGTGGCTCCACTTATTCCTTACGCACTTTTTATTCCTTGATTTTACATTTTATATTCACTTTTTTTTGTTTTATAAAATTAAGGCCCTAATCATGTAAAACGCAGCGCAACGCCAAAGAATACCATTGAAAGCACAAACAATGTCATAACTATTTTGTAATTTTGTTGTTGCTTTCAACAGAAATACGTTCACCTACTCCCATGATATCCCAGGTGAAGTGAAAAAATTTGGAATGGATTATATCGCTGGCGACTGGCGTTTATTCATCGATGGTTCAGTTTCAAGTTTGAAGGCTGTGCTATTGCACAAAACGAACAAAAAACCGTCCATTCCATTGGGATTCAGCACAAATATGAAGGAAATGTATGAAACATTGGGCGAAATTTTGGAGAAATTCAACTACAATGTACATAAAAGGAAGATTTGTTGCGATCCAAAGGTTGTCAACATAATACAAGGCATTGTATTAAAGGGTGGTTTTCCAAAATACTTCTGATTCCTTTGTAATTGGGATTTACGATACACAGGAAATCAAAATCAATGTTAAGATTGGAAAGCAAGAACTCCCGAGCTCGAGAAACGATTAAAATTACGGAATAAACCTTTAATAGAGGATCTAGATGATATTTTGTTGCCATCGCTGCACATGAAATTAGGAATAGCTGGGAAATTCGTCGAAGTGGTAGTCAAAGATATTGATGACGCCTATGACTGTTTGAAATCCATCTTTCCAAAACTCAGTGAAGCTTAAATTAGAAAAGGTACTTATCGTTGTCAGTATTTTAATATTGTCATATCTAAATTTGTTCACCTTGATATATTCGGATTACCAATAATTTTTCGTAAATGTTTTTTTTTTATATTTCAAATAAACGAAAATTAATGAAAAGCGAATCTTTCACAACTATGTTTCGAACCATTATAACCACATATGGGACGCAATGAAACAAGTCATCGAAGGCGTTTTAGAAAAGAGCCTTAAACGTGACAAATTCCCCTATACAATACTTACTAACTTCAAATTAATTTTTAAATTATTATTTGATGTACCTTGACCAAACTAATGCTGCAGAAGTTCTTCTTTTTGGGTCTACTTTCATAAACAATTATCAGAATTGAGTCCCGAAATCATGTGTTGTACTGTGTAATAAACGCAATTAATAAATCGTGATCCATTTCGAGGTTCCCTACTTTTTTAAAGAAAAAAACACAGAAAATTCAAATTTAATAGGGAATGTTTATTATAATTTGAAAGAACATTCTTTGGCATTAATTTTTTGAAGATTATGTCTATCAAATGTTGGCCGTTGCTACGTCGCAGATGGTTCATCCGTTGAGTGACTCGTTCGAGCATTTCTACTGGTAACTGGCGAACGACATGCGTAATGTTTTAATCCAAGGCCTGAATCGAAGCGGGTTTGTCCGCATAAACTTTAGACTTTACATATCCCCACAGGTAAAAGTCTAACGGTGTGATATCACACCATCTTAGTGGCCAATCGACCGAACTAAAACGTGAAATTATGTGCTCACCGAAGTATTCTCTCAATAAAGCCATTGATTGATGCGATGTGTTGGAAGTGGCGCCGTCTTGCTGAAACCAAATGTCGCAGAGATCACGAGCTTCAATTTTAGGCATCAAATAGTCGGTTATCATGGCACGGTAACTGTCGCCATTGACGGTTACGTTCGCACCGGCATCATTATTAAAGAAATATGGACCGATTATTCCACCGGCCCACAAACAACACCAAACTGTTGTTTTTTTCTGGATAAAGTGGCAGTTCTTGAATCTCTTCAGTTTGCTCTTCGTCCCAAATGCGGCAATTTTGTTTGTTTACATACCCATTGAGCCAGAAATGGGCCTCATCGCTGAACAAAATTTGCCTCGAAAACGTCGGATCTTCTTGGAACTTTTCAAGAGCCCATAGAACGAAACGATGTCGCTTGGGAAGGTCGAGCGGCTTCAGTTGTTGCACAAGCTGTATTTTGTATGCTTTCAATTTAAGATCTCGACGTAAAATGCGCTTAGTCGTTCCAAACGTCAGTCCGAGTTGGTGCGAACGGCGCCGAATCGACTCTCCACGGTCTTCGTGTACACTCCCAGCTACGGCCGCTATTTTTTCTTCATTATCCAATAATGGATGCACGGTCTCAAAATGGGCAATGGTGTTGCGAAAAGTACGCTCAGTAGGCCGATTATATTGACCATAAGTTGAGCGAAGTGCACGAAACATTCCTCACAGAACGTGAATTTTCGTAATAAAGTTGTTCAGGCGCACGTCTTTCCATTATAAAATGCCAAACAATACTAAACAAAAATAACATGACAGCATGACACGACTCACACGTGATCTGTCAAAAAAAGGTTATTGAAAAAAGTATCTCTACTAGAATCACCCATTATAACTGCATTTTTCAATTGGCTTCAACGTATGTTGATAGTTTCAGGAAAATAAGTATTTTACAGAAGAAGTTAAACACGATGTAAATTTTAAATGCAAAATTTCAAAAGAAGATTGCGATATTCAATATGATACCAGTAACAAAAATGAGAAGTTTAACGCAAAGTACAAAAACAGCCCGTTTTACCGTAAGGGAATGAAATTATATACAAAAGTGATTTTAAAAAATGCACTCTTCGCTATAGTCACCGTTTACTATAGCGAAGAGTTTTACAAGTATTCAGCTTATGGGCCGTTGTGGGCGAATATAATGGGCATATTTGTGGAAAAAAAGAAGACAAGAGTATCAGACAGCCCAGTTGAAAGATACTTTAATATTGTAAAAAATATTACACTAGATGACAACAGATATTTGCGAGCGTCTGAGTTTGCAAGAAAATCATTTTATATACTTATAACGTCCAAAATTAAGGAAATTGAAAGAGAATTTTTAGAAAATAATATTTTTGACAATAATTTAAAATGAAACGATACTGAAATTGATTTCAAAACATCATATACTTGAAGATGTTTGGAAAACCACTCCAAGATCAGTTAAATCAAAAATAAGCGATAAAATAAATTCTGGAAAATTTTAATTCCTGTTCAAGGCTGCCGAGAGCACAAGAGAAATGTGTTTCTTACATTTTATAATAACCCTTATTATGCGTTTCGATTCGGATCGTTAATTTCTCAGTTTGGCAACTTTGGTATTCTGCGTTCCGTTTGTTTTTCGCTTGTATGTATTCTGCGTTACGATCGTAGCTACGTTTTTTCAAGTTGTTTATTTACTGACGGAAAGTTTTTCGATTTTTGTTTCTGTAGTTAAAAAGTGTATAATTAAATAAGTTGTGAGTATAAAATGCTATAAATTTATTTTGTAATAAATTTGGTTTTTTTTTGTAACTTTAAAGCTTTATTTAATTTATTGCAGGTCAAAAAACACAACACCTGAGCAGTATGAAAAACTGGCGAGTTTAATGGCAACGAAATCTATAAAAATTAATTAAATTAATTGTTTCACACACATTTAAAACAAATATCTTACAATTTATCACTCATATCGAATGGATTGCAACTGTCTCTCAATTTCCGCTTTTATAGTCTTGATTCTGCATTCTGGACCACGATTCTATTTCTTCTCTTACCTAAATTTTTGTTTTGCAATGATGTGTAGAAAATGAAAATTTCGCTCCGGCGCACTATAGGAAATTTTCCCTTTTTTTTGGCCAAAACTAATTTTTAGCCAAACGAGTGGGCCAAACTAAATGATTTTTTAGATTCGCTTTTTGGAAGTGTTCCTCCTAAATGATTTTTAAGATTCGCTTTTTGGAAGTGTTCCTCCTTAAGCTAATACATTTTTAGTCACGCACCGTCACGGGGAAAAATGTTTGTCACGCGTAAGTCTGCATTTAGTACGCTGAAGTTACCTGGAAAAATACGCTTTTTTTTAAGAATTATGCAAGTATATGCAGCTGAAATAAATTGCGAATGGATGACAACTTATGGCTCTATCGAAATGCGTAAGTGTTATATCTATCACTTTTAATCATTTTTTTCGGAGCTTAGTGAAGTTGCAATTTATTATTACAGTATATAACATCAAGGTCTTTTTCTTTCCTTCGATTTTACCAAATTAAAACCAAAAGTTGAATATCTTTTTAACTACTATAAAAGCACTCACTTTTAGCATTATTGTTCATTTTTCACTTTTTTACATGAATTTTTTGAATAAAAACTTTATACTTAAATACACGTCTAATTTAATATAGTAACTTCCTCGTTTTGTTTAATAAACAAACCTCATGTTTTTGCATTTATAAAATAACGGTAAAGCATCATTGACGCTTTATTCTTCGGGGATGCTTTTTTTAGTATGTTTTTAAGTACATAGTGAAAAAAAAAATCAAAAACTCCAAGAAAAAAATAAAGTACTTTTGGCCAAAAAAAAGGAGAAATTTCCTATAGTGCGGCGCTTCAGGAATCCTCACACTGGAATAGTTTAACCACAAATACCGTTTGCTTATAATCTGGCTATTTTCTTCTTTTCCGCACTTAACTGATGAGTTTATTTAATTATAGTTACCACAATATTTAGTTTTTATATATGTATTTATCACTATTTATTCATAAAATTTTACATTTTACAGTTTAACAATTACACTGTTTAAAAAAATTTTTTTTTTTATGTTTCTATTTCATACGTTTCATAACAAAGCACCTGGTTTAAACATACTCTTCTCTTCTTCTCTTTCTTTCGATTAGGGTTTTTAGAATACCTATTTTCGATTCGAGCGTAACTGAATGCGGGAACGTAATCGAAACGCAGAATAAGGGTGAATGTCCTAAAAAAATTAAATTTCGTTACCTTTAATACCCCTGAAATTGATATAGGGGAATTCTCTTGCCTAAACCCAATTAGAGAATTGTACAACATGTTGGAAATTTATATACACTGAATCAATAAAGTCTCCGTACAGTAACTTTATTTTTAATTAATCAAACATATTTTACTAAAAAATTAAAATATGGCCAATATAAACTTTTTAACTTAATCTAGGAATAAAAGGGAAAAAGAATGCGACATTTTCACAAGCCAAATTGCAAAGATGGCCGTGAAAAAATTACTTATATGTGGCAACACTATTTTTTTATTCAAAAAAGTCTCCGTACAATTTTTGATTTTACATCGTAAATGCCTGATAACGGATTTGTGTAAGTCGAAAGTCATTGGTACCTAAATTCCATATTGTTTTATATAGACTAAATTGAAAATTTAATAAATTTTATAATTATGGAGTGCAAAAATAAGCAAATTTCAATGGATAAAAAGAAAGTTAATATTAATCTGAAAAATAAAGGAAAAAGTGTAAGTGAAATCAGTGATATTGTGAAAAGACCACGTTCTTCCATTCAATATGTTATACAAGAATTCACAAAAACCGGTACAATCGCAAACAAACTGAGAACTGGCCGACCAAGAAAAATAAACCACCACCTGGAAAGAAGAATTGTACGAACTGTAGAATGTAATCCAAAAATCAGCCCATGTGTAATTGCAGGAAATTTAAAAACTAGCGATGGAATAACAGTTAATTCCCAAACTATAAGAAACGCTCTTAAACGAAATGGATACAATGGCCGTGTAAGCCGTAAGAAGCCCCTCGTTCGAAAAGTGAATATGGGATCGAGTTATTTTCAGCGATGAAAGTAAATTTAATGTTTTTGGTTCTGATGGAAGAAAAATGGTATGGAGAAAGCCCAATACTGAAATGGATCCGAAGCATTTGACTCCAACCGTTAAGCACGGTGGAGGTAACGTTATGGTTTGGGGTTGCATGGCTTTATCTGGGGCGGGCAATCTTATTTTTATTGAAAGCACGATGGACAAATATGCATACCTTAATATATTAAAAGAAAACTTAAAACAAAGTGCAGAAAAATTGGGCTTGGGACGTTTGTATTGCTTCCAACAAGACAACGATCCAAAACACACCTCTAGATTAGTAAAGGAGTGGCTAATTTATAATGTTCCTAATGTTTCTAGTTTATAAGTTTTTTTAAAAAATTAATTTAAAAAATTATAAAATATATAAGTAAAAGTGACCATAAAATGATACTTTAAATTATGATTATGTCTGTATGGAGACTTAATTGATTCAGTGTATATTGATAACAAAATCTGGAAGAAGTGCGTTTCCACATGTTCGGAAGGAGAACATTTCTTCTTTAATAAAAGTTTTTGTCCTGAGATTCCAATTTTAAAATACGATACTTTGGTGTAAATTAATACAGTTATTAAAACCTTTTAATATACATATAAACCCTATATGAGAAAAAAAATAACAACTGCTTCATATATGTATGTACTTTCGCTGAATTAAGTCATGCCATTCAAAAGGATTCATATAATTGTGGCGTTTTTATATGCTTATTTGTGAAACCGATTTTAGAAAATAAAGAACTTTCAATTATAGAAAATCCTTACGAATACAGAAACACGATGAAGAAAACGTTTTACGATCATGCAGATAGAATGTAAGAAAAATTATTTTTTATTTGTTTGTATATTTTGTAAAGGAGATTAAATTATAAAGAATTTGTATGTACCTAAATTCAACACTAGTAAAACATAGACAAACTAATTGAGATTGATTTAATGAGAATTAAAAATATCAAAATATATTAACAAATACAGTATAAGTACACACATGGATACAAAAGCTAAGCTTATTAAAAATAATTAAATGGTTTATGCCTATTGGGGAAGCCAGCCATTAGAAACAAAATGGCAACGCGCCATGTGTAGTACCTCAGAGGTGGTGTGGAAACCTACACAAATATATGTATGTATATGGAAGTTTATTTATGTATTTTATGTTAAGTTAAAAATATTATAAAATAATGATAATTTTTATTAATGTATCTATTTTAAGCTTTCATATGTATGAAATCGTTGTTCTTATTTACATACTTGTTTTGTTAAAAAAAATAAATATTTTCGGTTAAAAACAAAAATTTATTTTTCTAAAATTCCAAATTTATTTCAGATATACCACTACTAAGGTTTCATAGAGGACCCATTGGACTATCAATTCTATAGAGTGTGTTACCCCTCACCATTTTTCCAAATTGGTCACGTCTCCTCCAGAAATTTGCGGAAAAAAATTAAGTTTTTCAAATCTGAAATTCCAAAATTATTTCAGATATCACACTACCCGAATATTTCCATGTTATATCCTCCGAAATGTACCGAAAGCATGAAACAATTTTTGGTAATAGGTATGTATGTATGTACATTAGAGTGGCCATAGTGGAAATTTTTTTGAAAAGTTAAATTTTTCGCACTGAAAAATATGAGGTTGGGGATAAAAATAATTATGCATATTTTATTTTTTTTTTTTTTTAATTCCGAGTACCTCCGGGTTGAGCCCAAACTTTTATTACATTACCCATTTGTCACTATTTTTGTTCCTGTTTGTATTTAAATAACAAAAAAAATCTGACTTTATGTTCCCAACAGAATTTCTTCGATACCTTTAATTATTACCTTTCCAACGAGCCGCAATAGTCTGCTGATAAACTACGGATAATCTTGCCCGGAATACCCAAAAACCAAAGTCCAAAAAAATAGGTGAATTTTTAAAATTTTTTTTATTGTTGATAACTTACTAATGAAGCCTTTTTGTTGGCTTATCCTCTTCGTCGTCGTCGAAATCTGTAATTAGTTTTTAGTAATTGCTCTTTCTGCCGGATCATTTACAACGGTTAAGTGTTGCCATATTCGTTTTGCGGTGCAGTATTCTTCTTGGTCCTTCCAAATTGCAGCTCATACGCTATAATTTGTGCTCATACGCATAAATATTTATAATAGAAGGTATGAAAAACCACAAGCTCCAATTTTTAGGCAAATTTTGTGCTAGATCGTTTTCGTGAATTGGTAGTAAAAACCTAATGGAATTTTTGGTTTTATGTTTTTGTAAACATTTTACTAAAAGATCCAAAGCAGGTAGACCATTTTGTCTTATGTCGAAAAATACTTGCCAGTTTTTACATGTAAAAAAATAAGTTTGGTTGTTACCATTGAAGGAAATTAATAAAAACGCTTAACCTTGAAGTAATTTTTTATGATCAGTTGTTGCATCAGATTATGTCAATGCATTGGTCGAAGGGTTTTGGAAATTTCCAACCATTCTGATAAAAAAAAACACATGCAATAACTGTTTAAAATTGGAACGGAATTTTGTGGTTTTATGACTTTTTACTAGAACATTCAAAACAGGTAGACTATTTTGTCTTTTTTCTACAAACATAAAAATATACATACATTTTGTTGTTGCCATTCTTCATTTAAAGAAAATTGCTAAGAAAAACTTAACCTTCAAATAATTTTTTATGATCAGTAAAAAATTTCGAATACATAATTTTGTTGTTGCATCAGATTACGTCTAAGCATTTGTCAAAGGGTTATGGAAATTTCCAACCATTCTGATAAAAAAAAACACATGCAATAACTGTTTAAAAATGTAACGGAATTTTGTGGTTTTATGACTTTTTACTAGAACATTCAAAACAGGTAGACTATTTTGTCTTTTTTCTACAAAAATGTGAAAAATTTGCAGTTTTAAAGTAAAAGTGATAAGAGAAACAAGTGGGCACTGGGCAGTGAATAATAAGTTAAAACAAATTAAATAAAACAAAACAATATAAAGTTATAATGGCAAGCTCATCTAAGAAACTACGATCCGATAATGATATATTTTTGGTGGGAAAATGCGAAAGTGAACTGAAAGGCGCAAAGTTGCCTAATATGAAGCAAGTTCTTCAATTATTTTTTTATAAAACCCGAGTGCAAAAACTCCCTGTGAAGGCAAGCATAAAAAATACAATGCATTCAACTCTTGAATTTTGGCAAAAAGCAAATATTCCCACAATGACCGAAATCAACTGCATGAAAAAATTTAAATTACTTTATGCCGAATGGAAAAATTTGTCCAAGAACAGATTTGGCAAATATGAAAAATATAGAAACGATGAGAACGAATTCTGTGAAAAGATAGAAAATTATATATTTGATATCGCAGCTGCAGATGCACTTGAAACGCTGACTATTGAAGAGGACAAAGATTTCCTTCTGTTGCAAAGAGAAAAGGGTCGGCCAGATTGTATGTCAGGCCAGGATTTGAAGCTGTCACGAAAACAAGAACGCAAAGCGAAGCTACTGAAAGAATCAGAAAAGCGCAAGCGAAAACATCAAGCAGAGTCACAAGAAGTTCAAGGTATTGGTCAATATTATGGCTTTTTTATTTTTATTTTAGCAATAATTAGCTTGTTGTTCAAAGATGAGGTTGCGTCTGATACAGATTCCTCAGAAATTATTATATACGAAGGTGTAGAAATGAACAATTCAGCTCCGGAAGTTGATTTTATGAAGGACCAACATCAAGGAATCCATCGAACCCGCGGAAAAATCCATTTCGTTGATGATCGAATGTTAGCAAGCATGGATAAATGCCGCATCAGTGATCGCGATGCAATGCATTTAACATCTGCTACACTTGCAGCCGTCTTGCGGAAGTTGCAGGAAATGCAACCTGACTTAAACGACATAAAAGTGGAAGATTTCGTCTTTAACCGAACATCGTTTCAAACAATGCGAAAGGAATATCGGCGCAGACAAGCGAAACAGATCATAGATGAATTCAAGGTACATATTTAATAATTAAATATAAATAAATATCTTGAAGGAAATTAACATAATATTTAATTTCAACATAGATTCCTGAAGTATTTGTCTTGCACTGGGACGCAAAAATGCTTCCAGATATGAAAGGCAAGGACAAAGTTGATCGATTGGCTCTCGTTATAACCGCAGAGAACGAAGAAAAACTCCTTGGCATTGCAAAACTTGAAGAATCTTGTGGTGAAAATATTGCTGAAGGCATTGAAAAATTCCTACGCAAATGGAAGATTGATAATTTAGTGCAAATTGTGGCTTTTGACACAACATCTACAAACACTGGTATTGAAAAAGGCTCAGCATATTTGCTTGAAAGTAAATTGAGGCGTTGAAATCTCATTATGTGCGAGCCGATTATAAGGAGTTGTTGCAACTTTCGCTAATTTTTCTTGGTAAGGAAGTACCAAATTTTACGCAGTTGCGTTTGCCTGGCGCAACAATTCATGCAAGGTTTATGTCCAAAGCTATATACTGCTATAAGATTTTTTTGCTTCGCGAACAATTCAAGATGACATCCTCCGAGCTGAAAGGCATTCGAAACATTTGCATTTTCTTGGCGCGAATTTATGTTTCGTATTGGTTCGGATGCGTTAACGCTGTATCTGCACCGCGTCAAGATTTACAATTTATTAAAGACGTTATTTCATATTTCGATCTAAATGTTTCAAATGCCTTATTATCAAAATTCAAAAACCATTTATGGTATTTATCGGAAGAGGCGGTGGCTCTTGGATTTTTCGATGAAACTATATCTATTGAAGTGAAGCGGAAAATGGTTGAAGCTCTTGGCAATCATGTTGACGAAAATGACAAAGTTATTCCAAAAAGATTAAACTTAACGCAGGAACAAGTGAAATCGTTTGAAAATAAGGATTTAAGTTCTTTCGTTACTCCTCGCACCAAGCGTTTTTTCATCGTTTAGAAATCGATGTGACATTTTTTGAATTGGATCCATCGATTTGGAAGGACCAAGAAGAATACTGCACCGCAAAACGAATATGCCAACACTTAACCGTTGTAAATGACCCGGCAGAAAGAGCAATAAAACTAATAACAGATTTCAATCGGGCATTGACATACGACGAAGAGGATAAGCAGTATTTGCTTCAAGTTGTGGAGCACTACAGAAAAAACTTTTCATTCCACAATAAATCTTCATTAGTATAATATTATCAGCAATAAAAAAAAATTAAAAAATAAATAAAAAAAAAAATTAAAAAATAAATTTTTTTTTTTGGACCTTGGTTTTTGGGTATTCCGGGCAAGATTATCTGTAGTTTATCAGCAGACTATTGCGGCTCGTTGGAAAGGTAATAATTAAAGGTATCGAAGAAATTCAGTTGGGAACATAAAGTCAGATTTTTTTTGTTATTTAAATACAAACAGGAACAAAAATAGTGACAAATGAGTAATGTAATAAAAGTTTGGGCTCAACCAGGAGGTACTCGGAATTAAAAAAAAAAAAAAAAAAAAAATATGCATAATTATTGTTATCTCCAACCTCATATTTTTCAGTGCGAAAACTTTTGGATTTAACATTTTTAATTTTTTCTATATAACGCTATGGCCAGTCTAATGTACATATGTATATATAGTTCGATGCCAAAAATGTAATGTACATGTTTACCAGCAGAAAAAAAATTGTTTTGCTAAGTTTCATCAAAACTAAATTTCTGATAGCTTAATATTATTATTAGTGAATTTTTCTTTACATTTTGTTATTTTATTGAATAAAACTTATTTATTTATGTTTAAAAAAAATTGTGCGCTACAATATATGTATAGTATGTGTTCAAATTTTAAAATACGGGTGCCTACTGGTTCCTCCAGGAACCAACCAGGTATTTTCAAATATTTCAGGTAAATACAGATACGGAGAAAGTTGTAGAATAAAAGTTGTTTAGAATTGCAAGTTTTATAACATAAATTTTTTTTCAGCAAAAAAAAAATAAAAATGCTCAAGAGATTTCAACCAATTCATCCCTAACATTGGAGGAATATTCGATTTTAAGAAAGTGAATTAATCAAGGAAAAAAGCTCAAAATAATAAGTTGTAAAAAAATTAAAAATAATGAAACCATTTATAAACCTTTTGTTTGTGTTTATGAGTTTACCGTAGATGATTTTTATTATATTAATACTAAATTTATTTTGCAGGAAAAATTTCAGGATGTCGTCCCTTACTTGGTAGACAATGCAAGAGAAGAATTCAAAATATTTAATAATACTTTCCCAATTAATTACTGTAGCCATCATCGGAATAAAACATATACCAAATTGCAATTGTACATATGTACAGATTTTTATGTTAAAAATGGATGTGGAACATTTCGAATAATAATAACAATTGAAAAAACTCCATATACACAATTATAAACGCTATAAAAACTGAAATATTACATGAAATGTAAGGGAAGTGCAACGAAATATAGAAAAGAAAAAAAAAACCATTAATGGTAATCTTCAAGAAACTCCGATTTCATTTGCAGCATGAAAAATAAAGTCGGAAATATTAAGATGACTTGATAGAGACAAGGATATTTTCATAGACTTGCATCAAATACGACGGAAGAAGTGTTAGAAGGAATTTGTAATTCTCAAGAAATATATTCATATATGAAAAAGCAGCTAGCACTTTTGCATAAAAATAAAAACTTAATTTTAAAATTAAGTCAAAATACTGTTTTTTTGATGCTACAGGAAGTGTCGTAAAAAACATTTGAAAAAGATTCCAAAACAGTATTTTGAAGATGAAAAAGGAGTGAGTCAGCTACCAGTGGCTGAAGGTCTGCTAAGCTAAGACATTGAAAGATTTTTAATTTTTTTATTTATTTATTTTTATTTCATGGCCATTATGTAAGCGTGTATGTTAAAATTAGAGTTCGGCTTCTATAGATGCAGTAAACAGAGTTTTTAATAAGCATTTCAATATACACACGATTGAACAACACTTAGGTGTGTTTCACAAAATCTCGAGCAAGTTCGGACTAATTACTCTGAATTTGCTAAAACTACCCAAAATTGCTGGAACGCAAAAAACCATTTTTGATCTTCTTCATATACTAATGCTACGTACTTTTCAAATTAAGATCTATTTAAGTGATTTTAGACGCTTAAAAGTCATAACGTTATAAAACCAAAACATTTGCATCATTGTACATTTTTATATTTTGTTTTTATATTACCACTTCAATTTTTGGCTTAAGTCTAGTTTACCAACGCAGCTCCAAATAAAAAAAAAGTACATAGGGTGATAGAAAATTGAAAAATAAGAAGAAAAAATACAATGGCAAAATTCTCGGAAACGCATAGTTTCCGAGTTATGGACCTCTGATGTTTTCATATGAATTTGCGATTTCCCATTACATTTCTGAACCTATATGGCCAATATTGGTACCATTTGAAAGCTTTTGAATAGATCTTTCGGGATATAAACATTTTATTTAAAAATTCTTAATCAATTAAGGAGCGGCGATGAATTTACGAAAAAACAAGTTTTTAGTAAGCATAAAAACCAAAATATGTATTTATGTTTTAAATTTGTTTTTTAATTCACTTTTTTCTAAAATAAACTTAACTTAACTTTTATACATACATACATACTTATTTCTATCTACACTAAGAAATTAAAAAAATTATTCGCTCTCTGATTCCTCTTCCAACGAGGTCTCTGCTGCCATTAAGGTAACATTTTCAATATTGTTATTGGGCTGTAAAGGGTTGTACATTTTACCTGCCAGTTTTAAAAATTCCACATATTTGTTTTTATTTTGCGACTTGGAACAACGAAGGAAAATAAACTTTTGCACATAACCGTTAAAAACTGCTTCCTCCTATTGTATTCTGGCACGGACTGTTTTAAGTGCCGCTACAGGCCTTCGATGGTGTTGGTGTGCTGGCCAGTTTCTCCATCCACAAAAGAAACGGAGTGGTTCACTTTCAGGTGTTTGTAGCCTATATTTATTAAATCATCATATGACTGAAAATATATACATATGTATGTTTGTAACTTAGATTCATTAAAAATATTGTTTATTCTTTATCACTTACCTTCCAAAAATCGGAAACCATAATTGATCCCGGAGAAATGTATTGTTGAATTAGCGGTATTAACGTTTCGCAGCTTCTGTCTTGTACTGGAACCATAAAACATTTTCCGCTTATTCGTTCAACTCCTCCGAAGACCCATTGTCCCTCTCCATGGTGGCCTCTGTAGTACTTTCGCTTTCCGATTTTGCTTTCGTCAATCTCAACGATAATGTCAGGGCCTCCTATTTGTAAATTTGTTTGGAATGAGCCAAACACAACCACTTCCCGACAAAAGTTGTTCCAGTCGACAGCAGTCTGTCGACTTTCAATGTTTGTTTCCCTCATAAAGTCGAGGGATACATTTTCTGTCCACAGGTATGCAAATATTAGAACTTGGCATACACTAAGATGCGATTTGCTAAGAAATGTATTTTTTCTTAAGGGCACATTTGCGTTGCACCTGTGGCCTTTTAATTTTTTTCCCCGCGAGTTGTGCCAGCATCTACATATACATACATAAATATTTATTTTTATAAATCTAAATAAATTTACTTTTACTTACCTCCAAGTCCATCCGTCAATGTTATTACTAGGGATTAATTTCAAAGGATGACCATTATTACAAAGGTAATCGCCTTCCTTTGGAATAAGTCCCCAATCCACTAAAATTGGGAGGGCTTCGTTTGGAATAGGCCCTTTTAAGTTATTTTTAAAAATAGAAAAAATTTGCGTTGATCTATTGATCTCCATTATTTTTTGAAATGTGATGCCAAAATTTTTAAAATGACTTATACTTACATTAATAACGGTAATCTCTTATGCTTTACTATTTTTCATATGTATGCATGTGTATGTGCATACATGTAATAATTCCAAATATCTTTTTGCTTTATTTTATTTAAATAATTGTTGGCTTACTTACGTATTAATTACTTTGCAGGGAAGTTTTAGTAAGTGATAGAGGTGGTAGAGTAGAAAACCTATGCAGGAAAGCATTAGTAAGCGAAGCCGGTGTGTGTTATACCACAGAGGAGAAAATCTGTTCATCCGGCCGAAGGCCGGCTATGCGGAGAAGCTTTATTTAGCGAAGCCGGTGTTTGTTATACCATAGAGGAGAAAATTCTTGCACCCGGCCGAAGGCCGGCTATGTGGAGAAGCTTTATATAGCGAAGCCGGTGTTTATTATACCATAGAGGAGAAAACCCTTGCGCCCGGTCAAAGGCCGGCTATGTGGAGAAGCTTTATTTAGCGAAGCTGGGATTTTTTTGATTAAATTTTTATTACCTAGTGCACTTCAGTAACATTTTGATATAAAATTTTGTAAAAACTGTATTAGGAGCTAAAGAGTTAAAAAGTTTTAAAAAAATTTTGCATTTCCAGAAAGATCTGTTCAAAAGCTATAAATGATACCAATATTGGCCATATACGTTCAGAAATGTAGTGGGAAATCACAAATTCATATGAAAACTTCCGAGGTCCATAACTCGGAAACTATGCGTTTCCGAGAATTTTGCCATTTATTTTTTCTTCTTATTTTTCAATTTTCTATCACCCTATGTACTTTTTTTTTATTTAGAGCTGCGTTGGTAAACTAGACTTGTTCCCAATTTTTTCATTAAAATTTTAGCTTATCAGTTAAAAGAGATGATTGTGTATTGTTACCCAAAGAAAAAGTTCGTGCAAATTTGTACAGGAAAGGAAAAAAAATACTCTCTTAATTGACAAAAAATTTTATGTTGAACACTTTTGGGTAACTTTGTGCAAGTTCGGACTGTTTCGTTATGCATGTGAAACAGAGTTCTTGTTAGCTTGTTACAGCATTTGCATAAAAAAGAAAAATAAAATAGAGTATTGTTGAGAGTACAAATATCTGTTGCGTACAGTTCTTACACATTGCAATAAGACATTGATAATTGTGTATCTAATCAAAAAAGCTGTAGACTTTTTTAAATGTTAAAAATATACGCAATTAATATTTCTAATAAAATTTCATTTTTTAATTCGCTTCAACGTATGTTGATAATTTCAGCAAAATAATTATATTACAGAAGAAGTTAAAAACGATGTAAATTTTAAATGCAAAATTGAAAAAGAAGATTGCGATATTCAATATGATACCAGCAACAAAAATGAGAAGTTTAACGCAAAGTATAAAAACAGCCCGTTTTACCGTAAGGGAATGAAATTATATACAAAAGTGATTTAAAAAATGCACAACACGGTCACTATAGCGAAGAGTTTTGCAAACTTCTTTTGTGCAAGTATTCAGCTTATGGTCCGTTGTGGGCGAATATGGTGGGCATATTTGTCGAAAAGAAGATAAGAGTATCAAACAGCCCAGTTGAAAGATACTTTAACATTGCAAAAAGTATTACACTAGATGACAACAGATATTTGCGAGCGCCTGAGTATGCAAGAAAATCATTTTATATACTTATAACGGCCAAAATTAAGGAAATTGAAAGAGAATTTTTAGAAAATAATATCTTTGACAATAATTTAAAATGAAACGATAATGAAATTGATTTCAAAACATCATATACTTGAAGATGTTCGGAAAACCACTCCAAGATTAGTTAAATCAAAAATAAGCGATAAAATAAATTCTGGTAAAAATTTTAATTCCTGTTCAAGGCTGCCGAGAGCACAAGAGAAATGTGTTTCTTACATTTTATAATCACCCTTATTATGCGTTTCGATTCGGATCGTAAATTTCTCAGTTTGGCCACTTTGGTATTCTGTGTTCCGTTTGTTTTTCGATTGTATGTATTCTGCGTTACGATCGTAGCTACGTTATTTCAAGTTGTTTATTTACTAACGGAAAGTTTTTCGATTTTTGTTTCTGTAGTTAAAAAAGTGTATAATTAAAAAAGATGTGAGTATAAAATGCTATAAATTTATTTTGTAATAAATTTGGTTTTTTTTTTGTAACTTTAAAGCTTTATTTAATTTATTGCAGGTCAAAAAACACAACACCTGAGCAGTATGAAAAACTGGCGAGTTTAATGGCAACGAAATCTATAAAAATTAATTAAATTAGTTGTTTCACACACATTTAAAACAAATATCTTAAAATTTATCACTCATATCGAATGGATTGAAACTGTCTCTCAATTTCCGCTTTTATAGTCTTGATTCTGCATTCAGGACCACGATTGCATTTCTTCTCTAACCTAAATTTTTATATTGCAATGATGTGTAGAAAATGAAAATTTCGCTCCGGCGCTTCAGGATTCCTCACACTGGAATAGTTCAACCACAAATACGTTTCCTTATCTGGCTATTTTCTTCTTTTCCGCACTTAACTGATGAGTTTATTTAATTATACGGCCATGTGCTGAAAATCGCATGATTTGAAAATCACATGCGATCTGAAAATCGCCAATATTATTTAAGCATGTGCTAGAGTTTTTTCGAAGTAGTGGTCGAAAAATAAAACATATGTTTTAGCTGTTAAATTTGAACAAAAAAATTATTATTTGCATGAAAAATGCCGGCAGCTTTTATATTACGCGTTATTTCATTAAAAAAAACTGTATTTTAAAAAATAACGTATCAGAAAACGTCTTCTAAGGGATTATTACAACCCAAGAGATATTCCTGAACAATGGTAAGTACCATAAGTACATGTTGTTGATAAATGGTTATAATTTCTTATGCTTAGTTTCATAGTTTTGTATCGCCTTAACAAAAGCGCTTTTATGATGATTCTTAACGAAATATTGCCTCATATTGACAAAAGCACTATTCCGGAAATTGTGCGACTGGCTAGCGTCTTACGATTTTTAGCTGTCGGTTTATTTCAAGGCGTAATCGCCAATGATCTAAATATCACAATGGATCGAACATCTTTTTGCAGAGTCCTTTGGAATGTACTCAATGTTATTGAGGAAAGGCTGTGTTCGCAGTGGATTTGCTTAGATATGGTCGACCAAGAAATGACAAACTCCAAAATTCATTTTTACGACAAATTTAAAATTCCTGGTGTAGTTGGGTGCTTAGAAGGGACTCACATCAGAATGTTAAAGCCATCATCTAGCTGTGAACTATATTACTGCAGGAAGGGATACTATAGTCTAAATGCGATGATTGTAAGTATCTAATCGGCAGCGCAATTCCAAAACATGTAAACATTACAACGTACTGCTAGAAGAAACTCTTGTTTTAATTGAAGCATCAGAAAAGGAAAACGATGATACAGAAATTGACAATATAGCAATTGATATAAGAGATCGAATTGCCAGATCCTTAATATGAAAGTAACATGTATATACAAACATTTTAATATATTAAATTTTATTTAAAATTCATTTAATTGTTTTATATACATAAAACGAAAACAGAATAACTCAAAAATTAAAAATTAATAATATATCATCATCATCATATATATTAATAGACAAGTGGTTTTCTTAGGATCCCTTTTACGCCTTAACTATATATTGTATTTTAACAAATGATATATTTTTTGGGAGATTCTGCTAATTTAAATTTTGTTAAAATCGGTTCAGTATTTCACGAGTTATAGGCGTTAGAAAGTGGTACTAATACATTGAAACAATTCACATACGTGTGAGCAAAAACAATGTAAACACATAACAGAAGCAGTATGCTTTGTTTTTGTGTTTACATCAGTGGTGTCAATTATGATTGTGTTGGTGCGATTACTCTTGTCTCTTACATTCCCAGCGGGAGAAATCTGCGGTTGCGAGGCCTATTACGAGGCCTAATAAACATACATATTTTGCTATGAAGACTTTAGAGCAATTAATAATAATACAATTATCGAAAAATGTTGAGTTATGGACAGACACAATTAGTTATTATTTAAATAAATTTAATTTGGAACCTGCATTTCGCAGAAACTTTGCTTATTTTTTGGAAAAATTTAGCACTTGACAATATTTGAAGTGTTTTTACAACCTTATACAATTCTTTCCAATATTTTAAATTTTGTGCTCAACATACCTTTGCAACACAATAGTTTACGAGCGTTTTGTTTTGAAAAATAATTTTGCTTCTTATGAACGGCTGAACATATTTGAATGAAATTTTAAACTGTCATGGCCGGGTAGCTTTTGTGTTGAATTGGAAGAACACTGGTCTATGGAGGGTCGGGAGAGTGACTTGCGGACCTCTAAAATTGGTAACTTCGAAAATTCAAACTTTTAAAAAATTAACCAAAAATATATTTATGGATGGCAAAAAAAAAAATTTAACTTAAGCTGAGTTACAAAAATATGCTTAAATGTTTAGGTTATCTCCTTTGCTTTTGGAGATATTCGGATAAAACGGATTTTTTGGCTTGATTTTTATTATGTTTTATGTCAAACTGTTATCAATAGTGGGTTCAAAATTTTTTATATTGGTAGTAAAGCAGTCTTTAAACAATGTTATGTTGTATTACTGTACCGATTATACCTGCTGTGTTATTAAATATTTTTTCAGGTTCTATATTTTAGTCAAATTGAAGTTCAGAAGAATAGAATTTATGAGGTCAAAAGGAGTTAAAGAAATTTTACTAGCTATAGGTAGGTGAAAATATCCACTTTAAACCCAAATGCACTTTTGGACCTGTTTGGACCAGCCTATAGAACACTTTTTTAGTTTGTGTAAAATTATTCGCAACATTTCTTTTGCTCTTTTAATTTTACCTATTCATATGACTGAAATATAAGTGTACCAAGCCAAGTATTTTATATTATATAATTATCAATACCTGTGGGATTTTAAGCGTATCCTACTTAAGCCCATTTTAGTTCTTTATTCTACCTTATTTTGCTACCTAGGAACACAGTATAACGCAAGCTATGTATAAAAGCCAGTGGAATTCGAATAAAATCTCAGTTGTTAAAATATATCTAAGCAATAACAATCTAATTTTTTTAATATCTATAAAAATGGAGAGCTTCAGCTATAAAGAATTTTCCGAAGAGTATTTTAAAAATAAAAAGGAGGAAGATGTTTTAAGTTACATTGAAGGAAAACTCAATATATGTTCCTGCAGCACTGAAATACGATCGGAACTGCAAAATAAAATAACCGATTTCGTCAAAAACTTAAAAAAAGCGCTTCAAACAAGTTGGATGGAGTAAACCTAGATATTACAAAAGTTTTGCAAACTGGTTAGATGGCGAACTCAGTGCCCAGATATCTTCAGAAGGTACAAATGAAAAGAACCTTGGGAGACCAAAGAATTCACTTGAGAACTGTTGCGATAGATCTAAAAGGCGGAAGCTTAAGGATATCAACGAAGAAATCGGGGAAGCTTTGCTATATCAACTGCGATCACAAAAACAACTCACAAAAGTCGATATTACTGAAAAAGTGCTTATCGCTAGTCCCAAAAGAACAAAACGGATTCTTAAGAGTGTTCCAACGCGAAGCGATGAAAAACAGTTTTCAAATGAAGAGGCATTAGCATTATTTTTAGATTTGAAGTTAACAAAAGAGCAATATCTTCAGCTCAGAGTACGTGCAATTGAAAAAGGTTCAAATCTGTATCCTGCTTATCATCACATAACTGCTGCTAAGAAGGAATGTTTGCCACCAAGGGACACTATTAAAATCACACCAATTTCGGCAGAGGTAAAACTTCAAGGTCTACTTAATCATACAGCTCAGCGTTAACTACAATCATTTAAATGAGATGATTTGAAAAAATATGGGAACTGCAAGTTAACTCTCTTTTGCAAATGTGGATGTGATGGTTCTTCTGGACAAAAACAATACAAGCAATCTATATGTGAAAATACTTCAGATACAGAAATGTTCATGGTATCATTTGTTCCATTACGATTGATTAAGAATTTGGAACACTCGGAGCCTTCGACCAGTACGATGCAAACAAAGGATATTTGGAAAAATCTCACACCATCTTCTACAAAATACTGCAGACCAATTAAATTTGAATTTAAAAAGGAAACTGCTGTTACCATTAAAAATGAAACCAGTTATATAAGAGCCCAAATTGCAACACTACGGCCAATAGAATTAGAAATAGATGGCCATATTATTGAAGTTAACTATCAATTAGTGCTAACGATGATAGCTGGAAAAGTAGGCCAGGCTTTGACTGACACAAAGGCTTCATCCAGCTGCACTATATGCCAAACCACATCAAGCAAATTATACCAAGTCCCGGAAAAATCATTAGATAATACTAATGCATATGAATTTGGATTATCGCCGCTACATACAAGAATACGAATTATGGAGCACATACTAAAAATCAGTTATGATTTGGGTTTTGGACCTACAGGATCAATAAGAAACAATGACACCAACAAGGATTTAAGAAGTATAAAAAAGAAGCATGTTCAGGATGAATTTCGCAAATGTGGGTTGATTATAGACCAACCAAAACAAGGATCAGGCAATACGAATGATGGGAATACAGCAAGAAGGTTCTTTTCTGATCCCAAAAAAGCATCTGAAATAACAGGTGTTGATATAAGTCTTATATCAAGATTTAAAACAATCATTGATGTACTTGCATGCAATGAACAAATTGATTATAGAAAATTTGGGGATTATGCCAAAGAAACAGCACGAATATATACTACCAAATATCCATGGAGAAATATGTCTGCAACAGTTCATAAAATCCTTTATCATGGAGAGGACGTCATTAGGCATTATTTAGTACCACTAGGAGATCTGTCAGAGGAAGCCTAGGAAAAAGGAATAAAGATTACAGATTTTATAGGGAGCAGAATACCAGAAAAATGTCACGAGACTTTACAAACGAAGATCTGTTTAATATATTGTTGGCAACGTCAGATCCGCTCATCTCTAGCATTCGAAGTCAATGGAAAGTAGAACATCGGGACTTAGATGAAGAAGCAAAAGGGCTGCTACAGGACAGACGTAATACAAAACCAAATATGGAATATTTGGAGGCAATTTTCCAACCGAATGAATAGTAGATATAATTAACTTTTATTGTTATTTAAGCAAAAAATATGTTTTTTGTCCTTATTGTTATTTAAATAAAAATGAAAATAAACATTTAATCATTTACACTTATTTATTTTTTTAATCTAAAAAGTATTCCAGTGGAACTGGTTCCAGTTGAACCTGTTGTAGAGTTGATAATGTAGAAACCTATTCACAAAATGATCATAGGTATTATTACATGACTATGCATTTTTTTTAAAGGTATAATGGTATATACGAGGCGAATGTATATGGGTTAATTCCAAACACAATGCTTTTTTTTCGTCTCAAGCTTTTTATTTCTTTCATGTAAAAGAAAATAAAAAAACAAAAATGGCAAGTAAGCTCTAAAATAATTAGCAACAAACAAAAGTAGTTGTTATTATTGTAAAACTTTCTGCTAAATTGTGCAAATGGTGCTTTAACTGTATATCATGCCTATTACATACAAATATACCTGTCTCCACACATGTTATTAATTAAGCAACATGGAAAAAGAGTTGAAAACAATAGAACAATAATAAAAAATTCAACTGTTTTTCAATGATTGTATTTATTTTTATTGCTTTTTCCTGGTTTTACCTGAAAAATGTTATCAATGTCATTTTGACGTTCTAATTTTACTTTGTCTCTGCGTTTTTTCCGTAATGTCACATTTCTTTTAATTAAGTCATAATCATTACTTGAGCTGTTTCGTTTGCTTTATGTGCATCGCTATTAAAAAGTGCAAGAAGTGATAAATTGATTAAGATAAAAAATAAAATAATAAAATCAATTATTTGGTGTTTCAAGTGAATTTATAATCGCACGATGGTAAGTACAGCTAAAAATTTCCGTACTGTCACACAGTTATTTAATAAAAAATCGTTAAAAATAAAATAAATAAAAATGTATATTAATATATTACGAAGTTTTGATCACTTTTTCTTGTTTTTATTTTCCGTGAAATAACTTTTTAGAAGAAAAAAACAAAAAAAATATCACAAATTTCTTTACTGTCACTTTTAAGTAAAAAGGTGTTTTTTATTTTAAAAGCTTATTTCTCGAAAATTCTGATTGATTTCAATACTGTAGTTCTTTTGATGTAAAGATAAAAACAAATAGAAAAAAACCAATCGGGAATCAATTTTTTATGAAATATTCACAGATTCCGATGAATAGATTTGTTCATGAATTTTTTGTTAATATAATTGGATTACTTTTATTTTTTGTTTCGTTTTTATAAAAAAGAAAAAACAAACAGTAACCAAAAACAAAATAATGAATAAATGTTTAAGTTTTCGTTACACTTGAAATTTAAATTGGATTTTCTTTACTGTCATAATTCCGTACTGTCACTTTTTATTTTTTCAAGTTTCCAGCAAAATACAACAATTTCTTCCAAATTGTTTGAAGCAAATTTGTTACTTTAAATGTAAGCTGCACAAAAACAAATTTTTGTAAAAAAATTACTTTTTTTTAATTCTTGAATTATAAAAGGAAAAAAAAATAATTGGAATCTCTTCGAAAAATAACTTTTTGCTATTACTAACCCGTTTTTTTAAGAAAAACATCCAAAGCTGGTAAATAATAAGTGAACGAATGCGATAGTAGGCTTTGTTCTACCATTTTTGCATTAATTTCTTAGTTTTGTAAATTTTTGTAAAAAGTGACATTCCGGAAAATATTTCACCAAAATGCAATAAAAAAGCAAAACAAATTTTTTTTAAAGAAACTAAAAGTAATTTCGCAATCTGCACAAATCTTAATGCAAGTAAACAATTTCAGAGAATAAATTCCTCAACCTTAAAAAAAAAAAAAAAAAAAATGCTCATGTACACTACTTTTGGAATTAACCATATGCATATAAAGGTAATACGAATACTCATTTGTTCTTTCGCTGATAAAATAATATTTTCTCCAGAAATAAATAAAAATGTTTATATTTTTCGAAAGAAAACATTATGAGTATGCTTGTAGAAGCAATTTTTAGTCAGTTTAACATCTTTACTCCCATATGCCCTATTCCAAATCAAATTTTTCAAACAAAAAAAAATAATTTGAGTAAAAAATTCTAATAATTCAACACACCGATTTTTATACAATTAGAACAGTAATGTTTTCTAATATGTCCATTATTTTCTAGAAAATTCTGATCAATATCGAGTGGTAAATTGTATTGCCTTTTTTTAACAAAAAAAAAAAAATTTTAAGCCGTTTTCCGGGATTGGGAATTTGGGTATTTCTTAATCAAAAATGGGGATGTTTTTCATTCCACTGTTTTAAGAACTTTTTAATCTACATAACTGCCAAAATTCATTATGATACCTTTATTCATGTTAGATTTATAGAATGTCAAACATTAAAATTATTTCCAATGTGGCAAGTAAAAGCACACAGACGAAGTTTGTTGGTAAGGGGGCGACGCTGTATGTGTGACACACTTTACTTTTTTCTTCTTCAAACTTCGTCTGTTTGCCTTTCACTTGCCACATTGTAAAAGGGGACTTATGGTACCCACAGACGAGGCAACATTAGTAAAACTTGAAATTTATTGCGGAACAGAAGTGGCTTTATATATTTCTACAAATAATAACAATATTAATATTGTTAAAGAAGTTTAAAAAAATGCAAAACAATTTTATATAAAATTTTGCGAAGTTTTAAGAACCAAAGTCAACTTTAATAACGAAGTTTTAGTGTGGTTCCCTAAATTTACTCCTGAAAATGTTATTTCAGGTAAAACAAGTTGTATTGTACCTCTTGTAGTATAAATGTTTCCGAATGAAATTGCAAATTTTGATTCAATCAATAATCAATTAAGAGCTTTAACTGATGTCGAGCAACTGCAGTCGTTAAAAACTAAAAACATTTGTAGTTATTGGTCGGTAGTAGCTAATTTACAAAAAGAGCTGAGAGTCAATATGTTTCCTGACATTTCTAGAGCCGTTGCTGGAATTTTATCCATTCCACATTCGAGAGTTTTTTCTATTCAAAATATAATAAAAACAAGGAAAAGAAAGAGCTACATGTGACAACATTATCAAGTCTCATACAAACAAATGATTGGTTAAGATCGATCAATTCATGCTACTATGATGTAAAAATTCCTAATAGTTTATTAACTAAACAAATAAGTGCCTGATTTTTATCTCATATGTATATTTATAAGACTTTTATGTACCTTATTTTATTTATACATATAATGTTTGTTAATGTTAAGTCTTGTTTTTTTTTTTTTTTTGTGTATCTACAATTGAATTTTTATGTACTTTTTTGTTGTTTTAATAAATTTTTAAAAATTGTACCGTTAAGGTCCAAAAAGTTAATTTTTTCCGAATTTTGTACAAAATTTAAAACCCCATTTAGCATCCCTGTGCTACAGCATTTGCATAAATAAAGAAGAAGAAAAATACAGTGTTGTTGTAATACAAAATGTGTGTATATCTAATCAAGAAGCTGTAGACTTTTTTTAAAGCCAAATAATATACGCAATTAATATTTCTAATATAACTGCATTTTGAATTAACAGCAACGTATGTTGACAATTTCTGCAAAATAAGTATAAAAACGATGAAAATTTTAAATTAAAAATTGAAAAAGAAGATTATGATATTCAATATAATATTAGTAACAAAAATTATAACTTTAACGCAAACTATAAGAGCTCGTTTTACCGTAAGGGAATGAAATTATAAACAAACGTGATTTAAAAAACGCACAAAACGGTGAAGATAACATTTACTATAGCGAAGAATTTTGAAAACTTCTTTTGTGCAAGTATTCAGCTTATGCTCCGTTGTGGGCGAATATAGTGGGCATATTTGTCGAAAGTTTCTTTAATATTGCAGAAAAAATTTACACTAGATGGCAGCAGATATTTGCGAGCGTTTGAATATGCAAGAAAATCATTTTTATATCTTACGGCCAAAATTAATGAAATTGGAAGAGAATTTTTAGAATAAAAATATTGTTAATAATTTTAAACGAAAACATGAAACACTGTCAGATGATGAAATTGATTTTAAAAATCCTTTACTTTAAGAAGATTATATTAACTATTTGTTCGAATGTGCTTCTATGAGTTGTATTTCAATTTATAAATCTTTTTACAATAGTCTTATTTCCTCAATATTTCACATACTTTTTGCTTAAGCCAACGGTTGGTAAACATTGAAGCTATAGATATGTGTGTACTTATACCTAGATATTACTTTAAACACTACCAGAATATCTTGTATCATCATGTTACATCTTTTTACTTTAGCTATCCTTAACAGAAAATTTAACAATTAATTTAAAAACAAAAACTTATTTTTTTTAAATTCCAAAATTATTTCAGATATACCACTACCCGAAACTTCTTAGGAACTATTTTCTTATGTGGAACCGGTTCTATTTCCATGTTATATCCTCCGAAATGTACCGAAAACATGAAACAATTTTCTTTTATAAATTGTTGGTAATAGGTATGTATGTATTTACATATGTATGTATATAAAGTTCGATGCCAAAATTGTAATGTACATTTATGTTTATCAGAAGAAAAAAAATTGTTTTGCTAAGTTTCATCAAGACTAAATATCTGATAGCTTTATATTATTACTAGCGGGCCCGTAGCCTGCTTCGCACGGCAAAACAAATCGGATTTCAACCAAACTTCATATAAGCCATATACTGCCTACGTAGTGTATAAGTTTGGTTGAAATCGCACGACGCGTTTATGATTAGTTCGGCGACGTACATATACGGACTTATTTTTATATATATAGAAGATTAGTGAATTTTTCTTTATATTTTGTTATTTTCTTGAACTTATTAATTTATGTTTAAAAAAAATGTGTGCTACAATATATAATGTGTTCAAATTTTGAAATCCGGGTGCCTACTGGTTCCTCCAGGAACCAACCAGGTATTTTCAAATATTTCAGGTAAATACAGTTACGAAGAGAGTTGTAGAATAAAAGTTGTTTGGAATTGCAAGTTTTATAACATAAATTTTTTTTAGCAAAAAAAAATCAGGCTATTGGGGCTACGCCGAAAGCATGCCTGCTCAAGAGATTTCAACCAATTCATCCCTAACATTGGAGGAATATTCGATGTTAAGAAAGTGAATTAATCAAGGAGAAAAGCTCAAAAGAAGAAGTTGTAAAAAAGTTAAAAATAATAAAACCATTTATAAACCTTTTGTTTGGGTTTATGAGTTTACCGTAGATGATTTTTATTATATTAATACTAAATTTCTTTTGCAGGAAAAATTTCAGGATGTCGTTCCTTACTTGGAAGACAATGCAAGAGACGAATTCAAAATATTTAATAATACTTCCCCAATTAATTACTGTAACCATCGTTGGAATATAACATACACCAAATTGCAATTGTATGTACGGATTTTTATGTTAAAAATAGATGTGGAACATTTTGAATAACAATAACAACTGAAAAACCATATACGCAATTATAAACGCTACAAAAACTGAAATAGTTCATAGACTTTATTTGAAAACGTACAGTTAAGGGCAGTGCAACGAAAAATAGCACAAAAAAAAAAGAAAAACTTTAAGGGTAATCTTCAAGAAACTCCGACTTCATCTGCAGTCGGAAGTATTAAGATGTCTTGATAAAGACAAGGATATTTTTATAACTTTGCATCAAATGCGAGGTAAAAAGTGTTAAAAGGAATATATACAGAGAATTTGTGATCCTCAAGAAATATATTTATGTATGAAAAAGCAGCACTTGCATAAAAATAAAAACTTATTTTTAAAACTAAGTCAAAATAGTCCCTTTTTTTGATGCTACAAGTGTCGTAAAAAAATTGAAAGATTCAAAAAGAGTATTTTAAGATTAAAAAGGAGTGCTGCTACCAGTGGCTGAAGGTATGCTAAGTAGCTTCTTCTCAGAAGACATTGAAAGATTTTTAATTTTTTTTTTTTTATTTACACTTTGCAAAATAAAATTTCATGGCCATTATGTAAGCGTGTATGTTAAGATTGGAGTTGAGCTGCTATATATGCAGTAAACAGATATACACACGATTGAACAATACTTATGTGTGTTCCATAAGATCTCGAGCAAGTTCCGACTAATGAGAATAAAATGAATATTACTCTCTGAATTTGCTAAAACTACCCAAAATTGCTGGAACGCAAAAAACCATTTTTAAACTTCTTCATATACTAATGCTACTTACTTTTCAAATTAGGATATATTTAAGTGATTTAAGACGCTTAAAAGTCATAACGATATAAAACCAAAACATTTGCATCATTATATATTTTTATATTTTGTTTTTATATTACTACTTCAATTTTTTTCATTAAAATTTTACATTTTGCTTTTTAATATATTTTTTAATAAAAACCATAGTATAATAAGTACCAAGGCGAATTCATACAGGTGACCGCATCACGAGATAGAGTTATGCGAGCTATCCTTTTTTTTTTTAAATACTTTGTATTTTGTTTTTGTAAGAAGTTAGAGTGAATGTCAAAATAATTTTATGAAAACATAAACAAGGGTTTTTTTTTTTTCATAAAATATACACAATTGGTTTAGAAGGTAAATCTTTTTCCAGTATTGCAAATTTATTGTGGCTCCACTTATTCCTTACGCACTTTTTATTCCTTGATTTTACATTTTATATTCACTTTTTTTTGTTTTATAAAATTAAGGCCCTAATCATGTAAAACGCAGCGCAACGCCAAAGAATACCATTGAAAGCACAAACAATGTCATAAATATTTTGTAATTTTGTTGTTGCTTTCAACAGAAATACGTTCACCTACTCCCATGATATCCCAGGTGAAGTGAAAAAATTTGGAATGGATTATATCGCTGGCGACTGGCGTTTATTCATCGATGGTTCAGTTTCAAGTTTGAAGGCTGTGCTATTGCACAAAACGAACAAAAAACCGTCCATTCCATTGGGATTCAGCACAAATATGAAGGAAATGTATGAAACATTGGGCGAAATTTTGGAGAAATTCAACTACAATGTACATAAAAGGAAGATTTGTTGCGATCCAAAGGTTGTCAACATAATACAAGGCATTGTATTAAAGGGTGGTTTTCCAAAATACTTCTGCTTCCTTTGTAATTGGGATTTACGATACACAGGAAATCAATATCAATGTTAAGATTGGAAAGCAAGAACTCCCGAGCTCGAGAAACGATTAAAATTACGGAATAAACCTTTAATAGAGGATCTAGATGATATTTTGTTGCCATCGCTGCACATGAAATTAGGAATAGCTGGGAAATTCGTCGAAGTGGTAGTCAAAGATATTGATGACGCCTATGACTGTTTGAAATCTATCTTTCCAAAACTCAGTGATGCTTAAATTAGAAAAGGTACGTATCGTTGTCAGTATTTTAATATTGTCATATCTAAATTTGTTCACCTTGATATATTCGGATTACCAATAATTTTTCGTAAATGTTTTTTTTTTTATATTTCAAACAGGTATTCTCAATGGACCAGATAAACGAAAATTAATGAAAAGCAAATCTTTCACAACTATGTTTCGAACCATTATAACCACATAATATGTGGTTATATATTATGTACATGGGACGCAATGAAACAAGTCATCAAAGGTGTTTTAGAAAAGAACAAAGAAGAGCCTTAAACGTGACAAATTCCCCTATACAATACTTACTAACTTCAAATTAATTTTTAAATTATTATTTGATGTACCTTGACCAAACTAATGATGCAGAAGTTCTTCTTTTTGGGTCTACTTTCATAAACAATTATCAGAATTGAGTCCCGAAATCATGTGTTGTACTGTGTAATAAACGCAATTAATAAATCGTGATCCATTTCGAGGTTCCCTACTTTTTTAAAGAAAAAAACACAGAAAATTCAAATTTAATAGGGAATGTTTATTATAATTTGAAAGAACATTCTTTGGCATTAATTTTTTGAAGATTATGTCTATCAAATGTTGGCCGTTGCTACGTCGCAGATGGACCATCCGTTGAGTGACTCGTTCGAGCATTTCTACTGGTAACTGGCGAACGACATGCGTAATGTTTTAATCCAAGGCCTGAATCGAAGCGGGGTTGTCCGCATAAACTTTAGACTTTACATATCCCCACAGGTAAAAGTCTAACGGTGTGATATCACACCATCTTAGTGGCCAATCGACCGATCCAAAACGTGAAATTATGAGCTCACCGAAGTATTCTCTCAATAAAGCCATTGATTGATGCGATGTGTGGGAAGTGGCGCCGTCTTGCTGAAACCAAATGTCGCCGAGATCACGAGCTTCAATTTTAGGCATCAAATAGTCGGTTATCATGGCACGATAACGGTCGCCATTGACGGTTACGTTCGCACCGGCATCATTATTAAAGAAATATGGACCGATGATTCCACCGGCCCACAAACATCACCAAACCGTTGTTTTTTCTGGATGAAGTGGCAGTTCTTGAATCTCTTCAGTTTGCTCTTCGTCCCAAATGCGGCAATTTTGTTTGCTTACATACCCATTGAGCCAGAAATGGGCCTCATCGCTGAACAAAATTTGCCTCGAAAACGTCGGAACTTTTCAAGAGCCCATAGAACGAAACGATGTCGCTTGGGAAGGTCGAGCGGCTTCAGTTGTTGCACAAGCTGTATTTTGTATGCTTTCAATTTAAGATCTCGACGTAAAATGCGCTTAGTCGTTCCAAACGTCAGTCCGAGTTGGTGCGAACGGCGCCGAATCGACTCTCCACGGTCTTCGTGTACACTCCCAGCTACGGCCGCTATATTTTCTTCATTATCCAATAATGGATGCACGGTCTCAAAATGGGCAATGGTGTTGCGAAAAGTACGCTCAGTAGGCCGATTATATTGACCATAAGTTGAGCGAAGTGCATGAAACATTCCTCACAGAACGTGAATTTTCGTAATAAAGTTGTTCAAGCGCAAGTCTTTCCATTATAAAATGCCAAACAATACTAAACAAAAATAACATGACAGCATGACACGACTCACACGTTATTGAAAAAAGTATCTCTACTAGAATCACCCATTATAACTGCATTTTTCAATTGGCTTCAACGTATGTTGATAGTTTCAGCAAAATAAGTATTTTACAGAAGAAGTTAAACACGATGTAAATTTTAAATGCAAAATTTAAAAAGAAAATTGCGATATTCAATATGATACCAGTAACAAAAATGAGAAGTTTAACGCAAAGTATAAAAACTGCCCGTTTTACCGTAAGGGAATGAAATTATATACAAAAGTGATTTTAAAAAATGCACTTTTCGCTATAGTCACCGTTTACTATAGCGAAGAGTTTTACAAACTTCTTTTGTGCAAGTATTCAGCTTATGCGCCGTTGTGGGCGAATATAATGGGCATATTTGTGGAAAAAAAGAAGACAAGAGTATCAGACAGCCCAGTTGAAAGATACTTTAATATTGTAAAAAATATTACACTAGATGACAACAGATATTTGCGAGCGTCTGAGTATGCAAGAAAATCATTTTATATACTTATAACGTCCAAAATTAAGGAAATTGAAAGAGAATTTTTAGAAAATAATATTTTTGACAATAATTTAAAACGAAACGATAATTAAATTGATTTCAAAAAATCCTATACTTGAAGATGTGTGGAAAACCACTCCAAGATCAGTTTAATCAAAAATATGCGATAAAATAAATTATGGAACAATTTTTAATTCCTGTTCAAGGCTGCCGAGAGCACAAGAGAAATGTGTTTCTTACATTTTATAATCACCCTTATTATGCGTTTCGATTCGGATCGTTAATTTCTCAGTTTGGCAACTTTGGTATTCTGTGTTCCGTTTGTTTTTCGCTTGTATGTATTCTGCGTTACGATCGTAGCTACGTTTTTTCAAGTAGTTTATTTACTAACGGAAAGTTTTTCGATTTTTGTTTCTGTAGTTAAAAAAGTGTATAATTAAATAAGATGTGAGTATAAAATGCTATAAATTTATTTTGTAACAAATTTGGTTTTTTTTGTAACTTTAAAGCTTTATTTAATTTATTGCAGGTCAAAAAACACAACACCTGAGCAGTATGAAAAACTGGCGAGTTTAATGGCAACGAAATCTATAAAAATTAATTAAATTAATTGTTTCACACACATTTAAAACAAATATCTTACAATTTATCACTCATATCGAATGGATTGCAACTGTCTCTCAATTTCCGCTTTTATAGTCTTGATTCTGCATTCAGGACCACGATTGCATTTCTTCTCTAACCTAAATTTTTCTATTGCAATGATGTGTAGAAAATGAAAATTTCGCTCCGGCGCTTCAGGATTCCTCACACTGGAATAGTTTAACCACAAATACGTTTCCTTATAATCTGGCTATTTTCTTCCTTTCCGCACTAAACTGATGAGTTTATTTAATTATAGTTACCACAATATTAAGTTTTTATATATGTATTTATCACTATTTATTCATAAAATTTTACATTTTATAGTTTAACAATTACAATGTCTACAAAATTTTTTATTTTTTTATGTTTCTATTTCATACGTTTCATAACAAAGCACCTGGTTTAAACATACTCTTCTCTTCTTCTTTTTCCTTCGATTAGGTTTTTTTTAGAATACCTATTTTCGATTCAAGCGTAACTGAATGCGGGAACGTAATCGAAACGCAGAATGAGGGTGAATGTCCTAAAAAATTTAATTTCGTTACCTTTAATACCCCTGAAATTGATATAGGGTAATTATCTTGCCTAAACCCAATTAGAGAATTGTACAACATGTTGGAAATTTATATATGGGTATTTCTCTGAAATGGTCCACCGTGACTTAAAAAATCAAAGCGCTCGCATAATTTTTTTCAAGGAAAAAATTAAGTTGGATTAATTTTGTAGTATATTTTTATTTTTTATTTTTAATTTTTGAATAAAAGTTTAATTTTTTTGTTAAAAACTTCTGAAAATATATGTAAAATTACTAAAATATGTATGAAGGTAAAAAGTGTCACGTGTCACGTTCGTAATTTACAATTTATTTTTTTCTTCGCCAACCCATGCATAGTTGCTTTTGAACAAAACATGATTATAAAGGCCCATTACTAACCTTTATAAAAACATTTTTTCCGAAATAAAAACCTCCTACAATTCACTTACTTTCGCACTTTTTCTTACGGTCCTAAAAGGCACTTCTATTTTTGTCACGTGAGTAAGTCAACTTTGATTGCATGGCATTTGGGTACCCAGTGCTCAATTTACCATTATATATACTTTTTAGAAAGAACTCATCACAAACAATGTAACGATTCTAGAATTCATTCTAAAATTCCAATCCACTTCTATTTTTTTAATATTCAAACACAATAAAACGCGTACAAATGTCGCGTGCATAACCAGAGAAACACCCATATATCATTTATATATATATATATATTGATAACAAAATCTGAAAGAAGTGCGTTTCCACCACAAGTTCAGAAGGAGAAAATTTCTTCTTTAATAAAAGTTTTTGTCCTGAGATTCCAATTTTAAAATACGATACGTTGGTGTACATTAATACAGTTATTAAAACCTTTTAATATACATATAAACCCTATATGAGAAAAAAATAGCAATTGCTTCATATATGTACTTTCGCTAAATTAAGTCATGCTATTCAAAAGGATTCATATAATTGTGGCGTTTTCATATGCTTATTTGTGGAAGCGTTTTTAGAAAATAAAGAACTTTCAAATATAGAAAATCCTTACGAATACAGAAACACGATGAAGAAAACGTTTTACGATCATGCAGATAGAATGTACGAAAAATGTTTTCATTGCGGAGCAAAAATTTTCCACTGTCATAGCGCAGGGTTCTATGACAGTGCTTAAGTTGTTGTTAAAAAAAGAGGTTGATATAAGTTTATTTATTTGTATATTTTGTAAAGGAGATTAAATTATAAAGAATTTGTATGTACCTAAATTTAACACTAGTAAAACATAGACAAACTAATTGAGATTGATTTAATAAGAATTAAAAATATCAAAATATATTAACAAATACAGTATAAGTACACACATGGATACAAAAGCTAAGCTTATTAAAAATAATTAAATGGCTTATGCCTATTGGGGAAGCCAGCCATTAGAAACAAAATGGCAACGCGCCATGTGTAGTACCTCAGAGGTGGTGTGGAAACCTACACAAATATATGTATGTATATGGAAGTTTATTTATGTATTTTATGTTAAGTTAAAAATATTATAAAATAATGATAATTTTTATTAATGTATCTATTTTAAGCTTTCATATGTATGAAATCGTTGTTCTTATTTACATACTTGTTTTGTTAAAAAAAATAAATATTTTCGGTTAAAAACAAAAATTTATTTTTCTAAAATTCCAAAATTATTTCAGATATACCACTACTAAGGTTTCATAGAGGACCCATTGGACTATCAATTCTATAAAGTGTGTTACCCCTCACCATTTTTCCAAATTGGTCACGTCTCCTCCAGAAATTTGCGGAAAAAAATTAAGTTTATCAAATCTGAAATTCCAAAATTATTTCAGATATCCCACTACCCGAAACTTAGGAACTATTTTCTTATGTGGACCCGGTTCTATTTCCATGTTATATCCTCCGAAATGTTCCGAAAACATAAAACAATTTTCTTTTATAAATTGTTGGTAATAGGTATGTATGTATGTATGTATATAAAGTTCGATGCCCAAAATGTAATGTACATTTATGTTTACCAGCAGAAAAAAATGGTTTTGCTAAGTTTCATCAAGACAAAATTTCTGATAGTTTAATATTATTATTAGTAAATTTTTTTTATATTTTGTAATTTTCTTAAATAGAACTTATTTATTTATGTTTAAAAAAATTGTGTGCTACAATATATAATATGTGTTCAAATTTTGAAATCCGGGTGCCTACTGGTTTCTCCAGGAACCAACCAGGTATTTTCAAATATTTCAGGTTAATACAGTTACGAAGAAAGTTGTAGAAAAGTTGTTTAGAATTGCAAGTTTTATAACATAAATTTTTTTTAGCAAAAAATAATCAGGCTATTAGGGGCTACGTCGAAAGCATGCCTGCTCAAAAGATTTCAACCAATTCATCCCTAACATTGGAGGAATATTCGATTTTAAGAAAGTGAATTAATCAAGGAAAAAAGCTCAAAATAATAAGTTGTAAAAAAATTAAAAATAATGAAACCATTTATAAACCTTTTGTTTGGGTTTATGAGTTTACAGTAGATGATTTTTATTATATTAATACTAAATTTCTTTTGCAGGAAAAATTTCAGGATGTCGTCCCTTACTTGGTAGACAATGCAAGAGAAGAATTCAAAATATTTAATAATACTTTCCCAATTAATTACTGTAGCCATCGTTGGAATAAAACATACACCAAATTGTAATTGTATGTACGGATTTTTATATTAAAAATGGATGTGTAACATTTCGAATAATAACAACAATTAAAAATACACCAGATACACAATTATAAACGCCATAAAAACTGAAATATTACATAGAACTTTATTTGAAAACGTTAAGGGCAGTGCAACGAAAAATAGAAAAGAAAAAAACCATTAAGGGTAATCTTCAAGAAATTCCGACTTCATCTGCAGCACGAAAAATAAAGTCGGAAATATTAAGATGACTTGATAGAGACAAGGATATTTTCATAGATTTGCATCAAATACGACGGAAAAAGTATTAAAAGGAATTTGTAATTCTCAATAATTATGTATATTCATGTATGAAAAAGCAGCTAGCCCTTTTGCATAAAAATAAACACTTAATATTAAAATTAAGTCGAAATACTGTTTTTTGATGCTACAAAAAGTGTCGTAAAAAAATTTGAAAAAGATTCCAAAAGAGTATTTTGAAGATGAAAAAGGAGTGAGTCAGCTACCAGTGGCTGAAGGTCTGCTAAGTAGCCACTTCTCAGAAGACATTGAAAGATGTTTAATTGTGTTATTTATTTATTTTTATATCATGGCCATTATGTAAGCGTGTATGTTAAGATTGGAGTTCGGCTTCTATAGAAGCAGTAAACAGAGTTTTTAATAAGCATTTCAATATACACACGATTAAACAATACTTAGGTGTGTTTCACAAGATATCGAGCAAGTTCAGACTAATTACTCTCTGAATTTGCTAAAACTACCCAAAATTGCTGGAACGCAAAAAACCATTTTTGAACTTCTTCATATACTAATGCTACGTACTTTTCAAATTAAGATCTATTTAAGTGATTTTAGACGCTTAAAAATCATAATGTTATAAAATCAAAACATTTGCATCATTGTACATTTTTATATTTTGTTTTTATATTACCACTTAAATTTTTTTCATTAAAATTTTAACTTATCAGTTAAAACAGATGATTGTTTATTCTTCTCCGAACTTACCCAAAGAAAAAGTTCGTGCAAATTTGTACAGGAAAGGAAAAAAATTACTCTCTTAATTGACAAAAAAATTTATGTGGAACACTTTTGGGTAACTTTGTGCAAGTTCGGACTGCTTCGTTATGCATGTGAAACAGAGCTCTTGTTAGCTTGTTACAGCATTTGCATAAAAAAGAAAAATAAAAAAAAAATAGAGTATTGTTGTAATTCAAATATCTGTTGCGTACAGTTCTTACACATTGCAAAAAAAGCTGTAGACTTTTTTAAATGTTAAAAATATACGCAATTAATATTTCTAATAAAATTGCATTTTTCAATTCGCTTCAACGTATGTTGATAATTTCAGCAAAATAATTATATTACAGAAGAAGTTAAAAACGATGTAAATTTTGAATGCAAAATTGAAAAAGAAGATTGCGATATTCAATATAATACCAGTAACAAAAATGAGAAGTTTTATGCAAAGTACAAAAACAGCCCGTTTTACCGTAAGGGAATGAAATTATAAACAAACGTGATTTAAAAAACGCACAAAACGGTGAAGATAACATTTACTATAGCGAAGAGTTTTGCAAACTTCTTTTGTGCAAGTATTCAGCTTATGCGCCGTTGTGGGCGAATATGATGGGCATATTTGTGGGGAAAAAAATTTGTGGGTTGAAAGACACTTTAATATTGTAAAAAATATTACACTAGATGACAACAGATAAGTATCATTTTTATATACATACTGATTACGGCCAATATTAAGGAAATTGAAAGAGAATTTTTAGAAAAAACTATTTTTGTTAATAATTTAAAACGAAATGATAATGAAATTGATTTCAAAAAATCCTATACTTGAAGATGTTTGGAAAACCACTCCAAGATCAGTTAAATCAAAAAAAAAAGGCGATAAAATAAATTATGAAAAAAATTTTAATTCCTGTTCAAGGCTGCCGAGAGCACTTAAGGCCAAGAGAAATGTGTTTCTTACATTTTATTATGTTCTAAAATAAAATTAAATTTCGTTATCTTTAATACCCCTGAAATTGATATAGGGGAATCCTCTTGCCTAAACCCAATTAGAGAATTGTACAACATGTTGGAAATTTATATATATCAATATATATATATATTTATTAGGCCGGCTCGATTTGTGGGGAGGCAAAAAAATCGCCCATGGCTCAGTGAAAATCGTATTCTAGGGATCAAAATAAGAAACTTTGCCGAAGGAACCATACCTCTACAACGAATTCTACTACCCCCAAACTGTTGAGGGGGGTTCCCCATATAAACATTTAAAAAAATCAACATTTTTGGCACTTTATTTTATTATTTTTTATTTATTTTATTTATTTTCATTATTTTATTTATTTTTTCTCTTTAGAAATTTATTTAGTCAGAACATATGTAAATGAAAAAATTAATTTAACTTAGTAATAGAAAAGAAAATAAAAAAAATTACTGTTTGAAGTCTTTTTTGCTTTCAAGTCTGGGCAATTTCGCATGTCGTAAACTTACTGAAGCAAAATCGGTTACAGGTAGAATTGAGCATAAAATTATCATAAAGGATTTTCCAGAAGTAATAAAAGGCGCACTTGCTTAACAGAATTTGTGGTCAGATTAACGTTTAATTTACATGTAAGTACTTTATGGGCAGTTTTGACAACAAAATCGGTTACAGGTAGAATTGAAATTACCATTTCATTCTTATTACCTCATCTCGTAGACCATATATAACGCAACAGTTTTTGTGAATGCATTAAGTCGTTGTGAAGAACTCGAAGTGTGAAGTGCTAATTTCAGATAAAAAAATATTTAAAAAAAAATCTTTCCAAATCAAAAAGTTTACAATGAATCCACCATCCTCTACACCGCAAGATGAAGCAATAACAACGTCAACAACTATCGAAAACCCAATGAGTCATATACCCAGGCATGATGTTACTGTTTTTGATGTGTCTACTGATTTGACTGATCTGGATATCTTGAAATATTATTTTTACTTGAGCGAACAAAAAAAGTTGTCCTATAAACCATTTACTATTTAAGTACAAGATAAGTTGATTGTAATTTGGGAAAAACTTGGTATGGAAATAATGCTGAAAAAAGTGTATGTAATAAATTGAATAGATTGCTTGACAAAAATATCAAGAGCAAATCAAGAGAAGAAACAAACCCCAACAATTTACAGAGTATGTAAAATCTCTGGAAACAATTTTTTACATTGGAACATGTAAATGCGATTTGAAGGCAGCTCCATGTGCATGCGGTTTGGTTCCCGAAAGCCTCAAATAGTTTATGCACGATCAACATAATCAGAGAAGACTAACAATGGATGGATTTGCGATGGAAATTGAAGAGCAAGGAGCAACGTCTATGTCATCAATGCCAACATACCAAGATCCCGATGATTCAACATACGCACCGCCACCGGTTCAAGAAGATTTGAATATAACCACATGTTCACAATACACACAGAGATACGATTGTTTTAACTTTGCCTTGGTATGTGACAGATTTGGTGTGCCTGATAGAGTAGCATCAGTAATGGGAACCGCTCTTTTCCAAGATTTTAAAATGAAAGATATCCATGGCAAACCTCTCATCATGGATAAAAGTTCGAAAGTTTGCCGAGAAAAAGAGAAATGCAGACAAGAAGTGCTTCGCAAACGGTTAGATGATACCAATTTGTTAGCATTTTCATTCGATGGCAGAAAAGTTGATACTTTAACGAGAGATACAATTGATGAGAAGTATCATACTAGGATGGTAAAAGAACCTCATCTTGTTATTTTGAGAGAACCGAATTCGGAATTGATTGGTTACGTAAGACTGGAACATGAAACCGCTGAATACAAAACAACCAAATTAAATGATTTTTTCAACGATAAAAATATATCACTGGATGCATTAATTGGCATATGCACTGACGGTGAGCCAACAAACACTGGCCCAAACGGTGGAATTATACGACGATTCGAATTGCTGTTGAAAAAGACCATTGCATTGGTTCGTTTGCCTTCTACACTTCAACGAACTTCCGTTTCGGCATTTGTTTGAAGCTTTGGATAAATCAACCAGCACTGGACCAAGATCGGCAACCGGAAAATTGAGCCGTCAAATCGAAACTTGTGAAACTCTTCCGGTAAGTTATTGCTATCACTCATTTATTATAATTGTCAACCGTTTTTAATTGTTTTATTTTTATATATTTTCAGGCTTTCAGAAAATTGAGTTCAAATGACGCAGAGTTCTATGACAGTGCTTTAGTTGTTGTTAAAAAAAGATGTTGATATAAGTTTATTTATTTGTATATTTTATAAAGGAGATTAAATTATAAAGAATTTGTATGTACCTAATTTAACACTAGTAAAACATAAACAAACTACTTGAAATTGATGTAATAAGAATAAAAAATATCAAAAACTATTAACAAATACAGTGTAAGTACGAGTACATACATGGATATAAAAACTTAGCTTATTAAAAAAATTTAAATGGTTTATGGCTATTGGGGAAGTTAGGCATTAGAAAAAAATGACAGCACGCCATGTGTAGTACGTCAGAGATGGTGTGGAAGCCTACATAGAAATATATAAGTTTATTTATTTTATGTAAAGTTTAAAATATTGTAAAATTATGATAATTTAAATTGTAACTTTATTATTCTTAATAATTTTTATTAATGCATCTATTATAAATTTTCATGTGTACAAAATCATTGTTCTAATCAGGGCTGTGGAGTCGGAGTTGAAGAGTCGGAGTTGAGGTTTTTGTACCGGAGTCGGAGTCGCAGTACCCAAAAAAAAAACGCGCGACTCCGACTCCAAAATTTTTCGGCATAAAAAATTTAAAAAAAATTTCTAATATTTTCCAATATAAAAATTCTTCGAAATTGGCGATGCAATATTTTGCAGATCAATATGAATAAGTAGATTTTAATTTATTTTATGAGAAATAGTTGATTCAAGTACTTTACTATTTAAGTATATTTAGGTATATTTTTTATACGTGCAGGAAAAAGTCTAAATTACATTAGCAAAACTTATACTCAGTTATTGATCTAGTTGAAAAAAGATGTGTGATTTTTTAAATAATTTACTTATGCTAAAAAATGGTAATGACAGGAATTGCCAATAATTTTAATATCAGAATTTTTTAACCATCAACGCTGAAATATTTTCAACATTGTACAGAATAAGTGTTGCTATAGCGCATAAATACTAGTATGTATTAGAAAAATTGTGACGTAAAATTATTTCTCTTTTGTGTAGAAACATCTTTATCGGCCTGCCTTTAATTCCTACCATAACACTCATGTTTTTCTTATGCACATTACGCGAGGATTCCCATAATTCGTTTAATAAAGATGTTTCTACACAAAAGAGAAATAATTTTACGTCTCATTCATTTCGCATCACGGTTAGAGTAGGAGTCGGAGTCGCACTTAAAAAATTTCAGCGTTTGGAGTCGGAGTCGGAGTTAGTACTTTTTTCGGACGACTCCACAGCCCTGGTTCTAATTTACTTGCTTCGTTAAAAAAAAATGAATATTTTCGATTAAAAACAAAAATTAAATTTTCTAAAATTCTAAAATTACTTCAGATATACCACTACTATGGTTCCATAGAGGACCCAATGGACCACCATTTCTATATAGTGTGTTAGGTGTGCCCCTTAGCATTTTTTCAAATTGGTCACTAGTCCTCCAGAAACTTTCGTGAAATATTAAGAAATTCCAAAATTATTTCAGATATCCCACTACCAATATCCTCCGAAATATACCGAAAATATGAAAAAAATTTCTTGTGTAAATTGTTGTATAGGTATTTGTTTTTTGAATTGACGTCTATTATTATTAACATGCACACACTTTATTAAACTTTTATTGTTTAATGATTTTTAATAATTTTTTTTCGTAAATTTATGTATAAATAATGGATTTCCATTTCCATTTTTTTAGATATATTGTTACGTTACTGTCTTTTCAATAACGATTTGGTTTATTTCCTTTATAATAAGCCTCTTAAGTTCTTTTCTTGCAACATTAATAAAATAAACAAAACTTAGCACTTTAAACACTTTTTACAATTCCCAACTTTTATGTAGAACTTAGTCACTTTCCTAATATTTATTTACAGCTCTAAGAAACTAACTCACAATTGCGACCTCTATTTGTGATCCGCACACTTTAACGTTTGTTCTAATACTGACTTTATAATTTTCTCCTCGTGATCAGCGTTAAAAAAGATACTTTTTTGTACTTTCTGTTTTATTAACACTAACATGATGCTAGTGTTTAGTATGACCAAGTCGAATTCATTTATCAGGTGGCGTTGAAATGACAGCTCTGCTTATTTTTTTTCTTACTTAGAGAGAGAAATGTCAAAAGTGACTTGTGTTTTTGACATATCGATCAACGAAAGTAACAAAACAATACATTGCTGTGTTTTTGCTGTTGTTACTTGTTGTAGTATCGACACCACCGTATACATAAATTCGCCTTGAGTATGACTCATCATGTTAGAGGTTTTTTTCACGTTTTAACAGCGTTTCTAAGCAATATGTCTTGATAGTGTGGCATAAAAATTAATTGATTGACAGATTTTTTTTGACAAGTCTGTCCGACTTGCAAATGTTTTTGAAAATTTTCATAAAATAACAGATTCTAGGCGATCAGAGTTGCTGTAAAGTTGCTGAGTCATTTGAGTTTGCATCTTTTTTGTGAGATAGTGAAGCATTGACATCAGATTTTACTGACATTTTTTTATGTCGGATGGAATTCCGTCAGATTTTCATGTGAATGAATCGTACGATTATTTATGATATTGAAGCCCGGGCTTTAATATCATTTGATGGATAGTGGAGACCTAGGGCAATGTAAGTTATACTGTTATATGTATATGTAAGCAAGCTTCTATGAAATCTTTTTTCTTGTAATGGGTGGTGAGCTTATGTATTTATTGCGAATTAATTATTAAGGTAGAAGTACATAACAGGCGTTAATTAATTCGTCCACGAAACAGAATCTGGGATGGAAATACTAAACTTAAAAGCCTTGACGACGAAAGGTTATCCATCCCTAAACCGAGGTGTCATGCCCAAGCCTATCGGTCTGGTTTGCAGTCAGTGGTTACCGACTGTATTATCACGGAGCTTTGCTATCAATGGAGATTACGTCGTAACGTTATAAATGTCATAATATTCCACTCGAAGCCGATATGAAATTGCAGACGTTGAGTACGCTAGTCAAACATATCGTTGACGGCGACCAAAGTGGCGCTCGTAGAGCAAACGAGGTTGCAAAAATCAAAATTTTCATGAGCGCCGACGAAGTTTTGAATAAACCCATGTTATAGGAACCTTTAAACGATTTCAAATATGCCACTCTTAATAATATCACATTTTTAGTTTAGAAGATATAACCGTTCAAAGTTGACCGACTTTCGGTTTTCAAAAAAACACACAATTTTAAGTCAATTTGTTGCGATTTCAGGTGTAATATCACGAAAAATAGGTACCGAATCGCCTTATTTTTTATTTGTATTGATTGATGTATTTATTAAATGTATAATGATAAAAAAAAATTAACTGTTTGCTCGGTTTCTCCTGGTAAATCACTATTTAAAAACTATTCGTTTTTTCACTATTTTTCAACTTTGACGGAAAATAAAAAAAATCTATATATTTCTATATTTGCCATATTTGCAAAACCTGTTCTTTGATTATTTCTTTACATAATTCAAAAGGTTTTATCTGCCCGTACGTGCCCGTTTGGCTTCTAGAGGTAAAAAAGGTTAAAAAGACATGGTTGCAAAAATTGTATGGCGTCCATCCCTTATATGTTTTGACTGACAGTAGTTTGATCTAATAGTTTGAAAAAAAAGTACTCATTGAAATTAGCAGGTACGTACCTCACTTAAACGATACTTTAGCGTACAAATGGTCAAGAACAATATTGACTTATGGTCCCTATAGGTAGGCACAATTCTTATTTGGACACGTGCATAATATCAAAATTGCATTATTCAGCCTAAATCCATATGTATGCAGGGAACAGGTAAATTTTTAGGCATGGTAGCATAAGCCTATATATTGCAAAATAAGCATAATGCCTGGATTACGCCTGAAAGTTGGCGCAACAATTACTGACACCATTAAACAATTTAAGTACTGAAAACATGCGTTGAACAATTTAAAATTATTTGAACTGTTAAGAAAGTCAAACACACCAAAGTTTTTCACGGAAGCTGCTTTAGAAGAACTTATACGGAAATATTGAGAGAAGCGAAATTATAAAAAATAATTTTTATCTGATATATGCAAATATTAAGGCAAAATGGGTGAAATCTAATCGAACCATTCAGAACTTCAACTCCAAATAAGAGGACTGGATTAATGAAGACACCATCCTGGATATATTGGCAGTAGATAAACCCACCACATCAACCAGAGGAGCAAAAGCAAGGCCAAAAAAAAAGTATTGAGGAGTGTTCAATTTTCACAAGAAAGAGAAAACTTGCCGATGCCACCAATGACTTGACCACGAAGCATTTATCGGACGCGCTGTCTATTAAATATACAAAGGATAGTGAACGAGCTAGGTCGCAGATAACCAAATCTGTTGCTGATGCAAGCCCACTGCGACTAAAAAGGATTAAGGAAAGCATTCCCACGCCCACAAACGCACACATTAAAAAGCCTTGGCATTGTTTATGGACTTAGAACTTTCCAAAGAGAAATATGAGAAACTGCGGGCATCTTTAACGCGACACGGCGCTGACGTTTTACCCGGATACAAGCATATTACGTTAGCCAAAATAAATTCACGACCACTGCATACGGAGTTTACGGAAGTCTCTGCGAAAGCCAATCTTCAGGATCTCATGGGCCATACAGCAAAACGGTTGTTGGAGAGTCTTCCTGAAAATGAGGTGAAAATTCTTCCTGAGAAGTTGACATTGATCAGCAAATGGGGCTGCGATGGATCATCCGGACAAAGCGTTTATGAGCAAAGGATATCTTCCGATGACGCTACAATATCGGACGGAAATATATTTATGGCATCTGTTGTTTCTTTGCGGCTAAAATCTAATGTTTCCCTACACTGGAAAAATCCACGTCCGTCATCAGTGCATTATTGCCGACCAATAATGTTTCAGTTTGCAAGGGAATCGGCAGAACTCATAAGGACCACGGTAAAGGACATTGAAGAACAAATAAGCAAGATTAAGCCTACAAAGCTGCAAATTGGAGAATGAAAATATATTGAATGCAATTACGAGTTCCACCTGACCATGGTTAAGGGAAAAGTCGTAAACGAACTGACAGGAACAACCTCAACAATGTCATGCCCGATTTGCAAAAAGAGTCAGAAGAACTTTGGTAATTTAAACGATTCTACAAATGAGGGAATTACGAATATGGAATGTCACCATTGCACGCAAGGATAAGGTGTATGGAATTCTTGTTAAACTGGCGTATACCCTACCACAAGAGGAGGAAAACTTCGATGAAAATACATCAATAAAGGATAAGGAAAAGATCAGAAAGAAGCAAATACAGGATGCTTTTTTTAAACAAGTTGGACTAAAAGTAGACTGTCCCAAGCACGGATACGGTAACTCTAACGATGGAAACACTTCTAGGAGATTTTTTGAAAATGATGAGGCAGTAACTAGAATCACTGGAATTGACAATCAAATCGTGAAAAGATTGGGAACGATCTTGGATGTTTTAAACTGCAAAGAAAATGTCAATTCTACAAAATATGGAGAATATGCGTCGAAAACTGCATCTCTTTTAGCAAAAATGTATCCACAGAAGAAGTTGACCCCGACCGTCCATAAAATATTGGCGCATGGCAAAGATATAATTGAGTACCAGTCTTTGCCAATTGGAGAGCTTTCTGAAGAAGCACAGGAGTCTCTTAACAAATTTTATAAAAAATATATAGATTGCAGAACACATTCAAAGCATCAAGGGTAAGGCAAAATGAGGACCTCTTCAACATGTTGGCATCTTCCGATTTACTTATTTCTTCCCTGTGGCATGTGAAGTCACGAATAGAGTTACAAAATAATTATAGTTCAGAAATGGTTTGCCTTTTAGATATACCTTCTCTTACGAATTGTGATGAATATTTTACAGAAAATTGAAAAAATAAATTTAAAAAAAAAAATTATTTTTTTTTAAATTTGTTGGGTAATAATTTAAAACATAAAACCCTAAAGAAAAAAATAAAAACAATCTAAAAATGTAAAAATAATTTTTTTTAGTTACCATAAAATTGATTTTTCTACTAATTTTAACTTTGATAACCCATAATTAGGCCCCTACAAAGCGTAGCACCCTTTCCAAACGCTCATTTCATAGGCTGAACAGTTATCTATCATATGCTGTTTAAACTGTTCAATTATCTGATATGATTTTTGCAACGAAAAAACTCAAATGGCGCCACTGTGCGACGGCCGCCAAAATACAGTCGTCGGTTATACCAAAAAAATGTAAAGTGCGACTTTAATATTTGTTGATTAAAAAATTGCTTTAAAAACATTCGTATATTTTTCAAAATGTTATAGGCAAAATAATTTAAGAAAGAAAAACTTTGCCAAGAACATAATACTTATCTCTTCCATGTTAATATTCATTGCATTTTTCATTTTTAATTTATTTTTCAGTGTTAAAATCTTTTCTCACCCCGTATTTATGCGTGAGTTTATTTGACATTCCAAAGCGGGAACTTTCTCACAAAAATTTTACAGACACACTTTTTTCAGTATATTGGCGAGTAGGTATTTTCCTTACGTGACAGCTATTACTCGCCAAAATTTTTACAGACGCATTTAAGTGAGAAAAACAGCTGTTTGTTTAAATTTATGGCATTTTTTCATTTCTCACATTTCAATCAAAAAGTTTCTCGACGCGGGAGTTACAGAACTTGGGTACAGGGACTGTAACAGTCACGGCGACCAAAGAAGATCGGCTTAGCCTAATCGGAAGTGGTAAGGCAGCTCAACCAGAAGGCGGGTTCTTTAAAAACTGCGGCGAGGTACCTCTGAACTTCACTCCAAGTACTTCCAAAGCCGCACCAGCCCTTTCCGTCACTGGAACGGATAAAACCCCTGCTTCGGGTGCTGCCAAGTTGGGAATGACAAAGTCGTCCAACAATGCAGCTTTCCATGTGCCAATTGTGCAACGAGGGATGGTGATGAAAACATCTTATCCCAAGGTTGCACCACCCCCCGCCAAATACGGCGACTGTAGAAAGTCTCCTAGGCACAAAACCCCTACAAAGAAGGCATTTAACACAAGGCGTGCCTTGCGTTTCGTTGAGCTTCTAGGCTCCAAAAAAGCTGAAGAGCTTACCAATGAACAGGATGCTTCATTGGCATGGGCAAGAGCCCACATAGATGGGCTGCCAATTGCTACTCCTTCAGTCCCTGCAAAGTTGACAATACCTAAACGGCAACGTTCGGAGGAGGAAGCTGCTGCCGTGAAACAGCAACCAGGGACGAAATATCATTATTATTATTTATTTGTTAGTGGTATTTATAATACTTTTACATTACATTTTCTGAATGTCTAATAACACATTATTTTCAACAAACTCTAATTTACATTGGTATTTCTAATAAAATTAACAATTTTTTTTCGAAATATATTAATATTTGTTTAATTTTTAATTATAGGATGTATCATGTTATATTTTTAAGTCCTTTGTAGAAAAGTGAACGTTGTGTTGCATTTGCATTTGTATCTGCATATTGTAATCTAAAATCATAATTATTTCTTAGATGATATGGTTGAACATCACCAACATATCGTAGTTGTTCTATTAAATAATCTGGTGCATCGCCTATCTCCATTTTCTTGATAAAGGTCAGTGTTGTGAGTTCCAATCTTTGATGTATATTCATCCATTTCAGAGTATCCAACATATAATTTATTGAGGTAAAACGGTTGCATTTTAAAATAGTTCTCATTGCTTTGTTTTGTAATTTTTGTAGTCTGTTTATTTGGGTGTCTGTGCAGCACGTATATAATATTGTTGATCCATATTCAAAATGAGGTTTGATAATCGTGTTGTAAATATTTATTGATGTTATAATTGACACTTTATTTCTAATTCGTTTAAAAAATCCAATTTTTTCCCCAATTTTTTTACATATATATTCTGAATGTTCTTAAAAATTTAATTCTTTGTCAATTAGAAACCCCAGGTATTTAATATTATTTACTTTTTCTATTATCACATCATTTATTTTGAAAGTTATATTATTGTTCATATTTATTTCCATTATCTTTGTTTTATTTTCGTTTAATTTTAATTTATTAATTTTTACCCATTTGTTGATTTTGTCCATATCCGCTTGTAAATTTTGATAGCATATTTCATCCATTGGTGCCTCCTCGAAAATAAGGGTATCATCAGCGTAAAGAATTATTTAACATTCCTCCAGAACTTTTCCTATATCGTTTATATATATGATAAACAGAAGCGCCCCCAGAATTGAGCCCTAAGGAACACCAAAGTCGTTTTCAATTTCCATCGATTTTGCATTATTAACTCTTGTTATTTGTTTTCTATTACTGAGGTCAGATTGAAACCATTTCAATTCAGTGTCTTGTATACCATACATGTATAATTTTTTTAATAAAATATCTCGATCTATTGTTTCGAATGCTCTTTTAAAATCCAGAAACATAGCTACAATTTTATAATTTCTCTTCATAAACTTCCATCTGTTTATAACATAATTTGGTGCAGTCTCACATGAGTGTTTTTTTCGGAAACCTGATTGATATTTTGAAAGAATTTTATGTTTTTCAATATTTTCTTCTAATTTGTTTTTTACAATTTTCTCTAGGATTTTCTCACAAGTTTTTAGTCCATTGATAGGCTGGTATTCTTCGCACTTAACTGTATTTTTTACTTTTTCAATCGAAGTAATTATGGATTCCTTCCAGTTGCTTGGAAATTTTCCAGTTTCTAATGATCTGTTTACTATATAAAGTATTTTATTGCCTATTATATCCCAGTTATCTAGTATTAATATGTTATTTATTTTATTGTAGTCAGGTTTTTTATTTAAGTCTTTACTAGGGAGATCGAACGGTTATTATTCGACCGGTTTTAACCGGTTATTTAAGCTTTGCCCAAGTCGGTTATTTTAAAATTCCCATTTTTCGAATATCGAATAAACCGGTTATTTTGGTATAATATACCGGTTATATTAGTAATGTGTAACTTATATACATTTTCCTTACTCTTGTTGTAGATGTACTCGTAATTTAAGTATTTTCTAATTGAATATTGGCCAAACTTAAACTTTTTATAAAGAATATCAAAACAAAACGTAACAAAGGTCAAAAAACATTATGAACACTGTAAATACAAATCGTTTATAAAAGCGTGTGTTCTTGTAGAAAAAAAACAAGAACTATTTAAAATTCTACAAAAACGTGTGCTGTTAAAAAGTAAATAGTAATTTGTGCAAGAGCGTTCTAAATATTAAATATATTTTTATATAAAGGTAATCTCTAGAAATTTTTCGAACGCGATTAATAAGACAAAGATAGTTGCCTGAAGTGCCCTATAATGATAAGTTACAAAGGTTCTTCCATGTCACTTATTAATCGCCTTTAATTAGTATACATGCTTGACATTAATGTGATCCAAATGTAACTTAACTCCGTTCGAAGTAGTTCTAAGGAGACGACAAATAATACTTTACTTTACTAAAATACGCTGCAAAAAATAAATCATTGGGTGAAATATTAACCCGTTGTGTTGCCGAGGACGAAATGCCCGTTAAGGCACTAAAAACTCTTAAGTAGTTCTAGCATCACTTCATGCTGAAAAATACAGCACTACGGCGGAATCAACGATATGGGAAAAATTTCTACCAGTTTCATTTATTAAAACAGCAAGAACTAAAAAACAAAATTGAAGAAACCAAACAATGTATGGAATGTTTTAAATTGTAGTCGACGAATTGACAAATATTTTACACAAAAAGAATGTTCAGTTCACTATTCGTTTCTATAATGCTGAAACCAAATAATTTGAAATAGATAATCCTGGCTAAGAGGTTTTGTTTGCAACTATTGAAAAATATGGTTGATTTATATAGATAACTTAACCACCAGCATATTAAAACTCATTCAAAATAAATTTGAGAGAATATTTCAAATAATAACTTTATAAAATCCCTTTAATTTATTTGCTTTTGCAAAACGTTTCTCTAGATCAAATATCATTCAACAGTTTCTAAATTGCATTATACAAATATCTTCTTACAAATAAAGTTTAGAAAATCAATAAAAAATTGTTGAAAATTTAGCTAAATTTTGAACAATTTACTGGTCCCACTTTTCTTCGATTTTATCCTAAAATATTTGTTAGGTCTGATCGAAGTCATATCTATGTACTTTGTTGGTTCCTTACCTTGTTTTGTTTTTATTCAAATTAACGTTTTATTTAAAAACTTATTTGATTTTTGTGTTTTTAAGTATTCGAAATAAAACCGGTTAACCGGTTATTTAAAAATTGCTTAACCGAAAACCGGGTTTTTTAAAATAGCAACTATTCGTAATATTCGAAAACCGGTTATTGAAAAAGTCGAATAATCGATATCCCTAGTCTTTACATATAATTTTTAATTCTTGTATATTTATTGCACGAAATTTAAATTTAATATTTATCACAGATATTTTATTTTCATATTGCACGTAATCGATCGAATTATTTATTTCTTTAATGCTTTTTTTTTATTTTTTTTTTTTTTAATAACGTTTATTTAAATAAACTTAATATACTTAAACTATAAATAAACAACTAGTATATATATTTACATCTTATTATACACTGTCCCATATTCGGGCGCTCAAGCACATTACATTTGTATATTAATATAATATATTAGTCATTTTTTGGAATTTATTATTTTAATTTTAACAATATGTGTTAATATTTGCATTTAATATAAATGTTATGTAAAGAAAAAAGCTTGAAAAACCTTACTTTGTTATTGCAAGAAGATAAAAAGCTACAGTAAAGTGGTAAAAAGAATTGAAAAATTACTCGGTGAGCCACCAATATTTTTTTATATTCAGGTTTGGAATCATATTTTTGTCCCTTAGGTAAATGCTAGTGTCAAATCTGCAATTATCATTTGATAGTTGATTACTATATATAGCTTTAATATTGGCCCGTCTATAAATATGGTATAATATAGGAATGCCACTTTCGTTTTGTATAAAACCCTTGCTATCGAGGTATAAGAAGGCCTCAGGTGGGACATATCCACTTTGTAAAGTTGATATGATGAAATTATCAATTCTGCTTATTTCTGCAGCTTTATATAACCTCTTGTTTGATATATATTATATGTAGTTACTATTTGAAGATCTGTAAAGGGATGTGCAGGCCCTCAGGCATTTTCTTTCGAAAACTCTTATTTTTTCCATATAAGATGGAGATATGTTGAACCATATTTGGCAACCATATGTTAAAATAGGGGTTATTAAGGATTGGTACAATATAAGTTTAACCTTAGGCGTAATGTGCTTTAAGAAAAACAATTTTTTGTACATAAAGAACGCATTTCTTGCTTTTGTTAACTGAAGGTTGATATGATTAATGAAATAAAGGAATTTATCTAGATGAATACCTAAATATTTAACCGTTTGTTTATTTGGAATAGAAATATTGTAATTAGATTTTATACCAAAAGTTTTCCAATTTTTTTTAATATTGTGGTTGCATTTACCCACCGGGGGCCGAAAAAGTATAGTTTCGCATTTATTAGTGTTAATTTTTAATTGCCAATTATTAGCATATTCTTCAACAATTTGAAAATAATTTTCTAATTTTGCATTAATTTTTTCAATTTTGTTATCAGCATGATATATGATGATATCATCTGCAAATCCAATTATATTAACAATCTTGATTAAAAGATCATATATGAATAAATTAAAAAGTATCGGAGAATTGACTGTACCCTGCTGCAAGCCATTTACTATAATAAAATCCTTTGTACTGACTTTATTCTTATTATAGACCACAAATGATTTATTATTTAACATGTTATGAATGAGTATAATTAAATAAAGTAGGAATTTATACTCAAACAAATTTCTTTAATGCTATCTACAAAGTAATTATTAAAGTTTTTAGCTATTTGTATATTATCCTTGTATTCTATATTTTTAAATATCACAGTTTTTATCACAGATCTGGGGTTTCTTAACACTAGTGCCTTTAATTTGTTCCACATTTCTTTTTGGTTATTTGCATTGTTTATTTTATTATCTATATATTTGTTTTTTTTTCTCGATATTAACTTTATATATGTTTCTTATTGTTTTATAGTTATTCCATGCCTCATTAGTATTTTCAATAACTGCTCTTTGGTATCTAAAAATGTTTACTCTCTTCATAGTTCTAAGTTCATTACCAAACCATTTATTCCTATTACTATAGTTTTCATTTTTAAAGTAAACTTTTTTATTGTATTTTCGAGGCATTCATCGAGATGATTTACACAATAGTCTAAATTATTTATTTCACTACATTCTATTATTGCACTAAGTTCGTTTTTGAATTTGTTTGTATTATGTTTAAATATCTCCACTTCTGCTACTTCATTAGAAATATTTTCATTGTTGATAAATATGTCAATAGACTCATGATCTGCTATTTTGTTATTTGTGTTGATTTGTGCTAAAATATTTTTATTATTTGTTATAACATAGTCTATTAATGTTTTGGAATTCTTTGTTATTCTAGTATACGCGTTTATCATGCAGGATACTTTCTATTTTACTTTTATAAAAATCTTTCATCAAATCTATATTAAAATTACCTACTATTATTATATCACGGTTCATTTCACATATTTCTTTCAATATCTCTTGAAAATCAGTACAAAATTCTTCTTTTTGACTACAGTGCTATTAATAATGATGTTTTTTCGTATTTCACTTTATGAACACTTATCCAATATTTTGTTTCCTTTAAATATTCTTTGATCATCGTGATGTTCCAAAATTTTTTGAAGTATATAGTTACTCCTCCAGTCTTGTTGGAATTGGATAATGTGCTATACTGTTGATAATGTTTCAATTCAATTTCAGATTCATTCACAGCCTCTGTCCAATGCGTTTTAGATAAAATTATAAAGTCTGGATTTTCTTCTTCACTTATTAGTTGATTAAAGTTATTAAGTAGTCCTTGTATGTTGGTATATATTCCATGCAATTGCTTTGGTTGTTATATCGCAATGCCTATTCTCCTCTTTTTTAAACTAAGTTTGTTTTGATACACCGGACATCCTCTATTATTAGTGCTGTGATTTTCATCCAGTCCTAAATTAAGCCTTATATTTTCTTTTATACAATTTATACATTTATTTAAAACTTCTTTATTACATTCTGTACTTTTATGCTTTCCATGGCATTTGTAACAAATTTCATAATTTTTACAGTCCGATGCTTTATGATTGTATCCTTGACACTTGAAACACTGTATAACATTGGATCCATCAAAAACTCTACATCTGTCCCAATCGACATTTATTTTTTGATTTGACATATCTTTAGGATAAGATTCATTGTCTATTTTTATTTTGGCGTTATAAATTATTTTATTGTATCTTTTTGTTTCAAACAATTTTATTATATCCAATTCACTTCTTTGCAATATGTCATTTTGTTTCTTAATTTTTTCTAAAAGTTCTTTTTTGGGTATTTTAAAGTTCATGTTCGTTATAATTATTTGCATTTCGACTTGTTTGGATACCGTTATTTCATAATTATCACTAATTTCATTTTGTATCGCTTCTTTCATTTTTTTCTCTTTCCTCACTGTTATCACTTTGAATGACTTATGTTCCATTTTTTCTATTTTCAACGTTCGTTATTTTAAAATTTTTCATTTAATTCCGCTTTTGTTTTTACCACACTTTGTTTTCCCTTTGGTTTTTTAATTAATGGGACATTTTTCGAAATATCTGGCATCACTGTATTACTTGAAACTGTCTGAGCATATGTCATCTTCGTTTTGACGTTTGTATCGTTGATCACCTTCTTTATTTCATTACACAATTTCACATTGTTTTTTTTTTCTATTGTATTATACATATCTTTGTTTTTATTTTCAATTTCATTTACATTTCCATGTACGTTTTTAACCACCTCCACATTTTTCTCACACATTTTTTGAACTTTGTCTATTTTATTAAATTTTCTTCATATCTCATTTCAATTGCTTCAAGTAAAGCCTTAATTTCAGTTTCATTTTGTTTCAACGAGCTTTCAAATTCATGTTTATAGTCCTAAAATTTCATCGAAATCGATGAATAAGTCCTTTGTGCGGGCTATCATCGACAGAAGTTTTAATAATGGTGCCATCTCTCATACCAAGTGGGACCTGGTGAAACAGAAATTAATGGGTGTGTTCTGGACAATGCTCGAGGAGAAACCAGGGCCACCTCCTCAATGCGATGATACGGGTTGGTACCAGGGTCTCGTGAGCTGAAAGCTTTTGAAGTGGGCCATCCATTCGTTAGGAGAGGTCTGGGAAGGTGCTAGGCTCGATGTGGTGTTAGTTGGCGAGAAACCACGAAGGCCTAGATCGATTGCCACCATCCTCGCCGAAACATAGTAGCCTGAGGAGATCTTGAAGATCATTCAGTGCTGAAACCCTCAACTGCCCATACAGGACTGGAAAGTTGTGAAGGTTTCAGCTGCTGAAGGGTCCTCAAGGATGGCTCCTTCGGTAAGTGAGGCCAAGCAGCCTGAAGAAAGCCTGGCTTGCGACGATGCCGCAGGCTCAAGTGACATAGAAGATACCCAGTCTGTCTCCGGATTTGATCACTTGGGTGATATGGTTGATGAGGATGTCTTTCTGAAATCTGACCAGGAGGACGTCAACATCACAATGGTCGCCAAAATGGAGAATGGTGAAGGTTCAACAGATTAACCTCCACCATTCTAAAGCAGCATCCGCTGCATTGCTCCTCCGGGTGGAGACGAGGTGTCTCCCTCGTCCGTTCGCGTAAGGTGACCATAATCTCAATCGGATTATGATCACTTACTCCCCAATCTTCACAAACCCTCCTCCTAAGTCCAAAACTCGTCAATGCCGCGCTATTCGCGAGCGTCACGTCAATGTCACTAACTCCATTTGGACCATCAAAAGTATATAGCTCACTCGGCTCATTGATAACAATGAAGCGCTTTGTGACCAGCCATTCGCTAAGCACGACTCGTATAAAGTTCGGATGTCCTGAAACATTTTTGGGCATCTTTGAGAACCACATACGAGAGCATGCATTTGCGGCAAGTCCAAGGATTACAGGAATACTACTTCCAGAGAGTAGCACCGTATCCATATAACCTAAGTATGCATCCAAAGGTTCCCTACATACACAGTAGATTCTAGCCAACAACATCTTCGTAAAGTCTCACTACACAGAAATGCAAACCCCCCATTGGCTACTACTAACTAACATTACGTCCATGTCCCTATCATCAACTTCAATAGCCGAGTTTCCCCTAACGTCCGTATAAACTCGCATCCCCCCGGCAAGCCCCTCACGCAGCCATTCGCGAAACATGGTTCCTGCAAAAGCGCAAAACTAACCCCACGACGCCGCATCGCCTGTCCCAACTCACAGATTACCGCGTAGGCACTTTGGCAATTAAACTGGAATATCGGGAAACCCTGCATGTTTAATGTCTAGCGTTCACCCTTGCAACCGCGGCCGCATAGACCGGACACACCATCGACATCATCAGCTGGTTTTAAATATCCTGGTACTGACATGTAGTTGGTTCATTCAAAAAAATTGGAAATAATACTCGCCACAATATTTCGTAGGTTTCCAGTACTACACTGCGTATTGTAGAAGTTTGTGGCTCCAAGCTATCGACTGCAAAGAACATCCATAACCAAAATATCTGCAGCAAGCTGACATGTTAAACTATTTTATTTTCTGTTGAAAATATTTTTACCTAGAAGGGTTATTTCCAGGCTCTCTTCTGTACCAATTCTTTACCCGTCTTTGATATCTTATCAAAGCCATTCTGGTGTGCTTGAAAAATTGTTCCTCATGATAATTTGCATATTCATTCATATTCATTACTTTTAAGAACATTAAATCAACAAATAAACCCTCTGAATCCATTATAATCTGCCTTTTTAAAATTATAATACAAGAAAAATTAATTAAAGTTAAATTCTAACGTACATATTCAAATATTTGTTCAATAAGTGTGCCAACGTGTTTACAGTACGGAACGGGTATAGCAAAGTTCGCCTAACGCAGCCTGTAAGACTTTTATTAAAATTTTAATTATAGGAGTCAAAACTCAACTTTTATCTATTAATTTTACTGCATTGTTCAAAATGTTGTTGTTTGTTGGATGCAATGGAGTACCCTGCAATAAGTTAATTTAATATTCATTTGGTAAATTAATTTTATAGTTACTAATTAAAACAATCAAATTAATTTTGTTAAAAAATTCTGCCGGCTTATTAATGGTTTTGTGGAAGGTCATCCGCTTTTTCCTGTTTGAGCGTAATTTTTACTCTTTTTTTCCAAAGTATTTGTTTTATTTTTAATTTGTTTTTTATTGGCTCAATTTACGTCATTTTTTTTTTATTATTATCCTTAAACTATTTAGTTTTATTTTCTTCGACCTTTTAATAAGTTTGATATAATAAATATTCAAGCGCAAGGTCAACTATACAAAAAATTATTTATTTCCTATCCAATATTTCGCTTTCTCAATGGATAGCTTCTTCAGGGATTCAAATATTTGGTTTTTTTCTTTTTTCTTTTTATAAAAATTTTATATAAAAAGAAAAAGGAAAAAAACCAAATATTTGAATCCCTGAAGAAGCTATCCATTGAGAAAGCGAAATATTGGATAGGAAATAAATAATTTTTTATATAATTGACCTTGCGCTTGAATATTTATTATATCAAAATTATCCTTAAACCTTAAAAAAATTGTAAAACTAAATTTGTTACCATTAAATTAATTATTTCATGACACAAGCTTTACTTTTACGACTTGTTACTGTTAACATCGATTTTTAATCGCTCTTTTTGACTGACCAAACACAAACTGATCGTTGCCTTCATTGACCACTTGTTAAACAAATTTTCTATTGCGTTCTTCCTTATCTTTTTTTTCGCGTGTCCTACGTGTCGCGTCTCCGATTGGTTAATAACCTAACGGTACCATCGCCAGGCAAATGAAGGTACACAAAAAAAATGTCACAATCACATTGCATACTGGTTGGTAATATCCCGCTAGCTTGTAGTCAATGTACAAGAAGTGATTGCAATACGCAACATTAGAAAATTGTAAATATATATTCAGTTTTTTATTTGACCTTATTTAATTTAATAAATGTTTATATTTATTCAAGCTCTAGGTCCTTTTAATATTTATTTTTTATTCTCAATATTTCGCTAACCTTTGGTTAGCATCGTCAGGAAATTAAATATATGTATATATTAAATATATTAAATATATTAAATATATTAAATATAGATATTGGGAATTATTTCTTTTTCATAAGCAACTTTATTATATTCAACATTTTTCATTTTTCGAATTTATTCTATGAGTTAAATTTCAGTTATGTATTTTATAAAGCTTTTTGTAATAGCTCTATTCCTTAAATTTTTTTTTTTAGAAATTACCTTATACACTACCAGACTATTATATTGTATTTTCTTGTTACATTTTACCTTAGCTTCCGTTGGATAGCAATGAAGTATATTTATGTACAGAAAAATTTACAATTATTAGACACCAGCAGAATGTAATGCATTTTCTGGCCCGCTACGGCCTTCGTCAGCATTCTTTGTGTCACACTGGATAGTGATACTTTATAAATTGAATGTATTTAACTCAACTATTTTAACAAATAGATATTGGGAATTATTTCTTTTTCATAAGCAACTTTATTATATTCAACATTTTTCATTTTTCGAATTTATTCTATGAGTTAAATTTCAGTTATGTATTCTATAAAGCTTTTTGCAATAGCTCTATTCCTTAAATTTTACTTTAGAAATTACCTTATACACTACCAGACTATTATATTGTATTTTCTTGTTACATTTTACCTTAGCTTTCCGTTGGATAGCAATGAAGTATATTTATGTACAGAAAAATTTACAATTATTAGACACCAGCAGAATGTAATGCATTTTCTGGCCCGCTACGGCCTTCGTCAGCATTCTTTGTGTCACACTGGATAGTGATACTTTATAAATTGAATGTATTTAACTCAACTATTTTAACAAATAGATATTGGGAATTATTTCTTTTTCATAAGCAACTTTATTATATTCAACATTTTTCATTTTTCGAATTTATTCTATGAGTTAAATTTCAGTTATGTATTTTATAAAGCTTTTTGTAATAGCTCTATTCCTTAAATTTTTTTTTTTAGAAATTACCTTATACACTACCAGACTATTATATTGTATTTTCTTGTTACATTTTACCTTAGCTTTCCGTTGGATAGCAATGAAGTATATTTATGTACAGAAAAATTTACAATTATTAGACACCAGCAGAATGTAATGCATTTTCTGGCCCGCTACGGCCTTCGTCAGCATTCTTTGTGTCACACTGGATAGTGATACTTTATAAATTGAATGTATTTAACTCAACTATTTTAACAAATAGATATTGGGAATTATTTCTTTTTCATAAGCAACTTTATTATATTCAACATTTTTCATTTTTCGAATTTATTCTATGAGTTAAATTTCAGTTATGTATTTTATAAAGCTTTTTGTAATAGCTCTATTCCTTAAATTTTACTTTAGAAATTACCTTATACACTACCAGACTATTATATTGTATTTTCTTGTTACATTTTACCTTAGCTTTCCGTTGGATAGCAATGAAGTATATTTATGTACAGAAAAATTTACAATTATTAGACACCAGCAGAATGTAATGCATTTTCTGGCCCGCTACGGCCTTCGTCAGCATTCTTTGTGTCACACTGGATAGTGATACTTTATAAATTGAATGTATTTAACTCAACTATTTTAACAAATAGATATTGGGAATTATTTCTTTTTCATAAGCAACTTTATTATATTCAACATTTTTCATTTTTCGAATTTATTCTATGAGTTAAATTTCAGTTATGTATTTTATAAAGCTTTTTGTAATAGCTCTATTCCTTAAATTTTTTTTTTTAGAAATTACCTTATACACTACCAGACTATTATATTGTATTTTCTTGTTACATTTTACCTTAGCTTTCCGTTGGATAGCAATGAAGTATATTTATGTACAGAAAAATTTACAATTATTAGACACCAGCAGAATGTAATGCATTTTCTGGCCCGCTACGGCCTTCGTCAGCATTCTTTGTGTCACACTGGATAGTGATACTTTATAAATTGAATGTATTTAACTCAACTATTTTAACAAATAGATATTGGGAATTATTTCTTTTTCATAAGCAACTTTATTATATTCAACATTTTTCATTTTTCGAATTTATTCTATGAGTTAAATTTCAGTTATGTATTTTATAAAGCTTTTTGTAATAGCTCTATTCCTTAAATTTTTTTAGAAATTACCTTATACACTACCAGACTATTATATTGTATTTTCTTGTTACATTTTACCTTAGCTTTCCGTTGGATAGCAATGAAGTATATTTATGTACAGAAAAATTTACAATTATTAGACACCAGCAGAATGTAATGCATTTTCTGGCCCGCTACGGCCTTCGTCAGCATTCTTTGTGTCACACTGGATAGTGATACTTTATAAATTGAATGTATTTAACTCAACTATTTTAACAAATAGATATTGGGAATTAGGAATAGAGCTATTACAAAAAGCTTTATAAAATACATAACTGAAATTTAACTCATAGAATAAATTCGAAAAATGAAAAATGTTGAATATAATAAAATTGCTTATGAAAAAGAAATAATTCCCAATATCTATTTGTTAAAATAGTTGAGTTAAATACATTCAATTTATAAAGTATCACTATCCAGTGTGACACAAAGAATGCTGACGAAGGCCGTAGCGGGCCAGAAAATGCATTACATTCTGCTGGTGTCTAATAATTGTAAATTTTTCTGTACATAAATATACTTCATTGCTATCCAACGGAAAGCTAAGGTAAAATGTAACAAGAAAATACAATATAATAGTCTGGTAGTGTATAAGGTAATTTCTAAAAAAATTTAAGGAATAGAGCTATTACAAAAAGCTTTATAAAATACATAACTGAAATTTAACTCATAAAATAAATTCGAAAAATGAAAAATGTTGAATATATTAAATATATATTTAATTTCCTGACGATGCTAACCAAAGGTTAGCGAAATATTGAGAATAAAAAAGAAAAGATCATTACGAAATAAAGGGATTATTTCATTTTTAAATTTATAATAAAAACGTTTTTGCGAGCAAGGATATTCTCCTCCATGGTATAACTAATATCAGCTTCACAAACTAAAGCTTCTCCGCAAAGCCGGCCTTCGGCCGGGCGCAATACTTTCTCCTCTTCAGTATAACAAATGCTATGTAGACAAGCTTTAGTTAGCAAAGCCGGTATTTGTTATACCATGGAGGAGATAATCCTTGCGCCCGGCCGAAGGCCCAACCATGTTATCTATACATCGCGTGATTCTTATACCCAACCTATACAATCAATTGTGTGACACATATTGAGATTTTATTTCATTTCAGAAATTGAGGTCTGATTTCAGTTTTGTTTGGGAGTGTTTTTTCATATCATTGGGGGCTTATTTCATTTCCAAAACTGTATTTTTATTTCATATGAAAGAAGGCCCCACGCTTTGGGGGCTTATTAAATTTTTTTTTTGGGAGTTAATTCTTAGGGGTTTATTTCATGCCGCCGATTTATGGAATTTAGACGAGGATAACCAAATACTGCAAATTTTATAAAACAGTTTTATAAAATCTACTTAAAGCTTCAGTTGTATCCTTTTTTCTTTTTTTGTTAAACATTTTTGGTGTTTTACTTTAAAACATATTTTTTTAGCATTTCATGTCAATTTAGCCGTTTTTAGCGCTTTTTCAAATGTCTTCACGAGTTTAGTGTCCCAAGAGTTGGCATAACAGAATCCGACTCTATTACAGCCGTACCTAAACAAAAGCGGCACGCGTTTTCCAGTCTTGAAAAATTGTAATCATTACAATGTAATGCCCATACAGTATGTATCAAGCATCTCTAAATAGCGCGGCATCAGTGCTTTGCAATTGAAAAATTAGATTTTGACAGCGGGTTTAAAAGTGAAGTTGTTGATAAATAATGGTAATTCAGCTTTTTTTTTGGTCAATCTAGCGGTTTTATCTTTACTTTTTATTTTTATACCCTCCCCCAACAGTGGTGAATGAGGGTATACTAAGATTGTCATTCCGTGTAAAAAATTTTTATTATACATGTAAGACACCGTAAAGTATATATATTCTGGCTCCTTGAGTAATTCTAAGTCGATTAAGCCATGTCCGTCTATCTGTCCGTCTGTTAAAAACACGCTCACTTTCGAAAAACGCAAAAGAATAGAACAACCTTGGTCTCAAATTGCTTGCAGTTGTCCTAAGCAGTTTCGGATTGAAATCCAGCCACATCGGTTCAGTACGATCAGAACTATGAATCAGAAATTGTGAACCACACCCAAAAAAAATTGATAATTTTGATACAAAAACTAACATAAATGGTGGAATAATTTAATGATATTAAATTTTGCAAGAATTCGCTTTATACGACTGAAAATCATACTGTTAAATTTCGTGAAGATCGGTCCATAATTTACCCTAGGCCCCATATAAAATCTACTCCCGGAAAACAGTTTAGTACGCCTAAACCCGTAATAGATAATGCTCTCATAATGCAATTCGCTACGTCACAGTTTTGTAGGACGAGAAATCATACTGCCAAATTTCGTGAAGATGGGTCCATAATTAGTCATAGGTCCCATATAAACCCTACTTTCGGAAAACAGTTTATAAAGCGGACTTTGGGATAATAATTAAATTCGCCTAAAACCGAAACAGATATAGATATTGCGGTAAAATTTCTTCCAACTTAGATTCGTATGACCAGAAAAAATATCATGCAATTTTGTGATATACGATCCATAATTTACCTTAGATCCCATATTAAGCAGCCTTCTGAAATTCACTGTTAACGCTAAAACTAATTACACTACTATATTGAAATTTATTCTAATTTATTTTTTGTAATACCAGAAATCAGTCTTCAGAATTTTGGGATGATTTGTCCATAATTTACCATAGGTCAATTTAAATTACCCTCCTTAAAATCATTTTAGTTCGGCTAAATTTGTTATGTATGATGATATTTTACTCAAGCCAGTTCAAAGTTCAAACAAAAAACGCATAAAACTTTGTTATTGTCGGTCAATAATTTAATATAGGTCTGAACCGCAACCAATTTTAATGCTGACGTTCGTTTTTGTGAAGCTTTGTTAATTATATATATGTATTATCGTATAGAACCACTTCTGTCGATGGAACCACTTCTGTCGTTATTTTTTCGCGATTTTTTTTGAAAATTTTTTTTACATTACTATTGCATATTTTTCTTAACACTGTTGATTATGTGCGAAATAACATAATATTGCATTTTTATTCCCAGAACAATGTGTTGGTAAATATTACAGCTTCTACGATCGCTAACTGTCTGTTTGTAGAACGCGACCACAGTTATGAAATTTTGTTTTAAATGCAAGTTAAGCGAGTCAATTGCGCTGGCGTTCTACAAACAAATTGAACCTAACGATTACATGTTTTAGCAATATAACGACCAAAAGCATACGACTCATAATGCGTAGCAAGAGACGTCGAAGGTAGTCGATTCTATGCCAAAACCTTTAGCGGAGGTTCTCTAACGAAAAGGAGTTTCAATTTGATATTAATTTTTTTTTTAATTAAAAATTTGAAACAAAAAACATTACATAAAATGTTTGTACGCAGACTTTTGCATATGCCTTTTGAATAAGCTGTTAGTTTCCTTTGTATTTATGAACTATGGGTAATCCATGTCAAATCGACCAAGAGTGGGACCCGACCCATTTCGACTTGAATGAAATTAGGTGTGAAGGTTTTTTTCATCCTATAAGGAACATATATTAACGAAAAAAATATTAAAAATCTTTTTTCAAAAGTTATGTAATTTTCTATGTCATAATTTCGCCGAATTAGCCAAATGTGTTGAGTTTATTTTTTCAATAACTCAAAAACTACTGCACATATGAAGATGATTTGTATATCATTTAAAAGAGAATACTTGGGGCTACAAATTACACAAAATGTTTTCCTTTTTTAGTTCTGAAAAACATATCAATGGCTTGTACGCAGACTTTTTATGCCTAGTGTATATGTAAACACAAAACTTGTTTAGTTTATAAAATGTTGGAAAATTTTGAAGCTTCGTCTGTGAATTCCGGCAACACTGTTTCATAGGGAAATCAAGATTTGATACTTCCGTTCATTAGCTGACGTAAAAAAGCATTTAACATTTTTTGACGACTTTTTAAAGTAAATAAAGTGAAGAGTGCGACGCAATTTACATAGGATAGTAACCTTATGCGAGGGTCCCACCCGAAACCACGTAGACAGAATAAAAAAAGCTGGATTTGAACTGACTCGATTTTGTAAGAGTGTACTAAGTACTGTGGATCCCATATCACCGATCCATATTCAAGTATCGGTCGAATTAAAGTGGTTAACAGCTGCTTGGTAACATAAGGATCGGAAAACTCTTCAGACCACCTTGCAAAATGCACAAAAAAAAAAATTTTATTGTTTTCAATTAAAACTTTTTTGATATTTATTAAAAAATTAATTAAATTTGCACCAGTAAACAAATTAATAGTAACAATTTAATATTTTTTGATATTAACAACATTTTCTGCAATAATGTTGTTGATATAAGTAAGCGTTTAATTGACTTGATTAAATATTTAATTAAAAATTATTTTGTCTTTGATTAATAGTTTAATTGAAAAAAAATGCGGACAATTTTTGCTGTGTACAAAATCTCTTTTTTTACTAAACTTGGTGTTCTCCGAAAATTTTCCCGAACGCCGAACATAGCTTTTTGCCGAACTCCGATATCGAGACCGAACTTTCGGTCGGAATCTATTGATTTATAATGACTGGCTTTCGACTACTCCAGCGACACTCGTAATAAGGCCGAGAAAAAATACCAACGGAGTATATTTTGGTTTAAAAATTAACGTCAATATACATAGTTGCGTTTTTAAAAATTTAATACTTAAAAACAAATCTAAATATTTGCTCTTGTTTAATAATTTTTGAACTCAAAATTACATATATATTAATTTTTTAATTAATATAAATAAATTAATAATTAAATTAATATTTAAGATTCTTAAATTAATCAAAATTTGTCGACTTTTGTGAATAAAATCAAAAGTTGCTAACAGATTTTAATCGCTTATGGCTTGTTTTGTTTGCAGCTTCGTTTTTTATATGCCTGCGAGAAGCCTCGCTGCATTTTTCAATTTTTTATGAATTTTTAAAAAACAAAAATTTCAAAATTTTGATAAAAAAAATTATTTTTTTTTTCAAAAAAAAAATTATGTTTCTAAAACAGATGCGGATATTAGAACGAAGTTTTACTTTTCTCAAAGAAAATTTTATTGCGGAATTTCGGTTTTTTAAGTTTTTTCAATAAGCTAAAGCGTTTTTGAGTTACGCGAACATATGTTGTGCAACCTCCTCCATTTTAGAAATAACGGTATATCTCGAAAACCAGAGCCAATCTTAAAAAACCGAGGGCACCACTGGATTCAGCGTACCCGAATTATGTTAAAACGCCAGGTGCCCAGCTTGTCAAAAAAGTGTCAATTTCGTGCACAGTGTAATTTTTAAAATGTATTTTTAACAAGGTGGTCTCTTAAATGCTCTTCTCCTGTCCAAACAAGGAGTCGGGGCCCATTTTTTTATTGCTGATTCTTAAAGCAAAAATTATGAGGAATCCAAAAAAAAAAAAATTAGCCGGAAAATTTAAGAGCTTCTGTGGAAAATCGGAAAATTAAATTTTCTTGGGAAAATTTAAAGGTAAATTTCTAAGAAAAATTAGGAAAATTTTATTTTTATTAAAGCCTGATTCAATACCTTTCCAACGAGCTATCACTCGTTGCGATCGCTTTAGTAGTTTTTTTTTAAAACAAATTTCAATGAGGTCCCTTATGAAGAATTCTTCAATTTTTCACATGACAGTGGTGTACACCACCACTAAACCAGTCACTATAAAAAAAAAAAAAATATGTAGGTACATTATTTTTTGCTGGGCAATCGATTGAGACTATTTATTTTAAAATCGGAGAGGGGTCGTCCAAAAATTTGCCAATTTTGATCGTTTTCATATGGAATTGCTCTATACCAAATTTATTTATAGTTTTACGTATAAAAATGTTTACAATTTCAGAATATGTTATTAAAGAACGCTATTTAAGAATTTAAGTTTAATTATTTTAAATAATTGCCCTTTCATACACTCTTAAAATTGTACATTTTCCTTCGTTTTTAACTCCATCAACAAAAATCTAAAATACAAGTATGAATATTCAAATGTTTAATCATACAAAAACGTGTGAATTGTGGATTTACACACGACTAAATATCCATCAAATACAATTGGAAAAAGTAACTCGTAAAACTCGCACAACCAAATATGGGGAAGAAGGACTTTGCACATGAGGTTATAGAACCAAAAACCATGAAATCTTTTTTCAATTTTTTAAGCGTGTATATGTTTAAATTTCCAAAAAAAAAAAAAACGTTAAACGACAATATATTTATGCAATTTCACACGAAAATATTCGCATTTCTTTCTAAAACGAAAAATATACCAACAAATCTCCACCCGCTCCAATATTCGAATACGAGTCAGTGCAAGTACCACTATTTTTTCTTTTGTGGTTGCAAATGCATGATTTAAATGGGAGTTACAAATTGGTTGGTCGGTCGGACGGTCGCTCGTTAGGTCTTTTATAAATAATATTACAAATTGGTAGGTGGATTTTGAATGCTTTTAAGTCTACCACTAAATACAAACGAAAGCACTCAAGCTGAATTTACAATAGGCAATAGGGTCAATGTATGTCCTTTTGTTTAGGACTCTTATGTGCTATAGATTTGAAAATATTGAAGCACATGCACTCCCACATGTATGCAAAAATTAAAAAAAAAAAAAATAAGATAAACCAAAGTGTATTCTATACAATAAAACTCCACAAAAACATTAGATCATTTATACAGACATAAAAGGTCAGAGATTTAAATTGTTATTTCTTTAAATATCCAAGTGTGATATGCACTAGCAATTTTTGCAACAAATTGCAGATATTAAAAATTCAAAAATAAACAATCCCTTTTCCGGAAGGACATTTATATGGTTTAAGTAAATAAGTAAACAGATTTGTTTAATAATTTCGATACCAACTAAAACCTGTACAGTCAGAGACTAAAGTTTAAATACACACCTAAAATTTGTAGTTTAATGTAAACTAAAGTTTTTCCGAAAATGTGTAGTATGCAGTTTTATTTCTCTTCATTGAAAATTTAAAAATAAATAAAACAAATATTCACTATGTATACAATCATAACGGTAATTTAAGAAAAAACAAAAAAAAAAAAAGAAAAGACCAACGACAGAAGTTTAAATACATATTGAATTATTCAATAAAAAATTGCATCTCTTGAATGAAAAAAAATGCAACTCATCAGTACTTAGTTGGACCACCCTGAATTTCTATGACAGATTGCCAGCAACGTGTCATAGACATGACCAAATTCTTGCTTTTGGGATCCATTCTTTCTGACCAGAATTGAATTGTTTCGTCGTTGCAGCTAATTCTTTCTTGATGCAATATGTCTTCGCTCACATATGATTTAAATTTATTCCAAAGTTCTTTCGGATTGGAAGGAAAGCAAGTTACCAATATTATCGCAAATAATGCCCTTATCTGCCACGGATGATTGCTAATTGATGCATCTGCGAGTATTGTTTCCCAATGTGAGTTGCTTTCTAATAAATTAAGTTTTTGGCATGCCTCTCGATAAGTCGTACATATTTGGCCATTAGCTGTACGCAAGTTCTTGAATGAAGTTGGTCCGCGAACATTTATTAGTAGAATTCGTAAATAGAAACATCCATCATTTTGGGGGTGAACAGTATACAGCCTACCTAATGCATCAGTGGAATATACATTCGACCATCCTTCAACTGCTTTTCCTTGTTTGCGGCGTTGACATTTTTTTGTTGACGCGTTCCACGTGTAGTATGTTATCGGTAAATATGTTAAAAAATTCCCTTTTAAATTCATCCCAACACCTACATACGTGAAACAGTATCGAAGATAAGAGGATTTTAAATTTTGAGTTGATTAGGCGTGCCACCGCCCCTTTGTCCAACCACAACTTTACATAGCCTAGGGCTCATTAATTCATAACAGCAGCCTACTGTGAGAATTTGATGGCGATCAGTTCAGTAGTTAATTAGATATAATCGACATAAAGGGGCGTGGCCCCTCCCACTTTTTTCATGCAACGTATTTCTATTCATAACAATACCATATATACCAAATATCATCATCCTACGCCAAATAGTGGCTAAGATATGAGGATTTTATGTTTTGGTTTGTATGAGCGTGGCACCGCCCCTTTTTTCAACCACATCTTCATAAAGCTTAAAGTTTAGTAACTTAAGGCAGTCGCCTACTTTGGAAATTTGATGACGATCGGTTCAGTAGTTTGTTAGATATGGTGGTTTTACTTTTTCAATAAAAAGGCGTGGCTCCGCCCTCTTTTTTCATGGAGCTTATTTATATTCAGACTAACACCATATGTACTAAATATCATCATCCTATGACAAAAAATGCCTAAGATATAGCGATTTTAATTTTGGGTTGTATGGGCGTGGCATTGCCCCTTTGTCCAATCTAAGCTTTATATAGCTGAATTTCTCTTCCAGGGTCACAGTTATATTCTGTGAAAGTTTCAAGATGATCGGTCAAGTGGTTTGGCCTCCTATAAGGCACAAATATATATATATATATATATATATTAGGGATGCCAATCGGGACTGATTTTTGAAAATCCCGGGATTGGGCATTTTGGAAATCCCGATCCCAAAATCCCGGGATTTTCGAGATTTTCCGGGATTTCGGGATTTTTCGGGATCAATGTGTTTCTTTAAGATGCGACTAATAATTAATAAACAACATTTTTTGAATATTCAAAAGTTTTTATATACGTAACATAAATTTTAAAAAATGAAAACCACAAAACAATTTATTTTATACATATGTTTATAACACTGGCCTCACCCATGATCAAACTGATCAGATTCTGAAAAAAGCTTAAAAAAATATACGTGTCTCTTAGTTTTTCTAGATCAATTCATTTCGGGTTTTTGACAGCAATTCAATTTTTAATGTGAATTAAGTTGTGACAACATTAATACACTGCAAAGTTTAGTCCCTCATCGATCTCGATAGCTGAGTTAAAAATGATTCATAATCAATAATTTAAGTACGTTTGAAATTTATTTTAAAACAAAATGTGTATACAAATGTTTCTTAAAACAGATTTCAAGTTTAAATAATTTATTTATGAATACGTCAAATAGTGTTTATTTATAAAAAAATTATTTTATTTATCGTATGTTTTTTAAGCAAATTTTTTATTATTATTGGATTATATGAGCTATTTCATCAATATTACGACTTAATTGTTATAATTATATCAACTTTTATTCTTTAGTTTCTGAACAAAACTTTAATTGGATCGTGAATAATTTTTATTTTTTGTTTGATATATAACTATTATTTCTTGATTTCTAAATTTTGCATAAAAATAATCATTTTTATTTTGGTATTATGTCTTAAGCGAAAGCTGAACTTGCTAAACGTAATTGTAAAAAAGTCTTGAGATGTGAGTCTGCAAATTTCGTTTCTACTTAAAATAATGGTTTTTATTAAGCAAAATACATAAATTCAGAAATAGTCGTCATACATATATCAAGCAAAAATTGCAAATTTTAAATACTCGCTGTGTTCCAAAAACGAAAATTAAACTCAAAAATAAGAATTATTTGCAATAAAAAATATAACTCAAATATAATTTTTAATAATTTTTTTTTATATAGTATAAAACTTCAATAAAAACGAATAGTTTTGTACATAAAAGTTAATATGTTAAAAATCCCGGGACTCATAAAAATAAATCTCGGGATTTTTCGCGATTGATTCGGGATTTCCCGTTTGGCATCCCTAATATACACATATATATATATATACAAACATACATTCACTTTTATATATATAGATTGCTGTAGGTATCTGTAAATAATTTACACTATCACACAAATCTTACGTGTTCAATAATATACTATCACACATGAAATAAAATGCAACGCTGTTCAAATGAAAAAATATTGTTGTTTAGAAAAATCCAAATAACCGCCACGACGTCGGCGGCACACCTCCAGCCGATGGTCCAAATTTTCGATGACGCTGAAGCATAATTGAGGTTTTATGCCGTTAATGTGCCGAATTATCTCAACCTTTAGCTCTTGAATTGTTACTGGCTTATCGAAGTACACCTTTCCTTTAAATAACCCCAAAGAAAGAAGTCCAACGGTGTCAAATCACATGATCTTGGCGGCTAATCAACATCGCCACAACGTGAGATAACACGGCCATTGAATTTGTCGCGCAAAAGAGCCATTATTTCGTTAGCTGTGTGGCAAGTGGCACCGTCCTGTTGAAACCACATATCGTCCACATCCATATCTTCCAATTCGGGCCATAAAAAGTTCGTTATCATCTCATGATAGCGAACACCATTCACAGTAACTGCCTGACCGGCCTCATTTTGGAAAAAATACGGCCCGATGATGCCGCCAGCCCATAAACCGCACCAAACAGTCACTCTTTGTGGGTGCATTGGTTTTTCGACAATCACTCTTGGATTATAATTCGCCCAAATGCGGCAATTCTGCTTATTGACGAATACACTGAGGTGAAAATGTGCCTCATCACTGAAGATGTTTTCTTCGAAAATTGATCATCCACTCTTGCCATTTCTTGCCACCATTCTGACCATTGACGACGTTTGGAGTGGTCAACAGGTTTTAGTTCTATTTTTTATTTTTAAAATATATAATAAAAACCAGCTCAAATTATTAATTGTTCACAATTCATAAAGATCATGGAATAAAAAACGTAACAAAAAAACATAAAAATCTTATTTTTATCCATATTTGATTATTGATATAAAAATTACATCATTTCCATTTGTATATTAAAATTTTTGAAATGGTCCAAATATACATATTTTTAAGTTTCCTAAATGCATTTTGAAATTGTCCAAATATTTGAAATTTGTCCAAATATTTTTTAAAATTGACCAAATATATTTTGAAATTGTCCAAAAATAATTTTACACCTTCAAATACAATTTAAAGTTTTCCATATGTATTTAAAAATTCTCCAAATATATTTCAAATTTAAACAAATTTATTTTAAAACTTTCGATTTGTATTTTAAAATTGTCCAAATGTATTTTACAACTGATAAATTGTATTTACAAATTTTCCAAATGTATTTTAAAATTATTTAAATATTTTTTAATTGTAAAATTGTATTTTAAGATTTTCCAAACGTATTTTAAAAAATTGTGTACAAGAAACCATTTGGACAATTTTCAAATACAATCGGACAATTTAAATAACAAATTGGAAAATTTTAAAATACATTTATGCAAATTTTAAAATACATTTGGAATATTTTAAAATACATTTGGGCGATTATCCAATAATTTTTAAAATTCTTAAAATATATTAGGAAAATTTTAAAATACGTTTGAAAAGTTTTAAAATACAATTAGAAATTATGTAGTGCAAACTTTTAATGGTCGTGTATTTACTACTAAAGGCTAGTTTACACTAGTGTACTTTGTATAAATACATGTCAAAAACTCAAGTAATATGAAAAAGTGTGTTAGTGTGAATGCAATATGTTATGAAAATGACAAGTATAACGAAAAAAAATTAGACATCCCATACGACTTCATTGTTTTTTGAATTTTTCTAAACGTTATTACTTTTCATTAGATCAGCGTTGCATTTTAATGTGTGATAATGTGACTACAAACTGTAATGTTACATTAGATTTTTTGACAGTCACAAAAAAACTCATTAGATTTCCATCTCACAAAGTATTATGGAATACGTAAGAAATGTGTGAACCAGCCTTAAGTTGAGACGAATACATCTCATGACCTCAAGATGTTTCGTAAGAATATTAAAGCATCCTATGTTGTATCTGACGAAATATTATTGGATTTTTTTTTGATTTGTGTTCCACAAAATTCAATCTTTAATTGTATAAAAATCGTTTAAACTTATTAAATGGATATTTTTTGTACACAAAACAGTTTTATTTACAAATTGTATTGTAATTATTTTTGTTTTGATAGATTTTTGTTTAGTTTTTAACAATGCAGGTAAAAAAAATATCGAAATAAAAATTTTAATATTATAAAAATATAACAAAAAAAAAATCAAGATACCGAAAATCCGGGATTAAAAATCAGAAATCCCAAGATTAAGAATTTGCTTAATCCCGGGAAGCCCGGGATTTCCCGATGGAAGCCATAATTCACACTATTTCACTTTCACATATTGCTTGAGTTTTTGACATGTATTAATACAAAGTACAATAGTGTAAACTAGTCTTAACGTACTGTACTTTCCTAGATGTTTTAGTATGTAAAGTTGCATTATTTCTTTGCATGAAAATTACTTACAAAAATTTAGGAATAATAGGCCTTGAGATTTCAATTTTATGCAATTGTTAATATTTTTTTTATCAATTGTGAATGACCTCTTTGGTTCAGTGTACAAAGCTTGTTACGAAACACGAATTCCATATTTAAAGATAAAAGGATTTTTTTTTATTCCTTATCGTCGTCGTCGAAAAGGAATTGATTTGTTTTTATGTCAAAAATTTTATTTCTTTTAAAAAGAATATATCATTCTTAAAAATAAAATATAGTCGTCACATTTTATAACTTTTTTAATGTTTAATTTTTTTTTTATTTTTCACTAATTTTAATACGCATACATATAAAAATTGTATTACTAATTAGTATTGTGGTTATTGTTTTGAACTGTTAATGGTTTTTAATCCAAATTCGATATTTTAATCACTTAAGTTCATTGAATTTAATTTTCATTAAATTATTTTTATGAAGAAAGTGTCAAAGGATAGCACTTGTAAATTAAGTAAACGTTTTAAAATTGGTTTTTTAATTTTATTAAGTAAGAAACAAGATTAAGTTCATAAAATATATTGATTAGCTTCTAGCTCGTTCTAGTGCGTGTCTGCGAATGACCGTTTGTTTTTAAAAAGAAACATACGGCGTCTTCTCTGCCGTATGTTTAGTGACTATAAGACAGAGTTGTTTAATACGTTTATTTGACAGGGTGTTTCTAACTTGACAGTTCGGCCTTTCCTGACCCCAAGTTGTCCTCGGCTTCACTATCATCATCATCAAGTTCGGGTGAACCATCACACCATCTTTTCATTTTGTCCGAACTAAAAACAGAACAAAACTTTCGAGTCTTTATCTGAACTCCTAGTACGTCTTCAATTAGATATCGATCATTTCCAATCGCTCGCTTAACTATATAAGGACCTCGGTACTTAGGAAGAAGTTTTCGCGACTCACCGGTTTCCTGGGCTTCATTCTCAATCTATATGAGGTAGGTCGACGGTGCTTCCCATCAAACCTTTTCTTCCACTGTTGTCGTTCCCGATCGATGTTGTCCACGGCCTCCTGCCTTTTCTCACACATGGGTATAATCGTTTCAGGGCATTCATCATCTTGTATAGCTGCTACAATACGGTTCTGAATCACGTCAATCAGTTTATAGTCAAAAATTAGCTCATTCGGCGTAAAACCCGATGTTGAATTCTTTTGGGAGTTTATTGACCATTGTAGTCTGTACAATGCCACGTCCCAATCTTTTGAATCCTCGGTAGTCGTACGCAGACAATATAGTGTGGTTGACTCGTTCAACCTGTCCATTGGCCCTGGGGGTACGTACGGCATTCTTAATGTGTTGTATAGAGTTATCATTGCAATACTGTTCAAAAATCTTTGACGTGAAAGCTGTGCCACGGTCAGAAATTATGCGCCTAGGTAACCCAAAATAAGTAGACAGCTCATTCAAATAAGTAATAACTGGAACAGATTTCGTATTTCGTACGGCCTTTATGACGGCATACTTGGTAAAAGCATCAGAGATAACCAAAATGTGAGTGTTGCCCCGTTTACTCCTAATGAACGGTCCCAGATGGTCCACATGTATTTGGCGGAAAGGTAGAGGTTCCAAATCGCTATAATGTAAACATCCCTCGGGCTTACCGCCCCTCGATTTGTTATAACAACACTCCACGCACGCTGCAATATACTCCTTCATATATTTCCGCATACGAGCAAACCAAAAATATTTCTGAATGCGCTCAAGACTTTTCTCCAGTCCGTAGTGACTCACATCATCATGGCAATATTTCGCAATTCGCCATCGTACAGCTTTTGGTATAACCAGTCTCGGTCCCAGATGCTTTTCGCGATATAAACGATTGTTTCTCAAAACGTAGTCCGATTGGACTTGAGGATACTGCTCAGATTCTACCTCCCTACGCAGAATCTTAACAACGTTCCTCATCTTTAATTTGCATCGTGAATATCCAGTCGTCACTACCCACTTTCACGCTCATTATGAAACCCGCAGGTTCGGTTTCAACAGCTGGCAAATCAGGTGATCTACTTAAGGCGTCAACGTGAGCCATACGAGAACCTTCCCGATGAACAAACTCGCAATTAAATTCCAATAATTTTAACAGCCACCGTGCAACTTTCGGTTGTAGCTCCCTCGACGTCTTAGTTCTTGAAATTGCTGCGCAATCCGTTACCACACGAAAATATTTTCCCAATAAATAAATACGAAAACGCTCCAAAGTATCTACGACAGCTAGTACTTCCAATTCATAGCTATGATACCTAGCCTCAGTGTTAGAGCAATGTCTACTAAAATAAAATACGGGTTGCCACTTACCATCACCGTTAGACTGTAACAGAACACCAGCCAATCCCAAACAGCTAGCGTCCGTATGTACTTCGTGTTGTGCCGATACATTATATATTGCAAGTACAGGCTTACTGAAAAGGATTTCGATTAAGCTTTCAAATGATTTATGCTGCGACTCGCCCCATTTGAAATCGTTGGGCTCATTTTTACGTAAAAGCTCCGTGAGTGGTCGTGAAATTATAGAGTAGTTTTCCACGAATTTCCGAAAAAATCCAGTAAGGCCCAGGAAACGACGCAATTCCGTAATATTTGTTGGCACCCTGAAATTTTTTATAACACTGATCTTCTCGACTCCAGGCGTAATACCATTTCTATTCACCGTGTAGCCCAAGTATGATATCTCGCTCGCCAAAAATTTACATTTGTCTAAACGCAAGGTAAGTCCACAGTGTGCTAGTACATCCAAGAACTTATCTAATCGTTCCATTCCCTCTTTTACAGTTCTGCTAGGAATTACAACATCGTCGAGGTACGCCAATACTTCACCTGGGTTCATAAACTCTAAAATACGATTCATAACCGTTTGAAAAACAGCAGGGGCATTTACCAAACCAAAAGGCATCCGATTATACTCGTAGTGGCCATCAGAGGTGACGAAAGCTGTAAACTTTTTAGATTCCTCCTGAATCTCAATTTGATGGTAACCCATTCGCAAATCCAGTGTTATAAAATAATAATTCCCGGAAAGTTGGGCGAATTGTTCGTCCATTACCGGCATAGGGTACGGTGTTTTAACGGTTATCTTATTTAATTGTCGGTAATCTACACACAGACGATGTTCCCCATTTTTCTTGTCCACAAGAACTATTCCGGAGGCGTATGGTGAATCAGATTTACGGATTATGCGATTCTCGAAAAGTTCCTTAACGATATTGGCCACAACAGGACGTTTTGCAAATGGTATCTTATACGGTTTCGTACACACCGGTTCCACAGTGGTTAATTTTATCTCCATTTGCACTAAATTACACCTGCCCAATTCGCTTATACTTCCAGCGAAACACTGCTTATGCGTGTTTAGAATAATTTCCAACTGCTCGCCCTCATCAGGCGTAAAAATTCCCCGAGACTCTATCGCATTAATATTTTGCAGCCAGCACTTGCCCTCTTCTATAATTGTACGTTTCCCTTAACGGCACAGCAGGTCACGACCAATTAGTACATTTTCCGGAATCATCAAATCTTCAACAACAAGAAGTTCCGTTTTACATTTTGTGTCGTCCACTAAAACGTCTGCAATTATTTTTGAAGTACAGACGTATTCACCTCCCGCAAACCCTTTCAAAACAATTTTGCACTTCACAACATCACCGATTTCAACAGAAAATGTTTTTCTTATGAGGCAACGGTCACTACCAGAATCAATAAACGCTCCAGTAACAACATTGTTTATTTTAACGGCTTTAGAAAGTCTCCCCATCGACTCTGCAGTCTCGTGGATGATTTTGTTCACATTTGCAGATTCGTTTTGTCTAGACCTACAATCACTCGTTTTATGAGAAGTTCGATGGCACATATCACAACGAGGTTTTTTCTGAGGTTCGGTACACTTAACTGAATAATGTCCGTAGTTGGAGCAATTAAAACATTTAATTTTACCCAATGGATTACCATCGACCTTCTTCGCCGGTGCGGTGTGGGCATTGTTCTCAGTCGTATTCACCTTCGTCTTGTTGTTGTTATTCATTGGTGTCATTTTTATGTCATTATAGTTGCAATAACTTATTATATCGTTAAGAAGCTGGTTGCACGATGCATATTCGTTTGAAATTTTCCTCCTCAAATTATGGTCGTTAATACCATTAACGATATGTCGTGCTATGGCTGAATCGCCCAGATAGCCTTTTTTTTTCCAAACGCATACATTCTATAGTAATACTCCTGGGGACTCTCGTGTGCATAACGTATCATGGCTGTCATTTTTATATGAACATCAGCCGCGTTTTCAATGTGGGGAAAATCTGAAACGAATTTATTAGTAAACTGTGGCCAAGATAAAAATACTTCCTGTAACGAATCGACCCAATATTTAGCGCGTCCTTTCATTTTCTGTTGTACCGCAAATACAACAGAACGATCGTCCCATCGATAAGCTGATTTTAACAGCTCAACCCGTTTAACAAACTGTGTTGAATTAACAGACTCGTCCACCGAGGGATCAAAGTCCGGCAATAGCGAAATAATCTCCCTTACCTGGCCATACGGATTAAACATTTGTTGATTTTGTTGAAAAACAGGTTGTGTTGCTGAAAATGGTGTTGACATTACATTTGTCGTGATGGGCGTTGTAAATTGATGTTAAACGTACGTTGGTTCACGTTGCGTATAAATTGGTGGTTGATGCATTTGTTGAAAACAACCGTTGGTTGGTACTCCAGCTTGAACGAAAGTTGGATTTATATGTTGCGAAAAAGTAGTGCTTAACGGAATACTTTGGGCGTAAGTATTCACTTGATGTGGACGTGGTGCATCATAGCATGACGGTATGGTCTTCATTGTAGCCGGAATATTATCTACGTATATATTCGTTGACTGTACGTGGTGTGCGTTGTGGTTCGTTACCGCCGGAACATTATTCATATAATTAGACGTGTGCGGTTCGTGATGTACGGTGTATTGCGGCAAAACAAACGTTGTTTGTGGAATTTCCCCACCGTGAGACGTGGTTGACGATATTTGTGGTACGTTATAGTACGATGAGACAGTGTCGTTGCCTCCAATGGGCGGTCTTGCCCAGTAGAAACATAACGAGTTTTTACTGCTGCGGGGGACGTTACTGCATTCGTGTGTGCCTGGGAACGTATGGGGGATACCTCCGGTGACAAGAACTCTTGTAATGGCGATGATGCATCCACTGAGTCGAACTCCGATGCTCCGTACCTTTCGACCAACGAACGCGTGTTGGCAACCTGATTCTCCAGTGTAAGTATTCGTTGTGTCATACCATGGGGCGATAATTCCAGTAATTTCTGAGAATTCAATTCGTTGGAATTCTCAATACGATCAATTAACTGCCTTTTGTTCCCAGAACACTATATTCCCATTTCCCTGCATTTAGCCTGCAGTTTCTTCACGGTTAGTGTGTGTATATTCTCCATCGTATAAAATCAAAACAAGACGCGAAAAATTCTGATCCCACTTCTGATATGTCAAAGGATAGCACTTGTAAATTAAGTAAACGTTTTAAAATTGGTTTTTGAATTTTATTAAGTAAGAAAACAGATTAAGTTCATAAAATATATTGATTAGCTTCTAGCTCGTTCTAGTGCGTGTCTGCGAATGACCGTTTGTTTTTAAAAAGAAACATACGGCGTCTTCTCTGCCGTATGTTTAGTGACTATAAGACAGAGTTGTTTAATACGTTTATTTGACAGGGTGTTTCTAACTTGACAAAAGGAATTTTACAACACGAAATGAATTAAAATTTATTGATAATTTTTCATTCTTGACTGTGCTGGGAATTAAACCCAGGTTTCCACGGACAGGTTGCACTGACTAGTTTCGATTGTAACCACACAATCTCTTCGGAGGGGTTTGCCGTTTAACACTCGCCGCCATTGACGACGGATGACGTCGATAGTTAAAGATCAATCTTTAAAACAAATGGTATTTTACCTTGGTAGATCGAAATTTGCTTTGAATGAATAAATACCTATTTGAATTGATTTACATGCTCTTCTTTTCTTCTGTTTTTCGTACTTTTTGTCAAGAATTCTTCTTGAAATCCAAAGTACATTTTTTGTGTTTCATGCACTTGTCTTCCTTTTTCTTGTTGACCTTTTTCAGCACAACTTGAATTTTTATTTCAATAAACTGCGAAAAATATTGACAACAGGACGTTATCTATTTAGGAAAAATTGTATTTTTTTCTTTGGTTCCAACTTTACTACCTGAGACGTTGTCATTTACATGATATTATATTCAAACAGTAAATGCCACAAATTGTTCTTTTAACCAATAATAAAAATTTTAAGTTCACTTTTGAATGTATGTGCGTTATTTTACATTATGAATCAAACCTCACGATGAACCACCCTTTACAAACTATTGGTTTATTTTATATTAACAAAAGAGTAGCAAGTGCATTGCTGTATATTTTATAAGTGTAGAGTATAAATATACTACACCATTTTGAAAATTCTACTATGCAAGACCATTTGCATAATATTGTGAATAGGGCTAAAATTAAATATAAAATGAGATTCCCTAATTAGTTTAGTGTCTCGAGGTAGTCTCTTCCTTAAGCTAATTGGAGGCTATAAATTCGCAGATTATTAATTTGTGGGCGAACAGACGTCAATTTCTTACAATTGGAAAACAAGTAAATCAAAAACATTTAATAATTTAATAAGGGCGAAGGGACTTGTACGTACAATAATCTAGAGTTTGAAGATATATTTTGCATAAAATCTTGGCTGTTTTTATAACAAGTTCTCATAAGAAGAATACTGATTTTCAAATTGAATTTTTTTTGGCCTGAAAGTAAAAATTTTGCAGGCTTGAACTTAATTTGTTGGTAGGAGCAAGGTGTTCCGTGGTAAAAAAAAACTTGATAGATAAAATTTTTTTTTTTGGTTAGGACCAGTACTCAGGGGATGACCCCTACAAATGCAATGCATTGTGTTCGAACTAGGAAAAAGGTTATGGGAAGGAGGATAGTGGGAGTAGTTTTTGTGAACATTCGACTTGAACTTATTTATGTTGAAAGTGAGTGGGAAGACTTCAGCACGAAGGTTGTTCCACATACGAACAGTCCGGCCAAAGAATTTTCTCTGTAATGCGTTGTACGATTTACCGGCCAATCGACCACAAAAGGATGGGCTCTTAAGGAAAAACGTGTATTACGAACAAACATGCGGGTTTCGGGAACCAGATCCATAATTTCATCAGAACACATCCCATTGTAGTAACGATAAAACAAGCAAATACAACCCACATTGCGACGGTTCTCAAGGGAGTCAATAGAATTGGATACCCTACTGTCACCAATGAGAACATTCGCCCTCTCCTGCACTCGGTCGAGAAGCTCCAAAATAGACTTTGAAGCACCGGCCCATACATGAGAGTTGTATTCCATTCGCGGTCGGATATAGGTGGTATAAATAGTAAGGAGATCAGATGGAGTGAAGTATGTCTTACACCGTTTCAAAAAGCCGAGGCACTTGAATGCCTCTGTCGACACCTTAAATATATGTTCTGTCCATCGAACAACACATTGTATCCTCATGCCCAGAACATCAAGAAATTCTGATTCATCAATGATTATACCACCCATATATACAGATGAGGCTTTCGGGCACTAAAATCGACCCTATTCGCGCGACCCCATTCCAAGACTATATCAAGGTCAATGCAAAGCATATCATTTGTTTTGTCTCATAGCACCAACATCGAATACGCTTGGTCTATAATCAAATGAATACGAATGGCAAAGGTTGCTGTCATCTGCAAAAGAGTAGATACGGTTGAAAGTTTGAGTTATAAGGCATTTAGAAAAATAAGAAATAGAGTAGGAGAGAGAACGGAGCCTTGCGGCACCCCTGAATGAATCTTGAACTCGTTTGACGAAACCCCATCTAACACAACTCGTATAGTGCGATCTCTGAGAAAGCTCGATATAAATCGAGAGAAATTATCACCGACACCAAATATAACAAGTTTTGACAAGAGTGCACCATGCCAAACTCTTTCAAACGCCCTGGAAATATCTAAAGCAATTACCTTACTTTCGCTAAAATGGTGAATAGAACGGCACTATTTTTCTGATAACAGGGCCAGTAAGTCTCCAGTAGAGCGACCTCTGCAAAAGCCAGATAAAATACATGGATATTTCGACAATCTAAGCCTTTTTTATTAATGAAGTCCTTTAAGTGTTGCATTTTTCTCTGTTTGATATGTGTGAGCGTTTTTTTTTAAAGAGGATGGGGGTAAACTAACAACATATTTACTGAAATTTTCGCATAAAATCAAAATCGGCTCTTTTTGTTGTTGTTATTTTTGGTTGCATAAAATCCATACATTCATCTAAAATTTTGTTTTATTTTTTCTATAGATTTTTTTTTTAACTACTTGGTTCTTTGGCGTTGTTGCAATTGTAGAGATAGTTACTTTGGCTGGTTTACAAAACTAACTCAACTTTAATTCAAATGGAATTTAGGATTTTGATTGTGTGTTCTCACACACTCTCTCTCTTATACACACACACACAATAACATACATTTTCGTTTATTGCAACGTATAGATTTTGTGGCATGTACAATATGTATTGCATCTTTTTTATGTAGCATTCTATTTTTATATACATACATACATATGTAGATGTATTTGCATGTATGTTTGCATGTTATTGCATGCACCAGTAGTTAGTCTTCGATTGCTAAAATTGCATTTTGGTGAAAAGGTCCGTAATTCTATTCTATAAACTTGTATGCAATTCGCACTCTTTTTTTTTTCTTTTTCATTTTCCTTTCAAAATTGCATTGCGTACGCGTTTTTCTGTGTTGATTCCCCCTCCAGTTTGATTGATTGGGTTTTTAGAAATTTTTTTTGGCGAACAGGGGTTTTAGTTTTCTTTGTTCCTTTAGTAGAGTTGTGTTTTATTTATAAACCTTTACTAAAGTGCACCATAGTATATTTTAAACTCTAGGCTCGGTGGGTTAATTGCAAAGTTTATTTTGCCATATGGATTTTATAGCATATTTCGATTTCTTATTTCCTTGACCGAAATAGGCAACACCTTTTCCATTAGACTGCTTCTATACAGAGCGCTCTTCCGATCTTAAGATCTAAAATCAGTACAAAATGTTTTGCTGATTGGGGGCATATTTAACTCTAAAGCATATAATACACGGAATGTGAAAAGCCACATGCGCATTTGGCTTTGACGTAATCTTGGCGTCATTACACAACACGCACTGACCATTTGAAGTGACGTCAAAATTAAGTCAGAACCCAATGAATATGTGGCTTTTCACATTCTGTGTAATATAGACTTAATAAACAGAATTACCTTAAGCCGGATAAATTTTTGTTTAAGTTGCCTAATTTGAGCTGAACTCGATTTCGACTGCACTCGAAATATCTTATCGAACGAATTTGCATTTGGTATTATGGTGCACATACGATACACAGAACAAATAAAAATTGACTTCAATTAAAAAATTTGTGATATAAATTAAGAAATTAATTCAATTTGCACCAGTAAACAAATTAATAGTATTGATTACATTTTTAATTAATACTGATTTTATTTTTGATTAATGCTTTAATTGTTAAAAAGCTTTGGAGAATTTTTTCTGTGTAAAAAAGCACTATTGTGAATCTTAGTCATCGTCCACACTTGCAATTTTTCTTGCACTTCTTGAGTTTATGGGTGAGAGGCGTGAGAAGATTGGGGAGGGGTACTCAGTTTCATGGACTCTGCAATTCCGTTTTGTTATTCTCACACTTTTTAACTTAAAGTTGGCTGTAGGTGTATTTATATTTTTGTATGAAATCTAAAAGGGAGATGAGGAAAGTCAAGATAAAAATACAAAAATTGCAAAACTATAATTTCATAATGCCATTCAAAGTACATTTCTACATCTACAATTATATAATCTGACACTTTAAATAATAAAAAATTTAACAAATAGAATATGTGAATTTTTTCTTATTCATAAATTATTTTTAATTATATTAATCATTTTTTTCGAATGTTTTGTTTTTAAGGTTGCAGTGGGTGTGGAAAAAGATCGAAACTGGCTTAAACAAAATAATTTCTATAAGGTTTCGTTGCAGTTTCGTTTCACAATGCGGTATTTTACGAAGGGGTTTTAAACAAATAATTAAATTTGTAAATACTTACGAAAAAAGGACTTCGAAAGAATATGCTGCTTTCGCAAAATTAAACTTTTGCAAATTGTTCAAAAAAGGTTTCGCATGAATTACACAGTACAACATTTTTCAGCTCATTGATTTGGGACAGAATTAGGGTTGCCAGTCGGGCTTGTTTTGGCTGGATAGTCCAGCTTTTTAATGGCCTGTCCAGTTTCAAGCTAAAAAGAAATTTGTCCAACTAAAAAAATTTTCCACAAAATGCTCTTAATATTTATTGCTTTAAAATAATTTTTATAAATTTCCTTATTGGAACATAATGCATCTGCAATAGCGCCAAAAGAAAGAAATAGAATGTCTTTCGATCTTATAAGAGCGGAAATATTAATAAGAATAAACTTAGAGGAATCGTGCAAAAATTTTCAAAGTTTTTTGCCAACCTCTAAGGTTTGGAATTAGTAAAGGCCGTAAGTGCAAATACAAAATATATGTGGCAGAAAAAATTATTTTTTTTATTAATTTGCTATAACTTTTTTACTTCAAAGTACAAAAATATCTTGTAGCTTTTTTTGTTTTGTTTGCGTCTTTTTGGTATGATATTTTGTTTTCGTTATTTAATTTTAATTCTTAAATACATATCGCTCATTTGCTGGAAAAAGTCATAATTGAAGTGTTCAATTTGCAAAAAAGTCAATGGGAAAATGATATTTCTCTCAAGAGCTGAATATGCAAGATTTTTACATCAATTTTTTACTTAAGATAAATATAGGAGCGATAATTAATTCTACATTAAAATAAGAAACTAATTTTTTGAGTTATGACGTTGTTCCAGCAAATGAGAGGTATGTAGATTAGACCGTCTCAGTTTTTATACTTTTTTCGAAATTCCTTCATGAACATCGATTTTCTTTATCTACTATAAAAATCAAGAAATTTGGTGTATAACACTTAAATATTGATGAATGGGAAGTGGTCTCTCAAATCGTTTTTTCATTTTTTTAGGCGAAATACCTTTTTTTCAAAAAATGGAAAAATCTTGATTTAGTAATTTGCCTCAAACTCAAGCAGTTCTGAATGGATTTCAACATCATTTCATGCATTAGAAAGCTTATTAAATTTCCTAAATGTTTCTTAAAGCAACATTGCCATTTTGTTCGATGGTTTTTTATTCATAGCACTACAAATTCAGATTTTCAAATACAAACTTAACATTTTTTTTAATTTTTGCTTACCTTTTCATATATAAAAATTGAACGAGGCAAAACTTTTATATTCTGTAAATGCAGTATGGTAGGAAATTTTAAAATAAAGATTTTGGTGTAAATAACAGTCGTATTCTATTAAGAAAAACTGCAGTTTTAGTTGAAATGTTGAAAGTTGTTTATTTATAAATATAAAAAAAAAATAATATTTTGGTAATAACTTTTTTGTATCTGAACCGATTTTTCCGAGTTTTTCAGCAAATATGTTTTACTAAAGATTTCCGATCTTTTAATATATTAGACGTATCCATAGGTCACATAACAGCTCTAAAATTTAAGTTTTTATAAAAATGTGGATGCTTTTTAGCCCATTTTTGGAGTATTTTGCTAATAACTTAACCATTTCTTAACCAATTTGGCAGATTTATATACCCACGTCTTAAGGAAGAAATTTACCATTTACTTAGATTTAATTTTAAAATAAAGATTTTGGTGTAAATAACAGTCGTATTCTGTTAAGAAAAACTGCAGTTTTAGTTGAAATGTGTAAAATTGTTTATTTCTAAATTTTCTTCTATTGCATTAATATATTATAAAGTAAGAACATATTGGTTTTTTTATTTTTTAAAATTTGGTAAAATTATGCTTTTGTTGGAGTTTGGATGCGTTTTGTGAAAATGTTCGACGACTTAAATTAAATCATTTTGGGTGTGGCACTTCCCATACAAAGACGTTATACATTTCTGTATATCTGGAGAACGAAGCGAGCTAAAGTTCCCAAATTAGGTACAAACATATCGGTTATCAATACACAGCATCCCTCAAAATATGGGCGGGATTGGTAAAGTGGGCATGGTACCTCCCGTACAAAGATATTATTGAAAATACTCAAAATTTTAAATTTTAGGGCTCTAGTATGACATATGAACACGTTTTATATATCAAAATATCAGAAATTTTTAGCAGAATATATTTCCCGAAAACCCTGCAAGTTTTTTCCCAAAAATGGAAGAGTAATGCCCAAAACAAAATTTTTTATTTAAACATACCCATTTTCGGAAACAATAGATCTTTCCGAGTCCAAGCGTTATAATCTAAGTAAATGGTAAATTTCTTCCTTAAGACGTGGGTATATAAATCTGCCAAATTAGTTAAGAAATGGTTAAGTTATTAGCAAAATACTCCAAAAATGGGCTAAAAAGCATCCACATTTTTATAAAAACTTAAATTTTAGACCTGTTATGTGACCTATGGATACGTCTAATATATTAAGAGATCGGAAATCTTTAGTAAAACATATTTGCTGAAAAACTCGGAAAAATCGGTTCAGATACAAAAAAGTTATTACCAAAATATTATTTTTTTTATATATATTTACAAATAAACAACTTTCAACATTTCAACTAAAACCGCAGTTTTTCTTAACAGAATACGATTGTTATTTACACCAAAATCTTTATTTTAAAATTTTCTACCATACTGCATTTACAGAATATAAAAGTTTTGCCTCGTTCAATTTTTATATATGAAAGGGTAAGCAAAAATTAAAAAAAATGTTAAGTTTGTATTTGAAAATCTGAATTTGTAGTGCTATGAATAAAAAACCATCGAACAAAATGGCAATGTTGCTTTAAAAAACATTTAGGAAATTTAATAAGCTTTCTAATGCATGAAATGATGTTGAAATCCATTTAGAACTGCTTGAGTTTGAGGCAAATTACTAAATCAAGATTTTTCCATTTTTTGAAAAAAAGGTATTTTGCCTAAAAAAATGAAAAAACGATTTGAGAGACCACTTCCCATTCATCAATATTTAAGTGTTATACACCAAATTTCTTGGTTTTTATAGTAGATAAAGAAAATCGATGTTCATGAAGAAATTTCGAAAAAAAATGAAAAGTGAGACGGTCTAATGTAGATATATAGTACATATGAATGAACTGAAAAAATTTAAGCTTAGTTATATTTTGTTATGTTAGTATTGTAGTAAAGTATTATAAAAAAAAAACAATGTAATAGTATTAATGTCATACTCGTACATATGGGTATTTTTTAATAAAATTGTTTGTACAATAAACAAGTAACTTTTCGTGAAAATTTTATTTCAAAATGTCCAGCTTTTATTTTAATATCCAGCTTTTTTAATTCACATGTCCAGCTTTTTGATAATCTGGATCTGGCAAGCCTAGACTGAATTCTGACAATTGCACTTGAAAGTAGGCCCAAAAATAAAAACTTCGACATCATTAGTTTTTTCAGGTTGGATACATTAATAATATAATGGGCATACGAATTTTTTGTGCTCAAGGTAGATTTTTATCACTTTTTTTATATTTTACTACTTTCACGTGCAATTGTTAGAATTGAGTCCCAAAATCATGTGTTGTTCTCTGTTATTTTCAGTGTACGTATCGTAAGTTTTAAGGCTTTAAAAAAGTCGTTATGCCGGTGCTTTGGAATTGATTTTGGATCTAAGTTTAATTAAAGAACTTTTTTCATATTTCCAATTAAACCATTTTAATAAGAATAAAAGTATATTTGTTTTCCTAGTTACTGACAAATTGTACCACGATTAAATTTGTAAATTTGAATGTTTAAGTGTATCCTTTTGGTTTATGTAGTCCAATATTCATAGGCCCTTTAGAGTTTTTTCTATTTATTTCGTTTCGTTTTAATTCAGTACAAATTTGATTTTGTTAACCTGAAAAAGCTGATTTACGCAAATACCTAAAAATTGTTTTTCCAATTCTGTTTCCTAATGTTTTCTGTATACATGTATGTATGAGTGTGTGTGTGTTTTTTTCAGAAATACACGTTCATACACTTTACAATGCAAGAGTTTGGTTGGTTTTGTTTCATCAAAATCGTTTTATTTTATTTTTAATTTTTAAGCCTACTCGTACAAAATGTATGTAAATTGTAAATTTTGTAATTGTATAGATAATACTTGTGTTTTTCGTATAAACATTTTTAAAATATAATATAATAGTGTTACTTTGATACCAGAACGTATAACGCATTCGTTTACTGTATTTATGTCTGTTCAGCTACAAAAAATCTTAAACAAATAGTAATATATAACACCACTGTAGATTCAAATACATTTGTATATTTTAACCATTTTGTAATTTGGTTCCAATCCACAAAAGCCTGTTTTGCTCTCTTTTAAAACAAAGGCTTAGACGCATACCTAAAAATTTAAAGATACATACACGCTTATGCATTGCACTTCGTTGTGCTTGTATACCTTTTAAAAATTTCTGACCCGCACTAATATTTTTTAGAAAAATTTTTTTTGACCACAAAAATTTTCTAAGAACATTTTGTCGCGTCTGATCTACAATTTAATTTAAAGCAAAAGTCATTCGTAGAAGTTTTTTCTCTAAGTGCATACTCTTATAGTTTTTGGTAGTCATTATGCTCGTAAATATTTATAAAGGGTGTGTTTTTAAGGCCGATAGAACTTAAAATTGTAAAAAAATAACACAAAGAATTAAATTAGACAGAAGTTAGGAAGAACATGTAAAGCAATTAAAAAAATAGATAATCATTCATTCAAAAAAAAACCAAATTTCGATCTACCAAGGTGAAATACCATCTGGTTTAAAGATCGATGTTTGACTATTGACGTCATCCGGCTTCAATAGCCAAGTGAGTAAAGACGGCAAACCCCACTGAAGAGATTGTGTGGTTAAAATCGAAACTAGTCTGGGCAACCTGCCCGTGAAAGCCTGGGTTCAAATCTCAGCTCAGTCAAGAATGAAAAATTATCAATAACATGTTAATTAATTTCATGTTGTAAAATTTCTGTCTTCATAAAATAATTCAATGAAAATTAAGTTCAATGAACGTAAGCCTAATTAAAATATCTATATTTGGATTAAAAACCATTGATAGTTTAATAAAATAACCACAATACTAATTAAAGAATTAAATTTTAATCTAAACAACATGACACTAACATATAATAAAATTTAATAATTTCAAGCACATGGGTACCACGGTTCATCTTGCAAAACCGCATTTTAAACGTCAAATTTTTTTTATTTCTGAAGAAAATAGGTCCAATGTGTAAACAGCACCAAACGGTGGTTTTCTGGATGTATGTAGTCTATACGGTCTGTTGTGGATTTGTCTCACTTTATATGCGGCAATTTTGTCTAATAACAAACTCATTAACCCAAAAAAGAACCGTACGCCATAAAAATCAAGAAGTCGGCTATATGTCACCTGATTCGATGAATGGATTTCAAAGTAAATTAGAAAAATTTGTTAGCGTTGTTAAAGGGTGATGCCATGTTTCCACGGTACGTGCTTCGCTCTCGATTCATGCTTCACACCCTAATCATGAAAGAAGCAACCTGCTTCGCCATACAAAATTTTGAGAGCGAATCAGGTAGATTCATTTTGAATCTACTTGCGAAGCAGGAAAGATTCCTCTCTTCTCTAATATTTATCGCAAGTTTATCTGAACTAGCTGAATAAATCGTTTGTGTTAGCGTTGTCAACTCGGTGCGTTTTGTACCATTGTTGGTGCTTTTTTATACTTTTTATAATGATGAAAATATTAGCTTTATTAATTTGGAATAATTATTATAAATTTGTGATCTCTTTTTAAAAAGATCTAAACAGAATTTATTAAATGAATGTACGAAAATGTATCACCTTTTTTATTAAGTTTTTTTGGTATTTTTTTCTAAATATATTCAGGGGTGGTCTGGAAATCGAAAAAACGCAAGTATTTTGAAGTTCTTTTTAATACACTCTTAATCCCATTTTTTATAATTTTCTTATAGAATTCTGTATAAAAAGAGAAATATTTGTATTATATTGTATTGGAATTTCTTCTACTACAAAAATCTTTTTAAAAAAACGACTTTTAAATTCTTGCGTTTTGCGGTTTCGATTTCCAGAACACCTCTGATTATCAAAGGCTGTTTTATTGTTATATTTTTAATATGAAAGTATTAAACTTCTGAAAACAAACATTATTTTTTAAATATTTTAATAAAAGGATAAATAGATAACTATTGTTAATTTTGAATCCGTACTATTAATCGTAGATCCCTTTTAAAAAAGTTTTGTATAGAATTTATGCAATTAAAAATAATTTGTTATCTAATACAAATGAATACAAGCAAATTTGTTTATTTTGTTTATGTTTTTTTTTTCTTTTTTCTAAAAAAACCTGAACTGCAAAAGGCTGTTTTATTCTTATACAGTAGAATCGCGAAATGTTTCAGGGGTTGTATAGTTTTTCGAATTATTAACTTTTCTAAGCGGTATTATTATCTTGCTTAACCTTCTGTCAAAAATTAACAAAAAGTCTCTAAAATGTATTTAAAAAAAAAAAACAAAAAAAAATAACATTTGATTCCTTATGGAATGTGCGATCGGTTTCGCACTTTGCTTAAGCAAATGTCAGTTTCAAAAAACTTAACAAAAATATGGTTCAATATCGTTTTACCCATATGATATACATGTATTCGAACAGTTGCTTAAGCCAACTTAAGCACATTATATTTCGGTCTTTTTAGAGCGGCACAGGGGCGCTAAAATTTGGTGAGATTAACTTTTTCGCGATTATACTGTATTTTTAATATTCAACTATTATGCAAAATTAATTCAATAAGCTTTTAAAATAAAAAAACAAAGTCTAAACTTGCTGCTTTTTTTAAATTAAGTGCTTTTTCTCCATTTTGGCGCGTTTCAAAAATTCACAGTTACCAACGCAGATTTTTTTAATTAAAGACAACTGTCAAATCGAAGCAAGTAGACAAGTCGTGTAAACACCATGATTCATTCGCATGATTCAGAGAGCGAAGCAGGTGATTCAAGTCGTCGTGGAAACATGGCATGAATCTATTCATGATGATTCCCCAGTGTATGCACTGATCATAAATGCCAAAAAAGTGAATGCAGTATGCCATTTCGTTTGACAGCTAACCAGTGTGGCCATCTTAGCAGCTAAATTTAGCATTAACCATTTTTATTTAGTTGGAAAATATTCCTTTTGCTCTTGGCATTTTATTTAGCAATTTTAGAAAATGTTTTTAGCTTTTTAAGCATTATTTTAAAAATTTGGACGAATAGTTTTATTTATTTTACTTCAATTTTTTTAACAAATAGAATCTGGGAATTATTTATTTTCATAAGATACTTTATTATATTCAACATTTTTTTTATTTTTTATTTTTCGAATTTATTCTATGAGCTAAATTTGAGTTATTCTTTACATTTTGAGGACAGACTTTATACACTACCAGACTATTATCTTGTATCTTATTGTTACATTTTACCTTAGCTATCCTTTGGATAGCAATGAAGTAGACACCAGCAGAATGTAATGCATTTTCTGGCCCGCTACGGCCTTCGTCAGCATTCTTTTTGTCACACTTTATAAATTGAATGTATTTTACTCAACTTTTTTAACAAATAGAATCTGGGAATTATTTCTTTTCATAAGCTACTTTATAAAGTGTGTCCTAAAAATTTAAGGAATAGAACTATTACAAAAAGGCTTTATAAAATACATAACTGAAATTTGGCTCATAGAATAAATTCTAAAAAAAAAAAAAAAAAAAAAAATGTTGAATTTTAATATTTTTTATAAATTATTATATTATATTATACTCTTACGTTTAGAAACATCTTACCTGTCTTGATAAAAAATAGAATATTCAGGGAATATTAAAAATGACCTCATCATGTTGATTGTAAATATAATTTGCCTTTTATTATTACGTTATAAAAGTCTATAGCGTAAATGTTTGAAAACATTTTTTGCTTTAAACTGCTGAACAAATAATAATTTTTAAACTTTTCTCAAACTATAAGAAATGAAATGATCTAAAAAAATTTTATAGGATAGAAATGAAATCCTTTTGATTTTGCATGTTTTAGAGGTTTGCGGGCCCCATAAATCTTAAGTTTAATCTCAACTACATGTGCTACATAATTATATGTATCTGATGTTTAACCAAAATCTACGCTCTTGTTTAAATATAACCATTTATTTTAAATTTGTAACAAAAACTTTTAGCATTATTTTAAGCATTTTTTTAACTAATTTTTAGCATTTTGTCTAATGCCAGATTAAGCTGTTAAAATTCTTGAGATATGGTCACACTGCAGCTAACCCCTTTGTAAGTTAAATCGGGCTTATAAAATACCCTTTACTAACATGTTTGTTTTATTTGTTGTTCTTAGTTGGTGTTATTGCATGTGTGTCATTTTTCTAAACAGTTAAATAAATATGTAAATTTAAATATGAATTAGTTAAATTTGTATACAAGAGTTTTGTCCTTTAAAAAATTTCGATTATGCACTATTTATTTTTTAAAGCTTGATATTTTGATTGTATTCAATTATCTGAAGGTTTAGAACTCATGATATTTATATATTTACACATAAGTTTTAAGCTGAATGATATCAAATACATACCTTCGAGCAGTGTGACCATTTTGGCATTATTGCAGCTAAATTTAGCATTAACAATTGTTATTTAGCTGCAAAATTTTCATTTAGCACTTGCCATTTTATTTAGAATTTTTAGAAAATGTTTTTAGGTTTCTTAGCATTATTTATTTTAAAAATTTGGACGAATAGTTCTATTGATTTTACTTAAATTTTTTTATAAAGTATAAAAAATTTTGACTAAAAATAGTTGTACCCAAATTAAAATTTCGTATAAAAATGGATAACTCTTATATTAAGAAACATCTTACCTGTCTTGTAAAAAAAAATTGAATATTCAGGTAATATTTGAAAAGCATTTATCATGTTGATTGTATAATATTATTTGCCCTTTGATATTACGATATAAAAGTACAAGTAAATTTTACTTTGTATTTAGATATAAATTCAATAGTGTAAATGTTTAAAAACATATTTGTCCTGAACTGATAAAAAAATAATAATACTAAAGCTTCGACTACTCTTAAATAATACAAAATAGAATGATCTAAAGAAAATTTTTTATCATAGAAATAAATCGTTGCAATTTTGTATGTATCAGGGGTTTGTGGACCCCTTAGTTTAAAATTTAATCTCAAGTACCTGTGCTACATATTTATATGTATCACTTTAATAAATCTACCGACTTGTTATATAATCATTTGTTTCAATTTCGTTAAAAAATAAGTCACTAAAATGTAATTAGTATCGAATGATATTTCATACTGGTAATACATTTTTAACAAAAATCTTAAAAAAAAATTTTGCATTATTTTTTGCATTTTTATAAAATCATTTTTAGCATTTTTTGGCCATGTCTAATGCCAAAATTAGCTGTAAAAATTTTTAAGATCTGGTCACACTGCCTCAGAGAGATAAATCGATAAATAAAGGCTTTACATTTAACATATAGATGTCGAAATTATGGTATCTTTAATGTAGACAGCATTTTTTGTACATATTTATTACCGGCAATACATGTAATAATCTTTAGTAAATTTTCGTTGATAGTTATTGCTAACAAAAACCGTAAAATTTTATTGTCAGTTGAGTGTTGCAGTGTTAAAAATCCATGTGTAATTAAACATATTGTGTGTAATTTTTACTTGCATGTGTAGCACATGTGTAATCTGTGTGTAATTTAAATTCAAGTTATATTTTTTCATTAATTTTAGACAGTCAAGATTTTCTTTTCGAACATTAGGTTTTTGTCACTTTTTTCAGTTTCCATCACAGTCAAACTTGCTTTTTAACCCCTGCCTTTTTTCACTTTCCATATCATGTTATCTTTCCCTCTCAACAATAAACGTAAACTTTTTGCAAGGAATCTTTCATAAGCTGCGTTCGAGAACACAAAAGTTTTAACTATTTTTTACTGAACTTTACTGCATTTTACTAAATTGTTTTCGCGTACACAAAATACAGTAAATGAGAACACAAACTGAGAGCGTAAAGTGACAGTTTTTGACTGATTACTTACAAATTTTTACTGCAGAATTTTTGCAGTAAAATTTAGTAAAACAATAAACCATATGTTTCAAAAGGTAAACAAACAAAAGAAGCAAACAAAAGGCATACAAATTGTGAAATAATTGTTTAAAAAAAAGAAAAGTTGAAACAAAACTAAAATAAAAACAAAAAATGAATAAATATTAATTAATTAAACTTGTTTGTAAAGAATTTATATGGCTAAATACCAACTTTTGAAACTTTGTTTTGTTAAGTTAATTTTTTGGAGTTGTAAAAGTGTCAAGTACTCGGATACTTAGAACAGCCCTTGTTTTTAAAGTTATCAATAGTAAAAAAAGTATTCGTGTACTATTGATCAAATTTAGCCGGACACAAATTAGCAAATCCAAATAAAATAAAAAAACAAACAAATATGAAAGATTACATAAAATAATTTGTTTGTATTTTCCAAAAATATTCGTGTTATAAAAAGTATTTAATTGAGTACCGATAAGAAAAAGAGTTAAGTAGTCAAAAGTGTAAACATTTTTCAACACTTCAATTATTTGCCATCAGCTGTTGCCTTTATTTTACAAATTTTGCGTTCGCGTACTTTTTTGGACAACAGCTTTTTGTGAGAGCAAATTTTTAAGTTTACGAATTTACTGCATTTTACTGTAAAAGTACTCAAACGCACCTATAGTGTGAACCCAGAGCAATACCATATTTCCATGTGTAAACCGCAAAGTCATACATATATACAACATGCCTTCACATTAGTTAAGCACAGTGATGTTATTCGTAGGGAAAAATCCCTATTCGTAGGGATTTTCTTCTAGAAAATGGCCGTAGGGAAAAGAAGGGCAGACATTTTGAAATCATTAAAATGTAGGGACTTTTAAGAAATGTGACAAAACTGTAAAAAGTTGTCAATCTTTTTTGATTTGTGATAAAATACTAATAAAATTGTTGATGCGGCAACATTAAAAATTGTTAATCTTTTTGCGTGATCGCCTGCCCCGGTTTCAATTTTTTATTTGAACTTTGTATTAGTACGTTTTGGAAGTCATCCAGTATTTAGTTTAAGAAATGTTGTGAATTAAACATAATATGTTTGCCGGTGTAAATAATATGGTTAAATTACCCATAATATGTTTAACATTTTCGTTAAAAATAGTTTTGTTAGATATGACCATATTAAAAAATAGCTTCGTTGCTTTGAAATGACCCCAAGAGATAGAAAATCGTACAAATAAAAGTGTAAATTGCTTCCATTCAATAAAAAAAGTTCGGGTCTACTGAAGTTCGGGTACGGCTTCGGTCTGAAAAAGTGCGTACGGTCATTCACTAAAAACTGGATTCACGCCTGTTAGATTGTGGGCGGAATCGGTGGACAGTAATACAAGTTGCACATAAAGACGCTTTGCGTGAAACACAATGGTCTCAGTTGTATTGTGTCTTTTGTAAGGTCCCATATTCGAACGCTTAGCCAACCGAAAATGTAGAAATGTAAATATAATGTAAACAGCTGATCGTTTCTGTTGTAAGGAAATCAATACAAATGCTTAACTGACTGTAATGTCACAAAATCGTAACATGCCAACCTGTAGAAAATAGAATTTCATTACAAGGTTACGTGACAGTTGTAGATAGTGATGGGCTGCTTGTATATTAAATGGAATGCGGTTAATTCACTCTTTTTCTTTGGTACTTTTTCAGTAATAACGTCTGTGAACTTTTGACAAAATAACTTACAATACATACATATTGTTATTTATGTATACAAATATATGTTTAGATGTATAAAATAAAAAAATGCATACATATACACAAACCATAAAAACTGTGGTTTTAAATGGTATCAAAACTTAGTTTTGTCAATGCACAATTTCAAAATTGTGCAAGTACACGTGTATGTATGTATATGCTATCATACATATTTGTTTATTGTAAATCTATAATATAAATAATAAATATTAAATTATTTATGTATTTATACATGCAAGAAATACAGTTTTAATACCATTTAAATCACTTGGTACTTTTCCTGCAATGCGGTCACCATTTGAACATTTTAAATTCCCATCACTGTATGTGTTGTTTTATCTATACTAATGCTTCTTTGCTTATGTTTTTGAAAAACAGATGACACGTTCTTACATGTTCTATAAGTGCACCAACGAGCTTACAGTACTTTACGGTACGTTACATTGCATTTCATTACATTTACGGTCGGCTAAAGCGGCCTTTAAAGTCTATTTTAAAGTATAGTAAGCTACAATTTCATTAAATATGTGCATAGAGCCTCTTAAGCAACATACATTGACTAAATTATCCGACTCATAGAATTTTGTTAAATCTTATAATCAAATAGATTTCAAATACTTTTCATAGAGTAATTTATACAACCAAACAAAAGCCAAAATTAAATCAATTTAAAGTCATAATCATACATATAAATACAGCCCAAGGCTAAATTCCTACATTACACTATATTAACATTAATACTGGAAAAATAAAGGAAAATTGAATAAGTAACAACACAAAAATATCAACTTTTCTCGTGTCATACGCCTAAAGGCGGCAACACTTTAACAGATGCATACATTATACACTCACAAATCCTTACACACAGTTACACACACATACATATCATATCATTATAAGGATGACAATAAAATTACTTAAGCCAGTGACAATTTTCAAATGAAAAATTGTGAAGAAAAGGAAAAATAATGATAAACATTGGAAAGTTTATTCTTTTTTTACTTTCTCGTGTACAGCGTTTAAATAAAAGAAATCTGATACTTTTTTATGACATAAACTGACACTTTTTTCTTCCTTCTGCCAGATTCTTTCTTAAGCAAGTACAAAACGGTAGTTGGGGGATGGGAAGGGAGTTTCATCTCAATAAGGGTATTGTATGCAAATAAAATTACTTTAGAGATTTTTATTTTGATACAAGATATTTTATGAATTCCATAAGAGGAAATTTTTTTTAACAATAACTTGTTTCCCTTTCGCTTAAAAAAAAAAGATTCTTCTTATTTGTGTTGCCAAAACACAAAATCACTTAAGGCGCTATATGAGCATATGAATATGTGTTTGTTTGAGTGTGAATATCATTTTCAAACTTTATCCTTAAACCATCAACCCATTCCACCTCCCTAAAGGATAATTTTCACATAAAAAAAGGAATAACGGAAAAACTCTAGAGTGATTTGTTTGTCAATTTACATATTCATTCTCGTACATTATGTTTTGCTTAGACGACTTATATCCGTAATGTAAATATGAGAGAAAAGTATGAAAGGAAGTAAATCCTTTAAAATACAGTACTGTTTATTGAATGATTGTGTGTGCGTGTGTACTTTACTAAGCCATATGCACAAAAGAAAGTTTGCATGTCATATTAACATTCAAAATATCTACATACAAATATTCATACATTTGGTAATTGTATGGTATATTGAATACTGGCAATTGAATTAAAACCCATTCCATTTGTTGCCACCAGTTATTTGTAGCGTTAATATGATAACTACAACAGCAGTTATAGCAGCAGTTTCAGAGGAAGCTGCCTGACATTTATACTCCCTGAGCGCTTCCAATTCATTGAATCATATGTTTCATATTTTTAAAATAACTTTCTGTCTATAAATAAAACTTATAATCAAATAATTGTTAGTTTATCCATTGATAGAATCTCGCAAATGTTGTAATACGAGTTAAATTTATACAACAGAAAAAAAACTGGTAGTGTCAATTACATTTTGTAATTTATCACACTTATAACTGCATTTAATTGTAATTGAAAAAAACCAAAATCTGGAATTTGAGTTAAATTTTTTAATAATTTACAGTTATTTTTTTTCTATTAAGTTAGAGAAGGAGCTTCTAGAAACATACATATCTATATATAAAAAACAGGATGTGTGTATGTATGTAACGTATGGACTCCAAGACGGATTTTTATGAAATTTTCAGGGAATCTTCAGAATATTCAGGCGGGGGACTCTGTGAAGTCTGATTTTTGGTCTGCGGGCGGAGGGGCGTGGCAAAATCCAATTTTCATAATGCACCACCAAAGACATATACATATATTTATTTGTTTTTGCTTTTTTTTTTTTTTTTTTGAAATCCGTTGTCCAATGTCCAATATTAAACTCTTAAATCATTTATGTAGTTCCGAAGATATTTTCAAAAAAACTATGTTAATAATGATCCAATATAAAAATTTTAGAACTTTGGAAATGTTGCATTCAAAAATCCGAGCTTTCGGTTTATTTACAAAATATTTACATCATTCGATAACACAAGATATTCCGCGCTTACTAAGGTGCAACGATTTACAATAAGTTAAAAATCTATATATATAAAACAGGATGTGTGCAGGATGCAACTTAAACGCACCAAAGTTATGCAACATAACCAGATTGACCATCAAAAACTGTTCACCAAATTTAATCGAGGCAACAATCATCGGTGACAGATTCAAAGGCGAAGACGTACTTTTTCAACGAATTCCGATGATTTCCAACGATTTACCATTCCAATTCAAGCGGCTCCAATTCCCTTTGCGTCTTGCTGTTGCTATAACCATCAACAAAACACAAGGACAATCATTGACTATTGCTGGCTTAATTTTGGAAAATTCATGTTTTTCACACGGCCAGTTGTATGTGGCTTGCTACCGAGTTGGCACGCCAAAAAATTTATACATTTTTACACCAATTAAAAAAACAAAAAACATTGTCTATCCGCTGGCCTTAAGATGAAGTAATAAATAAATATAATTTCCAATTTTCCTTATATACATGTGTTTCTTTTTTGATTGAGCCCATATCTACACCATATGTAAGTTATTCTGTAAAAAAACTTTATGATAGTTATTCCATGGATTTTTATTTAAAGGCCGTAAATTTCGTTAAAAGCTCAATTTAAATCGTGTGGTAATACAACACTAATGTTTGCTTAGGCCAGCTAGTATTGAATAATTTTCGATTCTCTTAAAGTAATTTCGTTTATGAGTATTTTTTAAGGGAACGTGTACACAAAAGCTCTCCATCTATTCCTGTCTTGCGCCATGTGACGTATTTGTGGCCATGTGAGCCCTCGTTGTCGATGCTCCGCTTCCACCGATCATCTCCAAGTTGTTCTCTGGCGTCCAACATTGCATCTATCCTCGGGGTTCCACTGTAGACTGGCCTTTGCTTATGTCTGTGATGTCTTTTCGAAGCGTGCGGCCTATCGAATATCATGGGCAATGGGAGTTTGGTTACAGCATGATAAAAGAGCGGGGTTTTAGATGTGGTTGGACCAAAATATTCTGTTGATGCTGCCCAGAAATTTATAAACAAATACTTTAAGTTTTGGCGATAAAGATTAAGTAACTTTCCATGTTTCGCAGTCACAAAGAATAACTGATTTCAGGCTGGTGTTATATAAAGGGTGGTTAAATTTTAAGGGCCGATGTTGATTTTGAATAAAATACAAATTATTTAGGAAATTATTGTCATTTCTTCTTATTATGATAATTTGGTATGGTTCAATTATGTATGGAACAAAATATCGGCCAAATGGCCGCCGCGACGTCGGCGGCAAACCTCCAGCCGATGTTCCAAATTTTCGATGACGCTGAAGCATAATTGAGGTTCTATGCCGTTAATGTGCGGAATTATCTCATCCTATAGCTCTTGAATGGTTACTGGCTTATCGAAGTACACCTTTCCTTTAAATTACCCCAAAGAAAGAAGTCCAACGGTGTCAAATCACATGATATTGGCGGCTTATCAACATCGCCACGACGTGAGACAACACGGCCATTGAATTCGTCGCGCAAAAGAGCCATTGTTTCGTTAGCTGTGTGGCAAGTGGCACCGTCCTGTTGAAACCACATATCGTCCACATCCATATCTTCCAATTCGGGCCATACAAAGTTCGTTAGAGAGCACCATTCACAGTAACTGCCTGACCGGCCTCATTTTGAAAAAAATACGGCCCCATTATGCCGCCAGCCCATAAACCGCACCAAACAATCACTCTTTGTGGGTGCATTGGTTTTCCGACAATCACTCTTAGATTATCATTCGCCCAAATGCGGCAATACTGCTTATTGACGAATCAACTGAGGTGAAAATGTGCCTCATCACTGAAGATGATTTTTACGATATGCATTTTGATTTGAACTCCCATTTTCATAATAAGCCTTAATAACTTTAACGCGTTGCTCGATTGTGCATCTTTTCATGGTTAAAATTGAGTTAGTCTGAAATTGAGAAATGTCAAATGAAATGCAGAAAAAAACTAAGTTGTGGTTCACATATATATATATGTTCCCATCGATCCTATAAGGAGCATAGGGCCTGTATATATTATGCCTCTTAAATATTTGGAATGACTTCCACACTTTGCCTAAAGTTGCAAATGTGCTTTGTGAGCGGCATATTTTGTCCCGTGTGACATTTTCATCTGCACCGCCGACTTTGTTTATTTAACTGCCTAGATAAGTAAATTTATCCACTTTTTCTATGTGTGTACCGTTAAAAGGACGGGGTTTGTGTTTGGGGTGCCGATTCTCATCGACTTAATTTTGGATATGTTAATCTTAAGACTGGCTCGCAGTCTTTATGGCTTTTGTTGAATGCCGTTCAGCGTATGTAACTGTTAACATATGTCATTTGCATAGTCAATATCATGCACTCGTTGATTTAGATGTCATTAGATTCGGTTTGCCGCCTCTGTGTTGGTCTCTTGAAAAACTGTGTTCAGAACTGTGTTTTATCACTTTTCTGGTGATAAAGGAAATAAAGTATTTCAAATGTCTTACTTTCTTGGCCTTTGAAACCTGCTTTGCATGAAGAGCCAGAATATAGCTCCTTACTGAGAGATATGATGTGAACAAGAATGCCGATATTATCTAGTGCGGACCTACAATTATATATAATTTTAATTGAAAAAACATCAATTAGAAATAATTTTAACTTTTTTAATGGGAATATAATTACAAAATTAAAAAAAAAATTACAAAAATAGTAACAATAAGGTAAATTACGATGGGTAGTGCAAAGTGTGCAAACGATGCAAATATGTGCAAAAATATACACATTTGCACAACACAAAAACAAAATGTACGTATTTGCAATTTGCTTCATATTACTTCGTTTGCACTAAAAAAAACCTTGAGTAAAAATAGTAGGGGCATATTTGCTCAGGTGCAAATTAAAGCAAACAACAGCTTTTGACATACGGACGCCATATTTTTTTTTATTTGTAAGAAAGAAAATTATTTTCACGGGTTTTATGCATTCTTATTTGATAAAAATTTTATTTTAATATCTATGCTTACGCGTAACATGCTATTGCATGTTTTTCCTCGCGTAACTAATGAAGGCAGAAACAATATTTATCCATTTTAGAGCTTTTTATAAAATTTGGCATCGATTTGTTAGTGCATATTTTTGCATATTTCACCCTTTGCAGCTTTTTTTTTTTGCATATTTCATGTAAAAGAGCATTTATGCAGCATTTTTTTTAGTTTTATAGCGCATATTTCAACGTATTGAAGCATATTTTTATTTTTAATTTTTTTTTGAATTCTCTCAAATGCTTTCGCAGCAAATCAAAAAAAAATTTTTTTATATCTGGTTAACAGGTGGATTTTATGTTTTAAATGTGAAACTATATATCCAACTTATTGCTTCAATTGCACCATCTACATTTAATTTTCGCTTTACAATGGCCAAAGCAGCTTATCTTTAAAGATAAAGTAATTTTAAACTGTCAAATTTTATACATAAGCAACAATTGAGGAAAAATCAATTATATTCGTGTGTACCAATGTTTCTCCTCAGAGAAACCTAAGCCATCTTTGAGTGTGCCGATCGGGATTCAGCAAATCCCAAGCCCGGGATTTAAATTTTTTAATCCCGGGACTTGTATCGTTATCGTTAACTTAATTTTTTTATTTTACCTTTTTTAATAATAAAAAATTCGTTATGACATTCTCCCTTGAAACTATAGGGAACACAATATTGATCTTTTATATTTATTTGATTAACTCTGTTCATACTGTCATTGAAAACGAAAGAAAAAAGTTAAACTTTGCAATTCTTTTTAAGCGTATTTAATAATTATAAAGATATTTTAATGTGAGAAGTGCTGAATATAATTAAAGAAGAAAACTATTTAAAGAAATGAAAAAAATGTCTTTTGAAATGCACAAAACAATAAGAAAACCCAAAAGTTCCGTGTGGTTTTATTATCTGGTGGACCAAATGCAAAATTAAAACTTTACTCCTTACAGGTTTAGGCTTATTAAAGTGTTTTCCGAGAGTGGGCATGGGACCTAAGGTAATTTATGGAGCGATTTCACGAAATTAAGTAGTGATATTTATACACTACATAATTCCTACAACCAGTGTGGGTGAGTGTACAAATCTGTTTTTGTTAACTAATATTTTTATGGTTAACTAAATAAATGGATTTGGTTAATTAATTTCGAATTCAAATTTCAATTATTCTTCTTAATTCATTTAATAAAAATTTTAATAGAATCTTACAAATAAATCAATTACTAGTTTGCTCTTAATTCAACTACTATATTTATTATTTTTTTTATTAAGTTTGAAAAATCTGAGGTAATTGAGTAAAATATAGATTTTATGTTAATTTTTTTAATTGAATCAATTAACTCATTAGTAGAATTCGTACGTTGTTTTTTGTATATCATAGTTTTAATTAAATTAATCATTAATTAAGAAAAAAATCTAAATTTTAAAGTTTTACAAATTTAAGTAATCAAAATAATCATTAAACAACTTTGTTATATTAAATGATTTATAAAAATTTTGCTTGTAAACCTCTTTTAGAGAAGTTTTTTTTTTTTAAATAAATATCTATAAAAAGTATATATCTTTCGACTTTCAAAAATCCCGAATCCCGAAAAATAGATTTTTGTAATCCCGAATCCCGGGGTTTACGAAAACCAGTCCCGATTGGCATCTCTAGGACGAACCCTATGCAAATGGTGAGGATATTTTAAAATTTCACAAAGACCTCATAAAAACTTCTTTCCGAAATAGACTCTTTGTGTTGAAAAACATCACGTTTGTATTTACGTTAAATTCGCCAAAAAAAATATTTTACTGCAATTAATTTTTTTTGGAATTGGTTAAAATTTGACCACAAATATCTTTATTCCTTTTAAATTTTATTATTAATATTAAATTGCTCGACCTTTCCTAAAATACCTTTAAGACACCAAATTTCACATAGAAAGTGTATCTAGATAATATTTGGTACAAACAATACTAACACAATTTGACCTCGTAACATAGCTTTGGTTTTGTGGGCCCATGACTGCCTATCGGTTCTAAGTAGGGGACAATCTCGAAAATTCGTCTGAAAATACTATTTTACCGATTATAATTTTTTTAATTACAAATACTATTATTAAATTGTTGAATATTTGAATTTCAAATAAGCCATTTTGTTGTTTGGGGCATTTTTTTTTTAAATTTTTCGGCATATTTTTAAGTTTTTACTGCATTTGCGACTAAGACATGAATTTCGAGCGATTTTAAAATCCATTTCTGAATTCAAGTCTTAATGTTTTGTTCAAAATTCTGTTTAATTAACATGCAGTTGAACCTCGGTTATCCGGGTATCTATTAACCGGCATGCTGATAGCTTTCTTTTACAACCTCTATTTTCCGCGATTTTTACCTCTTTTATTAGTGAGCGACAACATTTTCAATTTTCGTTTTTTTTAATAAATTAATTCATTGGCAACACTTGCATCATCTCCTAAAATGTCATGGTCACAGAAGGTACCGTTACGATTTTATAGCAAAAACTATTTTAGTTTAAGCGCCAATTTTTAAATTTTTATGAAATATAAAAAAAACCTTCTACTGTAAAATTTTGTTTTTGTCGCTTGAGCTTTTTTGCGGTTATGACTCGATTTGTGGAACGTACCAACTTAAAATAACTTTGTAAAATTATGTCCAACATTTAAAGTTAAAAAAAATTTAATTTTTGTGTTTTCATACTATATCGATTAACCGTGCTTTTCGATTATCCGTGCATAGTCCGGTCCCTTGCGAGTCGGATATCGAGGTTCAACTGTATATTATAAAATATTTAATATTATTTATAAAGAAAACAAGAGGAGAATGCATTACAAATCAATTTTTAAATATACTGAAAACGATATTATCGGTACCTGAATATTTAAAAAATACGCCCAATAGTGCTTTAACATGTTAAACATTTCGTAATGCTGCTCATTATTTTAAGCATTTAGTCAAACTAGTATGGGCCAGCAGTGGACACAATCGACTAAAAAATTGATAGTTCTGTTAAAAACCTAATGTCAGTTGGGGCGGAATGCACCGTGTGTTATTAAATTTTGCACTAAATCTTTTTATATGACAAGAAATTAAACCACAAAAGTTCGTGGAGATGGGGTTGGATGGGGTGTTCCTGGTTTGGCGGACTATCTGCTGCTGACAATAACGCTTCTTTTAACCTTATAAAGCATGCCGCAAAGCACTCCTAAAGGCTAAATATATTAACATATTCATTAGGGAATTGCTTTTCATGTTTAAATGCCTTTTATCAAACATTTTCGTAATATATTTTCATTTTTTTCGCTTAAAAACCTTCTTCGTTGTCAGCACTAAAATATCAGCTTTGTTGTATATTAAGTTGGTTATCATTTACTGCTGTATAAGAGCTCTCTTGTTGAAGCGCTCGATTATGCGCTTTTTCTCTTAAGTGCTTCAAAAAACAAAATTTTTTTTACTGGGATGGCTTTACAACTGTATGACTACCTTGTGAATCCCCCAATTATATTTTCATATAATCCAGTTAATATTGATCAAAATGATATTGGACTTGTTTGAAAACATTTGTTGTATGTGCTTTTTTATGAAAATTCAATAACAGCTTAGGTCCCTGATATAAGTAATTGTATTTGTTTTTGAAATTTCCGGTAGTTCCAGTGGCGCCTAATCTACATATATACATCTTCTTAATATATAAAAAATCCGTTTCACTGTGTATGTTTCGAATAAACTCAAAAACTAGTAATTTGGTCCAACTTAGATGATAGGATAGTTATTATTTAAATTAATGGCCTGGGGGCGGAGGGGCGTGGCAAAATCCATAACATGAGAACGGCTTGACCGATTTGAACGATTTTTTCTTTAAAATGATCGCCATGGTCCAACTTAGGTTTTTACGGAAAGAAAATTTTGCCCCGCTCACTTTTACGCCCACTTTTTTCGATTTACCTAAAATCAGAAAACGGCTCCATCGAGTTGACTAATTTTTCTTTCAAATGTTAGTATTAATCAACTTTAAGTTTTCATCGAAATAAAAATTTACCACGCCTACTTTTACGCCCACTTTTTCTATTAAGCGCATAACTGGAGAACGGCTTGACCGATTTGGACGAGTTTTTCTTTAAAATGATCGCCATGGTCTAACTTAGGTTTTGCGGTAAGAAAATGTTGCCCCGCCCACTTTTACGCTCACTTTTTTCGTAAGATTCACAGCATATATATACATACATACAACCATATGTATTTTCAAATCAAATGTAAATCAAACATATGTATATGAACAACATTTTAATTTATAATATAATAATGATGAAACAGAACTGGGGATGAACGATGTTTTACATGCAGTTTGACATGAAATTTTGCCAGAGAATGCGGTTTCATGGATTTTTATTTAAGGGCCGTAAATTTCGGGGCCAGCAACGCGGACCGGGTCAGCTAGTATGTATATAAAATAGGATGTGTTTATGTATGTATGTAACGTATGGACTCCAAAACGGCTGGGCCGATTTTGATAATTTATATTTGATAAAATATTCAGGCGAGTGACACTGCGAAGTCTGATTTTCGGTCTGGGGGCGGAGGGGCGTGGCAAAATCCATAACTTGAGAACTGCTTGACCGATTTGAACGAATTTTTCTTTAAAATGATCGCCATGGTCCAACTTAGGTTTTTACGGAAAGAAAATTTTGCCCCGCCCACTTTTACGCCCACTTTTTTCGATTTACCTAAAATCAGAAAACGGCTCCATCGAGTTGACTAATTTTTCTTTCAAATGTTCGTATTAATCAACTTTAAGTTTTTATCGAAAGAAAAATTTACCACGCCTACTTTTACGCCCACTTTTTCTATTAAGCGTATAACTGGAGAACGGCTTGACCGATTTGGACGATGTTTTCTTTAAAATGATCGCCATGGTCCAACTTAGGTTTTTACGGAAATAAAATTTTGCCCCGCCCACTTTTACGCCCACTTTTTTCGTAAGAAAAACTTTATGATAGGTATTTCATGGATTTTTATTTAATGGCCGTAAATTTCGTTTAAAGATCAATTTAAATCGTCTGGTAATACAACACTAATGTTTGCTTAGGGCCAGCAACGCGGACCGGGTCAGCTAGTGTAAGATATAAATAAAAATATTGTAATATAAAACTTAGGGTATCCAAAATTCGTCTATTACAGACACTCTGTAATTATCAAAGGCAGCTTATTTAATTTTACTTTATTTTTATTTTTGAAACTGCCTTTTGTAAAACCTTAATACATATTGTAAAGATTTTCTTCGATGTATCAATATGTTTTGGCAATAATTTTGCATAATGTATTAAAAAGGAAAGAAAAAGTATCAAATTGAATCTGCTGGTACTCGTTTATTGAATTCAAAAGTCCTTATTGTCAGTTTTCCTCTTGTTGTAAAAAATATTCCTTCAACTTATTACGACAGTGCTTTTGTGGGTGATGGCAGCGCTGAAAATAAGACCCAAAGTAAAAGTATCAGTATCACTGTTTTTGAATGGAAGGGGGAGTTAAAAAAGTGTAAAAAAATAAACAAACAAAAAAAAAAAATAAAAAAAAATTGTCTAAGGGCAAAAATGTTAAAATCATTTTTACCGTTTTCCATTTCTATGGGTCGGGTCGTTAACCAATTCATACAGTTTTTTTTTCTGGATTTTTGTTATTTGTTGCTGCTGCCACGACTGCTGCTGCTGTTTCTGTTGTTGTTTGTGTTAAATAATAGTATTTGTTGTTGAGCTTTATATATTTTCATACAGGCAGGAAATTTCGTATCAATTGTGGCGGCTCTAAGTAGAAAATTCAATTTAATTTGCGTTTTAGTTTTATATTTACGATGCCACTTACTTCGGTTGTTATCAGGGCAGGTGTTTAGTGTGGCCAAAGAAATACAATTTTTTTAAAATAAATTTGAATAAATGAAACGAAAGGAAATGAATTATAAATAAAAGTTTATTCTTTCATTGCATTATGGGAAAGACTTTTCTTATTAAACTGGATGTTATTGAGCCTTTAAAGATTTTCGTACGGTTTTTTTTTATGGAATATGAAAGAAATTCAATTTAATCGCTTTATGTGTTAGTAAAGGATTTCCAGACAACTTAGCTTTTCTACCATAACGGAGACTTCCGACTAACTCATGTTGTAGACTGGCTAAAATGTGGTTGTTTAAAGCTGCTGTTTTTACAACTCCCGGCAGTGTTGGCAGTTATGAAAATCGACCGATGTTGCATATAAAAATAAATATAAAATGTAAATGGCGCTAACAGAACAAATGCAGTGAAGAGAAAAATGCAAAATATTTATATAGAAAAGTATTAAAAGTACTACATTAAAACGGTGAAAATTAAATAGTAAGTATCGTAGAAAATGGCATCGACAAAAAAGCAAATGAAAATTTATGGTTGCCAAAGACCGAGTGGGAACAAGAACTCTGGGCAAAAGGTAAAACTTTTTTAACATTCCTTAAGAATTTTTTAAATTTGTTGGAGATCAGATTGAATATGACAAAAATTTTGTATTATTAAATTATTTGTAATTATGAAATAAAAATATTTTTTATATGTAACTAAAATTACATATTTTTTTTGACAAGTCATTTGTCGGCAAGGCAAAAGAAAAAAATGGAAACAGTGACTGCCGGAAATATTTACACATAATTGTTTTCGAAAACGTCTCTTGATTCTCGCTTATTTCGGTTGGTGTACTATCACTTCTAACCCATAAAGTCATCAATAAGAGATGGGCTGATAACGAGGATTGTTCTAGTTTCTTTGTTATAAAAATATGACAAATCTGCATAAAATAATAAAAATAAGCTTATGCAAATATTCTGTGGCTGTCAAATAACTGTCAAATCGTATTATCTTTGTTTCTTTACTATTTGTGTGAAGTTCGTTAAAATGAAAAAAATGGTTCATAAAATACAACGTCAAAAGTACGGGAACACAAAAAACCAAATTTTTAACACAAAGTTAAACGCCAAAGTGTTTTGATTTATTTTATTTAATATGTATACTATTTTTAACAGTTCTTTTTTTTAATTATTTTAGTAAACACCACTTTTGTGTTGCCTTTTATACACACACCATAAAAGTGGAGAAAACCCTGCAGAAATTACGACTAGATCATACATGAATGTTAAATATATTCCATAAGGGACTAGCACTTGTCCAAAGGTAGCCCGAATGTATTGAGAAAACATGGTCTATTTAACATTACGATGTCGTAGGGCTGGACCATACAACCCAGCTTTGCATTGCAACGGAGTTGTCTTATAACTACTCGATGTTCATACATACTCCCAGTAATTTAGTTTTGAATCTACTCCATGGTATACTCCAGAGGATTAGTTTTGAAATCGTTTATAAAGGAAAACATGTCGTTTAAAAACGAAGACATGTCTTTAAACTACAAACTCTATTTTAACAATGACCTGGTCCATGATTGCATTACATTGAAACCTGTTGTAAGTAGTCCATTTTATCTAAAATAGATCAAGTAGTCCAATATTATTTGCAGGGATATTATGCATTTGTGCTGATATTTATATCACATTAAAATATTGGTCATACACTTACCTCTAAGTATGCCGATCGACTCTGAATCTCTTTCTGAGTCGATCTTGCGATGTCCGTACGGCAGGCAGACTGGTTGGGTAGTACACCTTGTGCGCAAAGTACAGGTCAGATTCAATTCTGATAATAAGGCTTAAGGCCATGTCAGATAAAACTTTTGCGTTACAGATTCGCTTTGACATCTAAGATAAAATAACATACTTTTACGAAACATGTCACCAGCGTTGCCATATATATTTTTTAAAAACTTCTTATATTTCAAGAAAAAACTTGTTTTTATAAAATTGCTAACATTAAAAAAAAAAAAAACAAAAATTTATAGGGAATTTATTTTGTTTAAAAATTTAAAAAAAAAAATTAATAAAAAAAATACACAAAAACGTATTAGGAATTAATTTTTAAATATAGAAAAAAGTTAATAATAATAATTTTTTTTCTTGTTAACTTTTAAATTAGTTTACAAGGAAATACTTATTAATAAAAAGGTACTAAAACCTTTTACGTGTTTAAGAAAGTCATATTAAAACGAACTTTACTAAGTTCAACATAAAACCTTAAAGAATAAACTCCAAAGTCCATTTTATCACCTTCAGATAACTTATATGAATCTAGTGTTAAAAACACTTCAGCATCTAAAAAATATAGTTGGTATCTTAAAGGTAGGAAGGAGTAAACACAATTAAACGCTGTTGCAATTATAAATGTCAGAGAAAATATATAGAAAGATCGCTTAATTGCATAAAAAAACAATTAATATCTTCATCCAATATACTGCAAATTTTAAATTATGTATTTATAAACATCTTGAAAAAACTTTATATAAATTAAATCGTTTTTGCAGCTTAAAAAACTTGAAAAAACGGGAAAACTTCACAAATGGCAACGCTGCATGTCACATAAAGTACTTTTAACCCAGAGCTAAACGAAAAGTTAGGCAACTCTCATCTTTTTGCGCGCTTTGACATATAATTTTCTATTATTTTATTATTTTTTGCAAAATTCAATTCCAATAAATCTTCTAATAAAATATTTAACTTTTATTTTCGTAACAAATAGATAATTTAATGTATCATTTGCCAACCGCTTTTAAATGTAACCAAACAATGCGTGAGTTTTGTCAAAGTTTTTATTGTGTCATACACCTTTTGCTTAACGCTTTTGTGTCAAAGTTTGAAACGTCACGCAACGCGACGTAGTTGTATCTGACACGGCCTTTATGCTTACTGGGACTTACACAAAATAATTTGTTGACCATCTTCTAATAGTTGTAACTTGTTATAAGAAAACGTTAAGGCAAAAGGATGAAATATATTTTATACATTTAAAAAGATTAACATTCCAAATGAATTTCAGCGGTGAATTTTTGTTTTAAAAACTATAAGCCTAAGGGGAGGATAAATTTAACACGCTGAAATAACTATTATACTCGTTACTTAGTCTTGCTACCATATGTATTCTATATCAATTTGTAAATACGTCTGAAAAATATATGATATAAACATTGTCTGTATAATTTAATGAGGGTATAACAATTATAGTTGCCGTAGTTTTTACACCTGGTTTGTGTCGTTAATAACATACATATATGGTATTTTGAATAGCAAGCATCTCTTATAAATTCGCATTTAGTCATTTAACGAAATGGTGTAAATAATAACCTTTTTTTACTGCACTCACAACATTATTACAGTAACGGACTGCAGGTTATTCAAGAAGTATTCCGTTCAGTCATTTTTAAATAAATAAACATTTAAAATTCCAAATAATTTGTAACTGATTCTAACATTTATTCAAAAAACTAAGTGCACATTAATGCGGATTTTCGGTTGCATTTAATATTGTCAGTTGATTAAGTAAAAGTATTCTGTATGTAAAATTAAATGAAAATGAAACTTTAAACAACTGTAAATTTACTTAAAAACCGATCTACTTATTTTGCATTTAATTATAATGAAAAGTTAATTTAATTTTTACTGTCAAAAATTCAACCGCGAATTCCTTAAAAAATTTAACACAAATTCCGTAAAAACAAATGAACTTTCAGTTATTTTATTAAATTTGACTAACAAAAAATTAACTTTTAGCTATCAATTGTGACAAAAAGTAAAAGTAAAAAACGATTTGCTTGTTTTGTGTAGAAAATTACCATATTCTATTTTATTATTTAGTCAAATACATCATATTTTTAAAGTAAAATAATTGCGAATACTATATCGGCCATGCTGCTGGTGTCTTATAATTGAAAGTTCTTCTGTAAACAAAGTGGTCAGTACAACAAAAGTAAAACAAACATGTATAACGGGGTAAGTAAATAAAAATAAATATTCCCTTTCTCTCATTAGAAAAAAATCGGACAGGTGTTTGGTATTTTTTAGAAATTCGAGTAAAACCTGTATTATATAAAATTACTAAATTACATAAAATAACTGAAAATTCATTTATGTTTACGGAATTCGCAGTTGAATTTTTGACAGTAAAAATTAAATGAACTTTTCGTTAAAAATAAATGAAAAATAAGTAGACCGGTTTCTAACTGGATATTCATTTATTTCATATTACAATTTCAGTTAATTTTACGTACAGAATATTGTGAGTGTGCTTGAAAATCATTGAATTTTGTGCCAAGAAACCATGATTTCGCTATTCTTCCTTTGATTCAATTAAAAAAAACTTATCTGCAGCTGAAGCAAATCGAGCGCTCACTGAAACTTATAATGAATATCTTTTTCTGACTCCAATACGCGAAAGATGATTTGTGTTCAGTATCACCAGATTTAGAGACAAAATCAGCAAATTGGATGATTTTAATATGAAAAATCTACAAAATCAGCATTTTATTTTAAAAAATCTTCAAAACTCTTTAACTCCTTTCTTGTATTTCATTAAAAAATATTACGATATAACAATAAATCCCAACAGATATTCACATTTTTACGTAGAAGACATATTCAAGACAAATGAATTCAGTTTTTTTATTCAAAAAGTTTGATTGATTAAACTTGGCTCAACTTAACAGACCATAAAAGAAGTAATAATATTACCCCAATATTCATAAAAAATATTTTTGATTAATAAAAGGTTTATTAAAAAAAATTCTCATAGAAAATTCGTTTCATAAACCTGTTATAAATATAAAATATTTTTTATGAATATGGGCGTTAATTTTTAAATAAGTATAAACTTCATATTTTTGTATATGGGGGATTTCATGTCAAGTGACCCAACTTTTGAAATCAATGTCACAATAGCTATTTCTTCAAGCTATCGAAAATTTTTTTTTTGTATTTTTTTAAATTTTTCAAAAATTTTTTTTTTAAATTTAAAACGTATTTTTTTTTGGAAACGTTATTTTTTTTTTTTTTTTTTTGCTCAAAAGAAAGCTTATGTATTTTTCTTTTAGGTAGTTTTGGTCGCTTAGTGGGATGAGAGTGGAATATGTATAAAAAAAATAATTTCTAACTCAAGACGAGGGTTTTTCAATTTTTAGCATATGCACGCACTATTTTGAATTTTTTCCTTTTTATGTGTAAGTGTTTCTAAAATCTTAAAAATAAAACTTATGCTGAGAAACTAGACAAATTTACCTTTCCAACGGTATATAACATACCGAACTTGCATTTCATTCCCTCGATACTGTAATACCCACAATATGTTAATCCCAGGAATAAAATCACTTTTTCTATAGAGAAAGCTTAGGTCTTTTCCTTTTGTTCGATAGCTTGAAGAAATAGCTATCTAATTTGTTTGGGACAAATTTTGCTAACACCAATAGATAATAAGTTACATGGACGATAAAGAACACCGGTTTGGCCAAAATGTCAAATTTTGACACCCTCTAACTCAGAAACTTTTTGACCGATCTTGTTGTAAATTTGTGTCAAACTACAATCCAATAAGACTAACCTTGGTGCAAATTTCATCCAAATCGGAAGACATCGATTTCAAAAGTTGGGTCACTTGACATGAAACCCCCCATATATAAAATTAATTAAAAAATGTTCGCAACTTCAAGAGATCTACAAACATAAATATGTACATATCGCACACTTAATCATAAACAGGCACAACTCAAAATTCAAAAATATTTTGGAGAGGCAAAAAACTGGCTTCAAAAACATATGGTTGCAATTTTTTAATCAAATTGAGTTTTACAAATTTGGAAGAAGGAAAATTAGAGAAGACAGACGGTGACGCAAACGAAATTTCCGTGGTCGTTATAGATTTGATTTGTGAACTGGTAAATGAAACCAAAAAACGATTTTGATAAATTTTGAGTTGTGCCTGTTTATGATTTAGTGTGCGATATGTATTTATTTGTAAATAAATGTTTTTTATCATGCGTATGTACATATGTATATGTATATACGTTTAAATCGATTATAGCAAATATGGAGATATTGAAGTGTCAAAACACTGTAACTTTTTAAGTTTTAAATAATCTTTTGTGAGCAATATTCCGATTAGTGATTTAATTTCCACACGATTTTGGACTTTTGTTTAATTTAGATTCACCTGACTACATATTTTCTCAACGTTAGCCGATGAAATGTGGCAAAATCAGTATATTCTGAGCTTATCAAGTTAGATTAGGAAAATCATAATCGGAGTCAGCACGTTTGATTTCAGATTTTTTTTTTTTTTAAATGTATTAAAGTTACTCGTATTTCTTCCTTATTCCGTATTTCTTCGCAATTCTGTAAGTTCTTGAATTTAACTACCGATATCGTTAAGTAACGATAACCTCGGTAACTGTAACGTATTTGTTATTCTCTATTTTAAATAAACAAATATTTTCGTTTAAAAATATTAACGACAAATATCGGTAAAAATGTTAGAACGTCAAAGTTGAAACTTTTTAAAAATTATAAAAAAATATAAATTAAATTTGCTTGGAAAATTTTAAATGAAAAGTCATCCAATAAAACAAACAGTAGCGTAGGAAATCGTATGTCAAGTCCTGGCAACCAGCAGAATCAATGCCAAAGCCAAGGATTAATGGAGCCAATGTAAAGCTCTATATTTACTATAAACAGGGAAGGCTCTTATCCATTTTGAGCAGTTGAAATCGAGCCAGACTATCACAGGGGAGCTGTACCTAACACAAGTGACTCTTTTAAGGTGAGCATTGACCTAGAAACACCCCGAATATGGAATCAGACATGAATGTGTAATATTCAGTGTGGCCATTTTGGCATTTATGCAGCTTTTTTTTTTAGTTGCAAAATTTTCATTTAGCACTTGGCATTTTATTAATCATTTTTTAAAAATGTTTTTAGCTTTTCTAAGCATTACTTATTATAAAAATTTTGACGAATAGTTTAATTGATTTTGCTAAAAAATTTTTATAAATTTTGACTAAAAATAGTTGTACTCAAAATGAAATTTCGTATGAAAATCTATAACTTCTTATGTTAAGAAACATCTTACCTGTCTCGTTAAAAAAATATAATATTCATTGAATACATATAAGAAATTCCCTTATCATGTTAATTGTAAATATTATTTGCGCTTTGATATTACGATATAAAAGTAGAAGGAAATTTCACTTTGTATTTAGATAAGAATTCAATAGTGTAAATGTTTGAAAAAATTGTTTGCTCTAAACTGCTGAAAAAAATTATTTTAAAGCTTCAACTTTTTTTAATTTATAAAAAATAAAATGATCTAAGAATTTTGTATATATTATATTTTTAATATTTCGTTGTATTATAAAATATTTATTGTGTTTTTAATTATTTGTTTCGTCACATATACAAAGGATATCTGTTCAGAAAATATTTTTTCATACAAAGAAGGTGTTCAGTGATATCCATTTTAAGGAAAGGTTTGCTGTCAACAGGTTTTTGTTTCACGTCCTTAGTTATTTGTTTCTTCTCATATCTACTCATATCAATCTTTTAACGGAATTAACCGAAACAATTAGATGTGTTAAAAGTTTTAAAAAAATAAAACAGGACTCTACTGGAATAATGGTAGATTTGATGTGTTAAGAGAAATCCTGGAAAATGACTAGGAAATTATATATTCTGTAATATGGGTTGCATCCGATTTCTCAAACATCTACAATAAGTGAAAGAAGTTTTATCAAAACTAAATAAATGAATCGCTTAAATCCTAAGCATTTAAGCCAAATTATTTTTCGAAAGGATTATTTTATCAGATCTCTCTCTCAAACGGTTTATTTTTGGTTAATACATAATCTGCCGTCTTCATAAAAAATTAAATACATTTCAAATGTATTTTAAAACTAAATTTCCATACAAATTTTCCTTAAAATAGATTTCATATCCAATTTAGTTTTTTATGAATACGGCAGAATATGTTTTAGTCACAAAATATGATTAACATATTTATGAATTATTTTTTTGTTTGCTCGTTTTAGTTCAAGAATTGTTATGTTTGTTATTTTATGTGCTGTTTTCACAACACAAGTGATTGAACGTGTAGTTAAATTTATATGAAAAACACTAAAAATCTGAGTGCTTTTCATATAAATTTTACTAGACGTTCAATCACTTGTGTTGTGAAAACAGCACATTATGGTTTTTTTTTTACTATAAAACTTCAAACAATAAATAATTTATGCATTTTTATTTACTGAAATTACTTAATTTAAAAACAACAAATTAATCGGTTAACCGATCAATAACAAAATTAACCAATTAAACCAAAACCACGGTTAATTAATCGAGCGATGATTAGGCCTGATTAAATGAATACCCTAATATTATATGAATAAGCCGTTTAAATTTATCATATATCAGAGGTTTGCAGGGCCGCTAAATTTAACATTTAATCTTAACTCCCTACGCTACATACTATTTATATGTATCACATGCTTTACCAAAGTCTAGCCATTGGCTTAAATATAAGCATTTATTTAAATTTCGTTCAAAAACTCGTCACTAAAATATAATTAGTTTCGAATAAAATTTCATACTGGTAAAGAATTTTTAACAAAAATCTTGAAAAAAATATAGCATTATCTTTTAGCATTTTTAAAAATCAGTTTTAGCATTTTTTGGCCCACACTGGTAATATTGCATAACGCTCCACCACCAGTTGCCAGTTTAAGCTATTTAATAAATAGTGTTTGGGAAGTTTCGCCCCGTCCGCCTTATAGTCCAGACCTTGCCCCTCCCGACTACCATTTCTTTCGATTGAGGCAGAACGCTCTCACTGGAATGCGTATTTACTTCAGTACTAGGCATTCTAAAATGGCTAAATTCACTCTTGACTTAAAAAAATTAGCAGTTCCCTTGATGCGGCATCAAAATTTGCAAAAGTTAAGTGATAACAAAATATCACTAACATCTTTTTAAAAACAATTCATAATTTTATATCTGCTCAAAATCTTTATGCACGGATTTAAATAATTTACTGATGTTCCAAAACTTTTAATCCCCAACATAACCTCAATTGCAATATGAGCTTTTATTTCATTTTGGTTTCTTATGTACGATTATAAAATGGCTGCCACAAATTTTATGACTTTATTTTACTGCAGAAGTTCATATCAGACTGGGTATGAAAAAAATTCTAAAGAATATTTTTATAAAATTTTTTATAGTGTCGATTTTTTTTTTATTACGTGTACATCTACTCGAATGGCTCTGTTTTTCCTTATTTTTGTGTGTTTGCAATTTTTATAATAACATATCGACGCGAACCAATAACCATTGACTTGACTATGGGATATGAAACTAAGGTAAAATGCCATTGGTTAGTTGAAAGGAGAGAAAGCATTATACGTACAGTTTAGATATTTTATTATAACGAACTGGACTCTCTTCCTAGGAACCATCATCATCATTATCATCCTCATCCAACTAAACAATAATGTATATTTTCCTTTGCCAACATTTGTGGTGTGAGTTAAAATGACTTGAGCTGACCTCAAAAAGAAGATGAAAAACAACAATGAAAGTAATAAAAATTGAAGCAGCACCTGAGAGGGAAATAATGGATGGTGTAGTGAAGGAAAAGTGCATAAAAATAAGATGTTATTGTTGGAAAAGATGAAAGGAATCGATTGCGATAAAAGAAAAACAAATCAAATCTGTGGTTAGACGAACAACAAGATAAGATTTAATTTTTTTCTTCTTAAAGATTCTTTTATTCCCCAAACTAAGTTGATAAAAAAAAATTAAAAAGAAATCTGTGGTGTGTACTGTGAAAATATTTTTGTTTTTTATAAAAATTTTTCTTATTGGTTGTTATACGTTGTTATTTTAACGCACGTGTTTCCTGAAACACAAAGTCAAAAATCTCCTTATCCTTAAAAAATAAAAAAAACAACAATGTCTTTGTTGTAACCACTTTTTATATCCTCATTCATATGTTGAACTTTATGAAGGAAAATGTTTTTGTCTTGTAATAGAGGGTTTCTAGATAGTCCTTTCCCTCCTTAACTTTTGCTATATACTCGTATCATGATTTAATTCATAAAACTTTGTAAAACTTTTTAGGTGTTTTTTATGATTTTTTATTCTGCCTCCTACGAAAGGCAAATAAGTGAATGTGAAGGCACTTTCATTTCGTTGGCTACATGTAGATACAGTCTTTCTTTAAGTTTCCACGCAATTCTAAATCCCCTACAAAAATTTTTTGGCACCAAATAAATAACGTATTGAAGACATATAAAATGAGTTGAAATATCTTGGTTTCATGTTTTTATGTGGTTACAGAAAGTCCTCACTTCATTTCGAACTCTAATATGAAACTTTACAATAAGAAGTTACGTTACCGCGGACAAAATGTTTATTGGCCAACAAGATCGTATGACTTGAACTTATTTGTATGTTTTTTTTTTTTTTGGAATCAATAGTACTTGGCAATGGCTTGCGGAATTTGCAATATGGGCATTTCCATTGTGACTTGACGTGATATTTTTACAACAAAATGTTAAAAATTAAATAAAGATGTAAAATTTGTAAAAACGATTTTTATATTTGCTAAAGAAATGAAATAGCACTATGTTTAGAAAATAATTTACAACAATTGATCAAAAATATGCGCTGGCTTGACGTTAAAAAAACAGAAGTGGATTTTGACTTGCATTACAAAATTGCATAAGTCTGCGAATTGAGCAAGACTTTTTGTATAAAACTTTTTTTAATAAGCTTTGGAATTATATAGATTTATTTTCCAAGTTATCAAATTTAAAAATATTTGCTCGTTTAAAGGTACATATGGGCATTTCCAGCGAAAAGTCTACTTTTTGTAATGTAACGCCAGAAAGAAAATTAGTTTATGTTAAGGACCATGTGTTTCAAACGTTATCCCTTTTGTTACTAAATGTAGAGCTCGTTGCGCTTTACACCAAAATATAAAAAAGTATATTATATATATACTGCCGTATTCATAAAAATATTTTTAATTTAAAAAAGGTTTACAAAACAAATATTGTTTGAAAATTTTACTTAATTAACATTTGTTAAATTTAATAATCGTTTATGAATACGGAGGATACAATTTTTTTGAGAAACAAGATAAATTACTTCTGGTGTTACGTTACAAAAAGTATACTTTTCGCTGGAACTGCCATATCCGCTTATAGGTTAAATTAATATATTAACCGATTTTAAAATAATACTTAAAGAAAACATGTAAGATATTATAGTCAGTCAAGCGCGACCATATGATACTCTACACCACAGAATTTAGAGACAATTTTTCTAGAGTGTTTCTTCTTTGAGATCCATGGGCAGTAATGGAGCCGCCAGAACAAAATTAAGTAATAAGGTTAAGATTCATGTAAAGTAGTTGTTTTTGCTGAATATTATTTGGATTTTAAAGGGCTGCATGATTAACTTCATTCATGAACATAATGAAATGTTTATTCAATGAAGTTCGTATTCAAATAAAATTCAGACCACTGAACAAACTGTTGTTTTATTCATGCTACTACCAAACACATTTCGTTTCATATGGCAAACAACAAGGTTTTTGTTCAATGAAACGACTTTTGTTTTACAAATTTCACTCTCTCTCATTTTTTTTTATATAAATACTCAATAGCAATGTTGCCACTTAGTAAATTTATGTAACTTTATCTTTTTTGTTACCTTTACAATAATATATGTAATTTATAAAGAATTTTTTAAATTGCAAAACACATTGCTGAAAAATGTTTTTGAAAATAAAATGAAATTTTTTGAAGTTTAAAAATTTACATTAAAAACAATTAATTTTTATTGAAAGCAAAGTCAAATTTGTATTATTCTTATTATTTTAATATTAATGTTCTTCCTTATTTTGTTGCTTTTACTCTTCATGGTTAGTTTTGTTTTTTTTTATCTTTCCTAATGTTTTTCATTTCTTTCAACTGGCAATACTGACTTTAAAATAAATGTGTTTTTCTTATTCGACATTTATTCAGTGGTTGTTTTGTTTCAGAGTTGTTAGTATTCATATTCTCTTGTTTAAGTAAACAAAAAAACTGCATCGTACTCGTCTCTAAATTTTGTGTGATTGTTGTTTTCATTTCGTAGTTATTCATTTTACTGAATACAAACGAAGCAAATACAAAATTTTAATGAAAGTTTCATGAACATCATTATTAAGTTTCATGTAGATGTTTATTAGATTTCTTCATCTACATATATGAAATTTTTTGTCTTAAAGCGATTTTAGGAAGGGCGTTTATATGGGACCTACGTTGAATTCTGGACCTACCAACACAAAATTTGGACATATTAGCTGTCGTCATAGTAACTATCGCCAAATTCTATGTCAATATCAAATAAAATTTTTGCGAGTGCGAATACTTAAAATATGTTTCAAAACTCATAAACAAATAAATTTTTATTTATGTGTAGCTAAAATCAGTGTTGCCAGCTCTTTACCATTAATAAGTAAAAAACCAAAGTCGGTCAAGCCGACCATATTATATCCTGCACCACAGTAGAAGGTGACAAATTTTCAAGAGTGGACCCTATTCGGGACCCACGGGAGTTCGTTATAAAGTTAAGATTCATATAAGAGTTCTTTGCATTGAGTATTAAATACATACAAGATAAATACATCCACATTTTTTCTCACTATTTATTTATTGAATCTTCATATATAAAATATGAACTAACAAAAATTAATCAAATCTTATCCTAATGCAATTAGTATTGTGACCAGTGATGCCCTTAGGATACGAAATATACATTTTTCGTATCTTTTGATAACTTTAGGTACCATGTATAGTCCTGACATTTTTCGTATCTTTTGATGACTTTAGGTACCATGTATAGTCCTGACATTTTTCCTATCTTTCGAATCTGTAAGCAAAATGAACAGTTTTCATCGTTATGTAATTAAAAAAAAAACAGTGACAACTAAATACAAAAATAACATGTATTTTGTTGTTAGGTTTCCTTAGATCTTCTGCCGTCTGCTTATTCTTGTGTATGAATGTTAAGATGAAATTTTAGAAGAAAAATTCATATGAACTTTTTGATACTTATAATCGCCTTAATATAAACGCCTTAACTCGTATATTAATTTTTACAAAAATGAATTTGTTTTAATAACATCCAAAGATAGTTACATATAATTAATTTTAAAGTTTGCTTACTGTATTTTTAAAAGTTACATACATACCCCCTTATGAAAAAAAAAGTTAAAGTTTACATTAGTTAACCAACACATTAAGCCCAGCAACAACTAATGTGAAATTTAACTTTTTTTGCATTTAACTTTTTTTGACTTAAATAAATATAAAAATGAATTTCTATGATATCATTTTCTTTACAATATTCATTAAATATGAAATACAAATGTTATGTTAATAAATGTTAAATGGATTTTCAACTTTTTTTCAAAATGTATCTTTTTGGGAAAAAGTGTATCGTTTTTGGAAACTAAAATGTATCTTTCTCGAAATTTCACTGGTAACACTGATTGTGGTTATTTATTGAACTGTTTATGGTTTTAAATCAACATATTTGTTCAATTCCCAGCTCAGTCAAGAATGAAAAATTATCAATAAATTTTAATTAATTTCATGTTGTAAAATTCCTTTCTTCATAAATATAATTTCATGAAAATTAAACTTATCCTAATATTTACTTTATGTCCTGCCAGTGCTAAATAAAAAATTTCGTCATCACGGTTTCTGTTCACACATGTATGTAGGTGTTTATCGCTTTTCTGATTGGGTGAGAGCTGCAGTGGCTCTTCTCCTTAGGCGAGTATGGCCGCCATAATTTAAAATATTTTGAGCTAGTGGATTCGAATGCAGTTCAAGCCTTTTTAAATATTTGACTGCATATTTTTGGCATCATAGTTTTAACTAATGGCAGATTAAGATCCTTGTGAATATTTGAGTTTTTAACATACCAGGGAGCAGTTGTGATTATTCAAAGAATTTAATTTTGGTGCCTTTGAATTTTTTCGATATCAGAGGCCAAGACAGTACCCCATAACTGAATACCGTAGCACCAAATTGGCAGAAAATTCTGCTGCAGGTCCAAACCAAGTGTTCAATGCGTTTATGCATCAGTCCAAAAAGTCGTAGTGTAAAATTGTATTGACTGGTTACACAGCAACGCGTAAAATGCATATACGTATCTAAATCATGAAGTAGGATTACTTTCTACTTTAGTATGTGTCTCGAAAAAAGGAAAAAAAGAAAAATACGCATAAAAAGCATGTTGTGCAAAGAATTAAAAAAAACAATTTAATGTTCTGGTTGCTCTTACTTGTTGTGCAAAAAATAATAATGGATAATTAAATTGCTTGTTACAAAAAAAAACTATAAAAAAGTATCGTCGTATCGACAGTAAAATATCGCTGATACCGATCGGTATCGGTATTCGTTACTTTCCTATATCAGTTTTTTTTCAATATATATTTATTGAATCTTCATATATTAAATATGAACTAACAATAATTAATTAAGTCTTATCCTTATATTTACTTTAGGTCCTGCCAGTGCCAGACAAAAATTTCGAAATCAGAGTTTCTGTTCACATGTGAAGGTGTTTATCGCTCATCTGATTGGGTGTGTGCTGCAGTGTTTCTTTTTCTTAAGTGAGTGTGCCCGCCATAATTCAAAATATTTCGAGCTTCTGGATTTGGGTGCAGTTCCAGCCTTTTTAAATATTTAACTGCATATTTCGTAATCATAGTTTTTACTAATGGCATATGGAGATCCTAGTGGATATTTGAGTTTTTAGCATAATAATAGGAATAGCTGTGATTTTTCGAAGACGTTTATTTTGGCGCCTTTGAAGTTTTTCGATATTAGAGGCCGAGGCAGTGCCCCATAACTGAATAGCGTAGCATAAAATTAGCTTTAATATAGAGTTGTGAAGTAGAAGTTTGCAATTGAGACTAATGACAGAGTTTCTTCCAATAAGCCAGTTAATTTGATTTGCTTTTAGTTTCATTTGAGTTAATTTTGCTTCTATCGGGCCTGTTCTGAAAATCACGTGATTTCAAATCACACGTGTGATTTTGTGATATTTTAAAAATCATTCCGTTTTTGGATTTCTCGGTGTGCTTTTAGCAATTGAAAATCACTCGTTAACACTCAAAACTGGAACACAAAAACATCACACGTGTGATTTTAAAAGGCGCATGTGGTTTGAAATCATATGATTTGAATAAAAGTGATTTTCAGAACAGGCCTGAATGTGCCATTTCCTCGTTTAACGCCGATCTAGATGTATACCGAGGAATTCAACATGCGAGTGTCGGGATATTATTTGATTATTGATTTCAATAGGCGGCATGTTTCCCGATGCAAAGTGAATGTATGTACGCATTGTTGCTCGTTGACCGTTATCCTCTATTGTTTTTTCCAGTTCAAATATATGATCCTGTAAGTACCGAGATGATTTATGACAGTTTTTGTTTGTTGTTTGTTGGCAAGTCAGAAGTATAAATTAAGTATAAAAGAGGGCCCAGGATGCTGCCTTGTGGGACTCCAACGTTAATTGGCTGTGGAGAACTTAAAAATTCGCCTTCTTTAATAATAAATTTACGACCGACTAAGTTGCTTTCTAACAGTTTGTGTGTGTTTGAGGGTCATTTTATTTTTAATTTATGTAATAATCCTTCATGCCAGACTTTATCAAAAGCTGGCGAGACATCGATGAAGAGTGCAGAGCAATAAGCAAAGGCTTTGCTTATGACATTTACTATTCGATGAGTTTGTTCAATAGTGCTGTGTTTTCTTCTAAAACCGAATGGATGGTTTGGAATACATCTATTTTATTTTAAAATCGGCGATAATTTTGCTAAAAGTAGTTCCTCAAATAGCCTTGAAATATTAGATAATAAGCTAATAGGCCTGTATGAGTCAACTTTTGTGTGCTCCTTTTCTGGCTTTGGTATCATGGATACTAAGGAAACCTTCCATTCTTGAGGGTAGCATTTAAGGCGTAAATAGCATTAAAATAAAAAGAATAACTTTCTTTGCTAGCTCTCAACTCATTCTGTTACTAATCTTATCAATTCCAGGTGCCTTCTTGGTGTTTAAGTCACAAAAAGCCTTCTCTATTTCTCTTATCTCAAATCTTAGGGGAATAGCTGCTCTAACATTACCAGGTGGTAAATACGTTTTTCAAATGATTTACAAACAGATTTCCTTTTTCAATATCATTTCTTGCGCAACTTCCATTCAGGTTTCTTAATGGTGCTTTAGAGATAACTGGTCAATTGAGATTTCTAGCTGAGCGCCATAATGAGCTGTATGATTGTGGAGTTGCATCAACTTTCTTAAAATATTTTCGAGGGAAGCCGATTTTTCAGACTGCAGTAACTTTCTTAGCCTTTTTGTGCACTTTTTTAATAAATTCTTAAGTTGAGGAGATCTGTGTAATTGCCATTCACTCTTGGAACTCTTCTTTTTTCAAGAGACGCTCGACATCTGTAGAATATATTTTATTGCTTAAGATAACTGTCAAAATTTACAATAAACGGAATATTTTCTGAGCAGTGGTACTGAGATGTTTTTTATATTTTAACCATTTTATTTGTGTGGCTGACGTCGATAACAATACAATTCTATTTTGATTGATTATAGGAACAATTGTTGGTGTGTGATCGGCAGATAATTCTAAGGAAGCTTCAACTTGAATCGTTTCTATGGGGATGTTTTTAAGCACCCCAAAATCGATGACATCTGAAATTTTCTGTTAATCTGTAGGCCGATATGTTGGTTGTCCGCTTGCGACCACATTTAAATCGATTTTAAAAATTGTATTAATATATCCAAATGAGATTTTTTGTCTTTAAGTAGTTTTAGGGAGCGGGTTAATATAGAATCGTTGGCCCTACCAGTGCATCTCATGACATTTTAGCTATTGTTATTGTTATTAAATTAATTGTTACTAAATTTATAAAATTATAACAAGCAAACATTTATAAGAAAGTTATGGCGATTAGTGTTGCAAAAATATTTTTTTGAGCCAAATTTAATCTAAATATCCATATAATAAGATTTGTATTGCGGCTATGTACAATTATGGACTGATTCTAACCATTTTCAAAAGGCTTCGTCCGACAATCGGAACGTATATACCAAATTACGTAAAATTATCTTACATGGACAGACAAGCAGCCAACTGGACAGACGGACGTTGTAAGAACGCTTCATAAAGTGAGTCTAACTCGATAGGTATACTTAAAGTTAGCTCTAGGACCAATCGTTTTTAGTGCTACACACATCATTTATTACACGTGTTATTTTTTCTTAACAAAAATTTGATATGAAAATATAGCAGTTAATTCTGAATTTAAATCTGTGTAAAAATTGTAAAGTATTGGATATCGCTAATTATGAAAAATCGATTACGCTCCAAAAGAAAAATCGGAGTACAAAGTTCGTCGGTTTTAGTTCATGTGCCACCATCAGTGCTGCCACGACTAATAACATGCTTACAACCAACGTTTTAGAAAAAGTTACCAAATGTGAAAAATATAACCAAATTAGAAATGTCTTTTGATACTTGAGAAAACATTAAAATTTATTTTAAGTCCTTGGATTTATCAAACGTTAAAGGATGGAGTTTGACGATCCCTTTGTCATAAAACAGTAGTATATTTTTTTGGTGAGACCTATTCTGGAATACGCCTCGGTCGCCTGGGAGCCCCAGTATGAGGTTCATACTAAAAACTGAAATCCGTACAGAAGAAATTTTTCTTATTCTGTCTTCGAAATTAAATCCGTTTAAAACTAATTAATCTTCAACCTCAAAAAATCGGAGGATATACATGAACATCACCTTCATGCTGAATTTGTTATGGGGTAAAATTGTCTAGAATTCCTACTTCGTAAGGTAGAGTTTTTTATTTCTATGCGTCCTTCCAGAAAGTATATACCCCTTATACTTCAATACTTTCGGTCTAATTATGAAAATTTTGATCCTGTCCAATTTAACAATATTTATATATTAAAATTGTTAAATTCAGAGCCCGGCGCGTATACGCATATTGATTTCACTGGTCCTATTGGCGTCAAAAATAACCTCTCAAATGTCTTAAGATAAATTTAATGAAAACATTTTTTTTATTTTATGTACTAAATTATCTAGATTTATTTAGTTTAATCATATTAGCCAGTAAGAAATATTAGTTTAATTGGCGAATTAAGTAATTAAATAAAAAGGTTGCATTGTTAACCAAAGGGTTTTACACTTAATAGGAAGATATTAATTACAAAATAAAAAAATAAAACAAGAAATCTAATTCTTGTACATATTAAAAATATAACGGGAAATTTAAATTAAAAGTTTTTATTTATTTGAGACCTTTTTCATAAAATATTTTTATTTTATAAGAGCCAAATTTCCATACAAAATTCCGTATACTGAAAGTTAATAAATTAAATTGTTTTGAATATCTCCTTTACAATAAACGAATTTTTTACTTCACAGTTCTAAATACCCCCAAAAGAAAATCTTAATTGTTTTCCGCTTTTTAACTGTTAGTAGCAGGGCTGCCAGGTGTGGCGATTTTATAATCCTTTTGCAATATGGCGATTGTTTTGGGGAAATTGGAAACTGTTGGCAATAAGCGGCATGCTTTCTTTATGAATATTTTCTAATTTACACGTACATATCTAAAATATTATAAAAATGGGTATAACTCGTTTCTCTTGTTTGTAAATTGTTTATTAAATTTATAATTATAAATTATTATTTCTGTTAAATTCTATTTGAAATTTTTGGTGAATCATTGTTAAATATTATGGCGAATATAAACAAATTCGTATTTCAGAATATACACTCAATGGGGAAAAAGTATATGACTGGCAGTCGAAGGTTTTTTTTCTATAAAATAAAAATATTGACAAATCATTATCTAAAAAACATTAAATAAATATACATACCGACAGGTTAAAAAAATAAAATTTCAAATTTCTTAAATTCACGCCGTTTTCTTACAGTAAATTCCATAAATTCTAATATTATAGATAATCAGGTCTGTTATGAAAATCACATTTTAGCAAAGTAATTTGAAATCACAAGAAAGGGGTTCTGGGCATATTATTTTGTGATTTCAAAACTTTCAGCTACGTTTATTTCTTAAATAAAATATTAAATGTGTTGCTTATAATTTTTTTTAGGCAATGAGCTGTTTTGTTTACAACAAATAATTTAGAATTAAGAAAGTTCTACGACAACAATTATATTTGGTTTTGTGACTTCTGTTGTGATTTCAGGCTGATTTTTTTAGTTGAATTAAAGATCGCTAATTTGCTAATAGCGGCATGATTTTTTTCCAGAGAGCGGGAAGATTTCCCCTCAATAGAGATGGTACCGCGACCAAGCCAGGTCTATTGTACCCACTCCCCTTTAGTTGGCCAAAAGACCCTCTGCTTCCTAAAGGAACCTAACAAGGTCGGTTGCCGATATTCAGATGCACCTATTATGCCGTGCCCCAAGTGTCTCCTTCTGACCCATGCCAGCGCCGGACAGCCACACAGTTTATGCTTCGTGGACTCGTCCTCATCAATACACATTCTGCATTCCTGATCTTCTGCCAGGCCAATGCGATAAAGATGGTACTTGACCGCGTGGGGACCAGTCAGGTAAGCCGCAAACAGTCATAGCTCCCATCTGCTGAGAACCTTCGTCATTATTATGTTCCCTGGATTTTGGACCAACTCAGCATACAAAAGGGCTCGGGCCCCAACATCCGGGCGTTCGAACCGGCTCTGGCTAGCTCATCAGCCCCAACATTACCCGGGACCCCTAAGTTCCCCGGCACCCAGCAAATCGTCACCCTATTCCATGCGCCCAGCTCCCAAAGCCTTCCCCGGCATTCCGCCACCAACTTCGAAGAAATCTTCCAGGAAGAGAGTGCTTTAACGGCTGCGTGGCTATGGGTAAAAATAACAATACTGCGCCAACAATTCCCTTGTCAAGAATGATATGGCAACACATGTCAATAGCGTAAATCTCGGCCTGTAATACACTAGGTGATTTGCCCATGGCCATTAAGATTCACGTATTTGTTCCAAATACTCCCGCACCCACTTTATGCTGCGATTTGGACCCATCAGTATACCAGTGTAATTTCTCATTTCCATGACAGGGATTTTCAGTGCCCAGGCGCCCCTGTCAGGAATTACTGTACTGAACCCCTTGTTAAAGTCTTGCTCCGGGGTCGTTATGTCCGCTGCCAGGCCATGAGCCAATTTCATCAAGCCAGCATGTCCATGGACATCCTCCGCAAGTCCCGATGTCAGCTGTGTCCTAAGAAGAATCTACAATGCAGTCCTCATTACGTGGATGTGTAGTGGAAGTACACCCATTATAACTTCAAGTGCCGCCGTAGGGCATGTGCGCATCACCCCCGTCAGGGCCGGACACAGCATCCGCTGCAGCCTGTTTCACTTTCCGATTGCAGACACCTGTTGAATCTTTGGCCACCATACCAAGAATCCATAGGTGATTTTTGGTCTGCCTATCATAAAGTCTGACTTCATACAGCGGCATGATAGCAAAGTCTAATATTTATTAAAAATCGTACAAGCTGTAAAGAATCACAGGAAAAACATGGCTATAATTCGCAAAAAAAAAAAAACAAGTTATAAAATAGATTGAAAGTCCCTTAAAATATCAGAAATTGCAATAATTTGGAAAAATTGCTAATTAGCGGAAATTTGCAAAAATTTGCTAACAGCGGCATGAAGGCAGGCAGAGTCTACTTTTTATTATAAATTGTTAAAGCTGTAAAGAATCAGAAAATTACAGGAATAAATCGCTTCTATCGCGAACACAGCTAAAATTCGCGAAAAATTGCAAACTAATTTGAGATCGCCAAATCGGTAAAAAAAAAATAATTGTCGCAAAATAACATAAAAAGCGTCAAAAGAATGAACTATAACTTTGTAGAGCAAACTTTTTGTCAGGTGGTAAAAACTTGTGTTGACTATGTTTTCGACAATTAAAAATCCCACCGAAAAACAAAAAAAAAAAAAGTGTGATTTATAGAACACCACAAAATCACACGTGTGATTTTAAAAGCACAGTGATTTGAAATCACGAGATTTTCAGAACAGGCTTGAATATATAAATTTATTTTTGAAAAATCTTTAAAATTCCTACGTGTATTCAATAGATTAAAATAAAGTTCCGTTCATTTGAAACAAATAACGAGAAAATCGTAGTGCAAAGCGCACATTATTCGAAGTTCTAAATAATTTCCCTCGAATCGAAAAATGCGATAACCCCCCATGTAAATAAAAAAGTTAAAAATTTAAAAAAAGTAAATTGAAAGAGAAGCAAGAAAATCATATGCATACGTATTATTATTTTAGAAAAATAGTAACCAAAATGAAAAAAATATTCACATCCCCACATTGGAAAAAAAGTTACCAATTTTCTTTAGAAAAAACCAAAAACGGCAGCTCTAACCTCACCTTATTTCCTAGCTCTTGAATGAATTCCAATGCTTTTAAACAAAAGAAAACGGTTGGTTGTGTTTCCACCTGGAGGTTGTGCGTATATGCGTCTAAAGAAGCACCAACATTTTCAAGTAACACTCTCAGAGGAAATAGGTGCAGCCAATATCTCAAGCTTGTCAGCGTGCTAAGAAAACATATTTTTCAATATAGTCACCGCTAATAAAACTATTTTTAACGAAAAATATTCGAACATACTGTGGTTACCATTCTCAAACCATACTGTATATACCTACTCCATCCAACCGACTGGAAGATGCGAGGTAATAAAGAAATTGACAGTCGGGTAAAAGGCAACCCATAGTCAGTGCATGGTTTACATTTATTTATTTACGTTTATCTTATTTGAAGCAAAAATTAGCTCTTATAAAAATATTTCTCAAAATATATTGATTTTATTCCTACATTTCTTGTTTAATTGGCCTGAGAGACGTTAATGGCCTGTGAAAATTTTAATAACTTCAACATTTTTGAACCAATTTCTTATAAATCAATAAAATGATAATTTCGTTCATTTCCAAATATCTACACGAGCCGACTTTTTATATATTTTTATTACCATCTTCTTTATCTCGCGTTTGGCAATAAATGTGTTACTGTCTGTGTTATCCATTTATCTTCATCTATCATTTATCTTCATTGCCTTCGCTTTAGCCACAGGTATTCCTGTTCAATGGGTGAAAAACTATTTCTTTACGTTTGTTTATTTATAAATGTATGTATGTATATGTATGAATAAATTTAGTATAATTTTTTTTTATAAGAACAGTGTTTTTGAAAAAAAACTTTTGCTACTAATGTAAAATGTACAACAGACACGTTAAAAGCATTAAAGGCAAAACCTATGATCACTAATATATACATATGTATTATAAAAATTCAATAATTTTGAAAATAAGAAAACATATATGCACATATCTATGGTTTTCATGGGCAACCGCGTATGTCCATTTTTTGGATTTTAAGATGTTGATGCTACATTGCTTAATTGTAAACGCTTTTAACATGGTTTCAAAAAGTTCTGAAAAAAGATGGACAAGCTCAAACATTTCAATTCCAAGGCCATAGTTTGATTAGATTTGAAACCACAGATATATCAAAAGAAATGAATCTGTTATAACTGAAATTGGATATACACCGCGTAACGAAACAAGCTCGGTCATAGACAATGAACTGAGCGGTATTAAATGGAAGCTTTTCCCTGGACAGAAATTAAGACAACGGCAGAACTGTTACCCCAACAATCCTCGACAACTAGTTTTGTTTTTACAAATGTTCCATTCTAAAAATAAATGAACAAATGTAAAAAGTTGTTGTTTTCCTTTTTAAATATGTTGCACATTTTAATGGTAAATATGTTGCATATATTTTTCTGTCTTTTTTTTACAAATATGTCGCAACATTTATTTTAGCAGGTGACTCATGGTATAATCATCTACCAGGTACGCTATTTAATGTTGTTTTGTAATAAGAACTGTCAAACAATGAAATGTCCTGAAAAAGCAAAGAAGAAATAATCAGCTGGTGGATGATTATACCATGAGGTCACTTTTATAATTAAAAATTAGTGTTGTTAACGCTTATTGGCAACCCCAAAAATGGAATATTGAAAATAGCTTCAATAGTAGTGAATATCCCTTATTATTTTATTACGCTTTTTATGCGACATTACCACAAGTAAAAAATTAATGTGTTAAAATCAGCTGATTTGTTCGAACGTTGCTTACGATGCTTACAAATGTAGAAAGTAAACCTACTTTTTGCATTTAACGCCTCAGGGCTTCCGACGATTTTTTTGCATGTAACTTGCTACGAAAAACAATAGAGAATCTTCTTTTTTGACAGCTGCTAGGGCATCGAACAAATGTAGAATTCTTTACTTGCCACGTAAAAAAACCAATGTGTTAGTTAAGTGTAAAATCAAGATATCAGTGTTCCATTTAAATACAGAAAAATGTTACACTTTTAAGACGTGCGTGAAGCATGATAAAAATATTACACATTTATAAGGCTTAATTTAAAAAAAAAAAAAAAAAAAACACCATTTCCAATCAGAAGATTTTTGACATTCCTGTACTCATGTTCTGTAACTTTGGTGAGAACTTCTCGCATCGAAAACATGTAAAACAAAATATTCCATCGTTTCTCGAATAATGAGAAAGAAGTGTGTCTGTAACTTATGTCGAAAACTATCCAAAGAGATTACGTCGTTACGTTATAAATGTCATAATAATCCACTCGAAACCGATTAGAAATTACAGATGTTGTGAACGCCAGTCAAACATATCGTTGACGGCGACCAAGTTTTACTAAAATTGAAAAATTTTCAACGACGGCGGCGAGAAAACAACCGTCGCACAGTGGCGCCCGTAGAGCAAGCGAGGTTGCAAAAATCAAAATTTTCATGAGTGCCGACGAAGTTTTGAATAAACCCATGTTATAGGAAACTTTTCAACGATTTCAAATATGCCACTCTTAATAATATCACATTTTTAGTTTAGAAGATATAACCGTTCAAAGTTGACCGACTTTCGGTTTTCAAAAAAACACACAATTTTTAGTCAATTTGTTGCGATTTCAGGTGTAATATCACGAAAAATAGGTAACGAATCTCCTTATTTTTTGTTTGTATTGATTGATGTATTTATTAAATGTATAATGATAAAAAAAAAATTAACTGTTTGCTTTGTGTTTCTCCTGGTAAATCACTATTTAAAAACTATCCGTTTTTTCACTATTTTTCAACTTTGACGGAAAATAAAAAAAAACTATATTTTTCTATATTTGCCATACGTGCAAAACCTGTTCTTTGATTATTTCTTTACATAATTCAAAAGGTTTTATCTGCCCGTACGTGCCCGTTTGGCTTCTAGAGGTAAAAAAGTTCAAAAAGACATGGTTGCAGAAATTGTATGGCGTCCATCCCTTATATGTTTTGACTGACAGTAGTTTGATCTAATAGTTTGAAAAAAACTACTCATTGAAATTAGCAGGTACGTACCTCACATAAACAATACTTTGGCGTACAAATGGTCAGGAACAATATTGACTTATGGTCCCTACAGTTAGGCACAAATCTTATTTGGACACGTGCATAATATCAAAATTGCATTATTTAGCCTAAATCCATATGTATGCAGGGAACAGGTAAATTTTTAGGCATGGTAGCATAAGCCTATATATTGCAAAATAAGCATAATGCCTGGATTAGTCTACGCCTGAAAGTTGGCGCAACAATTACTGAAACCATTAAACAATTTAAGTACTGAAAACATGGCGTTGAACAATTTAAAATTATTTGAACTGTTTAGAAAGTCAACCACACCAAAGTTTTTCACGGAAGTGAAAATTCTTCCTGAGAAGTTGACATTGATCAGCAAATGGGGCTGCGATGGATCATCCGGACAAAGCGTTTATAAGCAAAGGATATCTTTCGATGACGCTACAATATCGGACGGAAATATGTTTATGGCATCTGTTGTTCCTTTGCGGCTAAAATCGGATGATTCCCTACACTGGAAAAATCCACGTCCGTCATCAGTGCATTATTGCCGACCAATAATGTTTCAGTTTGCAAGGGAATCGGCAGAACTCATAAGGACTACGGTGAAGGACATTGAAGAACAAATAAGCAAGATTAAGCCTACAAAGCTGCAAATTGGAGAAGGAAAATATATTGAATGCAATTACGAGTTCCACCTGACCATGGTTGACGGAAAAGTCGTAAACGAACTGACAGGAACAACCTCAACAATGTCATGCCCGATTTGCAAAAAGAGTCAGAAGAACTTTTTTCAATTCAATTCAATTCAATTTATTTCATATATAATATGTTACATCTCAATTTTATATAATTAGTTGTAAAGAGTTTAAGATTAGTATCTTTTTCTGCTTAATTATAATATATTTCAATTAGTTATCATAGACAGAATTATATTGGAGGTAAAAATTTAGCAAAAACCTATCTAAACCCCTTTTTTCGTATTATTTTTATATTTTTTTTATCGATTTTATATTATTATTTGTCAGAAGAACTTTGGTAATTTAAACGATTCTACAAATGAGGAGAATTACGAATATGGAATGTCACCATTGCACGCAAGGATAAGGTGTATGGAATTCTTGCTAAAACTGGCATATACCCTACCACAAGAGGAGGAAAACTTCGATGAAAATACATCAATAAAGGATAAGGAAAAGATCAGAAAGAAGCAAATACAGGATGGTTTTTTTGAAACAAGTTGGACTAAAAGTAGACTGTCCCAAGCACGGATACGGTAACTCTAACGATGGAAACACTTCTAGGAGATTTTTTGAAAATGATGAGGCAGTAACTAGAATCATTGGAATTGACAATCAAATCGTGAAAAGATTGGGAACGATCTTGGATGTTTTAAACTGCAAAGAAAATGTCAATTCTACAAAATATGGAGAATATGCGTCGAAAACTGCATCTCTTTTAGCAGAAATGTATCCACAGAAGAAGTTGACCCCGACCGTCCATAAAATATTGGCGCATGGCAAAGATATAATTGAGTACCAGCCTTTGCCAATTGGAGAGCTTTCTGAAGAAGCACAGGAGTCTCTTAACAAATTTTATAAAAAATATAGATTGCAGAACACATTCAAAGCATCAAGGGTAAGGCAAAATGAGGACCTCTTCAACATGTTGGCAGCATCTTCCGATCCACTTATTTCTTCCCTGCGGCATGTGAAGTCACGAATAGAGTTACAAAATAATTATAGTTTAGAAATTGTTAGTCTTTTAGATATACCTTCTCTTACGAATTGTGATGAATATTTTACAGAAAATTGAAAAAATAAATTTAAAAAAATAAATAATGTTTTTTTTTAATTTGTTGGGTAATAATTTAAAACATAAAACCCTTAAGAAAAAAAATAAAAACAATCTAAAAATGTAAAAATAATTTTTTTTAGTTACCATAAAATTGATTTTTCTACTAATTTTAACTTTGATAACCCATAAGTAGGCCCCTACAAAGCGTAGCACCCTTTCCAAACGCTCATTTCATAGGCTGAACAGTTATCTATCATATGCTGTTTAAACTGTTCAATTATCTTATTCGGTTCAAAAGATATGATTTTTGCAACGAAAAAACTCAAATGGCGCCACTGTGCGTCGGCTAGACCAAAAAATGTAAAGTGCGACTTTAATGTTTGTTGATGAACAAATTGCTTTGAAAACATTCGTATATTTTTAAAAAATGTTAAAAGCAAAATAATTAAACAATGAAAAAATCTGCCAAGAACATAATACTTATCTCTTCTGTGTTAATATTCGTTGCATTTTGCATCTTTATTTTATTTTTTAGTGTTAACAATTTTTCCCACCCCGTTTTTACGAGTGAGTTTATTTTACAGTTCAAAGCGGGAAGTTTCTCACAAAAATTTTATAGACACACTTTTTCAGTATATTGGCGAGAAATTTCCTTACGTGACAGTTATTACTCGTCAACAATATTACAGACGCAGTTAAGTGAGAAAAACAGATGTTTGTTTCAACTTACGGCATTTTTGTTTCATTTCTTACATTTCAATCGAGTTACAGAACATGGGCACTGTATAATAATGTTACACATTTTACAAAGATTCTGTATGACAATAAGTCAAACATTATACCCTCTCACTAAAGCCGTTTAAATAGTTCTTAGAATTTTTAAAATGTTCTTTTTATACCCTCCAACACTAGAAGTGAATGAGGGTACACTTTGTTTGTCATTTAATATTCTTCTAAGACCCCATAAAATATATATGTATATTCTGGGTCCTTGAGTAATTCTAGGTCGATTTAGCCATGTCCGTCTGTTGAAATCACGCTCACTTTCGAACAACTCAATAGCAAAGAACAATATTGACGTCAAATTGTTTCTGGTGCTCCTAAGTCATCGTCCAGATTTTTGTTGCAGCAATTCTTGAGTTTATGGGTAAGAGGGATGAGAAGATTGAGGAGGGGTACTGAGTTTCATGTACTATGAAATTCTGTTTTGTGTTGTTATTCTTGTACTTTTTAACTTGAAGTTGGGTGTAGGTGTATTTGTATTTATATATTAAATATAATAAGATGGAGAGCAAAGACAAGAAAAAAATACAAAAGTTGCAAAACTATAATTTTATAACCTGGACACTAATGCAATTTCAAAGCAGAATTTTAAAAAATTGCAGCAACAAAAACTGCTAGCCTGGGCAATGACTAAGCAGTTTGGGATTGACATCGAGTAAAGTCGGCTTAGTATGAAAGCGTTATGAATCTAAATGCGACACAACTACCCAAAAAAATAATAATAACTCTGTTACAATAACTAACATAAATTGGTGGCGGAATGCAGAAATGCGTTTTATATAACTACATATCATACTAATAGATATCGTGAAGATCCGCCCATTATTTACCATATGCACCATATAACATCCACTGGGAATCTAAGATGTGTCTGGTAAAACATCAAATCGGCATCAAGTGCATATGTTTAACCTCCAGTTAGGAAATTTCCAGTTGGCTAAAGAACAACGTTAATCTAGATATGTCAGAATTACATTGACCTTCTCAGGAAGGGCAGTACAAATATTTTTGTTAATTAAACTTTTATATAGTGATTGTTGACAAAGATCAGTAGTCCAGAAATTATATACATTGAGAGTGAATATTACTTTTGGGATCTATAAGGATTCAAAAAAGAACCGAAATTCAACTAAGCTGGCAACAGCTTGTTAATCATAGAGAAGCCGTTGAGAGATATCAGAGGAGTTGTAAATTCCCTTCAGTCGGTAGAGTTACTTCCATGGAGTTCTTCGGAGCAAAGAAATGGTCGTGGCTCGAGTGAGCATGACAGTACTTCTCTGTTTTTGTTGATATTCTTTCTTCGGACATTGAAAATCTATGATAGCCAGTGGTTGATGCATACCACAAAAATGCGACAATATCTGAAATGACAGGGCTCTTGAAGGTTTAGGCTTTCCTGAGTCCGGAGTGTTTACCAAAGCTCCATTACAAAAGTCATTTGGCACTACGAGAAGTCATACAGCCCCCAACTGGCATTACTGTATTGTGAGGATTCTGTTAGTGCTCCTTAATTGGGGTGATTTCAGAGTGTAAGTAGTGGTTGTGGTGGTCCAAATAGTGACGCTTGATCCTAGGATCGTTGCTGTTATCTCCCTAAGAAACAGATAAGTGAAGGTTATATAGCTCTAACTCCTAAACAAGGGTGGGGGGTATACATTTGTCGATTTATACACAAATTGTCACCTATTGTATGAGTTGTATACCCTCATGCGCGTGGGCTTTTGTACTGAGCATGAACAGTTCTATGTGGTTGAGATCCACTGTGAGACAGAACATAATGGTAGTTACTCACATACATAGAAAAAAATGTTTTATCAATCAAAAAAATGGTTTAAAAAGTAATTAAATTTAATTAATGTGATAATTGAATCAATTATTTTTTAGTTGAAAGGAAATTAAAAATTTACTGCCTGGCCCACAATGTCGACAAGAACATTTCTTTCGAATATTTATATTGAAAACAAAAACAAATTTCAGTTTTTTATTATTGTTTTCAATATAAATATGCGAAAGAAATGTTCTTGTCGACATTATGGGCCTGGCAATTAATTTTGATTTAATTAACATTTTAGTTGTTTCGTAATAAATTTTCAATTAAAATTTTAATTAAATAACAAAAAATTTTAATTTCCTTTTTTCGTTAAAAATAAAATAATTTAAAAATGTAGAATTGCTGTTGGGAATTGTCTATATTTATTTAAATCAATTAACACATTGTTTGAAATGGCAAAGTTTTTTGATCACTTTTTTAATTAAAATTAAAAATATCATTTACTGAAAATATTTTTTCAAAATTTTAAAATTTTTAGTAATCAATATAATCATTTTGGTAATAGGTGCAAAATCAACAACTTGTTTGCTTGATATTATGAATTTGGAATACATTTGGTGATTGGAGAAATTTAATAATTTTTTCTGTATAAGTGAGTTAAGTACGCCTAAAACCGTAACGAAATTTGCTATTGTAGTAGAATTTGGTCTTTAATAGCTTCATAATACTTTTATCACACCACAAAATTTCGAGAAGATCGGTCACAAAATTACCATATGTCCCATATAAAGCGTACTTTCGGAAACCCCTTAGTACGCCTAAGACCCTAACAAATAGTACAATTGTAGTTAAATTTGTTCTGTTAGACTTTCATAGATCCAACATAGTGTCCACTTCTGAAATATTCTAACTGTCGTTGGAGCGTAACTTAATTTGATAATGGATAAAGAAAATAATAAGCATCAGCGATTTCGTGATAACAATAGTTTTTTTTATTAATTAATGTTTGAAATTATTATAAGTTCTCTAAATATTGCCCAAAATTTTAAAATTTTAGTCCCACTGTATTTGCTTAAAATAATATTTCATTAAATTTTTTATTTTCCATCTCGTTTCCTTGCAGTTAATATTATTGTTATCTTTTCGTTTCTTTTGTCATATATTTATTATATTTTTATACATTTTTCCTGATGTTATTCTTCTTCGTTTTTCTTTTAATTTATTTTTTTTACTACTTTTGTTTGTATAAATCTTCAGCAATTTTTTATTTTATCTCTTCTCTACCTTTTTTATAACATACAATAAATTTTATGTTTTTTTTTACTATTTTTCATCGTCTTATTTCTGCTCATTTTTATTATGCGCTCATTTTTTTTGTTGGCAACCTCAAATGCACTGTTCCTCTTTTTTTTCTTTCTTCCATTTTATATTCGTCTTCCGTTTATTTTTTATTTTTGCAAACTACAACATTTCCACAACGGCCATTACATTTTCTCAGGTTTATTTATCTGGTCAAGTTTCGTTATTTTTTAACTGTCTGTTTTTTCCTGCTTGTGTGAGTATGAGATTTTTTTTTGGCCGAGCAGCTTCATAATTTCTACTTTACCTTATCACGGCCATCACTATTTATCTGATTGTAGATGTCTAGGAAGTGTATTTTATAACTGTAACGGACCTCGCATTATTCCATCCACTCGTACCTCATGATCTGCAATTATTTTTCTTCCAAAACCAGCCACAATGTGTAGGTGAATAAAAAAGTAAGAAACGAGTTTATACAGAAATGTTTGTAGGTATGTTCATATGTATGTTTAAAAAAAATTAGAAAACTATATAACGTGGTAATTTCTCAGAATTAAGTTTTGTTGTTTATATAGTTTATATTCTTTACTCCCTTCCCTGTACTGTTATCGTACAAAAGTTTCAATTTTTTATATGGACATTATGAGGTATTAAAAGAATTGCGCGTTTTCTTGTTGTTCTTTCATTTCGTTTAACTGCCATTAAGTATTGCTGACCAATACTTTAGCATACTTTTTGGCGTCCGTTATATTCGTACTCACTCATACATTCAAATTTGCTCAGAATCTGAAAGGCCTTCATTCTTTCATTTTAGTTTTTAGGTATTTAGCTAAACATTCGCACTATTAAAATTGAATTTTATTTTGCAAATCATATAAGTCTGGTTTCCAAATTTTTTATTTTTTTTGTCAGATTTTAGATACTTAGGGCCATTATTACAACTTTCCGATAGGTTATGAAGGTTATGGGGCAGATAATTCGTTTTACATTCTTATAACTTTATTTTAAGCTTAAAGAGAAGATCATCTTTCCTTTATATTTTAACGTAATGTTTATGAATTTAGAGTTGCCGTATTAACACCAAAATGTGTTGAATGTAAACAAATAAACGAATCTCAAAAGTATTCAATGTTTGCTATAGTATTGCCATATTTTTTACAATTTTGTTTTTATTTTACAGGGAAGTTATAATAACGAACATATTTAATGGGCCCGTTATTCCTTAAGCTATGTTCATATCTATTAAAGGTTTGAAATATTTGACGTCCTACACATAACCACTAGTTTTATTAAAAAATTGCTTGATTTTGCAAAACGTTTGCTGGATCAAACATCATTATACAGTTTCTAAATTGAATTATACAATTATCTTGTTTCAAATAAAGATAAGAAAATTAATAAAAATTGTTAAAAATAAAGCTAAAGTTTGATAAATTTGCTGGTCATGCTGTTTTTTGATTTTTTCGCCAAATATTTATTAGGTTTGAACATACCTTTACGTAAGCTAAACCAAACTTTTAATAAAATAAACCTTAAAGGTAAGTTGTAATGACGCTCCATAGGGTTTCTTTTTGCCTTCCAATTAAAATTTTATTTATCTTTTAGTTCTAGTTAAATACGAAATTAACCCCCATATTTTGCAAAAACCTCATTATTTTTCACTTCACCAAATATTTTTATACAAATTTTTGAAAATTCCAAAAAATTTAATATAAACAATTTCTCAATGCAAGGTAATGAGTAGTTTTAAAATAATACTTAAATATCCTACCTTGCTTATTTAAAGTCTATTTAAATATTAATGGTGTATGTATTTACTTGAGAAGGTGGCCTTAATAACACAACAATGCAAAAACAACAGGCTTAACAAAAAACAATCAGCTGTTTCATTAGGTCACCTTGGAAATAATTACACCTTACAAGTTTTTTTTGGTTAAACAGCTGCTTTATAATTTTTTTGGAGATTTAGTACACCCAAAGAAAAAATATATTTAAGAATGGTCACCTTCAACAAAACTATTTTAAAAGAAAAATTTTAAACATATTATGTTTAATTTAACCATATTATTGTCACCGACAACAATATTATGGTTAAATGGGTCCCCCATCAAGAAGGCGCAACCATATTATGGTTGCCTCCAAACATGTTTTGGTTAATAATAACTAAAACTTGTTTAACACTTATAACAGCATGGTTGGTTTTCAACCATAGCATGTTGCTCTTGGAAAAGAGGAAAATACTATTGTTTATTTAAAACAAAATATTGTCATATTTAACCAAAACATGTTTAAAGACAACCATAATATGGTTGTGGCTTCTTGATGGAGGACCAATTTAACAAAAATATGGTTGTCGGTGACAATAATATGGTTAAATTTTTTAAATTTTCTTTAAAAATAGTTTTGTTGGAGGTGAACATTTTTAAACATATTTTTTTTCTGCGTGTAGTGCACCATTCAAATTTACAAATTTTTCAAAGCTTAAAAAGTTTAGTTTTGTCTTCGTTTTACCTAAGAGCATTTTCTTCTCCAGTTTCATAAAAATCGGCATACAATTAGGTATACAATATTTCGCTATCTTACCTTTAGTAATTCTAAATATGTCAAAATTTGACTTTTTAGATTTAACCTTCATGATTTTAGAGCTCATATTTTCCGATTTCAATAAAACCATTGGAGTATATTTTAAATTATATGGAGTATAATATCCTGAATAAGCTGTACCTAAAAATTACAAGAGTAAGAAAATTGGGCTCATTCACCAGAATATGGTAAAAAATTCGTTTTTCCTGAAATTCGCAAAATTTAATGCGCAGGAAAAACTATAGGAGGTATTGACATAAATTTTACATATTTTTATTCCCTATTATATCCTCAATAAATCCCAATGTGATGATCAAAAAAATTCTGAAATTTGTTCAACAAAATTTATAAAATTTTTAAAATGAAGTTTTAAACTGCCGTTAAGAAATTCCTTTTTTTTGGTTATACCTGCGAATAGGTTAACGGTATCCTACGAAAAAAAAAAAATACCAGCGAAAGAAAGGTTTACGGTCTCTTACGAAAACAAAAACTCATATACAAGTAAAAGCGGGAAAATTTTGAGTAAAACTGAGCTCTTATTCAAAAATTTCTCAAAATATATTAATTTTTTTTCCTACATTTCTAGTTCAAGTGGCCTGAGGCACGTTAATGACCTTGGCAATTTTAACATTTTTTAACCAAATTTTTTCCTTTATATCAAATTACAACGATAACTACGTACACATTTAGGTTCTTTTACATTTAATTGCAAAATCAAATTATTAATGGCAAAATTTTTACAAAAACTGAAACAAAATTTTATCTCCTTGAAAATGCACCTTCTAACTTCAGCGTCGTTGGGGCGCCCGTCGACGTTATCCTATTATCCTGCACAACGTGTATCTACAATACCGATTTTGCAGTATTTGGGTTATAATTCAGTAATTTTCATAGATTCCGCAGGTTTGTATAACGACGTGTTTTGATGAATTTTAATTGTATTTGGGCAAACTTCTTTTGTTTATGGACTGGGTTTTCCTACATCTACGGGAATTATTTTCGGCTAAAAATATAATACTTAAAATGTATCCACTGGTCATAATTGAGCTCAAAAAATTAAGTTGCTTTAAAATTAATTCCTTTCTAATACTGGATGTAACACGAAAGTAACATTACATGCACACTAGTTGCCTTTACGTTTCATTACATGACTGGACTTTATGTCCCCGTTTAGTGGTTGTTTTTTTTAACTTTTTATAAACATTTTTCATTTCTTCTATGTTTATGTGTGTGTAGCCTGCCTGTCCCTCGAAGACAACCCCAATCAAATCCTGTACTCATTTTAACTGTTAAAATATGATGTCATACTGTTTATTAAAGTTATACATTTGTTGTTTATACATACATACTTACATATGTACATATGGTCATACATACATATTTATATAAGTATTTACTTATATCTATGCATGCGGTCAAGTATATAATATTTTGTTGTGAGAGTATGAGTATATAAGTGTATATAAAATATTTCTGCCATTGTATATGGACTGGGCTCTTCGAATCGTAGGTGTTTTGTTATTTTTCAATTCAGCAAAAGTTGGGGCGATTTAATTTTTTTTATTTTTTTTTCGTTACTTGTTTTGTTGTTCTCTAGTATTGAGTGTGATTTTGTGTGAATTGTGGCATGTGCAACAGAGTGTATAATTTTTATTGTGAATTTTTTTCTAACATGAGTTAATGGGGGGATTATTTTTTATACGTAAAAGTATATGTACATTCTGCCTTGTAGTTTTTGCTTTCTTTTAACAGCCATTAGTTTAGTTTTTATATATTTCTTATTTTATATTAATTCAATTACTTTAGAATTTATGGTCATATAATGATGGGCCATTTTATAAGATGAAAAATAACTGATGATGCATGATTTATATTTAAAGATAGTCCTTTCTGACTAATTTGTCATTGAAAATGTACTTTTATGTCAGTAAGGACTTTTAGGGCTATAAAATGGCTTAATGAAAATTTTTTAAAGTAAATAAGTTTCAATATATTTTAACATATTAAATTCGGATAAATAAATCAAAAGTAACCGTATTACTGGATTTAATTTGGTAGATTCTTCAACTATAAAAAACTGTTTCACAAAATGTTGTTGTATCTGACTTTTTTAAATCAATATGGAATTAAACTGATTTATGGACTGACTGATTTAAGGAACAACTGGAAATATGGAGACAGAATTATTCAAGTATGCTATCGATCCCCACAACGAATTGTGTGTCTGCTTTTTCGTCACTGACAAAGTGAATCAAGACATCTCCACAGAATTCCCTGATATCGCAGATCGCAGAAGTTATAAATACTGTCAATGCCTTGAATACTAATAAAACCGCTGGAGTATGTATATAACATTGTCCCAGAGATGCTTAAAGCTGACGCCAAAGCTCTGCGCAATTACTGCTGCCTCACATCGAACATATTTGGCAGACTTGTGAACTGGATTCAAATCTTTAGGAAGTTATCGTAGTGAATATCCCCAAAAAAGGGTGATCATACAGATTGCAGAAACTAGAGAGGCATCACAATGCTCAGCTCACTAACAAATGAGTTTCACACGCTGTGCAACAAACCAACACAGGCTGGTTTCCGCCCACAAAAATTTTGGCCCGACCACATCTACAGTCTGCGTATAATCATCGAGCAATCCGTCAAAGGGCAATGCTAACTCTATACTATATTTATAGACTACGAAAAGGCATTCGATACCCTCCACTAGGCAATATGGCACTTGCCTGCAAAGGCGTTCCACCAAAAAATATTCTTTTATTAAAAAAAAAATTCGGTGCCCCGGGAGGCTAGTTGGTAGTGAGCTAGTCTATCAGAGCGGAGGTTGCGGGTGCGATTCCTGCCAGATACTTTGGTCTCCTGCAGACCAGATGCTAAATGCCGAGTTGCTCATGACTACGCACTGACGCAACAGTTTTAATGTTATTACTGGTGTTCGCCAGGGATGTATACTATCCCTTCTCCTATTCAACAAATTAATTGATGTCATCTTGCGTAATGCTACCATAGAAAGCAGAGAGCCTGGATGATGCTGATGATATCTGCCTCCTGTCGCACAATTATCGCCGCATGCCGTATTTACTCAAATCTCTTGAGAGTGAAACTTTAAAAGCTGGTTTAAGGATAAATATAAGGAAGAGTAAGGCAAAGCGCTGCAACACTCTTAACAGCAACAAACTCCGAATACAGAATGTTGAACTGGAAAAAGTCAGTACATTCTGCTACTTGCTAGCATATTACAAAAAGTGGCGGCTGCAGTGATAATAAAGCCTTCCGAATTTCAAAGACCAACCAGTCTTTTGGCATCTTATGACCTGTATCGAAGTCCACTGCTATCTCAAAACGAACAAAGATTCGCATATTTAACTCTTGTGTGAAATCGGTACTTCTTTAACCGCTTTTTGTGAAGAATATAAAAAATATTTTGGCCTAACACCGTCCTTAACACACAACTGTGGAAGCAGACATACCAACGACCAATCCACATCGAGATAGATAATCGTAAGTCGCGCTAGATTGGTTAAACGCTCCGCAGACCAGTGGGCGACACTACAAAAGCTGCTTTAGATTGGAATTCCCATGGTAATATACGTAGGCAAGGATGGCCGTCGCACACCTGGCGACGCCAACTAGAATCAGAAATCACTCAAAGCGGGCTAATCTGGAGAGAAATTAAACATCTTTCATCAAATAGGACCGAATGGAAAGAATCGTTGTGGCCCTTTGTTCCTTTTAGGAACCACAGGTCATGATTAAAATATACATTTATATTTCAAAGTTGTAGGGCATTATTTTTTGCTATACAAAACTAAATTAGACCAAATTTCACTACAATATAATTATTCGTTACGGTTTTAATCGTATCTAAATGTTATCCGAGATGCGGGCTTAATAGTGCATTTCATACCGGATTTCCCGGAAAAAAATACCGGGGAATTTGTGCGGAATTCCCGGAATTTTTTATTTAATTAAAGCAGCTGCATAAAAGGCTTTTTGGATAAGATTCTGAAATTGTACTAAACGATTAAGCTTAGCAGCTTGTTAGCACAGAGTTTATTCATAACAAATTTTATCCGTCTGCTAACTTTTAATAAATCCACTCTGAATATTAATGATGCCACACTATATTACTCAAAAATGCAGCACGTTTTGAATTTATCATCACTGGTTTTGTCATTTCATTTCATTTTATTTTTATTTTCCCTCTTCATAGAAAAATTTGAAATGCTTTTAAATTAAAATAAATTTAAAAAAGTATTCTAAATTAAAAAAAAAACAGTGTATTAAAAAAACAAACAAAATTATTCAACATTAAACGGCTGTTTATCACAAGTTGGCAAACATTTGACAGCTTGTTAACAAGAGTTTAGCAAATCGTTAGCCAGAGTTTGGTAAGTGTATTATGAATGAACTTTGTGCTAACTTCATGCCAAATTTTCGTTATTAATACGGCTGTATTTATGTAAGAGATGTTGACAAAATGGAGAAATTAACACTTTAAAACCCGTGCATTTGATTCAAAGAAAATCATTTTCTTAACATAAATAACTACAAGCTTTTGAAGGAAGGGGTAAGAAGGTGGAAGTCCCTAGAGATTATATTACAATTTTTTGACTATTGTTTTGTATTGGGGTGAAACGAAAATCTCTAGGCCTATCGTAAATTGTTAACCGATCTTTACGAAATGGTGGTGTGATTTCTAGTCATATAAAACGAGTTTATGCCAAATTAAGCATCAATCGGTGCATTCCGCTATCAATTTATGTTAGTTTTTGTGACAAAAATATAAATTTTTGGTGTAGTGGTTCTCCATTTTGGTTCTTAATCCCTTCTACTGACAAGCATCTTAGGAGAACTAGAAATAGTTTAACACAAAAAATTTTCTTTTCTGTTGAGTCCTTTGAAATTTCTCAAGGACCCAGAATATTTATACTTTATGGGGTCTTGGATAAATACTAAAATAATTTTCACATAATTTCCACTAGTGGTGGAGGATATGAAAATAAACAGAATTTTATATGCTAAAGATTCTGGTGGTAAAAGCCAGTTCTTCCTGAATACCAGGTAAATCTATAAAGCAAGAAGGCACTGACACCGTACCACGATTTTCGCTCGAGGTATTGGCTTCATTTTGTAAAGGGTGGTTCAAACATACTGCACGATGTTAATTATGAGTCACACATTATCGTGAAGTTTTTGTACCAACTTAATTTAAAATTTCTTTTTTTTCGGTGTTTGACAAATTCACTACTGACCATTTCAAGCATCGTCAATACGCCGAATGGCTGCTTGAACAGACAGAAGTGAATGATGGTAACTTTACAAAAATTCATCTTGAGCGACGACGCATACTTTCACCTCAGTGGATTCGTTAACAAGCAGAATTGCCGCATTTGGGCAAATAAGAATCTACGAGCGATTGTTGAAAAGCCGATACATGCACAAAGAGTGACTGTTTGATGCGGCTTATGGGCTGGAGGCGTCATCGGGCCATACTTCTTCGAAAATGAGGTCGGACAAGCAGTTACCGTGAATAGTGTTCGCTATTGCGAATTGATAACGGACTTCCTGCAACCAGAAATAAAGGAGATGGACCTGTACGACATGTGATTCCAACAGGATGGTCCCACTTGCGACACAGCCAACGAAACAATGTCTCTTTTGCGTGAGAAATTTAGTGGCCGTGTTATCTCACGTCGTGGCGATGATAATTAGCCGCCACGATCATGTGATTTGACTCAGTTAGACTTCTTTCGTTGGGGATATTGAAAAGAAAAAGACCACGTCAATAAGCCAAGCACAATTCAAGAGCTAAAGGATGAGATAATTCGGCACAGTAACGACATTAAACCTCAACTATGTCTCAGAATCATTGAAAATATCGGATAGAGGTATACCACCGAAGCCGTGGCGAGCATTTGGCCGATATTTTGTTTCGCGCATAATTATCATAGATCATAAAAAATATTAAGATAATACTCTAAAAATGTTTGTTTTTCAATTAACATCGTGCGTTTTGGTTGGACCACCCTTGATATCCCTCGTTAGTGTAACGCTAAGAGGAAGCAGCTTTTCAAGACGTGCATCTACCATCACTGCAGAAAAATAAGTTGCATTCTTGTAATTTGCATTAAAAAGTAAAATTTACATCGCAAGGTAAACATTTTACAATCATAATGTGTTTTTTAATATTTCTTTCAAGAACAAATAAAAATGCGCCATTTTCTACCCCTGTTATTATATAATTTCATAATTTCCATTATTACTCCCCAAATTCATAATCTCAATAAAAATTATTAACCACAATAGCGCCTCACCCATACAGTCAACTGGCCAACCAACGTAAACCTTTCTCCACTTGCTCTGGCAAAAAAGTAGAGAAGATACTCATATTACCACGCCCTATTTAATAAAGTTATATAAAGTTATGCCATCATATCATAAACCATAAAAAATACATTTCATATCTCTTCCAAACACACCCGGAACATATTTTTATGCGCTCTTCAGACATCTAACGGTAATAATTGTATGAGTATGAGAAAAAAGCATGATACAGTGTATAAACAGTTAATCTCATGGGAGAATACGTTGGAGGAGGGAAAGAACGGAAGGAAATAAAAGAAAATTCGAAATCAACGTGTATTTTACACATACATACATATCAACTTGTACTAATACAAATGCATCGTAACCACGATGAGGGTGAAAAATATTTTGAAGACGTAGAAAAATAAATAAAAAATAGCAACAAGAATAAACGAACGGACGAAAAAAATGAGTAGGAAAAATATGAAATGGCAAGGGTGAATAAATGGAGGGGATAAGTCCAATGTACACACACATACACTTCAGTATATTGTAAAAACATTGAATACAGCTAAACAAACACATTCAGCCGGGGTGGGCTTTTCACATCAAAAGTTTTGACCCACAGCCACCCACAATTATAACGTTATATTTCCTTTAATATTAAAAAGGTATATTGTATAAACACTTACAAGTATACGTATGTATGTATGTATGATTTGATTGTATTTGAAGAAGAAAAGATATAAAATATGTGTGTATACATCGACGTGTGGTTATGTTATTGTTCAATTTTGTTGGATTTGAAGTTAAAATTTTTCCGTTTATATTTATATTTTTTTTTGAATGTTAACCGCTTGTAATGTGTGTGTTGTATTTTTACTAAAAAGATTTTCCAGCATTTTGACTTGAATTGATATTAGTGAAGGGAAAAAGTTATAAGCAACACAAAACAATGTATTTTTTTTGGTTCCGGTTTAAACCAATCGGACGACAATCAGACAGTGTTAAGCTTTTATTTTTAGCAATTTGAACTAACTTGAATAAAATAATATAATTCTAAATAGTTGATGCCGAACTAAAATGATTTTCAGGAGAGGAATTTATATTTGGCCCATGGTAAATTATGGACTAATCATCACGAAATCCTGTAGAGTGATTTCTGATATAAAAAATCTAAATGGAACAAATTTCAATACAGTAGTGAAATTTCTTTTAGCGATTCCAGTGCTTTTCAGAAGGCTGCTCAATATGCGATCTAAGATATATATGGACCGATAATCAGAAAAGTGCATGATATTATTTCTGCCCATATGTACCACACTTTACCACAATATCTATATCAAAGTGAGCATAATATTGGACATTATGAAGTGTGATTTTTAGTCCTTTAAATCTTACCAACTTGTATTTGCAATAACATTATTTATTACGTTTTTCTATACTTATATGTTCCCCGAGAGAAGGTTTTGTATGCGGCCTAGAAAAATTATGGACCCATCCTTACGAAATTTTACAGTGGGATTTCTAGTTCTATAATACTATAACGTAGTACTTTTTAATATGATAGCAATATTTATTACTGGTTTAGACGTACAGTATGAGATCTAGTCATATAGAAGGAGTTTGTGCAAAATCCTATATCATGCCGTGCATTATGCCACCTTTTATGTTAGTTTTTGTAACAAAATTGTAAATTTTTTTATGGTGGTGGTTCTACATTTTGATTCATAACTCTGATACTACTAACCGGAATTCCAATCTGCTTAGGATAACTAGAAGCAATTTGACACCAACATTGTTCTTATCTTTTGAGGTTTTCGAAAGTGAGCGTGTTTTCAATAGACGGACAGACAGACGGACATGGCTAAGTCGACTTAAGAAAGCAGAATCTATAGGCTTTATGGGTCTTAGATGCATAGTAAAAAAGTTTCACACGGAATGACAAACTTAGTACACCCTCATTCACCACTAGTGGTGGAGGGTATAAAAAGAGTTTAAAGAAAATGAGACTGGTCATTAACATTTAGCATCAAGGTTAGAGTAGGAGTCGGAGTCGCACTAAAAAAATTTCAGCGTTTGGAGTCGGAGTTAGTACTTTTTTCAAGCGACTTCACAGCCCTGCGTTAAACGGCAAAAAATCAAGTTTTAATCCTTTTAATTTTTCTTGACGAATAGTGTTATTGATTAAATGGTATAAAGCCTTACCAATATGTACTTAAAACTACCGACTTTATTAGTAGCTACCTCGACTGTAGACGATTTAAACTACGCTAGCGGTCCTCCTTTCCAAAAAAAAATTTAAAAGATATAAAAAACATACTAGCGATGTAACGATACGTATTTTTTGTAGAGTAATTTCTTTATTATACAATATTACACTGTAAGAGATTATTAATATTTAAAATTGATTTTAATAAGATTTTAAAAACAACGAAATGAATTTAAATTCATTGTAAAATTTATTTATTTTTTAAACAAAAATAAAAAAAAGCATTGAAATAAGTGTTAATAAGATTTTTGTTTAAAACACAAAGTTTTCTCAATTTTTTGCGGCGATAATTTCGCAACTCCGTTTGAAGCAAACCTGCAGTAAAAAATCATCTCTCAGATGTGACTGAACTCATTTGACAACTTAAGCATTTCTGTGCCATGGTCTTAAATTTTGAGTATAATATTTAATAGCGCCGGATCTGCGTCTCTAAAAAAGTTAGAGAATCTAATGTAGATCTTGACTTCTTCTTTCGCTGAGCCACAGCATATGATCGACAGAGGATCATCCTTCTTCAAATGTTCCTTTAAGATTTGCACAAACGCTCTGAAGGTCAGTTCTTGTAGAATTATCAGAACTTTGTCTATGTGAAGGTGTGATCGTGTCTTCAACACTTCCGTAATGTAGAGTCATGTTGAGTACTTCAATAAGACGTTTTTTCGATCTACTGTCTTTGAAATTTTCTAGTTTTGTATCGAAGGTAAAGAATTGTTGTTAAACAAAAAAAAGTTAAACTGTTAATTAGCGAAATAGCGCCAGAAAATATAGCAGTGATTAGCTTATGGATTTTGTGGTCTCTTCGAGAAACCCAAAAGTTATAGCGAAGTGATTTTTATTTTCACAAAAATCATTAAAAATTTGCAGACAATTCTGCTGCAGGTCCAAACCAAGTGTACAATGCGTTTATGCATCATTCCAAAAGTCATAGTGTAAAATTGTATTGACTGGTTACACAGCAAATGCATAAAATGCATATACGTATCTAAAGCATGAAGTAGGATTACATTCTACTTTAGTATGTGTCTCGAAAAAGGGTAAAAAAGAAATATACGCATAAAAAGCGTATTGTGAAAAGACCTGTAGCTTAAGAATTAAAAGAAACAATTTATTATTCTGGTTGCTCTGATTTGTTATGCCAAAAATAATAATGGATAATTAATGCCCCTATTGCGGTTCTCCACTCAACTCAGTTTGGTCGTGTGAGAGTCAACCCAACTTATGCACAACCAAACTCATTTTAGGTATTGTGATACCCAACGGTTTTTAGTTGAGTTCGCTATAAAGTTGCCAACTTAAAATATCGATTTACCAACTTTAAATATAATGTTTGGCAAGTGAAAATTTTATAAAATTAAATAATTTTTTAAACTAAAAGTATTTTTAATTGTGTATTGAATAAAAAGTATTTACAATGGATATTAGTGTCGATTTATTTTATGATGATGAAAATGAAAACTCTTGTACAGATGTGCTACGTATAAGAAGAAAAATTCCTGATGATTCCAACCCTCTTGAACTACCTAATGCCAAGTAAGAACTTATAATTAGTAACGTAACTAAATAATAGATATTGGGAATTATTATTTTTTTTTCATAAGCAACTTTAATTTATTCAACATTTTTTTATTTTTCGAATTTATTCTATGAGTTAAATTTCAGTTATGTATTTTATAAAGCTTTTTGTAATAGCTCTATTCCTTAAATTTTTTTAGGAATGACTTTATACACTACCAGACTATTATATTGTATTTTCTTGTTACATTTTACCTTAGCTTTCCGTTGGATAGCAATGAAGTATATTTACGTACAGAAAAATTTACAATTATTTAAATTTAACTCATAGAATAAATTCGAAAAATAAAAAAATGTAACTAAATAATAATTTTAAATTTGTAGATTTAAAAGTTATTTCCGACTAAACAAGGAAGCGTTTTGTTATTTGCTGGATGAAATCAAAGATCATTTAAAAACCACCTATATTAAAGTAATTTGTTAAAGTCCCATATATCTTTACACTGGTTTTTGGTCATACCAAATTTTGGTTTTCCACGTGCAATCTCTGGGTTTTTTTCCATTAGATTAACAAGCCTCTCAAATTGTGCTTTAATTGTAATTTTCAAAGATCTACGAATGTATTAAATGCTGTGAAATTCTAATATACAGTATAACAAATCTTTCTACTTACGGTTTTTCCATTGTTACTTTCTTTTTGCTTTTAAAAATGAAAGTCAACTGAAACTGAAAACAACTCAACTACTAATAAACAGTTGTGTATTTATAACGTTTCTGTCGACCAAACTTTTACAAAGTTGAAAACGGCAATACCACGAAAAAAACAGATACACAACTGAAAAGCCAACTGCCAGTCGAGTTGAGAATGGCAATGCAAATTCACCAAAGACAACCAAACTGTTACAAAAGTGGAGAACCGCAATAGGGGCATAAATTGTTTGTTCAAAAAGAAAACTATAAAATGGTATCGGCGTATCGACAGTAAAATATCGCCAATACCGATATATCGGCAAACGTGAATTTTCGCTAATATATTGGTATCGGTATTCGTTACTTCCCTAATACATACTATATCAGGTTTTTTTCAATATTTATTTATTGAATCTTCATATATTAAATATAAACTAACAATAACACTGTGCATTAAATTTACACTTTTTTTTCGTGACAAGCTGGGCACCTGGCGTTTTAACATAATTCGGGTACGCTGAATCCAGTGGTGCCCACGGTTTTTTCAGATTGGCTCTGGTTTTCGAGATATACCGTTATTTCGAAAATGGAGGAGGTTGCACAACATATGTTGCACAACATATATGAAATTTTATTGCGGAATTTCGGTTTTTTCACTAATTTCAATAAACAAACCCGTTTTTGAGTTACGCGAATATATGTTGTGCAACCTCCTCCATTTTCGAAATAACGGTATATCTCGAAAACCAGAGCCAATCTTAAAAAACCGTTGGCACCACTGGATTCAGCGTACCCGAATTATGTTACGCCATGTGCCCTGCTTGTCTGTTTTTTCAACTAGCATAGTGTAATTAATCAAACTTTATCTAATATTTACTTTATGTCCTGTCAGTGCCAGACAAAAAAATTCGAAATCAGAGTCTCTGTTCACATGTGTAGGTGTGGATATTTGAGTTTTTAGCATAATAATAGGAATAGCTGTGATTTTTCGAAGACGTTTATTTTGGCGCCTTTGAATTTTTTCGATATTAGAGGCCGAGGCAGTGCCCCATAACTGAATAGCGTAGCACTAAATTGGCTTTAAGATAGAGTTGTAAAGTAGAAGTTTGCAATCGAGACTAAGAACATAGTTTCTTCCAATAAGCCAATTAATTTAAATTGCTTTTAGTTTCATTTGAGTTAATTTTGCTTCTATATGTCACTTGCACGTTTAGCGCTGATCAAGATGTATACCGATGTATTTTACATGCGAGTGCTTAGGTTTTATTTGATTATTCATTTTAATGGAAGGGCTTGTTTCCCGATCAATGTTAATTTTATATGTACGCATTTTTGCTCATTCCCCTTTATCCTTTATTATTTTAGCCACTTTTTCAGTTCAAAAATATGATCCTGTAAGTAACGAGATGCTTCATGACAGTTTTCGTGCACGCTTAGAAAAGCTGTATCGTCCGCAAATGTTGAATTTTTGGTGTTTGTTGGCACGTCCGAAGTATAAATTTAGTATAAAAGAGGGCCCAGGATGCTGCCTTGTGCGACTCCTACGTCAATTGGCTGAGGAAAACTTAAAAATTGCCTTCCGACGACCGACTAAGTAGCTTTCTAACAGCTTGTGTATGTTTGCTGGCAAGTTTTGCTGCAATTTATGTCATAAGCCTTCTTGTCAGACTTTAGCAAAAGCTTGCGAGACATCGATCAAGAGTGCAGAGCAATATTTTTTTTCTTCAAAGGCTTTTCTTATGACATTTACTATTCGATGAATTTGTTCAATGGTGCTGTGCTTTTATCTAAAACCGAATTATTGGTTTGGAGTACATCTATTTTCATTTTAAATCGGTGTTAATCTTCATATTGGTAGTTTCTCAATTAGCCTTGAAATATTAGGTAATATCAAGTATGAAATGACTTTTTCCAGTAAGAAATTACTTTTTCCTTTAACAACTAATTTTTCAGAAAACATACATTTATACATATGGATATATTTATAAAAGTACGATTGTGTAGATGGAGCATGTTGTATTCTTATCATAAAAAGGACAAAACAATAACAATAAAAATCATGCTGACCAAAACTCTACTCCCTTACTTTGTTTTGACAGCACTCTCCCATTTACACTTATAAAGTATACATGATTGTAAATACAGATACAATATACTATATAGCCTTATAATGTACATATATGTATATGTACATAAATATATAAAATTATATACATTCATTCATACTAAATGGCATTTTATTTTGCACACATGTTTTAGCAAAAGATGATACAAAGTTATAGTTTATCTTTATTTCATTTATTTATTTTATTTTTTCCAAGGGATCCTTTTTATGTATTTGTTATTTTTCTTGTTCCGTTTATTTATTTTTTTCTCTCATTTATTCCATAATAAATAATGAACATAAAAAGTATACAATAAATACGTTTATGAAATTCAATTTATGTATTTTTTTCTTCTTTATATCCTTCGTTTATTTATGTATTATTTTAGATATTTATGTGTGAGAAATGGCATAGAAATGTAAACAAAGATATACACTATATAAGGACCTCTTTTACTAATGTATGTATATGTATGAGTGTGTGCCAGGAGTTAAGAAAAGTTATAATAAAACATTAAAAGCAATTTTATATTAGTTTATTTATTTCTTCTTTTTTGTTGTTTATTACTTGATGTATGTGTGTGCAAGATATCTTTGTATATTTCGTTTTTGCCCTCCCCCACCGCGAGTAGTGACTAGGGTTATATAAAGTTTGTCATTTTGTGTGCAACACGAGGAAATGCTCAAATAAGACCCTACAAAGTATAAACATTCTGGGACCTTATGAAATTTTAACTTTCACTTTCAAAGACTTAACAGTAGTGGCGGAAGAAATACATCGATGTTTTAAAACAACTCGATGTAAAATAGCGATACATCGAAACAATCCGATGCTTTTTTTTTACTTATCAACATCGAATGAACATCGATTTTAGTTATTCGATTAATAAAAGCTAAAAAATTATAAAATTTAGCACAAATTAGTGTTTTATGGCTTAAAATTACATAGCAAATTTTAAATAGACCATCCTGAAAAACACTTTAAAACTCATAAACAAAAAAGTTAATATTTATATCGTCATAAAATGACGAAATTTCTCCCCAAAAATTTTATGAAACTACTAGGCGTGTGCTACTACGTTCCCCCTTCTCGTAGTCCCATTTTTGAAAAAAATGTATAGGTTATGTGTGTATGTAAATAAGGATCTATATATGTTTTAAGCTTCATTAGAATTGGTAAGATCGTTTCGGAGAGGCAGAAATTGTCCTTTACCTCTCCTCGAGGTCCTATTTCTTAAAAATTGCATAGCTAATGTGTCCATATAAATAGGGTTCTATCTATGTTTTAAATTTCATTAGAATCTGCTAGATAGATTCGGAGGGGCAAAAATTGCCCCGTACCTCACCTCGTGGTCCTAGTTTTAAAAAATGTATTGTATAATATCATCTTCACAAAATTGCCCTTTTAATGATACCGGATTCTATAATGAAACCGGAGTTGAATGGTTTCAGAGTCTTTAAGGGACATGGGTAGAAACGTTTGTATTTTATATACGTAAAAACTCCGTATAGTGGACACTCTCTTTAGCGGACACCCTATTTATTAGACAAAAACTCTGAAACGTAATACCAAATAATAATTTTTATGTAAATGAACCTCCTATAGGTGGACACCCTTATATGGATATGGACAAGCATTTTGTATATATTTTAGTTGGCAGCCCTCCATTATGTGGACATCTTCATAAAATCAATAAGTCCCAATTTACACTAGGGACATTTCTTGCCGGACATTTTTTGAATTCTCTTTTAATCTTACCTGTAGCGTTTACATATGAAACATTAGAAGTCAGACAGAAATTTTATACTTGTTTCTTTCTTTTCTTCATTCGTAAAGTTTGGCGGCTTTTTCTTGTAGTGTTTATTATAATAGTCTGTGGTATTATTTTGCAAATTTAAATTGCCAAACATTTTTGTAAAATTAAAACCCGAGTATTATATTCATTTACCACAAAAATTTATTTTTTTTAATTAATTTTTTGTTTTTACTTTAATTTATTAGTTTATTTATTTAGAAAGCACAAGGCAAGTTAACAACACCACAAACATAACACAATACAAGCCAAACTGACGACAAATTGAGAAAAATAATATAAAGCAACAAGATGTAAACTACGAAAAGTAAGAAAGAGAAATGAAAAAATGTCCAGTACAGATAGTCATGTACTTCACACTCTACCTTTTCGACCCCTCGCCATCAAACTTCGTCTGTCCGGCAAGAAATGTCCCTAGTGTAAATTGGGACTAAGCAATTTTTAAATGTTTTTGTATAATTTTTTTATCTGGCATCGCTTTTGCATATTTTCGGCTTGTTTTCAAATATTATTGATTTGGCCACTCTCCCTACAAGAAATGAATAACCAAAACTACAATAAAAATTTTTTTACTAACACGCTTGCAACAATTTTACATTAAATTAATAAGTTAGAGAGAGAGACATAATGAGTTAGAGAGAGGCAAAAAACACATGGTTTCGGGTAGTTTTTTCATTTTGCTCTTAATAAACTAATAGAAACTATAACCAATATATCGCTGAGCACTACTGGTCATCTAACTAGTAAAATGACCGGTGGTCTTCTTGTAGGGCTGAAGCAACTTAAAATGTATGTATGTATATAGAACTATATATTATAGATATATAGATTATATTGAAAATTGTTTATTTATGGTATTAAATTTAATGAGGAGCCTTTCATTATGAATCTATTTGATATGACCAATTTATATTGTTCATAGCTTATATAGAAAATTAATTTATTAAAAATGTTTAATAGTTATTAAATGATTCTTCAACTTGCTGCAAAATTTTTCTTTTTAGTTTTTTTATGGAGATATTTTTTTCACTCTGAATTAATATGTTTTTAAACTTGGGTGGAGGGTATCAAAGATTCGGCACAGCCGATTATAACTGCTTTTAGTACTTGTTTTATAATTTTATTTTATTTTTATAATTAATAATATGTAGTTTTTTCTGTTTTCATTAAATTTTAATGACTAATTTTAATGAATTTATTTACTACGATGATTTTATGGCAACAATTACTTTCGTTTATTTTGTTTGAAATTAATTGGGTTATTTTCGAAAAGTTTTAATGAATGTCCTTGGTGGATTTTGTTAACTATTAGTTATATGGTCGGTGTTTGTTTGCCAAATTGCTTATGTTTATTAAAATGGACTTTGCCGGAGCGAGATGGTTGACTATTGTATATACTTGAAAATCTAGGGGCGTTATAACACGCCTCTTAATTTTCTTTTATTTTTTTTATTTTTTTTTTTATAATAATGTTTATTTTGAAAATAGTATAAATACATATTAAGTAGGCACCTCAGCACCAAATTTGGCATTAAAGAGGCATTAGAAGGCAACTAGTTATATTTACAATGTGTTTACATTACATACATATTTACATATTGAAAATTATTACAAATTATTTACAAATGCAAAAGAAAAAAGAAAAAAGAAAAAAAAAGAGAATTTGGCTTTTTATTTATAAAAACTTTTAATTTTGATTAAGAAGTGTTTCTAGATTGTTTAATAAAAATAGCTTAAACTCTTTCTTAAACGTTGAAAAAAGTAAAATATTTTTTAAAGAAACGGGCAAATTATTAAATTCATTGGAACCGGCAAAGCGTATCCGTTGTTTCGTTAGTTCAAGACGACATCTTGTTACAGAGAGGTTTTGACCTTGTCTTGTATTTCTATTTGTGACCAGGGCATTTTGTAAAAACTGAATTGAATAATTTCCAAGACCTTTTATAGATTTAAATACGAATTTTAATAACTGCATTTTGTACAATCCATTTATGGGTAGAATATTGTTAGCATAACGTCTAAACAGGTTAATTTAACAATTTTTTAATTGATTTAATAATTAAACTTTCAAAATGTAGAAATCATTAAACATCAATGCCGACATTTTTTTTAGCTAATTTAAATTCGCTTTATTCGTATAAAAATATATGAAACATGTTTGAGTTTAATTAAACTTGTCCTAGGAATCCCGAGCGGGAATCCCGTGAATTCGATTTTTATTTAACGCTTTCCCGGGAATCCAAAAAGTGCGGGAATAAAAAAACTCTACTTGTTTACCAAATTGATCACTTTAATACTTAAACTTATAAGTTGGACATGAGAGAAATTTGTTTTGGGGAAGTTGTCATGTGAAAACTTTTGTCTGTTATTCATAAGTTAATCATTATTATAATATTATTTAAATTATAACAAACTCTAATATTAACCTTTTAGTTACCCGTGTTTAATTTTACCGGGTTACTAAAACTCTAGAATGAGTAATGCTGCTTAAAGCGATTTATAGAAATGTATTCTAAATGAATATTATTGTTCGTTTTAGGACTGCTTAAACAAAGCATATTACTTCTTCCATGGATTTCTAATTACTAGAGGAACTCCATGGGAAGGCGTTCTCTCATATCATCTATAAACGAGGCCTCTGTAATTATGTCGATATAGGTAAAGTCCTTTTAAGACGGAAAGACGAAATTATAAAACACCTGGCTTTCAAATTAATATTATGCGTAATATTGAGGCTATCCTTACTAAATGGGCTAATAATATCGATTTCATTCTAGGAAAAAACTATGTTAAGGATATACACCTGCCAGGTTGGCCTTACACCATGAGGTTTAAATACACCATATGGATGCAATGTTTCTACCGTTATTTCGACTCATACCGGAAGACATAACCTCGAATGTCTATCATAATTACTTCTCTTCAACAACCATTTATTCTCAATAATTGCATAAGTCTTACATTCCGTGGTCATTGCGTTGGTTCGTTCTACAATATATTCTGGATCCTAAGGAATAGCGGATTTTATTTACCGATTACACTATAAAACAAATAAAAAACAGCCTTTTGTTCTTAGAAGAGCCCTAGTGAAATTTGATACAAAAATATTCGTAGAACATTTTAACCCTCGAAACTGCCGTTTTATCATACTTTTGTTTGAAAGTTGAAAAAAAAACAAAGATGTACCCTTAAAATGAGAGTAAGATGGTTAATATATTCTAAAAAAGAATCGCCTCATCCACGGAAGACATCTGAAATCTTTTTTTTTTAGCTTAGAAGTACACTAAGTATATCATTCTTGTCTTGTACCAAACGCCTTTTAAAAAAATTCAAAAGCTCCAGGGACCGAAATTTCGGAAACCCGATCTAACTTTTCAAAATCCTTTGGCAGATTTGCTCTACCAAAAGTCTAATTTCATTTCGCATCGAAATATTGTTGCACTGTGTTACCGTCTGTGAAGTCGTAGGTTAAAATGCTGTTTTTGAAGACACCAGATATGATGGGGACAAGTCTGTTATATATTTATATCGTACATTTATTGTTCGAAGAATTATGCTATTCAAATTCGGCCAAAGCGGTCAACAAATATCTGAGATATAGGCAAAACACCACGACTTCCTCTAATTTTGACTTTAAAAACTTCACTTTTTGAACCTTCTTTCTCATTTTCGATGTAAGTTAGCCTCGAAGAATAATGTTGGCGAAATCGGTTATAAAATTTGGACTCCAAAAGATCTTGAAAAAAAAAAATTTTTATTTGGACATAACTGTTCTGTTTCTGGACCGACTTTTCCCGATTTTTTCGAAAAATATGTTCTGCCCCATTTTTGCTCGTTGCTTAGTCAGTTAAAACCGATTAGGCTGATAAATCATACATATGGTGGCGTTGGGTAAGGGCTACGCAAACTTCATTTCAACCGATAGATAGACAGAGGTCGTGAAATTAACTTCTATTCTCATAAGAACTTATTTTTTTTTTTTTTTTTTTTTGTTCATTATTTATTTATTGAATCTTCATATATTAAATATGAACTAACAATAATTAATCAAATCTTATACTAATACTTTATTTTTGTCCTGCCAATGCTAGACGAAAATTTTTCTCTTCACGGTTTCTATTCACATATGTAGATTTTTAGCGGTCTTCTCGTCGGATGAGTCCTGCAGTATCTCTTCTCCTTAATCTAGAGTGGCCGCTATCATTTAAAATATTTCGAGCTAGTGGATTTGGGTGCGACTCAAGCCTTTTTAAATATTTTGCTGCGTACTTCGTAATAATAGTTTTTACTAATGGCACATTGAGATCCTTGTGAATATTAGAGTTTTTAACATACCAGGGAGCGACTGTGATTATTCGAAGGAGTTTATTTTGGCGCCTTTGAATTTTTTCGATATTTGAGGCCGAGGCAGTGCCCCATAGCTGAATACCGTAGCACCAGATTGGCTTTAATATAGTGTTGTAGAGAAGGAGTTTGCAATCGAGGCTAAGAACAGAATTTCTTCCAATAAGCCAATTAATTTGAATTGCTTTTAGTTTCATTTGTGTTAGTTTTGCTTCTATATGGCATTTCCATGTTAAGCGCCGATCTAGATGAATACCAAGATATTTTACATGCGATTGTTGGGGCACTAATTGATTATTGATTTTAATAGGGGGACATGACTCCCGACGCAAGGTGAATGTTATATGTACGCATTTTTGCTCATTGACCTTTATCCTCCATTGCTTTAACCACTTTTCCAATTCAAATATATGATTCTGCAAGTAGCGAGATGCTTCATGACAGTTTTCGTGTACGCTTAAAAAAGCTGTATCATCAGCAAATGTTGAAGTTAGGGTGTGGTTATTTGTTGGCATGTCTGAGGTATATATTAAGTATAACAGTGGGCCCATGATGCTTCCCTGAGGGACTCCAGCGTCAATTGGCTGAGGAGAACTTATAAAATCACCTTCGACCGATTAAGTAGTTTTCTAACAGCTTGTGTGTGTTAACTGGTAAGTTTAACTTCAATTTATATAATAACCCTTCATGCCAGACTTTATCAAAAGCTTGAGAAACATCGATAAAGAGGGCGGAACAATATTTTTTTTCTTCAAAGGCTTTTCTTATGGCGTTTACTATACGATGGGTTTGTTCAATTGTGCTATGTTCTCTTCTAAAGCCGAATTGATGGTTAGGAATACATCTATTTACATTTAAAATTGGGGCTAATTTTGACACTAACCGCAAAACAGCTTTGATATATTAGACAATAAGCTTATAGGTCTATATGACTCAACTTTTGTAGGATCCTTCCCTGGCTTAGGTATCATTGTAACTAAGGATACTTTCCATTCTTGTGGATAGTATTCAAGGCGTAAAATAGCATTAAAAATCAAGAGAATAATTTTCTTTGCTATGCTGGGTAGCTCTAAAAGCATTTTGTTGCTGATCTTATCAAACCCAGGGGCTTTCTTGGGGTTTAAATCATGAATAGCCTTTTCGATTTCTTTTATCTCAAATCTAAGTGGAACAGCAGCTCTAACAGCAACAGGTGGCAACTCGACTGCAATATCGGGAGATGTATGCGGGGTAAATACGTTTTTCAAATGATTAACAAAAAGATTTCCTTTTTCTTCATCATTTCGTGCCCAACTTCCATTTAAGTTTCTTAATGGTGGTTTAGTGATAACTGGTCTATTAAGATTTCTAGCTGCACGCCATAAAGAATAGTCTGATTGAGAAGTTGCATCAAGTTCCTTAAGATATTTTTCCAGGGAAGCCGTTTTCTGAGACTGCAGTAACTTTCTTAGCCTTTTTGTGCACTCTTTTAGTAAATTCTTAAGTTGAGGGGATCTATGCAATTGCCATTCTCTTCGAGCTCTCCTTTTTTCAGTCAAGAGACGCTCGACATCTGCAGAATATATTTTACTATTTTTGGTTTTTTTGAGGGTTATACTAGAATGTCGAACAGCTAGTTTCAGATAACTGTCAAAATTTACAATAGAAATATCCACATTCTCCGGTGTACTAAGCGGAATATTTTCAGTGCAGTGGGTACTGAGATATTTTTTATATTTTAACCAATTAATTTGAGTGGCTGACGTCACTAAGTTATCAGACGGAGATACAATTCTATTAGGATTTAATATAGTAAGAATTGTAGGTGTGTGATCAGAAGATAATTCTAAGGAAGCTTCAACATAAATCGTTTCTGCGGGGATGTTTTTAACCAGTCCAAAATCGATGACATCTGGAACTTTTTGCTGATCAGTAGGCCAATATGTTGGTTGTCCGCTCGCGACCACATTTAGATCCATTTTAAAAATTGTGTTAAACAAAACACGACCCTTAGGTATAATAAGTCGTGACCCCCAGAAAGTGTGTTTAGCGTTATAATCGCCAGCAGCCAGGAAGCAGGGTCCTAATGATTTGAAATATTTATTATATTGGCTTTCTGATATAGAAAATCTAGGTGGGGAGTATAATGATGAAATTACTATGTTTCGATTTAATTCCTCAACGCAAATGTTTGTTGCTTGGAGATAATCTTCACGATGATCACTCATTAAGTAGTGTTTTACTCGGTTCTTTATCAAAATGGCAGAACCTCCACAAGCTCTGCCTCGAGGGTCCTTTGTATCATACAATATATAACCATTGATTTTAAACGTATTTCTTGAGGTCAGATGAGTTTCAGAAACCATCATAACATCAATTTGTTTATTTTTAAGGAAGTATTCTAGTTCATTTTTGTGTTGGCGGATGCCGTTTGCGTTCCAAAAGCAAATTTTTAAACAGTTCATGGCTTGTTTAGTACAGCTTGCAATAACATCGATTGCATTCTTAACATTTCTTGCATCAGGTTACCCATTGTGTTAGTGAAATTGTTAACTGTTTGCACTAATGTTTCCATGGTTTTTCTAGCCGGGTTAAATTAGAAATGGGAATTTCGTCATTATTTGGTACATCACCTTGCAGTGGCATAGGATTAGATTTTAAGACATTAGCGTACGATGTTCTGTTAGTATTTGGCTGTGGTATCTGGACACCGTACGTGTTTCCTTGATTAGTTGCCTGCGTTTGAGGGGGGTTAAGTTTCTGTCCAACAGAACGCTTGACAATCGAATATACCGGGCACCCTCTATAGTTGGCAGTGTGATTACCACCGCAGTTGCTACATTTTTTTACATTAGGATCATTTTTGGACTTGTCGCACCGGACGGTACCATGTAATTCTCCACATACGACGCAAACAGGGGGTAAATGGCAGTATGCCCTAGTATGACCAAATTCTTGGCAGTTTAAACACTGAACGGGTCCATTTCTTTTGTGCGGCTCTTCGATCGTGATTTTTCTGTACAAGATGTATTTTAAACTGTAAATGGGATGCGTTTCATTTTTTTTTAGCTTAACATCGCCGGGCTCTAACTCTACTCGAAATAGGGGTTGGGGATTTTTTTCCCTATTTTTAATATTTGTAACATTTTTTATTTTGAAGCCTTTTTCTTCTAAAAATGTTTTTATTTCGTCGGGGTCCACGCATGAGTCAATGCCCTTAATCACAACTTGAAGACCTTTACTGCTTTTCAGTTGGTACGTATAGAAGCTTTTTTTAAGTGCTTCAAACTTATTAATTATTTTACGAAAATCATTCTCATGATTAATCTGTATTTTTGTCTCGTTTATATTTCCACGCTTGATTGCAGCAACGTAAAACGAATTTTCACCTATCACCGAGATTAAACTTTTTATAAGCTCACTTGAGTTTTGCTCTCTAAGATATATCGGGGGTGGCTTCGACGATTTAATGACGTTAGGTGCTTCAGAAGATTCATCCTCCAGAATTGCAAAACGATTTTGCGAATTTATTCTATCAAAAGATGGAACTTTAGAGGCCGAGGCTACAGCTGAAGAGGCTGGGCTGCGACCCCGTTTGAGAACTGTTATATACCTGTCCATACCAACTTGCACTTGTGGTTTTTGAAAATTTTTTACTTGTGTGTTTTCCGTTGCGTCTGTGTTTGAGTTCATGGTATCATTTCCTACTAGGAATGTCTTTGAAATGGTAACACTTGATGGGTTTGCCGTTAGGTTGTTGTTATTGTTTTCTGTTGTTATGTTTATTTCCACATTGCTTTCACTAGCATGAATATTATTTATTTTTGTTATTGATTCATTGTTATTACTCATATAGAGAGTTGTTTTTGGTTTTTTTTCACCGTTGCTTTTATTTTTTTATTTTTTTTTTTTTTTTGTTGACTGTGCTCTTCTTATTATGTATTATGTTTTTGTAACACCAAAAGAATAAATAATTTTTTTGCACAGATTATTTGTATTATGTATGTATGTACGTTCATACGTATACTTTTTTTTTCATGTAGTTTTTTACTTATTATTTTTTTTGTTTGTTTTTTACTTGTTCTATCTATTGATCACTTTAATTTTGAGCGTCCAAATTCGCTTGTTAAATATTATTAACAAATTTATGTTAAAAAAAAAGAATCGTATGCGGAGTTAAAAAAAAAAACACATCTGTTGACAACGAGCACGACCGAACGAATGTATAAGAACTTATAATCGGTATTCTTTATAGGATCAATATAAGATATTCAAAAATTTCAAATTCTGAAAAGATTCCTTTTTAATACTAAAGGGTGGTCCAACCAAAACGCACGATGTTAATTTTAAATAAAACAAAGAGTTTTCAGAGAATTATCTTAATATATTTTATTAATATATTTTATTAAGATAGAAGGATCTATGACAGTAATGCGTGAAACAAAATATGGGCCAAACTCTCACCACGGCTTCGGTGGCATACCTCTATCCGAAGTTTTCAATGACTCTGAGATATAATTGAGGTTTAATGTCGTTAATATGCCGAATTATCTCATCCTTTAGCTCTTGAATTGTTGTTAACTTCACGTACACTTTTTCTTTTAAATATCCCCAAAGAAAGAAGTCCAACGGTGTCAAATCAGATGATTGTGGCGGTCAATTAACACCGCCAAGAGCTGAGATAACACGTCCATTGAATTTCTCGCGTAAACGAGCCATTGTTTCGTTGGCTGTGTGGCACCATCCTTTTGGAATCAGATATCGTCCAGGTCCATATCCTCAATTTCTGGCCAAACGAAGTCCGTAATCATCTAGCGATAGCGAATACCATTCACGGTAACTGCTTGGGCGACCTCATTTTCGAAGAAGTATGACCCGATGACGCCGCCAACCCACAAGCCGCACCAAACAGTCACTACTTGTGCATGTATTGGCTTTTCAACAATCACTCGTGAATTCTCATTCGCCTAAATGCAGCAATTCGGCTTGTTAAGGAATTCACTGAGGTGAAAGTGTGCCTTGTCGCTGAAGATGATTTTCTTTGTAAAGTCACCATTCACTTCTGTCTGTTCAACCAACCATTCGGCGTATTGACGATGCTTCAGTTCTTGAATCAATTGAACTTTTTAAGCGAGTAAATTCAAATCTTTACGTAAAATTCACATTAGTGATATTCAGTTGTTGGGTACGGCGACGTGTCGAGGTTGACGGCTCTTCTGTCGCACTATCGACAACAGCAATGTTTACCGCAGTACGAACTGGGCAAGCGTGCACAGGTGTTTTCACATTTCCTACATACCCAGTTTGCTGAAATTTCGATTCCTCGCTGACCAAACAAATCACGAACTGCTCGAAAGGAATTTTGATTTAAATGTCCATTTTCGTAAAAGGATTCAACAATCTTAACGCGCTGCTCAATTGTGTACCTCTTCATGGTTGAATTTGTCAAACACTGAAACAAAGAAACTAAGTTGCGCAAAAAACTTAACTTTAAGATGTGACTCACAATGAACATCGGGCATTATGGTTGGACCACCCTTTAAAATGAAGGGTATTAGTATAAGATGCGGCAAATATAGATCGAATATAGCACTTTTACTTGTTTTTACTTTAGTCCTTAGAAAATGTTTCATGAACATTTTCTTCAATGAAAAAAGTCCGGGAAAAGCCAAATAAAGAGACTATTGAAAACGTGGATCTTTTGCAACTTATTTTAATAAGCTCCGATCGCGGCCTCAAAGAATTACAAATAAATTAATTTTTAAATTTAATTTAAGATCATATATATGTATATATAAAAATTAATTTGTTTCTTATTAACCATTTATTATTCGATTTTCGTACACTGCACTTGTCTTATCTTAAGTTTTTGTCGAGTTCTTTCAGTTAAATTTTGTATTATTTAAGTAGTATTGGTATATGTTCATATGTATGTTTTTGTATGTGAGAGATTGTATATTTAATACAAATTCAGAGGTCACGTTTTTCATAGTTGCTGGATTTATTTTTATTTTTTTTAACTTTTCCGACTGGTGATTGTATTTGTGTAAGCACACATACAAATTTACAAGTTTTTCAAAAGTATTAAATTTGAGTTGCATGTGTTAGACTGGATGTGTATGTGTGAAGTATTTCGAATGTGTTGGAAGACATCGCGTATAATAAATCTCACTTTTTCTTCCAACGGAAGTCTTAAGTAAATAAAAAATGTGCAAAACTAAAAGTATTTCAGAGACGAAAAAAATACTAAAAATGAAATGAGTAACGAGAATAAGGAATGGACTGAAAAATATCCAATAGTCTGTTATAGAAAAAGAGGAATAAATAAAAATAAAAAAAAACTAAATAAAATCCATATTAATACTATTTTGAAAACAATGTTGTTTGACCATGTGAATTGAAAAAAAAAAAAAAAAAGGTTTGCTGTATGTGTTTGTGTGGGTGTCAATAAAAAAGATTAAAAAGGGTTGTAAGACTTTTTTCTTTTTTTGTTTTTCCGACTGTTTTTAAATAAATAAAGGATTTATGTTTTTGTTGAGTAGTGTCATTTTATCGGTATCTAGAAAAGGTGTATAATTTATTAAAATTGAATTAATGGCATATAATAAAATTTAAAAAAAAACTTTTAGGGGATACTTACAGAAACTTCAATAACTTCAAAATAAACTTTGAGGCAAGACAAGGCCAATAATCAGTAAGATACGAGTATATGCTTAATAACTTAAATGTACATCCATGAATTTAATCTAATTCCTCTTTAAAATGTAAAAAATTGATTTTAATTGGATATATGCATATTAAGCACGGCTAAAAACTAACGATTTTATTTAATCCCCAAAATATAACTACTTTAAGGCCCGTCTTCACAACTTACCGATAGCTTAAGGTAGGATTTTATGGGCCTTATAGAAAGTGTTCCATTATTACAACTTTACTTTAACTTAGAGTGAGCGATAAATTAAAGGATGGTTCATCCTGCCTGGTTGGTTAAAGTAAAGTTTTAGTAACGAAACTCGTTTTATAATCCCGATAAAATCCTACTATAAACTATCGGTAAGTTGTGAAAATGGAGGTAATTTTTTAAAATGTCTTAAAAATAAAATTTTTAAATAAAAATTAAAATAAAACATTTTTGTAAACGATACAGGTTCAATTTTTGCATGTAAGTCCTGTGAAGTGTAACATAAATTGGCCAAAATATAAAAACTATAGTAGTGCCCATTGCACAGAAAATGTCCCGCTTAGAACACCGGAGAATGTGGAACTCTCTACTGTTAATTTTGACAGCTATCTTAAACTAGCTGTTCAACATTCCAGCATAAATCAAAAATAATTAAATTTATTCTACAGATGTCGATCGGCTTCTGACTGAAAAAAGGAGAGTTCGAAGAGAGTGGCAATGGCACAGATTCCCTCAAGTTAAGAATTTATTAAAAGACTGCACAAAAAGACTAAAGGCAGAATTAGTTTGTACGTTCTGTTCTGTTACGAATCAGCTGTTTTGTTTCTGTTCAATTGATAGTCTGTATCAAGGCGAATTCATGTATACGGTGGTGTCGATACTTCACAAGTAACAACACCAAAAACACATCAATGTTATGTTGAAAACTCAAGCAATTTTTGACATTTCTCTCTCTAAGTTAAGTTATGGCCAACGTGTGTATGTATTAGTTGTAATATGAAAAATCTGTATTTTTTTGTTTGAAGATAGAAAAATTTGTTTTAATTAATGATTTTTTAAAAATTTACGTATTTTTGACACAAAAGTTTTTCTACAATTTCAATGCTTCTCTTTTTAAAAGCACACTAATGAAAGTTACTGGAGTCTCATAAAAAGGCTTCCCTGGAAAAATATCTTAATGAACTCGATGCAACTCCACATTCATAAAGCTTATTATGGCGCTCAGCTAGAAATCTCAACAGACCAGTTATCTCTAAAGCACCATTAAGAAACCTGAATGGAAGTTGGGAAAGAAATGATATTGAAAAAGAAAATCAATTTGTTAATCATTTGAAAAACGTATTTACCTTTAATATATCTCACGATGCAGCAATCGAGTTACCGCCTGTTAATTTTAGAGCAGCTATTTCCCTAAGATTTGAGTTAAGATACATCGAAATCGCTATTTGTGACTTTAACGCCAAGAAGGCACCCGGTATTGATAAGATCAGTAATAAAATGCTTTTGGAGTTACCTCGCATAGCAAAGAAAATTATTCTTTTTATTTTTAATGCTATTTTACGCCTTGAATACTACCCTCAAGAATGGAAGGTTTCCTAAGTAACCATGATACCAGGAAAAGTTGAGTCATACGACTTATTAGCTTATTATCTAATATTTCAAAGCTATTTTTTAAAAAACTACTAGTATCAAAATTAACGCCGATTTTAAAAAATAAATAGATGAATTACAAACCATCCATTCGGTTTTAGAAGAAGACACAGCACAATTTAACAAACTTATCCAATAGTAAATGCCATAAGCAAATACTTTGAAGAGAAAATATGGCTCAGCTTTTTTTTCGACGTCTCGCAAGCTCTTGATAAAGTCTGGCATGAAGCCTTATTACATAACTTGAAACTAAAGTTATCAAAATTAGCAAACACACACAAGCTGTTAGATATCTACTTAGTCGGTCGTTAATTTATTATAAAAGAAAAAGCGTTTTTGAGTTCTCCTTACCCAATTGACGCTGGAGTCCCACAAGGAAGCAGCCTGGGCCGTCTATTATACTTTATTTATACTTCGGACATGCCAATAAACAACTATGTACACCTTAACTTAAACATTTGCGGATGATACAGTTTGTCTAAGCATACACGAAAACTGTCATGATGCTTCATGTATGATGCTCGTTAATATATATATAAATATATATATTTTAACTGGAAAAGTGGTTAAAATAATGGAGGATAAAGGTCAATGAGCAAAAATACGTACATATAATATTCGTTTTGCGTCGGGAAACATGCCCCCTATTAAAATCAATAATCAACACTCGCATGTAAAATATCTCGGCTATACATACAGATCGGCGTTTAACGTGGAAATGGCAAATATAAGCAAAACTACGTCAAATGAAACTGAAACCAATTGAAATTAATTGGCTTATTGGAAGAAATCCTGTTCTAAGTCTGTTCTTAGTCTCGATCTCGAGACTCTACAAATCTATCTTAAAGCCAATCTGTTGCTACGGTATTCAGTTACGGGGCACTGCCTCGGCATCTGATATCGAAAAAATTCAAAGGCGCCAAAATAAAATTCTTCGAATAATAACAGCTGCTCCATGGTATGTTAAAAACTCAAATATTCTCAAGGATCTCAATGTGCCATTAGCTTAGAAGAGCGCTAAGCACTTACATATGTGAACAGAAACCGTGAAGGGAAAAATTTTTGTGTGGCACTGGCAGTACATAAAGTAACGTATTAGAATAAGATTTGATTGATTATTGTTAGTTCATATTTTTTATATGAAGATCAAGTAAATAAATAATGAGAAAAATTAATTTTAAAAATCCCTGCACAAGTCGCTACTTTTGTCGAATATTTTGGGGCACCGTCAACAATTCTGCTACACTTTTGTCTTCTTTGAAAAAACAAATTTTTTTTTTTTGGCAGTATATATTGGGTTTTCCTCATTTCTTTATGGAAAATTGTATGGAAAATTGTTCTTATAATTATTTTTGGATGAAATGAACAAAAGTCTATATTAAGAAGTTTAAGACAGGTAAAAGGGTTGTTGGCTTTAATTCACTCTTTAACTCATTCATTCCGTTTTATAATATAAGAAAAAGTTATTTTTTTTAGTAAAATATTTTTTGCTTTAAAAAAGATTCCTCTCAATCTTCGTCCAGACTTGCAAATTTTGTTGCAGTAATTCTTGAGTTTATTGGTGAGAGAGGTGAGAAGATTGGGGAATGTTGCTCAGTTTCATGTACTCTGTAATATTATTTTATGTCGTAATTTTCACACTCTTCCACTTGAGGTTGAGTAGGTGTGATTGTATGTATCTTTTTTAAAAATTATTATCAAGAGTAGAGGAAAGACGGCATAAGCATTCAATAATTACCAGATAATCTGGACACTAATGGCGATTTCTTTTTTGAGAAATATGTTGCAAAAATGTTACATGTTCTACATTTTGGTGTTCGATTTTTCAATATATACAACTGTGGGAACAATATTCAAGTTCTTTTGTGAATATGTTGATGAAAAACATGCAAAACATGTTGCATATTTTACCCTCACTTTAACTAAAGGTGTTCATACTGCCCTGTTTTACAACTTTGGCACTTACTATAAGGCAATTTCAAAGCAAAATTTATAAAAATTGCAGCAACAAAATTAGCAAGTCGAGAAATATATTCGAAAATGTACGCTAGAACAATTAAAATGAACTAGTTAACCTCTTAAAATCGTTAAATTTTCATGATTAAAACCAAGAATTATTTCGTTATTGACAAAATTAATATTGTCCAATTTTCTTTGCTTGCATATCATCACAAAAATCAAAAACCACGAACATACAAAATTACATTTTTTAAAGTTTGGTAAGAGTATGTTTATATGCAGCTTTTCTGACAGCAAGTTCAAAATTTGCATTCAATCACCGTTAGTGATAGTGAAAAAATTTGCAATTCCACTCAATTTTATTTAAATCAATAAAGTTTTATTTAAAAGAATATTTCCTGTATTTCTATTTTATGTAACAAATTTTTTTATTTTTTCCAGAGAAAAAATATGTTTAAATATGGTCACCTCCAACAAAACAATTTTTAAATGAAATTGTAAACATACTTTGGTTATTTTAACCATATTATTGTGATCGACAACCATATTATGGTTAAATTAGGCCTCCATCAAGAAGGCACAATAATATTATGGTTGCCTCCGAACATGTTTTGGTTAATAATAACTAAAATATGTTTAACATTTATAATAGCAGGGTTGATTTTCAACCATAGAATATTGCTCTTGGAAAAGAGGAAAATACTGTTATTAATTTAAAAACAAATTATTGTCATATTAAACCATAACGTGTTTAGAGGCAACCATAATATGGTTGTGGCTTCTTGATGGAGGACTACTTTAACAATAATATGGTTGTCGGTGACAATAATATGGTTGAATTAAACATAATATGTTTAAAATGTTCTTTAAAAATAGTTTTGCTGGAGGTAACCATATTAAAACATATTTTTTCTCTGCGTTTGTATGAATAAAAAATTAATACTATATATTAAACGTCATGTTCCTATACATTTTAAAAATCCTTTACGATAATTATAAGATTTTTAATCTTATTGTATTGGAAATCAAATAAATAAATTAAAATTAAAAGTTGGTAAAAAATAGTGCAAACTTATTTATTGCAGTTTTATTTAGTGAGAGTACAATGTTGATTTAAATCAATATTTAGTGCACTACCGCCAACTGTGATTTATAGAAGCAAATTTGTTTGCATTTTGCAAACAAAGCACCTGAAAAACACCTGATTTTGTCGATATCTAGTTAGGAAGTAGATTTCGTTTTTATGGGAAATTTAATCAAAAACATCTAGATCTTGTTAAAGATCTCGTAAGTACTTGATTTCGTTGCAGTGTAAATGGGCTATAAGCCGAAAGTTCTTCTACTATAGACTATTTGTTAAAGGTTCAGAATGCGCCTTGCGAATAAATTACACCAAATACTTTTAAGTAAATTTGTCTTAAATTAAATACAAAATTAAATTTTGTTTAATGATTATGATTTTTTCTGTGTCCAATGCTCAAAAATCTTACAATTATAAAAATAGCGCGTTTGCAAATAAGACGGACGGACGAATAAGTCTAGAGCAGTATACTAAAAGGAAAAAACTTATTTTTACATGATATAAATCAACATGACATAAATCCCTTAACACTGAATAATTATTTCTAAATTGCTTGTCATAATTGAAAAAAGTTAAACTAAAAGGCAGACTTATTTTGATTAATATTTAAACTGTCTTTCAAAGACAAACATTAATGCCAAAATATTACATTATATTCAAATTAAAAAGAAGAAGATTAAAAATGTTTAGTACCAGCTTAAACTTTCTTTGGCAGACTTTTGTCAATATAAAAAGAAATTTGTTCTTTTTTAACACCCTATTTTTCCGCCGTTAAGAAATAAAACTCGTACTTGAAATACAACAATTTAAATGATAATTTCAAGGTGGAAAACCATAAGAAAAATGTCGTTCATCTGTATCAACATCATCATTTTTATCCCCATCATCTTTGTCCCGTCATGTCATGTCAAAGGCATCAACAATTCCTATGAAAGAAAAGGTGTCGTCTTCCGAATAGAAAGGAGTCCTTCGTTCACAAACTTTATCACACTCCTTAATCAAAATTGAAATTTATTTGTTTTTCCTCATTTCTTTATGGAAAATTGTATGGAAAATTGTTCTTATAATTATTTTTGCATGAAATGAACAAAAGTCTATATTAAGAAGTTTAAGACAGATAAAAGGGTTGTTGGCTTTAATTCACTCTTTAATTCATTCATTCCGTCAGTCATTTGTGTTTATTCTTTGCCAGTTGCTTGGTGTCAACCAGCCAGCCAAGCCAAGCCAACCAACCAACCAACTAGACAGTTCGTCGTCACTCAGTCATTCAAATGAAATCTTTATTTTGATAAAATGTGAGTATAATTGAGGATTTAAGAGCTGAACGAGTTAGAGAGGAGGGTGTTAAGAAGTTTGAAATTAAAATTTTCACATGAAGTACATAATTTAATGAAAGTGTTTTATTCTTCGTTTCATTATTTTCTTATCCAGATAGAAGTGGTAAAATTTTTGAAGAAATGAAAAAAAGACAAGTTTATGAATTAAATTTAAGATGCTTGTAGATTATGAAGACAATGTTGTCTATTAAAGAAAAAAAAAAAGAAATCAAATTAAAAAGAACGTTTAATGTTTGAAGTGGGAGGGATAGCTTAGCTATGAGACTTAAGATTAGTATATCGTTGTAAAGTATATATCAGACAAAATATTTTCTTTATATACCCAGAAAGCCACTCTTAAGATTTTTAAATAACATATATGGTAAATATCTTGACCTTTAATGCAAAAGGACGTAACTACATTTTTATTTATTTACAGGAGAAGCAACAAATTTAACAAAATCAATAATATCAAAGTGTTTTTGCCGTTTGAATTCCTTTAATAAAACCGCCATTTTTGATGGTCTTAAAATTTCCATTAATATTTAGTTTAATAAAACGAACAGATATCAATTAAAAACTCAATTTAGAATTTTTGTGTAGTTACGTCCATTTGCATTTAACCCTGCCTTTACACATCCAAGTAATTACTTGCAAGTAGTGTATATGTATTATCAACGAAAATGTCGAAGAAATAGCCGAAAGTCTTGCAAGTAACTTGAGTGTTTACACAGTCAGTTGTAAGTTTATTTTTCAAATGTTCTCGAAGCGAAAACATCTTATGAAAAAAGCTTCATTTTTGGGTTAAAAAAACATTATCATGTTAATGTTATCACGAAATTTATTTAATAATATTATATATAAATAATTTAATTATTTTTTTATTTTATTTTTGGTCCATCTTGATGAAAAAATTATGTTTATTTTTAAAATATGTGAATCCAGTATTGCCGTAGTTATTGATATCATAAAATTTCTGAGAAAATATTTTGATTAAAAATTTTTTTTTTAAATGCTTGCAATTTATGTTTTAAAAAACAATGAAGATGTGTTGCTTTGTAGTAGTGCTTTTTTTTATTTTTTATTCTTAAAAACACACAGAAAATCAACAATAAACATAATTTTTATATTACTAAGTACTAATAAATTGATACCAAAGGCATCCACGGTAACACTGTGTGTTTATTTGTCATTTTACTTGCTGCAAGTGTCAAAAATTTACTTGCAAGCAAATTCTCTTGCAAGTTGGGCTGCAAGTGCGAAAAATTTGATGGTGTTAGTAAAAATGTGTGAGTGTACTGAGTTTTTCGAACTTGCATGTGTAAACGCCGCACAGTGGCGCCATTTGAGTTTTTTCGTTGCAAAAATCATATCTTTTGAACAGAATAAGATAATTGAACAGTTTAAACAGCATATGATAGATAACTGTTCAGCCTATGAAATGAGCGTTTGGAAAGGGTGCTACGCTTTGTAGGGGTCTACTTATGGGTTATCAAAGTTAAAATTAGTAGAAAAATCAATTTTATGGTAACTAAATAAAATTATTTTTACATTTTTAGATTGTTTTTATTTTTTTTCTTAAGGGTTTTATGTTTTAAATTATTACCCAACAAATTAAAAAAAAAATTATTTTTTTTTTAAATTTATTTTTTAAATTTTCTGTAAAATATTCATCACAATTCGTAAGAGAAGGTATATCTAAAAGACTAACCATTTCTAAACTATAATTATTTTGTAACTCTATTTGTGACTTCACATGCCGCAGGGAAGAAATAAGTGGATCGGAAGATGCTGCCAACATGTTGAAGAGGTCCTTATTTTGCCTTACCCTTGATGCTTTGAATGTGTTGTGCAATATATATATTTTATAAAATTTGTTAAGAGACTCCTGTGCTTCTTCAGAAAGCTCTCCAATTGGCAAAGACTGGTACTCAATTATATCTTTGCCATGCGCCAATATTTTATGGACGGTCGGGGTCAACTTCTTCTGTGGATACATTTCTGCTAAAAGAGATGCAGTTTTCGACGCATATTCTCCATATTTTGTAGAATTGACATTTTCTTTGCAGTTTAAAACATCCAAGATCGTTCCCAATCTTTTCACGATTTGATTGTCAATTCCAATGATTCTAGTTACTGCCTCATCATTTTCAAAAAATCTCCTAGAAGTGTTTCCATCGTTTGAGTTACCGTATCCGTGCTTGGGACAGTCTACTTTTAGTCCAACTTGTTTAAAAAAAGCCTCCTGTATTTGCTTCTTTCTGATCTTCTCCTTATCCTTTATTGATGTATTTTCATCGAAGTTTTCCTCCTCTTGTGGTAGGGTATATGCCAGTTTTAGCAAGAATTCCATACACCTTATCCTTGCGTGCATTGGTGACATTCCATATTCGTAATTCTCCTCATTTGTAGAATCGTTTAAATTACCAAAGTTCTTCTGACAAATAATAGTAAAAAATCGATAAAAAAAAATATAAAAATAAAACGAAAAAAGGGGTTTAAATAGGTTTTTGCTAAATTTTTACCTCCAAAATAATTCTGTCTATATATATGTATATGATAACAAATTGAAATATGTTATAATTAAGCAGAAAAAGATACTAATCTTAAACTCTTTACAACTAATTATATAAAATTGAGATGTAACATATTATATATGAAATAAATTGAATTGAATTGAAAAAAGTTCTTCTGACTCTTTTTGCAAATCGGGCATGACATTGTTGAGGTTGTTCCTGTCAGTTCGTTTACGACTTTTTCGTCAACCATGGTCAGGTGGAACTCGTAATTGCATTCAATATATTTTCCTTCTCCAATTTGCAGCTTTGTAGGCTTAATCTTGCTTATTTGTTCTTCAATGTCCTTCACCGTAGTCCTTATGAGTTCTGTCGATTCCCTTGCAAACTGAAACATTATTGGTCGGCAATAATGCACTGATGACGGTCGTGGATTTTTCCAGTGTAGGGAATCATCCGATTTTAGCCGCAAAGGAACAACAGATGCCATAAACATATTTCCATCCGATATTGTAGCGTCATCGGAAGATATCCTTTGCTTATAAACGCTTTGTCCGGATGATCCATCGCAGCCCCATTTGCTGATCAATGTCAACTTCTCAGGAAGAATTTTCACTTCCGTGAAAAACTTTGGTGTGGTTGACTTTCTAAACAGTTCAAATAATTTTAAATTGTTCAACGCCATGTTTTCAGTACTTAAATTGTTTAATGGTTTCAGTAATTGTTGCGCCAACTTTCAGGCGTAGACTAATCCAGGCATTATGCTTATTTTGCAATATATAGGCTTATGCTACCATGCCTAAAAAGTTATCTGTTCCCTGCATACATATGGATTTAGGCTGAATAATGCAATTTTGATATTATGCACGTGTCCAAATAAGATTTGTGCCTACCTGTAGGGACCATAAGTCAATATTGTTCCTGACCATTTGTACGCCAAAGTATTGTTTATGTGAGGTACATACCTGCTAATTTCAATGAGTAGTTTTTTTCAAACTATTAGATCAAACTACTGTCAGTCAAAACATATAAGGGATGGACGCCATACAATTTCTGCAACCATGTCTTTTTAAACTTTTTTACCTCTAGAAGCCAAACGGGCACGTACGGGCAGATAAAAATTTTGAATTATGTAAAGAACTAATCAAAGAACAGGTTTTTTAAATATGGCAAATATAGAAAAATATAGTTTTTTTTTATTTTCCGTCAAAGTTGAAAAATAGTGAAAAAACGGATAGTTTTTAAATAGTGATTTACCAGGAGAAACACAGAGCAAACAGTTAATTTTTTTTTTATCATTATACATTTAATAAATACATCAATCAATACAAACAAAAAATAAGGCGATTCGTTACCTATTTTTCGTGATATTACACCTTAAATCGCAACAAATTGACTAAAAATTGTGTGTTTTTTTGAAAACCGAAAGTCGGTCAACTTTGAACGGTTATATCTTCTAAACTAAAAATGTGATATTATTAAGAGTGGCATATTTGAAATCGTTGAAAAGTTTCCTATAACATGGGTTTATTCAAAACTTCGTCGGCACTCATGAAAATTTTGATTTTTGCAACCTCGCTTGCTCTACGGGCGCCACTGTGCGCCGGGTAAGGAATGTATCTTAAATCTTTTTTATGTCAAACCCTCTCTATATAAAGATCGTTACAAAGATTTTGTAACACGATTTTAAATGTATTTCACTTATAGATTTGTAATTTGTAGTTTTTAAAAACCGGGTCCAGGCCTAAAGTTATCCTATAAATTGGTTTATCCTTCTTCGGCGATGTTCGTTTCACTATTACAGTGAATAACCTGCTGAACTACAAAATTTGTTGTAGAACCAGGTAAACTGATAGAAGAAGCGTAATAAAGCTGATGTATTTTGATATCAGTAGTATGACAATTGTCTTCGTTTTTGACCCCACGACACTTTACATCCTAACGTTATCAATGAGTTGACACACCGGCATCACAGAAATGGCGAATCGGAACCAGCTTAATAATACATGTTATCATTACGATGACTCAGTAACATCAAAGAAACGACTCATTAGGCTCAATTTAATGATAGCTTATCATTGGGATTGACTTAAGTCAAAGTGAGAATATATTATTTTTTACTTACCCGTTACAGAGGTTTGTTTCACGTTTGTTGTATTTCGCCTTCGCCTTCGGTTTATTTTTTTTATTATTCCTACACTAAATCCCGCGAAGCTTTTTGCTTGTCTGCAGAAGACCAGAGTCTCTGGCGGGAATTGAACCCGCAGCCCCGGTACTGATAGACTAGCTCACAATTGAGGGGCAGCCTCAATTATAAGACACCAGAAGCATGCCCGATATGGTTTTCGTAATCATTCTGCTTTAAAAATTTTATGTATTTAAATAAATAATAGTAAGAAAATAGAATATGGGAATTTTTGTTTCTAATTTTACTTTTTAAACATGAAAATATTGTTAATAATACACAAAATGTGGCATCGAATTGATGCCACTGTAGTCATAGCAGAGATGACGCATAAAATATGACAAAATTTTATCATAACGTTCGTCATTGGATTGATGTCCCTTTTTGCCATATTTATGCCATTTGTAATAACATTGATATCACAATTCGGAATTTAGGGAATCGTCAGTATGAAGATGGATTTTTCTATGAGCGTAGATTAACTATTTTGCCGTCCAAGTCCAGATGTCAATGTCTAATTTTTCCTCTTCAGAGTACTGTCATTTGATCATCGCAGACTAGTGGAGAGATTATTATTCAGACACACCTTTTAGTACACCCATCGACTTAGAATTACTTTTTGATTCGATCTAACGATATCCGTCCGTCCCTTCGGCTGGCCTGCGAGCTGGCTGTCCATATAAAATTTGTGCGCAAAGTAAAGGCCGCAATTTTGGAGATAATTTGGTGAAATTTGTTACATAGGATTTTATCGCCACTAGGACTGAGCCTATAAAATGTTGAATCATTTTATAATTTCACAAAGACCCCGTACAAGCGTCGTTCCGGAATAGAGTCTTTGTGCACATAACCCATCTTATGATGTTGGCATTTAGATTAGATTTTTTGACATACAAATTGGCGACAATAGCTACACTCATAGAAAAATGTATCTCCATATTGATGATGCCCTAACATAAGAATTGTGACATCAATGTTATTACAAATGACATCAATAAGGCAAAATTAGACATCAATCCCATTACGAACGTCATCATAAATTTTTTTCATATTTTATGCGTCACTAGCTGACCCGGTCCGCGTTGCTGGCCCTAAGCAAACATAAGTGTTGTATTACCAGACGATTTAAATTGATCTTTAAACGAAATTTACGGCCTTTAAATAAAAATCCATGAAATACCTATCATAAAGTTTTTTTACAGAATAACTTACATATGGTGTAGATATGGGTTCAATGAAAAAAGAAACACATGTATTTAAGGCAAATTGGAAATTATATTTATTGATTACTTCATCTTAAGGCTAGCGGAGCCGGGTCAGCTAGTAATATTATAAATTAAAATGTTGTTCATATACATATGTATGTTTGATTTACATTTGATGTGAAAATACATATGGTTGTATGTTTGTATATATATGCTGTGAATCTTACGAAAAAAGTGAGCGTAAAAGTGGGCGGGGCAACATTTTCTTTCCGCAAAACCTAAGTTAGACCATGGCGATCATTTTAAAGAAAAAAATCGTCCAAATCGGTCAAGCCGTTCTCCAATTATGCGCTTAATAGAAAAAGTGGGCGTAAAAGTAGGCGTGGTAAATTTTTCTTTCGATGAAAACTTAAAGTTGATTAATACGAACATTTGAAAGAAAAATCAGTCAACTCGATGGAGCCGTTTTCTGATTTTAGGTATATCGAAAAAAGTGGGCGGGGCAAAATTTTCTTTCCGTAAAAACATAAGTTGGACCATGGCGATAATTTTAAATTCGTTCAAATCGGTCAAGCGGTTCTCAAGTTATGGATTTTGCCACGCCCGTCCGCCCCCAGACCGAAAATCAGAAATCAGACTTCACAGTGCCGTTTTGGAGTCCATACGTTACATACATACATACACATATCCTATTTTATATATATAGATTTTATTTTATTTTATGCGTCCTTGTGCTATGACTACAGTGACATCAATTCGATGCCAAATTTTGTGTATTATTAACATTATTTTCGTGTATAAAAAGTAAAATTAGATGCAAAATTTTTAAAATTATTATAAGATTAAATACATAAAATTTTCAAAGCAGAATGATTACGAAAATCACATCGCGCATGCTGCTGGAGTCTTATAATTGAGAGTTCTTCTGTAAACAAAGGGCGGAATACAACAAAAGTGAAACCAACATGTGTAACAGGTTAGTAAAAAATAGTATTCTTTCACTTTGACTTAAGTCAATCCCAATGACAAGCTATCATTAAATTGAGCCTTATGAGTAGTTTCTTCGATGATACTGAGTCATCGCACTGATTACATGTTTTATTAAACTGACTCCGATTCGTCATTTTTGTGATGCCGATGTGATGACGATTTTTAAATTTTTGACCCTGATGACAATTTGTGCACGTGATGTTAAGGTTGACTTCACAATGATGTAAAGTGTCATGGGGTTAAAATGTATCACGTTATGATGCTTTTTCTATCAGTGTACTATGTCAGACAAAATGTTATGCTGGTTGGCCCAAAATAAACCATAAGGTCCCATATAAACCCTCTTTCTAAAAACACTTAAAGGCAAACCAATCTTATATATATTTAAATAATTTTTGGCACAAAGAACTTTCACATGAGTCTTAACCACATTAACTATTTTGTTGTGGCTGGTTCAAGATTGCCCCTGAGTCCCAAATAGAATACACTCTCGAAAATTTGTTTTTATATAATGTGATCTAGAGTATCATATGGTCGGGCTTAACCGACTATACTTTCTTACTTGTTATACATTCACACATTTATACTTATTTGTAAATATACATAACTTTAATGGAGTTTCCATTGGGAATATAGGAAAAAGGAAAAAATAAACATAAAGATCATTTTACATGAAAACTTTTTCTTACACTTGTTGTCAAAAACACATTAATAGTTAAAAGTAACTTAAACATTATTGAAAGGAAAACTTATGAAAACTAAATGATAAAAGTTAACATATGGTCGGTCAATATCAAAAACTCATACTTACCCATCTAAGTGTAAGGATATGTATTTGAATTATAGATATGTACCTTTATCTATTGTCACTGCATGTGATGGAATATAAGCACCCTCAGGATATGCTACGAAAAAATGGTAAAACATGTTAAAATAAAATTGATTTTTTGTTGCTTTAAAAATTGGACTTTGACGAAGTAACAGAAGAAAATACAACAAGAAGAAAAAGAACAATTTTAAACATGATTTGAAATTTTTTCTTAGAAATCAGGAAGGAACAATCTTAGCTTCTTAATTCTTATAAATAATCACTTTTTAATAAATAATATCGTATATGGTATAAATACGTTCACATATAAAAAAAATTCATTAGGATGTTGATTATACATACACAAGCCACAAAAGTGAAGAGTTTATTATGAGTTTTTGCTGATGTTCCTAACACCTTTAAATATTGGTTCCACTTTTAAGTATACCGATCCACTGAGAATCACTTTCTGAGGCGATCTAACGATGTCTGTCCGTCGGCTGGATTTCTGTCCATTTAAATATTATGCGCAAAGTTTGAAGATAACTTTAAAGATAATTTTATGAAATTTGTTGCATTCCTTTTAATTGCCATAAGGTCTATTGAAAATGGTAAGAATCGGTTCTAAATTTCACATAGCCCCAAGACAAGCTTTTTATCGGAATAGAGTCTTTATGCCTATAAGCCAACTTATGATGTTGGCATTTAGATTAAGTTCAGTCTAAAAATAAAAACTATTTAACTTCGTCCATATTCGACCATGGCTCCAAACAAGAATCGCTTCCAAAAAAGCATTTTATTTTATAACTTCCTAATAAATGTTGACATTGATAACTTTTAAAACAAGTTGTATACCATGGCATAATCAGAATTGACCATAAGTCCTTTATAGCTTCCTTTATCCAAATTATTAACTCTTTGCTTGATCGCTTAAGAGGTCAGGGAAAGTTGTTATTAACCTTTCAAAATTATGCTTGGAAACTAAAAATTTTAGAGTTTTTTACAAGAAATACTAAAATTTTGATTTGCCAATGAACATCCTACAACAAGCAAATTACTTTTAAAATTTGACATAAATAATTTTTTCGTGGAAATGCCTCAACAATAAGGCTTTAATCCTGTAAAACACAACGCAACGCCAAAGAAATACATTGAAAGCAGAAACAATGTCTTAAATAATTTTGTAATTTTGTTGTTGCTTCCTACAGAAATTAACATTGCGTTTTAAAATTTCAAACGCTCCATAGCTTGTGGCGTTGAAAATTTTAAAACGGTCCATGAATTTCTGTAGGAAGCAACAACAAAATTACAAAATATTTATGAAATTGCTTGTGCTTTTATATTTTTTGTATATTATATATATAGATTGGAGTGATTGTTTGATTAATGTAGCAAAATAATTTCCAAAGTTCTGCCACTACATCTTTTGAAAGCTTCGCAAATCCGCAGGCAATCGACCTGCTGTTTTGCATTTTATTGTGCAGTATATCAGTTTGTGCCTTATTAACGGATTTTGCCCTTAATAATTGAATTATAATAAGAACTACTTACATACATGCTCTGTTCCCCAGCAAAAATAAAGTGATAACATCAAAAGGAAAAGTTACTAAATTACGAGGGAAAAATCTTTTCACGATAAGGAGAATTTTTCACTTTATAATACTCTTTTGAATAACCTCGAAAAAATTCTTGTCATGGGAAAAATCATACACGATAGGGGAAAAAAAACTTCTTTGGTACTGTTGTTATTATATCCGATGCTTAAAAACGGATACATAATTCTAATCGTCCCCCAAATGCCTGTGTGATATCACAGCTCTGGTAAGCTATATTACTTTTTGGACAATATGAATGTGTCGTTTTCTCATAAAACATTAAAAAACTTGCAAAGCATATTAAAAAATTCTTAAACACCCTTTTAAGAATTTTACTAAAAAAAAAGTTCATCAAAAAGTAAAAAAAAAAACCTTTTTCCAAAAAACTTTTATTGACTTGTTCTTACATGTAAATTTTTTTGTACAGAATTTTATGGTTTTTTTACGTTTACTTAAATAAAAATTTTGTCATGCCAGGAGTTTATCTATTGGTGTACTTAAATTAGATCGGTGTGTGTGTGTAAATGTTGGAAGAATGCATTCATAAGTGTATGTGTGTACCTTTTTTGCTCATGTTTATTGGTCAAGTAAGACATGATTCAAAAAACAATTTTAGTTACAGACTCCCCAGAGTATTTTCATCATGCAATTTTGTTTATTTGTTTGTTCATTCTTAACTTGTTATTGATTCATGTTTCCATATGAAACATGGTTACTGAAAGCGTGTACCGTTTTTTTCTTTTCATTCCTTGGACAAATTCTCTTTCCTTTTTGGAATAAATAAATAAATATCGTTTTTCATAAAAATTGCTTGGTCATTTTATATTGCAATTTATTGTATAAAAAATTTCTGTTTTTTTTTAATACTTTTTAGAACGTGCAAGCTGAGAATGAAGATGATGAAGTGAATAATGTTGCTCTTGACGTCATAAGCAGTCAAGCGTTTAGGGTTGGCTACTTCTTTCCGTTGACCGGAAACAGGAAGATAGTTACGGAACAACAAAATAAAAGAGAATATTAAACTCAACTTTCGAAACAAAAAATTTATAGAATTTTCAAATTTCGATTTCTTTCGTACGAGTAAGCATTGAAGCTTTTAATAAAATTTATATTTACTTTAGTTAATAAAATATTAAAAATGTCTATTTATTTGTTTGATGTAGTACATGTGTACGTATGCATATAAACATGCATGTGTATGTATATAAATCTAAGCATTTTTTTTAAGTATATAATAGTTGTAGTTCCTATATTAAATGACCACTCAAAAATTTATTTAAAATAAACTTTGTTTAGTAAAAAGTATTTGTATTTGATTTTTTTTTATTTTACATGTTGTGCTTGTTTTGTGTGTGTTTGCTGTAAGTTACTAGTGTGATGGTATTTGTTTGCTCTAACAGTTTTTTTTTCTATATTTCAATGCTAAAAAGGACAATTTTTGTTATATTCTAAATTATTCCCAATTCAATTTCCTATAAACAAATAAAATCAAAGCCATTTTATGCAAACTTTTTTTTTATAATACTCATACATAAGCGAGTGTGTATGCATATGTGTGTAACATTACAAACAAACTACATTTATGTAGTTTGTTATGTGTGTATGTATTTGTATTTAAGTAGAAACATTTTTTTTTGAAAATCTCAATACAAAACATTTTAAACAAACAAAATGGTCAACTTCAACAATATCAACAATTCATATTATTAAATATTAAAGTGGTAAAATGTAATTTTTTTTATAAATCCCCTCAATTGTTCTTTGTTTGATTAAAATGAAGTGACGTAATCCCAGCTAACAGAGCAACATTATTCTTTTAAATCACTTATACATTTATAAGAGGTTGTCCTTTTATATTTCCATATCATATAAATATCTTTGTTGAGTAAAATGTATTTTCATTTGTTGAAAAAAATTATATAATGATATTTATAATAAAATAGAAAAATTCATCATGATGAAAAAATAAAAATTCATAAATGATAAATATCAAAAAAAAAAAAAATTGTCAATTAATTATTTTCTTTATATTTTTCAAATTTTAAATATTTTAAATTAAAATTTTTTTCAAAACAAAATATTCCAAAAAAATATCCCTTCACTATTCCCTACGTTAAAAATGTATTGTTTTTAGCTTCAGGCAAATACATACTCTGTTAACATTTTGTAAATATTATAACTAAAGGACGTATTTATTATAAAAGCATTTTTTATGCAATATGCACTTAAAATTATTAACATGGGTAATTTAGAAATGCAATCAGAAGATGCTCGAATGCATGTATTTTTACAAAGTCTAACTTTTTTGTCCCGCCAAATAGAACGTAATTTCATGAATAAAAATGTCTTGGATGAATGTGATATATCTATCGTAGACGTTTACAAAAATCACATTCCGTTTGAAGAAATTTGTTGCAGAACAGAAGTGGATTTATATATTTCTACAAATAATATCAATATTGATATTGTTAAAGAAATAAAAGAAAATACAATACAATTTTGTATAAAATTTTGCGAAGTTTTGAGAACCAAAGTCAACTTTAATAACGAAGTTTTAATGTGGTTCCATAAATTTACTCCTAACAGATGCAATGGAAAACACACAAGTAATAAGTTGTCAAAAACCGTAAGTGCAAGTTGGTATGGACAGGTATATAATAGTTCTCACAGCCCTGCCTCTTCAGCTGTAGCCTCGGCCTCGAAAGTTCCATCTTTTGATAGAATAAATTCACAAAATTGTTTTGCAATTCTGGAGGATGAATCTTCTGAAGCACCTAACGTCATAAAAACGTCAAAGCCGCCCCCGATATATCTTAGAGAGCAAAACTCAAGCTAATAAAAAGTTTAATCTCGGTAATAGGTGAAAATTCGTTTTACGTTACTGCAATCAACGAGAAAAAAATACAGATTAATCATGAGAATGATTTTCGTAAAATAATTAATAAGTTTGAAGCACTTAAAAAAAGCTTCTATACGTACCAACTGAAAAGTAGTAAAGGTCTTCAACTTGTGATTAAGGGCATTGACTCATGCGTGGACCCAGACGAAATAAAAACATTTTTAGAAGAAAAGGGCTTCAAGATAAAAAATGCTACAAATATTAAAAATAGGGAAAAAAAATCCGCAAGCACTATTTCGAATGGAGTTAGAGCCCGGCGATGTTAAGCAAAAAAATGAAACGCATCCCATTTACAGTTTAAATAAAATACATCCTGTACAGAAAAAGTGATTTACGAAATAATGACGAAATTCCCATTTCTAATTTAACTCGGCTAGAAAAAACCATGGAAACATTAGTGCAAACAGTTAACAATTTTACTAATACAATGGGTAACATGATGCAAGAAATGTTAAGAATGCAATCGATGTTATTGCAAGCTGTACTTAACAAGCCATTAAGTGTTTAAAAATTTCCTTTTGAAACGCAAACGGCATCCGCCAACATACAAATGAACTAGAATATTTCCTTGAGAATAAACAAATTGATGGTATGATGGTTTCTGAAATTTATCTGACCTCAAGAAATACGTTTCAAATCAATGGTTATATATCGGGTGTTTTTTTCAGTGGTATAGAACTTCGAATTGAAATAAAACACAATAAAATCGTTTTAATGACCATCAATTTGGCTTTATTGGAAGGATAATTTTATGCCATTAATGTTTAAATATGATTTCAGGCATGTGGCCGCCGCGGCTGGCTCGAATAAAGCCAATTCTACAGGTCCAATTTTCAACCACTTTTTCGAGCATATGGGGCCGTATGTCGGCAATAACGCCACGAATGTTGGCTTCCAATTCCCCTAACGTTTCTGGTTTGTTGGCGTAGACGAGCGACTTCACATATCCCCAAAGAAAATAATCCAATGGTGTCAAATCCCACGATCTTGGTGGCCAATTGACAGGTCCATTCCGCGAAATTATGCGCTCATCGAATGTTTCCTTCAATAAATCGATTGTGGCGTGCGCTGTGTGGCATGTAGCACCGTCTTGTTGGAACCACAACTCATCCACATTCATGCCATCCAATTCGGGAACAAAATAGTCGGTTATCATGGCTCTATACCGGTCTCCATTAACGGTAACTGCCTCTCCAGCATTATTTCGGAAGAAGTATGGCCCAATGACTCCACCAGCCCATGGAGCACACCAAACAGTCAGTTTTTGTGGATGTAATGGGGTCTCATGTGGATTCTCTTCACTCCAAATGCGGCAATTTTGCTTGTTGACGTAGCCATTCAACCAAAAATGAGCCTCATCACTGAACAAAATTTTGCGATGAAAATCAGCATCGAGATCAATCTCATTTTCGGCACATACACCAAAATCACGACGCATTGCATGGTCTCGCGGCTTTAATTCTTGCACAAGCTGGATCTTGTAAGGTCGCAAGCCAAGATCTTTGAGCAAAATCTTCCATAAAGTTGATGGACAAAGCTCCAATTGCTGTGCACGGTGGCGAATCGATTCATTCGGGTCCTCTTCAACACTTTGCTGTACAGCGACAATTGTTTTTTCGGTGCGCACTGTTCGACGTCTCTGCGGATGCGTATTATCACATAGAGTAAACGTAGTGCGAAAACGATCCATGGTTAACCGAATTAATTGCTCTGATGGACGATTATGTCGACCATAAAATGGACGGAGCTTGCGGTAAACTTCGCGAACTGAACCGTTATTTTCGAAATAAATTTGCACGATTTGCAAGCGTTGTTCTTTTGTCAACCTGTTCATGATGAAATGGCAAACCAAACTGAACATAAATGACATTAGAGTTGCCAGATTTGACCACAAAATGCCAGTTTTATCTCTATTCGAAAAACAAACCTGTAAAAAAAAACACCCTGTATTATATGACACCAAGGACCCTCGAGGTAGAGCTAGTGGAGGTTCTGCCATTTTGATAAAAAACCGAGTAAAACACTATTTAATGTGTGATCATCGTGAAGATTATCTCCAAGCAACGAACATTTGCGTTGATGAATTAAATCGAAACCTAGTTATTTCATCATTATACTCCTCAACTAGATTTTCAATATCAGAAAGCCAATATAATAAATATTTCAAATCATTAGGACCCTGCTTCCTAGCTGCTGGTGATGACAGCGCTAAACACACTTTCTGGGGGTCACGACTTATTACACCTAAGAGTCGTGTCTTGCTTAACACAATTTGTAAAATGGATCTAAATGTGGTTGCGAGCGGACAACCAACATATTGGCCTACTGATCAGCAAAAAGTTCTAGATGTCATCGACTTTGGAGTGGTTAAAAACATCCCCGCAGAAACGATTTATGTTGAAGCTTCCTAAGAATTATCTTCTGATCACAAACCTACAATTCTTACTATAACAAATCCTTATAGAATTGTATCTCCGTCTGGTAACTTAGTGACGTCAGCCACTCAAATAAATTGGTAAAAATATAAAAAATATCTCAGTACCCACTGCATTGAAAATATTCCGCTTAGTATACCGGAGAATGTGGATATTTCTATTGTAAATTTTGACAGTTATCTGAAACTATGTAGCTGTTCAACATTCTAGTATAACCCTCAAAAAAACCAAAAATAGTAAAATATATTCTGCAGCTGTTGAGCGTCTCTTGACTGAAAAAAGGAGAGCTCGAAGAGAATGGCAATTGCATAGGTCCCCTCAACTTAAGAATTTACTAAAAGAGTGCACAAAAAGGCTAAGAAAGTTACTGCAGTCTCAGAAAACGGCTTCCCTGGAAAAATATCTTAAGGAACTTGATGCAACTTCTCAATCAGACTACTCATTATGGCGTGCAGCTAGAAATCTTAATAGACCAGTTATCACTAAACCACCATTAAGAAACTTAAATGGAAGTTGGGCACGAAATGATTTAGAAAAGGGAAATATTTTTGTTAATCATTTAAAAACCGTATTTACCCCTAATACATCTCTCGATATTGCGGAGGAGTTACCACCTGTTGCTGTTAGTGCAGCTGTTCCACTAAGATTTGATATAAAAGAAATCGAAAAGGCTATTCATGATTTAAACCCCAAGAAAGCCCCTGGTTTTGATAAGATCAGTAACAAAATGCTTTTGGAACTACCCCGCATAGCAAAGAAAATTATTCTCTTGATATTTAATGCTATTTTGCGCCTTGAATATTGCCCTCAAGAATGGAAAGTATCCTTAGTTACCATGATACCTAAACCAGGAAAGGATCCTACAAAAGTTGAGTCATATAGACCTATAAGCTTATTGTCTTATATAGCAAAGCTGTTTGAGAAGCTGTTAGTGTCGAAATTAGTCCCAAATTTAAATGTAAATAGATGTATTCCTAACCACCCATTCGGCTTTAGAAGAGAACATAGCACAATTGAACAAACCCATCGTATAGTAAACGCCATAAGAAATGCCTTTGAAGAAAAAATATTGCTGCGCCCTCTTCATCGATGTTTCTTCAGCTTTTGATAAAGTCTGGCATGAAGGATTATTACATAAATTGAAGTTAAACTTACCAGTAAACACACACAAGCTGTTAGAAAACTACTTAGTCGGTCGAAGGTTTATTATTAAAGAAGGTGATTTTATAAGTTCTCCTCAGACAATTGACATTGGAGTCCCCCAGGGAAGTATCATGGGTCCACTGTTATACTTAATATATACCTCAGACATGCCAACAAATAACCACACCCTAACTTTAACATTTGCTGTTGATACAGCTTTTTTAAGCGTACACGAAAACTGTCATGAAGCATCTCGCTACTTTCAGAATCATATATTTGAATTGGAAAAGTGGTTAAAACAATGAAGGATAAAGGTCAGTGAGCAAAATGTGTACATATAACTAACATTCACCTTGCGTCGGGAGTCATGTCCCCCTATTAAAATCAATAATCAATTAGTGCACCAGCAATCGCATGTAAAATATCTCGGTATTCATCTAGATCGGCGTTTGACATGGAAATGCCATATAGAAGCAAAACTAACACAAATGAAACTAAAAGCGATTCAAATTTATTGGATTATTGGAAGAAATTCTGTTCTTAGCCTCGACTGCAAACTTCTACTTTACAACTCTATATTAAAGCCAATCTGGTGTAACGGTATTCAGCTATGGGGCACTGCCTCGGCCTCAAATATCGTAAAAACTCAAAGGCGCCAAAATAAACTTCTTCGAATAATCACAGTCGCTCGCTGGTATGTTAAAAACGCAAATATTCACAAGGATCTCAATGTGCCATTAGTAAAAACTATTATTACGAAGTACGCAGCAAAATATTTAAAAAGGCTTGAGTCGCACCCAAATCCACTAGCTCGAAATATTTTGAATGACAGTGGCCACTCTAGATTAAGGAGAACAGATACTGCAGGACACATCCGACGAGAAGTCCGCTAAACATCTACATATGTGAACAGAAACCGTGAAGAGAAAAATTTTCGTCTAGCATTGGCAGGACAAAAATAAAGTATTAGTATAAGATTTGATTAATTATTTTTAGATCATATTATTAATTATTTTAGATTCAATAAATAAATAATGAAAATGAAAAAAAAAAATTTTATTTCAGGTAAAACAATAAGTATTGTACCTCTTCTAGTAAAATGTTCCCGAATGTAATTGCAAATTTTGATTTAATCAATAATCAATTTAGAGCTTTTTTAGAACTTTTGTAGTTTTTGGTCGGCAGTAGCTAATTTGCAAAATGAGCTTAATGTCCATATGTTTCCTGACATTTCTAGAGTCGTTGCTGGAATTTTATCCATTCTACATTCGCGTGCAAATGTGGAAATAGTTTTTTCTTTTCGAAAAATGATAAAAACTAAGGAAAGAAACAGACTACATGTGCCAACATTATCAATTCTCATACAAACAAAGGACTGGTTAAGATCGACAAATGCATGCTGCTATGATGTAACAATTCCAAATAGTCTATTAACTAAACAAATAAGTGCCTGATTTTGATCTCATATATTTATAAGACTTGTATGTACCTTATTTTATTCATACATATAATGTATGTTAATGTTAAGTTTTGTTTTTTTGTGTACAATTGAATTTTTTTGTACTTTTTGTGTTGTTTTAATAAATTTTAAAAAAATGGTACCGTGAAGGTTCAAAAAGTACATTTTTTTTGGAAGTTGGAACCAAATTTCAAACCCCATGTAACATCTTTGAATATAACTATCTAATATTTTTACGAAACTCGGTACTAAATAAAAGGGAAGGCTGTGTAGAAGTTTATAAAAATATTTACTTCAGTTCCCATAAACAAAAATAAAAAGATAAATCCTTTTAAAAATATATCCTTCCACACCCTTCTAAGTTTTTTTTTTAAAATTTTAATTTTTTAAAAATTCCAAATTATATGACTTTATTTCTCTTAATTTAGAAGGTGTGATTGTTTTTTCTCGGCTATGTAGAAATTTCATTCATTAAACATTCTCCTTTAATATTCTCCTAAAATTTAGCGAATGTGATTGCGAATGCAAATACGATAACATAAATAAGCGAATAGTTCGCAAATGTGAACCGAAATATTCGGCGTCCCCTAATAGATACATACGTACATGGTTGTGGCACTTGTTGAAGATTGCCAGGCTGTTAGGGCTCTTAGTAAAACACTACATTTGTACTTAAATGATATTGTTTATGAAAAATTTTAATTTTTAAATGAAAATAATACGAATATTTACGTATTTTACACAATATGTTGAAAATGCTGTAATATTTTGTAAATTCCCTACATTTGCCTTAAAATAAAAAAATATTTCCATATTTCCCTACGCTATAAACTATTGGCATCACTGTGTTAATGGCCAAGATTTAAAAGACAAGATACCCAGACTTTACTGCATAACTACGGATCTGATTTAAACATATTTATAATATGTCTGGTAGCTCATTCTACATTGCCTCTTTGCCTCTCTGAATGGTCAGATTAAATTACCCATTTTCATTAAATTAGTCTTAGTCCATTTCTACAATTATGGTTTCGTATACTTCCCTATAACTACTTATAAATAAAATAGCTGCCAAAAGAGGATTTTAGAATCCATATAAAATCCTTTTGGTATAGAATTCTAAATAAAATAAATTTTAACAAATTTGTTATACACACATACTTTTTTTTAGTTGGTCTTGTGGACTGGACGAAAAAAAAAATACTTTTTATTGTACTTTTCTGAACATTCAAATTCAAATACTAACAAATATAAATGGCAAATGTTGTTTGTACTTGTACAAGGATGTAACACAAGGTTGTTTTTAATGTTCATCTGATTGTAACTTTCAAAAATTCAACTGGACTGAACAACTGGCCCAGTACATAAGCTGAAGAGGAAAAATATGTTAAATTCTGGTTGTGTATGCTTCATTTTACAAAACGCATAAATATTTCTCTTTGTTTATCATCATTTTATACCCAAAACACAATACAAATACAAACATCACAAATGTATTTGAATTTTGTACCCTTTTTTCCAAAACAAATCCATAAACCATGTATTCGTATTTTGAGTGGAATGGTTGTCTTTAGAGTTGACCGGACGGTTGGTTGGCTCCTTCGTTGGTTGATTGGTCAGTTCGTGTGTTATGAAAATTGGTTTAGTGTGAGCTCAAGATGTTTGTTAATGCTTTTATTATTGCGATGTCATGAAAAATGTTTCATTTTCTTTGGATTGTTTGTAGACACTTAAAACATTTTTTATGTCAGCTTATTTTTCCTAAATTACACTTGTTTACTCTGGAAGGAAAAGGAACACAAGGTTAAGTTAATTTTAGCTACAGTTTATTTTGGAAACCGAAAAATTTTGTCTTTTCTTTTTGTCATCTTTTTCTTTACGTCTATCTTTCCGTCCTGAAATAATCAAATTTTAATAACAAAATATCAATTGATATATTTTTACATGACTTATTTATTTATCAAAAGGGTGGGAAAGTTTTTTAATTTAATATTGCCAATTTAAAAATTGCATTATATTTGAGTAAAATATATAACAGTTGACCACATTCGCCATATATAACGATATCTTTAATTTCCATAGCATTTCCAAAAATTCTGTCATTCCATTCTTTCAAATCTAAATGGGATCGGGGTATAAAATAAAGTACGCTAATTGGTACCAAAGTTCAGAATTATTCCATTTTACTAGGGCTGTGGAGTCGTCAAAAAATAGCTCTAACTCTCGCTTCAAAGGCTTAAATTTTTGCGTCCGACTCCGACGCCAACTCCAACTCTAACCTTAATGCTAAATGTATATGAGATTGGTCCTTATTTGACTTTAAACCATTTTTTTAATGCAGTACCTTTTAAATGGATAAATGAAAGAAGAAAATGAAAATAACAAATCGATATTTTAATTCTAGGGTACTCATTCAATCGGGCTATTGCTTTAATCGGCTAATTGCTCGATTAACTAACGGAGGTTTTGGCTTAATCGGCTAATAATCGGTTAAATGTGTTATTGATCGGTTAACCGATTAATAAAGTTTTTTTTATAAAATAAGTCATTTCAGTGAATAAAAATGCATAATTATTTATTATTTGTAGTTTTTCAATTAAAAAAAAAAACGAATACGTAACAAACATAAAAATTATTTAACTAAAACGAGCAAACAAAAAAATAGTTCATTAATATGTAATACATATTTTTTAATTAATATATACATACATATTATGGATTAATTAAAAAAATAAACTTATATCATTCAGGGACCGTAACGGTTATAAATGATATCGAAAAAGTTTTTTAATAACTGTTAATTTGTGGCTTAAATGGGAAAATCCATCTTAAACAGTTATTTTTGGACGTAAAAATAAAAGGTCGGATGAAACTCTTAAAAAAGAGTTTTATTAAGCCTTCGTAAAATAAAACTCATTTGAGGAGTTTTATTTTTCCGTCAGAAAATAAAACTCATTTGAGGAGGAACGAAAAGCTTTTTATGAAATAGATAATTTTTCACCTAGGCCCTTATCGATTGATAAACCTCTTTTCGAGTTCTGGGAGGCAAAAAAATACATTATCCATATATATATATATTATCAAAAATTTTCCTCTGTATTGCAGCAACCCAGGTGAGCGTGGAAAGAGCATTCTCTGCTCTTAAATTGGTTCTGAGCGACCTACGTTCCAATTTTTCCGCAGAAAATTTGGAAAAATTTATGTTCATCAAACTAAACATATATTAAACTAATTCCTAGACGTTTTACATGAAAATAAACAAAATAATATCAAAAAAATAAAAATATGAGTTTTATTTTCTGACGGAAAAAGTAAAACTCCTCAAGTGAGTTTTATTTTCTGACGGAAAAACTAAAACTCCTCAAATGAGTTTTATTTTCAGACGGCAAAATTAAACTCTCTCTTTAAGAGTTTCATTCCAACTTTTATTTTGTCGTTGAAAAATAAGTCTTAACTATGGAGTTGAGATCGTTTTCTCAAGATCACCAAAGATTCTTAACGAGCTCGTCAATACGAATCTGTTGGTATATGACACTATAGGTGTTGCTTGACTCTAACATGGAGAGTTTTTGGGGTCACATTTTCAGAAATAACTGTTATTTACGGTCCCTGATATCATTTTATTAATTATTTCAATAGTTTAAGGAGATCATATAAAATAATTTTTTAGATAAATAATTTGGCTTAAACGTTTAGTATTTAAGAGATTATTTTCTTTAGTTTTGATTAAACTTGACTTTCAACAAATTCTTCTACTTATCGTAGATGTTTAGAAATCGAAAGCAACCCATAATACAGATTATCTAATTTATCAGTCCTTTTTCTGGATTTCTCTAAACAGATAAAATCTTCCTTAATTCCACTAAAGTCCTGTTTAAATTTTTAACACATGTAATTTGTTCCGTTAATTCAGATTGACATGAGAAGAAACAAATAACTAAACACATAAATATAAAAAGTATGTGAAACAAAAAGCTGTGAATAGCAAACAATTATTTAAAATGAAGATCACTGAACACCTTCTTTGTTTGTATGAAAAATATTTTCTAAACACATACCCTTTATATACGAGACGAAAAAAATAATTAAAAACAGAAAAAAATGTAATATACAGGGCTGTTCTGAATATCACGTGGTTTCAAATCAAAAGGCACATGTGATTTAAAAGGAACATGTGATTTTAAATCACGTGATTGGAATTAAAGTGATTTTCAGAATAGGCCTGATAATACTACAAAAACTTAAAAATTTCGCTACATCGGGTAATCGGTTAATCGACTGAAATTAAGCGGTTAAATCGTTAATCGAAAAATTTAAATTAGCCGATCAGTTAATCGGGTTAACCGATTAACGGTTAACCGAATGAATACCCTAATATCTAGATAACGGTAAGATCAAAACAAATAGCTTGGTTACCAATACGCAACGTCAGTCAAATAGTGGGCGGGATTAGATAAGTGGGAGTGGTACAAAGCGGAATTCTGTATATCTAAAGACCGATAAGTGTAAAATTGTCCAAATTCGGTAACAAAGTATAATTTCAATACAAATAAAATGATTATCAATACACAGCATCTGTCGAAAATTGGTGGTATTTCAGAAGTGGGCGTAGCACAAACAAGAATTCTGTACATGCAGAGAACGCAACAGCTACACTTTACAAACTTAATACAATGCACGAGATCTGTATTTAAAAAAAAATTTCATAATATTATTTAATGAGGGTAGTGAATTTCATAATATTATTTAACTGGGTTATGCTAGTATATAATAAAAGGAAGTAGACTCAATTTTGCTAGATATATTAAAGGATTCTGTCAGGAATATCGAAGCAGCTTTTAATCAAAAAAGAAATTTAAGGTGATTCCAGTGAATTTTTTTGCAGGATCATCCCGTTTGGCAAATAGCTACTTAAATTAAAGGAAATGTAAAAACTACAAAATATAAACAATAATAACAGCATAAAAAACAATCTTAAGACGCCCTCAATATATTCGACTGTTGTCTAAATATATTCTTCGCTTAATCCATTTTTATAAAACTTCTCGAAATTTTCTTATTAAAACATGGCCATTATATTCTCAATATTGTGTATTAGCTACTGAATTAGTATAATTAAATGCTAATCAAAAATTCGTTAAGATGCGTAGATTTTTTCATTCTCCTTCTCTTGTATCTCCTCCTTTTATGATATTAAATAAATAAACACTAATATAAAAGGACAAATATTTGATTGGAAATAGGAAAGTGTGTAACGATAATTAATAGAATTTGTGCAGTGAATAGACAATAAGCCAAAAGAAGAAAACAACCTTAGAACAAATAAAAAGGGCAATAACATTAACTAAGAAAAAACGTACATAATGTGGACGTGGTAGTAGCCTGACTCTGCTAAGACCAGCAACATCAGCACAATTTACCAGGACATCAATGAGGCAGAATAAATTCATAAGTTTTCACGTATCGAAAACTGTGGGAGTTCCAAAGATAACGAGTATATGTGTGTTTTCTTGTAACAAAGAATTTTGCATATATTTTTCTTCTTGAAGTAATTTATTTTAATTTTAAATCCTCGAAATACAATATTCTTATAAGGATTTTCAATTACATTTATGCACACAGTAAAAATAAAATCTATATGTTCAATGTTGTTAATTATATTCCCACCACAATCGTGGAGACGTTATTATGCATTTGTGCTGATGTGTGTAACAAAAAAGCTATTGGTTCTAGACCCAGGGTTTGGTATATCGATCGACTCAGAATCACTTTTTGAATCGAACTAACAACGTCCATCCGTCCATTCGTATGACTGGCTGTCCATGCAAAACTTGTGCGCAAGGAACAGGTCCCAGTTTTGGAGATAATTTGATAAATTTGGACATAGGACTAAGCGTATTAAAAAAGGTGAGAATCGGTCCAGAATTTCACTTAGCCCCCATACATGCTTCTTTTCGGGAAAGAGTCGTTGTGCATATAAAGCAGCTTACAATGTTTATATTTTGATAAAATTAAGTAAACAAATTTGGAAACAATAACTTTTATAAAAGTAACCTTTGCTTTGCTGTATGGTCCAGAATTGACCATAAGTGGTTTATAAGTCCCATATCAAACCCCTCCTACAAATGACGAACAAATCTTAAAAAGATGTAGATATCTAGAAAATATTCGATACAAAGAACTCTTACACCCAAAACATAATTTTGTTTTATTAATAAGATTTATTTATAACGTGATAAATTTCCAATTTTTATTTTTAATATAAACACTGAAATTAATTGTTGAAATTAGTTTATATGTGTATTTGTTTTGCCGGGTACATGATTGCCAATCGTTACTCTAGAAGACTTGTATGTATATACTGTGATTTAAATGGTCGGTCTTGACCGACTGTACTTCTCTACTCGTTTTTTTTAATATCTTTTGAAAACATAATACAATTTTTTTTAATTAAGTCCATAAATGGCCGTTGAAGCAAATTCAGCCCTACATGAAAATATTTTTTATAGTTAAATTTGCTTTGAAATGTGTTGTATTTTAAACTCCAATAAGAATATTTTCACTGTTAATGTTTTTTTTGTCTCAACTACATAAATTTAGATGTTATCCTAAATATACAAAACGAACAATAATACAAAAAAAATTAACAAAATAAAAAAAAAATACATATTATCAAAGTCTGTCCACGAAATAATTTTTAAGCATATGGATTTTAAGAGTACTAGTGTTTGCCCAGTATGTATTTACCTCGAATAGAACTTTCGCTTGGAAATGAAAAATTGGCGTACTTTTGAAAGATGTTTTTGAAACTGGGATGGCTTACTTTTTTTACTGGTATATTGGACTCCAACAAAAATTTACATTTATCTTCGTGAAATATATTAGCAGTAATAGTAACAGGAAATTCCGTTATAAGTTTTTGTGGACGATTTTCTTGGCAAGCAGCTAATTTGTGTTTTTTGTACTAAAATGTTGCTCCACATTGCACTTCTTTTCGCTATTAATTTTACTCGAACACACATTACAAAAAAGCCAATCTTTTTCAACTTTAAAAACTTCAGGATACAATTTTACCATTTTTAGCAAAAATAACATATTTGACTTTTCTTTCGGCATTTTTTTTTATTATTTTTTCGTTCACAACGGCCGGCTTACTTATTTTGTTTTAAACTCAAATAAGTATCATGGCTGTTTTTTTTTGGGATGGTAAGTTTATTAATTTTAGTTGTAATAAAGCGCCCAAAAACGTTGAGTCCACAACTAACATATTTTTGTTTTAACCCAGAAAAAAGTTGTCAATTATTTTTTTTTCTCATGTTTTCTCAAAAAAATATTTTTTACGTAAAAATTATGTTAAAAAAGCTATTTTACAGCAAAAACATAGGAAAAAAGCAAAATAAGCACCATAATAACAAAAACAGCAAAAAAGCAAATATGGGCAAAAACAGCAAAAAAGAAGCAAAACAGCAAAAAAAGCAAATTTGTCTTCTCTGGTGATTACAATCGAAACTTGTCAGGGGCAACCTGTCCTTAAAAATCTGTGTTCGATTCCCAGCTGAGTCAAGAATGAACAATTATTATTAAATTTTAATTCATTTCATGTTATTCAATTAATTATTTGGATTAATTAGCAACTTACTCTACTTGAGTTTTGTTAAATTTAACTTGAATTCAAATTTAATATGCGTATCGGTAACGGTATCGATATCGGCGATATTTTTGTTTGGGTATCGGTGTCGTATCGTTACATCTCTAACAATAATATGATTAAAGTAAACAGAATATGTTAAAAAAGATTTGTTAAAAATATCTAAAAATATGTTTTCTTTACGTGTGGTATCAAATTAATGTAACAATTTGGTTTGCGAAATTCAAACTTTTAAAACTAAAGTTTCTGCTTGAAAATAGCATTGGCTGTCCCTATAAAATCTACATTCAAATTTTGTTTTACTTGGTTCCGGTTTTAGAAAATTAAGCGATTTTCATTAGTCCACATTTTGTTTTACATCCACTTTCGGATGATCCCAGTAATCCGAAAAATCATGGGTTTAAAATTCATAAAAAAGGAAGGTATACAACTCAAAATCATTTAATCATCTTTAAGGTTTGATTAGCCGTAAGACTAAAATATTAAAATATTTTGTAGGTCGGCTGTCATCCTGAGCAAAGTCCTTTTTCAAACAAACAACCTCTGTTAAACAAAACATATGCTTTCAATTTTTTATCGATGATTTGTGTTGGATATTGTTAAATACTTGTCTTCAATATATTTTAAAGCTGCATGTAAAACCTTTTTCGTGTGCCATCTTTTTGTTTATTATTATGAAAAAATTCTAAATGACTTACACTATAAAAACACAATTAAAATTATATTTTTTCTTCTTCTACGAGTGTTTGTTTTTATTTTTCCTGTTGTCAAAGACATTTTTTCTTTTTGCTCTACATTCTTTGGTCTGCTGCTTCTCCAAACAGTCACTCACTCACACACTGTTACTCACACCTCGAAATGTTAGAAATTACTACTGTACGTTTCAAATTAGAATACGTTTGTGTGTTTGTTGTTTTAGTTAGTTATCTGACTCTATCTCTGTCCGTCCGTTTGTCTATTTGTTTGTTAAGCGTGTCGCATTATAAACGCTTAATTACATTTACATTTTATTTTAGATGAATAACAATGAAATGAAATAAATAGAAATAAAAAAAATAAATAAAAAAATAGTAGAAAAAATATTTTACATACTAATTTTTTATGGAAGTAACAAAAATGCCTGTTTTTAATTCCTTTTCTTTTAATTTTTCCTTTTTGCGTTTCTTTTTTTTTTTTAAATGACATTTTAAGACGACTGTAAATTACAAGTAAAATACCGAAAGATTTAAATCTTAATTTTTATATTATTAAAATGTTAAAAAAGAAAATAATGGCCAAAAAGGAAATGGCAAAGAAAATGCATAACAAAATGTTTAAAAAATTTATTAGGAACTGTTTTTAAAGTTTATTTTTTAATTAAAAGAATAATGCGTATACGTAATATTATTTCCTTGAAAAAAACACTTATACGTGCATAAATAACATGCCTTAACATTTGAAAATCATTTCGGTATAGGCAACCGCGGCTGTTCTTGAAAACGCATGTTAAACGTATATTTTTGGGCCAGTCACTTCACGTAGTCCCACAGGAAATATTCGAAAGGTGAAAAATCTCTTGACCTTGGATGCCAATTTCTTCAAATAAACTTATCGCAAAACTTTGATTTAAAGAAGTCAGATAAAAGCCATCCAAAGAAATAATGATTGAACATGGTGTGTTAACAATCGTAATTGACCGTACTCTGAAATATGCCAATGATGCCACAAGCGTGTAAACAACACCAAATGTAATGGGGTCCGTTGTTGTGATTGGTCTCACTCCAAATGCGACAAACCGGTAGAGAGCACGATTTTTCGATAAAACATCGATGGTATTCGATGCCAAAGTATCGATACTAAAAGTACTCGGGTTCGACTGAAAAGTATCGAAAAAGTACTTGTAGCATCAATCAACCCTAGCTCTAGCAAATAACTATTTGCTATTTTAGGCTTCTATCTGACGGTGCGAATTACCCGCGCGTGATTCCCGATAGTAAGCTATCTTGACAACTACACGTTCGGCCAAAGGTTGATTTTGCTATTGTGGCAATATGTACCCGTTGAAGATCTGTGTGAGACGATTGATACTTTAGCTCTAAGGATATTGAATGGATAGCTTACGCTGTAGTAAGATCGATTATTTTCAATTGTGGCCCGCCATCGTTAGGGGATGCGACTGTGGGCTGCTTATGAAAGTTTATAGGGTAGTTGCTGATTACAGGATCACTTCGGCCCCTGGGCTGAGCAGCTGGCTTTGAGCTTCGCGGTTTGTTCGGATGATTTGGTCTACGTGGAGCTATGGTAATTCTAGGATCACTCTGGACACGTAGGATGACCTTGCTGGACTAGGTTATTGCATTCAGAAACGCTTTTCTGTGCACTATTTACGGTTCATTCTATTAATGGTGATGGAGTGTCTAACGGTGCACATTCTTTGAAATTAACGCTTAGGGTTTATACGGATTGTTCTAAGATGGGCTTATGCCGTTCTGCAACAAAAACCAGGGCATAAAAGTGCCTTTTAGTGTGCCTGATGACAGCAGTGTCTTGCACTGAGGTATTATCGTATATCGAGAGATACATATAAGCATATATCGAGTGTCTTTACAAGATCCAAATTAACTGCCAGATATCTTTGAACGAGATTGCGAGACACTCTAGGGCAGCGGTAGCATGGATACACAGTGGGTGCCTCGAAAACCACAGACAGAACTCAAGACAGAACTCAAGACAGAACTCAAGACAGAACTCAACTCTCGATCGCTTAGCTGGCATTTCAATGGCTCCTGGCAGGGTTCTCATTAAACGTGAGTCTTACAGGATGGCTCAAGCGAGATTTCAGGGTCTAAGGCCAGCATTTTATGACTTGATTATGACGTGGGAAAAACCAGCCAGTAAAAGCGGTCATTACGGGTCACTGACTGGTAGGAGCCCAAGCGATAAGGATGAACCTGGATTATAATGATACTGTAAAACTTATGGGACAAACAATCGGCCAGTCAACCGATAGGACGGACATCGTTAGATCCTTATGATATTGGCATATGTTACACATACTGGCACAAACACTGCCGGTGCATTGTATAAAATGAGTAAAAAGTTAAAATTATGTAAAATAAATTATTAAAAAATAAATTCTAGGACATTTATTTAATTTTTTGGTGAACGAATTTCATCATAATTCAACAATAATGTAATTGTTGTTATTTTGTTATCTGAAAACATGATTTTGTAAGCGAGCCGAGTTTTTGTTAGGCCTACAAGTTAAAATAATTCCAAAATTATCTAAAAAATAATTCAGTATTTAATTATTTGTTTAAACCACTTTTGATTCTAAAAATTAAATTTAAAATAGATAGTCTCTTATTCGTCTTTTATTAAATAAAAATATTAAATTATATTAACCATTTTTTCTAATGTGCTTCTATGAGTTGTATTTCAACTTATAAAGCTTTTTTCAATAGTCTTATAATATTAGACAGTATGGTAAATTATGGACCGAGCTTCAGGAAATTTTATAGTGTGATTTTTAGTCCTATAAATCTTAGACGTACCAAATTGTTTTTTTAACATAATAAACGGCCTAGGGTAAATTATGGAAAGATCTTCGCATAATTTTAAAGTTTGAGTTCTAGCCTTATGAAACTGTGGCATAGCACATCTATTACGGATTTAGACGTACAGTATGATTACTAGTCACATAGAACGAGTTTGTGCAAAATCGTATATCACTGCCTTGTACACACAGAGAAAAAACATGTTTAAATATGGTTACCTCCAACAAATCTTTCCTTAAATAAAATTGTAATTATAACATGTTTAAAGGCAACCATAATATGGTTGTGGCTTCTTGATGGAGGACTATTTTAACAATAATTTGGTTGTCGGTGACAATAATATGGTTAAATTAAACATATGCTCAAAATTTTCTATAAAAATAGTTTTTTGGATGTGACTATATTTAAACATGTTGTTCTCTGCGTGTATTATGCCACCTTTCATGTTAGTTTTTGGAACAAAATTTTAAATTTTTTAGGGTGGTGGTTCTACATTGTAATCATAGCTCTGATCCTACTGATCGGATTTTGCTGAGTTTCAATTCCCAACTGCTTAGGGTAAAAGTACAAGCAATTTGACACCAAATTACTCAAGGTGCCAGAATATATATACTTTATGGGGTCATACACAGAAAAAAATTATTGAATATCTCTAATCCACAAATTTATATCAAATTCATAATATCAAGCAAACAATTTGTTGATTTGGCACCTATTACCAAAATGATTATATTGATTACTAAAAATTGTGAATAAATTTTTTTTTTAATAAATGATATTTTTAATTAAATGTGTTATTTTTTTTATAAATATTGACAATTCCCAACAACAATACTACAAGTTTAAATTATTTTATTTTAAGCGAAAAAAGTCAATGAAGATTTTTTGTTATTTAATTAAAATTTTAATTGAAAATTTATTTCAAAACAACTTAAATGTTAATTTAATCAAAATTAAATTGTTAATTTTCTTTCAGCTAAAAAATAATTTATTAAATTTTAAGCCATTTTTTTAATTGATAAAACACTTTTTTCTGTGTAGATGCATAATAAAAAAAAGTTTCACACGGAATGACAAAGTGAGTATACCCTCATTCACCAGTAGCGGTGGAGGGTATAAACAGAGTTTAAAGTCAAATAAGGACCAGTCTCATTTGTATTTAGCATCAAGGTTAGAGTAGGAGTTGGAGTCGGAGTCGGAGTACTGAGTCGGAGTTGCACTTAAAAAATTTCAGCGTTTGGAGTCGGAGTCGGAGTTAGTACTTTTCTCTGACGACTCCACATCCCTGCTTTAGACCCTAAGATCATTATTGCAGAAATTCCAAACGAAATGACAAGCTTTTATATACCCTTCCCATCTTTCCAAATTTTTTAACAGTATCAATCTTAATTTTAATTGAAAACTCTAAAAACGTTTTTGCTAAGTTTTTTTTATTTCTTTTTCTATCAAAAAACTTTTTTTTTTAAACTTAACAATTTTGTGTTCTATTATTTTCAAAAGTCAATTAAAAAAATGAGCTTATTTTTTCCATTCAATGTTTCTGGTAATAAGACACAAAAGAATAACAAGACAACGATATTTAAAGCGTTCTAAAATTTTAATGAGAATTTTTGTATATTAAAATAAAAAAATGGAAGGCAATTTTTTATGGAAAAAAAAGAAAAGGGAATTCCTTTTATTTTTTTAAACACAGAAAAGGGAGAAAATACGGTAATGTTTATTGTTTTTCAAAGATAAACAGACAAACAAAAAAATAGAACTACTGAAAAGGGTCTTTGTTATGAAAATAAATAAAGAAAAAAGCTCTATTTGTTTATTTTTTCTTTTTCATTCTATTTAACAATTTTATAAAATTTACTTCAATGTCGGAATTATATGAGTTGATTATACTGTTTAAAGGCATTAAAATTTAGTTTATAAATTCTTGAGTGGCTTATGAGTCTTTAACAATATGTTTATCTTAGTCCCCAATTGATGATCGCTATGATTTTCGAAAATTCTAGGAATCTGTTAATAAACTTAAAATTGCCAAACTTGGAGAGGGTTTCGTACAGAACAACGAGGATCACAATATGTCCACAGGGGCCGAGCACTTTTCGTAATTTTCACACACATAACACGAACTTAACCGAAACTCACTTCAAAGATTGTAAAAAAACTATAATTTCATTCAGTTGTATGCTAAATTTAAAACAAAATGCATATTTAATATCTTAACTAAAGGTTTGTTGAGAGCTATCAAAAACTTAACGAAAATATCTAAAAAATGCTAGACCAGTAATTTTATCAAACTTAAGCTTTATTTTTAACAATTTTTATTGACTTAATTACCTTTGTTTGTAAGAAGATAATTGTATAATGTGATGTAGAAACTGTTACATTATGTTTGTAAACGTTTTGCACAAGCAAAAATATTTTAATAAAACTAGTGGTTACGTGTAGGCGGTCAAATTTTTGATAAATGTGAAAATAGTTTAAGTAGTTTTATTTCTCTCTTTCTTTTTCAAAATTTCAAATACTTTCTGTACATTTGGAATATTTTTCCATTATGGTGTGTTAATATTTAAAACAGCCGAATGCCTTGTATGCAATCAGAAATTAAAAAAAAAAACAAGTGCATACATGAATTTATATAATAAAAATTTGTTTTATAGAAAAATATTTTTTTTTTCGACATATGCAGCTCTAGAAATGTCTTTCAGTGCACCCAAAATACACTCACTACTACACACACACATTTTTAACTATCTCTCTTTGTGGCCACCACTGATCAATGTTGCCAACTCGACAGGTCAAAGAAAAGGCTAGAATTAAAACCAAAAATGGCAAAAATTATTAAAAGCTGCATTATTCAACCCAGGAGTCAAATATTTAATGATTTTTTTCAATTTAATCCATTAATGCCCACAGCGATCTGGATTAAATATATCAATAAAGTTTTAAACAATAATTTGCCTTCGTCAAAGAATCTATAAATAAAAAAGATTGTTTCTATCTGGGTGAAATGTAATACGTATATGTAAGTTCATTAAAAAAATCCAGAAATCCTTATGAATTTTTAAAATTATATTTTCAGAGATAGCCCCCTGACAAGAAGAAAACAAAACAATAACGCTAATTTTCGGCCCTATTCTAATCGTAAGAATCTTCCTACCAAGGATGAGGATGGGGATAAAACGGTTTACCAAAAGTTGGCCATGAAATGGGTCGCAATTCTTATTGTATTGTATAGTACTCAAACTCTCTTATCTGTAACACGAAGAACGTTTCTAAATGGAATGTAATATGTATGTATATATGTAAAGAAAGAATAAGAATGGGCCTAGTCGTGGGTTGCGGGATAAACGGGAGTATATTAAAAGGTAGACTTACAAAGTTTTAGAAAGGCTTTCTTGCCACGAGCAGAAATATGGACGTTAAAGGGGAATGACCCGAGATGGCATAACCGACGCACAGTGGCGCCATTTGAGTTTTTTCGTTGCAAAAATCATATCTTTTGAACCGAATAAGATAATTGAACAGTTTAAACAGCATATGATAGATAACTGTTCAGCCTATGAAATAAGTGTTTGGAAAGGGTGCTACGCTTTGTAGGGGCCTACTTATGGGTTATCAAAGTTAAAATTAGTAGAAAAATCAATTTTATGGTAACTAAAAAAAATTATTTTTACATTTTTAGATTGTTTTTATTTTTTTTCTTAAGGGTTTTATGTTTTAAATTATTACCCAAGAAATTAAAAAAAAAAATTATTTATTTTTTTAAATTTATTTTTTCAATTTTCTGTAAAATATTCATCACAATTCGTAAGAGAAGGTATATCTAAAAGACTAACAATTTCTAAACTATAATTATTTTGTAACTCTATTCGTGACTTCACATGCCGCAGGGAAGAAATAAGTGGATCGGAAGATGCTGCCAACATGTTGAAGAGGTCCTTATTTTGCCTTACCCTTGATGCTTTGAATGTGTTCTGCAATCTATATTTTTTATAAAATTTGTTAAGAGACTCCTGTGCTTCTTCAGAAAGCTCTCCAATTGGCAAAGGCTGGTACTCAATTATATCTTTGCCATGCGCCAATATTTTATGGACGGTCGGGGTCAACTTCTTCTGTGGATACATTTCTGCTAAAAGAGATGCAGTTTTCGACGCATATTCTCCATATTTTGTAGAATTGACATTTTCTTTGCAGTTTAAAACATCCAAGATCGTTCCCAATCTTTTCACGATTTGATTGTCAATTCCAATGATTCTAGTTACTGCCTCATCATTTTCAAAAAATCTCCTAGAAGTGTTTCCATCGTTAGAGTTACCGTATCCGTGCTTGGGACAGTCTACTTTTAGTCCAACTTGTTTCAAAAAAACCATCCTGTATTTGCTTCTTTCTGATCTTTTCCTTATCCTTTATTGATGTATTTTCATCGAAGTTTTCCTCCTCTTGTGGTAGGGTGTATGCCAGTTTTAGCAAGAATTCCATACACCTTATCCTTGCGTGCAATGGTGACATTCCATATTCGTAATTCTCCTCATTTGTAGAATCGTTTAAATTACCAAAGTTCTTCTGACAAATAATAATATAAAATCGATAAAAAAAATATAAAAATAATACGAAAAAAGGGGTTTAGATGGTTTTTGCTAAATTTTTACCTCCAATATAATTCTGTCTATGATAACTAATTGAAATATATTATAATTAAGCAGAAAAAGATACTAATCTTAAACTCTTTACAACTAATTATATAAAATTGAGATGTAACATATTATATATGAAATAAATTGAATTGAATTGAAAAAAGTTCTTCTGACTCTTTTTGCAAATCGGGCATGACATTGTTGAGGTTGTTCCTGTCAGTTCGTTTACGACTTTTCCGTCAACCATGGTCAGGTGGAACTCGTAATTGCATTCAATATATTTTCCTTCTCCAATTTGCAGCTTTGTAGGCTTAATCTTGCTTATTTGTTCTTCAATGTCCTTCACCGTAGTCCTTATGAGTTCTGCCGATTCCCTTGCAAACTGAAACATTATTGGTCGGCAATAATGCACTGATGACGGACGTGGATTTTTCCAGTGTAGGGAAACATCCGATTTTAGCCGCAAAGGAACAACAGATGCCATAAACATATTTCCGTCCGATATTGTAGCGTCATCGAAAGATATCCTTTGCTTATAAACGCTTTGACCGGATGATCCATCGCAGCCCCATTTGCTGATCAATGTCAACTTCTCAGGAAGAATTTTCACTTCCGTGAAAAACTTTGGTGTGGTTGACTTTCTAAACAGTTCAAATAATTTTAAATTGTTCAACGCCATGTTTTCAGTACTTAAATTGTTTAATGGTTTCAGTAATTGTTGCGCCAACTTTCAGGCGTAGACTAATCCAGGCATTATGCTTATTTTGCAATATATAGGCTTATGCTACCATGCCTAAAAATTTACCTGTTCCCTGCATACATATGGATTTAGGCTAAATAATGCAATTTTGATATTATGCATGTGTCCAAATAAGATTTGTGCCTACCTGTAGGGACCATAAGTCAATATTGTTCCTGACCATTTGTACGCCAAAGTATTGTTTATGTGAGGTACGTACCTGCTAATTTCAATGAGTAGTTTTTTTCAAACTATTAGATCAAACTACTGTCAGTCAAAACATATAAGGGATGGACGCCATACAATTTCTGCAACCATGTCTTTTTGAACTTTTTTACCTCTAGAAGCCAAACGGGCACGTACGGGCAGATAAAACCTTTTGAATTATGTAAAGAAATAATCAAAGAACAGGTTTTGCACGTATGGCAAATATAGAAAAATATAGTTTTTTTTTATTTTCCGTCAAAGTTGAAAAATAGTGAAAAAACGGATAGTTTTTAAATAGTGATTTACCAGGAGAAACACAAAGCAAACAGTTAATTTTTTTTTATCATTATACATTTAATAAATACATCAATCAATACAAATAAAAAATAAGGCGATTCGTTACCTATTTTTCGTGATATTACACCTGAAATCGCAACAAATTGACTAAAAATTGTGTGTTTTTTTGAAAACCGAAAGTCGGTCAACTTTGAACGGTTATATCTTCTAAACTAAAAATGTGATATTATTAAGAGTGGCATATTTGAAATCGTTGAAAAGTTTCCTATAACATGGGTTTATTCAAAACTTCGTCGGCACTCATGAAAATTTTGATTTTTGCAACCTCGCTTGCTCTACGGGCGCCACTGTGCGACGCCCAGAATTTGTTGTCAAATTTAATTGTCACCAAAAAAAGATTTGAAGCCATATACAAGCCATGAATAACGATATGCAATAAATTATGATCGCACTACAAATGGCCATGCAGTGTACAAAAAACAGCGGTACCAAGAGGCGTGGCAGAAAATTAAAAAAATTTTTTTGGAATCTGTTTTAACTAATCTTTAATTCAAGGCGGTAACTGGCTCAACTTTTTTTGTATGGGGATCGGACCACTCTAAAATACACTTTACATTTAGATATATCTGTACAATGTTTATAGTAACAGTTTTTGAATTTGGAACAAATAATTGACAGCTTCAAGAACGGTAACAGTAAAAGAATCTAAATTTGGTACAAATTGCTTCGTTAGAAATGCACGAGATGTGTTTTAAAATTTTTTTTCTAATATTATTTAAATGAGAAAAGCGAAACGCGCCAAGCCTGTTTCATAAAGTTAAAAAGTCATTAAAAAAGTAAAAAAATCCTTATGAATTTTTTAAATTATATTTTCAGAGAAAAAACCATGACAAGAAGAAAACAAAACATTATTGTTGTTAAACAAAATGTTTGTTGAGTTTTTTGCTATATTTGTTGGTATGGGTTCTATTTGGGGGTTTCTTTTCTCTTAATTACTGACTAAGTTTATGAGTTTTAATATTAAAAAATGTTTTTTGACGATTGTAGGAAAAATATCCTGGGGAAAAAATATTTAAATAAATGTTTCTATAATTTAAGCACATTAAATGACAACATTATGTATGAAAAGAATATACATCTTCATCTATCTATATATTTAGTTATATTATCATACTAATATTTCTAGCATACATAAATATATAATAGCATAACAAATTTTAAGAGCCTTAATTTAGTTATTCCCATATAACCAATTCTAATGGGACTAGCAACAGTACACATGAACTTCTACATACACTTTACCACGAATGCCGAAAAAAAGTACACGTACACATTGGAATATCTTATGAAGGATTGAAAAATATAGAAAGGGGTCAAATTGGGATAAAGCGATACCTCTAAGTTATCGATACTTTTCCTCGATGTGATATATCACTTAAAGTATCAATACCTACTCAGTATCGAAAACAAGTAGCTGTACTTACTTGTATGTACCGATATTACTTGTATCAGTCTGTATGATAAAATAATATAAATAAGCATTTAGAAACGTTCTTCGTGTTACAGATAAGGGAGTTTGAGTATTATACAATGCAATAAGAATTGCGACCCATTTCATGGCCAACATTTAGTAAACCGTTTCATCCCCATCCTCATCCTTGGTAGGAAAGTTTTTACCATTAGAAAAGGTCCAAAAATTAGCATTATTGTTTTGTTTTCTTGTTGTCAGGGGTTTTTCTCTGAAAATAGAATTTAAAAAATTCATAAAGATTTTTTAATTTTTTTTAATGAACTTACAGTTAATTAAAATGTTCTTTCTTTTTACAAATAATACAGCAAAACATGTCTAATTTTATGAAACAAGCCCCGTGCGCTTCGCTTTTCTCATTTAAATAATATTAGAACAAAAATTTAAAACAGATCTCGTGCATTTCTAACGAAGCAATTTGTACAAAATTTAGATTCTTTTACTGTTACAATTCTTGAAGCTGTCAATTATTTGTTACAAATTTAAAAACTGTTACTATAAACATTCTCCAGATAGCCAGTTACCCCCTAGATTACAGAAGATTTTTTTACATTTTTTGTAACGCCTCTGGGAACAGCCGGTTTTTGTACACTGCATCGCCATTTATAGTTCGATCATAACTTATTGCATATCGTTATTCCTGGCTTGTATATGGCATCAATTTTATTTTGGGTGACATTTAAATTTGACAAAAAATTCTGGTCGCCACTTATGCCATCTCGGATCCTTCCCCCTTAACGTCCATATTTCTGCTCGTGGCAAGAAAGCCTTTCTAAAACTTTGTACGTCTAGCTGTTAATATACTACCGTTTATGCCACATCCCACGATTAGGCCCATTGAATTTATTTTTTATTATTCCATGTTTCTTTTTTTATTTTGTTTTTTGATTTATTTCGCTTTCTTTCTGACAGCCTCAAATTAATATATAGCGAACTTTCTAATATTTAAATTTGTGAAAAAATAGAAAAATACTGATGCTGTTTACAATTTTATTATCAGTGATATTGATTTAAATAATGTTTTAAAACAAGATTTGGGTTCGTCTAAGCAAAAGGAACAACATTATTGTAAAAATGTATCGATAATGTGGCACAAGGCTCAGGGAAAAATTTACGACTTTTTCAAGCAAAACCAAAACTGATTTCGTCTGCATGGATAATATGCCATTTTGTTAAGCCCCTTGCGTATTTTCATCATGCCGAATTTCAAAAAAATATATGCGTTAATTTTCGAGATATTCCGGTTTTTTTTAACTTTTTTAACGTATGATGGTAACCCTAAAACCATTCCAAAACTCAAAGACGCTAATCATATAAAACGCAGCGCACGGCAAAGAATAACATTGAAAGCACAAACAATGTCAAAAATATTTTGTAATTTTGTTGTTTCTTCCTACAGAAATTCACATTGCGTTTTAAAATTTCAAACGCTCCATTGCTTGTGTCGTTGAAAATTTTAAAACGGTACATGAATTTCTGTTGAAAGCAACAACAAAATTACAAAATATTTTTGACATTGTTTGTGCTTTCAATGTTATTCTTTGCCGTGCGCTGCGTTTTACATGATTAGGGCCAAAAACTCCAGCGTGCCTGCCCATGAAAAACTCTTAAATTCAAAATATCAGCCATATCGGTCCAAAAGTTTGGCTGTAAATAATTTTGGCCTAAAAAGGAGCTCAAACAACCTTTAGTGAAATGTAGCGAAAATATTTGTAGAAATATAGTCCGGTTTTACATAGTCCTCTTCGAAGTAATTTTGACATTAATTGCTTTTAATTAGTCAGTGTAGTAAGCGTTCCAAATATAAGAGGGGCATAGTTCGGTTAACTTCGAATTTCATACCAATTTTTATCTTCTTAGGTTCTTAAGCCATCTGTTCTTTAAAATGTCACTAACTGTATGAGAGTAGAACCGTATAAGTACATAAATTCAATTTCATTACGCCATATTATGAAATTTATATGACAGGCTTAACTCACACAATCAGCCTGGATTAGTTTGTATTGCTCTGGTCCTGTTCTTCTTCTTCTCCTCAAAATCCCACATTTGCGAATGTTCATCATAGAAAGTGCTTTGCATGTACGGGATGTTTTCATGGGTATTAATGAGTATGTGTGTGTGAGTGAGTTTTTAATTTTTGTTAGATATGAATGTAGTTGTTACATATAAAAGCCACATTTTGTTTGTTTTACTTAAAACATGGTTGGGGATTAATTATGATATGACTGTGTTATAAACACAAACCCACTCACACAAACACTGCGTATGAATGTATTTTAACATAATGCCATTTCAAGGATATATGTACTCTGTGTTGGTATCCGTAGGAATTAAAATGAAATGTAATAATTTTACGAGTAGAATTTTAATATTAAAATTTTGGAATTTGTTATAAATTTAAAATTTTTTCTTTAGTTTCCAAAATAAAGTGGTTTTATTCATGCTGCATGCGTTTGAATTGCTTTTAATATAAAAAAGGCTTGTTATATAAATTTACATAAGTACAGTGAAAGAAAAATATTTGTATACACAAGTAGGGATCATTACATAATATATCTGACTTTTTCTATTACGAGATCGTTTGAATTTAACTTACTCCCAGGTACTGTTTTTAATATTTATGTAACTTAATGTAAAAAAACCATTATCCTTTTCTGATATTTGAAATAATTTAACCCTGAAAGGGGACTCTTAATTTTGGTACATTAAATTTACTCTTCGTCGAATCGATGAACTTTTCAAAATAAAATTCTAGCGGAACGATTTTTAATGTAAAAAAACTCAACAAAAAGATTTGTAGTTACGTATTTTATTAAAAAACTAACATTAAATAAAGCATAACAAATTAAAGTTTTTCTTCTCTTTCAAAATTTGATACGAATTTTTACTCATTTTTGTGTTTAAAATTTTTTTAATTTTTTTTAAACACAGAAAAAAGTGTTTTATCAATTAAAAAAATTGTTTAAAAAGCATTTAAATTTAATTAATGTGATAATTGAATCAATTATTTTTTTAGTTGAAAGAAAATTTAAAATTTAATTTTGATTTAATTAACATTTTAGTTGTTTTCAAAGAAATTTTCAATTAAAATTTTAATTAAATAACAAAAAATCTTAATTGACTTTTTTCGTTAACAATAAAATAATTTAAACATGTAGAATTGTTGTTGGGAATTGTCAATATTTAATTAAAAAAATTAATACATTGTTTGAAATGGCAAAGTTTTTTGATCATTTTTTTTTAATTAAAATTAAATATATAATTTATTGAAAAAAATATTAAAAATTTTTACAATTTTTAGTATTCAGTATAATCATTTTGGTGCAAAATCAACAACATGTTTGCTTGATATTATAAATTTGGTAAAAATTTGGTGATTGGAGAAAATTAAAAATTTTTATTGTGAACCTTTCGTCATCAGTTAACGTTATTGAAAAAAGAGCGTAACTCGAATATCTACACATAAAAAAATTATATGAAAAAGTGGAAATGAGCTTCGCCGATTCAAAGAACAGTAATCAGCCAGGGTTTAGAAGTTTGCTGTTTTAAAAGCTGATAATTCTTTTCAAATCTTGTTAACATTTGCTCTGATTAAAATAAATGTTTTTAACAATTATATTTTTTAATATCGATAAATACTCTTTAACAATTCATTAACAAACTAAAATGTAAAAAATGTGTATGATCCCATTTATTTCTATAAACAACTTGGTTTTATAAGAATACTTTTGAGTATAGATACATAATATACTCATTTAATACTTTAATTTAATTTACTTCCCAATTTGGTTGACAAAAAATTATTCATTAATAAACCAAAAACTCTGCAATATATCTAATATTTTTTTTAAACATTCTTGCTATCTTTTCAAGTTTTGACTAAAATATTTAGAACACTAGATAACAAGATATAACTTTTTTATTACCTCCTGAAAAGGGTATGTAAAACCAAAAGTTACACAGCTGCTAATCAAAAATTATTTAGTCCTTAAATCACCATCAAAAAACTTCGTGTTCGACTTTTCACACGTATGCAATGTCAATAGCGGATTTCAGTGTTTAAAGTAAATGTTATTGCGAAAGTGCAAATACAAATTATTGTACCTTTTGTCTGCAATCCAACAACAAAATATACAGAATTGCAATTGTCACATCACGGCTCTTGTGCAATAGTAAAACCATGGTGAAATAATACAGGTGGCAGCACTAAGGCAACAAATACAACATTACATCAAAAATGAAAAATAAGTCTCCGTATACTTCAAAAATTATATTAAACTAAAATTAAATTTTGCCGCCGAACGCAATGAAATCAAGTTATTTTTAGCCAATTTTTATTTCACTATGGTTACTATCTTATTTAATTTTAATTTAAATAATCAAAACTTTAATACAATACATTAATCACAGCACAAAACGTGGACTTTTTGTAAACATAAACAAAACTTTGACATAAGACTAGACAAACAATACAAGAGCAAAAAATCGTCATCTGGCGTAGTAATGCCACCTGTTTATTTCATCATGAGTAAAACTGTTTAGCTTTTTTTGCTACATGTATTGCGTTTTGAAGTCCCCGTCCATATTATAAGATATTTGCTGCGAAACATTTGACGTTAATTGCGAAAAAGGAAAGACGTATGGAAAAGAGAAGGCATACGAAATACCTAACTAAATTCTGCAAAACAAAAATTTTATTTTATGGACACAAAAGGGAATCAAAGAAAGTTTTTGCAGCAAATGTTTCATAGTATGGAAGAGGACGAAAAAACAATTTAGAATCGCCAAACAAATTAACTAATACAGAAAAAAAGTTTTTTATCAATTAAAAATGGTTTGAAAAGTGTTTAAATTTAATTTATGTGATAACTGAATCAGTTATTTTTTTAGTTGAAAGAAAATTAAAAATATAATTTTGATTTAATTAATATTTCAGTTGTTTTGAAAAACATTTTTAATTAAAATATCAAAAAATATTAATTGACTTTTTCGTTTAAAATAAAATAATTTAAACTTTTAGAATTGTTGTTGGGAATTGTCAATATTTAGCTAAATAAATTAACTCATTGTTTACAATGACAAAGTTTTTTGATCATTTTTTTAATTAAAATGAAAAACATTAATTGAAAAAAAAAAATATTCACATTTTAAGATTTTTAGTAATCAATATAATCATTTTGGTAATAGGTGCAAAATCAACAACTTGTTTGTTGATATGTATAATTTTTGTACATATAACCACTTACCTGTTATGAGATTTTTTTCTTGATAGGGCATGTCAAATGTACTTTACATACCAACATTTGAAAATTATAAGCCTTATGTATTACTCAATTTGACATACACATGAAATTGCATGTGATTAGATAAGTGACATTCCGCATGACAAATACACATAATGTGAACATAGCTTTTTTGGATCGGACCACGGATGGCAAAATTGGTACAATTTTACTTTTTTTGGTACTATTTTAACTTGAAAAGTACAATGGTACACCAATGGCTAATTTTTTAATACAATTAAAAAATGTTCCCAGTTTAAGTAATTTCATATGGCTACTTACTCATCATTTCAGTCATTTATGCGAAGATTTAAGAACAAAATTCCACGTCCAGAAAATGTAATCAATGGAAAAACTAATAGTATAGTACCACTAGAAGTAAAAATGTTTCCAAAATATACCAACATTTTGATAACATAAATTCGCAATTTGACATGGAAATATTAAAATTAACAATGAAATATTATTATCAATTCCGCATTCATCTGCAAATGTGGAAAGAAACTTTTCTAACCAAAATATTATCAAAACAAAATAGAGAAGCTGACTAACAAAATAGAGAAGCAGACTTGCAGCTAAATCCAAACAAAGGATTTATTTAACTAACAAAATTGGATTTTTTTTTTGCAAAATTAATTATTATGTAAATATACCAAATAATTAATATCAAAATTGTAATTCTGTTATCGAAATCTAATTGAAAACCAGTACGTACATTCATTATTAATAAGTCCTACTAAAAATGTTAAAGTTTGTCTGCCGTATTCATAAAAAATAAAATAGATTTCAAACGTATTTTAAAAGAAAATTTCCATAGAAATTTTTTTTAAAACAGATTTCATATCCATTTTAGATTTTTATGAATACGGCAGTGTATGTTTTAATATTTGAATATTTTTTAGTTTGTGGCTCAATGACGCGAAAACTGCTTAATAGATTTGGATGAAATTTGGTAGACGGTTAGCATATGTCCCAGATTCAAATATAGGGAACTTCTTAGGAAGTAAATCGGCAAAAAATGTTACATTGGCTCCTTTTCTCTTTCTGATACATTTGGTATGCAGATTGCATATGATCCAGATTAAAATATAGGGTACTTTTTAAGATGTAACAACGAAAACATTTGTACTCTTGGTACTTTTTTGCTTTTCATATGGACAGTTGAATGTCGGTTGCTTGAGAGTATCGATAGCTTAAAACTTATGTCTAAGTGTTGACGAACAATAATAATTTATATAATGTTGTTTATTGAGTTATTTGACCATAGAATGAGTATAGATGAAGAAAACTACATAAAATTTCTGTTAATTTTTTATAGAACAAACCTTTTTTTTTCTTAAAATCTTGCTGGGTTAACGTTGGTAGTTTATATACCAAACTGAATTCTTTTATGTATACAGAAAAGATTTATAATACCTTTTTGTGATGTTTTTATAAACACAGATAAAATGAAAAAAAATTTAAGTACAATCAGGGTCAAAAAAGTTAAATTTTTAATGGTTGTGTATACAATTTTAAAATTCTCAATGCCATCCCTGGTTCGCACTGTCAAAATCAGATGGCGTTTCGATACCACCTGTAGTTGAATTCGCCTTGGTCATAGCATTAATAATATAGATATTTATCCCGTGGGTCATTAACAACAAACCATACAAACTTGTGTGTATGTTACATAAGCATTCAACTTATCAAATATACATATATCATAAATATTTACACCTGCCGGCTGAAAATGTTGCCCTAGTACAAATTAAAATGAAAGATTTGGTTTAAAGTCCATTTAATGAGTTTGTTCCAGTTCTGCTTGACAATCTTTAAAAAACAGGTACTTAAAACGTATCTAAGCGAAGCTTCGTTGTTATACACTTCATTTGCACTGCTTCATAAGATTCAGAAACAATGATTTCTACATAAGTAAAGAGATCATAAATGAATACAGAATGATTTTATAATCCGATCAAATGATATCCAGTGTTTTAGTAATGCTTATAAAAAAAAAAAAATTGTTCTTACTTTGGTTTCTTCTTGGTGCGGATGTCACTTCACAGAAAAAATTATCAGTAGTTTTTTATCAATTAAAAAATTGTTTAAAAAGTATTTCAATTTAATGAATGTGATAATGCACAGAAAAAATTATTAATTTTCTCCAATCACCAAATTTATACCAAATTCATAATATCAAACAAACAAATTGTTGTCAGTATAACAACAAAGATATTAGTATTGTGGTTATTTTATTGAACTGTTAATGGTTTTTAATCCAAATTTAGATATTTTTAATTAGGCTTAAGCTCATTGAATTTCATTTTCATTAAATTATTTTTATGAAGACAGGAATTTTCACAACATGAAATTAATTAAAATTTTTATTGATAATTTTTCATTCTTGACTGCGCTGAGATTTGAACCCAGGCTTTCACGGAGAGGTTGCCCAGACTAGTTTCGATTGTAACCACACAGTCTCGTCGGTGGGGTTTGCCGTTTTACTCACTCGGCTACTGATGCCGGATGACGTCAATAGTCAAACATCAATCCTTAAACCAAATGGTATTTCACTTTGGTAGATCGAAATTTGCTTTTGAATTAATGATTATCTATTTTAAATGATTTACATGTTCTTCCTAACTTCTGTTGTGAAGAATTCTTGGCAAAAAGTACGAAAAACAGAAGTTAGGAAGATCATGTAAATCAATTAAAATAGATACTCATTCATTCAAAAGCAAATTTCGATCTACCAAAGTGAAATACCATTTGGTTTTACAGGTTTAAATTATTTTTTTGTTAACGAAAAAAGTCAATTAAAATTTTGTGTTACTTAATTAAAATATTAATTGAAAACTCATTTCAAAACAACTAAAATGTTAATTAAATTAAAATTAAATTTTTAATTTTCTTTCAACTAAAATAATAATTGATTCAATAATCACATAAATTAAATACTTTTTAAACAATTTTTTTAATTGATAAAAAACTTTTTTCTATGTGAAATCAATTATTTTTTTTATTTGAAAGAAAATTAAAAAATAATTTTGATTTAATTAACATTTTAGTATTTTTGAAATAAATTTACAATTAACTGTTAATTAAATAACAAAAAATTTAATTGATTTTTTTGCTTAAAATAAAATAATTTAAACTTGTAGAATTGTTGTATGGAATTGGCATAACCTGAGCTATATTTAATTAAATCAATTAACACATTGCTTGAAACGGCAAAGTTTTTTGATCATCTTATTAATTAAAATCAAGAATATCATTTATTGAAAAAAAAAAAATATTCAAAATTTAAAATTTTTCCACCACCACTAGTGGTGAATGAGGGTATACTAAGTTTGTCATTCCGTGTGAAACTTTTTTATTATACATCTAAGACCCCATAAAGTGTATATATTCTGGCTTCTTGAGTAATTCTAAGTCGATTTAGCCATGTCCGTCTGTCTGTCTGTCTGTCTGTCCATCTATCCACCTGTCCGGTTGTTGAAAACACGCTCACTTCCATAAAACGCAAAAGAAAAGAACAAACTTAGTCTTAAATTGTTGTTATCTTAAGCAGTTTGGGATTGAAATCCAGCAACATCGGTTAAGTAGGATCAGAACTATGAATCAAAAGGCGGAACCACCACTCTAAAAAAATTGATAATTTTGATAAAAAAACTAATATAAATGGTGGTATGATGACATTTTAGTACGCCTAAAACCGTAAAAAATAACGCTATCATACTACAATTTGGAACGTGACAGTTTTTTAGGACCAGAAATCACACTGTAAAATTTTTTTAAGATCGGTCCATAATTTACACTAGGCCCCATATAAACCCTACTTCCGGAAAACTGTTTATTGCGCCTAAAACCAAGTAAAGCCCATTTTGGGAAAATAATTAAATTCTTCTAAAACCATAACAGATATGGATATTGAGGTAAAATTTGTTCCAACTTAGATTCATATGGCCAGAAAAAATATCATGCAATTTTGTGAAATTCAATGTTAACGCTAAAACTAATTACACTGCTGTATTGAAATTTATTCTAATTTATTTTTGTAATATCAGAAATTAGAGTTCAGAATTTTGGGTCATTCATTTTAGTTCGGCTAAAAATGTTACGAATCATGATATTTTACTCAAGCCAGTTCAAAGAAGCTTTGTTAATTATATATATGTATTTATCATATATAGCCACTTCTTTCGGTGGAGGGTATTAAAGATTCGGCACATCCGAATAAAGCACTCTAACTTGTTTATTATTAATTTATTAATTTCGTAATAAGAGTACAGAGATTCTGAAATTACTAACAACTACAACAAAAAACTTCTTTTAGAAAAATAAGCATTGAGAACGAATTAAGCGCTTTTTTACATTAAATTACACAATTGAATTGTGAACCACCAAATTCTGTTGTATTCGGTTGACAAGTGACCATAAAGCCCATTTAGTGAAAAAAGCGTTTAAAACGCCTGAGAATTGTTAAGACGATACAACCAGATAAAATTTAGAAACATTTTCCGAGAAATGAGCAAAACCGTTTTCGTACAAATTTTCAATATATATTCTTATAAAATAAAAACTTAGATTTCTGAAGCAAACCCATTAAAAATAATCTGTTAGTTTGAGCTAAGGATGGTAAAAATAAAATTTTTGATGGTCGTAACTGCCAGTTAATCGATGATCAATATAAGAGTAATTTTAACATTTTATATAAATCATCGAATTTGTATTAACTCAAAATTAAACGTTTTCAGTTGAAGGAAAACAACTTATAATTTTACATTAAAGGCATATGAAAAATAATTTTTAAGCCAAGCGAATGACCAGATATAAATATAACGTGTCGATTTATTCCAATGAGTAAAAAAATAAAAATGTTGTGTGAATACACTATTGTTGTACAAGTGCGATATTAAAGGACATTGGCAAAAATAAAAAAAAAATATATAGTCGGCAGAAACGTTTAAAAATTGAAATATAATAAAGAGGTACGATTTTCAAACATTGTCGAAAGTTTCCTGGGGTACCAAAAATTTCTTGTGGGCAAATACGGCATTTGATACGAATTTATTAATATCAAGATACAATTTAAATTGGAATTTTAATCGATATCGAATGCTGTCATTTTGGTTTGATCTTTCACGACTTTCTTTATAAAAGTCGGGTGACGCAAGCAAACTATGAACATTTATTAAGATAAGAAAGGCGTCTCTTAGACTCCACTGTTCGAAACAGATCCCTTTAATATAAATCATTCAGCTTTTTAAAATTTAGCAGATTTATTTGCATCAAACGAGTATTAATTTTTTATTCTTTACAAAAAGTATTATTCTTTAAAAAAAAGTTTCAGGGAAGTCCCATTAGACACATGGTCCGATTTACAAAAAGTTACTCTATTGTTCGTTTAAGCTGTTTAATTTTGGTCACCAACGCGCGATAAGGACTAACCTTAAAAAAAATTAATTGGTGTGACCAATAAAAGATTTTACTTTGTGGATTTGTAATTGATAAAATTTGAATAAGAAAGTGCAGCATGCCTTTAGGAGATACAACAAAATACAAGCACATCCTTTGCAAATATGTAGATAAAAATAGCGCAATTATTTTCCCAGTTTACCACATTTTCTGCAACCTCTATGTAACTATGAATTAATAGATAAAATATATAGCAATGGCTTATAAATTAATTAAAAAAAGAAATTACTTTTTTTATTTCAATTTCAGTAATTACTTCCTAATTACTGAGTGTATGAACATTACATTCTTTTTCTTCTATGACTCCGGACTAATAAATTGAAGAAACAATTCAAACCAGAAAAATAATTATTTTTTTTTCTTCACTGTTCACGATAAAAAAAAAACAAACGTTCTAAAAAAAGGAAAAAAATATAAAGAGGATTTTTAATTGAAAATTGCATTTTAATTTCATTTTCATAAGCATCATTCTTGTTTCTATTTATTTAGTTTTTTTTTCTCTCCTTCTTTCGTGTCTTCTTTGGTTTTTCTTTATTTATTTTTTTTTAACAAATGTATTTAATTAATTAAGCATGCCTTAGCGTGCAAAATTTTTGTTACGGTTCTTGTACTAACACATTTGTAGAAAAATACAAATTAGACCTTCATAATTTCTAAAATTTTGGGGGGAAATTGGTGTGCGGTTCACATTTTTGAAATAATCTTGAGAACAAGATTAAAATTGACACATATTCTACGAAAAGGAAAAAATGTCATGGAATTTTTAAAATGGGAAAGTCAAAAAGAAGAGAAAATGCATTAATTAAAGTAATAATGCTTTAACCCATTGGTAACCGTTTGGTGTAGCAAGGTTTTATTTTTGGTTTTAGACTTAACAAAATATGTATTATTGTTTGAAATATTCTTAGCAATTGTACTGGAGAACGTAGGGTCTCTAGGTTAACTGTATAATGTCGGATGTCTTTGAATGAATCATCCGAAGGTAAAGCTAATGTGGATACCAGGGCATGCAAACTGCACGTGCAACAACATAGCAGATGAGCTTGCCAAATGAGGTGGTCGCATGAGTGACACATTCTTTGAGCAACTCCTCGGCCTTCCAATGTCTCACTGTATGTCAGCTATCAAGTGCGAGTCTTATAGAGTTCCGCAGATGAGATGGCTTTGCGAATCCACCTGCTCCATATCCAGGGCAGTATGACCTGGCTATGAAGAACTAGCACTCTACTTAGGTTCAATAGTGACTAGAATAGAATAGTGGTCCCAGTTTTGACTGGGCACTGGCCTGTGGGGACTCATGCGAGGAGAATGGGTCTGGAATTCAATGATGAGGAGGAAGAGGAAACTGTGTTTCATTTTCTATGCCAATGTCCTGCTTGGAGGATATATTTGGGATAGAAGTAAGGTTGCTTCTTCTCTTCATTAGTGACAGTGACGCAATCTGAGTAACTGCTCTGTAGGATTGACATTGGCACTGGGTATCACAAAGGACCGACTGAAGGACCCAATTGACCTATCTCTTGATGGCTGCTCCAGGCTCCTAATCTACTGGAGACGTATTTATTAGGGTATTCAATTAAACGATGTTTTGGATTAATCGATTAATCACGCGAATAACTATTCGAGGAAAAAACAAAATTATTCGGTTAATCGAATAATTTTAATTTTGACTAGTTTAGAAGTTTAAAATAATAAAAATAATTTTGTTAAAAAGTAAAAACAATTTAACAAAAGGTACTTCATGTAATAAAATAGGAAAACTCTGTTAATAAAAAATAGCATCCAAATTTAATGTAATCTTCTAAAATAATCTTAAAAAAGAGTTAACAGTTTAAATGTTTATGTTTCAAATGATTTCTTTCTTTTGTTTTGATGAATATTCTTTCACTTATTGTTGACGTTGGAGCGATTGAAAGAAAAGCGTAATAAAGCATATCCAATTTCTCTGTTCGTTTTCTTGACTTTTCTTATAATTATATTATTCCATTTCCATTTGGATCTCCTTTTGATTTCTTAACAATTTTAATACTTTTAATAGTCTCGTTGAGGTCTGGTAGAAAGTTGTTTTCATTCGTCTCAAAAAATAATCTTCTTCATCAGAATTATTACTCTAGGGGAATGTTCCTGAGTTAAGAAACCACAAAAGGGTATTTAAAACGTACCGGCTTTTTTGTATATAAAGGAAAAAAACTAATACATATGTACTGTGAAAAAACAAATTTTCGATTAATCGATTAATCGACATAAATTATGCGAATTATTCGTTAATCGAAAATAAGCCATTTTCAATTTTTCGAACATTTAATCGACCTAAATTAATCGATTGTTCGAACAATGGTTAATCGTTTGATTACCCTAGTATTTATGAACTAACTGAGCTAACTTAATAAGAGCGGCAAGCGTTTTTCTTATGTAAAAACTTATCACTTTCGTACAGTTTATACGAAACAACCCAAATCTTATATGACAGATCACTAGGTTGGCTTATTTTATAGGTATTAAAAATGTATTGGCAATATAATTTTTATGTTAAAAAAACGCTTTCCGCTCTTGTTTGTCTAGCTCAGTAAGTTACTTGTTTGTAATATTTAAAAATTGATTAAATAAAAACAAAAAAAAAATAGTTTTAACTAAACACAGAGCTTTTTTAGTAAAGCCCTCATCAAATGCTAAATTTTTAATCCAATGTTCTGGACTTGTTTATGAGGTAAAATATTTAATTTCGCATAATTAATGTTGTACATAATGTTTCTCAGCAATCTCTCATTTTACGCTAGCACAATTAGACTTGTATGCGAAAGGCCACTAGGAGTAACACCGACAATTTTCTGTAGTATAAAGGAAAATGTAATGCCACATAATCTGGGGTCAAGAGCCATCAAACGCATAAAGATTCATACAAAAAGGGAGAACATTTTGTTCAACATAATCTAAAGCCGAGAGCCAGCAAATGCTTATTGATCATTTTGGAATTGCTGCTTTAGCGCTGCAAAAATATTTCGTTTGTATATTTATACTGCATCGCAATAATGATCCAAGAATGAAGCCTTTAAAAATATGTAATATCATATTACGACAGGGGTTTTATTAATTATAAAACCGTTTAAATATTAATAAATATTTTTACAGTGACACGAATTTTACAAAAGTTTAAAAGTCAAAATTTTTAAAAATTTCTTTGCAAACATAAATAAAACTACCAAATTTGCTGGAATAGATCAAAATTAGCTGCAGCCCCGTATAAGGTTCATTCCCAAAAATGCGTTTTACTCGCATACATCTTCAGGAAAAATTGAGTATCTAAGCAAATCCATAAACAACATCTCATAAAGTTAAAAAAAAACTATGTGGAAAACATATGGCACTTATGCCTTTAAAAACAAACAAAATAAATAAAGTCTTTGGAAAAAGGTTTCCTGACCAGAATCTAGAATCTAGCTTTCCCTCAACAATAAATTTCAGTGTATTTGTCAAAAATAAAAATTAGGAATTTAGCACGTCATAGAGAAATCTTATAAATAATAAATAATTCAAATGACTTTTTTTATAATTCTTTATAATTCTTCAACAAATTCGTAAAAATTCAAAAGAAGCCCCTTAATCCATAAACATCTTATTAAAATCTCTATATTACGGCAATATTTTTTCTGATTTCAGGAAATTTTTAATCGGGAAATTACGGGAACTTTATAAGTGTTTCTATTATTATTTTATATTGAATTGCAGATTTTGTTAATATAATTTAAATAATTTAATTTATAAATTGTATTTATACCCACATGACAATAGTGGAGATGGTAGTGTGCGTTTGTGCCGATGTTTGTAGCACCTTAAAATATTGATCCCACATGGCTGGCTGCTGTCTATCCATGTAAACCTTGTGCGCAAAGTACAGGTAGCGGTTTGAGAGATAATTGCATGAAATTCGGTACATAATTGTCGCACGGACCAAGTCTATTGAAAATGGTGTAAATCGGTCCATAATTTCACATGCCCGCCATACAAGTTTCTTTACGGAATTGAGTCCTTGTGCCCATAAACCATCTTTCAATGTTTATATTAAGATTTCTAATTTAATTGCATTAAAGATCATCTTTCTATATTTTTTGAAAAGCTTTCAGTGCCATAACTTCCTTATAAATGTTGGCAGTGACATAAAAATTGGCGACAATAAGTTTTACGATAGCTACTATCGAATGACAAAATGTTGTACTGAAAAATTGAAAAATCTCATATAGATGACGATATCTAAATATTATTTGCACAAAGAACTTTTACATGAATCTTAACCTCATAACATAATTTTGTTCTGGCGGGTTCATGATTGCCCATGGGTTCCTATCGAAAATTTGTTTATAAGTACTGTGGTGTAGGTTTTCATATGATCAGGCTTGACCGACTATACTAAATTACTTGTTTTTTCTGGTGCTGTTTAAAAATAAATGGGTTTTTGATATTTAATTAAAAAATCTAATATATTAATTTATTGAGGCACTTAAATCAAAGCCACATAGAAAAAAATGTTGCCCCAATTAAAGCATTAGTCAAAAATAAAATCAGTTTTAATTAAAAATTTAATCAAGTGAATTAAACGTTTAATTGTAACTATTAATTTGTTTACTGGTGCAAATTAATAGTATCAGTAAAACATTTAATTCACTTGATTAATCGTTTAATTCACTTGATTAAATTTTTAATTAAAACTGATTTTATTTTTGATTAATGCTTTAATTGGGGCAACATTTTTCGAGAATTTTTTCTGTGCAGGGTTTGTTTAGTAAAACTTGCTTTTTTTCCAGCAATATTTCAGACACATCGATTACACTTAGCCTTATCAAATGCTAATGAATGATACGTTGGATTGTGAACAGAAATTGTGATAACGATTACATTGTATTTCAATGAATACAATGAACTTTATTCAATTAAACTGAGCTTTATAATTTTTTTTTTTTGATTGACCTTAAAATCTTTTTGGGCAAATACTATAGACGGACATATAAAGTCCAAATTATTAAAAACACATTTAAATAAAGAGATTTTGATGTTCAGCATCTGTACACAAAGTGAATTAAACGTTTAATCAAGCGAATTAAACGTTTAATCAAAGGAATAAAAAGTTTAATCAAGTGAATCAAACGGTTAATTGATACTATTAATTTGTTTACTGGTGCAAATTTAATTAATTTTTTAATTGATATAACAAATTTTTTAAGCACTCTCGCCGCAATTCTCACTTATTTATTTTTTACACAGGTTGTCATATAAAGAAAATTGCGGTCGACTTCAATGGTTTGTAGTTACCAAAAATACGTAAACGTGTTAAAATGTGTTACAAGGAAAAAAAAATAAATTGATATAATTTGTTAATTTTAGGTTTTATTATTTGTGTGTTTTATATAAAAGTATAAAACATCAGGTACGTCGATGGAATGTTTGCTTTATCAATAAACCGGATTAAAATTTTTAATTTATTAGGTTCATCACGTTACGTTTACGTAAGAATACCTATTTATACATAAGCTTGGTAATGAAAAGGAAACAGTAGATCCGCAAAGTATTCGTTTATGTTAGAAAAACTAGACCAAAAAAAAATATATATAAAAATAGAACAAGTTTTTCCCTTTCCTAAAACAGGGAGTAGCGAATGTCGCTAAGAACAAAAAAAAATTAATACTGAACAAATTCGTTTCTCCCTTCTTAAAGAATTGAGTAGTAAATGTGTAATGAATATTTTTGAAGATATTTTTAAAAGAAATGTAAACCTTCTAGAAGGCTATTATTGAGAGCATAATATCAAAAGGAAGAAATCTTTTAGAAAGGAATATTAAGGCCTTCAAAAAGTCCTGCCACTTGCGGTTCTCTCAATATTTACCGCTGGGTTGTTTCAAAAATTATGTGTGTAAGTGAAATATTTTAAGTGCGATAATAATCAAAATTCGCCATTAAATGTTAACTCTAGTTACAAACTTTTCTCCAATAAAATCAGATTTAAATTTTTAACTAAAAGAGGGTTAAGTCGACTTGACGGTTCAGCATATAATTATTGTTATTAGAACTTTTGTATTATTTTTGAAGAAATTTGTTTTCTTTTTTTTTTCTTTAAAAAAAGTAGCCATTTGTAAGCTGTCGCTCACGTAGTCAGTGTCCGTGCAATTAAATTAAAATGAAAATATCCTGTGGATTAAATTAATTTTCATTTGCATAAGTTTTTCTTTATTTTTATTTTTTACGCCACTCACACTCCACATCTGCCTACTACACACACACACACACACATACACAAGTTGTAAGTATTGTATTGTCCTTTTTCTTTCTTTTTGCTTTTTGCGCTTTTTTGTTTGAGTAGAAATTATTTCTATTTTGTTTATTATTATTTGTTTTTATAAAAGAAAAAGAATTGTTTTAATATCATTTTGTTTTTTTTTTTTAGAAATTTTCTGGCTGTAATGCAACAAAAAATGTTAATTGTCATTGTGCCTAATTATTATTTTTGCTCTTACCCACTCCCTTTAATTTTTTTTTCTTGTTTGGGTACAAGTATTTTACTATGTCTTTTTCTCATGTTCTCTACAATTTGCTTTAGCAATGAACAAGAGGAGGCCATAATGTCAGCCCCAAGTGGGGGAAAAAGGAAAAATACAGAAGAAAAAACAATCAAATTAAAAATAAAGTTTATGTGACATTTTTAATAATGGTCATCCTTAAAAAAAACAAAATTTTTACATTCTCATTTCGTAATAAACATTAGTCTTATTGTCATTTGGTACTTTACATTCCTTTCCTTCCTTGCTTATTTTTGTGTCTCTTTTAACTTTTTTCCTTCATCATCGTTTTCTGTTGAGTACATTTATGAACAAGTCCTTTTTAGTTAACTAGTAGCGGGAGTTGGCCATCTCTCCAGCATTTAATAAAACGTTCATACATCTTTTAAGTGACCATACTACGCCATACTCCCTGCTATTGCCAATAAATTGATTGTGTCCATTTGTCATGTGTTCTATTGTGACGCCATATTTGTTCATGAAAATATTCTGAGTTTTATATTTTTTTTTTTTATTCCTATTTTTGTTTTGCTGTCATGGCGTTTATGAATGTAAACCCAGAAAAATATTGTACATACTCATATTGCTGTCATATACAAACTCACTCGTATGTGAGTGTGTTTGTATATTTCATATCCTTTTTTCAGAACAGTCACTATGATGTGATGTCTGTACTCTTTTATTTGTTCCTGCTTTTAGTAAATATTTTGCTGAAACAGCATCCATATTTGTCCCCAAAAATTTATGAACCACATACCTACACACATACATACATACATATACATGTACAAATATAAATGTATTGCAAAGCTTGTTAAAAAGGTTATATTTACTGCCCCCATTCACTCTTCTACTGAGTTGCTCATCCACTTGTGCAGTGCTGTCTATTTAAAAACCTAAAACCCCCCAATGGTCAGCCAGTTTGACGGCAGTCATTCAGCCAACCCTTATTATTTAGTAGTAGTCCATAATAAAAGGGTCGCAAAATTTTACAAAGTGATACAATTATGATTGTAAAAGTTAAAACCACAATAAAATCTGAATTTATTTAAAACTGAGATGGGGTTTTGTAAAGTTCATTTTTGTTTTGTTCGACTTGTTTCCATTTGACACAGATGGTTTCCATAAAATATTTAACATTTAAATTGCATAATAAAGTTGATTATTGTAAATTTTACGATTTAAAGGTCTGCTTTAAAAAGTTGGCACTTTAATAAAAGTATTACACAGAAATTTATTTAAACAAGTTGGGTGCCCTGGTGGGATAGTTGGTAGTCAGCTGTGCAAGGGTTGCAGGTTCATGTCGGACGGAAGATTCTGGTATTTTCCACTACACCAGTCTAAAGGTAAATTAAGTAAGAATATTATCTATATTTGTAACCTTAAAAAAATGATTGTGTACAATAAATTGTCGGAGAATGATCAGTAATAAATTATGTTTAGGAAATATATATTAAATAATTAAAAGAAAATTAAAAATACTTTTTTTTTAAATTTATTAGTTAAATATTGCTAGTAAACAGAAAATTAAATAGAAATAATAAAACCGTGAAAACCTGGGTTCAATTCCCAGCTCAGTCAAGAATGAAACATTATCGATAAATTTTAATTAATTTCATGTCGTAAAATTCCTTTCTTCATAAAAATAATTTAATGAAAATTAAATTTAATGAACTTTAGCCTAAATAAAATATTAAAACTAATAAAATATATATATTAGACCGACTCAAGTTGTATGAAGCCGAAAAAAGTGTTTTAGTTACCCCTCTGAAAATAAAGGTTGATATGTTTTATGATGATTCCCAAAATATTTTGGTTCTAGCGTTGACCATCCGTGAGCTGGACCATTTTTAAAAAAGTTATTTTTTTCAGTTTTTCGAATTTTTTTGTACTTTGCTCCAATACGACATAAATAAAATTTGTTATCATCGAAAAGGGCATCCAATGGTATATAAAACTTTACCACTTGCGACCTACTTATTGAGATATTTAACTAAATAAATATTTTCGTTTCGGATTTCCATACAAATTCTACGTATGTGGAAGTAATGTTCTGCTTTTCAAATTTTTTTTTTTTTTTTTTTTAGTATTCTTTTATTTGCAATCTATTTTACAAGAAACATTTAGCAAATCTTATAACTAGTTAACAATAACTGTGATATTATCAATTTCCAGTGAAATCAATAATAAAAACAATATGTACAAGTATAATCTAGCTTCTAAAAGGCAGATCAAGTACATGATATCTTTTAAGTCTTTTTACTTCGTTACTATCATCTAAAAGTGCAATAGCTAACAAATTTGGATGATTGCTAATTCTGTTCAAGTATCTCTCACTACATGCATTTATTTCATATTTTACTGTGCATACTTTGAGATCATTTTGTATTATCTTATTATTTACAACGATGGCGCGTTAACTATTAATCTTAGTGTTTTTGATTGATATCTCTGGAGTATTTCTATATTAGAATTACTAGTTGTTCCCCACAGCTGAAGACCATAAGTCCAAACAGGTTTAAGTATTGTCTTGTATAAAATGAGCTTATTCTCTAGGCTGAGTTCTGATTTTGGCCCTAATAGCCAATACATTTTTTTTTGTTTTAATGTCCAAATGTTCTCTTTTAGCTTTTAAATGATGTTTCCATGTTAGCCTTTTATCCAGATGTAAACCCAAATATTTTACTTTACTCGATTTTGGAATAGGATCTCCATTTAAATAAAGAGTAGGGCAATCACCCTTTCTTAATGTAAAAGTAACATGTGCAGATTTTTCTGTATTAACTTTGATATTCCATTTTGTTTTCGTTCGAAGACAATATAGCGGTATCATCCGCGTACAGTTGCTGTTGTTAAGTTATTGCCTATAGGCATGTCTGAAGTAAAAATTGTATAAAGAACAGGGCCTAACACACTTCCTTGTGGGATTCCTGATTCAATCATTCCAAACGGAGAATCATCCCCACTTTTCAAATTGAATCTGTTTTAAAATAATTTTAATTAATTATTTTTTTTTTGTAATTTTTTACATAAACCGCGAAAATCGCGATATATTTGATCTTTTTTTCATATATAGGCAATATGGGTATAAAATTTTTTCATTTTAAAATTTATCAAAATGTGAAAAATACAATAAAAAAATAAAAAATTAATAAAAAAATACGTAGAATTTGTATGAAAACCCGAAACGAAAATATGTATTTAGTTAAATATCTCAATAAGTAGGTCGCAAGTGGTAAAGTTTTATATGCCATTGGATTCTGCTTCAAAACCCCTTTTCGATGATAACAAATTTTATTTATGTCGTCTTGGAGCAAAGTACAAAAAAATTCGAAAAACTGAAAAAATACCTTTTTTAAAAATGTTCCAGCTCACGGATGGTCAACGCTAGAACCAAAATATTTTGGGAATCATCATAAAACATATCAACCTTTATTTCCAGAGGGGTAACAAAATCACTTTTTTTTGAGTCGCTCTAATATATATATATGTTTTTTTTATTATTTCTTCCTTGTGAAAATATGGTAAAAATAAGAATACATTTGTAGCCTACCCTATCAGCTACAATACGTTTAATATTATCCCAAAATTTAAGCGCTACGAACTAAGTCCCGAAAGCAAAAAATAACTAATTCCCTAAGTTTTTATAGAGCGAATTATAACAATGAATTTTTTGAAATTTGTTCAGTTTTAATAAAATAATTTTTAATTTTGTGATTGAAATTGTTTCATAATGAAATAAGTCACCAAACATTTTTAGGGGCTCATTTCATATATCATTCAAATTTCATTTAACATTTAGAATATTGAAATATCTAAATTTTAAAGGGTTGAGGTCATATGCCGGAAATTAAACATCCCGAATTCCAAAATAAATTTAAGAATATCGAAGCTAATTTAAGTTTCTCTGCAAAGGGGCTTTTTCCGCTACACTAATAGAATAGGCGTCATAACGATGATGTATTTTGACATCAGTACTATGACAAGCGTCTTTGTTTTAGACATTTCATCATTGTGACTTTACATAAGTAACTTCAAAGGGATGACACATCGGCACCACAAAAATGACGAATCGGACTCATTTTAATAAAACATGACATCAGTGCGATGACTCAGTAACGCCGTAGAAAAGACTCATTACGCTCAATTTAATGACAAACTGCCATTTTGGCAGAGGGAGAGGTTGCACAGAGAGATGGCTTCCTACATTTTTGGGCCAAAAAATGTGAGGAGTGGTCCTAGATCATTGAAAGTTGGCACCAAGCATAAAATTTACTAAATTTAGAAAAAAAAAATGGAATTACATCAAAATCGGCAACGCCCACCTCCCATATAATCCAAATAACTTTTTTCAAGCCAAAGTCATAAACCTTGGTACGGTACATACACTTTCTAGAATAAACAAAATATGCATCCCAAATTTTATCCACATAAGCCACACCCACCGCCCATATACAAGTAAAAACAAAATGAGACCAAAGTTATAAGAAAATGTTTTCTTTAACTACTACAAATGAAATACCATTTGGTTTAAGGATTAATGTTTGACTATTGACGTCATCCGGCTGCAATAGCCGAGTGAGTAAAACGGCAAACCCCACCGACGAGATTGTGTGGTTACAATCGAAACTAGTCTGGGCAACCAGTCCGTGAAAGCCTGTGTTCAAATCTCAGCGCAGTCAAGAATGAAAAATTATCAATAAAATTTTAATTAATTTCATGTTGTAAAATTCCTGTCTTCATAAAAATAATTTAATGAAAATTAAATTCAATGAACTTAAGCCTCATTAAAATATCTAAATTTGGATTAAAAACCATTAACAGTTCAATAAAATAACCACAATACTAATATTGTTTTTCGAAGATCTTATAAAATAATATTAAAAAAAATAAGTTGGCTTAAATGCTTAGGGTTTAAGCGATTCTTTTTTTTTAGTTTTGATTAAACATGACTTGGAAAAAATTCTTTCATTTATCGTAGATGTTGAAGAAATCAAAAACAACCCATAATACAGAATATCTAAGTTCTCAGCGCTTTTCTTGGATTTCTCTAAACTTTTATATATAATTAGAGCCCTGTCATAATTTTAAAATTTTTAACTATTCTAATTGTTTCGGTTAATTTTGTTTAAAGATTGATATGAGAAGAAAGAAATAACTAAACACATACATATAAAAAGTACGTGAAACCATAGTATAATAAGTACCAGGTATGTTCATTAGGAAGAGTTGTCATTATTTACCCATGTAATTTCAAACAACGATAATATTAGTCATTTGCAAATATTTGAATTTCAATATATTTTGCACTTTTTAGATATTGCAAACTTACTTTTGTTTATAAAACTATATTTTATTCAATATTTTGTTTATTTGAAATTGTTTTTTTGCTAAAATTTGTTATTACAAAATTTTTATATTAAGAAATTTTTCAAAAAATACAATTGATTTATTTGATTTTTGACGCTTGTTTTAATTTTTTCCTTACTTTTTTTTGTTTGACGTTACATGGGTTTTAAAATTGAGAACAATATTTGTAATGACTATACCTTGTATTTGTTCTACCATGCGTGAAATAAAAAGCTGTTGACCGCAAACACTTATTTAAAATGAAGATCACTGAACACCTTCTTTGTTTGTAAACACATACTTTTGTATATGAGAAGAAACCAAAAACTAAAATTAAAAACACAAAAAATTGTGTTATAATAACCGATCTGTAAATCGGGTAGTAATTAATCGGTTAAACGAATGAATACCCTAATAAGTACGTCAAGAATATGTTAAGTTTTAGTCTTATTAATACAGTAAACAACTTAATAATTATGTTTTCTTAAACTAACATATACACATAAGTCCCATTACCTATAATTAAATTAACCTGATACTACAAAGTCATTTATTTCTATGCTCTAGCGTTAACTTACTCCCTAAATATGTGCTGTTAGATTTTTATGCGTTGGCAAAAAACCATAAAGATATTCAATTAATCAATTTCTTATAATTATAATAAATCAAATTATATGTTCAGATCAAGTAACGCCCTTTCACTGTTACAAACAAAAGGCCAGCAGTAAAAACAAACGTTGAAACATTAATAATTTCAAAGAGTTATTTAACCCCCTCTTAAGCAAACAACACATCCCCTCAAAAACACTCCTCTTGCTAGACGTAAAATACAAATATGACAATAAAATCCTTTTTTTTTTTTTGAGAAGGTCTAGAAGGGAAAAAGTGCAGCAGCATAAATTATACAAGTAATAAAAAATATGAAATTTATAAAAGCAAATAAACAACAAAACAGATGTATCCTTTGATACAGCAAATCAAATAAAAAAAGGACACCTTAACTAATGAGGTGACAACAAATTTAACGCAACTGGTAACAAAAAAGAAAACGAGAATGAAAGCAATCTGAAATCCTAACAAGTGTACAAGTGAAAACACTGTGCACGAATTACAGGAAGAGGGTTACAATCGAAAAGCCAAATCGGAAAAATGATAAACTCTGTATGTATCTCTAAATTCACTCAACATTTTATGCTGTTTAATATGCGAACATTGTTTAACATTTTATGACAACAACAATTTGACAAAGAAAATCATATGTCATCATTATTAACACCAAAATGATTTCAAAAAACAAAGAACAAAATAAAAAAACATCGACTAGAAAATTTCATCCATATGTCAGTTTATTGTTAAAGCGGATAATTTTAAAATAATATCATAATCATAACATTGATATTGAATTGTAAGCAAACGGTAAAATGCGTATACAGAACTCATGCACAAACAGGCAGCCGCAGGACATAGACAGGATTCTTGCCGAGCAACAGGGTTGTTTGTCAAGCAAATTCTAAAAGTTACCCTTATTGTTTTTGCTACTTGTATGCAGATGGATGACAGGTTTGTTATATTTTATCTTTACAATTTTACACTTTTCATAAGCCGCATTATTTGCCAAAGATGTTAACACTTTAACGTAAATCAAATTATAAAATAAAAATTATTTAAATATTAAAACGTCAAAACAGTGATGGAAATGTAATAAAGGGCAGTATTACAATAAACTTGTGTACATAAGAAAGCAAAGTCTGTCAATACAAAACAAGTAGGTCAGACAAGTGCGAATAAAAAATACTCCAACTCATTTTTTACTACACTCATGGAAAAATGCATCTTCATATTGAGGATGCGCTAACATCGAAATTGTGACATCAATGTTATTACAAATGACATCAATAAGGCAAAAAGGGACATCAATCCAATGACGAACGTCATCATAAAATTTTTTCTTATTTTATGCGTCATATATGACATGACTACAGTGACATAAATTCTATGCCACATTTTGCGAATTACTAACATTCTTTTCATGTTCAAAAAGTAAAATTAGAAGCAAAAATTCCCATATTCTATTTTTTAATTATTTGGTTAAACACATAAAATGTTCATAGTAGAATGACTACGAAAACCATATCGAGCATGCTGTCTTATAGTTGAGAATTATTCTGTTAATAAAGCGCAGAATACAACTAAATTGAAACAAACATGTGTAACGGGTAAATAAATAATAATATTCTTTCACTTTTACTAACGTCAAACCAAATGACTCAGCTTATAGACAGCTGGTCATGACATTCAGCCTAATGAATCCTGTCTATGATGTTACTGAGTCATCGCACTAATTACATGTTCTATTAAACTGACTCAGACTCGTCATTTATGTGATGACGATGTGCCATCCCGTTGATGACATAATTTAAACTTTTGACCCTTATGACAATTTGGCCAAGTGATGTTAGGGCTGACATAACAATTAGGAAAATTATAATGGGGTCAAAAACGAAGACACTTGTTATAGTACTGATGTCAAAATACATCAGCGATATGACGCCTTTTCTGTCAGTGTGCACACATATAAATGTCTTTTGAAAAATATATCGATATTAAGGCCTTTCGTGTGCGACTACAAGCTTTAACACTTTCTTAAAGTTTTTTTTAGCTATTCCAACTGATTCATATGTTTTGTTTTTGGAATGCTGAAGCCAATATTAATTCGGGTTTTCCCTTCGCATAAGATATATCACATAACGGTCCATTTGTGTTTTTCGTTGTATTTAGCTTCTGAAAGATTTCTTTTAAAAGCTAAATTTGTATAATATTTATGTTAGAGGAATTGATTTTGTAATGTCGAACATAATTCCAGAGAACGGTGTTAACTACTATTATTTTCTATTGTCAATAATGATTTTCAAATTTTTATTTTTTAAAGAGCCACCATTCCTTTTTCCGACACTGTTCTTAGAAAAGCATACAATTTAAAAGTTAACCCTAAGTGGGGTCTACTATATCATTAACAACCCCCTTTCAAAAAAGACTTCTTTACAGAAATTATACAATATTTTTTTACAAAATACGGGAAATCTATTATTAAAATAATGAATGAAATTTTAAAATGCCTTTTTCCGTATTACCATCACCACCATCGTTCTATCTCTCTACGTACATTATAATCATAATCTCCACTCTATACAATTTGAGGTGGAATTTATAAGATGCATAAAAAAAGGATGTCGTTTTTGTTTTATGAAACCCACTTCTGCACAAGGAAGGGTGGTGGTCGGTCTTTAAAGTACCATTTGGGTGTGTATTTGAGCATTAATGCGCTACTCTCATACTCAGAGTTTAAAAAAAAAACAATTGGAAAATTATACACTTGTGTCAGTTTGTTATTGTTGTTGTGAGGGTTATAATAATAATAATAAAAGCAACAAAAAAAATTTAAATGTCAACTTCCACAATATTTTTTATTGTTTAAAATAAATTTTGCATATTAATGCACTTGTTCTTTTTATGAAAAAAACTTTTTTTTTTCTAAAACTTAAAAAGAGGGTGTTAGAAGCTTTTGTACGATGACTGCTTTTCTTTTGAATTTAAATCAGAAGACCGAAAGGGATTTTTTAAGAGTACATTGAGGATATTGTTTTTATTATGTTGTCATTTAAATTTTTGATTGTTTTTTTTTTATACTATATTTCTATTTTTATATAAACAGCTGTGTTGTTTTACAATTTTATTACTTTTTATGGTCTGTTAAAAAGTCATATTTAAACTTGAAAAAAATGAAGACTAATTTTCATAATAAAAAAACGCCCACTTTTTATTCTCTTTGTGATGTAAAGTTTATGAAATCGTTTTGGAAGGTGTGTTTACTACGGATTTTTTAAAGAAATGTAGACATGTGTTTAATCCACATCTATTACTTAATTTAAAACAAAAATATAACCATCAGTTTAAAAAATTTACATTAAAAGTCATCGTTTAATTGGCAACATATATAGCTCGTAAAAGAAATACAATTTAATCAATAATTAAAAAAAAAAAAATCAAAAACCAGTCAGCAAAAATTAAAATTTTTACTGCCAGGCCCAAAATGTCGACAAGAACATTTCTTTCTATTTAAAACAATAATAAAAAACTAAAATTTGTTTTTGTTTTCAATATAAATATACGAAAGAAATGTTCTTGTCGTCATGTGGGACAGGTAGTAAGTTTTCAAAATCAATACAGGGTAGCGCACTAGTTATGTTATAATAATTAATTTTTTGTATCAGTTTTTTTTTTAGAATTAACTTTGAAAAACTTGGGAAATTTATTTTGAAAGTCAGCATTTAGTTATTCAGAAACCAAGATCCATAATATCGAATAATGAGGGATGATGCCCATTTTCACCTCAATGGACACGTTAATAAGCAAAATTGCAGATTATGGGGCACTCAAAATCTAAGAATAATTGTTGAACATCAAATCCACCCACTTAGATATACAAATTGTAGTGTAGAATAACTTTAGAAATGATCATTAGACGATTTTTTTCGTAAACGATGAACATAGTTGCGGTTAATGTGAATGGTTCAAGGCCCGATGTAGAGAACAATCTAGGATTGTTGTTCCAACATGATGGATCCAAATCTCACACAGTTCGTCCAAACTTTTTTTGAGTTCGAATAATATCACGTTTTTCTGATTTTAACTGGCCTCCACGTTCGCCAAATTTGACGGTCGCTGGGAATTCGGTCCCAGCTGACTATTGGCTGGGGACGCTTCAATGATCAGGTGGTGGTTGTGGTTTGAACCCAAAGTCGCGAAAAGGAAGATCTTAAAAAGTCAACTTCAAGTGTTGATTTTCGACCACTTATGGGGAAGTTTGGCCTGCTGGTGGAGCTATTGCTACCCAAAAGATGATGCTGGCATATTTCCAAAAGCAGCGAGGCTTAGACAGCTCCAGCTCCTACGCATAGTTCTCACACACAGGGGCGGTTGGTAAATGCATTGTTATTTACAAAGTGGTTAAGAGATGAGATTAGGAATACCCGATAGGTACCCATGTAAATATTTTCCACATGTGTGTAAAAGCTCCTTGCAGGTATATAAGGAAATATATTTCCCTTTTTGGTGTAACATCTTGCGGGGAAATCAGGTGCAGTCAAAACCTGGAATTTGGCATAGTTCAAAATTTACAGACCTCTTGAGATCGCGGTTAACTTGAGATCTGTTAAAGGAGGAGTCAGTATCCTCTGGAATCGCAGTTCCAGACTGCCTATTGCTTGAGTCGCTTTGTGAGGTATGTGCTGGGAGTGGCCTAGAACCTATAGTCGCGGGAAGGGAGATCTTAAAATGTGGGCCTCAGAGGTTGATTTCCACCTTGAGAGGAAGTTTAACTGCTGACGGATCTCCCGATATACTGTTGCCATTTAACAGATGTAACTTGCCTTAAAATCGAAAAAGAGGTTAGATAGCGACATCTCCGATCAAATGGTTAAGTGAACGTATTAGTTGGGCTCCTACATCTCGGCGGTGGTGGGCGCATCACACCCATTGGGAAGAGCATCGTGGGGTAAGGGCACCATGGCAGATAATCACTTAAATCTCATCCGACTAAATGTGTACAAGCATTTTGCATATTCTGCCATTGTAGGAATATTCTGCAATTAAATGTTAGCACAATATTAATAAATTGTTAATCAAAAATCCTATAGGCATGGTTTGCAACTTCAGCCAATTACAGAGATAAAACTGTACAATGATTCCATTTAAACAAAGTTTGATTAAGTTTAATTAAATTTCCAATGCATATTTGCAATTCTGATGTTTTTTTCGGAGTAGCGAAACGTTTTTAAAATTGCGCTACTTATTTGCATTCATCAAACTAAATCAACATCGAACCTACTGGTTCGTTCAAGTATGAGATGATTCAGTATCTTAGATTTTTTAATTTTTCATACACAAGGGAAAAGATCGTGAACAACGCAGTTAATTCATATTGTTAAAGTTCGGCAAACTACTCCTACCGGAGTCGGCAAAATGTACATAATCGCAATATTATGTACCATTTTTTTTATTTTATTTGATGCACAAAATTAAAAAGATATTTTCATGGTAACTTAAATCATCAGTACATTTACAAAAAAAGTGGAAAATCCTATTTACAAATTTTGTTTACTTAAGAACTCAGTGCCAAACCGTGACTTTTATATTAAGAAGAAAATAACTCTCATCCCTCTGTATTGATGTAGACTCTCCATCGCTGTATGTAAAGAATTTATGTAAACAATATTAAATCAATTTTGTAATTTTGTATTTGTTTACAAAAATGTCAAAGTTACCCCCTGCACTGGCCCTGGCTTTTGCCAGCATTTGATTATTCACGACTGTATCCCGCTGTGGTGGGGGTTAATTTGGTTCGTCTTATTCGATCATCCCACCTGCTGTTGTGAAATTAATCGTTATTGGTTATTTGTCTGGAATTTGTAGTTTCTAAGTAAATCGTGTGCCCTACAGAAAGACTTTAACATAGTAAAATCTCTTTAAAATATGTGGTTTCAAGAATAAAATATATAGATTTTCCTTAAGGTTTTTTGTTACTTTTATAGCGAAATTTTAATTTACTGTTGCTAAATCCCCACGTAGTTCCTAAAAATGTCGACGTAGACGAACACATGCGGCATTTTTAATAAATACACAATCACGGGAATCTTTTCGTTAAATTCTAAATGCGAACATTGTCCTCTAATAAATAAAACAATGTTTGTTATTACTATTTAAGATAATATTAAAAACTTGTTTGTCGTTTTTGGCCGGGGGTGGAACATTTTTTAGTGTGAATGGTAAATAAGTAAATAAATAAACGGTGAAATGAGGATCTACCTCATCTAACAACACACGTTTTTAAAGTTTGAAATGGTACATTTGGATATGACTTTAGATTCTTAATCTTTATACAAGGGCCAATAAATGGTTATTCGTCCAATCACGGACGTCGAAACACCCTGAGCTTAAAGTAGAAAGTCAGCCTGCCAACGATTTGAATAAAGGTCTTAGTGATGGTAATTTCTGAATATTTTTAACAAGGAGCTCAAAAATTCTCTTTAAAAAAAGTATACAAAATGAAGTCAATTATTTACAATCAATTTATGCAGTAAAAGGTATTTAATAGACAAGAAAAATAAGGAAAGTAATTAATATCGGGTGTTTTTTTAGCTGCATTAGAAATTTTGATATCGATAACTACACTCAAAGAAAAATACATCTTCATTTTATCGATGCCTTAACATCAGAATTGTGACATGAAAATCAATGAGCTGCCTTTTCTGTGAAAGGCGAGCGCGCTATTGAGCCATGCTGACTGCATTTTTATTTCCAAAAATAATCACCCAAACATCAACGACATTTAGTTCCAATAAGACGGTGCAACTTGCCATACAGCACTCTTCACAATCGATTTATTGCAGAATCAGTTTGCTCACAATTTTATTTCCAGAAGTGGTCCCGTTCACTGATACCCTCGTTCGTACAATTTAGCGTCTCTTGTTTACTTTTTATGGATCAATTCAAGCCATCATTGAAGCCATACGCTCAGATTTATTGGAAAAGAGGGTCGATAATGTGACTGATCGAATGGACAATGTAACTCTCGTAGCCGCGGGGGACATATGTCTGAAATCATATTTAAATAATAAATGCCATGAAATCATCAATTAGATTAAATTAGAAACAATTTCCTTCCAATAAAATTTTTGTCTTGTATTATCATAAAAAATAACCTTTATACAATTTATATTAAATTGCGATAACGATATTTATTACTTGCTTCGGTTGAACGATTTGTACATAATGCGTGATCCATTTCGAGGTTCCCTACTTTTTTAACGAAAAAACACAGAAAATTCAAATTTAATGGGGAATGTTTATTATCATTTGAAAGAATATTCTGTGGCATTTTTTTTTTTTGAAGATTATGTCTATCAAATGTTGGCCGTTGCTACGTCGCAGACGGTCCATCCGTTGAGTCCAATTTTCGATGACTCGTTCGAGCATTTCGACTGGTAATTGGCGAATGATACGCGTGATGTTTTCCTTCAAGGCCTGAATCGAAGCGGCTTTGTCCGCATAAGCCTTAGACTTTACATATCCCCACAGGAAAAAGTCTAACGGTGTGATATCACACGATCTTGGTGGCCAATCGACCAGCCCAAAACGTGAAATTATGTGCTCACCGAAGTGTTCTCTCAATAAATCCATTGATTGATACGATGCGTGGAAAGTGGCGCCGTCTTGCTTGAACCAAATGTCGCCGAGCTCACGAGCTTCAATTTCTGGCATCAAATTGTCGGTTATCATGGCACGATAACGGTCCGAGTTACTGCGACCGCCGTCGAATCGACTCTCCACGGTCTTCGTGTACACTCTCAGCTACGGCCGCCATATTTTCTTCACAGCGTGCTGGACGTAATCTATTCGGTCGAATATTTTCCAATAATGAATGCTGGGTCTCAAAATGGGTGATAGTGTGCGAAAAGTACACTCAGTAGGCCAATTATGTTTACCATAAGTTGAGCGAAGTGCACGAAACACATTCCTCACAGAACGTGCATTTTCGTAATAAAGTTGAACGATTTGTAAACGTTGTTCAGGCGTAAGTCTTTCCATTATGAAATGCCAAACAATACTTAACAAAAATAACATGACAGCATGACACGACTCACACGTGATATGGCAAAAAAGGCTATTGAAAAAAGTATCTCTACTTGAATCACCCATTACATATATAAATATAGGTATGTATATAAGGAGGGCCTCAACAAAAGTTTTCCATTTGGGTATGTCGTTTGCAAATTGTTTGATTTCGCTTCAGGATACACCAGCCCCTGCTGCTTCCGTTTTCACTAAACTGCGCTAATTTTTCGGTGGGCCTTCTTCAACTTCCTTGGGGTGACCACTCTATACCTTGTCTTTTTAAACCATCTTGTGGATTACGTAGGGTGTATCCTACAAAACTCATAATTTGTGATGATATTAGGCCAGAATATTCGAAGAATTCTACGCAGACAATGATTCCCAAGCACTTGTATTGTTTGCAATTCGCGGTTGGATGGGTTCCACATTGCACATTGGATGGGTTCCGGGCTTTACGTTAACATTTATGATATTTTTATTTATTTGGATTGCCACACCGAAGAGAGCAGACCGAAGGCAGTTTAAGCCTTCCACAAACGTGACTTTATATCGTAACTGGAACCGCCATTACTGAAGATAATACCCCGTGATATGTGAAGAAGGTTACTGATTCAAATTCTGCAACGTCCAGAGCAAACGGCCTATTCGTCGAAGTATTCAAGCTCATCGTTTTTGTATTACCAACATTAATCTTTACCCCTCAGCTCTCATATTGCACAATGCATGCAGTTTAGGTAACATATGGGACCTTTAATGAGCACAAAGACATTTCTCGCACGTATAATCTAAGTCATCATGAAGACCCCATTAACGATTATTATTTGACTTGTTTTAGGGATGGGCAAATTTAAAAATATATCGATATTTTTAAGAGTATCGATATATAATTATCAAAAATATCGATATATCGATGTATCGAACGTATTAAGGTGAAATTATTACCAAATTTAAAAACGTATATACCTATGTCAATACATATTTGCATATGTACAAGCATATTACATGTAAGTCCATTCTAACTTTTTATTGCTTCTTTTAATTTCAAATTTTTCCTCGATTTCGAACGAAACTTTTATTTAAACAAAAAACAATTTTAAAATTTAGTTTTTAAGGTAATTTATGCGAACGAAGTTTTGGTTTGAAATCGAATTCTACAATAAAAAAAAGTAAAGAATACAAAAAAAATTTATTTATTTGCCATATGAAATCTAAAAAAAAAAAATTATTGGGATTATATAATGCCGGACTATATACTGCCGGTAAACTTAACTTGTGACACATAATATGCAAGTAAACTGTGCAATATTTTATTTTTAATATATAAGAACATGCTCAAAAAAAAAAAAAATCTTTTTTTTTATTAACATTCCAACTTTCATGAGTCTATTGCTGCTAATACGCCATAATTAAGGCGTTTCTTTGCATACTTCTAGGAATCCGTTCCTGAATATTTTTTCCGCGCTTACTTTTTGGTTGTCATCTCTCAAAAACCGATACAAAACTGAACTGTGAAATCTATGAAAATGTACAATGGAAAAGGGGTGTTATTTTCTTAACATTAGTTAAAAAACATATGATTTAATTCTTAAAAAACAACAGTATTGTAAGCAGTTGAGCAACGGTTAAAATGTTGAATTTTATTATAAATAGATCTTAAAAATATCGATATATGAGTATTTTTAATATCGGCGATATATATCGATTATAATTTTTTTTAAATATCGATATTTTGATATATCGATATTTATTGCTCATCCCTAACTGGCTTTACCGGTTATTTAAGTTTCTCACACGAAATTTCCTTATAATTTTCTTAAAACTGGCAGTAAAACTACAACATTTCGGCGAAATCAACGATATTGGAAGAATTCGCCAGTTTTATTTATTAAAACACTAAGAACTAAAAATTAAAATTAAAGGAGTCAAACAAATTCATGGATGGTTTTAAATTGTGGTCGACGAATTGACAAATATTTCATACAAAAAGCATGTCCATTAAAGTTATGACTTTTTTATTTTTTTTTTGCAAATATCAAATTGAACGCGTCCTAGCCAAATTGGCCATAAAAAATTTTAAGAAACGCCATCCATCTTATATTTTTGCTGCTGTCAAAAAAGTTACCGCACCAAACTAGTTGAAATTTGTACTTTATTAAAAAGAAAATAAACTATGAAATATAACATTGGCACAGTTTTAAACGGCTAAACTTTATCGTAGCTATTTTTAGAAATCTAACGGCAACGTTTTGTATTTTGTTGTCAGAACTTTTGTTTCAGAACTCCGCTAATGTATTATTAAAAAATATGTGTGAATTTCTCAAAATTGTGTTTGGTGCGGAAAGTTTTTCTGCCAAAATGACCAGCAAACACGATTTTCATCACTTATTAAGTATTGGCTATCACTAGTGACAGGTACATTTGTTATAAACAATGCGTCGTTACTAGAGTATCCACTCAATTAATCGTTTTTCGATATATCGAAGAATTTTTTCGCCATTATTTAATCGAATAACTAAAATAGCCAATTTCAAATAATGAATAACTCGAACAATTTTTGTCAATTAATCGACTAAAATAATTTCTTAGAAAATTCTACTTTTTATATATAAAAATATTTTTTTTATATATAAAAATACCTAACAACTAAATAACATGTAGTCATATTCTATTGGCCTAAGTTATAAAAAATAAACCCTTTATTAACCTGTTTTAATTTTTATAACTTAGGCGGTATCTATTGTATTACACGCACCTCTGAACATATTTTTGTCCCTTTTTGGATGTGGGTGTGTGTGAGACAAATAATGTAACAGACAATTTACTACTAATTCCATACGTATGAATTTTCGTTCTAAAATGGCGCATATTTCATTTGACATTTATGGTAAACCAATCTTCAGCATTTATAAATGTGTAAACCATACACTGTCAGATTTTTGGTTACCCATTTTTACACGACCGTAAATTTCTTTATTATCTCGTGCCATTCAAACGGCTGGATGGATTTTGCCAATTAAGATATCGTTAGATTCATCTTTAAAACCGAAGTGTACTTGGACAGGTAGTTGAAAACAAAATCAAGGATTGTTGGCGCAAAATAGTAGACGTAGTGTTTACTTGTTGTACAGTTTATTTTTGTTTTATTTCCTTAATCCTGTTCTGGTCTCTTTAGCGCCTTAAAAACTCTATGTTTTGCAGCAGGGTTTCTTATTTTTTAATTATTTATTTTATTTAAAAGTTGCAGTACTGTATACCTGGTATAAATGAATGTTATTTTATTGTTTAACTACATTTTTATTTATTGTGTTTTTTCTGTTTATTAATATAATAAAAGTATGAAATCTAATAGACATGTATGTTTTTCGCATTGGATAAAATTATTTGAATTATTCGAGTAATTCGAATTATTCGAACATATTAAAACTCTTATTCGATTAATCGAGCAAAATCAAAATTTAAAAATCGATTAATTCCTTACTCGAATAAAACCAAAAGTCAAATAATTGAATACTCTAATCATTACCCTAATGTTCATATTACTATTCGTTGATATAATGCCGAAACAAAAATCATCTGAAATATACAATTAATCTCTTATTCAGGTTTTGTTTGTAACTTTTCAAAAATATGGTTGAAGTCTTGTTTGAAGCCACCAACAAATTAAAACTTTTTAATATAAAATTGGGACAATATCTCCAATAGTGAATTTAATTAATGCCTATATTTTCTTAAGCCGAAGTTCTTTAAATATTCTAAATGGAAAAATAAACCACACAAATTGCTTGACAAACATATCAAAATTAAATGTTTGAACAAATATTTTCTATTGTTAATTGAGGTATTTGCTGTTTAAACAAATGTTTGAAGTAGTATATTGGGACGGTACTTGTGTTTCTGGATATTTCTTTAGGTGTACATGTTTTGCCGTTGTGAATATTCTTAGTTTTTTTAATTATTATTGTGAATTGTTTATTATAGAAAGAAGCAAGGCGAATTCAATTATACGGTGGTGTCGATAATACAACAAGTAACAACACCAAAAACACAGCAATGTATTTTTTTGTTGCTTTCGTTGATCGATATGTCAAAAACACAAGCAACTTTTGACATTTCTCTCTCTAAGTAAAGGCCTCATTAGTTTTTACTTTCTGTTGCCATTCTGTTACGTTCCTTTCTGTAAGATATATTTTGTAATTACTTTTTCTGTGAAAGGAATCAGATGTTTTTAAAAAGAAAAAAAAAAGCATTGAAATTGTAAAAAAATTTCGTAAAAAATAAAAAAATTATATTTTGTGTCAAAAATACGCAAATGTTTAAAAAATCAATTATTAAAACCAATTTTTCTAGCTAAAAGCGACAAATTACAGTTTTTCAATCACAACAAGCTAATACATACACACTTTGGCCGTAATTTAACGTTGAATTCTATTTTCAACAGATTTGTCCGCAACAGAACAGAACGAAAAAGTAAAAACAAACCACACATACAGACTTTCAATTGAACAGAAACAAAACAGCTGATTCGTCACAGAACAGAACGTACAAACTAATTCTGCCTTAAGAAAAAAAAGTAGACCAGATGTGCTTTCAACGCCACCTGATAAATAAATTCGCCTTGGAAACAAGCTTTAAGTTTTTGTTAGTAGATCTCTCCTTTTCTACCTAGTTAAGTTTTTGCCAGATTGTTACTTAGATTTAAGTTTATTCTATTCTGTGCACTGGCTAGTTTTTAAGTTATTTTCTGATTGTTACTTTGCTGGATGAGAAAAGAGTTAATAATAAAGTGGAGGTCAAACTGAATAGACAAGTCTTATATATTACTACACATTTGAAGCATATTTGTAGATATATTAAAAATGTTTAATATTTGGCAGCCTTGTTGGATATTTTGAAACGTTTTGTAGTGTCTAGAGCTAAATGAAATCATTTAAACGAAAACTTTTCCAAAAAACAGATCGTTTTTATAAAAACGATCTGTTTTTTTAAACTTTTTATATCACTGTTTACTTCAAATACGTGTCCTTTATTTTGAATTGGCGCAACACTATCGTTGTCTGCATTCATTGAAAATATAAACCAAAAATTAATGTTTGTACAAAATATGCTTGCATTGTTTATTGGCGAATACAAAACGGAAGCAAAGTGTGTGTGTTTGCCGAGCCATTTGTGAGTCTTATTTTGATCTTACAACAAAACTATATATATTGCTGGCTTTGTGAATTGCAATTAACTTTTTATTTCAAAAAGTTATTTGAGTTTTGTGTTTTGATCTATTCGCATAAAACCGGTTAACAGAGTTTTTTTTTAAATGCGTAACCGAAAAGCGTTTATTTTAAATAGCAACTATTCGGATTATTGGAAAACCGGTTTTTGAAAAAAGTAAAATAATCGATCTCCCTAACCACGATACATTGGCTTAATTAGTTTTATGATTTTGTGCAGCACTGCCTTACATTAAATTTTTTTCGAGTTTTTAAACTGCAAGTAAGTATAATTAATGTCAAAAATTTGGAGAAGAAATACCTGAAATTTTCCGGGAATTTTAAAATAATTTTTCCTGTGAATTTTCTGGAATACTTAAAGGTTTTTGTGAATGATGAGTTTGAAGCCGGCCTTAAGTAATAAATTTATTATAAGAAAATTTGGAGGATTCAGTTATGGATACTTAAAACTCGTTTTGCTTAAATTGTGTCCCGATACAAACTTTTAAAGAAAAATGTTGTCCAGAAACAACATTTTAAGGAGATATTTATTTTAAAGGTAATTTTTATGGGGCTAGATTTTAAAATGTATTAATTATCGCTAATTTCAGTAGGCTTTGTGCCAAATTTTCGATCTTTTAATTGACTAAGAAAGTGACTTTGAGTCGGTTGGTAAAATAAAATGTCGATCAAGGTTTACCATTTTTACGCGATACAAACATTTAAGCAAAAAAGTAATATTTCCCCATCAATAGTGGTACAGGGTAGAAAAATTAAAACATCAGTTTAAGCGATAAATCGTATTCGGGTATTGAAATGCTGATACCTTCTTTTGTCAAACAGGCAACATATTTGTAATTAAAAATTGTTAAATTTGCATTCCAGAGCAAAATTTCAGAATGAAAACTTTTTCCCAGCGGTTTCTTTAGATCTAAATTAATTTTTTTTTATCGATTCTTTGCAGACAGCCCCTTTTCATGAGTCAGCTAAAAGCTGTGAATAATTTTTGTTCTTGTTTTATTGCAAACGTTTACATTTATAAATGACCACTCATTTTTCATATGGAAAAAATGTCTCGGAAAGGAAACTTTTTTTTATTTTCTCTTACCCATTCGATTTTTTTTAAATTTTTTCTTGTTGTGTACATGTTCCATATAAAAAATGAAAAATTTAACAACACCACACGAATGTTTAGCAATAATATAGAAAAATGTCTTAAAAGGATGGTAACTGATTTAAGGAACACTAATGGATCTCTAAATTGTATAAGACTTCTTTCCGACTGCCTGGTATAAAATTCAGGTCAATATTTTGCTTATATGTAGTAGAAATATTTTAGAAACTCGTTCTAAGTGAATGTGTGCATTAGGATTACTTCCCCTTTTCTAAGTATTTTAAAATTTATATAAAAAAACCAAGTGTAAAATTATAAAAATAAAAACTTCTTACTCTATATGTTAAAAGAATATCCAGGCGATTTTGTTTAAAATGAACTCTTTCTGTTACTCAACTAAGTCGGAGTGGACAGCGACATAAACAAGCCTTTAGCACGGTCAATTGCTGTTTGAGGTCAACCCTTTTGAGCAATTTTTTTCCAAGATATAAATGATAAAAAAAATGTTAATGTAAGGATAACACCTTCTCACTGTATACAACCAACATACACACAAACGTTCCTTAGCTCACACATGTGTTCATAACACACCAATATAGACGTACTGTCGACTCACACATATAAAAATATACTTAAACATAAATATCTGTTGGAACATTTTTCAAAAATAAAATAACAATGTAGAAAATTTATATGAGAAGAGATAGCAAAACATGTCCCTTTTAAATTTTATATTTTTTTATATTTTACTTGTTTTTTTTCTTTTTGTACATTTAAAAAGATTAAAATAACGTTTCTAAAGTATTATGGCGTAAATTATCTAAGACCCCCTTTTTATACTCACACAAATACGCTACAATCCATCCAAATCAGACACACAACCCCACTAAATGACCAAAGGATATAATACCAATACCAACACGTGTATATAAAATGTCATTTTATGTGAGTGTTTCCTTTTTTAATTTTTTTTTTTTAAACACGGGTATTTTATAGTGTTGTCCTGATTATGCATTAACCGCTGTGAGATGTGTTAGTGAGAGTTTATGTGTTACGCAGTTTATATCGTTTTTTTCTTAGCCATTTGTAATTTAACGTTTTTTATTTAAAAGTCACTCAGTTGTATTGAGTATGCCTTCCTTTTTATTAAATGTTGTGTAATTTAATTGGGGATTAATATCGATCCGTCCGTCTATCTAATGTCTATGAGTCCATGTTAACCTCGTTATCAAAGAAAATTCAAGTAAATTTGGTATATAAACTTTTTACACCAAGTGAAAATAGTTAAAAATCAGTTACTTAATCGCGCCACGATCTATAAAAACGATTTCTGCAAGCAGAGAAAAACCATTTTTCAATATGATCACCTCCAACAAGACTATGATTACCCAAAATTTTTAAGCATATTTTGGTTAATTTAACCATATTATATTGACCGGCTACCATATTAAGGTTAACTTAGTCATCCATCACGAAACCACAACCATATTATGGTTACCTCTAAGCATGTTACGGTAATTTAACCATAATATGGTCGCCGGTGAATATAATATGTTTAAATTAACCATTATATGCTTAAAACTTTTCGGTAATCATAGTCTTGTTGGAGGTGTTCATATTGAAAAATGGGTTTTCTCTGCGTGTGGTAAAAGACTCTATTCATACATGCATAATTCGGCTCAAATAAGTAAAATCCACGTATATATCGTTTAAAGTAAGTCCAAAGACCCCGTATAAAACCTCATCTCGAATATCTCTTTACCGTCATAAATCTCAAACGTAAGATTACTTCAAAATAAAGTTCTTAAAAAAATGCCCATTAATATAAAAAATATGGTAAATTATGGACAGATCTTCGGGTTTCGGTCTAATGAAACTAAATAAGACCAATTTCTTCACTAAAGCATTATTCGTTAACCTTCCTATACCCGCGCGTTGGTCTGAGAGACCGACGAAATACTTTTCTATGCATATTTATTTTTTTAGAAACGCCAGAAAGTTGAGTTTGCTGCTAGCTGCCGTATTTATAGCAAATTTTATTTAAGTGCACTCCACGTGTTTGTATGAGGCATTCGTGCTGGTGTATTCAATAACATTCGGTCTGTGAAACCGACGCGGGTCGGTTGCTGTATGTTCTAATTTTTATTTTAAGGCTGACTGATAATTTAACCTGTGATTTAAATATTGAACAGCAAGTGTTTTTAGGATTGCAAAAGTTAATTTCTGTTTTTTTCTTTTTTTTTTGAGAAAAAAAAAAAAAAGATTTGGTTTTGTTTCTGTAGTATCCAAAAAACCCATCGGTTTTGATGACTATTTTGTAAAATATTGCAAATCAATCATATTAAAGAAAATTAATTTAATGCATAGGTGGGTTGTTTTATTATATCTTCAAGTTAAAAAAAAAATTTATTTGTTTGGGGTTTGATTAAAAAATCTATGAAAGAGGGATTCAAATTTTCAGCTTGTGAGACCGCGCGCGGATAAATGTGTTACCCAAATTAGCGCGGGTATAGGATTAAACTTTCTTTAGGCGTACTAATATGTTTTTCGATTGCGGGCCTTTGGTAAATTATGGACTGATTATTATAAAATTGTGTTATTTCTACACACAGAGAAAAACATTCTTCAATATCTACCTCCAACAAAACTATTTTTAATGAGAGTTTTTGAACATATTATGGTTAATCTAACCGTATTATTGTCAACGACAACCACATTATGGTAAAATTAGCCCTTCATCAAGAAGCCAGAACTATTTTATGGTTGCCCTTAAACATGCTATGGTTATATATGCCATTAATTTGTTTTTAAATTAACACTTATATTTTCCTCTTTTCTAAGACCAACAAGTTATGGTTAAAAAAACAATCATGCTATTATAAGTGTTAAACATATTGTAGCTATTATTAGCCATAGCATATTCGGAGGCAACCATATAATGGTTGTGGCTTCTTGATGGAGGGCTAATTTAACCATACTATGGTTGCCGGTAACCATAATAGGGTTAGATTAACCATAATCTTAATATGTTCAAACACTTTTGTTGAGAATCGTTTTGTTAAAGGCGCTCATATATAATAATGGTTTTTCTCCGGTGTAGTCATATCAGTGATGGTATATACTTTGTTGACAAGTCCCTATGCAACCCGAAAAAATCCCTTTTTTCCCTACACTCTAAGATAATTGTCCCTACGAAATTCCCTACAACTTTAATATGATAAACAATCAATTTAAATAAAACCATTGGTGTTAATGTATAAACATTTTATTTGAAGTTGTTTTACATGCATTCCTACTACGAGCATTAAATTAGTTCTTTTTATAAACCAAAAACTAAAAAAACAAAAATAAAAAAAACTAAAAAAACAAGTGATATTCACTTAAAATCAGAATGATTTTCGGTGCGCTGGAAGGTACAATTCTTCTTGTAGAACGGAGCGGACAATGCAAATTGTAGGTCCAATTTCAGACTTAGCTTATTTCTTTTCTTAGTGCAAACATCAATGATAAAAAAAAAACCTTCGCTATTTGTATTGGCATGGGGCTGTGATAATTCAGAGATAGCTAATTTTGAAATTTTTTATATTTTATTTTTTTGTATTCCTATGCTAAGCTCTTCGCTTGTCTGCAGGAGACCAGAGTCTCTGGCGGGAATCGAACCCGCAACCCCGGTACTGATAGACTAGCTCACTACCATTAGCCTACCGGGGGAAATTAAATTTTCACTAAAATGGTGACTTTTCTCCAAGACTTTTTGATTCCCATCTTTAGCAAATGATCTATTCATTACTTTAAAAAATTAAGTCCAAAGCATCTCCATTCCTGTTAACGAGAGTTTTACAAATTTTACAATTCGTAAAGTTATCGTATCAACAGTTTTATTAGTATCTTGTCATAAATTATCAATTTCCTACATTTTAATGATTTTAAAAAATCTGTCCTTTTGTCCCCACGGCATTTTTTTTAGAAGAAACTCCCTACGAATAGGGATTATTCCCTACGAATAACATCACTGCGTCATACAAAACTTAACTAGACAACGTTTTACCACAAGAGGATTATTCGATACAGTTTAAGCCGTTAAAGTTGTGTTACGAGTGTGGGATTTGTATGGGACGTATGGTAAATTACGAACCGATTATAACGAAAGTTGGCAACATAAATTCCATTTATATAAAACGAATTTATGCGAAAAGTTGTAACAATACCCGCATTACGCTACGGATTTTATGTGAAGAACATGAGTTTGTAATTTAGGGCCCACCTCAGTGGTTAAGGCTAGTTTACACTATTATACTTTGTATTATAACATGTCAAAAACGCAAGTAATATGTAAAAGTGTGAATGGAATGTGTTATGCAAATGACAAGTATTACGAAAAAGGGTTGCATTTTAACAAAAGCATGTTCATGTGTTATAGTGTGACTAAAAACTGTAATGTTACATTAGATTTTTTGGCAGTCACAACAAAACTCATTAGATTTCTATCTCACAAAGTATTATGGAATACGTAAGAAATGTGTGAAGTGTAAACTTTCCTTTATCTATATATAAAAATTGTTTCGGAATATTAAGGGCTTTTTTATTACATACAGTTGAAAAAATAAATAATTAATGAAAATATACAATTTTAAGGGAGGTTGATTCACATTAAGGTCCAAACCATACAAAGCCAATTCTGCTGGATTTTAATCTAGGACAGCTAGGGAGAACATGAAATACAGTGGGCTTTATATGGTGTCTGTAAATATTAAGCCAATTTTTATAAAAAGTATGATTTATATGGAGCCTATGGTAAGTTGTGGACCCATTTTCACCAAATTTAAAAGGGTGATTTCTAGCCTTACGAAACGAAACCAAATTTCACTTTCACGTTTAATTTAAGGCTTTATATGGGGCCTATAGTAAATGATGGACCGATATTCACAAAATTTAGTCATATAATTTTAAGTCAATTGTGAAAATTTAGTTTGAAAAAAATTTAATGAGAATCGGTGCATTCCGTCATCAATTTAAAATATATCATCATATTTTTTAGGAGGTTGTTCCACATTTGGGTTAATAACTCGATTCCTACTAAACGGATTGTGCTGCCTAGGAGACTAGAAAATATTTGCCCCCAAAAGTTTTCTTTTCTATTGAGCTTATCAAAACTGAGCGTGTTTTCGACAGACGGATAGACAAACGAACATGTCTAAATCGACTTAGAATTACTGAAATACCCAGAATATATATACTTTATGGGGTCGTGGATTAATATACTCTCGGTCACCAGTCGAGTCACTTGAAAGTGAGCCTTATTTAAGTAGAAACACAGACTGACGTGACAAAATTTACTTACATGCGTGTTTACACACAGAAAAAATTCTCCAAAAATTTTGCCCCAAGTAAAGCATTAATCAAAAATAAAATCAGTTTTAATTAAAAATTTATTCAAGTGAATTAAACGTTTAATCAAGTGAATTAAATGTTTAATCATGTGAATTAACATTTTAATTGATACTATTAATTTGCACCAGTAAACAAATTAATCGTTACAATTAAACGTGATTTTTTTTGATTAATGCTTTAATTGGGGCAACATTTTTTTTTTCCTGTGCAGAAAAAGCCTTAAATAAGTCACACAATCCCAACATGCCTACATACAAATTTGATCCAAAATGTCCCAGTCTAATTAGTTAATTGTGGGAAAAACTGTCAAGTTAGCTAAATGCTATTGCGGGTTTTATAAAATCCCATAAACAGTTAAAAGATGTAAATGATTTTCTTATAATATTGAAAAATATTTTTTGCTTATTTAAGCTGCAGAGTTAAAATCGAATGCATTCGAAGAACTAAATAAAAAGTAGAGCAATGGAACATTCGGAAATTATACATGAATGTGTCCCAAATTACACATTTGAAGCAAACTTACACAAACATAACAAAAAAATTTGTTTCGATAGAATGAATTCGCACTGCATCAACAACAAATGGTCATGATCAGAACTGCCGTTTTTTGGTTATTTTTAGCCAAAATTGGTAATTTTTATTCTCAATGTGGAGATGTGAATATTTTTTTTAAATTGGTTACTTTTTTCTAAAATATAAAATACGTATGAATATTGTTTTCTTGATAAGCTTGAAATTTACGTTTTTCAAATTTGTAACGCTTTTATTTACATTCCATTCGCAGAAAATTATGTACGAATACGAATAATGTGGAATTTGAACTACGATTTTCTCATTATTTGTTTCAAATGAAAGGAAATTTGTTATGTTTTATCGAAAACAAAAAGTTCCTTTCAAAACAGCTACCAGATATTTTTTCAAGATCTTTGTTAAGAAAAATATTTCCAAATGTGATTTTTATATTAGAAACGGCCATTTTCTGAAATTGAAATCAAATGAAGTCTTATCGATGGAGATTTTTAATTAGTTTTTAGTTAGATTGTTCATTTATTAGTGCTGATTTTAAGATAAATAAAGATAAGTGGAACGTAAAGTGGAATGTGCATAATATCACGCTGAAAAAGTACACAAAAGTAGCTTAAGTATTTCTAAAAACTTGAATTTAAGTAAAATGTTCAAAATTTACATTATTTCCAGTAGTATATTTTAATATATTGATGTGCACATTGGAATTTTAAAGTTTTTTCAAAAATAAAATTATATATAATCTATTTTAGAATTGATTGAATATACTGTAAAAAAATGGCATGAACTTAAAAAATTTTACTTTTTATTACCTGTCGGTATGTATATTATTTAATGTTTCTTAAATAATGATTTGGCAATATTTTGAATATATAAAAAAAAACCTTTTACTGTCAGTCATGTACATTTTCTACATTAAATTTAGGTTTAAAATACGAATTTGTTTATTTTTGTCATAATACTATACAATTATTCACATAATATTTCAAATAAAACAATAACCATTTTTGTAATATTCTAGATATGTGTGAATTAGAAAATATTCACAAAAAATGCATTTCGCATATCGCCAAAAAAATTAAATTTATTAACTTTATATGCACTGAATTTTGTATGATATGTGGCGGGGTTTAACTCTTATAAAATAAAAATTTTTTTATGAAAAAGGTCTTAAATAAATAAGAAATTTTTGTTAAGTTTTTCGTTATTTTCTTTAATATGTACAATAATTACATTTCTTGTTTGGTTTTCTAAACTTGTAATTAATATTTGCCTATTAAGTGCAAATAACGTTTATTTTACAATGCAACTTAAAACAAATTTTAATGTTTTACTGAATTAACAAAAGGCATTTCTAATTTGGTTATATTTGTTCACATTTGGTAACTTTTCCAAAAATTTGTAAAAATGTTATTAGTCGTGGCAGCACTGGTTATGTTTACAAAAAAGGCAAAGCATACCGATTCCTGTAGCCAAAATGGATGCACATTTTCAACCGCACGTCTCAAACAAAACTTATACCGTAGCCAGAAGAGCAGTCCAAAAATGTTTATCTTTGAGCTTAAGCAACATAAATTCTTAAAATTCACTGAAAATTTTTATATTTATTGATAATTATTTATAGCCTTGCGGGTATCCTGTATTGCAATACACAAATATTAGTTTTTTGATGAAACATTAGGAGCTTACCTCTTAAATTCTAAAATCTATAGAATGTACACTAGGGTGGGTCAATTTGTTCGGGTGAGAAAAACCGTTACAGGCGTATAGCAAAATCGAAATCTACATCAAATTCTAAGAAAATTACCAACAGAAATTTAAACGATTTTCCCAAATATCCAAGATGAGGGAACGAGTTTTATAAGTGGTTGATGAAAAAAAGATGACTTTGGAAGAAGTATGTCCTTTGGCGGGAGCTAGGTTTTGATTTTAGACCCTTGGGTACTTAATCAATTTTTTTTAGAAGTTGTTGTATATTACGTTTTTGCTATACGCCTATTTACAAAAAAAAAACTGAGAAACCCTAATGTACACTCCTCTTTTATTAACTTGGCCAAATAACAAATGTCAAGGAAATGACAATCTCATTTGACAGTTTATGTTGAACATTATTTCTTCAAAAATTGTGGGAAAAAAAACTTGTCTGTTAAAAATTAATAAAAAAAATATAACTCAAAGTAAAATTACACACAGATTACACTTGAAACAAATTATACAAGGGCAACACATGCTGGTAGAAATTACACATACTATGTGTAAATACACATTGATTGGCAACACTGATTTATATGTACAGCAGATCACATTTTTTGTTTCAGTTTTCTTTCCTCTATTAACTTTTATTTTATTTTTTAGTTAAAGTTTTTATGATCGTATATTTATCAGGTCATTGTTCTAAGTAAAACGTTTTAACAATTTAAATGAAAACCATTTTGTGAATGGGAAGTTTAAGACTTTAGTCACAATTTATATGTAGTGATTGTTTTTAGGTCACACATATTTCTGTAAATAGCCATGTTGGAATAAATCAAGGACACAGAATATGTATATCGCACTTCATCATAAAAAGGCTATTAACTCGAAATTTAAAAGTTTTCAGTAAGTAGTAAAATAATTTTAATAATTTAATATTTTTTAATATTGAAAGGCAACTGACAAGAGTTTTTAAACCAAATTTCCAAAACGTAGACAAAATAGCACGATTTTTACAGCGAGTAGACATGAATCACAGAAAAAATTCTCGCCAATTTTTTTCAATTAAGCCATTAAGCAGTTTTAATAAAAAATATTATCTACACCCAGAAAAAAACTATGTTTAAATATGGTCACCTCCAACAAAACTATTTTAAAAGGAAATTGTAAACATATTATGGTTAAATTTAACCATATTATTATCACCGACAACCATATTATGGTTAAATGTGTCCTCCATAAAGAAGGAAAAACCATATTATGGTTGCCTCCGAACATGATTTGGTCAATAATAACTAAAATATGTTTAACTAGCGGGCCCGTTGCCTGCTTCGCACGGCAAAACAAAATAAGAAAAGAAACACACTTGTTTTTAATAAAGTTGGTTTTGTTCCCTATTATTCAACTTTTAATTCTAGTTTCTTACAATCTTAGACTATGTATCACTTAAACTATCTTAGAGCTCTTTCGTAGACAACATTTTTGGTTTTGCCATGAGTTGTTGTGTAGATAAAGAGAACTGAAGGCTTGCCAACACGTGAGCACGAAACATATAACTGGCCGTGTGAAAAGCAAGGATATTCTAAATCAATTCCGCACAATTCCAACGATTGCCCTTGCGCTTTATTTATTGTAATAGCAAATGCAAGACGTATTGGAAACTGTAGTCTTTAGAATTCAAAAGGTAAATCTGATGGAATCATTGGAATTCGTGGAATCAATACATCTTCACCTTTAAACTTCCCCTTTAAAATTGTTGCTTCGATCAAATTGTTCATGACCTTTTAAGCCAGCAATAGTCAATGATTTGCCTTGTGCTTTGTTGATGGTAATAGCAAAGGCAAGGCGCAAAGGGAATTGGAGCCGCTTGAATTCAAATGGTAAATCGTTGGAATCGGTCATGCCGTTCTCCAGTTATGCGCTTAATAGAAAAAGTGGGCGTAAAAGTAGGCGTGGTAAATTTTTCTTTCGATGAAAACTTAAAGTTGATTAATACGAACATTTGAAAGAAAAATTAGTCAACTCGATGGAGCCGTTTTCTGATTTTAGGTAAATCGAAAAAAGTGGGCGTAAAAGTGGGCGGCAAAATTTTCTTTCCGTAAAAACCTAAGTTGGACCATGGCGATCATTTTAAAGAAAAAATCGTTCAAATCGGTCAAGCCGTTCTCAAGTTATGGATTTTGCCACGCCCCTCCGCCCCCAGACCGAAAATTTCAACCAAACTTCATATAAACCATATATGGGCCACTGCCTACGTAGTGTATAAGTTTGGTTGAAATCGCACGACGCGTTTATGTTTAGTTCGGCGACGTACATATACGGACTTATTTTTATACATATAGATTGTTGGTTTTCAACCATAGAATGTTGCTCTTGGAGAAGTGGAAAATACTATTGTTAATTGAAAACAAATTATTGTCATATTTAACCAAAACATTTTTAGAGGCAACCATAATATGGTTGTGGCTGCTTGATGGAGGACACATTTAACCACAATATGGTTGTCGATGATAATAATATGGTTAAATTTAACCATAATATGTTTAAAATTTTGTCTAAAAATAGTTTTGTTGGAGGTGAACATATTTAAACATGTTTTTTCTCTGCGTGTAGTGAATTAAAAGCTTACTAATATCAAGAACATTTCTGCAGAAAATGTTGTTAATATCAAAAAAATATTTAATTGATATTAACAATTTGTTTACTGAGGCACATTTAATTAATTTTTTAATTAATATCACAAATTTTTTAATTGAAATCAATTTATATTTTTTTCTGTGAATATTACATGTAGATTTTTACAAAAAAGTGGAAAAATAAAAATTTTGATTTAAAAGAAAAAATTTGGATTTATGATCAATTGCGATATGTATATTTTATAAGGTCTTAGGTGAACATTTCTTGATATATCACACGAAATTATATACATACCTAACAAACATAATTCATTTAAAGATCCTTGTAGATCTTTACAGCATCATACATATTTTGGTATTGGATTTCATAAGGATTTTACTGTGCTAGTTGAAAAGACTGACCACCGGGTCACCTGGCGGCTTAATCTTATTCGGATACGCTGAATCTAGTGGTTCCATCCGTTTTTTTTTTAAGTTGGCGCTTGTTTTCAAGGTTAACGTTATTTCGAAAATCAGGGAGGTTTCATAACATATATTCGCGTAATTCACAAACGGCTTAGTCAATGGAAAAAACTAAAAAAATTCCGCAATAAAATTGCCTTTAAGCAAAGTTAAACTTGTTTCTAAAATGCGCAGTCGTTTTAGAAACATTTTTATACCCTCCAACACCACTAGTGTTGAAGGAGGGTATACTAAGTTTGTCATTTCGTGTGAAACTTTTTTATAATACATCTAAGACCCCATAAAGTGTATATATTCTGGCCCCTTGAGTAATGCTAAGTCGATTAAACCATGTCCGTATGTCTGTCCGTCTGTTGAAAACACGCTTAATTTCGAAAAACGCAAAAGGAAAGAACACACTTGGTCTCAAATTGCTTGTAGTTATCCTAAGCAGTTTGGGATTGAAACCCAGCAACATCGGTTCAGTAGGATCAGAACTATAAATCAAAATGTGGAGCCACCACCGAAAAACAGCTTAGTACGCCAAAAACCATAATTAATAATGCTATCATAATAAAATTTGGTATATCACAGTTTTATAAGACTAGAAATCGCAGTGACAAGTTTCGTGAAGATCGGTCCATAATTTACCCTAGGCCCCATATAAACCCTACTCTCGGAAACCAAATAAAGCCCACTTTGGGTAAATAATTAAATTCGCCTAAAACCATAGCAGATATAGCTATTGCGGTAAAAATTCTGTGAAATTCACTGTTAACGCCAAAACTAATTGCACTGCTGTATTGAAATTTAATCTAATTTATTTTTTGTAATACCAGAAATTAGTCTTCAGAATTTTGTGATGATTGGTCCATAATTTACCTGAGGTCCAATACAAATTACTCTCCTAAAAATCATTTTAGTTCGGCTAAAACTGTTACGAATCATGATATTTTACTCAAGCCAGTTCAAAGTTCTAGCAAGAAACGCATAAAACTTTCTTATTGTCGGTCAATAATTTAATAAAGGTCTAAGCCGCAACCAATTTTAATGCTGACGTTCCTTTTTGTGAAGCTTAGTTAATAATATATATGTAATTATCATATAGAGCCCACTCCTGTCGGTGGAGGGTATCAAAGGTTCGGCTCAGCCGAATATAGCAATCTAATTTTTTTTTTTGTTGTTTTAGAAAAAGAAAATAATTTTTTTTAGCAAAATTTAAAAATTTTTGTTTATTAAAAACAATAATTACTATTGTGGTTATTTTATTGAACTGTTAATGGTTTTTAATCCAAATTCAGATATTTTAATTAGGCTTAAGTTCATTGAATTTAATTTGCATTAAATTATTTTTTATGAAGAAAGGAATTTTTACAACATGGAAGATTAATTAAAATTGTTATTGATAATTTTCATTCTTGACTGACCTGGGATTCGAAGCCAGGCTGTCTGGCGTGTGATTCGAACCCAGGCGGCTGGTTACCCTGACATGTTTCGACCTCAACCACTAGGTCTTCTCAAAGGGATTTGCCGTCTTACACTCGCAGCCATCGATGACTGCTGACGTCAGTAGTCAAACATCAATCCTTAAACCAAATTGTATTTTAACCTTTGGTAGATCGAAATTTGCTTTTTTTTGAATGATTATCCATTTTTAATTGATCTCACATGTTTTCCTTACTTCTGTTTTTTCGTACTTTTGTCAAGAATTCTTCTTGAAGTCCAAAGTACATTTTTTTGTTTTTTTTTTTTTTTTTTTTGTCTTTCTTTTTTCTAGTTGACCTTTTTCAGCACAACTTGAAGGACAAATGTAAACATAGCTCGTGCCTTAGCTGTTAACAATAATTACTATTGTGGTTATTTTATTGAACTGTTAATGGTTTTTAATCCAAATTTAGATATTTTAATTAGGCTTAAGTTCATTGAATTTAATTTGCATTAAATTATTTTTTATGAAGAAAGGAATTTTTTACAACATGGAAGATTAATTAAAATTGTTATTGATAATTTTCATTCTTGACTGACCTGGGATTCGAAGCCAGGCTGTCTGGCGTGTGATTCGAACCCAGGCGGCTGGTTACCCTGACATGTTTCGACCTCAACCACTAGGTCTTCTCAAAGGGATTTGCCGTCTTACACTCGCAGCCATCGATGACTGCTGACGTCAGTAGTCAAACATCAATCCTTAAACCAAATTGTATTTTAACCTTTGGTAGATCGAAATTTGCTTTTTTTTGAATGATTATCCATTTTTAATTGATCTCACATGTTTTCCTTACTTCTGTTTTTTCGTACTTTTGTCAAGAATTCTTCTTGAAGTCCAAAGTACATTTTTTTGTTTTTTTTTTGTTTTTTTTTTTTTTTTTTTTTTTTTTTTTTTTTTAGAATGAAAATTATCAATAACAATTTTAATTAATCTTCCATGTTGTAAAAATTCCTTTCTTCATAAAAAATAATTTAATGCAAATTAAATTCAATGAACTTAAGCCTAATTAAAATATCTAAATTTGGATTAAAAACCATTAACAGTTCAATAAAATAACCACAATAGTAATTATTGTTAACAGCTAAGGCACGAGCTATGTTTACATTTGTCCTTCAAGTTGTGCTGAAAAAGGTCAACTAGAAAAAAGAAAGACAAAAAAAAAACAAAAAAATGTACTTTGGACTTCAAGAAGAATTCTTGACAAAAGTACGAAAAAACAGAAGTAAGGAAAACATGTGAGATCAATTAAAAATGGATAATCATTCAAAAAAAAGCAAATTTCGATCTACCAAAGGTTAAAATACAATTTGGTTTAAGGATTGATGTTTGACTACTGACGTCAGCAGTCATCGATGGCTGCGAGTGTAAGACGGCAAATCCCTTTGAGAAGACCTAGTGGTTGAGGTCGAAACATGTCAGGGTAACCAGCCGCCTGGGTTCGAATCACACGCCAGACAGCCTGGCTTTGAATCCCAGGTCAGTCAAGAATGAAAATTATCAATAACAATTTTAATTAATCTTCCATGTTGTAAAAATTCCTTTCTTCATAAAAAATAATTTAATGCAAATTAAATTCAATGAACTTAAGCCTAAATTAAATATCTAAATTTGGATTAAAAACCATTAACAGTTCAATAAAATAACCACAATAGTAATTATTGTTAACAGCTAAGTCACGAGCTATGTTTACATTTGTCCTTCAAGTTGTGCTGAAAAAGGTCAACTAGAAAAAAGAAAGACAAAAAAAAAAACAAAAAAATGTACTTTGGACTTCAAGAAGAATTCTTGACAAAAGTACGAAAAAACAGAAGTAAGGAAAACATGTGAGATCAATTAAAAATGGATAATCATTCAAAAAAAAGCAAATTTCGATCTACCAAAGGTTAAAATACAATTTGGTTTAAGGATTGATGTTTGACTACTGACGTCAGCAGTCATCGATGGCTGCGAGTGTAAGACGGCAAATCCCTTTGAGAAGACCTAGTGGTTGAGGTCGAAACATGTCAGGGTAACCAGCCGCCTGGGTTCGAATCACACGCCAGACAGCCTGGCTTTGAATCCCAGGTCAGTCAAGAATGAAAATTATCAATAACAATTTTAATTAATCTTCCATGTTGTAAAAATTCCTTTCTTCATAAAAAATAATTTAATGCAAATTAAATTCAATGAACTTAAGCCTAATTAAAATATCTAAATTTGGATTAAAAACCATTAACAGTTCAATAAAATAACCACAATAGTAATTATTGTTAACAGCTAAGGCACGAGCTATGTTTACATTTGTCCTTCAAGTTGTGCTGAAAAAGGTCAACTAGAAAAAAGAAAGACAAAAAAAAAAACAAAAAAATGTACTTTGGACTTCAAGAAGAATTCTTGACAAAAGTACGAAAAAACAGAAGTAAGGAAAACATGTGAGATCAATTAAAAATGGATAATCATTCAAAAAAAAGCAAATTTCGATCTACCAAAGGTTAAAATACAATTTGGTTTAAGGATTGATGTTTGACTACTGACGTCAGCAGTCATCGATGGCTGCGAGTGTAAGACGGCAAATCCCTTTGAGAAGACCTAGTGGTTGAGGTCGAAACATGTCAGGGTAACCAGCCGCCTGGGTTCGAATCACACGCCAGACAGCCTGGCTTCGAATCCCAGGTCAGTCAAGAATGAAAATTATCAATAACAATTTTAATTAATCTTCCATGTTGTAAAAATTCCTTTCTTCATAAAAAATAATTTAATGCAAATTAAATTCAATGAACTTAAGCCTAATTAAAATATCTAAATTTGTTTATTAAAAATTCATTAAATCTCCACCCCTTACGCGGCTCCCATACAAATAGTGCAGTTTAATGAAATTCTTAAATTTGGCCCCCAACACGGGTCAAATGTATGCCCAATCCCACTTTATTTCTCATGCCCATCATTTGTTTCTACCATACCAACCTGCTATCTCCATTTCTTAAGGGGGCTCCCATACAAAATTTTCAAAACAGGCTAAAAATGTATTGAAGAAAGTCTCATAACTGCCCAGGACTTCCATTATTCTTTTTATTAGTAGCATTTTTTATGAATTTAAAAAAAAAATTTCGATATTTTGAAAAAAATTATTCTTTTTTGCAAAAAAAAAAAATATATGTTTCTAACACGACTGTACATACCCAGTCTGAATTTTGGTAATAGGTTGTAGTTATTTCATACGTTACCTGGTAAGTAGTTGTCATTACAATTGTCATAATTCTGTAAACTTCAATAAGTACTTGCTAGTCATGACCTCAGTAAGTACTTTTCACTACTATAATTTTCAGGTATGAATATTTGCTTACTAATAATCAGCTAAATAACTACATATTAATTGTCTTGTTTTCAGTACTGAATATTTACTTACTAGTAACTAGCTCCATAACTACTTATTAGGTCTATTAACTAGCGCCAATTAAATAAAAACTAGTTATTTTTTGGGTTCTAGTAAGTAAATTGTAAGTACTTACAATTCAACTTAATGGTAGTTAAATAATAACTAGATACTTTGTGACTTCTAATAAGTGTATTGTAAGTACTGAATTCTGTGGACAACTCGGACAAAAATAAGTAGTTATTCAGCCGAAAAATAAGTAGTGCTTATATTTCTCCAACACTACTTCCTAATTTACCAGGTAAGTAAAGTTTTTGCTGGGTATTAGAAAAGGTTTAACCTCACGTAAAGAAAATATTATTGCGGAATTCCGGATATTTTAGTTTACACAATAGATTGAACTTTTTTTGTGTTACGCGAATATATGTATGTTGTGCAGCCTCCTCCATTTTCGAAATAACGGCATATCTCAAAAACAACAACTAAAAAAGCTCATTAGCACCACTGATTTCAGCGTAAACGAAGTAGGTTTAAACGCCAGGTGACCCACTTGTCGCAAAAAAAGTGTAAAACTCTAGCACAGTGCTATTATTTACAAAATGAAATCGGGCATTTAAATGCCAGTTATCATATATATTAATAGGCAAGTGGATTTCTTAGGATCCCTTTTACGCCTTAACTATATATTTAGTCAATTCACAAGGTATCCTAACATGTCATATTGTCAAAATGTCCCAATATTTCACAATGGTTTAAAAATATTGTTGTTGACTTGTTAACAAAAAGTGTCTTAAATAAATAGAACGTTGTTTGCTGTGTTTATTGTGCTGTCGTAATTAATCAGAAAAGTCCAGCGCTGAGCGGCTGAGCCGTACAACATGATTTTTAAACCATTGTGAAATATTAGGACATTTTGACAATATGACATGTTAGGATACCTTGTGAATTGACTAATTGTATTTTAAGAAAGTTAGAAAGTGGTACTAATACATTGAAACAATTCACATACGTGTGAGCAAAAACAATGTAAACACATAACAGAAGCAGTATGCTTCAACATGCAGAATGCTATGCATTAAATTGGAGAACAGTAGAGATTAAGAAATAAAAAAGAGAAAGACAATTTTAAATATTTTGTTTTCTTTTTGGGATAGTTGTTGTTTTTAAATGTTACCGTAGATTTCTTAAATTTTTGCGCTTATGAATAATTTTAATGTAATTGTTACATTTAGTCAATTCACAAGGTATCCTAACATGTCATATTGTCAAAATGTCCTAATATTTCACAATGGTTTAAAAATATTGTTGTACGGCTCAGCCGCTCAGCGCTGGACTTTTCTGATTAATTACGACAGCACAATAAAGACAGCAAGCAACGTTCTATTTATTTAAGACAATTTTTGTTAACAAACCAACAACAATATTTTTAAACCATTGTGAAATATTAGGACATTTTGACAATATAACATGTTAGGATACCTTGTGAATTGACTAATTATTAATATGGTTACATTGTAAAGAATGTGTTTTTAATAAAGTGCGATCTTTTTATGGGCTGCGATTTTATATAACAGACACTACCGATCGTGGTCATTTGTTATATGATAATCATGTATTTACAAAACATATATTGTATATATAGAGAGGTTATAACAACATAATTCATCAACGAAATAAATATAAATGGAAAATATATAAAATGCCTTGTTATAAACATTGAGATTAGGGAACTTATGTTATCTATATATATAAAATTGTAACGTTTTGGTTCTTTTTTGTCCCCCATCTACCGTTTAAATCAATGCACATAAAAATAAAAATTATATAAAACTCGTAACTTATCAAAAAAATGCCAAGTGAAAATTTTGTACTTCTTCTGAATTCGAACGTTTAAGGTAAAAATCGTACCTTGTTTTGTTACTTTTTCCAATATATTTTTCCTTCATCTATTTATTTTCATTGCTCAGCCTAAACGCCTGAAGCTAAAAAGTTGACATTTGGACCTGAGGCAGGCCTCTCGCCAAATCGATCACGCTGACCTCATATCTGCTAAGCTAAAGGAGATACAAAAAAATTTAATACTTATTGTGGTTCAATAAAAAAAGGCGGTGAAAACGGAAATTCGCTAACCTCATATCTGCTAAACTAAAAGAGATACCAAAAAATTTAAACCTATTATTGTTCATTAAAAATAAGCGGACAGGTGTTTAGCACTTTTTTGAAATAAGGAGTAAACGGGTAAAACATGAATTTTAAAACTTTTTTGCTATACCATCTATATTTTAAACCAATAAACATTAAAATAAAAAAATATATCACATTCGTAACTAATCTAAAAAATAAAAATTTGATGCGTTTCGAAATTCGAACGTTTAACGGGTGAAAATCGTACCTAATTGTGTTATTTTTTCAAAACATTTTTCTTCATCTACCTATCTATATATATAAAATTGTAACGTTACTGACTGACTGACTGACTGACTGACTGACTGATTCATCATCGCACAGCCTAAACGCCTGAAGCTAAAAACTTGAAATTTGGACCAGGGGTTGGTCTCTCCCCAAATCGATCCACTAAGACGGGATTTTTGGAAATTCGAATGTTTAGGGGGTAAAAAGGGCAAAAACGGGTAAATTCGGTAACCTTATATCTCTAAAACTAAAAGAGATACAAAAAAAATGTAATACTTATCGTTGTTCTTTAGAAAAATAAGTGGACAGGTGTCTGGTACTTTTTGGAAATTCAGCCCTTTAACGGAGTAAACGGGTAAAAACTGTATTTTGGTACTTTTTTGTCACCCAATCTATCTTTTAAACCCATAAACATAGAAATAAGGGTTCTATCACATTTGAAACTTATCTAAAAAATCCAAATACGAATTTGGTACTTTTTCGAAATTCGGACGTTTAAGGGGTAAAAAGCGTAACTATTTTTGGTACTTTTTTTATAAAACATTTTTTTTTATTTATTGACATAAACGTATTAAATTATGGGCTCCCACTACAATATTGAAATTTTTCATGCTTCAATGGAGAGAAAAAAAGTACCAAAAAGGGGATATACGGAGTAAACGGGTAAAATCTGTATTTTGGTACTTTTTTGTCACCCCAGATATCTTTTAAACTAATAAACATAGAAATATAACCCTTATTACATTTGAAACTTATCTAAAAAATCCAAATACAAATTTGGTACTTTTTCGAAATTCGGACGTTTAGGGGGTAAAAACCGTTACTATTTTTGGTACTTTTTTACAAAACATTTTTTTTTATTCGTTGACATATACGTATTAAATTATGGCCTCCTACTACAATATTGAAATTTTTTATGCTTCAATGGGGAGAAAAAAGTACCATAAAGGGGAAATACGGGAAATTTTATTTCTTACTTTAGGTTTTGGTTCCACTGACAATTTTTTTAATTATCGTTAATATTGGACCTAGAAACATAAACTTCAACATGCAATGTCCTAAATGGATAAGAACCTCTAAGGGTACTTTTTGGTATTTTTCGATCTTTAACTGGTACTTTTTTAATTTCCGTTAGTATTAGACCTAGAAATATAAAACTAAACATGCAAAGTCCTGAGTGAATAAGAATTTGTTAGAGGGATCTTTTTGGTACTTTTTTATTCTTTAACTGGTACTTTTTTAATTTTTGTTAAAATTAGACCTATTTACATAAATAGGTGAATGAGAATTCGTTAGAGGGGCTTCTTGGTACCTTTTGGTCTTTAACTGGTACTATTTGAAGTTCCGTTAGTATTGGACCTAAAATCATAAAATTCAACATTAAATGTCCTGAGTGGACAAGAACCTATAAGAGGGATCTTCTTGGTACTTTTTCGTTTTTTAACTGGTACCTTTTTCATTTTCGTTAATATTGGATCTACAAACATAAAATTAAAAATGCAATGTCCTGAGTGAATGAGAATCTGTAAGAGGGGCGTTTTGGTACTTTTTGTTATTTACCTGTTACTTTTTGAATTTCCGTTAAAATTGGACCTATAAACATAAAATTAAACATGCAAGTTCCCAAGTGAATGAGAATCTGTAAGAGTGGTTTCTTGGTACTTTTTCGTACTGTATTATTTGCCAACAGGTACTTATTAAATTTTTGTTAGTATTGCAGCTACAAACATAAAATTAAACAAGCAAAGCGTTGGTACTTTTTGTACTTTATTTTGTGCTTTTATTGTTAGTCATTAAATAAAAAAGAGAACAGGTGTCTGGTACTATTTCGAAATTCGGCTCTTTTAGGGAGTAAAAGTGTAAAACCTGAATTTTGGTTCTTTTTTGTCCCCCATCTACCGTTTAAATCAATGCACATAAAAATAAAAATTATATAAAACTCGTAACTTATCTAAAAAATGCCAAGTGAAAATTTTGTACTTCTTCTGAATTCGAACGTTTAAGGTAAAAATCGTACCTTGTTTTGTTACTTTTTCCAATATATTTTTCCTTCATCTATTTATTTTCATTGCTCAGCCTAAACGCCTGAAGCTAAAAAGTTGACATTTGGACCTGAGGCAGGCCTCTCGCCAAATCGATCACGCTGACCTCATATCTGCTAAGCTAAAGGAGATACAAAAGAATTTAATACTTATTGTGGTTCAATAAAAAAAGGCGATGAAAACGGAAATTCGCTAACCTCATATCTGCTAAACTAAAAGAGATACCAAAAAATTTAAACCTATTATTGTTCATTAAAAATAAGCGGACAGGTGTTTAGCACTTTTTTGAAATAAGGAGTAAACGGGTAAAACATGAATTTTAAAACTTTTTTGCTATACCATCTATATTTTAAACCAATAAACATTAAAATAAAAAAATATATCACATTCGTAACTAATCTAAAAAATAAAAATTTGATGCGTTTCGAAATTCGAACGTTTAACGGGTGAAAATCGTACCTAATTGTGTTATTTTAAATTCCCTAACCTAATGTTCATTAAAATAATAAGCGGTTAGGTGTCTTGTACTTTTTTGAAATTAGACCCTTTTGGGGAGAAAACCTGTATCTTTAAACTTTTTTGCCACTACATCTATCTATTAAACCAATAAACATTGAAATAAAAAAATATCACATTCGTAACGTATCTAAAAAATACAAATAAAAATTTTCGAAATACGAACATTTAGAGGTACAAATCGTCCCATTACAAAGTAGCGGGTTTAAACCTAGAAACATAAACTTTGGCGTAAAAATATGTCCACATAAGAAAAAGGGGCGCTAACGAAGTAGCGGGTTAAATGCTAGTATTTAATAAAGTTTTAGATTAAATAAATATTAGAAATAACGGTACAAATAAGTTATTTCTAGATTGCAGTCGATTGTGTCGACATATTTTTGATTCCTATTTCAGGGATTTTTGAAAGTCTTTGCTTTTGCAAAAGTGCCATTGAATAAAACACAAGGTTTTTAAGTTATAATACATTTCTGTTATTTATCTACCTGACAACGTTCTGAAGCAACAATTATTTAAAATTTTCATGTTTTTAATTTATTCACCTTTAAATTAATTTTCAACAAATTCCTGTTATAATGTATTTTAATTAAATAAAATACATGAATTGCAAAATTTCATAATTATTTCAAATACTTTAGATAATTAAATTATTTCAATAATCGTTTTTCCTCTTCTCCCACTACTACCAAAAACTCTTTACAATTAATTTCCAAAAATTTAATTAAAAAATCACTTAATTACTAAACAAAAAGACAGACACAAAAGCAAAGAAGCTTTTCATCAATAAAGTGACAATTTTAGCACTCAACTAAAGCCAACACCAGCCGCATCAGGCTTTTAAAGACGAAAAACACCCTTGAAAATTTTTTTTAACATTCCATAAAATATAAACTTTTGCGCCCCCGCTCTTTCATTTTCGCCCTACGCATACCATTAATAGTGCTTTAAATAACTTTGTAACAATTCATATCCTTACAAACACATACACGCACACACCAGGGCGTTATGAAAATATTCAAATACAACATGAATTAGATTATTATGTATATGAGTATGAATGTATGTTTCCGTATGATTTTATGTGTGTATGAATAAATTACTTCCCGCTTAACATCATTTGACATTGTAAAAAGAAATTTTTAACTTTGTCAAAAAATTTCTTTTTTTTTATGTTTAATTTAAATAGCAAACGTGTGTGACCCAACTAACGACCCTTCATCATCAAAAGACTCGATAAAAAAAAGTGTCGTATTGCCTGAGTGGCTGACTGACTGACTAGATGGCTGTGGCATAAAAACCCACAATTTGTCAAATTCAAAAACTCATCAATATATTTTACACACACACACAGAATGATGTACGCAGCATGTACTTTTAAATTGCCCTTTCTATCATTTATTAAATTTTCCATATCAAAGGCCCACGACAAATGATGGTCGATTACAACCCCTTTGTAGTAACAGAAATATTAAAATCATCATCATCCACGTCATTGGCATATTCACGAACATGTTCACTTTACATTATATAGTGCACAGTGTGGCATTGTCGATATTTTTCGAAAAAAAAAAAAAAAATCTGCCACATCTAAAGGAAATGGGAGCTTCACAAGGCCATTTAAGATCATCCGCAAGACCCCATCCGTGACGTGATTCTTGAGTTCTAACGGTACCGGTTCTTTATCTATTGAGGTTGCACCAAGCTGTTCTTGGTAAATGGAAGTCGTCGTCCAGAATTTGGCAAATAGTTCATCCATATGTACGAAATGATCTCCAAAATTGCGACCAGTTCTTTGCGCACAAGTTTACAAGGAAATCGTTAAATCGATTAAAAATGTGATGCTAGTCGATTTGTTTACTAAAAGGGTGGTTAAGGACCAAGATTTTAAGGTGTAACCAACATCGGAACAAACGCATAATACCCTCTCCACCATTGTGGCGTGGCTATAAAAATTACCAGTATTTTTATAGTTTTCCATGTTAAAGGTGTTCTAATTAGTGCACCCCTAGCGCAATTTTAAAGGTGCATTAGGGTAAGGTTAGGTTAGGTTCCATGGGCAGCCATCGAGAGACAGCTCAATTGGGTCCTTCAACGGTCCCTTTGTGATACCCAGCGCCAATGCCTATCCCAAAGAGCAGTTACTCAGATGGCGTCACTGCAAAGTTGAGCCAATTCGTCTTCCTAATGAAGAGAAGAAGCAATCTAAGTTCTATTTTAGATGGATCCTCCAAGAAGGAAAACACCGGCTCTCCCAGGTATTTTTCCCTAATGCCCCGTAGCCCAGGGCATCCACAGAGAAAGATAAGCATAGTCTCCTCTTCCTCCTCATCATGACAACTTCTGCAGTAGTCATTGAATTCCAGACCCATTCTCCTAGCATGAGTCCCAACAGGCCAGTGTCCAGTCATTACCGACACCACAGTCCTGAGTTGGACCCTATTGAACATAAGTAGAGATTTGGTTCTCCGTTCATCATAGCCAGGCCATAGTGCCCTGGATATGGAGCAGGTGGACTCACAGGTCCATCCCTCTTGCGCAATCCTATAATACTCGCGCCGAATTAGTGACTTACAGTGAGCATTTGGAAGGCCAATGAATTGATTAATGAATGTGTCATCCATTCGACCACCTTTCTTGGCCAGCTCATCTGATATCTGGTTTCCCGGGCTGCCTGAGTGCCCTGGTATCCATATAATCGTTAACCTTGAATGCTCAGCAATCTCATTCAAAGACATCCGGCATTCCACAGTTAACCTAGATGTCGTGTAGTTACCCGCAAGAGAGGCAATGGCAGCCTTGCTATCCGTAAATAAACGTATATCTCACGATACGCGATAATACTTTAGCCAATTGGCTGCCCACTTTATAGCCGAGATTTCCGCCTGCAGCACACTACATCCATCCGCAGACGAAAGGAAACTTTTACGCCCAGTTTCCCTATGTAGAAACCATTATCAAAAACGTTACTGAAATACTTCTTTGTTATCTACAAGTAAAATTTTATGTTATGAGTTCCATCCGTTATTCCTCAAATATGGGAGAAAAAAAAGTTGGCAGTATAAGAGTATTTGTTAGTAAAATTCTTGAATATTTTTGCTTTCACTTTTGTTTTAGCAATTGGTGTGTACAATTTACAGATGGCTGGCTACGAACTAAATAAAGATTCTTAAAATCAAAAGATTACTAATAGTTAAAAAAAATGTATGATATGAATATGTGCAATTTTTATAGAATCTGCAGATCTATTTCCTTTTTTTCCAGCATTCCCACAGTGTGATGCTTTTTAACTATCAGTCTTACTTTTAAAAATATGTTTTGTTTATGTTTCAGATTGGTTTTGCTTCTATCCCACTGTTAGTCATTATAAACTATTTGTTTTTAATTTTTGGTGTGAGTTTTTCCTCCGTTCGCCAGGACAATGAAGACATATTAACCTTTCGCGCATATATCCGCTTCCGCAATTTTGGCTTTTAACTCGAATACTTTTGTACGTTTAAATTCTTTATATTTTGGTAAACAATTTCACCTTCCTCCTGTTTTTTCGATGGCTTTTATTGTTTATGTTTATAGAAACTAAATAAAATGATTAAAAGCAACCCTAACAAACCAAATAAATGCACGGCGGGTGTCTGGATATAAAAGTTGAAGTGAAGTTATAAAAAACTTATCCGTAGAAATAAAGGCATGAGTATACGAGTAATTGTTGATTGTACTACGAGTATTTGCAACATAATGAAGGGTTAAAATCATTAAATTGTGAAATTTCAAATTGTTTTGCAACTTGCACAAACAATAAGCATAACTATTCGAAACAAAATTAGAGGAGGACAATAAGATTGAAGCTGGATACAGCCATTCGTTCCGAACAATATTTTTGTCCGGAGATTTTTTTTTTTTTACCGAGAGTGCTCTGCAGAACGATTTACCGATTTCGGAAATTTTTTCCGGAAAAACAAGTTAACCATATGGTTTAAATTGTTTACATACGTATTATACAAGATACATATCGATGCCTTACTTTGTCAACCTCGTAACTTAAATAAATACGATTTTGACTTTTTCATATCAAACGATTGCTATTTTTGTGTTCTATTACTGTAACAACTTATTATTTCAATAATTTATTAATATTTACAGAATTGAGACAAAGTATTGAAATAATAAGTTGTTGCAGTAATAGAACACAAAAATAGCAATCGTTTGATATGAAAAGTCAAATCTGTATTTTTTTAAGTTACGAGGTTGAGAAAGTAAGGCATCGATATGTATTATAAAGTATTTATTTTGAATTGTTTAATAAAATTGTGTTAAAGAAAATGGACGAAAAAACAAAACTTATTTTATTATTCTTAAGTAAATTGCATAAACGCCATTTTACTTCCAACCGTTCACATCCACTTTTATCAATAAAAAATTATTAAACATTTTGTTAACAAAAACTTAAATCGACCAATACAAATTTACTCACGACCAATTCCAATAAATTTTCCTATTTCAATTTATACTTTTGCTTTAAATAATTTTTTTGTTAGGTCAAAAAATCATATTCAGCGAAAAGACCAAATTCTTGAAGATTCTGAAGTTTGGAGAATTAGAGCGAAACCAATCCACATGAGATTCAAACACCTCCAAAACATTCCGAAAAAGTCACTATTTGGACTAGATTTTGGGCTAGTGATGTCATCGGTTCATTTTTTTTCTTCGTTAGGATCAGCACTCAGAGGATGATCCCTAAAAATTCAATGCATTGTGTTGGAACTAGGAAAAAAGGTTATGGGAAGGAGGATAGTCAAGGTAAAGTTTAGAATGTTCACTAAAATAACCAGTGACTGTTAACTTCTAGTGAAGTCTTTAGTTTCCTATATGTCAACGCCAAGTCAAACGTCTATCCAAATGTTGAACAAAGTATGTAAAAAAATCAGACTTGGGCATTGTACCGTAACGTGTTTTTAATTAAACTCGTTTACGCGAATTCGCCAATTTTTTCAGCCAAGTTTGCACTTGACTAAGATAACAATCATTACACAATTTTTCAGCAATTAAACCATTAATCAAAAATAGAAACAGTTTCAAATTTAATCAAGTGAATTAAACATTTAATCATGTGAATTAAACGCATAATCAAGTGAATTTAACGTTAAATTGATAGTACGAGTATTAATTTTTTTACTGGTGCAAATTAATTTAATTTTTTAATTAATATAACAAATTTTTTAATTGAAATCAATTTTTAGTTTTCTGTGTAATTTGACGTGAATACACTTGCGAGTTCACATGCGCCCTAAGAATATATGTATGTATCATACACAAATGTGGAAGTGGTCAGGTTATCTCAAAGCGGTGTATATTAAATCGAGAGAAGGTTTAAAAACATTTCCCTGTGGAATATAAGCTTTTATCTTATATTCTCTTGTTACATACACAGAAAAAACTGTTTTATCAATTAAAAAAATGGTTTAAAAAGTATTTAAATTTAATTAATGTGATAATTGAATCAATTATTTTTTTAGTTGAAAGAAAATTACAAATTTAATTTTGATTTAATTAACATTTTAGCTGTTTTGAAATAAATTTTCAATTAAAATTTTAATTAAAAAACAAAAAATCTTAGTTGACTTTTTTCGTTTAAAATAAAATAATTAAAACATGTAGAATTGTTGTTGGGAATGGTCAATATTTATTTAAATACATTGCTTGAACACATTGTTTGAAATGGCAAAGTTTTTAGATCACTTTTTTAATTAAAATTAAAAATATGGTTTATTGAAAATATTTTTTCAAAATCATTATCATTTTGGTAATAGGTGCAAAATCAACAACTTGTTTGATTGATATTATGAATTTGGAATAAATTTGGTGATTGGAGAAATTTAATAATTTTTTCTGTGTATTCTTTGTTTTGCACCCTTAATAATTAATGGGCGTTGGTGGCAGCAAACCTTTAATTTCAAGATCAGACCTTTCTGCCATACCTTGTCAAAAGCCTAAGTAACATTTAAAAAACAGCTGAACAACATTTTTTAGATCAAAGAATTTTCTTATCTCTCCAGTCAAGCCGGTTAACGTCTTCTACAGTTTAGTGATGTTCACCCAAACCAAATTTGTGATAATTTTCTCTGTCATTTAAATAACGGACTATTTTAAGTTGAAGTACCTTTTCGAACATCTTCGATAGGCAAGAAAGGAAGTAAGTCAATAGGCGTAGAAGATGACGGTAGAGTTGAATCATTGCCCGGATTTGGTATCATTATTGGAAATTTTCCAAATTGTGGGGAAAATAGTATTAAAAAGATCGCATTTAATAATAAACTTAATATATTTATGGCCACATTCGGTAGTTTGTTAGTCAGGAATAGTGATATTGAGTCGTATCCGGCATATTTTTTAGTATTCGCATGTTTTCTGATAACCATTTTAATATCTTGCGAATCAATATTAATTTCTGTTTTTGTTTGTGAGACCAAGATCAGTTGTTAGGCTATTGGGTTGAAAGACTGCGCTCAAATGATCTGCATAAACTTTAGCCCTCACTGCAGCACTGCGTGCCCAGGTTCGATAAGCTATAATTAAAGGATCGTATGCTTCTACCGGTGGCCATATATTTCGTGTAGAAAGGAAGAAATTTGTGTATCTTGTATTTGTAAGACTTTCAATATACGAGTATTTTTTTATTAATGCGGTGGGTGCTTTTCTATATTTTTAAGCGGTGGACAGCCTCTTCTTTGCAGCAGGTGATCTATTTTGTTTGCACTCTCTTCTGCGAAGTCTCTTTTAAAGAACAAGTTTGAGTTTGAAAGAAATATGTATATCATTATCCTTATAATTTACACTCATAGGTGGGATTTATACAATGATTTGAAACACATGCTTAATTTGTAGACGAATTCGGTAGTGAAGAGGGTTAGAAAAAAATACATGATTTTTTTTCTTCGTGTTTCTTTTCCTAATTTTCCTTTACTGTCATTTCAAATGTTGCTTTTATGTTTTATTTCTATTAATTTTTTCGATTTTTAAAACAACAATAAAAAAACATGTTTCAAAAGTCATCATGTAAATGTAAAAAGGTTTTGGCATCAGCTTTAAAGGAAAATTAAAATTAGACATGTTTTAAAAATTATCGTATAAGTGTCGCCTTAGATTGTTTCAGAGCTGAAACCATCAATGGTAAAAAGACACTAACACATTTGTCTATATGTTCCTCATACTGTAAACATGGATTTGTATGTATGTGACTGCTGATGTGTTTTCTGTATTTAAGCCAGTTAGTTTTAATAAATACTGACCTTGGCTTCCTCAATCTCCCCAAATAGTTCATATTAATGTGTGCTAAAAATGCTGCGAATACTCTCCATCTTTGGAAGCAGTCTGCCTGGAACAGCTACCCGTAAGAAAAGCTTTCCCTTATTCAATCCATTAAATAATCCAAAAGTGAAATTTTATCGTTTTGTGTGAAAATCCTTATATACTGGCATATTCTATAAATCGAAATAAAGTGGATTTGAAATCATACAAATTTTGAAAACCAGCCTTTAAAGAAAGTTCATAAACATATTCCTTTTTATATACTTCATACTCTGAGTACCAATTATCTAAACAAGAACGACTTTTAAAAACAGGAGAAACTACAGTCATTTTGTAAATAATTGAAATCAAAATCACGCTCGATTCTACTTCATTTCGATTTCTAGAACATAAAATTCCTAAAGTAAACATTTTTTCCGCAATAGAAAAGTTATTTCTAAAATTTCATTTCTATAATAATTAGGCAATTTACAAAGTGTTCTATTGTGTCATATTGGTTGTATATGTTAGAACTTTATGAACATTCATAAAATTATAGAATTCTAAAAGATGTTTTGATTTCGTCGTAAAATTAAAAAAAATATAATATTAGTATTGTGGTTATTTTATTGAACTGTTAATGGTTTTAAATCCAAATTTGGATATTTTTAATTAGGCTTAAGTTCTTAAGCCTATACTAATTTGTTAACAGCTAAGGCACGAGCTATGTTTACATTTGTCCTTCAAGTTGTGCTGAAAAAGGTCAACAAGAAAAAAGAAAGACAAAAACATGAAAAACACAAAAAAATGTACTTTGGATTTCAAGAAGAATTCTTGACAAAAGGTACGAAAAAACAGAAGTTAAAAAGAACATGTAAATCAATTAAAATAGATAATCATTCATTCAAAACCCAAATTTCGATCTACCAAGGTTAAATACCATTTGGCTTAAAGATTGAAGTTTGACTATTGACGTCATCCGGCTTCAATAGCCGAGTGAGTAAAACGGCAAACACCACTGACGAGATTGTGTGGTTACAATCGAAACTAGTCTGGCCAACCTCTACGTGAAAGCCTGGGTTCAAATCTCAGCGCAGTCAAGAATGAAAAATTATCAATGAAATGTTAATTAATTTCATGTTGTAAAATTCCTGTCTTTATAAAAATAATTAAATTTAATGAACTTAAGCCTAATTAAAAATATATTACAAAAAATTTATTAACTTTTATTTTTTAAATAAGTTTTTATTTACTTTTTAACACATCATTAGTAAAGTGGTGCAGTGCAGGCTGCTTAATGTTACATGTTTACAATTATTACAGTTACTTAAATAAAACAATAAAAAAGGTTTTAATATTTTTTGGAAATTTAATAAAATGTAAACAATTGCTGGAAATAATATAAAATAGCTTAAGTCCCTAATGGAATATTAAAACATTTCTTGAGAAATCCCATTTTTTTCATTGGAGACCGTGACCAAAAGTGTCACATTAAAAAAGTATTAAAAGCACGCGTGTTTATGTTTTTATTGCGGTTTTGGTTTTAATTTAATGTTTTTGAAATTTATTAAAAATTTCTTTTTAATATTTCTTTATAACATTAATTGTTGTTGTTTTTATACATATACCACATTTTTCTGTTACTTCACCTGTGATTAACGTTTTGTGATAAGAAAGACGGATAGACAGACAGCCACCATATAAAATGGTTTAAAACCATAAAAAAGTCATAATTTAATTGCTTTTCGTTTTCAGAGAAGAAATTGCTTGTGCATAGTCTTTTAGATGGGACTAAGTAACTGCACGACCGACAAAACCGTTGCGTTGTATCACGTGTCAGTTACAGTGTGTAACTGTGTCGATTTGGTTTGGATTTTTTCCGGGAATGTGTTTTGAACAGAAAAATGCCTTTTTTAAAACGTGCTTTATATCACTAGACAGATGTCTGTCGCATATTTAATATTAATTTTATTATTGTTTTTATAACTCGCTTTTTTATTTGTTTGTGTTTCTGGTATCGAAATAAATTTTTATTTTCAATAAAATGTGATCTAAGTCATGATATCAAGTTCATATTTTTTTTAAACTTGTTTATCTCTTTTTGCAAAAAAGCTGCGTATTTACAGGTATTTAATTTGTATTTTTTAATTAATAAGTAGTAAATTTAAATTATTAATTACAGTTAATGTTAAGAAGATAATTAATCAAATATTCCTTTAAATATAGAAGAACACGTTAAATATTTATATATGTATCTTTAAAATAGCTTAGAAATATATTTGAAATTTTCGAAATTTGTTGATTTATATAAGCTGTATAATATTAATTCGCATTACCATTTTTATTAAGAAATAGCATTGATGTTTGTGTCTATTATTTTTAATATGTATATCGAACCCTTTTCGCGGAATGCTCGTAGCAAACATTAAAAAAATAATGAATGAAATTAAAATTGTATGTATCTATCCATATCTTCTTATTAACAAAATGTCGAAATTGTCAATATTTTGAAATATATAAGGTGTTCGAATTGATCGTAAGATATGTTCACATTTAAAAATTAAAAAAAAATTTAAATAATTCTGGATTTTGAGTCCGATTAAAATAAAATTCTAGGTACCTTATTAAGGACTTGTATTCCAGTTTTAATATTGGATTTTAGCTCTATGGTGCCATCAGGAGGATCTCCAAAGATCACCTTAGTAAGACACCTCAGGTATTACAAAAAAAAATTAAATCCAGAATTCTTAGTTTTAAATTTTAGGCAATGGATGGACTAGTCGGGTTCTACAAAAAAGATACCGACATGCTCCGTTTATATCTTATAGTTTACAAAGATCCGACTTTGGAAATCAAAATGTGTTATAACTTGGTCTAGTATTTTGAAAATACACTCATAGAAAAATGCATCTTCATACTGCTTGTGCCCTAACATCAGAATTGTGACATCAATGTTATTATAAATGGGATCAGTCAGGCAAAATGTGACATCATTCCAGTGACGAACGTCATCCTCAAATTTGGTCACATTTTATGTGCCAACTACGCTATGACAACAGTGATATTAATTCGATGCCACATTTTGTGTTCACTGATAGAAAAGGCGTCATAACGCTGATGTATTTTGACATCAGTACAGACAAACTGTCATCAGTAGGATGACATAATATATCATGTCATCAGTGCGACGACAAACTGTCATCAGTGCGATGACAAACTGTTATCCGTGTGATGACATAATATATCATGTCATCAGTGTAATGACAAACTCTTATTAGTGCGATGACATAATATATAATGCCATCAGGGTGATGACAAACTGTCATTAGTGCGATGACAAACTGTCAGTAGTGCAATGGCATAATATATTATTAACATTATATATATTTATAAGAAATAAAACTAGAAGCAAAAATTCCCATATTCTACTTTTTCATTATTAATTTAAATGCATCAAATTGTTAAAGTACAATTAATACGAAAACCATATCGGACATGCTGCTGAGGTCTTATAATTGAGAGTTATTCTGTTAACAAATGGCGGAATACAACAAAAGTGAAACACACATGTGTAGCCGGTATGTAAATAATGATATTCTCTAAATTTGACATAAGAGGTGTGTTCATTTACTTTACTAGCAGAAACTTGCAAAGTAAGTAGGAATTTAAAGAAATGGCTCTCAAAAATACTAAAAAGTAAATGAATACTTTGCCAGCCAAAACTTGCAAGTTAAAGTAGTGACGAACATACAGGAATATTTGAGTACCCATTAATTATTTAAGATTTGGGAAAATTTTATACATTACGGTAAAAATAATGTGATTTTATTAGTTCATATTTGTTTATGTTGAATAAAATGAATCATGAATTGGATTTTTTTTGTTTATGAGGTGAAAGAAGAATTTGGGGTTTCATCAATAATAAAAGATAAAAAAAACCCTTTGTTAAGAATAAAAGTATTTATAAGGCAAATCAAAATATTTAATTTAACAATCTATGTATAACCTATGTATATAGGTATATAAAATTTCAACATTACGGACTCACTGACAGATTCATCTTCGCACAGCCTTAACACCGTGAGTTATAAGGTTGAAATTTAAACCGGATGCTGGTCTCTCGCCAAATCGATCCACTAAAAAACGAAAAATTACCTAATAATATGAAAATTGTGTGTGTGTTAGTGGACAAATTTAGTGCATTGCGACTCGCAAGAAATTTTTTTCATGTGTAAATGGTAGGTAGATGGAATTTTTGGAAATTCGTATATTTAGGGGATAAATAGCGTAAAAACGAGTAAATTCGATAACCTCATAACTCTTTAACTAACCGTGGATTCATCCAATAATTTTTTTACTGAGAGTGTTCATTAGAACGATTCACCTATTTTGGAAAATTTGCCCGGAAAAATAATGCTACCATATGGTTAACAGATGTAAACAATTATACAAAATGGCAGCACAACTAGCAAACTACTTATATTGAATTGTTGTCTAAAAGTGTGTTAAGAAAATGGACAAAAAAAGGAAAGTGATTTTATAATATTTAATTATAATTTATTTTTTTATTTAATTATTCAGCAAAAAAAAAAAACAATTGTTGCATTATAGCACTATATTATGTGGCAGCTCAATTCAACTTTTATGTACAAATAGAAAAAAAGTGGCATAGCAATTCTTTTTGTTCTGAACAAGAATTAAAATTAAACCATTAATTTTTCAATTAAAGCCAATAAACATAAAAATAAAAACTGTTTTACATTCGTAACTTATCCAAAAAAATACAAATTTGTTTCTGTTTCGAAATTCAAACATTTAAGGGGTGAAAGTTGTACCTGTTTTTTGTACTTTCTTAATAAAACATTTTTTTCAATTCTTTGCAATATCCGTTCTCAATTATGGGCTTCCACTACAGTAATGATTTTCTTTATATTTCAATTGGCAGAAAAAATATAAAAAATGGTGAAATGCGAGAAATTAAATGGGTATGTTTTACTACAAGTGGTACCTGTTTAATTTGCTATAATTGCTATTAGAAACATACAATTATAGGTGCAGGGTCCTGAGTGAATGAGAACCTATAACGTTGGTAATTTTGTTTAAAACTTAGAAACATAAGCTTTGGCATTTAAATATGACTACGAAAGAAAGGTAACGAGTTAGTGGGTTAAATTATTGTTAATTATAAAATAATTCTCATTATCTACTTTATGGCCGTTTTATTTGGTCCAAATGCATTTCTTTGGTGTTTTATTTTTTCATAATAAACCAGACGGGCATAAAGTATATATATAATGAGACTATCTCAAATTATTTTTTAATTAAAAGAATCTTTAATTTTGTAAATAATTTAATTTGCAAACAATTTTCTTAACTAATGGGGTATTATACTGCAATAGTGTTAAGTTTCGGGTATCTAGGTAACCATTATACTCACAGTACTAATAACAACACCTGATCGGTTAAAAGCAAAACCAAATACATAAGGGATTTTTTTTAACAAGGTCGTTATTTTATTTAGCAATAAAAATATCGCAATATCTGTCCTAAGTTAAACAAAAGTATGATTTCTTATCGCATAAATATCTTTAATAATTTTAAAAATCAACATTAACTTATACATTTTGCAAAATATCCTTATTTAAAACTTCTTTTGGAAAAGTTTGTTTTGTAAACAAAAACATGAAACAGCTGTTTCAAAAATTCTTGCAAGTAAAAATTTGCAAGAATTTTTTGTCTCTCAATGTCTTCTCTCTTTTGACGCTCTCAACTTGCAAATTTTTTTGGTTAATGAACACTTTCCAGTTACAATTGTTACAAATTCGTAACAATTTTTAGTAAATGAACACAGCTAAGGTCAATTACAATAACTCAATTTGATGACAGTTTGTCATCGCACTGATGACATGCTTTATAAAACCGACTCCGATTCGTTATTTCTGTGATGCCAGTGTGCAATCCCATTGATGATATAATTTAAATTTTTGACCTAGATGACAAATTAAGCAAGTGGTGTTAATGCTGACATCACAATGATGCATGGGGTCAAAAACAAAGACACTTGGCATAGTACTGATGTGAAAATAAATCAGCTTTATGAAACCTTTTCTATCAGTGTATAAGATTCAAACTTGTCCCGATTTTTTTTTTTTTTTTTGTTAAATTGCCGGAAAATCGGTAAAGATTTTGCAGAATTGAAAAGTTATATGCATCTGATGTTCAATTTCTGACGTTTTTTGCCATTATTTAGCTTAAGAAGTATTTTCATTCCCCCCAAATCCAAAACTTTGATTGAAATACAAGTTGTTAATTGGCACCTAGAAATAAAGCCTCAGTGATCCCACAATGAGTACATTACTATGATAGTTACGATAAAATCGAGAACCCACTAGCAGAAAGCGATGAGGTGGGATCAGATAGATGCTAAGTCAATGTTGTTACAATTTTCTCAGCGTTTAAGGTGCGCTGAATCCGAATCTGTTCTCTAAGTTTCTCCATCACATTTTCGAGATATCTTATCTTTAAGTTAAAAGAACCCTTTTTTTCGTACTTTTCGAGAATTTATAACTGCGCGAATTCATCTTTATTTATAAACCCTGATATGTTTTATACTAATTACACCTTAAAAATCAATTTCTAATCTTTTTAATATCCTGTTTCTTCTCTAAGATATCTTAACCCAAAGTTAAAAAAACCACGGCTTTTCCCTATATTCATAGTTTTCTCGCGATTTTAAGGATCTCTGAAAAAATAAAAATTACATTTTTATTTAATTTAATAAACACACAAAATGTACGTTAATGCTTAAGGGGTTTTAAAATATAAAGTTATAACTCATATAAATATCGCAAGTGCCATGCTTTTTCCTTAAAAAATAACAAAAATGTTGATCGTAAGCGCCATAACTATTGCACAATGTAAGAAACCAAAACGTTTTTACTTAATGTCACGTATTGAACAAAAATTTTAAATCAGGCACAAAAGCATTTTGGATTTTTCGAATCGATTTTAAAATTAAAACAATTAGAAAAAAACCTTCTCGTGCATAATTTATGTTTTGGCGATCATTTCGCAAAATTGTTTCCCCTAAATTTATTTTATGGGGTGACTGCCACAACTTTTTTTTGTATGGGGACATTATATTAGCAACGATATAAAATGTAATATTGTTAGGTACATTATAATATAATTCATAATTCAAAAATGCCTTTTGAACCACTCTCATGTATATGAAAATAATATCTTGTTTTATTCTAGAAGTACAAGAAGATAATAAGAATCGCCCCTTTAAATAAACTCTTTACATGAAGAGTGAACTAGAATGATATTTGATGTATATATTTTTTTTTAAAGCGTCATTCTATGCCTCAAAACTTAATATATTCGCTAATGGTGATGCAAGTTAGATATAAACTCTCACAATAGTTAAACGTATCAAGTTTTGTGTTCGCAGGAATTTTATATGAAATCTACTGCTTTTTAATAATATTCAAGTATGTGACGGAAAACGATTTTGAAAACAAAAGGATTTGAAATCAATAATGTCGTTTTATGTCTCTTTAATGGATTTCTAATACATTAACCTCTTTTTTCTTTTCCATATTCTTTTAAGTTTTATATTACAAATGATGATTGAAGAGTAAGATTAACCCCATTGTGCAAAAAAAGTTAGAGTTCATATTAGTTAACTAACACATTAAGTCCATACACTTTTGCTGGGTTAAATGTGTTGGTTGACTAATTTGAACTTTAACTTTTTTTGCATAAGGGGGTAAGACTATAATTCAGAAATTGATTTTAAAATCGTTCGAAATTCATCAAACCTTTTAAAAACGATCGTTTTTAAATCAATAGATTTTCATCACATACCTGATTATTTCTTATTTAGAGTTTTTCTATAAACTTTTTTTGCTTATTTCTCGAATCTTGCTTTTATCCACTTTATACACAACAGAAAACACAGTACAACCCATTTTTCAAAAGCAAAACTATTAGACTTCTCTGAGAAATTTGGTATCGATAGTTTGAATAGGTAATACAATAAGTCAACGATTAACTTTTGGATAACAAATCTGCTTAAATAATGCTACCAAACTATCCAAATTTGCTTTGAAAATCAGTCATCGATTTGCGAAATTTATAAAAAATTTCGTGATTTTAGGGCGCACTAAATCGCCCAACCGACCTAGACATTCCTGTCCGTCCACTACGTGGAACATTTTGTGATGAGGTATTGGCCTACACACACAGAAGATCCAACTGGTGCCAAAATTAAAGACACGAAGCCATCATAAGCATCACTCTTCAGACGATTGGCTTATAGACCCAATGTTTTATTGTAAATATATCTACACCGATGAGGCTAATTTTTGGCTAACGTGTTTTTTTTTGAAGGTTGTCACTTAAGCTAAAATTGTTTTTAATCCGAATTTTTAATATTTTAATCAGGCTAAAGCAAATTAAATTTAATTTTCATTAAACTATTATATTCTCCCCACCACCTGGATAACTATCTTGCCGCGATGTGGTGGCTTAAATGCCGGCGGTAGTGTATGTCTTGGAACTTGTTTCGGTACAGTCTAACCGGAACAAGTTCGAAGGCATAAGCTTTAAAGCCAGCATGACCAAGGGTTATCCATCCCATATCCCATCCTCTTTACCTATAATCCTACCTACTTCTCCCTTTGATTCCCTACATCCCCCACTTTTAAGGTCAAGGTGGTTGATAGCAGTGCCGAGGACCTGAATGGCTAGTTAGTGGTAAAAGAAACTGGTCGTGAACAGCTTCCCTCTGACGCCGATGGCAAGGGTCAGTTGTAATTCTAGCCTAGTCCGCGTACGCCGTCACTGCGCGCGATGGTCGCTTTGTTTACGTGCTTACTCGTGGGACCAAAAACTGGATAATTTAAATTTTAAAGTAAGAAATGAAGAAGTTGGCGCAGGGAATGTCTCTGTCAGCTCAGCAGGTTCGGGGTCAGATTTGGACTCCGACTTGCTGGGTATTCACAGAGATATTCTGCTGCAGGAGAGTCAGTTAATGACAGAACTGACAGTCATGACGGACAGGATAGACTCGCCAATCGGATCTCCGTCTCGTACAGGGGCATCGGAAAGACTCGGTGACCTAACTCTGGGCTCTGATGATGAGCACGAAATAACTCTGATTTCGGCTCATGATGAGGGCCATAGGGCTGGGCCATCGACTTCCGGAGTCACACTCGGGTTGGAGAGTGGATTGGCGAGTGTATCAAAACTCGTTGTTCGGCAAGATGCGACAGAACAGGTCACGTCAGATAGCCGAACGAGCTACGATAAAGCCAAGAGTGGTGTGAGAGCCTCCTTAGCCTTTCTGGAAAAGATAGCTAAGAAAGACTCCTCACTGCACGATGGGCGGGATAGGCATCTGCTGAGGAAGCACCGAAAGAACGTTGCTAGATTCGAACGAATCCACGGCTCTGTCGGTGCCATCCTAGGGCTTCCCTATCCTGCGGGATACACAACAAGGGCTGCTGTGGATACAAATGTTGTCAGTAAAGACAGCAAATCCCCAGCACCCCCTGTTGTTGAATCCTCGGATAAAGCAGAAGATAAGGAAAAGGAGGGTAAAGGTTCAACGACTGGCCCTCTTAATCGTGACGGTTTGGTCGCAGTTAAGGGAGCTAGGCCTGAGAACGTTTTACCCACTACTAGTCGCGCGATGAGGGCTGGAAATGTCTTGGTAATTTCCGATAGTCACTCCCAAAAAGGAGTCACTAAAGGAAGGGTTGCTGGGACAGACCAGTCAAAATCTGCAGGGAAATCGGGTGATCACCGACTGAGCTCTGCTAAGGGCCCCAAAAAGGGGGTAGTTAAGCGAGTGAGGTCTGGTGATGACCAGAAATCCCCTGCGGCTAAGAGGACTGGTCAGACTGTGGTCAGTTCTCTTAAAGATCCCCATAAGGAGATCAATAAGAGGACTGACTCCAGAAAGGACCAACCATCCACTTCAAAGAAACTAAAGGAGTCGTCGAGTAAGGACGGTATTCTAGCGGCTGTCATTGATCGTAAGGATCCCGATGGAAGGATCAGTGTCGAGAGATGGCAGGTGCTAGAGAACAAACTACTCGACGAAATCTTTAGTGCCAAAGGAAGGCCGGACGAAGTATCGTTCAAAGGGGCTGACTGGACAAGAGGTGTCAAAACTGTCAGTTGCGGCAATCAGAAAACCTTTGAGTTTTTAAAGGCTGCAATTGGTAAGTGTGGCAGCTCCTGTCCTGAAGCTAGTCTGGACGTTATACTAGCGTCTGAGTTGCCATTAAGGCCGGTAGTCACGGTATGGATACCTCCACCTATAAAACCGGTGGAGGTCATACTGGGGGTACTGGCCAACCAGAACAAGGGGCTCAATACAAGCCAGTGGAAGTTGGTAGCTTCACTGGGTTGTAAAGAGAACCAGGGAAGAGACTTCAGGTTCGCAGTGGACCGGGAGTCTCTTAAAAAGCTTGATTCGATAGGAGGGGTTGCAATATTCGGGTTAGGGTCTATCAAATTTAGGTTTCCTAAAAATGATAGACCCTAAGAGGTTGAAAGTGGTGCAGATAAACCTGCACCACTGTGAAGCAGCCTCAACCGAATTAGTAACCCACCTCATCGACAACAACGTGGACGTGGCCTTAATCCAAGAGCCCTGGATTAATAAAAACCGGGTAGTTGGATTAGGGGTCACGGGGTATACATTGTTCGTACCCCACACAGATGAGAAGGTACGAACTTGTATCTTGGCGAGAACTGAGTTTAAATTTATGTTTTCTCATTCTTATAGTAATGGAGACCTCACGGTTGTGACAGGAGAAGCCAAGGACAGAAGGGTCCTGGCATTAGCGTCGGTATACTTGCCGTACGAGGCTACCGATCCACCTGGTGAAAAAGTGCGAGAGTTGGTGGAGTACTCAGGCAGAACTGGCTCGAGACTGGTACTAGGGTGTGACGCCAATGCACACCATACCCAATGGGGAAGTGCCGACATCAACAAAAGAGGTGAGTCTATGTTTGATTTTATTATTGCCAGCAATCTTTATATCTGTAACAGGGGGAATACACCTACGTTCAGAACTAGGGATAGAGAGGCAGTGATAGACATGACATTGACGAACTGTAGGGAATTAGTGGAGGATTGGAGGGTGGACCTGGGGTTTTCCTTCTCTGACCATAGTCGCCTGTCCTTTAATCTAATGTTTGAGAGGTCGAAAAGGTGTCCGTATAGGAATCCGAGAAGGACGGATTGGGATTACTTTTCGAGATTGGTGCAAAGTAACCTTAGAGTTACACGCGACTGGGGGTCGACTTCGACCGGTGTAGAGCAACTGGTGGGCACCTTTACGGGGGTACTGACTAGTAGTTATGAGCGTTCCTGCCCTTTGAACTTTCCGGGCAAGCGCACACAACCAAGATGGTGGACAGACGAGTTGAGGACTCAAAGGTCCACTGTCAGAAGGTTGTTTAATAGAGCGAAGTATACGCGTAGGGAAGAAGATTGGAGTAACTTCAGATTGAGTTACAATAGATATAAAGGAGACATTAGGAGGGCGAAAAGGGACTCGTGGGTCAAGTTTAGCGAGTCAGTGGAATCTGTAAATGAGATGTCCAGGTTCAGGAGAATTTTATCCAAGGACCCTGTAGTCCCTGGATTTATTCAGAGACCGGACAACTCATGGACGGAATCTAGCTCTGAATCTCTTTGTCTGCTAATGGAAACTCACTTTCCGGGATGTGTGGATCCTGGGACGGGGGAACAGATTGAATGTGGTAACCCCTTCTCTGGGTCAGAATCGGGCGGTGAGGAGAGGGAGACGGTGGGGGACATGATCACCTTGGAAAAAGTAACATGGGCGGTTAATACCTTTGGGTCTTACAAATCGGCAGGACCAGACGGTATCTTTCCGGCGATGTTACAGAATATCGGGAGATCATCACTCCTGCTGTTGGTGGAACTGTTTAGGGTCTGTGTGCTGAACGGGTACATTCCTAAAGGGTGGAGGGAGGTCAGGGTGGTTTTCATACCCAAGGCGGGAAGAACCGGTCACTCTAAACCCAAGGATTTTAGACCAATCAGCTTATCGTCTTTTCTTTTGAAGACGTTGGAAAGACTGATTGATCTACATCTGAGGACGAAGATTGACGCCGGCATCATCAGCGGCGCTCAACACGCCTATCTTAAGGGTAGATCTGTTGAGAGTGCGCTTCATGATGTGGTGGGTTATGTAGAGCGGGGATTGCGAAACAAGGAATACACCTTGGCGGCATTCCTGGATATAGAGGGCGCTTTTAATAATTTGAAGATAGAGGCTATCAGGCAGGCATTGGTGGATCTAGGCGTTCCTCTGTTCCTGGTCGAATGGATAACTCTGATGCTCAGCAGCAGAGTTATTCACTCGGACTGGGGAAACGAGCGCTTAAAGAAACTGGTGACTAGGGGAACCCCACAGGGGGGAGTTCTCTCTCCCTTATTATGGCTCTTAGCTGTCAACGTCGTTCTGGGACTTTTTGACAGATTGGGTCGGAAAGTTGTGGCCTACGCGGATGATGTAGTGATATTGGTATCGGGCAAGTTTCTGCCGACAATAAGCGAAGTCATGCAAGGGGCGCTGGGCGAACTGTCAGCATGGGCGAGTGATAAGGGTTTGGGAGTCAATCCGGAGAAGACCGAGTTGGTTCTTTTTACTAGGAGGTACAGGGTAGAGAATTTTAGGCTGCCGGTACTAGGAGGAGTAGAGCTTAGACTATCTGATAGCGCTAAGTATCTAGGAGTTTTTCTGGACAGCAAGCTGTCGTGGGGAAGGAATACTCAGGAGAGACTTAAGAGAGGCCTCAATGCCTAATATGCTTGCAGATCATCGATAGGTAAGAGTTGGGGACTCCGGCCGTCAGTAGTGGGATGGCTGTACACTTCGGTGGTTAGACCCATTCTTACATATGGATGCTGTGTTTGGTGGGAGTCATTGAGAGTGGCTTGTCGAAGGAACCTTCTGTCTAAGGCTCAGAGGTGTGCTTCAATCGGCATGACAAGTGCCATGAGAAGTACACCTCAAGCGGCACTGGATGTCATTCTACATCTTCTGCCCATTGAGCAGTATGTTATGGGAATGGCAGCCAGAAGCATTCTTAGACTGAGGGAACTAGGATTGATTAGGGATTTCACGCAGGGTCACTCACGGATCTTGAGTGAGATCGAAGCTGGAGGTTACTGCCTGGGATCACCCGGCTCCACGGATTTCGTGGGCACCAGGGTGGATTTCGGACGGTTGCCGGAGGTGGTAACGCCTTCTAGGGAGAGATGGTCAGGTAGGAGCAGATTATTTAATGGATTTGCTATTTTCACTGACGGCTCGAAGATGAGAGGCACGGGTGCGGGGGTCTACATTGAGGATCTGGATATCAGAATGTCATATAGGCTTCCGGACGACTGCAGTGTTTTTCAGGCGGAAGTTCTGGGGGTCTTGAGGGCCGTGGAACTGATGAGGGACAACATTGATAGGGGCTCGGAGGTCACTATATATGTCGACAGCCAGGCGGCCCTTATGGCCGTAAGGGGCTGTTACGTGAAATCCAAGCTAGTTGACGGTTGCAGGAGGGCTCTGGAGGGAGCCTTAGGAGAGTATATGTTGAGATTGTGCTGGGTGCCTGGTCACTGCAACATAAGCGGCAACGAGATTGCTGATGAGTTGGCGAGACAGGGCTCAGAGATGGAGGATCCTAATCACATAGAGGCAATTAGGCCTCCAATAGGATTCTACTTTGGGAAGATTAGGGAATGGATTCTGGGCGCGACCAATAGGGCCTGGGGGAACCGAACGGACTGCCGGGTATCACGGACGATGTGGCCGGTGCTCAGGAAGTCCGACTCGGAGTTGTTGCTGGGCAGAAGCAGGGTCTGCGTGAGGACCATAATAGGAATCATCACGGGTCATTGCATGATAGGCAGGATGGCGATGAGGTTAGGATCCGACGTGTCGGATATGTGCGGGTTGTGTGAGGACCCGGAGGAGCTGGAGACGGTTGAGCACATTTTGTGCCGCTGTCCCAGGCTACAGGGCAGCAGGCTGAGGTGGCTGGGCAGCAGATTCCTAGGCGAATTAGGGGACGTCCCGGGCTGTGGGCTCGAGAGTCTGATAGGATTCGTAATGGGGATGGCCTGGCTGCGCAGCAGGAGACTGGGAGCTAGCCGCACATAGGGCGGATTGGTGTTGTGTTGAGTGAGGCTTTTCTCTCGGGTTTGGTCAGAACTTCCTTTTCTCATCTATTCTTATCTGTTCTTATCTTTTCTGATTCTTTTGCTGTTTCTCTTCACCTTCTTTTTTCAGCTTCTTAACTATAAACAAGGCATCACAATGGACCGTATTGGTCTCTGGGTGAGGGTGTGAAGGAGACTTCACACCAGCCTTTCTACCTACCTACCTACCTACCATTATATTCTCCGGTCAGTCAAGAATGAAAAATTATCAATAAATTTTAATTCATTTTATGTTGTGAAATTTTCTTTTTAAAGAAAATTAAATTTTATGAACTTTAGCCTGATTAAAGTATTATAAATTTGGATTAAAAACCATTAACAGTTCAATAAGATATCCACAATACTAATTGTAAATCATAACAGCATCGTATGTGACCATGATATTTTAGGAGATTATGCAAGTGTTGCCAATAAATTCTTTTAATAAAAAAAAATACAAAAATTTAAAATGATGTCGCTTAAGCTATTTTTGCGGTAATGGCTCGATATGTTAATTTCAAGAAATGGACCAGTCCCAGGTCGTGCGATTTGACACCCCTCGATAATTCCCTGTGGGGCTACCTGAAGTCACTGGTTTAAGCAGATAAACCAGCCACAATTGACGCCTTGGAGGCCAATATTGTTCGTGTTATTCGTTATATACGGCTAGCAATTCTGAAAAAGTAGTATAAAATTATGCGCCATAAAAAGCCGTAATACCCACATGAGCAAATAATTGTCAAATGTTAATGCCACGTATTGAGCTTTCGAATATATTATTACAAAATGATTTCAAAATTAATGTCATTGTGCGTTTTTTGTTTTTTTTTTCTAGTTTTAGTGAAAATATAAAAATTCACCAAACTTAAAAAATACTTAATACGTATGATGTTGTATATGTTTTTGCTAATTACCATGTTTCTATTTAATTGTATTTAAAAATAATAAATAAAATAGAACGCCAACATGTGCTTCATACACTTGCATTCGTGACAATTAAATAAGCAAGTTTTAACACAAGTGATTGTTTTAAATCGAAATAATTTTTGCATATTCCTTTCAAGCAACTTGATGCTTATGATGAATAATTGTAGGCGTTGGGAAAAGACAAACAACACAACATGAACGTCGACCAACATCAGCGCTGATGAGGCTGACAAGACCAAACGATTTTATACTGAACAACATTTAACACTAGTTTTTTGCATTTTTTTTTTCCAGTGTAAAACATCTTGTTATGTGAAGAAATAACATCGGCAATAATTGCAATCAATACAAGTTAATTCAGTTAAAAAATAAAACAAACTTTAACAACATCATTGTAAAATGAATTAAATAAATTTTAGAAATTATTTTTATTGTATTTTGTTGTTGTTGTAATTGCAAGTAAATGGCACACAACAACTTACACCTCATAGTTGCAGCATTGCAATAATAGCCAACAGCAATTATTTGAATTGCGGTTCAAGACCACACAGTCGAGTGAAAAAATATTTGTTTTGACACTAATTTACAAAATACTCGTACCAAACAATCACATCACATTGTATTGAACCACTTAGGCGAGAACAAACTTACATATTAAGCATAATATGATAAATACAAACAATTTTTTAAAAATATTTCAAATTTTATTTTTTATGGTCATGTCATTGCCAATCAAATATCCAAAAAAAAAAAAAAAAAATGAAAATATTATGATCGTTTTTATGAGCTGTGCCAACTCATGCACAATTTAATTTTCAAAAGATTGTAACAGCACTACAGAGGTGGACTTTGCAATTTATAAACAACAGACATTGTGCGACAGCCTAAATTGGCGGGTGTTCTGCTTAGCGGGAAAAGTTATATAGGTAATTTTTTGGAATCGAGATGTGTCGATTTAAAATTAGTGAGTATCGTATAGAAATTGTACTTTTTTGTGCCTTTTCATGCTTTTTGACCATCCAAATGTCCGAATATCACTTGTCTAGCAAATGTCATATGAAAATTAGGCTATAAATATGGAAATAGCACCATTTTGAAATAAGGTTAAACCTGATTTGCTTTATTTAAAAAAAATTTAAGTGTTTTCCATTTTTTCAGGGCTGTGGAGTCGTCAGAAAAAAGTACTAACTCCGACTCCAAACGCTAAAAATTTTAAAGTGCGACTCCGACTCCAACTCCTACTCTAACCTTGATGCTAAATGTATATGAGACTGGTCCTTATTTGACTTTAAACTCTTTCTATGCCCTCCACCAATAGTGGTGAATGAGGGTATACTAAGTTTGTCATTCCGTGTAAAACTCTTTTATTATGCATCAAAGTATATGTATTCTGATTTCTTGAGTAATTCTAAGTCAATTTAGTCATGTCCGTCTGTCTGTCCGTCTGTTGAAAACACGCTCAATTTCGAAAACCTCAAAAGATAAGAACAATGTTGCTGTCAAATTGCTTCTAGTTATCCTAAGCAGTTTGGGATTGAAATACAGAAAAAATCCGATCGGTAGAATGTAGAACCACCACCCTAAAAAATTTGAAATATTGTTACACAAACTAACATAAAAGGTGGCATAATGCAAAAAAAAAAAAAAAAACCTCAACTCCGACTCCACAGCCCTGCATTTTTCAATCTTTTACTGTTTGCTTTTTTGGTTTAAATCGAAGGTGTAATTATATTTGATAATACGTTAAGAAGCATTTTTAAAAGATCCAAAGAAGGAAATGGATTTAATCTTAAACTTAAATCCAATGATCATTTTACTGTCACCGAAGGGAACAGTAAAATGATCATTGGATGGTGCCAACTTGTGTGCGTTTTATAGCAGAGAAATAGATTCTCGACAATAGGGCTTATATAGGAATCATTTTGGACCAACCATCGTAAAATATTAGTGTTTTTACTTGCATTATAGAAATTTTAGACAAATTTTGTCGCTATGTTAACATCTGCATATATTTTCTGGCAGTTATAAGTTTTTATGTAAAGGCAATGATGTATTTTTCATATGGACGTCTACATCAGTTACCATTAATACTTAACCCCTTGTTTAGTAGTTGGATGTATCTAGCCTCCACTTCTACGACCTACCTGTACCTAAACTTTTGCCATGACATAGTTTATCAATATGAATATTTACAAGGAAGCTAAGGCATTTTAAGCTATTTTCGGGAGTAATATTACAATAAATTTTGTAAGACGATTTATGTTGCAAAAAAAATTTTGGAGTCAAATTTAATCTAAATACCAACATAATAAGAAAGGTTATGCGCACAAAGAAAGTGATTCTGAGTCTATCGTTACAGTAAAAATTGGCGTAGAGTATTATTAAGTGTTACAAACATCAGCACAAACGCATAATAACCTCTCTTTCATTGGGGCTTAGGTAGGGATGCAAAAATAAGTGTTCATTAACAGCGATGTTTTTAAGGACGATTCATCGCACTCAAAACTTTAAAATATCGACCTCGTTCTTATCATCTGCTTGTGCTGGTTTCGTTTATTTAAATATTTTTAATTTTTTTTTTTAGTTAAAGCCTTAAATTAAAATATAAGAAATGTTTAATTAATGACCATTTTTTTTTCTGAGAAATATGTTGCATTACATGTTCTACATTTTTCAGTTCGTTTGTAAAAAAAATACAACAGTGGGAAAAATTGTCAAGCTCCTTTGTGAATATGTTGCATGTGCTACCCCCACTTTTATTTAATAGTGTTTTCTTTTCTACAAAAAATGTGACATTTTATTTAAAAAAAAATGCAATTTGGTGTTCGTTTCTTAAAAACGCTTCGCTCTCTAAAAGGGTGGCTTGTTTTATTCTAAAAATGCACCCTTACTAATGGCATAATGCATTGCACTTTACGCCCCGCATTAATCGACAGTATTGATAATGCCCTGTAAAAAGATGGCTTCTGCTTACATATAGGGTTACCAGGCGAAGTTGGGAAACAAATCGCCTCTAATCAGGACAGTAAAAAATTTGAAATTTGAATTGTTATTTTTTCTATTATTTAATAGTAAAAACATAAGAGAGCCATTACATTGTAAATGATAGGTTGTCATGTATAAAATTTAAGTGGATTCGGTGTTATAAAATTGTTTTTGAAAAAAAAATGCCAAATCAAGAAATCTAAACAACTTTGTGTTAATAAATCAGCAATCTGGCAAAGGTATTTTCTTGTTTACATATATAATAAAAAACATACTAAAGAAATGGGAATTTCGTCATTCATTTTGTTCATTTATTTATTTATTTAATATCAATCTATTAACAAATTATGGTTTATGTATATTTTTTTTATATTTTGAAAAACAAACTTTTTAATTTATGAACATATTTTGTTAACTTTTTGAAGAAGAAACTTTTTGTCAGCTGTTAAAAACAGGGCGGTCCAATTTTGTGTTTTGTTCTAGTCAAATAAAAAATTGTATTATAACAGGGTCGGCAAGACATTTTATACATGTACCCATGGTGAAACAAACAGGTGGCATTACTACGCCAGATGACGATGTTTTGCTCTTGCATTGTATGTGTCTAATCTAATGTCAAAGTTTTGTTTATGTTTACAAAAAGTCTACGTTTTGTGTTGTGATTAGTGTACATTATTAAAGTTTTTGATAATTTAAATTGAAAATAAAATAGTAATTGACCATAATTAAATAAAAAATCACTAAATATGTATTTATTTCATCACTTTCAGCGGCACGCTTTGATTTTTGTATAACATAATATTTGACGTTAGCTAAGACTAATTTCCGTTTTTGTTGTAGTGTTGCATTTGTTGCCGTTGCGCTGCCACCTGTATTATTTCACCATGCATGTACTTTTTAGCAAGGTTTTAATTTTTTTGTAGAAAAGAAAACACCATAAGGTGTTCATGCTGCCCTGTTTACAACTTTGGCACTTACTATTTTGTTTGTACAACCAAGGTTAAATTGATTGTCATGATACATACCGCTCATAATTTTGTCAAAAGATTTTTTAGAAGCAAAATAAAGCTTAAAATGAAAAATTCTATGAACATATCGCACTTAATCAACAAGAGGGTATTAAATCAAAATATAAAAATTTGTGGTAGATGCAGAACTATTTTTAATTTAACATTGAATCCATATCAAAAACAATCTTAAAGCCAACCATTTCATTACCAAAAAGTAGACAAAATAGCACGATATTTTTTCAGCGGGTAGATATGAATATAACGTGTCGATTTTTTTTTGAAACAGTGAAAAATAAAAATTTTGAGTTTATACCCTCTTGTTGATAAAGTGCGATAAATTCACAAGTTTAAGTGTAAATTTTAACGGCCAAATTATCTACATTATGATACGCTTTAATTTGTGGGAGTTTTACTAACTTAAAAAGAATTTTTATTATTAATATACTTCAGTAAATATTTGCTATCCTAAGAGACTACAAGTAGTGCAATTATACAATACCGTTGCCATATATTTCTAGTCATGATTGTTTGCCCTCCTCTGCTTTAAGGCATGCTGAAGCGCAATGAATTGTAATTAATAATTGTTCATTGTTGTTGCTGCTATTTAGCTTTTTTATGATTTTAGCGGTTTTTATTTAAAGACCATTTATAGCGACATAATTTTAAGACTTATATTATTGGCCCACAAAAATATTAAAGGCAAAAAAAAAAAACATCTAAAATATCACAAAAATAATCAAGCGTAATAAAAAGTAACAACAATGCAATGATTCCCTTGAGACTGGCAACATGCAAGCAGACATACAGACAGACGGACAAGTAAACAAGCAACATGCAGTGAGCGGTATGCCGCCATAAAGCTTTTTCTTCTGCATTAGTTTGAAATATGAACGAACGAATCGAGTGAAACAAATAAACGAACGAAAGTATTATTGTTCAATATAAAACATTCAACATACTTAAATACTTATGACGGATACTTTTATGGTCAGTATTTTATACGCAGCAATGCTGTTGTTGCAGCAGTTACTACTGCTGCCAACGATGTTGCTGCAACTGATGCCGACTGATGTTGGCACAGGTATTAGTATATTGTACAAAAATGTATATTAATGCATTTCATATCATAACTGGCGGACTGTATAAATGATTATTAACAGCAATAGCGATTGTTGCAGCAGCAACAGTCGCTCAGCATCAATATCAGCCACCGATCGGTATGTTTTGTTGTATCATTTTCTACTACTCCACTCATAAACACATGGTGTAATAAACATTTTTTTTTAAATTTTTCTTCTGTTTTGTTTATTTGTGTTGTGATTTTATTTTCGGAATTGAATGTTGTTATATTTTATAGAATGAAATATTTTTATGCGTCAATTTATGGCACGCTTCAGATAAAAATTAAAAAAAAACTTTATAAAAGAAAAAAATATCTATAGTGCACAGCATCGCTAAATAATGCGAACAAATCAGAATTTCTAAGTTATTTAAACACCATTTCCAACAAATAAGTTTGTAAAGTGTCTTAAGCTTCGTACAGACGGTGGTCAGATCTAACAATATTGTCAGTAAAATCTGTTAGAAATATCTTACAACAGTGTGAACTTGCAACTCTTGCTTGACAACGTTGTCAGAAAAAGCATTTTACGTCAATTGCAAGACAACAATATCGTTCGATATCTGACAATAACTGTGAATACCATTCGTTGCCATTGACATATATCTGTTAGACGTTGGAAGCTCATTTTTTATTGTCAGATGTGCGAACTTTATTCATCGTTGTCAGAGACCTTTTCTTATTTCCAATGCTGCAAACACATACGTATCAGGGATGGAAAATGGGGTTTCGGATTTTGTACAAACTTCAATAACAAAATTTAGCTTTTATACTATGACGGTACGAATTTTATATTTTCTGGCCCATCACTTGATATATGTTTTTAGAAAATTACTTTTTATTAATTACGAATTTTTGTTTAAAGATAGCCACCAATGTCTGAAAAAGTACAACTGCACCATAGTTTCATCTCTCAACAACAAACAAATTTTAATTTTGCATAACTAAAATTAATATCAATTAACATCAACGAAACCTATTTAAAACAACACAAAATTCTTTGTGTTGCTATGGTCAGTGTGAACTGACAATTTTTGTTGGCAGGCAAATTTATTGTTAAGCTGGGATCACACGATTGCCGCAAATGTACCAATATGACACCATTTTGATTGTGCTTTATTGACGACAATAATGAAATTGCCCCAATCAAATTTTCCGAATTCACACACCCAGAGAAAAAACTTGGTTATATATGGTCACCTCCCACAACAAAACTATTTTAAAAGAAAAATTTTAAACATACTATGTTTAATTTAATCATACCTTTGTCACCGACAAACATATTATTGTTAATTTGGTCCTCCATCAAGAAGCCACAACCATATTATGGTTGCCTCCGAACATGTTTTGGTTAATAATAACTAAAATATGCTTAACACTTATAATAGCATGGTTGGTTTTCAACCATAGCTTGTTGCTCTTGGAAAAGAGGAAAATACTATTGTTAAATTAAAAACAAATTATTGTCATATTTAACCATAACATGTTTAGAGGCAACCATAATATGGTTGTGGCTTCTTGATGGAGGACTAATTAAACAATAATATGATTAAATTTAAACATATTATGTTTAAAATTTTGTCTAAAAATAGTTTTGTTGGAGGTGACCATTTTTAAACATATTTTTTCTCTGCGTGCACTATTGCCCAGTTTTATACAAATTTAATTGCCGCCAGTTGGTACAATGCAAAATAAGTACAATTGTTGCCGCAGCACAGTCGCACGATTGTTCTTACTTGTGTCAACTGCGAAAAAAGCTATTGTGGTAGCTTTTTTATTTGTGTGGAAGTTCTAGTTGGATGGGTCTTTAAAAAAAAAAGAAAATTTTTTCATATATTCAAACCAATTTTTGTGGAACAGTTTTATTTGGAATTTTTTAAGGAAAATATATGAAATTCCAAAAATTAAACATAGTAAAATTCTGTTTAAAAATATATAAAGAAATTAAAATTTTAAGAATGCAAATTAAAAATACTTCTATCGCTTAAGTTGATTGAAATATCGGTTTTAAATAATATTATTTAATTATCGGTACCTCAAAACTGCAACTTTTTGAATTTTACTACCGATATCGTTAAGTAGCGAGAAATCTCGGTTACTTTAACGAATTTGTTATACTCGTTTTTAAGTTAACAAATATTTTCTTTAAGAAATATTAACGACAAATATCGGTAAAAATGTTAAAACCTCAAAGTTTAAATATTTTTAAAAATAGTTAATAAAATTAAAAAGAAATGATTATCACATTATATTTGTTAAAAAATATAAAATAAATTCGCTTTAAAGAATTTCAATACATTTTCCTCTGTTTTCCTGCATATATTTTTTTAATTGTTTATTTTATATATTATTATATAATTATATTATATTATTATGTCTTGAACAAAAAAAAAATTGTATAATTATTATGAAAAATAAAGAAACGCACAAAAGTAAATTTATTGAAAAAGGAAATATTGGCGCGTATTGTGTTGTTTAATTGCCGCACAAGAACCCAATACATATTGGTGCATTTTTGTCATTTTATTGACGCGTGGTTGCGCATTAAGTAGTCACACGATTGCCGCACCAGGGTTGCATTTTACTGGTAAAAGTAAGCACAATATTGTCCTTGTTTGGTACATGAGGCATTTGATTGTGCAGTCACACGATTGGGGTATTAAAAAGTGTGAAAATTGGTGCATTGCGGCAATCGTGTGATCCCAGCTTTAGACAATGAAATTGTTTGGGTTTCTTACAATCGTCTGAAAGGACAATTTACTTTTGGTAGCAATTTATCTTTGGGAGTACGAACATTATTGTAAGATCTGACCACCTTTAGTTTTTGAAAAGAGTATTTTTCTACATGTCCAAGCAAAAGGTCTGGGCTTAAAATATACGTACTTGTGGTGGTTTATATCTGGCTCCTTTCCTTGAAAGTGCTAAGAACAGTCTGTTCGAAATTTCGCAGTTTTATTTATGGAATATTTTTGACAAAAATCTTGTCTCTCTCAATAATAAACCTTACCAGTGATTAGTGATTTTTACGCTGAAAAATTTCGCCTTGCAAGTGCGGTAACTATCGCCTAAAATAAGTTTACACATTTATATGGATGATACTTTTATTTTAAAGAATTAACCGATTCACCCATTTTAAACACTACTTCCACTAGATTTAATGACGAGGGCGGTTCCAAGAAAACCCGATTTGACCTATAGATGGCGGTAGTAGTTAAAAAACTACCTTGGTTCAAAGTGGCAACCCTATAAAATTTATGTTTTAAGTTTCAGTGCGCCGCGTTGTAAATTTCTTTAGTAAAATTAACGATCATTCGTAAAACTGCTCTGGGTGAAGAAGCATCTCGAGTGTCATTATCATGATTTCTTAAGGGCAATCAGGCCATGTCTGTTTGTCAGCTTTCGCGTGTTTTAATTTTCGTTTGCATTGGTTAGTAGCTTAGCGTCGCAGAACTGTACCGAGTTAAGGTTTTTCGGGGTGCGACCCAACTTTTTGCAATGTGGTGGAGAATCAACGAAAACTATTGTAATAATTATAAAGAGCTGATTTTTGAAGCTCCACCTTCCAATATAGAGGTGTAGTTAGTCAAAAGCTGGTGGAGGAGGCTTATCAGGATTAATAGCGTAATTCGTGATGGCTTTATGAATATTTCATGGCCAAATTATTCCACTTCAGTAGCTATGCTGTTAAAAGGGTAACATAAAAATCAAACAAACAAACAATAAAAAAAAACGATCTCAGTGAGTATGTATACATGAAATAATTGTCCAGCGGGAAAATGAGGAATTGATTGCACATATAAATAAAAAAATAATGTGTTATTTTCGAAAGAATAATAATTCATTCATTAGCACGAAGAAGGTAATATTTTTTGACACAATAATTATGCATTGATTACCACGTATATTCCCTCATTTGCAGAACAAGGAATGTATTATATCTGTTCATTACTATAATTCGTATTATTCTTTTACATATGTATCTTCTTAATAATAATCCGTTGTTTTTGCTGCCTTTATGTCGTCTACTATTCTTTATTATAAAGGATAAATTATTTAATTCATATACAGCCCACGTTAAAATCATTTAATACAATCCTGTGTTAATAACAATGAATTCTGGAATCAAATATTATACAAGATTTGTATTACATTCTCGATTCCTATTGATTACATTTTCCCGCTGGGTGGTCAACGTTATGAAATTCAATACTTTCATTTGTTACTGTCCAACGAATAGTAAAGCTAAGCCAGATTCTATTCTGTTCTGACGGCAATACAAAATAAGCTGGCATAGATTAAACGCGATCGACGACCATCTTAGTGATAATCCAATTCAGGTCTCCACGCCTGAAACTGTTAACAAAATTCCCAAAATGGTATTAAATGACACGTGGTGTAAATATAATTAAGCGGAGCTAAACTTGAAAAAATGCTAGAACATGCGATTTTCTAGAAATTGCAGTTCAATTCTATATTATTCCCTGGACGGGTATCAAAAAGAGTTTGTTGGCGAATTTCTGGATCTTGGTATTCTACTTGATCCTAAGTTTAACTTTCGCAAGCACATTGCGCCCTCTTCGCGATTATATCGTTAACGACAAAAGACAAATAAAACGGGGGAAGGGGTTTTGTATTTTTATTTCTTAATCAGTGCCCGTGTTCTGTAACTCCCGCGGCGAGAAACTTTTCGATTTAAATGTGAGAAATGAAACAAAAATGCCATAAATTGAAACAAACAGCTGTTTTTCTCACTTAACTGCGTCTGTAACATTGTTGACAAGTACTAACTGTTACGTATGAAAATTTCTCGCCAATATAAAAAGTGTGAAAAAGTCTGTCTATAAAATTTTTGTGAGAAAATTCCCGCTTTGAACTGTCAAATAAACTCACTCGTAAAAACGGGGTAAGAAAAATTTTTAATACTTAAAAATAAATAAAAATACAAGATGCAATGAATATTAACACGGAAGAGATAAGTATTATGTTCTTGGCAGATGTTTTCATTGTTTAATTATACGAATGTTTTCAAAGCAATTTGTTCATCAATAAACATTAAAGTCGCACTTTACATTTTTTGGTTTAGACGACGATTGTTTTTTCGCCGCCTTCGTTGAACATTTTTCAATTTTAGTCAAATTTGGTCGCGGTCAACAATATGTTTGACTGGCGTTCTCAACATCTGCAATTTCTAATCGGCTTCGAGTGGAATATTATGACATTTATAACGTAACGACGTAATCTCTTTTGATAGTTTTCGACATGAGTTACAGGCACAATTTTTTCTCACTTTTCGAGAAACGATGGAATATTTTGTTTTGCGAGAAGTTCTCACCAAAGTTACAGAACATGGGCACAGTGCAATACTTAATTCGCATTTAGATGTCTATGAATTTGTTCGTTACGAGTACTTATAACCTATTTACAAGAAAAAAACAAAATTTCTATAAATTGTCGCTGACGATAAAATCGCAAATATGGCTCGACATTACGATAACGATAAATAAAGCTCGTGGTGTGCTTGCTTATATTTAACGATGGTCTAAAGGGTTAACAGCTCCCAATATAACGAAACAACTATACCCATCTCCAGTTAGACCAATTTTTTAGTAATGGTTGTATTGCCAGGGATCCTGAAATTAATATGGACATAAACCGAATCGAATCTGCTCAGAAGCAGTACTTCTAATGCTGCCTAAGAAGCTCATGCAATCGTTATTTTGGGTATCTTCCTTCGTATACAGCGAGTTTATCGCTAATAAAACCACCTAATTAAAGCCGAAGGACTATACTAAATTTAACATTTCTTATTAATTTGATTAATGGGGATCTCCTCATTCTTCGTTGCATACATTTTAATATTCCACGACGTTTCACGTGACACCTAATACCTCTACACCTTCCTGTTGTTCAAACGAATTATGCTTATGTTGATCCTTTCAATGAATTGTATTGTTTTTATTTATTTTTATTTTATTTTAAGTTAAATATGTACATAGAATTTTTAAAGTAAAAACGATATCGGGCATAACGCTGGTGTTTTATAATTAAAATTCTGTAAGGTGTAAAACCGGTATGTAAGTCAATCATAATAATATTCTCCTTTTGATTTCACTTTTGGTTTATTTCAAGTACAAATTCGGGATGAAATCGACTTTATTACACTTGAATCCAGCGCATTTTGAGATTGATTCAATCTTAGTTTTACTTAAATCAATCTTATTTGCGGATTGTTTCAAGTACGAATTCGGAATCAAATAAGGATAATTTAAGTATTTCACGCTTGAATAATCAGTACTTGAATCAATCTTTCTGTACTTGATTCAAGAAGATCCGTACTATTGATATCGATTCGAATTGATTTGAGTATAGATAGATTTTTCTTTTGGGTGTACTAAGATATTTCATAACTTTTGGAGTGCCACTATTCTTCCTTTTTGAGTTAACAAACGTAAAGGGCGACCTCGGATTATGATTAAAATAATGTTTCATTTAGGTTAAATAGTTTTGGTACAGTTAAGCATTCAATAAATTGTTTTCAGAACGAAAAATGGAGTATTTTCACAATTTTCGATATATTTTTTTTTTAGATTTTTTAAGAAAGATAGTTGTTTGTATTTCTAGGGTGAACCAGCCTCAGAACATGGAAAACGTTTTGGGAAAGATTTAACCATATTTATATTAAAACATGGTTTAACAAAACTTTATTTATCATTTTATCAACATAATTCGCCGTACATTTTGGATAGATTATCGTTAAAGCCAATTAGTACCTATAGCATAAAAGGTTATTAAGGTCGACTAGCTATCACTTGAAAGCTGCATAGAAGCTGGGTGCTATCATGTAACGATTTGAGCCATTTTAACTCCAAATGAACCTGTCATCTATGAATAAGTTTTTTCGCCCTTAAACCTTACAATATGAAAAATCCTTTGTTTCCCTTCTTTATTTTTTTCTCAGAATTACTTAAAATATCACAAGGATCTCAAATGTATAAAGTTTGTTAGGACTTTGACATTTTTTAAAATTTTTAATCGATGTGGAGGTGTTTTTTTTTTAATTCGCCTGGTCCAATTATTTCGGATGGCATTATTTGTAGAAATGTTTTTTGAAATAGTGTAGTTTGCATTACGAATCAGTATTTAGTGCATTGGTTACATATGATTGACAAGAATTTGGTTCAAACTTGTTGACGTTTACTGTTTAACTCAATATTTACTGCTGTTTGGCTGCTGTTGTCGCTGCATTATGACCATAACTGTCAACAGCCGTCATATAGCAAAAAAAATATCACTGACTAAAACAAAAGAAACTGAAATAAGAAAAAAGCACAAAAATACTGTCAAAGTACTCCTTTTGACGACCTAACTAAGTGACTGACTTAGTAGCCGACTAAGTGACTGACTGCATTGACTTAACTAAAGATATTGATGTTTAACTGTGTGTGTTTGTGTGTGTGACTAAATTAATACTTGACTTACCTCAAAATCTTTTAATATTTTCTGCTGATGTTTGTTTATTTAAGAAATACACAGAAAAAATGTCATCTTCAACCATAAGTGTCGCTTTGTATGTGGTTTGTAATGCCTCCAGTACGTGATCAACTAACTGACTAACTGACGGACTTGTCTCAGTTTCTACTGACCAACAACTGATTGACTGTCTGGTCTTGACGATTTTACTTTGAGAGGTTTCAACAAAAATTATATCATACTTTTCGAGTTGATTTACTCTTATGCGTTTTCATACTTTTCCATTTATATTTCAACATTCATTTTAATGTATTTTCGAATTTTTTGTTTTAAGGTTGGTTGGTCTGTGTGTTCAGCCTTTTTTTTATAAAGTGTTGCATTGATATTTCAACTGACGTTTTGTTGACATTTTTAAATACGAATACGAGTGTATGATGCGTTTTGATGTGTAATAAATGACAATTTCGTTGTTGTATTTATGTGGGGTAAAATGATACAATCTCCCTCTCTTTCGCTTTGCTAAATAGTTTGCCGGTAACATAAATACTTTTGAAAATTTTGAAACTTATGAATTTGTAATAAAGCTATCTTTTTTGCGAATAAATCTCGTTCAATCCAAAAACTATAACGTAGTAAAATTTCTGACTTACAAAAATATTATTTTAAAAAGAGTCAAATTCTTTTAACAAATTAAGAATTTTCTTAATTGAATGGCTTTAGAATTGTTTATCTCAACGTAAGAATATTTTCTTTGTATTAAAGTCCTTAATCTCTTTCGTTAACCATTTCGATTACAATTTAGAACTTTTTCTTAACACAGAAAAAATTATCAGTAGTTTTTTTTATAAATTAAAAATATAACTTTGAATTTATTAATATTTTAGTTGTTTTGTAATAAATTTTTAATTAAAATATTAATTAAATAACAAAAAATCTTAACTGATTTTTTCGTTTAAAATAAAATAACCCAATAAAAGATTTTCCTTTTTTGCGAAGCACTAATTGTACATTTTTAAAAGTAAGCACACATTTATGCGCTACGCAATAAGACATACGCAGATGCAGCAAGGTAAGTGAACGAATTCTTAATAAATTTAAAAAAAAAATATTTAAATTTGAACAGCCACGACATTCCCTTACCACGAAGCAGGTTTGTAAGGGAGCATATCAAAGAGTAACGGTAACAAAAACTTCAGTGTGCAATGCTGATCGTTACATTCACCAATTTTTATATGCCAGGAATAAAGCGCTTTCTGTGTCAAAAATTTATTGCTTCAAAGTGGGAACTTGCCATGTAAAATTCACGTCTTCCGTGAGCGGTGTGGTAAGCGAAACATATAAGTTTCTCCCTTACAAACCTGCTTCGTTGGAAGCTCCATTTTTCGTTAGGACGATAACTGACTTCGCTTTAATCTCAGCATTGAGTGACTAGCAAAAAAGTTGTCGAATTATAGGGTAGGGCCATGTGGGACAACATTTCCTTAGTTCAACAAGTTCTGGACCACTTTCGATCCTCAAATCTTATTTCTCGATTCCCCTGCTGACTTCCCTCAGTAGACGCAAAAGTATAAAAATGACCACCGGCATTTGCAATCATTTATTGCCTGGTTGACGTCCGAAATATTTTATCGTTGATTCGTCAACTGAAAGATCGTCATGAAATGCGCTCCACTGCTGGGACTTCTTGATTAGCAAAACAGCAAAAGATTGTAATTTAAACATCTTATGGAGGGACCCGAAAGCAAACTGATTGTCATAGAAATGTAAAAAACTATTTATTCTAGATATTTCTTTAAAAATCCGAAACACATGGCTGACACTAGCAAAAATTAATTTAAAAAAATATTAGCTTTCTGCACATTGGACCCGTTTTGGGATACCTTATAAAAATATGCCACCTTTCGGTCAAATATTGTTCCATATGTACAATTCATTATAATTTGCTTAAACGACTGTATTTAAATTTATTAAAAACTAGCTGACCCGGTCCGCGTTGCTGGCCCTAAGCAAACATTAGTGTTGTATTATAAGACGACTTAAATTGATCTTTAAACGAAATTTATGGCCTTTAAATAAAAATCCATGAAATACCTATCATAAAGTTTTTCTTACGAAAAAAGTGGGCGTAAAAGTGGGCGGGGCAAAATTTTCTTTCCGTAAAAACCTAAGTTGGACCATGGCGATCATTTTAAAGAAAAAATCGTCCATATCGGTCAAGCCGTTCTCCAGTTATGCGCTTAATAGAAAAAGTGGGCGTAAATTTAGGCGTGGCAAATTTTTCTTTCGATGAAAACTTAAAGTTGATTAATAGAAATTTTGAAAGAAAAATAAGTCAACTCGATGGAGCCGTTTTCTGATTTTAGGTAAATCGAAAAAAGTGGGCGTAAAAGTGGGCGGGGCAAAATTTTCTTTCCGTAAAAACCTAAGTTGGACCATGGCGATAATTTCAAAGAAAAAATCGTTCAAATCGGTCAAGCCGTTCTCAAGTTATGGATTTTGCCACGCCCCTCCGCCCCCAGGCCATTAATTTAAATAATAACTATCCTATCATCTTAGTTGGACCAAATTACATATATATGCCAATTTTCATGAATATCAGTTGACTCGTTTTTGAGTTTATTCGAAACATACACAGTGACACGGATTTTTTATATATTAAGATTTAAATTTACTAAAAATGCGTTAAAGAATCCACGCAAATATAAAAAAATAGCAGCGTTGCTTTGGCTTAAAAACTGGTTTTTAAAAGGTATGAATTGAACCTCCAATTTTAATTAATTTAAGTATGTTATTATAAACTACCTGATTTTTTTAAAGTTACACTCTTTTTTAATCCAAATTTGTTTATAAACGAAATAAAAAGTATCAGAACTAAATATTGTGGTCATATGAACAACCGTCCTCATATGAGTACGCCGGGGGTAATTGGGTTAACTTCGGTGCATAAAGAAACCTTTTATCATCTTTTCAATGAAGCTAACGAGCTTAAATTAATTATAAGATTTACATTAATAGGTCGACTTAAAAACAAAATATTTTGAAAGCAACAAATAAAACAAATGCATTTGTTTATTTAATTAAGCTTTATCAAAATTTGTCGTCTGTTAATAAATACTTAAACTTTTTATAAATTGCATTTTCAACTAAATTTACAGATAAACCAAAACTGACACTTGGCACGTTCTCTAATTGCAATTCATTTAATTCTAGAAAAAATTATAAATATTCCATAATAGTATTTAAAAATTTTCTACATTTCATAATCAAGTTTTTTTTTACTGAAAAGTGAAATCATAAACTTGTAATCCTTTTATTCACATCCACACACGCACACACACACACACAATTATATTAAGTAAACATTTATACATACAGGCATTAACACACAAAATTACATACATACATATATGTATTCATTAAATACATACTATAAATAATAATAATAATAATCTACAATTTGTTAAATAATAAACATCATAAACTGATGACAAGATGTGATAAAATGTTGTATTGCCATAAATGAGGCAGGCGGTCAGAATAAAATTGTACAAATTAAATTATAGTTGCTGCCAACTTCGAGCAATAGCCACAGTAACAACAACAAATATGGCAACAGCATCTTAACAGAGTTGTATTCGCAAATATATTCATTCTAGACATTATCTTGATTTTAATCATTAATTTACACAGCTTACCATTTTATTTAATCATTTATACAATAATTTTAACTAAAACTAATAAAATAAATGTATGTCAATTATTTATTTTACTTTTTTTTTTTATTTTTGCTCTTATATTTCGTATGCCACTGAAATGAAATATTTTTCTACAATAATTGGCAATAAATCAAAAATCAAGTTTAAAATACAGAACCAGAGTGGACGGCACAGAAGAACAGATCGGCGAAAGGTGAACCAAAACAAAAAAAGAAAAAAATTTTATGTCACTCGTTCGACTGCAAAATGCCAGCACAGAATTATACAAATGCCAAACATTAAGCAAACAAATAAAACATTTAACAAAAATGTAAAGATAATGAAATTGTACAGTGGAGCAATTTTTTCTTATTAGTTAACAAAAACTGTGAAGCATTTTGTATGATCGCTGCTTGTACTGTTACAACTTATTTAGAACGGAAGGTCCAACATTTTAGACTGGATTTTTATTGTCTGTTTTGAAAAGGTATGCCTGTAAAATACGACTCTCTTTGCTCTCCTCCTACAAAAAATTAGATCATATCTGTTCATTCAATCAAGAAAAATATAATGAAAATCAAATTTATCTTTTTGCTTTTGTCAATAAAGTTGGCAATAAAAATTTTTTAAAATACTTAAAATATTCCAACTATTTTTTTTAAATCGGAAAACCCGTGCATAAAAATCCAAAGGTAATGCTCAGACTAAACAAACATTTGACGAAAAATCCCAAAAAAGGGTGACCAGTAAAATGATAAAACTTTTGCTTTATTTTTAACAATTTCTTTTGATTTACTAAACTTTAAGTGTAAGAAGCCAAATGTTTTGCAAAAGCAAACAGCTTATTTTATATAACTAGTGGTTACGTGTAGGACGTCAAATATTTAATAGGTGTGAACATACTAGCTTAAGAACTAATCAGAGCATGTTGTGATATTTCAATTTAAATTTGTATCGCTTCAGAATTTGATCTCTATTTATATATCTACATATGTACTATTAATTCTATCCGTCTCCAGTTTTTTCAAACAATCTTTTATTAATTCAAAAAACAATATGACAAAAAACCAAAAGTACATAAAAATATTAAAAATATAAATTTTACAATTATAAGCCAGCAAAAACTAGGTTATGATAACTATGTTGAAATTACTGAACAACTTACTTTTCAATGACTACTTCATACCATCTGCATTACATAGCAGTAGTTAAGTAATGGTTGACATATAATCTGATACATAAGTAGTTGTTTATGAGTTGATCAACGAAATGTATAATTAATTCATAACAAAATATATTTAAGGTTTTATTTATTCAAATCTAATAATTCTTACAATTTGTTTTCTTTTTATTTGTTATAAATGAATATGAATTTGAATACGAAAAATTTAAATACTTGATTGATTTTGATATGAATTTTAAAATTAAAATTTTGAATAAAAACTACACTGCTCAATCAACCAAACGATATTATAACGATATCGTCTTGGTGATATAAATTATAATATATGATATCGATCTTGTTTCAAAAACGATAGTATTTAAATTGTGCCTGTCCTTATAATATCGTTATTCCATGAAAATATCATATTGTTTTTGCAGTCATATCGTTCTCTACTTTATTGGTTATGAATATGTCCTTGATGCAGGGTAGTAAAATTTTGCAATAGAAAGCAAATTAAATTAAAGGCACAATTTGTTTGACAAATTCAGTTTTGTTGATAACAATGTGAAGTGTCTATTTGTAAGCAAATCTGGTAATGACTTATTTAACTCCCTATTTGTAAGCGAATGTGGTAATGACTTATTTAACTCCCTATTTGTAAGCGAAGGTGGTAAGTACTTGCCTCCAATGACATCAACGTGTTAAAATAATAAGTTAAAATGTCAATGTATAAGTAGTGAAGAGTAGTTACCCAGCAAAAACTTACATTGCAAAGTAATGGGTTAAAAAGCTAATATAACGACTCATCACTACTTATACATTGGCATTTTAACTCATTATTTTAACACGGTGATGTCATTGGAGGCAAGTACTTACCACCCTCGCTTACAAATAGGGAGTTAAATAAGTCATTACCACATTCGCTTACAAATAGGGAGTTAAATAAGTCATTACCACATTCGCTTACAAATAGGGACTTAAATAATGACTTTAAAAAAAAAATTTTTTTATTATTTTTTTTAAATTATTTTTTTTTTTTCTATTTTTTCTTATTTTATTTATTTTACCTTATTTTATTTGTTTTTCTATTTTTTCTTATTTTATTTTACTTTGTTTTTTTTTACTTTGTTTTTTTTTTTCTGCCTCTGGCGGGATTCGATCGCGCAACCTCGGTGCTGATAGACTAGCTCACTACCAGCTTGTCTACTGGGGCATTGTAGTTTTTGCATAAAAAAACTATGTTTTTTACTCAATTATTAAGAGCGTAAATATGAGATTAAATTATCCATAATAACAATAAAAACGCTGATTGAAAGTGGATTGAAAGTTTTTGTTTCATTACTAAAATGACATTTTTATTGTCATAATGAAAATTTAAATTTATGAAGGCAATTATTGAAATATGTTGCTTTTATAAAAAAAATTTTTGATTTCATAAAATTAATGGCTAACATGTAACATTAGATGTATGAAATAATTAAATCTTACATTTTTTTAATTAACAATTAAACATTTTTTTAAAGAAACTATAATTTTGTATTAATTTATGAATATAGTTATGTTTGTATATTGTTTTTTTATGTTCCCAATTAAAATTTTTTGTTTAACTTGGACAAACTTAAGTTTTCATATATCCGATGAAAATTTTTAACGTTATTACGAAATCCAATGAAGCGATTTTAACGAAAATACTTCATTCTAACTATGAAATTCCATTTAGACTATGAAAATTTTCATTTACCCAAGGAAAATTTTTTTATGAAAATGATTCATTAAATATATGAAGCATTTTTCTTTCAGTGTAATAAAAAAAAAAAAAAACAAATTGTAAGAATAAATATTAAAAACCAATTTGTATTAGATTTGAAAAAAATTAAACCGTAGATGCAATTTATTATGAATGAATTATAAATTTCCATAATCAACTTATAAACAAGTACTTATGTAACAGATTATATGTCAGCCATTACTCAACTACTTCTATGTAATGCAGATGGTATACAGTAGTCATTGAAAAGTAAGTTGTTCAGTAATTGCAAGTCATTACCAAGTTTTTGCTGGGTATATTAGCTTTTTAACTCATTACTTTGCAATGTAAGTTTTTGCTGGGGAGTTGTTTAATTTTCGTAAGAGAAGTATATTTTACACAAGTGGTTTATGTGGCTTCAACATGTACGTAGAACTCAATTGGATAAAAAGATAATGGAATTGTTAGAAAATTTAGAACGAAAAGTTTCACAGTTTAATTTAGGTCACAAACAAATAAAACAGTTGGCCTATATTTGAAGGAACGGGAAAACGTATTGTTACCGCTGCTATGTAAGGATGTTATAAGTCCCTTATTAAGGGTCTTTCATTAAACGCTTCCTATCTTTAAATTTTAATTAAACAAATTTTGTATCTTTGATAAATCGTAGACACTTCTTATGCGTTTGTCATTATCAGGGAAACCGTAAAAATGCAATTGCATATTTTTTTCTTGTGCGACAAATGATTAAATTTCTCCAATCACCAAATGTATTCCAAATTCAAAATATCAAGCGAACAAGTTGTTGATTTCGCACCTATTACCAAAATGATTATATTGATAACTAAAAATTTTAAAATTTGGAAAAAATATTTTCAATAATGATACTTTCAATTTTAATTAAAAAAGTTATTAAAAAAACTTTGCCATTTCAAGCCATGTGTTAATTTATTTAAATAAATATTGACAATTCCCAACAACAATTCTACTTGTTTACAATATTTTATTTTAAACGAAAAAAAGGCAATTAAGATTTTTTGTAATTTAATTAAAATTTTAATTGAAAATTTATTTTAAAACAACTAAAATGTTAATTAAATCAAAATTAAATTTTTAATTTTCTTTCAACTAAAAAATTAATTGATTCAATTATCATATTACTTAAATTTAAATACTTTTTAAACCATTTTTTACAACTCCCGAAAATTCTATACACAGAAAAAATTCTCGTAAATTTTTTTCAATCAAACCATTAATCAATAAAAAAATCCGTTTTAATTATAAATTATATCAAGCGAATTAAATATTTACTTATCTCAAGAAGATAACTGCATAAGATCTTGTTAATAGCAAAAAATATTTAAATGATATCATTAATTTGTTTACTGGTGCAAATTTTAGTCATTTTCTAATATACATACATATATCACAAATTGTTTAATGGAAACCAATTTTAATTTCCTTTTGTGAAACTTCCTGCTAAATGTTAGCAGTGATACATTTAACTGCAATACCGATTATAATAGCTGTAATGTCATTGCAATGGTATGTCCAGAATTGACACGTATAGCCCCCTGTTCCTAAAATAACTTTAAGACCAAAAAGTCTTATAAAGATGTTTTTATCTACACAATATTTGACACAAATAACTCTTGTATGAATTTTAGCCTCGTAACATAATTTTGTTTTGTTATGTCCATAACTGCCCATTGGTCCCAAATAGGGAACACTAGGATATGTGTCTATATTTTGTGGTGTAGGGTATCATATCATACGTGCATCCGAAATGATCAGTTTTCCATGGTTTAGGCTAAATTTTACCGCTGTATGGCAAGTTGCGCCGTCCTGTTGGAAGCTAAATATCACTGCTGTTTTGTTTTTTGAATCATAAATTTAGTCAGCATGGCTCGATAGCAAACGAGCATCTAAACCTTACCAACAGTCGATTTTGTAGTAGTGGTGATTCGTTATATTGACGAAGCCATTTAACCAGAAATGAGCTTCGTAAAATAAACGTAGTGCTCTATAAATTTCGCGAACAGATGTATTTTTTACAATTTGGAAGCATTATTCTAGCGTTAATGATATGCCAACGTGATGACTTGCCAAACCTTATTGAACAGAAATGTCAACACAGTTTGATATTCTCATCTGTTAAACAACAGTTATCGATATCGAAAGTTCACATGCACCTAATTTCTACAATATTGTGTACATATTCTGGGTCGTTATGAGTAGCAAAGTTGATGTAACGATGTCGGTTTGCCTGTTGAAATGGGTTTTCCGAAGACCCCAGATATTAAGGGTGCCAGATAATTATACATTTATGTCACATATAGTCCGGAATTGGCGGAGATATGATCAAAAAACCACGAATGCCTCGAAGTTTCCTCATAAAATCCCAAGCTGTTGTCATTTTTTTACCCATCACCATAAACCTAACTGGACTGTTATTCAGGGGTGGGCAGGTGCAGCCTCTTCCAAAACAAAAAAAAATAATAATTAGTTTTTTTTTAAAACAAAACTTAAATATACCACAAAAACTCAGTTTGCAATAAATTTAATTTTATTCCAATATAAGTCCATAAGCCGCCGATCGGAAGGAAGTTAACTTAAGTTTTTATTCCAAATATTACTGGAAATTTAAAAGGGATAAGCAAAAGGTTATTTTTCTATAACTTCCTGAAAAATCATACATAATGATTGAAACACAGATATAATAAATAACGTTTATATTTAAATCAATTTATTATTGAAAAAGTTTTTTCTATTTTTTGTTACAAAAAATGGTTAATGGCTGTTCTATAAATATTTTATATTTGATTATTTTATTTTCAGTATTAAAAACTGCTAAATTTAAGAATCGTTTCTGTAGCATTGGCCATTTTCTTCTACGCATAGTTAAGAAACATCTTTTGCAACTGTCAAAAATAATAAAAAGGCTTATTGTCACTTGTAAGAGTTTGTAAATGTTTGGATAGATATTTTTCAATTTTGGAATTTATCTTATGTAATAGAAACGTATTAAGGAATATTAAATCGGCTACTGAAAATATCAATACACTTAAAAAAATTTCAAAGAAAAACGGCAATTAAAAAAAAGGAAAAAGTCTGGGGTGGACAAAAGCGGACCTGGGCGGGTTTTACCAACCCCAGCTCCCCCTGTCTACGCCAATGCCTATCAGCAAAACTAGCAAGGTATAATATCTTTATATTGGCGATTTAAGAAAAACTCCACCAGTTAAGAAACGAAATTCCACGCCGGATATTTTCAAGCTACTAGAAAGTACTGATTATAATATTCAAGAGGCTGATAGTGAAAATAAGAGTGATTCGAATGCTTGTAGCGCTGATTACACATAATTTTTTTTGTTTTACCTTTATATTATTTTCTTTAAAAAGTCAAGTTTAATTGGTTATTTTTTATTTCTTGTTTATATTTAACTTTATTTAAATAAAATTGTAAAAACATTTTTTAACTCAAAATATAAAATTGTTCAGTAGAAGCAAAACCATTTTTAATATTACATAAAAGGCATATGAAAAAGAATTTTTAAGCCAAGCGTTTCAATACCAAAAAGCTGGCAAAATAGCACGACATTTTAAAGCGATTAGATATGAATAATACGTCCATTTTTTTTTAAAGTGCATAAATAAAAATTTCTAGTTAATACAAGTGCAATACATTGAGTCTTTTTCATAATTGAGTAATGTACGCTTGCTTGTAGATTTGGCTAATATGTAACACAACTCTTCATTAGTATGTAAGAAATTACTGCGCCAAAAATCTTCCCAGATTCGACAATTTCAACACTTGAGTTTAAAATTAAAGATATTTGCTTAAAAAAACTTTATTGATTTAAATCGGTTAAGAAACTTAAAAATAAATTATTTCCGGCACATTAACTCTGCAGTATAATATTATTGATATAGATCGACTACAAATTTATAATATGCGTAAACTCTTATTTGTTTAACGTTTTATATCAAAATTTTTTCAAGTTCAAAGGTGATTCATCGAGAGGTTTGATTTTCGATATGATTTCATTTACAGATAACGCGTGACTCATTTCAAACTGGTTTGTCATTTTTGTTCAGTATTGTTTGGCAAGTCATCATGGAAAGACTCACACCACAACAGCGTCTCCAAATTGTTCAGCATTATTACGAAGATCAGCGTTCTATGAGAAATGTTTTTCGTGCGATTCAAGGAAGTTACGGCGTGCAAAATCGATCTACTGAAACCACTTTTGCCAACATGATTCGCATATTTGAGTCCCAGTTTATTTCAGTGGATAATACTCGACCGGTAAGACCACATTCAGCACGTAGAGAAGTAAATATAGCAGCTCTAGATGAGAGTGTACGCGAAGACCATGACGAATCGATTCGACGTGTTTCTCAGTAGCTTGGTTTATCGTATACGACAACTTGGCTTATTTTACGTAAAGATCTCGGTCTCGGTGAGCTTTGGTTTTAACAAGACGGCGCAACGAGCCATACATACAACACTTCCCATGTTATCCGCGAGATACCAGTCGCTATGCTCGAACGAATCACCAAAAATTGGGCCTTCCGAATGGGCCACATCAGACGTTGCTATGGCCATCATTGACATGTCATCATTTTCAAACAGAAAATGCCATAAATTGTTCTTTTAGCCGATAATAAATATTTTAAGTTCACTGTCAAATTTAGTGTGTAAAATGTGTTTTATTTTACATTATAAGTCAAGCCCCACGATTAATCACCCGATATATGTATAAATACCATTTAATAAAAAAATAGTTGTACCAAAAAAATTAAAGAAAATTCTTTGTCTAGTTTTGAAAATTATAAGCAATTAAAAAATTGTTTGGGCAATTTTGACCCATGAATACAGAATAAGGGTTAAAAGTAGCCAAATTGGTGTTTTTTAAAGAAAAACTCTGCATTTCATATAACTTATAATAGAATTTATATAAAAATCATTTATAACCGACAAGCAATCCAAATTAGGCGAATGCTAAACGGCACTTATTCTGCAGACTTTAAGTCTGCACCCCGGCAAAAATCTTTTTGTCGATTACTTTTTAAATTCATAATTTTAGTAACTTTAGTCCTTTGGTTATTGTTTTGGGCGTTTTATTTCGTTTCTTTCTGTGAAAAGAAATCCACTCTAGTTTAAGATTATAAACCTAATTTTTATCCCTTTGTCTGTTGTATTAGTCAAAAAGATATGATTATTGTAATTTTTATGTACGAGTTGTAAAAATATATGTTACTCTTAAAATTGTTCAACTGTATGTAGGTATTTAGTAAATGTCACTGCCGATCATGTTAAAATTTCCCTCAAAACAAATTTAACTTTTGGTTCTACTCAAATTCATTAAAGTTATTTGGCTTCACATTGCAATTGTTAATTTTCTTTTTGTTTGTTAATTTTGGAGTTTATTTGTTTATTAGACTTAACTACTTAGTTTTGTATTTAAAATTTTTAATCATTTTGATTATGAAAAAAAAAAAAAAAATATTTATGGAAACATGATTTATGTCTCCAGCCTACAGATTTGGTTTACCAGCAAAGACGGCGAACTTGTAATGCAAAAACACACACCCATTTGAATGTGTGTTCATTCGTACAGATGTACGAATTTGCCGGTACGTCTGACCGACCGTCGCACAGTGGGAAATTTTACGAGAAGGCGGTCAAAATTCCATAACTTTTGACTGGATCGGTATTTTTTATGCGATTTTTTTTGCTCGATAGGTGCGATATTAGGCTTTAATTTGCGCTATAAAACGTAAAATTCGACTGATAGGAGCAAAAGTTATTGGGAGTTTAAAATGAATTTTCATTTTTTTGTTAAGTTTCGGTGTAAAAGTTGAATATTTCAAATATGAGTTTTTTTATAATTTATCATTATTTCTCTTGTATTTTACAACTGATACTTATTTTTTATTGTCGAACTTAGATCCTGCCAGAAAATGCCAATATTTGGCCCCTGTACATTTTTTAGTCCCAATATTCACAGGGGCCAAAGGTTGCTTTTTTGGGACGAGACGAGTTGTTATAAGGATAAAACTGAAAAGGAATATTTTGAAAAATGCCCAAATAACATTCTTGGCTATCGATAACATTTTAGGTAATTCAACTTTTATTTTTGGTTTGAGATGTATGTGTATTTTATTTTTATATATTAATACAAATATATACTTAAATCAAAAACAAATTATATTAGTAAAAATTTCTTCTAAATAGCTTTGGGTTTCATTTTCCAGAAGTTGTTTAGCTTCTTCCTCTAATTCGATTGAGGTTGATTTCCATTTTTGTCGAATACTGGACATATATGGATCTGATGTGCACAACAAAATAGTAATAAGATCTTCATTAGTACAACATCTGGACATTTTTCTTGTATTATGCTCGTGGAAGAATCTGTAGTCTTTGTTCCTTTTTTTCTTGCGCTTCTTCAGATAGATCTCCAATTGGTAGGATATTGTGTTGAACTATTTGTTCCCCATGGTATAAAATTTTATGAACTGTGGTTGGCATATGACTCCAAGAGTATTTTTTGTTATAAAGAATTGCTGTTTCATTTGCATACTGACCAAATTTTTTTGCATTTATCTTTCTGATACATGATATAACTTGTAAAATGATCTGGATTCGTCTTATTAATTCAAAATGTACTCCTGTGATAGATGCTGCAGTTTATGGATCGGAAAATAATCTCCTTGCAGTGTTTCCATCATTTGAATTTCCTTCTCCTTGTTTTGGCTGATCAATTATAAGGCCTAGGTGAAGGTATTTTTCTTGAATTTGTTTTTTTCTTTGCTTCCTTTTTTCCACATTTTCTTTGTTTTTTCTCACTGTTTCGCCTAACGGGCCAAATTCCAAATCATAACCCAATTTAAGAATATGCTCCATGAAACGAATTCTAGTATGAAGAGGGGACATTCCAAATTCTTATGCTTTATTGAAACTATTGTGTTGTGATGGGGGTTGGCTTAATTGACTTGATGTCTTTTGACATATGGTACAGCTTGACGAAGACTTTGTTTCGGTTAATGCTTGTGCAACTTTTCCATCGATCATTGTAAGGAACATTTGAAAATTAATTTCAATGCATTGGTCATCAAATTTAAATATTGCCGGTTGAAGTTCTTTAATTTGATCTTTTATTTTTCGAACTTCTTCAGTTATGACATCTTTAGTTTCCTTTTTGTAAACAAACTTTATTGGTCTGCAATACTTTGTTGAAGAGGGAATTTCATTTTTCCATACATCCATTGCTGTAACTCTACTGGTTGACGGCTCTCAGCCAATATAAGTTTTTCTTAAACGTAATGGAACGAAAGATACCATGAATAAGTTAGCATCAGATGAGTTTTCTGAATTACATTGCTTGTATTGTTTCTGACCAGAGCTTCCATCACATCCCCATTTAGAAAATAAAGTGATGCTGCAATTTTTAAGTTTTTTTAAACAGTCAGCATCAAGTGTATTTAATAATCGTTCTGCAGTGTGTTCGAGAAGAGCCTGCAATTTTACTTCTGCTGAACTTGAAGTTACACTAATAGCCGTTTGTGAAGGTAAGCACTCTTTTTTGACAGAAACTAAATCTCGATATGCTGGAAAGATTCCACAATTTTTTTCATTGGTTCGCTTTCGCAGTTCTGTATACTGATTTTTTGTCAGTTTTAAATCCAAAAATAGTGCAAATGCTTCTTCTGGAGTAAATTTCATTTCTTCAGTTGGTGTAGGCATACTTTTTAAAATCCTCTTTGTGCGTTTAGGGCTCGCTTCCACTATTTTTTCAATTATTGCAATTTTTGTTTTCTTATTTTGCGTTGGTTGAATTTGAATCCTTTATCATACTATGAGAAATTTCTTCATTGATATTTGCAAGCTTGCGTCTTCGTGATCTTTCACTGCAATTGTCAATTTGTTTTGCGGGCCGACCCACTTTTTCAGTTTCCTTAGCGGTAATTGACAGCTTCTTAAAAATCAGATAATTTGTTAGCCATTTTTCGTTGCGTAATTAAAACGTTTTCTTGTTTCTAGAGCATTTAAGGTACCGTTTTCTTATTGTAAATGAAAAATTTTTAATTTTTATCTTATGAATTTTGATTTCTTGTTCGTTGCATAATTTAAAGAATGGATTATTCATTATGTGTAACACAAAATCTTTTTCATCTTTCTGTTGAAAATATATATCTGCGAGAACTTTATAACTGAACTTAGCCATTGTTTAAACAATAATGAAGGTAAAATTATGAATGCATGCATTTTTATACTCTTGATAGAAGTTTTTTTAAATGATCTTTTGTTACTACTTCTTGGAAACATAAAAACCCTTTTTTAAATACAAATTTAATCTTTTATTACCATTTCTTTGAAACATACAAAAACCCCTGCTTTCACACATTTTAAAAGGATAACATACCGGCAATAAATTAACAGGTAACATGTAGGTAATTTTCACGTAAAATATAACTGCTCTTCCATTTTTTTAAATTAAGTTGAATTTTCAAGTAATTAAACTATGTAGTTTATGTTGCGGCTATTTACTAATGTTTAACCTTTTAACTTACTCAATAATCTAACGTGTTAGTCTATTTATGTCGCCTATTCGTTTTACAGCATCCGTTCACCCACAATAAGTTTATAACAATGGCAATACCTTTACCTTCTCAAAATTAATTGATAACCTGACGTGCTAGATAATTTATGTGGCCTGAACTGCTTTATTTGTCGAAAATTCTTTAAGATTCACCTTCTTTAATTTCAGTAATGTTTCCTTGCAGGAATTATTTTTTGAACCGAATATCTTACCTTGGGTCACAGAAATTGCTGTAGTTCGCAAGATCGTATCCAGATGTGTGTACAATGGGGTATAGAAATGTAGGTTAGATTCTGGACTGCAAGAGAGTATAGATTTTTTTTTGACGCGTTTTGACGGGCAGGACTTATGTTCTATAAAATAGGAAATTTCCGGGAAATTTTGACATAAAAAAAAAGAAAATTAAATAGTTCTACAGGTCGCAGAGTTTAATGCTTTAAACCACGTATAGCTAATAAGATAAACTAATACACAAAACTTATTCTGTCAAAAAATCTTGAAAAACAAAAAAGTTATGAGCATTTCAACTTCAAAAGTTTACTCAGAAATTCAAAACTATAACCAAATACTGAGAAAGTCCATTTGGGACCACCCTGTTCTCAATGAAATAGTTGTAATAGGGTTGAAATTTTTTGGCTCCCGAGGTTCACTAGTATTTACTTTCACATGAATAAAAAATTTCAAAATCGGAGAACATAAAAAAAAATAGTTTTGGCCGCCTTCTCAAAATATGAACCAGTGTGCGTCGTGCAATTACTCATACGCACCGGGTGTAGATCGCGTGCGTTTCTAAATATGCATACAGTACATAAAATGCAATAAAGTACAAGGTGGTGCAAAAGTTGTCAACCGATGTTCTTTGATGTAATTATTTGAATAAATGAAAAATTTTAGTTATGCTTATGGATTGAGTGCCACGGTAGCATAGTTGGTACTGAGCTCGTCTTTCAGAAGAAAAAAAAAGATTACGTTTATTTCATGTCAAATATATTTTTTTATATATAGAAAAAATGGTATAGGCCGCTGGCAGAATTGATGACCATACGGGCTCGATTTATGACTTTTTTCCGTTTCTCTTGCCAGAACTTCCAGCGATAAGTTCCTGCAGACCTGACGGAACTCTCTTTGAGAACTTCATGAATATAGACTCGTGACTTCAATAAACCCCATAAAAGGAAGTCTAGAATAATTATTTCCCATTTTGGGGGAGAATAGCGCTCCATTTTCTATAAAAATATATATATTGCCAATACCATATTATAATACCAATAATGTTAAATCAGAACTGAGATTTACGGCCAGTTTGCATAACTTATAGTATCTTCCGATAGGGTGATGACTTGTGCGCCTCCTTGTATGTACAATTGATTGTTAGGCTCAGTATCTTTGAAAATAATTTGGAAAATTAAGTAAAATGTTTTAACAAATTTGGCTAAATTTACTAATGCCTGAGTGGAATATGAAATAAACAAATATTAAAACAGCAACATATGATTTGTTTGAAGCTTAGTGTGTTTTTTTTTTCAAATAACTTTCAACATTAAACAAAATTTTGTTGCAGCCACAACAGCAAAATGCAATATCAAAAATCTTGTTTGTAATCATTATCTATATTGACACTTATGGTCAATATGTACAAAAACCCACTAAAGTCATACAATTAATTAAACATATTTAGTTAAATCTCAAAAATAAAACAAAAACAACAATTAAACAAAAAAATTAACGACAACCAGACGAAAAAAAACAACAAATAATAAAATGTAATTTGTTTGTTTATTTGTTTTTGTTTTATGTGTCAATGAAATATAAAACAACAAATACGAACAAAAAACTCTATTAAAAGTTACAAAATTAAAAACCACAAAATTCGTACAATGAAATTTATCATTCATTAATTTGTCTAAAAAACCAAAATTTTCTTAATTAAACCAAATAAGAAAAAAAAAACCAAAATAAAATTAAAGTTAAACAAAACTAAATGCAGAAGTAATTCGCTTGTTAATCCTTTTGATTACAGTGTTAAAACAGTCATTACATCCATTTCATTTCATTGCACTGCACTTCTCTCAATAAAGACAACAACTAGATGGAGCAAAAAAAAAATCACGCAAAACTTTTCTCGTATTTAGATAAACCTCAAGATTTCTTTTACTGTATTCTATGGTTCTTGCTCTGTTCTCCAAGAAAATCTCTTGAAAAAAGTTTAGTAATAGTTTCCTTATCAAAAGATTTTAAGTTCCGTTTTTAGATGCCCTACACTGAGGTAGTCACATCACACTGCTGGGTGAGAAATGCTAATCCATGGGAAAAATTGCAAAATAGGTCTAGGCGACATTTTTCCCGAAATTGTTTAGTCCTTTACAATTTTAAAAGGCGAACCACAACTTTGTAGTTTGCTTAATTACACGAACAATTTTAAATTAAATATTTTCTAGAGAGCCTTAAATTTATTTTTCGCAACTAGAAATTTTTTTTAGTAAATAAGTGAGGGAATAGGGCTTTTAGCTGGAGTGGTAAATTTCTGAACGTCAGATACTTCGTAGCAGACCTTTTAAAGAGCTAAAATGGTTACATTCTTCTGTCATTTTTTTGACTCACTGGAGCATAGGGCTCGTATGGGGTTTGATGTATCCTCCATTGGGAGCCTCTCATTGGCGAACTGGGGAAGCTTACCATATTGTTACAATTTGGAGGTTACTGAGACAGTAAAATATTTAGGGGTAACCAAACTCTAAACTTAAGAATCGCAGCTGGTTTTTTCGTATCATAAGCAGGCAGAAGTTGAATCAACTTGTATGGCTGCTTATGAATAGCACACGGCGCAGTAGTAACCACGACAACGGCATATGTTTAGCGAAAACCAATCTTTGGGGTCATCACTCATAGATCAAAATCCGAAGATGCAAAGCAAATATGAGTTCAAAACAAATTTACGAAATACCGTATCCGATCCGAAAAATCCCCTTCGGCAGTCGCCATAACAAATTTGAATGTGCCAAACTTATGTCTTTAGTTACTTATGCTCCGAGCTAAACAGTCTCTACTGCCTAATTTATCATCTGTCCTGCAAACGGTAGTGCTATACTTAGGAAAGGAAGAATTAAGGAGCAGCCATGAAGCTGGCATGGAATTATATTAATGTTAACAAATAACGTTTTAAGCTTATTAAATGGAAACCTGTCTGAGATTTGAACGATGCAGTGGTGATACTCTTTTCTAACTTAATTGCCAGAGTGCAAATAAAAAATTTCGAATCAGATTGATCAGTGTTCTATAAACTAAGGTCCGTGATAAATGTATTTGAAAGTCAAACACACGGCAAAAATCAAATGTTTGAACAAAATGTATGTGTACAACCAAAAGGCGAATGCTTGGCATTACGTTTCGTCGCACAATTACGATAGTGTTGTGAGGCACAAGATTTAAAAGAAATACACTCCATACAGTACCTGTTTCTTTCCAAAACCTTTCAGTACAGTAAATATATTTGCCAATACTCCTAGTATTTGAAAATTACCTCATGCAGTCTGCGAGAATTTGTGATGCTTATTTGTATGTCGTGTACGCTAAAACAAAGAATTGTTGTTGTAATAGTATCAAAGAAATTAACTTAGAAAATATTTCGTACAACCATATCCCACCGCCATATTACAAAAAAAAGGTTGTATACACAGAAAAAAGTGTTTCATCAATTAAACAATTGGTTTAAAAAGTATTTAAATTTAATTAATGTGATAATTAAATCAATTATTTTATTAGTTGAAAGAAAATTAAAAATGTAATTTTGATTTAATTAACATTTTAGTTGTTTTGAAATAAATTTTCAATTAAAATTTTAATTAAATAACAAAAAATCTTAATTGACTTTATTCGTTTAAAGTAAAATAATTTAAACATGAAGAATTGTTGCTGGGAATTATCAATATTTATTTAATTAAATTAACACATTGTTTGAAATGGCAAAGTTTTTTGATCACTTTTTTAATTAAAATTAAAAATATCATTTATTGAAAATATTTTTTCAAGATTTTAAAATTTTTAGTTGTCAATATAATCATTTTGGTAATAGGTGCGAAATCAACAACTTCTTTGCTTCATATTATGAATTTGGAATAAATTTGGTGATTGGAGAAATTTAATTATTTTTTCTGTGTATGTTTTTCTCACTCCCATTGCTAATGTGTTTTTTATTACCTTGTTAATTTTTGAGAATAATTTGTATACCCGCTTCTCATTTGACTTCCACTTAAACTAGGCATTTGGTTTTTGCTTCTACAGAATAGAGAAGGCTCATGCCACTCATTACCTTGAATAGAAGAATATAACTACAGCGTGCTGTTGGTAGAGGCAAAAGAATTCAATGCATCGATATTTTTCCAAAAAATATCGTATCCACAGAAAACAGAAAACAGTACAGCAATCTGGCATTATTACCTCGAAATCTATATAAAAAAAACGAAGAACGTTGCCATTGTTTTTAAAGGAGGTCGGGGACATTGAGCAGTCTCGAGAGCAGTTCTCTTTTGTTACCAAAATTCCAACTTTAAAACGGCTAGAAACCAGCGAGCAAAAAAATTAAATAACAAACATCATCCTAAACAAATTTTGGATTAATCTCCAAAATGCTATAACTCAAGAAAATGGCACGATCAACAAAAAATTTGAGACGTCTTTAAGCATAAAAGTGAAATAGAAAAATTTAAATCAAGGAAATTACAAAATTTGCTTTTAAATTTCCTTAAAAAATAAATCTATATTGAGTCATGCTTAAAACCAACTCACATTATATGCTGATCGCACCATTAGACCTAGAAAATAACTTGGAAAGTCTGATAACACTTGAAGCACAAAAGTGCAACGGATTTATGATCTTGAAAAGAGAAATCCAAGTATCAAAAAATCGCTACAGCGTGTAGTGCACATTAATGTTTTTTAAGAAGAGATAGAAAGTCTATCTAAAATTGTCCATACTCGAGAAAACTTTTGATTTGTAAAACTCGAACTGAACTTGCGCCGTAAGTTCTAGGTTTACAATGTTTTAAATAATACATTATAACCTAAAAATCGCAAAAAAAAATAAAATGAAATATCCTGTTATTCTAGAATATCACTGAACTTTAAAGTTTACTAAGAGCTTTTGCGTCTAATGCAGATACAAAATCTTTAAGAAGACTACCTACCAAAAGTTTAAAGAAAGCCTGATAACACTACATACATCTTTAAGTTTTGTAGTGTATTTCAAATGCAGCTAAAACTTTTAACAAAATTTAACTCCTTGAAACGTCAAAAACAAGAGTTGGTTATTGCTTTAGTTTTATTTGAGGAAATGAAACTATTATTTTTTTTTTTTGCTTATAGAATTTATTTTATAGAAAATTATATATATATAACTATACATACATACATACATACATACATACATATGTATGTATATATATAAAAAACAGATTTGCTTACTTTGTTCAAATAATGAAGCCACAGAAACCCACTTAAAGGTTTTCTTTGCCACTTTGCTAAAGAAAAAAAAATAATGAAATGAAAACTTTCTTCATTTTCAAAAACTATAAATGAAGATGAAACCCAAAGAAAATTGCGTAGCTAAGGAGTTGTTAAAACTAAAAGAGGTTATACAATATTATTTAAAAAAAAAAATTAAATTGCAAAATTAATAAAGGAATGGAATCGAAGATATTTGCACAGTGGTTATTATTCCCCATGATGAGTATGCATTTTTTTCATCTTTGCCAAAATAATTAATTAGGCAATTCACAAATTGTCCTGTCCGTCATATTGGTTGTATTTGATATAATTTTATAAATGTGACTTTGTGAATTGCTTTAATATATTATGTATTAACATAATGGTCCATATCATAGTCAAACGCTAAAGTTGGTCCTTTAAAAAAAACTTTAAGAAAATAAAAACATATATTTAATTATTTTGAAAATAACAGTCATAAGTTAGCTAATAACAATTGTTTAACCAATGAAATATAATTTCCAACTTTTTGTTGACCATTTGTTAGACCATCAAATGTTATTGGTTAACCACTTGTTAGCGAACAGCTGTTGCGTTGCAAATTACACTGTGCAATTTGAAAAAAAAACACGCAAGCAGGAGAAATGGCGTTTTAACCTAATTTAAGCACACTGAATCCACTGGTGCACGTTTTTAAGGTAAGCTCTTGTTTTCGAGATATACCGTTATTTCGAAACTAGAGGAGGTTGCACAACATATATTCGCGTTGCTCAAAAACGGTTTTAGTTTATTGAACAAACTCAAAAAACTGTTAACAACTCTTGATTTTATTGACAAAAGACGAAAAATTTTAATTAATTTAAGCATTTCACAAAACGCTATAATTGTTAGAAGTGGAGATAAAGGACAATTATGTCGCGAGAAAATGTTAGGGAAAAAAACTAATTGAGGGTGGTCATACATTATATCCCACTAGTGTCGACTCCGGGGCATTTATGGCACTTTTTTTTCAATATATTTCTAGTCTGCATTGAAAATTTTGTGAAGGAGCCCCCTTAAGGAATGGTGATAGCTGGTAGGTATGTTAGAAATAAATGATGGCGATGAAAAATAAAGTGGGGGTGGTCATACATTTGCCCCAACTAGGTTCATCCTAGGCACTTCAGGGACCAAATTTAAGAATTTCAACCATACAAATATGCCGGTTTAATAAAATTCTTAAATTTGGCCCCTGCGGTGACTACGATGCCCCTAGATGGGTCAAATGTATGACCAACTTACCCGAATTAGGTTAAAACGGCAGCTTGTCATAAAAAAGTGTCAATTTCTAGCACAGTGTTATTATTTAAATTCGTTTTTTTTTTGTAAAAAATTACTATTAGAAATTGGACACTGACTCTGCCACCCATCTTCTTTTTGATTAGCAGTAACACTGTCACTTTTTTGTTGTCTATAATATTTTTGCTTTTTTTTAACTATAGAAATAATTAAAATGTAAACAAAAACACTGCTGCCAACATTGGCATTTTGTATTTTGATAGAGTTACCATTTTTTGCTCTGATAAAAATTTTTAGTTATCGAATAATCTCTAAATATGAAATGTTAGTTAACCAATAGTTATGATTTCAGTTAACTAATAATAAACTAATGACTGTTAATTTGGGCCTTAATAAATAAACAAATATTTTTAATCCAAATTTTGATAGCTTAATCAGGCTTAAGTTCATTGAATTAAATTTTCATTAAATTATTTTTATGAAGAAAGGAATTTTACAACATGAAATTAATTAAAATTTTATTGATAATTTTTCATTCTTGACTGCGTTGAGATTTGAACCCAGGCTTTCACGTACAGGTTGCCCATACTAGTTTCGATTGTAATCACACAATCTCTTCAGTGGGGCTTGCCGTTTTACTCACTCGGCTATTGAAGCCGGATGACGTCAATAGTCAAACATCAATCTTTAAGCCAAATGGTATTTCACCTTGGTAGATCGAAATTTGTTTTTAATGAAGGATTACCTGTTTTAATTGATCTACATGTTCTTCCTTACTTCTTGTTTTTTCGTACTTTTTGTCGCGAATTCTTCTTGATATCCAAAGTACATTTTTTGGTGTTCATGTTTTTGTCTTTCATTTTTCTTATTGACATTTTTCAGTACAACTTAAAGGACAAATGTAAAAATTTTTAATTATCTTTTAAACAATAGTTTCCAGAATTACGAAAAATACGAAACAGACAATTAAAAATGTTTTTGTTAAAACTTTTTATCTGCGTTCATAAAAAAAGCAATTTTATATTCTGTAGTCTTTAAAAAATATATTGAAAGAAATAAAAAAAAACACTTAGGTATGGGCAATAAATATCGATATACCACAATAAAAAAATTATATACATTGCCGATATTTATAATACCTATATATCGATATTTATTTACGACTATCGAATTCGATATTTCTAATAACTATAAAAAAATCGACATTTTAGCCGGGTTTCAACTATAATACTATTGTTTTTTAAGAATTGCATCGTATTTTTTAACTAATATTAAGAAAAAAGGAGTTTTCCATTATATATTTTCACAGTTTATACAGTTAAGGTGAATAATCTGAAAAAGTTTGTTTTATGAGTTTCTGGTAAAGGGCGTTTTATAGAGTTATAAAACTTTAAGTTGGCAACACGTTTTTAACTGGCGGCCATTTTGTCAGCTGCCAAGTAATTTATTTTAAGTTTAGCTTGGCATTTCAACATGAATAAACTGACGCCAAGCGTTTTCAACTCGGTGTGTTTCGTACCATTTTGGGTGCTTTTTTAAATTTTGTGTGCGAAAAATTCTTTTTTTGGTGCGTGGTGCGCTTTTTTTTAATTTCGGTGCGTTTTTTAATTTTAGTTGGCACCAAAGCAAATTCAACACAACTTTTTGTTCCAGTGTGAGAAAAAATCTTTGTACAATAAAGTACACCTGTTTCAATACCATTTCCTCCAACAGTGCAAACAATTCAACAGACCACAATAAGAGCAACAAGTAATGATGTTTATGACGTACCAAATCATATGCACAAGGTAAAACCAAAGACTATAGATTTATATATTTATAAATCTATAGTCTTTGGTAAAACGGTCTTGATAGTTTATGTATATAGTCTCCTATATGCAGACTTTCAAGGTTATTAATTTAATGAAAATAAAAATATTTGGTATTTTGTAAAGAAAAATTTTATTTTATAATTTTATTAAACTCACAACAAATAAAATCTTTTAATAAATAACTGTATTCCCAAAAACAACTTTGATAATAAATTTATAATTTTAAATAAAAAAATAAATTTTAGACTTGGTTTTTCTCTCCATTTCGGTGCGTTTTGAAATTTCAAAGTTAACTACGCTGCTGACGCCTGAACAACGCTTCCAAATTGTGAAATTCGGGCCCAAAACAAGATTGCCGTTGATCCAGATTTTCACAAGCGAATTTTGTTTAGCAGTGAAGCCCACTTTTGTTTGAATGGATACATCAATAAACAAAACTGCCGTATTTTTAGTGATGATAATCCTCAAGTGTATGTTGAGACACCGTTACATCCAGAAAAAATTACTGTTTGGTGTGCTTTATGGGTTGGTGGAATCATTGGTCCATACTTCTTTAAAAACGATGCTGGTCAGAACGCTACAGTCAATGGTGACCGCTACAGAGCCATGATTACTGACTTTTTCGTTCATCAATTGAACAACCATGATGTGCAGAAGCTGTGGGTTCAACAAGGCAGCGCAACGTGGACACAGCTCGTGCCACAATTGATTAATTAAAGGAAACGTTTGATAACCGCATGGTTTCATGCTTCGGACCCGTGAATTGGCCTCCAATATCGTTCGATTTAACGATTGACCACTTAGAGGACAACATTCGCCGCGTTATTGCTGATATACGGCAAGATATATTGGGAAAAGTCATCGGAAATTAGACCTCCAGATTAGACTACGTCCAAGACAGCCACATCCAGAAGTCCTTCATATAAAGTCAACTTCATGTCAATTTCATAAATTAATTTTTATTTTATTCTATTTTAAGGTTTTATACCTCTATAAAAAACACCGTATAACAATAGTGTGTTTATGTAAAGAATTATGCCTTCTTTGTAGAAGTTTTTCGAAAAAAGCAAATACCGAACATGCTTCCTGCAATTTATACAGAAAGATATAAAAAACTTTAAGAAAGGAAATCCGATTCTGTAAAGTTCTTGGTGAATTTCCGACATTTCAGCCTGTTCTTTCGAAAATTGCTATAAATGTTTGATCTGCCAGGCTTCCTCAGTATCATCCGAAAGGGTTGCCTCGGCTGTAGCAGTACCAGAGTCTTGGCAACATTTTTAAATCAAAGTTGTACCATATGTTAAGTGATATCATTGTGCCACTTATTGCATAATATAGGGCAAAGTTAAATAATATGGTGAATAACATATTCAATAGTATTGTATAATGGATGGGGTGCTTAAAAGTAAAACTTTTTCTTTTAAGCTAGAATTTTTTTAAACTTTTTTTAATTATAAGTCGTTTGCAATGGAATACTAGTGCTCCAATTTTATTTGATTATATTAAAAATATATATGATTGCACTTTACAATTCTATTATTCTAAGCTATAAAGTTTATTTCAAGGTCCAAAACACAGTAAATGTGTCAAATTAAAGAAACATATCATGATTTCCGTTATTAGCATTAGTGGAAGCTGCAAGGTAAAGGAAAGTGGAGTTCTTCGGTTTAGAATTAATACAAAAGAATATTTTCTAAATTTTCAATTCCACTTTCCGACTTAAATTTTCTACCATATTTTATATTCCATTTTGTTGTCTCTTTAGCACCTCACCTACTCATTTTAGTCGACTGTTTTTCATAAAGTTTCAAAATTCCTAGACAAGAGGGGCTCAAATATCTTTATCTCCTCCAGTACACAACTAGAGTTTTTCTTTTTCGGGGCTTCTTCATATCCCGGAAAAGCGGGATTTATCTTTAAATTTAATATAAAATATAATTAAATTTAATTTATTTGAACAAAAAAAAAAAAAAATAACAATTCATAATATAACCGGTTAACTTTTTCAACTTAAAAATTCTCGCAATTCTTGCACTATGACAAAATGGCGATGAAACTTCCAATCAACGCTATTTAGGTCTTAAAGGGCATTAAAATATATATAGCCATCGCTTTACATTCGTAAGTCAATGACCGGTTACCGTGGTGCCCCTAAAAGTTTAATTTGTTTTTGTTACAACTTACCACTTTTTGCTTTGTTTTTGATTTTTGAACTTTCAAAACATTTTAAAATAGCATTGGCATGATGGTGGCATATCAGCTTATGACACATGCTGCATACTTTACTGATTTTTCTTTTTCCTGGTAGTGTAGGGCAAAAGAAACATAAACCAACAATGGGCTTTCTTCTCAGAAGTCGGCTAGAGGTCGACGTCTGCTAATTTTTGGGGGTATCGGATTGACTGAATATCCGATTGGGATAAAAAGTAGAAAGTAATTTTACTATTTGCAGCTTGTTTGAGAGCCCCTGAAAAAAAATTATTTTCTTTGAATCGCATTAGCGTTTTCCTCATTCATCCTCCAGACATACAGTTTGTTGGTGAGAGAGGTATTGAGAACTCAGTTTCATGTAGTATGCAGTTCTGTTTTCAATTATGCCAACTTAGTGTTTTGGCACTATTTATGGTGAGTTTTGATGCCTCGAAACGCCAAAATTTTATCTTTAGTGCCAAGCTAAGAAAAAGCACTAACTTGGTCCTTTTTTGCTTTTTACAATTTTTATTTTTCTCTAAAATTTTTTCAATTTATTATGCAGTAACAATTTTGTTAAGTGTTAAAATATTCTTTTAGTATTGGAACTGTTTATAAAGTACGCTCACTAAAAAGGCATCGCCCAGACTTGCAATTTTTGTTGCAGCAATTCTTGAGTTTATTGGTACTCAGTTTCATGTACTCTGCAATCCTGCTTTGTTTTGTAAATCTCCCACCGGTTGTTAATTGTACTAAAAACTACACGCAGAGAAAAAATATGTTTAGATATGGTCACCTCCAACGAAACTATTTTTAGACAAAATTTTAAACATATTATTTTTAAATTTAACCATATTATATATATATGTAAAAACTATTGTAATAAAAACTATTTACATTTATTAAAGATGTAGACACTGTTTAAAAATAGGAAATTGTTTGGAAAAATAAACAACGAAGAGATATTTTTGGATAGAAGTCAACGATTTTAAAGATTCAATAGAATAAAATCCATTATTAGATTTGTCCAATTTTGTATTAAGAGTTTTAAGTTTGCCATACTCTAACGCGGATGTTGGAAGAACATTTAGTTCGATGAACTGCAGTAAATCCAAAATAAGAAACGGATTATCTTTGAACTCGTTTAATTCAATGCCTCACAATAAATATGAACTTCGAAATATACAACAAATCTAAATATTACTTAAAAACTGTTTTATGATCCAATTCAAACTTAACTTATGATGATCCAAATAATTTGGTCGATATTATTTTTATTGAAGATGCTAACAATAATTTTTAATAACACATTTAAAAATCTAAATATATTTATTATTGACTTTTCAGTAAAAATATACTGGTAATGAAAATTCAAGTGCGGTACCAGTAAAAAAAATACTGAAGAAGTACTGGTACTGCAAAGTGCCCATCTTTGATATATGTACCTTGTTCTTATAAAAACTTTTTTCTAGCTGTGTACATTTTTAGTTCTGAAATAAAATAACAATTTAAATGCGTAGTTTAGTTTATGTACGAAAATGGTATCCCAAAAACAACGTGTTTTGTGTTCAATTATCCATAAAATTGAAAAAAGGCTTAGTGCTTTTTTACGCTTTTTTCTCTTGAAATAGTGCTTCTTAGTGCTTTTTTAAATTTTAAAGTGCTTTTTGATCTAATAAAGTTGGCATCATTGTCTCTTTTGTTTTGAAATTCTCACACTATTTTACTTAAAGTTTGCTGTTGGTCTGCCATAGGCATTATTACATTTTGCGATTATATGCGCTGCATTCATTTTATATATCGTTACCTTAGTCGGAAAAAGTGCTAAGTCCACTTTTCGTCGAAATTGTGATTTTGATGTAGCTTGCTTGTATAATTCAAAATACATCATTTACAAGCAAAAATAATACCATTATTTTGTTTATTCTTGCTGAAATGCAGTGGTAGGCAAATATGATAAGTCCAAAAAAAATTTTCAAAAGTAAGAAATTATGCCAAGTCCTGTTGAAAGGAACAAATTTTTTTTTTTTAATAAAGTCTTTTCTTTTCAAGATGGATTATAAAGAATCAGAGCAATTTGGCAATAGCTACAATATTAAATATTTACTTTGCATTTCATATAATGAAGTGGAAGGTGGATAAGGTGCTGAAGAATTTTCGAGCATCTGGATGTACTTCATCGAACAAAAGGTCCTTTGTGAAAACGAGAAGCCGAAAAAAATTATTTTTCATAGTGACGGATGTACCTACCAAAATCGAAACACCATAATGAGCAATGCCTTGCTGAATTTAGCAGTTCAACAAAACATAACGATTGAACAAAAAAACCTTGGAAATTGGCCACACACAAATGGAAGCTGATAGTGTACACTCCATCAGTGAACGTGCAATTAAAAATAGAAATATTGCTGTCCCCGCTGAATATATTGATATATGCAGAACAGCCCGGAAAAAGCCTGAACCATACGACGTTGCATATTTGGACTTTTCGTTTTTTAAACCGGCCTGGACGAGGTAAAGGAGATCACAAGGTAACGGATATTCGTGCAATTAAATATACACCAAATTGTGAAATAAAGTATAAACTTCGTTTCATCGAAGAGTGGAGAAATTTACCACAGAAAATAAATAAAAATATAAAACCTATTTAAACCTATTCCACAACAAAAGAAGAAAAATAACGGCAAGAAAATATGAAGACATGTAATTTTTAAAACTGACTTTACCCAAGGACCATCACCATTTTTATGATGATTTACCTCATCTATGATTTGTTTTTCTAAATATTTTGTACCTATTTTTTTTTAACATAGGAAGATTCCGCTTAAAATAAATATACTATTGAATTCATCATAATCGTATAATTTTAAGCAATTGGATGTTCCCTATATCGCAAAAATATACATTTTTATTATTATTTATTACTTTTTCTTTAAACTAATAATTCTTATTCTTATTTATTGTTAACCAATTAATATTTTGCCTTTCAACACCAATAAAATAACTACATTCTTGTAAACACCAAATACATTTACTTTTTTAATAGTTTTATTGAGCTTTTTTGGTTACAAGGAACACCGCTGTAACGAATTATGCTTCATAAGGAACAATTCCTTATATTAAATTTCAGAAATAAAATAAAACATATTAAATGAAAATATGCTAAATCCCTACTAAAAAAATAAACTTTCAAAGAGCAAATGTGCTAAGTCCAAAAAAAGGCTATAAGTCCGCAAATGATTAATTTTAAAATCATACGACTACTGGTTGTTTAAGGGGATGGACTAAAGAAAAGAACAGCATTTACAGATTTTCAAAAAGTCTACTAAAAAAAAATTCTCAGTTTTTTGTCTCTCCTGAATAATTTGAAAAAATGGACTTAGCACTTTTTCCGACTAAGGTAACGATATGTTGTTGTTAATATTGTTTAATTCTCTTCAATGTGTGTGCACGCGTACGCAATAAAAGAGAAAGCGCGTATTTGTATATAAAACATAAAATGTATTTGTATATAAAACATAAAAAGGAGAAGAGGAAAGACAAGATGAAAATACAAAAATTTAAAAACTAGAATTTCATAATCTGAGCATTTTTTTCGGTGGAACAAAAATTGTAAGTCTGGACGATGATTTACTAATTGTTACTTTCGAAATTTCCTGAAATGTTAATTTTTCACTTTTGTCATCATCTCTTGCAGAAAGAGTACTTAGAGCATTTTCAGACTCTAATCCAATAGCTGCTCTGAATATAAAATCATTAAATACCTGGAACGGTTTTATGAAATAAATCTGGGTCATTCAAAAAATTTAAAATAGTATTCATTTTGAATCCTCTTCTTTTACTAGTTCGATATTTCAGAGCATCAAACATTAACTGGCTGTTCGCCTATATCGAACGTTAACGTTCGCATAGAAAATTACATTTAAAACAAAAACAATTTTTGAAATTTTGTTTTTGCTTTAAATGTTATTTACAGAGAAGACAAAAAAAAGCAAAAAACAAAGTGTTTACAGCAAAAAAAATATATAAAAAAGCACAAAAATTTAGAAAAAAAAGCAGCAAAAAAAGCATTTTTATTTTTTTAATATATACATTTAAATATAAAAAATTACAGTTATTCTATTTCTTCAGATTCGTGAAAACAGTTACAATAACCAATCATGTGGGCTTTTATATTTGTAAACGTCATTTTTCTTCGTCTTTCTGTTAAAAGTGAATTGTACAAGTAGAAACTTCTTTGCACGTCAATGGATGTTGTTGGAGCAAATTTATATTTCAAAATTTCATTTCGTCATCAGGTTTATCACCAGTTTGAAGAATGCTGTTTATTTGTAAAATTTGATTGAACCCCGGATTTCTTTGAAATACATACTGCATTAAATTTCTTCATATATATTTTTTCATGTAGATTCTCAAGAGCTTTTCGTACATTTGACACAATATTTACACTTTCGTGAATAGCTAACCCAACTGTTTGTAGCTTTTTTTATAGCTTCCGTATACATTTGAGGTATGTATTTACCTCGAATAGAACTTTCGCTTGGAACTGAAAAATTGGCGTACTTTTGAAAGATGTTTTTGAAACTGGGATGGCTTACTTTTTTTACTGGTATATTGGTCTCCAACAAAAATTTACATATATCTTCGTGAAATATATTAGCAGTAATAGTAACAGGAAATTCCGTTATAAGTTTTTGTGGACGATTTTCTTGGCAAGCAGCTAATTTGTGTTTTTTGTACTAAAATGTTGCTCCACATTGCACTTCTTTTCGCTATTAATTTTACTCGAACACACATTACAAAAAAGCCAATCTTTTTCAACTTTAAAAACTTCAGGATACAATTTTACCATTTTTAGCCAAAATAACATATTTGACTTTTCTTTCGGCTTACTTATTTTGTTTTAAACTCAAATAAGTATCATGGCTGTTTTTTTTTGGGATGGTAAGTTTATTAATTTTAGTTGTAATAAAGCGCCCAAAAACGTTGAGTCCACAACTAACATATTTTTGTTTTAACCCAGAAAAAAGTTGTCAATTATTTTTTTTTCTCATGTTTTCTCAAAAAAATATTTTTACGTAAAAATTATGTTAAAAAAGCTATTTTACAGCAAAAACATAGGAAAAAAGCAAAATAAGCACCATAATAACAAAAACAGCAAAAAAAGCAAATATGGGCAAAAACAGCAAAAAAGAAGCAAAACAGAAAAAAAAGCAAATTGGTCTTCTCTGGTTATTTACTATGCGAACGTTAACGTTCGATACCGGCGAACGGGCAGTAAACATTGCCTTACTTGTGGGATTTGATTGTATATCTTTTTCTTGACATAACTTAGACCGTTTAAATTTATTACAGTAGTAAAGTTGCCATATTAAATAAAAAAAATCCCTGGAATTCCCGCACAAATTTCCCGGGATTTATTTTTCCAAAAATGTGTGGGAAATCCCGTATGAAAAACACTATACAAAACACAACATTTTTATCTGTTGATAAGAATTTTTCATTTAACTCTACGTTCCTTAAGGTTTTTGTGGTAAATCAATTTCTGTTATTGGAGTAAAAAATGAGGAAGAAAATAACAACAACAAAAATACATTTTTCAATTATAAATCAATTTTCGATTAAAATTACTTTTTATGTTTTAAAATACTCCCTGTGTGTATTTTCCAACTACGCATTTTTCTTATATTTTTAGAAGTTTTCTTGCCTTTTTTTGTTGGTTAGAACAGGATGCTTTTCTTATTTTTTGTTCGTAATTCTTTCTCATAGTTTTCCTAGTTAACAAAGTCAGAAAAGATGGGGCGAAATGGGAAAAACAAAAGACTTTTATTTCGTGTGTAAAAATAGATAAAAAAAAAATTAAAGTTAAGAATTTGCTGAAAAAAGGTTCTTTTTATGATTTTAGCACATGTGAGTGTGTTCAGGATAATATACGTATGTGTGTGTTAACTTTTATGAATGTGAGTGTTTTAGTGAGTGGTTGGGGTTTTGCTGTTTAAAAAGAAAAACTTTTTCATTTAAGTTTTACAATTTCGTTGATTTTAGCGTTGATGGAATTTGTTTAGAAAATTAATGTTCATCTGTTATCGTTGATAATGGCAGTGATGATGATTTAACGATGACAATCATCAGGGCTAATTTTTAATGGTTTTGGCATAAAAAATATGCATTTGCATATTTTTCAAGCTTTCCTCAAAAATATATGCGGAGCTGAGTTACAAAACACGATACTCGCACCTAAAGTAATTTTTCACAAATCTCAAAAACCGTTTAATAAACTAAATGGGATTTTTTTAGCTGATATATTTTTGCTGTTTTATTGGACTGGCATTTACATGCTCTATTTTTGCAAAAGGAAAACTATTTTCCTGGAAAAATATAGCGACAACATCTTATTTTAAATTGCAAGCAGCGAGATTTGGAACTTTGCACCGCTAGAAAAGAGTTTTGGAATTAACTTTTCTACAAGTAGCTAGTTTTTTCTCTTGCAAATAATTCTAATCGGACCTTCTTTCCGGTCTAGGGTGTAAAACAGGATCATTGATAAAAATCAAATTATACTTTTAAATTGTAATATCGATCTGCTTTGTGTTTCTGAAACATGGTTTCATCATGAATCTGATGATGATATTCACAACCTTTTGAACTTTAATTTAATTCGTCATGACAGAAGATCTGGTGAAAGGGGGGGAGGAGTTGCTATTTATTATAAAAAAGGGTTGAAGTATAAAATTGTATTGAAATCTGATGTAGATAATGTTATTGAGTTTGTTGGCGTTGAGTTTCAGGGCTCTAACTCCACTAAATGTTGTGTGGTGTGTGTCTATAATCGTCATAGACTAAATGCACTCGACGACTTTTTTGAAAAGTTAAATTTGATTGCAATGGATTATGAAAATCTAATTGTATGTGGTGACTTTAATATAGATTTGTCGTGCAACAATGCAAGATCAAATCATCTGTTGGATGGTATGAATGGATGTGGCTTGAATGTAATTAACTCTTGCTATACCAGATTCGCGCCCAATGTTAATCCCGCTCTTCTTGACCTTATGTGTACGTCTAATAGCGCATTAACTATTCACTTTGATCAGTTTTCACTTGCCGGAATTTCAGACCATGACATGCTGTTTCTTGTTAATAATTTCGACCTGCACTGCACTGAAACAAACACTCACTACTATTCGCGCAATTATAGACAGATCAATGCACAACTTTTAAGCCTTGATGCGGCTAATGTAAACTGGAATGAATGCTGGTTCTATGAGAATATTAATGACAAATTAGCCTGCATCTCTAGAAACGTATTAATGCTTTTTGAGAAACATGTTCCTTTAAAAAGAATAAAAATTAGCAAATTTAATCAGCCTTGGTTTAATGAGGAAGTTAAATCTGCAATAAGGTTACGGAATAGACTATATGCCATTTGGAAGAATAGACCGTGTGGGTTTAACTGGGAGAGGTATAGGTTAGCCAGAAATCGAGAGCATGTTGTTACTAAAAATAAGAAATGTGATTACTTTAGGAGTAAATTGAACACAAATATTTCGTCTAGTGAGCTATGGAAAAATTTTGAGCAACTTGGTTTGAGAAAAAAGAAAAGTGAATGTGATATATGTCCAGAGGCCATGAATCAATTCTTTCTAAAACCATCTGTCGTAAATAGTACTGATAACTACCATGTTAATCCAAACATTTTATATGAGGGTGACCTGTTTTCCTTCAGCACTTTTAGCACTGAGGAGGTTGGCAGATCAATTTCGGCAATTAAGTCCACTGCAGTTGGTTATGACGGGATAAGTATAAAATTCATAAAGCTCATTTTACCATTCATACTCCCTGCAATTACTCATTTTTTTAACCACATTGTTACATCATCAACATTTCCTAATGATTGGAAAATTGCTAATGTTATTCCAATCGCGAAAAAGACTCAGCCTACTGGTTCCGAAGACTATCGACCTATTAGCATCCTACCATCTCTTTCTAAAGCTTTTGAAAGATTGGTTTCTAACCAAATTGTAAATCACCTACAATGCCAAAACCTCTTATCTGAGAATCAATCTGGCTACCGCACGGGGAAAAGTTGCGCTACTGCCATAGTAAAAGTCTTGGAGGATATTCGTCCATATTTTGATAAAGGTGAACTTACTATTGTAGTTCTCATTGATTTTTCAAAAGCTTTTGATACTGTCAACTATGATGTGCTATTACTTAAACTGAAAAAGTACTTTGGTTTTAGCAATTATTCTGCCAATCTTATCAGATCATATCTTACGGATCGCTACCAACGAGTTAGTTCAAAGTCGTCATTCTCAACAGTTAAACCTGTGTTATCTGGAGTTCCACAGGGATCAATACTTGGCCCTTTACTCTTTAGCATGTTTATTAATGACATCGTTCACTGTTGTAAAAATTCTAGTATTCATTTATATGCAGATGATGCTCAAATTTATCTTTCACGGCCTGTGGGACTTACAGAGGACTTAGTTTTTCGTCTTAATGAAGATCTTAATGAGATTTGTGAATGGTCCATCAAGAACAATCTTAAAATAAACACATCAAAAACGCAAGCTCTTTCCATTCATGTAAGGGGATACCCTGGAAATATCTTGCCAGAAATTTGTATGCATAATGAAGTTGTGAAATATATTAGGGTTGTGAAAAATCTTGGTATTGTTATTAACTCTGAACTTACCTGTAAGGACCATGTCAGCTATTCCATTACTAGAATGTATAATGTTCTTAGGAAACTATGGTATTCATCGGCATTTATTACGAGTGATATAAAACTCAAACTAGTTAAAACTCTCATAGTTCCCATCATAACATACGGTGCTATTGTTTTTGGCGAACTTGATGCAACTTCAAAATATAAATTACAGAAAGTCATCAATAATTGTGCCAGATACGTGTTTAACAAAAGAAAATATGATAGAATATCTCAGTACTCAATACAGATTCTGGGATGCAGTTTGACATCGTACCTAAATATACGTAACTTAGTTTTTCTTCACAGGGTTATATATTCGCGTGAACCTGGTTATATTTTCGAAAAACTATGCTTCTCTAGATCTGGTCGCACTTCTAACCTGATTATACCCAACTATAGCTATTTATCGTCCTCAAGATTGTTCTTTATTAGTTCTGTGAAATTATGGAATAACTTACCCAATTATATAAAAGCCGATCCCCGTGCATCGTCTTTCAAAATGGCAGTCAAAAAACTTTTTAGTAATAAGTAATTAATTTTCTTGTTCATATGATTATTTTGTTTATATAATTTAAAATTTTTGTTTTTTTTTATCTAGTACTTAAGTTTATTATAGATGTAATTCTATTAAATATTTACATTTGTTTGAGGTGCTTTAAGAGACTTCGAGTCTTATTTGTACTAATTATGGTTTAAATAAATAAATAAATAAATTTTTTGCTGGGTCCTTTTCTTTCATATACATTTTCTTATATCGAAATTTTTAGCAAAAACTAAAAGAAATTACATCAGGTTAAGTTTATCTGAAATAAACGGTTAGTGCTGGTTTACACTCTTCAAGTTTAAGCCGTCAAGTCTTGAGTTTTTAGGAGAGAGAAGAAAATAAATGGCATTATCTTTTCCCTTCCCTCCTTAAGGCAGACGACTAGATGGCTAAAACTTGAATAGTGGGAACCAGCACTTACTAAACCGTTTTGGATGTGTTGTTTTTTAGTGATTTATTTAAAAATTCATTAAAACAACTAAAAACTACTTTAATGCCCCTATGGAAAGATATAAGCGATGCCTTGTGTGCTGTACATAAAAGTTTATCCGTAAGTGAAAGCGTAAAAGAAAACGTACAAAATATTTAAAGTAAAATATTTTTTGAAAAACTTAACAAAATTTTTAATCGAAATGTTAAGGCGCAACTTTAATATGCATGAGCTAGCTTTTAATAAAAAACCTTAGCAAACTTCTTAAACTTTTACTAATATCAACAACATTTGGCGACAGGGTCAATGTCAGGGGTCAGGGATAGGTTGATCGATAACGCCGCTAGCCCAATATCTATACGAAACAGTGATTTTTTGTTATGCATGTGCTCTCGATCGTATTTAGATTATTATCGTCCCAAATCAATTTTGTTTGTTGACGTACTCATTCATCCAGAAGAAAGGGGCCTCATCGCGGTCAGTTGCCAGCAGGGTGCACTTAGCGAGCACACATCGTTATCTCTGGTAATTTACCTTTAGCTGCTGGGTCTATAGATTTTGTACGGGTGCAAAACTTGCCAAGTTATAATCTGCGCAAGGCCGACTTCTTGTTGGCGACGCCAGATCTTAAGTTTGCTGAACCAGAGAACCCAAAGTAATTCAATACGGTGTGAATAGCCCTTCCAGTAGAACGATTTTTTTGATAAAACAAATTAATTATTTTCTCATATAATTTGACAAAACAGCCAGAATAAAGGTCAAGCAATTCGACGAAGATAGGTTCAGCAATATGTACGCTATTAATTGTCAAAGTTCGAAAGTCCCTGTTGCTAGACGCTCTGCTAATCTTACACCCAATGTAAATTATTCGGCGGAAATGGCTAGGGGACGGATTTCACGACGAACTAGGGGGTATCGCTGGAGTGATTCTAGTCGATTTACTGGGGCTTGTCAGGGAAGTGGTACGGTTGTTTCTGATGAGGGGACTGTAAGGGGAGGTTTTTGTGCTTAATCTTTCTATCAATTCTTTACTTCCTCTTTTTCTGTAATTCTCTTTTTCTTCTTCCTCTGTATCGAAGGGATTCACAACAGACCGCATAGGCCTCCAAGTGTAGGTGTGCCCTTGGGCTCATAACGCTTCTTACCAAACCTAAGGTAACATAAATTATTCGGCTTAATTTTTCTAAAAATTATTATAATTTAATCTTATAAATACTTTCCTAAAATTAGAACTTGAAAAAAATAAGTCTTGACTCTACAATTAAGCCATTCCGCTTTAATGTTTTTAATTCCCATTTTTTCCGAAATCGGAGAGAACTGCTACTTAACACATACTTTTCTGAATAAAGTAAATATTTTTACTTTAGAATAGGATATTTGCATTAAATAAAGAAAAATAATTAAGACAAAACTCGTAAGATTTAGTACGTGCGATTATTTTAAATGCACAAAATTGGTGTTTCAAAAACGGCAGTTAAAGTAGTAAAAGTCATAAAATTGTGCTTTTTCTACGACTTTCATTTTAACAACAACAGCAGCAGTTTGTTTTAGTAAAATAAAAAATTCGAAGTATAAGAAACTTGTTTTTTTACTGCAGTTTTTTAAACACTGCACAAAATTTTAAAAGTGCGCTTAGAAATTAAAGTACACAGGATTTTCGGCAATTCGGTTTAAAAAATGACGCATAAATTAGCTTCAGAGTTTTTATTTTTATTTTTTTGATAAGTCTTATTGTATAAAGGTATAAATATTCTTAATCATTTCATAAAATGTTTTCTCCTTCAAAACATAAAAAATACAAAAATATGATATTCTTTTGCAAGTTGACTTTTTAATTGATTTTTAATAAACGATGCACATCAACAAACAAACTGACAGACAGACGACGGGCAGGCAACCAGAGTTACAAACATTTTGACTGAGAAGAGTGTTGATGTCTGTACGTGGTGGATCCTTTGCGTCAATTTTGTGAAAAACGTTTCTTGATTTTACTGCATGGAGTGAATGACTGAATGGACTGGACTGACTTAAAGAAATTGAGTGACTATAAAGCATGAATTATGAACGTTGTGAAAATTATAATGATTTCGTTAAATTTTATATTTTTAATGTTTGACATTTTATGACACTGAAGGTGGAGGACACAATCCCAACCAAATACCTGTATCTTTTGTTTTAAGCACCAATATAAAGAGTCATTTACATTTCTATTTGAAAGCAGTCGTACACCGTACCTGTGTATGTACATATTTATTTTGATATTGGTCACTTCCAAGGTAAAATGTGAGCATATAGATGCAGCGATAATAAAATAAAACATAATGTCAAATCATATGCAGCACATGCTGCATAAAGTTTCTAGTGCAAAATGCTTTCAATCACATACTGGGTCGGTCATTAAGTCAATCAGAAAACAATCCATTTCAGTTTTTATTCAGAATGTGAGAGGACAAGGTTGCCATTTCGTTATTATGATTGTTATAATACAGGTTTGATATTTATTACTTTAAAATAAGAAGAAAAGAAAACAATTAAGAGAGCTATATTTTTTTAAATGGCCTTTACTACGCAGAAGGTATGTCTTCTATCCAATATATAAAGGATAAAATAATGGCGTTAGCAGTTTTTTTCGGAAAGTATCTATTTGCGTCAATAACTTTTTTGTATATTTTATATGCATGTTAAAGGGCCATTATTACAACTTACAAATATTTATTTTTAGGATGCTATTTGACATTAACCTAAAAAGTTACTGATAAGCTAACAGCAGGTTTATCCTCATGGTTACTTTACAAGTGAACTTTATGCAAGAACTTGAAGCAGGATATTTTTTGCTAAGAATATGGTAACTTCAATGTCAAATTAAATTATTCAATTATTTAGCTTTGACGTTTTTTTTAAAACACAATTTACCCCAAAAAACCAAACATTTTACCATAAAAAACACAAATATCAAGAAAAATTTACTTCTGCTTTTAATTAAAGAAATAAGCAAACGTAAGTCGTTGCCAATACGTATTTATAACAACCAAAATTGGGCGATATCTACTGCAATGTTGCCACAGTATATACATAAATTACATTACTTAATGGTCAGTATATTGGTCACGATAGCTTTGTTTAAAGTTGACTTTATCATTAGGTTGTAATAATGGCCCTAAGTGTTTTTCGAATATTTTAGTTATATGTTAACTACCCACAAGAATGGAAAGTATCCTTAGTTACAATGATACCTAAGCCAGGGAAGGATCCTACAAAAGTTGAGTCATATAGACCTATAAGCTTATTGTCTAATATATCAAAGCTGTTTGAAAAGCTGTTAGTGTCAAAATTAGCCCCAATTTTAAATGTAAATAGATGTATTCCTAACCATCAATTCGGCTTTAGAAGAGAACATAGCACAATTGAACAAACCCATCGTATAGTAAACGCCATAAGAAAAGCCTTTGAAGAAAAAAAATATTGTTCCGCCCTCTTTATCGATGTTTCTCAAGCTTTTGATAAAGTCTGGCATGAAGGGTTATTACATAAATTGAAGTTAAACTTACCAGTAAACACACACAAGCTGTTAGAAAACTACTTAATCGGTCGAAGGTTTATAATTAAAGAAGGTGATTTTATAAGTTCTCCTCAGCCAATTGACGCTGGAGTCCCTCAGGGAAGCATCATGGGCCCACTGTTATACTTAATATATACCTCAGACATGCCAACAAATAACCACACCCTAACTTCAACATTTGCTGATGATACAGCTTTTTTAAGCGTACACGAAAACTGTCATGAAGCATCTCGCTACTTGCAGAATCATATATTTGAATTGGAAAAGTGGTTAAAACAATGGAGGATAAAGGTCAATGACCAAAAATGCCTACATATAACATTCACCTTGCGTCGGAAGTCATGTCCCCCTGTTAAAATCAACAATCAATTAGTGCCCCAGCAATCGCATGTAAAATATCTTGGTATTCATCTAGATCGGCGCTTAACATGGAAATGCCATATAGAAGCAAAACTAACACAAATGAAACTAAAAGCAATTCAAATTAATTGGCTTATTGGAAGAAATTCTGTTCTTAGCCTCGATTGCAAACTCCTACTCTACAACTCTATATTAAAGCCAATCTGGTGTAACGGTATTCAGCTATGGGTCACTGCCTCGGCCTCAAATATCGAAAAAATTCAAAGGCGCCAAAATAAACTTCTTCGAATAATCACAGTCGCTCCCTGGTATGTTAAAAACTCTAATATTCACAAGGATCTCAATGTGCCATTTGTAAAAACTATTATTACGAAGTACGCAGCAAAATATTTAAAAAGGCTTGAGTCGCACCCAAATCCACTAGCTCGAAATATTTTAAATGACAGCGGCCACTCTAGATTAAGGAGAAGAGATACTGCAGGACTCATCCGACGAGAAGACCGCTAAAAATCTACATATGTGAATAGAAACCGTGAAGAGAAAAATTTTCGTCTAGCATTGGCAGGACAAAAATAAAGTATTAGTATAAGATTTGATTAATTATTGTTAGTTCATATTTAATATATGAAGATTCAATAAATAAATAATGAAAAAAAAAAAAAAAAAATATGTATATGATTTTATTATGTAAAGTAAAAAAACCGATTCGATTTTAAAAACCTTTAGGGAAAACAACAATAGAAATTTTGACTTCACTTTTGTTTCCTATGCATATTTTTCTAAACGAATTCTTTGTTTTCTATTTTTTATGCTAGGAATACTACTGGGCTGTACGTCGTAAGTACGTAGGACGTAACGGCGCAAATTTCTAAAAACAGGCTCTATTTACCCACAGTTCCATCGTAGACGTATTTTGTTAAAAATGTTAAAAAAAATCCAATTAAATTGTTGTATGTTTTTTCCTTCTTTTTATTTTTCTTCACATATTCTATTTGAAAACACAAAAATTATTTCCTTTTATATTTAAAACATTTTTTTATGACAGTGGCACAGTGGCTGAAAATCGTTTTTCATCGGCCAAAAATCAGTAACTTTTGAATAGATAGAGATAATTTTGTAATTTTTTTTACCGGAGAGAAGACTTCTTGAGCTTTCCTGCAGTTTTTTGCAGTCATTTTATTAAAATCGACTTAGCAGTTGTTGAGAAATTCAAGGTCAAAGTTGAATTTTTCATGTATTTTAGCATTAAGAATGAAAATGCTTTTGATAGAGATTGAGAATTGTGGTATTTTTTTATTCAAAAAGGGGGATGTTTTTTAGTGCACTGTTTAAAAAAACTTTTTAACCTGCATAGCTGTCAAATTCCATTATGATATTTTTATTAATGTCAGATTTATAGAACGTCAAACCTTAAAATTACTATTTTTACTCATATTAAAAGCCCTTTCTCATTTACACTATCAGTGTGACCAGATCAAATAAAATTTTACAGCTGAATCTGGCATTAGACATTGCCAAAATATGCTAAAAATAATTTTAAAAAATCCTAAAAATTATGCTAATTTTTTTTAAGATTTTTGTTAAAAATTTATTGACAGTATGAAATTTTATTCGAAACCAAATATACTTTTTAGACTTATTTTTTAACGAAATTGAAATAAATGGTTATATTTAAACAACTCGGTAGATTTTGGTAAATCATCATATGAATAAAAATATGTAGCACAGGTAGTTGACATTCAATTTTAAGTTTAGGGGGTCTGCAAACCCCTAATACATGCAAAATGTGAACGATTTTACTTTTATGATATGTTAACAGTATGTACTGTTGGCCTTTTATGTTGTTGTAGTTTATATTTGGTTCGGCTTGAGGTCGTTTATTATAAATAAAAAAAACAATTTTGATTTTATTTTTTAATATTTCTGTATCCAATATTTCAAGGCAACTCCGTTGATCATCTTCAGGGGATCTAATCAAAAATATATACACAAATTTATTGTTTATAAATTATTAGAAAAAACACCAAACAACAAATCACAAATAACAATAAAAACATATTTATTTAAATAAAAAACCGTTTTATGATATATAAAGTTATTGAGATAATTTTATTTCTTAAAGCTTAGGAAAATATGAATAGCCTATTTCCAATGTGCGAACGAATTCTTTCGTTCGCATAACTACATTGAAAACAAAAACAAAGTCTAAAAATTTGTTTTTGTTTTCAATGTAGTTATACGACAGAAAGAATTCTTTCGCACATCGGAAATAGGCTAGAAGTCTTACAATTATTAGTTTTAATTTTTCATTTTTCATATTTCATATTTTTTTTTTTTTTTAGAATTGTTATATAAATTTATGAAATTTTATTTAGGGTACAACTATTTTTAATCAAAATTTTTTATTTTTCGAATTTATTCTATGAGGTAAATTTCAGTTATGTATTTTATAAAGCTTTTTGTAATAATTATATTCCTTAAATTTTTAGGAATGACTTTATACACTACCAGACTATTGAAAAAAAATGTTGAATATAATAAAGTAGCTTATGAAAATAAATAATTCCCAGATTCTATTTGTTTGGCTTTTTTTTGCTATATCAAATTTTGCAGCTAAATAAAAATTTTTAATGCTAAATTTAGCTGCAAAAATGCCAAAATGGCCACACTGTACACTATAAAAATAATAATTTTAATGTGGGACGTTCCATGAATCTGACATGGATAGAGATATCACAATGATATAGAGATATCACAAATTTTGAGGTAATGTAGACCGAAAAGATCTTAAAACAGTGGACTAAAAAGCATCTCCATTTTTGGTTAAGAAATACCTCAAATTCCTTATCCCGGAAAACGCTTTTAATAAAAGTATATCAATACTGTCACTATTTACCAATCAATATTGATCAAACTTTTCGAGAAAATTATGGACACATTACAAAACATTACTGTTCTAATTTTATACAAATCGGTGTGTTGAATTATTATAATTTTTTACTTAAATTAATTTTTTTTGTTTGAAATATTAAATTTTTTTTTTTTTTTTTGGACAGGTCATGCGGGAGAAACAAATGTCAAATTTACTAAAAATTGCTTCTACAAGCATACTAATAATATTTTTTCTTATCAGCGAAAGAACATAGCCATCTTTTGGTGAAATAGTAAAATGGAGTATTCATATGTATTACCTTTATACACTTCGAGTATACACTATTCTTATAGAAAAATGCATTAGCATTTTAAAATACAACAAGCCATTGCTCTGCATTCTTACCAATATAAAAACGTTAAGTTTGATATTAAACATAGTCCACCCGATTGAAAACCTCGAAAAATCGTTAAAAAAAAGCAACCCAATAAATCTGTTTTATCCGAATATATCTAAAGGCAAAGGAGATAACCTAAACATTTAAGCGCATACTTTTTGTAGGTCAGCTTAAGTCTAATTTTTGTGCAATCCATAAACATATATATTTTTCGAGAAAATTTAAAAGTTTGATTATCCGAGGTAACCAATTTTAGAGGTCCACAAGTCAATCTCCCGGCACTCTATGGACCCGTGTTCTTTCAAATCAACTCGATGACAGTTTCAAGAATTATATCAGCTGCAGAATTATTTTTCAAAACAAAGCATTTGTAAACCAATTTGTTATACTTCAGTCAAATAAAACGATAAAAAAAATGTTGCGAGTAGTTTCATTAAATTGAAAAAAGTGTTCAACAGACAGTTGCAAAAGTATATATGGGGCTAAAGAGTACACTTTCAGCTTACTGGTGGTACTAAAATCTCTTTAATCCCTTTAGACCCTAACAAATTCTACTCCTCTTAAATTCGGATTTAGCTAAAATGTAGAACCTGGGGAAACATTTAATAACACATTAGGAATAAATGATACAGTGATGTAACGAGCCATTTCTTAAAGACAACTATCCAACTTATATAACAAAAAAAAAATTTCGACCCCTTGTTGGTAACAGTTCGCGAAAAATCATAATTTAGTTCTGATCAAATTTACAAAAATTAAATTTTTTCTTTATTAAATAAAATAAAATATTTGCTTCCAGCAGCATTGCCACACCCACAATTACCAATATTTTAATCTAGTTTTTTGGATACCTTAGTTCTAATATGTTTGCTGTCGAATGACATTAAAATTTTTGATGGACTTTTGGCCGATAAAATTAAATTTTCAGCAACAGTGTGCCGTACGCTACTACGTTAATACGGTGCAATTGTGTTCTACGGTAAAACACACAAAATTTATTAAAGGTCACAATAATATGTTAACATACATATTTAATATTTTGGCAACTCTATATTAAAATCTTTAAATTCACATACTGGTAACAGCCATCATCACTAACATCAACAATAACAAAAACAAGAACAATATTTTGTATTAAAAAAAAATCTTGATTTGTTATATGAAGTCACAGCGAGAACAGAGCAGAGCTCTATAGAACATCAGCCAGAAATCACATTCGTCATAAAGATATTTACGAGCTTTGGCAATTAATAAATTTGTGGTAACTGCCAAATAAATCTCACTAAAACTTATACATACAGCGTTCGAATACTGCCTGCATCATATAACTGAAATAAAAACAACAACATTTTTATAACTACGAAATCAAGTGTGGCAACATGCACTTTTCCAATGTTCGAGTACGAAGTCTCTTTCGGATAGCTTGTTGTTTGTTGTATCTGACAGTTTAGGATGCATTTCAGTTCTGTTTAGTTGGTTTCATTTTTATTTTGTTTAAGGAAATATCTATGTTACCAACAACAACAACAATACTAATAGAGAAAAATATTCATAAGAATGTGTGTATGAATTCGAAAATTGTATGTACATTTTTTTTGTTAATTTATTTGAAACTAGAGTGTCATAAACCAACAATCCACCTTTATTTCTTACTCGTACTATTTGTTGTTGTTTTCAGACTTTTATTTAATACAAGATTTGATCCATTCATAGTGGTTCTATGTATGTACTATATGTGGTGAGTATATGATACGATACATTCATCTAGTCCATCTATACATCCATCCATACAACCATTCATTCTATAGTTGTATATTTTATGCATTTATCGTATCTTGCTGTGAATTATTACCGCTGTATTATACTTTATAGTTCTTTTTATTTATTTATTTTTATTAATTTTTTTTGTCTATTTTGCAGTCGCACTTCTCATAATATTTTTTTTTTTTTTTGTTTGTATTTTTTTACATTAAACAATAGGACGACGAATTATTATGGTTAATAAAATTATGAGTCATAATAAACAAATAAAAATTAAACAAACAAAAAACCATTACGTTTATAATTTAATGATTTTATGATGGCGCCATGACCCCCATGGTTGATGTTAAATTTAAAAATTGTTTCAAAGGGGTTTTATTATTTTTATTTTTCGTGCCTACGCTTCTATATAGTTGAACGTTAAAATATTACTAGTAATAATCATTATCTTCAGTTACAGACTACAAATTCAAATATTTATTTTTTATTTACAAACACAAGATATTTTTCATAGGATCTAAAATAAAATCTACATACATCTGTATATAAATTCCATGGTGAAACGGTTATGCAAAAGTGAAGGAAAAAATATGTGAAACTGCCTAAAATAATTGCCCACCATCTCGTTTAGGAGAATTAACAGCAATTAATGTTGTTTTGAAACCAAATTTATATATTGTTGGCATTTCATAATGTCCAATGTCATCATAGGTGCGATCCCGTCCTTTTTGGGTAATGTTCGGTAAAATGAGAGTTAACAACAATTTCTCTCACGAATATAGAAAAATGTACAAAAGTACGGGAACAATAAAAACCAAATTTCAACCCCAAAAGAATTCGTTAGGAAGAACAATGTAAAAATAAATATATATATATATGACACATTCGCATGTTCTTACATTTTTTAACATTTTATATTGTTTATTTTATTAATATTTTTTATTTAAATTCTTTTGGCAATACTTCTTTGTAGTTTTTTGTTGTTTATTTTTTGACACAGCTGATTGTTTAACAATATTCCCAATCAGACCAAATAAAAAGTACGGGCTACTTTGTGCAAGAAGAAAAAGAATATTTTTCTCTTAAAAGCTCAAGTAACGTTTAATTCACTTGATTAAACGTTTAATTCACTTGATTATATTTTTAATTAAAACTAATTTTATTTTTGATCAATGCTTTTATTGGGGCAAAATTTTTGGAGAATTTTTGCTGTGTATGACACTTTTAAAAATTTCTTTAGGTTCATGGACATTCCGACACTTTTTGTTGTTATTTCACTTGCAAATATGTCGCAATGTCCAACAAAAAAAAAATAACGCTTTTTTTTAAATACTTTTCTTTTTGATTTGATATTAAGACTTTTAGAACATGTGGAGCTAAACAGGTGTAGCCCCACAAGGCATATAACATATTTTGGAACATCCGCAGTCTATCGAAAGCTTCCTTAAACTTCCTCTGTCTACCTGTGTAAATGTTTGGCCGAATTTTAAAGCTTTAGTGAGCGAACGCGGCGTTTATTGTACCATAGATTAAATTGCTTGCGACGATCGAAGGCTGAATATAGGAAAAAACTTTGGTAAGCGAAGCCACCTAAATAACCAAATGTCGCCGAGCTCACGAGCCTCAATTTCTGGCAGCGGCATAATTTTTAAAGAAATTTGGACCGATGATTCCACCGGCCCACAAACCACACCACCCCGTTGTTTTTTCTGGATAAAGTGGCAGCTCTTGAATCTCTTCAGGTTGCTCTTTAGCGAACGCGGCGTTTATTGTACCATAGATTAAATTGCTTGCGACGATCGAAGGCTGAATATAGGAAAAAACTTTGGTAAGCGAAGCCACCTAAATAACCAAATGTCGCCGAGCTCACGAGCTTCAATTTCTGGCAGCGGCATAATTTTTAAAGAAATTTGGACCGATGATTCCACCGGCCCACAAACCACACCACCCCGTTGTTTTTTCTGGATAAAGTGGCAGCTCTTGAATCTCTTCAGGTATGCGGCAATTTTGTTTGTTTACATACCCATTGAGCCAGAAATGGGCTGAACAAAATTTGCCTCAAAGACGTCGGATCTTCTTGGAACTTTTCAAGAGCCCATAGAGCGAAGCGATGTCGCTTGGGAAGGTCGAGCGGCTTCAGTTGTTGCACAAGCTGTATTTTGTACGATTTCAATTTAAGATCTCGGCGTAAAATGTGCCAAGTCGTGCAATACGTCAGTCCGAGTTGCTGCGAACGGCGCCGAATCGACTCTCCACAATTAAATTTTTTACTAACTTTGCCTCTGCAAAAGAATTTATTATATCAATTAACGGACTTGTATTTTCAAGTCAATTAAGAAATTAATTGCATAAACTAAAAAATACATATCATATACACAAACATTTAAATTTTTGTATTTTGATTAAAAAATTAATTGCAGCAAGAAAAAATTAATTGGGTTGTTCACGAAAGGTTGGTTATCGGGTTATATATATATTTAGTTATATTCACAACAACAAAATACACTTATTTAAATTTTTTTTGAAATATATTTTGTTGCTGTGAATATAATTACATAACCATATAACCTGATAATCCGCCTTTCGTGAACAACCCGAATGTACACCAATTAATTATTTAATTGAACAATTTTTTGTGTGTTAATATTTATACCATTAAAAGTAAAGATAAATATAAATCATTATATAATTTGCTATTGTGAACGATTATTGGTTGTGTCAGATGAAGCCAAAAACGAACGTGTAAAAGCAAAAATTATAAGCCTTCTCTGTATTTGTTATTTTTGACAGACATGTGCAATTACATATGGATCTTACAACTGAGAAAGATACTTCAAATTACATGTCGTCTAAAGTCACCTTAAAAAGCATATAAATAATGATAAAATCTTTTGGAAAAATTTAGTTTTTAGCGACGATAGTAAGTTTAACTTATTGGGCTGCGATGGAAAACAAAAAGTTTGGAGCAAAAATAATGAAGTGCTGCAACCCAAAAAATTGATGTCTACAGAAAAATACGGATAAGGCTCATTATGGTTTGGGGTTGTACCAAAACAATTGCATTCTACATTTTTAGTAGCAATTTATATCATTCACTGAATGACAATGAAATATTTATACAAAGTAAATAACCACAATAATTATTTATCTCAGCCAGTATCTCGTATTACTTTATATTTATTAAATCTTGTTTAAACTGTAAGAATATAAAAAACCTTAAAAACTCTCCATTGTTACATAAATTATACCAATTTTGCTGTAGTACATAGTTGAAAAAATGGAAAATTTCCCTTAAATGACACATGATATTGCCAGGTAAAAATTTTAGATAACATTCATTATATAAAAAAAATACATGCAAGGCACTAAAATCTTGTAAGAATCTTATTACAAAAAATAAATAAGTAATACATCCCACCAGATACTAAATAGAAAAATTGTCCCAATAACCAGACTCATTCAAATAAGAAAAAAGAACTAAACAATTCTCAATGGGACAAATAAAACAGTGGGATAAATAAAAAAGAAAAAATATCTAACAGGATATAGTGCTATTTGATAATCAAATTGGGAGAATATAAACACAGATGCATGCAATTGTAAATGAAATAAAAATATCCTTGAAAATACACACACAAAAACAATAACTAAATCAGCTCAATTTACATACAAGAAATAAATTCTTTGGTCGAGGAAATCGAAATACTCAAAAACTTAAAATAAATCAAGAACTTGAGTCTGTTTTTGAATGATACACGTAAATAAAAAAATAAGATTTATAGAATAAAAAAATATCCTAAAAAAGAATTTATTTATCTGTAATAGTCATACCTTGAGTATGAGTTTCAATAAGTTTTTTTATTGTGTACGAGTAACTTTTCTAGGAAATGACACGCTATGTGCCCCATTATTTAAAAAACGAATCTATTCTATAGTCATTTAAAAATTTATTTTTTGTGATTGATCACTGAGCAAGTGTATCCATATTGAGTGACAATAATGGTGGTGGTTGAGGGAAATGTCTTTTGTCTTTTTTTAAAGACAAAGGGGAATTTTCATTCTGTACACTTTATTCACACAGGATACAAAGTTAAATTTACCATAATTTGTGATGTGATGGTAAACCATTTTTTTTGGAGGGGGAGGAATTGTGGTTACATTGTTTTTTTTTATTTTAGAATTGTATTTGAATTTTTATAGATCGGTGAAATTGAATGGGTCAGCAACGACTGAGTGCAACCATAGCGATAAGGTCGAAATAAAATTATTTAAAAATCTTAATTTAATTTGTAAAATTTTCTAAAATTTTATCCCCAACTAGAATTTAACTTCTTTAGCGTCTCCCTTTCTTTTGTGAACATATTCTTATGGCAAAGTTTATGTTTCTAGGTTTTATCACAAAAGTATCGACATTTTTCCTTTTATAGGTTCTCATTCACTCAAGACCCTGCACCTATAATTTTATTTTTTTAAGTTAAATATTATAGAAAATTCATACGGTACACATGTAGAACGGAAAGCACGAAATTTCATTTCCCGTACTTCGCCTTCTTGATACTTTTTTCCTCTCAGTGCACACTGGGTAATTTGAGCTACTTTTTAGGCCAACATTAATTACAGCCAAAGCTTTGGACCGATGTGACAGAAATTTGGAATTAAATAGATTCTCATGAACACGCGGCTAAGTTTTTTAATTTTTGTAACAGTGGGAATTTTAAGGGTATCCACCATATGAAAAAAAATTAAACGACTTAGGCCCTAATCATGTAAAACGCAGCGCAACGCCAAAAAATAACATTGAAAACACAAACAATATCATAAATATTTTGTCATTTTGTTGTTGCTTTCTACAGAAATTCACATTGCGTTTTAAGATTTCAAGCGCTGCAAACGGGGCGTTGAAAATTTTAAAACGGTACATGAATTTCTACAGAAAGCAACAACAAAATTACAAAATATTTATGCCATTGTTTGTGCTTTCAATGTTATTCTTTGGCGTTGCGCTGCGTTTTACATGATTAGGGCCTTAATATCTCGAGAACGATCGGATAAATTATTGTAAACAAAATGGTGATAAGCTTTGAAAAGTCGTTTAATTCTTTGTGGGGGTTTCGTCACCTTAACGATAAATTTTTGCAAAATTCAGAATTATTTTTTTAACACTTTGCATTAACAAAAGCTTATGCCAAGTTTATTGATATGGAAAAAGTAATTTTTTTGGGGTGAAGTTAGAATTATACGTTTTGTCGCAATAATGTCCACCAAAACATTTTTTTTTATTTAATTACTTACTATATCCTTTCGTCCCCATATTATGCACAATTTCCTTCTTTTTGTTTAATAACAGATAAAAAACGTTTTGACTTATATCAAAATTATACTTTTATGCTGCACTTAGCACGTTGTTGCCCAAAAATCAGCTGATATACAAATCTATTATTACGTCCGCCAAGATAGCAACGAAAGTTAGCAACTGCGGAAATCAAATATCAAGGTATTTAGTGGGAACGCCGGAAATTAAAATGAAGGGATTTTTTTTTTGGATATAATGATTTTAGAAATTTATTAGTTTAATTAAAAAAATAATACATAAGATACTAGTGTCCGTGCTTAAAGTCAACTTAATATGGAAGAATACCACTTAACAACTAAAAAACATCAGCCTCGGAAACATCCTCGGAGCCGTTCCAGAGAAAATTGGGTTCATCCAAAATGGCCAGTAAAAATCGTTGCTGATTTATTACAGGCAAACTAGGAAGTGTCACGTCATAAACTCAACGGAATATGGAAGAATACCACTTAAAGATCAAAAACGTCAACCGTGGAAAAATCCTCCGGGCCGTTCCAGAGAAAAGAGGGTTCATCCAAAATGGTCCGTTCTTAGTGACAGTTTTTACTCACTCTTCTCTGGAACCTCTCGGAGGATTTTTCCACGGTTGATGTTTTTTTAATTTTTAAGTGGTATTCTTTCACATTCCGTTGAGTTTAAACCCTGACACTTCCTAGTTCCTTTCCTTCAAAATCATTGCTAACTTTCATTGGCACTACATTCCCAAAATGGTTTACTTTAAAACCCTCAAAATGCCCTTGGTTTTATTTATGGCATTGCTATTAATCGTAACTAGCTTGGCGTTCGTTCAGTTATTTGCTTATATATATTCTTAATAGAACGTCATTAACAAAAACATTATTATTTTTAGTGCAAAAAATTATTTTTGGCCAATAATACGGGACAAATTACCTACTGAGCAATGTGTGGGAGAAAGCCCATAATTGAATACCTTTATGTCAGTAAATGGAGAAAAATTTTCTTAATAAAAAGCAGTCCTTTTTTAATGAACACCGATAAGTGTAAAATTTTTTTGTATCTCTTTAAGTTAAGGATTACCCACTAAACATTCGAATTTCCAAAAATTCCATCTCGATTTTAGCTTCAGGCGTCTGGCTTAGCGAATCAGTCACGCAGGAACCTTACAATGTTATATATCCCCAATATTTATACAATATTTTTCGATTTATAGAAGCTAATTCAACAAAATTTCATAGAAAAAAAAATTGTTTTTGAGCTTATTTTTCTAGAATATTTTATTTATATATACCTCAACTCGTAAGACCGTTAAAATTTTCGAATAAACTTTTACGCTTTATTCCTTATCCCAGGATCTATTGCTAAACTCCCTCCTGTAGGGTGTTATCAGAATTTACTTTCACTCTTTCTTTTTTAGTTATTCCATTTACAGTTCGACCGTGGGCCATATTCTATGGCCAATTCTCTCAGAACAAAATTACATCCACTTTACTTTTTTGCAGTATTTATGAGCTGTCAATTGTTAACGTTGTGCAAAAAGAAATTGTGTAATTCAATACTTTTTTCTGAATTAAGGAAAAATTGATTTTTTTTTTTTTTTTTGTAAACAGGTTAAGTAACTTTTCATGAGTATTGATTTATAAAAAAGGGTTCTTTAAAACACGTGTATTTTGATTGATAGAAAAGGGTTAATAATTTACGCAATATTATCAATTTGAAAGCAAAATAAAAAAATTAAAAATAATAAGTGGTTTTCAATTTTTCCTAAAATAAAATAAAAATCAATCAATTTTCTACAAGTCAGTACATATTTGATTTATTTGCTAAATTATAAATTATTGTAAATTATTCGACCTTCCATTATAATGGAATTATACCTTTTTGTACTTATTTAATTTAGCTTAAGGTACAGTTATTATAGAGAAATATTAGAAATATATGATTTCTAATATTTCGTTATGCCTTTATGTAAAATTTTCAACGAATAAAATTAATTTTATAAATAATATACATATCATATTATAAAATGTGTATGTATTATGTACTCATGTATATCTAACAACACATTGCAAAAAGTCTACAATGGGCTTTATTTCAAAAATAGCAAGATAATTAAATTAATGATTTGACGGATTCCCAAACTAAAAAGGTTTTGCACATAAAAAATTTGTGACAAATTTCTCCTCCAGCTATACAAAACATCAGTCTACGGGATTTCTAAAAGGGACTTTCGAACTTTTACAATTGATAGTGACCATATTGGTCAAGCAAATTGTGTTGAATTGGGCGTTTTTTATTTATTTGTTTTGCCAAATCACCATGGAGGGATAAAGGGTTTTACAACATTGCAAATGATAAGTTTAAAAAAAAAATTTTTACTGACCCTAATTTTAATTGAAAGATCATCTTTAACGAAGAGGACGCTTTCTAGATGTCGACAGAGAAAATTGTCAAATTTGAGGTCATGATACACATGAGATTCAAGAGCATCCAAGGCATCCCAAAAAACTTATATGGGAGCTACATAAGTATATTGACCCATATACATTATTGACCTAGCACCATAAAATTTTGGAAAACAGTATAGACTTTCAATATCTTGTTGATTAAACCATCTCACTATAGGTAATTTGACCCGAAATCTTGTCCAAAAATAATGTTTTGCACTAGCAATAATAGCGTCCTTGTTAATTACACAGGGTCTTCACCTGAGATAATATCTGATATAATATGTGAGAGAACGTCGGCAGAATGAGAGAGCACATTTCTTCATGTTAATCTTAATCTTAAATAAGGGGAACATGTATCTTATAAGATTTCATAATTTACTGATTTTCGTATAGTAAACTTGTGTCGTTTTTTATTATTATTTTTTTAATTTTTTCTTTGTTTTTAGTGCTAATATGGTATTTAAGCACTTTTCACAATATGTCCACTATTTTCACTAAAAAAATTTAACATTTTAATGATACATATAAATTAAATATTAATTTATATGTATGTATGGATTTTAATTTAATTTAATTTATTTATTTGATTTCCAATACAACAAGATTTAAAATCGTATAGTTATAGTAAAGGATTTTTAAAATGTATATGAACATGACGTTTAATATATAGTATTAATTTTTTATTCATACAGTTAGTGAAAAAAAAAGAAAAATTTGTTACATTAAATAGAAATACAGTAAATATTATTTTTAAATAAAAAAAAAAAAAAAATTCAACAGTAGTATTTTAGTATTGGCGAAGTGAATCATCTATAATGCTTTAGTAATTCTTTTTTAAAGTGCAGTGCGTTGCGTATAAACTGTGTGGCCGGTGTTAACGAGTTCCAAAGACGGATTGCATGAACATAAAATTGCCACTCAGATACTAAAGTTCGATATCGTATATGAATTACATTATTTGATCTTCCTGATTGTTTAAATAAGATTCTATCAAACAGATAGACTGGCTCAAGAGTATAGATAATTTTATGAAGAAGAATTAAGGTTCTTATTTTTATTAGGTTTAATAATGTGACATTGTAGAGTTTTGTCACATATTCCGAAATCCGGTCATATTTCCGCCAGTTAAACACATATCTCAAAATTGCAGTGAACGTATTTGTTAGTTTTTTACGGCAAGCAGAGTCACAACTTGCATATATTTCACAGCCATATAACAATGTTCGCATAAGATATGTTTTTGGCAGCAAAATACGTATATTAACCTTAGCTTTGCGTAAGTCTTCCCAGCTGCAGAATTTATATGATCTGACCACGTTAGTGTTTTATTGAATATAATACCAAGGTTTTTTGGCATTTGGAGGTTTTGTTGTTTAAGAATACTGATTGCTTACGACCTGTCAAGTAAGAATGCATTAAACCAACAGAAGCAGCGGTAAAATTTAACATTCTGTGTAACTTCAGGCAGAGAATTTCATGGTCTACCATATCAAATGCCTTTGAATGATCTATAAGAACAAGGAACGAGACTTTGCCGTCATCAATATTTCCACGTATTTCTTCAGATACATCTATTAGGGCGGTAATACAACTATGCCCGGGTCGAAATCCTGACTGCCTTTTTGTAAGTAGGTGATTTTCATTAACATATTTGATTATGCAGTAACCTTTCAAAAACTTTGATAAATAAGGAAGTATAGCAATTGGACGAAAGTCATTGTTTGTTTTCGGTGTTGGGATGTGTAATCTTGACAGTTCATCTTATAAGATAGTTGTTATAAGATTTCTCCTAACAACTGTCTCATAACATTTATTATAATATTAAAACTAATACTATTTGAGAGTCCACACGTAAGATAATACTCTCTGCGATTGAATTTGACGTTTGTAGTTTCTGCAATATTGATATTAGATCCTGTTATGTATATCGTCACCTAAAATGCAAAAGACGTAACAACAAAAAATTTTAAATAGAGTTTTTAAATGATTTTTGTTCGTTTTATTAAACTTAGGTTTCACAAAAAATTTTAGATTCCCGATCAAAAATGGCGACTTTATTAAAGAAATTCAAGCTCCAGGTACACCTTGTTGTTATTGATTTTGTAAAATTGTTTGCTTCTCCTGTAAAAAACAGTGTTGGTTCGCCCTTTTGCATTTAAGGTAGCGATATGTATATGATTTTACGATGTCCGTCCTACTTTTTGTCTGGATTTTCCGAAGAACCCAGATATGATGAGGACTAGTATGTTTCTGATATATATGCTCCGTTTAATTTTGCTATTGAAACTCAGCCAGATCGGTTCATATATAACCGATATGAGAAAAAAAACCACAATTGCATCTAATGTTTATCAAAAAATCCCCTGTTCTTGTTGCTGTTTTATTATTATTTTTATATGAAGACTTTTTTTTTTGCTTTTTTTACACATAACAACTACAGACATGCTTTGCCGCTGAAATAGGGATATGTGTTTTTTATTTAATATAAATTTACTCAACATACTTTATTTTTTGTTATTTCTTATTCTGTTTGATAATGTGTGTTAGAGGGTGAGTGGTCTAAGATGCTTCATAATATGCACCGTTGCCAGATTTGACCAATTATCGTTATTTTGACGATTTTAAGGTTCGAAAATTGCCCATCGAAGATTTGCCGACTTATATCCTTAATTTTATTGTTTTTAAAATAACATATCTTGTACTAATTTAAAAAAGTTTTAAGTACTATTTCGTATTTTTGAATAACTTCTTGAATACTTTTGTTTATTTGGTTGACAGTAATTGTTCCTTGTAAACAGTTCATAAGACATATATAATATATAATTGGTTGATTCACACGGCGTGCTATGAAGTCATATCGTCATAATGTCCTAAATAATATTTTACAATTGTTTAAAAAAAATGTTGTGTTTCAAACAAAATAAAAATATTAATGCTGTGTTCATTGATTTTCCATAACTGTATAGTAGAAATCTAAATTATAAGCGGTTGCCCACAGCAGTCATATATATTTCTTGTAATTAATTTAAGACATATGACTTTACAACTTTATGACTACGTTGTGAATCACCCAATTAATAGTAATAGTAATAGATCCATTTCTCAACCACTTTTTTGAGCACTGAAAGAGAATTTCTAATGAGAAAATCGTGTTCGCTATCCTTCAGTTCCTGTGGCACCCAATTGTCGTACTTTTTAATGAATGATTTAAGATCTATATTCTTAAACTTTTTTAGCTTTTTGGGATATCCTGAACAAGAAAAGTCATCGTTTGTTTTTCAAATATTTTCCTATATGTGATTTTTCATATTTAAAAATCGCTTGCCGCTCTTAAGTGGAGAACAGAATAGTCGCTGTAGTACAACGTTACGAATAGCGCTGCAAGCTACGAAAAGGCCGGTTGCAAGTAGTGTCAACAGAATGCGTAGTTGTAGTAATCGTTGGTGTTGAGGTTGAAGCGAAAAGTTCGAAATTTTGAGTTTTGTTGCGCTACAGAGCATTCGGCAGGTTCAGCTTTTACTACAACAGCTTTATTCTGTTCCAGACCTAATTTAAGTTGGTGTGTGAAAAAAAGTTAAAACTTGCAGTTATTTCTAACCGAAATTGGTCATTTTCTGCAATCTTTCGACCAAAATTAGCGATATTATTAACAAAAACCAAACGGCTCTATCTACAAAAGATTATATGATAAACGCTAAAAGCTCTAACTATCAGGTTGCATAATACGCCCCATTCTCAATTGTCAAAACAACTGGTAGGTTTTAAAAGAAGATAAATTAATTATAAACCGGTTAAGGCAATTTGCGAATTCATCATTTTTAATAGTTTTTTGCTTCTCCTGTAAAATTTTAGAAATTTTAGATACGCCCTTTGCGTTTTAGGCAACGATGTATGTATTCTGGAACCTAAAGAAAAGAAACATTTTAGTGTTAAATTGATTTAAGTTCTTTGGGATTAAATCCAGAACAATCGGTTCTCTACGACAACAATTATGGACCCAAATTTAGACAAGCCTCTCTAAAAATTTTATATTTTTATTCTGTTTCCAAACATTTATACATACATACATAAGCCGAATTGTTTTATCGAGAGTGTCTATCTAAATCTCCTACCGATCAACTGATGCCGTATATTATAACAATGAATTTTTATTCGAATAAAAAAAATGTTTGACCAGGGGCTAACAAAATACCAAAAACTACATAAATTGGTAGCGGAATGCACGGGTTGTCATTAAATTATCAAAATTTTGGTTTATATGACTAGAAACCGCAGCATCAAATTTCGTGAAGATCGGTCCATAATATTACCATATGCCTTATATAATACTAAGGAGATCGAACGGTTATTATTCGACCGGATTTAACTGGTTATTTTAGTTCTGCCCAAGCCGGTTTTTTTAAATATAAATTTTTGGTAGAATAAACCGGTTATTTTAATAATGTGTTATTTATATACGTTTTCCTTACTCTTGTTGTATATGTACCCGTAATTTAAGTATTTTTCTAATTGAATATTGGGCAAACTTAAACTTTTTTGAAGAATGTCAAAACAAAATGTAACAAAAGTCAAAAAACATGAACAATGCAAAAACAAATCGCTTATAAAAGCGTGTGTTCTTGTAAAAAAAAAAAACGAAAACAATTTAAAATACTACAAAAAAGTGTTCAGTTAAAAAGTGAATAGTTATTTGTGCTAGAGTATTTAAAATATTAAATATATTTTTATATAGATGTTATCTCTGGAGATATATCGAACGGTGCCTGAAGTGACCTTAAATGATAAGTTGCAAAGGTTATTTTATTTAACGTCACGACTTATTAATCACCTTTAATTAGTCCACATGCTTGACATTAATGTGCTCCAAAAAAAAGTTAACTCTATTCGACGACAAATAATACTTTACTAAAATACGCTGCCATAATTTAATCATTAGGTGAAATTAACCGTTGTGCTGCCGAGGACGGAATGTTAAGGGACTACAAACTCTTAAGTAGTTCTAGCCTATCTACATGCTTAAAACTACAACATTCCGGCGGAATCAACGATATGCGAAAAATGTATCACTTTTATTTATTAAAACGCCAAGAACTAAAAAACAAAATTGAAGAAATCAAACAATGTCATGAAAGGTTTCAAATTGTGTACGACGAATTGCCAAATATTTCATACAAAAAGCATGTGCAATATGTTCATATTACTATACGTTTCTATAATGCTGAAACAAAATAGTTTGAAATATATAATCCTAAAGTCTACTGATTTGTATCTCTCTTTCCGCCTGCCAGATTGGGCCAGCGTATTTCAGGCTGAAATATTGGCGATAAGAGAGGCATGTAGAACACTGTACAGCAGGAACATCAGCGGAAAAATTGGCATTTTCGTCGATAGCCAGGCGGCTCTGCTGTCACTAAGGTCACATAAAACACCGTCCATTCTCGTCAACCAGTGTAAGGAGGAACTATCCAGACTTGGCAGCCTATTTTTTAATAAAAAATCGGGACAGCCGAATAAAGTATTCCTACTTGCTTGCACTAATTTTCTAATAAATTTCGTGTCTTTCAAAAAAAAAAAAAAAAAAATATTGTAAAGGAACATTGAAAATTTTTTAAAAACTACTCACTCACTTTATTTTAAAATTGTGTTCTGTGGTTATTTATGCACACATTAACAGTTAAGAATACTTAATTTAAAAGAACCCAAAATTCTCTTTTAATTTAAGAAATTGTGTTTAGTACTCCACATATTCCCTTAACAAAAATCAATCTCTAATTATGAGACATTACACTTATCTTAACAGCATTCGTAAAACTTAAGAAGGACTAAGTATTGATGTGCTTGTCGCATTAGTACATCATTCATAAGGACATGTGTCAATATTACCACATGTGTAACTAATGTAATGTAAAACTTACTAAATAATAAAAAACAAAAACCCCAACAACACTCCCTTGTGATTTCAATCATGAGTTTATATGTCGCATGTCAACTTAATGTAACTGCCGCTAAAGTTCTTTACAGAATCTTCATTCCACTTTTTATAACCAAAAAAAAAAAAAAAAAATTTTACTAAAAAACTAACTACACAACGTATCCCAAACAAATGAAATCAAAAAGGTATTGATGATTGATTTTTAAAGATCTGACGAATTATATTATCGAAATGGTATACGAGTACATACATATTTCTAAAATTTGGTTCTGAGCACAAAACAAGATTGATTGACTGGCAAAAATGAAGTTCAGTTCCCTTTAAATAAATGTCTAATTTGCAAAATAATTTCGCATAAAACATAAATTTCCTTCATACTCATATATCGTTGGTTTCATGTAGAAAGGCCCTAACTCGATTTTGTTTTCGCAATTAAGTATTTTAGTGATTCCACCTCGTGACAAAAATAGTTTCAAAAATAAAGGTTTTACAAGCAATTGTACAAGCAGTTTAAAATGTTGATTCATAAAGATTGTATATTTTTTTTTATTTTACCTTCTCCTGCAAAGTTGCAATTATGTGAGTTGGGGCCTTTCTAGACATGACCAATGATTTACACTCAGTAATTTGCGAATATGTTTTTAATATGCAATAAAAAAGTGAGTGTCAGAGGAATAAAAACTAAATTAAGGCTTTTTTGTTTTTAACTTTGCATGAATTTGTCATCTTATGCACTTCAAAATCTATAGTCAACCTTATTTAAATGATTTTAACTGGCGATCCATCAATAGTTTTCGCATGAAGATGCTAGAAAAGCGAAATTTGATATAAGTCTTAGATACACTGATAGAAAAAGCGTTATAACGCTGACGAGTTTTGACATTAGTACTATGACAAGTGTATTCGTTTTTGACCCCATGACACTTTAAATCATTGTGATTAAACATCATTTGACCAAATTGTCATCAGGGTCAAAAATGGAAATTATGTCGTCAATGGGTTGACACATCGGCATCACAGAAATGACGAGTCGGATTCAATTCGTTACAACATGTCATCAATACGATGACTCAGTAGCATCGTAGAAAAGACTAATTATGCTCAATTTAATGACAGTTTGGCATTGGGATTGACTTAAGTCAAAGTGAGATATTATTATTATTTACTTACCCGTTACACATGTTTGTTTCACTTTTGTTGTATTCCGCCCTTTGTTTACAGAACATTTCTCAATTTTAAGACACCAGCAGCATGCCCGATACGGATTTCGTAATTATTCTACTTTAAAAATTTTATGTATTTAACTAAACAGAAAAAAATGTTGCCCCAATTAAAGCATTAATCAAAAATAAAATCGGTTTTAGTTAAAAATTTAATTACGTGAATTAAACGTTTAATCAAGTGAATTAAAAGTTTAATTGATACTATTAATTTGTTTACTGGTGCAAATTAATGTATCATTTAAACTTTAAATTCACTTGATTGAACGTTTAAATCACTTGATTAATTTTTTTTTTACAAAATGACAAGCTAGGGAATGTAAAATTTGTCAAACCGAGTCTTATGCATTAGACGTATTCAATAGGGAGATCGAACGATTATTATTCGACCGACTTTAACCGGTTATTTTAGTTTTGCTTAACCCGGTTAGCTTCAAATGTCCATTTTTCGAATATATAATACACCGGTTATATTAAAAATGTGTTATTTATAAACATACATTTGTCTTACGTTTGCTGTAAATAAGCCCATAATTTAATTATTTGTCTAACTGTTGTATTGATCTCCCTTTTTAATATAACTCATATACATATGTATGTATGTCAGGTTTTTAACTACATATATATTATTTTATAAATTTAAGTACGTACATACGTACATACCCTGTAGGAATTGTCACTAGTATATATGTACTGATTCACTATTGACTGTGTCAGTACTAGTGACTTGTTATATCACAGACAATATTATTTACTATAGACATTTAACATGCCATTGGTTGGTACCATTGACAAGGTAGTTCTTTTGGGACCATATGTAGACATTGGAACCAGAGAATCACTATTACCTTTTGGAAAATCTAGGCTACCCCTTTGGGTACTTTTTTAAAGGAAATGTCGAATGCTTTTTTTAAAATTTAATTAATTTATTAAAAAAATAAAAATACGTATTCATTAGGGGGAAAAAATCCAGACATTTTTCAGCGGGAGCCTCACAAAGTGGTCAGTATTTGCAGATATTATGATAGCCAAAGTTTGAGCACGATTGGAGTATAATAACCCGTACCGCTGGGAGCTCAAAAAATAAAAAAAAAAATGGATTTTCAGCTGCCTGTGAAACTTCCCATTATTTTCTTTTGATTTATGAGTCAAATGATAGAAAATATTGTTCTTTGTAATATTTATTCCATGGAACAGAGCCATATCAGTCTTTTCCATAAAAAAAGTGACGAGGTAATTGTATTAAGGAAATTATGAATTTATTATTTTTTATATTTTTCAGAGTTGGAAATTTATTATGATGAAATAAAATTACAATGCATTTGTACAATTAGTCAATTCACAAGGTATCCCAACATGTCATATTGTCAAAATGTCCTAATATTTCACAATGGTTTAAAAATATTGTTGTTGGTTTGTTAACAAAAAGTGTCTTAAATAAATAGAACGTTGCTTGCTGTGTTTATTGTGCTGTCGTAATTAATCAGAAAAGTCCAGCGCTGAGCGGCTGAGCCGTACAACAATATTTTTAAACCATTGTGAAATATTAGGACATTTTGACAATATGACATGTTAGGATACCTTGTGAATTGACTAAATATATTTTATGCCCAATTTCACCAATTTCAGTTTAAACTAACTGTTACTATATTTTTGACAGTTATATTTATATGATAGTTAATTATAACTAAACTTGGTGAAATTGGCCGTAATGTATTTTAAGAAAAAAAAAAAGAGTGTGATATTGTAGAGTTTCACATCTAATTCGTTATTCTAGAGGTTTGCTCAAAGTATGTTTAGAAACATCGGGATACAGCTTTCGGCATTTGTGCACTACATGTAAAACATATTGCTTCTACTCCTTACCTTAAGTGGGAAGGTTATTAAAGTCTGTTATTATAAATTTTACTCTTCGTTCTGCCACATCATTGATGGCTTTTAGCGATTTCACGATCCGCAATCATTCCTGAAAATTTATATTTTTAGGCCAGCTTGTCGAGGGTTCTCAGAGAAAACCGGCATTTATATGAAAATGCTCAAAAAAATTCATGGTAGTTTATTTAGAATACAGATTATTAAGAATAATATTGCCTTTTGCTTGAGCCATACACTTAACTCAAAAAAACTCTGATAGCGGCACGGGTTAACATATTACAATCGTGCCCATATTTAAGCTATAGTAAAATCTGCAAAGCCTTAACATTTTGTGGGGTTCCCGTTGTAAAAATACAATATTAACTTTTTATGGTCACCCTAGCATTCATAACAAATTTTTTATTCGTATTTAAGTGTAGACACTTCGTTGACAATGTCGCCAAAAAGTCACCCAAACAGTCGCCAAACTGGTGACATGGAGACACATGCATCCAGGCTTCCTTCAGAGTATGTACATATGTCTATGCATGTACATATGTATGCCTGTAGAATATATAAATGTATATGTTCCAATAATGTTAAAAAAGTTTTCATTTGTTGGTAGTTACGCATGTCTACTAGGCATGACATAAAGCGCGACTTTTCGATTTCGAAATCCTACAAGCTCCCTTTTGAAAAAAATGCAGAAAAAAATATTTATTTTCTCCAATCACCAAATTTATACCAAATTCATAATATCAAGCACACAGAAAAAAGTGTTTTATCAATTAAAAAAATGGTTTAAAAAGTATTTAAATTTAATTAATGTGATAATTGAATCAATTATTTTTTTTGTTGAAAGAAAATTAAAATTTTTAATTTTGATTTAATTAACATTTTAGTTGTTTTGAAATAGATCTTCAATTAAAATTTTAATTTAATAACAAAAAATCTTAATTGACTTTTTTCGTTTAAAATAAAATAATTTTAAACATGTAGAATTGTTGTTGGCAATTGTCAATATTTATTTAAATAAATTAACACATTGTTTGAAATGGCAAATTTTTTTGATCACTTTTTTAACTAAAATTAAAAATATCATTTATTGAAAATATTTTTTCAAAATTTTTAAATTTTTAGTAATCAATGTAATGATTTTGGTAATAGGTGCAACGTCAACAACTTGTTTGCTTGATATTATGAATTTGGAATAAATTTGGTTATTGGAGAAATTTTATAATTTTTTCTTTATTTTACCAAAATGATTAAAAATTTTGAAAAATTTTTTTCAATAAATTATATTTTTAATTTAAATTAAAAAAGTGATCAAAAATCTTTACCATTTCAAACAATGTGTTAATTTTATACTTAAATATTGACAATTCCCAACAACAACTCTACATGGGCAAATTATTTTATTTTAAACGAAAAAAGTCAATTAAAATTTTTTGTTATTTGATTAAAATTTTAATTGAAAATGTATTTCAAAACAACTAAAATGTTAATTAAATCAAAATTAAATTTAAAATTTTCTTTCAAATTAAAAAAATTATTGATTCAATTATTACATTAATTAAATTTAAATGCTTTTTAAACCATTTTTTAATTGATAAAACACTTTTTCCTGTGTAGCAATGGATGCTTATCGATCTCAAATTAGAAGCAAAAGTGCAAAAATCCACAAAATGTCCCATTACTGCTGCGGAGTCACCCTTAGAGAGATGAAATGTGTGACCGACCCTCATTAACTTTTTGGCCCCATAATTTTTCCAAACATACCTACCCCCATCTCCACTACTAAAGACACCCTTACAAGGTTTGAAATTTTATAAGATTGTAAAAAATGGCCCCACAGCTCCTAGAATGCCTCTAGATAGATCAAACGTATGACCAATCACAATTTATTTTTCATCCCCAACATTTTTTTATGACATACCTACCCGCTATCACCATTCATTAAGGGGGGTCCTATACAAAATGTGCAATTTTATACAGCTTTTTATGAAATATGCATATTGTGCAGTGGCATGGAAAAATGTTGGCCGACCTGCAAGGCGGCGGATGGAAAGTTGATCGAATTCCAGCTATAGTCACTTATTGTGGTAACGAGCAACTCATGAGAGAGCCAAAAATACCATTAGGTAAAGAAAATGACAAATCTATTGCGGACGCTTGAACATCAAAAAATTAAGACTTTTTTAAATAAAATTGGGAGAATATTTTAAATAATAAATTTATTTAGTTTCCATAATTTTAAAACCCAACTTTCTTTAAAAATGCTAAAGCTGTGTTCACATCTATCAAATATATGACGTCCTACACGTAACCACTACATCTATTAAAAAATTGTTTGCTTTTACACAACGTTTTCTAAATCAAACATCATTTAATGGCCTCTAAAGAACATTATACAATTATCTTCTTACAAATAAATTAAAGTAAGTCAATTAAAATTGTTAAAAATAAAGCTAAAGTTTTTATCAATTTACTGGACCCGCTTTTTTTATTTTTCTGTCGAATATTTGTTAGGTCTGAACATGCCGTATGTCGTACGTAAACTTTTTATTTTAATAGCTAATTTGTGTTATTATTTATTTGAATAAAAACGGTTAACCGGTTATTTCAATATGCTTAACTAAAAACTGGGTTTATTAAATAGCAACTATTCAGAATAAAAGAAAACCTTTTTATGCAAAAATTGCAATAATCGATCTCCCCAGTGTTTAACGCTCCCAAAAATATCCTCTTATAACATTTCGAAATTTTAAAGAATCTCTGGGGCTTCGATGTTTTTTTAAGTATATCTGATGCATTTGCACACTACATCTGCAATTTAAATTTTTACGCAATTATGGCGTAATTTGAACCTAAAGTGGGTAGTTGGAACTTTAAAATACACATAAACTTGTAAATAAATGTACATATTTTCCTCGCACATACAAAGTTTTTGTTTGTGATTTTTATTTTTCGTTCTGCCACCAATCAAATATTCACTGTATGTGTTCATTTCTATTGGTACATCCACATCTAAACACCTCGTGAACATTTTTTTTGACGACTTTTGTCTTAATTCTAATCGATAGTCTGCACAAGTTTTCGATTTCGGATATAATGTGTGACCGAAAATGAACCAGAAATTTTATAGGAGATTGATAAATTTGTCTGATGCTGCATTTTCCTCAGAAAATGTGACCAATTATTAAAAAAAATTGTCTTAAAATACTTCAGCAAATATTCGGAAGAGTTAAGGAGAAACTGCAGAAAATAAAAATAAATGAGACCTTATGAGGCTTATGTGTAGGTTTGTCTGGAAATAATGTTATTCTATTTTAGAAATTTTGCGGTAAATGACGACTATCCTGGCAGGTGTTAAAGCGAAAAAAATCCTTTGGAGTTTACAGGGCACCAACGATGTCCATCCGACAGGCTGCCTGTCCATGTAAACCTTGTGCGCATAATACAGGTTGCAATTTTGGAGATAGTTTGATAAAATTTCATGCATAAGTTCTATTCTAAAAAGGATAAAGCCTATGGATAATTATGAGAATCAGTCCATAGTTTCCTATATCCCTCCGGAAAAGAGTCTTTGTGTTCATAAACCATCTTACCGGCAGTCTTTATCATCTCACCAAATTTTACTGGAATTCATATTTGACCACAGCTCCCATACAAATACTACTCCTGAAATTAGGGTTAAATACCATAACTTCCTTGAACTTTTTGGTATTGACATAAAATTAAACGACAGTAACTTTAGCGATTGCTACTATGTCGAGACATGTGTTGTTAAGTCCAGAATTAAACATAGATCCCATATAAACCATCTTCCCAAAAATCGCTTGGAGACGAAAAATTTCATATAGATAAAGATATATAATTCAATAGGCGACACTCTCGAAAATTAGTCTCTAAATACTCTGGTATAGGGTATTATATGGTCGGGCTTGACTGGCTATACGTTCTTACCTGTGTAAATATCAATAATTCTGTCGTACACACACTTTTATGTATGAAATGATCTGTCAAATCGGATTTCCTAACCGGCAGCGTTATTTAGGTTTGTCTTTAACGAATTGATTGAGCATAAAAAGTTGTGACATTTAAAAACGATTTTCGCTCTGATTTACCTTGTCCTGGAAGTGTTTCTCTTTTGTATTGTAGAAAATCAAACTTTCGATTTTGTTCAATCGGTTGAACGGATGGTTCAGAAACATATAAAATATTTCAAACGAATTTTTTCTTTAAACAATTTTTTGCGATTATTTCGAAAATTTGCAGAAATTATTGAGATAAATTAATGAGCATTGCCTTATGAATGTGTAACAAAAATTATAATTTCCATCCGAAAATGTAAAAACTCATCGTAAATTAATCTTCTAAAACTTCAACTTCTGAAGAGAAATTTCAAGCTTTATATAAAAAACATTTTTTGTCCTTAGACATTTTGGTTAATTTTCTGTTTAAGTTTCATAATATACATATCTAAAATCAGGAATGTCGTCAAAAATTGTTTACTGGGTATACACAAATACACACCCGCACTTATACACCTACACTAATGCACGTTCCTATTGTTTATTTGTGGGCAAAAGATGAACGATAAACGCTTCGAAACATATTGTTTCATGGCGTTTATTCACTAATTTTACTAAAACCAAAAATACAAACCATCAGCACAGAACAGGTGGGTGGACGAGAGGTGGACGTTTAGATGAGCAAACACATACAAAGTAACACAAGTGTAGCTCTCAAATGTAAAACTGCATACAAATTTTATGAGGTTTTAGACCTCAATTTACCAACTTACCGTTACCCCTCGTACCACCAACAACAAAACCATCGTTTAACAAAAATAAAGCTTAAAATTTAGAATCCGATTTATTTTTTGAAAAATGTGCATTTTTAATTTGGTAAAGGAGGAGTCCTAAAGTAGGGGCAGGGGAGCATAGAAAAAGTAAAACATATTTGTAAATGGTTGCAAGTACACAGACAGATTTCATTTCAAAATTTTGATTGCATGCAGTCAATGCTTAAAAATGCATTTTCCAACTACTGATGCCAGTGACGAGGATGATGAGCATGATGACGATAATGAAATGTATGTAAAATACCAGAACTGGACCTTATGGACATAAGGCAAAAGGCAACTGAAACAACAAAAACAGAAAAAAATACACAAAATTTTTAACCAACAAAATGCGTATTTGTTTGCTTAAGAGTTGAAAACATTTAAAAGTCTACGTTAAGCGTATCATTGTAATGATATTTTGCAGGGTGAAGTTTAAAAATAAAGTTAAATGCATTCTAGATTTTTCCTAATACACAAATGTGCATTTCAGATCGACGAAGCGTAAATTAGGATTTCAAAATGACATTTAGAATATTTACGACTTGGTCTTAGCTAAACATGTTTCTATTGCCATTGATGTAACGAACACACTTCAGCCTGCTGTCCTTCCTACCAACGATGACTACGACGAAAATGTTCAGTGTTTCTTTTCTAAGCCTCCACAGACCCACTCCGAGTTTTTTTTTTTTTTTTTTTTGTATTATTTCTGTTAATTGCAAAAATGTTTGCCAAAGAACAAAAAACGGAAAATTTAGTATGTTGGGGTAGTCCCTGTCAGAATTTTGAAACGATTTTGAGTTTTTTGTTTGGTAAATCTTTTCGTTTTATAATCATTCCATTTATGTTTGTTTTGAAGTCTCATTCATTTATTTGGCTTTTATGGTTGGGTTAGAGATTTAGACTGATAAAGACATGAAATCAAATTGCGATAAAAGGAAAAAACTGCCTTTCAATTAATAAAGTAAACAAAGTGATACAGGAACAAAGTGCGTATAGTAAGAAATTGATTTCATAGATGGGGGTAGTGCACTCATTTTGCAGTTTTAACTCACAGTTAGCGATAGTGCAAAATTATTGCAATCATTTTGTTGATGCAATCACCAGTTTATTGCAATTTTTTTGCTCTTCACTCATTTGAGTGCAACTTAAAATGTTGCACTAAATTTACAAACAAAAAACTGTTTTTTCATGGATAAAGCCATGGCATATTCCGTTATTGACAAATTATTGACATGTTGTATAATTTCCTTTCTTATGCATTTCATAATAGCCTACATTTGTTTTCAATGTAGTTATACGAAAGAAAGAATTCTTTCGCACATTAGAAATAGGCTATAAGTTTTTTTTATTGGTAGTTAAAAAAAATAGCAATCATTATTAAAGATAGTAAAAACATACAGCAAACTAATTTTTATGCAGTTTCATTTAGTGATAGTGCACTACTGATATAAATAACTACCCCCAACTATGATTGATTTGAACCCTTAAAAGTACAGCAGAAAAGTTAAAAATATTTGTAATTCAGTTCATTATTTCCTTCTTTTATATACTTGAAATCAAAAAAAAATATCGATTATATCGTCTTCGATTGTATTAAATTTAGTAAATTTTATTTAAATTGAAATATTTACGAAATTGATCCATGATTTCTCTTTAATCCCCATATCTCTCATATAAAAGATAAATTTTTTGCATTAACGAGCGATAAAACTGACAAAATTTTGGTTTTTACAAAAAAATTTTTGGAACAAACATAAAATAAATAGTTTTTATTCTCACAAATAACAATATAACGTTAATTTTTAAGCTCTTTTCTAAAATAAAAAAAGTGCCTACATAAAAAAAAAAATTCAAAATGTGTCCAATTTTCCATGCGATTCTGATTAAGACAACACTGATACATACAACTTAGTTTAGTGTGGTAATTCTTAAATTAGTTGGTATAATTTAAAACGCAATAATCTCCCTAATGATTGTAAAATAAAATCGTATATGTTCCCATATACGATTTTCATACAGCCAAATAAAGCATTCTCACAAGTCAGATATTTGGAGCGCTTTAGGTGTTAAGAGCAACTAAAAATCAAATTGTAGCTACACGCAGAGAATAAAAATTGTTTAAGGTAACCATATTTCAAGGTCAACATACATACTATGGTTGGATTTTAACAACGCTAATGTTTGCCGGTAACCATATTGTGGTTAAATTTGATCATAATGTGGTTCAAATTACCCATTATTTGGAAAAATTTACCAATATTTTTTCCAAAATAATAATATTGTCAAAATTCACTATAAAATGGTTGAAATTAACCCTAATTTGATCAAAACAAACAAATATATAGGCAATAACAACCATATTATAGTTTTTTAGTTCAGCAATTTTTACCAATGTGCTTTTTGAGTGAACTAATTTTATTTTATTTTTTCTTTCTATTCATGCTACATCACGTTACGTTCCACTTTTATAAGCTATCCTTTGATTGCGATTAAATATATTTTATTAATTTTCTAGCCCGCAATGGCCTTCACCAGTATTCTGTATGTATTTTTAGATTGTGGTACTTTATAAATTTCATGTATTAAAGAAGGGCAATGAGCAACACAAGCAAGTGTTTAAAATGTACTCAACTACTTCAAAGAACAGAGAAATAAAATATATTTCAATTAAAAAATTTGTGTTATTAATTAAATTCTCACCAGTAAACAAATTAATAGTATACATTTTACGTTTAATTCGATTCATTAAACGTTTAGTTCACTTGATTAAACGTTTATTTAACTTGATTAAATTTCTAATTAAAACTGATTTTATTTTTTATTAATGCCTTAATTGGTGAAAAACTTTAGAGAATTTTTTCTGTGAACAAAATAACCATACTTTATAATGTTCAAACATATTATTTTTAAAATTACCCATACAATGCTTAACAATATTATATTATTGTTGTACTTTATAATACCTTTGATCGTAGCAACATTTTATTTAAGCAATATATTGTTAAAACTAAATGCAAACAAACAATATAATTTTTCAATCGTGCACCAAAAAGAAAAATCAATCCATCCGTACTTAAATCAAGCCGAGGCGGTCTGAATAGTACGGAAAACACGAATTTCCTTAAAGCAAGTATATAATGCTTGATGCAAGTACGGATTATTCCAGCGCCCTAAACCCACACCCGATATTTTTTCTCTTCGGTATTTATTTATTGAATCTTCATATATTAAATATGAACTTACAATAATTAATCAAATCTTATCCTAATATTTACTTTATGTCCAGTGCCAGACAAAAAATATCGTCATCACGGTTTCTGTTCACATGTGTAGGTGTTTATCGCCCTTCTGATTGGGTGAGTGCTGCAGTGTCTCTTCTCATTAAGCGAGTGTGGCCGCCATAATTTAAAATATTTCGAGCTATGGGATTTGGGTGTAGTTTCAGCCTTTTTAAATATCTTATTTAATTTTTTTTATTTATTTCCCGATATGGGTTTGAAAATTTTATGTATTAAACTAAATAATTTAAAATTTAGAATATGAAAATGTTTGCTTCTTATTTTACGTTTTGAGTATGAAAATAATTTGAATAACACACAAAATATTGCATCGAATTTATGTCACTGTAGTCATAGCGTAGATGACGCATAAAATATCATAAAATTTCGTCATCTTTGTCACTTTGAAAAGTTGACTTATTTAACTAAATAAGTCCGATAAAATGAATTCGGGAATTTATTCTTCTTATTTTACTTTGTTTCTACAACAAACTTTTACAAACACACGCGTATTCACGCATATCAAATATAGAGCGGCAAGCACAACGAAAAGTTCAAGCTTTTATTTTAACCAGTGGGGTGATTCACTAACCTTTAACGAACCGACAATCGTAATTTTTGTCGACATATATACTCGCTTGCAGTAACGATACTGTGATTCTGTAATTTATTTTTAACGATTGTAAACAGCTGTAGTTTTTGTAACATCTCTGTCTACAAAATGTTAAATAAACGAAAAGCACAAAAGAGAATAAATAAAAAACAAATGAAATTGTGCTTTATTTACTGTTTTTATATTTTATTTTCTGAATTTTACATTTAGAATTTTGTTTTTGTTCATAATTTGCTCCTTTTTGTACATTTTGAATTTAGAATTTTGTTTTTGTTCACACATGTATGTAAGAAGTTTGGCCTCAGCCACTTTAAACATAAAATACTTTTTATCGATTAAATAACGTAAATTATTGTAGTTAAAATAACGAAAAAAATGCTTAAAGTAACAGCTGACTTTAATCGGCAGCGAATATCGTTAGAAATTTTAACGATACAATTATCGTAAAAAAGTTGGTGAATCGCACTACAGGGATCTAATCATCGCATGCGATATCGAGCAAAATTGATCGAAATTTTTTATTTTGGTATCATAACACTCGATACCAAATGAAACGATATCGAGTACCTAAAAACTCTCAAGTTTTCATTCGATACGTTAGTGTCTATCGTATGCAGAAAAATACGATAATTTACTCGATATCAAATACGATGATTTGACCCCAGGCTTAAGTTCATCAAATATAATTTTTATTAAATTATTCTAATGAGGAAAGGAATTTTACAACATGAAATTAATTAAAACTTATTGATAATTTTTCATTCTCGACTGAATGCGGAATTGAACTCATGGACAGATTGATTTGAAATGTTTCGATAGTAACCACATTATCTCCTGAGAAATCTTTGCCGTTTTACACTCACCACCATTGACGACGGCTGGCAGTCAATAGTCAAATATCAATCTTTAAACCAAATGGTATTTTTACTTGGTGGATCGAAATTTGTTTTTGTGTATGAATATCTATTTTCCATTGATTTACATGTTTTTTCCTTTACTTCTGTTTTTTCATCATTTTCGTTAAGAATTCATCTTGAGGTCCAAATGGCATTTTTCTCTTTGTTTATGTTTTCCTTTTTTGTCTTTCTTTTTCGTTGACCTTTTCTGCACAACTTGAAGGACAAATATAAACAAAGAGCTTGTGCCTTAGCTGTTTAACAATAACTAGGACCGCCAGGTGGCCGAAATTCAACCACTTGACATTTACAGTTAAAATAAATCCTTTTATCCACGTATGCATACAATTCTTATTTAAAAGGGCTTTCTAAATTTAAGAAAATAACAAAGTTCCTTTTATATTTCCTTTTATTTGTTATTATTAAAGCATTTATCTACTTTTTCACTTTTTTACAATGTCTATGTGATAAAGTTTCGAGTATAAAAGGTAAAAGAAAACTTTTATCCTAAAAAATTTATATGTGCATATCTACAAAAATACCTTTAAAACGATTTATGTTTCAATTAAATCGGTCGACGATCAGATACTTAAAAATCAACTACAAAAATTTTTAACGTATTTATATATAAGATTAGTATTGTGGTTATTTTATTGACCTGTTTATGAGTTTCAATCAAAATTTTTATATATTATTAGGCAAAAGTTCGTCAAATTTAATTTTGATTAAATTATTTTAATAAAGAATATGGAAATTTTACAACACGAAATTAATTAAAATTAGAGAATGAAAAATTATAAATAAATTTTAATTCACTTCATATTGTAAATTACTTTCTTCATTAAAAATAATTTAATGCAAATTATATTTGATGAACTTTAGCCTGATTAAAATGTAAAAATTTGGATTGTAATAATAGAAATTTCGTGATTGCTTTTCAAAATTTATCCCATTTTGAATTGTTTTATACACTGCCGTACCTAAGTTTTTAAGAACAACCCGTGGAAAAAACATAAACACGAGTTTTTTCTTTCTGTGTGATAATACAAATATTAGAAACAACAATATTTTTTTTTGTTTCCGGGAACAAAATATGTTTATTTTAACCATACTTCAACCATGATTTTTTCAGCGTGCAAATAAAATTATGCACCACATAAAATCAATTTTAAAACTCCCTGTTAATTTATACTATTATCTAGGCCTATCATTATAAATCTTTTCATTGTTTGTTTCTAATTCATCAAGTTCTCGTAAAATTTAATTTATAAGGGTTACAATATCTCTTAAATATTCGTATTTTTAGAGTGAAAAATATACTATAATTTCGAAAGATACAATGTATATTAAATTTCATTGTCCATTATAAATAGTAAAATAAAAATATCAATTTATTTTTAAAACAGATAAATAGTAAAAACAAAAACAAAAGAAAACAAATAAATACTTTGGATTTCATTAGAAAAAGCTATAAAGTATAATTTTGATTGCTTTACAAGAAGAGAAAAATATAATATAAAATAAAATGAACAGTTAAATACCGATAATAAATATACCAAAAGATATCGATATATTCAAAAACACACATTAACAGTCGCACACACACACATACTTTCTCAAACACTTGTATCTGAACATTATTCTAGTGTATATTGCACAAGTTTGTTGATTTATGGTAATTTGGGCTTACCAAAATGAACTGTTAAGCCATGTTCACACCAAAAAATATTTGACGTCCTACACGTAACCACTAGTTTTATTAAAAAATTATTTGCTTTTGCAAAACGTTTGGCTAGATAAAACACAATTAAACAGGCTCTAAACTACATTATAAAATTATCTTCTTACAAATGAAGTTTAGTAAAGTAAAATAAATTGGTTTAAGTAAAGCTTAAGTTAGATAAATTAACTGGTCACACTTTTTTTGAAATTTTTTGTCAAATATTTGGTAGGTCAGACCATACCTTCAGACTATATTCAAACTTTTAAGCAAAATAATATACTTGATTGCTTTTTGAAACAAAATATTTATTTAAGTATTTAATAACAACTTAAGACTTGGTCGACTGGTACATGCATTATTCAGACAGAGAAAACACGTTTTTCCATATGGTCACTTCCAGCAAAACGGTTTTTAACGAAAAATGTTTAAATATATTCCTCCGTATTCATAAACGATTATTAAATTTAACAAAAGCTTATTAAGACAAATTTTCATACAAAATTTGTTTTGTAAACCTTTATTAAATTTTAAATTATGTTTAAATAAGTCTTCCACTAAGTGTAAATTGGTTGCCATCAAAATATTTTATGGTTAAATATAGCCAAAAAAATATTTACCACTTATAATTTTATTTGCAGTTCTTGCAGCTTTAAACGACCTTAAATTTAGTTATCACCTTTCAATAGGTGTAACCATCAACAGGTATTAGGACAACATCGCATTAATTAGGATTGGCACAAAATAGAATTGATCCTTAAACGCTGTTGGCTCCTAATGTGACACCACAATGTCGGCTGCCTGTAAAATTAAACTAACTGGAAACTAACAACTTCGGCCGCTGATGCTAAAATATAAAAAAATGTTTGTTTAAATATAAAAAAATTTTGTTTTGCCATCCTAAATCGACCCATAAATTACTAGAGTAACTCAAAAATTTCGGAGCTCTGATGAAAGTGTATAAGGTAAGACGCAAGTTTCAAAGAAGAAGATCCCGATCCAGTCAAGATTTTAGCTTATGTCGGCAAGCATACTAGATAGAAAGGCGTGAGCTCCAAGTGGCTATCAGACGAAATAAACAAGAATGTTTCAGACAAATGTGTAAAGAGATCAATTTGGACCCATGGGGAAATATCTGAAAAGCAGGTTTAAAAGATAAAGCAAATGATATTAGTATTGTGGTTATTTTATTGAACTGTTAATGGTTTTTAATCCAAATTTAGATATTTTTTGATTAGGCTTAAGTTCATTGAATTTAATTTTCATTAAATAATTTTTTGAAAACAGGGCAACCGGTCCGTGAAAGCCTGGGTTCAAATCTCAACGCAGTCAAGAATGAAAAATGATCAATAAAATTTTAATTGATTTCATGTTGTAAAATTCCTGTTTTCAAAAAATTATTTAATGAAAATTAAATTCAATGAACTTAAGCCTAATCAAAAAATATCTAAATAAAGCAAATGTTTGAGAAAAAAAAACCCGAGAAGTACAGGCTGCTATTTATGGACTGTATTACTTCTCTTAATGATTTAGGAAACCACAACAATTTGTCGTTATGCTTGGTGCCCGGCCAAGAGGGCCATGTGGGCAACAAAAGAGCAGATTGCTTGACGAATAGAGGCGCTCGCTGCATATTTTTCGCTCTGATCCCTTTTTCGGTATCTCTGCTGGTAACATAAGGTAGACGATAAAATCATGTTCCGAACAAGAATTCTAAGCTTCGGCAAACTAAAAGATTTGTCACTTTATCACGTGGTAAATCACATAAGTTACTCTGATTGAAAAAAGTAAATTAAAGCCACTTACTGGCCTTATTAACTTAGAGACTGATAGATAAAGATTTCCTGCAGTTCTCATTATGGATCCAAACGAAATTAATTCTCTCCAAATATTGATGAAATAGCTATCCAAGCTACGTGGGTTAACTTTTGCTAAGAACAAAAGGTAATATTATTATTATTTATTAATAGATTAAATAAATTGTATTTAGATATTTACAAAAAATTCATTTAAGATATTTATCTATATTGGGCTGAACGTTTTCGTTGTAAGCCCGATTGGCATTATAATATTGTATTTATATAATTCATTGGTATTTGCAAGCTTATATTTATATTTAAAAATCAAAAATCAAATTCATTTGTTAGCAGTTTTCTATATTTTAAACATACTTGGATGTATTTGTATAGAGCAACATTATTGTGACCATTCAAAATATTAAGTACTTCGCTTATATTAAGTTGTATTTTTCCAAAGAAATTTCTCCTATATACATTAAAAATTGGACAAACTCCAACAAAGTGAAAAGTATTCTCAGGTTCATCAAGGTTGCATATTGTACATGTGATAGCAGTGTTATTTCGGAAGCTTCTGGCATTTAAATTGAGCAATCCACCTCTTGCTTTAATTATCAAACTAATGATATAGGGCGATAAATTTGCCATGAATGCTGGCGCGAAATCAAAACTTAGTTGCGAGTATAGATCGTGATGCTGGGAGTTGACTGCATTTGTTAAGTTATCTTCACGTTCTTTAGTTTGTAGTAATTTTAAAATAGGTTTCCAAAAAAAAGGTAATAAGTTACATGGATAAGAGCAAACACCTGTTTTGACCGACTATAACACTTAGAGTTCTTAAAAATTAGTGCCCAAATTACTATACAATAGGACTAACCTTGGTGAAAATTTCATCTCAATCGAAAGACATGGGTTTCAAAAGTTTGGCCACTTGACATGAAATCCCCCATATGGCTAAATGCAAAATCACAAGGAAAAGAGTGTTCACTTTTTATTCACGATCGTGTATATGTATTTTGACAGAGTTGTCTCACCTCATGTGGGGACTTAATTACCATATATCTTCAGGCAATATGGATAGTTGCTGGAAATACCCTACTAGACATGAAGAACACACAAGCATGAGAAACCTTGCACCAAAACAAAAACATGTTAAAATATTAAAGGAGATGGGAAAACTGCCCAAAAACGACCTGAACGAAACTGAAAGGCAAGTGAACATAGACTATAATCTTGCTGTGTTCCTCATGGGACAAGGGGAATATTAAAGGTTTTTTTTTAAATTGAAAAGGATGTCCCACCGAATTGAATCCATAGTTTGTATTTGTATTTGTATATATTAATTAAATTTTCTAATACAACAAGACACAATATCTTATAAATTACAGTATTAGAATCAGACAAGTTAAATTAAACAAATTGAGTTGAATATTTAAAAATGATACTGCAAAAACAGTGAATATAAATTTTAGCTACATAATTAAAAGATAACAAATAATCAAATAAAATAATAACATAAATAAAATAATTTTGCGTTAGAATTAAACAAACAAGTATTCCGAAAAATATTATAATATTAATTTTCTAAACCTTGTTGCGTTGCTAGTGGCTTGCAAATTATTTGGATGTTGATTCCAGAGACTCATGGTTAATATAAAGAATTGACATTCAGATGCATGGTCACGGTGACGAAATTGAAGTAAACCTTTTCCTCTGCACGATCTTGTAAACTGTTAACGTTTGTAAAGGTAATCTGGCTCCTTTGTCATAATAATTTTGTAAAGAAAAATAAGGTTTTTAAATTGTAAATAGTTTGAAAAAGATATACTGAAAATACGACAGGAATATTGCGATACATTATCGAACCTTTTTAAAGAAAATATATAGCGGATGATGTTTTTGTACGTAACGGTAAGTTTTCTCATGTCCTTTGTGTTACAAAATTTCAGACGAATATAAAAGTGTAGGCAAGAGATAAGTTTTTGCAAGTAATATTCTTATTTTCAAAGGCGTACAGTGCTGAGTGGCATATAAATTATGCAACATACCGTATATTCTACCACACGCTTGAGTAATGTGATTTGACCAAGTTAGATGTTTATTAAATGTTACTCCCAAGTTTCTTACTGAATCCACAATATCAATTTTTAAACCCCCAAGCAATATGTCTATATCAAAATCTATTCGAACTGCTTTTTTGCATACTATTAGACACTATGATTTGCTTGGATAAGACGTAAACCATTAGCTAAAGAATATGTATATATTTTGTCAAGATCATGATTTAATTCTTGTATTCTTGTCGTAATTGAATCTCTCTTAGTACTAAGATACAGCTGAACGTCGTCAGCATACATTTGTATTTTAGAATATCTGATTTGTTTGGGAAGATCGTTAGCATATAATGAGTATAGAAGGGGTCCAAGAAAAGAGCCTTGAAGGATACCTCTTGTTACCTGTAAAGCTCGTAATAAAGAACCATTGCTTGCAACTGATTGCGATAAATTTGAGAGATACGACGATATTAATTCCACTGCTAATGTTGAAAAATTAAATAGTTTCAACAATTTAATGCATAACATTAAGTGGTGTACAGTATTAAAGGCCTTTGAATGGTCTAATAACACAAGGAACGTTAGTTTATTATCATCTAAATTATTACGAATTTTCTCTATTACATCAGTTAGTATTGTAATACAGCTACGTTGTGGTCTAAATCCAGATTGGCAATCAGTTAATAATAGTTCCTTGTCCATACTGTTTTCGACTACACTGTCTACACTGATAGAAAAGGCATCATAACGCTGATGTATTTTGACATCAGTACTATGACTAGTGTCTTCGTTTTTGAACCCATGAGACTTTTCATCATGGTGATGTCAGCCTTAACATTACTTGGCCAAATTGTCATCAGGGTCAAAAATTTACGTTATGTCATCGATAAGATGACACATTGGCAGCACAGAAAGGACGAATCGAAATCAGTTTAATAAAATATGTCATCAGTGCGATAACTTATTGATATCGTAGAAAGGACTCATTGGGATTGACTAGTGTCAAAGTGAGAGAATATTATTATTAACTTACCCGTTACACATGTTTGTTTCACTTTTGTTGTATTCCGCCCTCTGTTAACAGAAGAACACTCAATTTTAAGACACCAGCAACATGCCCGATATGGTTTTCGTAATAATTCATCACCGCACTGATGACAGTTTGTAATCGCATTGATGACAGTTTGTCATTGCACTGAAGACAGTTTGTCATCACACTGATGAAATTATATATTATGTCATCGCACTGATGACAGTTTGTCTGTACTGATGTCAAAATACATCAGCGTTATTACGCCTTTTCTATCAGTGTAAACAAAATATGGCGTCGAATAGATGTCACTGTAGTCATGGTGTAGATGATGCATAAAATATGAAAAAAATTTATGCCGACGTTCGGTATTGGATTGATAACACCTTTTGCATCATCGATGCCATTTGTAATAACATTAATGTCACAATTCTGATGTTAGAGCAACATCAATATGAATATGCATTTTCCAATGAGTGTAGAAGGAGTGTAGAAGCCCTGCAAATTAATACTTATGGGTACTTCGGCAGGGAGTAGGGTTGAAAATGGAAAGTTGGCTTAGTGACTAGCCGACGCAAAACATTTAGTGTAATCTCACATAACTAGTTAAAAGAAGAAATTCTTATCTTCAGAAGAACACGCAAAACAGGTAAAAAAAGAAGTCTATGGCTAAGCCCACTGCGCTTCCTGTAGGGTGTACATCTTAAATTTGAATGATAAAACTCGAAAAGTATATCAAAAGACAAGTTAGAAATAAAAAAAGAAATAACTAAACTATAATGATGAATTAATCGTTAATAAAAAATGTTTATTGTTGATACAAAAAAAGTCGCTTACTCGTCAATGGATGTAGTTTTTAAGTTTTTGTTTCAATTTCATCGCAAATAAACACTATTAAAATTATACAAGAAGGTCGATGATTTGTGAGGAAATAAAAAACTCTCCGAAATACACGTAAAATTAAATTTTATAATTGTTGTTAAACATTTTGAAAGAAAATAAATCTCCAGTTAAGAATTCAAGTGTTGGGTTAAAACTGAAATAGATGCTTTAGGATTTGATGCGTTTTCTAAGAAAAACGCACACAGAAATTTAAGTTAATGAACTGAAGGTTCTTTTTTTTTTATTTGATCTTATTTCTTTTACAAATATATTAAAAATTAAGATTTATAGAAAACATTCATACAATCACACGTTATTAAATCATCTTAATGGCGGTAATCAACTTATTTAAGTTATGGAGTGGGTCAGTTTTCCTCCTCTTAACCGACAGTCAAAAATATTTATTCATTTCTTGACATCCAGAAGATTAATAGCTTCATGTCTTCGTACACCATTTAAATGATTAAATTAATTTAATGCTTTTACTTCGACTATAAACAAAAGTTTAGTTAAATTTTCTTTTGTAAACACCATTTATTTTTTCTCGTTTAATAATCATAAGGTCTGTCCTTTTAAAAACAAAAGCAACAATGTACAAGTGCCTTTAGTGGCTGCTTACGCATGATTACATTTCCGTTCGCGCTGATTTTTTAAATCGTCCAAAACAATTGTCGCGCCTTGCCGTTTCCACAAACAGACTTCAAATTTCAAAGTACCAAATTTTGCATGCTTTTCACAAATTAAAAAAGGGTTGATTCGTAAAAACAGTGTTGCCACGGTATCATACTATTGCAATGAATGAATGAAAAAATATCGGACATTGTTGTGCTACGGTATTCAGTTATGGGGCACTGCCTTAGCTTCTAACATCGAAAAAATTCAAAGGCGCCAAAATAAACTTTTTCGAATAATCACAGCCGCCCCCTGGTACGTCAAAAACTCAAATATCCACAAGGATCTCAATGTGCCATTAGTAAAAACTATGATAACGAAATATGCAGTAAAATATTTAAAAAGGCTGGAACTGCACCCAAATCCATTAGCTAGAAATATTTTAAATTATGGCGGCCACACTCGCTTAAGAAGAAGAGACACTGCAGCACTCACCCAATCAGATGAGCGATAAACACCTACACATGTGAACAGATACCGTGATGACGAAATCTTTTTTGTTTGGCACTGGCAGGACATAAAGCAAATATTAGGATAAGATTTGATTAATTATTGTTAGTTCATATTTAATAAATGAAGATTCAATAAATAAATACTGAAAAACAAAAAAAAAAAAAAATTGTTGTGATTTATAAAACCGATTTCTATAAAAATTTTATGAGTAAATATGTTTTTTATATGATTTAGTTATCTATTCATAGAAAAAATTTCAGTAAAAAAATAGTTTGAAAAGTATTTCAATTTAATTTATGTAATAATTGAATCAATTATTTTTTTAGTTGAAAAAAATTAAAAGAATTTCGATTTTAGTTGTTTTGAAATATATTTTTAATTAAAATATTAATTAATTAACAAAAAATCGTAATTGATTTTTTCGCTTAAAATAAAATAATTTTAACTTGTAGAATTGCTGTTGAGAATTGTCAAAACCTGAGCTATTTTTAATTAAATCAATTAACTTATTGTTTGAAATGGCAAATTTCTTTGAAAATTTCTTTAATTAAAATTAAAAATAGCATTTATTGAAAAAAAGTATTCACAATTTTCAATTTTTAGAAATCAATATAATTATTTAATAGGTACATGATCAACAAATTAATTGCTTGATTCAATGAATTTAGTGATAGGAAACAATTATTAATTGTTTCTCTAATGCGGAGGAGAATTTATTTAACTTTAAAGACAAATTATTCGCATTCATATTTTTTCCAAACTATTTTTATCCAGATTTAATATTTAAAACGCTATTTCTGTTCGTTATTTGCACAAAATATTCAAAAGATCGCAGTGCTTTTTACCTTCTATATCTATCTATTTCTTCGTTATGACAATTATTCACATTATTGAATCCTAATCATAATTCTTTGAATACATTTTAAAACCGTAAATTTAACAATTTTTTGCAGACGTTTTTCGACTTGTATCTCTAATCAAAATAAAAAAATGTGTTCTATAAATGGTTGGTAGCGCCACTGTTAGTATAAAAATTTTACGCCAAAAGTAAAGGTAAGCAACTCTTGTTGGACTCTTATGCCTAAACCGGATTCCAAACAATACCAACCAATTAATTTAAGCTGATCATGGATACTTAAATACATTCAATCATAATTATCAATAAAACATGAAACTTTACATTACTTTTTATAGTTTTTTAAGTTATGCCGGGTGCACTTTGCTACCCCGATTGAAACAAAATTAGTGAAATTTAGGCTGGAACTTCCTTTTAGAAAGTCTGAGTTTATTGGTAAAAGGGGAGAGACGAATATTATGCTCTGTTCCCCTTTCACCAAAAAACTCAGACCTTCTGCAAAAAAAAAACTTTTATAGTGTGAACCAAGACTCATTTAAAACATATCTCGTATATTGATAACGAATAGTCATATATAAATCCCCTCCCTTTAATCACTTAAAGTCGAAAAATCTCAAATAGAGGTAGTTACCTAGATAATTAAGAACTCTTATATTATAAGTCTTAGCCACATAACACAATTTTGTTTAATAGGGGACCTAACCAGGGAGCAATCTTAAAAATGTATCTGTAAATACTTTCTTATTTGTACTTTTTTGCATTTTTTGTAATAATTAAACGTTAGCTTGACATCAGATGTAATTTCATTTAAAATAAGTAATTTTGCTTAAACTCTTAAAAGTCAATCCTTCTAAAGACACAAGTCTTGTAAGATATTATATTATAGGCTGTGATGCCAACATAATCCGTTTCGCGTTAGATTTTGCACTTTCTTAAGTACGTGTAATGCGAAAAAACATGTTAAGCCCTAAACTAAGAATCGCGCATATTCATCCCTTTTTGTTATTTTGCTACTTAAGGCCGCGTTATCCAACCGTAAATGTAGAAATGTAAATGTAATGTAAACAGCTGATCGTTTCTGTTATATGTAAGGCAATACAAATGTTTTACTGACTGTAATGTCACTTAACCGTAACTTGGAACGTTACTCGTGACATCTATAGAAAATAAAAATTCTTTACAAGGTTACGTGACAGTTGTAGATAGTGATGGACTGCTTGTATATTAAATGGAATGCGGGTAAATTCACTCTTTTTCTTTGGTACTTTTTTCAGTAATAATATCTGTGGACTTTTGACTAAATAACTTACAATACATACATATTATCATTTTTAAAAATATATGTTTAGATGTATAAAATAAAAAAATGCATACATATACACAAACAATAAAAACTGTGGTTGTTAGTGGTATCAAAACCAAATTTTGAGTTTGCACGTTTTTAAAATAATATAAGTAAACGTGTCTGTATATGATATAATACATGTTTGTTTATTGTAAATCTATAATATAAATAACAAATATTAAATTATTTATGTATTTATACATACAAGAAATACAGTTTAAATACCATTTAAATCACTTGGTACTTTTTCTGCAAAGCGAACATTTTAAATTCCCATTACTGTGGGTGTTGTTTTTTGTTACTAATGCTTTTTTGTTTATGTTTTCGAAAAACAAATCACACGTTCTTACATGTTAAGTACACAAATGAGCTTACAGTACGTTACGGTACGTTATATTGCATTTTATTACATTTACGATCGGCTAAAGAGGCCTTTAAACCTTTCAATCCATTTTTACTTTTTCTTCGGTTTAGATAAATTTTTCTAATCAAATGAAATTAATACCAGAAATCACTTTACAAAATTTGCATTGATTGATGAATAATTTGTATAATTTACTTAATTCAACTTCTGAAGATCATTTTAGTATGGCTAAACTGTAACGAGTCATGATATTTTATTCAAATTAGTTCAAAGTAAATTTTAAATGACTAGAAACAAAAGCGTTAAACTTTCTGAAAGTCGGCCAAAACTTTAACATATATATTACATATTTAACCCAAATGGTTAATTATTTATAGATCCCATACAGAGCCGACTATTCAAATATTCTAAGTGTCGGTGGAGAGTACCAAAGATTCGGAATAGAAAAATATGGCACTCTTAGGCTGGGTTTATGAGATCTCAGTTAAACTTGGTTTAGTCAATCTCTGAAAACAGATTTGTGCAGCCATTCCCAAGTATACATACAGAATTTTGACGGAATAGCTTAGTACTTCTTAAAATGTTGGTCCTTAATGAAATAATAAAACAAGTCACATTTCTACGGAAAAATCCGAGTTTCAGAGTACGTTAAACTAAGTGTAAACTTAATCCACATTTCAAAAATCTGGCATAAATTGTTTAATACATATATTGTTTTGTTTAAAATGTTTGGTGTTTTACTTTAAATAATAAAGGTAAGCCCATTTTTTTAAATATATAAAATGGCATACTAAAACTTCTTAAGCCCATTTTTTAATACTTTCACGCGCTTAGTGTTGGCATCACTGATGGTAAGAAATACTTGTTTCTCCCTTTTAATTGCGATATTTATTCCGATGGGTGGTGTTGTGTAGAAATATATTGGCAACTCTTACTTTACCCAATTGTACAAATTGCACAGACATTGAGAGGAGGAAAAAAACTCACACAATTCATTATAAAAAAACATGTTTACCGTCAATATTTTTTATGACTTTAATATTTAGAACGCATTTTCGCATTGCTTGTTACTAAATGAAACGCAAAATTACCCAAAGGGTTCCATAACGTAAGAAAATAAAATAAAAACCGATGAAATAATATTAAAGCAGCAAAATCTACGAAAAAAAAAACCATTAGCAAAAATGTTTTCAAACCTAAATCGAACAAAATCGTCATCATCCTCGACAACTCACTCCATTTGATCTCAAACACATTATTCATTTTATTAGAAAAGAAAGAACTGAATTGAATTGAAAAAGAAAAATATGCTGTGATGTCAAAAATGTTGTTTTTATATAAATCTTGTTATTTTATGGTGGATTTTTTTTACGAATACGTTGTCTGTTTTATAAATCCTTTATATGTATTTGTTTTGATAAAATCCTTTCTTTTTTTGCCTATGACAACTCAAAAGCATACACAAACATGATTATTTTTTCAGTTATTTATTTTTTTTTTTTTGATGACACACAAAAGTCTTTTTATGTGTCGCCTGTCAAATATTTGTCAATTTTATATTTGTTCTTCTGCGCGTAGGTAATATTTTTTTTCTGATCTGTAATGCCAGGGAATACTTATGATTTTGAAATAAAATTGATGTAGTGGAGCATACGTTTGTGCATTTATATAAGCTCGAATATGCTTCAGGACATTTTTTGATTTTTGTTGTCTTTTTTTTCTAACATTTGTTTTAATCCTTTCTCAGACACGAAGTACTTTTGTGTGAATATCAATCATGTTTTTCTTACAGATTTTGATTTTTATTAACATGATTTTTACATTTCTTAAAGGATGCACAAAACCAAATACTTGTAATGTCTGCATAAGTAACTATAGTACATACATACATATGTAGGTATGTATGTCTTATACATATGTATGTGTGTAAAAATAATTTTGCTTTTAAGAAACGTCAAAATTTAAACAAAATAAAAGAAAACATTAAAAATATGTATTTGGGTATAAGTTAAATTTCGATAATATACTGCTTTGACCAACATCCAGAACCAATATTTATATAACATTTGCCATCCTGTGTGGGAAGGGAATTATGGGTTTGTACTGATGTGTGTAAAATTTTGTGGATCTTAAGCCCGGTTGTCTATCCGTTTTAACTTTGTGCGCAGAGAGGTCGCAATGAAGATAATGTGAGGTAATTTGGTGCATACGTTTTTCCTGTTATAAAGACAAACCCCCTTATGCATAAAAACGTTAAAGCCCGCATTAGTTAACCAACACATTAAACACCTCTGTGATATGGAGTTATTGTGCCCATAAACCATCTAATTATGTTGGCAAATTAATTAAGTTAGGCCCACAAATATTTCTGTGGTCATATGGAAGAGTAGCTTAAGACGATATAAGACAGAATGGAGTTATTATAAGTAGAAAAGATGTAAAATCTTTTATATTTACCAATTTTTTTTATATACATTTACTTTCAGCCTCTACGGTAATTATTACTAATGCAATAATATAAAGATATAATGCCAAAAACTCCTCGAATCATAACAGAGGATATCTCGAAACTACAATATTCGATATATGAGAGTTTTCCACATTGGCACAGAATTAATACCAAACTGAATAACTTGTTTTACAATATTTACAAATGTTGACATTGATATAGTATTTGGTACCACTTCCTTTTATAATCATATTAAGACATGGGAAAATTTGTACATGTGTCTTAAATAAAAACTGAATTGCTTACAAGAAGTGCACTTTTCTGTGGGAAAAATTAAATTTTACGATATGATCTCCGGATGAAAACACAGGTCATGTAAATACAAATAAGCAAAGAGTGGAACGGAATTTGAAATTTTATAGTGTTAACGATAGGATAACGAAAAAGGGGTCATATTGGCACTGTTATTAACTATCAAATAGAACAGGAGGCCCCACTACCATTGATCATCGCTCTTTCCTTTATTAGGTCCAGAAGAGTTTTAACTTTTGAAAGACCCCAAATATTTGTCTTCAACTCACAAAATTTCTGATTTATCAGCTTTTATTAAATGAAAAATTGTCTGAAATGTATTAAATCGGGATGTAACGATACACCTTTTTGCCGATACGATACCGATACTCAAGAAGAAATAACTCCGATATCGATACCAGGGGGCAAATTACGGCATTCAATATCGATCGAAATTACAATATAATTTAAATAAAAATTTCGATCAATGTCGAATTCCGTAATTTGCCCCCAGTACGAATATAAAATTTAAATTCAAGGTAAAATTAACAAAACTCAAGTAGAGTGATTTTTTTATTATACAAAATTACAGTGTTAGAGAATATTAATATTTAGAATTGATTTTAATAAGATTTTAAAAACAACGAAATGAATTTAAATTCATGGTAGAATTAATTAATTTTTTAAACAAAAAACAAAAAGTGTAAGAGGTTATAAGTATTCAAAGTTAATATTAATAAAATTTTTGTATAAAAAACAAAGTATTCTCAACTTTTTTTTCCAGAGTTTCTTTATTAAGTCTTCATATATTAAATATGAACTAACAATAATTATTCAAATCTTATACTCATACTTTATTTTTGTCCTGCCAATGCCAGACCAAAATTTTTCTCCTCACTGTTTCTTTTCACATATGTAAAGGTTTAGCGCTCTTCTCGTCGGATGAGTCCTGCAGTATCTCTTCTCCTTAATCTAGAGTGGATTTTGGTGCGACTCAAGCCTTTTTAAATGTTTAACTGCATATTTCGTTATCATAGTTTTTACTAAAGCCACATTGAGATCCTTGTGGATATTTGAGTTTTTGGCATACCAGGGGGCGACTGTGATTATTCGAAGAAGTTTATTTTGGCGCCTTTGAATTTTTTCGATATTTGAGGCCGAGGCAGTGCCCGATAGGTGAATACCACAGCACCAAATTGCCTTTAATATATAGTTGTAAAGTAGAAGTTTGCAATCGAGGCTAAGGACAGAATTTCTTCCAATAAGCCAATAAATTTGAATTGCTTTTAGTTTCACTTGTGTTAGTTTTGCTTCTATATGGCATTTCCATGTTAAACGCCGATCTAGATGAATACCGAGATATTTTACATGCGATTGCTGGGGCACTAATTGATTATTGGTTTTAATAGGGGGGACATGTCTTCCGACGCAAGGTGAATGTTATATGTACACATTTTTGCTCATTGACCTTTGTTCTCCATGTTTTTAACTACTTTTCCAGTTCAAATATATGATCCTGCAAGTAACGAGATGCCTCATGACAGTTTTCGTATACGCTAAAAAAAGCTTTATCATCAGCAAATGTTGAAGTTGGGGTGTGGTTGTTTGTTGGCATGTCTGAGGTATATATTAAGTATAGCAGTGGGCCCATGAAGCTTCCCTGAGGGACTCCAGCGACAATTAGCTGAGACGAACTTAAAAAAGCACCTCAACTTTTGTGGCGATAATTTCGCAATTCCGTTGGCAGCAGACCTGCAGTAAAAAATTGGCTTTCAGATGTGAGTGAACTTAAGTATTTCTGCCCAATGTTCTTAAATTTTGAATACAGCATTTAATTCAGTAAACAATCGTATCTGCGTCTATGGAAATATAAAGTATATCTAGACTTATTCTCTAGCTGAGCCACAGCGTAGGATCGACAGAGGATCATCCTTCTGCAAATTTTCTTTCAAGATTGGCGCAAACGCTCTAAAAGGTCAGTTCTTGTAGACTCATGAGAACTTTTACTAGGTGTAGAGGTGACCTTATCTTCACCACTTTCTGAATGTAGAGTCATGTTCAGCAGCTCGATAAGACGTTTTTGGGATCTATTGTCTTTGAAATTTTCTAGCTTTATATGGAAGGTAGAGAATTGTAGATAAACAATAGATTTCATTATTCTCTAAACACTCAAATCTTTCATTCAGAGCTAATGCTGCGTAAGTCGCCAATTTTTGGGACTCTAAATTGTTCTGCTTCACAGTTTATTCAGTTGTCTTATTTTTTACTAGCGAAATAGCGTCACAAAATGTAGCAGTGACTTTGCTTATGAATTTTGTGGTCTCTTCGAAGTAACCCCCAAGTTGTAGCGAAGTGATTTTTATTTTCACATAAATCATTTAAAGTTAGCAGAAAATTATGCTGCAGGCCCAAACCAAGCGTTCAATGCGTTTATGAATCAGACCAAAAAGTCGTAGTGTAAAATTGTATTGACACAGCAAACGCGTGAAATGCATATACAGGATGTCCGCCGGGAAGGTATACTACTTTGTTTTGCCGCCATTTTGGTAAACATTAGTCTTGACAGTTCATATTTGGCAGTCGTGAAGAAGACACGTGGCAAATTTATTATGAAAAAATATTCGATTAGCCAACGTGTTTTAATCGTAAAAACATCATTTTATCAAAATCAATCATCGATTACTGTGACGATGAGAAAGTTACGTGAAATTTTTGGGAGAAATAACGTGCCCACAAAACGCAATATTTATCGTGTAGTGAATGATTTCGAAGAACAGGGTCTCTAGGTGATAGGCCCAAACATGGACCATAAGTTCATGCTCAAGAAAGTGTTCAAAACAATCCATTAACCTTAATTCGACGCCGTGCTCAGGAGCTTGGTCTTCAAAGAACAACTTTGGCCACAAGTTTGCACAAGGATTTGCATTTGTTTCCATTTAACATTCAGTTGACACAAGATCTTCTTCCACAAGACCATTTACGCCACCGTACATATGCCAATAGGATGTTACAGCTCGCCCACGACAACCCCGATTTTCATACAGCCAGGATTACAATGGAATTACTACGAGACCTTTTTCCACCACAAGTTATTTCAAGAAATGGTGATGTTGGTTGGCCTCCACGGTCGCCTGATTTATGAAAATGTAATGAAAAATGTGCTCAAAACGGCTCGCATTTGTGAGGCTAACAGCGGCGGACATTTATCTGATATTGTATTCCATCCATAATTGCCGACATTAAATAAAACTTTTATCAATATAAGATCCATTCTCTTTCATTTAATCAAAAATTATAAATAAACAAAGTAGTATACCTTCCCGGCGGACACACTGTACGTATCGAAAGCATGAAGTGGGATTACTTTCTACTTTAGCATGCGTCTCGAAAAAAAGGTAAAAAATAAACATACGCATAAAACGCGTGGTGTGGACCGACTTCCAGCTTAAGAATTAAAAGAAACAATTTATTTTTCTGGTTGATTTTTTGCTCATAGTTGTTATGCAAAAACTAATCACTGAAAATTAAATTGCTTGTTAAAAAAATCTATAAAAAAAAGTATCGGCGTATGGACAGTAACATATCGTCGTTACCAATATATCGGCAAACGTGAAGTATCGCCTATATATCAGCACCGGTTTCGGTATTCGTTACGCCTAGTTTTAAATGTCTTGAATTTAATGTCCCTAATAATAATTTAAAAAAATAATAATTTTTGGGCGGACATACCAAGAATGTATTTGGCCGAAATGTCTTGGTTAATTTTTGATTAAAAATAATATTGGGTTAGTAAAATTATAATTTAAATAGATCACTTCCATGTTGAAATCCGTTACGCGTGTGAAGAAATTTGAATAACTCCTTAAGCCTCTAGTACACGGAATGTAAAAAGCCACATGCGCATGTGGTTCTGACGTAATTTTGACGTCATCACACAACACGCAATGCTTATTGTGGCTTTGCATTGACGTCAAAATTGCGTCAGAACCACATGCGCATGTGGCTTTTTACATTCCGTGTACTAGAGGCTTAAGGAGTTATTCAAATTTCTTCACACGCGTAACGGATTTCAACATGGAAGTGATCTATTTAAATTATAATTTTACTAACCCAATATTATTTTTAATCAAAAATTAACCAAGAGTAAACTCATTATACTGTAAACGTTTTGAAGTACGACTTGCATTAATTTAATAGATGCTTAAATAACTGTTCATGGTTGTCGCATTGCGAAAACAGAAGTAAAAATGTTAATAACATTTTTCTAAGGCAGACCCAATATTTTTGTTTTTTTTTAAATCGAAATTAGCCTTATTTTTTTAAGAAAGAAATTTACAACATGAAGTGAATTAAAACTTTTTTTTGATAATTTTATTCTTGACTGAACACGGATTTGAACCAACAGTTCAATGAAAAAATCACAATTGTTATGCAAATTTTAAATAATTACAGTAACCCCCATATTTGTATGGGAGTCCCCTGAGGGGAGGAGATAAGGACAATGTATGTTTGAGAAAACGTTTAGAACAAAAAACAAAAGGAGGTCGGAGTCCTAGGGGACTCCTTGGCATCTATGGGACTTTTTCTTCAATTAATATTTAGTCTTTATTGAAAATGTTGTATTGGAAATGTTGTATTAAGGCAGTTTAATAGAACCAATTGTAGGGGACACCAAATTGAATGGGATTGGTGATACATTTGACCCATCTAGGAACATCCTAGAAGCTGTGGGGGCCAATTTTTCACAATTTCATAAAATTTTAATGAAAAATTTAGGGTGTTCGGTCCTACTTTTTACCAATTTAGGAGTGACTCTGTGGCAGTTATGGAGTTGCTTTTTTTTGTAAATTTTTTCATTTCCCCCCCCCCATTTTACGCTCGATGAGCGTACCCCCCCACTTCGTCCTACCTTACCCAACCAACTATTTTCTTATTTCGGGTTTAAAATTAAATAAAGAAATTGAGTCTAAGTCAGAAAAATTGTAATATAAAATTATCTCTTCCGGCTTTGAAGTGCGGTACTCGTGTTAAGAAATTTGCATAACTTCTAAAATTATGGATTTCCATTATCAAACTTTTACAGTATAATAAAGTTACCCTAATGTGGTAAACAAAATAAAAGAAAAAGAAGGTGTCCAAGTTAGAAAAATTTTAAATTAAATTGGCAGTTTTAAAGTTTTTTTTTTTTTTAATTAGTATTGTGGTTATTTTTAATGAACTGTTAATGGTTTTTAATCCAAATTTGGATATTTTTAATCAGGCTTAAGTTCATTGAATTTAATTTTCATTAAATTATTTTTATGAAGAAAGGAATTTTTACAACAGGAAAGGAATTAAAATTTATTGATAATTTTTCATTCTTGAATGAGCTGGGAATTGAACCCAGGTTTTCACGGACCGGTTGCCCAGACTAGTTTCGATTGTAATCACACAATCTCTTCAATAGGGTCCGCCATTGACGACGGATGACGTCAAAAGTCAAACATCAATCTTTACACAAAATGGTATTTTACCTTGGTAGAACGGAATTTGCTTTGAATGACTGATAACCTATTTATTTTTTTTTTTCTGAAACGAAACAATTATTTAAAAAAACAATTTTTCAAAAACGGTACCACTTTAGCACACCAAACACGACAAACAAAAAAATGTTTATCGCACATATTCATATCTACTAGAGGAAGAGTTATGCCAAATATAAGGGATTTTCGTTAAAATATTTTTTTGGTGTGTCCGCTTCACGAATATTTAATAACTCTTTTGTTATTTCGCAAAACTTTGGTCCAAATGTAATTCAGAGGACTGATTTTTGCATACAACCGTCATTAGGCTGTTTACTTAAAATTAGTATTCAGTTTAGTTATAAAAAGGCTTTAAGGGCTTCGAACAATCTTATAATGATTATTTTTTTTAAAACATTTTGCTTACTACAGCCTGCCTTAAAATGCATTAGTTAATTTGTGTAGTCTATTATTTAAAATTCGTTAATAAAAAACATTTTGAATTTATATATAACAAAACAATAATTAATTTTTTTTTAGATAAAAATCCATCTAAAGAATATTTAAAATGTCTCAAGTGGTTTTAGTTTTGGATAAAATAATAGAAAATAGTATTCAACAATTAAACAAAAATGTTGCAGTTGTTTTGAAATCAACACATTTGTAACAATATTTGAAAACTAATTTTAGAAGACTCCACCACCACTCCACATACAAAATTTTATACGAGTAGAGGGAGCAATAACGCAAAAGATACCCTCTCGAGTATGTACGAGATAAACTTGTAGGATTTCAATCGAACATTGAACAACAATTCAAATTGACAGTTGATAAATGTGACACGAGATTTTTGACGTGTGCGCGTGATTTGTCATTGACATTATTACAATATGATGTGTCACAAGTATTTGGAGAGACTGATGTAGACTCTACTTTTATTATGCATTTTATGATAAGAAATCCTCTTCGCCTTATTTTGATGATTTTGGAGACGCATAACAGCGAAACATCAACTAGTGATGTTTTATACAACAACAAATAACAGCAAGATGTAGACGACAATGATGGCTGTGACGAGTGGCTGTTGCAGTTCATTTGTGTCATTTGTAAAAACATTTGAAACTCAATTGGAAAATGCAGCACACGATTTGTTTTCATAGAAGTTTGTGTGTGGATGTTTTGTTTGTTGCAAGTAACAAGCATGTTGCCACATTTTTCTAATTGCTTTTAAAAATGTTTTAGTTTGTATAAATAATTGTAGTTTTTCACATTTTTGAGTAGCAACATTTTTGTTTCATACAAATTTTGTTGATATTTTCTTATGTCCATGTTATTTTATAATTTTTTTTTTAATTTTTATGTTTCTACGAGGGTTGGGCCGGCTAATGTGAGTTCTAATAAAATTTGGGGTTTTTTGGGTGATGATTTTTGAATCTGTTTAAGAAAATTGTTCAGATATATATGTCTGTTAAAAGGATCGAGAGCATATTTACTCGAAGGTCATTTGACCCAGGTTGATTTCCTTAAAAAATAACTTGATAAGATTACCAAATTGGTTTTTCTTATTCTTACCCAGTGCCCTTAACGAGCCCGATAAGATCCATTACTGAACCACATCTCATGGTATCCTTATCACTCAATAAAAAATTAATCTTGAAATGTAGTTGGTTTGTAAGGGATAAATATAAAAAAGTTTCGCTTACCATGTCGCTTATGGAAGGCAGGCATTTTATATGGTGAACTCCCACTTTGAAGCAATACAATTTTAATACAGAAAACGGTTTGTTCAACGCATATCAAATTTGGTGGGTGTAACGATCAGGTCATTTTTTTGTAGTAACAGTTATTCTTTGGTAGTCTCACTTACAAATCTGTAACTTTGTTGCGAATTCGTTAACTTAATTATTACTTCTAAATATGTCTTATAGCGTAGCGCACAAATGTATGCTTAAGGCTGCGTTAGCCGACCGTAAATGTAGAAATGTAAATGCAATGTAAACAGCTGATCGTTTCTGTTGTATGGAAAGCAGTACAAACTCGTAACTGACTGTAATGTCACTTAACCGTAACGTTTCAACCTGTAGAAAATATAATTTCATTACGAGGTTACGTAACAGTTGTAGAAAGTAATAGGCTGCTTGCATATTAAATGGAATGCGGGTAAATTCACTCTTTTTCGTTGGTACTTTTGGTAATAATATCTGTGGACGTTTGATAAAATAACTTACAATACATACATATTATCATTTATAAAAATATATGTTTAGATGTATAAAATAAAAAAATGCATACATATACACAAACAATAAAAACTGTGGTTGTTAGTGGTATCAAAACCAAATTTTGTGTTTGCACGTTTTTAAAATAATATAAGTAAACGTGTATGTATATGCTATAATACTTATTTGTTTATTGTAAATCTATAATACAAATAACAAATATAAAATTATTTATGTATTTATACATGCAAGAAATACATACAGTTTAAATACCATTTAAAGCACTTGGCACTTTTCCTGCAAAGCGGTCACCATTTGAACATATTAAATTCCCATCACTGAATGTTTTGCTTTATGTATACTTATGCTTTTTTCTTTATGTTTTTGTGAAAAATAGATGCCACGTTCTTACATGTTCTATAAGTGCTAGAGTACCCAATTATTTGACTTTTGGTTTTATTCAATTTTCGAATTTAAATTTTGCTCGATTAATCGAATAAGAGTTTTAATATGTTCGAGTAACTCGAATAACTCGAATAATTCAAATAATTTTATCCAATGGGAAAAACGTAAATGTCTATTTGATTTGATACTTTTATTATATTAATAAACGGAAAAAACAATAAAATAAAAAAATTGTTAAACAATAAAATATCCATTCATTTATAATACGCACACAGTTCTTTATTTTATAAATAAAATAAATAATTTTTAAGGCACTAAAGCGAAAAAATAAAACTATAAACAAAATAAACACTACTTCGGTTTAACAGACCAGGGTTCCATTAATTTTATTTCAGATAACTTGCAATTATGTCCCGCCTGCCATACTTAATATGGGAACTCATCATAGGCTTTCATCTCATATTTTTATAAATTAATTATTTTATGTTAGACTTTTTTTTACCGCGCCATTTTTATGAGAGGTCCAGCATATTTAAACAAATTTATTATTCGTAATTCAATTTAACTAATTTACCTGAAAATCAAGTCCATTTGAAATCAATGGATATTCTCAGATAATTTTTTTATACACCGTAGTTTTCTTGATTTTAAGAAAAGTTCTGGTTAGGCAAAGAACTCGAAGTGTTAAGAAACTTTTTAAACTGGATCGTTATCAAAGTTTGTTCTATTTCAATTTTACTCATACACGCAAAGAAAAAACATGCTTATGTTAAACATATTCTAAGAGCAACATATTATGATAAGATTCATGATTGTAGTCAACATATTATATTACAATACATCAGAATCAATGAAAAAGTCCATTTTTAATTTTTGGTTAGTTAGGGCCTTTTGCGTTTTAGGTAACGATATATAACTTTGTCATTCCGTTTGTAATTTCTACAATATTGATCTCAGACCATATATAGTATATATACTCTGGCTTCTTATGAGAAGGGAAGTTCTAATCCGGTTGACCGTCTGTCCGTCTGTTGAAATGGGTTTTCCGAAAACCCCAGATATGACGAAGGCTAGGTTGTAATGCATTTCTGTCACATATAGTCCGGAATTGTTTGCTATTGAAATTCAGGAAGATCGGTCCATAAATGGCTGAGATATGAGCAAAAAACCACGACTAACTCTAATTTTTTTCATAAATCCCATGTTGTTCTTGCTTTTTAAATTCTTTTTTTCTGCATATCTCGAGAGCGCCAAGAGCTACGGCTTTCAAATTCAGTACAAACATGTTGCTTGCCAATACACAAACTCTCTAAAAAAATGGGCGGGATTGGAGAAGTGGGTGTGGCACTTCCCATACAAAGACATTATTGAAAATACTCAACATTTTAAATTTTAGGGCTCTAGTATGACATATGAACTCGTTTTATATACCAAAATTTCAGAAATTTTTAGCAGCATATATTTCCCGAAAACTCTAAGTGTTTGCGGGTTCAAATCCCATTCGATAAATTTTTTTTTCTCTTGGTATTTATAAATTATTTTTAATTAAATAAAAAATATATCAGTTCTTGCTATTTTTACTTTTATATCCTTTAAAAAACACTCTTTTTTTATAAAATTTAGAGTTTTGTTCTAAATAAATGCGCATTTTTTTCTGTGGCTAATAATTTTATATAAAAACCAAACAAATTATTTTTGGTAAAACCCTTAATATCTCAAAACAAGAAATTCCGACTTAAGCCATTATTATTTAATGCCACAGATATATTATATATGTTGATTGTTCTCGCACCATGGTGAAGGGTATATAAGATTCGGCATAGCCGAATATAGCACTCTTACTTGTTTTAAATTGCTTAACCGCTGAATAACAAAAATTTCGATAGGCATATGTAAAACAAACGACACAACTGATGCAAAATTGTTTTACAAATGGCGATAACAAAATATTATTATCATAAATCATAAATAATTTATGAGTACACGTATAGAAAGTTATCATGTTATGGCTATTATATATCATTAAATGGTTGTGAGGAATGTAATATGTTTTCAAAGTTATCATTATTTAGTTGTAATAAAAATGATTATTTTTCAGTGAAACATACTTAAATTTATAATTGCGCTAAACATTGACATGTTTACAGTAACTATAATATTGTTGATATTAAATAAAAATAACAACATTTTGTGTACGACGACAATATATTGTTACAATAAAAATAATGTAGTTGCCGTAACCATGTCCAACCATATTTTTTCTCTGCGTGTATGTATTCAATTTACCGAACATGGCTGATAACTTTTTTCTCTTTATTTTAAAGCTCTACTCTATAGGTTTGGGCAATTTCTTTCTTTAACGAATAACTATATTGCGCCAGCAATCCGTGATTTTGTTTTCAACTAAGGAAGGTCGGGTAAAAACAGGTAACCCATAATCTGACAGGCAGATTTTGTTACAATGAAGCCAAAAGCGATATTTTAGTACGAAAATTCTTACGTATGGAATTAGTATGTAATCGTTTATTACATGATTTGTCTCACACACACCCACATCTAAAAAGGGACTAAAGTATGTTCAAAAGTGCGAGTAACACAATAGATACAGAATGTACGAACATGTTATTTAGTTGTTATATTTTTTATTATTTAGAAATCTAAAAAAAAATATTTTTATATCAAAAAAGTAGAGTTTTTAAGAAAATAATTTTAATCGATAATTTGAAAAAAATTGTTCGAGTTATTTGAAATTGGCTATTTTAATTATTCGATCAAATAGTGGAAAAAATGTTCTTCGATTAATTGAACAACGATTAATTGAATGGATACTCTAATAAGTGCACAAACGATCTTACAGTACGTTACGGTACGTTACATTGCATTTTATTACATTTACGGTCGGCTAAAGCGGCCTTTACTGTTTAAAAAGGACCATATGTGCTTCGCAAAATAAGAAAACTTTTTATTGGGCATAAGTTCAATTTTCTTTTGAGTAATGGACTCATTATTTGTTAAAAGTAAAGTAACAAAACTTAAAGGAAGGCCCTCGTTATTTTGATAAATAGTCCCCCAAACACCAAGTATGGTTATTGTCTTGAATTATGGTTAATGAGCCAGAGTGCTGCGCGGTGTGGCAGCAGCAACTAAAATAGAGATAGATTTGTCGGTAGTGGTGGTGGTTGTAGTTGGCGATCTCATTTAAAATTACAAAACTCTGGCATATCTAGTACTACATATGTATGTTTGCCCTCTTACCGTCCCCCTCCACATTAGTCGTTTGTATCTACGAGTATAAAGCTAATTGCTTTATACGATCTTTAAGATTCTTCTTAGTATATGTGTATTTGCAAATGTGTGAGTGTCTGCGTATGTGTTAGTGTTTTTATTATTTCCACTTTTGGTTTGACTGGATTTAAAATGTAAAAATAAATATGAAAAAAAAGTTTTGCTTGATTTTTTTAAACTTGCTGCCACATCGTCTGCAGTTTGTCGCACTGATCATTTGAACAAGCGATCACAGCGTCATATGAGTGAATAAGTGTGTGGCTTGGTGTAGATATGATGCCATAATTAATTTAATTTATGTTCGATATTTTGTTATAACTGCCTGTTTTATTATTTTGTCTTTATGTCTGTCTGTCTTTATATGTCCCTCTTGTCGCAGTTGCATTGTTAATTTAAATTTTTCTTTCATTTATTAAATCGTTTTGGAACGTGCCGCTTTTCTTGGCACATACTTAATGGTTAGTTTCCTTTAAAATACATTTATGAAATTTATTGTTATTACTTTGAAAATATTAAATGAATTTCTAAAAATATCAAAAACAAATATGTATTTTACTGTAATTTATGTAAAAATTAAAATATTTTTAATTGTTCATAAGTTTTCTAAGAAAAGCCCCAACATTGATATTTAAAAAAAATTGTTAATTTATTAAAGTTCATTAATAAATGAAAATGGTTGTTTAAGTATTTTTATTTTGTTTAAAATAATGAAATTTAGTGTCAAACTAAGTTTAATTCAAAAATGCTTTTGTAAAGTGCTTTAAAAAATTTTATAATTAAAATATTTTACGATTTCATAAACTTTTAAAATTTTGTATTTTTAGTTATTTTTAAGTTTTGAAATGCAACAGCTGATCTAAAATATTAACTGAAACTAGACGTTTAAAGCAATTCGAAAATGTTTATTAGTTTAAAGAAACGTTAAAGCTCATTTTAAATAATGCAAAAGTAACTACGAAGAATAAATAAAGTAAATATATTTTGTAAATGGCGGTTCAACCAAAACGCACGATGTTGATTGTATATAAAACAAAACGTTTTCATTGGTCCATATTTCTTCAAAATTGAGGAAAATCAGAATGTCATCGTCAATGGTAACATTAATCGCGCCCCGTTAACGGACTATGTGTTGCCTGAAATTCAAGCGCATGGTCTAGGTAAGCTCTGTTTTCAACAAACCGGCGCTATGAGCCATACAGCACGTGAAACAATGCCCTTGTTGGGGAATCATTTTCGGTAAGCAATTAATTTAACATTTTGCTACAGTAAATTGGCCACCTAGATCGTGCGATATCACACCTTTGGACTATATTCTCTGCGGATATGTAAAGTTTAAGATCTTCAGGAATAAGCCAGCTAATATTGAGACTTTGGAGGCCAATATTACTCGTGCTTTTCCCGAAATGGTTGGTTGGTTGGTTAACGTGGTAGCACGACCAAATCTGACTTCGTTTTGACCCCACACAACTCGTCAAGAGTAGGAACTCCATATCACGCGTGACCAGGGCAATACTGAGGTGGCTAGAGCCAGCCCGTTGCTTTGTGATATTTCGCCAACTTGGCGAGTTGCAACCGCGATATCTCAGAGAGTTCTTGTAGAAGGTATAAGAAAATTCTTACACTAGCATTGACTGAAAGGGAGAAAGCGTCTCTAAGCGTGCTTACCGATCATCCAATGACCTGTAAGTACGTATACTAGTATCGAAATGTACTTACAACTGAAGTTCAGAGGTCGCTCAGAGCATACACTGGCTAATGATAATGGAGATGTTTTTTGCGACTCTAGTGGCATCAGATCCGTCTGACTATCGACGAAAATACCAATTTTGCCGCTGATGTTCATGCAGTGTTTTATATGCAACTCTTATCACCAGCACTTCAGCCTGAAATACGCTTGCCTCATCCGCAAGACGAAAACAGAGATTTACTTGCAGCTCCTCCGAGAAACCCCCAGAACCAACACCGTAGGTCATCTTTGGATATCATACCATATGGGTATTATGTATTCCGTTTGCCGTTTCAGGCGTGTGGGTTGGTTTTGTAAGACCCTTGCATGACCGTACGTCCTCGCCTTCCAACATCCCGATGCAGATGACCGCACTGTTAACGGATATGGCTATTAGGTTGTAACAGGAATATTTATAATTACTTTCTTAAGATTAATATTATTTTGTAAATTTAATTATTCTATTATTTATATTTTAATCATGAATGACGGAAAATAATTTTGTCATGATTTTATTGTGTCCTTACTGTATTTTTTTGTCTGTGAGAATTATTAAACTCAGCTCATTTGTATTATTATTATTTCACTCAACTGTTATTATTGATCTTTTTGCATTTTCTCTTAAATGTTGTACATAACTATTGAATGCTCATTTAATTTAATTCCACTAAATTTTTTTGTCATTTACTTTAATTACCGATATTTAAATATAAGAAGAAATAATTTGATTTTTTGGTCACTCGTGAACTAGCCAGCGAGCTGACAACAGCTAGTATAAATAAAGGCTTATGAAAAAAAGAAAACCAAAATTCTTTTAATTTGAGAAAAAGAAACATATAACAATTAATAAATTATCTCATCTGAGGGCGAATATAACGCTTAAGCCGTTTGTTCTTGCCCCTTTTAGATAATTCATTAATAAGGAAAATACTAAAAGTAACTGCAGTCAACTAGGACATTTAACTGTCTGGTTTAGACTCTATTACTTTTATATTATCCCAATTGTTACCGAGTCTCATCTCCTACAAGGTGTAGTTCTATTGGAGAAAGGTGCGGTATAGTATTAAAAGCCTCTGAAGGACTAGTGCGTAGAGCGCCTGTTATTCCAATACAGGCTGATCTTTGTACTCTGCCCAGCTGTTCCACTACGTATTTCCTGCCCGTCGCGGTCCACCGTTCCAAAGATCCATAGGTAAGAATGGGCCGTATTATTGCCGCATACAGCCATTTGACAATTCTAGGACAAAACTTGGCGCCAAACATTATACGACAGGATTAGAAAGCAACCGTAGCTTTCCTGACCCTCTGTTAAGTATTATATCTCATAATTATTTTGAGTCCAGGATAAGTCCCAGAGATTTCGTGTTGTTCGACAGGGGAAGTTCGTAACGCCTCAGCCGTGGTAGCCTGAAGGCCGGAATTTTCTTCCTTCTGGTGGACAGTATCAGCACCGTTTTGTTCGGATTTACTCCCAGGCCACAGTCTGCGGCCCAGTTACTAAACGCTCCCAAAGTTCTGGACATGATGCCACTCATCACATCCAGAAACACACCCGATACTAGTAACACCTCGTCATCCGCGTAAGCTACCGCCTTGATGCCCCTATTATCAAGGCTTGTGAGAATCGAGTTCACAACAATGAGCCAGAGTAGAGGAGAGATCACCCCACCTTGGGGTATACCCTTTCTAACACTATATACTTTGATATAAATATCAACATATATATACTAAGAATATTTCTTTCACAAAAAAAACACTCTTTGACCTTTCGCTGTTACCAAGACATGATGTAACGGTCCGTGTCCTCAACATGCTCACTTATCATCTTATCATGTAATCCTGAACATACAGATCAGTTAGAGCTTGTTCGATCGCAGTGATCGTGACGTTGTTAAGGGCGCACAGTGGCGCCATTTGAGTTTTTTCGTTGCAAAAATCATATCTTTTGAACCGAATAAGATAATTGAACAGTTTAAACAGCATATGATAGATAACTGTTCAGCCTATGAAATGAGCTTGGAAAGGGTGCTACGCTTTGTAGGGGCCTACTTATGGGTTATCAAAGTTAAAATTAGTAGAAAAATCAATTTTATGGTAACTAAAAAAAATTTTTTTTACATTTTTAGATTGTTTTTATTTTTTTTCTTAAGGGTTTTATGTTTTAAATTATTACCCAACAAATTAAAAAAAAAAATTATTTTTTTTTTTAAATTTATTTTTTCAATTTTCTGTAAAATATTCATCACAATTCGTAAGAGAAGGTATATCTAAAAGACTAACCATTTCTAAACTATAATTATTTTGTAACTCTATTCGTGACTTCACATGCCGCAGGGAAGAAATAAGTGGATCGGAAGATGCTGCCAACATGTTGAAGAGGTCCTCATTTTGCCTTACCCTTGATGCTTTGAATGTGTTCTGCAATCTATATTTTTTATAAAATTTGTTAAGAGACTCCTGTGCTTCTTCAGAAAGCTCTCCAATTGGCAAAGACTGGTACTCAATTATATCTTTACCATGCGCCAATATTTTATGGACGGTCGGGGTCAACTTCTTCTGTGGATACATTTCTGCTAAAAGAGATGCAGTTTTCGACGCATATTCTCCATATTTTGTAGAATTGACATTTTCTTTGCAGTTTAAAACATCCAAGATCGTTCCCAATCTTTTCACGATTTGATTGTCAATTCCAATGATTCTAGTTACTGCCTCATCATTTTCAAAAAATCTCCTAGAAGTGTTTCCATCGTTTGAGTTACCGTATCCGTGCTTGGGACAGTCTACTTTTAGTCCAACTTGTTTAAAAAAAGCATCCTGTATTTGCTTCTTTCTGATCTTTTCCTTATCCTTTATTGATGTATTTTCATCGAAGTTTTCTTCCTCTTGTGGTAGGGTATATGCCAGTTTTAGCAAGAATTCCATACACCTTATCCTTGCGTGCAATGGTGACATTCCATATTCGTAATTCTCCTCATTTGTAGTATCGTTTAAATTACCAAAGTTCTTCTGACAAATAATAGTAAAAAATCGATAAAAAAAATATAAAAATAATACGAAAAAAGGGGTTTAAATAGGTTTTTGCTAAATTTTTACCTCCAATATAATTCTGTCTATATATATGTATATGATAACTAATTGAAATATGTTATAATTAAGCAGAAAAAGATACTAATCTTAAACTCTTTACAACTAATTATATAAAATTGAGATGTAACATATTATATATGAAATAAATTGAATTGAATTGAAAAAAGTTCTTCTGACTCTTTTTGCAAATCGGGCATGACATTGTTGAGGTTGTTCCTGTCAGTTCGTTTACGACTTTTCCGTCAACCATGGTCAGGTGGAACTCGTAATTGCATTCAATATATTTTCCTTCTCCAATTTGCAGCTTTGTAGGCTTAATCTTGCTTATTTGTTCTTTAATGTCCTTCACCGTAGTCCTTATGAGTTCTGCCGATTCCCTTGCAAACTGAAACATTATTGGTCGGCAATAATGCACTGATGACGGACGTGGATTTTTCCAGTGTAGGGAATCATCCGATTTTAGCCGCATAGGAACAACAGATGCCATAAACATATTTCCGTCCGATATTGTAGCGTCATCGGGAGATATCCTTTGCTTATAAACGCTTTGTCCGGATGATCCATCGCAGCCTCATTTGCTGATCAATGTCAACTTCTCAGGAAGAATTTTCACTTCCGTGAAAAACTTTGGTGTGGTTGACTTTCTAAACAGTTCAAATAATTTTAAATTGTACAACGCCATGTTTTCAGTACTTAAATTGTTAAATGGTTTCAGTAATTGTTGCGCCAACTAATCCAGGACATTATGCTTATTTTGCAATATATAGGCTTATGCTACCATGCCTAAAAATTTACCTGTTCCCTGCATACATATGGATTTAGGCTGAATAATGCAATTTTGATATTATGCACGTGTCCAAATAAGATTTGTGCCTACCTGTAGGGACCATAAGTCAATATTGTTCCTGACCATTTGTACGCCAAAGTATTGTTTATGTGAGGTACATACCTGCTAATTTCAATGAGTAGTTTTTTTCAAACTATTAGATCAAACTACTGTCAGTCAAAACATATAAGGGATGGACGCCATACAATTTCTGCAACCATGTCTTTTTAAACTTTTTTACCTCTAGAAGCCAAACGGGCACGTACGGGCAGATAAAACCTTTTGAATTATGTAAAGAAATAATCAAAGAACAGGTTTTGCAAATATGGCAAATATAGAAAAATATAGTTTTTTTTTATTTTCCGTCAAAGTTGAAAAATAGTGAAAAAACGGATAGTTTTTAAATAGTGATTTACCAGGAGAAACACAAAGCAAACAGTTAATTTTTTTTTATCATTATACATTTAATAAATACATCAATCAATACAAACAAAAAATAAGGCGATTCGTTACCTATTTTTCGTGATATTACACTTGAAATCGCAACAAATTGACTAAAAATTGTGTGTTTTTTTGAAAACCGAAAGTCGGTCAACTTTGAACGGTTATATCTTCTAAACTAAAAATGTGATATTATTAAGAGTGGCATATTTGAAATCGTTGAAAAGTTTCCTATAACATGGGTTTATTCAAAACTTCGTCGGCATTCATGAAAATTTTGATTTTTGCAACCTCGCTTGCTCTACGGGCGCCACTGTGGGGCGCCTTCAATATCCAGGAAGGCGGCCATGGTATATTGTTTATATTCCAGTGATATATCTCTAATCCTTACTAAATCGTGTAGCGCCGTTTCAGTAGAGCGACCCTGAAGGTAGGCATGTTGACTGCTTGAGAGTCGTGATGCACCCTCCAGTCGCTGCTATATATGGAAATCTATGAGTCTTTCCAGAGTTCTAAGCAGAAAAGATGATAAACTGGTTAGACGGGTATAAACACCTTTCATCTCTTCCAATTAGCCGTTACGAAATTGGGTGATAGGCAGCGAATGTAAACATGATTTACAACATTTACGAAACATTTGTCAATAATCCGAAGGGCAAAACGGCTAAAAAAAATTCTTCTGTAAAATTAGACATGACTCATTTTCAGAGATTTCGATTTAAAAATGTGAATATTAATGACATTTTTTATCAAACATTTTAACCATTACTCTTTACATGATGACAAGATGTTATCAATAAATCCTTAAGTTTTACATCATTTGTACAAATACAACTGACATGATAAATATGTTCACCGGATAATAGACACTAAATACAGACACGCGTTCTATGAACATAGTAAAATATCCTTACAACTTATTAATATGAAATTATACAGATTTTCACAACGGCCATGGAAAAAAAGGAAACATTTCTATGCAATCCAATGTAATACAATCCATGCAATGTTGACTTTTTATGTACCCCATTTAACGCAAGACAAAAACAAACAAAAAAAGACAATCATACTGATACACAAAAGGACACACGCTTATTAATATGGAAAATTATTTCATAATTCGTGGGGTTGATATTCCATACCAAGACTGCTTGGCAAAATCCTTCTATAACGAAAAAATGTGTCTTTGTTATTTCAGACTACAAAAAGCTGACAATGTGTTGACAAAGTGCAAGCGGAAAATGATTGTCATTATGACAGCAAAAGCATATGCTTTTCCTGTTCAAGGACAACAACTACAAACAATTGTAAATGAGTTGAATAGAATCCTTGAAGAGCATAAAGTGGTGGTTGATTTCATAACTTTATTAATAATGTCCCATTCCCAAATTTCTACACGCAACATGAAATGTTGGTAGCTGGTATTTATTAGAAACAAAAATTTCCTTTTATGATTTTATTATTAATAAGCAGTTTGCCTTATTGGCAAACAAAAGCAACAACTAACTCAAGCAATAGGAGAGCGTTTGCTTAAAAAAAGGGATAACCGGGGTTGGAGTTTTTGACTAACTGAGACATTTATAAATTTTAACACAAAGTGATGCCACGTGCCACGGAAGGCGTTATGTTTACATATTTTGTTGGCGCCTGTCTAAAGCAACACAACAACTCCTTTGCTGTGGCCCACAATATGAAGCCACTGTGAGGCAGCAGCATGTCCTGGTATTATGAATAAATTGTTTATTATGAAATGATTTTTATATGAATTGAAATGAGTGTGTGTATGTGTGTGAGTGTGTAAATTTATGGTAACTAATGTAAATATTATTTTTATTTTCTGTTTGCTTATTATTGTTGTGTTTGTTGTTGTTGCTATTCATTATTGTGCGCATATTTCCGTTTCCCAGCTTAATTTCGGGGTGAATACTTTCTTCCATTCTAATTTGCCTTTCGGGCAAGTGCAAGTGTCTGTCACAAAAACAAGTTCAGCTCACTTGCTAGAGATTTGCACACTAATGTGTAATTATCAAATAAAAGCTGTTGTACAAATATTTGGCACATACACAGAAAATATAAATTTAATCTTTTATTTATTTTTTTTTTTTTTTTTGTTATTGTTCCATTTTCTGGTGATGATTTATGGTCATGGGAATAAAACAGGATGTATGCCGATTGCGCAAAATATTAATTCTGGATGAATCGGATGTAATAAAACATTTCGTGTATAATTTGAAAATAAAAGTTTATGACTATCAATTTGCAGAGAGTTAAATATGACCTTATCCTTAAAATTAGTATTTGATAAAACTTTGTATTGAAAACCAATAATCTTTATTATTCACTTTTTTATAATGACCCACCAATGTTGGGTCAATTTTGCAATTTCGGCTTACAGCGAATAAAATCAGAATTTTGACTTATTTCCTACTTTCAAAATCTCTTTATTATGTAGAAGTTAAACGAAAATTGCGCTAGTGGTGAATAAGATAATACTACGTGTGTCATTCTGTGTGAAACTTTTTAAATATTCATCTTAGACCAGATAAGGTGTATATATTATGGATCCTTGAGTGATTCTAAGTCGATTTAGCCATGTGCGTCTGTCTATCCATCTGTTGACATCACGATAATATTCTAACGACTCAAAAGAAAAGAACAAAATTGGTTCAAACTCTTTTTAGCAGTTTGGGATTGAAATCCAGTACAATCGGCTGAGTAAAAAAAAGTTATGAACCAAAATGTGGAACAACCTCCTTAAAAAATTTATATTTTTGTTGCAATAATAAATAAATGGCAAAATGCACCGATTATGAGATTTTGCACAAATTCTTTTTATATGATTAGAAATCAAACTAATCAATTTTGTGAAGATCGGTCTCATATAAATCCCACTCTCGAATTATGATGTTGCATTTCAATTCGGTCTGTCACAGTTTAATTTAAATAAAAATATATGAATTATAAAGATTTTAAGGCACTAAATTCAAATCCGTTTTTAGTCTTTTCTATCATGTCTAGTTTTTTATGGGCTAGACTAATATTTTGCCCGCGGTTATGCTAATACATTTTATTATAAATTAAGAACGATTTGTGCGATTGTGTTCATTTACAAAATGATTAGGAATAAAATTTCCTTTGAGTCATCTAAATAATATTTTTACTTTTTACAAAATTATCGCCACTAATTCAATATTTTCAAAAATTCATAAAAAAAAAATTATAAGGACGGACAAAAATTTTACATTTGTATCATTTATTAGAAATTCAGGTTATTACGAATAAATTAAACCATGGAATCATGAAAATCAGAAAACAAAATGATAACTAGACGTGATTGAATCAAACTGTGACCAGATTTGGATTCAGCACAATAAGGTCAATTAAAATCATATAATAAAGTTCTCTCTCCCCCGACTTTTTTCGCAGTTTTTCAAAACATTAACATTTTTACAAAGCATTTTCTGATATTTCGGGCAATGTAAAGAATTAAAAAATATGAAATATAAAGTAAAATAATATCAGAAAATATTTAAAATACAACGAAATTATTCTTATATATCAAAAAAACAAAATAAGATATGTTGATTTAAATTCCTTTAATAGAACGTTCAGCATAACAAGTACAAATATTAATACATATTTTTACTTTTACATTGTTCATTTGTTTCATAGAACAAAAAGTGCGGAACTCTTAAATTGTGGATAAGAGTCAATGATAGGTCTTGATATCAATTAATTCATAAAATGTGTATTCGAGATATACACAAAATGGATTAAGGATTTAAAAAGGGGACACACTTATTATATAGAATTAATTTATGCCAAGCGGCATACCAATAGCAACAAGTCAAAATGTATGTAGTTATAAAGTATACATTTCACAATACTATAAATCAAAAGTATTTGGGAAACGGTAACAAATTTTGGTTTAATGTTCCTAAATTTTAATGTATGCAAATAAGAGTTTACAAATTTTGGGTATACACTAGTCGGCATAAGTATTTTGACGAAATAAAAATCGTGCATTTTTATACCCTCCACATCACTAGTGGTAAATGAGGGTATACTAAGTTTGTCATTCCGTGTGAAACTTTTTTATTATACATCTAAGACCCCATTAAGTATATATTTTCTGGCTCCTTGAGAAATTGTAAGTCGAGTTAGCCATGTCCGTCTGTCTGTCCGTCTGTCCGTCTGTTGCAAACACGCTCACTTTCGAAAAACGCAAAAGAAAAGAACAAACTTGGAACAAACTTGTAGTTATCCTAAGCAGATGGGGATTGAAATCCAGCAACATCGGCTTAGTAGTATCAGAACTATGAAACAAAATAATATTGATACAAAAACTAACATAAATGGTAGAATAATGCACGAAATCATTCTGTTAAATTTCATGAAGATCGGTCCATACTTGACCATAGGCCCTATATTGACTCTACTCCCGGAAAACCATTTAGTACGCCTTAAACCGTAATCAATAACGCTATCATACTAAAATTTGGTACGTCACAGCTCTATAGGACTTGAAATCACAGTGTCAAATTTCGTGAACATCGGTCCATAATTTACCCTAGGCCCCATATAAGCCCTACTCTCGGAAAACAGTTTATTTCGCCTACAACCAAATAAAGCCCACTTTGGGAAAATAGTTAAATTCGACTTTAACCATAACAGATATAGCTATTGCGGTAAATATTCTTCCAACTTAGATTCATGTGGATAGAAAAAATTTCATGCAATTTTGTGAAATTCACTGTTAACCCTAAAACTAATTACACTGCTGTTTTGAAATTTATTCTAATTTATTTTTTGTAATACCAGAAATCAGTCTTCAGAATTTTGGGATGACGGGTCCATAATTTACAATACTCTTACGAATCATTATATTTTACTCAAGCCAGTTCAAAGTTCTAACAAGAAACGCATAAAACTTTCTTATTGTCGGTCAATAATTTAATTCATGTTTAAACCGCAACCAATTTTTATACTGACGTTCGTTTTTGTGAAGCTTAGTTAAAATATATATGTATTTATCATATAGAGCCCACTCCTGTCGGTGGAGGAAATCAAAGATTCGGCACAGCCGAATATAACACTCTAACTTGTTACGTTTGATTTTTAAACGGCTTTGTTAAAACTTCTTGTTTATTTTTTCCTTTTTATTTATAACTTATATTGTAAGTTTTAAGTTTTTATAATTGAATTTGAATAGCAAAAATAGGAGAAGGTAAAAAACTCCAAAAAAGAGTATGTGTACTAATATTATCTTTATACTGACCCAAAAATGGAAATATTTACTAATAGATGCAAAAAGTGTCAAACGTGCCAATATCACGTTTGAAAAGAGACCCGGTTAGCTCTTAAAAAAAGAGCTACGAGTAAGGAGTAACCGGAAGAGAGCTAAATCTAGCCCCAAAATAGCAAAGTTGGCATCACTTCTTAAGGTTTGACGACTGACAGAGCTGTAAAAGATTACAATCGATTTAATTGCGATCACATTATTTCTTGTTATTAACCGCTAATTTGTTGATGGCATTCAAAGTCGTAAAATTGATTATATGATTTCAATTTATTTTTTTGTGGGCCAATTTTAAGACTTTCTTAGTTAACAAGATTAAGAGCGATTCATTTTGAAAGTTTGAAATCAAGAAATCAGTAAGATTAAAAAATATTTATATCAATATTTTGAAATCAATTCATGCATTAATTGATGGCAATCAAATTTGATTACAATCGATTTTATTCCAATACTTCCTTTCCTGCACTAAGAGATTCAATTGCAATCCAATCCAATAATATCAATCGAAATTAAATCAGAATCTTCGTTCTCTTTTAATAAAACTCCTTATTGTTAACCCAGCTATAATATACAGATTTATATAAATCTTTTTTGTGCAACGACCACTTCTCAGTTGTTGTTTATCAATTTAAAAAAAAAAGCTTAAAACATATTTCAATTTAATTAATGTGATAATTGAATCCATTATTTTTTAGTTGAAAGAAAATTAAAAATTTAATTTTTATTTAATTAACATTTTAGTTGTTTTAAAATAAATTTATAATTAAAATAATAACTAAATACCAAAAAATCTTAATTCAATTTCTTCTTTTAAAATTAAATAATTTAAACTTGTATTGTTGGGAATTGTCAAAACTTGACCTTTATTTAATGAAATCAATAAACACATTGTTTGAAACGGCAAAGTGTTTTGAACATTTTTTTAATTAAAATTAAAAATATCATTTATTGAAAAAAATATTACAAACTTAAAGTTTTTACAATTTTAAGTAATCAGTATAATCATTTTGGTAATAGGTGCAAAATCAACAAATTGTTTGCTTGATTCTATGAATTTGGTGATTAGAGACAATTTTTTTCTGTGTACCTCTCCATGGTTGATTTTTTTTTTTTTATTTAATAGATGGCAGTTCCATTGCAACTATTCTTGTAAAGGAATAGCTCCGATAATTCCCTGAATTGCAACTGATAAACAAATGAAATTTGTTTATTACCCAAAACAAAGTCGGAAAATTTAAAGGAAATTATTATTAAGGTAGCCTAAATCATTTAAATAAAAATTTTACAAAAAAAAAACATATAATGGACTTTTTTAGGTGTTTTGATTTTGTATATTTTATTCTAAATCATCCCAGCCTTTTTATGGCCTATTATTTACTCTTTATCAAAATTGTTTTATTTATTTTATAAGAACTTTCAAAATTTTATGATCTTAACAGTCCATTACTTGGGTCATTACTCAACACGTCAAGACGATGAACTACGATGAGCGAGGAGAAAGAAATATCTAAAGGTATGAATGGGTGCAAGTATTTGTACTTTCATTTGTGTATCTGTGTGTGTGACTGTGTGTTGTATTCACAAAACAAATGACGCATTGCATAAAAACATCGACTAATTACTTACGAGTGCGAGATTAAATGCATGCAACATGTAGCATTAAAAACCTAATTGCACCACTAATTGTTGCCCAAGAAACATACATAAAACAAAAGGATACAAAAGAAGTTTCACATAAAAATAAAATGTTAAATAATTTTAGAATAACAATAAGTTTTACCATCTTTGTAATGAAACAGAAAAAAAATATTTTTATGAGTTTTAAACTCATAACAACATGTACCATCATCATAAAATCACTGGGTGTCAGAGAGAGTTTTTAAGGAAAAAAGGGTAAAATTACAAAAAAGACTTAACAATTCCCAGAAAAACGCAAGAATGATGATGAGCGATATGAATTTATGGCTTCAGCTATTGCATTTAATAAATTCTATTGTTTTATATTTGCTCTAAATTTAAAACCAAACTATTTATATTTTATTTGTTATTTGTTTATTTTTGAGTGCGTGTGTGTTTGTGTGCACATATTTATCTGAGTAATTATAAATTTTATTATTTAAATTTTTATTACCCTACAATAAGGACAAGGCCAGTTCAGAGGCCTTACTAGGATTAAATGTTTTAAGTTCCTTGTACGCTTGCACAGACACACATTAAAATAAGAAAATGTTCGTATCTTAATGTTAAATCAAAACGAATTTTCAAAATAAAAAAAAAACAGAATTTTGTTTTGTTTGAAATAACAAATTTATGTGAAAATAAAAATTTATTTTTTCGGTGCAATAATTGTTTGGAAAACATTTGTAGAGTAATAAAAATTTTAAAACAATGTATTTTTATTACAAGACTCATATATTTTCCCCCTGAACAACGCGACCTAGAAGATGATCTTTTGTCTTAAATATGAGATGACTCCCTTGCCACACGTTATTAATTTGTTTTTTAAATTATTGTCTGCTGTTTGTTTAAGGTAACACGCGCATCTAACGAACATTATTTATGCAGTTTACAGAGGCGAACGGACCCTTTACCATCCCTTGAAGAATTGCCCTCTACTGTTTTGTTGGCCTGTGTTAAACATTGTTAACAATCATTACTAAACAAATAATCAATAAAAATTGTATTTCGATATTTCATTTTAAAAATTTACATATGCAGAAGCCCTACAGTGGGTATTAGGGGTTTTGAATTATGCACAAAACTGATATTTAATCAAAAGTATAAGTATGGATTACAGTAAGACCTTAAAATATATAATAGCTTTTGAAACTAAATAATATAATATATTGTTAAGGATATCACAGTTCTTGTTTTTTTATTATGAATTTCTGAACCCTGAAAACTGATTTGCTGAAAGTCCAGATCTTTCCTGACTGACTTACATTTGTCTTGACTTATGTGGGAAATATTGAAAGCTAATATGATTCGTTGCTGGTCTCAATAGCTAATTTGGTACGGATTCCAAATATTGCCTCATAAATCTCAAAAAGTCGCGATTGTTTATATTATGAACGATATCTATATACAGTCAATCAATAAAGTTTAGGCACAACATGACTTTCAAACCAGATCGGTCCATTACCTTTACAACTGCTTAGATATTTTACAAAGTTTCTGAAACTAGGATATGGCCTCTGTACAATGCCACCAATTTCGCGATATGATTATCCTTGCGCGTAAAGATTTATAGTAATTTTGTGGACGTCTATGGAAATCACTGATTACTGATGGTCTGGAAGGAGCTATAGGCTGTATATTTTTTTTGAAATTTTAAATGGGCGTGGCAGTTCCCATACAATATAAATTTAGATCTAGAGAACGGTAAGAGCTATAAAATACGCAACATCAGTCAAAAAGTGGGCGCGGTAAGATAAGTGGACGTAGAACAAAAAAGAATTTTATAGATCTGAAGACCGGTAAGTGTAAGTTTTCCAAATTTTGTATAAATAGAATGGTTATCAATAGACCTCGTACGTTGTATATTTGCATATTTTCAAAGGATTTAGATTGGTAAATTCCGATGACACCAAGTTCCGTTTCATTGGAAATAGAGTTGAGAACGATATGCATATTTTATTTTTATTTTGCATATATTGCATATGCATTATATAAACCAAAATATGCAAAGTGTAAAAAATACATGCATAATATGAAAAATATATTCATAATATGCAAAAAATTCCTATGTTTAACAAATGAAATATTAATATAGAATCGATTATGAAGGTGGTACACAGAAAAAATTAAAATTTGTTTCTAGTCACCAAATTTATACCAAATTCATAAAATCAACAAACATGTTGTTGATTTTGCACCTATTACCAAAATGATTATTTTTTTTTTGAGAGAGAGCGGGGAGATTTCTCCCAACGGAGACGGACCAAAATAATTATATTGATTACTAAAAATTGTGAATATTTTTTCCAATAAATGATATTTTTAATTTTAATTAAAAAAAAAATGATTAAAAACTTTGCCATTTCAAATAATGTATTAATTTATTTAATTAAATATTGACAATTCCCAACAACAATTTTACAAGTTTAAATTATTTTATTTTCAACGAAAAAAGTCAATTAAGACTTTATGTTATTTCATTCATATTTTAATTAAAAATTTATTTCCAAACAACTAAAATGTTAATTAAATCAAAATTACATTTTTAATTTCCTTTCAACAAAAAAATAATTGATTCAATTATCACATTAGAGCAAAGGATACTTAGTACATACGATATTTTATAGGTATGTATTTTATATGTATTGTATGGTGCTATAATATACAACAATAGTGTTCTCTAAATTATTAATTGAGAAGGTTTGACGTTTCTCTCCAAAAATCAACTTGTAGGCGGTGAAGCTTATTTCAACGTCACAGGAAGAAATTGGAGCTAATTTATATTTAATGACATTTTCATTTGTAACGGATTCAAGTCCAGACAAATCTTTAGCATTTCTTTCTTCAGGTTATTTTTTAAATGGCTTTAAATCTCTATTTTAAATCCGTTCAAAAATCCGCAGATATGTTATAAACAATATTTTCAGCTTCCTTAAATAATTGCGTTGACTTTGCTAATGGCAGACCCTTCGTTACTAAGGAATTTATGATTTCGGCAACTCTCGAAATTCGACTTAATATATATAAAATCACAATATAGTTGGGGATATTTCTCTCTCTCTTTTTCGCTCTTTTGCCAGTTTATAGATTCAGCATCTTCTGCGTTCAGTGTTTCAAGAACTTAAAATGCAAATTGAGAAAGCTCAAGTAAATGCATTGTTGAAAAAAATACGTTACCGGATGGTCCATTATATTGCAGGAGAGGTAAAAGTGAGTCATACACCATGTTATGTGCCAGAAGAAGCATTCAGTTTTAACAGTATTATTAAAATTTTGATTTTTTGGGGGCAAACCCATATTGATTTTTTTAATTTTAAACAATATCTTTAACCCAACCCAGTCGTTCATTATTGACCGCCTAAGCCAGTAAAAAATTGAAAACACCTTTTTCAGAGGAATAGTTGTGAAATAAAAAGATTCTTATTATGGAATAAAAAAAATTTTAAATTGACCGATGCACTATAGGAAATTTCCCCTTTTTTTTGGCCAAAAGTACTTAATTTTTTTTTTGGAGTTTTTGATTTTTTTTTTTCACTATGTACTTAAAAACATACTAAAAAAAGCATCCCCGAAGAATAAAGCATCAATGATGCTTTACCGTTATTTTATAAATGCAAAAACATGAGGTTTGTTTTTTAAACAAAACGGGAAGTTACTATATTAAATTAGACGTGTATTTAAGTTTAAAGTTTTTATTCAAAAAATTCATGTAAAAAAAGTGAAAAATGAACAATAATGCTAAAAGTGAGTACTTTTATAGTAGTTAAAAAGATATTCAACTTTTTTTTTAATTTGGTTTAATCGAAGGAAAGAAAAAGACCTTGATGTTATATACTGTATTAATAAATTGCAACTTCACTAAGCTCCGAAAAAAAAATGATTAAAAGTGATAGATATAACACTTACGCATTTCGATAGAGCCATAAGTTGTCACCCATTCGCAATTTATTTCAGCTGCATATACTTGCATATGTCTTAAAAAAAAGCGTATTTTTCCAGGTAAAAAAAACTGTGAAAGTCCGTGAGCGCGCGTGACAAACTTCTTTCCCCGTGACGGTGCGTGACTAAAAATTTATTAGCCTAAGGAGGAACACTTCCAAAAAGCGAATCTAAAAAATCATTTAGGAGGAACACTTCCAAAAAGCGAATCTAAAAAATTATTTAGTTTGGCCCACTCGTTTGGCTAAAAATTAGTTTTGGCCAAAAAAAAGGGAAAATTTCCTATAGTGCGATGGCCACGGTCTATATTTAAAATGTTTGTTGATAAAAATTAGCTTACCTCTTTTATTCCCTCCATTATATCTGCATAAAATGATGCAGCCTTCAACCATGTACACCATCTGGTTATGATCGGTTGTGATGGTAATTTCTTTAGTATTTCCTTGTAGCGTTGTACTCTTAGCGGAGCTCTTACGAAAATTTCTTTACACAATATATGAACGAGTAAGCGACAGGAAACGAAGTTCTTACTTTTTCAGCTATTAAGTTTAAACCGTGTGCCAAACAAGTTATGTGTATGAGATTTGGATACAAAACTTTTAAATTTTTAACAGCTTTGATCATATCTGCCGTGGCATTTTTTAAAATCAACAACACTTTTGACTCATTTCCGTTACCACAATAAACAAGTGCTGTCGTTCACAAATCGAAAAACCGTTGCATTTTTTATTGTCCAAACCTGAGCTATATTTTATTAAATCAATTATTACATTGTTTGAAACGGCAAAGATTTTTGATCATTTTTTTAATTAATTTAAAAATATCATTTATTGAAAAAAAAAATCACAATATTTTATTTTTATAATTTTTAGTAATCAACATAATCATTTTGGTAATAGGATCAAAATCAACAAATTGTTTGCTTGCTTCTATGAGACAATTTTAAATTTTTTCTGTGAAATGTTGAAATTCGTAAAAAATTTGAAAATTGTTTTGCATAAGCCTAAGTATTTAAATTTCACATTTTTTTACAAGTTGTACACATTATATTGTTTTCATTAATTTTAAAGCACTTTTCGGGAAGGCTGTTAAAACATTTTCCTTTCAGATTTATCTTATCTTTGTTGATTTTTGGGATTTCCATTTTCGATGAAATTCGTTTGAATATATTTTGCATATATTTGGTATATTTGTTTGCATATTTTCTGCATATATTTAGCATATTTTCAATATGCACTTAAACTTGTTATATTTGAACGTTAAAACGACAATATACAAATTTTGGTACTAATCTGATGAAAAATAAAAAAATATGCAATATTCGAGGTCTAGTTATCAACACTCAACATCTGTCAAAAATGGGCGGAATCGGAGAATTTGCAAATTTGGTGCAAATAGCTTGGTAACAAATGCACAACATCTGTCAAAAAGATGGCTGCATTGTAGATGCAGGCGGGGCGGACACCTTCAATAGAAGGACAATATGGATTTCTGTATATTTGTAGAATGGTAACAGTTAGAGTATTCAAACTTGGTATAATAGCTTCGAAATTTACTTATCTTATTTAAAAAAAAATATTTTTGAAATGCAGGCATTTCTTATTTAAAACAACAAAAAATGTATTTCTACTTCCAATACTTTTGCTATAAAAAAAAAGATTTCTTCGGTAATTGAGCTATTCCTGGAGCGGTTTTTATAAAAGATATGGGAAATAAGGGACCGAAACAATTTTTTTTAATAGCCCACAAATATCATATAGAAAATATTTTCTCCCTAATTTAATCAGCCTTATTGTGGTTGTCGTTGTCGAATATGACTGTGTCGTTTTTTGTAATTGATTAAAGTAAAACACAACCTGTTTTCTTTAATCTACTACGAAAAACGACACAGTTGTATACGACAACGACAACCACAATAAGCCGGAATATCTCTATCTTCTCTGCATTCTCGCTATACCAAACAATTCTTAAATGTAAAAAGTTCTTACCAAATTTTGTTCTCTCTAGGAATATGCAGCCTTATTGTGGTTGTCGTTGTATACGACTGTGTCGTTTTTGTAGTAGATTAAAGAAAACAGGTTGTGTTTTACTTTAATCAGTTACAAAAAACGACACAGTCTTATACGACAACGACAAACACAATAATGCTGATGATTTTAATAAAAGATCTTTGATGATTATTAAGCTGCTGTATCAATGGAATGACACAAATCATGAATTTTATATTAAAATCTATTTTCTATTATATACATAATTTTTTACACCAGTGTTTACTTGGTTTCCCTAAAAGGTTCTCCATAACCACTTCTTTCTAAAACATTTTTATAAACATTTCTTTCTTTGTAAGCCAGTATTTCTTATATATAGTCCTAAAAGTTTATTGACAGTAAGAATAAAAAGTTTTTTCGAGCTCGAGGCAAATTATTTGTGAAGAATATATATTATCTATTCATTAAGTTTGTCCAATATTTAGACATCCATCGGATACCATTATCAAGGAATGCGGTACAAATATATTTGTAAGAGACGTATGACTATCTCTACATTCAATGCTGAATGTGGCTATAGTCATATAATGAATAAATAATATATATTTTTTGTACAAAAAATTTGCCTCGAGCTCGAATAAACTTTTTATTTAAATTTTATTTTTAATAAAAAAAAGGTCGAAGGAATAAAATTTCATTTAGTTATTTGACGTCCTACACGTAACCACTAGTTTTATTAAAAAATTCTTTGCTTTTGCAAAACGTTTGCTAGATCAAACATTATTTAATAATTTCTAAATTTCATTATACAATTATAGTTTTTAAAATAAAGTTTAGTAAATCCATAGAAATTGTTAAAAGATAAAGCTATAGTTTGATCAATTTACTGGTCTCGTGTTTTTTAAATTTTTTTCGTCAAATATTTGTTAGGTCTGAACATGCATTAAAGGAAATATCCCAAAGCTTACTCGTGTAATCCCTGTCAATCAAAACCCCTATTTGAGAAAGAAAATACAACAAACATACTTAATATAAATGGTCTTCCAATAACGGTCTCCGAACTATGAAGTTTGATATCGGCTATATTATTGAAGCTGAATCTGCAGAAGAGGCTGTCATTTATTCAGTCTGCTGTACAAACTGAGTGCAATATAAGTCGATGGTTACCAACTTTTGTGGTTTCAACCACATTGGACATTCTTCACGAGTGATTTAAGGGAATGGTCACCTTACGTAAAGGTGAAGTGAAATAGCCATAGGGATATTGCGCTGGACCCCGTTAGAATTTTTCTTGTAGGGTTTTCATAAGTCTCCGGGCTACGCATAAGCTATGCCCTACATCGCACCTGATAGCCAACAGGTGACCCGATTTATCATGGAAAATTGGCCATACCTTGGTCCGTTACTTAGCGAAGCCACGGCTGACACTTGTGCGATGTTGTTTCCATATATAATAACATCGAAAGGCCCCGAAAGCAAATAAAAAATTTAGATGATATGACACATACTTTATTTTATTTAAACCTTAAGATCATTCGTAAAACTTCTCTGTACGGGGAAGCAGCTCGCGCGTCTTTGTCGTTACTTTTTGAAGGCAAACAGAAATTTGTAATACCCTGGCAATCTTAACTTTAAAAAGTTAGCCAAAAACTTAGTTTAAGCTGAAATAAAAAAGAAACCCTTAAAGTGGGCTTGTCAGACGGTCTCGATTTTTCTTGATTTAGAAAAATTTTCAGTGCTCGCCAAGAACCAAGAAAAATTATGTGCTTTCAAGATTTTTAAAGCCTTAAGCCCTGTAGAACAGAGAGATCGATTTCAGTCCCAGATTTTGCATATCGTCCAAACATGGCCTTACCAGACTATTCCACAGAAGTCACTGCAGGCTCGAATCACCCCGACTCCCTTCAGAACATAGTGATTGATTTCAGTACCATATTTGTCATATCGTCCAGACTTGATAATTTTGGTGTCCAAAAATGCCTAAACTTAATATCCACGAGACCGGGGCATTTTCAGAGAAAGTAAAAGCCTGTTTCCTCCTCCTCATTGTGACAACTTCTACAGTAGTAATTATAATCAAGACACATTTTCCCCGAACTAGTCCCTATAACCCAGTGACCCGTTATGACCGATATCAACGTCATTATCTGGTCCCTACTGAGACCAAGTAGCACGCGCGTGCTTGTCGCGTCATATCCAGGCCATAAAGTAAAAGCGGTTCTCGTATAGGTATACCCGCCGGATGCCCCGCTTGTTAAAAAAGGAAGTTTTCCGCATTGTTATTAAAAACATTTAGTAGCTGATTTAAAACAAAAACGTACATAAATTTTTGGTGCAAATAGTGAATTAATTTGCTTCTACTTATTTCTTTTTTACTCTGCCTTATCAATATCGAAATTCATTTTGCAAATTTGAATCTGGCAAGCCTAACTTAAATTTATGAGGCGATTAAAGAAAAAGCGTTTATTATTTCATGTCGAAGGCCTTCTTTTGATTACAAACTATTGAGTATACATAAATCTAAAAATGGGTCTTTGATGATAGTTGTAATGTAACCATAACGCCAGTAGAAAGGATGATCAGAAAAAGTTATTTAAGGTGCCATATACTGAGCATTTAAGGTGTTCATAAATTCGACGAAAATATAATTTTATAGCTACTTCCCATAAACATTTTCCTACAAAAATTCTCATTTAATATTTCCCCAATGTTTTTCCATTTAACACAAAATATTCTTTTTTAATTTTTGTTTCTGTTATTTTTGTTGCGTATGAAACATTTAATAGTTCTTGTCTATTAAAATCAGAATTTTATAGATTTTTCTAAGAATCAATATTACAGCAGTCTGTTTTTGAATTGATTTTTATCTCTTCCAATTCGATGTGTCTCTAATTTTAGTGCAGGAACTATTAGACGAACTATTTTTGTTTGAAATAAAAACACATGGCTGCCTTAGCAGCTCCTGCTGATCCCAATTTCATGTTGTTCATTAATGGCTGCTTTCTTTCAGCAAGCGAATGTACGAGTATGTATGGATACGTGCAGGGCATGGAGTTCTACAATTGGAGTCAGTCATATTTGGCTGCTGTTTTTCTCCTAAACCAATTTTTATGACTTTTTAATTGTTTTTAGTAGTTGCTTTTCATCGAGGGCTGGTTTTTTTTTTGTGGCTTCATCCATAATTCAATTATGAGAATTTTTAGCGTTTTTATGGTTTATTTATTATTAACACTTTTTATGGTTGGATTTATTGGTTTTTAGTGAAATGAAAATTAGTTGATAACATATTTAGTGCGCTTGTTGTAAAAAATATTTGGTGACTATTGTTTGACTTAAACCAAAACCAAAACCGATGTCTAATATTTACGATTTTTATCGTTATTTTATTTCTATATTTAACGTTGAAGCACAATATAATAAGATCTTAATCAATCTACCTTTGTTTTAAATTACTAAAAAAAATGACCTCAAAAGGTACTTAAACTTTTGTCTAAAAAAAACTTTTTTCAAGTTTTCCTCGAGGATTGATGTTTTTATAGAAATCCGATAAGATCCTTTATAATATTTTTTTTTATATTTATTATTGAACCTTCATATATTAAAATATAATTTAATAATAATAAATTAAATCTTATTCTAATTCTTAAGCTTGAATCCTGCCAATGCCGGCAGAAAATGTTCTTAATCACGGTCTCGTTCACATATATGTATGTGTAGCTCTCTTCCGATCGGATAAGTACTGCAGTATTTCTTTTTCTTCTTCACAAGCCGATGTGGTCTATTGTAGTATGTAACGATTATTTTTAAGTTCGTAGGCCTTGTAATCGAAATGTATATATTAATTATGTTTAAAATGCAATTGAGGTATTTTTCAATTAAAAATAATTTATTTTAATTAAAAATAATTCATTAACGTCATTATTTATTACAAGTACCCAATAAAAAATTTTCCTATTTTGCGAAGCACTAATTGTACATTTTAAAAAGTAAGCTCACATTTAAGCACTACGCAATAAGACATACAGAGATGCAGTAAGGTAAGCGAACGAATTCTTAATAACTTAAAAAATATTTGAACAGCCACGACATTCCCTTACTACGAAGCAGGTTCGTAAGGGAGCATATAAAATATTATCGGTAACAAAAAATTCAATGTGCAAAGCTGATCGTTACATTCAACAATTTTTATATGCGCTGAAGAAAGCGCTTTCTGTTTCAAAAATGTATTGCTTCAAAGTGGGAACTCGCCATATAAAATTCATGTCTTCCGTAAGCGATATGGTAAGCGAAACTGTTACGTTTCTCCCTTACAAACCTGCTTTGTTGGAAGCTCCATTTTTTATTGGGTAGATAAAAAAAATAAGACTTGGGTATATTAATTGTAATAATGTTTAGTCCTTAATTTAAATTACAAAAATTTCAACTACTTATTACATTAGGGTGGATAAAAAATTAAATTTTGGATTTTCCACGGGCACAATCCCTTAAAATGTATCAATTGGCTAGAAAATAATATTAACATCGAGGTTAAAACTACGGAAAATAGGGGGATTTCAAAAATTTCCTTCTTTTTCGTCCTTGAAATCGAAACATTTTTTTACAAATATAACTCGCTTAGCATCAACTCCTTTTTTGATAGATAGATAGATATAAGTATATAACCTAATATTCAGCTCGCCGTAAATATCTATTAAAATTCATGGTATGTATAAAATTGACTTTTTCTTTTGTTTCTTTTCAGATAAGGAGCTCTTTCATCTGAAAATACTGTAGTACCTGAAAACGGGAAAAGAGAATATAGAAGATTTACAATTAAAGATTCACAGGAGCCATTTATATTTATTAATTTAACGATGCAATCTTTGGTGGACCATTTAGACTTTTTAACACACAAACGTGACCCCATTCAGCCTTTCATTTAGGCTTTAGGTGATATTTAAACTTTTATGACTTTTATTTATATACAAAAAGTTTTTTATAATATTTAATTACAATTTTTTATTTACCCCATAGAATAATAAGTACCAGGGGGCTAATTCTGGCAGTCGTGATCGAATAGTTTTTCGATTCGAAAGCAATTTTATTTCTAATTCTTTCAGTCGATACTGGACAAAACGAAATTATGTTTTTTAGTGTTGTGAAATCTCAATTAGGAGTCAATTTAATACAATATGTCATCAGTGTGATGACTCGGTAACATAGTTAAAAATATAGTTTGTTATTAAATTGAGTCATTGGGATTGTCTTAAGTCAAAGTGATAGATTTTTATTTTTTGCTTACCCGTTACACATCTTTGTTTCACTTTTGTTGTATTCCACCCTTTGTTTAGAACTCTTCATTTTAAGACAGCAGCAGCATGCCCGATATGGTTTTCGTAATCATTCTACTTTTAAATTTTTATGGATTTAACCAAATAATTTAAAAAAATAGAAAATGGGAATTTTTGCTTCTTATTTTACTTTTTAAACATGAAAATAATGTTAATAATACACAAAATGCGGCATCGAATTGATGTCACTGTAGTCATAGCGTAGATGACGAATAAAATATGACAAAATTTGATACTGACGTTCGTCATTGGATAGATGTCACTTTTTCATCATTGATGCCATTCGTAATAACATTAATGGCACAATTCTGATGTTAGGGCATCATCAATATAAAGATGGTGCATTTTTCTATCAGTGTATGAACTTGGATAATATGTAGTTGTCCAAGCAATGCCGTTTTTATATTTTTGTTTTATATTTTTACCCGAATTTGGTATAATTTTTACTGTCGTGGGTAGAGAGTGGGTGATTGCTTTACAATACTGAAAAAATAATTTCGATTTATCCAGTATCGACTGAAAGAATTAGAAATAAAATTGCGTTCGAATCGCAAAATTATTCGATAACGACTTTACATCAACGGATGTAAAAGATGCATATTTAAAAGTGGTCAACTCCTTTATAGAATATAAAAAGGTAAATTAAAAACAATAGCAATTTGTTTAGGTCCAGTATTCTTTTTAAAACTTCATCAAGTTAAATTTTTTTTTTGCATTTTGGTTGTCATAAAATCTGAATCCGAACACTGTGCAGTGCTAAGACAAGAATGTGTTTTGTTTGCTTTTCCTTAAATTGGGTGTTAAACACAATTATACTAGTTACGATTTTAAAATACAATGGCATTGGTAAGAGCTTTAATATCCGTCTAGATGATCTTAACTCAGCCGATAATTACGTGGCATTAGCTAAGCTAAGTCCAATAGTCGCAAAAAGAGCTGAGCTGGTCTTGCTGTCAACAGCTCCAAAACCAAACATTTCAAATCTTAATTTCCACACCACTGGAAAAAGCGCTTAAATTGAATTGGCTGTTTAGCATATTTATACATTTTTACGGATTAAAAAAGCCACACACGCATTTAGAGCCTTTAACTATGACTGGAAATAAGCACAGATGAAGCTCAACATCAAAATACGTATTTTCAATCTGAACGTATAAACTGTATTTTTATATTAGTACCAAACTAATAAAACATTTTTTGTTTTACGAAGCACTAATAGTAAATTTTAAAAAGTAAGCGCACATTTATGGGTAACCCAATAAGACATTCAGAGATGCAGTAAGGTAAGTTAACAATTCCTTAAGAAATTTAAAAAACATATATCATTTTTATAAGCGCTGAATAAAGCGTTTTCTGTGCTAAAAATGTATTGCTTCGAAGTGGGAACTCTCCATATTAAATTCATATCTTCCGTAAGCGATATGTTAAGCGAAACTTTTACGTTTCTCCCTTACAAACCTGCTTCGTTGGAAGCTCTATTTTTTATTGGAAAACTTAAAAAACATCTGCAAGAGCCATTGCCAGAATCTTGAGTTTCTTTGACCAAAAATAATTTTTAGCCAACGATACGAAACATGCAATCAAAAAACAGTGCATAACGAAATTAAAAGCAGGCAGTGGCGATGGATGGATGGATGGTCATACATTAAGGAGGTATAAAGCATTGTCAAAGAGCCATTGAATGAAGCCACTGAAACATGGAGTCGGCGTTAAGAAGAAGTGGTTGGAAAGATTTTGTTGTGACCCTACTCTACTCCTACACTGATAGAAAAGGTGTCATAAAGCTGATATATTTTGCCATCAGTACTGAGACAAGTGTCTTCGTTTTTGACCCCATGACACTTTTCATCATTGTGATGTCAACCTTAACATTTTTATATTTTTGTTATATATTTTTACCCGAATTTGGTATAATTTTAACTGTCGTGGGTGATTGCTTTTAGGTGTAGATCAGGTGAAATTTGTAAATCTCTTGTTTAAAAACAAATTATATTCATACATAAAGATTTGATTTCAGATATTGTTGATCCAAAAAGTCAAAGTTCCTTTATTTTTAATTTTCTTTTCTTATGGTAATCGAGCAAAGCTCTGGGCTTGTCTCTGCAGCAGTCTAGAGTCTCCGGTGGGAATCGAACCGCAACCCTCGCACTGATTGACTAGCTCAATACCAACTAGCCTACCAGTGGAAAATATTTCCAATGTTAAATGAGTGTTATAAAAAAAAGGAAACCAGGGGCCAATTTATGGCATTAGATATCGAACGAATTTACAACAATACAACTTAAATGGGAATTTCGATCGATATCGGCTGCCGAAATTTGGGCTCAGCTATTTTAATTTTTGTAGTTTCTATAATAAATAACAACAAGTTTGGGTTGTTCACGAAAGGCGAATTATCAGTTTAAATGGTTATGTAGTTATATTAACAGCAACAAAATATATTTAAAAAAAATTGAATAAAAGTATTTTGTTGTTGTGAATATTACTAAATAACCATATGACCTGATAACCAGCCTTCCGTGAACAACCCAATCATGAATATCTTCATAGATATTTACATTGGTAATATGAAGTTTTGCTATTTGGTACACACCAATAGAAGACGAGCCAATAAATAAATCCAAGATTATTGTGTTTTTTTTTAATCAAACAAGAATTACATAATTTGAGATACTCGAATATGAATGCAAATTAGTATTTTTTGAATTCTCTTTTGTTGAAACTTTTTCTCTTAAAATCTGTTCTGCTTTTTAGCTACTTCACAAACACTTTGCTTTATAATTATTAAAAATACAGTACAATAATCAGCTCTGTGATCGATGGTATTCAAAACGATAATTTTTAAAAAGTCTAAATTTCGAGCAATTTTTTAATCAATTTCCGAATTAAAGTCTAATACAGTTTAACTAACACATATAATAAAAAATTTAAAAGAATATAAAGAAAATAAGAGAAATATGTATAATTAAGCTGTTTTTAGAGAAACTGAAAACGATATTATCGGTTTTAAATAGTGTAAAAGAATTCACACATCAAAAGAATTCTACAAATATGCAAATGTTTGCTATTATTAGATTAGTTTATCATAAACTAGGGACTTTAAGCCGTTGTTTCTCTACCGCTCAACTAGGGAGATCGAACTGATATTATTCGACCGGTTTTAACCGGTTATTTTAGCTTTGCCCAAGTCGGTTATTTAAAAATGTAAATTTTTCGAATACCGAATAAACCGGCTATTTTGGTATAATAAACCGGTTTTTTTAATAATGTGTAATTTATACACGTTTCCCTTACTCTTGTTGCAAATGTACCCGTAATTTAAGTATCTTTCTAACTTAATATTTGACAAACTTGAACTTTTTATGAAGAATGTCAAAACAAAATGTAACTAAAGTCAAAAAACGTTATGAACAATGTCAATACAAATCGCTAATAAAAGCGTGTGTTCTTGTAAAAAAAAAACCAAAAACTATTCAAAATACTACAAAAACGTGTGCAGCTAAAAAGTAAATACGAATTTGTACGAGAGTATTCTAAATATTAATGATAAGTGGCGAAGGGTTTTGCACGTCACGATTTATTAATCACCTTTAATTAGTCCATAAGCTTGATGTTCTCCAAATAAAACTTAACTCCGTTCGAAGTAGTTCTAAATAGTCGAAAAATAGTATGTTACTAAACTACGCAGCCAAAAATGAATCATTCGGTGAAATATTAACCCGTTGTGTTGCCGAGAACGGAATGCCCCTTAAGGTACTAAAAACTCTTAAATACTTCCAGCATTTCCTTATGCTTAAAACTACAACATTCCGGCGGAATCAGTTTTATTTATTAAAACACCAAGAACTAAAAAACAAAATTGAAGAAATCAAACAATGTCATGGAAGGTTTTAAATTGTGTACGACGAATTGACAAATATTTCATATAAAAAGTAAATTCATATTACTAATCGTTTTTTAATTGCTGCAGCAATATCGTTTGATATATATAATCCAGTTTAAGAGGTTTGTTTGCAACTTTTCAAAAATATGGTTGAAGTCGTCTGATTCATATAGAGATGATTAACCACCAACAAATTAAAACTCATTTAAAATAAATTTAGGAGAATATCTCAAATAATAAATGTATTTTCTGTAATATATTATTTGCTTTTGCAAAACATTTGGTTAGATCAAACATCATTTAATAGTTAAAAATAAGATTAATGTCAGATCAATTAACTGGTCTTGTTTTTTTTTTGGATTTTATCGTCAAATATTTGTTAGGTCTGAGAATACCTTAACTCATATCTATGTATTTTGTTGGTTCCTTGCCTTTTTGAATTGTTTTACTACAACAACTTATTTGATTTTTGCCTTTTTATGTTTTCGAATTAAAACCGTTTAACCGGTTATTTTAAAAATGTTTAACCAAAACCGGGTTTCTTAAAATAGCAACTATTCGTAATATTCGAAAACCGATTATTGAAAAAAGTCGAATAATCGATCTCCCTACTCTCAACTGCAGATGATGAATGGCACCAAACTTAAAAATAACCTGGGGAAGATATGTCGCCAACATAAGAAAGAGTAATGAATTTAATTATTTTATGTTATATTAAAATGCTTCACTTGAGAAAATACTTAGCGCCGATCAGATTTGTCAAACTGATTTTAAATGATTCGACTGTTGTTTGCAACCATTAAAGAATTTTATACTACTGAAAATATACAAAGGAATGACAAAGAATATGGTAAACCTATGCAACCGAATGTGGAAGTAAAACTTATTATTTTTAGTTTTTATACCCTCCACCACCACTGTGGTGAATGAGGGTATACTAAGTTTGTCATTCCGTGTGAAACTTTTTTATAATACATCTAAGACCCCATAAAGTATATATATTCTGGCTCCTTGAGTAATTCTAAGTCGATTTAGCCATGTCCGTCTGTCCGTCTGTTGAAAACACGCTCACTTTCGAAAAACGCAAAAGAAAAGAACAAACTTGGTCTCAAATTGCTTGCAGTTAGGATCAGTAGGATCAGAACTATGAATCAAAATGTGGAACCACTACCCAAAAAAAATTGATAATTTTGATACAAAAACTATCATAAATGGTGGAATAATGCACGGAATGACAAAAAATTTTGCACGAATTCGCTTGCAAATCATATTGTTAAATTTCTTGAAGATCGGTCCATAATTTACCATAGGCCCCATATAAACCCTTCTCGCGGAAAACAGTTTAGTATGCCTAAAACCGGAATAAATAACGCTAGCATACTTAAATTTGGTACGTCACAGTTTTATAATACCGCAAATCACACTGTAAATTTTTTGAAGATCGGTCTATAATTTACATTAGGCCCCATATAAACCCTACTCCCGGAAAACAGCTTAGTACGCCTAGAACCGCAACAAATAACGCTAGCACACTAAAATTTGGTACGTCACAGTTTTATGGGACAGAAATCAAACTGTAAAATTTTTTGGAGATCGGTCCATAATTTACCATAGGCCCAATATAAACCCTTCTCGCGGAAAACAGTTTAGTACGCCTAAAACCGCAATAAATAACGCTAGCATATTTAAATTTGGTACATCATAGTTTCATAGGACCAGAAATCACACTGTAAGATTTTTTGAAGATCGTTCCACAATTTACACTAGGCCCCATATAAGCCCTAGTCCCGGAAAACCGTTTAGTACGCCTAAAACCGTAATAAATAATGCTATCAAATTGAAATTCGGTACGTCACAGTTTTATAGGACGAGAAATCACACTTCCAAATTTCGTGAAGAGTGGTCCATAACTTACCCTAGGCCCCATATAAACCTACTCCCGGAAAACCGTTTAGTACGCCTAAAACCATAATAAATGATGCTATCGAATTGAAGTTCGGTACGTCACAGTTTTATAGGACGAGAAATCACACTGCCAAAAAAGATTAGTCCTTAATTTACGCTAGGCCCCATATAAACCCTACTCTCCGATAACAGCTTAAAACCAAATAATGCCCACTTTGGAAAAATAATTAAATTTGCCTAAAACCATCACATATATAGATATTGCGGTGAAATTTTTTACCTTAATTCTTATGGCAAGATGAAATATCATGCAAATTTGTGAAATTTACTGTAACGCTAAAACTAATTACACTGCTGTATTGAAATTTATTCTAATTTATTTTTTGTAATACCAGAAATCAGTCTTCAGAATTTTGGGATGATTGGTCCATAATTTACCATAGGTCCAATACAAATAACGCTCCTAAAAATTATTTTAGTTCGGCTAAAACTTTTACGAATCATGATATGTTACTCAAGCCAGTTCAAAGTTCTAACAAGAAACGCATAACATTTTCTTATTGTCGGTCAATAATTTAATTAAGGTCTAAACCGCAACTAATTTTAATGCTAACGCTCGTTTTTGTGAAGAGTAGTTTATAATATATATGTATGTATTTATCATATAGAGCCCACTCCTGTCGGTGGAGGGTATCAAAGATTCGGCACAGCCGAATATAGCACTGTAACTTGTTTATTATAAAGTTATATCGCACGAATAAATCGACACGTTATAATCATATCTGCCCGCTGTAAAAATATCGTGCTATTTTGTCTACTTTTTAGTAATCAAACGGTTTTTTTTTAAATTGTTTTTCATATGCCTTTATTTTTAAATTAAAAATTAAAATAAATGGTTTCGCTTCTACTGAAAATATTTAAGTTTTGAGCCATACCCTCTTGTTGATTAAGTGCGATATATATTTTGCATATATTAAACATAAATAGTATGACTAAAATTTATCTTCTTTAAATGATTTTTAACTTCATCTGAAGTGCAATTTTGAATTTTGCTGGTGGTAACACTGATATTTATCCTAAAATTTGGTGGTAAAGTATTGACTTCCATGAATATTATTCGGTGCTTCTAATTCTTGTTGTTCCAGATTAGATTCTACTAGCCACCGCCTATTTGAATTGATATTTAGGCCCCAGCTTGAGATATTGGCAGCATTTATGTTTTAAAATATATTGCAAAGCCTATAAATAGGTTCTGCCGCTTCGGAAACATTTTCAGCTATCCTAATGAAGAGTTTAAAAGTAGTTAAATTGCCAGTTTCGAAAATATTTCCTTTTTCAATGGCGCAAACATTTATTTTTATTTATGAAATCTTGATCTGCTTGACCTTGGAGCTAAAACATGTCAGTTTGTAGAAAGAAAATTTTACCCTTTGACCTTGTTATTTAAAATAATTTTAATTTTACAATTGCATAAAGGATTCATGAAAATTTTTCACACAACCATTAAAATTTAAATAATTCCATGTTTTGAAAAAAAAGCAAGGAAAAATGAATTTAAGCATCTTTTGTCTCTTTTAAAAATCTTTAGTTTTAAAACATGATTTCTAAAAAAAAAAAAAACAAAACAATTTTTAAAAATTTGCATATGATGCATAACAAATTTAATTTAGCATAAATTAAGAAAATTCGTAGAATTGGCCTGTATATTATTCGAACGCTTACACAAATAAACTTGAAACAGGAATATACAATTAAACGCCCACATAAGGATAAATATCCTTTAAGCCGTATATCCATAACAGAAACACTCCTTTACACAAACAAAAGGGTAATCGCCGAAAATCCATCTCAATATGAAATGCAAATAAATGTATATATTTATTAAATGTTTCATATTTTTGCAATAATTCTTTTAAATACGGACACACACACACACACATATACAGCAACCGTTACAAAAGGATAATAAATTTACTTCCTATTGTGCCTTAAGCCGCTACTCCTTCGTATTTTCTTAGTTGAAGGAAAGAGTAGAAAATCTGTCAGGATCTTAAATAAGCCGTGCTTAATTAGTATGCAAAATATTTCATACTCCTTTGGCAGCAGCAGAAAAACATTAATAAAAACTACGAATTTTAATCCTATTAAGCGGATTTTCCGGTCAAAATATTAGGAGAGTGAGTGAGTGACTGTGTGTGTTTATGTGTGGGTGTGTGTGGAAAAAGGGATAATATTTTTAAGATGTTTAAAATTATTGTTACCTGTCTTATGCTTAATTCATTTAAAGCTGTACGATTTAGTGTCATGATCCTTGCACTAATTTTTGCTTGTAATCCTGTTTTTGTTTTACCTTCCCACTTTCCTTAATCCTTGCACAAACTCTCAACATACCCACACATGTACACATAAATTCATGTATTCATCTCTTCCGTTGTGATTTATCTACAACATTTTTGCACAAACTGCAGCACTTAAAGATCACTTTATTTGCATTCTGTTGATTGATCCTGTTTGTTTAATCCATTGTTTTGCAATAAAATTTCATTGTATTGTTTCTTTGTGTGGGTCTTTTCGTGTGTGTGTGTGTGTGTGTGTTATTGAATTTTTAGTCGCGCCAGTTCCCAGTCTTTCTCCGTATGCGGTAAAATTATAAAATATTTCGTGTTTTTCTTTCATTATTTTAAGAATCTCAAAGGATTTTTGCATTATACTTTATTGCTGTATTGTTGCCTCCTTTAGTGTGGCTTTCTTGTCCAGCTGAGCTTATCCGTATTTTGTATTTTTGCGTTAAACACCAGAGACAATTGTCGTTTTGATACACATATTTTCCTTTGAAGGATTAAAAGTCTTTCAATCTCGAAAAGGAGTTAGATTGGACAGAGAGATGTGTAATTTTGAGGTGTGCCATTTCTATTGTCTGTTTTACAAGAAGTTTTAGGTAGGCGGTAATATTGAAACTATTTAGCAGGCATTTAGAGCAGCTTATGTGTGTATATCTGTTTAAAGTATTTAGAAAGGGATTTAAATTGCTAAATTATTTTTCAATATTCCAACGGTTTTAGGATTTTGCAATTACTTTGGATACTTGAATACTACAATTATAATCTGTATATGAAGAAGATTGAAATTATGTTCGGAAATTTAATTTTGAAGGATTTTGAAATACAAACATTACAAATTTGAAATATATGCTATTACCACCTAGAACTTATTTAACAAAAGAACACAATGTTACAGTAAAAAATCTCAATGAAAAAACATCCAATATAAAAATTATAAAAAAATACACAAATTCCAACAAAATCTTTCGGCCTACTGAGTACGTATTACAGAAACTGGCATTGCGAACCTTAATTTTTTGACACTGAGGGCCTTCGATCCATTGCAATATTTTTTTCTAACGGGCCTTTGTAATAGCGGAAGGGCTTCCATCTCTGAGATGTGCAGGAACTTTTTCTGTATCCCGTTGTAGTCTGGCTTAAGGCAAGCCGTTATTAATGATACCCACGGCAATGTAGAGGAGGAAACCGCTTTATCCGTTCTATTCAAAAAAAACTATTAAAAAAAAAACTTTAGAAACCAGAGCCATTTTTATTATCTACGCCGAAGTGCAGAGTATTAAAAAAACATTTTGAAAGTGAAAACCAGACAACACAAGTGAGAGCAGCCCTACTAAAGAGAAAACTGTCCTATATATTCCCAGTCTGCAGCTGCGCAGCCAGGTCATTCCCGCAACCCGAGACATCTGCTAATCCGCGCAGGATTCTACTACCTACCGATCTCAGCCTGCTGTTCTGAGCCTGGGACAGTGGTACAAAACTTGCACAACTCTATCCAATGCCACTGGGTCCTTACACAACCTACATATATCCGACAAGTTTCCATCTCACTGCAGCCTTCCTAGCAGCGAATCCGAATCGGACTTTCTAAACATCGGCCACAGCGCAGGCGATACCCTGCAATCTGTTTGGTTCCCTCAGGTTCGATTAGTCCAGCACGGAACCCATTCCCTGATCTTTCCAAAGTAGAAGCCCATAGCAAGCCTGACTACCTCCAAACAGTTATGATCCTCCATCTTCAAACCCAGTATCCCCAACTCATCAGCTATCTCGTTGCCGGTGATGTTGCAGAGATCAGGTACCCAGTACAGCCTCACCACATAATCCCCTAAAATTTCTCACATAACAGCTCAACAAGGCCTTAAGATCCGCATGGCTGTCCACATATATAGCGACCTCCGAGATGCTTGTAATATTGCTGCCTACCAATTCCACGGCCCTAACTCCTACCCCCCATGCCCTTCAAAATAGCAAATCCCTTATACAATCCAGCTCTCCCTAGACGAAAATATTACCTCTGGTTAATGCCAACAATCGGCCCTAGTGCCCACAAAATCCGTTGAGCCGAGCGAGTACAGGTAATAACCACCAGCCAAAAGCTTTATATTGAACAAACCTATTGTAAGCGAAGCATTCCACCCAGCCGAAAGTGGAAATTGAATCTGTTTAAATCTACAGGGTGGCGAAGAATTACCCATATTGCTTGAATTCTTTATAACTATTTAAATAATAGTTGTTTTTTTGTTAGCGTTTTGTGATTAACTCTTGGAGAATTTAGTACGATAACTACACAATCGAAAAACGCACCACAGCAACTGATTTCCTTCCAATAAATCCAGATAATAAGCCGGCTGTAGAAAACCATCCAACTTTGTACACAGCACATACTGCAAGTTCCTCAATGGGCTGCCAACAAAAAAAAAAAAAAATGCGCAATTTTGCATACATTTTTTGCAAAATTTTTCTTAGGGTCATTTTGCTGCCAACCAATAAACATATTCGGCGAACACATTATTTTGGGCACACGCAATTTTAACTGGCAGTTACGTTAACCGGATTTAACAGCTTCTGAAAGTTTTCGTTGTTGATATATGAAATGCATGTTAACCAGTAAAGAACCATTCCGCAACTTAAAACCAACATTCAAACTGACATCATGGCCATTACATCCGAAATTTTCTAAAAAGTAATGGAAAATATGTTCGAAGCAGATAATGACCACCACTTAGGTTTGAAACCAGCTTTAATCAATTTTCACACATCTCGCAAACTAAACTGTTCCACAATGTAATCAAATTATCAGAATGATTTCGATTTTTTTGGAGAACAGACGTCTGCAAAATGCCTAGTTCAAATGATCAAGAAATGGTTGCGATGTATTTGTTTCATCTACAAAGAAAGAAGGGAAAAGGAGAATTATGTGAATACATCCCCACATTGAAGCAAAAAAATATGCCAAAGCTGGTTAAACTCAAGTTTGGAATTCATAATATAATCCTAAGATGAATTTAAGAATTTTCATTTAAAATACTTCTATTGGAACTCGGAAATACATTTACATACATGGGCATTTTCATGTCATCGTTCGTGACATTTGTACGCTTTCAGAGCGATAGAGATTTTGCACTAACTGGAAAAACATTTTTATCATTAGATTTTATTTAGAAAACTCCACATATGAAAAAAGTAATTATCGCATTCGGAACCTTGTTGTCCAAAATATATAGCGAATTAGGTGCATATCGTACGTGACATAAAACGGAAGTGATTTTGGTGTGAATGTAAAAAAAAATGCGAAAAGCTGCGATTTGTGAGAGGTATTTTTCCTTTTTATAATGTTTTACATTAAACCACATGTGGGCTTTTTCTGGGGTCACGAACATACGTTCGTACGCTTTTGATGTACAAATAATATAGAAAACAAAACTTTTCCTAGCATTGGTTTTGCAATTCGATGGCATTTTGGTAGCTCTATGTTTAGTGCAAAAGACGGATTTCATCGAGCTTAAGTTTTCAAAATGATAGTTATAAACATGCGGTCACGAACGTTCGCAAAATAGAAGTCAACTTTGGCTGACAGTAGTGAAATGTAAAAATCCGCGAAATGGAACGGAATATTCAAACGTGATTAATTTATTTCAAAAGTGTATTAATGTAGGTCTCTATCCAGTATTTACACAATAAAATATTTCTATCGGTTTTTCTTTAATTGGCTTATGTACCGGTCGCGAACGTACGGGTCGCGAACGTACGATTTTTCCATATGTTTAAACCGTTAATTAACCGTTAACCGAACTTTTTTGTTCTGCTTACACTTTTATCTTCTGAATATATTGTGATTTTGAAGAAAGAGTGCAAACATAACATATTTTTTTGCATGTAAAATAACTAAATATAAAAATGTCTGTACAAGTAGCTTAAAAAGAATATATAAAATTTTCCAGTTTCCAGCCCAATTTACTCAAGTAAAACAGCTGAGATATCATTGCATACCATATACGAGGGCGGATCAATAAGTCCGTGACTTTTTGAATGAAACACAGTCTTTTGTCAAACGATTACGTTTATGGTCAATTTAGAGTAATGTAGGTCTCTATCCTGTATGTACACAATTAAATACCTCTATCGGTTTTTGTTTAATTGGCTTAAGTACCGGTCGCGAACGTACGATTTTTCCATATGTTTTAACCGTTAATTAACCGTTATCTTCTTAATTTATTGTAATATAGTGAAGTTCGAAAAGTCACGGACTTATTGATCCGCCCTCGTATACCATTCTTTTATAAAAACATAGACTTTTTTTATAATTATAAGCAATAAAACAGGATGATTATCAACATTTTATTTTTGCATCATATTTTTCCTTTATAATACGTATTTGGAAAGAAAAACAATTAAAACAAGCAAGTAAGTAAGTAAGATGCCCTACACCATAATATTTTAAAACCAAATTTTCGATTAATTGTCAATCATTGTCGCCAGCACAGAATTATGCTATGAGTTTTATAAAAAAGTAATTGGTGCCGAATATTATTCAGATATCTTCATATATGTGAGATTTTAGGAAGGGGGTTTATAGGACCAATGTTTCATCTTGGACCTACCAGCACAACATTTTGTCAAAAAAAAAAAAAAAGTTTCGCGCAACAGCTTAGTTAGTAATCCAATATCTGTCCACGTACTGCCTTAAAATTCAAACATTTACTTTCCTTCTCTCTTGAACTACTTTTTAAAGCTGGTGGTTTTAATGTCAAAGATAAGACATTAGTCGATAAAGATCTTTGATAAACAAAATAACAACTTGCAAAGTCAAAAATGCGTTAAAGTTAATATATAAAAAATATTAACAAAAAAATCAATGCCATTTCAAAGCAAAAAGTTTAATTCGATTAAATAACTATTTAACTTAGGCTGGGTTTTCGAGATCTCAGTTAAACTAGGTTTAGTTAATCTGAAAACAGACTTGTGCCGCCATTGCCAAGTTTGTATACAAAATTTTGACGGAACAGCTTCATAGTTTTGCTTTAAATATTGGTCTTTAATGAAATAACAAAAAAATCACATTTCGCCGGAAAAATCCGAGTTTCAGAGTACGTTAAATTAAGTGTAAACTAAGTTTAAACTTAATCCAAATCTTAAAAACTCGGCCTAAGTATTAAAATGTTCGAGGAAGCACGTGCATTTGCATATAATTGCAACCCGTACTAATGACTTTTTTTAACAAATATAAAATTTAAGAAGTCATATCTAATTATTCCCGTGCATTACAATTGATTTGTCAAATTTATTAAAGATAAAAAATAAAAACCTGTCCACGTTTAGAATTCGTAGTTATTTCGCTTCTTTTAGTCTGTCCATAAAAGTATGCAACCTTCCATGCCATACATTTTTGAATGACCACCTATGATTTTTCAACAATCGAAATGTTTTGATAAAAAAATATAAAAAAAAAATCAACATTTTACCGCACACATGCATAAGAATTCATAAAAACAGTAACGAAACGTCAACGGGATGGAAGCTGATGGTGCTGCTGCAACTGACTATAAAAGTCATAAAACTCAATAAATAATTTTGAAAAACCAAAAAAAAAAATACTTCATTGGAAAAATCATAAAAAGCAGAAAAAAAAACTTCTGAAGGAGTAGAAATGCTGCATGAGTTTTAGAATACAAAATAATAAAGTCTCTACACAAAAAATACTTAAGTAAAGAAATGATCAGAAACTTCTCAGAAATAAATCAATCAATTAAAAATTTTATGAAGTTCCCGCAGTCAAATACCAAAAAGTACAAGTTTAAATACCAACATAATATGCGTGTACAAACGTCGAAAATATAAAAACTTCCAACTAACAATCAACCAGCAATATCAAACAATGAAAACATTTCAAAATGATTATGACGATCATTCGGGGCAGGAAGGTTTGTTGTTGGTGGCTGCTGATGCTTCCAAAGTATGATATAAAAAACAATAAACAAAAACTATTAAATAAAAACTAAACATTGGCAGCTCGTCATATTTTATGACTTACAAGTGATTGGTAATGGCCCAAATGATGATCATCATAGTCTGCCAACCAACAAAATCGCTTGTTGTGTTGGTCCAAATAATGTCGCCAACTTGGAGCCCCAATGCACCCATGCTGCATTAACAAAAACACCACTGTTTCATTTTTTTTCCTTGTTTCATCTTCTTCGCTGTTGACCAAAGAAGAGTAATTAAAATTTCAGCTAATACGGCCGCTAAATTTTGGAAGTTTGTCATTTTTAAGAGTTTGTCATCTTTTTTTATGGTTTTCAAAGCGACAAGCATATGACATATTGACAATTGATACGCGCCACTCAAACTCCAGGCGCTCTTTCTTCAATTTGACAAAGTTCGTATATATTTAGACTTTATATCACATTTAGAATAATACAAATAAAAAGTGTCTTTTGGCAATGACATTGATTTTGGCCGAATATTTTATGCTCTGCCTCACCTTATTTTTTCACTTACACACAACTTTGAGATGTTATCTACATTTCAAGGTTAATTTCAATTAGATGTAATTGAAATATCTAAATAAGAAACAACTTGTTATAAAAATGCAGAGATTACATTTTAATTGAGCATGCCCTTGTGGTATGTAGGGAAGCATTAAAAGGGGATTTCCCTATGATTTTGGTATGAAAAACTTTAAATGCGTTTTCCTTGAAAATTATAAGAGCCAGAGCAAAAATCTTTAAAATCTGTGATCACTTCTATTTTCCAATATAAATTGCTTTAAAAACTTTAAAACCGTTTTTCTTGAAAACTATAAGAACTAGAGCAAAAATAATGAAAATCTGTGTTCACGACTATTTTCCAAAATAATTGAATTTCTTATGATTCTAGTATGAAAAATTTTAAATCTTTTTTTCTTTACTACTATTAGAGCTAGAGCCAAAATAATGGAATTCTGTGATCACGTCTATTTTCCAATAGAAACTGATTTTTTTGATGATTTTTGTAGGAAAAATTTAAGGCCTTTTTCTAGAAAACTATAAGAGCGACAGCAAAAATAATGGAAATCTGTGATCACGTCTATTTTCCAATATAAATTGGGTTTCAGATGATTTTTGTAAGAAAACCTTTAAATGCGTTTTTCTTGAAAATTATAGGATCCAGAGCAAAAATCATTAAAATCTGCGATCACTTCTATTTTCCAAAATACATTAATTGAATTTCTGATGATTTTTGTAGAAAAAATTTAAAATGCCAGGGAAGGTAGCTTCGTCTCCTGAATAATAGGCGAGTGTATAACTATAGCAGATTGTATACATAAAACTGCTATATAGCGCTCACTTACAAGAGCGATTGGTAAAGGCATTGCTTGTCACCAACTGGTTTAGGCCGTAGGGCGTGCTCATGTAAATCTTATCTATCATTTTAATTGATCATAAAAATAGTAAATTACAATTAATTTATATATTTTAATCCAAATTTATGTATTTGTATAAACAAGAAAACTATGCCCATTTTTTGGTCAAAGTAGTCAAATTTAAAAGGAACAAAGTGATTTTGTCCAGCTATTCGAAATACTATTTTAATACACAGTTTATTTGAAAGTAATAATAAATCCTAACAAATTTTAACTAATTTTCCTGCAAGATCGTCCGCATTTAACCAAGTTTAGATAAAAGATTTTAAATTAAATATTTTATTTTAATATTTTTAAGCTGGGATTCCAAATATTCTCGGGACAAATAGTAAAACTACTTTATTTCATATTGCCCATGTTCGCTTTTATGTAGCGGAAGCCTTTGATTTTCCACAACAAAAGGGCAAGAGCACTCTTTCTCTTGATTCCTGATTTCGTGTCATGGACAAAACAAACACTGAGGCTGCAAATGAAATATAATGAAATCTCGAAGAAAGACTGAATAACATCGACTATGCGAACGACCGGTTGTTATATCGCAAGAACGATAGCGAGGCGAAGCTGCGAATGCTATCAGCAAAAGTTCTGCAGATAAACTTTACCAAGACAAAGTTAATACGCACTGGTACAAATCTGACAACACCACTTACCGTAAACGGCAGAATTATCCTATAAGGAGAATATGTGCTGAAAAGCACAGTTGTGAAAAGGATTTATAAGCCTTGCGGCCTAGCCTCATAGTGGATCCAATCCACATTGGTGACAAACTATGCATATACCAACCACCTCTGAGCGTGAGCAAAACCAGACACACAGCTAGCAATTTTGAGTAAATAACCCGTCTCAAATTATACACTAGTCCCTTGTATAGGAGGTGGAGCTATCTTAGCTCCGAATCATTAGAATAGTCAGCAGCATCTGTTGAATAGCAACTTCTACTAGAGATATGTGTCTCTATATTCGAAATTTGACAAGTGAAAGCGCCCAAGTAGTTCAGAAACACTCTTACCGTGTCTCAGGGCTTAAGCCACAGATACTACTTGACCTCCAACGGCAAATACGCCCCCTTGAGAACGGCACTCTCTGTGAAAGAGCATAATTCCGCAAAAAATTCGCACTTTATGAAACAATCAACTTTACTTGTACCTTTAAACAAAAGACCTAATTACTTCATCCGATACACAACTACTACGTCTCACCCAACATCCCCCAACGCACCTTAAACACCATGAAAGCTTTAACACCTTTATCACTCTGAACAGCTTGAATAACCAACTCAACTGGTCTTCCAACTGTTTGCCACTTTCCAAAATCCATAACCATACTTCATCCATAACCTTAACCGACCCTGATTACTTCCTCCGAACAACTACTACGTCTCACCCAACATCCGTCATCACCCATTTTGACTGTCACACAAGTGTACATCTCACTAAACTTATCTCAAGCACAATAACACCTGCTCTTAAGTGCCTACGGGGGCCCCGAGTAATAGTCAGTCATATACCGAAGTATCAGGGGCTACTGCCTCCCGTAGCACCAGAATGTAAAGGAATTTGGTTAATCCTTTGGTGTTAAGAAATCCGAGGACTTCGTGATTATGATAGGAATTCAACCTTACCCGGCTGACAAGACCTGTTTTACGGCAACAGATTTTCAATGTCCGAGGAGAGAATATCGACACAACAGAAACTATAATGTACATCTAGCCCTCTACTATATCTTTGTTTAAAAAGAACTGCATGGAAGTACGATTGTAAATCGGTAAACTTATATCTCCCGATACGTCTCTATGACTTCTCTATGATGCGCGTCCTATTTCCAGGCGCTTGGACAGCTTAAAGCATTAACCGGATCTTTATAAACGCCAGAAAAAATAACACGAAGAAAATGAACTTTCAACTACGCCACTTGAGATGCGCAGCACATTCTTCTGGGGAGTCTCGCAAGCACAATAGTGGTTTCGAAATCGGCATGAATTAGTAAAGCCAAAGTTTAATTTCAGTCGTTGGAGAAAGTGTGGCGATCCGATAAAATAAGCCTTGAAACCAATCTACGTCCTTTTGACTGCATTGTTAAGTCAGTACTATTGTACGGCTAAATCAAGAAACGCAAATTAACGTGAAGAGCATTAGGAAACAAAAATGTGAAATTACAAACTAAAATGGAAGCCCTAGAGGCACCGGAGACCATGCAGACCTCGACATGCCTGGATAAGATCAATTAGACAGGAATATGAAGCCACAAATGTAAAACTATTGCTAATGATGGAACAATACAAAGGGAACGGTCTATGCCCAACATAAACTATAATTTTTATTTATTATCATCGTTATTAATTACAACGAATGCGTTAATCTCAATTTTCTAGTCACTATTCCTTAATACTTTATATACTAACGAATCTTCAGAAGTTACATACTAAAGGAGTCACCTTAATACACCCTTTACTCCTACAATGTACAAAAACAAAACTTCCTGTTTAAAATTGAATCGAAAAGCCTCCAAAATAATATCAAAACTCAGTTTTGGCATTTGGAATATTTTTTTAGATGTTTAAATGGGGAGACAAAAATCATATTAAAGCCAGCACATAATAAAAACGCCAACAAGTCATCATCAAATCATCATTGTCAATATATTGCCATTTGCAGTCATCATTTCAAAAAATAAAAACTCATCTTTGGACTCATGTTTATGATTCAGAAACCCCCTCCAAAAAAAAATAAATATCATATAAAAATTCATATGGTTTGTTTTTGAAACCATGTCTTAGTTTCACATACAAACAAAAACAATATTATAGCCAAAGTCGTAGTTGTTGCTCTTGGTCGAATGCATAACTTATTAAATCTCAGTTTATTTTTAATTTTTTACTTTTGTAGCAAAAACTCCAAAAACAACAATAAAAATGAGGCAACTTGTTGAACGAAGAAAGAAAAAAAACAACAACAAAAATTGTCAAATTTGTCCCAAAAAAGGATAAAATGTCTAAGCGCCACTCACTCACTTACTAACTGACTGACTCCATCTCCATTTGGCAACAAAATTCAAGTAATAAACTGAATGACTGAACTGAAGACTAACTGCCAGTTTGGTTGTTTAACTTCATACACTGGTAGATGAGTGAGTGAATGTGAGTTGAATGTGTCCACATGTGTGTTTGTTAGTGCACTTTTAGGTTGGCGCTTGTTTGGTGGGCGCCATTCATCTCCATAATAAATAAATTCGTCAAAAATATTTGTCTTGCTTTTTCTCATCAAAAATTAAGACAAAAAATAGTTTCTACAGTTGTTACCTCTTCAATGAAACCCGTAGCTGGTCTAAACATTCCAAAGTTCTTTATACAGCAAATTAACATAATTATTTAGAAATTAATTAGGAATTAGGTAGTATGAAAAGGTCATGGAAAAATTGCTTTCTTAAGCAAGCAATATACAAAAATATTACTTCTCGTTTAAGTCCAGCTCCAAAGAAATATAAATCTAAGTGACCTTAATGCTGTGTTCTTTATTTTATATGGGGCAAGGCTGTCAACTTTGGTACCCTACAATACGACCCTTTTCTATTACGGTGAAACATAGAACTTTTACCACTGTTAGATATTTACGTAAAGACGCGGTTTTCACCAAAATGAATGTAACCACTATTTTAATTGTTCGTTTTAATAAAAAATTTAAAAATTAGTGTTCAAACAGAATTGAGTCTTCATGATGAAACAGAACTGGGGCTGAAAGATGTTTTCCAAACCGTTTGATATAAATTTTGCCAGAGAATGAGGTCGTGAAATAAAGTATATTTTATTTTGAGAATGTTTTTCTTCTAATGCTTTCACATATAGCCACTTATTATCTTACCAATGCTACCATACTTTCATTCAATTTGAAAATAATCCAAGAAAAATAAGAACAAAAGAAAAAGAAAGAAATGAAAGAGCATTTGAAGACACTGCCGACGTTTTAATTATGGGCTTCAGGATTTTTGCTTGAATTTGAAGACTCAATTCTGTTTCATCATTCAACATCAGGTAAAAATATTAAAGCCCATAATTAAATCGTCGGAAGTAACTTCAAATTCTCTCTTATTTTATTATTCAAATTTTTTATTTTCTTTTGTTTTCCATATTCTGTTTACAAAATGTATGAAACTTAACGAAAGTGTGGTAGCATAGTTGGGAGAATAATTGTCTATATGTGGGAGCATTAGAAAAAACGTTCTCAAAATAAAATAGATATTATTTCACGACGACGTTCTACGACAAATTTTTATGTCAAATTGTATGGAAAATGTCGTCTCGACGCAGTTCGGCTTAAACATTTAAACAATTTACATTAATTTCAATATTTTTTTCATTAAATTATTTTTATGATGGAATGAATTTTACAACAATGAATAAATTAAAATTTATTGATAACTAGCTAGCCCGACCAACGTTTGTTTATCATATAACTTATTTCTAGTGAATATTTTGGTTTTTAATCAAAAAAAAAAACGAATGTCTTGTAAGTGTGCGGGGATGGGATCTATATCAGAAAGAGGGATAGGGAGCCTTATGCCATGATCGGCGATGAAAAAACAATAGCTCAATTACTCAAAAGTTAAACATAAAAAAGTGATGTTTTTTTATCCTGAAAAATTGCGATTATGATATTTTTTGTCAGTCCGTCTTTACCCAACACATATAAGCTCGATTGCTTGTCGTCGCGGGAACATGCCACGTATAATAATTCTCCGTATGAAAAATAAGGTGTCCTCAAATCTAAGCCGCAAACAGACCTCGTATCAACGTGCGACTTATTGATTGTCATTTCAAATGCTAATCTAATAGGAAATTGCACGCGTTTGAATTCAATTGGGCAACTGTGGGAATCATCGAAATTCGTGACAGCACAACATTTACGTCTCGAAATTTACCCTTAAAAATTGTGGCTTCAATAACGTTTTACATAAATTTTTTAAAGACGAATCAAGTACCATTGAACAGTGGTGGTGGGTTCAAATACCGAAGTGGAATAACCAAATTTCAGTTGTAGAAGGTGTGATGACAGGCCTGGCAAATCCAGAGATTTCAAAAACTCAGTTGGATAATTTACAGCTTCGTTAACATCGCTAACTTGATGCTTAGTCCTGGCAATGACTGCTGTATCTTCAAGTTCTTCGGCGTTCACATTTTTCGCTGGCTCTTTCTGCCAGCCATGCGATTTTTAAGAGAATCGGTTAATTAATTAAGAAGGTATAGGAGGGGGCGCTTTTACCCTCTTTGCTTTATTTTACGTGCTAAATGTTAAAATTTATATCCCTTAGTTCCTTCAAGACTTGAAACTATCATCGGACAATTAATTAAGAAGACATGAGTAGCTCCACCTACCCGTTTTGCTCTGTTTTACGCCTTAAATATTGGTATTTCCAAAAAAAAATATATCTTTAAAGAACCTTAAAGATGTTACAGTGTATGCATGCCAAATTTTAAGAAAACCGGCAGAGTAGTTAAGATGATATAGGGAGGTTGAGCTTTTACCCATGTTGTTCTATTTCATGCCCTAAATAATAAAAATTATAGGCTATAGTTCCTTCCATATGTTACAATCGGTTGGTTAGGTAAGAAAATATAGGGAGGGTGAGCTTTTACCCCTTATGTCCTATTTTACGCCCTCTAGCGATATGAAATATACTTAACGACCTATTCTCATACCTAACAAATACACATACAAAATTTCATAAAAATGGATCAAGCCATTTCGGAGGAGTTCAATTACTAACACCGTGACACGAGAATTTCATATAAATAGATTTTTCATTCTTGCATGCCGTGGGGCTCGAACCCACGTTCACGGACAGGTTGATCTAACGCGTTTCGATAGTTACCACACTATCATTTCAGAGGTCTTTGCCTTCAATGGCGGTGAGGGTAATAATTTAATTAAAATTAAATGAAATGAACTTTAGCCTAATTAAAAATATGAAAATTACGATTAAAACCCATAACACAGTTCAACAAAATAGCCACAATACTAATTATTTATTTACATAAATATTTATTTGTTATGATATTTTGAAAATTCCTACATTAAAAACTTGTACACATTTCCAAACCAAAAATTTTTTTATGAATCCTCTGAAAATGTTACGGTGCACATTTGGAAGCCGTTGAATTAGACCATCTTCAACTAAAAATACTTCATTGCGAAAAAAATTTTCAATAGTGGAAATCACATTTCGTTGCTTGTCGCTTATGATTAAATCATTGTTTTAGACGATTTTAACTCAAACCTTATTTTGGAATCGGAATTAGCTAACAATATGTTATCGTTTGGTCTAACTCCCACAAACAGATTTAATCCAACTCATTATACAGCAACTAACAGATCATTGCATTACGTTATTTTTTGTTGCGAATCCAGCGAACGCAATGTTGTATGACCAAGTGCAGACCCGTGTTTTTCAAAGCAGGATTTAATATTTTTAACCTAGAACTTTAGAAATGCTTCAAAAGCGTGGACTACATCGTGATGGTGAAAGCGTCTCTCGTATTGATTGGTCTTACGTTACTTTGAGGTATCAATGGTCGATGGAAATTGGTTCAGGGAGATTATCTGAGGTTTTTGTGCCGGAAAATGTATGACTTAGACGTAGAGAATATGTGGTTTCAACAGGATGTGGCCACTTGCCACACAACTAGAGAAACAATGGATCTTTGGAAAGAAAAGTCCTCGTAGAGGAGGAGTGAATGGCCAACAAGATCGTGCTATTTGACACCTTTAGACGATTTTTTTGCGGACTTTTTTTTAAATCGAAGGTATACAGCAATAGTCCCGCAACGTGGTTGAGAATTTTAGTAAAAGATTAGGAGCATGTCAAGCCAGTACGCGGGTCACTTGGCCTATATAATTTTATTTTTTAAGCATAACGTATTTGTAATAAACTGAAATAAAAATATTTTTAATATCACAAAAAAAACTCTTGCTTACTAAAATTAAAATTATACCTCAATTTTTAGACACCCTTTACTAAGTGATCCATTGCGAGGTTCCCTACTTTTTTAAAGAAAAAAACACAGAAAATTAAAATTTAATGTTGAAAGAACATTCTTTGGCATTTATTTTTTTAAAATTATGTCTATCAAATGTTGGCCGTTGCTACGTCGCAGATGGTCCATCTGTTGAGACCAATTTTCGATGACTCGTTCGAGCATTTCGACTGGTAACTGGCGAATGACACGCGTGATGTTTTCCTCCAAGGCCTGAATCGAAGCGGGTTTGTCCGCATAAGCTTTAAACTTTACATATCCCCACAGGTAAAAGTCTAACGGTGTGATATCACGCGATCTTGGTGGCCAATCGACCAGCCCAAAACGTGAAGTTAAGTGCTCACCAAAGTGTTCTCTCAATAAATCCATTGATTGATGCGATGTGCGGGAAGTTGCGCCGTCTTGCTGAAACCAAATGTCGCCGAAATCACGAGCTTCAGGCATCAAATAGTCGGCGCCGAATCGACTCTCCACGGTCTTCGTGTACACTCTCAGCTACGGCCATTATATTTTCTTCACAGCGTGCTGGACGTGGTCTTTTCGGTCAAATATTATCCAATAATGAAAGCTGGGTCTCAAAATGGGTGATGGTGTTGTGAAAAGTACGCTCAGTAGGCCGATTATGTTGACCATAAGTTGAGCGTAGTGCACGAAAAACATTCCTCACAGGACGTGAACTTTCGTAATAAAGTTGAACGATTTGTAAACGTTGTTCAGACGTAAGTCTTTCCATTATGAAATGACAAACGATACTTACCAAATATAACATGACAGCATGACACGACTCACACGTGATCTGGCAAAAAAAGGCTATTGAAAAAAGTATCTCTACTTGAATCACCCATTACATGCCCTGAGTTGATGTAGTATTTTTTGAGAACAATATTCAACATATATTTGATAAAACAGTTCCACTAAAGTCTAATAGAACATATCGACAGCTAAATTACAAAACATGTTGAGTCGAAAAAGTGAGTTTGGCAGGAAAAGCTACGGGCGACACAACTTTCAGTTGCTAAGTCCTTTTTTGGGCATAACTTTGGTTTGGATAGGCCGATCGGCACCAAAATTTTACAGAATTTAAGTTGAACTATACTTAATTTTAAAGAGCAAAAAATTCAAATCATGTTTTGGAATTGAGCGGTCGATATGATGGGGAAGAGCCTTGGCTTTCCGCCAATATTAAAACCTAATAGTTAAAAGAGACTTTGCAAATTCAAAGTGGAAGTGATTTAGAAACTCAGGGTTAAAAGCTGAATTTAAAACTGTAAGAAGAAACGACAACATTAGCATCAGAATTGCATAAGCTGAGTATTATTCTAGACTTTTTGACTCTGCAGAGTTGTAGGCAAACTTGGAAATACATTCGTGAGATTAGAGTTGGTAGATCAGAGAGTTCAAGCAGTTGTCAAGTCGATGTCGAAGAGCTTCATAGAACCTTCAAAAGAGGTTTTCTAGACTGTAATCTTTCTTCCAAATTGGACACATAGTGTAACGTGGCACTTTAGTAAATTATTACAACAGTTTAAACTAAAAAAATTTTTTTATTAACTTTCAAATTGCAAATTGAACATATTCAGTAACTACATGCCGCCTCTAATTTAGTAGACTTCGTATTTCATTTCAAGGACAAACATTATCGTGTTAAAAACTTCAAAAAACTTGACAGCAATTGCTGTTTTTTTCTCCCCTTTTATATTAAATTAAATGACATTAATGTTAAACATTTTTTATGTTACATTTGTTTCCGTTAAAGAACTTTAATTTGATTGACTAGTCTCAATATTAAGTCGACAGGCATTAAATACAGGCAAAAATATACATCCATAATGAAATAATTTAATTTATGTGGTCTTCTGAATGAATTGATTTACAGAGAATACCAACGAATAAATACAAATTATACGTATATGAAGGTACATATGTATGAATGTATGTATGTATGAATGTATGTTTGTATGTATGTATTTATTGTGTATGTATTTCTCTTTGTATGCAACAACTCATGCATTATGTTTCAAGTGGTACTTCATGGTTTCCTCAATTTATAAAATTTTATCATGTTACTAAATGGTGTGAACTTTTATTATTCAAATAATAAATAAAATAAATATTTGCACAGAAAAAAATGAATTTGTGCAATTTTCTTTAACAGATACAAAGATAGACATTTAAACACAAATACACTCATTAACATTTCTAGTCATATTGTATACGAGAGCAGGCCTAAAATTATCTTTTAAAATAATGAAAATATTGAAGTCCTTTTTGATTTTTTAGTATTGTATAAGTGAAATAACTAAATTGACAGAGCAAAGATTGTGTTTTGTTTGATTGGAAAACTCGTTCATTTATGAAAGACGAAAAGGAAGTAAATTTTTTTAACGATTGACCATTATTTTTTTATTTAACAAAATTTCCTTTAGAAAGTATTAAAAAAAAATTAGTAGTAAACTTTAACAATATTTCCTATAGAAAGTAAATTTTACCAAAATTTCCTATAAAAAGTAAATTTTACCAAATTTTCCTACAAAAAGTAAATTTGACCAAAATTTGCTAAAACTGATTTTTTTTAGCAAAATTTAGCAACATTTCCTATATAAAGTAAGCTTTAGCAAAATCAAAAATTTAAATTTACTTAAATTAAATCAAAAAAATTTCTTGTATCCAAACATCTCATTTTCATACAGATTATTCAACACCAACCGGTTGGAAAATTTTAGTTGAAATATCGCAATGTCGATTTGTTTTATCGGAAATAACATTCTCATGTTTCAAAAAACGATTGCCGCTATTGTAAAGGTAGCTGCTCAGTAATGCACAAAATAATCATTTAAAACCAATTTGTTTTTTCAAAAACCTCTAAAACTAAATTGAAAAAGTATCGTCGTATCGATAGTAAAACATCGCAGATACCGAAATACCGGCAAACCTAGTAAAAAATGTTATAAGAATTGGCTTATAATTGACCCCACCTCCCATATGAAATCCGATCTTACAAAAATATCGATTAAAGGTGTGTACAATCGTAACAAATAAAAACATATTTGTATAAAAAAAGATAAATTTAGATAGCATAATGTCCCGGGAAACACTTATGCCCCAATTTTATTAGACGATTATGACGAAGTTTCTTCTCAAAATATTTTACTTTTTATTTTTAAATTCTATATATCAATAATGGTTATTGTCTACGATTATGTCACTTAATATCGTTAAATACAGTAGTCCCTCGATTTACGTCGCAATTGGTTCCGGAAAATGACGACGTACATCGAAACAACGTAAATCGAATTTAAACATGTTCTGTAAAAGGTACCTTTATTAATAACTTAAAAATTACGTCTTAAGTAAGGTATAAAAAAACTACAAAACATTAACAGAATTAAACAAGTAAGAAAGTATATATAAAAACAAATTTTCAAAAGTGAACCCTATTTGGGACCCATGGGCAATCATGGACTCGCAAGAAAAAATTATGTTATGAGGTTAAGATTCATGTAAAATATGCCAAATATTATTTAGATATCTTCATCTATATGAGATTAGTTTAAATGATTTTAGATAAGGGGGTTTATATGGAAGACATATAGTTTATTTTGGATTTACAAGCACCACGTTTTGCCATGACATAGAAGCTATCGTTGTTTGCTAAATTTTGTATCGATTCCAACAGATAAAATATATTTTCGGGATAGTATTTGTATGGGAACGTGAGCCAATTCCAACATAATTTTTTAAGATGATTTAAATTGCAATGAAACACATAAGTTTGGACCCAATTTAAGCTAAATACCAACACAATAAGTTGGTTCATGGGAACAAATACTCAATTCAAAAAAAAAACCTTGTGTGGGGGCTATGTTAAATTATGAACCAATACTCACCATTTTCAATAGGCATGTATACCAAATTTCATGAACTTATCTCCAAAATTGCAAATGTAAATTGCGTACAATGTTTCCATTGACAGCCTGCAAGCCTGCCGAACGGAAGGGTATCGTTAGATCGATTGAAAAAGTGATTCTAAGTCGATCGGTATACTAAAAGTAGGGTCTAATGAAAATATCTTACAGTGTTACAAGCATTATCACAAACGCATAATACCTTTCCACTACATATTGTGATTTTTTGAGCTCATACGTTTGTCCGTTGTGTTTGACAAGCATAAGAAAAATATTTCCATGTATAGATAGGAATAGCTACACATGCATGAAAAACCTCAAAAGAACATTTCAACAAAAAACTGTGATTCCCCGCTTTCTGCTTATAAAACATAAGCAAATAAGGCTACGCAAATCGAATGGCGACGCAAATTAAATTAATAAGTCACAAAAAATTTGGCGACGCAAACCGAAACAACGTTAATCGAGGCGACGTAAATCAAGGGATTACTGTATTTGATTCAGTAAAATTATTGTGGAAGTTTTTATATTTCAAAATAGACGACAACAATTTTGTAGTCTTCTTGACTATTTTAATATTGAAAATATTTGCTATTGTTGGATTTTAGACTGAACAAGAAAGTATTCCAAAATTAATTGCTCTTGATAAAAACCTGCAGACGGACCGCAATACACCCAACACTAAAAGGGGCAATATTTTTAAAGATTTTAGCGACAGATACCCATGCAGAAAAAGACGTTATTACGATGGCTTAGGGTTACAACTTACATCAGTTGTACACACTTTTTACCAAAATTACAATGCATTCACAGTACTAAAATGATAACACCAATTGGCGATCCTCTTACTCTTGTTTTCAATGTTACTCTGTTACTGTTACTTTAAATTTACAATATAGTCACAATGTTATATTGTAAACTAAATGACCATCTTATAACTATTGCATTCAACGTCGATGAAATAATTACATACATTTAAGCTTAATGACATTAGCAATATGTATAACAAATAAATATATGTACGGTTTTTCTAACTTAAAAACAGATCATTGTCTTTTTATTTATGAAATTGTTTGCCTTTAAGTGATTTTAGGAAGGGGGTTTATATGCGATCTATGGTAAATTTTGGAGCTATTAGCACAACATTTTATCATGTCATAGTAGATATCGTAAAAGTCATTGTCGCCAATTTTTATATAAATACTTACATTTATAAGGAAGTTATGGCATTAAAAGCTATTTTCGGGATTAGTATTTGTATGGGTAAGATGATTTTAATTGCAATAAAATTAGTTTGGACCAAATTTAATCTTAGTACCAAGATAATATGATGGTATATGGATAAAATTACCCTATTCCGAAAAGAAGCTTGTGTGGGGGCTATGTAAAACTATGGACCGATCCGCCCCATTTTCAACTGGCTTGCTTCTTGTGCCAATTAGAGCCTATATACCAAATTTCATAAAATTATCTCCAAAACTTTGCGAACAAGGTTTACGTGGGCAGTCAGCCTGCCGGACGGACATCGTTAGTTCGACTCAGGTAGTGATTCTAAGTCGATCGGTTACTTAAAGGTGAGTCTAGGACCAATATTTTAAGGTGTTACAAACATCGGCACAAATACATACATACATAATAATACTCTCCACTCTTGTGGTGTGGGTATAACTAAGGTAATATTTTGGGTTTTTTAATGTTGTAGGTGTTATTGTTGTGTCTTTGTTGAAGCTTTGATATTGTTACATTTAAGACCTGAGTGTTTTAAAATTCTTATTCACTTTATGGTCTTACTTGTATAATATTTTTAGCTTTTCTAAAGTATTTGGAAAAAGTTTCCTGACGAGCTGGCCTAAGCAACCAGCGAAATGCGCATAGAAACTAGCTTTCCCACAACAATAAATTTCAGTGTTTTCATTCAAAAATTGGGATTATTAGCACATCATTAATAAATGAATTAATTAATAAAATATTTCATTCCCGAAAATAATTTTTGATAACTATGTATTTATAATGCTACTGTATTTGTCAAGTTTTTTTAAAACATTATTGCCGAACCATTAAAATATATAAATTTAAATAAAAACGGAGAAGCAAAATTGTAAATTTCAACAAAAACATGAAAATGCCGTAAATCATAGACACAAACCACATAATATAGACGAAAAAAATTTATTGTGTAAATGAATCGTAAATTCGACTACTTTTCTTCTTAAGACAAGACGACATAATTATCTAACAGAATTGGGGTATTATTTTACATATAAATTGGTAACAAATAATTTAGAACAAAAAGTTTGGTTGGTCTAATTTCTTATCTTAAATTCTTATAACACTGTAATTACGCTTCACAACGATTTAGCACATCTTTTTCCCTTTTTTTAATGAATTTTCAGCCTGCACTCCTTTTAAATAACGTTGTGGTTACTTTTTATTATGTAGATGGAAATGGATTTGTTCAAATTTGTTTTAAAGTCAGCATCCCTACAACCACCAGTCATCAGTTTCTCCGTCGTCCACCCCACTTAAATTCAATTTCATTCAGTTCAATATTTTGATTTCTATGTGCGATTACTTATCAAAATATGCATATTTGCATGGACATTTGGCTGTGTGTATTCATGTACATTCTATTTATTATTGTTTCATTTTATGTCCATTATTTCAAATAGTGTTATATTTTTTTTTTTTTTTTGTTTGGTTTTGGGTTTTTTATTTCTATTATTTTACTTTTTATTGCAATTTTTATTTTATTATGATGACACTTGAACATCTTTCACTTCAATTCACTTCAATTGTGTGTCAATGAATTATAACAACTCGTATAACGACAACAATGGCAACAAAACAAAAAATGAATAAATTTTTGAATTGCATTTTTGAAATACAATTCAATTCGCACACTTTTACACTTGACAGAAGAGGTTAACTTTAATTTAATTAAGTGCTACAAACTATTTTTCTATTATTGTTGTTTCTTTAACGGATTTTTTTATGATTTAATTTGAAGTTAATAGCTGTCAATTAAAAATTAATTTTATTGTGTTAGAATGTCAGTTTTTATATAATAGCCGACAGCTAAATACCGTATTAAGGAAGAACACAGATGTTTGCAGAAAGAATTTTATTTATTATGATAACTTCTGTATTTGTTGGGACATTTGCCTTTAATCTAGACTAAGGGCCAGTTTTTTGCTTTGTATTTAAATATTAATATACCCACACCACAATAGTCGAGAAGGTATTATGCGTTTGTGGCTGATGTGTGCAACACATCAAAATATTGGCCACTTCTGAGTAAGCGATCGACTCGGAATCACTTTCTTACTGACCTGTTGTCTGTCCATGTAATCTTTTCGAAAAGTACAGGGCTCAATTTTGAAGATAATTTGTTGAAATTTAATACATACGTTTCAATTATCATAAGAACGAAGGCAATTGAAAATGGTTAAAATCGGTCTATAATTGCACATGGGCCCCATACCAACTTCTTTTCGTAATAGAGTGTTTTTTACCATAAACTATCTTCTTAGCCTGTATTTAGATTAAATTCCGTCTAAAAATTTTTTATTGTAATCCAATTTATCCTACTCATTTTTTTTAAATCGGCCCATATTTTCTTATAACTCCTATACAAATACTTCTCCCGAAAATAGCTTTGAATGCCATAACTTCCGTATCGATGTTGGTATTGATATACAATTTGGCTATAATAGCTTCTATAAAAGCAAATATATCATCACAAAATTTTGTGCTGTTAGGTCCAGCATTCTAAAAACCACTTAAAGATTATAAAATCTCATACAGATGTAGACATCCCGATAATATTTGGCACACAGAACTCTTATATGAATATTAAACTAATAACATAATATTGATTTGACGAGTCCATAATTGCCCATGTGGCCAAAATGAGAAAAAATATGATTGGGCATGGTTACGGAAACTACACTATGTTTATTGTAAGTGATCCCTTGATTTACGTCGCCTCGATTAACGTTGTTTCGGTTTGCGTCGCCAAATTTTTTGTGACTTATTTATTTAATTGGCGTCGCCATTCGATTTGCGTCGCCTTATTTGCTTATGTTTTATAAGCAAAAAGCGGGGAATCGCAGTTTTTTGTTGAAATGTTCTTTTGAGGTTTTTCATGCATGTGTAGCTATTCCTATCTATACATGGAAATATTTTTCTTATGCTTGTCAAACACAACGGACAAACGTATGAGCTCAAAAAATCACAATATGTAGTGGAAAGGTATTATGCGTTTGTGATAATGCTTGTAACACTGTAAGATATTTTCATTAGACCCTACTTTTAGTATACCGATCGACTTAGAATCACTTTTTCAATCGATCTAACGATACCCTTCCGTTCGGCAGGCTTGCAGGCTGTCAATGGAAACATTGTACGCAATTTACATTTGCAATTTTGGAGATAAGTTCATGAAATTTGGTATACATGCCTATTGAAAATGGTGAGTATTGGTTCATAATTTAACATAGCCCCCACACAAGGTTTTTTTTTTTGAATTGAGTATTTGTTCCCATGAACCAACTTATTGTGTTGGTATTTAGCTTAAATTGGGTCCAAACTTATGTGTTTCATTGCAATTTAAATCATCTTAAAAAATTATGTTGGAATTGGCTCACGTTCCCATACAAATACTATCCCGAAAATATATTTTATCTGTTGGAATCGATACAAAATTTAGCAAACAACGATAGCTTCTATGTCATGGCAAAACGTGGTGCTTGTAAATCCAAAATAAACTATATGTCTTCCATATAAACCCCCTTATCTAAAATCATTTAAACTAATCTCATATAGATGAAGATATCTAAATAATATTTGGCATATTTTACATGAATCTTAACCTCATAACATAATTTTTTCATGCGAGTCCATGATTGCCCATGGGTCCCAAATAGGGTTCACTTTTGAAAATTTGTTTTTACACGTAGAGAAAAAACATGTTTAAATATGGTCACCTCCAACAAAACTATTTTTAAAGAAAATTGTAAAAATATTATGGTTAAATTTAACCATATTATTGTCACTGACAACCATATTATTGTTGAATTAGTCCTCCATCAAGAAGCCGCAACCATATTATGGTTGCCTCTAAACATGTTATGGTTAAATATGACAATATTTTGTTTTGAAATTAACAATAGTATTTTCCTCTTTTCCAAGAGCAACATGCTATTGTTGAAAACCAACCATGCTATAATAAGTGTTAAACATATTTTAATTATTATTAACCAAAACATTTTCGAAGGCAACCATAATATGGATGTCGCTTCTTGATGGAGGACTAATTTAACAATAATATGGTTGTCAGTGAGAATAATAATGAATAATATAGAAACTCATCAATTGTAGCTACAGGAAATGATGTTATTGAAGCTCTAAAAAAATTAACGTTAAGGGATGCTCTTGGATATTAAGATTCAGCTTAGCAACGTTTTGAAAAGGAAACCATACGGAATTGCTGGACGATTTTAGCCTCTATAGGAGATGAAGAAGACGTTGAAGAGGATATCCCATTGGCTATTTTGAGAGAAAGAATTAATGCAATTTATCCAGAGGTTTGAGGTGTCTTTGTAGGTTAGTTTTTCATTTTCTTATATCAGTGAATGGACTGAAGATCTTCAAAACGTAACTGAAACGAACGAAATCTTGAGCAGTGATGAAAGTGAAAGCGATGATAGTATTTTGGAAACAGCACGGACCAAACTAGAACCTAGTGAAGCAATCAACATTTTCAATAAAGCTTTAGAATGGGCAGAAGATGAAAATATAAGTCCAGCAGATATCAGCGTACTTAAACGTCTCCGAGAAAAGGCGGTGTTCAGCTTTTTGCAAAAAAAGAAAATCCAAAAAAAGATAACGCATTTTTTTAAATAATTTTAATGTTGTAAATTGTTTTTCTTAACAAAGCAAATACGAATATGAATTAATGAATATGAATTAATAAAAAAAATATATGAATTTGAGTTAAATATATGTCTATTTTATTTTTAAGATGTAAAAAATTACACCTTCGTAAACATGAAAAACTTCGCAAACGTGAACACGCTTGGGTTTTAATAGTTCACGTTATCGCGAGTCTACTGTAATTAACCCTTTTAAGTTTTTGCTTATTTCTGGTATTCAAGTTGCATCTTCGACTTAAGTAGAATTTCATGACAAATATTTTCGAAGATTATTTCAACTACATGCATCCCTGTTTTAAATGTGATTTTTGCTTTTTTTTTCAAAAAAATTGAAAAATACCCATTTTTAGAAGAGTCCAAGGGTTAATATATACCAACAAAATGTTGCTTGTAATGTTCTGAATAAATCTTCTGAAGACACTATATATTAAAAACCTAAGTATCACACGATTTTCTACGTTTTTTACTACAAAAAATTCATTTTGTTGTACAGTGTAATCTAAATATCGAATTTAAACTTAATGTATACGAAAGTTTAATATAAAAAAGCGAATTTTTAAACTCAAGCCATTTTCAAAAAATTTTTTTAAATAATTTTACTGAATTAAAAAAGGACTGAAGGAAGTGGTTAAAAATAGAAATTGGTATTTACGTAATCTATAGACTTCAACACAACAAAATTGCAGCTAATTAATTATGTTCCACGAGGGTAGTTCCAAAATTAGCCGACCCTATAATAAAACCGCAACATATTTAAAAAAAATATTTCCTTAGTTCTTAACATAAGCTTTAAGCCTGATAGCCTTTTCCCAACGATATTCAAAACCTCTGTCTAGCTCCATAAAATAGCCATCAACCGCAGACTTCACCTTTACAATGTTCAAAAATCTTTTACAAACGAGTCATTTCCAAGTGAGCGAAATCTGGCGAAAAAGGTGCGGGATGAAGCAATTCGAATTTTAAATAACTAATTTTTTGGCTAGCTTAGTTCATATATTTTAACTATTGATTACCATTAAAATTTTGGAAATCGGCGATAAACAAATTTAACTTTTGGCCAATGAAATTAAATTCTGAGATACTGTGAGTCGGCTAATTTTGGGGCTCAAAACTTCATTATTAAATAAACTGGAAAAACAAAGTGGTTAATCTGCATGCCATAAGTTATTCCAGGCATTCAAGTTAAAAAACAGGAATGTCTCCTTCTTATGTACGAAATTAACTTCCGTATTGCTTACAATTTGGCAGATTATTTATCATATTGCTGTACCAATAACTATTATTGAAACAGTTTCCATTAACATATTCTTACAGCCTTAACAAAATTTAAAATTCAAATGGCATTCAAAAACTAAGAAATATTAAATATTTTTCTCACAAACACTTCGACCATTTTTAAAATATTGTCTTTAATAATAATATCACTTGTTGCCTTCGGTTACCCATAAGCTGATATACATATTTTCCTGGGAACTCTAAATTTGTATTTAATATTCGTAATATTAATATCTCTTAAACCTCAAAACTGTCCCTTTTTTAGTCACCTTATCTGAGGGCAAAAATATGAAAGAGACAATATAAATTCTTAAATTGTTATCACTTCGATGTGTGACCCAAAAAACTACAACGAAAAATTAAAAAAAATAATCTAAGGCGCCTCACGTTGAATAAATCTTAAGGCAAATGGACACCCAAATAAGAAAAAGGACAATAAAAGAAAGAAAATTATGCTTCCTGAAGGAACAAAAAAAAGAAAACATGCGTACATACATGCACATACCTGAGTGCGCAAAAAACAAACAAATCAAAAGGATCAATGAAAATTCATATACATACAAAACTGAAGACAGGACTCAAACGCAGAGTGGCAAAATATCGGATTCGTGCCTTCAGTAACCGAAAGGTAAAATTTTATTTATGTATATTTTTCAAAGCCTTCATAATTTATCCATCGGTTTTTAATTTTTTTCTATTTATTTTTTCGGTGACCGCTGTCAACGTGTAGTGTATCAATCGATAATGTTGTCGCCAATTTGTGTAATTTTATTGTCTGCATGTGTGTTTGTGTATTTCATTGATGATTTTTTTGTTTGTTATCAAAGTCATGTTTCATACCTTTTTCCCCCGTTTCTTTTTTTATTTTTTGTTGTTGATGAGTTTTAGTTTGTTTTTAATAAGACCTTCCTGCCCTTTTTCTAGCACTTTGAAAATATGTCTTTGAGACATGAAATGAAAAACATTATTTCAGGTAACAAAAAAAAATTATTTTCTTAACAAAATTTTTAATTATTATAATATTATACTTATGTTTGGTTTTTTATTTCAATGATTGCTTACTCTATCTTTGGCCTAATAGTTTCTAATATTAATTGTATCCTTTTCGAAAGCATCCTAAAAAATTATACACTTATGAGACTTTTCTTTTTGAAGTGGAAAATGAAACTGTCAACTTTTATGAATTTGATAAATTTAAATATTGGAAAAACTAAAGCGAGAGTTAAGGAGCCCACAGAATAGCCCTACGATATGTTCACTTAAATAGGACACCTTTTCTTCTAATACATAAAACGTAATTATCTTTTAAATTGAACATATTTGCCATTTAAACTTCACTATTTTTAAAAGTTTTTTTTTTAATATTATTAAAATGAAGTAGAATGTGAGAATTATATTTCAATCCTCAATTGCTCCAAATATATCTGACATGTTTGCTAAATTTTTTTCCTCCTCATTCGATTATCCATATTAGGGTATTCATTTAATCGGGCTTTTGTTTTAATTTTAACCGGTTAATCGCTCGATTAATAAAGCGAGGTTTTGGTTTAATCGGTTAATTTTGTTATTGATAGGTTAACCGGTTAATAAAGTTTTTTTTATAAATTAAGTAATTTCAATATATAAAAATTAATAAATTATTTATTATTTATAGTTTATTTGTAAAATAAAACAATAACATAACAACTCTTGAACTAAAACGAGCAAACAAAAAAATAGTTCATAAATATGTAATACATACATATTTTTTAATTAATACATATTATTTATTAATTAAAAAATAACTGTAAGATCATTTTATTAGTTATTTCAGTAGTTTAAGAAGATCTTATAAAATAATCTTTTATACAAATAATTTTGTTTAAATGTTTAGGATTAAAGCGTTAATTTTCTTTAGTTTTGATTAAACTTGACTTTGAAAAACTTTCATTTATTTTAGATGTTGAAGAAATCAAAAGCAACCCATAATAAGAATATCTAATTTATATAAATTAAAAAAGAACTGTAAAATCATGTTATTAGTTATTTCAATAGTTTAACTAGATCTTTTAAAATAAGCTTTTACAAAAATAATTTGGTTTAAATGTTTAGGATTAAAGCGTTTATTTTCTTTATTTTTGATAAAACTTGACTTTGAAAAAATTTTTTCATTTATCGTAGATGTTGGAGAAATCAAAAGCAACCCATAATATAGAATATCTAATTTCTCAGCGCTTTCCCTGCAATTATCTAAACATATAAAATATTCCATTATGTCATTAGAGTCCTGTTTAAATTTTTTAAAATTTGTAACACTTCTAATTGTTTCGGTTAATTCTGTTGAAAGATTGATATAAGAAGATATCAGACGAAACAAAAAACTAAACGCATTCATATAAAAAGTATGTGAAACAAAAAGCTGTTGACAGCAAACACCATTTAGCATTTTGTATCACAACCGAATATTTTAGGAATCAGCTTCAAGAGCAAAAATATATGTTTTAATACTACAAAAAGTTAAAAATTATGTTACATCGGTTAATCGACTGAAATTATTCGAAAATAGGCCATTTTAAATTAACCGAATGAATACCCTAATCCATATCGAATACCTGAATCTTCAACAATAAATTGTCCAATATTACATGAAACAACTGTTATGGATGCTGTCAAAAGAATTAAATACTTTAAATGTTATGGCCTTGATGGAGTTCCCAGTTGTGTACTTCTCCAATGTTTATATTCTTTAATTTCGCTTTTAACGTATTTATATAACGTTTTACTATTAAATAGGTATTTCCCTGACTACTGGAAAAAATCTTTCATTATACCTGTGTTTAAATACGGATGTAGATAAAATATTTCAAACTATAGGGGTATAGCTAAATGAAGTGTTAATCCTTAACTCTTTGAAAAATCGTGACTAATATTATATCACGCATCTTTCTTGTTATCACTATTCCAACATAAAAGTGCGCGTACAACGCATCTTCGTAGCAATTTTTCGACGGTTTTTTTATAAACCATCAGTGAAAGTAGACCTTTCCAACGCATGCACTCGTTTGAAAATCGGTTGAGTGGTTCTCGAGTTATAAAATGACGAACATAGGACAACTTATTTATATATATATATAGATGGAAATACAAAATAAAAAGTTTTCGGGTCTCTGACTTAAATCAACCATTTTAAGTTGGAACCAGTTGAAATCATACTGTAATATTAACTTTTAAGAATTTAATACTTTTTGGTATATCCTAATAAAATTTAAAAATTCGAACCATATGACACTGAACTAACATGATACGTCGAAGCTAACTTCTTTGAAATTTCGACTGAATGGCAGTATAAAATGAAAATAAAATTTCGCAACTTATGCATATTGTGCAGACATTCCCGGTTTTATGAATGAAATGTGAATATTCAACTACAAACCAGCGTTGATAATATGATGCAGTCTTTTGACGCATATGGCGTGAAAATGTCGTTAAAAATTCATATGCTGCATGCACATTTCGGTTTTAATGAAACAGGTGAAAGATTTCACCAAACTATTTATAACTAGCTAACCCGGTCCGCGTTGCTGGCCCTAAGCAAACATTACTGTTGTATTACCAGACGATTTAAATTGATATTTAAATTAAATTTCCGGCCTTTAAATAAAAATCCATGAAACCGCATTCTCTGGCAAAATTTCATGTCAAACTGCATGTAAAACATCGTTCATCCCCAGTTCTGTTTCATCATTATAATATTATAAATTAAAATTTGAAAATACATGATTTGAAAATACATATGGTTGTATGTATGTATGTATATATATGCTGTGAATCTTACGAAAAAAGTGAGCGTAAAAGTGTGCGGGGCAACATTTTCTTTCCGCAAAACCTAAGTTAGACCATGGCGATCATTTTAAAGAAAAAAATCGTCCAAATCGGTCAAGCCGTTCTCCAATTATGCGCTTAATAGAAAAAGTGGGCGTAAAAGTAGGCGTGGTAAATTTTTCTTTCGATGAAAACTTAAAGTTGATTAATACGAACATTTGAAAGAAAAATTAGTCAACTCGATGGAGCCGTTTTCTGATTTTAGGTAAATCGAAAAAAGTGGGCGTAAAAGTGGGCGGGGCAAAATTTTCTTTCCGTAAAAACCTAAGTTGGACCATGACGATCATTTTAAAGAAAAAATCGTTCAAATCGGTCAAGCCGTTCTCAAGTTATCGATTTTGCCACGCCCCTCCGCCCCCAGACCGAAAATCAGAAATCAGACTTCACAGTGTCACCCGCCTGAATATTCTGAAGATTCCCTGAAAATTTCATCAAAATCGGCCCAGCCGTTTTGGAGTCCATACGTTACATACATACATATATACACACATCCAATTTTATATGTATACATATATATATATATATATAGATGGATCACATTCGAAGGCCGGTTCTCTGGGAAGAGCATCGACTCTATGCTTGCTGATTTATGTTTGTCCATTGAAAACCAAAAATAAAATTGAAAGCAATAGGAGTTGCAGCCAATTCCAACTCAAAACATAAGTCAATTCCGGCCAAAAATATTTTTTTTTTTTTAATTCCAATAAAATTTTGAGGAGAGATTATAGCTAACACTTCAAAACATACAACTAATTTCTTAATTTGGTTCTTGGATAACTGTTACTTTTAATACTGGAACGAAGTGGATAGTTTTTTTTTCTTGTAATTTAACGGTTTTTAAAGTTGAATTCTGTACCTTGAAATAAAAGTAAGCCATGATTTTCCCGTCAAAGTTTTCGTTGTAAATTACCACGCGAATGACGTTGTAAAAGCCACTTTTTGCAAAAACAGTTTTCTTGCAGATTACCGTTGACATTACTCTCTTACGCTGTTTAAACATTAAATCATCCAAAATTTTGCACCTTAATGACGTCAACATGCGATACAAAGAGTCAGGCAGTGGAAGAACGTTGTAAGTTACTAACAAAATGATACAAACGAACTGGTTTAGCAACGTGGAATAACGTTTTAAAAGCCGCTTACGTAGTGGAAAAACGTTTTAAATTACATCGCGGTTGATATGAAACGTTTTTCCAATAAAAAAAATTATAAACTGTAAATGTGCATGTAATATAAAATTAAAAGTTCTTGATATTTTGCGTAAAAGTTTTTATTGTCATTATTTTTGATAATCTAAAAAAAATAATTGTGCCTCTTAAAAACGTTTTTTTTTTGCTCTCCTGAAAAATAATAATTTTGTTACTTACAACATTATTTGCGGCTGTGCTTCAATTAATCATTCCGTGATAATTGTGATTTTGTGAGCGCTATTTTTATGGATAAGTGAAGTAATTGTGAAGTGCCACGCCCACTTCCCCAATCCCGCCCATGTTTTTTGGAGAGTTGGTGCATTGATAACCAAGATGATTGTATCAAATTTGAAAGCGCTGGCTCTTGCCGTTCTCTCAGATATACAGAAAAAAGAAATAAAAAAACAAGGGATTTATGGGAAAAATTAGAGGTTGTCGTGATTTTTTGCTCATAACTCAGCTATTTATGCACCGATCTGGCTGGTAATAACAAAATTATAATGAGCATAACTGAGGTAAATACATGTATACCAACCAAGTCCCCATCATATCTGGGGTTTTCGGAAAACCAAAACCAAAACCAGACGGATGGACAGACAGACAGCCGGTTTTGAACTTCTCTTCTCATAAGGATCCAGAATATACATACATATATACTTTACAGGGTATAAGATCAATATTGTAGAAATTACAAACGGAATGACAAATTTATATATGTACATATACCCTTTTACCCTCGGTGAAGGGTATAAAAATAATTATTGCTCCGCAATTGTGTTCTGGGTTTGCTTATAAATTCTTATAAAATAAAATAAACTTTTTAACGTCATCGGGCGTATTCATTACGAAAAGTTGACATGCAGCTATCACAAAGTTTATTCATATCACACTTACCACACTCTAGCTAACGATTTGATAAACTTCTGTTAACGAGCTGCCAAACGCTTGCCAACTGTGTTTTGTTGTTTTTATGTCAATTGGAAAAATGTAAATAGGAACAATATAATTTAAGAAAAGATTTTAAAACTCACCAAAGTACAATCCGATGAAACAGCAGTCATGATGTTTATAGATGTGATGTAATGCATTTTGAAGTAATATTAATGTACATATTAATTAATGACACCAAATTTAAATATGTTTGTCTATCCAGGATAAAAAAACAATAAAACTATTTACAATAGGATTGAAAATTAAAATTATTTAAGAGCAAAATTTACATATGTATGTATATTTACAACAATTTATTAGGCCACTTGTTTGTTTTTTTTTCGTATTCCGGAGCAATGGCCATATATTATTCCCCGTTTATTTTGATATTATTATTTTTTCTTTGCTAGGAATCATTGGCCTTTCCAAGGACAATAAACGTCCTTTAAACTTTATCATATGTCCACCAAATATTATCCTAAGCGGTTCCTGGGAATGTTTAATTAAATATATGTACACACATACATGTGTATGCATGTACATTCGCTAATTACCAGCCTAAGAATGCTCGTATGCCACTACTTTTGTACCAAGAAATATTAATATGGGAATGGAAAAGAACTAAAAGGAATGCGCACTTGTAATTTAAACCTTAACTATAAATTACTTAAAGAAAGATACGTACATATCGTTACCTTAAACGCAAAAGGCCTTAAGTAACCAAATATTAAAAATCGACTTTTTAATTGATTCTGATGTATTGCATCAACACAAATGGCCACAATAAATTTTGGAATCTTTCGATCAAAATAAGCGATTTTATTACCAAACAAATAAAAAGCCCGATCTACCAAATATACAATAAACGCTTAAAGACATTACTAACAGCTTACATTATACCCTGCAGATATCGAGACTAGTCCATACATTTTTTTTTTTTATTATTCCTACACTAAGTCCCGCGAAGCTTTTCGCTTGTCTGCAGGAGACCAGAGTCAGGCGGGAATCGAACCCGCAACCCCGGTACTGATAGACTAGCTTACTACCAGCTAGCCTACCGCGGCACCCACGTGTAAAGAGTAGTCCATAAAGGAGTAGGAGTACTCCAAAACTACTCCAATTATATGGTTAAAAGGTGGTCTATTTAACATTACGATGTCCTAGGAGTGGACCATATAACTCACCGAAGTAGTCCAAAAACTACTCCATGGAGTACTCAAGTGGGTTAATTTCAAAAGTACTCCATGTTACTACTTTTTCACTAATCGCATTTTATGGCGTGCACTCTGATCCATTATTGCTGTTATTATATATATTTACCTTGTGTTTTTAATTTTTTTTTCACAAATCTTAAAAACATTCCTGTTTCACTTTTAAATAAACAATTAATAATGGACAACTTTAGGGCTACCAATGTGTAATACTGTAAACTATAGTATAGTATACCTATATATCATGCAGTTGTTGGCAGCACTGCATGTTAATTTGTCTAATATGGTTCATACTACAGTACATTGGACCATGTTGTAAGTAGTCCATTTAAGCCACAATGGACCACGTAGTCCAATATTATCTACAGGGTATGCAACATTGTTATACATCAAAATCACTTGTAGGTTTTACAAGAAAAATAGAAGAAAAATTACTTATAAACAGTTTAAGGCAATTTATCATTTTAAATAGTTTTTTGCTTCTCCTGTAAAATTTTCAAAATGTTAGATAGGGCCTTATACGTTTAAGGTAACGATATACATATGATAATCTTTCCCCTTAAAAATTGTTCACAAATTCACAATTGATTTATTTAAACTCGAACACAAAAATTATGAATGTTACTCCAAGGAAAACATTTTATTAATGAAAAATTCTCAGTTGATTTTGAAAAATTTTTCTATGCTAAATATTTAAATAAAAAAATATATTTGATTTAAATTTTTAAATTCAAGGTACACAATAATCCTTCTGATGTGACCTCACAACTCACAACAATACCAAAGTATTTATGTCCTACTTTTTTTTAGACTATTGAATAGGCAGTAGAGGATACCAGCGTTTAAAAAACTGCAGTAAAAATTGAAAAATTGCCATTTCTTCCACTTCTTCATTTGTTATTGGCAAAAAAAGCCCCTGTTGCTTTTACTTCTGATTCAGTAAATACAAACAGTCGCTGTCAAACCAACTCAAAAAACGAAAAGTTGTACACAAATATTCGTTTCTTGTTCGATAGTTTTTGGTTCTGACGGCAGTTTTTTAAACCCTGCAGGATTCCTAGGCATGAGTGAAAGTGTAGGCCAAACTGTATGGATGAAAAATTAACTGAAAAGTCATACAGCAAAAATTAAATTTACGGAAAATTCCAAGAAACTTTTCAGAATAAGCCATAGGCCTCTAATCAAATCCTATTCAGTGCAAACCCTCATAAAGATTTTAATGGACACTAATGAATTTTTTAGACTTCAGTTTCGACATATATTTAATACTTTGGAAGTGTCTGCTACAAGCAAACCACTTACTGGTGGTTAGACTTAAGGCTCATTTTCACGACTGACCGATAGCTAAAGGTAGGATTTTATCGGCCGTATAACAAGTATTCCATTATTCTAACTTTACTTTAAAGTGAATAATAAGTTAAAGGAAGGTTCATCCTACTGATAGGTTAAAGTAAAGTTTTTTTTATGGGAACACTTTTTATACAGCCGATAAAATCGTACCTTTAGCAATCGGTAATTTGTGAAGACGGGGGTAATTAATTTAATTGAAATCTGCAAACAACTTCCGGTAGGCTCAAAATTATTTTAAAATAGGCTTAATTTTGTACTACAACTTAGTGCGGCTTGGGTTATTTAAATATAATTAAAACCAAAAAAATACCATAATATGGTTGTAGCTTCTGGATGGAGATCACATTTAACTATAATATGGTTGTCGGTGATAATAATATGGTTAAATTTAAACATAATATGTTTAAAATTCTGTTTAAAAATAGTTTTGTTGGAGGTGACCATATTTAAACATGTTTTTTCTCTGCGTGTATGTGCCAATGTACTTTTATGTTAAGATCTATAACTCAGTTATATATGGCAGCTCATTTTTTATAAATTTATACGGTCAACTCAATTTTACCACAAGGCCTACATACGAGGACTTGTTAACACATCAATCATGCAAAATAATGCATTTTTCGCTCATCCCGGAAACATTTTATTAATAATACTTTTTGATGGCAGAAATACTGTACGCGAAAGAGCCATAAAAACAATTCTGCATTATCGTGACCAGCAGAATCATTCAATTAACTTCTACTGCACAGCTTATGCAAATTTGATTGTCTAAGATGATGACAGAATATTATCCGAGCCTCCATTTGCAGCAGGCGAGCACTTGTTGGATTATATAGAGTGTGATGATCCGCCACTGCCTGACCAAGAAATTCCATTGCACATTCAAGGAACTGAACTATGTGTGCAACTGCTTTCCACTGTTTTACGACGAGCTATAACAAAGAATAGAGATTATGTTCTGGCAATGACTATAGAAAGTCCCACCTATTACCGCGAATGGACAGTAAAAGAGATTTAAAAATCTAATTTACTTCCTTTCACTAAAATTACTTCTGTTTTAAATACATTTCTATCAGTCTTTCTTACATTGTATTCTAAATGTTGTATTCAGCAACTTATTTGCATTCATGACATAAAATCTTAAATTCGAACGAAAAATACAATATTTTATTAGAATTTGCTAAAACCCGTAAAAATGTAATATAGCGGTTTCGGTTTTCGGTTTTACTTACAATCCTTGCATATATGCATTGTTGTGTTTCACTGGTGCTCTGATAATTTGAAATGTTTCCAAACTCCGGATTTTAGTTTAGACATTTCTGAAATAAAATTAGTATAATAATATAATTATATTGTTATTAATTCGACCTTTTTTCAATTAAATATTATATTTTCATATATTTTTTATCAAGCTTTAGGTCATCAATTAAATCAGTTAAAATTAAAATATTATTTATTTTTCAATAGTTCGATTTCCGTTGGAAATCTTCTTCAGGAAATCTTTTTAAATAATATAAAGATTAGAAAACTCAAATATATATGACAAAGGGAAATACAGAATGGCACATAAGGTGAATAATAATGTTCCTGATTTTGAAAACACATCTATTTTGAACAAAGAGAATTTTAAGAAACGTAGATATATGCTAGAAATGTTACAGATTAATAATGTTCCATTTGAGAAGAGGCTTAACTTTAAGAAAGATACTGAGGGATAAGCTCAGATCTTGTGCTGAAAATATATATTAGATAAAATTAAAATAGGTTTTAGGTTTTGAATATTTTTTTAAAAATTTGTTTGGTTTCCTCTTTTAATTTTAAGTTTGTTGTTGAAATTTTAAATTTATTTTTCCAATTTTTTATATTATTTGAATAGATTTCCTGAAGAAGATTTCCAACGGAAATCGAAATATTGAAAAATAAATAATGTTTTAATTGATTTTTATAAAAAAGTGACCTAAAGCTTGATAAAAATATATGAAAATATAATATATAATACAGTAAGTAAAAAATGTTGAATATGCTGCCAAATTTTATTGTTATTTAATATGAGCGAAATTTCCATGCCACATGCATGTCGATAGTCTAAGAACGATGTCGACCGATTATCTTTCGGAATCATTTAAGTTACGTTAAAATGAATTCGATTTATTTTTGCATATTGTTGCATATTTTGGTTTTCAATGCATATGAAGATTTCGACAAAATATCCTTCTGTTTTTAACCGGTGCAGCACCTCACATGGTTAAGGCTGCCAATGGGTTTAAAGTATTTTACCCAAAGCTTTTACAAGTTACTTTCTTGGCACATGGGTTATACCGCGTTGCAGAAGAAATAAGAAGCCAATTCGATAATATTGCAGTTTTTAATGTAATGCACCCCTTGGTTCCCCTTTCATCACAGCCAGTAGTAACAAGATGGGGGACCTGGCTAGATGCTTCAGAATTCTGTTTAAAAAATTTTGAGCAATTTAAGAATGTTTGAAGAGCTTGTTGATACCAAAGATTACTGAATTAAAAAATTAAGAGAACAAATTGAATATAAATAACATCAGAAATCAATTGGCATTTGTATTTTTCAACTACGGGTATATTCGCGAAACTATAACTTATTAGGAGTGGTTTAGATCACGTTATACTCTAGTGAAATTAGTTGATATTTCTGCTAGTAAAATTTACAATGTGAAAGGAGGAATTACTCGACAAATTAAAAAAAATCGAAAACGTTTTACAAAAAAAAATTAAGGATTTCAAAAAATTAAATAAATTAAAGTGGGATCTGAAAATGAGTTTTTTCTAAATGCACTGGCATGCTTCAAATATGATCGTTTAACTTCGGTTGACGTTGGAGATAATTTTCCGCGTACAAAAGATTTTGCGTCTTAACAGACAAAGTTTTACTTTTTGTTAAAACAGTACTTATTTGTTTAAACAAATGAAAATTTCAATTAGTTATTTAAGTTTTTTAATGATATTTGAATAACAATAGACTGAGTTTTATATATATGTTTTTAATAAAATTAAAAAAACGATTTTTTATGGAAAATTTTTTAAGTTTTTAGAGTATATTTTTAGATTTTAGTGCATATATTAAGCGCATATTTTCGATTTTTTAGTAGATGAGAATCTCAGACCTAGTAATTTAGAATACAAATTTTAGTTTTTAACGTTTAATAATACGGTCAAACGTTTGTTTTCGGATACGATTAACAAAATCGAAACGCAAAACAATAACAGTATGATTCTTCTAAACACCTTTTTATTGTAAGAATTTTTGAAACAGCTGGCCATTGTTGTACGAATGTTATCTACAATTTTCAGTTTCTTTAAGCATAAATACATTTTTGAAGTAATAGCTGAAAACCGAGGTATTTTGGTCGGTTTTCGGTTTTTAGGCATAAAAAACCGCGGTTTCGATTTCGGTTAAAACCGAACAGCAATCCCTATATTTTATGAAAATTTTGTGTTTTAAGAATGATGTGCTAGTGTTTTATCATACCGCTATACAGTTTATAGAATAATCAGAGAATAAAATATTAAGGTCGATTTGCCGAAAATCTTTAGGTTGATTCTTGGAAAATTTGACCCACCATATGTGTATGTATGTACATTAGGGCGCTCCTTATTTTTTCATATTTGCGAAATTGTACTGTCACTGCCCCTAGAAAGGTTCTTCCCTCCATACCCAATCTATGACCTTAGAATACCACTGCTTGCTTAGCACAGGCATGACCCAGACATGACCCTCCCCCATTGGATCCGCTCTTGCTCATTAGTTATACACCCTTTTGCATGGCTTTTGTAATTATTCTAGGTCAAATAATCAATCGATTTATTTAATTTTCGTTTTTCCATAGGAAAAAATTTATTTCAAAATTCTAAGTTAAATTATATTCAAATAATCCCCTAATTTCAAACTCAAAACTTGAATCGCTAAGTGCAGAAAGGGAAATACTTCAAAACAGTAATTTTGATATAATCAATTAAAACAGGGCTGTTAATAATGCGAGGGCGGATCAATAAGTCCGTGACTTTTTGAATGAAACGCAGTTTTTTTTACAAAAAAATTTTTTTTTTCAACATAATCTCCTTTTAGCTCAATACACTTAGTCCAACGTTTCTCCAATTTATAGGATTTTTCGAGGTCCATAAAGCCATTTCTTTAGGTTCGGAAATAGGAAATAGTCACTCGGGCCTAAATCCGGAGAATATGGCGGATGATAATGTTTAATGAGCTCTCGAAATTCACTTTTTTCCTTTATAAAAAAATCCACGAGGTTGTGGATGGCACTTTTTACACTGGTTTTCTAGGAATACTCAAATAATGTACATTATGTAAATGCCAGTAGTTCCCCTTCTGCACAAAGTGATTCATACATATTAAAGGTTTCGAAAACGAAATGTTCTTTAAAACAGATCTCGTGTACTGAAAACGAACCAATTTGTTCCAAATTTAGATGATTCTACTGTTACCGTTCGCCAGATGTACAGAAATATATATTGTGTTTATATTGAAGCTGTCAAGAGTACTTCTCCAATTCAGCTCAGTTTTTGACAGATCACAGAAAAAACTACAAACTGATTTCGATTAAAAAATTTTTGAAAAATAAAAATTGGGCATTTAGCACGTCATTAATAAATAAATTAATAATAAATTTTGTATTCCCAAAAATAATTTTTCATAAAAAAATTTGTGATTTGAATTAAAAAATTAATTAAATTTTCACCAATACACAAATTAAGAATATTTTTTGTTATTTACAACTTTTTCTGCAGAAATATTTTTGATATAAGCAAGAGTTTAATTCTCTTGATTAAATTTTTAATTAAAACTGATTTTATTTTTGATTAATTAATTGCAAAAAATTGGCGAGAATTTTTTTCTGCAATATTTTGTGTAGAAAACCAAACTGTTTGTTCCAAATCCAAATATTTTAAGGAAACGCTTCTTCAGATATACCGACATTTGTATTGTCTTTGTATGGTAGGTGCCACGCCCGCTTCTTTAATCCAGCCCACATTTTAGCAGACGTTTTCATAGCCTAACTAGTTGTACCCAATTTAGAAACTTTAACTGTTACTGTTCGCCAGATATACAAAAATTTATTTTTTTTTGTACGGGAGGTGCCACGCCCACATTTCCAATTAAGCCTTTTTTTACAAATTTTATGTACTTATAATTAAGTTATTTGTTTCAGATTGGACAGCATTTACTGTCACCATTCTGCAGACCTAATGCAATTCACTTACCTTTGTATAGGAGGCGCCACGCCCACTTGGAATTATATAAATATTTATAGTTTATTATAAGCGTCAGCTAATAAGAAAATGCTGTGAAAATATCAGGGATAATGGTTCAGCAGTTGAAAAGTATATATACAACCAAACTCACAAGCACAAAAACAAAACCAATTTAAATATACTTATATAGACCGTAGCATAACCCTGTGCGCTTCGCTACCCCCATCAAAATAAAATGACTAAAATTTCTTTTAAACAGATATCGTGTATTGGTAACTAAATAATTTGTACCAGATTAACATATTTTTACTGTTACCGTTCTACAAACATACATATATATTTGTAGTTGGTTTATATGGAAGGTGCCACACCTACTTTTCCAATTAAACCTACTTTTTGATGAAGATTGTGTATTAATATGTAAGCTATTTGTACCAAAATTAAAAAAACTTTTTCTGTTACCGTTTCAAGGATAGATAAAAAATGTTTGTTGTCTTTGTTTGGGAGGTGCCACGCTCATTTTATAAATGGAGCCTACTTTTTGGATAATGTTGGATATCAATATCAAAGCCATTTGTGAACAACTTGAATTCTTTTACTTCTAACGTACTCCAGATGTTAATGGAATTCTATTTTGGAACAAAAATAGAGACTCTTACTTACAAATGAATTTGAACATGTTTAGAAATACATCACACCATGTAAAAACGATTGTTTTAAAGTCGATCGATTTCCATCGCACTCCTAAAGGATTTAAAAATGTGTGTATAATGGAAATTCAATCGATGTTTTTAAAAATCCTACAAAAATAAGGACAAATTATGGAATTGCAAGATTTAATCGCGTATAACCTCCCAACAATTGGAAGCACTTTTAAAACAGGGGCTTATAAACCGAAATATATCCAGCATTTAAAAATGTTATATTTCCGATATGTCCTTCTTTAAGGCTGCATATTAAGGTTTCGTAGAGGTGTGTAAGGATCCTTCTCTAAAACTTAAACTTAAATACACCTTCAAATAGCTTTTCTCTAATATATTTTCAAGAATTATACGATTTTTTAAAGTTAAAACCTACTGCGATACTTAATTTTGTCAAGTTCTTACATTTAAATAAGTTCTCCTAAAACAGAATCATATCTGAAATAAGTAATAACCATTTCATAAATATTCATTACCTGTTATAGGGCATCAATTTAAGAAAACCCCCATTTAACAATTATCCATGATATTTATAACTTTTCGTATGAGTTGTTGACATTTTTCTTATCTTTATGTTCATAAAAAAAAGCAACAACATCCTTCTCAATGTTGCATGCATGATGCATGTTGCATTCGAATATTTTGTGTATTATTATTGCTCAGATCTTAAGGGTTTTTCTTCTTCTATATTGCATCTCAAATATGTTGTACAACAAGGGTTATCAAATGAATTATGTTCCTTTTTCATATTGAAGAAATATAAAACAATTTTACGACGATCGTCATCATCATCTTTATCACCATCCATCCATCCACGTTATCATTTGAGGATGAGATTTAATTCTAATGTGTGTGTGTTTGTGTGTGTGTTTTTGTTTTCATACAATATTTTCTTTCGTATTTAAATTTAATTTTATGATTTTCGTTAATGAATTTGATTGGGTATGAGACAGTTGTTAAAACAAATTATTTTATAGTTGTTGGTTTATACTTTTTTATTAGAAGGATTTTGGTTGGAGAATAAATCAAATGTCACTTTAATGAAGTCGATTTTATTTTTTTAATGAACTTTATTTATTTCTTAATGTAAAATTCATTATATATTTTATGGTGGAAATATGTAATCTGTATATAAATACATAAAATTTTTTTAAATTGTCTGATTATAAAAAAAAAAAGAAAAAAACTCAGGTGTTGGTGGTATAAAAATGTAGTGAAAACACTTTTTGTGTCCTTTAAAATTTCAAGACATTTGCTCATGAGCGTTATAAATCTTCCACACATACATGTACATAAATTTAAATCGTTTACACTTTTTATTACGAAATAAATTTTCAATTAAAATGAGGCTGCGTTTTAGTTAAATTTTAATACAAATATATTTCTTTGTTAATTAAAATATGTTATGCCCTACACCAGCATAGATAAGGAATTGGTGTTTTTAACGTCAAGAAATAGTAGTCGTCTTAAAATGCACATCACGTTTCGAGAGATCGGTCCATAATTTAACATAGGTCCCATATAAAGTCCACTCCTGAAATATTCTAGCAGTCGGTGGAGAGTATCAAAGATTCGGCAAGCCGAATATAGCACTCTACACTGATAGAAAAGTACTGTAACAAGTGCCTTCGTTTTTGACCCAATGACACTTTTCATCATTGTAATGTCAGCCTTAACATAACTTGGCCAAGTTGTCATCAGGGTCAGAAATTAAAATTATGTCATCAATGGGATGACACATCGGCATTACAGAAATGATGAATCGGAGTCAGTTTAATAAAACATGTCATCAGTGCGATGACTCAGTAACATCGTAGGAAGGACTCATTAGGCTCAATTTAATGACAAACTGTCATTAAATTTAGTCATTGGGATAGACTTAAGTCAAAGTGAGAGAATATTATTATTTACCTACCCGCTACTAATGTTTGTTTCACTTTTGTTGTATTATTATGCATAAGATACCAGCAGCATGCCCGATATGGTTTTCGTAATCATTCTGCCTTGAAAATTGTAAGTATTTAACCAAATATTTAAAAAAAAAATAGAATATGGGAATTTTTGCTTCTCATTTTACTTTTTAAAAATGAAAATAATGTTAATAATACATAAAATATGGCATCGAATTGATATCATTGTGGTCATAGCATAGATGATTGATGTCTCTTTTTGCCTCATTGATGCCATTTGTAATATCATTGATGTCACAATTCTGATGAAGTTCCATTTTTCTATGTGTGTATCATGATTTTTTAATGTTACATATATATTTTTTGGGATTTTTGTTTTTTTAATTGAACAATTTTTGGGGTTCTTTTTCTGCTATGATTCTAATGAATAATACAACTAAAGAATCGAAAATTGCTAATTAAATAATAAGAACAGACATTTCTAAATTAGCAGTAAACAAATTTGGAATTCAAATATTTTATACTTTAAAACAAAAGGTGGTGAGTATCAAGTCCATACCTTTAGTCCATGTTTGTGTGTGTAAATAACTCTTTTTTTCTTTTAATGTGTGTATATGAATATATTATTTATAACACAAATATGCCTGTCTGAATGTGTATTGGTGAATATGTAACTTTTGTGTAAATTTTAAAAGTAATAATGGTGGTCCCGACCGAATAGAGTTGTTTGTTTCTAACGTTTACGCATGCGTGCCTTTATTTAAAACGTGCCTAATGATTTAAAAGAGACAGCAAGAAGAACAACAATAAAACAGTATACATATATATATATATATATATATAGCGGTATATAAACTCGACTATATTTAAAGTATTTATGGTGTTATATACCTTTATTTTTTTATTATTATTATTATTAGCACTACCCTTTGACTACCTCTTTCATTCCTTTCTTTCAAACAACCATCCGTCCGTCCATCCATCTACTTTTAGTTTGATGAATCTAATACAATTTTATTTAAATTTGTTTTTTTTTTTTTTTTTTTTTTTGGTAGCTGAAAAACAATTTTTGAATTTTAATCAAAATTTATTGTTTGTGTCTTCGTATTAATATGGGAATTTGAAAAAGAATATACGTGGATTTGAATGTGTTAAAAGTAGAGTGATGGTTGTAAAATTTATTTTATTTATTTCTAAATGTTATTTATTTATTTTTATTATATATTTTTTGTACACACAATTTACCTTTAAATTTGTCCATATTGAATCTACTTGTAAGAGTGTATGATGGTTATAATGTACTTTTTATTCTCATGTTTTAAAATTATGGGGTTTTTGTTGGTGTCCGTCCGGTTCGTTCAATTGTTCGTTCGTCGACTTCTTTTATTGTTTTATGCCACACCGCCCAATTGGTTACTTTCTTTTCAGCATTGGGTATGCGGCAGTACGTCCGTCCTTTGGTCTAGCTCTTTTACTAACTTTAAGTGTGATGATCATGATCGGAAAATAACAACAAACACACGAATTTCTTGTGAACTTTCAAAGAGTTATATTCTCAAAGACTGAGTGCAGGCAATAAATATGTTGTTGCATGAATTCGTTTATTGGTGTTTGTAAAATATTTAAGTTAATTTAATGTACGAGTACTCATTTGTAATACTTCAATTATTTAAATAGTTAAAATAAAACGTTTAAAGGCAGACAGACGTGCTTGGTTTGGTTTTCTGTCGGTGGATTTTTTAATTTTGTTTAAAGTATTTTAAGGAATTTATGAGATTTTTATGTTATTAAAAACTTTTTTTTTAACTGATTGAAAACAAATTATCAATAGTTTTTTTCTATTTTACGAGTTTTTTTTTAATTAGTGAATATTAAAGTGTGTTCTGAGAAGTAATATAATTAAAAATCTAAGTATTATAAACTTCTAAAGTATGGGTACATTAAGCAATATTTGATTGTGGGACTTATCAAAGAAACTTTCTTATTAAAGCTACAAAAAGAAATTACTAATTCACAAGTATGAATAGAATTAATTTTTGTAAAAATTTTATTCCTAGAAAGACTGCCGGACAAGCATAACTACATAATCGTAATTAAATATATGCATATGTAAAGCAGAATCTCTTATAACCGGAAACCGAAGGGCTCATATTTTAAGGAGGGATATCCTTGTAAAAAAATTAAGTGGTTTTATTATCCAAAGTATCGCAAAAGTTGTCAGCCGATGTTCTTTGACTATAAAATTTTAGTTTTATTTTAGATGGTGTTTATTTAAAGTCAAGTTTTTTTTCATTAAGTAGAAAAAATGATATGAGAATTAGATTTGATGACTAACCAGGCCCGATTTTTAAAATTTTTCATCTCTCTTGCCAGAACTTTCGGCGATAAGGTCCCGGATATTCTCCTTGAGGCCTTCAAATATATGGGGCTTGCTGACATAGACTCGTGACCCTACTTCAAAAACACCTCAGAAGTTTTAAACGATTTTCGGCCACTGGAAATCGCCAAAACGTTGGTTAAGCGACCCGGAAATGCAGCCCTTAGAATTTCGGTTATAGGTAATAAAGTATGCACCGTTGCTCCATCCTGTTGTAACCAAATATTGTCCAGTCCAAATTGGTAAAGTTGAGGTAGAAGACAGTCGTTGTGCATGGCTCTGTAGTGGTAGCTGTTCAAAGAAGTCGTTTGACCCAAGGCGTTTTCGAAAACATATGGTAACTTTAAGCGGGTTTAATTTTTTTCCTATGCTAATCCCGCGATGCTCTACGCTTGTCTACAGGAAAGAATCCAGAGTCTCTGGAGGGAATCGAACCCGCAACCTCTGCGCTGATAGACTAGCTCACTATCAACTAGCCTACCGAGGCACCTTCGTGTGCTATACGCGGATTTGCGTTTCCCCAGAAGCGATAATTTTGCTTATTTACGTATCCACAGAGATGGATTGATGACGTGTATTTTGCATCTGTCTACTTCACAAATGTCAAACAAAGCAGACCTGACAAAATGTAATGACTTTTGCGCCCCTTTGTAGAATGCTGCTGGGACCAGGCAACAGTATCTGTCAAAAGGTTAAATAAATAGCAAAATCGAATTTAAATGTTAAAATTCTTTCTCCGACTTTAAAAATCGATTAATGTAACCTAATCATCGATTTTATTTTAAAATCGACATATTTGTTGTGCTTAAAATATTAAATAAAATACATGCCACTATTAATCGATATAAGTAGTATTTATACCTGATAATAATACGCAAATGTATTCGATTTTATTCAGAACTAGAATATTAAAATTGTCTTTATAAGCTTTGTATCTTTAGAAAATGTATTTTTCTTAATTTAACAAGAATATTTATCTAATCAAAAGAAATTAAGTATAATATTTTTATCAATTTAGAATTTCTGTTATAAAAATAAGTCTTTATGCGATTAAAGTGCATCCGTAATTAAATACATTAGAATGAAATTTACTTTTACTTAACATGACCATCGCCAATTTTTGTAACCACAGCACAATAATGGAGCGGTGTTATGTGTTTGTGCTATTGTATGTTGAATATACAGATATTTGTCTTAAGCCCACCTTGATCGACCGATCGACTTGAAATCACTTTCTGAATCAATCTAACAATGTCCGTCCATCCGGCTAGCTGGCTGGCTATCCATGTAAACCTTGTACGCAAAGTACAGGAAACGCTCCATATTTGATCATGCACGCAGAGAAAAAACATGGTTGTGGTAAACATAATCTAAGAACATCATATTATGATAAGTTTCATGATTGTAGTCAAAACATATTATGATTATTATTAGAACCATAAAATATATTATGACCAAATATATTCGTAATTATTATTATTATAATATAGTCTTATCATATTGATCATAATAGGATTAGAAGTTATCATATTATAATTCAAAGTGGTTGTGTTATGGTTAAAAGTAATCATATACACAAATCCTCAGGGAACCTTTTTTAAAAGAATTTTGAAAAGCTAAAAACATTATGCAAATAAAACTGTAAGGCGAATGACAATTACAACCACTCAAGTCTTTCTTGCCGTGAATCTGAAAGAATCATATTATGATTCAAAATATTATTACAGTAGTCATAATGTAATCGCTTGTTATCATAATATGGTGAAATGTATATTAGATATCATTAAATAGTTGTAACTAATATAATATGTTTTCAAAGTTATCAATGTTAACTTGTTAGAAAAATAATTATTTTTCAATGAACCAAACTCTAATTTATAATTGCGATAATCATTGAAATGTTTACAGTAACCAAAATATTGCTGATATTCAATAAAAATAACAATTGTTTGTTTACGACAACAATATATTGTTACAATAAACATAGTGTAGTTGTTGCAACCATGCCGAGCCATATTTTTTCTCTACGTGTAAGTCCTATACAAATGGAGGGCTCAGAGCTGAAACGAACCAAGTCATATAAGTAAGTTCGAAAATATTTTGATTAAGAGAACTGTACTTAATTTCTTGAGCCATTGACTTGAGGTTATTACCTTACCGTAGGACCGGAAGACTTTTTGATTTAGTCCGTTACAGAATTGGATTAAGTTAAACTTTGCAGAGAATTTCGCATCAGTTTTGAAATACATATTTGCAATTTATTTTATGACGGAGTTTGGTGCAGCTCTGAGCCCTCCAAATATCCCTCCCGAAAAATTAATTGCTATAACTTCCTTATAAATGTTGATAATGATAAAAAAAAAATTATGTGACAACCAGAGCTAACGTTTTTGGTTATTTCCATCCGAAATTGGTAATTTTTTTTTTAATGTGGAGATGTGAATATTTGTTTAATTTTGGTTACTTTTTTCTAAAATATAAAATACGTTTGAATATGTTTTTCTTACGTTTTTTAAAATTTTAACGTTTTTATTTACATGGGGGGTTCGAAGAGAGTGGCAATTGCACAGATCCCCCCAACTTAAGACTTTATTAAAAGAGTGCACAAAAAGGCTAAGAAAGTTACTGCAGTCTCCTAAAACGGCTTCCCTGGAAATATATCTTAAAGAACTTGATGCAACTCCACAATCAGACTACTCATTATGGCGTGCAGCTAGAAATCTCAATAGACCAGTTATTTCTAAGCCACCATTAAGCAACTTGAATGGAAGTTGGGCGAGAGTTGACATTGAAAAAGGAAATCTGTTTGTTAATCATCTGAAAAATGTATTTACCCTTAATATATCTCACGATATACCAGTCGAGTTACCGCCTGTACATGTTAGAGCAGCTATTCCCCTAAAATTCGAGTTTAGATAAATCGAGAAGGCTATTAGTGATTTAAACTCCAAGAAGGCACCCGGTATTGATATGATCAGTAATAAAATGCTTTTGGAGCTACCAAGTATAGCAAAGAAAATTATTCTTATTAGTTATAATTATATTTTACGCCTTCAATACTACCCTCAAGAATAGAAGGTTTCCTTAGTAACCATGATACCAAAGCCAGGAAAGGATCACACAAAAGTTGAGTCATACAGGCCTATTAGCTTATTACCTAATATTTCAAAGCTATTTCAGTGTCAAAAATAATGCCGATTTTAAATGAAAATATATGTATTCCAAATCATCAATTCGGTTTTAGAATAAAGCACAGCACAGTTGAACAAACTCATTGAATAGTAAATGTCATAAGAAAAGCCTTTGAAGAAAAAAAAAATACTGCTTAGCACTCTTCATCGATGTGTCTCAAGCTTTTGATAAAGTCTGGCATGAAGGATTATAACTGAAATTGCAGCAAAACTTACCTGCAAACATACACAAGGTGTTAGAAAGCTACTTAGTCGGTCGTCAATTTATTATCAAAGGGAGCGATTTTTTAAGTTCTCCACAGCCAATTAACGCTGGAGTCCCACAAGGCAGCATCCTGGGCCCTCAATTATACTTAATTTATACTTCGGACATGCCAACAAACAGCTACACCCATACCTCAACATTTGCGGACGATACAGATTTTCTAAGCGTACACGCAAACTGTCAAGAAGCATCTTCTTACTTACAGGACCATATATTTGAACTGGAAAGGTGGTTAAAAAATGGAGGATAAAGATCAATGAGCAAAAATGCGCACATATAACATTCACATTGCGTCGGAAAACATGCCCCGCTATTAAAATCCGTAATCAAATAATACCCCAACATTCACATGTAAAATACCTCGGTATACATCTAGATCGGCGCTTAATGTGGAAATGGCATATAGAAGCTAAATTAACACAAATGAAACTAAAAGCAATTTAAAATAATTGGCTTATTGGAAGAAATTCTGTTCTTAATCTCGATTGCAAACTTCTACTTTACAACTATATCTTAAAGCCAATTTGGTGCTACGGTATTCAGTTATGGGGCACTGCCTCGGCTTCTAACATCAAAAAAATTCAAAGGTGCCAAAATAAACTTATTCGAATAATCACAGCCGCTCCCTGGTACGTCAAAAACTCAAATATCCACAAGGATCTCAATGTGCCATTAGTAAAAACTATGATAACGAAATATGCAGTAAAATATTTAAAGAGGCTGGAACTGCACCCAAATCCATTAGCTCGAAATATTTTAAATTATGGCAGGCACACTCGCTTAAGGAGAAGAGACACTGCAGCACTCACCCAATCAGATGAGCGATAAACACCTACACATTTGAACAGAAACCGTGATGACGAAATCTTTTTTGTCTGGCACTGGCAGGACATAAAGCAAATATTAGGTCAATATTTGATTAATCATTGTTAGTTCATATTTAATATATGAAGGTTCAATAAATAAATACTGAAAAAGAAATTCGAAGGAATTTATTTTCGACTTCGAATAATGTGTACTTTGCTCTACGATCTTCTCATTAACTATTTGTTTTAAATGAACGGAAGTTTTTTATACTTTATCGAAAACAAAAAATCCCTTTCAAAACATCTACAAAATATTTTTGTTAAGAAAAAAAATTGTCATAGTGATTTTTATATTAGAAACGGCCATGTTCTGAAATAAAGTCTTGATCGATGAAGATTTTCAATTAATTTTTTTAAATTTGCGTAGTTTTTCATTATTTTATTAGCAGAACTTAATTCGAAATTGCATAATATCACTCGGAATCGACTTCAGAACATGACTGAAAAAGTATCTAAATATGTATTTATCTACATATGTAGATAATATTAGGCACGAAAATTTGAAATTTTGCTTCTAAATACTTTTATGGGAGTTTGAGATTTTTATTTATTTTTTTAATGCAATCAAAGAGATAGAAAATCGTGCAAATAAAACAAAAAGAACTTCATTCATCCAGAAGAGCATAAAATATTATTGATAAAGAAATTCGAGTTTGACTGAGCCTTTAAGTTTTATAAACTCAAATAAACATAAATAGTGAAATTGTAGTCCATTTAGTGCTGTAGCCAAAAACTACAACTAACGAGCATTTCTAGTGAGAATCTTTTAAGCAGAGTTTTAAATACCCAAATTGGGCGTAATTTTTACTGTCTCGGGTTGAACGTGGATAATTTCTTTCAGGTGTAGAGCAGGTGTAATTTAAAATTTTAAAATTCTTTCTTTATTAATTGATGTTTTGGCATATGAGCCTTTGCTTTTTTATTGGAAGGACAATTATAGGTTTTTAAAAATGGTCGAGAATTTTATACTGAAGTAGTTACCCCAATAAAATCAGGATTTGATTTCAGTGTTTAAATTTATACTATTTAAGGTATTGTTGATCCAAAAAATTCAGTCTTCGCAACCAAAGTCATTGGAAATTTAAAAAAAAAGACTTCCATCGTTTAATACAGAGTTGCAAAAGCGTGATCATAAATGGTGCCAGCATTTACCGTAAGATTTCGATAACTACACTAATAGAAAAGGCGTCATAACGCTGATGTATTTTGGCATCAGTACCAGAGCTGCCATTGTTGGTTATTTGTATCCAAAATTGGTAATTTTTTTTCTCAATGTGGAGATGTGAATATTTTTTTTCATTTTGGTTACTTTTTTCTAAAATATAAAATACGTATGAATATGTGTTTCTTGATACACTTACATCTTGTATTTCGATTCGAAGGGAATTATTTACGACTTCGAGTAATGTGTACGATTTTCTCATTATTTGTTTCGAATGAACGAAAACAAAAAATCCTTTGAAAACAGCTACCATATATTTTTGTTAAGATTTTTGTTTAGAAAAAAATTACCAAATGTGATTTTTATATTAAAAACGGCCATGTCCTGGAATTGATATCAAATTAAGTTTTAATCGATGGAGATTTTTAGCTATTTTTAAATGAGCGTAGTTTTTCCTAATTTTAATGGCCATTTTCTCAATGGATCGACATATTGCCTGTTACTTAATGTCCACATAAATGTATTAGACCGACAAACTGTCCGTTAACGATGTTGGTTTTCTCAATATACCGACAAAAACATTGTTTTCAGTTGGCAGCACCTCTCAAGAGGTATGACAAAGTTGGGAGTCAGCTGATTGAATTTATCTGTACAGCAAATAAATGGCAAATAAATAATTGGCAGATGAGTGCCGGACAGATTTGCGATAGAAAAGAAGCAAATGAGGCATTGAGAAAACCAAATTTCTTTAATGTGCAGTTTTTCGTTGGGAAAGAGATAATCGTCTAATGGGAAAACGGCCATAAGAGTAGTAAAGATAAGTGGCACTTAAAGTAGAAAGTGCATAATATCACGCGGAGTCGATTTCAGAAAAGTACACAAAAGTAGTTTAAGTATTTCTAAAAATTTGAATAGAAGTAAAAAGTTCTTAGTTTACATTAATTCCAGTAGTATAACCTAATATATTGAAATACACATATGTAGGAATCTATAATTTTAGAATTTATGGAATTTACTGTAAGAAAATGGCGTGAATTTAAAAATTTTAAATTAAATTTTTTATATATTTATTTAATGTTCTTTTTGGCAGTATTTTTACAAATTTCGTTTATTGTAAACGATATATTCAAAAAATATGCAGAATTTTGTATTGACATTTGACGGGTTTTACCTCTTAGAAAATAAAAATATTTCTTATGAAAAATTTCTCAAATAAATAAAAACTTTTCATTTAAGTTTCTCGTTATTTGTTTAATATTTACAAGAATAACATTTCTTGTTTTATTTTCTTAATTTGTAATTAATATTTTCCTATTAATTTTAAAGATTTTTTCAATTAACAAAAGGCATTTCTAGTTTGGTTATATTTTTTCACATTTGGTAACTTTTTCAAAAATTTTGGTCGTACAAATTTTGTAAGTCGTGGCAGCGCTGATCAGTACTATGGCAAGTGTCTTTGTTTTTGACTCAATGACAGTTTACATTACTGTGATGTCAGCCTAAACATCACATGGCCAAACTGTCATCAAGGTCAAAAATTTAAATTATGTTGTCAATGGATTGAAACATTGGCATCACAGAAACGATGAATCGGAGTCGGTTTTAGAAAGCATGTCATCAGTGCGATAACAAACTGTCATCAAATGGAGCCATTGTAATTGACCTTAATTCAAATTGAGAGAACATCATTATTTACTTACCCGTTACTCATGTTTGTTTTACTTTTGTTGTATTCCGCCCTTTTTTAACAGAAGAACTCTCAACTTTAAGACACCAGCAGCATTCCCGATATGGTTTTCATAATAATTCTACTTTGAAAACCTGATGTATTTAAATAAATAATAGAAAAAATTGAATATGCGATTTTTTGCTTCTAATTTTACTTTTTAAACATGATAATAATGTTAATAATATATTATGTCATTGCACTGATGATACGATATATTATGGCATTGCACTGATGACAGTTTGCCTGTAATGATGTAAAAATACATCAACGTTATGACGCCTTTTCTATCAGTATAACCAAAATGTGGCATCCAATTGATGTCACTGTATTCATAGCGTAGATGACGCATAAAATATGACAAAATTTTAGGACGACGTTCGTCCTTTGATTTGTGTCACTTTTTGCCTCATTGATGCCATTTTTAATAACATTGATGTCACAATTCTAATGTAGGGACTTCATCAATATGATGCATTTTTCGGCTCAGTAGGATCAGAACTATGAATCAAAATGTGTAACTAAAAAATTTGATAATTTTGATACAAAAACTACCATAAATGGTGGAATAATCCACGGAATGATATACAATTTTGCACGAATTTGCTTTATACAACTGAAAATCATACTGTTAAATTTCGTGAAGATCGGTCCATAATTGACCATGGGCCCCATATAAGCCCTACTCGCGGAAAACAGTTTAGTACGCCTAAAACCGCAATAAATAACGCGGTCATAATAAAATACGGCACGGTACAGTTTTATAGAACCAGAAATCACACTGTAAAATTTTTGAAGAACGGTCCATAATTTACCCTAGGCCCCACGTAACCCCTACTCTCGGAAAACAGTTTATTGTGCCTAAAGCCAAATAAAGGCTACTTTGGGAAAATAAGTAAATTCGCCTAAAACCATAACAGATATAGATATTGCGGTAATATTTCTTCCAACTTAGAATCATATGGCCAGAAAAAATATCATGCAATTTTTTTGTGAAGATTAGTTAATAATATATAAGTATTTACAACAGAAGTGGGCTATATCACTTCTGTCGGTGAAGGGTATCACAGATTCGGCCCCGCCGAATATAACACTCTAACTTGTTATAAAATAAGTTAATACAGTTTAAAAAAGACTTTCCTCTTGGTTGTATAGGTTATGACAAATGCTCCAAAGTTGCCCAAAATTAATAGAGTACACGTTACAGGCAAAGTTGCCGTGGTTTAAATGTTTATCAAAAAATCGGCAATTTTGGAGCAAAAATCGGCTTTGCTAATTTTAAGGCAAAAAATTGGCAAAATGCATATAAATCGGCAAATATGGCAGGCCTGTTTCCAATGCGTTTTAAACCGGTCCCTAAATGGACGCTCATGTGTTGTCCCTCAAATGAGTCTATGGCATAAACTCAAATTAAACTCGAAAATAACTAGAAGTTGCAGTTGCGTATCACCGTCTGTTCTGTAAGTGTTGAAACAGAATTGCGTCGAGACCACACTTTCCATGCAATTTGACACACAAATTTGTAGTAGAACGCAGTCGTAAAAAAAATCTATTTTATTTTGTTAAGGTTTTTCTAATGCTCTCACATATAAACACTTAACATAAGTTAACCAACGGACATAAGTTAACCAACACAATAAGCCCAGCAAAAGTGAATGGGTTTAATGTGTTGGTTAACTTTTGTGAACTTTTCTTTGCATAAGGCGGTTATTCTCCCAACAATGCTGCCCTACTTTCATTAAATTTCATACGGAAAATGAAAAACAAAAGAAAATAAAAATTGTAAGCAATAAAATCAGGGAGAATTTAAAGTTACTGCCGACGTTTTAATAATGGACTTTAGGAATTTTGCCTGAAGTTGAAGACTCAATTCTTTACGAACACTTATTATTAAAACGATTGTAGGATTTTTATGAATATTTCTATTTCTTGTTTTTCCCAAAATTATTTGAAATTCACAGACCATAATTTCTTTTAATGGTAGTGTGAATTCTGTATGGGTTTGTTAAATGATGCATTTCATCCATTATCTAGCATGCATATGAATTACGTCCGAAAAAAACATTAAACGAAAAAGAAAAAAAAAACAAAAGAAAATTAACCCGCCCGCGCACAACTACACTCGTTTAAATTACAGGGTTATTGAAAAAAACAAAGCCATTCCTTTAATAGACATAACAGTAGTTAGAGAGAACGGGAGGGCGAGAAAAGAACGGATAAGCGGATGGACAAGAAACGCACGCTTTCCAAAACCTTGAACAAGTGTGAAAAAAAAGAAATTTTTTTAACAAACAAATAAATATCGATTAGAAAATTTTGAAAAATGTTTGTGTCGAAGTGCTCGGTAATATCCTTGAAATTAGATGAATATTTATTACTTTCATTATTTGTTAATATGTAGTTGCATTATTATAAGACACAAACCCTTTTTTTCTAAAAACAATCTCTGGCAAAGTTTTATTGCAAGGATATTTTTTTCCTCTATGTCCTTGTTTATGTATTTCCATACCAGCCCGAGGAATTTTAAATGGATTGCCATAAAACAAAATATTTCTGTAGTAAAAAAAAATGTTAAGCAACAACTCTTCGTGGGTAATAATTTCTTAAGAATTTTATGTGTTTGAAATTTAAAGTTCCGTGTGCCAGTTCCGTTTGTTTGTTTGTTTGTTCTATTTTTAATGCGCTGCGCATGCTTAAAGCGGTAGCAGAAACGCGGTTTTTGTAGCCGTTAACAATAGTTTTAAAATTCTGCTGCATACCTCATGACAAAATGATAAAGAGCATAATAAAAAAAGTTTTACTTTTAAGAGTTACATGAATTACAAGAAGGTACAATGAACATGATCCCCGAAGCCATGCGCGAACCATAAAAAACAACCACACACTCCCGACTAACGCACAATTTCAGATGGCTGTGTTTTCTCGTCGTTTTAAAGAAATTTATTTCACAAGGCTTGCGCGTTTTTTTTTTTTTTTTTTTCAAAAAAACTAAATTTTTTATTTTTGATAGTTTGTCATTGTTTATTATCCCTTAAGGGATTTCGGTTCATTCAATCAATATTGGTTTTCTTTCCTTATTTTGAGGTTTAATTTTTTTTTTTGTTTTCTTAAATGCTTGAACAAGTTTGACTATTTTTATGGGTTTTAATTCCTTCCCTATTTTTTTTTTCTTTTTTTGTTGGTAATATTTTGGTGTGCGTGTGTGTATTTTTTTAAAAGGAGGTAATATTTTTGTATCTTATTACACAAATGTCAACACATTAGGCGGAAGTAATTTCATTTGTATTTTATTTCATTAATTTATTTTCTTCCTGCGTTCCTTTTTTTAGTTTTATGTCAATTTTAGGTTAATTTTCAGTTTAAAGATTTCATTAGTTTTTTACGCTTGAATAAATTTAAGCCTTTTCAGTGATTTTTTATTTAAGGATTTCTAAAAATATATAATAAATATTGAAACTGCTTATTAAGAAGAATTACAAATAGATCTTGAAAGGGGCTGATTAGATCGTAAATAAATTTGCTTAAGATTTTGATTGTTAAGTTTGGCCAAATATTAATGCAAAAAATAATATATAGTTTTATTTTCTACTTCAAAATTTAGAAATAATTTGATTAAGAAGACTTCTTTCCAAAATTATTTCTATCAATATCCACATTCAAATCAGTGTCTTAATACAAGTTTTTTTATATGTTGAACAATATATGCTCGAAATTTTATACTGACAAGTAAAAGTTAGAAATATTGAAATTTATTATTTTACTTACGGCCAATTTCGCCAAGTTTAGCTATAATTAACTATCAGTTATAACTGTCAAAAGCACATTGTTAACTGGAATCTAAAGTAATAGTTAGTTTTAACTGAAATTGGACGTTAAAAATAATTATGTATGTAAATAAATTAATTACAAGACCACATTTGGGTTTTGCTAGTTTAGTTGCTGTTTGGATTTTATAGCCTCATGTACACAGCAAAATTCTCCAAAATAAATTCAAAGGGCTAATTCTGGCAGTTGTGATCAAATAATTTTTCAAATTGAAATTTTATTTCTAGGCCTTTCAGTCGGTTGAAATTATTTTTTTTTGTGCTGTGAAAACTCAACTAAATGTTTTACAACACTAAAATTATAAATAAAATTGCTTTCGAAATGAAAAAGTATTCGATCACGACTGCCAAAATTATCCCCCCGTTTTAACTAGAAATTTGATCATGTGAATTAAACGTTTAATCAAGTGAATTAAACGTTTAATCAAGTTAAATTGATACTTTTAATTTGTTTACTGGTGCAAATTTAATAAATTTTTTAATTAATATCACAAATTTTTTAATTGATATAAATTTATATTTTTTTCTGTGTATATTTGGGCTAAAACTTGATTTTTCCGAAGAACATGCAACTTTTCTCAAGGCAATATCTTGAAGGCCAATTGGAATTTCGTTTTTCTATTTTCGGTACAATTGTATAGGCTGGCTCATAAGTAACGTTATGATTGTCAAAAAAAGAGAGTTCCAACCCCATCTGGCTAAATAATGTTCAATCATTGACCAGTATCGAACGCCATTCACATTAACCGCAACTTGCTCGTTGCTTCCGAAAAATATAGTTCAATGATCTTTTCTGAAGTTAGTCCACACCATACTGTGCCTCTAAGTGGGTGCATTTGATGTTAAAAAATTATTCTTGGACTTAGAGTGCCACATATTTTTATTGAGGTTAAAATGGGTCTCCTCGCTCCTCATTCGATATGATCTTTTTGTCTCAAGAATCGAATGCTGACTTTCAAAATACAATTGAACAACTTTGGTTCTTTGGTTCCCAATTTTTTTAAAGTGTGAAACGGTAGCAAAGTACTCATGGATGTAAAATTTTGACACTGTTGAGGTAACTAAAACTTTAACATTAGCGTAGAAAATTTCGACAACTTTACTTGACCATTAAACTATACTACCGTTTCACACCCTTTTTGTCTGCCAGGCATACATAAATATATAATGTATTTGCATGGGAAGTGCTTCTGCGTGGCACTTTTCCAATTTCGCCTATTTTTTTTTTTAGAAAAGTTGTGTATTGATAACAAACATACTTGTACCTAATTTGGAAGCCTTGTTTCTAGCCGTTCTCCAGCTATACAGAAAAAAGGAATAAAAAAAACCACAACAAGGGATTTATGGGTAAAATTAGAGGAAGCCGTGGTTTTTTGCTAATAATTTTAACAATTGTTGGTCCGATGTGGTTGAGTTTCAATAACAAACCTTAACGAAGTATATGTGACATAAGTTTATAACAACTTTGCTCCTATCATTTCCGGGGTCTTCGGAAAACCCATTTCAACATACACATGGACAGACGAACATCGCACAGTGTAAGATTTTGCTAATATAGCTGGACAAAAGTCGTTTTTTGAGTTTAAATTTGTGTAAATATATTTATCAAATATGAAAGGCACTTGTTATAAAATAAGTAAATGCAAAAACTTTGCCTAATTTGTCAACAATAACAATATAACGTGACTTTAAACTTGAATATTTTTAAGTGAATTAAAAACAACAAAAACACTTACATACATGAAATTTGCTCATTTTCAAAAGCGTGTAACTTTTTATTGGAATGGAATTTTTTAACGATTCTTTTTTTATTTTGAAGCTCAACTTATTCGCTGTTAATATCATGATAATTTATTTTTAGAACTGGAAAATTCTTTTAGTGTCATTTCATTTAAACAATTACATTTTCGTTAAGTTAAGAAAAAAAAAAACTAAATTCTATAATCGATTAATTATTTTCTTCATAACGCTTCAACACCAAATTAGTTTTAAACGAACGTCTGAAGTACCTCCTTTAAGGCACATATAAAATTATCTGCCGAGATTTGCCGATAAAAAAAGAAACAAATATTGGGTAATAATACCACATACTACGAAATTTTTGCTATATATGGCTTAAAACACCAGAAAATGAAAGGCTTGACCATTCCGTAAACCTTATTTGTGGAAGTACGGAAGAACTACATTTATTGCAATCTCCAGAAATACCAGAAGAAAACCATTAATTTTAACATTTTATTCTGACTTTAATTTATATGTACCTACATATGAAATATATTCTTATTTTAAAATTAATGAAGAAAAATTAAACAATTATTATTACTTCTACATCTTTATTATTTATTTTTAACATTCACAAAATCAACCTTTTGGGCTAATTTAAAAAAAATAAGGACCGATTATGACATTTGCGTGTAAACTGCGCCAAAAGGATTTTTAAAATTTATTTTAAAAATATGGTAGCGTTTTATAAAATAAAACGTTAATTTTATATACGGTGTAATTTTAGTAAAATCGGGCAATTTTTCTTCATCTCAAGAGTAATTTTGGACTTTGCTGGTGGTAACACTGGGTAAAGATCATTTAATAAAAGTCTTGTTTAAAAGATACAACAGGAAATCTCTACAAAAACTTATGGTACTCAAAATGCTTAAAATTCTTACCTCTTTTAGTTAGCAAAGCAGAATGTTAATAATACACATAACATTTTCTGTCACTCTTGCAATCTTATTAACATTTCTTATACTCTGTTATTTCCCCGCTCTAGAACAGTAATAACGACATCGAAAATGTTATTTACACCTTCTAAAAACAAAATGTTTCGTTATAAAATTGTCAACATTTCCGACCAGAGAGAGCTGTTAACTACAGAGATCAAAATACCCAGGACTCTTGCTTTATAAGACAAAACGAAATAGCATTTGAAAAAAAGAGATAACAATATTTTTAAAACAAGTTTAACGGAGAAATTAATCTCAATAAGCCATTTTTAAATTGTGCGCAAGAGTTGAAATAGCAAAAACAAATTTGTTTTTTATATTCTTGTTTTCTTACAAGAGCCAGAGAGTAAAATTAGGTTTTTATTATTGTGATTTTATTACAGAACGAGTAGAATATTATTTATTCACGTTTTGCACTCACAGTATTTAACACAAATCCAAAAGTAAATATTTTCTTAGCGCTCGCTGTTTTTGCAGATTTTGTGTAAAAAGATTTACTTTACATTTTTGCTGATAAAAAAAAATAAAGAGATAAAATGTACTCTCGTTTTAACAAAATTTTACTCTTGCTGGAAAAAATTTGATGATTTTTGTTGTTCTTGTTTTTTTAATTATGAGAGGTCGTCAGAAATAAATTCAATTTTTTTTTTATAAAAAGCGTTTAAAAAAATTACACTAATAAATGAGCACGATTTAAAAAAAATAATCAAAATAAACCAACTCTCTCAATTTTAAATACTAAAAAGTTTACTATGGGTTTGTGTGTGGCTGATTGTGAACAGCGAAAAAATATTGTTGGAATATGATGGAAGATATAATATTTGATAAAGTCAAACCAGACAAGCAGCAGTACTCTGCTGTTGTTGTTGTCGTAGTTGCGACGGCTCATGTTGTTTTTATTAATACCAAACGCAAATTTTCGTACATTTTTCTTTTCGTTATGAATATGAATTGAGCAGTGTTGTGTTGTGTTGTTGGGTGTTTGTGCCTTTCTTAAGTGAGAGCTGTTGTTGCTTTTGTTTCTTGCTAATGCAGCAATGTTGTTGTTGTAGTTTTTGCATTATGTTATATGAGTACAACAAATACAATGTAGAGTTTTGTTGTTTTTTTGGGAGGAGTATTGTATTACTTCTAAATGTGACTGTTATTTTTGACTGTTGCGATAGATAGATGGATGGCTGGCTGGCTGGTTCGGTTCGTTTGGTTGGTGGTTAAAGTCAAAAACTCAAAATGAGTGAATATGAGTAGTTTGGTGTTACCTTTTTTTTTTTTTTTTTTTTGTACAACTTGTCTGTGCTGTTATTGTATATGAATTTATGAATTATGTACATAACAATAAAAACAAAAAGAACCGACATTTGCCTTGTCTGCTTCTATGGAGGTTTCGCGTTTTCTTACTGGTGCGCACAAGGTGGTTTTTTATATATTCCTCTTCGTCTATTAATTTATTTATATTTGAGTTTATAGTTCATATTTTTTGTTGTTTTTATTGCTACTGTACTACCGTTATTATAATTTTGTGTGTGTGTGTTTTTCTTCTTAATTTAGAGCAGAGCTGGTAGGTCTGGTACTTTTTTTTCTGGATTTTGTTGTGAACTAAATGTTAATCACTATTTAAGAACTATCAAACTAATAAGGAAAATAGTTATGTACCTACGTAGGTATCTGCATAAATAAATATTTATCATGTCAGTGGGAGTAAGTCAAGTTTTTAAAAATGTATTTACCTATAAGTTAATTGGTAGCTTTTTTGACAAAGGAGAGTTGAAATGTAACCACTTAAAACTTTGTTTTTACTAAATAAATATTTTCAGCTCGATTTAATACTCTTAAACTGCGTACCTATTTCATTTGCAGAAAACCCTTTTTTTTATTCCGTCTTAATTTGGCTAAAATATCTATGAACTAAAAAAGTAGATAGGTACCTACCTAGGTAGGTAGATAGTACAAATTTTGAAATAAAGACGTCCAAACCGCAAATCGTAGGTAGGTAGTATTTAAATGCCATTCAATCTTTAAAAAAAACATTCCTCTTCCAAGTTAAAAAAAAATTAAGCAAATAGGTAATTATTTAAAAAAATGTTAAGTAGGTAGGTAGGTATCTTTTAAAATGATTTTGACTGAAGAACTTAAAAATTATTGTTCCAAAACTTCAAAAATTTAAAAAAAAAAGAAAGAATAGGCATAGAAATGTCTTTCAGAATTAAACATTTTTAAAAACAATTTAAGAGAAAAGTACCTATGTACGTAGGTACCTAGATTTTTATTTTATAAAAGTTTGTACCTATTGTGGAATTTAAAAACAAACAATTTTAAATTGCGTCCTCATCTTACATTCTTTGAAGTTAACTAAAAATTCAAAATTGACACTAGTTCGAGAAAAAACGAGGAAAAATTTTGTGAATCGCAATTTCCAATATTTAATAATTTTTTCCTACACAAATACCTATAGAAGTATGTAAATTTTTCCCTTAATTTTTTTAGATGCCGGGAACACTACAATTAAAAAATTCGGAAGTAGGCATCTTCGAGAAAGTGGAATTTTTTTATTTTAGCGTTATTCAATTTATACCTATTTGTAATTATATATTTTGGTACAGTACTTTTCGCTTATAGGCCACTACTATAGTTGCACAACTTTTGTGGACTAAAACGCATTTGGACTACCTATAAAGGATTTTTTATAGGTAAGTCATTAAGTTAATATTAGTTAAACAATAAGTTAATATTAGTATAATGATAATAAAACCACTCAATACATGAATTAACCAAAATTTACATGTATAAAAGTTGCCAGAAAGGATAATAAGAACATACCTATTGCCAGTTTGTTAAATAAAAATATAAAAAACAGAGTGGAATGCAAGAGCTTTTTTTTTGCATAAAGTGCTATTTACGCAAAGAAACAAAAATGGACTACTAGCGAAATGGACCTTCGAACAAATAATTTGTATGAAATTCGAAAAAATCTGCAAGTGACTACCTATGACAGTTTTGGCTTTAATCCGTTTTTGGCCTTTAAGAAGAATGACTATAAGCGAAAAGTACAGTATTTTGAAATAAGAAATCTATGAACGGAATCGTAAAAGTTATTTCCTGAGAAGTCTAAATAGGTACCTATTTCAAATATTTAAGCCTGTGTTCATAAAAATATGTAGGTATATTAAATTTATTAAAGGTTTGTATGAAAATTTGTTTAATACAACTTTTTTAAATCTGTTTTTATTTTTTATGAATAAGGTATATAGAAATCAAATTTTCTATACAAATTTCATTCCTATTCGTCTTTTAAATTTACTAATCGTTTTTGAATAAGGGCGGGTATTTTTCTAATTGCAATATTAAATTCAAATTATTAAAAAAATTCTCTATAAGATACCTATGTCGAACATTTATTTTTAATTTTGGTAAAAAAAAATCGAGTCAAAAACGTACAACATACTACTTATTTTTAGTTTGTGCTCCACATTGGACACATTTTGCATAATAAAAGAATGAGTTGAACCGTCGTTATGCTTCACAGTATTCAATAAGTTGCGCTACATAAAAAATACATGGCGCAATTTTTCATTCAATACACCTAGGTATGAAAAAGTAAATAAAATTAATGCACACGTATGCGTATTGAGCAGAAAAAAGTTTTTATCCATTAAAAAAATGGTTTAAAAATTATGTAAATATAATTAATGGGATAATTGAATCAATTATTTTTTAAGTTGATAGAAAATTAAAAATATAATTTTGATTTAATTAATATTTAAGTTGTTTTGAAATACATTTTTAATTAAAATATTAATTTAATACCAAAAAATATTAATTGATTTTTTCGTTTAAAATAAAATAATTTAAACTTGTAGAATTGTTGTTGGGAATTGTCAATATTTAATTAAATAAATTAACACATTGTTTGAAATGGCAAAGTTTTTTTTTTATCAATTTTTTAATTAAAATTAAAAATATCATTTATTTGAAAAAAAAAAAAAAATAATAATAGTTAGGTATACATAATTTTCAGTAATCAATATAAACATTTTGGTAATAGGTGCAAAATCAACAATTTGTTTGCTTGATATTATGAATTTGGTATAAATTTGGTGATTAGAGAAAATTTTTAATTTTTTCTGTGTGTAGAATGTTGTCAACACATTTAAAAATTAAAAAACTTTTGATTTTATCAAGTACATAAGCTGCTATACATCGGTGCAAATAATAAGACTAGTTCATACACGCATGTAAAATATAGCCCATAAGGGACTTTGTTTTTCAATAATCCAAATGTATTGAAAAACATGACCTATTTAACGTTAAGATGCCCTAGGGCTGGACCATATAGCCCGGCCTTGCATTACAACGGATTAGTATTAAAACTACTCCATGTTCATACATGCGAAAACAGGTCGTTTAAAAATGAAGACATGTCGATTAACTACAAACTCTTTTTTAATGATGACAGGGTCCATTTTTTCTGTATTTATTTATTGAATCTTCATATATTAAATATGAACTGACAATAATTAATCAAATCTTATCCTAATATTTGCTTTATGTCCTGCCAGAGCCAGACAAAAAAGATTTCGTCATCACGGTTTCTGTTCACATATGTAGGTGTTTATATAGAGTTGTAAAGTAGAAGTTTGCAATCGAGACTAAGAACAAAATTTCTTCCAATAAGCCAATTAATTTGAATGGCTTTTAGTTTCATTTGAGTCAATTTAGCTTCTATATGCCATTTCCAAGTTAAACGCCGATCTAGATGTATACCGAGGTATTTTACATGCGAGTGTTGGGGTATTATTTGATTGACAGGGTCCATGATTGCATTACATGGGACCTTGTTGTATGTAAGTAGTCCATTTTATCTAAAATGGATCAAATAGTCCAATATTATTTGCAGGGATGGCCAATTTTATTGTGCAATATCAATTATTGTATAACAATATTGAAAATGTGTGGGTAACTTAAAGCTGGAGATCCACACCTCGCATTTTCGCTTCAACGCATTACATGCTATGGCCAGCATTACGTTCTACGCTTCAAACTACTTGCAGCGGTTTTAAGCAGCGTCACCGCAAGTAAAATAAATTTTGGTTTATCAAAATCAGCCGTTTGTAACGCTTACAAAAGTAGAAATTATACTTCCCTTTTGCATTCTATGCTTTTTGCTTGCTACGTAATTATTAATGCTTTTCTGACAGCGACAAAAGAGAATAACGCGCGGTGTGGCTCTCTGGCATAATAAACTAAATCTTGTTTTGATTCCCAATACTTTTGTTAAATGATCTTCCTACAAATTTTAAAAAGTTTGAACCCTTAGACCTAAAAAAAATTTCTTCCTACTACCTATTTCAAACCTGTTTTCCGTACGCTTTTCGAGCTTTTAAAAATTTAGTACTTAAAAAGAAAGCACCTTATTTATTAAGACCCCTACCAGTTCATGCTAGTTTTAGGGTGTTTTATTTAACATTCTATATAATTTATTTATTTTCATTTTATTATATACAGCAACAATATTTCTTCATATTTATCGGCAACTTCTTTAAAAGGGGGTTGATAGTTGCTAAGAAATATTTACTTACATTTTAAGAATTTCTTTTCTTATGAATTTCTTTCTTTCTTTTTTTCTGTTTTTTTTTTATTTTATTACTTAGTTCATTCTTATTCATACGAAGGTAAAATTTAACTTTTTTTTTTGTTTCACATTTTTTTTATTTCACCTATCGCGCAAGTATTGAATTTATGATATTTCTCTTCTTCGTCAGCTTATGGTTGCTTTATTTGTTGTTGTTATTTGACCTGTGTGCTTTTTTGTTGTTGTTTTTTTTATTAAAGGTGGGGTTTTATATTTTTCGTTCTTGTATTTTTTGCTTTATAGAGAATTTATAAATTTTTAAGTTATTTTTTTATTGGTTAAAATGTTGTATTCAGCAAAGCAGCTTAAAAAAAAGAAGTGGAAGCAAAAAAAAAAAAAATGAACTAAAAAAAAGAACGTTGAAACATTGGCAAAAATTGAAAGGCAAGAAAGAAGGTGAATGAATTGTTGTAATTTATGGGCAACATTTTATATTTAAACATACTTTTTTTAATTTGTTATATTTTTGCCTGTTGTTACGATTTTATTTAATGGTTTAAAGTTGAGTTACCTATTTCTTTTAAGTTCTGTTGAAATTTGAGGTTTTGATTTAAAAGTGATAACATTTTAAATATTTTATAAAATTAAGCAAATTTAAAGTTTTATAAAGTACCTAAGTACCTACATATATGATTTGTTAATACAAAGGCTTATTTAAAGCCCTTTAAGTGCACAGACAATGGCCGGGTTAAAGCTTATTTTTTTTATTTTCTTTTGCTTATTTTTGGTTTTGAACAATTCACTAATAATTTCTTGCAAAGAATTAAAAATTTATGTAAAATCTTAAAAACTTTAAGACCATTTTTTTATGTTAAAGTTCTTTATGCCGAATATTATTAAGACATCTTCATCTATATGAGATTTGCTTGGCTTTAAGTATTTTAGGAAGGGGGCTTATATATCCCCTATGGTAAATTTTAGACCTACCAGCACAATATTATGTCATGACATAGTAGCTATCGCCAATTTTTATGTCCATGCCAACATTTATAAGGAAGTTGTGTGCATTAACAGCATTTTTCGGGAGTGGTATATACATATATAGGCACCCTTGTCAAATATGGGCCAATTACTTAAAAATTTGCGAAGATGATTAAGGTTGGAATCAAATAAGTTTGGACTAAATTTAATCTAATTGCTAACATAATAAGATGTTTTATGGACACAAAGACTCTATTCCGAAAATAAGCTTGTATGGGGGCTACGTGAAATTATGAACAGATTCTCATGATTTCACAATAGGCTTGGTCCTTGTACCAATTATAGCTTATGTACATACCAAATGTCATCAACATATCCTTAAAATTGCGACTTGAACTTTACGGACAAGGTTAACATGGACAGCAAACTTGCTATCGCGCCAGCCGGAAGCACGGATGCACGGACGGACATCGACTCAAAAAGAGATTCTTCGTCGAGCGGTATACTAAAAGCTAAGTCTAAGTCTTAGACTCTAAGACCAATATTTTAAGGTGTTACAAACATAAGCGTTAACGCATAATACCCTCTTCACTATTGTGGTGTGATTATAAATAGGGAAGCTATTTCCATATTTGAATACCGATACAAACATACATATCTAAATACATACTAGGGATGCCAAACGAGAAATCCCGAATCCCGGGATTTTTAGGGATTGATAAATCCCGAATTCCGGGATTTATTTTTATGTGTCCCGGGATTTTTAACATATCAACTTTTATGTACAAAACTGTTCGTTTTTATTGAATTTTTAACCTATATACAAAAAATTATTAAAAATTATATTTGAGTTATATTTTTTATTGCAAATAATTCTTATTTTTGAGTTTAACTTGTGTTTTTGGCACACAGCGATTATTTAAAATTTTGAATTTTTGCTTGATATATGACGACTATTCCTGGATTTTTATATTTTGCTTAATAAAAACCATTATTTTAAGTAGAAACATAATTAGCAGACTCACATCTCAAGCCTTTATTACAATTACGTTTAGCAAGTTCAGCTTTGGCTTAAGACATAATACCAAAATAAAAATGATTATTTTTATGCAAAATATAGAAATCAAGAAATAATTGTTATACCTACCTATATCAAGCAAAAAATAAAAATTATTCATGATCCAATTACAGTTTCATTCAGAAACTAAAGAATAAAAGTTGATATAATTATAACAATTAAGTCGTAATATTGATGAAATAGCTCATATTCCTTCCGGTCCAATAAAAATAAAAAATTTGCTTAAAAAACATACGGTAAATAAAATAATTTTTTTTATAAATAAACACTATCTGACGTATTCATAAATAAACTATTTAAACTTGAAATCTGTTTTAAGAAACATTTGTATAAACATTTTGTTTTAAAATAAATTTCAAACGTACTTAAATTATTGATAATAAATCTCGCCCTCACCCTGGAGGTGTACTGCACTGCAGTCGACATAGTTTTACAGTTTTTAACTCAGCTATCGAGATCGATGAGGGACTACACTTTGCAGTGTATTAATGTCGTCAAAACTTAATTCACATTAAAAATTGAATTGCTGTCAAAAAACCGAAATTAATTGATCTAGAAAAACTAAAAAATACGTATATTTTTTAAAGCTTTTTTCAGAATTTGATCAGTTTGATCATGTGTGAGGCCAGTGTTATAAACATATGTATAAAATAAATTGTTTTGTTGTTTTCATTTTTAAAAATTTATGTTGCGTATAGGTATAAAACCTTTTGAATATTTAAAAAGTGTTGTTTATTAAAAAAGTAGCATTTTAAGGCAACACATTGATCCCGAAAAATCCCGGGATCTACAAAATCCTGGTATTCGGGATCGGGATTTCAAAATCCCGAATCCGGGGATTTTCAAAAATCAGTCCCGATTGGCATCCCTAATACATACATATGTACATGCGAGCTCAATTATGGCAACTCGAAAAAATCTGGCCTGTTGCAAATACCGAAAAGTTGCAATTACCGAACATTGCTTATAACATTGGGTGGCAGCCCGTTTTGTAATAAAAAAAAAAACAATATTTTATCGTATATTTTTTCATAAACAAATCGATCCGACTTAACTTAAATAAATCTAAAATAAAATCTTACAAACTAGAATAAAACAATTGGAGTTTCATACAACTTTCATAAAAAATAATAATACCTACTCATTATCAAATTATTTCATATGTACGCTTCTGTATAAAGAACACACATAAGGTGCAAAATAGAAAAAATATGTATCCTATGTGTTTTGAGTAGCATCCAAACTAATTTTCGATAGCACTAAAAGTAGAAGGTAGATAACACGCGGTTAATCGACGAGTATCCTGCGCTTAAGAAAAATGACAGGTTACACAACGCTCGTTATAAAAGCCCGCGGCTTTTTTATTTACTAAACAATTTTGCCCTTATTCACAAAAATTTTTAAAATTAATAAAGGTTTACAAAACATATTTTTTATGAAAATTATCCTAAAAAACGTTTGTTAAATGAAAAATCGATTATGGATACGGGGTTTGCTTATAGAATTTCAAGCTTCGGCTTTTTTTTTTTTTTTTTTTTGTAGTCCTTGCTTCCTTTTGTATGGCTTTCTACTGTATCTTTTTTAACCTCTTCAATGTGTTTTTCCTCCATTACTCAAACTAATTAACGCGTTAAAAAGTTTAAAGTTAACGAACTGCCTATCGCAAACGCGTCAAAATGTTTTTTATGCAACTTGTCCTATGAAAAAATACCTACTATTTTAACTTTTGTTTTGTGTTATAAAGTTCTACCTTAGCGGTCGGAGTTCACTATTCTACACGATCGTAAGATTCATTCACACGAAAATCAGGCAGAATTCTTTCCGACTTTCGACATAAAAAAGTTTTCGCAAAATCTGTTGTCAATGCCACGCTATCACACAAAAGTGATGCAAAATCATATGACTCAGCTCATTTACAAGAAAATGGAGCTGTGATCGCATGGAATCTATCATTTCATGATGATTTCTGAATCAAATTTGTTAGTCAATTTAACTCTTAGGTTTTTGGGAGAGTATGATAGTCTACCTTATTTTTTTTTTTTTTAATCACAAAAATAATCACTGGAATTTAACAACTGAACGATTTGCCTGGAATTTTTAGGAAGTTTTAAAAATACTCAGGCAGAAATACCTACATAGTATATATACATACCTATATGCACCTACAGTTAGCATAAAAATTAAAATAAACCAAAAATCCAATTACTAATATGTTTTTCCTTTAAACATCGAATTAACACAAATTTTGTTAAATCAAATCAAAAGCTAAAAATTAAACAAAAAAGATTTCCCAACAATTTAAGTAACCAAAATTAAAGAAAACTGAAACTCAAATTACCTACCAACAACACAAAACATTTAACCGCAAAAATAAAGAGATACAATTATGCCCCTTAAAACCCAAAAAAAAGCAAAAAAATACCAGACTTAATCCTACAAAAGTTTTTTCAAACGTACAAATTTTCTTTCATATAAACAACAACCACAATAAAAACGTTAATAATTAAGAAAGTGGGAGGTAACCTTTCCAGAAATAAAAAAAAAAAAAAAGAAAAAAATGTCAAAAAAATATTTACTATACAAAATTTTATGATAAGCACAACTCATAATACACGACTAACAAAAACAACAAGACCATAATTGTTTTTATATATCAAAAATACAACAACAACATGAATAATATAAAAAAAAATCTGCTGAGAGAGAATTTCTTTTTGGTTTCTTTATTATAAAAAATGACGAAAATAAAAATGAAGGGGTTTTTTTTATTAACTATGTTATATGTTAAGAAAAAAACCCAAATTATTAAATATTAAAGAAAAACAGAGAAAGAATTATAACGAGAAATATAGGTGAGTAAGAGAGAAGGCCAATAAGCAATGGAACCAGTTGCATAAAGAGTATTTCTTTTGCATCTGGTTTGTTGTTTTGGTTTTGCTTTTACTCATAAGACATGATAAGAATGAATTATGAACAATTATTAAAAAAGCTGAAACAAAAACAACAACAGAAGCGAATATACAAATCCTAATAATAATAGATGTGTTTACAAAAAAAGGAAAAAGTATTTATTACATTCATATTTATTATTACGAAGCCTTTCGTTAACTTTATTTATTATTCATATTTTTATAAAAAAAAGCGGAAGTTAAAATATTCGGAAATAAATCTTTTTGGACAGGATTACAAAAAAAAGCAAACGAAAGAGTTTATTTAACAAAACAGGTATTTTCCTTTATTCTCTTGTGAGCAAAAACAAACTCTCTTGCTCTTTTTCCGTATTCATATTGTTGTTGTTTATCATTCATAGTTTGGTTTTACAAAAAGCAAATAGAGAATTGAGAGTTTTTCTATAAATATGAAATGAGTACGATTGAGCATCTGTGTGTGCGTTTGTTTAGTTAAAAGAAAAAGGGTGTGAGTATATTAACCGTATATGGTTAAAATAAGCCTGAGCGAAAAGGCCTGCTAGTGAGAGCATATTACTTAGCAATGCAAAACAGAAAGAGATGCATTGATAAAATATTAATAAAATTATGATGTTTGAGTTTTCATAACATTATAGATTTTTTGTTGTTGCTATTGCTTTTGGCCTTGTAAACATGGGTTGGTGTGTTTTTTTTGTGTTTTATGTTAACGCCGCTGCTGCTGTTGTCTCTTTGTTGTTTAGCCATTTAAAAATGGCAAAAGAAAAAAAGAGAGAAAGAATAAAAATTAATGTTGATATATGTTTCATATTTAAATTTTAAATTGATAACATGTTTTTTGTTGTTGCCGCTAATATTCTGTTGCATGTATGCGTGTGATGATGATAATGTTGTTGTTTTTGTTGATAATATTATGAAGAGCTATGGGTATGAGTACGCATTTAAGGTAGTGGTGGTATTATTTGTATTTTTTTTTGTTCATGTGTATGCGATATAATAAGCAAAAGTAAAGAATTGTTTGAGTGACTTTTTGGTTGGGCTGTTATTATTTGTGAAGTCAGTGTAAGTTTGACGCGCGTGCTGAACGTATCATTTATAAAACATAGGCGAGCAGAGCTGCAACAAAAAGACGAAATTTACAAAAAAAGAAAAACAAACGTTTAGCACAATACGGTTCAAAAATACGTAAAATAACTTAAAATATGAAGAAAGAAAACAAATTTATATATAATTAAAAATAATAGTTTATTAAAAAAAAACTTTAAAAGAAAATAATTTTTACAAAAAAGCCGTCGGTATTTAAATTTCAATAAAAAAAACTTATTTACAAACATTCAAAGGAAAGAAAATCTCCCAGAGAGTATGAGTGTAAATTTTAGAAAAAAAGTGCGTAATCAGAATAAAATGAGAGTTTATCACATGCAATAGAGTAAAAGCTCTTCCCTCCCCCCACTTTTACAATATTCCAATCAATATTCCAACTCCTACCTATCCATTTATATTGTATATATACTCAATCATATATATATATATACCTACATAGATATGTATTGATAATTATTAATACAGCAACAACAACTACAACAAAATATGATAAAAACATCAATCTTGAAAATTGAAAAACGAAAAAAAAGAAAAAACCCAAAAGCCTAAAAAGACAAATCCAACAACTATAAAACATCATTCACTTTCCATCATCAACAACATCATATCAAATCTCTATAAAGGATATTTTTATTAATTATTATAACAACAACAAAAATATAAAATAATGACAACTACAACAACTTTCAGTTGAAAATAATAAAAGTGTTAAACATGTTAGTTATAAAACAAACTTTAAATAGAACACAACAATAAAAACAACAAAATTAATTTGCTTTGATTTATAATAAAAAATATAAAAACATTTTCGTTAAAAAATTTTATTAAAAAAAAAAGAAATTAATTTTTATTGAAAAATATCATGTTTTATTGAAATACCCATCGCAATTTTTTTTTATTTTAATTTTAATTAAAAAAAACGGTTGCGTGTGTGTTAAAATAACATAAAATAAAAAATTGTTTTATGAAATTTCTGGCTGCTTTGAAAATTTCCATTTCGTAACTTCTTCTAATGAAAAATATTTTGTCAACTGTTTTGTGTGAAATGAGAAGTGATTTTAAAGAAACCCATCAAGAAACCATTAATAAAATGATACAATTTGGTACCGTTAAATATGGAATTGTGAAACAATTAAAAGATCGTGCTAAAAGTACTGAAAAAGGTAAGTTTTTCAAAAAATTTTAAAGATTTTCTCTTGGAAAAGAATTTTACCTTTTATAATAGGTATGAAAAAAAAATAAATTTTTGACAAAAAATTTAAATATTTTATTTTAAATAAAAAATTTTTGTATGTGAATGAAAGAGAAAATTTAGGGTTTTCATTTAAAAATTTTGTGTTTATTATTTTTATTATAAGTTGATTAAATTTGTCAGTTAAATAGGTAGAATAATTATATTTTTTTTTTTATGAAACAAGATTTTTTAAAACATTTTGTAGGTATCATTATTTTTATAAAATATTATTTCCACCAGAGGAGTGCCTCAGTTGGTTAAGGGGTAGTCTGCTGGTGTAGGGTATCAGTGTCAGGGATGGCGGACTCGATTCCCGCCAGAGACTGTTTTACTACAACGGGTAGGCTATTTTTATAATTATATACCTACCTATTTAACTCTTTATTTGACCAGAGTAGAAAAGCAATTATAAATTATTTTTAGAATATCTTATTGTTTTTAAATGATTTTTTTTATTTCATAAATTTCTAAATATTTCTAAAAATATCTCTACAGGTAGGCCTTTGCTCAAGTTATTAGATCTTCTTAATGTGTAAACAAAATTAGACAATAAAAAAGAAATTCTTAAGTTCCCTGAGTGCTTTTTAGAAGACAAAATTTACGTTAAATTTAAAAATAAAAATTATGAATTAAATCCCACAAGTTTTTAAAAATCCCAAAGGGTTTGTAATAACATTTTCATATCTAAAGTGTTTATAGGTAAATAATTTCAATAAAAGCAGGTATTTTTAAAGAAAAATTTTTAAAACTTTTAAAATTTTTTTTTTAATATGGAAATTATTTTAGTCAAAAACATTTTTGACACAAATTTTTTTTGGTTTTCCAAAATATGTTTTTAATAGAATAATTTATGATGCAAATCACACAAACATTCTGAATTTCAAACTGTTTGGTTTCACACAGAGAAAAATTACGACTGATCAGTTGTCATATTGAATACCATGTTCGTCTATATAATTAACTTTTTTAATGAAAATGCACCAACAACTGAATTTATAAATATAGGTATAATTTTTTTAATTAAAATTGCTAAGACTCGAAACAATTTGTTTGTTATATTGAATAAACTATTTGTTAACAGCTAGGTGAGTGTATACAAATTTGTATTGACAGTTTGTCATATTAACAAAAAAATGTTGTTGCTAACTTCAATAAGAAGATGCATGGCTTTTATAAATTTTTTAGTAAAATATAATAAAAATCACATCACAAACAAATTTTTTAAATTTTTTATAGGTACCTAAATTTTTTAGTAAAATATAATAAAAATCACATCACAAATTAAATAATAATCATAATAGATATAATATAATATATACCTATATACAAAAAAAAATTCCAAAGTTGTTCATCAAAGTTGTTAATCAAGTAAATTAAACGCTTAATCAAGTTAATTAAACGTTTATTCAAATGAATTGAACGTTTAATCAAGTGAATTAAAGTTTTAATTGATACTATGAATTTGTTTACTGGTGCAAATTTAATTAATTTTTTATTAATATCACAAATTTTCAAATTAAAATAGATTTATATTTGCTGCTGTGTACATAATTATAATAAACACAAAATGGAATCTGGACACCATGTTTTAGTAATATTTGAAAAGTTTTTAGTTTGGAAGTTGATGTGAAAAATTCCACTTTAAAATAAATTTCGTTTAACACAATTAAATGAAAAATATACCATTTTCACTTTTAACTAAAAATCATACTTTTAAAATGCCTCCTGGAATTTGGTAAAAAAATTTTGTTTTCTTTGCTTAATTTTGTAAATATTTAAATATTTTATAATTAAATATATATATATAATTTTATTGCCCTTTTTCTTATAAAATAATTAATATCTTTTGAATTTTAATTTATTTTATTTAAAGATTTTTTCATTTCGTTTTGTAGGACCGACCCCTTTCAAAATATAAATCTACAAAAAATGAATAAAAAAATCAAACTAGTTTTATTTTTTATTAAAAACTCCAAATACCAAATAAACTCCATTAAATACATACACACACAGAAAGATACATTTTTGTATATAAAATTTCAAACAATCCAAAAACAATAACTAATTTATTATTTTATAGGTATATATTTTTTAAATAATATAAAACAAATTCAAATTATATTTTTGTAAAAAATATACTTTTTTTTGATGAAAACCCATAAAACATAAATTTTTGTTTTATAAAATACATTAACAAATAAAAGATTTGAAGCCCAAATTAAAAAGAGAACAGGTACAACCAGATCAGTTTGTTTTTTCAATAAATTTTATACTTTTTAGTATAAAAACAACACAGATTAATAACACAACACAAACAAAAACTTACAAAAGATTGATATTAATAATAAAGTAAATCCAAAATAAATCTCGTATCTCTCAAATTTACATTTTAATCACATTTTCTTTAAAAATTAAGAGAATTTAAGAGCAATCAAATATTATTATGAATAGAAAAAGAAATCTGGTCTCTAAATTGATTTGCTGAGAATTTTCATATTTTTGGTGTGTTTTTATATTTTATTAAAAACAAAAAAAAAAATTAACATGATTTTATTTTTAGCAAAAATAGTCTCGATTGTATAATATTCATTTCTTTGATCCCCCATTGTTTAACATGTTTAATTTATTTCTATTTTCATTATTATTAATGATAAACAAAAAAATTTTAATTATTAATATAATAAATAGAGAATAATAAAAAAAATTGATATGCAAAAACATTTTAAGATTATTAACACAGCTCAGAAAAAATTTCTAAAGCTTCTATTTGAATTTTGTAATAAAAAAATCAAAACATTTTACAAAGATTTTTGGCTAAAACTAGTTTTTTATTACATTAAATGTGATCATTTGGACACTATTGACAACTTTTCTTTAGCAATTAACAAACTTAAGTCAGTTTATTAAATATATACATAATTCTTTTAATTAACTGTTTAGTTATTGTTTTTTATATAAAAACAAATAAGAAAGTAAAGCCATTTGATACCCTACACCTCAGTATATACATATAAACAGCTTTTTGAGAATTAACCCTCTTTGGGGCACATGGGCATTCATGGACCTTAAAAACCAATTAATGTTATGATGTTAAGATTCAGATAAGAACTCGTTTTTGCCGAATATTATCTACGCATCTTTATCTAGAGACGGGGTTCATATGGGACATATTGTTAATTCCAGGCCTTCCAGCCATGACATAAAAACTATTATAAAAATTATCGCCAAATTTTATATCAATATCAACATTTTTAAAACCAAAAATATAAAAAATATTTAAGGGAGTTTTATATAGGTATTTCCACAGAAAATTCTACTTTTTGTCAAGTCACGCCACCAAGCATTTTTAATTGTTTCGCAAAGAATAATTTTTATATATATTAATTTTTTTGTATTTTGGTGTAAAGAAGAAAATTTTGAACAATATGGTGACCGACTCTAATAAAATTAGTAAGACCCAATTTACAATGTGGACAGTTCTTGCCAGACATACAAAGTTTGTAGGCGAGTGTAAGTGTGTGAGACATATAGCGTCGCCCCCTTACCAACAAACTTCGCCTGTCTGGCAAGTATGTCCACATTGTAAATTGGGTGGGTCTAAGATGATTAAGATTGCAATAAAAGAAGTTTTGATCTAAATTTATCTAAACACTGCCATAAGGTAGTTTACAAGCACAAAGAATATATTCCGAAAAGAAGTTTGAAAGAAGTTTTAATAAGTTTAGTCCTTATTATCTTCAAAATCCGTACTTTGCTCACATGGTTTACGTGCATAGCCATCCAGCCAGACGAACTTCGTTGAGTTGACTCGGAAAATGATTCTGATTCAATCGGTATACTAAAACACATATTGCCCTCTTCACTATTGTGGTCTGGGTACAAAAAGATCTAATAAAAGCTCTTTTGCTTAATCGTTTTTTGCATTTAGAAAAAAATTTAAGCAAACACAATTCTCTGGTTCGATTTTTATTGGTAGTCCTACAGAGTGGCGCATAAGTAACGTTATGATTTATTAAAGATTAACGTTTTCTTTCTGATTTTGTTTAACGTTGGAATTTATTAAAATTTAGATTTGTAGTTTGGAAATATGTGCACATTATGTTAGATAGATAGATAATATCTTTCAAATGGTTTCCCTTGTTTGTTTCGACCTGACGTGCTCTTTCCAAAGCATTTCCCATAATTTTTCTTAGAATTTCAGGTTTGGTGCCCTAACTTCTTCTCGGTTATTCGCCTTTAGCTGTTTGTTGGTTCTTGGCATACACCTTACGCTGTAGGTAACCCCAAAGAAAAAAATCGGGGGCCGATAAACCGATAGCCAAAAATTTCGCTCTAGAAAGAAATAGTTGGACTAGGCTATGTGAGCTGGGCATGCATATTGTTGTAACCACAATTCTGGATTTTTCTCTACCTCTGCCGTTAAAACATTTTTAACCATTGCCCGGAATTGAATGTCATACACATAAATCACAACTTGTTCGCCGTTTTCAAAAAATATGGTCCAAAAACCAAATAAGATACGTGCATCTACCCAACAAACACGGAGGTTTAAATTCATATTGAAAATGATTTAAAATCAAACCTTTTCTCAAACGACAAACGTTTGACAATGATTTGAAAAAATGGGAAGCTATTTTAATGGTTTTATTTTCAACTTGCTTTCAAACGTTATTCTCAAATGTTTTTCAAATGTGAATATTAATACAATGTGGAACATACATAAATGAAAATTATTTTTTTTTAAATTTAATTTCATTGTTGATTTAAATAAACAGTGAGCTAAAGGTAGCAGAGCTAAAAGATTAAATAGTTATTAAGGTCCTCAAGTTCTTGGAAAGACGATATACTTGGCTCCTTTTTGTTTTGAGGAATGTCCTGGCGTAGTAACGCGATCCTAAAACAATTATATTTTTTTCTTTTTCCCGTTTTATTTGTATTTCCATTCTTACACTTCGTGATTAATTTTTTACTCACAAATAATAACTATTTTTTTCACAAGAACTTAAGGTTTTCTAAAGGCTCGTTCACTTCTCGTAATATGTACTTTTTATTAGTAACACACATTTAACTTTAATCGCCATTTTTTTTATTGGCTACATTAATTTGTCGCTCCAGTGCTGCAAAGTTTATTATTGATTTGAGAATAAAATTTGATAACAATTTATTCAAATCAATATCAATTTCATTTTAAATGTTAAAATCAAACAATTGAAAAAGGTTTGAGAATTGTATTTAATGTCAAATGAAAAAGTCATCTCATATCACAGGCTTGAATTCGTGTTTGTTGGGTAAGTGGATGCATTTGGTGTTCAACAATTATTCTTGGATTTTTGCTGATCCTAATTCTGCAATATATAATAAATATAAAAAATAATTTTTATATTTATATAAATATTTTTTGGAAAACTATAATAAATTCTAATAAAGTTCTAAAAACTTTTTAACACATGTTATGTTTTATTTCAAAAAATAAATTTACATAATAACAAGTTATAAAAAAAACTTTCTGCTTAAGAGATTCAGTACAAATTTTTATATAGACTTTTTCTTAATTTTTTTTTTTTTTTTCTTTAAATTTTCTGTTTCTTTCGCTTCCCAAAAAGAGTCTTGTTCAATTTGAATTTATTATATTATTTCCTAACTTAATTTTAAAAAATAAATTGTACATTTTATGATTAAAAACCAAAAACAGATCTGCGCTTGTCGGTATTTGTTGTTTGAACAAAAAAGACATCAGAGTGTCAATAAACACATAATCATGATTGAATTATGAAATTAAAACAAGACAAGTGATTTGAGGATTCAGAAAAAAGCTTCATCATCTGTTATTTGTTTTTGTTTAATCATTAATGCATATTAAATTAATACTTATTTAAACAAATTATGGGAATTTGATAGAGTTATTTGACACAAAAAATTAATTTAAATTGAATTTTGTTTTTCAGCTTCAAAAAAAGTCACATTAAATTATAAATTGAATTGACTTTTAAATAATAATAGAAATTATTGGCTTAATTTTTATTTCTTGTTTTATTCTTTAACAAAAAAAAAAAAAATATAAATGTTTTTTGTGGTTGGTTTTAATTTATTAATTTGCTGTTTCTTCCATGAAAGAAAGAAAAAAAACTGTCTCACGTTCCATTTTTTAGTTGTTTTTCGTTTTTAATATTGGCTTATCAAATCTTGAGTTGTAGAAAATGAAACATATAATACCTGTTGTTTTGTTTTATGGGCCAAAATAAAAATATTAAACATTAATCTGAATAATTTGAAAAAAAAATTTATTTATTTATTTCTTTAAGTCTATAGAAAAATTCTTACAAACTATTACAAAGTTCCAGCTTTAATAAAAAGAAAAATAGAACATAAACACTGATATACAAATTTATTAATTCAAAGATTATATCACTTTTTATGATTATAATGTCCTTGTTAAAAACAACTGGATGATTTACAAGGTAGTCATAAAGTTGTAAAGTCATATGTCTTAAAATATTTACAAGAAATATATATGACTGCTGTGGGCAACCGCTTATAATTTAGATTTCTACTGTACAGTTATGACGAATCAAAGAACACAGCATTAACATTTTTATTTTGTTTGAAACACAACAATGTTTTTTTTAAACAATTGCAAAATAATATTTTGGACATTATGATGATATGACTTGATAGCACACCTTGTGAAGCACCCAAATGTATTTAAATAACTTATTGAAATCATCCCAGACTCTACGAAGTAGATCAAACTGAGCATAATTTGTAGTATAATATTTAGTACTCAGGTTGTTTTAGAGCCTTGATAGGCGAACAGGTATAATAATGCTAATTTTTCAACTGGGCAATTGGAATTGACCCTACCGACGACTTCCTAAAGTTGGTAACTTGAAAAAAGCGAGACAGTTTACATAGGATGACCGAAGACAGAATAAAAAAAAACTGGATTTGAACTGACTCCATTTTGTTTGAGTGCATCAAGTACTGTGGATCCCTTATCACAGATCCAGATTTAAGAATCGGTCGAACCAAAGTGGTAAATAGTTGCTTGTCAACATAAGGGTCAGAAAACTCTATAGACCACCTTTTAAAAAATCCCAAGACACCAGTAGATGTTTTAGCTGCTAATATGATGTGATTTCTGAAATACAACTTTCTGTCAAAATTTACTCCTGAATTACTGAAGGAATCAACTAGTTCGAGGATAGAAGTATTCATAGTATATAGACCATTATTTGGAGACGTTCTTGAGAAATTCATATACAACCCAATTATGGATGAAACTTCCCTGGGAGTTTTTTCCCTTCTCCCATTTTTCCTACTTAAATTCTATTTTAAAAATGGGAAAAGGAAAAATTTACCTAGGAATTTTTATTCATAATTTAAATTTTCTTGCATTGAGTTGCATTGAATTGTTAGTACACCAAGATGTCAAGTAATTAATAGCGGAATTCACACTTAGTAGTACATTTACAATCCTTTTAGATGTACAATAATATTTTAAATCACAATGTGTGTTCTTTTTTTGTAGGTATTGTAAACATTTTGTTTTTTTCACCAATTTATTTTTTTTAACAATTTGTATTCCATAAAATAAAAACAGTTTACATATGCAGCTTAAATAATTGCCGAAAATAAATTTAATGTTTATTTTTTTTACCAAATTTTCTTTTTATTAGTAAAACTGCATTAATTTTTTATATAATTAATAATTTTTTTCCCCCAAAACAGAAAACGATAGAGAAAAATAGAGAAAGACCAAAAGCTTGTTCATAAATATACAGTTACCACAGTTTTTGGTATAGTACTTAAACAAAAATGTGGTAAATTGCAGTTTGAGGCATTTTGTTGTTGTGGTCTGTTAAACCGTGGTATTTTTATTATATCCACAAGATCTGCTAGGTCTAAAATGCTAGTTTACCACCAAGCGTAAATTCCGCTAGTATCATTCTGAAGAAATGCTTGTTGATCTAATGTTGTTTAATTTAATTAAAAAAATTTACATCCTGTGCGTAGATCGGTTGGAATGTTACGCAACAGAAGGAAGAATTAAAAGGGATTCTTTGGAACTCAATTGTTAAGCATGTGACCAAATAAGCATAACCACTACTTTTGTTAATATTTAATAAGATTTAAATTACGTCTTAATATCTTAAAATTAAGGTAATTATACTGCTAGAGATAGCAAAAAAACGGTTTTTTGTAAGTTCTGTAATTATAATCAAAATAGGTAAATATTGGAATTAAAGAAAATTATATATTAGGTTGCCTGTTGGTCACGTCTTTTTTGTCAAATATTTTCCAAGTATGACCGTAGCCTTAAGCGATTTTAATAGATATTTAAGTTAAACTAGTGACAAATTCTTGAAAAATAGAATCAATTTCCCCCACCGTATGAAACGTTTCTAGTCAAGATAATTTCCTAAACCATTGTCGAATTGTTTCTTTTTCCTACTCTATTTCTTATTTTTCTAAATCACCTTCTATGTCAAACTTCTAACCCTACATACTCTTTTGCAGATGACAGCAACCTTTGCCATTCGTATTCATTTGACTATAGACCAAGCGTATCTGTTGTTGGTGCTATGAGACAGAGCGTGAATGATACGCTTGGAAATACCTTGATATAGTCTCGCAATGGGGTCGCGAATTAATGCCCGAAAAACCCAATATTGAGTGCTGACTCATAAACGCGCGACGGATCAGGGAGTCTCATCTGAATATATGGGTGGTATAATTTTTGGGGAATCAGAATAACTTGATGTTCTGGGCATGAGGATGCAATGTAATGTCCGATGGACAGAACATATATTTAATGTGTCGAAAGAAGCATTCAAGTGCCTCTTTTTTTCAAAACGGTGTAAGATATATTTCACTATATCTGATCTTTTTAATATTTTTACCACCTATATCCGACCGCGAATGGAATACAACTCTCATATGTGGGCCGGTGCTTCAAAGTCTATTTTGGAGCTTTTCGACAGCGTGTAGGAGAGGGCGAAGGTTCTCATCGGTGACAGTAGGGTATCCAATTCTATTGACTCCTTTGAGCACCGTCGCAATGTGGGTTGTATTTGCCTGTTTTATGTTAATACAATGGGATGTGTTTTGATGAAATTAGGGAACTGGTTCCCGAAACCCATACGTTTGTTCGTAATACACGGTTTTCCTCAAGAGCCCATCATTTTGTGGTCGATTGGCCGCTAAATCGTACAACGTATTACAGGGAAAATTCGTTTTTTGGCCGGACTGTTCGTATGTGGAACAAGCTTTCTGCTAAAGTCTTCCCTCTCACTTTCAACAATAATAAGTTCAAGTCGAATGTTCACAAACACTACTCCCTCTATCCTCCTTCCCATAACCTTTTTTCCTAGTTCCAACACAATGAATTGCATTTGTATGGGTTATCCCCTTAGTGCTGGTCCTAACAAAAAAAAAAAAATTAATTTCTTAACATTACATGAAAACGATCCTGTTTTGGAAAAATATATTCCTTTTTAGATACTTCATACCTGAGTACAATTTTTCTCAACTAAAACTCTTAAAAAAATAAAGTAATTGTTAAAATTTTTGAATTGAAAATTTCGTTTTAATCGGTTTATTCGATTTTGTTATTTGCGAAAGTAAGAGGCGATAAACTGCCTTCTACCCCTTACCCCCAGCCCCAAAAGCCAATGCCAAACGCTCCCATTAAAAATAACTGGAGTGTATTTAAGAGTAATTTTTTTTAACTCCTGTAAACTGGAGAGCAAAATCGTTTATGATTAAGAAATAAAACAAATGTATTTATAAATTATTGTACTTGATGGGCATTTAAATTTAATAATTTAATTAACCTGATTTCAATAAAAAAGCCAGTAACAGAAGGAGCGGTTTAACAAAAAAAAAAAAAAAATATGTATTTAGTTACAAAATGTTACTTCAAGCTTGTGAAATTTTTAAGAAAAAATTAAAACAGCAATTAAAACTAATTTTGATTGAAATATATAAATTACAATGAATTTATTAATGAAATTACATATTTGATAATAAATGTTACAAAATTCAAAAGAAAATAAACGTAAAATTCGAAAATAATGCAAAATGAATTTTATTTCAATATAAACACGAGGATAACTAAAAAATTTCAAAAATAAGCTTTTCTTTTAGTTGCTGCAGCAAACAGATAATTTAAATAAAACTTTTCCTATAAGCTTTCAAGCTCTCCCATTTTAATAAAAACCGGGGTTTCCAGGTGTTAAGAAGCACTTAGAGAAAATGTAACTAGAAGGACGACTTTCTTGATCTTGTTATCATGCCCCTTTTGTAAATGGGATCCCTGATTACTGCGCTTAAGTAGTTTTTACTATTTTGAATGGCACTAATGGCTAATAAATCAGTGAGTGTTTAAAAGCTTGTTTAGTTGGAACAAAATTAAAATTTATATGTAGTTTAAACTCAACACTTGTAACTCAACAATAAATGTTGTCAAATTCATATGGTCTGCATTGGTAGTTTAAACGCCCAATTTTATGCGTTTAAAGATGGTTTATATGTTTACTGATTTATAGAAATGTTGATTAAAACACATTTTAAACCAAAAAGAGAGTTTAACTTGCTCTGATTTATTAGGCATAAGAAACATTTACAGAAGAAATTCGCCCTACGCCGAATTAGGCTTTCTAAGATCCATTATAGTTTTGTAAAACGAACTACAAGCAGCCGATTTCCCCAGTGTTATTTTAAATAAGTAAAATTTTAAAAGTGCTGCTGCTTTGATTGACCAATTATTGAACCGTGAGTACATACTCATATTTCTTAAGACTAGATTACACTATCCCACAAGTCTTACGTTTTTCGTAATACTTTGTGAGATAGAAATCTAAAGAGTTTTGTTGCGACTGTCAAAAAATCTAATGTAACATACAGTGTGGCCAGGTCTAAAAAAATTTTACAGCTAAATCTGGCATTAGACATGGCCAAAAAATGCTAAAAATTATTTTAAAAAATACTACAATTTTTTTTAAAGATTTTTGGTAAAAAATGTATTACCAGTATGAAATTTTTTTCGAAACTAAATACATTTCAGTGACTAATTTTGTAACAAAATGGTTATATTTATTTAAGCAAGTTCCTAGATTTTGGTAAAGCATCTGATACATATAAATATGTAGCACAGGTAGTTGAGATTAAATTTTAAATTTTAGGAGGGCTGCAAACCTCTGACATATGCAAAATTTTAACGATTTATTTCCATGATATACACAATTTTTTAGATTATTTTATTTTTTAAAGTTTAAGAGAAGTAGAAGCTTTAAAATAATTATTTTTTCAGCAGTTCAGAGCAAACAATTTTTTTTGAACATTTACATATTGAATTTTTATCTAAATACAAAGTGAAATTTTCATGTACTTTTATATCGTAATATCAAAGGGCAAATAATATTTACAATCAAAATAATAAGGGCATTTCTAATATTCCCTGAATATTATATATTTTCTTAACAAAACAGGTAAGATGTTTCTTAACATAAGAATTATCCATATTCATATGAAATTTCATTTTGGGTACAACTATTTTTAGTCAAAATTTATTATAATTTATAAATTTTTTTTAGTAAAATCAATAAAATCGTCGTCCAAATTTTTAAAATATATAATGCTAAAAAAGCTAAAAACATTTTCCAAAAATGCTAAATAAAATGCCAACTGCTAATTGAAAATTTTGCAGCTAAAAAGAAATTGTTAATGCTAAATTTAGCTGCAAAAATGCCAAAATGGCCACACTGGTAACATTACAGTTTATAGTCAGACTATCACACATTAATATGCTTTTGTTAAAATGCAACCCCGATCCAATGAAAAGTATAAGTGTTTAGAAACATTTCAAAAAACGATGAAGTCGTATGGGATGTCAAATTTTATCGTATAACTTGTCATTTTCATAACACATTGCATTCACACTATCACACTTTTACATATTACTTGAGTTTTTGACATGTATTAATACAAAGTATAATAGTGTAAACTAGCCTTTAACAAATTTTCATCCTTTTGTAATTTTGTTTTGTCCTTTCAACCCCATTGCACATAAGACAGTAACCAACTTCTAGCCAAAGATTACAAATTTGTCTTCTGGGTTAATTTTACAGTAAAATTAACTTTTTTTTAGAAATATTCAACATTTTTCATTTTACGAATTTATTCTATGAGTTAAATTTTAGTTATGTTTTTTATAAAGCTTTTTGTAATAGCTCTATTCCTTAAAAATTTTTTTAGAAATGACTTTATACACTACCAGACTATTATATTACAAAAATCTTTATAAAATACATAACTGAAATTTAACTCATAGAATAAATTCGAAAAATGAAAAATGTTGAATATAATAAAGTTGCTTATGAAAAGAAATAATTCCCAATATCTTATTTTAGAAATTTAGTTTTAATTTTTTTTATTAAGAATTAATTAATTTCTGATTATTTAATATCTTCTTTTCGAAATTATTACTCCCCGCAGATATTTATTATCCGCTTGTTAATTATTATCGTTTTTTTTATTATAACATTAATTATTCGCTAAAAAATCTAAAATTTTAAAAACATTTTATTATTATTAACAGCCTTCATTTATGGCTTTTAATTTCCTTAATAGTCCCACAAACCAGTCAAATTTATAATTTGGAAATAGAAACCAGTATCTTGACATTTTTTTAGTTAATTAAATTTCTTCAAAAGAAAAAAATTATTTTAATAAACTTCAAAAACTATTAAAGAAATATCTACCGCATTTAAATCATAATCAAAAAACTCTCATAAGTGGACATAATTTTATGCAAAACTTGAAAAAAAATAATAATAAATAAATAATAAAAACCAAAAGATACAGCCATTAATGTAAAAATAAAAAAAAGTTAATTTTTTAAAACAAACAAATTATACTAAAAATTAACATAAATTTTTAAGGAAAATCATCTGTAACCTAACAAACACTTTAAAACTTAAAAAGAAAAAAAAAAGCTTTATTCGAAAAGCTATTAGAAAGTTTATATACTATAGTGGATAGGTATATATGTGTTTGTGCTGATGTGTGAAACACAAAAAAATATTGACCGTAGACACATTTTTTCAAGTATACCAATCGACTCTGAATCACTTTCTGAGATCTAACGATTTCCGGCTGGCTGTCTGTCCATGTAACCTTGTGCGCAGAGTACAGGTCGCAATTTTTAAGATAATTTGATGAAATTTAACACAAAGTTTTCAAGAGAATCGGCCCATAATTTCACATTGTGCCCAAAAGCCATCTTATTATGTTGGTATTTAGATTCAATTTGATCCAAACTTATTTTGTTGCAATTTAATCATCTTATCAAATTTAATTGGAATCGGTCTATATTTGATCATGGATTCCATACAAATACTACTGCAGAAAATAGCTTTTAATGCCGTAACTTCCTTATAAGTGTTGGTGGCATTGACATAAAAATTGGCGACAATAACTTTTACGATATGACAAAGTATTGTACTGGTAGTTCCAAAGTTAATTGTTCCCATATAAACCCCCTTCAAAAAATCACTTTAAGACAAACAAATCTCATACAGATGAAGATATCTACATACTAATTGGCGCAAAGAACTTATTTATGAGTCTTAAATGCATAACATACACAGAAAAAACTCCCACAAGTTTTTCACCAATTAAAGCATTAATCAAAAAAAAAAGAATTAGTTTTGATTAAAAATTTAATCAAGTGTAATAAAAGTTTAATCCAGTGAATTAAACGTTTAATCAAGTGAGTTAAACGGTTAATTAATACCATTAATTTGTTTACTGGAGCAAAGTTAATTGATTTTTTAATTAATATCACAAATTTTTTAATCTAAGTGAGTTTTAATTTTTTCTTTGTAATTTTGTTCTGGCGGGTGATTCCCAATAGCTCCCAAATAGGGTACACTCTCTGACAGGGTTGAAAAAGTTGGTACAATTGTACTTTTTTTTGGTACAATTCGAACCTTAAAAGTACAATGGTACACCAATTACTTATTTGGTACAATTTACAACTTTTCTCAGTTTATGGAATTTTCCTAGTTCATCGTTTTGCTTGATTTACAGTGGCAACTCATCTTTGCTATCATTTTTTTCAAGTTTTAGATCGTCTAAGTAACGTTATTAAGGAAGGGGTGACTGATTCTAAAATTGCCAAAAAAAATTCATAATTTATAGGCATAAGACACAAATAATTATATCAAATGACAGGTCCCCATTATTTGTATATTTCTTTTACAAAATTGTGATAGTGCATAGAAAATACTCCTGGGAAATATTGAAGGAATAATACTATTAAAGTATAAAAGCTTTTTAAATTGTAATTTTAATTAGAATACACATACGAATTAATATAAAAATTTATAATAAAAATTAAACTCAACATGAGAACTAAAATTCCCAGATTGTATTTATAAATGAATTTTTAAATGCAAATGATAATTTTACTATTACAAAAATTTATTTTTATGTTATGTTTTTTGTTGCTTTTATTTAAAATAATAAAAACAATTTTTTTGGTACAATTGGGGTCGAAAAAGTACAACTTTATGAGGTTGTTGGTACAATTTTGATGTTCTCATTTTTCCACGCTGCTCTCTGGTATTTGTTCTTATGTACTGTGGTGTAGGGTATCAAATGATCGGTCTTGACCGACCATACTTTCTTAGTTGCTAAGAAATATATTTGATTGACGCCATAAACTGGTTTTGTTTTTACTTTTCTTAACAATTTTAAAATTTTGAAACATTAACAGAAGCTAGTTTTTTTTTTTTATTTTTTTTTTTTTGAAATATTATAAATATATATAATTTTTAAAATTTCTTTAATATTTGAAAAAACTTTTGTATATACATTTTTACAATTTCATTTAAGTTTATAAATCACTTTTTGTTTGGTATTTTTTTTTTTTTGTGTTTAGCCACATTTTGACAAATGAGTTCACATTTGATTAGAAAGAGCACCACGTTTTCTGCTCTTAAAATATCTATGTATGTACAACTGTTTTAATCGTTCATATTTATACCTACAGCACCATTGATGGAGATGTTATATTATGCTTTTGTGCTGATGTGTGTAACACACAGACAAATTGTTTCAAGAGCAAGTTTTTAGCATACCGATCGATTAAGAATCACTTTTTTCTCTTGTTGTCTGCCCATATAAAACTTCTGCGCAAAGTACAGGTCACAATTTTAGATAAAATTTAATGACATCTGTTATATATTTATATTGTAATTGCCAATTGAAAGTGCTTAGAGTCGGTCCATAATTTCCCATAGGACCCATACAAACTTCTTTCGGAAATATTTAATGTATCATATTATGCTGGTATTTGGATTAAATTCGGGCCAAACATGTTTTATTTCAGCCCTAATAACCTTAACAAATTTTAATCGAGTCAGTCTATATATAACCATAGCTTACACTCAAATGTCGCGGTAGCTTTCCATGCGATAACTTTCATAATTACATTTGAATCGACAAAATAAATTTGGCAACGATGACTTCTTTAATAGCTACAATGTAATGGCAAATTTTTGTAATGGAAGGTTGAAATTGACCATAGATCCAATATAAATCTTGTCCTAAAAATCCCTTTTAAGACAAAAAATCTCTATATAAATGTTGATGCCTAGACAATATTAGGGTATTCATTTAATCGGGCTTTTGCTTTAATCGGTTAATCGCTCGATTAATTAACCGAGGTTTTGGTTTAATCCGTTAATAATCGGTTAATATTGTTTTTGATCGGTTAACCGATTAAAAATTTTTTTTTTATAAATCAAGTAATTTCAATATATAAAAATGCATAAATTATTTATTATATGGAGTTTATTAGGAAAAAAAAACCAATAACATTACAAACATAACAATTCTTGAACTAAAACGAACAAACAAAAGAATAATTCATAAATATGTTATACATAATATGTATTAATTAAAAAATAACTGTAAGATAATTTTATTAGTTTTTTCAGTAGTTTAAGAAGATCTTATAAAATAATCTTTTATACAAATAATTTTGTTTAAATGTTTAGGATTCAAGCGTTTATTTTCTCTAGTTTGGATAAAACTTGACTTTAAAAAACTTTCATTTATTGTAGATGTTAAAGAAATCAAAAGCAACCAATAATTCAGAATATCTAATTTCTTAGTCTTTTTTCCTGTATTTTTCCAAACATATAAAATCATACAACATGAAATGAATTAAAATTTTGTTGATAATTTTTCATTCTTGACTGCGCTGAGATTTGAATCCAGGCTCTCACAATCGAAACTAGTCTGGACAACCTGTCCGTAAAAGCCTGGGCTCAAATCTCAGCGCAGTCAAGAATGAAAAATTATCAATAAAATTTTAGTTCATTTCATGTTGTAAAAATTCCTGTCTTCATAAAATTAATTTAATGGAAAATTAAATTCAATGAACTTAAGCCGAATTAAAAATATCTAAATTTGAATTAAAAAACAATAACAGTTCAATAAAATAACCACAATACTAATCATATAAAATCTTCCATTATTTCATTACAGTCCTGTTTTAATTTTTTAAAGTTTTTAACTCTTCTAATTGTTTTGGTTAATTCTGTTAAAAGATTAATATGAAAAGATATGGAAAGATACAAATAATTAAACACATTCATATAAAAAGTACGTGAAACAAAAAGCTGTTGACACTTTTAAAAATGTAGATCACTGAAAACCTTCTTCGTTTGTATAAAAAAATGTATTATAAACCCAACCTTTTGTATATGAGATGAAACAAATAATTAAAAGCACAAAAAAAATATGTTATAATATAATTATAAACGTTAAAAATTTTGTTACATCGGTTAAGCGACTGAAATTAGCCGGTTTAATCGTTAATCGAAAAAAGGCAATTTTAAATTAACCGATCAGTAAATCGGGTAGTAATTAATCGGTTAACCGAATGAATACCCTAGACAATATGTTGCACAACTATTTAACTTCTTTATAAATCTTAAGCTTTTAACATAATTTTGCTATTGCGGGTCAATTATTGCCCATGGGTTCCAAATAGGGTACATTTTTCAAAATGCGACTGTAAATACTGTAGTGTAGGGCTTCATATGTACGGGTGTGGCCGTCTATACTTTCTAACTTGTTTTTGTTTGTTCTTGTTTTCTTTTATTTTTGTAGTTTAAGAGAGGACATAATAATGCATTAAAAAAATAGTAAAAACTAAACATTAACATAAATGAATGTGCCAGAGACCACGCATTTTATGAGTTATATAGAACATTAAGAAAAATATTAAATTAAAAGTCTGAGAAAATAAATTGCTTTTGAAAATTTTGTTAACATTTTATTTTAATTATGACAAGTTAGAGTGCCATGTTCAGCTATACCGTAACTTATGTACAGCGTTATCTTAATGCGACTAAAGTCGCATTTTGACCCTTTTTATACTGTACTGCCACTGCCTTTGCCCCTTTTTTCAAATCTCCTTTAGTATAATTCAGCATTTTTTTGTGTCCCTTTTGCCCCTTTTTGAACAGATTTTTTTATATTGGCACTCAATGAACGCAGATGTGCCTGCCAGCTTTCTTCGTATGTTTTTACTTAAAAAATTCGCTCGTGTTCAGTGAAAGAAAACGTAGCAGCATTTATTTTAAGAAAATATGATTAGTTAAAGTTAAAGCAGTAACACTTAAAGTTTTGTAGCTAAGCTGTTTATTTTCCAGTACTTTATTTAATAGGTCTAAAAATGTAGAAACAAGCACTTAAGCACTAAACGCAAAAGACTTCAAACCTTAAGACCTTTTAAGGATATTATTGAAGCAAAGGTCAAATCGATAACCGCCATACGTGGAAGTGTAGTCGAAACTAAAATACCTGTTTTTTTAAACAAAAGTGAAAAAAAATTAAAAATTCATTATTGGGAAGTTCGACTGTATATGTATTTCCCAAGCAATTTTTATTTTATATTATATATCGTTACCTTAATATAAAAAGGCCCCAACTCATTATTTTTGGAAATCCGTTTTTTTATTGATTATTGTAGAATGGTTGCTAATACACATTCTATTAAAATTTCAAGCAAATTAGATTAAAAATAAAGAAGTTATAAGCAGAATACAAAAAGCCCTAACTCATACACACAATTTTTCTAAAGAAAAAAAGGCCTAACTCATACACACAATTTTTCGAAAGAAATACATATTATGTATTTCAATCTGAATTCCTCGTTTAATTTTAATAAAGATGTTTTTTGACAATGGTTGTGTAGCTATATTATTTCAGCTTTTATTAAGTTTTTTCCTTCTCCTGTAAAAAGTGTTTTTGATGAGTTGGGGCCTTTTTATATTAAGGTAACGATATGTATGTACATATATATTGTATTATTTATACATAAGAAGTTTATTTGTTTTTAATGTTTATGTTTTCAGCGAAAATAACTTAATAAATATGTTTGATTTTGAAAATGTTCTTGTTTTTAAGTTGCCCCTTTTTTCTCAGAATTCCTCTTTTTGTGTCACTTATTTTTTTAGAAATCCCCTTTTTGTGACACTTTTTGAAAATTTTGAACGGTAACGCTGCTTATATACCCTTCCCCATGTGCGATAAGAACAGAAACAAGAAAAGTCGATAGTTAGTGGGCCGCTTAAGAGAACGATAATGAGTGACTGGTTGTCGCTTACTTAAGTTGTCGATCGACATCGTTGGTCAGGATGCAAATCTTATTTGTGCCACGCCTACTACTCGACTCCCGCCCACATTTTGTCGGATGTTGTCTATTGATAACCAAGATGCTTATCCCTAATTTGAAAACTTTTTCTTTTGCCGTTCTCCAGATGTACCGAAATCTTTAATGTCTTTGTACGGTAAATGTCACGACCACCGCTCCAATCCCGCCCATATTTTGCCGGAATTTAACACAGCTTAATAGCCAAGATGTCGTTCTCCAGATAGACATTAAAAAAATAACAACAAAGGATTTATGGATAAAATTAGAGGCAATAATATTTTTTTGCTCATATCTCAGCCATTTGTTGGCCGATCACGCTACATAAATATAGAAACACCTGGTCCTTCGTTGGCTTCAGAAGACCCATTTCATCAGCCAGACGGATGACCATCGGGATTTGTGCATCTCTTCTCATCCAGAAATACACTTTATAGGATCTAGGATCAATATTGTAGAACTTACAAACTGAATGACAAATTTATATATACCCTTTTACCTTCGGTGTATGGTATAAGATTATGCAAAATGTATTTGCTAAAAGCTCATCAATGTCCAATACTTTTATTTAGTGTTTAAAAAACCTAGATAAAACTAGAAACAAAAACCAGATTAAATAGCGATGTGAAGAACTATGAGCCAATATCTTCACTATTACTACTACTGAACTTCAAAACATTGTAATGCTATTGATATTGCTACTGCTACAGAATTTGCATGATATTTTTTCTGGCCATATGAATCTAAGTTGGAAGAAATTTCACTGCAATATCTAATCCAAAGTGGGCTTTATTACGTTTTTAGGCGCACTTAACCGTTTTCAGGGATTAGGTTTATACCCTTCACCACTAGTGGTGGTGGAAGGTATAAAAATGGCTAAAAATTATGTCTAAATGCTGGTTAAAACTGGCTTAACAATATGTTTTTTTTAACTAAATTTTCATCTAAAAAGTAATAAAACTGGGTATAACAATAAAATTTAAGATGGGAAATCATTTTCTACCTACAACAGAAACAAAAACTCTGTATAAGTAAAATTTTTTTTAGACTCAAAAAGGATATAATGGATTTTGTTTTTAATACAGTTCACCACAGGTGGAAATGGTATGTATGTATAAGTTTGTAATTCCGTTTGTAATTTATACAATATAGATCGTTAACCCTATAAAAAATATATATTCCGAGTACTTATAAGGCTCCAGAATATATATACTAAATAGCGACTGGTATCTCGTGAATAACACGGGTTATGTTGGCTTCCAAAGCGTCCATCGAAGCCGTCTTATTTCTGCAGACCTCAGACTTTATATATCCTCAAAAGCCCAAAGGTATGATATCGCTTGATCTAGGTGGCCAATTTACCGCAGCAAAACGTGAAATTAAGTGCACACCAAATAATTTCTCAACAAGGTCATTGTTTCACGTTAACGCACATAGTCCGTTAACGTGATGGGATAACGGTTACCATTGACATTAAAATTTTAATTTTCCTCATTTTTGGTCTTCACGTACACTCTTAGCTACAGCTGCTATATTCACTTCATTAAGTTCCTCGAATGGCGCGAAAAACATTTCTCACAGAACGCTGATTTTCGTTATGCAGCTGAACGATTTGAAGACTCTGTTGTGGTGTAAGTCTTTTCATGATGACTTGCCGAATGATACTGAACAAAAATGACAAAGCTGTTTGATATGAGTCACGCGTGATCTGTAAAAAAGCATATTGAAAATCAAAACTCACGATGAATTACCTTTTATATATTTTATATATGTTCTTTTCGCATCATGGTGAAGGGTATATAAGATTCTCCATATCTGAATTTAGTTGTTTGCGTAAATTAATTTAGAAGTATTTTATGGCCCATGCTCATGTATACTTTAAACCGGGGCAGTGGAGTCGGCAAAAAATAGCTCTAACACCGACTCCGACTTCAACCGCTGAAATTTTTTAAGTCCGACTCCAATTTTAACTTTGACTCCTACTCTTAAATTGATGCTAAACGTATATGAGACTGGCCTTTATTTGACTTTAAACTCTTTTTTTAATGCAGTACCTTTAAAATTGTTAAATATAGCAAGAAAATTATTCTGTAAATACACCGAAACGATATTTAAAACATTGCATCGCCAATTTCGAAGAATTTTTATTTTGGAAAATTTTAGAATTTTTTTTTAGATTTTTATGCTGAAAAATTTTAGAGTCGGAGTCGTGAGTTTTTGTGGGTACTTCGAATCCGGCTGCGGTACAAAAACCTCAATTCTGACTCCACAGCCCTGCTTTAAACTAAATCCGGCTTTAAATGTATGTGAACACCATTGTTCTAAAGTATACTTTAGAAAAAGTCGACTTTATGGGTTATGTCTTTAATCTTAATGATTAATTGAATCTTTGAAAAAATTGAATTTTCACTTTAAAAGTCAAAAAACTTAAAATAATTTTGCTTAAAAGGTTAAGCGAGGTGAGAATGGCTTAATCCATCCACTGTAAATTGGCAACACTGTGCCTTTTAAATGAATATCAACGAATTTTAAACTTTTAAATATAATTTTAAAAAATTTAAAAATTTGTTTTTATTAAAATAAAACTAAAGCTATTTGAATAAAACGTTATTTCACAATATTCCTATACATTTTAATGGTATTCTCTGGAAAAGTTTTTGTAATGGTCTTTAATAAAATATCAAAATTAAACAAATTAAATTTAAGCAATAAATTAAAAAAAAAGTAAACTTCCTTTAAAAACATTTCTTGTAATTTTGTAATACTTTGTCTTATCTTAAAAAATAAATAAAAAAGGCTACAAAAAAATTAAAATTAATACGATTTCAATTGTTCTTTCTTATTTTTTTTTTTGCATAAATTTTTTTCTGTAAATTAAATTATTCATAGCCAGTTGGCCCATGGGTTCAAATATATTATAAAAACAATAAACCTTTAACTATTTCGTATTTTTGCTGGTTGATTGTTGGGTTATTTTGCATTTTTGTATGATAACCCCAATAAAATGTATTTTTTATTTTTAAATATTTATATAAATAAAAAATTCAAAATAACGAATATGTACAAAAAAAAAAAAAATAAAATAAAATACTTTGTGAACACATGGTGTATAAATATTTGATAAAATGTACGAGCACTAGATTATAAAAAAATTTTATGCAAATTCAAGAAGCAGCAACAAAAAAAGTCATCAAATTTATTTCAAGTGATATGAAGAAAATTTCATTAACCAAAAAAAAAAATTATAAAAAAACGAAAATTGGTTGAAAATCAAATTTATGCAAAAATACAACACAGAAAATTAAATTAAATAAAAAAAAAATAATGGAATTTCGTAATAAACAAAAACTTGATGAAATAAACTTCATGTACATAATTCCACAATTCTAATTTTTTTTTAATATTTTATTCAAGTTTGAAAGTAAATGTTAATATTTTTTGAAAACCTAAAGGAAGTTTACTCACTTTTTGCTTGATCAACAATACTGACCATTTTCTTCTTCATGTTTTTCTCAAAAGTCTCATGAGTCAATTGCCTTTTTTTTATTTTAGCAATCAGTAAAAGTGCGAAAAATCTACAAATTTTTCTATTAACAAAAGCAAAATCTATGAAAATATATAGAAAAAAATCTTTAAAGAAAAACTAATTGTTACATTAAGCGTCAATATAAAAACAATATCATGGCATTCAAACACATGGTAGTAGCAAATACATAAATACAAGCTACATGTTGCAGCTCAAAACAGCCATGCAACATGTGTATGCAGCCAGCAGTAACACAGCAATAGCAACAAAACTAAACCAAACCAAAAAAAAAAAAGAAAAGCCTCAAACAATTAAGTCATATGCCAATATACTAAAAACTAACAAAGAGACCAGACTGTTGGAGAAAAAAACAGATATACAAACAAACCCAGAAGAATTTTTTTAGGAAAAACATTCCTGCAACTAGGCGAGTAGTACTCGTCGTAGTAAAGAGATTGTTTTTATAAGATTACAAGACCAAAACCAAACTGAACTGAACTGAAGAAAGCAGGTTGTTTTTTGTATTTGGAATGCTAAAGCACTTGCTTTACGCTTAAGCAAACGTTGCAATGATACCTGGCTTCTCTGCATGCCAGTGCACAGGTGTAAAACGGCTAAACACACAAGCACCAAGTAAAAGCATCATATAGGGACAAGTTTATTAACGAAACAAAAGCTCTCGTAGTTAATTTCAAAGAAAAGCAGAAGAAAATTGCCACAACTTCTAAGCTAAACTCGATGTAGTCGTTATAAGAATGTTTGCTAGTAATAATTGCATTAAAATAACAAAAACAAACAGACAATTTTTGTAGATTGAACTTTGAATGAGTAGGGAATAGAGATGAAAAATTAGTATGAATTGTGTGAAAAATTTTGTTGTTGTTGTTGTTATTTGCCGTTCAATAATAAAGCAAAACGAGTTATTGACATGCAAAATCATGAGAAAATTTTTTTAATTTAAAACCAAACAAAAATAAAATCAATAATAATTAACTTAACTTTTCCATTTCTTGTTTTATTTTGTTACTTCTTTAGATTCAGCCAGTGATCATGAGGAGAATGGTTCATGTTCACCTTTGGCTGCCACAACCGCCAATGAAGATAGTGATTGCGATAGAGCAGAATTAACTCATATGGCCACTAGTAATGAACATGTTAATAAAATTAACACAACACCCGCCGTTAACGATAAACAGTCGACTACCGGCTCAGGAGTAACAGGAGAAGAAGATCTTAATCATAATAATAACATAGTAATGCCTTTGGAAGAGCAACAACAACAACAGCAGCAACAGCAGCAGGAGTTAAAGATACAATCTCCATCACTAACAGAAGACTTAAATACCGCATTAACACCCTCAAAAACATATCCAAAAGATCAGGAATTTCCCTCTCCTACACCACCCGATCTCAACGAAAGTCAAGAACCTTTGAGAAAAGCTCAAGAGGCCAGTGAAGAATCGGAGTCATCGCCGAAAAAAGAGGAAAAAGAGGACGAAAAGAAGGAAAACATGTGCTTGACATTCAGTCAATTGGAATCATCCAACAAGGATCAAAATATAGAGGAAGAAAATGAAAACAAGAAATGCTTCTCAGAAGTGGAAACTGAAGAAAGTAGTGCGCAAGCAGAAAGTGCAGAAAAATTGTTGCCAAAAGATATGGAAATGGATACTACCCAGCCAGAACCCAGCATACCCACTATGCCTGCCTCTTTGGCCCAGCACATTGGTGCTGCTCCTGTTAATATAGAAGCTATTAAGAATATGCAATTGGCTATAGCCCAAGTGGCTGCCAAGACCATAGCTAATGGGGCTTCTGGTCAAGATAACGAGGCTGCCATGAAACAGTTGGCCTTCTTGCAACAGACCCTTTTCAATTTACAACAACAGCAGTTATTTCAGATTCAACTCATTCAGCAGTTGCAATCCCAGTTGGCCATGAATCAAACCAAACCAGGGGAAGAAACTAATGAAATGGATGAGGAAGAAGAAGAGGAAGTAGAAAATGGTGAGGAAGACACTTACGAAGAGGAAGAGCGTATAGCTCAAATGGAATTAAGACAAAAAGCCGAGGCTCGCATGGCTGAGGATAAAGCCCGCCAGCATTTAATTAATGCTGGAGTCCCAATAGACTCACTTAAAAGGAAACGAGACACTGACAATTCTGAAGACATGGATGTTTCTGCTTCACGGCGCATTAGTGTAGACAAATGTTCGGAGTATGCTTTAGATAAGCTAAAGGACATGGAAAACAGACCTTTGCCATTTGGATCAAATTTGGCCTCTTCAATTATAACTCACCATGATGATATGCCTGAACCAAATTCCTTGGACTTGTTACAGAAAAGAGCGCAAGAAGTATTGGATTCTGCATCTCAGGGTATTTTAGCAAATAGTATGGCTGATGAATTTGCTTTTAAAGAGAAGAACGGCAAGGCTGGCAATGAACCGTTCTTCAAACACAGATGTCGCTATTGTGGCAAAGTTTTTGGTTCGGATTCTGCCTTGCAAATCCATATTAGATCTCATACGGGTGAACGCCCTTTTAAGTGCAATGTTTGCGGTAGCAGATTTACCACCAAAGGCAATTTGAAAGTGCACTTTCAACGACATGCCCATAAATTTCCTCATGTACCTATGAATGCCACACCCATACCAGAACATCTGGACAAATTTCATCCTCCTCTATTAGATCAAATGTCGCCGGATAGTTCCCCCAGTCATACACCTGCCGCTTTGCCACAACAAATGCCCAGTCAAATGCCAACCATGAATTTCCCTGGAGCATCTAACAATTTTCCAGGATTGGCAAATCTGTATAGGCCTCCCATGGATATATTGAAGTCCTTATCAGGTTCTTCTGCAGCGGGATTCAGTAATCCATTCTTTTCCCAAGTCCCAGGTAATTTGGGAGAAGCTGCAGTGCAGGCTCAAGCAGCAGCCCAAGCAGTTTTAAATAAAAATCAAGAAAATGCCGCAGATTTAAGTAAAACTTCAGAACCTAGTTCTCCGATTAATACACAAATAAAATCGGAAATCAACGAAGAAAAAGAGGTTGAGGGAGAAAAACAACCTGAAGCAACAGATAAAGTAGCCCCTGCAGAAGAGAATTCTAAAACTGCAAAACCTTCACATTTAGACATCAAAATTAAGGAAGAAAAAGATGATTGTGAAATTGTGCAAGATGAGATGGAAGAGAGAACACATAGTCCGGAACGGGCTCCAAACGCTGTAAGACCCGCTGCTATTTCTACACTATCACCTTCAGTAATGAATCCCCTACCCCAAGTACCTAATAGTCCGCCTGTACCCACCTCTAAACCACCCACCACACAACAATTACCGCCGGTAGTACAACCCATACACCCACCTGCCATTATACATCCCCAACCATCACCGGGTTCTCAACATCACCTGGATCATTTGCCAGTTCCAGGTCAGCTGCCACCCTTAATGCATCATCGTGATGACTTCTTTGCCGAACGTTTCCCTCTGAATTTTACAAAAACCTTGTCGCCTGAAAGACACTCGCCCATTAGATCGCCGGCACACATACCACGAGCTCCATTCTTCAATCCCATGAAGCCACATGACATGGCATTATTGCCGCGACCTCACAGCAATGACAATTCTTGGGAAAATTTCATAGAAATCTCGAATTCCTCGGAAACCATGAAGCTCAAGGAATTGATGAAGAACAAAAAAATTACAGATCCTAATCAATGTGTAGTGTGTGATCGTGTTCTGTCATGCAAAAGTGCTTTGCAAATGCACTATCGCACCCATACGGGAGAAAGACCGTTCAAGTGCCGCATTTGTGGTCGTGCCTTTACCACCAAAGGCAATTTAAAAACTCATATGGCTGTCCATAAAATCAGACCTCCCATGCGGAATTTCCATCAGTGTCCAGTTTGCCATAAAAAGTATTCTAACGCTTTGGTGTTGCAGCAACACATACGTTTGCATACTGGAGAGCCCACTGATTTGACGCCTGAACAAATACAAGCTGCTGAGATTAGAGATCCCCCTCCATCTATGATGCCAGGAGCTTTCATGAATCCCTTTGCTGCTGCCGCTTTTCACTTTGGCATGCCTGGAGGCCCTGGCATGCATCCTTTGGGAGGTCTTCATAATGGCATGGGTTCCGAATCATCCCAAGGCGACTTCGACGATCAAATGGATTGTGGAGATGACTTTGATGATGACATGTCTTCTGATCATATGTCGAACAGCAATGACTTGGAACCCGGTACTGAAAGACCAAGATCAACGGATGACTTCAAGGGTTTATTGTTTGAACAAAAGCTTAGAATTGACCCCACTGGTGTGGTTAATACAAATCCAAGACCTCAATCAACCACCTCGAATCCAAATTCAATTAATTCACCACCTACCAGCCCAACATCAGCTACAAAACCTTCAAGTTCAACACGTGCTACATCACCATCTCGACCTGCCTCGGAAATGTCGCAAGGAGCCTTAGACCTCACACCACGTGCAGGACCGTCTTCTGCCAATAGTAGCATAAGCGCCAGATCACCATTACCTACCAATGCAAGCAAACGATCACCCTCTCCCATTAGTAAATCACCAAAATTACCACAAATAAGTCCCTCTTCCTCCATGCCCCCAACTACTGCTGTAGACTGCCTACCGCCCAGTTTACACCACCACTTGCAGCAACAACATCAACAACTAATGCAACAACAAGCAGCTTTAGCGGCTGCTCAACATCACCACCAAATGCAGCACAATGCCGTCGTTGCCATGCATCAAGAACAGCTAAGACGCGAGGCTGTTGCTCATGCGCAACTCTCACCAAATGCTCCACAATCTGTCTCACAGCAGCCACCATCAGGACAGTCGGCTAACTCACCACAAATACCACATCACCAACCACCGAATCCATTGGTAGCAGCTGCCAGGCCACCATTTGGCATGTTTCCAAATCTCCCGCTGTTTCCACCGGCCTCCACGCAAAATATGTGCACAGCCATGAATTCAATTGCACAATCTGTTATGCCGGCGGCACCATTTAATCCTTTAGCTCTATCGGGTGAGTTGTGAGTGAAAATTTTTACATACAAAATCAAGCTTCTTTTATTTATTTTCTTATTTTCGTTTTTGTTTTATTTTACAACTGGGTGCATGGTTTTATTTTGTTTTTCCATTTTTTTAATCTCTTTTAAGTGCAGCTTTGTTTAATTCAAGCAACTTTTTTAATTTTTTTTTTCAATTGTAACCACTAATTTCGTATCCTTGTTTTTATCTCACATTTTTTTGTAGGAGTCAGAGGCAGCACTACTTGCGGCATTTGTTTCAAAACATTCCCCTGCCATTCGGCTTTGGAGATTCATTATAGAAGTCATACTAAAGAGAGACCATTTAAGTGTAATATATGTGATCGTGGTTTTACAACAAAGGTGAGTTAACTGAAATGCTTTTGTAATTTTGTATTAGTTTTATGTGGTTTTTATACACTCAAAATATTATGTAGGTAAATCCCACAGAAAATTCATTTAAAACAAGTAAAAATTTATTTAAAGACGGATCATTTACATTTAATTTAAAATAAATGAATTTTGCACAAATTTTTGAATTTTTTTTATTAAACAACATATTCCGTAAAATTTAACAGTTATTGCTTTAAAAAAAAAAAGTTTAACTCATGGTAGAATAAGTAGAAGGTAAAGTCATTAGAAATTTTGTTCTCAATTTTAAAAGCTGTATAACGTCAAACAATAGAAAATAAGGAAACAAATTAAAACAAGCGTCAAAAATTAAATTAATTAATTTGACATTACATTGGTAAATAATGACAATTTTTCTAAATGAACATACCTGGTACTTATTGTACTATGATTTAACTGACAAAAAATCAAACTACTTAACAATATTAGTACGGGAAAACTGTATTTTTTTTGGTAGTTTGTTTTTTGAATAAGAAACATAAATGTTAAAAAATAAATTTATTCGTAAAATAACTATATTTTCATTAAATTTTAACAGTACGGAAAACGAATTTAATAACCTAAAACTATCAGTTACTGTAATAATTTTATGAGTGTACATATTTTAAGATTTGTTAAGACATGATTTTTTTGCAAACTTTATTTTACTTATATTTTTTTCCTATTTATCTTTTTTTAATTTTCAGGGTAATTTAAAACAACACATGCTTACTCATAAAATTCGTGATATGGAACAGGAAACTTTCCGAAACAGAGCTGTCAAGTATGTAAGTCTTCTAATTCATAAAAGTTTCTCGCTTTTCTTAACCATTTTTCTGAAATTATAAAAAGCTTTTGTTTTTTAAACTGTAAAGTTCTGTAAAGCTTTTGAAAGTTTCTTTGGTTGGTTTTTGGCGTCATTATGTCTTTGAATTACTTAAATGAATAAAAATTTTCTTGTAAAGAAAATGTTAACCATTTTCTTTTTCTTAAATATTTTCTCTCTTTTACGATTGCCTATACAACAATCATAATTCAAACAATATCATAATTCAAATCTTACTCCAAACTTTTGATTCTAAAGTCTTTTATGGCATTAAAAGTTAAAGTTATAAAATTGTAATGCTAGATTATTTTTTATTTATTAAAAAGCTTTAAAGAGGTTTATCATTTTGATGAAGTTTGAAATTTAAGCATTATTTGAGCTTTTAATTTCGACCATTTTTTCTTTTTACCAAAAGTTTTTCTCCCTTGTAGATTTTTAAGCTTAAAGATCTGTTAACTGTTTACTAATGATATTTTTTCTACTATTTTTTTTATCTCTTTTTAGATGAGTGGTGGCAAAGAAGATTGAAATTAATTTCATCACTCACTCTCTGCTCTAGAGCTCCAAAACATATCGTCCTCTCCCCACCCTCAAATTACCAAAGTTGTAAAGGGTAAAGCAAACTTTTTTAAACAAAATCTTTGAAACAAGATTTAGGAAATTTATATGTAAAAATAATAAATGAAAACAAATGTATTGTTCAAGACATATAGAGAGAATTGATAACACATCAAAAAGCTTTCTCTCTTCTCTACACTTCTACTTAAAACACTCGCGTATAAATGATCTCACTGATAATAGAAGATAAAACAAAAACACAAATAAGCGCTTTTTCTGTCTCTATTTCGTGGTGTGCGATGATGATGACGTCGCCAACAAATGGTGATGTCAATGGTTTTTGTGAATTTTTAATTTCAAAAAAATAAAACACTGTAAGTTTATTTAGAGAATTGGTGACTAGGTTGATAATGACGTTAACGTTATTGTTTCCAGTTTAGTTTTATACACATACATACATACCATACAACACAATAACTTTTTCCAGGAAAAATATTATGTTGATATAAGTTCAATCTTGATTTAAAATCAAACACATACTTAAATGTCAAAACGTTTAAAAATTTATGAAATCTTTTCTTGCTTGAAAAACTAATTTTATATATATGACTTTTTTCAAAGATCAAAGAAATATATTAATTTTTTAAACGTATGATTTTTGGTGTGCTGGGTTATGTACATATATTAAGTAGACAAACACGGCTACAAAAAAGTATACCTACGCTCTTTAATGAAGATGAATGTATCTATAAAATATTAAATGATGTATAAATGTAGTATCTTAAAAAACATTTACAGAAAACAGAAATCATAAAAAAATTAAATATTTTAAACAAAACGGAACAAATAATAATTAAAAACATTTAAACAAATTGTTTTTGTTTTGCTTTTACCATAAAAAATTATAATTTGTTAATAAAACATGTAAAGAAATCATTATTATATATTTTTATGGTTAAAACAATGATCATTATCATCATCATCATCATCATCATCCTCCTCAACATGAAACTAATTTTATTGAAACAAATCCAAAGAAACAAATTTTCCAAAAACTTAGAAAAAAAGCAAACTATTTTTCGTTAAATCAACAAATAGAAAAAACTTCAAAGAATTCGAAAACAAAATATTAACGAAAAAGAAAACAAAAATAAATATTAACGAAAAATTTTATGGCTTTAAACAAAATATTAAAGAAAAAGAGACTGATTTCGTTTCATTAAAATATTATTTACTTAAATAAATAATTAAACAATAAAAAAAAACCCGTAATAAAACAAAAAACTACAATACAAAAACAACAACAAATCATAAGGAAAATCAAAATTCGAATTTATTATAAAAAAAAATAATAATAATAAAACCCAAATATCTAAAAACAGAAAAATTTATTATATATACAAATACAAAGTCATATAAATTAATAAAAAAAAAACTGTAAATTATTTAAAATAATATTAACAATAATTGTGCAATAAAAAACAAATAAAAAAAAATTAAAAAAAAAAATTAATAAATAAAAACACAAAAAATAATTCCTTCTATAAATAATTTTGTAAATAAAAATTTATTTTTAACAAAAAAAAAAAAAAAAAAAAAAATTAATTATTTTAAAATATTTTTAAATCAAAAATGAAATATTTATAAAAAAAACGACAAAAAAAATTTTTATAAAAAAAATTGTGATACTATTTCATACTTTAATTTTTATTTTTCTTCCTTTTTATTTGTTTTCCGGCTTTTTGTACATTAAAATTAAAACACAATCAACTGAAAAATTATGTTAAAAAAAAAATTACAAATAATAATGTTTTATAATTTTTCTTCTTCTTTTTTTATTAAATATATATATATACATATATATAAAAAATTTTCCTTCTAAAACTGAAAATTGCTTTAATTATTTTTTAGTGTAGATTTGTTTGCCAGTAAAATGGACTTTATGGTTATTCCTTTCGAATTAATTATTTTCTTGTCTAATAATAATCATAATCATTTAAGAATATTTAGTCTTAAATATTTAATTGGTAATTAAATTTAAGTAATTAATTAAATAATTAAGTTTAAAACAAACAAACAAATTTATATGTAGATAAAACTCGATACATTAATTATATATCATTTGTATTATTTTTTAAGTGTATATTTAAATAAAATATATTTAATAAGCTTAAAAATTAAACAACAACAACAACAGAAAGAAAGTAATTTATATTAATATTGAAAAGAATACAAAAAAAAAACAAAAATATAAATTTAGTATGGAAAATAAAAAATATATGAAAAATTTTGTGCAAAAATATATGAAAATTTGAAGTGTTTTATTTCGATATTTTGCAAATGTTAACTATTAAATATTTACTCATCGGACGTTCTTAACCTTAGAGAGTTCAACAAACGAATCTCTCATTAATCGATTCCTATTTTTAAATTTTTATAAAATAAAGAAGGTATAGAGAGGGCTGATAACATTATGCAAATGTGTGCTGCCGCACTCAACCGAAACCTCCATTTTTTATAGTTGAATTTCACCGACGTCATTGGTCGGGTTGGCTTATTCGCATAGATCTGTGATTTAAAAAATCCAACAGCAAACAGGTGGTCAGTTCACATCATCTTTACGTGAGATGACCCTGCCCTTAAATTGCTCGTAAGGAACGTCCAAGCTGCGTGGCACTAACACTATCCTGTTGAAAGCACATGCCGTTGGTGCCCATGTTAGGGGGCATTTACACGGTGTCTATTCAGACATGTTTATTCCTTCTCTTTTGAACCTGCTTCCATAAACCTATTGTATTTTCACGATATCTTTCCCTACATGTCTGTTTATGTCGAATTGTCTAATATCCATATACATACAAATTAAAAAACATGAAAATTCATAAAAGCAAACATGAGAACTCGCTTCGTATCTTCTTGACAACCCCTCTTTATTCTTTAACCCGATCGCCTACAAACAAAACAAACGTGTTTATAAGACATGTCTAAAAAGACACCGTGTAAACTCCCACTTAGTCAATTCAGTCCAAATAAGTTGGTTTTGTCAAAAAAAAAAAAAAATAAGGATATTTCATTAAGTTTTGTTACTTTTTGCTATCAATCCGAAATACCGTACCTATTATTTTTTCCGACACCGTTTATGTATTACATCTAAATAAAGGTAGTACTCTAGTTTCGACCTCAATGACTGCTGAGACCTTGGACTAACTAATTTTACTAACTTCAAAAGTTCTTGTTACTGGTATATTCCTAACTATTTTGCTGTACTGTTATATGAGCACTAGGATTCTGAATAAAGGTCTTCACTACATACAAGATTATTTTTTAACAGGGCAAGTTTCTATATACACATTAATGCCACTATTACGGTTTACAACTCAAATCTAGTTGAATTGAAATTTTGCAGTTTTGTCTTACAACGCTGTTTTAGAGATGGCAAAAAAATTAAAGAATATGTTCAAGGACAACTTATGTACAAGGTTGCAGCAATACTACAACAATACGAAAAACAAGTTAGAGTGCTATATTCGGCAAAGCCGAATTTTATACACCCTTCACCATGGTGAGACAAGAACAGAAAGTTTTATAAATATCGTTCTTTATATATGAATAAATCGATTTTGAGCCACGCCTACTTCACCTTATATGGAAACTCTTTCCGTTCTTCAGATTACCAGAAAACAGACGGACATAGTTAAATTAATTTCCCTGTACATGGATGTATTTGTTGTGTGTAAAAAAACGCTCAAAAGTATTAAGAGTAAAAATAAAAAAAATAAGAACAACTTATAAAAGGTGGGAAATATTTGGAAATGCATCACTGCGCTGCATCTGATGTGCAGCGGGTTCGGTTAACCATCACTGCAAATTTAAGCTGTTCGAAAATACATAACAAATGCAGATGATGCGCAAACAAATCTAAAACACGCATCACAAAAATTGCTGATGCATATTGTGTTCAATAATATATGCAATAGGGGCGGCAAACAAGCCAGATTTGCATCAGATGCAGCGCAGTGATTAATTTCCGAACAGGCCCGTTACTTTCGGTGATGGTTATAAAAAACCACAACATGCGGTTTTATGAAAAAAATAGAGTCATTCGTGTTTTTCTCAGCCATTTATGGACCGATTTGACTGAATTTCAATAGCAAAATTATAAGCAGCAGCTGTGACAGAAATAAGTAACAACCAAGTTCTCACCATATCTGGGGTCTTCGGAAACAGACGGTCACACGGATAGACGGACATCGTTAAATCAACTTCGCTTCTCATAAGGACCCAGAACTTATATACTTTATAGGGTCTAAGGTCAATATTGTAGGAATTTCAAACGGAATAGAAAACTTCAATGTATAAACCCTTTTACCTTCGGAGAAGGGTATAAAAACAACGGAAACATCAGAGTGCATGTATTGTTATTGTTTACGGTTTGAATTGGTACCATTTCAAAATAAAACATTGTAAAACCAAAACAAATTTGTTCGAACAGTCAAAGTCAGCGAGCTTCCACCTGTGAATTCTTTTGGACATTTTCTTACTTATGTGAGCGTGTAGCTTTTTATCTACCGTTAACTTTTTATTCGAAATCGAAAAGTGACAATTACCATCAAAATCAAAGCTCTTTAAGCAAATACCAAGTAGGTATTTACAAATAAAACAATTTCCAAAAATATACTTTACTATCTAATATCTAAATATTTGGTAAAGACTTAAAAAATAACCCCAAAAAATCAGACAATCTTGTTGTGACAGCAAATTTGTTAACAATTTTATAGTTTCCTTTGCAAAAAAATAATAAAAAAAAAAAACAAAAATAAAAAAGTCCATCAGCAACCAAAAAAGAAAACACAAAATGAAATTGTCACACAATCCAACTGCAAAATAAAATTTGTATGTAAAAGCTAAAACAATACGATGGGTACGAATACAGTCAATGAATAAAAATAAATAAATTTTGGGCAATAACAATTACAAAAACATCAAAACCGACTACAACAATGTGTATTGTATGCACATCGACACATACATTGCCGTAACAATAATAAAAATAATCTTAAAAAAACTAAACATAAATGGATATTATTTTTTTATTATAGATATGAAACGGAAAAATAACAATAATAATACTAAAAGCAACATCTTACAAATGATAAGAGAAAAAATATTGCAAAATTTAGAAAGAAATCAAAACAAATATTCACACGATTTGTAGTCTGCTGGTCGGTCGCACGCATTTAAGCCAAATTGTACATTTAAAGTTTTAAATTTTAAACCAACTTTAAGCCATCGCACTCGTACCAGAATAATGAATGAATTGAATGGATGGATAAGAGAATGAATGAAATGAAACAAAAGGCGGGATTATATTTGAAATGTTATTGAACTGTGGGTGTCTTAGAGGCGTCTTAGATTGGACACACGTTTCATATTTATTACAAGACCGAAAGATAGACAAACAGACAGACATTCAGACAATATGCCAAGGATTATGAGCCCTACAATAACAACAATTTCAGTAACTACAACTATAGCAACAACTTCAGCGAATGCCAAATAACAATATAAAACATGCACACAGCTACACACGAATAAACATAATCTTACGACTAATTCACAGTCATTGTCAGTGTATTTCTTGTCAACATTATCATTGATACTTCTTATATGTTTATGTAGTTTATGCAATGTCCCAGCGGGAAAAAGAAGGTGTACGGATGCCTTCTAGAAGGCCTCTGTACCAGGGCTGTCATATGTGGCAATTTTTCGATATTTAAAAAAGTTGGCGATTTCTAAAACGCATTTAAGCATCTTTCTTTTTCTTACTAATAATTCCATGCGAATGTTTTAAATGATAAATGTAAAGTATTGCAAGATAATTACCTTGAAAATATTAACAACATTTTGCTATATAAATTTGGAAAACCGCTTGTGCTGTTCTCACAACTCAAGTGATTGAACGTGTAGTAAAATTTATATGAAAATCACTCAGTGTTTTGAGTGCTTTTAATAAAATGTTTACTACACAATCCATTGCCTGTCACCAGGAAACAGCCCATTATTCACTAAAAATTTTTAAAACACTGATTTTATATAAAATCGAAACTGAATCTGGGTTAGAAGTTAATTGTTATAAAAAATTCATGTAATCAAATTGTTTATTTATTTTCTGGCATTTATGCATTACTTCATATCTTATCGATCGTTACATTCAAAATATCGGCCAAATGGCGGCCGCGACCTCGGCGCCACACCTCCATCCGATGGTCCAAATTTTCGATGATGCTGAGACATCATTGAGGTTCGATGCCGTTAATGTGCCGCATTATCTCATCCTTTACCTCTTGAATTGTTGCTGGCTTATCGACGTACACCTTTTCTTTCAAATAACCCCAAAGAAAGAAGTCCAACGGTGTCAAATCACATGATCTTGGCGGCCAACCAAGTGAGATAACACGACCAAGGAATTTGTCGCGCAAAAGAGCCATTGTTTCGTTAGATGTGTGGCAACTGGCACCATCCTGTTGAAACCACATATCGTCCACATCCATATCTTCCAATTCGGGCCTCATAACTGAATAACTTTAATTAGTTTGTGTATCTTTCCATCGTTCAAATTAAGTTAGTCTGAAATTGAGAAATGTCAAATGAAATGCAGAAATAAACTTGACGTTTAGGTGTGGTTCACATTAAAAATCGGCCCACTTTAACCACCCTTTATAAGAA